>CP136890.1:81967500-86967500 GCA_034359265.1 Canna indica | reverse complement strand
CCGAGTGGATTCCTCACCCTGTGTGGGACCAGCTCGTTGAGCGATGGGACACACCTAAGTGGCAGGAGGTCTCCTGGACTGCGTCGAGAAACCGCATGTCCAGGGGGGACGACACGGGGGCGCGCCACACTGGTGGCTCCGTGTCTTTTGCAGTTCATGTGCGTCGCATGGTATGTATAATTTAATTATTTTTAATTAAATTATATATTGTGTATAATGATACTAATATATTTGTTTTCTAATGTAAGACGCGCGTGGCGGAGGACGGCGCCGTCCAACGCCCATCGATGATGGAGGTGTTTGAGCGCACCCATCGTCGTCGACGAGGAGCGGGGGACTACGTTGATAGTAGAGCCTCGATCATAATGGTAAGTATTTATGTCTATTTGATTTACACAATATTTATTTATTGTTTATATATATTTAAAATATAAACACGTGTAGGAAACATACACGATGACTGTGATCGAGCGTGGAGGCACACCGGAGAAGTTTGACGCAGCAGCTTGGGTGGAGGCCGCAGGTGGTTGGGAGCAGGACCGTGTTTATGGCTTTGCAGATAGTGGCTATGCACGCGTCGTGCTCGGGCCACTTGGGGCACCGACCCCTCCGACTGCGGGTGAGCGGGCCACTTGGGACATAGGACCAGAGCTGGATAGCGGCCTTAGAGTCAGAGCTCACCCAGTAGAGACATGCGATGGAGGAGCAGAGATTGGCGATGGAGGAGCAGAGACGGACGAATGAAGAGTTGAGACAGACGATGCAGAACATGCAGGCATTCCTCACTCAGATTGTGTCTCACTCTGGCCTTCTACCAATGACGTCGCAACCACCGTCCTCCTCAACCCAGCCAACGCTCCTAACCCAGTCGCTGTCGCCTCCACCGCAGCCGTGAGATATTGGTTTATTGTATTTTGTTTATATTTTGATACTTGTTTGTATACTGATATATAGTTGTTTATATACTTATGGTTGTATATATATGATATTTTGATAATTGTTTGCCTCCGGTGTGAGGCTTAGATTGATGATATTTATGTAAAACTTGTATGTTTGATTTCAAATGCATGTGTATGATATTTTTTTGTTGTAATCTGTGATTGAAAATATATTGTAATCTATAAATATCATTGTATAAATGAATTTACAAAAGTTTTATTTTTTTAGTTACAGGATATACTTGTAGCCACCGCTTACCAACGGGCGACCGTCACTAAGCCGTGGCTGAAAGCTTATAGTAAATGGTTGATGGCCTGGGTAGCATCAAATATCACGGTTGCTAATAATATCACCGACGGTCTGAGGCTGTGGCTGATGTATTGGTATCAGTGATAGCTGCCTACAACCGTCACTGGTGTGTTTAAATTAGTGACAACGCCCGCGGCTGTTGTTGATGATTACTTATAACGGCATCTCTCAATCGTCACAACTTATCTAAGACGCGCACATCAGTGACAGCATTTTGCCACGGCTAACGCCGTCCGTGATAGTTAATTATCACCGACGGTTCATCCATGTCTTGAGCCATCGGTGATGACGATAATTCTAGTAGTGAAAAATCATAAATAATTTATAAGTTTTGTACTTCTTATAGACGACGATACAATATCTGGTGTGGTAATGTGCCGTCCTTCTTACCGGACCAAGTCTGGAGGAGAATTCGACATAAACATGTGACGGTCTCTCAGGTCTTACAGGGCAAAAACCATCCGGTTTGGAGGGAGGTCCTTAGTTCCATCCCCTGTTATTGAGGCAATTGCCTCTGTTCCATTATCAGAAAATGAGCATGTGGACCAATGGATATGGTGTCCGACGTCTTCTGGCTCCTTTTCCACCTCATCAGCAAGGAAGTTATTACATCCATCAGGACAATCAACTCAATTCCTGAAAAGGATTTGGCATTATGCAATTCCGAAGAATCTTTCTATATTTGTGTGGCACATATTTGCTGCTTGTATTCCCACTGATGACAATGTTCAAAAATCTGGTATACATATTTGCTCGGAATATCTGAATGGATCTAAGGTATTGTAAAAAAAATTATGATTCAACGGTCGATAAATTCGCGTCACTTTATCAACTCGTGAATCATAATTTTCTTTTTCAATTTCAAACCTAAAATTATACCAACAAATTAATGGACGATCTTAATATTAAACATGGTACTAAATATGATATTAATATTAATATTATATAATTAATTAAATATGATAGTAAACAAAACGTTAAACATAATATTATAACAAATTCACAAATATGTGATATCAAAGTCAGATCATAGACACATGTTGGAGAACATGTGTGTCAGACAGACCCATCGTGAGAATAATATGTGGATTAATATCATTAATATCTCATAGCGATAGTGATACGTCAGTCCTCCGACCCGATGTCACCATGGATTCCTACATGGGGAATTCTATATTTTGACCTAGTCTAACATCATCTTTAATCGGGTGGTAATAAGGAGTACAGTTGGACATGGAATGAATCATGCAGAGAAATATGTGTAGTCGTGAAGGAATTCGTCCCTCTAATATATGAGAGAGATATCTCTAGACCCCTTGACGAGTGTGACTGAGAAAATGCATAGCCGTGCTCAAATGAATTGATAGGAGTATCAATGTCATTTGTTAAGTCAGTCTACTCAGGAATCAATAAATTAGATTGAGCAATATAAGGATGATATAATCCATGTCTTATATGCTAGACCCAGATATCGCGTGACAAAATAACAAAGTATCATACTATGAGTTAGGTTGCTCGGATCATCGGTCACATTTGACTTGGGTAGTCATAATTTCTTGCTGGAGGCCGCTTATGACTTGTGGGTTACAAATATGATTTGAACTCACTGCCAATGTTAAGTGAACCTACAGGGTCGCACACATAGAGCGAACTGAATTGGGCTCAGGGTTATGACTCATCAGATTGGATCCGCATGATCATTAACCCACAATTCTCTCTTGGTAATTTTGGAAATTAATTTTAAATTTGAAAAGATGTTTTTAAATCGAATTTAAAATTGGAATTATGTTGACTACAATTTAGGTAATGTATCTTTTATAATCATTATTAAAGGATACATTACATTCGACATCTTGAATTTAGAAAATTCATCCTTAGTAATTGTTATTAAGGATATATTTTATTCAGACATTAAAATCATTTTAAGATTTAGGATATAGCTTTGAATTAATCAATAGATAAATAGACTCGATCAATATAATTGACGTGTCTATAAATACTCGCTTATGGTTTAGATGTGTTAGTGATCATGTCATGGTGGTTGCCGACCTCCTTTTGAAGGAGTTCCAATAGAGTTGAGCTAGCACTCGAACACCGCCCAATTCATCGCGTTCGCTCGTGTGCTAACCTTAGAGGGTGTTCGTCGCTTGACAGCACCTTGTATCCAAAGCAAGATCATGTTCTTAGACTTGCGAACTAGAAGACGGACTTCGATCTTCAAAGGTATAACTTTTGTCATAGTATTCATTTAACCGAGATGCATGGATCTGTTTTGGTGGAGGATCGATTTTATTCTTCCGATGCGTGTAAATTTTTGTTGCTTGCTCAGTCCTTGATTACCCCAACATGGCGAGCCAAATTAACTGGTAAGAATCGAGCTATGGTCGCTGTTGGAATTCGAGTGTGGCTCTGTGATCGGCGACCTGGGCTTGTGAAAACCGAGTCCCGATCGTAGTAAGGGCTTTGATGCCAAGGATAGTGGCGCTAGGGCCGAGGAGGAATGGTGCGTCACATAGGTCAAGAGCCATTGTGAGACCGTGTGGGTACGTTCCTCTTGCACATTATGCAATGATTGCAAATAATTTCATATACAAGGGGAATATGTAGAAGAGAGAGAGAGTAATATTATTGTAATAGTAATACATTGCATCCCACCGAGGGCTAGGCTTGGGCTACACATGGTGGAGCCTCGTTAAAACCTTTCATGGGGAAAACCCAGTGGGAAAAAACTATCCTACAGGAAAAAGAGTACACTAATCGGGTATAGTTTAAGGGGATAATGCTTTTAGTATGCTCGCAGAGAGGCTGCATTCCATGATCGTGGGAGTTCTCGTCTAGAGAATTCAGCAATTCTATAGGCGCCTTTTTCGAGGACTTCCGTGATTCGATAGAAACCTTCCCATTTTGGAGCGATCTTTCTTCTCCGGCTGGCTTTCTTTGTGGTTCGATCTTTCGGAGAATGAGGTCCCCTTTTGTGAAAGTCCTCGGCCTGACACGTTTGCCATAATTTTGGGCTATCTTGAGTCTCATAGCCTCCTCTCTGATTCTGGCGAGCTCTCTCTCTTCTTCGATGAGGTCGAGCTCGCCCTATCAAATTTTTGAGTTGTTTTGTTCTTCAAAGGCAATCCTGCGAAGGCTGGGCTCTGCACTCTCGACATGGATCATGGCCTCTGCTCCATAGACAAGCCGATAAGGGGTCTCTGAAGTGGAAGATTGGGTAGTCGTGTTATAACTCTAGAGCACCTCGGATAGTTCTTCAACCCAATGTCCCTTGACCCGATCGAGCTTCTTTTTTAGTCTTGTCAGAATGACCTTGTTGGCTGCTTTGGCCAAGCCGTTTGTCTGTGGGTGTTCTATGGATAAGAAGAGTTGTCGAATGCCGATGTCTGAGCAGAACTCCCGAAATAGTCATTTCGTGAATTGTGTTTTTATTGTCGCTGACAAGCTGGTGTGGTATTCTGTACCTATAATGATGTTTTTCCAAACAAATATTTGGAGCTTTTCGGCCACAGTTGAGGATAGGGGTTCAACCTCTATCCACTTGGTGAAGTAGTCGATTGCCACGACTAAATACTTGATTTGCCCCGGTGCTTGGGGGAATGGGCTGAGGAGGTCGAGCCCTAGTTGTGAAACGACTATCTAGTGTTCGAGTTGTGCAGCGGCTCAAGGTATAGTTGCGAGACTTCAGGGAATCTTTGGCACTTGTCACATCTTTTGATGTAAATGCTACAATATACTTTCATAGTTGCCCAGAAGTAGCCGACCTAGAGGATTTTGGCGGTTAGGGATCCTCCTCTGATGTGGCTGCCGCAAATGACGTCGTGTACTTCTGCCATTATGTTATCTGTTTGGAGTTCACTGATGCACTTGAGAAGAGGCCGAGGGTACCCTCTTTTGTAGACTTGATCATCGAGGAGCGTGTAATAACTTGCTACTCTTTTGAATTACCTGGGTTGGAGGTATGCTCTGAAATTGCCTTGTTTGAGGTAGTTTATGTATAGGGTCCTATTAGTCTGTGTTTTGTTCGACTGTTTGGACTTTGGCCGAGGTATCGGCTAGTTGGATGCTCGGTTGCCCGAGTACTTGTTGGATGATTGACTTGTTGTTTTGAGGTTTTCTAGTGCTGGTGAGTTTAGATAACAAGTCGGTTCGAGTGTTTTCTTCCCCAGGTATGTGCTGAATACACAACTATCAAAGTTAATGATTAAAGAATGTACTAGTGAAAGATACCTTTCGAGGGAGGTGTCCCTTGCTTGGGAGGCGTCGTTGACTTTTCCTACGACAAGTTGCGAGTCACTTTTCACGATCATGTTCTGGGCTTTTACTTCTCAGGCGAGCTTTAGCCCGATGATCAGAGCTTCAAACTCCACCTGATTGTTGCTGGCTTTGAATTGGAATTAGAGGGATTGCTCTATGACGATTCCCTAGCCATTCTCCAAAATGATGTCTGCTCCACTTCCTTTCTCATTGGAGGCATCATCCATGAGCAACGTACAACTTTCGACCTAGTTGAGGACGCCTTCCTGGTCGGTGAAATCGGCGATGAAGTCGACCAATGCTTGGGCCTTGATGGGGCCTCTAGGTTGATATTCAATGCTAAACTCTAACAGTTCTACTGACTAGGATATCATGCGGCCAACGAGTTCGGGTTTGGCCAGTACCTGCCTAATCGGCTGCTCGGTGTATACCTAGATGTAGTGGCTTTGGAGGTACAACCTTAGTCTCAGATAGAGATGACCAGGGTGAGGTCAAGCTTTTCCAGCCTCTAGTATATGGTTTCGGCTCCCTGGAGGACCTTACTAACAAAGTAGATCTTTTTTTAATCTCTTCCTGCTCTCGGATCAAGATCGAGCTGAGGGCATTTTCTGTGATTATAAGGTAGAGAAAGAGTATCTCTCCCACCTGTGGTTTGTCCAAGACCGGTGGGCTGACGAGGAAGCGCTTAAGCTCTTGGAAGGCTTGCTCACACTTCTCATCCCATTGGAAGTCTTGCTTCTTTCTTTGAATTTTGATGAAAGATGTGGCCCTGTCGGCCGACCTGGAGAGAAACTGGGATAGGGCGATCATTCTTCAAGTGAGCTGTTGTACCTCTTTGACGGTGCGTGGACTCCGCATCTCTTGGATGGCTCGACACTTCTCCGGGTTAGCTTCGATCCCTCGGTTTGTTAGTTTGAAGCCAAGGAACTTGCCGCCATGGACCCCGAAGGCATTTTTTTCGGGTTCAATCTTATGTTGTAGTGTCTGAGTCGGCTGAAGATCTCCATGAGGTCGTTACAATGGTTTCCAGTGATTGGTGTCTTGGCGACCATGTCGTCGACGTATACCTCCATATTATGTCTAATCTCCATATTTGTTCATTAGGCATTGATATGTGGCCCCTGCGTTTTTAAGTCCGAAGGGCATCACCCTGTAGCAGAAGTTTGCATGCTCGGTAATGAAGGTCATCTTCTCTTTGTCTTCCGGGTGCATTCGGGTCTGATTGTAGTCTGAATAGGCATCCATAAAGCTTAGATACTGGTATCCCGAGAAGCCATCGACAAGTTTGTCTATGCTCGGTAGTGGGTAAGATTCCTTTGAGCACGCTTTATTGAGGTCGATGAAGTCGACACACGTCCATCTTTTTCTTGAATGCTTTTTGACCATCACGATGTTTGCGAGCCATGTGGTAAATCAGATCTCTCTGATGAACTTTGCATTCAATAATTTTTTGATTTCTTCGTGGGATGCTTGTTGTCGCTCGGTTCCGAGCTTTTTTTTCTTCTGGACCATGGGTTTAACCCGAGGGTCGATAGCCAATTTGTGGCGAATGACTTGGGGATCTATTCCCGGCATATCGGCCGGTGTCCATGCGAAAAAGTCGGCATTATCTCTTAGTAGTGTGTTGACTTGAGCTTTTAGCTCGGCGTGGAGGTGCACTCCCATGTAGGTTACTTGTTCAGGGGATGCTCCGATTTGCACAAATTCCAAATCGTCCACGGGCCGAGGGCGCTCTTGGATGTCTCCTCTAGGATCTAAATCTGATATTCGAGGTTGGTGTTCTGCATGAAGAATTCTAACCTTTGATAAGGATAGAGTGTCATGTACTTCTTCAAGCTCGGTCGGACTGAGTTTTAGGCATTCGTTGTAGTACGTGCGGGCTTCCTTTTGGTCCGCATGTATCACCCCTACTTTTGTCTCATAGATAGGGAACTTGATTGTGAGGTGGGGAGTCGAGACCGCGGCTCCCAGACTATTCAAGGAATGTCAGCCCATGATCATTTGATAAGGGCTTAAATAGTGGACTACGAGGAATTGTATGTTTGCGATTTTTGTCCTCGGTGGGGAGCCGAATGTCGTCGCCAAGATAAGAAGCCTCTAATGCTAACTCGGTCTCCTGAGAAGCTGACAAGCTCCCCCTGGTAAGGGTGGAGTGAATCCTTGCTGATGGTCATTCTTTCGAATGTTGAGTAGAATAGGACATCAGCTGAGCTTCCCTAGTCTACTTGAACTTTCTGGACAAGGAAATTGCCAACAATTACAAAAATAACAATAGGTCATGTAAAATTTTGTCAATTCCTTGAAAACTAATTTCATAGAAGGATATTACCGGGGTAGGTGCAGGGGGCCTTCGTGGACGGGTTGCGTCGCTAGTTGCCATGATGGCCTGAAGTAATTCCGCCCTGGATGAGCTCGCCTCATCCTCTCTAGTGAATCCGCCTACTATGTAATCGATGACTCCGCGGATCTCGGAGCAAGACTGTTCAGTCTTGTGGTCGTTATGGTCAATTGTTGCGACGCGAGGGGGAGGTGTCCTGCTTCAGCGTTGATGATTGGGGTTTTGTTGGCCTTGGTCGCGGCTTTGCCCGCGCTGGATGTAGCAGTCGAGACATCCTTCTCAGATTAGGCACTCGATTTGATCTATAGGGATGAAGGTGTATAGGTTGTAACAGTCGTTGCAACGGATAGAAATCTATCTGTTACGTTCGACGGTCACACCTCTGGTCGATGGTTTGGTTGATCGAACCTTCGGCCGGACATCGTTCGAAAGCCTACTGTGGGTTTTTGACTTAATTTGATCGCTCGTCGATCGATCGATCATTGGGTCGAACATTCGATCGATACTACACTGATACTAATTTTTGGCTGATTTTTCACTTGGGTTCGATTTCAGGTTTCGGTTGGATTTTGGCTTTTCATAAATACATGAGAAGTGGTATTTTGAGGCCTTAGAAGTATTTTACAACAAATTCTAAGCCTAGACCTAACTTCCGACTTGATTGCCTCCGAAGCCATCGAGACATGAATTTCTACGATTTCTCCATGATTTTATGACAAACTTCGTGCACGTATCGATCACCTAACCTGGGATCAAACATTTGATAAATCTATTAGAATAAGTTTGTTATCATCAACATCAAGTTGGTGACCAAAGTTGAAAATCTTAAGCCAACAATCTCCCCCTTTTTGATGATAACAAACTTCTCAATAAATGCATAAAGGAAAATCTCAATAAGCACAATATTTTATGAAGTGCATGTACAATGCGCCCCCTATCAACATGCATATCTAGAATAGACTTCTCCTAACTATATGCATGTCTAAATTCTTCCCCTTTTGACATCAATCAAAAAAGGCCTAAGTAAAGCTTTTCCAAGATGCATCCTTAAGACCTATGTTCTCTAGAATATAAGACCACACATTATATTAAGAACACTTTGGAAGAATAAACACAATGAGACCAAAGTGTTAAGAGGGTTGCATTCATGAAACTAGGGGTTATAGACAGTTGAAATCCATTAGTTTCCAGCTAAGTCAAGATTTGATTGATAAAGACCAAGTTTTTGATTTTTGATGATTAAGAAATAAAAATAATATAAAATTGAATTCTTAATGAAAACTTTTGAAATTTTTTCCATGGAAACTAGATTTTTCAAGAAAGGTGCAGAACCAAGAATTTTTTTTTAAAAAATATTTTTTTGTATTTTTCAAAAAAATTGCTGAAATTTTTAGATTCCGTGCTTTATCGATAAATACTCATTTTTCACAATAATTTCAAATATTAATCAAACTTATATATGACTAAGATATGACCATTCTAGGCAAGTATACACACTAAGTTTGAATCAACATATGGACTCACAAAGACTACTTAAATGACTTGACACAATTTCGATCAAGATTCAATCATGATATATCAAGAAATTGTTTATATGTCATTTTACCCAATATTCATGAAGTAACATATAAACACAAGTACTTATCATGAGCAATGAACAAGAGTCTATGCATTCTTTATGAGGTATTATACTATATTGTGCAAGTGTGAGACTCATACCTCATTTGGATAAATTTTTCAAGTATATTCATGAAATTTTAAAAACATTTACCTCCTAATCAATGCTCAACTTGCAAGTAATTGAATCATAATTAGCACAATAAACTTCTTCTTACTAGCAAGTTCATGCAATAGATAGTAAATGAAAAGTTAAGTTCATTTCTCAGAAGTCAACATTGCTAGCTAGTAGAGATTCATTTTTTCAAAATCAATCAAAGGTGAAATTAAAATGAACATAGGAGATTTTAAAGATTTTAAAATCAAGACCTCAAATCCTTCATATTGGTTGAAAACTAAAATTGCCACAATTAGCTTAGGTTTCAAAATCAATAGGTTGCATAGACCCATTATAGGTCACAAATGGCCTCCAAAGAGACCAAAAAAAAAAAAAAAATTGAAATCCAAACTTGATACTACAAAGAGACATGTGAGTGTTAATCAAAAGTAAACAAGCATATATCATGTATCACAGAATTAAGTATCAAGTGAATACTAGATAAGACACATTAATCTTATCAAGAATCATCAAACTCCAATAATAATGAAAGCGAGGATAAAGTTAGGAGTTGATATCGAAACCATTAGTCATGAAGTTGCAACCAAAATAATTATTCTTCTTTACTTCCCAAGCAACTTCAAGCCATCAATGTGTGTTTATACAAGTGAAGTGTCTCCCCCTATATTTGAGCATGAAGACTTTGGTACCCAAATTCCTTTGGGTCCTTGGGGGTTAGAAATTTTTCTAACCCAAAGAGATCTAGCATTGGGATTCCTTTTCAAGGCACAATCCCTAATCATATGTGGAAGATCATGGCTGGGAAGATACTTTAGAAAATTTTGCATGAGAGACATCACCCACTACAACACAACCGACTTATAGAGACACATAATTAAAGATAAATTAAATTTTTATTTCTAAATCTTAATATTTAGAGACTAATAAATATAAAATTTATTTCTAATTAGCCTCTAAAAATAATTTTGGGGTCAGATCAATTAAGTGACTCTGTTGATGGTGTATTTTCATAGCTTAAAGTCAAATCAATTATGTGACTCTATTATTGTTGTTCCTATAGATCTTTATAGGCTAATTAGGAACAGATTTTGTGTCTATTAGTATCTAAATATGAAGATTTAGAAATAAAAATTTAATTTATCTCTAATTTTGTGTCTCTATAGGTCAATTGTGTGTAGTGACCATACATATTTTTTATTTTCTCATTTAATGAAAATAACTCATTTTTCAATGATAACATGCTAACATTGAAATTCTTGTAAGCATACGAGACATTTTCAATTTTCAATGAGTCATTCACATTTTGTAAATCTATATTTTTTTTCTAAGGATTTTTTATCGGTTTCTAAGAGTTCAACCATCTTTTTTAACTCATTACAAGAAAGTAAAAAAAATATTATTTTCTTGTTCTAGCATTTTATTTTTCTTTCTAAGTTTATTAAATCTTTTTCTAACAATATTGAATTCTTCATACATATGCTCAATTTCATTTATTAATTCTACTTGGGCAAAAATATTATCACCTATAGTAATAGTGGGTACCTCATTGTTCTTTGCCATTAAGCAAATGTTTGCATTCTCCCTTTTGCTTTTTTCCCCACTTGAAGGTAATGATGACTTACTTTCATCCCAAGCGGCCATTAGTGATTTCTTCTTCATTCTTCGTCTTTTATCTTTCTTTGAGCATGATGAGGAGGTGAGGTTGGACTTAGGACAATGGCTCTCCAAGTGTCCAAGCTTGTTGCATTGGGAGCACATGAGTCTAATTATGCCCCCTTCTTCTTCTTCTTTTTCTTCTTCTTCTTGTGAGGTTTTCTCATTAATTCCATCAACATCATTTCGAGATGAATCATCTCTTCTTGGTCCCGTTAATCGAGGCTGCGACAATAAAATTGACTATATCTACCGGTGTCTATTTGTTTGGCCATGCATAGAAGATATCCATGTATATTTTTTTCAATAAAGATTTTCATAAAATAATGGGATTTGCATATCAATCGGGTATTTTTCTTTTGAATATCTGCCAAGTATCTTATCATAATTCTAGTCTTTTATCATCATACACTACTAAAAACTAGTTTGATTGCTACGGTTATCAGTGACAGCTGATGTAACTGTCGTGGGGGCCGTCGCTATTGATATAACATTTGTGACAGTTGAACGACGATCACTTCGACTGTAGCTAACTATACAAACATGAGCGACGATTCGATGACGGTCGCTCGATGCCATCGCTAATAGGTAGATGGCGCGAACACGACGCAAAAATGAAACACTTATCAGCGATGGCTTAGCGATGGTCGGTGCAGCCGTTGTTGATAAGTGTTTTTATTTGTGCTTGTGCTCGTTCCTCTTCTTTCTCTCGCTCCCCCCCTTTCTCTTCTCCCTCTCTCTTCTTTGTCATTGTCGCCCCGCCGTCGTTGGGATTTCTCGCTGTCGCCATCATCTCCTTCGCCCTGGGTCTCTCTCGCCGCTATCGATCTCTTCTCCCACTCTCCCCCTTCTCTTCTCCCTCTCTCATCTTTGTCATTGTCGCCTCGTGGAGGCCGCCTTTTTCTCATCGTTATCGTTGTCTCCGTCACCCTCGCCGTCGACGATCTCCCCTCTAGGTATTTCCCTCCCTCCCCCTCTCCGGCGCCCTGGGGCCGAAATCCTAGGGTTACGACCCCAACATTCCTTTTTTATTTTTTATATTTTTAAATTTTTGTAAATTTATTTAATGTAGATGTTAATTTAGATGAATTGGTGATGTTAATTGATGTTAATGTAGATGAATTGATTAATTGATGAGCATACATATTAATTTTGATGTTAATTGATTAATTAATGTTAATTTTGTTAACTGATTGATTAATTAATTGATATTAACACGGATGAATCGATGATGTTATATAAACTAGTCATCAATTTTGTTTAATCTATATATTTGAAATTAATATATACGAAAAATACAATATAACTGAAATTATATGACATCGAGTTAGTTCAATTAGGGGAAAAAGAGGATCCGATCAAGAAGAGAATCCTTCTGAAATACAACGAGTTAGTCCAATACTCGAGGATGATGACATAGAGTTAGTTCAATTAGAAGTAGAATATGTTGATGACGAAGATAATGAAGTCGAGGAAGAACAAAATGACAATGAAGAAGGAGAAGAAGACGAACAAGAACAACAAGAAGAATATTAGTCGCATGATTATAATCTCGATGAGGAATAATTGTAAATGAATAATATATCTTCAATTATCTATTTATTTTTAATGCTAACACTACTATATATAATCTAATTATATGCTTATTCAACAGCTATGGGTCGAGGAGCGTACATTCGCCAGACCTCCCGATGATTACCACCTGTAGCCCCAACCAACACCTCCTCTACTGATGTCGCTCTAGTCGCCCTGATTGCCACCCTCCCTTCGCCTCCACCCACCATCCCTCCGACCACTATCCCCCCACCTCCGCTTATTGCTCCAACCGCTGATCCTGGTTCGTCGATGTCACGACGTAGGTCACGTGGGCAGGTGAGGGGCAGCTGGCCAGACTGATTAGTGTGGGCAACGAGAGGTACATAATGTATAATATATTAAATATTATTTATATATAATTCAATATATCATAATATATAATTGTACTTTATTTTATGCATGTTCGAGCAGGAGGAGGACTCCCGCACTATAGCGGGGACGATTCAATGTTTCATGCACAGTGTGTGGCCTACGTGGTCTCACGTGCCCCGTGAGCATGTTAACATGCTCTAGCGAGAGTTTGAGGTACATATAAAATATTTTTAAATCAATGATAATTAAAAATATATGTACTAACATTATTGCTTTATTTTGCAGGCTTGTTATACATGGATGCAAGATCAAACATCCTTTCTAGAGAGCGTGTTGGAGGAAGTTGCTCACGCTCACTACAACGGGTAGCTGAACCAAGCCCGAACCATTGTGATGTGACGGCTTGGGGCCACAAACATTGCGGAGACTCAGGAGGCACGATCCCCCGAGTGGATTTCTAGACATGTATGGGACCGGCTCGTTGAGCGGTGGGCATCGGAGAGTGGCAGGAGGTCTCCCGGATTGCAGCTAGAAATCATATGTCCAGGGTGGAGGGCTCGGGGGTGCAACACACAAGTGGTTGTATCTCTTTTGTGGTGCACGAGCGTCGTATGGTAACTATTATCTTAAGTTTAATTAAATTGTATATTGTGATTGTACTAATGTATTTATTTTCTAATTTTAGACGTGAGTCGAGGAGGACGTCACTGTCCATCGCCCCTCGTCGATGGAAGTATTCGAGTGCACTCACTGTCGGCGATATGAGGCGGGGGAGTACGTCGATAGGAGGGTCACGGTCATCGTGGTAAGTATACTTGGTTTAAGCAATTTTTTATTTTTAATAATTATAGTTAAAAAATTATGAAACAAAAAAAACTGGTGTAGGAGATATACACAAGGTCCGTCACCCAACGCGAAGGATTATCGCAGGGTGACTTTGAACCTGTAGTGTGGGTCGATGTCGCAGATGGCTAGGAGCATGATTGTGTTTATGGATTTGATGACAGTAACCATGCATGCGCGAGCTGGGGGCTTCTTGGGGCACTGACCTCTCCTGTTGCTGGTGAGCGGCCCTCCACATCCCGGATGCAGGATCAGAGTCGGATAGCAACCTTGGAGTGAGAGCTCGCACATCAAAGATAGGTGATAGATGCAAAAAGACAGATGATGAAGAACATACATGCGCTCCTGACGCAGATTGTGGCTCACTCAAGCATTTAGATACATTCGACATCTGAGACATCCTCCTCGACCTAGTCGACACCTCTCCCAACCCAGTTGCTCGAGACTCTATAACCTGACCCTCGCAACCTCCACCGCATCTGTGAAGTCTTGCTTCTTGTTTTTTTTATTACATTTGACGATATTTATAATTTGTGTATAAATTGATTCGTATTTTGTGCATTATGTGATGTTTGTGATGTTGGCAATTAATATTTTATGTATTTGGTTTGTGTATAAATTGATGTAAATAGGAATTTTCTATTTTTTTCAGGTTCAGGGTAAAACATCAGCGACGGCTTACCCACGTATAGTCGTCAATAAGCCCTCGCTGAAAGCGTATCATAAAATGGTTGATGCCTGTGCAGCATGGGTTATCACACTTGGTAATAACGATGACTCTAGCGACCATCGCTAATGATTACATATCAGCGACGACCACTAGCGCTGATAAGTTATTTGTGATGGCCCTGTCATCGCAAGTTATTAGCGACTTGGTCTTCCGCAACGGCTGTTTGCAACGGTGTTTACCGTCCGTGATATGCATCGCCGACGGTTCAACAACGGGTCGAACCGTCGGGAAAGCTTATATTCCCAGTAGTGATAGAATGAAGCTATTTTCTTCTTGTCTTTAATTTGTGATTCCTACTATTTGATTCTTGATTATGATTATTTTATTAGCAAGATCTTTTATTTGATTTTCTGAGTAAATAATGTGTCGAATAAGTAAATTGAGTGGTCTAAATATAATCTTATTATCTTCTTTTTTTTCTCTTTTGTTTTTATCTATTGCAACTTTTGGTGCTAGAATTTTTTTCCCCACTTTTGGATAGTATTATAATATAACATAATATTTACATATATAATAATACATGTAAGATGTAGAACAATTTTACATTTAAGATATATGGTAATTACTAAAAAAAGGGAATGAACTTTCTTTAAATTTTCACTTTTGACTTCTTTTTTAAATTTATACCAAATTTGACATAATGTTTAGGTTTTGTTGCAATATTTGTGGCCTCCTTTAATTAATTATCCATTATCTTCTTAGTCTATAAGTTTTGTTGTCCATCATAATGTTTTCCACATCAAGAAGTTTAATTGTCCAACATAAACAAATCAAAAAAGAATTATACCAAATATCAAATGTTCTTCGTGGAAAATATATTGAGGTGTCTAGTGAGATTAGCCATAAGATTATTTGCTACAAGATTTTTAATGAATTTTTTTGGTAGTCCCGTCGTAAATATATTATAATATTCAAAAATTTACTTTTCCTTTTCCTCCTAATATTTATAAGAATTAAAACGAAAGCATTGTTTTCCTTCCTATTTGATTTGCATTAGACGTTTGGTTTTAAAAAAAATTCCTTCCTATTTGGTTTGTATTGGAGACTTTTGATTCAAGAAATGAGATTTTCCTTCTTATTAATTTATATTAGAGATGTTTGATTCACCAGATGAGATTTTCCTTCTTATTTTATTTGTATTAGAGATGTTTAATTCACGAAATGAAATAAGAAGGAACAAAGAAATATGAATAAACTCAGAATAAGTAGAATAGGGACTCGTTTGAAATAAAATAAGAAAGAACAAAGAAATATGAATAAACTCAGAATATGTAGAATAGGGACTCGTTTGGTTGACTGAAAGTCATGTTGGAAGTAGAACAACTCAAGAAGTTCATTTTTCCCTCTTGTTTGATTAACAAAAAATGAGAAAAATGTACTGTTGTACTTCCTTAGGAAGTTGAAGTCACTTGCCTAGCCCTCTTTAGATAAGTTGTACTTCCTACGTTTTGCGAGAAGTAAAATGACTATTTTATTTATATTTATTGGTTAATATTTGATTTCCATATTAATTATAGAAAAAATAAAATTATTATATAATTATATTATACATGTTCATCTAACAAAAATAATATTTCGATCTATTAATTATATGAAATAGTAAATTATATATCAAAAATTATATTATACTTATATGTAATTTACAAATAAAAATTAATTTTCATATATAATTAATTGGATATAATTATATATGAACAAATTATCTTTAAAAATATATACATGAAAAAATTATCTTAGATATATATTTAAAATATATATGATAAAATAAAATATTAATTTATAAATGAAGGATATTTTGATCATTTGAAGGGTATATACTTCCCTTGAAGTATCTATATATATCAACCGATCGTGTTGTGTTATGGATTGTGCAACTTTCTATATTTTTTGTTAACCAAATATATTTTTGTATTTTTTAAAAAATACATGTAGAAAATTAATTCATGGGCTTTCTTCAAAAGATTATTTCTCATGTCAATCAAACAAGACCTATGAATGAAATAAAGAAATAATAATTATTTTAAACGCTAGTATTTAGTGTACATTAGGAATGAATAAATATTAAATGGACCAATAATATATTCTTGGTTGATAATTAACTATACATATATGTTACTAACAAATTATATTAATAAATAATGAAATTGATCTTTTTAACGTAATTACTCTAATAGTTGAAGGGTAATATTGAAAAAAAATGCGTACATTCCTCATGGCTTAGGAATAGTCTTAATAGCTCAAGAATAACCATAATTCCAAACCAAACATGGAGATATCCATTTCAAGATGAATATTTATTCCATTCTTTATCCATTTCAAAAGTTCGATGGGAAACTTTTACGAGCATGTGTATTTCTTTTTATTATATATATATTTCTTAAAATTTCAAAATTTAAATTAATGTTCTTTTACTTAAAAAAATCTTGCTTAGGATGCTGCATGCACGGTGACCAAGCCACCACAAGAGATATTAACTTCATCATTTAAGGTATCGTTTGGTTGATATGAGAAATAATTTTACGAAGAAAATTATAATTCCCATGTGTATTTTTCCATAAGCACTTAGTGTTTGGTTGACAAAAAGTTAATTCATATAAAGTATAAGTTCTCATCTATAATATGTTTGGTTGACATGAATACTTCTTAGGAAATACATATAAAATAATCAATATATTCTTTTTAAAAAAATTAATATTTTAATATATATGTATTAGTATATATAAAAATAAATAAATTTTATACGTAAATTAATATTGGTAAAATATAATGTTTTTTGCATATATAATTAATATAATATATACTTTTATTATATAGAAAAATAATTTTTATTTATAATTAATATGAAAAAAATACATATTTTGCTTAAAAAATAAAATAAAATAAATATGTAAAGAATTCAAGAATTATCTAATCTCATAATATCAACAAATAAATTTTAAATTCTACATTAAATGCAAATATGAGACCAATATTGATTTTTTTCTTTTAAATACAATGCAGGAAATGCAACCTACTTATAAGGGCCCCCTAGGTAAGTTACTTCTTATATTTTGCAAAAAATTATACTTACTGAAGAAATTGTACTTTTTGCAAAATGCAAAAAGTGTGTCAATCAAACAAGAGATCTTTTGGTTACTTCTTGAAAAGTACAATTTTATGTAGAAAATTATGTCAATTAAACGAGACCTAAGATTTGATGAGATTAAATTATATATAAACGTGAAATAAAAAGAAAGAAAAGATTAATTGCATGGAAATCGAATGAGAAAGGAAAAAAAAGATAGAAAACAAAATTAGAATGGTGTTTAAGTATGTCAATAGCATTCGATGGGATTTAATTTTATCCATAAAAGTTAATCCTAGAGGCTGGAATAAGCTCAGTTACTTTGAATATGAACCCTAACTAGGTCAACAATCGTTTACTTATAATGTAAAATATGAAACCAAGTGGTGCATTTACAAAGACATATATGTGTAATCTAACACTACTTAGCAAATCTTGCTGTTGTTTATGCAATGAAACCTCATCGCAAGCTATGACATAAAATTACTGATAGCATTCACAAGATGAGTTCTTCCTAGATACCATGATTAATGGAAAACAATGAGTAAATATTTTCACAGGGTGAGATATTAATCCTCCCCCTTACCAAACCCAGACAAGGAAGGCAAAATAACAAGTGCCTCTTTTACACCCTTTCCATGTTTGAAATACCCAGTGGTCAAAAGGTAGCCCCCCAAAACTTTCTCCAGGCCATATGTAGCAAGACAGATCTTTCTCCTAGGAGATCATAAGTTGCACAAGCAAAAGCAGCAGCAGCAGCTGCAGTAGGAGTAGCAGCAGCACAGGAGGAGGAACAAATAATTCTCATTGCTATTTTTCTTCTTCTTCACCTCCTCCTCCTCCACATCTCTTCCTCTTTATAGCAGGCATGCACAGGCCCAGCCATGGCAGGAGAAGCCCCATTTTTTAATGCCGGCACCACACCAGGAGGGAGCCGAAGGGGCAATCCCGTAATTTACCGCAACTCGACGCCCTTTGGCGGGTGGCTTCCCGTTATGGCAACCCCCGTTCAAAACCAACGGCTCGGCTGTCTTGCCAATTATTGATAAAATCACCCCCTTTTCCCCGCAGCTTTTACGCCCGGGAAGCAGAGCGATCGGGATAATTGCGTGAAGCGGGGTGAGTTACGGCGTGAGGGTATCAAATCTCCCCGTTACGTGGGCGCGCCGGCATAGCGCCACCGCATTAAAACCACAACTCGCCCCCGCTTTTATTTCTCTCTTCGCGTCCTTTCGTTTGATTAAGTTCGTCTCGTCTCTCTCTCTCGCTTTCTCTCTCGCCGTCTCGCTGTTTTCTCTTTCCTTCCTCTTGCTCTCCGGCGTAGCGGTCTTCCGTACCGATTTCTTTAAGTTTGTAGCGGTTTTCTGTAAAAGGTTTAAGAAGAGAGAGAAAGAGAGAGAGAGAGAGCGACTGTGTGTGAGAGGAGAGAGACAAGGGTTTCGGATTTTTGGCGGTGCGGGGATGGAGGGCGGAGGCCGGGGGAATCTTCTAGATCCGGCGGCGGCGGAGTTCTACCCGGCGTTGGCGGCGAGCCAGTTCGCCCTCGCTCCCCCGCAAATTTACTATACCTACCCTCCTCCTCCTCCACCGCTCCCGCCGCCTCCACCGGTGATGGCGGTTCCGGTGTTCCACCTCCAGCAGCCGCAGCAGGTGGAGATGGCCACCCCTGCGCCGCCGGTGGCGACGAACACGAGGGCGGTGGTGCTGAGCATGGTGCCGCGGCACGTGGGGGAGGCGGAGGTGAGAACGGACATGGAGGCGTTTGGCGGGGTGCGGGCGGTGGAGATGGGCGCGCTGACGGCGGAGGGAGTCGTGACCGTCCACTTCTTTGACCTGCGGAGCGCGGAGTTGGCGGTGGCGGAGGTCCGGGAGCAGCACGCGCGGATACACTCCAGGATCGGGTACGGCGCTCCCGGCGCCAGCGGGGGTGGGGAGAATTGGGCAGCCCCGTGGTTGTGGCACACGCCGGTGCTCGGTGGTGGGGGCCGAGGTACGATAGCTGGGCAACCGGTCTGGGCTCAGTTCGCAGCCTCTACGCTCGACGACCCCAACCAGGGTTCAATCGTCGTCCTCAATTCCGATACCAGCATCTCCTTCATCGCGCTCAGAGAAATATTCGAACCCTTCGGTATGAAACAAGTCCACCCACTACTCTCCTTGAACTCTTCACTTTTCTCTCTTTTGGCGACAACCATAGATCAGTAGCAAAGAGATGACATAGTTCGCCTGCAATAACTATTGGGTCTGGGGTTTTTTTTTTGTTTCAATGTTGTCAAGAGAAAGACAAAGTTCTTATTATGATGGAATGTGTCGGGTTCGTCTTTTTCTTTCTTAGGTTTACTTTGCTGATTTCCTTGTCTCCGGTTTCATATATCATTCTTGTTCAATTCTTAGATCTCACTTTTAACCTTTGATGATGATAATGATGTCGATAGGGGCTGTCAAAGAGGTTCGGGAGATGCCATCGAGACCGCAGCACAAGTTGGTGGAGTTCTTCGACACGAGGGACGCTGCCCGCGCCCTTTCTGAACTTAATGGGAAAGATGTCAATGGAAGGCGTCTGGTGCTTGAATTTACCTGGCCTGTTGGCAACCACACGAGGAGGTGGTATTTTCCTGTTCATTTTCCTTGCGGCTTACATATGAATCGCATGCTGATGGTTTTCACCTGATTCGCTACCAGCAATTACCCAAGGAGGAGCTCGGGGCACGGCCATGGCCACCACAATTCCCCTTTGCCGCCAAGATTTCTGCGCGGAGGTCCACAACCCAGCAGTAGATGGGCGCAAGCAAGCGGAGCTTCTTCAAGATCGTCTTCATCGTCCTCAGCCCGCGACCGAGGAAGCGCGGAACAAAACCAGGGATCTCCGGTGGTGCTGAGGACCAATGCCAATGCAACTGCGACTGCTGCTGTTGCCAGAAGTGGTAGTGGCAGCGGGAGAAGGAACAAGAGCAACAACAGTAGCAGTTCCAACCACCCTTCGTCGTCATCATCATCATCGTCATCGAGGCAGCAGCAACAGCAACAGCAGCAGCCGCAGCAGCAGCAATCGAGCGGCGGCGTGAGCAGCAGCGGCAGCAGGCGGGGCTGGAAGAATCGAGGCAAGAGCAGCGGCGAGTCCAGGTTCCTCTTCAAGGAAGCGGAGTCGGAGGACTCATCCGAATCCTCTTGTAGAGATTCCAGAACCACAGTCATGATTAAGAACATCCCAAACAAGTACAGGTCCCCCACTCTCCCCAACTCCTCAAAATATCTTATCCAGATGTCGGAGTCTATAGATACATGATCTCTTCTCTTCCATTGGTTTATTAGATTCAATTCGTCTCTTTTACTTTGTTCATCTCTCTCTTGGTAGTGCAGTCAGAAGCTGCTGTTGAACATGTTGGACAACCACTGCATTCAGTGCAATGAGCAGATTGGCGAGGGAGCAGACGAGCAGCCCTACTCCGCCTACGACTTCGTCTATCTACCCATCGACTTCAAGTAAGATACTGAACTATGAACTCCCGAGAGAACTAAGAGAGAGAAAGAGAAGGAGAGAGAGAGAGAGTACTATAGATTCTGTAGAAATTTTGATAATAAAGTTGTTTGTTTTCTTTCATGTTCGAGTGAAAGAAACAAACACCAGAAATTAGTAGGAGGTTGCAGGTATTCATACTGAGTACATGGGAGATTCACAAAATAAGCCCAAAAAGGGAAGGAGGAGAAGGGAAAGAGAAAGGGATCAAAGGTAAAAGCTCAGAGGAGAAGGGATCCCTGCCCGGCCGCTGCAGCTGCTTCATGAGCTGTGCTTCTCCTACCCTTCCGTACTCTGCACCTTGGGCTTCTTAATTCGTAGCAAATGGCTGTAGAGACCCAAATGGCAATGAATTCGCTGGCCTGGCATATAAAGACAGATCTCTTCTTTCCTTTCTCTTACTGCAATCCCCTCCTCTCCCTCCATACCCGGAAAAAGATAAGAGTAATGAAGAAAGCATAAAAATCATTAGGTCACTGGTGTGTGAAACCGTGAAAGGAGAAGGAGGTCATCAAACCCTAATCAGAAAGAAAGCTTTGCAGGCATAGAATATAGACAGCGAGAGCCTAGCACTCATTTGTGATTTCACTAGTAAGTTGGAAATGACCCATCGAAGCCCAATTGACAGGAAGCTTTCAGAGATTTGATAATTAAGGACTGCGACTGCTGCATCACAGGATGATTTCTTTAATAATAACTAATATTAATAATTAATAATAATAATATACAGCTAAAGGTCTCCACATTTTCTGATTCTTTCTTGCCACTTCTTTCCCTCCCTCGGCAGAATCCAAGCGAGAAAAAGCAGCTTTTGACACAAAAAATAATAAAAAGACCCTTAACAAGTAAATGCAAAATGCGACAGGATTCTTCCTAGTTTGGGATACTTTTTATTATATTTCGTTGACATTTTGCAGCAACAAGTGCAATGTTGGCTACGGCTTCGTGAACTTGACATCGCCGGAGGCCGCATTCAGACTCTACAAAGCCTTTCACCTGCAACCCTGGGAGGTCTTCAACTCTCGCAAGATCTGCCAAGTTACATACGCTCGCTTGCAGGTTGGCTGCGATCCTTTTTTCCTTTTGTCCTTGCAGCTGCCATGTGTACTGTTTGACTACCGTCGTCGATAGCTTTAGTTTGAATGCTGTATGTAATTTGCCTTTGGCCAGGGATTGGAGGCGCTCAAGGAGCACTTCAGGAACTCCAAGTTCGCGTGCGACAACGACGAGTACATGCCCGTGGTCTTCTCGCCGCCGCGCGACGGGAGGGAGCTGACGGAGCCCGTCCCGGTCGTCGTCGGCCGCGAGCAGTACCTCGCCCGGACTGCCTCCGGCTGCACCGACGAGGCGGTGTCGCAGCTAGCGGCGGACAGCGGCGGGGCATCCTCCACCACCACCTCGACGCACGCGCCGTCCGACAACGCAGACGGCGCCGACGACGAGGACGACTACAATGATGACGTCGAGGATGATGAAGATGATGAGGTGGGCAATTTGGGGGGTCGAGGCAACGATGGCGGCAGCAGCAGCGGCGGCGATGAGACGGGCATGGAGCTGACCGCGGCGGTGCTGCACCTATCCTGTAACTAGTAGGGGATTAAAAAAGACCTGGGAAAAGTATAGCAGTCAAGTCGAGACATCCCATCTCGAGGCTGGCGGCCATGTGTTTATTTCTTCTATCTCTAGTCTCTCTTTTCTTTGCGTTGAGATTTTAAGCTTTGCAATGATAGTAGCGTCTGTGAGTGCATGTATTCGGGATATGTTATTTGACGACATGTTGTTCTTTGTTGTTCTTGTCGCCTTGACGATGATGATGAAAGGTTTCTCTTCACATTTATTACAGACTTCAGCATCTCTTCTCAACTGGCGTACGTGATCTTATAATTTTCTTGTTTTTTCTCTTTCACATGTTCTGTCTCGGTTTGCTTGTCCGTCTCACTTGTAATATCTTGTGGCCATGACAAATCTTCATTATTTTATGCTCACCATCGCCATGGAAAAGGAAGAAAAAATTAGCTTTATATAAAGAAAAGGAGGTGGCTCCCACATTGATCTGCTAGAATGCGAGCGGAGGTTGCATTATTCCCGTGGTGGTGCTTTGACTGCTACTGTTCACGCATAGAAACGAGCCATGGTGTTATTGGTAACAGGATCTATTAATTTATACATATAGAAGAAATGCCTTCTCCACTTTGTGCTCGGATTAAGGAAGTGGATCCGCCCGATGCTCTATTGCACTCCGGGCAATGCGTCCTTCGAATTCCGAGAGCTGTATTATATATATATATATATGCGGACAATAATAATAATAACTATTATTATATGATAAAATGCAACAGTGTCTTGCTGTTGTTCCTAATTTTTTATATACATTAGATACCCATGAATACGTTTACGTGGTGGTCCTCATGCCAGCAGCATACTATATATTGACTGTAACAGTGGCTTTAATTATTATCATGGACTCATTGCCTATATTCACAAGGAAAAGAGACTTATATATATGAATGAATGATATAAAGAGAGCGGGAGGAACAGGCCAGCTTGAGATGATACCCTAGTCGACGTTGATGGTGAGGACCTACCTGATGACTGGAGATGAGCTTCGCTGCGCTGGCTCTCCTCCAATTTAGTTTCTTGGAGGATGCTGTATCAATGAGTCTGTGGCTGTACGACGGAGGCCTTGGTTTCCCTAATACGAACGAATACCGTTGTTTTTGGAGAGAGAGAGAGGGGGGGGGGGCGTCGAATTGTCCGGGTATTGTGATGTAGTTCATGCAAAAGGGTGAGCGCGGAGGAAGGCGGAGAGATAATAAATAGAGAGAGGAGAGAGAGAAAGAGACAGAGAGGGTTCGGACATCGAGGCGTTGGAGGTGTCAGAGAGAGAAGGAAAGTGCCTGACAGGTAGGCACACAGACCACGTAGGACGATATCCCTCATGACGTGTCCTCCCTTCTCTTACCACCTGCGCTCGTCGCCGTTGACCGACTCCGTACACCATGGACCACTCCCAAGTCCCAAGTCCCAAATATATATATTTATTTATATGACCTAATCTCAGTGTATGCGGATTAAATTTTAAGATTTTTATCATTTTAACTTTCATATAATATGGATATATTTACCTCATAGAATAACCAGAGATGATTAGTATATGTATTAGAAAAAAATGTGAATACAAAAATATAAAAATAAAATTATATTTGATATACATCAAATTAAAAAAATTATATCTATTTTTTTCCTATTTATTATCCGACCATACCCTATCATTAATAAAGCAAACTTAGACCATAAGTGTTTCCTATGTGATTAACAAATAATGAAATACTTGATGTTATCAGCATCTTTTAGTCGAAAGGGTAAAATTAAAATTAAAATTAAATTAAAATTTAAAATGGAATACAATAAAAAAATTTAAGGACTAATTTGATATTGTTTTAATTATACGAGTCATTGATAAATCTTAAAATTTTAAGGACTAAACTAATCCTATCATATATATAGCACAATATATACATTTATGTATATAATTTGAAGTTATTAGGCTATATATCATGCCAAACTATCAACATCCAACATGCAATAATTAATCTCGAATAGGATGTTCTGCTTTACCGGTTAATTTGTAAGATCAAGGATAAAATTTTTTAGGTGACTACAACAAGGGGCGGAGCTACACTTGGCAGGAGGAGGGCAATTGCCCTAGTGCCAACAAAAGAATTAATATTAAATCTCTGAGGAAAGGATAATTTTGCCCTACTCGATTCATATTTTATCTTCTTGATTTCTAGTTCGAACGGTGATAATTTTTAGGATTATTAGACCAAAATAGTTTTAATTTTTGCAAATTTCTTAATTTTAACCCATGCGTTGATTGATGTTAATGATATATAAGAAATTTAACTTAATTCCAATAATGATCCACCGTCAGCTAGTCGTGATGTCACATCGTTAACTTTTTATATACGTGGATCTTTTCTGATGTTGTGATATTTAAAATATTAAGCATCAAGTGGGATTAAAATTAAATCTACATGAATTTCTTCTGACGTGACGATATTTAAAATATTAAAAATGAAATGAGGTTAAAATTAAATTTACGTGGATCTTTTTTGACGTGATGATATTTAAAAATTATTTTTGGATCGTCTTGTCAGCAAGTTAACGGGTGATATCACGACTAACTAATGGCGGGCCATTATTAAAATTAATTAATGTTAAAAAAATTTATATACAATTACAAAATTAAAAAAACTCTCAAAATTTGAAACTATTTTCATTTAATAACCATAAATTTTAAGTAGTTAGTACTTCAAAAAGATGAAAAAGCCTTTCGTTGAACTTTTGAAGCGCAAATAAATCCCACGCACAAATACACGATAACAAAAGAATAAGAGACGCGGAGAATTCTATATATTCCCATATTTTCATGAATTTAAATTAAATCTTCTCTACAAAATTTATTGAAAAGCACTTTAACTATAACCGCAAGGAAATAACAAAGAACACGTATTGAATAAAATTCAAACTCTTTATTATAAACTGGTATCGTACACATGCATGACACATCACATGCTTCATTAATTGGGCTTGACTTATATTCACTTCTCCCATTTACTCGTTTGCCACTCTCTCATGATATGGGCTTAGTCTTCGATTTTCATGTGAAAATGGAGAGAAGATTGGAGAAAATTGGGAACAGAAAAATTAAGAAAGAGAAGTGAAAGGATATATACTTGTTTGGTTAAGAAGAGGAAAGAAAATGATTAAAAGAATTGAATGTGAAAAAACACCAATACAAAATTATCTTATATATGCATGATCATTTGGAGTGGTTAATGAGATACATTTTACGGTTTGTTTGCTTCATAGGTCAAAGGGAATAAGATAAAAAATAAATTTTAGTTCATATCGTTTAGTGCATGCATAGAAAAAAATAAAATCAAAAAAATATAAATATGATTTTTTTATCTAGTGAATATAAATAAGATTAGAAAGTATGGTTTGCATTAGGGATGTCCATTCGGTTCAATTCGAATCGAACCGAATTTCATCAAATCGAATTTTTTTTTATACCCGAATTCTAATCCGAACCCGAACCGAACTATACCTAAACCGATCTAACCCGAATCGAAATTATTCGGTTCAGTTCAATTTTCAACCCGAAAACCAAAATTTTAGTTAATTCGGTTAGAAATTAAAAATTAAAAATTATTTTATAATACCCATTTACTTATCTATATTAATTTTTTTAAAATATATATTAATTTTTAATTAATTCAGTTTTTGGTTCGGGTCGGTTCCCGAATTTCGGGAACTGAATCCGAACCGAAATCCAAATTTCGGTTCGGTTCGGGTCAAAGAATCGAACCTACAACGGTTGAAACTGAACCGAACCGAAAAATTCGGTTCGGTTTTTCGGTTCGGTTTTTTGGTTTGGTTCGGGTTGAACCGAATAGTGGATAGCCCTAGTTTGCATAGTTGAAAAACAAAAAATGAAAATGAAAAGTAGATGGCAAGGAGATTGAAATTCTTTCTTTTTTGCCCTTTTATTGACGAGAGGTAAAGGGAGGAAAAAAAAGGAGAAGAATTTATATTTATTTCCTTCATAAGTTTATTTATGTCCAAAAGTGGGTAGAAATTAATTAACGACAAGAGATATTTAATCCTATCTTAAAAAATATTGCTGTGGGTAGGGGTGACAATCCGTCTCGTGTCGTGTTTAAACGTGTCGTATCTAAACGTGTCTCATGTTGTAAAAGGCTAAATCGAAACTCGTCCCGTTTATTAAACGTGTCCGAATATGCAAACCCAAACCAACCCTTTTATTTTCGAGTTGACACGACACGACACAGTTAATCCGTTTAAGTAAACGTGTACATGTGTACACCTACACGCTACAACACGATAAATACAATTTCAATAGTGAACAAAATGAATGCTACTGAAATTAAAAGTTAAATACACTAGAAAGACTATTAATAACAAGACATACCCAACATCTATAACTTGTTTACTTTTTATTATATATATATCCTTATAAATGGATAAATCGATTAAATAGGTTCGGTAACACGATAAAACACGTTTAGTTAAATGAGTTTAATCGTGTTTATACGAGTTACAAGGGTGCAACCCGAATTTAATTGTGTTAATCCAGGTTGAACATGTTTAATCAAAATACATGTTTAACCAAATTTGAACACATGTAACTCCGTGTTGTATCGTGTCGGAATATCGTATCGTGTCAGAAATTATCAACCCTAGCCGAGGGCAATCTTGAAACCTTGCGCGATCTCAAATCTCTTGCAATACATGCCATGTATCCTTTCCTTTGTTTTCTTCATTTCTTTAAATTTTTTTCATTTTTCTTCTTTTCTTTAGACTTTGTTTGGAATGTGCAGAAGCTTTTATCGGGCAATGCTTAATCATCAAACATTTTTATATAATACGCATATCAAAGCTCTCCTTTTAAGTTCTATTTTTGAATAAAAATTGAGTAATCATCTAAAACATTTGAATAAAAAATTAAAATATCTAAATTATACTCACTTATTTAATTAAATTGAGTAAAAAGTTAATATATTTAAATAAAAATAAAATATATCCATAATAAAAGCCAATATATTTAATACTGCGCCACAACAACAGTTATGGCCCGTAGACACCACAAAAGTTTTGTCATTTTTGAAAGAAAAAGGGGGAAAGAATTTGCTCTTTCTTATTTGGTAAACAAAAAAATTAAATAATGGAGGGAAAAAATCCTCTCTAGATTTTCTCTCAATATGCATTATGCAACTTTTTTAATTCTTGCAAATGAGGAACCCATTCTCCCTCCCTTTTCAATTGCTTACTTTCCTCTCTCTTCTTTTTAGTATTTTCATCCCGAAAAGCCCTTAATTTATTTTTGACATCTTTATATTTTAAATTTTTTTCCTAATGTATTCACCTAATTCTTGTCTTTAGATAACTTATATATATGTTGAATGTTATTAGTACTTTAAAATATCAATGCTATCATTTCATCTAAGAAGCCTCTAGATGCATGACATGTGTCCCCCACAAATGTGAATGGTATCGAAGTCATCATAAAGATGAATGATGTTAATGCCAATCCAAGTTACCCAAGAAGCCTATGATGAATAATATTGGTGAATAATATCAAAGTCATGGAATCCATAGAATTAAGAAGCCTCCCATGAATGAGTCCTAGGGATGACAACGATTCGGTTAACCGCATTTTTAAGGGTTAACCGAAATTGAAACCATTTTCCAAACCCGCTAGCCGAAACCGAAATCGAAACCGAAATCGGTCGGATTCAAAATCCTATATCCGAAATCGAAACCAGCTCGGTTTCCACTACTAGAAAAATGGGCATCAGCAACGACTGATGCCGTTGCTGAGCCGTTGCAGAAGAGCATCAGCAACGGCCGAGCCGTTGCAATAGAACCGTGACAGAAACTCGCGTTGCTGATAACTTAGCGACGGTGCAGCAACGGCCGCTCGGGCCGTCGCTAAAAATATTATCAGCAACGAACACGGAGCCGTTGCTGATAACATTAATAGCAACGGCCGCTGAGTCCGTAGCAACGCCGTTAGTAAAAGCCTGTCGCTAAGCCGTTGCTGTAGGTCATCAGCAACGACTTTCGATAAACTTTTAGCAACGGCTTTCCCACGGACGGCCGTGGGAAAGCCGTTGCCGATGATGTGAACCTGGTAACGAAAAAATTTAAAATTTAAAATTTCCATTGATACATTGATACATTATCAGATACATAACTCACACACCCATACACTCATACACACATTCATTCACACATCACAAACACACCAAGATATACATCAAAACAATTATATTTATATTGATAATTATCCACGATAGTATAAAAACAATTCAAATGCAAAATTGAAGTATCAATATCTAAGTAACAAAGTCAATATAAATTAAACAAGTTCAATATCTCAGTAACAAAGTCAATATAAATAAAATCTCACGATCACGATGGAGGATGGCCTGGATCATATGGCGGGGTCTGGAGTGCTTGAGTGTACACCGGCGTGGACTGACTCGAGGACGATGGATTAGATGATGCCGAAGAGATGCTTGCTTCGGGATGACCTAACATGTTGCGTAGCATAGATTGTATATCCGCCATCATCTGACTCTGGCGCTCCATCATCTCAGTCTGACGCGCGACCGTCTCCTCTAGTGTCCTTATCCTATTATTATGATCATAAGTGGATCTGGAGGTGGACGGTCGCTCACCAGCGACTGGAGGGGTCGGTGCCCCAAGTGGCCCTAGTACGGCTCGCGCATGACCACTATCTGCGAAGCCATATACGCGGCCTCGACCCACGATGCTGCGTCAAAGTCCTCGGGGGTACCCCCGCGCTGCACCACCGTCTGGCTGTAGGTCTCCTACTCGAGTTTGATTTTTTGTTTAATATTTATCATAAAACTTAAATTATAAATATATAATGAATAATTTAAACAAATATATAATTACCATAATGTATGCAGCGCGGTTGTGGATATACTCCCCCGTCCCATGTGCTCGACGGTGAGTTCGCTCAAACACCGCCATCGGAGAGTGTCGCTGGACAGTCCCGTCATCCGACACCGTTGTCTACATTTACAAAACAAATACATTAATTAGTACACATAGTAACAAATAAAATATATAATTAAAAGATATACTTACCATACGGTTCGCGTGCACTGCAAATGCAACAGAGCCGCCGGTGTGACGCGCTGCTCCCCCCGACATGCGATTTCTAGCCGCATTCCGAGAAACCTCCTGCCATCGATCCGTCGACCATATTCCCACAAGCTGGTCCCATATTTCCGGAGTAATCCAACCGGGGCCGTATCCCCGAGTCTCCGCGATGTTAGTGATCCTAGCTCGGGCCATCGCTTGGGACCGAGCCTGCCCCAGCTGCCCGTTGTACCTCGCACGGGAAATAGCCTCCCAGGCAGCGTAGATGAATGGCCTCTGGTCCTCGGCCCATGTAAAGCGAGCCTGCAAAATAATAATATCAGTACCAATATTAATCATCATGCATGTAAAAATAATAATAATACGTGCCTCAAACTCGCGCCAAAACATGTCGATGTGCTCGCTAGGCACGTGAGACCACGTAGGCCATGCCCCGTGCATGTATCGTCGAATAGTAGAAGAAATGCTCCTCGGCACTTCTTCTTGCTCGAACCTGCACAAAAAAAATAAATTTTAATATTATATTATGATATAATGAATTTGTAATGATTCATAATTCATGATATATTACCGCTCCCCAATCACGCTAATCAATCTACGTGACTCTGTGGCTGGTGGAGGCTGCCACCTGTTCGGCCCGTGTGGTCGCCTGCGTCTGGATGTACTAGCCTCGGCAGTATCATCGGCATGAGGATCAGCAACGGGAGGATCAACAGCATGAGTAAGTGCTGGAGTCTCACAGATCGGAGATTCCGAAGCTCTCCTGCGTCGATAACCACGACCAGACATATCTGTCGAACAGACATATAATCAGATTATTGTATAAATAGTAGAGATAAAATATATACTTTACAATTATTCCTCATCATCTGAATAATAGTCTTAGAATTCTTCCTCTTCTTCCTCTTCTTCCTCTTCTTCATCTTCTTCATCTCCAGCTTCCTCAATTTCATGATCGTCATCATCAGCATATTCAACTTCTAATTGAATTGACGTTGTGTCTGCTTCCTCGAGTATTGGAATAATACGATCTACAGCAGAAGGATCATCTTCTTGATAGAAACCATGTGTCATATCAGGTATCAGCTCATTTTCTCCTACTATCGGATCAATTTTTCCTCTACCTTTTGTCTTACAGACTACACGCCAATCTGCTCTATCTTTATTTCGAGCCGGATACTTCGTGTAATATACTTGTTCGGCTTGTGATGCCAATATAAAAGGCTCATTTGCTGCCAATTTCGATTTGTAATTAACATCAACAAGTTTGTATTTTGGATGAACTTTCATGCCCCTTTCTGTTGTATCGAACCGAAGTAGTGCAACTCTATCACTTCTCCCTCAGTCCACAATGTTTTCAATTCATCTATCAAGGGTCTGAGAAATATGTCAATTTCTTTTCGCGAACCCTTAGGACCCGGAATAATCATCGGAAGATAAATAAATTCATCTTTCATGCACATTGACGGTGGCAAATTATAAACTGTCAGCAGCACTGGCCAAACTGAATAAGGAGTTGCAGAATGTCCAAACGGATTAAAACCATCTGTGCACAATCCCAATCTGATATTTCTAGTATCCCTAGCAAATGAAGGATAACATGTATCCAAATGTTTCCATGCTTCATTGTCAAATGGATGAGTCATTACTGTATCATCACGACTTCTTGCATGCCAACTCATGTAGGGGGCTGTCTTTTCCGACATGAATAATCTTTGAAGTCTCGGTGTTAGTGGAAAATACCGAAGCACCTTAAACGGGATATTTTTCTGTCGGACCGATTTCTTCTCCTTGTAACGAGGATGCTGACATACAGGGCATTTATCCAACTGCACATTTTCTTTATGATATAAAATGCAGTTATTTTGGCACGCGTGTATTTTTTCGTACCCAAGCCCCAATTTTCTCATTAGCTTTTTAGTCTTATAAAAAGTTGGCTCAAACTTGTTATCAGTAGGCAGCATTCCATTAATCAATCCAACAATTCGATCATACGCAACTCCGCTGATATTACAATCAGCCTTGATGTTTAAGAGCTGTGTCATTGCTGAAAACCTAGTGTATTTAGGACAATTCTCATACAAAGGTTCATCGGCAGCTTTCAACATCTCGTAAAATTCTGCAGCTTCTTTATTCGGTAATTCAATCTCTACCGCAGCCCCTACTTCTGTGATATCAACCGCTATAGTATCTGGTGGGACTGATGTCTGAAGAACTGGCCGATCAACATTATCATTCAGGTGGAATTGACCCCCAAGACTATCAAGTATCATAGTTTTATAGGGATTACATTGACTAGATGAAGAAGCACCAGCAGAGGAAGATTCACCATATGTCTGAACGACAGGATTGCTCGACGTCCCGACTTCGCGTGACTCCCCGTGACAAGTCCATAGAAAATATCTTGGTGCAAATCCTTTGGTATATAGATGCAGAGTGACAGTCTCCCGATCCAAAAATCGTCCATTTGAACAAATGCGGCACGGACATCGGATTTGATCACCCATGCTAACGAAATTCCGATTCGAATAGGCGAAATTTAGGAAGTACGTTACGCCTAATCGAAACTCATTCGTTAAAGCTCCACGATCAAGACGTCGGTACATCCAACTTCGATCAGCCGACATGATTCTGTCAATCAATGACAATTTCTTTGGTTAATGTCTTTAGGTGAGATTGTCCTATTCCATTCGGGATTTATGTTATTTGAACTGCACTTACGTTTTTATTTTAACTGTTAACTAATTATTCTAAATTTCGGCAGCATCTCCCTATAGTTCTCCGAATACGCATATCATCTGGGCACGTATCGGAGAACAAGAGAGATGTTGCCAAAATTTAGAGTAATTAGTTAACAGTTAAAATAAAAACGTAAGTGTAGCACAAATAACTATATTCCCAAATTGTCCAATCAGGGATAATTCAAGAATTGTACATCGTATAAAAGATCATCTACTTCTTTTACACGAACATACAATCCCCGAACGGATCTAAGGTTTTGCTAAATCATATCCGACTTGTCGATGCGTACGTGAAACATATGAACTCGTCGGATGCATGATTATTTTCTAAATATTTCGAGACCGTTCGAGTCCATATTGGACGATTCCGGCGCGCGTCCGAAGTGGACGATTTCGGCGCGCGTCCGATGTGGACGATTCCGGCGCGCGTCCGAAGTGGACGATACCGGCGCGCGTCCGAAGTGGACGATTTCGGCGCGCGTCCGAAGTGGACGATTCCGGCGCGCGTCCGAATTGGACAATTCCGAAATTAATCTAAACCCTAATAATTAATCTAACAAATTAAAAAATTAATTTAAATAATTAATTAACAATTATAAAACAATAAAACAATTATAAAACAAAAAACAATTAATTTAAATAATCATTAAATAATCTACAAATTCCCGGCGCCGGAGTCAGGTGGACTCCGGCGCCGGCGTACAGTGGCCGGACACACTGTCCGACCACTGTACAAGGTCCGGCGGCGGCCATCGGCCGACCGCCGCCGGCCGAAACCCTAGAAATAGGGTTTCGGTCGAATTAATTCCCGCCGGCCGCAACGGGAAGAGACGGCCGGCCGGCGAGGCATACCTGAACAAGTCGGCAGCAGCGGGAGGAGGAATAGGCGTCGTCGGCGTCGGCAGCAGCGGCAGCGGCGGCGAGAGGCGAGAGCAGGAGCGACGGCGGCAGCAGCGGGAGGAAGAAGGGTCGGGCGCGACTGGTGCCCTATATAAACTTATCAGCAACGGCTCACTCGCCCGTTAGAAAGCCGTTGCTAATAAGTTATCATCAGCAACGGCTCACTTGTCCGTTAGCAAGCCGTTGCTGATAATTAAAATATTAGCAACGGCCCGCCTTTCCGTCAGAAAGCCGTTGCAGATAATTAAAATAATCCGCAACGGCTCGCGTGTCCGTTAGAACGCCGTTGCAGATACAAATATCTGCAACGGCTCGGGCGGCCGTAAGAATGCCGTTGCAAATAGCAACGGCTTGAGCGACCGTTGCTGATAGCCATTGCTGAAGACCAAGTTTCTAGTAGTGTTCGATTAATTTTTTGGTTCGAATAGAACCGGTTATCCGTTTACTAATCGGTTAACCGGTAGTAAACGGATAATCGATTCAAAGATTAATAACAAAACCGGTTTCGGATACCGGTTAACCATAAAAAACCGATAGTAAACGGATAATCGGTTCAAAGATTAATAACAAAATCGGTTTCGATTACCGGTTAACTGCGACCCAATAATCGAAACCGAACCGATTTTAAACGGTTTTTGATTTTTACTATCCGAAACCAAAACCGAACCGCAAATTCACTATCTAAAATCAAATTTTGCGATTCGGTTAACCGGTTAACCGCGATTAACTGGTTTGAATTGTCATCCCTATGAATGGCATTTGAATGTCTTCCCATATCAAAGCCATCCGATTCATCCACAGGCCCTTGGAGAGTAGAATATATGTCATTAGAAGTATACTTTTGGGGTCTATAAATACCCCCCTCTTACTATTTCAAACACACTCTCTTAAGCTTTATTTGGAGTTTCATTATCCTTATTTTCATGTCATGCACATATATATACACACATGAAAATGAGCTACAAGCCCAATAGAGGCAATTATGACTATGAATGAGCTATGAAGCAATTACATCTCGACGTGCATGTATGAAGGATTTGATTTGCTTCAATCTACTTCATGATCGGAAATTTTCGACTTAAGCTGAAGCCTTACTTCATTCTTATGTATATATGCATAGCCTATGGAAATTTTGTTCTCCTTTGCATGTGCACGTGGATGCCCCTAATTTTTGTACAATTGTATATAAAAGAACATGATGAAATGTTTTAAAATTTATTATATAATTTCTTTTGTAATTAAAATAATAATTTATTCATATGATATACAGTTTGCTGAACACATATTTTATATGAATAAATTATGATTTTCTGAACCCAATATTCTTTTTTACAATTTTTTGGGCTCATTTTAATTTTGTTTTCAGTGCTGTTATATTTGTTGGAACCATGATTTTCGTAGTCATTTTTTTAAATTAAATATATATTTTTCAAGCATCATTGTATATTTTTAGTTCATCTTCAAAGTATTTAATTATAATTTTTTAAAAATTTATTTTAAAATTTATTTTTATAATTAAACATTTTTTGCAATTAATTGCATATTTTTTGGGTGCTCGAAGGTTTCATAGTTTTAGTTCCTTTTTGAAGTGTATAATTGAAAAATTAAATTATATAATAAATTTTGAAAATTCGCATCATATCTCTTGAAAATTCTACTGTTTAAGTCAATTCCAATGATATATAGTTTGCTGAAAACATATTTTATATGAATAAATTATGATTTTTTGAACCCGACATTTTTTTTTAAAAAAATTTTCCGGGCTCATTTTAATTTCGTTTTTAGTGCTATCAGGTTTGTTGGAACTAGGATTTTCTTAGTTATTTTCTAAGTTAAGTGCATTTTTTTGGGCGTCGTTGCATATTTTTAGTTCATCTTCAAAGTGTTTAATTACAAAAATAAATTTTATAATAAATTTTAAAAATAGATAAATAGCCTAGAAATTCATATAGTTAAATAAAAATTTAACATATACCCATTTTTTCTTCCAAGTATGAATTCCGTCAGCCACGCGAGCACCGTTTTCTTCCACATTAGCAAATTTGATGATGCCATTTTCCATATGAAATAATGGATGCAAACTATGTGAATTTATAGGTAAAAAATAAAAACAATGATAGATCTTAAATTTTTATGAAATTATGTGAATTTCTAGGCTATTTACCATATAATTACTATGGAAGCCTTAATCATTTATAAATAAATATATACGTATGTTGGAGATTTTTTGAATTTAGTTCTCATTTCGAGGAATTTCAGTGATTCATATTCGGGTTTAGAGGAAATACTGAAGAATATATATAGTACTACAACTAGGAATAGCGGAAACTCAAATGCCACTCCACTTTGAGTACAAGCAATCAACCATTCATTGAGCATTTGTAGATCATGACACCCCAATGTACTCGAGAGCAATTCTTCGAAACTTCGATACAATCAAATTAATCTTATACCCACTACATCAAAAGTGGATCTATTCAAAATATATATATTATACGTAAAATGTAAAGTTAAATATACAAAATTAATGAAAATATAATATTATTATTAATTGTTCTTGCCTAAAGTTCGGGGTGTTGCAAGCTTCTGCATCTCCTGATTCTGCGCAACTTCGATGGTGACCCACAAAGACCCAGTCGACCTTAGGTGGGTATTGACTCACCCCTCGTCTATTTAGGTTCCCTATTTTGTCGGTTTAATGGAGAAAGAAGGGCATAAGCCTTGAGTTGGCAGTAAGGAGGTCGGGGATTGCCGTGGACTCGCGCCACTGGGCTCACAAGAAAATAAAGAGGGAAAGGTCAGGGATGAGCAAGCAAAGGAATGTTGTAGAATTTCGTAACCATGTGATGTTGTCCCGATCAAGCGACGAGGAGGCCTTCGAGTGTTGATTCGCCGAGGATAGGGACTTCGACGTCGAGGAGGACCCTCAGTTCTTCTTCTGGATTGGGCGAAACTTCCTGATCCATGCAGCATCTTCTTTTGATTCAACGATTTGATCATCCTCATTTTGCCTCACACAGTTGCTAGTAGCACGATCAGCAGAGAACTTTCTGGGTTGAGCAATGGCTCCGACAATAGTGTTTGCTTTGTCATTATGAATGACATCTTTGCTTGTAATGACAGAATATTCACCCTTCATGGGTCGACAATTGCCCCCTATGGGCTTGTAAATATTTGTGAATGCATTTAGTTTTGCTTGTATGCAGTGTTTGTGTTTGTATGCTCTGTTTCTTTGGTATTTTGTTTGCTGCAAGCCAAGTGATTGGAAGGTGCTGACATTATCTGGTTGGCGAGCGCTTATAGAGCTAAATATGGCACTTAGGGCCTCTTTTCTCTAGCCGACGCGTTGTAGTCGGTAGCTATTCGAGCTTAGGAATGTTTTGGCACTTCTTTAGTTGATGTCAGCCATTTGGTAGCTGCTTCTTAGGTGTTTAAGTCGAACCCTGATCCTTGTCCAAGGTAGGCTTAGGGCCAAGGTTACCTATTCGGTAGTCGTTCATAGGGTCGAGGGTCTTTGAATGTTGTGGACGTTGAGGTTAAGGAGGTCGCTGAGGATGTCAAGGCCGCACTAAGGCCATAAGTAAGGTTCAAGCTCATTTAGAGACGGAGGCCGCATTGAGGGCCGAGGAGAACTCCAAGAAAGCTGAGGTTGAGGAGGTCTTCAAGGGCGCTAAGGCCGTAGGTAAGTTTTGAGCTCATCTAAAGATGGAGCCGGTCTCATTTAGAGTTGGAGAGCACATTTAGGGCCAAGGAGAACTCCGAGAACACCGAGGTTGAGGAGGTCTTTAAGGGCGTTAATGTTGTAAGTAAGTCCCGAGCTCATTTAGAGCTAGAGCCGGTCTCATTTAGAACTGGAGGCTGCATTTAGGGTTGAGGAGAACCGCGAGAACGCCGAGGTTGAGAAGGTCTTCAAGGACGGTAAGGTCGCAAGTAAGTTCCGAGCTCATTTAAAGATAGAGACAGTCTCATTTAGAGCCAGAAGTCGCTTTTATGATCGACATTACTAAAAGTCAGGCAATCTACGATGGCTATTTCGCGATGGCCGAATAGTAGTTCCAAATGCGACGATTCTGCGACCGCTAGCAACGGGGATTGCAGAGTCGTCACATTTGCGATGACATTATGACCAAAACATTGGATGTCACAACCTAATTAATAACCCCACGACGACATGCTGACCGCACAGCGATTGCCATTTGCGACAATAATTTGTCGTCGGAAAATCGTTAGAGATACAATATTTAACCCACGTGTGATCCTTTTTTTCCCTCGCGCTCACTCGATCTCTCCTCCCTCTCCCTCTCCCTCAACCCCCACCTGCGCCACCCCTCACCGTCAGTATTTCTCTCTATCTCTGGCCTAAACCCTAGCCGCCAGTAGGCCCTCCCTTCCACCTGCCACGAATCCATGGCAGGTGGGAGGGCGTTGGCCCTCCCTGATTCTGCGCCTCTCGCGCGAGAGGTGGACGGCGATTGCGAAAAAGGAGAAGATGCCATACCTACATCTAGTGATGAAGATGTGAGAGGCGGACCATGCCTATGGTCGAGATGGATAGATGTGTTGCGCAAGATGAAAGTTGCCACCATTGTGGGATGGCGTTCCTACCGCTAGATCGTAGGAATTCCTTCGTCGTGTGCTATGAGATAGTTGTAAATTATTTGGACATAAATATACATAAAAAAGGAAGGACAATATTATTGAATGAATAGAAAATGATAGTACATTAAGTCTAACCAAGCGAGGCACTAGGCCTACGCATGGTTATGCCTCGTTAAAACCTTCAAAGGGAAAATCATATGGAAAAAAAAACACAGTAAATGAAAAAGAGTGCACTGATCATTTGCAGTTTAAGGGGGGTTACTTAGCTGTAGTTAGCTCGTAAGGAGGCTGCGTTCTACGAGCATGGAAGTTCTCGTCCAAAGAATTCGACAATCTTATAGGCCCCTTTTCTTATGTCTTTCGTGACTCTGTATAGGCCTTCCCAGTTCGGGGAGAGTTTTCCTTCCTCGATTGACTTCCTCTGGAGTTCAATCTTTCTCAACACTAGATATCTCTCCTTGAAACCTCTTAGTCTGACATGTTTGTTGTATTTTCGAGCTATTCTCAGCTTCATGGCTTATTCTCTAACCCTAGTGAGTTCTTGTTCTTCTTCGATGAGGTCAAGCTCGGCTTGTCGGGCTTCTAAGTTGCTTTACTCATCAAAAGTTGTTCTCCGGAGGCTGGGCTCCGCGATCTCAACGGGATCATGGCCTCTACTCCAAAGACGAGTTTGTAATGAGTTTCATGAGTGGATGACTGGGCAGTTGTATTATAACCCCATGGCACTTTGGGCAGCTCTTCAGCCAGTGCCCTTTGACTTTATCAAGCTTGTTTTTAAGTCCTGTCGGGATGATCTTGTTGAATGCTTCGACAAAGCCATTATTTTGCGGATGCTCTACTGAGGAGAAAAGTTGTTGGTTGTTGAGTAACTAGCATAACTCCTTGAACCTTCTATCCATGAATTGTGTATCATTGTCGTTGACGAGTTCGCGTGGTATGCCATATCTGCAAATGATTTTCTTCCACACGAACTTTTTGATATTTTCGATTGCAATTGAGGCCTATAGATCAGCCTCTATCCACTTGGTGAAGTAAATGATGGCTACCATCGAGTCTTTGACTTATCCTGGGGCTAGAGGAAAAGGGCCAAGGAGGTCGATCCCCCACTTGTGGAACGATCAGTTGGTTTCCTAGCTGTGCAACAGCTCGGGATATTTCTGTAAGACTTTTGAGAATCTCTGGCACTTGTCGTACTTTTTTACATAAAAGTTGCAATATCACTATAAGAAAAATGAGCATTAGTGACAAAAATTTTGTGACGACTAAAATCCGTCACAAACTGTGATAGATTTGTGACGAATTTATAACAGCGTGAAATGAACTTTATTTTTTTTCAAAATAGTGATGAATTTGTGACGGGAAATCCGAGACAAGACGATTCCGTCACAAATCAGTCATAGATTTTTTGATCAATTTGACCTAGAATTTTTAATCAATACCATCAGTGATAAAATAGTGACTGATTTTATTTTCGTCATTAATATTTTGACACTAATTCGTCACTGATTTTTTTTCTTCATATTCATCACAGATCCCTCACTGAGCCACCACATAACAATGATAAATCATAGACAGAAGTAGAAATCCGATACAAAATTAAACTAAATATTGTTAAAATAAATTTTATAATGTTTAGCCCACATGAGTTAAAAATGTTTTTTTTACTTATTCTTTACTATTATAAATATAATTTTTTTAGTCCCATATGGATTAATTTTTTTCTCCTATTTTTTTAAAATTTTATAAATTGGTACCCCATGAGACCAAAAAGTTTACTATCATACTATCTTTTATAAATCTATTAAAAATATTATAAAAGTATAAATAATAATATAATATTATTATATTATAATAATAATCTATAATAATCTAGAATATAATTATATTATTAATATTATAATAATCTATAATATAATTGATAGCTTTTTTACTAATAAGAAATTATAATTAATATCATAATTAGTGATGGAAAATTTATTTTCAATCATCGACATCATTGATAGATTTTGTGACAGAAATTTTTTCGTCACAGAAGAGCAAATGGAGCATTAGCCACAAGAATTTCAACAACGGACTTTGTAACGGAAATTTTCGTCACTTATACCCTTCAGTGACGAATTTTCAAGCATCAGTGATGGATAATATTTTTCTGTCACTGATGCATGTTTTTCTTGTGGTGTATGTTCTAATGGTTGGCCAGAAGTGTTCGACCTGTAGAATCTTGGTTGTTAAGGATCTTACCCCGATGTGATTGCCTCAGATGCCTTCATATAATTCTACTATCACGGTATTTATCCGGGGCTGGCTGTTGCACCTAAGCAGCGGTTGAGAATATCCTCTTTTGTATAGCTGGTCTTCGAAGATGGTGTAATAGCTTGACATCCTTCAAAATTTCTTTTGGTTCGAGATATTTTTTGGTATCTCCCCTTGCCTGAGATAGGTTAGGTAGGGGGTCCTCTAGTCAGTTGCCTGCTCGACTATTTGGACCTCGATCGAGGTGTCGGTCAACTGGATGCTCAACTGGCCAAGGATATGTTGAATGACTGACTTGTTGTTTTGCGACTTCGTAGTGCTGGCGAGTTTAGATAACAGGTCGGCTCAAGTGAGAAAGGACTTTAGATGGTGTGTATGGAATTGGAGTATACCTTGTTGTGCATCGTGTCTGTTTTATGAGGTACGCCGGGGTACTCAACGAGGATGTCTCTTAGAATTTCATGGGGACATGCCCTGAATAAGTCGATTGTTATCTCATGGATTGCGGGTGTACTATTGCGGAATCCCTGATGATAAATGTAGGGTGTTAATATTCTTATTTGGTAGGGTGGAGCCCCTGGGCTAAGTTGTTGCTGGTTCAGTCTTGGTCTGGTTCATGAGTGAGGGTGCTTCTGGGCAGGGGCGAAGCTACTGTGGCAGGATGGGTCGTAGCTGTCCCCCATTCAATTTTTATTTTTTTTGTCTTATATATGTCTTTTGATGGTTTTGCCCCCCTCTATTTTAAAAATTATCCTTATCCTCAAATTACATCTACTTTTCCCTTTTCTTTCCCGATACCTAACACATCCCCATCTCCTTGCGACCTTGCCGTGCCGATCGCTCCCCATCCCCTACCATGGCGACCGATTGCCGCTTGATAGCGTGCTCCTTCCCTCTACCCGGCGATTCCTGCTGGCTGCCGTCCGCGTCCGCCCACTCGCCTTGGCTGAAGATCTTGTGTAGCTGCGTCTTCGACGTCCTCAACTCGTCCGCCCAGTCAGCGTCCTCAACTCGTCTCCGGCATCCTGACTTCTGAACTCATCTCCGGCATCCCGCATCTGATGTCTCCCCATCTTCTGTCTTCCGGAGGTAAGGATTGCTTGATTTCATTTAGTTTGATTCCATATCTGATTGCTTGATTAAATTTAATTGCTTGATTGTTTTAATTTCACTATTTCATGTTTAATTTTAAATTGATTCCATGTTTCACTGATTTTGTTTGATTGTTTGATTTTATTTTATTTAGAAATCAAGCAAATAGATATGGATCAATTTTTATTCAATTGCTTGATTGATTGATTAATTTTTATTTGATTGCTTGAGTTGATTACATTATTTGATTGCTTGGTTCCAATTAATTTTTATTTAGTAGATATGAAGAATTATTTTAAAATAAAATTTATGCCTGGAGGGGGATCATCGTCTTCGGCTAACCAAAAAATAAATGCGAAAGTTGAAGAAGAGAATCATAGCTCAAAAAGACAATATAACATTGATTTAGCAAATCTTCCAGTAGACCCAGGGTTACGTCATCCAATTAGTGATTATCATCCCAATGTTCAAGATGATGTTCGAAGAGCATATCTGCAAAAAAAAAAACCTTGTCAACCTCGTGGTCATGAGTTTCCACAAACATTGTAAGTCAAACTTTGGAGAAGGTTATGTGAATCTTGGTTTGATCAACATCCTAATAGGTTAGAATACAACATAAAGAAAGATGCAGCTTATTGCTTATGTTGCTATTTGTTTAAATTAGAGAGTAACAAGGATGCTTCTGTCAGAGATTGATTTAGAAATTGTAAAAAAAGAAAAAGAAAATAGATGCACATGTTGGTGTTCCAAATAGTTTGCACAATCAGGCTTTAAGTAAATGTGAGACACTTTTGAATCAACGCCAATATCTCAGAACAATTATAGAGACACAAACAAAACAAGCTCGAAGTGACTACCGAGTTCGTTTGTTTGCATCTATTGAGACTGGTCGTTTTCTTTTAAGACAAGGTTTGTCATTTCGTGGTCATCATGAATCCACTGATTCAAACAACTGGGGAAATTTTCTAGAAGTCTTGAAATTTTTAAGTGATCACAATGCAGATATTGGGAGAGTCACTCTAGATAATAGTCCTAGGAATGTTAAATTGACATCTCCAAATACCCAACGTGATATTGTGTGTGCTTGTGCAATTGGGACTTCTAAATTAATTATTCAAGAGCTTGGTGATTCATTATTCTCTATCTTAGTAGATGAAGCTCGAGATATAGCACTTAAAGAGCAAATGGTTGTTGTTATTCGATTTGTGGAAAAGTTTGGACAAGTGGTGGAGAGACTTTGGGTATTGTCTATGTTGGTGACACGAGTGTTTCATCACTTAAAACAGAGATTGATGTATTATTCTCCACAAACAATCTAAGCATATCAAGATTAGTGGCCAAGGCTATGATGGGGTAAGTAATATGTCAGGTAAATTCAATTATCTCAAATCTTTGATTCTAAGTTAGAATAGTTGTGCATATTATGTTCATTGCTTTGCACATCAAGTTCAATTAGCACTTGTAGCTGTGGCTAAAAATCATGATATGATTTCTGAGTTCTTCCTTTTGCTCTCAATGGTTGTGAATTTAATTGGAGGCTCATGTAAACGCCATGAAATTATTTTAGAGTGTCAATCAATGAGAGTTTTAGAAGGAATTGAAAGTGGTGAAATTAATACTGAATTAGGACAGAATCAAATGTCCACTCTTAAACGAGCTAGTGATACTAGATGACGTTCATTTTTCAGTACTATTATTAGCTTGATTAAGTTATTTTTTGCAGTTATTGATGTGCTTGAATTTATTCGAGAAAATAGAAATCGAGAACAAAGAGGTGAAGCATTACTTTTGTTAAAGGGACTACAATATTTTGATACTGCATTCTCTCTTCATTTGATGAAACATATTTTAGGAATCACTCATGAGTTGTCACAGACTTTGCAAAAAAAATCATGGTCACGGGCTTTGCAAAAAAATCAAGATATTATAAATGCAATGCAAGCAATGCAAATAACCAAACAACGGTTACAAAAATTTAGAGACAGTGGATGAGATAATTTATTGGAAGAGATTTCTTTGTTCCGTAGCAAGATGAATATAAATATTCATGACATGAATGATATATATGTGAGTGTGGGATGTCGTTGGCGCAATGTTGAAAGAAACAGCAACTTGAATCGTTATAAAGTGAGATTTTTTGTACTATCATTGATATGCAGCTTCAAGAACTTAACAGTCGCTTCAATGAAGTGAACACAAAATTACTTCTATTAATTTTAGCAACTTGCATCAATGATAAGCCTATATGTGTGTTGCATGCTTGAGTCCAATCGATGCATTCTCCTCTTTTGATAAAAGAAAATTATTTCGTCTTGCCGAAGTTTATCATGTTGAATTCTCATCACTTGAGATTGGTCTTCTTGATAATCAATTGGAATCTTATATTATTGATATGACATCTCATCAAGGATATTTGAATCTTTCTGGACTAACTGACCTTGCTACACAGATGATAAAGTATAAGAAGCATGATTTGTATTCAATGGTATATAGGCTTATCATTTTAGCCTTAATTTTACCTATTGCTATTGCTACAGTTGAGCGTATATTTTCCGCTATAAAGATTATGAAGAATCGATTATGCAACAGTATGGGAGATCAATTCTTGTCTGATTGTTTGATCACAGAATATTTTCAATGCAATAGACAATGTAAATTTTTTTTATGTTTAAGACTTCAAGTTATGTTCTATGTTTTGCGTTATGTATGGATGATGTCTATAATGACTTTTATATATAACGTGGTGAAATATTTTTTTTTTAAAAAATGCTTATTTTTTCATGTACAATATCGTTGGTAATTTAGTATTTGTTCATTTGAGAGTCTACCCCCTTCAATTTAATTTTTGGTTCCGCCACTGCTTCCAGAACCAATCCGACTAGTCTCGGATTGCCGGTCTAGTCCATTAATTAATATAGATTGATTGATATTTACACATTTAATTAATTAATTAATATTTTAAAAGCATATTTATCTATTCCAATAAAAAACATTGAATCTATGCATTAATTTATCTTCACGTTTATTATTTTTATTTCTCAACAAGAAATTGAATACAAGTTACTTGTCATTTGCTAGTTGATCTGATACAACTTTATAAATATTGCGTAGAAGACATCGATTATGGAATTTTGCTTCTTCTTTTTTCTTAATTATCTTAAAAATATAATGGAAAAATAGAGTGTTTTTATTCTGATGTTCAACCCAACTGTCAAAAAGCCATTAATAGGCAACTCTAATATCCTTGTATAGGATTACCAAACACATTCTAATAAACAATGAATTACTGAGTTTCATCCAAAAATAATATTATATATATATAGACATCATTCAATCTCTTAACGGTGTTGACAGCTAGGCAATGAGTCATGCTTGGGTCGGCCCAGGCCCGATCACCTCCGGGCCGTGCCAGGCACGACCGATAGTTCAGGGCGCAGGCCCAGCCCGAGCTTGAGCCCGCCCCTTTGGGCTCGGGCCGGTCCGAAACTTTTAATTTTTTTAAAAAAATTAATCAGGTCTGGCTCGGCCAGGCCTGGGTCTCGCTTGGCCAGTACAACACGCGTGTCGTGCTCAAGCCAGCACAGTGTGTGTGTCGTGCTCAGACCAGCACAGTGTGCGTGTCGTGCTTGGCCCGTGGGCTGTGCCTAGCACGACCCACGTGCCCAGGGGGCGAGCCTAGCCCGCCCCTTGGGCACAGGCAGGCTGTGCCAGGCCCATTGCCATCTCTAGTCGAGACATCCTTCTCAGATTAGGCACTCGATTTGATCTATAGGGATGATATGATTCAGGTGTATGATGATGTGATGTTTGAAGTTGGTATATATATATATATATATATATATATATATATATATATATATATATATATATATATATATATATATATATGAATACAACTTCTATGGAGCCGGGCCCCACAATTAAAATACACATCTCAAAGTAATTTTTAAATTATTTTGAGATTTATGTTTCATAAAACACAAATCTCAAAATAATTTTTTAATTATTTTAAGATTTGTGTGTCATTTGTGGAGCCCGGCTCCATGAGATTTGCTACGGAGCCGGGCTCCATGACAGTTATTTCCTCTATCTATCTATTAACCAGATGGCAGCAAAACTTCTCCTTTTATGGAGCCAATCCTTCATTCAAATGCTTCCTGTCATCTTCTGCCGCCACTTTCTTTAGATTATTATTCCCAAAATATTTAAGAGCCTATGTCATATTTATCGAAATATGTATGCTGGCTGCTGCCCACTTAGACATTGCAATTGCATGTTGATAATTTTGGATCATAAATCTGGCTTTTCCAGTAGAGATCAAAGAATGATCATCATATATATTAATTGCATGGGGATGGATTTATTTGGCATGCACTTACTGATGGCATGTGTTATCTTTGTCTTGAATTTTGATAGGGGGGGCGAAGCCCCTGCGGTATAGACTTATTATATTATTTTATATGTGAGAGTCATTTGGTCCCATCGCAGTTTAAGATTTCACAAGAAATTTCTTTTGGTTTTGTAATGAACCAAATCGACCTGTATAAATTTTTTAAGATAATAAAAACGCGCTCTGCTATTGCCCCGAGAAAGTAGGCATCTCTGACTGAACCTCGTTAAATCTCTTGTGTTTTTATTTTTCTTATCTCTTATTTATATGTGCTTGTGTGTATGCTCGGCGAAATATTCTAACATGCAATTGAATTAGGCCAGGGGGAAGTGTGTTGGTAAGCTTTCTTTTCATTTGAAATTTAATTTCTTTAATTCCACTGATTGGAAATTATTTGAAATTTATGGCTTGCTGCCAAGCATTTCAAGGCAAAGTCACAGTCAGAGTGTAGATTTGATGCTTCAATGTTGATGGAGAGGTTGCTAAAATCCCCACATAAATTGAACTGTCACAAACAAAGACTAGGCATTAGGCATTAGGCATTAGGCATTGGCTTGGTGATAGTTTTTGCTAGGACTTACCGCATAGTTAAAAGCAGTTAGAAAAGGAACTTATTATTCTCGTTGGGTTGGCTCGAGCGGCTCAATGTAACTTGCTATGTCATAAAAAAATATCTAATAAAATGAAGCGAAAATTATTACATATTGAGAGAAAATAAGAAGAGAAACTTTTCATTTATGATAGACCTCCCTACCACATATTCTATATATCCAAAAAGAAGAATTTACATCAAATAATTGTCTAATGTGGGACAATACAAGGGTCCTAACTATTTATTGTTAGACGTGATTTATAAATAAAGTGATTTATAAATATATGGTCCACATCATCATTTGATGTGAACCACTTATCTTCACGTGTTTATCCTTACGTGGTCCATATATTATGTAGTTTTACCATTTTACCCATGTCTCTCAAATCCGGTTCAAGTCTATCCTTCCACCTTTGATAACAAGGTACATATATAAATAGGTCGGGATACTCATAGGTCCCCATACTCATTCCTACCTTTCTACACCATCTACTGAGGGTCCTGAAGAGAGTATTGGAAGACCTATTAAGTAAGGAGCACAGGAGCAAGAAAGAGAACCTGAGCAGCGCATCAATATGGTATCAATGGCAGGAGGTTACTCTCGATCCTACACTTCCGCAATTTAAGATGTTTATAGATTTATGCATGTTCTATTTATAATTTCATTATGTCATCAGTTAGATCATACTGTGTTTCTATGAAATCTAACATGTGGTATCAGAGTCGTTATTCTCCGCCTTGATTGTATTGTTTCCGAGCCTTTTTTCGTATCTTTTTCTCTACGTATTTCTTGGCCGTTAATGGAGTTGTTTTCTTGATCAAAACATCTTTTATCGATTTCTTTGTTCTGTTTTACCGCTACCGTTTCTATGTTTGCACCAGCCTCCGGATCCCGGCTGGACAACAAGTGTCCTTCGACGGTGCAAGAGTCGACGTAGCGCCTGTTAAGCGCTGTGATCGCCGACCTCTTCACCATACAGTTGTCGAGATCACTGCCTCCATACTGTCTAGTGTCGGCGAGGTCATTGCCGGCACATATCGACAGGCGGCGACGATGGCGGACGGCCAACAGAAGGCCGAAAGCTTCATATGGCAATCACAGACATTACTGCCTTGTGTCGCTCTCCTCTTCATCGCCGGCGTCCTATGATGGCAGGCGGCTGAAGAGGGTCCACCGGCGTTAAGACCGGCTGGTGACGCTTGAATAGTCGACTACAGCTTGGGCTGTAATAGGGGCGGCGGGCGGCTGTAGAAAATTTTAGGGTATTTTTCGTGTTTGCATCGTAGAGAAGAAGAAAAGATTTACCGGATCGGGTTCAACCCATTAAGGATCAAATCGGGTTTTCTTTAATGAGTTATTGGATCCAGTTTTTAATACCTTTTGTACCCGTTAACTATTTTATATTTAATTTAAACCCGGATCCATTGCTCTTCTCCACCCGACCCGCAACTTATGAGATTTGGTTTGGTTCATGGAATCAGGTTTATTTCAATATTTCGGTTCAATTGGGTTTGTTTTAAAATCCTGGTTCAATTGAAATGGTTCAATTTTAATTTAATATAGAGTTGGTCCGGTTCAAATCAATTGAACCCGGTCCAATTCCTTTGTTTTTGGGATTGATTTCAATTTCGGTTCAATTTCTCTTTGGTTCATGTCTGGTTTGAATAAATCTTCTGGTCCGATTCAAATAAATTGAAATCGGATCCAATTTGATTTAATTTTGGTTCATTTAAAATTTCTCATAGGTTTAAAGTTGGTTCAATGTTGGTTGGGTCAACCTAGATCTAATTTGGGTTTCAAATTTGATTTCTTTTGAAATTACATATCTAACACAATCTAAAATTTCATGAACTAGAAGAATTAATTGATTAAAACCAATTAGCAGTAAATCATTTTATATATTGTGTTAAATCATGTTTTATGAGTATAATTATTTACTGCTTCAATTATTACATTGATAAATTATGATCCTACATTTATTTGTCCTATAATGTTTGTTACATTAATTAACTATGTTATGTTGTAGTTAATTGTAATGCATATGTCATGTTATATCATATAATTATTTATGCAACATTATGATGTCACGTGAGCCATAGAATTTGACTAATTAAGGAGTAGCCACAACATCTTTAGTTATGTCAAATTTTAGATTTAATTGGTCAAATAATTTAACTAATTAAGGAGTAGCCACAACATCTTTAATTAAGTTAAAGTTATATATTTGATAATTTTAGATCACATTTAGATATATATGACATCAAATTGTAATTAGCCATTTAGAGTATGATAATTATTATCCTACATGAATTTTTGTCATACTTATATGGTTAATTAGTGTGAAATAATAGGTTATATTTTCCTAATTAGCCCACAGGTATTAGGAAAAGGGAAATAATTTTATTAGTTTCACATACAGTTTAAACATGAGTCCTAAAATAAAACTTAGTCCACATACAATTTTTATTGTATTGACCCATGTTATTTTTCTTGTTTACATTGGTAAAACTTGATATCTATATTTGCCTCTATTTTTCATGAACATGTATTTTCCTAAATTGTAGCAACTCAAGCTATTAATTTTATATACATTCCTGAATTAACTGGGGACAACTATAGAACCTGGAAGGAGAGATTTCTTCTCCATTTGGGGTGTGTGGACATTGACTACGCTATAAGGAAATCAGAACCACCTGCTCCTACAGACGCTAGTACTCCGGCTGAGGTTGCTCTGTATGAACAATGGGAGAGGTCCAATTGGCTTAGCACGATGTTCATAAAGACCAAAATGCCTGCTAGCATTCGTGGTTCCATTGGGGAGCGCAAGAATGTAAAGGACTTGCTAAAGGCCATAGACGAGCAGTTTGAGTCTTCAGACAAATCCCTAGCCAGCACCCTGATGAATAAACTGTCATCAATGAGGCTCACAAGAGTAAAAGGTGTGTGCGAGCACATCATGGAAATGAGGGATATAGCGGTTCAACTCAGAAAATTAGAGGTCGAAATGTCTGATTCCTTTATTGTGCATTTTATTCTAAATTCTTTACCTTCGTAATATGAGGCCTTTAAAATCTCCTATAACACACATAAGGAGAATTGGTCAATCAATGAATTACTGGCTATGTGTGTACAAGAAGAAGGAAGACTACTTGCAAAATTGGGAGAGAATGCACATTTGGCTCTTCAAGGAAAGAGGAAAAAGGAGTTCAACAAGCATAAAGGAAAAGGCAGACCAGTCATCAAAGGTGACATCAAGAAAGAGTCCAAGTGTTACTTCTATAAAAAGAAGGGGCACGTAAAGAAGGACTGTGCCAAATACATAATCTGGCTTGAAAAGAAAGGTATTTCAATCTCATTAGTTTGTTATGAATCTCATATGATAGATATTTGTCGAAACACATGGTGGATTGATTCCGGTTCTACAGTTAATCCACATTTCCAATACCCTGCAGGGCTTTCAAAATCACAGAAAGCCAACGGAAAGTGAGCATTGCATCTATACTGGAAATGAAGTGCGCTCACACGTAGAGGCAGTAGGAACATGCAAATTAACTTTAAGTTGTGGTTTTGTTTTGATTTTAGAAAAGACATTTTATATTCCAAATTTTTCCAAAAACTTGATATCTATTTCAAGACTGCTACCTTTTGGATATTCCTTTAATTTTTCAGATTTATCTTGTTTCTTGTTTTATAAATCTAATTTTATTGGAAAAAGTATTCTGGTAGACGGTCTTTTCAAAATAGAATTGCAAAATGTTTCTTATAATAAAACTTTGCATGTTCAACAAACTGCAGATATTAAAAGATGTGTTGTAAATGAAAACTCATCTAAATTATGGCACCAAAGGTTAGGTCATATATCCATTGAAAGGGTAAAAAGACTGGTAAATGAAAAGGTACTTGATACTTTGGATTTTACCAACTTTGACACTTGTATAGACTGCATTAAAGGAAAGCAAACTAATATGTCAAAGAAAGGTGCCAAGAGAAGTTCCGACATATTGGAGATCATACATACAGATATATGTAGTCCAGACATGGATTCGTGTGGTCAGAAATATTTCATTTCCTTCATAGATGATTACTCACGATATATGTATATCTACCTGCTTCATAACAAGCACGAGGCATTGGATGCCTTTAAAGTTTTCAAGGCACAAGTAGAAAAACAATGCGGTAAGCAAATAAAAATCGTGAGATCAGATAGGAGAGGTGAATATTATGGAAGATACACTGAGGATGGACAAGCACCTGGTCCATTTGCAAAGTTCCTTCAAGAGCATGGGATAATTGCCCAATACACCATGCCGGGATCTCCAGATCAAAATGGTGTTGTAGAAAGAAGGAACCGAACATTATTGGACATGGTGCGGAGTATGCTTAGCAACTCCAAGCTTCATAATTTCTTGTGGCATGAAGCAGTTAAGACAGCAGTGTATATATTAAACCGGGTTCCAACCAAGGTTGTTACTAAAACGCCATTCGAGTTATGGAAAGGTTGGAAACCGAGTTTGCAACATATGCGCGTATGGGGATGCCCGTCTGAAGTGAGGATTTACAATCCACAAGAGAAGAAGCTAGACCCAAGGACTATAAGTGGGTATTTCGTTGGATACGCCGAAAAGTCTAAGGGATATAGATTTTACTGTCATTCTCATAGTACTAGGTTTGTGGAATCTAGAAACGCTAAATTTCTAGAAAACGACTTGATTAGTGGGAGTGATCTTTTTCAGAAAGATCATTTGGAGAATCCACTCCTGACTCAAGTGAAAGATTGGTTGTCATTCTCAATGCACTTCTTCTAGGTGTTCAACAACCGATCATTGAGAATCCACAAATAGTCGACAACAATCAAGTAGATCTTGGTACTCAACAATTACTGGGCACTGTTGAGGAACTAGTTGTGCAACAGACTCCTGAAGAGCCTGATGATGCAACATTAAGAAGATCTACTAGGATGAGAAAGTCAACTATTCCTAGTGACTATGTAGTGTATCTACAAGAGTCTAACTTCAATATTGGGGTCGAAAATGATCCAGGAATCTTTTCACAAGCCATGGATAGCAATGAATCTAAGTTGTGGTACAATGCTATGAAGGAAGATATGAATTCAATGGCTTCAAATGAAGTCTGGGATCTTGTCGAATTGCCTAAAGGTTTTAAGGCCATAGGATGTAAATGGGTCTTCAAAACCAAAAGGGATTCCCTGGGCAATATCGAAAGACATAAAGTCAGACTAGTAGCCAAAGGATTTACTCAAAAGGAAGGGATCGATTACTCGGAGACCTTTTCTCCAGTATCAAAGAAAGATTCCTTCCGTATCATTATGGCATTAGTGGCTCATTTTGACTTAGAACTGCACCAAATGGATGTGAAAATGACATTCCTCAATGGTGAGCTAGAGGAAGAGGTTTATATGAAACAACCAGAAGGATTTTCCTCTAATAAAGGTGAGCATTTGGTTTGCAAGCTCAAGAAGTCCATATACGGATTGAAACAAGCCTCCCGTCAGTGGTACTTGAAGTTTCATGATGTCATCTCTTTATTTGGTTTCGTAGAGAACATCATGGATCAATGCATATATCACTTAATCAGTGCGAGTAAAATTTGTTTCCTTATCTTATATGTGGATGACATTTTACTTGCAACCAATGATAAAGGGTTGCTATATGAGGTGAAACAATTTCTTTCTAAGAATTTTGACATGAAAGATATGGGTGAGGCATCTTATGTCATTGGTATCAAGATCCATAGGGATAGACCTCAAGGCATTTTAGGTCTATCTCAGGAAACCTATATCAATAAAGTCTTAGAGAGATTTCGGATGAAAGATTTCTCACCAAGTATAGCACCCATTATAAAAGGTGACAGATTTAGTCTTAGCCAGTGTCCCAAAAGTGATTTCGAAAGGGAACATATGCAATATATTCCATATGCTTCGGCCATTGGCAGCCTCATGTACGCTCAAGTTTGTACAAGGCCCGACATAGCATTTGCTGTTTGAGTATTAGGAAGATTTCAGAGTAATCCAGGGATGGACCACTGGAAAGCTGCAAAGAAGGTGATGAGATACCTTAAAGGTACCAATGATTACATGCTCATGTATAAGCGAACTGCCAACTTGGAGGTTATTGGCTACTCTAACTCAGACTTTGCTGGATGTGTCGACTCTCGGAAATCGACATCAGGATACATTTTTATGTTAGCCAGTGGAGCTGTTTCGTGGAAAAGTGCCAAGCAGACTTTGACTGCTACTTATACCACCGAGGCCGAGTTTGTATCTTGTTTTGAGGCAACCTCATATGGTGTGTGGTTAAGGAGTTTTATTTCAGGTCTAAGAATCGTGGATTCTATTTCCAGACCTATAAAGATTTACTGTGATAATTCAGCAGCTGTTTACTTGGCTAAAAATAACAAAAGTGGAAGTCGAAGCAAACACATCGACATAAAATATTTAGCCATAAGGGAACATGTTAAAGACAATAAAGTAGTCATTGAACACATCAACACTGAATTGATGATCGTCGATCCTTTGACAAAGGGCATGCCGCCAAAGGGTTTTAAGGGTCATGTAGACAGTATGAGACTTGCTTCCTTAATGTAAATTGTAAAAACATTTTTTAATTAAAACTCCTATTTGTGTTATTTCTCATTTTATGGTGTACACATACAGTTCGAGAATAACAATTTAGTTGGACCTAGAATAAACATAGAGTTTATTCATAAAGTTATTTTGGATTGAAATGCATTGTGATACATAAAAGATATTACTCGCTCAAAGAGAACTTGTCGCTATGATTCGTGTGTTTTATTCCATCTAAAGCTGATATGAGGATTTTTTGGTATGATAATATATGGACCAAGTGGGAGAATGTTAGACGTGATTTATAAATAAAGTGATTTATAAATAAAGTGATTTATAAATATATGGTCCACATCATCATTTGATGTGAACCACTTATCTTCACGTGTCTATCCTTATGTGGTCCACATATTATGTAGTTTTACCATTTTACCCATATTTATCTCAAACCCGGTTCAAGCCTGTCCTTCCACCTTTGATGGCAAGGTGCGTATATAAATAGGTCGGTATACTCATAGGTCCTCATACTCATTCCTACCTTTCTACACCATCTACTGAGGGTCCTGAAGAGAGTATTAGAAGGCCTATTGAGTAAGGAGCACATGAGCAAGAAAGAGAACCTGAGCAGCGCATCAATACGGTATCAATGGCACGAGGTTAGTCTCGATCCTACACTTCCACAATTTAAGATGTTTATAGATTTATGCATATTCTATTTATGATTTCATTATGTCATCAATTAGATCATGTTGTGTTTCTATGAAATCTAACATTTACATCATGTATTTATACTATGTGCAACAATACTTCTAACACTCCCCTCTCAAACTAGAGCATAGAGATTACAAAGTCCCAGTTTGTTACATATATAGTCAATTTTAGGTCTTTTTCGTGACTTAGTCATAACATCAGCTAACTAATCATTAGAACTAACAAATGACATTGTGACTTCCTTGGATTGCACCTTTAATTTGTCTAATAAAATGACAATCAATTTCTATGTGTATAGTTCTTTCATGAAAGACTGGATTAGATGTGATATACATTGCAGCTTGATTGTCACAATATAATTTTATGAGTTAAGTATGGTTGAAATCCAATTCTATCATCAATAGTTTAAGCCAGATTAGCTCACAAATGGTTAATGTCATAGTTCTATATTCAGCTTCTCCACTAGATCTTGCCACCACACCTTATTTTTTACTTTTCCATGAGATCAGGTTACACCCCAGAAGAACACAATATCTTGGTGTGGATCGTCGATCTGTAGAAGCACATTCCCAATCAACGTCTGTATATCCAATTATATGAAGATGACCATAGTTGTAATATATGAGCTCTTTAATAAAATCAGCATTTGTATATCCACTTATCTGAAGGTATTAATAAAATTGTAACTTCGTTTGATATATATAATGGTTTAAAATTTAAATCTAACAAAAATATTGGGAATCGTGAGTTGATACGTGTGACGAACTTATGAAGTCTTGATTCATGATATATTATCACTAACAATATATTGTGAATTGTGAGTTTGGGAACATATAGGTTGTGAATCAAAGGGGGTTGAATAGTGTGTACGCTAATTCAATGTTAAATTTAAGTTCTTTTCAGTTTTAAATAACTAGTATGACAAATGCAATTTTCTTAGTGCTAAGTGATCGGAAAATGCAAATTCAGTTGAGACGAGCACAAGTATGATCAAATAAACAATAATTGACCAATGCTAACAATATAATATATAGTGGTTCGACCAACACTATCTACTCCACTACCTTGGCCGTCACGAAAGATTTCTAACCTTAACATAAAGGTGACAATAGACCGTGCAGTTTCAAAGGTAAAGCCCAACCCGACACGCGGCCTACCCTTTCGAGCTCGAGCCAGCCTAACGCTAGGCCTAGCTTGGCGCCGATGGTGCTTGCGCCAGTGCAGGCCTTCAGCCGTATCAAGCTTGGCACACATGCCGTGCTGGGCTCGACACGTGGGCCGTGGTGAGATTGGCACGCATGTGGGCCGTGCCGAGCACGGCCCACGTTCCACAAGGGACAAGCCCAGCCCATCCCTTGGGCATGGGCGTGTTGTGCCCGGCCCGGTTCATTACCACCTCTACCTTAACTTTTTATAGATTAATTACTTGTTTTTTTCTTAGAATACAATGATGATTTATCTCTCAACCTTAGAGGAAGCTCCAACACCTATTGTAAAGCAAAAACAATAATCTACACTCAACAAGGTGTACAAACTACACCTTTCAAACTACACTTCAAGAATTCAATCAAACAAATCGAGAACAAGTAAATGATCAATAAAATGAAATCAAACTTGCAAGAGCTCCTTCCAACATCCTTTTAGACCTCCAATGCCTCAAGATGATGATGAGCTTTGGCTTGAAAGGCTTGAGGTGAGAAGACCACACTTGGAGAGTTGAAAGCTAGGGTTTGAGACTTTGAATTCACACTTTGAAGCAAAACTCTTGAGGATTTGATCAATGAATAGTAGTAACCCTCCAATAGCTGAAACTAGGTCTATTTGTAAGAGTGGTGGAGGTATGGGTGTGAAATAGCCATTCAACAAGCTTTTTGGTTGATCTCAAGCTGACTCTCGGTAGGTCGAGATTCGATCGAGTGTTAGCCTAAATAGTTCTAGAAATTTCCAAAGTAGTTTCGGTCGATCCTCGGGCAACCTTCGGTTGACCGAGCATCAGCCGAGGATCAACCGACTTTAGTATTAGAATCAACATTTTGATTTTTGTTGAATTTTTCACTCAAGCTCGTTTTCAGGTCTCGTTTTGGATTTTGGGTTAGGAATTGGCTAAGATATGTATGTTTAAGGTCCTAGGGGTATATTACATTCATTTCTAAGCCTAGACCTAAGTTTTCACTCGATCACCTACGGAGCCGTCTCGACTCAATTTTACACGATTTTTCAAACAAACTTCGTAGGCGTAACGTTCTATCAACCTGACATCAAAACTTGACAAATGAGTTAGTTTCATATTTGTTATCATAAAAAAAAAGAGTGAGGCCTAGGTTGAACCCTTGGCCAACATAAGTTTATTCAAATTAAAGTTTTTTTTTCTTAACATTCACTTCAATTTGAAATTTCAGTAGTATGTCCCTTGTTCTCCAAGTATGCGCCTAAATGATATGTATACTTGGAGAACTATAGAAAAATATTGTTGGAATTTCATTTGTTGTTGATGTTTAAAAAAATTAAATTATACAATTTAAATATGATTCCTAAATGGAATAGGACCATCATACCTATGAAGAATTCAAAATAATTTTACAAATAAGTAGTTGCAATGGTATTACAGAATCATGACAGAATTAAGATTGTGTTGAAATGTACCTATTATTTGAAGCTTATTTTCATCAATTTTGAGTAATTTAGTTATCTGATTATTGATGTGATTTAAGGAAAATAAAAGGTGTAATAGATAGTCCAATGTGGGAGTTTTGAACGAGAGAATTATATAATTCAAGTAGAAATTATATAAATAAGTTTTTTATGCTCAAAGTGGGGTATATGAAGAGGTGCATTCATGTTGTTTGTAAAAACTTGGACTTTTGTCCCATATTGAGAAGTGTGCTAATTTAATATTAGCTTATAAGCATAAGTGTTTATGTCTTATCACTTGTATGGATAAAAGAGAAGGCTAAGAGGTGACATTAGTACGATGTACCGCACCACATAGCGCGCGCGATCGTGGCGTAAGTACGCATCGTCGCTAGGAACCTTGCCCGAGCCACGAGCCCACTTTTTGTGGAATTCGACCGTGGTGCGAACTTGGTTTTGTGACTGTTGGAATTTCAACTGATATTTGAGAATTAGTGCACTTAACTCTTGATCAATTGCAAATAAATTTCGAAAATATATTGCTCATTACTCATAATATGTTGTTTCTATTTTCTCAATAATGAGCATTATATGAGAATGATTTGTATTGATCAATATATATGTATATTGAATTCCCTCTTCGATGATCAACCTCTCTCTCCCTTTTCTTCATCTTCCTCTTTGCTACAATCATTTTTTTATATTCTAGGGCTTGACATATATCCTGGATGTTGGCTTTAGGTTTTCAACCTTAGTCTTAATCTCGGTTTTGATGGTTTTGATGATAACAAATATGAGACTAATGATTTCATTGAGAATATGTTTCAGGTTCAATATCAATAAGCGTTCGATGTCCTCAATCGAAAATATTGGAAAAAATCAAAAATCGAAAGGACATTGATTATCGCGCTCGGGTTCGTCGCGGAAGTTTCTCGAAGATTGACGAGTGCACCAAAGTCGTATTGGACGGGCTCAAAGATCACATGAAAGCTCTCCAAGATGATGCTCGTTGAAAGTCGGAACCCGGAGACAAAGCGCGGAAGAAAATAGGCTGAAAAATAAGTTTCAACCTAAATTCGGTCATCGGGCGGTCGACCGAATAGGGTAAGGTATCAGGTAGTAGCCTTATCGATCGACCGATCGGTCGACCAAACACTGCCTAAAACAGGCGGCGGCTACTTCGGTCGACCGATAGAGGCCTGAAATTGGCAGTAATTAAGGTTGGCGGTCGACCGAGCGGTCAACCGACCTATGTATAAGCCAAAGATGCAAGATCGTGTCGGTCGACCGACGGGTCGATTGGATGGCGGATCATGAAATTTGCGTCTGGGCGATCGACCCATCAGTCGTCCGACCACAAGGAAAAAGGAAGTGGTCGAATGATCGATCGACCGACCATTCGACCGGTGGTTTGTAACGAATAGTTTTCTATCCGTTGAGCAACCGTTTCTTCAGCAGGGTATAAATATACCCTCATATGATCCTTTTAATCTTCTTCCCTTAATCTTACAGAGTTCATTGAGTAGTCAAAAGAAAGATTTAGAGCCTTCCAAAAGATTTAAAGCTTGCGCTCTACTTCTCTGTCGAGTTCATTCTTCAAGCGCCAGCTGCTGCCTCAACTCGGAAACTGACTCGAGTTCATCCCCTGGGCGAGTTGGAGGTTCCAAGGCTGTGAAAGGAGCTTGCAAACATTGGTTTTATTATTTAGCTCTTTTGATTGTATTTTATCTGTTATTTTAACTGTTTGTTTAATTTGAGTTTGTAAGACCGGTTGTTAGGTCTTGTTGTGTGAAGTGGTATCCTCGATGTAGAATGAGTAAAGCCACTTGTGTAAACGTAATCTACTTGGATTAGTTCTAGTTGTCCCTTAGGTTGATGTGGGAAAGTGCTCTGGGTAGGAAGGCGGGATACGTCCGGGTGTGGAAGTGCCTTCGGTTGGAGAGCGGAGACTTTCTGGTGCAAAGTCCTCGTTGTAAGGGAAACTCTAATTAATCTAATAAAACCTAGTTTAGAAATCCTAAGCGGGGTGCTTAGGTAGTGGAGTAGGCATTGGGGCCGAACCACTATAAATCTCAGTGTTTGTATTGATTCTTAATTTCGTGCTTAAGTCCTTTATCATTTATCTTGCTTCTGCATTCAAATTGTAAATTACCTAACTAATCTAAGAAAATAATTAAAATTGGAATTTAGGCTAATTGAATTTATTAAACATACTATTCACCCCCCCCCCTCTAGTGTCGCAATTTCGCCTTCAATTGGTATCAAAGCGGGTCGTGGATTGAGATTTCACCATGTCAATATAATGAGTTAGTAAGTGAATACAAGATTATATTATGCCTTGCTTGTTAAAATGGATAATGAGAATAAAAGATTAAAAAAGGAAAATATAAGGCTTAACTCTCATGTGGATGAATTAAAACTAGAAAATGAGAGAATGAAATCTAGTTCCTTTGATTTTTCCCATGATAGGTTGAAACTTGAGCTTAAGGACATAAAGCTTGAGAATGAAAGTTTGAAGCTTGAGAATTCAAAAATTATAAGTCAAAACAACAATTTAAAATCTCAATCTAAAGTCTTATACCAATCTCTTGATTCATTGAAAAATGAGGTTGTGTCCTTAAATAAGTAAACGAATTAAAAAATATTTCATTTCCTAAGAACACAAGAATGAAAAATACTTATGTAAAGAATGCTCATGCTCGTCATGCCTCTCATGCCATGCATTCTACCATTAGATCTCATAATTATAAGAAGATGAATGAGGTTTCTAAGAATGCTCATACTCATCATGTTTCACATGACAAGCATTCTAAAAATAAATCTCGTGTCCATAACAAAAATAAAAATAAATTTAATGGACATTGCTTTTGTTGTGGTGTATTTGGGCATGCTATTTATGATTGTGCATTAAAGAAAAATCCAAGTGTTGCTATGACACTTTGGATTCCTAAGCCCTCAAACCCCCAATGACCCAAAGTCATTTGGGTACCAAAGATCGCATGCTCTTTTGTAGGGGGAGCCACCAAACAAGGGTAGAGAGAAGTGAAGAGTTAAAGTTGACATTGGATCTAAATGAGAAATCTCTAAGAGGTTGCAACTTCGAATCATCATGATGCCTAAAGTATGAAAATTGGCATCTAGGTATATTTTGTATCATCTCCTTCTTTGGTTTGTTCTATTTAAGTTGGAGTGTTGATATATGCTTAATTTGAGTTGTTTTCCCCGCTCTTACTAAAGAGTTCTTTCAAAAATGATTTTTGATTTTTTGATCTTCGGTCTCTTCAGAGACCCCGGTGGCGTGTAATGGGCCTAAGCGACCTTGCAGTTCTAAATCGTAGGCCAATTGTGGCTTTCGGTTTTCAACCAATAGGAATGGTTGAAGATCATGTTTTAATTTATTATTCATGTGATCTCTTAAAATTCGTTTTGATATCACTCAATTTCATTTTAAAACGGATTTCAAACCATTTAGCAAAGTGATCTTTGATAATGATTCTTGATACCTATCTTTGCTTTTTGGTTGAGCTAGCTTGCTAAGTAGCTATATTTTCACTAAAATATTTGTGTAGCTTACTTGCAAGTTATAAAAATTTTAGGAAGGCTAACTAGGAAGAAAAAGATTAGTTTGGCTAAATTCTCATGAATAATGTATAATCTTGATAGATTCAAAATCTTAAGTGTTATACGTCAATGTTTAAGTTTAAACTGTGTCTCTATACTCATTATTAGATTTGCATGTTAACACACTTGAATTCTCATGAGTAGGTAGAATATTAGCACTTAGGCAAATTTCATCAAATGAAATTTGCTCTAGGTTGATACTTGCTATTAGAGATATTTCTTTAAGACCAAACTAGTTAAACTTGTTTAGGGACCTTATGCCTCAAATAGTTCACATCTTGATCCCTTAGATTCATTTTGAAATCATGATATCCATTTTAAAATGAATCTTAACTATCTAGCATATGTTAAGATTTTAAATGAAATTTTGTATTGAACCCTTGCTAGTTAGTATGTTAGCTTGCTAGTTGACATATTATTTCATTATGATACTAATGATGTCTACTTGCAAGTTATGAATGTAAATGAAGACAATGCTATCTAAAAGAAAATGAAAAAGTTGGGTAAATTTTCAAGAAAAATGTATGGTTTTAATTTTGCAAAAATCTTTGTATAATTCTTGAATTTTCATGTTTAATGATGTCTCTATATACTCATGATTGATTATGCATGATAAATATTTGAATTTTCATGAGTAGGAAAAATCTTGATAACTTAGCTCATTTCATGATATCTTGATATTTGTGAAATTGAACTAGGTTAAAATTCTTCTTTAGAGACTTCATATTAAGGTAAAAATAAAATGAACATGTTTAGATACACACATGACATGAGTCTAGATATTTAAAACTTAAAAATTCATGTCTAGATGAACAAATACAATTGGTATCTCACTTTAGAGGACTTAAGTTTGAGAAGGTTTGACCCAAGTCAACAAATCTACTTGGTCACTTCATTTTAAGTCCAAAACTCATAAACATGTTTAGGAGTAGGTATGACATATTTCCATGCATTTAGAGTGTAAAATTCATATGGATATGGATAAAATGATCCACATAGAGGTTAATTCATGTTTACCTCTCTTTGAACCATGTTGACCAAAGTCAACAAGTTGACTTAAAGGTCTCATTTTTAATTCATATTTGTGGAACATATTTAGATTTACTCATGTTAGGTATCCATAGGTTTAAATTTGAAAAATCATGAGTAAATGTTAAGATTAAAACTTAGCAAGTTTCATAAAAACTAGTTTAATTTTGAATGAAACTATGCTAGGTTGATATCTAGACTTAAGGACATAATTTTCATTTCAAACTTGACATATACTCTTTACATGACCATCATGTGGTGTCATGAAAGTTTGAATGAAAATTGAACAAGTCTTAAGAATAACTGAAAATTACATAAATACCATTTCAATCTACAATTGGTATAAATTTAAGTTATTTATAGAAAAATATAGAAAATTAATTTTCAAATGATTCTTGAAACTACACATTCACTGAAAAAATTAATTTTATCAGTAAAGCTTTCAAAACATTTCATCAAGAATCTGATTTATAATGGAATTTTGAAGTTGGATTTCAAAAACTCAAAGTATCACTTATTTGAAATATCAATCTTTCCGATACTTTGATCTTTCTTCATAAACTTCAAATGAAAACTCATGTACACCATTTGGATTCTATTTCTAATATCATTTACATAATTTCATGAGTAAAATCATTTCTAGTAATGATTTTAATATTTCGGATGATAGCTATGATCTATTTGTTGATTAAAATCAATATAGGATGAAAAACGATCTTTGAAAATTCTTTTGAGTTTAAACTTTGTTCATGTATTTCATATGACCATTCAATACTTGGTATCAAAAATTTTCATCCAAAAATTGGTACCAAAGTTTTTCATTAAAGATATGATTTTATTTAGATCTAAAAGTTTGATTTTTTTTTTAAACTTTAAGTATAGGTTGACCTAAGTCAACAAAATAACTTAAAAACTTCATCTTAAGCCCAAACTTGATTCATGGACTTAGATTTTCTCATGTTTAATGTCTAGATGCTTAAGTTTGAGAAAACATGAGTAGATAGCAAAACTTGAGACTTAGCATTTTCATGTTTACTTCAAATGAAAATATGCTAAGTTCATATTTGGATTAAATAACATTAGCTTCATTTCAAACTTGATATACATGAGTTAAATAACCATATCTTGGTATTTTGAAAGTTTGAATGAAATCTAAAAATGTCATGAAAAAGATATGAATACATTCATACTTGAGTGCATACATGATTAAGTTTTTATTTGTATATATCATTTTTTTATCATGTATGATTTAAGTTTCATATTAAATATTTGTTTTTTCATCCCTTTGGTTGAGATCTTCATGTTTCATGAAAAATCTTTAGAGTCTCAACTTCATGAAAAATTATTTGTTCTTCATCCCTTTGACTAGATTGTCCTTTCTTGCCATTTTTGATTGATGTCAAAAGGGGGAGAAGAGTATAGTATAAAGGGGGAGAAATATGGAGAAGAGTATAGGTATAATTGGGGAGAAAATTATAAGTAAAAGGGAGGAAAATATAGGAAATTCATGCATATAGATAGGGGGAGTTTAATTATATAAATATGCATGCTGATAGGGGGAGAAATCCCTTAGTTGATATCCTTGTGCTTTAATGATTATATATTTTCTTAAGGATGTTTATCATCATCAAAAAGGGGGAGATTGTTGGCTTTAGATTTTCAACCTTAGCCTTAATCTCGGTTTTGATGGTTTTGATGATAACAAACATGGGACTAATAATTTCATTGAGAATATATTTCAGGTTCCATATCAATTAGTGTTCGATGTCCTCAATCGAAAATATCGAAAGAAATTAGAGATCAGAAGGACATTGATTGTCGCGCTCGGGTTCGTCGCGGAAGTTTCTCGAAGATCAATTAGTACACCAAAGTCGCATTGGACGGGCTCAAATATCACATGAAAGCTCTCCAAGATGATGCTCGTTGAAAGCCGGAACCCGAAGACAAAGCGCGAAAGAAAATAGGCTAAAAAATAAGTTCCAACCTAAATTCGATCGACCGGGCGGTCGACCGAACAGGGTAAGGTATTAGGCAATAGCCTTATCAGTCGACCGATCGGTCAACCGAACACTGCCTAAAATAGGCAATGGCTACTTCAGTCGAGCGACAGAGGCCTGAAATAGGCAGTAAGGTTGGCGGTCGACCGACCTGCGTATAAGCCAAAGACGCAAGTTCGCATCGGTCGACCGACGGGTCGATCAGATGGTGGATCGCGAAATTTGCATCTGGGTGATCGACCCATCGATCAACCGACCACAGGGAAAAAGGGAGCGATCGAATGACCAATCGACCGACCATTCGACCGGCGGTCTGCAACGAATAGTTTTCTATCCGTTGAGCAACTGTTTCTTCAGCAGGATATAAATATACCCTCATATGATCCTTTTAATCTTCTTCCCTTAATCTTACAGAGTTTATTGAGTAGTCAAAAGGAAGATTTAGAGCCTTCCAAAAGATTTAAAGCTTGTGCCCTGCTTCTCCGTCGAGTTCATTCTTCAAGCGCCAGCTGCTGCCTCAACTCGAAAACTGACTCGAGCTCATCCCCTGGGCGAGTTGGAGGTTCCAATGCTGTGAAAGGAGCTTGCAAACATTGGTTTTATTATTTAGCTCTTTTGATTGTATTTTATCTGTTATTTTAACTGTTTGTTTAATTTGAGTTTGTAAGACCGGTTGTTAGGTCTTGTTGTGTGAAGTGATATCCTCGGTGTAGAAGGAGTAAAGCCACTTGTGTAAACATAATCTATTAGGATTAGTTCTAGTTGTCCCTTAGATTGAGGTGGGAAAGTGCTCTCGATAGGAAGGCGGGATACTTCCGAGTGTGGAAGTGCCTTCAGTTGGAGAGCGAATACTTTCTGGTGCAAAGTCCTCGTTGTAAGGGAAACTCTAATTAATCTAGTAAAACCTAGTTTGGAAATCCTAAGCGGGGTGCTTAGGTAGTGGAGTAGGCATTGGGGCCGAACCACTATAAAATCTCAGTGTTTGCATTGATTCTTAATTTCGTGCTTAAGTCCTTTATCATTCATCTTGCTTCCGCATTCAAATTGTAAATTGCCTAACTAATCTAAGAAAACGATTAAAATTAGAATTTAAGCTAATCGAATTAGTAAAATACTATTCACCCCCCCCTCTAGTGTCGCCATTTCGCCTTCACTGGAGGTGTATTGCTTGTGGGGCAATAGAAACCTTAAGGACATGGACATCCCGTGTCAGTCCTTGAACATCTCGAATCCACTCATCCTCTAACTATCTTAAGGTTTCTATTGAGATGGATTCAGAGTCGTCCAAGATCATGAATCAGGATTTCATCAAGCTTGATCGTTATGATGGGAACAACTTTAGTCGTTGGCAAGACAAGATGAAGTTCCTTCTGACGGTGCTCAAGATCGCCTATGTTATGGACCCAAATCTCTAGCATGTTCCTGAAGATCCAAAGCCGGTGAGGGACAAGATCCAAATCAAGTGGCGATTGATTCTCTAAACGAGCAAAGAAAGAAGAGGACTGAAGATAAGGAACTTGCACGCTGACACATCCTCAACACTCTCTCGAATCGATTGTACGACCTTTACACCAACGTCCGGTCACCAAGAGAGTTGTGAGAGGCCTAGGAGTTCAAATACAAATCTGATGAGGAAGGTACAAATAAGTATCTTGTTTCTAAATATCTTGATTTTAAAATGGTTCACAACAAACTGATTCTTGAGCAAGTGCATGAGCTCCAGGTTATTGTCAACAAGTTAACGGTCCTGAAAATCACTTTGCCTAAAACTTTTCAAGTCAGAGCTATAATTGCTAAACTGCCACCAACCTGGAAGGATTTTTCCAAGAAGTTGATGCATAAAACTGAGAACTTTTCCTTGGAACAAATTCAGAAGCATCTACGTATTGAGGAAGAAGCCCGAAAATATGATGCTAAGAATTTGAACTAGGGACAGTCTAGCGTCAATTGTGTAGAAGCTAAGAAAAAAAGACCTATGATCAAGAAGAAAAATGGACAATTCAAGAAACCCGAATAGAAAACAAAATCTGATCCTAACAAAAGAAAGGGCAAATGTCATGTTTGTGGAGAAACATGACATTATACTAGAGAATGTCAACATTGTAAGAGTGGATCTGGATCTGCTAACATGATTGAGGAAAACCTTGTAGCAATGGTTTCTGGTCTTACTCTTGATGTGGCTATGATATCTGAAATCAACATGGCTAGTGAGCCATCTAGTGGTGGTTGGATTCTGGGGATACCGTACAAATTTATAGCTGGATAGAAAGTACAAATGGGTAACAGTTCCCGTGCTAGTGTTGGAGGCAAAGGAACCGTGGAGATCAATTTCACCTCTGGGAATAAACTGACATTCTTGAATGTTTTGTTTGTTCTGAAAGTTAGAAAGAGTCTAATTTCTGTTTATCTTTTGGATGAGAAAGGTTTTAAATTTTTTGTTGAGTTTGGAAAAGTTATTCTTACTAAGAATTGAGTCTTTGTAAGAAAGGGGTGTGAACGTAATGAAATGTACAATATGTTTATATTTGTTCTTCAATTTTTTTATGGCATAGTCGATTAGGACATGTTAATGCTAAGATTTTGAATATTATGCATGCGGTGGGACTTATAAATATTGATATCAATAAACTTGACAAATGTAAAGTATGTGTTAGATCAAAAAATTATGAGAAAACATTTTCCAATGGTACAAAGAGAATCACAATTATTAGATTTAATGCATACTGATTTATTTGAATTAAATGGAATATTGACTATGGGTGGAAAGAGATATTTCATTACATTCATTGACGATGCTAGTAGATTTAGCTACATTTATTTGCTGAGAACAAAAGATGAAGCACTTGCTTATTTTAAAAAATATAAATCAAAATTAGAAAACCAACTTGAGAAGAAGATTAAAATTCTACGTTCTGATAGAGGCATGAAATTTTGCTCAAATGGGTTTGATACATTTTGTGAAGAAAATGATATCATTCACCAAACAAATGCTGCTTATACACCACAACAAAATGGTATAGCGGAAAGAAAAAATCGCACATTCCATGACATGATAAACTGCATGCTAAACCATACTAATTTACTTTTTAATTTAGGGTTAATTAATGTATCTAGAGCAAACTATGACTCTTTTCACAAATCTAGTTCAATCTTTAATTTATATTAATTACATCCTAAACTATCAAATTGATATCAATTCTAGCCCGACGTCTAATGCCCGTCAATGCAACCGTTAGGTGCTGACGTGGCATCTGACTCCGTGAATTAAAAAATATTTTTTATTATCACTTGTGACACGTCAGCATGTAATAAAAAATATTATAATATTATATAAATATGGAAAATTAATGTATATATCCCAAACTTTGGCCCTTCTAATAAATTCATCCCAACCATTAATGTTTTTCCATAATCTATCCCAAACATTGGAATTGACAACAATTATCTCACTCGAAATTGAATCGAAATTTAGATTACATTACAATTATAATCAATCCAAAATTTTGAATTACATTTCTCCCTATATTTTGTTTATTAAATTTGATTATTACATTAAAAAAATTAAAGCTTGAAATAAAATTGTTATCTTTTTCATATATTCTTATTATTTATTAAATGTTTAAAATTTTGAAAATAATTTTATAATTATCTATTGAAATTTTATTTTGAAAATTTTGATTCAAATTTTAATTTTATTATTAATTTTTTATTTAATTATATTAATACATTTCAAAAAAAATCGAAATGTCCAAATTAAACTAACAACTTTCTATATACTATTATTATTTACCAAAATTTAATTTTTTATTCAATTTGGCTATTGCATTTTATAAAAATAATCAAAACTTCCCATCAAACCAAAATTGTTTTTCTTATATTATTATTTATTAAATATTTAATATTATGGTTATATTTTATTTAGTGTCTAACCAAATTTCGCATTTTAAATTATTTTTTTTATTCAATTCAATTATAGTATTTTAGAAAAACAAAATTAAAAAATTAAACCAAATCAATATATTTTACTAATAATATTATTATATATTATACATTTAACATTATTTATATTGTATTTAATTTGTTTTAGTATTTACTTTTCTTCGTAAAATTTCTGTATTTTACTACAAATTTTTGTTTTAAAATAATACAAAATCTCAAATGAAATTTATATATAACGAGTATAAATTAATTTTGGTGAAATTAGACGTGGGATTCTTCGAGATGTTAAAATGTTTTTCGTGTAATTTTTTAAAAGGAAAAAAGAATTTGGTGAAATCGGATACGAAATTATTGGATAAAGTGAGAGTTTTGATATATTTTTAAAAAATATTTGTCTTCAAAGATTATAATTATTGTCAATCCCAAAGTTTGGGATAGATTAGGGAGAAAGATTAAATGTTGGGATAGATTTGTTATAAGGACCAAAGTTTGGGATAGATACATTAATTTCCCTATTTATATAATATTATAATATTTTTTATTACATGCTGACGTGGCACAAAGTGATAATAAAAATATTTTTTAATTTGCTGAGTCAGATGTCACATCAGCACGTAACGGTTGCATTGAAGGACATCTGACGTCAGGCTAGAATTGATATTAATTTGATAGTTCGAGATGTAATTGATACACATTAAAGTTCGGGCTAGATTTGTGAAAAGAATCATAGTTTGGGCTAGATACATTAATTAATCCTTTAATTTATAGGGTGAGACACTCTTAACTGCTTGTCATATTCAAAATAGGATCCCTCGTTCACGGGTGAAAACTAGTCCCTACGAAATATGAAAAGGCAAAAAGCCTAACATAAATTATTTCAAAGTGTGGGGGTGTGTTGCTTATTTTAGAGTTTCATATCATAAAAGGACTAATTTAGGTGATAGAGCTATTAAGAGCGTATTTGTAGGATATGCTAATAATAGCAAAGCATATAAACTTCTTGATTTAGAGTCTAATATTATAACTAAGTTGAGGGATGTGGAATTCTTCGAAAATAAATTTTCTAAAGATGTTGAAAATATTAGCAACACTCACACTTGACAAGCCTAGATGTCCTATAAGGGCTATAGTTGAAATTGAGGAACCTAGTGTTCCAGAACAGCCTAACAAACCTAGAAGGAGTACTTGAGCAAGAATATAGAAGAATTTAAATAAAGATTTCATCTCTTCTCAATCTTTCTTATTTCTGGTAAAGGGGACCAAAATAATGAAGTGACAAATGAGATACCCTACATATATAGTCTTGAGAAAGATCCTAAATCATTTAGGGGTCGTTTGCAAGTGCAAATATTGCAACTCTAGTTGTAGCATTTAGACAATAAATTTGTTTAGTTGGCTACAAAAATATTTTGCAACATTTACTAGTTGCAACTTGTATTTCTAATATCATTTGAAGACTGCAAATGGAGTTGCAGCCCAAAAAACTCGCAATACAAGATTGCAGATTGCAATGAGATTATTTAAGTATTCAAAAATAACTAATTTTGGCAACTTAGAGTTGTCGGATGGGGACGAGATAAATATGAAAGTTGTAGGTTTTCATGTGCTGAACGCGATGGTAGTATCATAAAATTTGATGTCGTTTGATAGATTTTATATATATATTTTTAGTATTATACAATAATTAAAAATTATTAATTTATTTTGATAAATAATTAAATAATATAAAATACATTTACTAAACTAAATGTTGATTTAGAATATAAAATAATATTATTATGGGTCGAATTGATTCTGTTGTAATCGATCAATTATTGTTGGGAGGGGGGTAAAATGATATATTTACCCTTTTACCTATATTTGACTAACATCTTCATGCCTCCAATGGGCCGTGCTCAAGTTGGCCCAGTCCCGACCCTGGTCAGGCTCGTTGCTAGTCAGGACGTGTCTAGCACGACTTGGATTCTCAAAGGGGCGGCCCAGCCCGGCACGGGGTCGCTACTTCGGGCTCGGGCCGGTCTTATGCTATAAGGTTGGGTCGGACCTAAATCCCCTGGCCGGGCACGATAATGTGTGCCCCAATCATGATTTTATCGTGTAGGGCTATCAAACTAGGTCTGGCAAATCGTGTTGGGCCTAAGTTTTCGGCCAGGCCCGGCCCGACTCAAAAAAATTCGTGCCCGACCCAGCCCAAAAACAATAGCACGGCTCGACACGAAAAATAATGGGTCGGCATGACCCGACCTATTTAGCCCGATACCATTAGAAAATATTTAAAATCAGGTTTAAACTCGATAATTAACGAATTTTAAACTTGTTAATACCCTATCCGAAGTGTTTATTGAGCTATGTGGGTTGGGCCGGCCCGATAACACTTGGCCCGACACGACAATAAGGGATCGGGCCTTATCAAGTCGGCCCGATAACGGCCCTAACCCGATAAAAGTCGGCCCAAACCCGATTTTTTTCGTGTTGGGTCGGGTCAAGCTATCAGGCCGGGTCGAAATTTGCAATCCCTATATCAGACCTAGCCAAAATGACTAGACCTAGATATGAATATGCATGTTGTAAGTGTAATTGCAACTTCCATTTGCTGCCAACCAAAAGCTTGCAAATAGAAGTTGCAACTCTACTTGCGGGCAACCAAACAGTAGGTTGCAAATTTTATTCGCGAGCATTTTCTTTTGCGTGCAAATATTTTTTGTAGTATTTACACTTGCCGGCAGCCAAACGCCTCCTTAAAGAAGCAATGGCTTCTAAGGATGCTGCCTTTTGGAAGGAAGCTGTTAATGATGAAATAGATTCAATCTTAGGAAATAATACTTTGGTATTAACAAATTTTCTAAGTGGTTCTAAACCCATAGGGTGAAAATGGGTGTTTCGAAGAAAATATAATACCAACGGTACTATTTCTGTCTTTAAGACTAGATTAGTAGCTAAAGAGTTTAGACAAGTAGAAGGAGTTGACTATTCTGACACTTATGCACCAGTAGCTCGAGTTACTTCCATTAGGATCCTCTTTGTCATGGCTACTTTTTATGATTTGTTTGTTCATCAAATGGATGTAAAGACTTCATTGACAATCTAAATGAGGAAGTATATATGGAACAACCTGAAGGGTTTATTACTGCCACCAACGAGGCTAAAGTGTGTAAATTGGTCAAATCTTTGTATGGTCTAAAACAAGCACCAAAGCAGTGGCATGAGAGATTTGATACTGTTATTTTAAACTTTGGATTTAAATATAACAGTGCAAACAAATGCCTACATTCTAAAACCACTTCGGACTATATGGTGATAGTTTGTTTATACGTCGATGATATGTTGATCATTAGTACAAACATGATTGAAACAAATGAGACTAAAAAGTATCTATCCTCTGTCTTTAAGATAAAAGACTTAGGTGAAGTAGATACTATTTTAGGTATCAAAGTAAAAAAGACATAATGGGGGTTTTGTGCTAAGTCAATCTCATTATATTGAGAAAATAATAACTAAGTTTAGTCACCTCGAGATCAAGGAGGTGAACACTCCTTTTAAATTGTGGATTGAAAACTCAAAGAAAATACTAGTAGAGCTAGAGTACGCAAGTGCTATTGGTAGCCTTATGTATGTTATGCACTGCACTAGGCCAGATATTTCCTTTGTTGTTTCTAAACTCAATAGATACACAAGCAAACCAAATGTTTATCATTGGAAAGCTATTAGTAGGATACTTGGTTACCTTAAGAGGACTAGTAGCTTGGGTTTGTTTTATAATAAGTTCCCTAGCGTATTGGAAGGGTACTCTGATGTGAGCTGGATAAATAGTGTGGGAGATAGTAAGTCCACAAGTGGGTGGATTTTCACTCTTGTTGGTGGGGCTATTTTGTCACACCCCAAATCCGTATGACCGGCCAGGATACGCCACGTACCCCGAAGCCTAAGCCAACTCAAACACAACAACAATAACCTGAACAACGGGAGATTTTTTTTTGAAAAGAATAGACATGACATCTCGAACCAAACCAAACCAAAACTCAATATGAATACACTGAACAAGTTATAAAAAAATTCAAATAAATAAATAAGACTCCTAAAATAAAATAAAATGCGGAAACCACAACCCGAGTCAACATGACTCAACGACTCAAAGAGACACTAAAACGACTCATGTATCCTCCTCGATCACGACATGTCACAAGACCTGCTGCCCTGCCACCACCAACTGCGCTACTGCACCCCGATACCTCTCTGATCTAGCTCAGGTGCTGCAAAACAACAGTAATGAGGGGTAAGTCCAACTAGGACTTAGTGAGTAAATCAGTCCTAGCTCAATTCACCAAATCCATCATCATGTATAAAAATACAAATAGCCGATATAAATAACGTAACAGCAACGTCAGAAGAAAATCGACAATAATATATCCACAACTTTATGCATGAAATCAACATCCGTCAACTAGTGTAAAATATCCGCAGCAATAAAACATGATGAATGTAACACCTCAATCATATGCATGCTCCCCGGACCCGTCGGTCCCACATAGCCACATATGGTAGGTAGACGGGTGCCCGCTGAACTACCACCCAGCTCTGTGCCGTCTCTTTGGGGCATGCCCTCCCCTCATCGGCACTGGCTCTTCCGAGCTAGCCTGTTGGGGCATACGTTCCCCTCACCTGCTCGGATCTCCGAACTGTCTCTTTGGGGTATGATCTCCCCTCACCAGTCAAACTTTCGGAATAAGGCCAATGCTGTCTCTTTGGGGCATACCCTCCCCTCACCAGCGAGGCTTTCGGGAAATGCAACAAGCACATCACAACACCACACATGCAAGTATATAAGTATAAATAATATGTGATATCAACAAGTAATAAAGGGTATGTCAAGTGCATACCTCATCCTCCATCTCCTTCTGCCATATATCACAATCACATACATATATATATATGAAAAAATAGTGCTCATAAATCATGAATGCTCAGCACAAATAAATAATCATAAAATAGAATTATAACACTGTAAGAAAAGAAGCACGTGTATCATGAAAGTAGTGCAAAAAGAAACTCCAACTGTAAATCAATGGACTGGAACATGATAAAATAACTCGTCATAAAAATCACTGATCTAGGATAAAATTCACCTCATTAACTACAATATCCATGAATAATCTCAGATCGAATCATAAAAATATATAAAGTATGATTTTTTAGCTTGGCACGCAAATGAGGTGACGCCCGGCTACTGTTTTCAAAATTCGAAGGTCTAATGGCGAAACAGACCTCACCAATGAATCCGGAACGTCGATTAGGTAAAAATTCATATATAACATTAATATTTTTTTCTGATTTTAAGGCATCCAAATAATTATTTAGAATAATAAAAGAAATATCTTAATTTATTTAATAAATCGATGTTACAAATAATATAACAGTGTTACAATCAATAAATCAATAATGAAATCTCAGCCCTTCATTTAAATAGGATCACATCACAGCCTTCCATCTAATATGATGCAATCACAGCCCTCTATTTAACATGATGCAATCTCAGCCTTACATCTAACTAGATGCAATCACCACCCTTTATCTACATGATGAAATCATAACCTTACATCTAATCAGATGCAATCACAGCCCTCCATCTAACCAGATGCAATCCTAGCTCTCCATCTACATGATGCAATCACAACATTACATCTAACCTGATGTATCCACAGCCTTACATCTATCCTGATGCAATCTCAGCCTTCCGTCTACATGATGCAATCTCAACCTTCCATCCAACATGATGCAATCACAATCTTACATCTAACATGATGAAATCTAATCCCTCCATCTACATAATGTAATCTAAGCCTTACATCTACACAAGATCAAATCTCTGCCCTTCATCTCAACCAATTCAATCCAGCCCTTCATCTCACCCAAATCAATCTCAGCCCTACATTTCATCTCATCTCCCTCACCCAAAAATCTAGGGTTCCAGCCACCTCTCTACTCCAGCCGCCAGCGACGCTGGCGCCTACCAATGCACCGCCGCCTCCACGCGGCGGTGGCAGCACCTCGTGCGGTTGCCCGCGTGTGGCAGTAACGCTACGCCGAGCGCCGCTGCCTCCGCGGCGCCTCGTCGGAGCCCACTGCTGCCGCGGCGCCTCACCAGGCGCAGCCAGCACCGACCGACAAGGTGAACAGAAGAGGGTAGAAAGAAAGAAAAAGGAAAAAAGAAAATAGTATTTTATTCCAAAAGGGATAAACAACATGATTCAATTAAGAAACGACCGATCCGACTTTCGATCCGATACGAGAAAATGCGTCAAAAATCAATAAAAAACCCCGAGACCTGAGAACAACGACATGAATCAAGAATTGGAGAAGAGAATGTCTAAATCCACTCACCGGATGGAGAGAAAACGGAAGGAAAAGACGCGCAGGATCTTCCCTCGATCGACACCGACGAACTCGCGAAAATTCGGCTCCGACTGCTCCTCCTCCTCGACAGTTCCCTCTCTCTCCTCTCTCCTTTGCCTCGGATGGTGTGCGGCTAAAAACCCACTGGCTGCACACCCCAGGGTCTAATTTATAGACATCGGTTGGGTCCAAATGACCAAAATACTCCTACCTAAGCTATCCGACTTAACAACTCATAACTCACTCCTTCTAACTCCGATTCGAGATCCGATTGCACCGCTAAATTTGCCTCAAGACCCTCTATTATCCTAGCATGCTAGATCATGGAGATAAGGCAAATAAAATTTCTCTTAATTTTTCTATATTAAATGCTTACTCGGGTATAATCCCGAAGCTTCCCGCCAATCCGTGCTAACTAGGGCCCACAATTCCCCGCTCAAGAATAAAATATTATTATTAAGATTTTTTGGGTATTACATATTTCTTGGGCAAGCAAGAAATAGACGTGTATCTCTCATTCTACCGTGGAATCTGAATTCATAGCTCAAGCTAGACGGGAGACTTAGTGGAGAAAAAATATGTTGCTAGACATAGATCTTTGGCCAAGTCCAATGCCCTTCCATTTCACTATATTATGATAGTGAAGCCCTGCTATCAAAAGCGTATAGTGTTACCTATAATGGTAAATCTAGACATATTGGTCTAAGACATGAATTTGTGAGACAATTAATACATGATGGTATTATTACAATTGTCTATGTAAAGTCAAGTAAAAATTTGGCAGATCCGCTTACTAAGCCTTTGATGGGAGACTTAATAAGTTTGACTACATGAGATATAGGACTTAAACTACTGAGTCAGGGATGATGGATACCCAACCTATTCTCTAGGTTATCCCTAGTTATAAGTTTAATGGGGAAAATAAGTCACAGTTGCTCGTTGTGTCTCTTTGGTCTCATATGTAGTTTTATGATAGTAACGACTGTTGCATGATCGAAGATGAGCTATGATCTTAACAAAGTATTGCACTTATAGCAACAGAAGTGCTTGAGAAATATTTTGCTTATATGAACTAGAAATGATGCTGCTTCTTATAGAGAGTTGTGGTTTACTCTCTTAGAGGTTCATGAAACAAGATATTGCACATGACCATAATAGCGCCAAGCGATATGATTGCTTAACATGGAGGGCGAATTGTTTGTGTGTGACAATCGCTTAACATCTCAAGTCCACTCATCCTCTAACATATTGTAGTTGAATGTACCATCTAAGGTATCTCCAGAATTACCATCTTATGTACCGCTATATTACTTGAAGAATTTAAGAATTATGTTCAAGAATTTTAAATCTTGCTTATTTAAATCCACAAGTTGTTACTGGTAGGTGTTTGTGTCGTTAGTGTGTCAACTTGTATTACTTAAATCGACAAACAGTGACGTTGCACCTATACAAAAATAATTTCACACCTCATTGTTATCGATAGATTTCACATGGCGAGTCATTCATAGGGATGACATCGTCTGAGTTAAGAAGTTAGTCATCTAATATTAGATCAACATCGAAACTCATATATCAATTGAGTTGTTGTCTGAAATATTATTTTGAATGGTACAAGCAGTAGATTTAGTTACATTGACGATCATGGTAATGTTGGGTTGTCAATTTCTCACATTAATTCATTAATCATTGACATTTGGTATAGAATACAAGCCATGTGTGCAATAAAATGTACCATCAGAAATTAAAATTGAATTATGAAATATAGAAGCTACACAATTTTACGAGTTACTGAAAGTTACAAATGAACCATTCTGCAAAGGTGGTAATGAATACTCAAACCTACTTATGCAGATGATTCATTACCTAGATGATATTACAAGTAGGTTGTTAGATGCTCCTCTCTCCCATCATTTGGCACAATGGACGTCAGATCCATCTTCATCGACAACGCCAAGTGATATGCTCCTCACTCGGTTCAATTGGGGCACAATGGAATTGTTCTTAACATTAGATTAATACTATACCTAGAAAATACTAGTGTATCATCTTTTAGGTAGACCCGACAATTTGTGCCGGCTCGGCCCGACCTGAACAAAAATTATGCTCGGACTGACCCGACCCAATAAAAGTTTGGGCCTGCGACCCTCAGACCGGCACGACACGAATAGTAAACGTGTTGGCCCTTCCCGTTTAGCACGATAATAAAAAATCAAAATCGTGCGATTGAGCCGAATCGTGTTATCGGACCCGAATCGAGCCATTGTAACTGGTCTATCGAGCCCATATTGAGCTATCGAGTCGATTCGAACCGATCTATCGAGCCTATATGAGGTTATCGAGCTCATATCGAGCTATAAGGCCCGAATCAACCCAATAACCCGATATTTTTTATAATTAATAAAATTTTTATCGGGTCAGATCGGGCCTACACCGCCTAGCCCGGGTCGGCCTAATATTTTCAGGCCTTATTGGGTCGGCTCGATAATGGCCCGAGCACGACAAGGATCGGCCTGAGCCCAATTTTATCATGTCATGCCGGGCCAAATATTGTCATCTACTTTTAGGATGAAATATTTTACAATATTTGTAAACTTTATCTTCTTTACTTTCTTAAATCCAATAATCATTAGTTGCTTTAAATTTTTTCTATTAACTATAAAAAATGCTTTAAAAAACAATAAAATTATAATTTGGGATCTATATTAGAAACAATAAGTCATTTGTGAAAATGTTTCTATCAAGTATAAAACTAGCTGGATTTTTTTTTTCATTTCTTGAGCATAAGAAGTTTGAGCATATCTATAGAGAGTGAATTAAAAATTGGTGAATGATCATATTGAGTAATGATGACAGGCCAATTTTGAAGTTTTATTATCACTAAAAACATGTTTTCAGACATGTCTTTTATTTTGTTAGAAGTTCTATTATAACTACTATTAGTTTTCCTTGGTACTCAATCTTACGAAGTATTATAAATTAGATTTTTCTTTTCTTCCTATTGTTCTATGTAGTTTACTATTTTTATTTTTGTTCATTCTACTTCTGAAATTTTTTCCTCTTAATTAGATTAGGATCCCCATCCACCTAATATTTCAGTCAATAATTTCAGCTTTAAGATCCATACAAGAGATTTCATCATCCCTATCAAGCAATATGGTTTTTATCAAAATTCAATATTATCATTAATTGACCCATGCATGCTTGAATCTTAAAGCTAAATTGGTAGCTAAAAGATATGATGGAAAGAGATCATTTATCTACTTAAGAGCGTAGGATCCCTAAACTAGATGCACACAGTGTAAGGTTCTAATGGGTAATTGCAATGCATATTCATTCTAATCTCATTCATTCACTCTAGAGGTGAGTATAATTAAGTTTCATTTATATTCGACCGATTAGAACTGACTCGGATGGGCAAGTCCTCAATAGACTCCTAGAAGAGTAGGTGGTTTTGAGTTCTAAATTTTGAAATAAAAATATGCAAGAGTATTTTGGTAATTTGTCCTATACAGGACTATGTTATAGCAAAACAAACGCATAACATGACTGAATATTGTGTTTTATTCTTGACGAAACAAACATGATATAGTTGTTGTCCCAGAACACCTGATGTTTTATCCTTGTTCTTGTCTAGTATCCTGTGACCGACAGTTTGCGAACCAAACGGGCTTTTAGTGTTGATTTTGTTTCCAATAATAGAATCATCCTGAGTCAAAACCAAAATGGATAATAGACTAAAAAATCACAATGTTTACAAAAATTTTACGTTCTACTCGTGTTTTCAAATTTTGCATGTAAATGCACAATATTTACTTTTGTTTATATCATCTATCAAATCGTCACGTACCGTCTCAACTTAGCTGACGTGGAGGTAAACGACAATTGCTTGGCCTGATGTCGTCATACGTGGCCTACCACCCACAACTTTTTGCTCTCCACTTTCTCCCACTTTACGAAATCCCATTTTTACCCTCAACTTTATCCCACTTTACGAGGTCAATCTAATCATTTTTCCTCTTCACTCCCACTTAATCGAGATCACCTATTTTTCCTCTTCTCTCTCTCTTCTCTTCTTCCTCCCACCAACTGCCATCTTTTTCTCACTACTCCACTCCTCCTCTTGTGAACTTTCTTGTTGTGCCTGAAGTCAACCATCAGAACTCCGCTGCCATCCATCCTTCTCAACACAAACCTCTCTACCAACACATAGCAATTGAACCTCTTCCATCCACCCACTCCTCCTCTATACTCCTCCACTCTCTCCACCTTCTCATCCTCACCATCATTACACCCCACTCTACTTTCCTCCCACTTGATCCTCTCCCAAATCGGATAACTCAACTTCACAATACTTTCTCTCCCTCCACCGCAATTGATCGTCTTAAACCACACCAACCCATCCACATCATGCGTGTCAAAACACTTGGCCTCCTTCCCGTTCAAGTAAGCAGCCTCTACTCTCACGACACTCTACACCTCTGTCACCCTCTCTGCGCCATATGCACTCTCACATGCCCTAATTGTTCCCAAAATTGCTCGAGAGTGACCTCGTAGTAGGCAAATTGCTTCACTTGCTCACTCAAGCTCATCTCCTCCTTCACAAACACAAATGGGATATACCACCTTCCCACCACCACGTTGCCACCGTTCTTCACCTTCGTCGATGGCGAGTACAACGCCGACAGACGAGAGCGAAGGGCTTCGTTGACGCCCGAGGCTTCCACCAAGGTGAAATCGTCGTGCTCGAACTAATGGAGATCCCAGTACTCTTTCCTTAGCATGGAAGGAGGAATGCCATCGGAAGCCACGGGATTGGCCGTGAAACTTCCCTTGTAGCAGACAATCTCCATCTGCTGGTAGATATCTCTGTGATCGAACTCTTTCATCGGGAGGAGGAGGAGAGGAGGAGGAGAAGGAGAAATGAGAAAAAGGTGGCAACACGTGGGAGGAAGAAGAGAATAGAGAGAGAGAAATATGGGGCTATATTTTTTTTTTTTTAATAACAGATGAATTTGTAATTACGTATGACGTCGTCAAGCCAAGTAAGCGTCGTTTACCTCCACGTCAGCTAAGTTAAGACAACGTGTGACGATTTGTTAGATGACATAAACGGAAGTAAATATTGTGCATTTACAAACGAAATTTGAAAACGCGGATAGAACGTAAAATTTTTGCAAACTTTGTAATTTGTTTAAAATAAATAGATAGGTGCATATAATATATATTTTACTCATAAAAATAATATATTTAATTCTATTATTCAAAACAAAACAAAAGCTTCAACCTAATTATTTAGTCACTGTTGACACATTTGTACTATAATATACTTTACAATGTCTTGGAAAAAATATATTCCAATTGATAAATTTTCAGTTTGATATAGGGACCAATTGACTAAGTTCATTCATTTTAAGTAGCCACGATCCATGTATTGCGAAATAGTAGTAATAAAGAACAATATATATGCACGTGAACAAAATGAAATTAGAGTTATATATATGTAACCTGTGGTAAATATGAGTTTTTTACCATATATATATATATATATATATATATGAAAAGGGTCCAGGAACAGTTACACGTACTGAAAGCACTCATCTCAAATCCAAGAGCAGTGGATTATATGCGCATGGATGGCAGTATACGGTGACTGAATAATTTTGACTCCCCAAAAATTTGAGTCCGATCTCCTGTAGCTTTCAACTAAATTGACAAGTACCGACAGCCTCCTGATTAATTAATTAACATGCATGAGAAAAATAGTGGGAAAAAAAGGGAAAAGACTGATCCTTTACCATTTATTGGTGTTGTATTTTTGTGGCTCTCTGTAAAATAAAATTAATTAATAAAAGGAGGGACATTTTCCAGCCCTTTCCAATGTACTTGGGAGGGTAATGTTTTGTCTTGAAGTTGGTGTGTGGTCCTCCACTCTCACTCCCGTCAGGGACAATTAGACAAACACCTATCTTTCTCTTTCTTTTTATTGAGTGCACGAGGCCGACCGCTTTAATCCTTGTTTTAGTTTATTCATGCCACACGGGTCTTCCCTCATATTTAATTTATACTCCATTCAGTATATGTTTATACTTGAACATAGTTTACAATACAATCAGATATTAGCATATGAAACACAACAAAGAAAGTGAAACACAATAACACTACAACATCAATATTAAGTTAAGGAAATAGAGAAGTTTTTGAGTACCTGATATAAGGATTAACAAAATAGTGTTTCTGCATATGAAATGGACTCCATGGTACTGAGTGGGAATATATTAGTACTTATCTCTCAGCTTGAAAGAAAACAGTAGAATATCCTCAAAGCATCCTATTACATAGTGATCCTTTCCTAACTCAACCTTCATTTGAAATCTATCCAAAATGAGTGCCCCGGAAGGTGCTGAAGACAATTGGTTATCTTCTAACCTGATCTAGATGCCACATACATGGAGGGCCACCATACAAACTGGAGGTCTATTCTGTTCCTGTCTAACAAAAACAAACAGCACAGAAGTAGGAAGAAAACCAAGAAATTTCCAATGACATTTCTGATGGCAGGGCTTGTCTTCACTGCTTGCTCCTAGGAGTTAAATAGTAATTAGAAAGACTGCAGCAGCCAACCATGTTTCTTGGCATGATCTATATATGTTTGGAACTTTTCTTGTGCATTTGGTATATCAAGGGCCAAATCATCGAGGCCATCTCTAACTCTAGAGAAGCCTTTTGTCATTTGATTGATAGTGATCAACCCTTCACCAAAACACTCATGTAGGAAGTCCAAGACCCTATCACTCTTCTTCTCCATAGCCATAACTAAGGCTTTCTTTACTACTTCATGGTTGAAGAAAGGCATCCCCAGGTCACGGATACAATGACATGCTTCCCCTACATCACCTCCGCTCTCATACTCCTCCAGAAGCTTTGTTATCTTGTCTTTTGCATCTTCCATGGCCCAACCTGTGCTACCACCCCAGCACCTCAGAAGCCTCTCACCGGCATGGCGTGCAGAAATGAGAGTACGAGCCATATGTACTGTTTCACTTCCACTGCAATTCGGAGGGAGCTTACGGCTGATTTCCTCCAAATTCAAAGGTGCTAGCACATCATCAATCACAGCACGTGCAAGAAAAAGAGCCAACTCATTTGATGCATCCAAAATGTCTAGTGCAGTATCCTCAGCAGACTCTAGAAGAATTATGAATCCATTAATGACATCATCTCTTGAGAATGTTCCCATACTTAGTGTGGAAAGCAGAATAGATGCCATCTCCCTTTCCCTATTTTTCCGTTCCATAGAAAGTGTGATTAATTTTTTTATAAAAATAGGATTGTACTCAGGAGCGGCAAGGTCTTGAATGCTTCGAGTGAGCTCAGGTATATCATCCGACAGAAAATATTCATGTATTATGGTAACAATTTCTTCCTTATAGCGTTTTAACTTCTCGTAACCTTCATCAGTACCATTCTGAGCAGAACCTTCTGACTTGTAGAAGGAAGAGTCCAACCATCCCTCAGAAACTGCTTTAGGCACCATCATCTGGAACAAAGATTTAGCAGCTGGAATATCAAGAGAAAGGTCATCCAGACTCTCAGCAAGCCTTCCGAAGCCTTTGGTCATTTGACTAGAACTGATCAGGCACTCTTCTGCTGCTTCTTTCAAAAGCATAAATATAGCAGGTTCTGATCCTTGAATTTCCATAGCCAAAATTAAAGCCCGCTTCACAACCTCATGATGGAAGAAAGAGACTCCTAGCTCCCTAATGCACCTACAGGCCTCAGCTGTGTCTCCACTCTCTATATATTCCCTTAACAACTCCGTGATCTTCTTCTTTACCTCTTCAACGGTAATGTGGACAGTTCCACCCCATCGTTGTTCAACTAATTCAGCATGGTGGGGAGCTGAAAGATAGCTCTTTTCAGCAATTTGTATAACCTGAATTCCTTTAGAGGATTCAGAGAGTGCTGTCTTTACTCTAGTGAGGAAGGAAGGAGGTAAGATGTCATCAACAACTGCTCGAGCAATAAATAAAGCTATAACATTGACTGCATCTGGAATGTCAACTGCCAAATCATCAACAGACTCAAGTAGCATGAAAAATCCTTGCCTTATCTGAGCCGGACTTATCACATCAGCATATAGAGAGGACAGCAAAACTGATGCCATTTCTTTCTCTTTGTCATGTCGGTCCATGGCCATGGAAATGAGCTTCTTGACAAAGAAGTGATGGTACCCATCAGAACCAAGATCTCTAAGATCACTAGTAGCCAATTGTACATCACCCGTGGTGAAATACTCCTCAATGATTGTCACGACAGATTTCTTATAGTCATCTACGGGGGTCAAAACAGTGGCAGCCACTAGTTCATATGGTTCCTGATATTTGCAACAGATAACAAATATAAAAAGAAAGTATAACCAACCTGCATTTGTCCATGTATTCTACTATTCAACAAACAAACACATCAATAAAGTTCGAGAGACTCATACCTCTCCGCTATCATAGTTGGGATCATTCCGGTCAAGACACGAATCTGCATCAGTATCGATGAGCTTACCCCATGTACCTTTCCCACCAGCACCATCTAAAGGTAAACTAAGATGTCAACACATAATAAATTAATATAAACTTACACTGGCTTACTAGAAGTGTTAACAAACGTAAGAAAACTTCAGTAATCAAATGAATGGGAATTACAGAAAAATCTGCAAGAACCTTGATGTTAATCATCAATCTTCTAAGCTTATAGCTAAATTGATCCATGATGTGGAAATTCGAATTATGTATGCTTCATGTAGTCATAGCTTTCAGCAAACATCAATGTATCCAAACAGCATTATGGTAAAAAGGTAAAAGCTCATAAAAAATGATCTCCAGTCTCCACATTGTCAGAGTTTGTGAACAATTGATGCATAAATATTATTTTGAACTTTCACAATTCAGTATTGAATCATAAAGTATCAAACAAAAACAATAACAAAGAAAAGAAGTTGAATAAACTATCACAAATTGAGCCATAAATCTTCTTATACCAAGAAAAAAAAACAAATAGTTCTCATTTGAGTTCAACCAACTAAAACAACCAAGTAATAATCTCATGATGTACATCAAAAAGCATAATCAGCACTATTTAATCAAGAATCTAAAGTATGAAAAGGTCAAATATTTTGCAAGCTATATAATATAACATTATGATCATTGGAGAAAGGAAAAAAGTTTTGCAAGACAACAAGTGATGAAGATATACCAATCAGAAAGATCAAGTTTATTTATACCTATATGGGATGCAATGGATATAGTTGAGTTGTTGTTTGAGTCTAATTGACCAACTTGTGACCTGTTCTGCTGAGTTTGTATGTGAAAAATGCTGAATTTACTAAATAGTGAGCATTGCACACAGGAGAACACTTAACAGTTTCAGTTTGCAAAGGAGAGGATTAAAAGCTTAGCTTCCAAGAAGAATGTGGGCATTTGTGTATTTGATGTTATGAAATTCAATCCAAGAAAAAGTCCATAGGAACAATATGCATTTTTTGTTTAGAAAAGCATTAAGCCAAGAAAAGCTTCAGCTGATATCTTTGACATGATTTCCTTATTATATTAACTATTAAGATCCTAAATTACCAGAAGATGGTCCTGACCCTGGGTAACCTATATATGTCTAGATGTTCTTAGAGAATCTGCATAGTGCCCTCAAATTTGATTAAAAGTTCACTCTCTTAGAGGACACAACATATAGTTTCTCATCTATTTATCATAGCTATTCTCACTATCTTGATTCTTGACACAATAGTTGATCTTATGTCAAATTAAGCCAGAAGAAATAGTTTAGAACTTTCCCAAGGAGGATACGTAAATTAATGCAATTACTAGAAACAGTGAGAACCTTCATGCAAACAAATCAAGGTTGAAATGCAGTAAAACTAAATAAGGCAAGCATGGAAAGGTGAATAAATTGCAGATTATAGAAAAAAGATAAGAGATGATATTGATGATATGAAGACTTCCAGAAAATGTAACAAAGAAAAGCCTAAGGTCATGCCAAATCTTAAATTCTAACTAATCTCATTTTGACGTGCAGCTAAAGTGTGCACCATGAAGAAACACATAAGTATTTTTTGGGCAAATGATAAATACATAGGATGATCCATTACTTTAGGTTTTCACTGCTAACCAAAAAGATCTAGGTTGGGAAGTATACAGATTAAATTTATTTGCACCAATTTCCAGTAAATCCGCCCATTGAAAAGAGAACACATGATTACTTTTTGGAATGTTATGAAGGACAATTTGATCAAATGGTCAGACTTCACATAATGGAATTCTTGTGCCTTTCAGGTACCATTTTCTTCATTTGTAACCCCTATGTTTAATCTTATATCTGGAAGTCAGGAAAATCATGGTTGGTTAATGAAGTTTGACGAGTGTACTACAATTAACTTGAGTTTAAGCATATTGCTCCAATAACTCAATCCTATCAAGCTAATGGTTCAGTTGTTCCATCGCGCCAAGCATAGTTTGAAATGGCGCGCCATGGCGCGGGGCGCACACAGGCGTAGGCCCCCGCGGCATATTTCCCCCGAGGCGCTAACCTAGCGCCCCGGGGGCTTTGGCGCGCGCCTCAGCCCAGGCGCGAGGCGCACGGGTGCCCTAAGTTAACTTAGGGCACCCGATTTGTTTTTTACATTTTCGTCTGTCTTCCGCCTTCCGCCTTCAGCCTTCAGCACGAGTGCCCGAGCGCCATTTCTTCCTGTTTTCTCATCCTCCAGCCGTCCGACGAGCCTCTCCACCGGATTCCGGCGCCTCTCCACCCGATTGCAGCCTCCGCCAGGTATTTTCTTTTCTTTCTCAGTTTCTCTCCTTTTCTCAAATTTCCGTTTTTTTTTTAATTCTCAGCATGCTGAGTTCTCGGCATGCTGAGTTCTCGCATGCTGAAGAAATTCTCAGCATGTCGAGAGTTTCAGCATGCTGAGAGTTTCTTCAGCATGCTGAATTCTCAGCATGCAGCATGATGAATTCATGCTGAATTCAGCATGGATTCATCATGCTGCATTCAGCATGGAATTCAGCAAATTCCTCATGCTGAATCATCAGCATGCTAAATTCTCAGCATGCAGAGGAATAGAGACTCTGCATGCTGAATTCAGCATGCTGGAACTCTCGCATGCTGAAGAATTCTTCAGCATGCCGAAAGTTTCAGCATGCTGAGAGTTTCTTCAGCTGTTCAGCATGCTTCTCAAGTTCTCAGCATGGATTCATGGAATTCAGCATGATAGTGAAGCATTCAGCATGATGAATTCACATGAATGCTGAATTCAGCATGATGAATTCGCAGCATGCAGAGGAATAGGGACTGCATGTTGATTGCTGAGAATTCAGCATGATGAATTCACCATGCTGAATTGAATTCAGCATGGAATTCAGCATGCAGAGAAATAGAGACTCTGCATGCTGAGAATTCTGCATGCTGAATTCATTCTCAGCATGAATTCAGCATGCTGAATTCCAGCATGCAGAGAAATAGAGAATTCAACATGTTTTTTTTTCATCTTTAATTTCTGATTCGAGATTCTTTCTCATCTTTCAGTTTAGTTTAAATTATGGAATCATCTTCTAGTAGTAGTAGAAAAGATCCCGGATGGAAGTATATGTGTGAAGTGATTCCAAACAACACAATTAGATTGATTTGTGGCTTTTGTGATAAAATAACAAATGGGGGGATTTCTCGAGGGAAGCAACATCTTGTTGGAGGATATCGAAATGCCAAGGCTTGCACAAAGTGCCCACCTCATGTCCGAGAAAAGATCAAAGAGTACATGGAAACGAAAGTTGTCACATCAAGTGTTAATTTTGATGCATCAAGTTCTATACCTGATTTCGAGGATCTTGATTATGGTGAGGAGGAAGAGGGTCTTCAAAGGTCCGCGAAAAAGAAACCAAAAAAGCCAAACGTAAAAGGTCCACTAGATCTTTTATTTACACCGAGTGCCGAGGAGGTGGTGAAAAAGAGGAAAGAAACAATGATGAAGCAAACCACCATTAATGAGGCATGTAAAAAGGAGTTGCGCACTAAAGTATGTGAAAACATATGTAAATGGATGTATGATGCAGGAATTCCTTTCAATGCTTTAAACTATCCAAGTTTTGAGGTGATGGTTGAGTCTATTGGACAATTTGGCATTGGCTTGAAACCTCCCACTGCATATGAGGCAAGAGTTCCTTTCCTTAAGAAGACAGTGAATGAGATTAAGGAAATGATAAAAGAGCATGAAGAAGAATGGGTAAGGTATGGTTGCACCATCATGGCAGATGGTTGGACAGATAAAAGACAAAGAACATTGATCAACTTTTTAGTGAACTCTCCTAAGTGAACTGTTTTCATTGAGTCGATTGATGCAAGTAGCTACTCAAAGACCGGAGAAAAGATGTTTGAGTTGCTTGATAAAATGGTGGAGCGTATTGGGGAGACAAATGTGATACAAGTTATCACTGATAATGCATCTAACAATGTGTATGCAGGTAATAAGTTAAACTTTCAAATTTATTTAAAATCTAGTATTTTATTAGTTGGTATCTTTTTAATGATTATATTTTATATTTTATATTTCATAGGAAAAAGGTTGATGGAAAAGAGACCACACTTGTATTGGAGTCCTTGTGTTGCACATTGTATCGATCTCATACTTGAAGATTTGGGGAAGATTCCTGTTATCAGTAACACATTAAAGAGGGGTATGACTTTGAATTCCTACATTTATGTGCGGCCTGGTTTAGTGAATATGCGTAGGGAATTCACTGGACAAAAGGATCTTGTTAGAGCCGCTGTTACAAGATTTGCAACTGCTTTTCTTACTCTTGAGAGTATTCATAAGCAAAAGGCCAATTTGAGGAAAATGTTCACTTCAGATAAATGGACAAATAGCAAGTGGGCAAAAGAAGCACTTGGTAAAAGAGTGTGTGGCATTGTTTTAATGGCTACCTTTTGGACTAACATCGTCTACATTCTCAAAATATTTGGTCCTCTAGTGCAAGTGCTTCGATTGGTCGATGGAGAGAGAAAACCTCCAATGGGATACATATACGAGGCAATGGATAGAGCGAAGGAAGCCATTGCCAAATCTTTTAATGAGAAAGAAGAGAGCTACAAGAAAGTTTTTGAAATTATTGACAAAAGGTGGGAATGTCAACTCCATCAACCTTTGCATGCATGTGGGAATTATTTGAATCCTGAAGAAGAGGTTATGGGAGGATTGCTTGATGCTATTAAAACATTGGTTCCAAGACTTGAAGATCAAGACTTAATCTCTAACCAACTTTCTACCTATGCAAATTTTGAGGGCATATTTGGAAAGCCAATGGCGATTAGGCATAGGAGTATTAAATTTACAGGTAAATTTCTTTAAAGTTATACTTTTGGATTAGTTCTTAACATTTAATAGATTAATTGAGCTTAACTTTTAATTTTTATTAACAATAACAACTGAATGGTGGAAACTTTATGGATCATCAACTCCAGAGTTGCAAAAATTTGCTATAAAAGTGCTTAGTCTCACTTGCAGTGCATCGGGATGTGAGCGCAACTGGAGCATTTTTGAAAACGTTAGTAACAATATTTAAAGTTTCATTTTAATTTTTAACTTGCTTCAAACTGTGCTAATTAAAAATTATTTTATTTTTTCTTTAGATTCATACCAAAAAAAGAAATAGGTTGGATGCACAACGCTTAAATGATTTGGTTTTTGTGAAGTACAACCGAACATTGAAGCGTCGATATGATGCACGTGACCGCATCGACCCTATTTCTTTGGAAGGTATTGATGCTAGAAATGAATGGTTGATTGGTAGACCTGAGGATGAACAAGATGATGACGACTTGCTATTTGAGGATGAGCCTTTTACATGGGACACGGTTACTAGAGCTAGTGGAGCAAAAGAGCCTGAACGGCTCAGTAGATCTATAAGACAAAAGGACAAAGGAAAAGCAAGCTCTTCCAAGGTCCCAAGTCACCGAAGACTCATAAATGGATCTTCCGGAGAAGAAGAAGAAGAAGAAGAAGAAGAAGAAGAAGAAGAAGAAGATGGAGAAGGAAACACTATCCCGTTTCAATATTCCAAACATTTTGATTATGAGATTGATGAATACCAAGATCTAGATCTAGATGATGAATAGTCTATTAGTTTGATGATGTTGTTGAACTTGTTATTCTCATGTTCTTTTAATGATGTTGAACTTGATGTTGGCTTGTTTTTTTGATGATGTTAAACTTGATGTTGGCTTGTTTTTTAATAATATTAAACTTGTTGTTCTCATGTTCTATAATTATTTTTAATTATTTTTTTAATGATGTGACTTTATTTTAGATATATTTTTTATGTACAAAATATATTTTATAATTATATTTTATTTTTGCGCCTCGCCTCGTTATGGCGCGCGCCGTAACCTTGCGCCATGGCTCCAAGAGCCCTTTGCGCCTTTGTGCGCCTTGCGCCATTTAAAACTATGGCGCCAAGTTGTGGGAAAGGTAACAAAGTGGACCTGGTCCAATATTTGATCAGGAAGCCATCATAGAAAAGGACTACCCAGGAATAGATTAGGCCACCAGCCCACCACTAAACTAGGCCTCACAAGCCACCAAACAAAATTTGATTTTGGGTTGTATTACTGTACCTTGACAGGAAGACCAAGCCTTATGTTCAAGAGATTGTAACAACTCGATTAATAAGGCCTTACAGGTGTACTAGCATTGCTTAAACAGTTTGAGCTAGTGGTTCAGCTTATCAAGTTAAGTATCATGTTCCATTTTTTTTTCCAATTAAGGCTTAATGTCCTCCTTGAGATCCAAGTCTAATGTATTCTTATTCTACTTGGTAACTAGTAAAGTCTAGCCTAGTAGTCGCTTCCCCGTGGTCCACTAGTCCTTTCTTATATAGGCACCGTCACTAAACTTTTGACTATGTTGCTTTGGTACCATGTTTTTACAGTATTTTTGCCTAATGAAAATCAACTAAATTACCTAGAAGACTATATTGTATGTAAACACAATCATTCAAAATCCATCATATAGAGCAAAAATATTTTTTTCAATAATAACAATACACCAATAATTTGTTGAAAAAAATATATCATCTAGCTATCATATATTGCAACCTCTTCGGTTGAAATCAAAGCTATATAGGCTAATGTAGCATATAATTTTGCGATCATGTATAAAACATTAACAGCTAGGACGAATACATGCTTGTTGAGTAGGACTTATTGAGCAAGATCAATCAAAGGATATCATAAAAATATTGGGAGTTCATGGAACTGATTGTAATACTCAAATTTAATCCTATATTAGAAGATCATGAACAATTTTGATATTTAATGAAGCTTGATGGATGTATTATCATTTAATTGGGCTTAAACATTGATCCACCCATATCAAGGTAATGGGTTAGTAGTCATCATTCATGTTCCATTAGAGCTATTATTAGTTCCACTGTTCTAGTTCTCAATTTCAGTTTGACTTGTGTTATATTATTTTCCTCTTGTAACCTCTTCTTCCACCTCAACCTTCTTTATTACTATTGCTAACCGGTAAACCCCTTATCTAATTTTTTTCTTCAGAGGTACTCATCTTCTTATTTTCTACGCGTCATTCACAATATTCACTATCTAACCAACTTAATGCTTCTGGACACTCTTTGAAAATATATGAACCTTCAAAATTTCTTCAAAATCTATGATTTTTTATTCTAAAATAAAGTATTCTCTCACCTCAATCTACATTTATCTGTAATTGCCACCAAATATCCTACTTAACCTTTTCACTCAATGTAATGATGAATATGTATCTTGATGACTATATTCATGACTCATATTTTCACATTAGAAAAATCTTATTTCATTTCATTTATATTTATTAACCCAAGTAGGAATATTAAAAAATTTATCAAAAAAATAAAAAGCCCAATGTCAAAAGGGTATCGTGTCTTATGCATTTAAATTAATTTTTATTGCATGCAGTGGCGGAGCGAGGAATTAAAATGGGGGAGGGGGGGCAGACTTTCAAATTGGCAGATGATTAACAATATTAAATTGATAAAATAAGCATACTTTATAAAAATATCTTTCAATACCTACAAAATAATTAAATGTACAACAATAATAAATCAAATAAATTGCTTTTATTTATTTCTAATAAGACTGCAAAAGCGAGTGGGTGGCCAAGTGGTATGCAGCGGAAGAAAGGAGAAGAAGAGGATAGGGTGAGAGGAGAGAGTTAGGGATAAGGGGAGAGGGGCAAATTAGTGTGTGTGTGTGGTGGGGGGGGGGGGTTGTCATTTCCCAATATATAAATAAGAAATTTACATTAGTAAGGCGGGCAATGGTGAGGGGGGTGGGTGGGGGGCAAACTTGTCATTTTTCAGGGGGGTAATTGCCCCCCATGCTGCTAAAGTGGCTCCGCCACTGATTGTATGTCTCAAATTTTAACAAGGCCCGGCAAATCTCAGCCCGGCCTGATAGCCCATGCTCAGCACGATAAAATCATGCTTGGGCCAACCCTTACCGTGTCAGGCCACTAACGGGTCGGCCCATTAAGGTTTGCACGATTAACGGGTGAGGACAGGCCAGGCAATGTAGGCCCGGCACGGCCCGATGGCTTGAAATTTTGATTTATCAAACAAATAATCAGGCTGATTCTGGCAATCATGCCGAATCGGGCAGACATTATATGATCCAGTCATTTCCTTTCGTTAGGGCTAACGGGCTGTGCCGGACAGCCCATTTATTTTGCATGTTGTGCTTGCCGGGCCCAGGGTCCCAAGCCCGAAGTTTTATCGGGCCAGCCATAATTTTTGTTCATGTTGCCAGGCCTAATTATAACTAAAATATTGTATCCCATAAATCTCAGGCGATAACCACAATATTCTAAGCCTCATAGTATTTCAAATACTAACAATTTGAGTAGAATTCAAGTGTCAACAAAGGCATGTGCAATTGTCTTCTCGTCATATAATTGGGACTATTGCACAACATATAGATATACCAAAGACATATTCTTGGCTATGTTTTCAAAAAAGGAAACAAAAGAAGCAAATGTTTGGAGAAGCCATATTTCATACGCACTACATATAGTGAATCAAGGGAAGCAATGGGGTATGAGTAAAGAAAATAGTCATTAAATGTAATGGGGGTAAGGTAAAAAAAAATATCCAGTTAGTTACCTAGTAACAATATCCTAATTTTTCGAAAGAATCATTTATTCATTTACATATATAGAAATATGGTCCTACCTCACAAACTCTTGGTCCTGTAAGAGTGGCATTAAGATGGGGATCACAGCATAAAGATAGGGAAGAAAAGACAGAAGACAAAGACGAATATAGCATATAATTAAATCAAAATTACATGAATCAGCCAATTGACCTGCATCTAAAGATGAAGACAACAAAGTAAAGTGGAAAATCATATAATACGACGTAAGATCTTCTCTTTAAGACAAAGATCATTCTTCATAATATCAAAAACAAGATCAAAATAACATAATGAACATCCAAGCTCTTATTAAACTCATATATGACACATATAAACATAGGCCCAAAAGTTCCAATAGCCTTTGTCATTGTTGGGCTAAGGCTACAAAAGAGGCGTAAAATAAGTTACATTAAATTTTATAAACTTTGCTGCCCCCTTGCTACACATGGATTGTTATAGAATTACCATGTGTAAAATAGCAACCAATCCATAGTTGTTTTCCATATCACTAACCATTTTTGTCCTAAAATTATTGTACTGACAAGAATTACTGTACTGAATGCACTAAGCATTTCCAAGAAAAATCAGTCTACTTTTCCAACAGAAGTTGAATTATGTAAAAAACACACAACGTTCATGCTAAAATAAGTCTTTTAATTGTATTCTAACATGAAACAGCATCAAAATTGACTTAGGGCATCCTAGAAGGGACTTGACTCTAATTACTACAAAGCCTTCCAACTACAGTTCATCGGAAAAGCAAGTGCACAAGGAGTCACGGTAATGCATCTATGTGCCTGAGGCACTAGGAAGGGCTGCCACAGAAAATTGAGTAGAATATTCGTACAAAAGATCTAACAGTTCCCCCCTTTACGTACCATTTTAGACACTACTAAGTAAATCTAAAAAGCTTTCAGCCGTTCATCTTTCAATTGACCATATGTATGTCAAAAAAGTTCAAGTAATGTAGGAAAGGGGATTAATTACTAGTCATCCAGGAAGGCACCTGACAGTAAAATAACAGAGATTAACAATTCCATAGATGAACAAAAACATCACCACCCACCCTTCTTCACTCGTACTGGCTTCCCGGAATGCGTGCGCCGGACATGCCTCACGCCGCCGCCCCCAACCGACGGCGCCTTCCCAGCAGCCCCGGGCTTACATTTAAGGCCCGGAGCAAGAAAGGAGCCGCGGGATCTCGGTGACGAGGAAAGTGACTCCGCTTTCCGCGTCGCAAGCCTCATTACTTCCCTCTGCTCGTCCGTCAAGAACCCCTCATTCTTCGGCGATGCCATATTACCCGAACAAGAAATCCAAACGACAACACCCAATCCAGTAGGAACGGAACCAGGGCCGAAAAGATAGGGTTTGAGAACTGGAAAAGTGTCCTCCTTTCTTTGCGTGAGATGGGGGAGCCAGAGTGAGAGAGGGAGTGGAGATGAGGTTTTATAGGGAGGCGCTTTTGGATGACCATTACACGTCAGGGTAACGAGGGGAGAAGACTCGTTGAGGATGCCGCAATTAGTCGCCCGACACGTGTCAACGCTAGGGTTTTTGGAGCCCTAATAGGTTTCAAATGGCGGGCCAGTTTCCGGGTTTGGGCGTTTGGCCGGCTCAGCGCGTCAATTTGGTCGAACCCGACAACAGAGCGAGTCAATCTGGTCTGGGTCGGAATTGGTTATTTTTTGACTTTTTTTAATATCTAATTAGATAACTAAACAGCGTCAGCACTATTGTCAAAGAAATCTAGTAGTTTCTAATTTAATAATAACAACAATAACTTATTACTATTAGATGAATGGTTTGCTAATTTAGTAAAGTTAATTAACATTTTAATTTAATTAATTAGAGGATATAAGTAATTTCAATATTATTTTAGTTTAAATAACATTTAGTGCGCGTAATTTCTTTAGTAAATGGATGTTTCAAATTTTAATTTATCGCAGGAAAATAAGTTTCAGAGAATTTTTAATTCAGTGCATATATTTTAGCACTGAGCAAATATTTTGAAATAACTAAAGACTACAATTTTAGATTAATAAATAAATAGATTTAAGAACAACTAAATATAAATAACTTAAACACTTTGAGAATAAGGCCAAAACTAAACATGAATTTGCTTTATTACTTAGGTCTCGTTTGATTGACACAACTTCTCGTAGAAAATTATACTTTCTAGTAAGTAGCCAAAAAGTTTTTATTTGGTTGACACACTTTTTGCATTTTGCATAAAGTACAATTTTCTCAGCAAGTACAATTTTTTGCAAAACACAGAAAGTAATTTACCTATGAAGACCTAGGTAAGTTGCACTTGCAATATTGTAATTAAAAGAAAAAGTTAATATTAACTTCACATTTGCATTTAATGCAAAATTTATAATTTATATTATCAATATTATGATATTAAATAATTTTTGAATTATCACGTATTTATTTTTATTTAGTAAAATATGTAATTTTTCATATTAATTATAAATAAAAATTATTTTTTCTATATAATAAAATATATATTATATTAAATATATATGAAAAATATTATATTATATTTTACATATATATGTTACAATATTTATTTACAAATAAAATTTATTTTTATATATATACTAACACATATAAATTAAAATATTAATTTATAAAAAGAAGGATATATTGATCATTTCATATGTACTTCCTATGATGTACTCATGTTAACCAAACATATTATAGGTAGAAAGTTACACTTCCTATAAATTAATTTTTTGTCAACCAAATATTTTTTAGGTACTTTTCGAAAAATACACGTGGGAAGTTAATTCATGAGAATTATAACTTTTTGTAGAAAATTACTTATCATATCAATCAAACGAGATTTTATTGTCTTTGACAAAGAAATAGATTTGATGTATCAAATGCAATTCAATGCATGATAATAAACATGGACAATAAATAACTTTAATGCATTCAATGCATTCAATGCATGATATTTACATAATTTTGAAACATAAACAAGAAATAACCTCAAAGATTTATCGGGAACTGGACCTGCGATTTCGAATATTACAAGATTCGTAATTAAATATTTAGGTCTTTCCAAAATGTCCTCATCCAACTTTTGATGCAGAGCAAGGACATTTAATGCAGGCGGCTAAAAACTAGCAGCATCCAGATCAAAAATCGAAAATCGAGTTCGGTTCACATAATTTTTTTGGTAAAATAGTATATTGAATACAAAAAAAATAATTTAGATGAACACAAAACAGAAGAGACAATATGATGTTACAAAACAAAATTGTATTCATTATATTTTTTACCAAAATAGCATAATATTCAAGATGTTATTTCAGAAGTTGTTTTGGTAAAACATCATAATGAACATAATTTTTTTGTTAAACAACATATTGTCTCTTATACACGTTGTGTTCATCAAATTTTTTAAATGTTCAATATGATATTTTACCAAAAAATTGTGTTCAATATATTGTTTTGATAAAACAGCATATTTAATATGTTATTTTACCATTTACCAAAAATGCATATTGGTCTGAACCCGATTTTTTATTTCTACTTTGGTTGTTGTTGGTTTCCACTTGACAGCATTAAATGCCCCTATTTTGCATTAAATGTCGGGTGGGGGCAAATTGGAAATACCAAAATATTTGGTTTCAGATCTCGTAATTACAAAAATTATGTTATGCGTCTTGTAATTATCAAAATTGAAGTTCCGATTTCGATAAATCGTTGAAATAACTTAATGCATAATATTTACCAAATATAGATAACGTAAATTAATGCAAAATATTTACGTTGATCATCTACGAGGATAACTCTTAAACTTATTGACTTGTATTCATATTTTTTTTTAAACAATAATAGAAAGTCACAAACGGTGATCATACTAGGGATCAAATCCTAAATTTATAGACAACATATAATAAGTTGCCACCAATTGTGCTACACACAGTTGGCGATTTTTATTCATACTTGATAATAAAAGAATAAGTAAAATAATTAAAGGGAATTTGATGACTCTAAGTTGAGGGATGATATTATTATTTGCAAAATAGAGGAGAAAGATAATGTAATAAAGATAAAATAGAGGGACGAAATTATCTAAGCATATAATGGATATTTTACATTAGATGATTCAGAAGAAATTCCTCGATAGATAAGAATAATAATCTTAAAAAAGTTAAGCAATGCCTTAATTAATAGGTACAGCAGGGTACGTGCTTTCTCATTTTTTATATCCAAAGCAATGCCCTGATTTGTGAATTCTTGATTTGCCTTAGTAAAAAATCTACTTTTTTGTGAATATAGGTGTCTCGTAATGAACTTTGTGATTGATCAAACTTGGAACTTGTAATTATGTTCGGATGTCTTTGATTCAGCGCTTGCTAGATCCATTTCTCGAGTGCACTTGCCTCTGCAAGCTGATGATGACAAGTATATTTGGTAGGGTAATGTTAGAGGTAGAGTTATCGCTAAATCAACTTATTGCTTTTTTAGAAGTCATGAACAACCTAACCCTCCTCATGTCTCGTTTTGAAAACCCTTGTGGAATCTAAATATTGCTCATAAGGTCAAATTATTCTGCTAGAAACTTCTTCTTAGACGCCTCTCCACTCTTATGTTTGCATAGACTAGGTCTATAAGTTCTAGATCATGCTCTTTTGTTTGAATTCTGAGGAGTCTATTGAACAACTCTTTTTTTTCCTACACCTTTACTCATCAACTTTGGAGCTTGCTCTCCATTAGGACTGGTCTAGACTTCTCTGACAGAGGCTCTTGGGTCACTAACGCTTGGGTTACTAATCCAACTCCGACCATTCCATCTTGCTATCTCATAACCCTTTTTTTAGTTTATAGATTTTTTTTTTTCCTTTAATCCTCTCCCTCTTAGTCATATCATCATTTCAAATCTTGCTAAGAAACTGAAAGAGATTAAGAAGATATAAATGTTCAGGAACATGCACATTACTAAGAAGATATCACCACAAGAAAAACGAGCATTAGCGGCGAAAAAATCTATCACTGATGCTTAAAAATTTATCACATAAAGGTATCAGCACAATGTCTGATGCTGAAAACCTCTTGGCTGATGCTCTATTCGCTCTTCTGTGACAGACACTTTGTCACAAAAATCTGTGACGAAAAAGTTTCTATCATAGAATCTACCACTAATATCTATGAATGAAACTATATTTTTAATTAGTAATTGTGACAAAATTATGTCTGATTTGTGATAGACAAAATGAGAACACTAAATCACTTTGTGACGGATTAGTGACAGGCCTGTGATGGCTTTTTTGTGATGGATTAGTGATGAACTACTTTTGCGATAACTTTATGACAGATTAGAGATAAAAAATTTGTGACAGATTAGTGACATACTATTTTGTGATAAATTTGTGACAGATCAGTGATAAAAAAATTTATCACTGGTTTGAATCAATTATATGCTGGATCCGTCACAAAATCTGTCACTCATTTTCAATTGTTATGGCTCAATTTGATTAATTCAACTCATTTTCAACACTTAAAATACATAAAATACATAATTCAAAAACAAAATACATAATTCCATCACAAAATCATACATCCTAAAGTACATTTGTATCGCATATAATACATGATCCATTCACAAATAAAATACACAATTCATTCTCCAACGAAAAAAATAATAATTTCAACACAAATGATAGCTCCGGCAAAGTAAGTTTCACAATCCAAGATCTATCCATATTCATATCCAATACTAGTTAGAATAAGAACATAACTCATTGAAATTGCATCTACTTATACGCAACATAAATTACGATTCACCATCACCTTGTGTAGAAGATGAAGTTCCTTGTGGCAAAATGGCTCCTCGCTGAAGCAACTCGCTCATCATCTTCTCTACTAGTGCCCTCATACATGCTTCGATCTCTGCCTCCATCCCTGTTGCAAGTTTTGTTGTATACGCTCTTCAATGTACTTAAATTGCTCATCAACAATCACACGCAATGAAGATCCACCTTGATCATATCTAGAAGAAGTCGAATAAGATGTGTTTGATCTCAAGACCAACTTAGTATTTGTCGAGCTCCAAAATTGTACACTCTCAGCTTCAATCCATGCATTCGAGTCGAAACTCAATTGAGACAAAACGTCTTAGCCAAATTTAGCGTTGAGGGATGATGTATAATCGTCCTATAATAATAGAAAAGATATTAATATTAAAATCTTTAATTTATGATAATCATTAACTGAATGCACCAAAGTCACTTACACGAACTATTTTGGACTTGTTGTCCACAAAGTCACCCTAAGTTTCATCCTTTTCCTCGACACCTATGGACATAATATTCAAATACTTCAATTTCGGTTGGGGGCTTATCCAATTTTCCCTCCTGCAAGATCAAAGTACTTTATGAGATAAATAAAGTACAATATTTATAATGTAATAAATAGATGTTATTCTATTATACCAATCTTCTCTCATGCTCTGCAAAAGAAATGAAACCACCAATATGCTTCACTGATGTATTCTTGTTCTTCTTTGCAGCCTTGGCTCTCTACTCATTGCTTGACCAAATTTTAACCAACTCATCCTATACATTTCCACGAATCCACGAACGATTAAGGCCTTTCAATTCGGCAACATCAATTTTCTCGTGAGCATCCTTCTGGTGCTCTCTTGCTTTATAAAGCACGTTGTTATACCGTTTACCACAATAATTCCCGAAATAATTTCTTAACAACATTATCTGCTTCATTCCACTTATAAGTCATCTAACAAAAACATAAATCCAACATTACCAATAGTTAGTGAATACAAACCTAAGTGAAAAATATATACAATACAAAATATTATCAACCATTAAAATAATTAACCCAGAAACAGTAAGTCATTCTACTATATATAAATTACACAATCAATAACAATTGTCCCTCAAAAATCATAATAATCCTCATAATAATCCTCAACCAACCCGAAGCATCTAGCTAGGAAGGATAGTTCATATAACTAATAATACTTATACATACTAATAAGTTTTACTTTTGAGATTACCTTAAACTCTCCACATATCTTCTTGATTTCCAATCAACAAATCAGTCCATTTCGCCCAAGCTCCTTTAATATTAGTTCTTATGATGGTAGTGATAGCACGACGACTTACAAACACCGGGACATAACTACAATCACAAAAATAAAGCTTAAACTAAAAGCAGACTTTATGTATAGTTGTGATATCTAATATATAATTAGAACCAACCTTCTCTTATAAATTTGAATTTGAATTCTATTTGCTTCATCAATATATTTTTCGATCCCATGATTTATTCCTCTCGCCCTAGATAAGGTTGATGATAAAGGTCTCTTCTCGAGTTCATGCTTGAGGCATGCTCCGAGAAAGCACTAGTCTCTCCATGCAATTTCGATGGTGTAATGATAGCCTCATTAGTGCTAAAATAATTCAAATTGATTAATATTCCATGTTGCACATACGTTGAATTTGAATATAAATGATATGGCCTCTTATTGTGAAATAATTTAACGGTCCTAAACAAAATAGAGGTAATATATATATATATATAAGTTTTAGGTTTGACGGTAAATATAAAGCATCATATTATATGTATGTGATTACGATGATGATCGATGATGAGGAGTAGTGTTAGGTAGAGTCTAGAATTCTTGAATCACTTAAAATGCGTGTCATCAATAAAAGTGACATTAAAAATAGTCCATCTATAGTTTCATATAATTGCACCCATGGAGCATAGATTTGATGCTAATAAAAAAAAGTCTATTAGGATTTGTTTGGTATACAAATTTGTTAGGGAAAATAAATTTTTTGCACGGAATCCAAGATCCAAATGACAAAAGGCAAAAGCAAAATGAGAGAACAAACAACAACTCGCAAAAATACATCAACTTAATGTGTTTTGGAGTCGGCGATGTGTTGATCCTGCATACATGAGGAGAAGAGGAGAGGAACTTATTTTTATTAATTAAAGGCAAAGATTACAGCAACTTCGATAGAACATATTTCAATTCAAAAAGCTTGTAGTCTTCACTATCTTGGCTACAGGACGAATGCAAGTCTGCCAAAATTTTGAAAACTCTCTGATTGCTTGAACAGTGGGTTTAAGTGGCTCTTATCCATCTTCTATTTTGCACAACATAATGAAGTTTTGAGGAGAGTCGGCCCCCAAGAGATAAGAAACACCAAAGCATTCAATAAGCGCTTGAAGAGGGCTACTAAACTTTTCATTTAAGGAGAGGGCTACCTATCGAGTGTTAATTTAAGAGGAGGGGTTGCTCTCTATTTATGGGTAGATGTCATGATTATTCAAACTGTACCTGATATGCACCTATAGTTAATCTCAATATAAAATATAAATATAAATATAAATATAAATATAAATATAAATATAAATATATAAATATAAAATATAAAATATAAAAAAAAATAAGAAATATGAATGGGATTGCGGCAAAAAAGAAAAAAGAAGAAGAGGGGAAATGAGACAAGGAGTATTTTTGTTGGGGGGTATTTTTGTTAAAAAATAAAAATAAATAAGATTCCCACTTTGGTGGTAATCTACTTAAACACCTTTCATGGTAGCTATCTACATTGCTGATTTGGTGGTAATCTAGATTACTAAGGCAATGTAGTTTGCTGGTAATAAAGTAACCAAACATATCAATGTAGTGGGCCAAGGTAATTTTAAGTAATTAAAATTTTTGGTAAAATGGATAAATTATCTTGTACTAAATACTCCCTGCAATTCATGGGAAGAAGGGTGAGCTATGTAAAGATATAATTGTTGGGTTTGGTTCAAACCCATTTGGACCAAAACCTATATACTTAAAAAAAAAAAAAAAACCCTAAACTAAGTCACGTGTGTGACTTGAGGTAGTGGATGGTTTTGATGGCAATTAAAAAATAGGAAAAAGCGAAAAAGGGTGTGCAGTCGACACAAAACTGAGAGAGAAAACATATTCTTCTTCATATTTGCTTGCTTTGATCGATGGTGATTTGTTATCCGATCAAGATGAAATTTTGATATGTTGTTCCTGAGATCGAGCTCTACAATCTGAGCAGAGCAGATCGTTGAGAAGCATCCACTTTTGGTGAGATCTAGACCTATTTCTTTGTTGTTGTTGATGATGATTCCATCTTTTGAGATGATGATCTTGATGATTTGATGTGTACATCTAGTTGATCTAGAGAAGAATATTGTGTTTGATCCCATTATTCTGATTATAGTGTAAGTTTGAAGTGGACTTCGGTCATGTGGCTTTTCTCCTCCACCGGAGTTTTCCACGTAAAAAATTATTGTGTTGATCAAAGAATATTGTGTTTGATCCCATTATTCTGGTTACTTGTTTAAATATTTTCATAAATATTTATTGATCGAATTGATGTTAGTTTTCTTAATTGCGCAAAGAGGGAAAAAAAGTTTGGGACTTGTGGTTTGTGAATTTAGTGTATACATGTGACTTTCCCAATAGAGTGGTATCCGAGCAAAGTTCTGTAAATTGGTTCTTGTGTAGTTAAAATGGAGAAGGAAGATTCAGGCATGATAAAGCTTAAAGGGTGAGAGCACTTGGAAGCTATGTTGGAAGATTTCATAACAAGCTAGCTACTTTTGTTTTAGAAGACAATACAATCTACTTTTGTTGACTATTACAAGCTGGCTATTGTGTACACTTAATATTTAATATACTTTTGTTGATATTAACTAAGATTGGATTTATGTAATGTGCTCTTGATTTAATATAACAATATTCTTTACATTGATCTATGTAATGTTCTTGATTTTAGTAGTTTGTTGATAAGATGAGAACCTACTTTTGTGACAAGCTGATATTAAATCTACTTTTGTATGACAACTTTAAAATGCTCTCTTTAGTGACAGATTACGGTTTGATAAAACTATATAAGAATATATATGATAACTAAACAATATTGTTATTGTAGAAACAAGTAATAACAAGTCAAGCATGCTATAATGGACAAAACTTCTATGGTGTCAGGCTCCATAGAAATTTTATGGAGCCCCACCTACGAGTGAACCTAGCATTTTTAATATTGAACCTAGGATTATTAGTATTGAACCTAAAGTGAAAATACTAGGTTCACTCGTTTGCAATACATGTTCATTCTTGCTCTAGGTTCATTCTGAATTATACAAGATTCAATTTTAATAAGACTAGGTTCATTCTTATAAGGGGCTCCATAGAAGTTGCACTCTGCTATAACAAACTAATGATAATGGTTTGAAAATACTATATAAATATATATGATAACTAACTAATAATATTTCTATTGTAGAAAGAAGTAATATCAGGTTATGGATGTGATAACAAACTAATCATAACGGATAAAAAATATTATAAAATAATATTTATATAGCATTCGCAATTACATTTCTGAAATGCTATTGTAACCTCCCTACATAAGATAGTGTGCGATTTGATAGCGTTTCGAAAAATTCTATACACTACCTATGATAGCGTTTATGACATGCTATTAATAACGATTATTGTTGTAGTGCGGGCTTGGTGGATAACCCAAAATGAGTTAAGAGGGGGAGAATTATTGGGTTTGGTCCCAACCCATTTGGACCAAAACCCATGTACTTAAAAAAACGAAAAGAAAAAAAGAAACCCTAAACTAAGTCACGTGTGTGACTTGAGGTAGTGGGTGGTTTTGATGGTAATTTAAAAAAATAGGAAAAAGGGTGTGCAGCCGACATAAAATAGAGAGAGAGCAGTGAGAGAAAATATATTCTTCTTCATATTTGCTTGCTTTGATCGACAGTGATTTGTTATTCGATCAAGATAAAATTTTGATATGTTGTTCTAGGGATCGAGCTCTACAATCTTAGCAGAGCAGATCGTTGAGAAGCGTCCACTTTTGGTGAGATCTAGAACTCTTTCTTTGTTATTGTTGTTGATGATTCCATCTTTTGAGATGATGATTTTGATGATTTGATGTGTACCTCTAGTTGATCTAGAGAAGAATATTATATTCCCATTATTTTGATTATAGTATAAGTTTGAAGTGGAATTCAGTCTCATGGTTTTTCTCCTCACCGGAGTTTTCCACGTAAAAATTTATTGTGTTGATCGTCTGGTTGTTTGTTTAAATATTTTCATAAATATTTATTGATTGATTGATGTTAGTTTTCTTACTTGTGCAAAGAGGGAAAAAAAGTTTGGGACTTGTGGTTTGTGAATTTAGTGTATACAAGTGACTTTCCCAATAGAGTGGTATCAGAGCCACGTTCTGTAAATTGGTTATTGTGTAGTTAAAATGGAGAAGGAAGATTCAGGCATGATAAAACTTACTTCTTCCAATTATTTCCTATGGAAGACATTGATGGATGATCACCTTTATTGTCATGATTTAGCCTTGCCGCTTGAGAGCGAAGGAAAGAAACCTGCAAATGTGGAGCAAGCTAAATGGAATTCATTAAACAAGAAAGCTACAACAGCTATTAGGAGATGGGTATCTCCTAAGTCCATTAACCACATTTCTCAGGAACATGATTGCTATAAGGTTTGGAAGATGTTGGAAGAAACCTTTACTAAAGAGAGTGCAGAAAACAAGGCTTTTGCGATAAGCTAGAGACCTTGTAAACTTGAAGTACCGAGATGGTGATGATGCTTCTGTGCACTTGAATGACTTCCAAGGATTCCTGAACCAGTTGACGCTAATGAACATTGTGTTAGATGATAAGATACAAGCACTAATCCTGTTGAGCTCATTACCAAATAGTTGGGAGATTTTAGTAGTGTCACTTAGTAACTCTGCTCCAAATGGGAAGCTCACTTTGAAGTCAGTTAAAGATAGTATTTGAATGAAAAGAAGCGAATGAAAGGGTCAAACACTTCAGAGTCTCAGACACTTGTTACAGAAAGCCGAGGGAGAAGTCAAAACATATTTCCTCGAGGTAAATACGATAAAGAATCTGGTGATAGAAAAGGCAAATAAAAGCTTAGAGGGAGGTCTCAGTCAAGGAAAGGAATGAAATGCTATTACTATGAGAAGCCTGAACATTTTCAAAGAGATTGTAGAAAGTATAAGAGAGATCAAAAGGGTAAAACCGAAGAAAAGAATGATGAGAATGATATAATTGCAGTTTGTGACGGTGATATTCCATTTCTTGTGATGATGGTTGTGTAAATCTTGCTTATCAGGATACCACCTGGCTTGCCGATTCAGCTGCTTCTTACCATATTACATCCCGACGGGATTTCTTCACATCCTATGTTACTGGTGACTTTGGTCAAGTGAGGATGGGAAATCAAGGAAAGGCTAGTGTTGTGGGCATTGGAGTTGTTTAGGTAGAAACAAATACATGGTGCAAATTGCTACTTTATGATGTTAGACATGTACCTGATATGCGCCTATAGTTAATCTCTACCGGTACACTTGATGAAGAAGGCTATCACAACTTCTTTGGAGATGGTATATGGAAGCTCTCCAAAGGTTCTTTAGTTGTTGCTAAAGGCAAGAAGATGGGTCTCTACATGTCACAAGTTAAGGTGATTAAGGGGGAGGTTAATGCAGTTGAAGATGCCTCCATTGATTTATGGCATATGCGACTTGGACACCTGAGTGAGAGAGGCCTATGCATCCTTGCCAAGAAGAACTTCCTTCGTTTGAAAGGTACAAACTTGAACACTTGCACTCATTGTTTAGCTGGTAAACAACATAGAGTTGCATTTCATAGTTCACCTCCACATAGATGATCTGATCTTATTGATTTAATTCATACTGATGTTTGCTTTATAACTGATAAATCTATTAGAGGAGCTTTGTACTTTGTTACTTTTATTGATGACTATTCCAGGAAAATATGGGCCACTTGTTTGAAATCCAAAGCTCAGGTGTTTGATATCTTCAAGGATTTCCATGCCAGAGTTGAAAGAGAAACTGGTCGAAAGCTCAAATATGTTCGAGCTGACAATGGTGGTGAATACAGGGGTCCATTTAAGAAGTACTTCAGGGAACATGGTATTAAGCTGGAAAAGACAATTCTAAAGACTCCACAACATAATGGAGTGGTTGAGAGAATGAACAAAACCATTGTTGAAAGAATTAAGTGTATGCTCTCTCATGCAAAGCTGCCTAAGTCCTTTTGGGGTGAGGCAATGAAGACTGCAGTGACAATGATCAACATTTCTCCATCAGTTCCTCTTGACTTTGATGTGCCAGAGAGAGTATGGAAATGGAAAGATGTTTCTTATTTACACTTGAGAGTGTTTGGCTGTAGGGCATTTGTGCATGTTCCTAGAGATGAAAGGTCTAAGCTTGATAGCAAGACAAAGCAATACATTTTTTGGGTTATAGAGATGATGAGTTCGGCTACAGGTTATGGGATCCAAAAGACAGGAAGGTTGTTATAAGTAGAGATGTTGTCTTCTTTGAAGATCAGACTATTGAAGATTTTGAATCGAAAGAAAAATCAAAATCATCAAGTTTTACTTCTTTTAGTTCAGATACAACACCTACTCCACAGTTACCTTCAATGTCTCTTAATCATGGGGAAGATTTGCAACATGATGATGATGGTGGTCAACCTTTTGTGACATTAGTTGATGATCTTGAGCCAGCTAAGATTTGCAACAGGCAGTTCAAGAAACATCAGATGAGCCGCAGTTGAGGAGGTCCTCTAGACCTCGCCAACCTTCCACCAAATATTCGTCTCATGAGTTTGTGCTTGTTACTGATGGGGGAGAGCCAGAATGCTTTGATGAAGCTATGTCACAAGAGAAGAAAAAGAAATGGTTGAATACCATGCAAGATGTGATGAAATCCTTGCATGAGAACCATACTTTTGATTTGGTGAAGCTTCCTAAGGGTAGGAGAGCACTCAAAAATAAATGGGTGTACAGGTTGAAAATTTAAGAAAATTGCTCACAACCAAGGTACAAGGCAAGATTGGTTGTGAAGGGTATTGACTTTGAAGAAATTTTTTCACCAGTGGTCAAGATGTCTTCAATCCGAGTTGTGCTTGGTTTAGCTGCTAGTTTAAATCTTGAAGTTGAATAGCTTGATATGAAAACTGCCTTCCTCCATAGTGACTTAGATGAGTATATCTACATGGAGCAACCTCAAGGGTTTGAAGTGAAGGCAAAGAGCAGCTAGTTTGTAAGCTAAAAAAGAGTTTGTATGGGTTGAAGCAAGCTCCAAGGCAATGGTACAAAAAGTTTGATTCTTTCATGGTGGAGCACGGTTATGATAGGACCACTTCTGATTATTGTGTGTTTATGAAGAAGTTTTCTGGTGGTAACTTCATTATTCTCTTACTTTATGTGGATAATATGCTGATTGTTAGCCATGATGCCAAGGAAATCCAAAATTTAGAGGGAGAGTTGAATAAGTCTTTTGCAATGAAAGACTTAGGACCAGCAAAACAAATTCTTAGCATGACAGGAAGAATGAGAAACTTTGACTATCTCTGGAGAGATATGTCCAAAAGATACTTGAGATATTTAACATGTGCAAGTCCAAACCTATTTGTACTCCACTTGCAAATCACTTTAAGTTGAGTTCTAAATAATGTCCTTCAAGTGATGAAGAAAGAAATGAGATGAAAAAGATTCCTTATGCATCCGCGGTTGGTTCCTTGATGTATGCAATGGTTTGCACAAGGCCGGATATAGCTCATGCAGTTGGTGTGGTCAGTCGTTTTCTCTCTAATCTTGGTAAAGAACACTAGTCAGCAGTGAAATGGATATATATTCAGGAATCTCAGATGCACTTCTAATTTCAGCTTGTGTTTTGGTAATGGTAAACTTGTGTTAGATGGTTACACAGATGTAGATTTGGCTGGTGATGTTGATTCCAGGAAGTCTACTTCAGGGTACTTGATGACTTTTGCAAGGGGAGCTATTTCATGGCAGTGTAGATTGCAAAAGTGTGTTGCTTTGTCCTCCACAGAAGCATAATACATTGCTCTTACTGAAGGGGGCAAAGAGTTGCTATGGATGAAAAAGTCGTTAAATGAACTTGGCCAAGCGCAAGAGAACTTTGTATTGCGTTGTGACAGTCAGTCTGTTATCCATCTCGGTAAGCATTCTACATTTCATTCTCGATCGAAGCACATTGAGGTTAGATACCAATGGATTCGAGATGCTATAGAGATGGAGTCATTTGTTGTTGAAAGATTCATACCGACGAGAATGGACCAGATATGATGACCAAGCACTTACCGAGAGAAAAGTTTGAGTTATGTCGTAGACAAGCGGGCTTGGTGGATAACCCCAAATGAGTTGGGAGGGGGAGAATTGTTAGGTTTGGTCCCAACCCATTTGGACCAAAACCCATGTACTTAAAAAAAAGAAAAGAAAGAAAAAAGAAACCTTAAACTAAGTCATGTGTGTGACTTGAGGTAGTGGGTGGTTTTGATGGTAATTAAAAAAATAGGAAAAAAAGAAAAGGGGTGTGCAACCGACACAAAACAGAGAGAGAGAGAGAGCAGTGAGAGAAAACATATTCTTCTTCATATTTGCTTGCCTTGATCGACGGTGATTTGTTATCCGATCAAGATGAAATTTTGATATGTTGTTCCTGGGATCGAGCTCTACAATTTGAGCGGAGTAGATCATTGAGAAGCATCCACTTTTGGTTAGATCTAGATCTCTTTCTTTGTTGTTGTTGTTGATGATTTCATCTTTTGAGATGATGATCTTGATGATTTGGTGTGTACCTCTAGTTGATCTAGAGAAGAATATTGTGTTCCCATTATTCTGATTATAGTGGAAGATTGAAGTGGACTTCGGTCCTGTGGTTTTTCTACTCACCGGAGTTTTCCACGTAAAAAAATATTGGTTGAAGTGTGGTTGCTTGTTTAAATATTTTCATAAATATTTATTGATCGATTGATGTTAGTTTTCTTAATTGCACAAAGAGGGAAAAAAAGTTTGAGACTTGTGGTTTGTGAAGTTGGTGTATATAGGCGATTTTCCCAATAGATAGAATGTGGCAGATATTTCTGGTTTTGCATCTTCAATCTAGCGGAGATATGATGTGAAAAATTTCTCCTCAAACCTTTGTAGGAAGTTTCTCCCGGTAGAGGAGAGTAGGGCTATCCATGGTTCGGTTCAAACCGAACCGAACCGAAAAATCGAACCGAATTTTTCGGTTCGGTTCGGTTTCAACCATGTGGGTTCGGTTCTTTGACCCGAACCGAACCGAAATTTGAATTTCGGTTCGGATTCGGTTTTCGGAATTCGGGAACCGACCCGAACCGAAAACCGAATTAATTAAAAAAATAATTTTTTTAAAATTTTAACATAATTACTTAAATAGGCATTAAGTAATTATTTTGAATTTTGAATTTTTAATTAAAATAATTAAAATTTCGGTTTTCGGGTTGAAAACCGAACCGAACCGAAATTATTCGGTTTGGGTTAAATCGGTTTAGGTATAGTTCGGTTCGGGTTCGGGTATAAAAAAATTTCGGTTTGGGCTTGTTCAGTTCGGTTCGGTTCGGTTCGAACCGAATGGACAGCCCTAGAGGAGAGTGAGAATCTACCATAGATAGTCTAAAATGGAGCCTTTTTTCCGAGAAAAAGAGTTAGTCGTTGCTCCTCTGTTTCAAACAAAAGGAGCAGTGGTGATGCATTATAGCCTCGTCATTTGAACTCCCCACACACATTTTCCCGTGTGGGTAGAAGGGAAGTGGGTCGGTCGAGCCAGAAGGGCCCATTGTTTTGGGCCTCAAGCGCCTATAGTGGGCTTAAGTCATTTTTCAACAGTACAAATTGAAGCAGTTCGAGCTTGACTTGGTCTATAATTGAGTCAACTTCTTTGTAAGATTTATATTATTGGGCATGCAATTCCCAAGTCCCCTATTTCCTAAAAGATAATGCTCAGGGAAATTCTTAAAAATCACATTTGTATATCTTTGTGGGAAAATATTAAAAAATTCGTTCCTATATATATTTTATTTGTGGTAGGAATACAAAGTTCTAATTTTGCATAGGTATTACTAATCAAGTTCTACGTACTTAATTTATATATGTTTTTCGTATTCTTAGAATATAGTCAATTAGAAGTTATAAAAATTAATTATAACTCAACTAGTTCAATTAAATTTTGGATTGGTTTTGAATTTTGAAATATCAGCTAATTGATTGGCAAATATATGAAAAATATATTAGAAAGAAAAAAAGAATTAAGAAGGTTAAGAAACTATAAAAATAAAATGTGAACCCACTTGTGCTCTAGTGGTAGTTGCATCCGGCTATGTTGTCTTTCGTCGTGGGTTCGATCCCTCGTTGTAGTGCTTAATGCGCTTATTTCCACGTCTATGTCTACGACTTGTAATGACTATGTTATAAAGCTAATTTTTGAAAAAAAACAAATAGTATTCTGACATTGCATTGGTCTTTCCTATCCTTCCATCATTTGGAAGATATGTAGTTCCATCTTTGACTGGATGAGAAGCATGCATATGGTCTGAAAGGAACAACAGAATCTTCCAAGGGAGGAATTCTTGGTCTTTCGCACCTTCTCATCTATTTGTGAGTGCATGCATTGCTTCGTGAAGATTTACTGTGTCACTGATGATGTACCTTCTACTTTCTTCTTATTCTTAATTTCATCCTTAGACCAGTTTTAGTTCTTAAATTTTTGTATACTTAGTTTATTGATTTTAATAGATTGGTGGGTTTCCCCACTCTTTCCCTCAAAAAAAAAAAGATATCTGTACATTGTCACTAAAATAATTAATTCCCACATGTTTTTGCTTATCCAAAAGAAGAATATACATACTATATTTTTTTGTTAGCATACTGGTTTCTTGTTTTCTACATCTGTTAGTTATAGCTTTTACATTTTGGTAAATTTTGTTCTTTTGACTTAACTATAAAGGAAGGCTGACCAAATCTAAATGATGAAAACACCCAGAATAAAAATCAACCACTCTTCTTTTTATATTTGTTGGTCTCTCTAACATGTAACTAAGACCTATAAATGTTTTGGTTATTGTAATCTTAATGCATTAGTCATTGTCATCCACGTGCAAAATCAGTGAGGATTTAGATACACGTGTCTCACATTTTTCTGAAATATATATCCATTGGACCTTTTTTTTCCTTGAGGGAAGTTAAGAAACTTTAGGTTCTTCACCTGTATCATCACGCCCTCGATCGGAAGGTGGTTTGGGAATCATTAATTTACAAGCCCATAACCAAGCCCACCTTGGGTCTTGGTTGTGGAAATTTATCAATCGTAAGGATCTAAAATGGAATGAGGTTATTCGAAGAGGCACTTCTGGTTCTTTGGACTGGTATGATTCTTGGAATGGGAGACAAGCTTCTCTTGTGTGGAGGGAGATTATTAAGTTACAAGATATCTTCAAGTGTGTCCTGGAGTATATGGTTGGCCTAGGATTGGATATCAATCTATGGAGAGAGCCCTAGAATGGCAACACTAGCTTGGCTAAGAAATTTCCTCTTCTTTTCAGATTCGTCAACAATATGAATCTCCTCATTGCTGATGCTAGGATTACAGATGATATGGGTAATTTCATTGGCTGGGACATTTCCTTTTCAACTTTCATAAACTTGGCTCAACTACATGGCCTCTCTCAAGTGCTCGGCAGTATTGAATCCTCGGATGGAGATGACTTTATTTTCTGGAAATGGTCTTCGAATAGGCTCTTCTCAACCAAATCCTTATATCAAATTCTCACCTTTAGGGGAATTGAAAATCCTTTTCACCTTTGGATTTGGCAGTCCTCTATTCCCCCAAAGGTTTCGATCTTTGGTTGGATCTGGGTTAGGAAAAGATTGCTGACTCGTGACAAACTACTTAGATGGGGGATGTCTTTGGACACTTCTTGTGTTCTTTGCCAGTTGCAGAGGGAAACTCACACCCACCTTTTCAATCTCTGTCAATATTCTCAGGACTCTTGGGCTTGTCTACTTAACCTGCTGGAGTTACCTTTTGTCAATTTGTCTTGGCAGTTGGACATTCATCATCAAAGGATCTCCCCCAACAGAACTACACTTAGGAGGATGAGAGTGTTTTTAGTGCGGAGCTGGTTCATCTGGGAAGAGAGGGATCAAAGATGTTTTCAGGACTCTAGAATGGGGGTGCAAAAGCTTACCAATGCCATGTTCTCTTCTTGGCCTCTTATAGGATTTTATAAGAGGTCCTGTATCGCTTGTCTTTCTTTTTTTTCTCTTGTAAATCTTTGGTTTTTTAGTTTCATTTGATGTTTTACTTCCCTCCTTCCCCTATTGTATTCAATTTTTCCTCCTGAATTAATACAATTGCTTCTTCTCAAATTTTTTTTTACCTTTTTCTATACACTATACTTTTAAGAATTATTTCTGTCTGCCTAATTGCACTGAGATAATCCTTTCTTTTAATTACACTACTACTACTCTTCAGCTGCTTTCATTTTTTTCTAATTTGAGTCAATCTTTGCTTTTACTTGGATTAATCTTCCTGCTTATTCCATTATGAGTGTGGATCAATTTTTGCCGACAATTTATGGCTTGTCTGATGCTGTTCTATGCTTTAATCTCCTCATGGGAACAAAGAAACCGACAAAACAGTTTGGCATTTGCCTTGGAAAGAAATAAAAGTAAAAGGTGGTCACACTTCAGGACCCATGAATGCATGAAGACTACTGTTTCCTGTTCTTTTTAGATTATAGTTTAGTAGTTCAATCTGTACATGTTCTGATCATTGAATATTGAAGCACTTGGCAAAACTGTCGAGTCCCTAAATTAAACTTCGTGCTTGTTCTCGGTTGGGTATGACTTGAGATATGGTCGAGAAATTTGGTCAGTTTGGTGTGATTTTCGTATTCGAATGATTCATCAAAGTTGGTTTATTTTGATAAGATGTTGAGTATCTCGGCAAATATCAAGAGACTTGAAGAGATCAAAGAAAGGAAAAACAAGATCTTATTTCCTTTATATTACTGAGTTTCAGTTCTCACATGGCGAGATACACTCATGAATTTTAGTCCTAAAGATAGTTTACGGCTACCATTTAGGGTGTGGAGACTTATTAGTACGTAGCAAAAGAGATATACAGATTGGTAAAAATAATTGATTCTTAATAACTCTTGGGTTGATCCTCAATAGCTTGTAGACGATAACTGATTGTGTGCTTTCTTATATGATCTCGTCCAGTTGTGAAATAGTGAAATCCTATACTTCTCTGATATTCATTGCGACCGAAACAACTTAATTTAAATGTTCTTTGTAGCGTATTTTCTCTTGTTGTGTTTCTTTTTTTATCTTAGAGGACTAGTCCTGTTATCTCGCAGACTGCTCGACCCGACTTAAGAATGCCTTAATGAACCTTACAAGCTTTTCAAAATTGCTCTAGATTGTCTATATGGATGTGTTTTGCGAAGCAAATTCATAGAATTCAAGCTTACGTTATTGTGGAAATATGTTAGGCATCTCAAGTACCATATGCCAAATTCAAGAGAGATGCAAATCAATAACTGCAATAATAAAGGAACAAGCCTAATTCGCACGACTGCCTACCCGAGATAGGTTGATCAGAAGAGTTATGTCGATTGACGGATTCTGCCCACTCTGCGAGACCGGCATGGAATCCCACGAACACATCTGCCCACTCTGCGATAGGTTGTACATTGTGCCTACACCATCATCGGTTGGCGAAGATTCCTCTCACAACCGCACCGGGATTATTTTCCACTGAGCCGGTTTCTCTATTATACCTCATCCCTGGACACAGCTGAACTTCGTTGTCGATTCTGGTTATGTCTCATTTGGAACCAGTTCATCTGGTTTGAGAGAAATAGACGTTGCATTCAGAATATTGTTTCTACTTTTGTATTTTTCCTTTTCCCTCCCCCTCCTTTTCTATCACTTGTAATCCATTCACATCCCATGAATTGATTACAAGTTTCTCTTCATTCAAAAGAAGAAGAAGCCTTATTCGCGCGACTCTTGCCAATGCACACAACCATATCCTTAGCTTGCAAATAAATGTAGCGACTAGCGAACCAAACTCTTTCTTTTCATATGAGCTCTAATATTATTCAAGCAGTAATTAAACATCAATTCACTTGATCCTCTGTGTTTGTTTGCTAATCACATATCTTGCAGCATGTACAAGTTCATAAACTTCATACTGCAAAACTGTTGCGCTCATAGTTGCATGTATCATAAACTCCAACTGGTTTTTAGCCTTGAAGGAGAAAAAAGTATGGACTTGATTATTTATACTGATCTCATTTCAGTAGTACTCAATGTTACTGAAGCTTTTAATCTACAGAGTGTGTGCATTATTATTCCTTTTCCGGAGTATCTGATTAACTTAATTATGTGCTTGCAGGAAAGTATATGATGGTGAAAGATTCTTAAGTCTTCGTGTCTAGCTTCCATATATTTCTCCCTTCAATTATTTCATGATTCTTTCAAAATGGAATAAAAATCCTCTCATATTATGCTAATATGAATTTATTTGCGCACCAACAGGATATTCTGCTTAAGTTTGATATATTGCGAATTGAAAGAACACCCAACAAATTCTTGAATTTGAAAACTCATTCATGCAAGAGCTTCAAACTGGCTAGGCCATCTAAATGTTGATTCTTGGTCCTTGTCAACCCAACTGCCCTGGTAAAGAGATCAAAAAAATTAAAATCGGGTGACTAGTTCATGGTTGACTGATATTCACATATATAGATTGACCAGATCTTAGCCAAACTTGTTACTCTCAGGGTTTTGTCATGAGGCGACTGCTTCGTGATAAAATTCAGTGTACATTTCAATCCTTATGAAATGCCATGTGTGGCTCTGGCCTCACTTCTTTTCAAAAAAAGATCTTAGCCAAACTAGTTTTGGAGCAAAACCTAAAATATTATATAGGAGTAGTAGTTTGGCTTGTTCCCAAAGTTCCAATTACATGAAAGGAAGTCATCTTTTTATAATCTGAAAGTTCAATTAGAAGCCAGATGGCCATCAATATTTATGCAACAAACTCAGATCATATCCTGCTTACTAAGGTTTTAAAAATTATTTAAAACTTTGGTCAGTTGATCGACTTTACGGCTTGTTGTGATTGTCGTTGTTGTTGTGATGATTGACTTGTTGAGCAATCACTCTCTTTAATTTTGCAACAGCAGTACAAAGAAGGCAGTTGCAATTATCTTATGAAAAGTTGGAACAGTTAAGACAGTTATCATGTCCTTGTGCTAATAAATTTGCATATCAGAGCCATCCAGTAGATTTTGCAGCCCTTCCAACTAACCTAATTAATGTATCTTTCTAAACCATTAGTGACATTTTCATAATGACCAAGCTTGACTAAGCAAATTCTTTTGCTATTGTTTTAATATAGAACAGTAAACCAAAACTCTCTTGTTCAGTTTAGTTCAGCTTCGACTGAGCTGAAGATTTACAAGTGTTTATTACTTCGATTAATGGTCATTACTACTACATAATATGGCCTACACCCTTTTGTGTCTGCCATTAGAAATCTACAATACCTCTGATGTTTGCCATTAGAAACCTGGAAGAGCTCCCAATTCGGCATGCCATTACCGAAAGTGAGGAAGAATGCTTGTAGTGCTAAATGTTCTAGGGAGGGGCATAAACTATATATTCAATCACTAGAATTCCTCACCACTTCCAAAAGTTGTGCAGTCCCACCCCACGTGAAAGTAACTAAATGGGCAAAGAAGTATTCCTCCTGCTTTTGGTTTATTTAAGCGCTCAACTATACCTTTCAGATAAGAAACATGCATGTTTTCTTCTCCTCCTCCAACAATGCCAACCTTCCTTTACAGCCACCTTTTAATTTAATCAAAGTATAATGATAGTGGGCATTTCATTTCTGCTCCCACGCTCAAAAGGCAAGCACTTTGCCTTTGTCATTTTGGTCACTCAAAACCCCTTGAGGATTAAACCCATCAAGCTCCCACCTTTTTAGCTTATTGCTCATTGAAGGAGATTGGTGCTTAAAAAGAAAGTGCAGTTTAGCTAATTGATTAGAAGCATCGGAATTCAAGTAACTAAGGATAAGGTACTGTTCACATTGATCCTTACCACGACAGTGGTTAAGCTCAACCTTTCGGTTTGACATGACACCACATAGAAGAAACAAAAATAATAATTAATAGAAAGAAACAATAATGCATATTCAAGTGGCTGTAGAGGATGTTTTATCAAGCAGACAAGCATGATGCTGAAGATTAAGAGGGAGAAGATAAGGAGGAATCTAGTAATTTCATTGGATGGAAAGCTTGGTGGAGTTTGTACTCTTCTTGTAGTCCTGTAAGGTCAGATTGTCTCTCCACTTAGAAGCATAAAAAATGATTTTAATTAAAGCTATTCAATTAACGTTCATCAATCTAATTAATGCAGTGAATTATGAGAGAATCCACCAAGTGATGATGGTCTTGGGTGAGTGCTGATTTAACAAATGGACATTCCCCCTCCCCACTTCATTTTTTTCCTTTTAGGGTCTCCAGTTGAAGCTTTCCAAGTGGATTCATCGCCCAGCCACATTCCAAATTCTGTGCTAAGCCTTTCTCGTATTTGGAAATCCTACTATGAAAGTAAGGTATAATGGTATAAAGAGCAGCTGTCACTGCATTAATGCTATCCATGCATTTCTCGTGGAATTAATAATTCTGACCCTTTTTTAAAAGTAAAGATAGTACATACCGGGGTTTGAACTCCAGATCTATAGGAAACATATAAAATGCATGTTGTCATCAACTGTGCTACTCACAACTGACAATAATTCCGACCCTTTTCTTTCGAAGAAATGTTCACATATATTATTCAATTATCATCATTGTGAAGAGTTTCATTCCTTTGTAATTACGCTCATGGTTGAAAGATACCCAATTCAACACGGAAAAAGGAATATTATGATAGAAAAATATTAATTTGGACAATGAACTTTGTGAAATCAGAACTCGATAAACTCATTAGTTTTATGTATGTTATCATCAAAATAAAAATCGATGCCAAAGTTGAATCATTGGGCCAACAATCTCACCTTTTTGATGATGACAAACATTTCAAGATTAGAACTCGATAAATTCACTTGTTTCATGTATGTTATCATCAAAATAAATATCGAGAACAAGATTGAAATATTAGGCTAACAATCTCTCCATTTTGATGATGACAAATATTTCAATAAAATCACCTTTGATACATTCTTCATCTTTATTAAGCTTGGTGGATGGACTCATGCAAGTAGATGCTACTTTGGCTCCTTTCATCTAGAACTTTTTATTAGCTCCCATGTACTTAGTTTGATTGATGAAAATCTCTTTTTTGGTTTGCTTGATTCGGAACGAAGGAAAACTCTCTCATCATGCTCATCTCAAACTCCTATTGCATGCACTCGGCAAACCACTCACAAAAAGATACATTAGATGCACCAAAGATAATATATATCACCTACATATTTGAATGAGTAAAATATCATTTTCAACATGTTTAATAAAAAATGAAACATCGGCTTTTCCCATAGAAAAATCTTGATCAATAATTTTTTTTAAAAGTCTTTCATACCAACCCTAGGGGATTGTTCCAAACCATACAAAACCCTTTTTAATTTATAAACATGATTTGGAAAATCAACATTTTCAAAACCGTTGGGTTATTCAACATAAACATCGATCTTCCACAATAAAGTCATTTAAAAATGCACTTTTATTATCCATTTGAAAAAGTCTGAAATCTTTAAAACTAGCAAAAGCTAAAAGCACATGAATAACCTCTAACCTAGGTATGAAAGCATAAGTTTCATTATAATATATTCCTTCTTCTTGGTTGAATTATCTTGGGCCATTAGTTTAGCTTTATTTTTAATAATTAATCTGGTTTCATCTAGCTTTTTCCTAAAGACCCATTTGGTTCCAATAACGATTTAATAATAAGGCCTAGGGACTAAGTCTCAAACATCATTTCTAATAAATTGGTTAAGTTCTTCTTGCATGGTCATAACCCAAAGTTCATAATACAATTAATGCTTCGAACATTTTTAGATTCTACTCGAGAAATAAATGCAACATGTCAACATAAATTTTTGATATTAGAACGTGTTACCACTCCATTTGAGGGTTCTCATATTACTTGCTCAATTGGATGATCAAGTTTCAACCGGTGAGCCTTTGGAAAAGGAAGTAGTACATGTTCTTGAACTTGAGAAGTTGATGATGGAGCTTCCTCCACATGAGTTTCAATGCTCGATTCTTGCTCAACTTCTTATCCCTCAAGATTGAGGCCTTCAAGTTCGTCTCCTACATTGACCACTTTGATATTATTGGAGAACTCATTAGTTTCATCAAATGTGACATGCATATGAATTCTTCTACAATCATTAATCTACGAGTATAACTATATATGCCTTTGATATAGATGAATAACCAAGAAAAACTCCTTTATCGGATTTGGAATCAAATTTTCTTAAATTGTCCTCAGTATTCAAAATGAAACACCAACCAAAAACTTCAAGGTATCCTATAGTAGGAATTCTATCATGCTAAAGTTCAAACGGTATTTTTCTAATCTCGGGTCTTAATAAAACAGCTTAAAACATAAAAGAAGTATTTATGGCTTTGGCCCAAAAATATTTGGGCAAATTATTTTCACACAACATGGTCCTAGCCATTTCTCGTAAAATCCTATTTTTCCTCTCAACCAACCCATTTTGTTGAGTGGTTCTAGGGGAAGAAAATGTATATTCAATTCCAAAATTTCCACAAAACTCCAAAAAAAATTTGTTACACCCCGCCTAGGCTTATCCCTATATAAGGGACCTTACCCAGGAGGAGTGCAACTAGCAACATAACAACAATAAACAAGTGGACAGAATTTGAATTACAACATGATTCACAACTCAAAGCCAAAGTACAATCCAACATGATAACAAACAATGAAAGTTCAACGGTCCATCTAGGAAAAAGTCTTAAACAAGTCCAAAAGTTAGTAGGAGTAGACAGTTCAACTACGAAAATAGGAAACTAAGATAATATGCAGAATGCGTCTCCTCCTCCAAAACTCTAGCTACCCCATAAGAATCTACCCTCATACCTGAGGATCTGAGGCAAAAACAACAAACCGTCAGCAGAAGGCTGAGTAAAATTTCAACAATATGCTATGATGTTATATATACAACAGAAGATACGATTCAATAATTTAGTTAATGCTTCTACACTAATCAACTATGTCAACTATTCTCTACATGAGTACATGATCATAGACCCAATCAAGAGTGTAGTGAACATTGGGTTTCTTCCGCACTCTCACACCTCCGAGAGTGACACCTCAAATCCACTCCAGCTATATATGCGACTATCTAAAAGATAGCCCACCGATGTCTAACACCTCGACGTTGCACACGCACCTCTGTGGTAAATAGGTGATCACTAGTGTCACTTGCCCTACACCTCGGGCAATAATATTGTCCAGGGCCATCGCCCAATAGTAGATCAACTATGTATCATGTCAACAACTCCACTAGTATAACTCAACTAATATAGAATGCTAGTAATCATGACATCATGCATGAATTAATATATAAACAACTGCATAATGATGTTATCAACAAGTAAGACATGCAACATCTATACTAGCATTCAGAAATACTAAGCATATACAAATCTCATGCTTCCAACATGTATCAATAAATATGCATAGAGAACTTCAACGGTAATAGATATCAAATTCAACGGAATAGAACACAAGATCATATTTCGACATAGGGTAACAACCGGTCTAGGATGAGATTCACCTTATCAACTAATATAACAACCAAACAACTCGGATTGAAACCATAGAAACAATCAAAATAATATTTTCCAACTCGGTACGCAAAACGAGACAATAAACACCAATCTAGGGTTCACCAGCGCCAACATCCACCCACCACCACCGCCTATTGCACCCGACCCGTCGAATTGCCGAGGGAGCCCGACGCCGGCACCACCACGCGGCGGTGGCAGCCCATCCGCCTCGCACGACTGCCCTCAACGGTTGTGCGTAGGCTCGTCGGGCGCCGCAGCCCATCGCGCGGCTCCGACTGAGAGACAGCCAGGTGCCGCGACTGGCCTGGTGGAGATCATTCAAAATAGTGTCGGCGGCTACAAGTTCGAGTGTGAAGAATACAACACAAACGACGATGAAACGACATGATTCAACTACGAAACAACAGATCTGATCATGCACTATGATTGTCTCCTCGCCGGCGGCTCGGACTGCATTAGATCTACACAAGATTTCCCAACAATATTATTAAATCCAAAATTTACAAAAACAAGAACGCATTAGATCTCCGAAAATCGCAAAATAATTTCAGATCTACACATCGACAAAACAACTACGCGGAATCTCATCCTAAACCGAGGTTACCCTACACAAAAAGAAAGGAATAGGACGGGAATCCTACCTCAAGGTCCACCAACCCCGGATGATTTTTCTGAATTCTTCAAAGTCGTACACCGCCGCTACGATCCACCACGTGCTCACGATCTCCCCGGTCCACATCGGCAACAACTACGAGACAAAAAGGGGTTAGAGCGACTTAAATCAGCGATTAGTCACTCACTTTACGAAAATACCCCCGAACGACCAAATAATTACAAAATAGCCCCCTGACTAATAATATTTAATTATTTTAAAAAAAAATCAGGGCATAACAAATTTCATTTTTAAATTTTTCTCCATTACCATTTCTTATTTTTGAAATTGAAATCCCTTTTTCATTAACAACTTTTTTTGCAAACTTTTTGAAAAAAATCAAATGTTTCATTATTTTTTGCCAAAAAGAAAACTCAAGTAAAGCAAGAATAATCATTAACTAAATCATACTCTAAAGTTTACCTCCTAAGCTAGCAACAACACATGGACCAAAAAAATCTATGTCAACAAGTTCTAAAACTATAGAGGTAGAGACTTGATTTATGCTATGAAATGATTATTTAACTTGTTTACCATGTTAACGTACATTAGAAAGTCTATCCTTTTTAAACTTGATTTTGAGAACTTCTTTTACTAGATCCCTTTTAGTGATTTCTTGAATGAAACTCATACTAGCATGTCCTAATCTACGATGTCACAACCAAGAATTATTATCCATCACAGTTAGGGCGCCTAACATTAGGATTTGGTAAGACATTTAATTTCAAAATATAAACATTTTCTTGTCTATTGCCGATAAAGACTATATTGCTAGATGATGCATTTCTAATGATACACTTGGATGGTTCAAAAATTACTATATAGCCATTATCACATAATTGAGAAATACTAAGCAAATTATGTTTCAAACCATCAACTAGTAAAACATTTCTTAATACAAGGATATGAAAGTATACATATATCACCAATGCCAATAATATTCTTACATTTGGCATTGTCTCCAAACGTTACAAATTCTTCATCTTTGCTTGATAGGATTGCAAAAAGGTTTATATCTCCGGTTATGTGCTTTGAGCAACCGCCATATGATATCCAAGTACTTCTACTTGCTTGGAGATGGCTCTCCACCTACAAGTGGAGAAGAAACAACTTAAGGTACGCACTCAAATTCTTTTGGGTAATTGATTGTTAGTCATCTTTGGAACTCATGTAAATCCAGCATGAGGGTTCCTCTTAAGAGCATAATCTTTCATCATGTGTGTGAATTAGGACCTAATTGTAATTAGATAATGTTTTGTACTTATCTGTTAAATCTCCTTGATATATATATTGGTAGTGGGGGCTACCTAAGTTTTGAGCTTTTCTCTTCTCCCGTTCCAACATGGTATCAGAGCCACTTTTCTTTTCTAAATACCTAGATTTTCCCTCTCCAATCAATTTCTATTACCGTGTGATCGATTACTGTTCACGTGAACAATAATTTCTCAACCGTCGACTCAGCAGGTGTGAAGATCACGTGAGATGTGATCCCTACCTTGGCTTCACGCTTCACGCGATCGCGTCACACCATGCCATCTGCCCTCACGTGATCTCGCCGAGCCACGCCAGCGTCTCCTTTCTCCAGCGCCCACCTTCTTCACGCGCGGCTGCACTTGAGGACACTCACATTGACCTCTTCTGAAGCTTCAGTGACACCATCTTCTCTGCCTCTTCACGCGCGGCTCCTCACGGGTGGATTCTCACGCACGACTTCCCAGATCGTGTCTCTGATTTCCTGGTTTCAATTATCAACAAGTTCTTCCTCATAGTCACCTTCTAGTTTCTTCTCTGGTTTTCGTGGATTGCATCCGAATTTGGTTTTCGTTGTTCTCTGGTTTTCGCCCCCTCCTGATTGCATTTGAGGACGAGGTCAAGAATCAATCTCTGGTTCATTGCACCAATCTCTGTCGTTTTCCGATCGGGGCTTCTCAACTTTATTCTAATTGCACCTGTGCAGCGCCGAGTTGTATCTCTCCGTATCTGCTCCCAACAATTTTTTTTTGTATCTCCTTGTGATGTGAGATATTTATGTTCAAGTTGACAGTGCTGCAGAATTTAATCATGTCGTTCTGTACGTGCTTAGCACATTCTGGGCAGCCACCCTCTGTAGGTATATTGGGCAGACAACTTCATCCTTCTAGAGCTACAGTTAGTATTTCTGCCGACGAGTATTCTCAATTTCTCGAATATTAGTCTGCTCAGAGCTCTCGGTCCGAGCAGTTAGTCTCAACTTTTGTTGGAGGTACTCCTACTATGTGTCTGACACATACCTCTGGTGCACACCCTTGGATTCTAGACTATAGCGCATTTGATCATATGTCTGGTAACCTTTTTATTTTCACCAACATAATCACACCACCCTCATCCACCAATGTCACTCTCACTGATGGTTCCATTTCATCAGTAAAGGGCATTGGTCATGTCTCTCCCACACCTTCAATACCGCTTACACATGTACTTGATATACCTCAATTTCCATTAAGTTTGCTCTCTATTAGCAAACTAACTCGTGATCTACACTAGTCTGTTACATTTACCTCTGATTCTGTTCTTAATCAGGATTCTCAGACCGGCAAGGTGATTGGCATAGGACATGAGTCTCGGGGGTTATACTAGGGGTGAGCATGGACCGGTTAACCGGTCCATTAGCAAAAAAAAAAACCGGTCCATTAACTTCGGTTTTTCAAAACCATTAAATGTAAACCGCTATTTCGGTTTTGGTTTTTTCGGTTTGGTTAATCGATAATTTTCGGTTAATCAATAAAATTTTTTAACCTACAAACATAATAATATTATGCAAATTATGGAGAAAAATTCAAACAAATACCGAATTCTCATTGAGAAAAAAGAAAAAAAAATGAAACCACTTGAACTAAGATGATGTTCTAAAAAAATTAATATATATATTTTTTAATTTTTTTAATTTTTTTTTTAATTTTCTATTTTTAAAATGTTTTTATAATTTTCTATAAATTTTTATAATTTTCTATAATTTATTATAATTTTTTTATAATTTATAAATCATTATTTAATATATATATATATATATATATATATATATTAAAAATTAATAAATTATATCGAACCGGTCGATTAACCGAAACCGGTGGACTTTTTACCTCTCGGACCGAAAACCGGTTTTTTTTGCTCACCCCTAGGTTATACTAGTTGGTTGTGCCACCTTCCTCTGCTTTAGTGGTTGATTCATCTCCGCTGCAGATATACAGTCGGTTGGGGCATTCTCATTTACAGAATTTGAAGAAGATGTGTCCTAGTCTTTCTTCGATTTCGAGTCTTGAGTGCGAGTCTTATCAATTAGGTAAATATTCCAGAACTTCTTTCCCACGTAATGTCAATAAACATGCTTCAGCACCTTTTTCTCTTATTCATTTTGATGTTTGGGGGTCTTAGTCGAGTTTCCTCCAAATTAGGTTTTAGATACTTTGTTACATTCATTGATGACTATTCTCATATGACATGGTTATTCCTCTTGAAGGATCAATCTGGACTATTTTATGTATTTTCCACGTTTTATGCTGAAATAAAAACTCAATTTGATACTTCTATTTGTGTATTGAGGAGTGATAATGCGAAAGAGTATTTCTCACATACCTTTAAATCATTTTTCTCCTCTCATGACCTTCTTCACCAGTCTTCATATCCTCATACACCACAACAAAATTGGATTACATAACGAAAGAATCGCCACCTTGTTGAGACTGCTCGTACCATTCTACTGCACATTGGTGTACCATTGTATTTTTGGGATGATGCAGTTCTTACTGTCTGTTATCTTATTAATAAGATGTCATCTTCCATTCTTCATGACCATATTCCATTTTTTATTCTCTTTCCACGGGATCCCCTCTATAGGCTTCCACCTTGTGTGTTTGGGTGCACTTGTTTTGTCCACCATCTTTCACCAGGTAAAGATAAGTTATCTCCAAAGTCTGTAAAGTGCATATTTCTTGGTTATTCTCGTCTCCATAAAGGGTATCGATGTTACTCACCTGAGTTGCATCATGCTTTTATCTCGACAGACGTTATCTTTTTCGAGTCCACACCATTCTTTTCAGATCAATCTACCACACCTACGTCTATCACTGAGGTCCTCCCTGTTTTAATTCCATTGTCCATTCTTGAGGTCACATGTTCTCATATTACAGATGATTCACTACCGCCACGATGAGAGCCGGCCTAGTTCTTTACTCGTCGTGCTCCTCCCGACACTACCTAGGTGACCCCTTCTAACTCTATTGTCTGTGATGATGCCTTACCAGTCTCGGATCCACCACCTGATCTTGACCTTCTTATTGCTTTCAGGAAGGGCGTGCGTAAGTGCTCTTCTCTCTATCTTATCTCCCACTTTGTTAGCTATGATGCATTATCCCCTTAGTATTCTGCATTTATCTCTTCTCTTTCTACCGTTTCCATTCCTCAATCTATTTCAGATGCCTTATCAGGTCCAGGGTGGCACCAAGCAATGATTGAAGAGATGACTGCACTGCATTCCAATGACACATGGAAGCTAGTTTCTCTTCCACTAGGAAAATCTACTATTGGGTGCAAGTGTGTCTTTACTATCAAAACGACCCCAAATGGCTTTATTGATCAACTTAAAGCTCATTTGGTCGCCAAAGGATATACACAGCAGTATGGAGTGGATTACTTGGACACATTCTCCCTAGTTGCCAATATTGCTTCTGTTCGCCTACTTCTTACACTTGCTGTAATATCTGGTTGGCGCCTTCATCAGCTTGACATCAAGAATGCATTTTTGCATGGTGATCTTGATGATGAGATTTATATAGAGCAACCTCCAGGGTTTGTTACTTAGGGGGAGTCTACCTTAGTTTGAAAGCTGAAGAAATCTCTTTATGATTTGAAGCAGTCCCCACATGCTTGGTTTGACAAGTTTAGCTATGTTGTTACTCACTTTGGCATGGTCAGAAGTACCTCAGATCACTTAGCCTTCTTTTCTACTTCCTCTACTGGGAAATGAGTGATTCTCATAGTCTATGTAAATGATATTAATTATTATCACTGGAGATGATACATATGAGATACAAAAGCTAAAGTCTCACTTACATCAGCAATTTCAAACCAAAGATTTGGATGATTTAAAATACTTCCTTGGCATTGAAGTAGCCCGGTCAGGGGAAGCTATCTACATTTTTCAAAGGAAATATGTCTTTGACATGCTACAAGAGGCGGGTATGTTGGGAGCTCAACCAGTAGACACTCCTATGGATCCAAATATAAAGCTCCTACCAGGACAGGGCGAGTCCTTAGTTGATCCAAGCCTATATCGCAGATTAGTGGGCAAGTTGAATTATCTTAAAATCGCGAGACCTGATATTTCATTTGCAGTGAGCGTAGTCAATCAGTTTCTTGAGTGACCTTGTGAAAGTCATTGGGAAGCTGCATTGAGGATCATTTGTTATCTCAAGACAGCTCTAGGAAAGGGACTTCTTTATCGTGACAGATGTCACCTACAAGTGACAGGCTATTCTGACGCTGATTGGGCAGGTTCACCTGCTGATCGCAGGTCTACTTCGGGATACTGTGTGATGCTTGGTGGTAATTTGATTTCATGGAAAAGTAAAAAGCAGACTGAGTAGTTAGATCTAGTGCTGAAGCAGAATATCAAGCTATGACCCTTGTTGACATGTAAATTGATATGGCTTAAGCAATTGATGAAAGAACTTGGAATCATCCAAGCAAAACCGATGAAGTTGTTTTGTGACAATCAGGCTGCCATGCACATTGTCTCTAATCCAATTTTTCATGAGGATACAAAACATATAGAAGTTGATTGTCACTTCATTAGAGAGAAAGTATCGTCCAAGGAGATTGTTATGTCATTCGTGAGTTCAAATGATCAATTGGCCAATATGCTAACTAAATCATTGAGAGGTCCTAGAATAACTTACATTTGTAACAAATTGGGTCTACATGATATTTTTGCTCCAACTTGAGGAGGAGTGTGAATTAGGACCTAATTGTAATTAGATAATGTCTTGTACTTATCTGTTAAATCTCCTTGACATATATATATTGGTAGAGGGCGCTACCTAAGTTTGAGCTTTTCTCTTCCCTTGTTCCAACAATGTGATCGTAGATTCCACAACAATAACAATGACCATTAAATCTAGTGGAACCATGAGTATTAGTATGAGTAGAAGTATGTCTTCTAACATGTCTAACATTAGATCTATGTGCACATGTAGATAATTTTTGCAACATTTTTATTTTCTCATTCAAGGCACATAATTTATTTTTCAAATCATTTATGCTATCTTTTAATTCCTTATTAGAGACCATTCTGTCTTATTCATGTATGCCAAAGTCTAAATTTTCCTTTTATAAATTCCTTTTGTCACTTCTAAGGGTCTCTATTTCCCTTTTTTAAGCATTAACATGAAACTAATAAATCTTCATTTTCTTCTTATAAAGATTTATTTTCCTTTTTGAGTTATTTAAACCTTTTTCTAATGACATTAAATTTTACATACATTTGTTCTAATTCATGCTCTAATTCTTCTTGAGTGAAAGTTTGATCAACTATGGTGATAGAGGTTACCTCATCTTCCTTTGCCATGAAGCAAAGGTTGGTTTTTCTTCTTTGCCCTCATCATCACTAGAGGAGGATTCACTTTCATCTCATGTGGCCATTAGTGTCTTCTTTTTCTTCTTCTTCATTTTGTCCTTTTTGTAAGAAGACGTGGTTGAGGACATCTTGAGTTGCAGGCAATCTTTCTTCAAGTGCCCCGGCTTATTGTAATTGACAACCACTTTTGCCCTTCTCTTGCTTGCCCTTTTCAAGAACTTCATGAATCATCGTGTAAGCAAGGCCATCTCCTCACGATCTTCAAACTCTTCTTCGGATGAGGTCTCTTCATCACGGTGTGATGCTTTTAAGATAATGCTCTTGCCTTTGGGGGCATCCTTCTCCATGTGTGCCCTCATATGGATCTCATGTGTCATTAGAGATCCTATGAGTTCTTGATCTTCATGGTGGCCAAATCCTTAGCCTCCATGGTGACGATCATATTTGGCTCTCAAGCTTGAAGACCATCAATAATATTTTGAAATTGGGCGTATATTCCATCAATGGTTTCATGTGCTTGCATTCTAAATATTTCATAGTCATGTATAAGTAAATTAATTTTGGACCCATTGACTTGAGAAGTCCTTTCATGAGTTGTTTCAAGCACATATCCCAAAATTTGAAAGCCGATTTACAAGTTGAAACTCTATTAAACTCATTTATTGGAAGACGTCCACAATGAAGAACATTCATACCTTTAGTATTATCATTAAATAATTTTACTTCTTATTGGGTCCACTCATCCATGTATTTAGTAGGTTGCTTATAGTCTATTTGTATCATCCTCCGATCCATACCTCTAGACCTTGTGATTGGAGGAATATGATAAGCATAGTTATTCCTAACAAAAAGTGGAAGGGCATGGTGAGTATTATATGTTTCTAAATTCTTAATATTAATTCTTAAACTTTTTAGGCAGTCTAAAATACTTAAGTATCAAGAAAACACTAGAGTGCAAAGTAGCTTGAAATTTTGAAATTGAAATTGGTTCAATGCAATATTAAGCAAGTAGGCACACCAAATTACCAAAAACAATGCAAACAAGCAAATTTATAGTGGTTCGGAAACTTTCCCTACATTCACTATCTTGGCTCACTACTAAGGATTTCGAACACTTAACTTTTATAGATATTGTCTTTCCTACAATGAGGGTCAACCAAGGATTCTCTCCCCACACTTGAGAGTGATTCTATCTCAATCCTAAGGAAACATCACAATGAAAACTAACCAAGCTGTATAACCTACACCTTACAAAGTATCAATACAATAAAGATAAAAGAACAATCAAATAATAGTAAAAATAGCTTAAAATTAAATCAAACTCAAGTGAAGCTCCTCCAAAGCTGTCTCCTTACTCCCCAAGGCCTCAAATGATGAACTTTTGAAGGTTTGCAAGGCTGGAGGAATGAAAATGAGATCAGGGCTTTGAAACTCTCTCTTTTAAGCTTAAGAAGTAAAGTATATTCTTAATGAACAGTGAAAACTCAAAGGATGGCCGGTCATGGGGTATTTATAAGCTGTATAAAAGGATAAAAATTGAAACTAGTCATTCAACTAGTACAAAATGATTTGTTGGGGTCGCCAATCAATCTTCGGTTGAAGTTCGGTCGATCGAGGATCGCCCGAGCTTCGATCGATCGAGGAACTCTATTGGAAAATTACAGTAACCTTCAATCGATCTCCGGTTGAACTTCGGTCGACCAAAGATCGGTCAAAACTCAGTAAAATTAGGTTGATTTCTTATATTTTTTTTTCACTTTTTGGGTTTCGGATTGAGTTCAGTTAATTCTTTGAGGAAACATGAGAAAAGGTATTTTTAGACCTTTGAGGTTGATTACATCAAAATTCTAAATCCTAGACCAAACATGAGAAAGGGTGTTTTGAGACCTTTGAGGTTGATTACGTCAAAATTCTAAATCCTAGACCTAACTCTGACATGCTTGAGCTCTAAGTCCCAGATTCTTAAAAATATTCAAGTTGTATTTGGACGATGAACTTCGTGCATGTATCGTTCTCTATCCGAAGTCTAAACTCGGTAAACTCATTAATTTTATGTTTATTGTCATCAAAACTAATTAAGATTGAGGCAGAGGTGGGTCAACATCATCCTTCCCTAATTGGTCTAAGATTTATCAGAAATTATTGAGATACTCTATTAGATTATTGCCTTGCCTTTTTCCATATATCTTTAACTTGTAAAAATTTATCTCTACATGAAACTTTGTTCAAAGTTTGTTCATGAGTTGTTTGCAAGATAAAGTTTTTTTAACTTCTAAAAACCAAGGTTATGATCTCTCAGTATCATCATTGTATGAAAATAGCCATGTTGGCATCTACATGACAAAATAACTTTTGACCTAAATATATTATTTTATTTACGTTTCAACCCATTTTCACACACAATGTCCACGTGGTTATGTTTTATAGAATAATATGTATGTCATTATGTAATGTCATTCATTTAACTAACACCTAAATAATGGTGGGATATATATTTTTTTATGAAACTACTAGTTCATAGATATTTTTGTTCCATGGTTATTTATTTGCATAGGCCCGTTGATTTGATGATAGTTTAGGATATAATATAACTTTTATTATATTCAATTCAACTTTATTTTTATTTAATTTAACATTTAAAATTAATAATTTTTAATATTATTTTTAGGCTACCTATAAATATGACATGATCATTTTAAGTTGAAAATCTACTTCAATTCCTAAAGTTTTGTTGCAATTGGATTCTTTCTTAGTAATTAATATGTGGGCAACCAAACTACAAATAATAAATCATTTGTATAATTGTATCATTACGATCAAGAGAATGAAACAAATTAAAGTGAATTATAATTATATCCACTGTAATTTTGGTTATTTTTAATTTTTAAATACATACGATTTTTAAATATGTATATATATTGTTGCTCAATTGTGGTAAGACTTTATAATTTTATTATTGTCGTTGTTATTATTGTTGTGTACGTAACAATTAAGTGATGAGATATATAGAACTCAACTATAAAATGTTGGCTATTAACTATAAATGTTATTCACTTAGGATATATTTGTTTCATAAGATAAAGATGATAGAATAAGAGATGGATTTTAATACATTATTTATTTAGTGCATTGATTAAAAGAATATAAATTTGATATTATATTTGATGTACACCGGATTAAAAAAAATCTTATTCAATACTCTCTTATTTATTATCTTATCATATCTTATTCAATAAAACAAATGAACCATTAGAACTTATTTGCTTCAAAGGATAAAAGAGATAGGGTAAGAGGTGCATTTCAATACATTGTTTATTTAGTATATGAAATTCAACATCAGATTTAAAAATTATATCGAATACCTTCTTTCATTTGTTATCAAATTCAATCCTCTAGTATCTTATCCAATGAAGGAAACGAATCATTAAAAATTTAAGGATACATTCATAATTTAGTATAAAAATGTATGGGCTACTAATAAAATCATTAACGACTTATGAGCAAATTGATATAAAAGACAAGCTTATAAACAACTTTAAAATTGTTGTAGTCACAAGTGTGTGCGATGCTCATGAAGTTGCTAATACATAAATTTACAACAATTTATCAATTATAAGTTTCAAAATTACAAAAACTAGAACTCTAAAAAAAGGATCAAAATCAAAACCAACTTTGGCTGTGTGCCCTTAATGCCCTTGTATACTATTTTAATATTCTGTTTTGGTGAAACAACATGGAGGATATATATGTCAAGTGTGGATATCAGCGCAGGCAAAGCAGAGACGATAAAAAAATTGTGCTCAGTATGTCGTTTCACCAAAACAACATATTATTCAATATTCAATTTTGGTGAAACAACATACAATTCAAGGGTATTACACCGATTTTGGTTTTTTTTTTCCTACCGTTTTGATTTTTATCATTTTGGGACGTATATATGGTTCTAGGTTTGATAAAAAGATGTAGCTTTATTAATATCAAATAGGCAAGATAATGATTCATGGATATATAAATTTAAAAAACCTAAACCATTAATATAATTTGCTTAGTAAATTATCCCACAATTTTAACACTACAACCTAAATTTATTGAAGTGTTAGATTGACATATGATCCATGTAGAATATTGGGTGAGCAGTTAATTGGGTCCAACCAAGTATTTGATTGATTTGACAAGTGTGGTTGATCATCTTAATGTTATCTAGAATATTTCAGAAATATTCTCCACCTTAATTAATACAAGATAATAAGAAGCTCCATCTTTCACCTACATATGTATATAAGTTACTACAAATCCTTTTACCTTTGCGTTCCAACATTGGAGTTAATTAGATATCCTTTCAATTGGCTACCAAGAGACCTTATCAAGGAAACGTTATATAGAGTTCCGAAAGCATTGGTTTGGAAATAAAGATCTTGCTTGATTACCATGACAAGTAATTTCTTGTAAAATATTGTACTTCTTATGGATTAACTTTACGCAACATGTTTGATTAACATAGATATTTTCTAGGAAGTACACATCAAATAACCAATAGATCATTATTTAGAAATTATTATTATTATTATTATTCATATATATTTTAGTGTCTATGAATAATTAAATTTTATTTTTCAATTAATATTTTACATATATATAAGTATAATATAATTTTTAGTATAAATTAATATAATATATAATTTATTACACATGAAAAATATTACATAGTTTGTCCAAAAAAAATTGAAATAGAACAAATAGATCAAAAACTTATGAATTATTTAATCTTATAATATTGTCAACATAAAATATAAATTCAACATTAAATGAAAATACAAGGATAAAATTATTATTTTTTCTTTCAAATACAATGTGAGAAGTACAACTTACTTAGGTCCCTCCTAGGTAAGTATTACTTCCTTCTTTGTGCAAGAAGTTGAAAATGCAGGAAATATTTTAACCAAACAAGACATCTTTTGTCTTCTTTCTGGAAAGTGCAACTTCTTGCACGAGGTTGTGTTACTGAACGAGAGTATAGTTTGCAAGTTGAACAAAATATATAGAAACCTATGAGGTGAACAAAAAGTAGCTTTTAAGTTGTCCTCCAAATCCCCATTTGGTCAAAAACTAGCTTCTCAGGCTCATAACCACTCATAAGCTTGTAGCCTAATTTGATCGCACTACTACACAATCGATCTATAGAGACACAAATTAAATTAGATACAAATTAGATTTCTTTGTTCTTAAATCTTCACATTTAAAAATTAAAAGACACAAAATTTATTCCAAATTAGTCTCTAAAGATCTATAGAAATAACAACAATATAATCATTTAATTGATCTGACTCTAAAACTTTTAGGAATAAATAATTGACTTATAGAGACATATAACACAGTCTCAATAGGTCATTTATGTTGTAGTATGAACACGCTTCTCGATCACCTTGAAAGTGTATAACTTGGATTATATTATCAACCTCTCATTATACTTCTTTTATTTGTATCTTCCTCTTATCTAATACATTCCTAGTTAGAATCGCCATCGAGTTTCATCACATCATCTTGTATAATTTCTACAAATTCTGGCTCTCATACCATACTTTGACGTATCATTTTGTATTTATCTTAAACTAAAACTTTTATACAAATAAGTTAATTTAATTTATTATAATATAATAAAATCCATTGCTCGCGCACACATGCCATTTATAGGACAACAATTCTTCATTGATGTGGAAGCAAGATCCTCATTACATAAAATCATATTCAAAATCCATTTAACTAATTCCATTCTAAAACCTCTTTTGAATTTACTCAGCAATTAAAGGTCATTTCTCAATAACATGTGAAACCCATTTGGGTGACCTGAGCCATCACAATTATATATATATTGCTGACCATATTTCCCTAAAGTAATAAGTAATAGGATTAATTATATAATTGGAATGTCAATGGCAGATCGAGTTAGATAAATTAATGAAAGTTCAGGGGCATGAGTACATGAATTATAGCAATTAAAAAAATAAAAATGCGGAACATATTGGCACCATGAAATGACTAAAGATATGTACTTAATTTTTCAATCCTCCAACAGCTATACATGCATTGCATGCACAGGATTTGATTACAGTATCTCATTTGATAAGAGAACCTGCAGTGGCAAATCTCAAGTGGACAAATATATATTACTAGCTAGTGGCCTAAGCAATTAAAGCAGTCTAATTAGCTCAACTTTGTTTGGGGAGTTCATCTTTTATCCTCGCCTAATTAAAGGAGGTGTTGAGTTGTGTTGATGCTGTGATATGATTTAGAACGTCATATCAATGTCGATGGCTCTTCTTTCTATATACTCTCTTCCTTTCTTTCTTTCTTTGACAACCAGTTTTGTGCTCTTTGGGTGGAACTTTAAGCCTTAATTCCATTATGTTTAATTAATATGCCCATAATGCAATGCTACTGAATTATTTTATTATTTTTCTTAATTATTTCATGCTATTTCCAATCTGCAAAATCTATATATATATATATATTTTGACTAGATCTACAATATTCTTTTTTTGATGAGAGACATACATCAAGGAGCATCAAGAAGAGATTTGATGATATCATCAGAATCTAACATATTTTTGAGAATTTTCTTATTTAATTTCAATAACTGAAACTAAACTCAAATAATTATTCAATTAGTCTAAAACTTGTGAAGATTAAGGGCATTATAACAATTAGTCTTTATGTGCAACTCTTGTAGAGATTTTGTAGAGACCTTGCATGTACCAAAGAAACGTACGTTGACGTTGACCCTTAATCAAGCACGAGGGCATTGAAACAGTTGAACCGGTCAAGTTCTGTTTCTAAAACACCAGATGAACACAATGCTATAAATGGTGAATATAGGACATCTAGGGATGCTCTAGATTTGCCCTTAGATTTTCCAGATTGATAAGATAAGAAGTCATTCATTCTGAGATAGGCACAAACCATCCGAGCATTACTGATTACTCCTTAACCACAAATGCAATAATAAATGCGTAGATGTTGTCCACCTAGAAGCCTATAAGATGATGCAAAAGTAGTGGCATTACAGATGTAACACTTTGCAAAGGAACTCAACACCAAATGGAGGCATTGAGGACAGTTAACCAACGGGCGCCAATATTCGTTATAAAAGACTTCCCACTTTTCACTTAAAATATTGCACTATATCAGCCTAAAGGCTGTGCCACTGACACCTCCCCACAGAGCTCTCCTCCTCCTCCTCCTCCCTCTCCCTTGTAGAGATTTGCCTTGGGAACCAATGGAGAATCCATTGCCTTCCTCAAGAGCAGAACCCTTTCCGGCCGGTCTCCGGGTCCTCATAGTTGACGATGATCCCACCTGGTTGAAAATCCTTGAGAAGATGCTCAGGAAGTGTTCCTATGAAGGTAGTTTGTGCCGTCCTTCGAATGGGAGCGGAGGGTTTGATTCTTTTTATGTATTTTTTCTCTTCTCTTCTTTTGTGCTTGATATGGCCTTCATGATTAGTTCTAAATGTGAGATTTTGCTATGTTCCTTATGGTTTTATCTCTGCATATATATTTCTTCCTCGGACTTGTGGTTATTTCTATTCTTGATTTTTTTTTTTTCATACCAAGAGGATATGACATCTTTTGGTAATGGAACTATTTTAGTCTGCAGAATTAAGTCTGTTGTATTTGGGAGCCTCTTGTTCAAGTGAATTTGGTTTTCTAGGAGAACATCTTTCAGCTTCTAATTAGCATAATGTAATTGGGTGTGGAGTTGGTTGTGGTTCTTATTTTCTTGACTTTAAAAATATTGGGTTATTAGGTGGCTGCTAGAGAGTTTATGCCTGAAGTATGAATATAAGATGCTTCTTGCATGTTTCAGTTCTGCACAACTCCTGTTTGTAATATTGCTGCTGTCGAATGATCATTTGTCTGTTTCTTTTAATTTGTCAGATCTTAATTACAGTAGGTGCTGCTTATAGAAACTAGAAAGAGAAACATTTTTTGTGACATATGCTACTTAATTGAAGTACAGATCTGTCTTCCGGAGCATGCTTACTCAATAATTTTGGATCTCAAACAACTTCATGAGGACTTAGCATCCTGCCAAATTTGATAAGCTAGTAATTGACCCAGATCATTTACTTGTCCCTTTCCAGAAAGCATGTTAAGTGAGTGTACTACCCATTTCACCTGATTTCTATTAATTAAACCCAATTTTATCAGAGCATAAGGAAGAAGGATCCTGAAAGATCATTGACAGTGAGTGCAACTCTTAGAAACTTGAACCTACACTGATATTCTCTTCCTGCTGAATGAATTGACACCTATCTGGATTTTCATTTCATTGAAAAAGAAAGAAACAGATGAAATCTTGTATTTTAATGGATTTTTTTATTTTTAACATAGTAATGTGCATGTAATAGGAAATCAGCCATGTGACCTTCCTGATACAGCGATAAAACTTGTCTTGGAAGTCTGGTATGCTAACAAAATGCATTCTGTTACATCACGAAATGTTATAGCTCACAGAGATAAAACATGTCTTGGAAGTCTGGTATGCTAACAAAATTCAGGAAGAAGCTCTTATTTTCTATATTTTTAAGATCACCAGTGTACTTCAGATTGTTTGATTTGGTAGTTCACTTTCTTTGGCACTAATGATTATCATTGGGTAGAAGATAACTTTGATGTTGTATATGTCGAAGCAAACATAAGTATCCACTTGACAGAGATGCTCTAATTTAAGCTTTAATGTCTACATTTTGCTGATCAAGAAAACATCATAAAAGAAAAAAAAAATCTTTTTCCAATATTTTCTTTGATGTATGAGTAAAGATGTGGTGTATTTATACAAGGCTGTTAATTAATATAACTAATTTGAAGTGTTTTCTTCTTCTTTTCTACATGGTACAGTTACTACTTGCAGTTTAGCAACAGAAGCCCTGGACATTCTCCGTGAAAGGAGAGATAGATTTGACATTGTAATCAGTGATGTGAATATGCCAGATATGGATGGTTTCAAACTTCTTGAGCATGTTGGACTTGAAATGGACCTACCTGTTATAAGTTAGTTGTCCATATCCAAATCCTTTATCATTCAAATGATAATATCCTGCAAATTCTCGTTTTCTCGCAAGCCATAAGCAATGCTCATGCCCATGTTCTGTAATTCTTGCAGTGATGTCTATAGATGGGGAGACAAGTCGGGTAATGAAAGGTGTTCAACATGGTGCTTGTGATTACCTTCTTAAACCTGTGAGAATGAAGGAGTTAAGAAACATATGGCAACATGTTTACAGGAAGAAAATGCATGAGTTGAAAGAAATAGAAACTCATATCCATGAGGATTTCAACATCCTCAGAAATGGATATGAAGATCTTGAAGACCGGTATCTGATTGGGGGAACAGAGACTAATTCTGTGAGGAAACGTAAGGATGTAGACTGTAAAGAATTCGGTGATCAGGAAATCAATGATGCTTCTGCAGTAAAGAAAGCAAGAGTTGTTTGGTCGGTGGATCTTCATCAGAAATTTGTAAATGCTGTAAACCAAATTGGATTTGACAGTGAGTATCAGCTTATTGATTCCCTATTGATAGTTTTCATTTTTAAAGCTATGACATGATGGTGATTTCAATTGCATGACTATCATCTGTCATGGCAGAAGTTGGTCCTAAGAAAATACTTGACTTGATGAATGTACCCGGGCTCACAAGAGAAAATGTCGCTAGTCATCTTCAGGTATGAATTTTCTCCTTGAATTTTCCTAATTATTGCATGGGATATAGCAACACTCTTTTCATATCTAGTTTGGTTTATACATTATATTACAAATGTTTTCCTAGTTTTCCAATATGACTACATATTCTGCTCATCTCGAAAAGATGTTCAGGTATTGGATCCAGTAGAAACTGTAATAGGATGTTATATTTATAGTTATATCATCAGTTCATCACTGACCTTCTCCTGACTAGCATCAGTATCTTCAATGTTTACTCTAAATTTGAATATCTTCCAGTATCTGTACTTCAGCAATATATACGTGCTTTTGCACCAAACATGAACAAGTTCTGAAGATGCATCGTTTATAAACGCAGAAATATCGCCTTTATTTGAGTAGAATACAAAAGCAGAATGAAGGACGGACTTGTGGAAATATGCCATCTGACCTCATAAATAATGACAATAGAGGAAATTTTGTACTTCATAGCACAACAAACATACCAGAAGACAGTGAGCTTACCAAATGCATTGTAAGAACAGAGAGTTTCCATAGTCAAGAAATTGCTCCCAGTGCTCAAAATGGTGAAACAAAGAGAATAGTTCCTGTTCAAGTTGTTGGAAGTAAGAAATCATTATTGAGCAATGCTCCATGCACTCAGAAGGTCAACAGTGTCCCCCAATTGGGTGTATTGCTTTCTTTCAAGGGAATGATGCCGAGCATTAAGGAAAAATCATATGAGCCCACAACAGTGAAGCACAAACCCTTGCACGATGACACTCTGAGGAAGCAATTAATGCAGTACCCAAAACAAGAAGATTGTAGCATGTTAACTGACCACTCCTGTTTTTCAAACCTTGACCAAGATCATGCGCCTTCATTCAATCCCTTGTCAACCCTTCCACCCTCAGTCATCTCATCCAGTTGCACTGATGAGAGGTATATGAAAGATTTGTGCGAAATGAAACATTTCCTAACAGATTACAGAAGTGGCCATTTTTCTAGTATACCTCCTATGACATGCATGATTGATTCTGTATCTCTTCAAGTTAAGCATGGAATAGTAAATGCTGAAGACATTGGAGCAATTTGTAAGCTAGAGGGATCACCGAGCACAAAAGACTACAACTTTGATGAGGCATACAACCAAGGGTGTTTTCCTCTGACATGTGAGTTTAGTCTTAAAAGTGAGGCAGAATTAGATTCTTTTCCCGAGGATTTGCATCTGTGTTCAGTTCAGAAGATCGGCTGCTTAGAAAATATGACTTTCAGTGGTGCGGGCTTTCTTCCATACATTGATTCAACACCAACTATGAATGAAGTTCAAACTAATTGGTACAGAGGCTCTGAAGGGCATGGTGAGTACTTCGATGACCTAGATTACCCACCAATTAATGAATCCCTTTCAGCGTAATCACTCCCTGCATTTCTTTTTCAACATTTTACTTCTGAACAAGTATACTACTATTATATCCAAATTTAGTGCCAAAACTGGTGCATCCTCCTAATGGCACCAGCATGATGGGCACATTCTGTCCTCCTATATTTCATGCAAGGAAGTACTTTAGACAGAATTGTAATAATGTATAATTGAGGAGCATGTAAAGGATGTTTAGAAACATGCTGTGGCTAAATAATCAAGTATCATGGGGAACAAAGTTCTGCATGTTACAGACATCCAGAAGCCTTATTCATCTATGCATGTGGCTTGTTAGTTGTTACTGATTTATTCATCCAAAGTGCAGAACTTAGTACATGTCAGGAACTGTTCCTCTAAGTCAATTGACATAAATATAATTTGAACTTTAAGTGACTCTACATCTTGTGGCATGCATTTTTGCCTTGAACTTTTAAGTTACTAATTAGACTTTTTCTCTGGCTGACATGTAATTCCTAGCATAAAATTACGAATTCTGCATATTTCTTGTTTCAGGAAATGAGGGAAATATTAAGATTTAATTTTATATTTTTTGAAACGTGAATACCTGACATCTTATTCAAGAGGGTTGAAAAGATAACAGGTGAGGGGGGAGGATGAGAGAAAATATAAGTCTAAAAATCGAAAAAACATAGATGGCCATAGGCCTATTAGGACAGCTCAAGAATATAAACATGAGTTACAACAATCAAGATAACTTGCAGAAGCAACAACTAGCGCTTGAGGAGGGCTATTTTTTTCATCGAAAATCCGAGAATTACGCTTGTACCAAATGAACTAGCACCATAACATAGTCAATCAAATTTTGTCACGGAAGAGAGCAGAACCCGAGCAAGAGGCCCAGCAGTGAGAGGGAGAGAAGATTTGAAAAACGATATATTTAGTCCCACAAGGAATGAAGTCCAACCGGAAGCAGAGTAAGGGCATTCTGAGAAGAGATGAGTGTGCGATTCCTTGTTGTCGGAGCAGAAAGGGCAATCTTCGTCAGATATAACACCCCATTTTGCAATGCGATCTCGAGTAAGAAGTCTGTTTCAGAGCCATAACCACTTGAATAGTGATTTTTTTGGAGGAAGTTTGAGTCTCCATAGAATGTCAGGTACAGGTGATGTGACCCCACGGTAGGAGAGGATACGATAGAAACTACTGGTAGAGAAAGAACCATCAGAAGACCACTTCCAGCCAAATCTGTCATCACCCGAAGATATACAAATCCGATTCAAATCTGAGATAAAACATGATAACACATCAGCTTCTACAGGGTGAGAGAAATATAAGTTCCAGTCAACATTAGAGCCATCCATAGACAGGTTCGTGGCTTCGGATATATAGCAGTGCTGATTTGTGGAGAAGGAGAATAAGCTGGAGTACTTAATTGCCAGACAACATCCATCAAGCCAAGGGTCAGTCCAAAGTTTCACCCGTTGACCGGCTCCAACATCGATAAATATACCCGACCGTAACATCTCATGGAGTTTGATTAAATCATGCCATAAATGAGATGCCCTCCTGATGAAAGGAGCACGGTTCCAAGTGCGATAGTTACCATACAAGTTGACCATAATCTGAACCCAGTATAAATCTGACTCCTGGATGATCTTCCAGATCCAGTCGCCGAGATGAGCTAGATTATGAGTCTGGAGATCCAGAATAGAGAGCCCCCTCCCCTCCTTCACAACAAGAAAAATGAGCATCAGTGGCGGAAATTTTGTGACGGCTAAAATCCGTCACAAATTATGACAGATTTGTGACGGATTTGTCATGGGATGAAATGAACTTTCTTTTTTCCAAACAGTGACGGATTTGTGACGAAAAATCCGACACAAGACGATTCCATCACAAATCAGTCACAAAATTTTTGATCAATTTGGCCTACTAATTTGCCGACACTAATCCGTCACTGAATTTTTTTTCTTCATATCCGTCACATATTTGTCATTGAGCCACCACATAACAGTGACCGCTACATCCACATCCGATTCTCATTCATGTGTATATGAATTTTTCAAATTCATATCTGCATTCATATTCATTTTTATGATGCGGGTATGGATTAAATGTTATTCATATGCAGTTTTTACTTGACGAATATAGATAAAATTGTCAACCTTATATCCAAATGTACACATCATGGATCGTCATCATTGGTAAAGAGTTGGGACTGGGTGCGATGAGTCGTGTGCGTCCTCCGGATCCCCCTCCTTCGCCCAACTCGTTCTTCCCCCTCTCCGCCCCTGCGACATGGTACTTCCTCTGGCGATTCCTCCAGTGGCCCCCTTGCGGGTGCAAAGATTGCTAGTGTGGTCCCTCCGTCGGTCTGCTCCCCTTCCCTCCGTCCCCCTGTGGGGTCTGATCCGCGTCCTGATGCGAATCGTGCGCCTCTGTCTTAGTCTCAGGTACTTCGAGGGAGTAATCTCTCGCGTGCTTAGGTAAGCACCAATCCTACTCTTCGATAGATTTAGTCATCTACATCCGACTTCGTTCACTTTACATCCAAACAGATTTTGTCCTGGTCTACTCCGTGGGAATCTTGTTTGATTGGAAAAAATTTTGGGTATTCGCCCCCTTTGTCGATTGTTAACTCGTGGGCTTCTCGGGTGTTTTCTGATAAGAACTTTACTTCTGTGTTGAATCTCGAAGACAGGTATTTTGTGTTTCGATTTCGGGAATCGGTTTCCTCTAATGCGATCCTCACTGGAGGACCGTATTCTCTTCGAGGTCATGCTCTTCGTTTGATTCCCTGGCGTCCTCTTTTTAGACCTTGGTGTGAGGTGTTTTCTTTGGCTCCGATTTGAATTCGGTTTGTTGGCCTTCCGCTAGAGCTCTGGAATGTTGAATCCATCTCTCTATTGACTGGTTCTTTTGGTAAACTTTTATCGATCGATCAACGTTCTTTCGAATTCATTCGGAGCCGATATGTCCGAGTTTGTGTGGAGATTGATTTATCTAAACCTTTGCGTCAGGGGCTCTGGATTGGGGAGCCTGATCGCGAATTCTTCCAGCCAATTTCTTATGAAAATTTACCGATGGTTTGTTTCTCATGTGGGTTGATCGGTCATCGTGAGGCCGAGTGTGAATCGCTTAAACCTGTTTCGATTTCTGGGGTTGTGCTGAAATCCTTTCCTTTTGTTTTCGATTATGTGCCCCTGAGTGGCTTGAGTTCTAAATCGGATTTGTCGTCTCAGGCTGTCGTCTGTGGGTTCTCGTTGGCCGTCGCCGCCGCAACCGCCGGCGGGATGACCGCCATGTGGCGTTGTTGCGTCTCACACTCCCTTATCTTCTCTGCTTTCTGAGACGCAACCCGCTTCGCACGTGACGTTGCCTTGGGCCTTGGTCTGGGTGCCCAAATCGGGTCCATCCACGTCCCCTTCTGTACCACCGCCCTTTAGGGCTCCTGTTGTTACTCAACCCAGGCCCTCGTCTTTTCACCCTACATCATCCACTCGAGTGCCTCAGTCTGATCCACCCATCCCACCTTCCCAATCCTCTCCTCCTCTGGTCCGCTTTATGGATCAGATGGTTTTCGACCTCTCTTTTGTTTTCGTCACTGCTCGTCCGAAGCTTCTAAATGCTCCTCTGGTGAAGCTACCCTCGCGGGTGTCACGGAAGAGCAATAAACCTCCCAAGGTCCCGGCCTCGGCGTCCCCGTATGCTGAGCACGTTCGTCCGAAACGCCCTCGTGCGACAGATACGCTTGTGATACCCTCTTCTGATCTTGAGACTCGTCCGGTGGTTGACCATTTGGTGGCCTCATCGGCTGTCGTGGAACCACCTGGGGACGATCTTATGGTGACTTGTTATGTTCCTGCCGATGGCGTGGCTCCTGCCTCCGATGCCTCTACCACTATGTCCCCATGAATGTTCTATGCTGGAACACGCGTGGTGCCTGGCGCCGCAAGGTAAGGGACGACATCCGTTTGCAGGTAAAGAATTTATCTATCAATTTGATTGCATTACAAGAAACTCATTGCGATACTAACTTGGCTTCTAAGTTCATTAAATCGGTTGGCCGCTCCTGGGTTAGAGTGGCTCAGCCATTGGTTGGGGCTTTGGGTGGCCGGGCTATTATTGGCCTGGAACTCCGCTGTTCTTTTGGTTCAGGTATTATCTCTCCAAGCTCAGTGTATTTTCGTTGTTGTTGGTATGGAAAACTTACCACCGTTTTTGTTTTCGAATGTATATGCCAGTACGAATCTCGCGACCCGCAGTGTTTTCTGGAATAGTTTTTCTGAATTTGATTTTACTTCGTTTCCTTGGTTTATTTTTCGGTATTTCAATGCTATTTTATATGACTCGGATAAAAAAGGTGGGTTTCCCTTTCGGACCCATAAATCGGTTGTGGATTTTCGAAGCTTTGTTCATGATAATGGTTTGATCGATTTGGGTTTCGCAGGAAATCCTTTTACTTGGTGAAATAATAGATCCGAAAATGCGTGTATTTTAATTTGGCTACACCGTGCATTTTTTAACACTGTGTGGCTTCATTTTTATGATTCAGCGTCTGTTACGCATTTACCTCGGGGGATTTCTGATCATTGTTCGCTTTTAATCACTTTTGCACATACTACTTCTGGAAATCATCTGTTTAAATTTCAAAAATTTTGGGTTGAATACCCTAATTCTATTGAGGTTGTTAATAATGCTTGGAGAGAGATCTCTCAATCTTTATTACCGCATAATGAGTTTAATCTGGTCTTGCGTTTTACTCATTTTGCTTTATCTAATCGGAATAAATTTAATCTTGGCAATCTGGAATGTAATCTTCAATCTACTTTATCTGATATTACCGAGTTGGAAAAAATTGATGCAGATTGTGGGTTGAGCTCTGCAGGCGAGCTTAATTTACGCCCCATCTATAATAAAGCTAATGCTATTAGTAGATAAATTAATTTGAAATGGTGGTCGAAATCGAAATTAAAATAGATTGTTGATGGTGATTCGAATTCGGCTTTTTTTCATCGTGTGGTGACTACCCGTCATAGGCTTAATAGAATTTCTAATCTTAGGCTCTCTTCGGGAATTTTGGTTTCAAATAATTATTCCATTCTATCTGCTTTCTTTGATGAGTATAAAGCCCTTTGGGCGCCTAGTACTGCTAGTTTTGTGAATATTTGTGATGGCATGCATTTTAATACCTTAGATGTTAATGCAGCTTCGACTCTTGTTAGACCTTTTACTGCTTCTGAGATTTTTGATGTTATTAGGCTGATGCCGAATGGCAAAAGCCCCGATTTTGATGGATTTACTGCGGAGTTTTATAAGAAGTATTGGTATATTATTGCTGATTCATTTATGTGATGCATGCATAGTTTTTTTTACTTTGCTTTTCTTCCTCTTGAGTGGAATAAAACTATGCTTAGCTTTATTCCTAAATGTCTCAATCCCTCTGTTATTCGTGAATTTAGACCCATTACTTTGTGTAACTTATGCTACAGAATTCTTGCCAAAGTCATTGCTAATCAAATGAAAATTCATTTGCCCCACTTAGTTTCCCCTGAGCAGTCTGCCTTTGTTAAGGGCAGATGCATTCAAGATAACATTCTTGTGGCTCAGGAGTTGACTCACTCACTATTTAAATCAAAGGCTAAAATCCCCTATATCTTAGTCAAAATTGACTTAGAGAAGATGTATGATAAGCTGTCTTGGTCTGCTATCTCTATGGTTTTGAATGCTTTTAAGTTTCCATCCAAGTTTGTAAATTGGGTTAATTCTTGTGTATCGACTGCTACGTTCTCATGTTTAATTAATTCTGAGTTGTCTGCATTCTTCAAATCGCACCGTGGTATTAGGCAAGGCGATCCACTCTCGCCTTACCTGTATGTGCTTACGACGCAGGTGCTCACCAATTTAATTAACAATGTCGTTGAAAATAAAACTTTGACTCCTTGCAAGATTAGAAATGGCCATGCTATTTCTCATTTGATGTTTGCTGACGATATTCTTTTGACTTTTCGGGCTAATAAAAAGAGTCTCTAGACCATTAAATCTATTTTTGAAAAATATGGGGCTTTTTCGGGTCAATCAGTTAATTTTGCTAAGTTAGAAATTTTCTTTCCTAGGGATATATCTTCTGATATGGTGAACAATGTTTGTAATTTCTTAAACATGCGCCAGGCAAGTTTCCCCTTTAAGTACCTTGGGGCGATAATTGCCCCGCAACGACCTCCTCCTTGTGCCCATGCGGTGATTATTGACAAATTCAAATCTAGACTAGGGGCTTGGCAATCTTCCCTTTTATCCCAAGCTAGCCGAGTGATCCTAATCAACTAGGTCCTTAATTCTATCCCGGTCCATTCCATTGTTGTTTCTTGGTATTCATCTAAGTTGATGAATAAGCTTGAGCAGATTATTAAAAAAAAATTGTGGTCCAATAGTGAGGAAAAGAAGAGTTTGCACTTGATTAATTGGAATATTAATGTTACCAGTCCTAAAAGTGTTGGTGGCCTTGGAGTTCATGATATCCATTGTAAGGCTCTTTCCTTACAGGCTACTAGGATGGGGGACTATCTTAATGGAAAACCCTCCGTGTGGGTCAGTTTAGTTTTTGCAAAATACCATGACTTGAGGAATTCTTTCCTCCATCCAGATAAAAATTGCTCTTGGAGCTGGAAACTATTTAGGCAAGCATTTAATCAGTTGTTTTCTGGCTTTACTAAACTCATAAAGTCGGGCAATAACACCTCTGTGTTGCATGATCTGTGGGTATCTGATATTCCCTTATATTTGAAGCCAACATTTATTAATGTTAATCTGCTCTCTGATGATATGTATGTAAATTCATTTTTACTTGCACAAAATTGGATGTTTGATGCTATTGATTGTAATTTCGGTCCGGTTTTGGGGGAGTCCATTTCGAGAATTACGTTGCCTATGAACCTCGAGGAGGACACCTATATTTGGAAAAAGGACTCTGGGGGTAGAGTTACCGCCAAATCGGCATATAGTGTTCTTAGAAGCCATGAACCCCTACCTTGTCTGCTTGGTTCGTCGGCCCATTGGAATATTCTCCGGAAATTAAACACTGCTCCTAAGGTCAAGCTTTTTTGTTGGAAGCTCCTTCATCAACGTATTCCCACTCGAGCAAGGCTACTTTACCTTAAAATCATTGATTTTGATCTCTGTCCTTTTTGCCAAAATCACTCTGAAACCATTCAACATGTTTTTTTTTATGATTGCTGCTTTTCTACCTCTGTTTGGCTTAAGACGGGCTTCGATCTAACGGATAGGGTTAATTGGAGTTCAGGTGACTGGTTAGTCTGTTCCTCCATCCACGGAGTTGAGATGTTCAAATTATCCTTGCTTGCCAACTCCTGCTGGTTCATCTGGTACGCTAGAAACTGTTTGCTGCATGAGGCTAGGCAGCCTACCCCCATGAACCTAGTGACCCGTATTCTGACGTTCACTCATGATCGCATGAGTGAACATAGGTCTGAGGGCAATTCTAGTAACAATAATTTCTTGGTCAAATGGTCTCCCCCTACTCCTGACATTTTAAAATTTAATTGTGATGCATCTTTTTTTAATGCCCAGGGTGGCTTAGGATTTGTGTTGAGGAATTCGAAGGGCACTTGTCTTGCTGCTGAAGGTTTGTTTTGTACCGGGGATAGTGCCCTTCAACTTGAAGCTCTGACTGTAAAATTTGTTCTTTAGTTTGCATCCGAGAATTCGATTCCTCATTTCTCCATTGAGTCTGATTCTAAAACCTTGGTTGATGTTATCAACAAGGCTGCTCCTGCCCCGTGGACTATCTCTAATGTTGTTGATGATATTTTTCATTTGATGTCTGGGTGTAATGTCTCTCGTATATCCTTTTGTTTTCAAGAGATCAATGAAGCTGCTCACTGGGTAGCAAATCATGCTCGTGTTGTTATGGACCGTTGTGTTTGGTCCATAATTCGATCCCCTGATTTGGATTGTATTTTGTACTCTGATATTTTTGGCCCTGGTTCTACCAGACTTTAATAAAAGTCTTTTATATTTGGTAAAAAAAACATGTACACATCATAATTTGGACAATGCCACGTCAACTTGCATATAAAAAAATTCTTACTCGTTTTTTTAATTACTTTGTGGTTTATTAGTGAGAGTTTTCTTCACGATGATAATAGTTTATATTAAGTAAATAGGTAAAAAAAAATATAAATCCAATCATAACTATTTGACATATGTATGATAATGTAGCAGCCCTCATACGAGCCGGTACGATGACATATAAGCCATCACTATAACAAAATCTTAATTTATCAGCGGAATATTTTTGACGCCTGTTAAATGTTAAAAGAAGAAAAAAAAAATATAATAATAAAAGTTTTGACACCTACAGCAGGCGTCAAAAAATTTTCGATGCTTGGCAGTAGCAAGCGCCCAAAAATTTCGGCGCCTAGCAGCCAGGCGCATAAATATTCGGTGCCTGCTATCCCGATAAGCGAGTGTGCGGGTGCATGAACCCGCACCAACATGTTGCCCTAGTCCAAGCAGGAGGCGGGACCCACCTCCTGCAATTTTTTTTACTTCTATCTATATCTCTATCCTTCTTCATGTTTTCCCCTCCATTTTTTCTATCATTTTCTCTCTCCATCTATTCTTTTTTATCCTCTCCTCTATTTCTTTTTCTTATTTATTTTTTTCTTTTTTTTCTTAACTAATCTTTTTCTTCTCCTTTTTTTCAAGTTATCAAAGTCATTCGAGTCATCAAAATTTTTAACAGGTTAGTGTATAATTTTTTTAGATTTATGTTTAATTAATTTTTTCAGGTATAATCTCTTTTTATCTTCATCAAATTATTTAATTATTTATATGCTTAATTAAATTTAATTATTTTTTTCTATTTAATTAAAATTAATTAATTTTTAAATTAATTCCGCGCTGTAGAATTCGAGCAAGCACATAATCGCGCCTGTTCGATTTTCGCCATGCGATGAAAATCGAGCAAGTGTTCCGTGCATGCTCGAATCAAGAGCTAGCGCACCGCACCAAGAGCTGGCGCCATCTCGAATTTCGCGTGCAGTGGAAAACGAGCAGGCGCCTGCTCGTTTTTCGTTGCACGCAGAAATAGTTTTTTAAAAAATAAAATATAAAAACATACTAGCGCCTATTAGTGGCATCGGTATGTTAAAAATAGTTTTTTTATAATAAAAAAATTGACGCCTGTGATAGGCGTCGATATCTGACATCTCGACGCCTGCTCAAGCGTCGATACGTTCCATATCGGCGCTCATCATTGTCCACTCACTTTCGTCGCCTGTGCAGGCGTCCATGTGTACGTTTTGACGCCTAAAAAATGTCAAAATATTATGTTGCTTTGGCGTCGGAAAATCGATGATTTGTTGTAGTGCATGATATTAAATTAACAAGAAACATTTTAAATGACCTTAGGAGAAATCATCTGATCCGGGAAGAATCAACAAAGCCATCAATGCTCTTATACCTAAAATAAAAGGAGTGAATACACCACCATGTGATTTCATACCATGTAATATCGGAATTGGTCGAGCGTACACAAGGGGCTTTTATAAGGGGTCACAATAGTATCGAATGCTATATGACTGTATATAAAACTATATGGGTCGGTCACAAACACAAAGAGGATGTGTGTCTGATAAAGGTTGACTTTGAGAAAGGTGCTCCTGACATCCCCGAGGCTTCCCTTCTAAATAGAGGCTATTGGATTAAATGGTGCTACAAACTTCGCACTCCTCCCTCACCATCAATGGATCGCTCAAACGTGCCTTTGCTCATAAAAGGGGCTCGAGGCAGGAGAATCCTTTATCTCCCTTCTTTTAAAACTTGTAGTTGATACCTTGTTGAGGCCGATTAAAGCTACAACAAGAGGGCTGATGTCGAGAGCCCTTGAGAATATAGTACAACTAGGCATTACACACCTTTTCTATGTAGATGATTTGGTGATTTTCAGTCAGGCTTCAGAGTTAACAATACAAGAAAAACGAGCATCAGTGACGAAAATTTTGTGACGGCTAAAATATGTCACAAACTGTGATAGATTTATGATGGATTTTTGACGTGTAATGAACTTTCTTCTTTTCAAAATAGTGATAGCCTTAAACAAGTTTGTTTTGCCAATGTCGAAAGTCGTAGGCTCCTAATTCGATTGGGCCAAATGGTCGATTGTATGAAAAATACGAGAATGCAAGTAAATGCTTGACTAGAGTGTCCCCAGGCGATTTTTGGGTACTATACTTATGGAGCCTAACCCCCAAGTGCCACCCACGGGGTTCCAAAAGCACGAGAAGCATGACAAAATTCCTATGTCCACACACCCCCACCGGTCATGCCACGGCTAGTAAACGAATGTTGTTTCCTAGTTGTGAGAGAAAGTGGTGGGCGGTGGGCGAGCACTTTTACAATGTATATTTATATAGATGCTTATGATGTGATATTTACAATGCACGTTAGAGATCGTCATGACACATACATGACTTGACAACCTCGAGGATCCCTAATAGTCTGCTTAGCAACACAGAGAACTCCATTTGGAAATGGACACCACATGAAAGTTTCACTATTGCTTCCCATTACCATCTATTGAATTTTAGAGGAATTCGGGATATCAAGGCAAAATATATTGGGATAAAATCCTCCTAATAGAGGTATTCAAGTGGACACAACATGCGCGCTCTGTGGTACCCTTCTTGAGTCACATGGTATTTATTTGAAGACTGCAATTACATCATCCAAGGATGGAACAAACTCGCCAACTATGGGTAGCACAGTTGGTGGCAACATGTTGAACGTTGTCTAGAGATCTAGGATTCGAATCCTAGTATGGTCATCTATTGTGACTTTCTATCTTTGTTAAAAAAAGAAGAAGAAAAAAAAGGATGGAACAGACTCCTCACCTTTGGTCACCTAAGGTCTCGTTTGGTTGACACGGGAAGTAACTTTCTGCAGAAAATTTATTCATAGGAAGTGCAACTTCGAACATGTTTGGTTGACATGAGTACTTCCTAAGAAGTACATATCAAATTGCCAATATATCCTTTTTAAAATTTCTTTATAAAATAATATTTTGATTTATATGCATTAGTGTATATATGAAAAAAATAAATTTATTTATAAATTAATATTTTAACATAATATAATTTTTACATATATAATTAATATAATATATACTTTATTATATATGAAAAATTAATTTTTTTTATAGTTAATATGAAAAAATTACATATTTTTATTAAAAATAAATTAAATTAAAATAAATATGTAAATAATTCAAGGATTATCTAATCTATAATATTGGGAATATAAATTATAAATTTTGTACTAAATGCAAATGTGAGGGTGAAATTAACTTTTTTTTCTTCAAATACAATGCAGGAAGTGCAACTTACCTAGGGGGCCTAGGTAAGTTACTTCCTGCATTTTGCAGAAAGTTGCACTTATTTAAGAAATTATAATTCCTGCAAAATGCAAGAAGTGTGTCAACCAAACATGAGCACTTTTTTCTACTTTCTGGAAAGTACAACTTCCTGCAGAAAGTAGTGTCAACCAAACGAGGTCTTAATAAGATACTCTTTTTTCATGCTGACTTTCGATTGTGGAAACAATCGACCAATGAGCCTCAATCAAGTAAACGTTGCAAGTTCCTCATGATCATGGTTTAGCACTGAAGATTTGGTTTGAACGAAACACTTGATGCTTTGATAACATTAGTCACATTTAGCAATTGAAGGAGACATTTTTTTTTCTCAATAGTAGATATTTCATTCCATTTAAGGAAGAGACAAAAAAAACATGATTGTTCACCGACATGCGCCAACATTTGACAAGTCCACGACATTCGCAAACATAAAGTAAAATCAGTCATTTTACACTAGGGAATGTTGCGAGAAGAAGACCAAAGCTGGAACGCGTGTTGAAGGACTGAGTCCGCACATGTATTTGAAGCACGAAAATGACAGTTATTCCTTGCCTTCCAAATACTCCATAAGATGCAGGAAATGAGTTCCAGAGCATGGGTGGAGTTGCGACGTAATGAGCAAGCAGTAAGCCACCAATCTAGGACTGATGTTGACGGAGATCATGGAGGAAGGTGAAGACCAAAACATTTCCATGTATAGTCTAAAATGCTACAAAGTAAAAACACATGGGATGCCGATTCCGAGGAAGATGAGCACATCGAACAGAGATTGTCCTCTAATGGTACATGGTGCCGGAGAAGCACATCCTTTAGGGGAAGGCAACCATGCATTAACCTCCATAGAAAAAAATTTACTTTAGGAGGGGACTTTAACTTCCATATGCTTGTCCAAGGAGACGACATAGGTGCAGGTGGAAGTGAATATTGCAGAACCTGAATCTGATCGGCCAGTTTGTACCCAGATGCCATCGAGTATACACCAGAGTTATTATAATGCCAGGTCCACCTATCTTTGCCCGTTGGAATATCAATCTGGAGGATCGTATCCGCAATCAAGGGAGGAAATAAATTCTGCACTGTCATAGTTTTCCATAGACGAGTTTCTTTGTCAAAAAGATCTAAGATCAAAATCTAATTTGTGTTTGGTTTTGTAGGACCACAAATACTAGAGAAAGGTTCTGTCGAGATCCATGGAAATCCGAGAGCAGGCGCAATAGTCTCAGATCTCACACGTGAACGAAGACCCATACTGAGAATCTCTCGGCCTTTTAGCATACTCCTCCATCCCCAAGAGCAATTCCTCGGCGCCTCCACATCAAGGAAATTCGAGTAAGGGAAGTATTATTCTTTTAATATTTGTCCAAGAAGTGATGAAGGTCTAGAAAGGAGATGTCAACCATTTTTGGCCAACAAAGCAGAATTCATTTTCCTGCACTCCTTAAAACCCAAACCTCCTGCATTGAAAGCTGAACAAAGCTTAGTCCATTTCATCCAATATACCACGTTTCCTAGGAGTTGATGACCACCAAAAATTGCTGCACAGCTTGTCTATTTCGCAACATAAAGAGCCTGAGATGTAGAAACAAGACATGGCATAATTCAGTATTGCAGCGATTACTAATTTAATTAATGTTGCTTTACCTGCGCGGGACAGGAAGCTTAATTAATGTTGCTTTCCATTCTTTGCTTGATCCGCGAAAGTATATAAGTGAAAGTGCTCTTCTTTGATCGGTTCACTATCAATGGCAGTCCCAAATATTTGTCTTGGCCTTCCTCATGGAGGATATTAAGATTTTGACAAATCTGGTTCCGAAGCTGGGGAGGAGAGTTTCTTGAGAAAAAAATAGATGTTTTTTGCAGGTTTATATGTTGGCCGCTTAAGTCTTCAAGTTTCTCAAACAAGGCTTTAATAGTACTTGCATGATGGACATCAGCTCTTGCAAAGATTATTGCATCATCCGCGAAGAATAATGAAGTTATTTCTGAGCAAAGTCGCCCCAAAGAAATACCTCGACAGTCCATCAATGAAACACTTTGCTCCATTAAGTGAGTAAATCCTTTCATACAAATCACAAACAAGAATGGGATAGCGGATCACCTTGTCGGAGACCTCGAGAAGGTTGGAGATATTCAAATTTTGAACCTTCAAGGGAGATAGAATATGAAACTGTGGAGATGCATTGCATTATTAACTCAATGAAATCCTTTGCAAATCCCATCGAACTCATAACAGAAGCCAGGAATGCCCATTCTACCCGGTCATAAGAGCTGCTCGATCATGTCTATTTTTATTGTCATTTCATGCAGTGATGAGTTTCTTCGGCTCTTTAGGTGGTGCATTACTTCGTGCTCCATTAATTGAAGGAGATATTTATGTACAACTATTAAAGTCCATGTAATGTTTTTTCTGTTCCTTTTGTTCTCTTTCCTCCTCCTAATACTTGTATTTTTCTCATAACTCTTGATAAATACAAATCTCATTTTTCTCAAAATAATAATAATAATAATAATAATAATAATAACAATAACAATAATAATAATAATAATAATAATAATTAGATAAATTTATTTTTTTTAACAAAGATAGAAAGTCACAATAGGTGATCATACTAGGGTTTGAGCCTTAGATCTCTATGCAACATATAAGATGTTGTCACCAACTGTGCTGCCCACAATTAGCAATAATTAGATAAATTCATTAAAACTCAAATAGTTTACTATGTAAAAAGTAAATAACAGTTTAATTTTTATTAAGACAATAACTTATTCATTTAATAAATTTATCTTTCTAAGATAAATACCTCTATATGGTTTGTGTTTTTTTTTAAATAATAATTTATAAAAGTAATAAAATTAAAAGTAGAGCAAAAACTTTTATGCCAGACGACTACTTTTTCATAATAACACAAAGTTAGAAATTAAAATAGGCTTAATTGCTTGTCCAACCCTATAAGTTTTAAAATTACATATCATATCACTACTAGAAATGTGATAATCAGCAACGGCTATCAGCAACGGCCGCGCAAGCCGTTGCTATTTCTAACGGCGTTCTTACGATCGCTCGGGCCATTGTAGATGTGATATATCTGCAACGGTTTTGTTACGACCGCTCGAGCCATTGCAGATATATTATCATATTAGCAATGTCTTAGTTACGGCTACGACATCCGTCACTCTTTAGCCGATGGCTTAGTTACTTATCAACAACGGCGTTCTAACGGACGAGTGAGTCATTACTTATGATGTTACTTATCAGCAATGGCTTTTTAACGGACGAGTGAGCTGTTGTTGATAAGTTTATTTAAGTTGACTCTGATCGTGCCTCCCCTTCCTCCTTCTTCTTCCTTGCTACTGTCGCCGCCGATATCCGCCCGTCGTCTTTATCCGCCGAGCCAATCGCCGCAGTCGCCCGTCGTCGCCTGCTCCAGGTAACTGGCACTCTCTTTATTTATTATAGAACTGGCCGAAACCCTAGTTTATATGTCGGACACTGGACTCCGGCGCCAGAAATAGGGTTTTTTTTTAACCCTATTTTTTTCTTTTATTAAATCCTAATTCTAGATTAATTAAATGTTTTTATGGTAAATTTACATGTGTAGATTAATTAAATCTTAGATGTTTAGATTAATTAAATGTTTAGGTTAATTTAGATGTTTAGATTAGATTAATGTTAATCTTTAGATTAATTTAGATAAATGTTTAGATTAGATTAATTCAAATTATATTAATTTAGATTAATTTTATTATTAATCTTTAGATTTAAATTAATTAGAATCGTCCACTTTGGACTCGCGTCGGAATCGTCCACTTTGGACTTGTGCCGAAATCGTCCACTGTGGACTCGAATTGGCATCGAAATATTTAGAAAATAATCATCCATCCGGCGAGTTGATACGTTTCACATATGCATCGACGAGTCGGATATTGTAATATCCTAGATATTTAATTATTATTATTTTTATTGCGTGTGTTTGCCAGCCAAGTGGACTAGTTCATGGTCGAGCCGAGTCGACTCATGGTCCGGAGCGAGCTTGCGAGCTCGGGTAAGTAGAATATAAATTTATGAATTTATGAATTTTTAGGCTTGGGTAGTTGAGAGTATTTAATTTGGTGTTGTGTGTGCATAATTGCTAATTATGTTCATATGAGTATTTAATTAATTGTTTATGATTTATTAGAATGAGATTAATTAAATTATTTAAGTCTATCGGGTTAGCGGATTTTGGTTTTGGCTTAAGGTGGATGCGGGTTGTGAATTAAGGGTTTAAGGGGTTAAGGTTGAGGAGGGTGTATAAAAAACCCCCCTCATGGCTTGTGGCTCCTATTTTGGAGCCACCTAAAAAGTTGAGAAAGGGAGCTAGCCGCCAGCCCCCTTTCCCTTTCTCCTTGGAGCCGCCACCTAGAGCCAAGCCGAGCCGCTTGCTTTTCTTCCTCTCCACTCCTCTCTTCTTTCTCTTTGGAGCCGAGCCGAGAGGAGCCGAGCCACCTGCTTCCTCCCCTCTCCCTCTCTTCTTTTCCTTTGGAGCCAAGCCGAGAGGAGCCAACCGAGCCAGTCCCTCTCCTTCCCCTTTATCCCTCTCTCTAAGCCGGCGGCTTGGAGTGAGCCGCCGCCCCTTGGAGCCATTTTTTAGGTTGAGCCGTCGACCTTTTGAAGCCAGATTCAAGGGCCGTCGTCCAAGATTTCTTTTCTAATATTTTTTCAAATTAAGGTGAGTGGTTTACCCTCTCTTCGGGATTTTAATCGGATTTTTTGAAGTCGTTCGTGACAGCTCGGTATTTATGCCTTGTTCTTGGATTTTCTTCGAGTTCTTGCCATGTTTTCTTGATGTGTAAATCATGATTTATTCTCTCAATTTGATTTCTTGATTTGTGGATTGCATGCTTAGGATTAAATATGTGATTTTGGGTAGAAATCATGTGATATGATTAAGATCTTGATAATGACTAATTAAGGGTCCTTGAGAATGGGGTTCTTAATCTTAATGTTTGATTCTTGATTAAGGAATTCTTGTTATATATGCTAGTTTTTATTTAGTAAAATTGATGAGATTGTATGAATGATTGGCATGATGACTTGAATCTGTGATGTTAGAAATTTGGGGATTTAATTCTGCAAAATTCGGATTTTGTTCCTTGATGTGCTGAAAATTTCAGCTTTCTGAAATTTATATGATGTTTGTTGAATCTGTGCTGATTTTTGATTTCTCTGTTATTATGTGCTTAGATCTCTGAACATAGCCGTGTAACCTACCGTTTCGACTGGAAAATATAGTTTAGAAACATAGGGCATACGTTGGAGACTAGATTCGGGTCAGACACAGCAGTTCTGGGCAAAACAGTAACCTAAAATAAAACCCTAATTGAGATGATTTAAATTTTAATTCTATAATTAAAATTGGGTTTTAGGGTGAGCATAATCTGCTATGAACCAACTTACAAGGTATTCATAAAATAAAACCATACGGGTTCATGACATTACGGGTCTAAGGAATAGGAGTCGGGTTTGGACTGTTGAGAAGCTTCATAATGAGGACACCGTACGAGAATCTTGACTTAGGTCTTGATGTTTCATATCCTTGGGAATAGCGGAACGGCTCAATTAGGAGCTGGGGTTTGGGCTACGCTCGGGTGGTTGGACGCCAAAATTTCCAACCTGTAGGATAAGTTCAGAGGGACTTTCTCGAATATTCTAGTGTGTTGTTGCCTTCGGCATGGTGGGCTTCGGCCCAATGCACTTCTCTAGTATGTGTTGTTGCCATCGGCATGGTCGGCTTCGGTTCGATGCACTTCCCTAGTATGTGATGTTGCCTTCGGCATGGTGGGCTTCGGCCCGATGCATTTCTCTAGTATGTGTTGTTGCCATCGACATGGTGGTCTTCGGCCCGATGCACTTCTCTAGTATGTGTTGTTGCCATCGGCATGGTGGGTTTCGGTTCGATGCACTTCCCTAGTATGTGATGTTGCCTTCGGCATGGTGGGCTTCGGCCCGATGCACTTTCCTAGTATGTGTTGTTGCCTTCGACATGGTGGGCATCGGGCCAGGAAGTGTTGTTGCCTTCGACATAGTGGGCTTTGGCCCGATGCACTTTCCTAGTATGTGATGTTGCCTTTGGGCATGGTGGGCTTCGAGCCGATGCACCTCATTGATGGTGATGTTGCATTTGGGCATGGTAGGGCTTCAGCCTGATGCACTTCTTTGGAGGGTTAGATGCCGTGGGAATCGGTGGTATGTTGGCCTGGTAGCTAGTCACACCTTTGTGACATTGCCTTTGTAGAGATAGATATATTCTTGTTATCTTTGTGATGTTGATTTGTGAGGGTTGGTAAAACTGCTCATTGAGTTCTTTGAACTCACTCATTGTCGGTGTTCTATTTGTTTTGAAGAGTCTAGCCGGTGAGGTGGGCTGGAGCACTTGGCGCAGCTGGAGGGCAGAGGAGTCACATGATCACATAGCAGTCCTAGTTATGGGTCGTAGTCGAGTCTGAAGTAGGTTGTCATGCACTTTTGTTTTGGTATTTGGAGTTGTAGTCCCGTGGGGACATTCATGTTTTATTCAGTTTTATTTATTAAAAGAATTGTTGCTCTTCGATTTATTTCTGCACTTGAGATATGTATTTAAAACCTTGTTATTTTGAAATAAAAATCTGTTTTGGTTCTTTTATTATTAAAAGTTGTTATTTACTTATTGTTTATGATGTTGGCATGTGCATGAGTTAGGCTACGGGGTATAGGTACGTATATCCTGATCGATCACGTACCCTGCAATTGGGGCGTGATAAAGTGGTATCAGAGCATGTGGTTCAGTCTGACTACGACCTAGAGTTGTCACCGTATATGGCATTGCTTGCGTGTTAGTATACGATAGGGGTTTGCTATGAGATCAATGGACTAAGTCTGCACCTCAGGGCGACTTGTAGTTTAGTTTGCAAAATGTTTGGTGATCCCATTGCTTAATCATGAGTTGTTTCTCTAGTATGTGATGTTGCCATCGGCATGGTGGGCTTCGGCCCGATGCACTTCTCTAGTATGTGTTGTTGCCTTCGGCATGGTGGGCTTCGGTCCGATGTATTTCCCTAGTATGTGTTGTTGCCTTCGGCATAGTGAGCTTCGGCCCAATGCACTTCTCTAGTATGTGTTGTTGCCTTCGGCGTGGTAGGCTTCGATCCGATGCACTTCCTAGTATGTGTCGTTGCCTTCGGCATGGTGTGCTTTGGCCCAATGCATTTCCCTAGTATGTGATGTTGCCTTCGGCATGGTGGGCTTTGGCCCGATGCACTTTCCTAGTATGTGATGTTGCCTTTGGGCATGCTGGGCTTCGACCCAATGCTACTCTTTGATGGTGATGTTGCCTTTGGGCATGGTAGGGCTTCGGTCTGATACACTTCTTCGGATGGTTAGATGTTGTGGGCATTGGTGGTTTGTTGGCCTGGTAGCTAGTCACACATTTGTGACATATATTGCCTCTGTAGAGATATATATATTCTTGTTATCTCTGTGATGTTGATTTGTGGGGGTTGGTAAAACTGCTCACTGAGTTCTTTGAACTCACCCATTGTCATTGTTCTGTTTTGTTTTGCAGAGCCTGGCCGGTGAGGTGGGCTGGAGCACTTGGCGCAACTAGAGGGCAAAGGAGCCACATGATCTCATAGCAGTCCTAGTTAGGGGTCGTAGTCGAGTCTGTAGTAAGTTGTCATGCACTTTTATTTTAGTATTTGGAGTTGTAGTCCCGTGGGGACATTCATGTTTTATTCAGTTTTATTTATTAAAAGAACTGTTGCTCTTCGATTTATTTTCGCACTCGAGATATGTATTTAAAACCTTGTTATTTTGAAATGAAAATCTGTTTTAGTTCTTTTATTATTAAAAGTTGTTATTTACTTGTTGTTTATGATATTGGCATGTGCATGAGTAAGGCTGCGGGGTATAGATACGTATACCTTGACCGGTCACGTGACCTTGCAATTGAGGCTTAACAGATATGATTTAGCAAAACCTTAGATCTGTTCGGGGGTTGTATGTTCGTGTAAAAAAAGTAGATGATCTTTTATACGATATACAACTCTTGAATTGTCCCTAATTGAATAATTTGGGAACATAGTTATTTGTGTTGCACTTAGTTTTTTTTTAACTGTTAACTCATTCTTAAATTTTGGCTATTGTATCGATCTTGTTCTCCGATACGCGCCCAGATGATATGCGTATTCGGAGAACTATAGGGAGAGATGCTGCCGAAATTTAGAATGAAGTTAGCGGTTAAAAGAAATATTTAGTGCAATATGAATAACATGAATCCCGAATGAAATAGGATCATCTCACCTTTAAAGACATTGACTGAAGATATTGTCATTGATTGATAGAATCATATCGGGGGATCGAAGTTGGATGTACCGACGTTTTGATCATTGAGCTTTAATGAATGAGTTTCAGTTAGGCGTAACTTACTTCCTAAATTTTGCCTATTCGAATCGGAAATTCGTTAGCGCCGGTGATAAAATCCGATGTTCGTGCCGCATTTGCATGAATGCAAGATTTATGGATCAAGAAACTATCACTCTGCATCTGTATAACAAAGGATTTGCACCAAGATATTTTATATGGACTTGTCACGGGGAGTCACGTGAAGTCGGGATGTCGAGCAATCCTATCGTTCAAACATATGGTAAATTTTCCTCTACTGGTGTTTCTTTATCCAGTCCATCTAATTCGTATAGAACTATTATACTTGATAGTCTTGGGGGTCAATTCCAATTGAATGATAATGTCCATCAGCTAGTTACTGAGACGTCAGTGCCATAAGATACTACATGTGTTGATGTCACAGAATTGCCATCAGAAGTACAACATGCGGTAGAGATTGAATTGCCAAATAAAGAAGTCGCGGAATTTTACGAGATGTTGAAAGTTGCCGATGAACCTTTGTATGAGAATTATCCTAAATACACTAGGTTTTCGGCAATGACGCAACTCCTGAACATCAAGGCCGATTATAATATTAGCGGGGTTGCGTTTGATCGAATTATGGAATTGATTAATGGAATGCTGCCTACTGATAACAAGTTTGAGCTAACTTTTTATAAGACTAAAAAGTTGATGAGAAAATTAGGGCTTGAGTATGAAAAAATACACGCGTGCCAAAATAACTGCATTTTATATTATAAAGAAAATGTGCAATTGGATAAATGCCATGTATGTGAACATCCTCGATATAAGGAGAAGAAATCGGTCCGACCGAAAAATATCTCGTTTAAGGTGCTTCGGTATTTTCCACTGACACCGAGACTTCAAAGATTATTCATGTCGGAAAAGACGGCCCCCTACATGAGTTGGCATGCAAGAAGTCGTGACTATACAGTAATGACTCATCCATCCGACAGTGAAGCATGGAAACATTTGGATATATGTTATCCTTCATTTGTTAGGGATACTAGAAATATCAGATTGGGATTATGCACTGATGGTTTTAATTCGTTTGGTCATTCTGCGACTCCTTATTTAGTTTGGCCATTGTTGCTTAAGGTTTATAATTTGCCGCCGTCAATGTGTACGAAAGATGAATTTATTTATCTTTTGATGATTTATTTATCTGAAGAAAAAAATAAAGAACATCACAGCTATTGAAGGATCAATATCTGAATCGTTTATCATCCAAGAAATTTCAACATTCTGCTCATTTTACTTTGAATCGACAGTGCAGACAATATTTGATCGTCTTCCACGTAACGACGACGGGGGAGTTCGACATTCAGATGGACGTTTAAATATATTTTGTCACTCTAGTCGTGCTTTTGGTTCTCGTCCGTCTCGACACTTAAGCGACGAAAAGTATCATTTGACACAATTGTACGTATTACTCAACTGCCCAGAGATTGAACAATTCATTGAAATATTTGACATTGAAATGGTGCAAAAATACTCTATTCACAACGATGAAGAATCGGAGAGATTACGCAATAGTGATTTCCCTACTTGGATTCGGGCTTACAGCAAAGATCATAGAGTTGAAATAGATGAAAGAATATTTGAGTTTGTTAGTGGACCGTCACGACTAGTGTCGTGTTATAGCGGATATTTTGTTAATGTGTATAAATTTCACACGGTTGAATATGCATTTACAAAGAAGACGATGAATGTTGGGGTCTGCGTGAAAGGGACAACATATGTTGAATATGATATGGATTTTTATGGACTGGTGGAAGAAGTGATAGAATTGCACTACTTCGGCTTGAAATCAGTTATCCTATTTAAATGTCATTGGTTCGATACAACATAAAGGGGCATGCAAGTTCATCCAAAATACAAACTTGTTGAGGTTAATTACAAATCGAAATTGGCCGCAAATGAGTCTTTTATATTAGCATCACAAGCCGAACAAGTATATTACGCGAAATATTCGGCTCAAAATAAAGATAGAGCAGATTGGCGTGTAGTCTGTAAGACTAAAGGTAGAGAAAGAATTGATCTGATAGCGGGAGAAAATGAGCTGATACCTGATGTGACAGATGATTTGTATAAAGAAGATGATCCTCCTGCTGTAGATCGTATTATTCCAATACTTGAGGATGCAGACACAACGTTAGTTCAATTAGAAGTTGAATATGTTGTTGATGATGATCATGAAGTTGAGGAAGCTGGAGATGAAGAAGATGGAGAAGAGGAAGAAGAGGAAGACTATTACTCAGATGATGATGAATAATTGTAAAGTATATCTTCTATTAAATATATCTCTACTATATATATATAATCTAATTATATGCTTATTCGACAGATATGTTGGGTCGTGGTAAGTATATTTGTTTAAATTATTTATTATTTATTTATAATTTAAGTTTTAGGAAAAATAAGAAATAAAAAATCAAACTCGAGTAGGAGACCTACACTCAGGCGGTGATGCAGCAAGGGGAACCCCCGAGGACTTTGACACGGGAGCGTGGGTCGAGGTTGCAAGTGGCTGGGACCACGGCCGCGTATATAACTTTGCAGACAGTGGTCATGCGCGAGCCGTACTCAGGCCACTTAGGGCACCGACCCCTCCGATCGCTGGTGAGCGGCCATCCACCTCCAAGACTAATTATGATCAGAGCAGGATAAGAACACTGGAGGAGATGGTCGCGCGTCAGAGTGAGATGATGGAGCGTCAAAGTCAGATGATGGTGGAGATGCATGCTATGCTACGCAACATCTCAGCTCATACCAGAGTAGGCATCCCTTCGGCATCATCAGATCCATCGTCCTCGAGCCAGTCCACGCCGGTGTACACCCAATTACTTCAGACCCCGCCATATTATGATCCAGACCTTCCTCCATCATCGTTGTGAAGTTTATTGTTTTGCTTGGATATTGACTTTGTTATTTGGATACTACTTGATTGACTTGTTTTGTTTAGATATTGATACAATAATTTTGAATTTGAATAATTTTTATATGATTGTGGATAATTATAAACATAAGTATAATTGTTTTGATGTATATCTGGGTGTATTTGTGATGTGTATGTTATGTATGAGTGTATTAATGTATTAATGAGTGTGTGAGTTATGTATCAGATTAATTGTATCAATGTCTTAATGAAAATTAAAAATTTTAAAACTTTTTAGTTACAAGTTAACATCATCAGCAACGGCTTTCCTACAGCTCTCCGTAGGAAAGCCGTTATTGAAAGTGTATCGTATTTTTTGGGCCGCAACCTCAAAGTCGTTGCTGATGACCTACAACAACGGCTTAGCAACAAGCTTTCACTAACAGCCTTGCCACGACCACCGAGCCGTTGCTGATGTACATGTCTACAACGGCCCCGCGGTCGTGGCAGAACTGTTGCTGATAATGTTATTAGCAACGGCCGATGCGGCCATTGCGGATCCGTTGTTAAGTTATCAGCAACGCAATTTTCTGCCACGGCTGCGTTGCAACGGGCCGAGCCGTTGTAGGCCATTGCTGATGGCTTTCAATAACGGCTCAGCAACGAATGGAGCCGTTGCTGATGATTATTATTCCAGTAGTGTATGACTCCTATTGAAGCATATGCTACATTTCTTTAATTAAATAAATGCTTATTTCAGTATAAATCATATGATATCATTATGGCACAATGAATTATCAAATAGATCCATTTATACTCATTTTATACAATGATTTATTTCGATGATGTGACATAATATTATTTGATGCTAGATCATGTTTGGATGGTTTTCTTATAAAAAAAAATCATATTTGGATGCAGTAAGATTTATCTCAATTTTTCTGTCATCTTTGGAGGATATGATAAAATATTTTATTTTAATGAATATTATTTTAGTAAAAAAATGATGTCAGATATATATGTTTCATTTCAAGGAGCGTCAAATGGAAATATAAGGATAAAAAAGAAATCACCCGAGATTGTGTAATTTATCCCAAACATATAATACATAATAGATTAGGGAGAGCAAAAATTGATATGAAAGAGAGTTTAGGTTCGTGTTTCAATTACTTTTCACATCATAATGTTATTGATTTGTTTATAACTCGTCAAATTTTGTATCATATTTATACAGAGCAAAAAATTGGAAACGCCGAAACCTGCTACTGCAAGCCACTCAAATAATGTGCTAGCTGTTTATTTATTTTTTTGAACAGATTCATATAAATAAAAGTAAATACCAAAAATAAATAAAAGTAAATACCAAAAAAAAACACGAACTTTGAAACTTTTTTCATTTCTAGCATAAACTTTTTTCGTTAGCAAGAAAATACACGAACTTTGATTCCGTCACCCCGTTTAGCACGCACCGTCTTTTCTGACAATTTTTACTGACATGACCGTTAACGACGACGACGTGGCAAGTTACTTTGCCAACGTGACATATAATTTCAACGAACGAATAAAGGGTAACATAAAATTATGAAATTACCCACCCCCGATGCTAATATTTTTTGGAACGAGGAGGGGCAAATTGGTAATTTTCCCATCGTCTTCAAGTTGGGCCCGCTCGATGCTCTAGTTCTTATTTTACCTACTCGCCTACTCGAACACTACGAAGAGCGAGATTTTTGTTGCCTTTGTCGCCGGATTAGGGCACGAAGGGACGAGCGGTGGGGACATTGCGAAGTTGTGGTCCCAAAAACAACAGGTATATTTTTGGTTTCTTTCGCATGTGTCATCTTTTTTTTAATCCATGTGTTGTGGTCCTAATATACATGTGAATCCATTTTTTTCATTATTTTTTTACTATTTGTCATCTGCCGCATATTCATTTTCATGTATGATGGAAAAATTTGAAATTGTAGTACATCATGGTGGTCAAATGATTTTTGAACCCCATGCACGCTATGTGGAGGGTGAACTGCTCTTAGTCAGAGAAGATGATATGATTTCAAATACAGTTACATTGTCTGACATGAGACTCTTGGTAGAGACGGTTACTCTCGAACTAAATTGTGGTACAAAGACCCTAAGAAGTCCTTATCTTCTGGACTGATGGAGATAAACACAGAAACTGAAGTTAAGGAGATGTGTAAATTGACGATAAGTTGTGGGTCTATACACTTCTATTCAGAAGAAGTTAGAGACTATGCATTGAGGAAAAAAATTAGAATAGGCTCTCAAAAATCAGAACTAAAATGAGAATTTGGAGCCTGATCATGAAGGAGCTGACCAGGATGAGGCTCATGAATATACTGATTTTGATGGAGATGATGGCGTAAGTGATGATAATGATGATAAGGAATACAGAATAATGATGAGCAAGGTACTAGTGGTGGAGGAGATGAGCACAGGGAAGATGAGCACAGGGAAGATGAGCAAGGTATCAGTGGTGGAGGAGATCAGCACAGTAAAGATTAGCAAGGTACCAGTGGTGGAGGAGATCAGCACAAGGAACCTGAGGGTGGGAACAATGATTTATTAAGTTCTGATGAATCATCATCAAGTGATACTTTAACTGAATCAGTGAAGACACCTAATAGTAGTGATGATGAAGATATAAAAAAATTAAGAAAACCGAAGGGTAAAAAATTTAGGGGCAAAGAATCTGAAGAATTTTGCTTTAACATGAGATTTGAATCAGCAGGACAGTTCAGGCAAGCTGTTCAAGACTATGCTTTGAAGAATGGGAAGGTTATTAAATTTACTAGGTCTGGTGAGAAAAATGTAGAGGCTAGGTGTAGTATCAAATGCCCTTAGAGGATTTATGAAAGCTTAACACAAAGGAATGAAGCATTTGTGATTAAGAGATATGATTCGGAGCATAAATGCTCTAGACTAACAAGAAACAAGCAAACCTCATCTAAATGGCTTGCAAGGCACTACATGAAAATTTTAGGAAAAAATTAGACTGGAATATACTTGAAATGCAAAGGGATATTGATCAAAAATTTGTCATGTCAATCACTAAGAATATATGTTATAGAGCCAGAGCAAGGGCATTGAAAGCTTTATCAGGCTCATTGTTGATCATTATAATATGTTATCATCTTATGTAGCAAAACTGAAGAAGGTGTACAAACATGGGCTGTTTTCCATAATGGTTGAGGATCATAACAAATTCAAAAGAATGTTTGTTGGTTTTGATGCATTGGAAAAAGAGTTTTTGGGTGGTTGTAGGCCCGTGATTTCATTGGATGAGTGTTTTTTGAAGTCAGAAGCTGGTAGTCAACTACTATTTGTAGTTGGTAGGGATGGAAACAATCAGATGTTTTCAATATGTTGGGCTGTGGTTGAAGGTGAGAATGAAGACTCATGAAGGTGGTTTTTGATAAGATTAACTGAACACTTAGACATTGTAGATGATTTTGGATGGACAATTATAAGTGATCAGCAAAAGGTATAAGTGAACACTTAGACTTTGTTTTTGTTATCTCATGTTTTTTATATCATGTATGTATAATCTAATTATGTTTGTTTGTCTCTTATAGGATCTTCAAAATGCAGTTAAGGCTTTTATGCCTAATACAGAACATAGAAACTGCGCAAGGCATTTATATGCTAATTGGAAGAAGAAGCATGTGGGTTATGCTTTGAAGAACCTTTTCTGGAAGGCTGCAAAGAGCACCACAGAAGCTCAATTCAATGAACACAGATATGAGATGAAGGTACTTTCTCAAGTTGCACATGATGATTTCATTAAAATTGGTTCAGACAAGTTCTGTAAATTTAAAATCAGTACATTGCCAAAATATGAGATCATTGACAATAACATGTCTGAATATTTTAATAAATATATTTTGAGGGCAAGAAATAGGCCTTTGATTGACATGTTAGAGGACATTAGAAGGACAATAATGAAAATGATGGCAGAAAAAAGGGAGATGATAATGAAAAATGATGATACCATATGCCCTAAAATTAGAAGAAAAAAAAATAAAAGAGAACAAAGTTGTTTGTGGCTTCTGCATAGCAACATATGCTGGATATAAGAAGTTTGAGGTTAAACACATAGATAACAACTATGTTGTAGATCTAGAACAAAATAATTGCTCATGCAGGATGTGGGAACTTACTAGCATCCCTTGTCCTCATGTCATTTCATCAATTCATTGGTTGGGAGAGGATCCCACAGAATATGTTCATGAATATTTTAAGAAGTCCACATACCTAAGGGTATATAAGCATCTTATTCAGTCATTAAATGGGAAAAAAATGTGGGCAAAGATTGAGTCTGAACCTATCTTACCTCCCATTGCGAAAAGACAAACAGGGAGACCAAAAAGAGCAAGGAACAAGGATAAAAGTGAGAAGGAGAAAGAAGAAACAAGTACAACAAAGATGAGTAAGAATGGGGTGCAGATGAAATGTACATAGTGCAGTACATATGACCATAACAAAAGGTCATGCAAAAATAAGGATAAAAGACCAGTATCAAGTGAACCATTATCTAGTTAGGTAACTTAATATTTGTCCTTACCTGTTTACCAACAAATCTATTTTTTACAATCTGTTTTGAAACAATGGAAGAAAAGGGGGAGACCACATAAGAACCAGGGTGTGCAAATCAATTTAGAGAACCAAGGTGTACAAATCAATTTGTAGAACCAAGATGAGCAAATTAATTTGGAGAACCAAGGTGTGCAAATTAATTTGGAGAACCAGGGTGTGCAGTCACCTGCAAAGAGATCAAAGATGGTTGTTATTAAGAGATCTGTTAGTTATGAGAAGCTTGTGCACAAGGAGAGGGCTATGACAACAAAGGGATTTGGAGTAACAATTGGCACTGAAATATGAAATACATATGTGCATGTAAGTTATTTAATTTCAATTATAAATTATAGATTTCAGTTATCTAATTCTAAGTTTCATGTAGATGTCTAATATAAAAGTTAGAATACTCCATGAATGAAGATTTGGAGGAGGACAGTTTGTCCATGAAGGCACCCAGGTGAGCCAACCCACTCAATGCACCCAACCCACCCAAGGCACTCAACAGAGCACCACCTCAGTAAGGAACAGCAACAGACTCAAAAAAAAAAAGCCAGACAATCAATCATCTTCAAGTGTTAGGATTGATGTGGATTGATATGGATTGTATGTAGATTGTATGTGGATTGATATGTCGATTGATATGTTTATGGATTGTATGTGGATCAGTCATGGATTGTATGTGGATTGATACATCAATTTATGGATTGTATTTGGATCAGTCATGGATTGTATGTGAATTGATATGAATTGATATGTGAATTGATATGAATTGATATGTGGATTATATATGGTAATCATTACTTGACTTTGTATGAATTATGTGTCATTCTGAGTTTTATGTATGTGGCATATGGAATTCTAAATTTTATGTATATGAAATGATGTGTACTAGTTGAATTGCGTACTGTGCAATAAATAGCTATGTTATAAATGACAAAGTTCATGTATTTTATTGTTAAAAGTGGCAAAGTTCATGTATGGTTAGGTTAAAAGTGGCAAAGTTAATGTATTTTTACGTTAAAAGTAGCAAAATTTGTGTATTTTTACGTTAAAAGTGGCAAAGTTAGTGTATTTTTTCGTAGAAGTGGTAAAGTTCTTGTATTTTTTGGTGCACAGTTCACTAACAGATTGAAACATGTTAAAATATATTATCTTCAAATATACATGAGAGGATAACATCAAAATACATAAACCAAATTACTTCATGGTAGTAGCTTTAGACCATTGTCTTTGTTCCCACCCCCAAATAACATACTAGAAAATATAATACATATAATAACAAACATCATACACATACTATCCTTCCTTAAATTGACTTATTTTTTATCATTCCTCAGTTGAGCTATCTCATCTTCAAGTGTTGCAATTCTTTCTTGAAATGTCCTTTCTTTCTTGAAATGTCCTTTCTTTCATCTTACTCAATTCTATCCTTTCTTCCATTATCTTCAGTTTCTCGAGAAGATTTTTTTTTTCCTCAATCAAACCTCGCAGAATATCCTTTGTGTGGCCGTGATCCTTAGGATCATGCCACGCAAAGAAGTGGCAATCATTCTCATGTTAAAAGATAGGAGTGAGTGATTACAATAAAGAATTAAATTTGGAGTGAGGTGATTACAAGAGATCATACCTTCCAATGTCTGCATCCCCAAAACATTCTTCCGAGATTTCTTTGGCTCCATGTGGTGAACAGAACAACTTGCACGTTATGGCAGCAATGCGGAGCAACAACCTGTAATGAATTCACTGAAGATTCCTCCATTCGTCCCACGGTTTCCCTTCCTGATATGATCGTCCCTTCGTGCCCTAATCCGACGACAAAGACTCCAGAAGACGTGCCCTAATCCGGCACAAAGGCGACAAAAATTCCCCTCTTCGCAGTGTTCGAGCAGGCGAGTAGGTAAAATAAGAACTAGGGCATCGAGCGCGCCCAACTTGAAGACGACGGGAAAATTACCATTTTGCCCCTCCCCGTTTCAAAAAACATTAGCATTATGGTGAGTAATTTCGTAATTTTATGTTACCATTTACTCGTCCGTTGAAATATATGTCATGTTGGTAAAGTAACTTATCACGTCGTCGCCGTTAACAACCATGTCAGCAAAAATCGTCAGAAAAGACGGTGCGTGCTAAACATGGTGATGGAATTAAAGTTTGAGTATTTTCTTATTAACGAAAAAAAATTATACTAGAAATGAAAAAATATCCAAAATTCATATTATTATTTTTTAAAAATTTACCCTATAAATAATGCCCTCCCTACAAATAATGTCCTCCGTCTTGTAGGGAGCCAAATGCCCCTTGCAAGGTCAAGGAAAATGTTCTGCTAAGTTTGACACTACTCAAAAGTGGGTCCAGTCCAGGTCAGAGTTTGCTGCTGATGATGATAAAAGAATCTCTACAGAGGGAAGTCATGGGACACGAGCAGAGAACAAAGAATTCCAAAATAAATTGTTCACATGGATGGAACTTTCCAAGCCTAATTCTAATAATTCCACACACAAGGTTGGCTTGGAATGCTCCCATGTGAGACACTGCCCACAGCTCAGCTAAGTTGTCACTTGAACCCTTCGTCCCTTCCCTCATTTAAGTCCTTCAACTTATCTTAGTAGCGTGCCCACACCGACTATCACCTCCAGTTTTGCTGATAACTTTATCCCTTGTTAATTTAGTCCTTATTTTTAACTCCCTTGTTATCTAATACCAAGAATCAGGCAGGTCTCATGACATTAAAGAATATTTTGGAAGGCATGGAAATAAAGTATTCACCGCAATTAATACTTGTTTTGGGCGATGAGCTCTAAGAAAACATTTTTTATTGTTTTAAAAAAATAAGCATTGGTCAGATAAGACCATGCTTGTCCTCTGCCTTAGAAAGCAGGTGTCAACCTAGGTAATTAAAAATCCCTTTATTAAACTGAACCGAATCAAACTGGAGCTTCCATAGAACTTCTTTATGACCAGAAATTATGTTATAGAACTTCTTTATAGATATAAGATGAACACGAAAATCACACGAGAAATTGACTTGGGAATCTTAGGCTAAGATTGCTAACCAGTAGATAGAAATATGAGCATAGGATTTGAAATCTAACCTTGAAATGGATAAGTGTCCATCCATGCAGGGTGCAGGTTCTCTGGAGATTGCCTGCATTGTTTATGAACCAATTGATATCTATAAAGGCTAATCTAGCAGATGCTTTTGAAAATTGAGGCAATTATACCGATTGTGTTAATGGTTACTTGTAGCACACAGACAAGCATAATCATGGAAAACAGTAAAGGTTAAAAAAGCAGAATGATAAAGTTGAAATTTTCAGAGGGAATATTTCTCAAAGGTAAAGACAGTGATCTTTAGCTTTAACTTAAGTACTTTGGTTTAATCTCCATCTACTAACAAGATTCTTCCTGGACCACATTAAGGAAGGTATAACATCATTGTCTATAAAACATGTTAAAGACTGGATAAAGTTAGCATTACCACCTTCCAGTAGAAAGGTCCTCTGGAACCAACTTTGTTTATGAGATTACTGATACTACAATTTGAAAGAAAAAAAAAAAACTTAAAAGAGATGGGCAAACAATTACGAAATAAATTGAGAAAGCTAAGCTTCCATTTAATCCATCCCTGCTGTGATTACAAGGGATTGTATGGTCTCTATCTACAAAAGAATGATCTGTCTCATCTATAATTACAGGAAGAAAGAAGGTACTTGCAGCAAAGAGATCAGAACTAAAACAAAAAACAAAGAACAACCAAAAATAATTAGGACTAATCAACCTTCACCAATTTGCCAAAAAATTATTTCCCCACTTTTTTCTTATTATCTACTCTTTCTGTATTGGTATGATGAATCAAGTTAAAGTCTCCCTCTTGCCATGGAAGAAGGCCAGTTTGTGGGTCAATAAAGACCTCGGAAACCCAATCCCTAAGCCCGGTGTCATTGACCTCACAGAATCTGCTTGGCCAATCTGGCGGCTCCACTGGCTTTGTTCCTAGTCCTGGTGCCCTGTCCTTTGATCCTACATTCTCCTGATTCTGCCAATCAGCAACATATGTTGCTACTCTTCTGTAAAACTTCTCCTTGAACACTTCCCACACTTGATACTTATAATGGTTGATCCCCATAAGTCCCTTCTCCATGTTCACATATTTCATCCCATCTTTCAAATGGAAATGGTGAACAACATTGATAAGAGAATGATTCAATGCCTCTGGCCGAACAATCGACTTGTGCCTCTCAGGTGCAAGCACCCTACACGTATATCCCAGTATGACACCCTCCAATGGCATCGTCTTTCTCCCAGAAGGTCCAAAACTATAACATGTTGTACGAAGTTCAGCCACTGAAGGAATGCTAGAGTAATTCTGGAGAATGCCATGCAGTGTGATATTCGACGGGAGATATAAGAACTCATCAACATCAATGAATCCTACCCACTCACAATCACCTCGAGCACGAAGAGCGCAATGAGCAAAACCAGCTTCTTGAGTCTTGACCCATGGCCACAAATGGCGAGTGACCTTGTAATTGGAAGACATGGCTAACAATTCAATCACTTTCTCAATGTCATCATCACTATCATTGTCATATATGAACCACCGCTCGACCCCAATATGGTCATGGTAAATGATCCACTCTGGGAGGAACTTGGCTTGGTTGCGCAGCATTGTGCACACACACATGGTGTATTGCTTCCTCCTCCAAGGCAGGAGAGTGTCCGGGCGGGCAACTGAGGGGAGGGTAACTGCGCCGCGTCCCTTAGTCTGGACTGATACCAGGGGAGGAGGATTGGGGTCAGATAGGCTTAGTAGACGAAGAAGGATGCTGGTTGGGGTGATGCACCGGAAGATTTCCTGGGCTGCAGTGAGAGCAGGGGAGGTGAGAAGGTACTTGGGCTTGGCAAAGTTCCAGCCAAAGACACACTCAAAGCGAGAGGGGTCAGTGAAGCGATCAGAACGGAGGTTGAAGCCTTTGGCAAAGACAATGGTAGAGTTATCATAGGGGTCAAGGAGGGCGGCATAGGCAAGGTGATCCCACGGCCGGGGTTGGAGTGGAGGGAGGTTAGGGGAGAGGGAAATGGAGAAGCCACGAGGACCAAGGGGACAACGGATGAAGGGAGGAGGAAAGGAGGGGAGAATGGCCGTGAGCTGGATCTCAGGAGTGCGGGAAGATGACTTGTTTGGTGGATAGTATAGGCACAGTAGGTTGGACTTGGGGAGGAAGGTAGGGAATTGAAGGAAAATGAGGACTTGATCCGGGAAGGAGATGGCTTCTTGGATGTGGATGGAAGAATCCTTGGTGGATTGTCGCCGGAGGAAGGAGTGGTCGGAGGCAATCGCACTGATGGCCGAGGTCTGCCATGTTGGTAGAAGCACTGGCCGGAATGAAACTGTACAATTTCATATCATATATGCGTCAGAATTCGAGAAGAAAATAATTGATTTTTCCATAAAATAGAGAATCTCCGAAGATAAACATTGGAAGATGCTGAAATAATGCTTTCAAGTTAAAAAAAAAACTGGAAATTTGTCTCTTGACCACAGAAAGCAGTGAAGAACTTAACACCTTTGATTTCAAGAACAGATACGTGGAAAAAAATGAAAAAAGTTAAAATTAGAAATCTTATTGCACAATAAAGGAAAAAAAAATAATTTATCCGATTTAGATAGGAACTAACAGTAAAAAAGTGAATTCAGTGTCAAGAAAGGATTTCGAATTACTATATGCATCAACATCTACAAATAATATTCTTTTTAAGTGGGAAAATATATTGGAAAGAACTAAGAGAATCAAATAGCATTCTTTTCGAGAATGGAGTATATCGAATAACCTAATCCATGAAATTTGCGCATAGTTCTTTCACGACTTACTAGAGAAAAAGGAAATAAAACACATTCAAATTTTGATGATAAATAGATCTTTTCTACACAAAACAAACACCCAAGAAAGAAAACCAATGAAGAAACTATGGATCTCAATCCATACCATTTAGCTAAACGACAGTAAGCAAACAGAACCATCAACAACAAGCAAAAGGAAGAAGGGAAAAGGTAACAATTTGGAATTCCATTGATTACCTCCGAAGATACGGAAGGTGGAAAGGGCGACGGAGGCGAAGAGTGCGCAGAAGAGGAAGGCAAAGAGCGTAGACCACGAGAACAGGGCAGAGGAGGATCCCTTGGCCACAGCCCTTCCCCCTCCGCCGGCTCTCCTCCGGTCTCTCATGGCCTCAGCAAGCTCGGCCGCCGCAGCGCAGCACCAGATCCAAGCCTCCTCCTCCTCCTCTACCTCGCTTGCAGTTAGTCATAGGCAGGCAACCCGATCGCCGCAGGAGCAGGTCTCCCCAAGCGGTGGTTATATGGAAGCAAGGAGAAATCACCGCACGAGAAAAGGAGTGAGGGAGAGAGAGAGAGAGAGAGAGAGAGAGAGGCGATCTTTGTCAATCTATGGTTGCTGTCCGCGTTGAGGGTTCGCTTCTTTGGATTGGGTCGACATAAATTACTTTTGCTTGGAATTATGCAGGGGAATAATAATAATAATAATTAAGGAGTGCGACTGGGATTGGCTTTTGAAATTTAACGGCACCGTCGACGAAACATTCTACCCGAGTCTTACGCGTCACATCGAAGAGGAGCCACAGGATTTCTTTTGCTTTACTTCCTCTGCTATGGCACCTTGGAAGCATGCTCTTTAATCGTCATAAAAATTAATAAAGACACACAATATATTATTATTATTGGAATTTATAAGCTTAATTTTATTAGTATAATATTTTTTTTATTTTACAGTAGTTTTTAAGAGTATATTTTGAGTTATATTCACTTTAACCCCTAAATTTAAAAAAGTTTCATTTTGATGCAAGAAATTTATTTTCGGGTAAAGGGTGATTTTTGTGAAAATAGGGTAAAAATACTTCTTAACTTTTTTTGGTTGATTTTTACCCTTTAAACAAATAAAAATAGTTAAAAAATATCTTCGAACTATTAGAAATGAGTAAAAATATCTCTAAATTTATTTTTTGATAAACTTTTTACCCTTAGACAAACGCTAGTTAAAAAATACTAATATGTTTATCTATTTCTAAGGAAAAAACTTTTTTTACCTTTAGACATGGGTAAAAATATTGATATTTTTTAATTATTTTCATTTATCTAAGAGTAAAAAATCTATCAAAAAATAAGTTTACGAATATTTTTACTCATTTCTAATAGTTCGATGACATTTTTCAACTGTTTTCATTTATTTAAGGGTAAAAATCAACCAAAGAAGAGTTTAGGAGTATTTTTACTCTATTTTCAATAGTTCGAAGGCAAAAATCACATTTAACTATTTATTTTTAGCTCCACTTTGATCATTAAAGTCAAAGATAACAATAGGTCGTGTTTAGCTCGGGTGAGCTTGTGCTTTCTAGAAATATGAAGAGATGGTCCGGCACGACTCAAGACTCACCCCTTCGGGTTCAGTTAGACAAGAGCTAGCCCAATTATATAAAGGAAAATTAGACTAAAAAATCATAAAATTATAAAAAATTTACGTTCTACTCAAGATTTCAAAATTCGCCTGTAAATGCACAACGTTTACATCTGTTTATGTTATTTACCAAATCGTCAAGCGTTGTCTCAACTTAGCTAACGTGGAGGTAAACGGCGCTTGCGTGGCCTGACAGCTGCATACGTGGCCTGCCACGTACATCTAGGCACGGTTAATAAATGAAAACAAAGCTTTTTTTACTTAATTTTTAAACACTTACCGTTTTACCATTTTACCCTAAACTTGAAAACGATCGGCGCAGGCGATTAGGGTTGTTCTCAAGGCCATCTCTATGTGAGCGAGCGTGGTGGCGACCTGTCGACGTTGGTGATCGAAGATTATGTGGTCATCTCTTTTCTCTCGGCGCATGTGAGTACAGTAGCTCTTTAGTTGTTTATTTTGTCGAAAAATTTAATATTGATCATTAAATTATTGTATTCTACCACTTGTTGTTCTTTAGTTGTTTAATTTTAACAAATATGTTGTCTGTATGTTGTCTCTCTGTCTGTATGTAATGTAGGGCAAATTAGTTGTTTAATACATCTTTTGTTTGTATGTTGTTTGTATATTGTCATCTAGTTATTTGTTTATTGATTGCAAACAATGATCAGTGCAGTTGTGGTCCCTAAAATGTCTGTCCCATTTAATTTGCATTTGTACCATAGTGGGAAGATGTTATTCATCCTCAAACAGAATATGTCAAAGGGCAAATGAGTTTAATAGAGGAGAACAGTGACAAAATGTCAATGGGAGAGCTCGAATCCATTCTGCATGAGTTAGGCTACGGTCGATCGACCTCAAAAAATATGGTATCGAGTTCTAAAATACAACCTCGATACTGGGATTATGGAATTAAAGATTGATAGTCATGTAAGGGAGATGGTTGAGCATGGGACCAGTCATGGCCTAATTGATGTGTACGTAGAAGCTTTAAAGGAAAGAGAAGCTGTGGATCATGCAGTTGAAGTTCCTGTTGAGAGAATTGGTGTGCAAGATGCAGTTATTGAATCTAATGATTCTAAGTATCTCCCAGAAACTGATGGCTTTGAGAGTATGGATGATGATGACAATGCCACTGAACATGATGATGATGATGACTTTGTGGTTGCAATGCAGAACATGAGAACTTATAAGCAACTTAAGAAAAATAAAAAAAGAAGTAGAAGAAGAAGGAGATCAGGACAAGTAGATCAGCATGAGGGACAACAGCAAGAAGGAGAACAACATGAGGGACAACAACAAGAAGGAGAACAACATGAGGGACAACAAGTGGGTGTGCAAGAAGAAGATGAAGAAAGTTCTGATGAGAATCCTCCCACTCCTAATACTAGTGAAGATGAGTTGCATGGAGCAAGGGAAAGAAGAAGAGAGTTTACTTCAATCATAAAAACATAAGATCATGTGATCCTTTTTCTGTTGGAATATGGTTTGAATCACATGTTCAATTTAAGCATGCATTACAAGTTATGCTATTATTGGTGGTTTTAACATAAAATGGAGGAGGTCAGACAAGGATAGATGTGTGGGAATATGCACTGAGGGTTGTAATTGGACTATTAAGGCTAGTATGACACAAAAAAAGAAAGCTTTAAGTGTCAAGGAATACACAAAGGTGCACACATGTACTAGACCTTCTAGGAATAAGCAAGCCTCATATCAATGGTTTGCAAGGCACTATTTGGACAGATTTAGACAAAATACAAATTGGGGGGTGTTGGACATGTTGTTAAATCTTGATAAGGACTACGGTATCAAGGTTAGCTCAGCCACTTGTTACAAAGCAATGAGACATGCACGGAAGATGATTCTTGAAACTTTAGAAGAGCACTACAACTTGGTTCCCTCATACATGGCTAAGTTAAAGAGGGTGAACAGAAACAACTTCTTTGATTTACAAGTTGAGAGAGGTCCAAACTTAGAAGTTATATTGAAGAGATTTTATGTACGATTTGAGGGACTGCGAAGTGGTTTTTTACGTGGCTGTAGACCTGTAATAAGTTTGGATGATTGCCTAAAGACACAAATTGGAGGACAACTGTTGAGTGTCATTGGTCGTGATGGGAACAATCAGATGTTCCCAATCGCTTAGGCAGTAGTTGAAGGTGAAAATCAAGACTCTTGTACTTGGTTTCTTGAAAGGTTGGCTTTAGATTTGCGCATTACAGACGGCTTTGGGATGACTGTCATAAATGACCGGCATAAGGTAAAATTGGTAGATCTTAAAATATTTTGAAACCTTGTGATTTTTATTTCTTAATCATTTACTTGTTCATGCTTCTAATTTGTCAGGGTCTTGAAAATATTGTGAGGACAATTATGCCTCAAGTTAAGCACCGTAACTGTGCCAGACATATCTATGCAAACTGGAAAAAATATATAATGGATATGGACTGAAGAATCTCTTTTGGAGGGCTGTCAAGAGCACTACAGAAGTAGACTTTAGACATGCTTTGGATGAGATGAGGGCAATATCACCTGCAGCAGTTGAGGCTTTTACATAGATTAGGGTTAAAAAGTTTTGTAGGTTGTACATCAATGTACTGCCCACATGCGAGGTGGTAGAAAACAACATGTCAGAGTGCTTTAATGCATATATATTGAAGGCAAGGACAAAACCTTTAATTGATATGTTGAAGAAGATAAGAAATAGTATTATGCAAAGAATTACAGTGAAGAGGGGGCAGATATTGTCTTGGACTGATGAATTGTGCCCAAGGATCAAGAAAAAGTTAGAAAAGAATAAGTTAGCTAGTAGAGGTTCTATTCCAACCCCAGCTAGACAAAAATAGGTAACTATGAATCCCTTGTCCCCATGCTGCTACATGATTTTAGAAATATTGGTAGATCTTAACATATTTTGAAACTATGTGATTGTTCAAGTTCGAAGTTTCTAAAGATGACAATAGGTTTGTTGTGGATCTTGGGGTCAAGACTTGTGGATGCAGGATGTGGCAGCTATGTGGGATCCCCTGTCCCCACGCAATAGCTACGATTAATTATTTGGGTCGTGACCCTACTAACTTCATAGATAATCACCTGAAGAAAACAACCTACATGTTGGCTTATGAATCCACTATTGAGCCTATAAATGGACAAAAGATGTGGCCAACAATGAATGAACCTTTACTACCTTCAAAATTTTTGAAAAAAGCGGATAGACCCAAGAAAGTTAAGAGAAAGGACAAGTCTGAGCAAGATTCCAACAAAATAGTCAAGTGCACCATATTGATGGATATGAGTACAACAAAAGGACTTGTCCAAACAAGGGACAACAACAAGATTCAAGCTCTGGAGTACCATCCCTAGAAGAAAAGAGGTAGACCTCGATAGGACACCACTGCTCCTCTACAGAAAATCACATCAGCAAAACTTGATAAACTTGCGAGTCAAGATAATAAAGCACCACCTAAGATGAGATCTAAGATCCCAATAAGAAAGAATAATGCACCATCAGCCCCTAGAAGCCAAGGCACTACTGAGCCACCATCTCATCAAAGCCAAGGTACGTACCTTCTCATCAGCATCTCCAAGAAAGAAGGCCGCAATAATAAAGAAGAAAGTACCTTATGAGCAGCTGGTACATGAAGAGAGGGCCAAAGCTATGCGTGGTTATGGGGTTCTCACTAGCACAAAAATAGTAAATGTTTACATGGCGGTAAGTAATAGCCTCTTTTTATTATACTAAAAGATCACATACTTTCATATATATTTTTAAGTTCTACCAATATTTTTGTGACAAATGTCTGGAGAATAGCTTCGCACAACTTACATTAGTACACGTGGAGCTCAATTTACAACTGTGGTAAACCAAGAGCAATCACAGAGCACAAGTATAGCAGCCAAACCATCCGTCCAGCACCAACAGAAAGATAACCAGCATACCAGCACCAACTTGGGCACCTAGTAGAGCAGCACTAGCACAAACAAGGGGAAACAAAAAGAATTACCATCACCAACAAGAAGGAGCCAAAGAATGAGGAAGAAGAAAACTTTCTTTGAATGAGAACAAAACTATGTAGTCATTTATTGTTAAACATGTGATGTTGTTGTGGATAGTGTTGTTAAACATGTGACTTTGTTGTGGAAGTATTTTGGTGAAGTTTTTTGGTATTGTGAAATGGTTGTTGTGACTTTGAAATGTTCATTTGTGAATTGAATATAATCTGAAGTTTTTTGGTGCATACTTTGTCAGAATGTAATCAAAATCATGAATGTAAATTTACATGTTGTTATGTGCCAAAAATTGGTAGATCGTAAAATTTTGTCAAACTATGTGAATTTTTTGTCAATTCTTGTAAAACTATGTGATTTTTAGGAAAATTACATAATGAGAGTTGAGAAGTGGCTCACTTCTCAGATTAACATAGTGGCATAATTCTAAGATGAAGTTGTTCAATTACTGACAGAGTAATATACAATAAATAAGTTCTTCATTACTAATAGAAATATATTTTTAGTCTAACATAATGACATACAAGCTGAAGCTGAAGCTGTTCTTCATTACTAACACAAACATGTTCAATTTTCACTAAAAACCATTATACTGACAATAACACCAAATACAATCAAAAGAACCATGAATACATGGCTATTCATCATTGACTTGTTCACTTTCATCTGCTCTTTGATATTTCAAGTCATTTAATTCTTCTTCTAGTGTCATGTTCTCCTTTCCATTGCTTGAACCTTCTCTTCCAAAAGCTCAATTTTCATCAGATGAACTTCATTCGTCCATTTTAATAGTTTAATCTGATCAATCAAACTCTTCTTATCGGATATTAAAGAGCGCAATTGATTTATCATGAGCCCTTGCTCCTCTGAATCATGTCATTCGAAAAATTTACAATACTCAGCCTACAGAAACTTTAATCATTAACACTACAAAGATTAAGATGGATTTACATTAGGAAATATGACACATCGGCCAAAATCTTCGCCCCGGATGCTTCAGGGTCCACGAGGTAAGAAGTTTAGCTTTCGTTCCGTGTTTGTAAAAAAAAATATCCTCCTGACAATATAGAATCAATAGAAGCTTCGCCGATCTCCATACTTGACATCTTAGCTTCGTTCGGCTAGACTGGGAGAAAAATTAGGGTTCTTCATTAGGGAAAAATAGGTGAACCCGATTAAGTGGGAGTGAAAATGACAAATGACTAGATTGCCCTCGTAAATTGGGAGAAAGTTGAGGGCAAAAATAGAATTTCGTAAAGTGGGAAAAAGTGGAGAGCAAAAAGTTGTCAATGGCAGGCCACGTATGCAGCCGTCAGGCCACGCAAGCACCGTTTATCTCCACGCCAGCTAAGTTGAGAAAACATTTGACGATTTGATCAATGACATAAATGGATGTAAACGTTGTGCATTTACAGGCAAATTTTGAAATCCTGGGTAGAATGTAAAATTTCTGCAAACCTTATGATTTTTTAGTCTAATTTTCCTTATATAAATAATATAATATAATAATATACCAAAAATATTTTATATTTGTGAATATATTTTGGAAAAGAAAATTTTATTTGTATAGACCTCACCGAAAAAGGCAACTTACATATTTTTTACGATTCTATATATTAGATATTTAAAGGATGTTCTTTTACAATTCTTTTTTACAAATATTTGAAATTTTACAATCTTAATTTTTAAGTTCTGACTTCCCACTTGGTTCTCATATTTGACTTGCTAGAGTTTCATCCCCTCCTGACAATGAAGATATATCATGTCTTTTCTGATCTTGTAGTTTACCTTCAACATATAACGAATCATTAAAGCAAATGCATATTTTTACCGTTCATGTTGATAAGCGAAATTACTACGAATTACCATCAAATATATCATCAAAGACTTTAAGAAAATGAATTGTTGGGCTAAGGTTTTCAACATTGACTTCAATCTTGGTTTTGATGATAATAAACTATGAACTAATATTTGATTGAGAAATACACAACATCGACGACCGGAAAGATGAATGCAAAATCGGAAAAACTCAAGTGCTCATTGTTAGGATCGATGAAAAGAATAGAAGTCTAGGTTTTGGGGTTTTAGAATAATTGCAAAATCCTTGTGATGTTTGATGATGGAGTTGAAAATCGAATTAGAAACTCAAAATCTGAACAGAATCCGAACGGGTGCTAAAATTGCCCTCTGGACAGTTCGATCGATGGTACAACCGAAGGGTAGATCGACCGACATTCGACCGCTTGATCAATTGATGGACCCAATGGCTCTTTTTTCAATCGCTGGGTTTTATTGAGCACGCGACTTGGTTTTTTGGTTGCCTATATAAAGCCTTTACCCGCTTTCCTTGAGTGCTATTAAGCATATCGAGCCATTCTTGAAAGCCTTTCTTGAGTTTCATTGAGTCATATTTTTAAGAACACCTAGTTTAGAGCTTTCCACCTTGATTGGGCATTTGCACTCTTTGATTCATCATCAAAGGCGTCAAGAGGAGCTAGGAGCTTGTCTTTTAGAGCTAAGTGTGTTTGTTTCTATTATTTCTCCATTTAATTATATTTTGATTTGTTTTGTGTTTTCATTTTAAAGGTTAAGTATAGGCCTAGGATTTAGGTCTCGGTTGAGTGGTAGTCTTGGTGTAGAAGCATAAACCCACTTGTCTAACTAGATTTTATGGTTGCCTTGGAGCTTGAAGTGGGAAGGTGTCTTATGAGAGAATGTCCTAATCACTCGATGTAAATCCTCGTGGAGGAATCTTACTATCTAGTGATTTGGTTGAAATTCTAAACGTGGAGCTTAGGTAGTGGATGCAGGCTTGGTTAGAAGCCAAACATGCATTATAAGTTTGTGTATTTGCATTATTCACTTGTGGTTGCGCTTAATTGAATTATATTATTACTGCTTATTTGATTGATCTGTCATTTTGCTAATCTTAAGAATCGATTAACTTGGAATTTAGGCTTATTTCTAGTAGCACATTATTTATCCCCCATCTAGTGTGTCATTTCCTCTCACATTTGGTATCAGAGCGAGTTCATAGTTTGATATTCATCATCTCTTCTACATTAAACTCTAATTGACATGACATTAGAGTGTTTGGTTTTCGCACCTCCTAGGTTTGATAGTTCAAGCTTTGATCTTTTGGAACATAGAACGTACACTTTTTTAAAGACTCAAGATTTAAATATTCATAACATGTTAAAAGTTGAATATATTGAGTCTAAGGTCGATATACATGCTTGGAATCAAAATGAGATTAAATTATTTAAATTAAATACAAAAGCCATAAATTGCATATTTTGTTCTTTGCAAAATAAAATCTTTGAAAAAATCATGCATTGCATATTAGCATTTGATTTGTATGTCACTTTAAACATATTGTATCATTATATATGCCAAAATCAAAGAGTTGAAGACTTTTATTGAATATGGTGATTACAATGGTCATCTCCCTACTACTAATAAAGTTTTTTCATGCCCATAGTGCTTTTAGTCAAATGAGCTACACCGAATGCTGAAAAAAGAAAGATAATTTGTTGTTCTTACAAAGAGAATGAGCATATTAATTAAGAAGAATTGTCCTTCGTTGAAGAAAAAGCCAAAGGAGAAGTGTGCTTCCCTATCTGCATTCAAAATCAAGTGAAGCTTTTTCTAAGTATGACTCCGAAGGCACATCCAACTTTTGCCTCGTGAGACTCAAAGATGAGGAAACATCTTCTACGATGTTTTGAATATTGAGATTAAGGACTTGAAAATAAAAAATATGAATTTGAAAACTAGAAAATAAAATATGAAAATGAAATGAAATTGAAAAATAATGGTTTTGAAAATATTTCAAAAATTAAGAATGAAAATTTAAGGGTAGAAAACTCAAAACTCAAAAATAAAAATAAAAAAATTGTTGAAATCTAAATTACATGATGTTCTTGCCTGAACACGAGGTGATGCGGTCTTGCGCATCATCTAGTCTAGTGTAACTCCAACGAGGGAGCTTGCAAAAACACTCTAATGCTCAAGCACGAAGGAATTCCAAGTGGTGGGTATGAAATTGAAATCGAAAGTATATTCGATTTGTGTCGTGTCTGTTTACAATGAAGGGTAGGGATATCTCAAGCAATGATGTCTCCTGAATCTCGCGGGGATATGCCCGGAACGGGTCGAGATTTATCTCGAAGATGCCGGGCTTATTGTTGTTGAACCCCTAATAATTAATGAAAGACATATGTGTCCTTGTACGATCGGGTGGAGCCTCCCCCCTCCTCCCGGGCTAAATATTGTTTGGCTTGACTTGAGTTTGGTTCATGCAATGTGGGCATTCCTGGGCCTGATCCAGTTGGGCCCAAAGTGCTAGTCCAGTTCATAACCCCCAAGCTTGGTCAGAGGTTCGATGACTTCGTGTCAAGCTCTAGTAGTGTGCCGACTTTGCCTGTCTGTCGAGCTCTAAGTATGTACCGAGATCTAACTTCGGGTAGACTTTGAGAAGTGTACATGTGCTGCTTTCTGTTCTTGAATGGCCGAGGTAGATGTGATCGACATATCTTAGTTATGTCATTTTGTGACTTTTCGGTTTCTATATCCAGTGTGGTGGTTGCGCAGAGGAGGAGTGCTTCTTTCCACGTGGCAGCCTTCTATTGTTGTTTGTCCATTGGCATTAAATTTTGCCTGGGAAAGTAATCATGATGCAGAGAGTTGCCCAGTGTCTCGATGCATTTTGGGGAATAGTCATTGATGGATCGGTCGGTTGAGATTTATTCTTCTGCCATAGTACGACTGTTAGCCGTCCGATGAGGAGGTTACTGCATCTTGACCTTTAAAGCCGCCTCCCTTCCCTCATTTTGTGCTTTTTTGTGCCCCACGTTCTTGTCTCTTTCACGCTCGTGCTTTTGAGGTCTTCGCCGATGACATTGCTGCTCTGATCATTTCCTTCAATGTCGTTGCCTCCTCTTGGTAAGCCTTCTTGACTCTACCCTTGGCTTTTTGCATCGTCGAGGTAGGCCTTAGGTTGATAGGTTTTACTGACTTGTCCCTATTCATTAGGGTTTCTAATCTTCGCCGGTTTGATGGGGAAGGAGGGTGATAGCGTTGAGTTGGTAGTAGGTGCATCGAGCAGAGCCTCAGACCCGTACTCATGGGTCAATGACGAGATAAGGCAGCAGATCTTGATAATGACTAGCTCCAGCAGTATCAAGGCCTTCCGTAGGAGCGTATTAGTTTCTCGTTCAAATGATGCAGAGGCCTCCGAGTGTCTCCCTTGCTCTTCGGAGGATAGGGTATCATTGTAGGAGAGATCCTAAGTTCTTTTTCGTGTATCAGACAATGTTCGAAGACCTCGGGGTCCGGTTGCCCTTTATTAGCCTTTGAGCGTGGTGTGCTGATTCAGGCAAACATTGCTATGATAATTTATATTTTTGTATTTGATTTGTGTATAAATTGATGTAAACATGAAATTTCTAATTTTTCTTTATTTTTTTTAGGTTCGGGACAAAACATGCATCAGTGACGACTTACAACGGCTAGCCATCACTAAGTCGTCGCTGAAAGTGTATCGTAAATGGTTGATGGCCTGAGCAGCATAGGTTATCACAGTTGCTAATAGCCTTTAGTGACGACTGAGCGACCGTTGATGATAACATTTCAGTGACAACCATCGTTGATGATTACATATCAGCGACAACCAGGGGCGTATGCAGGATCTTGAAAATAGGGAACATAAAAAAAAATTAAAATTAAAATTAAGATGTTTGGTTACAATTTGGGGGTGCGGGGGTAAGCCCGTGCGGTACGGTACAATATAATTATATAAAAATATTTTTAACATAAGACAATCAAAATATATAGATCAACAAATGAGAAACAAATAAAAGTAGTATTTTATAATAAATAAAAATCAACCAATCAAAGTAAAATTTAGTTTTGAGTAGAATTATTTACCTTATAAAATTTGAGTTATATTCATCCAATCAAGAAGATTGTTTAAACCACTTGAAGCTACCCGTTAACAAAGAGATAACATGTATTGTTTCCTTTAAAATAAGTAACAACACAATTCAATGATTTATATATAGAAGATTAAAATTTATCAATCTTAAAATAAATACAAAATTAGAATTAACAATTAAAATTAAAATATAAAATTACTCTTTAAATTTTTTTTAAAATGGGGGACAAAATGTCCCCCATTTGCTATGTTGCATACGCCACTGACGACAACTGTAGCGATCGTCGCTAATAAGTTATTTGTGACGGTTGCGTCGGCCGTCGCAGGTTATTAGCGACGTCCACATTTGCGACGACTCGTTGCAACGGTGTTTGTCGTCCGTGATAATCATCATGGTCTCGAACGCCTCCAATTAAAAGAAAGAGGATTAAGGAATGCTTGAACACCTCCAATTAAGGTACTTGCAAGAATCATGGGCTTCAAGGTGTCATTTTGGATTTAGAATCAACTCGTACAAAGGATTTATATAAAGATCAATTAAAAAGAGAGTTCAATGTATGCCACATTTTAGGCACGTGGGGTGGTATAAGAGTGTAAGAAATTGTTCTCGATTGAGATCAGAAAAGTTTCAAGATCTCCTGGCTGGATGTGGCTCCAGAGCGACATGCAAAGGCACTCCGACGCTCAAGTGAGAACGTATTAAAGATGTGTCTGTGTAAAAATTAGATTTGAAGAGACAACGGGAGGTGCATGATTTGATTTATAAGGCGGGTCTTCGGTGAAAGGTATTTAACGTAGATTTTTCTTTATTTATCACGGGGATATACCATGAATAAGTTAATCGCTGACTTTGCCCTCTAACTGTGTTTTGATTATGTTCGAATCTTTAGGTACATGCCAAAGACGAAAATGCTTTCAGGATGCCTGGGCAGGGTCCTTGGGTCAGACTTGGGCCAGCTCGGCATGATTTGAGTTCCTAAACGGTCAGGCCGAGTTATGCTTCTTGGGCCTATCAAACGGACCCGAGGAGTTTGTCCGATAACAATTAATACCAATGAGAGCTTTTATAAGTTTAAATTGAATAAGGATAAATAGCTCAATTGTAGCCACTATAATATGAGTCTCATGCAATCAATTGATCCTCAAGTCATGCTCAATCAATGAAGCAATGGCTTATGATAGACTAAAAGCACAAATAGGTAACAATTTTAGGTAGTTCCAAAAAAACAAGACTTTTGGGGTATAGTTATGGGTTTCAAGGTGATTTTAGTTTGTGAAATTTTGTAAGCAATCCTTACATAGGTACTTCAGATAATAATTTTTACAAAATTCTTTCCAAAAAACCAAGTTATTCTTTAGTAAGTCTTAAATCAAACTTTTAATCTGTTGATTCAATTAACTCGCCTTATGAACCAAAGTTCACCCATGCATGCTGAAGTTAACGTGTCCTTTTGAAGAGAAAACATACTTAATGGTTGTTATATAAAACACTTCGTAAGACAAAAAAAGTATACATATCATTCTTCTAAATCGACTCAATTATATGTTTCACTCATCGTAGTTTTGAAAGTAATTATATCCCTTCTTCACTTGCATGCAATCCCTCTAGGCCTTGTTTGAACGAGGTGCAATATGATTTAGTAATGTATGATATGGTATGCTATCGTATGATATGGTACTGTAAATATTGGTACTTTGTTTGGGAAGATGGTATGGTATGATTAAATGACAATAACTACGGAGGAGAATGTAATCTTGGCTGAGCTTGATCAACAATGATAAGTAAAAATCTAATTTGATATGGATAAATAAAGGGTATAAGAGGAATTACAAATTTTGATTGAGAATATTTAAAAATAATATTTCAATAAACCACGGGAAATCATTAAATTCATGGTTTAAAAAATTAGCCAAAATTCATGATTTTCAAATCATAAGATTACCAACATAAATCATGATCATCCCTTGGAGGTTTTTCCAAATAAGAGATTGAACAATATATAATACCATGCAAAATCATACCTTACCATAAAACAAACAAAGAGCTAAACACATACAGTACCAAGGCATTTAATAAAAAAAATGTTCTTTTACTTTTTAATTGCCACATCAGCAAGTAGTTTACTGGTTCGTAATTCAATTAAATGTGCCTCTAAGATTGATAGCAAGTCAAAAGGCAATTGATTTTCAAGAACTTCAATAGCTAGGGTTGTTCATTGGGTTGGGTAGACCCAATGAACCCAAGAACCCGACCCAACCCAAACTATTTGGGTTGGATTGGGTCGGGTAATTGGGTTCCTGACCAAAATTGGGTCAGGTCTTGGGTTTTGGGTTTTGGAAACCGATTACCTGAGACTCAATCAGATGACCCGATTATTTATTATTTATAATTATTTTTAAAATACCATATTACCAATTCGTATATGCTAACTTGTTTGGCGATTAGGGTTTCACAATCCCACAGTCCGCCTCCTATTCGTGTTCGACGGTCCCATTTTTGGATTTCCCCTTTTCCTCCGCCAATCTGCCTTTCCCCTCCGCCAGTCCACCTCTCGCCGCTCCGGCGCTCCGCAACATGTTCTTGTTCGAGTGTTCGGCTATTTTCCTTCTCCTCCGCCAGTCCACCTCGTGTAGACACACGCAGGCACGCTGCCTTTCCGACCTTCCCCTCGCCACTCCGGGGCTCCGCAACCTGTTTCTATTTGAGTGTTCGATTGTTTTCCTTCTCCTCTATCAGTCTGCCCTTCCCCTCCGCCAGTCCACGTCGCGCAGACGCATGCAAGCACGCTGCCCTTCTGGCCTCCCTATCACCGCTGCGGTGCTCCGCAACCTATTCCTATTCAAGTGTTCGGGACTTCCCCTTCTCCAGCCCCCGCAACCTATTCCAGTGTTCCTATTTGAGTGTTCGAGTACACTTCTCAAGATTGTTAATAAACAGGTATACCCGACTAGCCGACCCTAGAGGTGGCAATGGGCGGGGCCCACCTGTGCCCAAGGGGCAGGTTGGGCTCACCCTTTGGGCACGTGGGCCGTGCCGAGCCCGAAACGCGTGCCAAGCCCAGCACGGGCCTGGCTGGGCCTGCACCCACAGGCTAGGCCTGGCGCCACCCAGGCCTAGTCTGGTCTGCACTTGGTCTTTTGCGCCGGGCTTGAGGAGTAACTACTTTATTTAATAAAATTGTGTATATACATATAATGACTCTTGGTGTGGTGGTTAGTTCACCACAAAAATGTCTAAAGGTCAGCGGTGAGACTACCACCGGCCTTTAATAATATATTTTCAAAGGTCAAATATGACCCCTAAGGGGGCATTTGGTTCCCTGTAAATGCAAATACTAGAAAAAATATTTGCATGCAAAAGTAAATGCCCGCGAATAGGAGTTGTAATCTACTGTTTGGTTGCCCACAAGTAGACTTGTAACTTTTATTTGTAGACATTTGGTTGACTGCAAATGGAGAAGAGGGAGGTTATTGCGGGTGAGAAAGAGGTTGTCGCAGATGAGAGAGTTGTTGTGAGCAAGAGGGAGACTGTTATGAGCGAGAGAAAGAGGGAGATTGTTGTGAGTGAGAGGAGGCTTTTGCGAGCGAGAGAAAGAGGGAGGTTGTTGAGAGCGAGAGGAAGATGAAAGTTGTCGCGAGCGGGTGGCTGTCGTGAGAGTCCCGAGCAAACAGGAAAGTTGTCATGAGCGAGAGGAAGAGATAAAGCCTTATAATTTGCATGCTACAAATTGGACTTGTGGGCTTTCGAGCTGTAACCCAATTTGCAACCTGTAATTGCAGTATGTAAAAGTCTAACGCTGCAAATAGTTTAATTGTAATCAACCAAATAATTTAATTGATCAAATATTACAAATATAAATGTTGGAAACCAATGTGCGGGCAACCAAACAATCTCTAACCAAGAACCCTTACCACCTTCAATATCAAAGAGTGATCTACAATTTGAGGTCCAAGAACAATTTGTATTTGGACAATTAATATTATTTAGATTAGTTGTGTATTGCCACTCATGATTGATAAATTATTCATCTCATCCCTTTATTTATGTCTTTATGAGATCCTAGTTGGTAAATATATGAATTAAAAAAATTAATTTTTGATAGCTAACCATCATGCTAGTGTGCACATCATATATATATAAGATCCGGTGCTGCCGAATCTAGGAAGAGCTGAATCTTTTGAAACCTGGGTCGTCCAAACTATATTCGAATCTGACTCCATTTCTTATTTTTTATGAAACCTGGTTCGAACCGCATCAAACCAATATTCTGAATCTCTGATCCAAATTAAACACGCCATATATAGATATACTAGTATAACACCTGCACGTTGCGCGAAAAATAAATAAAAATGGAATAAAAATTAAAAACTTAAACAAATATCGAAGTAATCTTAATTTCTAAGTCAGATTTTAAATTAATTTAATTATTTTTAAAATTGATCATAATTAAAATCTTAATTGATTGATGGACAATTTTAATTAATGTATATAGTCAGTTTAATTATTGCAAACATGAAAAATATTATTGATTAATTATAAGTTCTTGAGACACAGTTGAGATGGTGGAGGACACGGAGGAAAAAGATGAGAATGCTCTTGAAAACAAAATCCTAACTTGATGCTCTCTTTTATGTCTCGGTGTCTCGTTGCTCTCGCTTGCTGCTCATGTCGTCGTCATCCAAGTAACCCCTCTCTCTCTATCGTCGTCGCTCATGTTGCTCTTCGAATTTTATTTTAGTAATTAATTATGTCTACTTAATTTCCAATGTTTTGAATTAAATTAATTTTATTTGCTTAATTTTCAAATTTTATTTTACCATAATTAATTATTTGGGCAATTAATTATTCTTGCTTAATTTTTGAAATTTATTTTACCATAGTTAATTATTTTGGTAAGTAATTATGTATGCTTAATTTTTCACATTTCTGAATCCAATTAATTATGCCCGCTTAATTTTTAAATTTTATTTTCCCTCTATTTTATTTTGAGAATTAATTATGTCTGCTTAATTTTCATATTTTATTTTGTCTTTATTTTATTTTGGTAACTAATTATACCTACTTAATTTTCAAATTTTTGGATCCAATTGGTTATGTATCCTTGATTTTCAAATTTTATTTTCACATAATTATTTATTTTGGTAATTAATTATGTGTGCTTAATTTTCAAATTTTAAATCCAATTAATTATGCCTACTTAATTTTCAAATTTTATTTTTTTTATAATTAATTATTTTTGTAATTACTCATGCGCGCTAAAATTTTCAAATTTTCGAATCCAAATAATTATGCACCTTAATTTTCAAATTTTACATTTTCATAATTAATTATATCTGCTTAATTTCTAAATTTTCAACTAATTAATCATGTCTTCTTAATTTTTGAACTTTATTTCTCATAATTAATTATGTCGGCTTAATTTCCAAATTTTCAAATTCAATTAATTAGGTTGGCTTAATTTCTAAATTTTATTTTTCATTTATTTTATTTTAGCACATTCTTAATTTGTTATGCATGCTTACTATATAAGACAACCATTAATTAATTATATTTTGCTTAATTTTCAAAATTTTGAATCTAATTAATTATACATATTTAATTTTCAAATTTTATTTGCCCTTCATTTTATTTTGAATTAATTATATCGGCTTAATTTTTTAATCCAACCAATTATGACCACTAAATTTTTAAATTTTATCTTTCTCTTATTTTTTAGGCACCTTCTTAATTTATAATGCATGCTTACGGTTATAACAACTATTAATTAATTATGTCGACTTAATTTTTAAAATTTTAAATCTTATTAATTATGCATGCTTAATTTTTAAATTTTATTTTTCTTTTATTTTATTTTGATAATTCGTTCTGCTTCATCTAATATTTTAAAAATTTTATTGACCGGTAAGAGGACAAATATTTAATTGGTACTTTTCCAATTACTTTTACATAACATCAATTTCTTTTTTCCTTCATATTTTTCAATTGGACAACGCCATAAGCTAGTATATATATATATAAGCAATATTCAAAAATATCACGTGACACATTCAAAATGAAGTTTGACTGACATAATAGTTTTATATTTTTTTATCATATTTATTTAATTTAAATAATTTTAAATATGATTTATTGTACTTCATTCTTTTTATATATTTAATTATTGTGCATTATTATATGATTATTAACTCTAATCGTAATTGTCAATTTAAATTTATTTGGAATTTAAATTATTTTTTTATATTTAAATATGATTTAATATTAATGAAGTCCACGGTTTACTCAACTTTGTATTTTTTTGAATATTTTGTAATTTTATGAATTTTTAAATACAGCCTTAAATTAATTTTTATATTTAAATATGATTTAGTCCATAATTAAATCCCTTTCTTTAGTTGCATGTAAATAATTTTACCACTATTCCAAGTCCCACATCCTTTTACATTTCTATATTCACTGTCTCATCTCCCTATCAAATTCAACCCATAATAATATATATGAAAATAAAAGCAAAGAGATTGAGAAATGCATTCCAACTTTCAAGACATAATCATTAAGTAGCTTGAGAGTAGATAAAAAAGTGTAATAATAAAAATTGAAAAAAAAAACTTTTACTCTAACTATTAATGATAGTATAAATTTATAATAGTGACCAAGATCTAATAATTTTTTTCCAAAATTTAATCTTTCACTTGTTGAAGTATAATAGTAAATTGCTTTGAAAATTGATGTTGCCATTACATCAAACTCTATTATTTATAATGGATTTGAAATTAACTTATTCTATTATGTTTATTATTCATAATTATTTTAATTATTTCATTAATATAAAAAAATAAAAAATAGAATCAAACTTAAAAATTAAATTTTAATATTTTTTTCTCATTATAAATAATAATAATATAGTCATGTGTTAAAAAAATTTATATTCAAATTTAATGATTAAAAAATATTATTTTTTGCTATTATTTCATAAAATTCAAATATTAAAAATGAATTTCAAATAAACTTTTACTCTAACTATTAATGATAGTATAAATTCATAATGGTGGCCAAGATCTAATAATTTTTTTCCAAAATTTAATCTTTCACTTGTTGAAGTATAGTAGTAAATTGCTTTGGAAATTGATGTTGTCATTACATCAAACCCTATTATTAATAATGGATTTTAAATTAACGTATTCTATTATGTTTATTATTCACAATTATTTTAATTATTTCATTAATATAAAAAAATAAAAAATAGAATCAAACTTAAACATTAAATTTCAATATTTTATTCTCATTATAAATAATAATAATATAGTCATGTGTTAAAAAAATTTATATTCAAATTTAACGATTAAAAAGTATTATTTTTTGCTATTATTGCATAAAATCCAAATATTAAAAATGAATTTCAAATAAACTTATTTTATTAAGGTTTATTATTTTTCAGGTTATTTATATAAATTGCATTAGTTATAATATGATTTATTTTTTTACCAATAGAAAAAATAATATATATAATAAAAATGCTATCATTATTATGTTGAAAATTATTGTTATCGTTACATTAATAATATTAATTATGAATTTGAAATGATTATATTTTACTCTATTTATTATGATAATTATTTTATCAATAACTACAAAATAAAAATAAAAATAAAAATAAAAATAAAAGTTAAATATGATGGGATATTTATTAATATTAAAATTTATTTTATCTATAATTGGAAGAAAATATTAAAACTAATGCAATTTATATAAATAACTTAAAAATTTTAATGTTCTATCGTATTAGTATTTTTTTTATTATTATTTAGATGTCATTCTGATTATTTTTTCTAAGAATTAAATATATTATGAAGATTTGTAATGAATACTTTATTATAATTTAATATTTAAATTTTATTTAAATTAATACATTAAAAATAAGAAAAAATATTATTATAAAATGTGACATATTAAATGATTTACAGTTAATTATTTTATATTGAAATTGATGTATAAAAATAAAAAAAAAAATAAAATTCAGAGCTGGATCCACGCGAATAACATTTATTTTTGACACTTAGACGAGTAATGATGGTTATAATTTGACTTTTAAGTATAATATAGATATTTTTCCATAAAAAAACCTAAAAAATTTTGTGCCGCAAATCATTCATTCAGTTGGATCGTCGTTGTCTCCGTAGTAGGCATTAGATAGGAGCAATTTACGGCCAGCAGTTTTCAACCCGAACGCAATCCTCCACAAGATGGATTCCCTTCCGATCCGCTAATGTATCCCTCGCCGACCTCCGCCTCTTGTTCCACTGTCCAAAAGCCCGCACCACTTCCCCAAAGCGCCATTTGAAATGTTCTCTCTTGGCCTGCAAGACTTCCAGGAGAAGCTCGCCGCCCAACTCGTCCCCTTGAATCGCTCTGTCAACTTCTGGGTTCGAGCCGTCGATGTCTACACCAGCTACAAGGTCTCTCCTTACTCGCTAATTTGACGTCTTTTCCTGTACCAAATATTCGATCTTTATGGGCTTCATGTCGAAATCAGGTGTGCCAGTTCCGAGCGGGACTCATCAGGGATGCGGAGAAGCGGGAGGCGCTGTGGGAGAGGCAGCACGAGCTTGCAGCGGAGAAGATGTACTCTCTTTGCTCTGAACTTGGCGGACTCTTCCTAAAGGTACTGCATTGTTCTCTTCGTGCCCGGGAGGCGTTTCTCGATGGATGTATTTTCGTTAGCGTGTAAAAGATACTCTGTTCAAAATGATTTAGGAACAGTAAATTGGTTGAAATTACAGTGGAATCATTTAATTTCTGAAAATGATGTCTTCACTCCTTTATTAATGACAACTGCAGTCTCTTAAATTGATGTAATGTTTGGATTTAATCGGGACACAATTTCCATCTGTTGAAAGTATCTACATACTTCTTCAAATGATCTTTTCTATTTTTTGTATTTTTGATTTGGAAGGTCAGGAAGCAAGCAAGCAATCATCTGCGATGAACTTCCTCTATGAATCATGAATATGAATATGGGTTTACAAAGCAACAGCCTACACATATGCGGATATGCTAGTACTCCATTTGTCACATACAATATGGAATAAATACAACACAACAATCATTTCAAGTTTATATGATAGAGTTTTGCATACTTAAAGCATTACTGTTACTAGATACTGACTAACTTTACTGAGGTATTCAACTATTCATCCTCAAATTACTGTTTTTGGGTTAAAGTGCAATAGCATATAGACCCCTTGCTGTTCTAGTCAGCTGACCCTGGATAATGTGGATCGACTTCCTTAATAACTAACATTTTTCACCTTGAACCAGATGACTAAGGTCATTTCACTTATATTTCAAACCAAATGCAAATATGAAATTGGAAATATAACTTGGGATGATGGGATTTAAGGTTTAGGTGTTCACCATCAATTGGAATCTTGATGCTGACACAACAATGCTGAGGAAGGGGTCAGAGGAGAAGATGGGAAGGTGGATCTAGATATGGCTCCAACCATAATTGTTGTTGCCACCATCATCTTTGGTGAATATCTGATATGTAATCTTAATTTGCTATCATTGAGTGTGTGATGGTCTTAATTTAGTTTTTTAAGGTAGAATAAGGAGAGTAAAGGTCTCAATAAAGAGCATTGGATGAGTCTTGTAATGGTGTGTTTAAGTGTCCTTTTAAGTGTCCATTAAGTTTAAAAAAATGAGATGTATTCTGGTGTAAACAATCAAGCCTATAATAAGGCTACACATGAATAAAATGAATAGGTTTTACATCTCAATTACAATTTCTCCACTCTTTTCCTCATCCTCTCACTCTCTCACTACTCCTCTCTATCCCTCTACCAATCTTATTCCTTCTACTTCCTCTGTACTCTATTGACAACCACCATAGGGAAGAAGAAGGCTCTTTGGATCAAGCTGGAGATCTCAGCCCTCTCTACATATAACAACAATCCTCTTCCTCCTTCTGAAACCTAACCGCCCATGGAGACGTTCTTAGTTGAAGGCCATAACAGTGTTACAGACTAGGATAAAGGTGGAAAGAAAGGGCTTTGATGAAGATTGAAGAATGCTATTTTAATAACCGATTATAGGTGAACTAGTGTAGTCATCTAATTCATGAAAACAATGTTATTTTATTGAGCAAGTTGATCCATGTTGGCCATGGGGGTTGTTGACCAGGATAGAATGTAATCTGGCTGTCTAGGTGTTATTTTGAAATTAAGTAGGTACCTTGCTGCAATTAACCCATGGTTTTTTTAACAATTTATACAGGGTACATAGCAAAAATTTATCATCTATGGAGTAGTACCATTCTTATTTATTGTCACTACAAATAGAAAATAAATAGTCTACATTACCATTTATTGAACTGTATAACCAGAGAATGAAGATCGAGAACATTTTTTTTTCAAGCAATGGCCCATAATAATTATTTGAAACAAATGAGATGCTTCCTTAAGACAGCCTAGGAATAAAAAAAATTTGGTGATAGAATTCACATTCCATAGTTTTGAATTTTGATGAATTCCTTATCTGACCAAAAGTAATTAGGTTTCTTATTCCCTTTCACTTTTAGTGCCATATTACTATTGTACCCCTGGATGTATACACCATTTTTTGTAATTTTTTTGAGGGGTGGAAAGAAGACTAATTTCTTTTTGTTCCCACAACCCTACATATTTGGTTCTTCAACCACTAGAAAATATTTCCTAAAAAGAAAAGGCTCGTCCTTCACTTTTCCTCCCCCTCCTTGCCTCTCCAAATTCTTCCATCCAAACAAACCCTAAGGGAACATACCCACTATAAAAGCCAATTTTAGTTTAGTAAAAATAAATGGAATTTCAATCTCCATTTATCCAAACACAATAATTAAAATTAAATTATTTAAGAATTCATTTCTTTACTGGAACTGGAATTATTTTTAATGAAAATTAATTCCAAACAAACTCTAAATTATCCATGAAGTTTATGCAGTATTATCATATCATATTTGACTAGTATTCTATACAGATACAATAGCTAATTGGAAGTAGAAGTATTCATGCTTCTTAGGTCTGTTATCCAAATTATTTACTTTGATCGATGAATGAGGAATTCTTCCTCCACTTAATTGCTATTTCTTTAATGGTTTAACCTATTAAATTTGAGATACTCTGTCTATCTCTTTGGGCATTCTCTGTTTTCTCAATACATTACTCCATCATGCCTTTTCTATTGAAAGGAAATCTTGTATGCTCCAATATGAGGTTAAATTGAAAGAGTTGCTTCATAATGGTATGATATTTTGATCAGGCTGCACAAATACTGGGAAAACCTGATTTGGCTCCAGCTGCATGGGTAAGAAGACTTGTCACCTTATGTGATAAAGCTCCAGCTACCTCGATTTCAGTTGTCCAGAAAATAATTGAGGAGGAAATGGGACAAAGTTTTGGTGAAATCTTTGAGCGGTTTGATGCTGAACCTATTGGATCTGCTTCAATTGCACAGGTTTGACCATTGCGAGTTTTAGATTTTGAGGATATGTATAAGTTCAATATTGTTAATAGAATACTGTTACTGAGGGCTGAAACTCATGTCTATATCTCCTTGATTATTGGTTACATTCAGTTAATTTAATTCAAGTAGTTAAATTGGGGGGCAATGCACAACTTTATTTATTTTTAATATAGCATGGATGAATATATGATTTAAACTATCTATTCACTAGTGAAATAGCAATAAGGTTCATTTTTATAGGAAATTCCAGAGAAGCAAAGGCTTGACGGATCATGAAAAATACATCTTACCATGTGCTAAATTTGATCGGATGACCAACTTTCCTAAAAGCTTAAGCTCTTAGGAAAGAGACCAATCTATTCATTTATATTCTTAACACTCCCCCTCACTTGTGGGCGGGTGAACTTGAGGAGACTGACCTAAGCCCAACAAGTGGATTGACTTAATTGAGGTGGCAGATAATTTTTTTTTAATATCGACGCTAGGAGGATTCGAACTCAGGACCTCCGCTCTCATACCATGTTAAATTTGATTGGATGACCAACTTTCCTAAGCTTAAGCTGTTAGGATAGAGACCAATCTATTCGTTTATATTATTAACACCATGATTAGTAGTTATGTATCAGGGGCTACAAAGATCCAGCATAATCAGCATAAAAACACAATTGTCTAAGAAATAAATGAAATGCAAATTGATGATTTTTATAAAAAAATTATTGGTGGACTAGGAAGGTTGTAGGAGGTGGAAGTCTCACCAACAATCATTATATCTTCATTGCATTTCTAAGACGTGCTATCATATATCATATACTTTTATACTGGATTGGTGGAACTACATAAGGGGCTTCCTTTTGATTAGAACAAGAATATTTAAATGTTTCTTGTAATGTAGAACATCCAAACAATAAAACCCACCATATATAATGCTATCTTGTATTCTTTTTGTTGTTAATTGCTACAAGAAGCAACTATTACATTTAAGCAAGCATTAATTTGGAGCTTTAGGGTGTGTTTGGTTGGATGGAGTGAATTCATAAGGAATAAGAATAGACAAGGAATGGAGTAGATGAGGAATAGTATTACCTTATTTGGTTGACATTGTAAAATAGGCCAAGAATAGAATTACTTTGTTTGGTTAGCATAAGGAATAGACAAGGAATAGAAAATTAAATGACCAAAATATCCTTCTTAATAAAACTGAATATATTTATTTTATTTACTTAACACGAAGAATATACAATAAATTGAGAAGAAATGACTAAAATGCCCTCCTAAAAATATAATAAATTATATTATAATTTAATTAATAACAATATAATAAAAATATGGATCAATATAAAATAATTTATTAACTTAAAATAATATTATTTATTTTATTTTCATAAAAAATAATTGAATCTTCAAAAAATAACTATTAAAATATTATTTAATAATAAAATAATAATTATCTATTTAAGATATGTAATTATTAAAAATAATTTATCAATTTAATTTTTATATTCATATTATAAATATTGAATGATGATATAGAAAAATGACCAAAATACCTTTCTAAAAATATAATAAATTATGTTATAATTTATTTTAACTAATAATAGCATAATAAAAATATGGATTAACGTAAAATAATATATTAATTTAAAATAATAAAAACTATTATTTATTTATTTTCATAAAAAACTAAATCTTTAAAAAATAATTATTAAAATAATAATTATCTATTTAAGATAAAGAATTATTAAAATTAATTTAATCATTTAATTTTTTATATTATTATGTAATATTATAAATATTGAAGGACAATATAGGAAAATATCATAAGGAATAGACAAGGAATACTATTCCTTGGGTTCAGGTAAGGAATAGTATTCCCAATGCATAGGGAATAGTATTCCTTATCTATTCCTTATGACCCACCTATTCCTTGTCTATAAGTTGCAACCAAACAAGGGAATAAGTGGGGCATAGGGAATAGTATTCCATTCCCCCTCTATTCCATCCAACCAAACACTACCTTAGACAAAAATTGGTAGTGTTCTAGTTTGAAATGGCAATTGTTTCTTAATGAGTCAATTGGAGTTCTGACTAAAACTGTTTTTGTCGAGTTTATTCGATATTTGATCCAGTAGTCGCTTATACATCATGAAGCATCTAATCAAGATTAAACTCAGGTCCGTGATAGACTAAAAATGAAAATATAAACATATGGAACACTAGAGTTAAAAGTTTTGGCGGTATCATTGTAGGATTACTTATGGGCTTGGTGTCTAGAGTTTAAATAATGGAAATATCCTGTTTGTATGGAACAAGAATGCAAAGAACATGTGGACCTTTCCAGACTAAGTTGGTGGCTTGGTGCAAATCTCATGCCCAAGCTTTCCTTCGTGGAAATTCACTATTTATAAGTAATGTTGTATACTATGTAGAAGATTATATTTCATGGGGTGAACTTATTGACATCAACTTAGCTACCCAAGGGTATAAATCTATTGACAAATACTTCCCTATAATGTGAAATGTTACTATAAAGAGGTTATTTCTTTGAGAGGCTTCCTTGAAGATGATATGGCATTTTTATTATTTTTCCTACTGAACCAAGCTGGAGCTATGATTCAATCAACCTAAGTCATTGTAAACCACAAGACTAATTGAATGGCAAATCTGAAGCTCATTTAGTCGAGCCAATCTTATTGAGTTCTAGAACCTTGAGTCTAGTTGTTTCTTACCAATGATTAGTTGTTTGAAATATCGTCAGCCTCCTTTTTTTTAAAAAAAATTCTTGATGCAATTACAGGTTCATAGGGCAAAACTCAGAGGTGTAAGGACTGATGTTGCTGTCAAGGTTAGAATCAACATAAATAATTTTATATATGTGCTTTCAGTTATTTTAGTTGAATCAGTTCCCGCTGTTTCCTTAATTTCAATGAATATTTCCAGGTTCAACATCCTGGAGTGCAACAATTGATGATTATAGATATTCACAACTTGCAAGCATTTGCCTTGTTCTTACAAAAGACAGATATAAAATTTGATCTATTCTCACTCACTAAAGAGGTTGAAAAACAGGTATACCTATTTTGTATACTATGTTTTCTGTTTGCAGCTTAATTCACTATACTAATCCAGGTCATAGATGTAGTAGATGAATAGAGTTTCTTTATAGACACTTCCTAGAGATTAAAGCTGGTAGAAAATGACGGTAAAAATGTTGAATGAAGATGAGATTGTAGTTGGGAATATAAGGTTAGGAAATCAATGGAAGTAGTGGAAGAGGGTAGAACCATAGAAGGCCTTGATGATAATGAAGATGGAAAACAAGTTGAAAAGAGACGGGTCCAGTTAACCGTTTTATGCTATGGGCACAGGACTATAGTTGGGTTTAGTTTGGCCATATGATTCATCAGGATCAGTAAATTAGGCTAGCTAGATGAAATTGTGGGATCCTTTTTCTTTGCTTGTACCAATAATAAACCTTCTAGTATTTAGAGGAACTAACTGCTATAGGCCAGAACTTGGTTAAAACCAGGCAACTGATTGTGACTGTGACATGCTGGAACCAATGAAAATTGGCCAGTAGCTGAAACAAGGTAGAATCTGGGTGAAATTTGTTTGGCTGCAGTTAGAGCATATCTGACCATGGTTTAAAATCTCGGTACCGGTACCGGTTTCGGTCACCGGCCGGTACCGGTACGGACCGGTATGAAAATGCATATCGGCCGTTTTTTTTTTCTTTTTTCGTGACATACCGCCCGGTATCGCTCATACCGGGCGGTATATGGCATCATACTGCCATATACCGCCCGGTATACACAATATACCCGGTTTTTTCAAATACCGGGTATATCGTATACCGGAAACCTAAAAAACCGGTAAATACCGGACTTACCGTACCGTACCGACCGAGATTTTAAACCTTATATCTGACTGTCAAGGTTTTGCTTGGTTTCAGCAGATGGCTCCGAGTAACTTTATAACTCTTTTCTGGCTATAAGGTGATTAGATTTATAAAATCTGGTATTATCTAAACGATCTTCTAGTGTTTAGATACTGTCCTGTACTAGGCAGTATGTTACAATATTTGAAGCCATGAGTTGTATGCAAAATTTTCTTTCCAGAATTATCCACAAGTCAAATTACCATCAAGAAGTAACCTCTATTATGTGATAGCTATAATCTTTTGGGCTATCCATATATCATAGGTTTAATAGTAATTCTTTTCTAGAGTTAAATCTTATTCGATAATTTACAGATCTAAGTTCATACCTAAGAATAAGAGCTTACCACTGCTTATAACCATAAATGTCATGATTGGTGCTACAATTGGTCTTCATATCTTGGATTATAGTTTTTGGAACCAAAATATCGTAAGTTGCTATAAGAAGATTGTTGGTTATAACATTTAACTCTTCAAGTAGGTTTAACCTATTAACATCTAGGGAGTATCTTTTTCTATTTTAATCACAACCTTGCATGGATTGTGTATGTGATTATCTTTCTAAAATAATCTTCAGGCACTTTATTATTTTTATAATATTTCTTTCAATAAGATGCTTCTTTATGGCTTTTATGTATATTCAATGTCAATATCTTAGTAAGAACTGTCAGGTCATGTTAAATGGTTCTAGTTCTTAGATTTTGTTTGGTTGGCAGAAGGCAATGTGGAAAGTTCTAGTTCCCAAGAAGTAGCAATTTTCTCTCTTGTTTTGATTGAAGTGCAACTTCCTTGGAAAGTTGCATTTTCTACAAAACACATGAACCCCTAGGTAAGTTGTACTTCTTGTGTTTTTTTAATTGAAAAATACATTTTTACCCATATTATTATTTTTGTACCCGCTGGTTTTCACAACTCCTCACTTGCCGCCATCAATAATAAAATGTTTTAACGTTCCAAAGATGTTTCATGATAACTACGTATTGTAATTTATAATTATTGAGATAATATTATTTATTTTATAATTTTATATTATATAAAGTTATAAACTATAATGTTTCCTTTTATAATATTATAATTTCTAATAGCTGATATAATATTATTTATTTTATATATTTTCTTTATTATATAAAATATAATGTGTCTTTTTATAATTGTATATGCGCCTTGGAATAATTTCTAAAATGTACATTTTAATTTTTCTATGTTACAAATAAAAGGTACATTGGTCATTTGATGTGTACTTCTTGGGAAGTACCCATGTCAACCAAAGATGTTGTTTCTTGGGAAGTTGCACTTTTCATTGATTAACTTCTTGTCAACCGAAAACTTTTTTGGTACTTCTCAAGAAATACATTTGTGCTATTACAACTTCTAGTACGAAGTTACTTCTCATGCTAACCAAAAAAGACCTTAGTCATCACATCAGATTTAAAGTTTATAGTATTTTTTAGACAATATATCAAGTGAGTGGGCATCTTTAAATATCATGTTAAAATGATTATTGTTACCTTACATTAGGCAACTTGTGCTATTACAAACAAGCCTTCTCTTAGAACTACTTATGTGATATTTTGGCATCATAAGTTTGATTGCTTCTACCAGGTTACACCTCTCCTGTTCTTTACTTTTCCTGTGCTTATAATTTATACAGGATGATGCTTTCTTATCTTGGATTTTGGTTTAGAAGATCTAATCCGGATATAATTATGTTTAGTTTTCTCTCTGTTGATTGTTTCCTAAGGTTGGTTATGAGTTTGATTTCTTGAGAGAAGCTGCAGCTATGGAAAGAATTCAAAAGTTTTTCTCACATAATAACAAAAAGGCTCCTGTTTCCGTACCACGTGTCTTTCCAGGCATGGTAACAAGGTAAAGTTCTGGAATGAAGAAAAATGTGAAGTTCAATTTTATTTTGACATTTGATCTGACTTTGGAAGAAGTTATATATAACTTGTTTATCACAAATTTCCTATGTGGAACTTGTCCATCATGGACACTTACCAGCTTTTTGAAATCAATTATCAAAAGAGAAAAAATAGCTCCATAGCAGAAATGATTCTCAATAATTTAAGATCTAATTTTTTATGTTCGCAAAAATAAGAATTGAAATCCATTTCTTATAGAATTTTACTTAACTATCCCTAGATTTTCTTTTGTTGGGAATATTTGATTAGTTGGCCATGGTTATTAATTAAGAAATTAGTGGACCTAACTCACCCCAAAAGCTAGCTCATGAGGAGAGGATTACCCAAACTATTTAAAGGCTATCTTGACCATATTTTTAACCAATGTGGGACTTTAACACACCCCTCTCACGCCCCAGATTGGACATCTGGAGCGTGGAGTTTGCAGGACTGGACATCTGCATGTGGCATAATATCAACCACAAGATAGGTTCTGATACCATGTTAAGAAATTAGTGGGTCTAACTTGCCCCAAAAACTAGCTCATGAGGAGAGGATTACCCAAACTATTTAAATGCTATCTTGACCATATTTTTAACTAATGTGGGACTTTAACAGTTATAATGGTCAATTATGTAAATGAATTTGTATAACAAGATGGAGTGAATTGCGTTTTTAGTGAGATCATTGTAAAATAAAACTAAAAAGTTCAAGCAGTTACAATGAATGATGCAACAAAGAAGGAAGAGAGGAATGAAAAATGTAAGAGAGTAAAGAAAGGCTCTCATTCCAATTGATGCAGTAAAGAATCAAGAGAAAAGAGAGAGAGAGAGAGAGAGAGAGAGAAGGGAGTTCGAGGAAAAGTTTATAATTTTATTTCAATCAAATTGTCTCTATATGTCTCAAGGGCTACATATTTATTATTTCAAGGGGTTGGCTATGCCAACAAAAGGAATTACTAATTAAGTTAGGAACTTAACAATAGCCTTAAATTAAGGAAATAAATTAACAACTAGAAACCTAAATCAACTAGGAAAATAGAAATAGGAAATAGGGCCTAAAACCTGGAGCTGATTGGGCATTTTCCATTTTCTTCCGTGAGGGCAGAGAACAGAAGTATCTATGGTACAAATTCATAAGCTTGAGAGCCTATATGTTACATTTGGGAGATGGGACATCAACCAAGGTTTAAAATTTCGTACTAGTACTAATCTTAGTGAATGGTTGATATGACTACCGTACTGCACTGGTTCATGATAGAATCAGTTACAAACTGGACTCTATCAAGATGCCAAAATGGTTTTTTGTTTCATTTTTCTAATGGCCGACACTGGTACCGTACTACACCAACTTATGTTACAATTTGTTACATACTAGACTGTATCAAGATGTCAAAATGTTTTTTTGTTTCATTGGTTAAACCTAAACCCTTTATTTCATTGAGAACTTGATTGTTATGAATGATATGAAGCATGCATAAAATAGTATAGTTTGATAAGAAATTGAAGTACAATATCTAGAAGTTTGAATACAAGTTAGAAACTTTTTGAAAACTAAACTAAACTAAGGTAGAGAATACAATGTCTTAAGGCTAGAAGGATAAAGAGTTGTGTGTTTCATAAATGGTATGCTCCATCTTGACAAGCTCAATACAACAATTGAGGTTGACGTCATAAGGCTATCATTGGAAATCTCTCCTAAGTCATCATATATGAAAATCTCTCCTAATTCATCGTATATTGGTAGGGACTACCACATTTCCATCAATCCTTAGTTTGAGTCAAGTTATAATTCTTTAGTCAGAGAATGCTTGGAAGAGTATGAGAGAGTTTGAGGGGATTAGGGCCTTTAAATATGCTCAAAATCCCCCAAAACCTAGCCATAAAATCCCAACAGTTAAAACATGTAGCCATTGGTATAATAGCTTCTGTTGCAGAGCCTATGTTGGACTGTACCAGCTCAGTATATTGCTACAAGGCTAGTACCAAGTTGCTCAACTTGGTACATGTGGTATATTCATGTACTGCCCATCGACCGGTACCAGTTTTCACAAAAACTGGTAAATACCACTTGCAATGAGTAGTATATATGAGATTTAAAACCATTGTATCAATCAAGATGCTTACTGAGCCACTGTTCCAATACTCAGACTGCGCGGGTTGAACCCATTGGAAAATACGTATCCACATTCCACACCTAAGGCCGATCCACTCCAATAATTGGATCGTAATTGCACTTGGACTAGCTGGTTTTTTGCAAAATTGGGTGAACTGGCCCATTTTCAAAACTGGCCAGGTCTGATTTAATTCAAGATTCAAAAACCAGCTGGTTTTCAATTTTCTGTATTTTTTTTATTTGATACACACATTTCATCATAAACCAGTACAAGTCTATTCTAGACTTTCTTGTACACTACTTTTATGGTTGTTGTAGCATGTGATTCCATTTTGAATTTTTGATAACTTTCCTTTGCAATTTTGATAATCAATTCATTATGACTAAAGCATCCCATTTTGGTTGTATTGTAATTTCTATTATATCATAACCTGCAGGAAGTGATCCAGATTTATTTCATGTTAGTTATTGTTGTGGAGAATAACATGGCTTATAATTTTTGAGCCATTTTTTTTTTCCTTTTCTACAAATGTTATTTAGCATGATTACATTACATGGACAGTTGGACACAGAAAGTCACCGTTTTCCATAGTTGGGTTTCAAAATTATAGTCCTAATATTCCTCTAATTGCTTAGGAAGGTCTTTGCAATGGAATTTATTGATGGTATCCCAATAATGAATCTTGGTGAAGAAATAGCAAAAAAGGGCCTAGATCCTGGTGGGAAAATAGCAATGCTTGGAAAGGAGTAAGTTCTTAAGTCATCCTGGTTCCTGGATTCTTTTGATGCTTTTTAATGCAAAAACTTTCACATGTATATGTATTCAATATATACACATGCATGCACATTGTATCTATACACTACATAGTTTCGTAACAACAATTAGATCTGCTCGAAATTGCATGTTGATTTTTCGTGAACGAGTAAAATGAAAAATGTTTGTTGAATAATCTTATTTAGTTTTCAAAATTCTATGATTCCATATTTGTTTGTTTTTCCCAACTCAAACACATATCTTGCCTCTTTATGCATGATTTAAAATGCCAGTTGGACCACTTACCTCTCCAAATAAGTAGCATTTTGTGTTATATTGCTTTGTGTGTCTTGGTACATGACATTTATATATTATATATAGTTCAATAATGCTATCATTAGAGCAAGTATAGACTTGGTTATTTTTATTAGCTAAACTTTTTAAAATAAATTTAACCAATCAAAGCCAACATAGTACAGGAGCTGAAGTCACAAGTTTCAGACTTGCTCCTGGCATTGTTATTTCTCTGCTTGATTGCATATGCGTGTTATTTATATATTATGCATAAGTCTGTAACTCTCCATTCTGCTTTCTGTTGCAGTTATGCTCTCCTGCAATTCGTTAGACTTGTTCATGTCTAATCCAACTTGACTATCAAGAGATGGGGATGTTAGAATATGAAGTATATATTGGGTCATTTTCTAATAGAACTTTTGGGATAAGTGGCCACCAAAGCAAGCTTATGACACCATGTAGTACATGTCAAGATATCACCTCAGTTTTCAATACTATACTGGTTTGATAGCTCACCAATATCCATTAGATTTGTCCTACAAACCTTCAAGAAAGGTAAACTCATTGTAATTCAATACATACACAAGAGAGGGGGATTTGAATTGTGTATATCCAATAAAGTAAAGTGTAATTCCTCTCTTTATAATTACTTAAAAGAATGAATGATATAAGATATCAATAATTAATGCACAAGAGAATAATTAACAATGCAAGTGGTTCCTCTTCTCAACCAAGCCTACATCTACTATCTTGGATGCCACCAAAGATTTCACCAATTCTACTATCTTTTAGTCTTCTTCTCAAGAGGATTTACAAACTATGCTTTGCACCAAGGTCACCTAGCCACAGGCCTTACCTCTCAACCCTAGAGAGTGCCTCACACACACCTCAAGATCCAACGAACCACTAAATACAGTAAACAAGAAATGCATACAGCCGTACTTCTTAAACAAGCAAGAAGTTCAATAACAAAAGAAAATACAAAAATGAAGATAAAGGAGAAAGAATACTTAGCAACTTTGATCTCCAAGAGATGAGCACACTTTAAACTAAGAGACTCACATTCTAGAACACTAAAAGTTCACTCAATGAAAGCTGTAGAGAACTCAAAGAGTAAGAGATTGTTCAATTGAGCATTAGGTGCCAAATAGGAGATTTTGGTGGTGGCCTTGTTAAGAAATTAGTGGGCCTAACTCCACCCCAAAAGCTAGCTCATGAGGAGAGGATTGCCCAAACTATTTAAATGTTATCTTAACCATATTTTTAACCAATGTAGGACTTTAACACATCCCTCTCACGCCCAGGATTTGACATCTGGAGTGTGGAGTTTGCAGGACTGGACATCTACGGGTGGCACAATATAAACCACAAAATAGGCTCTGATACCATCTTAAGAAATTAGTGGGCCTAACTCCACCCCAAAAGCTAGCTCATGAGGAGAGGATTGCCCAAACTATTTAAACGTTATCTTGACCATATTTTTAACCAATGTAGTACTTTAATAGGTCTATTTATTGTGATAGAATGGTTAGGAAATGAAATTTGATGAATGGTTGACCTAGGTGATGAATTAGGGAACTGCTCCAAATTGGATAGTCTTGACAAATTTATTTTAATTGATTTGTTTAACAGTGAAACTGGAGATAAGGTTCACTACTAAATAACAAAGTAATAGATGGAAATATTATAAAATAATAAATATTGTAGGCCCTTAAGAAGAACTGAATCTTCCATGAGTAGGAATATATGAAGGATTATGAATTCTTGTTTATCTAGATGTACAAGTGTATTTCCATGAGTATGTTGAGATAAAATTGCATGGATATCACAAGCAGTAGAATAGGGAGATAGGCTGATCTTGTATTAATCTGCACTTAAGTGACTAAACAAGCTTGTAAAGGTTTATTTCTTTTGTAAATTACATGTGCTTCAAGACATGCACACTTTATTTGAAGTATGATTACTATGATATGATTTGCCATAATCTAGATATCTATTTTATTTAATTTTCATGTAATTAATTGAATATTTGGGTTTGCTTAGTCAAAATTCACATATTATGCTGATATCATATTATTGATTAACAATGCCTATGATACATTTTGAAATGCCCAGACTGTGTAAGCTATGTATGTTACGTGCCCTGCCTAGGATTATCCCCAAATGGAGGGTGTCACCTAGGAATCACGTAACAGAAATCCAATAAGACAACATGAACTTAAAATCACTTGTAGTTGAATAATATTTTATACAATAATGAAATGTTCATAAGAAGAAAATCATGCAACACTACGGTAATCGACGTCAGAGCATGCATCCTCTACTCTATCTAACTAGACCTCCTCAGCTACTAACCCGTACCCGCGAATCTAAGACAAAAACAACAAAAGTCAACGGAAAAGCGAAAAGCTGAGTAGGATTTCTCAATATGTCAACAGGGAAGATGACCCGTCATTATGTCATTCTGATTTTGTACACAACTATATGAATATCACAACTACTATCTTATGTTCATGCCAACTATTGCGATGTCAACCTTAAATCAATACTTAGTGCACCTATCAACCTTTATATACATAGTATATACATAGCATATACATAGCATATACATGTATAATCGTGCATATACCTCATAACCAATATCGTATGCTCATATCAACTAATATATACATGCATGACATTATACCTAATCAAGAGCATAGTGGACAGTTGGGTTTCCCCCGCACTCCCACGCCTCGAGAGTGGCACCTCAAGCCCGTTCAAGCAAGAGGTGCGACTATCACGAAGGATAGCCCTTCAACATCTCACATCTCGACGCCGCACACTCACACACCTTGTGTGAAAACTCGTGATCACCGATATCACCGCCTATACACCTTGCGCCAACAATATAAAATGTCCACAGGCTGAAGCCTCCAATACACCTTTATCTAATGGGCCCAATAAGGGATCATACAGTGCACACTTAAACCTCACCACCATAATAATAATAATAAGTGCAACATGTCAACCATAAATAATACCAACATATGCAAAATGCCAATAATGCCACTAATAAGGTCAACAATAATAATACAACTATAATGCAGCATAACCAACAATTGAACATAACCAACTAGTAATCATGTCATACAATAACTCATGCAACATTATTAAACTTATATGACCAACAATATGGCATGCCCAAGAATACAATTCAACAAGAGTTCAACTGAATTTAGAAGCAAAGCAAACAGAAGAGGCAAAGGGGTATTTTCATCATTTTATCGGTAAGAAATCATCAGCTACAATGAAATCAATCCACAAATCCCAACCACCCCTTTTAGACCAAATTGTAACTTAATTAAATATAATTCCATGACTCCATAATTATAACCACTCATGAAACCAATTTCAACACCATGAAGCTCGATTATTTAATTAATTAAATCCCATCTTCTAATCTCAATTATCAACAAATAGTTCCACATTGTGGCTCATGCGAGCCTCACATTCACCCAAAAAAACAAATAATTCCACACTTAAATATATCAAATCAATCAAACCCTTTAATATATTAATCAAACATTAGTGCGATATTTAACAACTCAATCTCCGTTATCACTTCTAATCTTCTAATCATTCAATCCAAAATCTGTCTACAAACCTTTACAACATACTCCTTATAATTAATCATATACTCAATGAACCAAACAATGTAAATTAATATCATGTCTCAAATTAACATCAACCATACATAAATCAATATACATCAAGACTAGTCAAAATTAATTAATCTTTTATAAAAAAAAATGTAAAACGATCTTTGAAATCTGATACCACTATCGCATCCGGAGTGCGAAAATCTACAACTTTGGTATTCACCCCAACTCCATCCGACGACTCCAAGTCATCCAAATAATTAATTTTCCATTCCTATTTATTAATTAATTTCAGAAATAAAAAATCAAATATTCTTCTATTCATTTATTTCAATTTCTCACTTCCTTTCCTCCTCTCTCTCGTACAAACATCTCCTCTTTTTCTCTTTCCATACAACACCTTTTCCATCCTTCAATTTCTCCTCTCTCTCTCTCTCTCTCTCTCTCTCTCTCTTATTCGTACACCATCAGCACTTTTTCCTCCTCTCTCTAATCCGAAATCATCATTCAAAATTGCCGAATAAGTAAAACTTCGGGTAATCAACGGAAAAGAAAGGAGAGAATGATAGGAATCCTACCTCGAACGCGACTCCTCTCTCCGATCACCGCTCCGACCTCCCCCGGCTGCCACCTCTCGATGAAAGGACCTAATGAATCTAGGTTAAGGCTACTAATAATCTAGGTTTGAAAAATTTTACGAAAAATTCGTCCGATAACCAAATTTTACAAATAGGCCCTTTAACCCCATATAAATTTCAAAAAATCGAGAAAATAGAAAATAATTATTTATATATTTCGGGTCTAACAATGTATGTTATGAAAAAAAATGAATGTTCAACTGTTTTCTTTGCTGCATGAGGGCCTTGTTGCAGTGTTTAATCTTAAAATACGTGGTTTCTTTTTATGCTCTTTCTAATTGAGTAGATGGTACGTCGCTGAAGTTCTCTTTTCTGTCATTCTATAGAACTCACTTTTGAAAAATTTTAGTGTAATAAGATGTTTTTGAATAGGAATAGGTCTTATCTCCTTTTCAATTTGTTGTGTTATTGTAGAAAAATCTTAAGAAGTTTGACACTTGCTTACGGTCAAATGATCTTGAAGGGTGGATTTTTTCATGCAGATCCACATCCTGGAAACATTCTTATCTGCAAGGACATGGAGGCAAGGATGATTCTTATTTTGTATTTAAGTTTATACTATCTATCTGTTGTTGCCTTGCTTTACATATAGAAAATTTTCTTGCAAATATTAAGAGATTATCTTTTTTTTGTGTGCCAGGTTGCATTACTTGATTATGGACAAGTGAAGCAACTTCCAGACAACTTAAGACTTGGATATGCAAATCTTGTGCTTTCTATGGCAGATGACGACCCTACAAGAGTTAAACTGAGTTTCAAGTATATAATATTTCTTCTTTTTCTTGGATTATGTATTACTATAAGTATGAGGGACCAAAATAACTTTTTTGTTTTAGCAGCAGAGCTAATCCCTACATATTAGTACCTCGATCAGGCTCTTAGCTTCCTCATCAAATATTCATACCCAATGCTTCCTCGAAAGGAAGAATATAACCTACCAATAGAATATGGCCTCTTTTGTTTTAAGAATCAACATTAGTTAGAAGCTGGATTTTCTTTCTTTCCAAAGTTGTAGCGTATACTACTAAGTTTTAATTCTCCTATGCAATGACATCATAATGTATGGCTTAATTATTCAATTTCCCCATTCAAATTTTTTCCTAATAATTGATTCATTTGATTAGGGAACTTGGTATCAAGACCTTGAACATCCATGCAGATGGAGACCAGGAACTGTGTAAAGTAGCACAGAGAATGTTCGATACTAAACTTCCACCTGGAAAGACTGTTGTTTCACCATTTTCAGATGAATCCTCTTTACACAAAGTCTCTGTCCAGGTATACTATATCCTGGGTACTAATTTTGATAACCTTCCACTGATTATAATTTTGTATCTTCTAATATAATAATGATTGGGAGCGTGCTGAGTTTTTGTCATAGTTAGCATGGAGTCATCGACGAATACTTGTGCATGAAAAAGTATTATGTCAATTCTATCTATTGCTAAAACAAGTAACAAATCAATAAAACTTTTTTTGTGAGGCTATCCTTCATTTTGTTTATGGCATTTGGCAGCTTATAGGATTGCTGCATCAATTGATAGATAGAACACTAAAATAAAATAATCTTGTACATTGATAATCATAATTATAGCATAAAATAGACAAAACATTAACATCTAAACAAAAAAGAGAATGGAATCACTATATGTGACCTACATGGTAAGATGTATAATTCTAAAGGGAGTTTGATTTTGATTTACCAACTGTTTGAACTTGTCATTAAAATTGGATAAGAAATGATATGGACAGCATATGAGAAGCCATAAATTCAGATGGACTTTCGTTCAAAGGTTTATGCCGTTTGATAAGGATTATGCTTCACATGATCTGCACCTTCAATAGGTGATAGCTTGTCCTGGATCCAGAGAAGTGATAAACAGTTACATTTCATTTGATAAGCTCAAAGTTGATAGCTTTCTTCGCTGCCTATATTTTTCTTATGGCAATCCTAATATGACTTCCTTATCCATGATAGAGTTTCCCGGAGGAACTTTTTTCTGTTCTCCGGACTATGCAGCTGCTGAGAGGACTTAGTGTAGGGATGGGAATCTACTACTCATGCGCTGAACAGTGGAAGCCAATTGCTGAAGAAGCTCTTTTTGAAGCTAGAAGACTTGAAAGTACTCTCATCATCAACCAACATTTTTGCAAACTTCCCTATCTTAAAATAAAAGGATAACGTACAATTTGGTTCCTCAAATATAGCCGAGTTTTCATGGTGGTCCCTCTAAAATATGACTCGAGCAAAATAACCGAGTCGACTCAGGCAAAATAGTCCCTAAAATGCCCGAGTCAGAGATTATTTTGCCCGACTCATATTTTAGAGGAACCACATTGACCAAGTTTTTTTTAGGGATCACTGTTAAAACTCGGCTATATTTTAGGGATCAAATTGTACGTTATCCCTATAAAAAAAAAGAAGAAGCTAACACTATGACATAGTTTCTGATCTTTGTATACTTGAATATCATCCCCCAGATTACTGATTATATAATCCAATCTTTATAAAATTTCAGATGACAATCTGAAAGCACGCAGACGGGGCTTCTTTAGAAGAGTATTCCGGAGGTAGTATTCCAATGGCTACTTCATATATTGAAGTTAAACGATTCATGTCAAGGCACGGCCAAGGTTACATACACTCTCCCTTTGAGCGCATTCTTGGATGATATTCTTTGGTAATTCTGTACAAAATTTGCTTGAATTTTTTAACCTTCTAAACACTATTGAATAAAATTGTGCAATATATGAAATATTTTTTCAGGGAAACAATTTGGCTTTTGAATAAAGAAGATGATTTTGATAGCTTTATTCATCATAGTATTTAATTTGAGTTTTCTTGGTTAAATTTATGCAAGAATTATGTGGCAGTCCTCCAATATAGTTTAGTACAGGTTTCGAACAGCGGTTCATATACTGGACTATTATTGGTTTCACCACGTGGTTGTAGGGGTAAGCAAAATTTACTGATTAATTGATTTTCACCACGTGATTTGAGTTTTTCAATTAATCGATTGAATCAAACTAATTTGCTCAATTAATTTGTGGTTCAGTTAACGGTAAAAAATTTAAAGTTTTCGGTTTTTGGTTCGGTAAATTAATCGAACCGTTCGATTAATTTATTGAATTAACCAAATTATATTTAAGTTAAACAAAATAAAAATTTATATCACATATTATGATTTGTCTAAGTGGCTAAGATGGTATGTTGTTATCCCAATAACCGACTTACTTCGAATCCTCATGAGGTATAATAGTTGCTTTATTTTATAATTATAGATATAGTTTAAGTTAGATTTATATCAAATAACATGATTTGCTTGAGTGGTTACGGTGATTAGGATTCCAATTTTGGTGATGTATAAATATAATAATTATTTTTCGGTGAATTCGGTTCGGTTAATCGAGAGTTTAATTGTTGCTTTGGATTAATCGGTTGCATGTTGTGTAAATAGCCTAGACTAGATAATGCATGTTCCAGTACCTTTGCAGGATGAGCATAAGCACATAAGCACTTTTAGCTCTTCCTACTTTCTTGAGATTCTAACTAGGGAGGTCAACGGGACGGGGCGAGTATAGGGGTGTCTGTCCACTACCCATCCTGCGAAATAAACGGGTACTCGCTACTCATTTATTTTCTGCGGGTATCAAAAATGAGTACTCATTTAATTATCCACGGGGGGATGGATACCCACGGGTGTTGGCGGGTACTCATGACATTTTAAAAAATATATATATTATAATATTTTAATCACACTCAATTCTTCAAGTATTTTGATAACTTCAAGTATAATAATTTTATTTTGATAAATACACAATATTTTGATAACAATATCATCGTAAGATTTCAAAACATAAAGTATATGAGTATTAAATTAGGTAAGGGTTTTTTTAGTATATGTACCGAGGGTAATATTATAATTTACTAATTCTCACGGGTAGAGATGGAAATAGGCTAAACGGCCTGTCAGGGGCATGTGGCGTGGCCTGTTTTTTTAAAAAAATAGGCCAAGGCTTTGAAATAGGCATGTTTTCCTTATCTGGCCAGGCCCAGGCTCAATTTAAAGTCTACTGAGCCTGATAAATCGACCTAGGCATGTTAAAGTGATGTATATATAAATATATAATATATATATAATATTATTATTTTATTACATATTCACATTAAAATTATTTTAATGTAATAATTAATATTATTTTTTTCTTTTTTTAATAACTAATATTATTTTAATTTAATGAAACACATGTCACATGCTAGGTCAGGCCAAAATTTTATATTTGAAGTAGATTTTATAAAAAAACTTTATATTGAAAGCAGACTTCTAAACAGGCCATAGGCCAGGCCAATGAACAGGTCAGGCTCAGACCAAAATTTAAGCCTATAACAAGTCACAGGCCAAGCCCAGATCAATTTTCTACCATATAGACCTGGCCTGTTAAGGCGAAAGCCTGTCCTGGACTAGCCTGTTTTCACCCCTACTCACGGGTACTATAATATATGTACTCGCCCCATATAATAAACGGATAAGAAAAATTATCCGCGAAATCCCCGCGAGTAGAAAACTACCTCTCATACCCGTCATAATCGGGTAAATACCCGCGAATACCCACCTAAATGGGTAATATTGTCATCCCTAGCTCTAACTAGGGATGACAACAAATTGGGTAAATTATATTTTTCTTCGGCACTCAAATTGGAACCCAATTATATAACTCGATATTTAAACTCGACCTAGACTTTTTTTTATTTGAACTTAAGTTTAATGGATACTCGAATCCGTAATGGCAGAATAAGGGAGGATATGATTAGGGATGGATTAATATTCATTGTTTGTTTAGTGCATGGATTAGAAGAATATAAAATTATACTATATCCGATGTACAACAGATTTAAAAAAATTATATCCAATCCCCCATTATTTATTATCCAATTCAATTTTGTCTAATCCATCAAAGCAAATATACCATAGGTACTTACAGTAAATATACTACATTTAAAATTATGAATCAGGTATCCATATAATTATCCATATTATTTTCTCCTATCAGAACTTGACTCGAACCTGACTAGTATATTTTTTTGCTACTGAATCCGATTAAAGGCCATCTAAACTTGATTTAAACAGTTTGAATAATTTGGGTATCCAATAAAACTTCAATTCCATTATCATCTCTAAGTCAACTTTATTAAAATATATGAAATAATTTTATTTTATAATACAAAAGAGGTGCTGTTGTCAAAAAAAAAAAAAAAAAAAAAAAAAAATCATCAAAATATTAAATAATTTTTAATCTAAATTTAATTTTATAGACTTTGTGCAAAAATTTATAATCTAATACATTAGAGAATTTTTTAAAAAAATTACACTCTAATATCTTCTTTTTTTTAATTTTTAAAATTGAGGATTAAATGTGTATTCTAAATATTACGTTCTGGATTTGAGAATTTCTACGCTCAAAATTTTATTTTTAGGAATTTTTATTTTTTAAAATTTGATTTTAAAAAAATGTTAATTTCGAAATGGCATATGAAGTGTCACTTCAATTGAATAATCTTAACGGAATATTGAATGATGATAAACCATCCAAATAGTCAATGTTGATTTGAGTTCTAACTCAAGTGTGTGAGTGAAGGGTGTGGAAAGAGTGAGTTTTACTCACAAACTTGCTCAATGAAGATTAGATTCTTCTACTTGTATCGATACACTATAATTTTAACATATGCATCCTACAAATAGTCAACGCTGATTATTGATTTCCAACTCAAGTGTGAGTGAAGGGTGCGGAAAGAGTGAGTTTTACTCACAAACTTTCCTATAGCAAAAGCATGATAATGATTTGGGTTGATGTTAGGGCTGACAATTTTTGATACGACACGATACAACATGGAGTTATGCGGGTTCGGATTTGGCTAAACATGTGTTTTGATTAAACAGGTTCAACCCGGATTAACACGATTAAATACGACACGGAGTTATGCGGGTTCGGATTTGGTTAAACATATGTTTTGATTAAACAGGTTCAACTCGGATTAACACGAATAAATAATCGTGTTAATCCGGGTTGCCCGTGTAACCCGTATAAACACGATTAAACTCATTTAACTAAACATGTTTAATCGTGTTATTGAACTTATTTAATCCATTTACCCATTTATAAGGATATATCAATATTTATCCTTATAAACGGATGTTGGGTATGTCTTGGCCTATGACCAAGTATGGTATGTTATATCCCGACACCGATCAGTTGGATGTTGGGTATGTCTTGTTATTAATACTCTTTCTACTATGTTTAATTTTAATTTCAGTAACTTTCATTTTGTTCACTATTGAAAATGTGTTTATTGTGTTGTCTCGTGTAGGTGTATACACATGTACACGTTTAGACACGTTTACTTAAACGGATTAAGTGTGTCATGTCGTGTCAACCCGGGAATAAAAGGATTGTGTTCGGATTTGCATATTCTGACACATTTAATAAACATGTCGTGTTCGGATTTAGCCTTCCACAACACGAGACCGTTTAGACATGATACGTTTAAACACGACACGACACGACACGGATTGTCACCCTTAGTTGATGTGGTAAATTATCATATGATATTAGCGTATCTTAACAATGAAATTAATAGAGCATATTTGTTTCATTGAATAAGATACGATAATAAATGAGAGAAAGAGTTGAATATAATTATTTTATCCAATGTACACCGGATACAATATCACTTTTATATTTTTTTAATCATTTTTTTCCTAATCCAAGCATCAAAAAATAAAAAATTAAAATTCATCACTAATCATATCTTCATTTTCCCCGTGAAACAAACATGTCAATAAGAATTAAATTGTACGATGTATATATTATAACTTTAACAATTTATGTATTTATTGTTACAGACTTAGACTTGGATGTTAGATACATTCATATAAAATATCATAGTTGGATGTAACATAATAATCGGGGATGTATGATCCAATTTTCTTTTTAAAGTAAGCATGAGAAGTTGATTTTTTTTAATTCAAGTGAATCAATGACCCAAGGCTCGGTTGATTAATGGTCAGTCTAGTTGAAAAAACAAGCAGAGTAGAGGGATGTAATTTGCAAATACATTAATAGTTGGTTTGCTTTGCTGATAGGATAGGATAAAATAAAATAACAAATAAGATATAATATTAAATATAATTTTTTTTAATCCAATGTTCATCAAATATAATATTAATTTTATATTCTTTCAATCTTATTTTTTAATCCACGTACTAAATAAATAATAGATTAAAATTCATTCTTATCAAATCCCTCCTTATCATACGAAGCAAACAAATCCAAATGGTTCATTTTTTTTCACTAAATACAATAAAATAAGGTAGGAAAACAAATGAGAGAATTTGTGATAGGATTTTTTTTCATGTGATATAACATTAATTATTTTCTTTTAATTCATGCACTAATCAAACAAACAATTAAAATTTATTCTATTTTATCCACTTATCCCAGGACACAAACATGCCCTAAGAGTCCTCCCATATGATAGACCAATTCAAACCCATGTAGAAAGCTTTTTAGGACAAGGATGGGAACCAAAAGAAACTCTAATCAAATCACATTTCCATACAAGGAATTTTTGTTATGACTTGCTTGATGGGGACCTAGCCCATCAATTTCATAGGCTCAATAGGCCCAAATCACCTAATTAAAATATTTAAACAAAAATTAATGATACTACATCCATCATGCACTAGTACAACATCCATCCTGATGTGAGACTAAACTGAGGTATTACTATTACTATCAATTCAATTGTCGTGCATCTTAGATCGATAAGTAAGATTCACATGAGAATATATATATATATATATATTCGTGAAATCTTAATATAATGCTTTTGTAAGGAATATGTATATTTGAAAATTATCAACATTAGAGAAACATATGCAATATTTTTGACAGGTAATAACAAAGTTTTCAGTTTTCACTATGTTAATGGAAAAGTAAATCAAGCAGTATATATATGCGCGCAAAACATCACCAATATACAAGTATTATGAAGCTATTATCTGATATCAACCTTAAAAAGTGTACCAAGCACTCTAAAGTAGATGATGAATGTGACTAATCCAACAGCAAAACTCAGTGCCCGTTGTTTTCAGACTAGAGAAGAAACCAAATCTGCTTAACCACAGAAATATCATGGTTTTAATCACTTTCAGTAACTTTATTTTGATGTATAAAAAAGAAACATAGTTTGTAAATGATGTAATCCTGGCAGTCATCTCAAAGTGACAATAGCCTCATCAGCTAAGCCAACTGATGGCAATGCATAAGCCGCAACAAATTGTAACAAGTAGACTTCAAAGAAACCATACTAGCAAAGTGATCTTCCAGGCATTGTAACTTTTGAAATAATGATTGAAAACTACTCCATCAGCCAAGGTGCTTGAGCTGGTACCCATTGACATAACTCACTCTCTTTGAACCACAAAGCTGCAGAAGCAATCAAGAAACCAGATTGTTAGAAGAGAATGTCACACATGGACAAGAAAAGGAACAAAATTTGGAAGATGGAATCAAGAAAGAAAAAGAAAAAAATGGCATTTAATTAGGTAGGGTAAGTTACCCGTGGCATTTACACTACTGGAACTGGACCCAACAAACTTATGTTTTCCAACTTGCAACCCCAATCAGATACTCGTTTCCTACTATTTACCCAATTTAACCAGGATATGTATTTTTTAGAAAAATAACTTTGTTAACTAATTAATGTTCATACAAAATTCTGAGTACAAAATTTCAGCTAATTGGCCACAGTATTTCCCACCCTGTAGGTATGCGAAACTTTAGTAAGACCATGCTGAGATACAAGAACTTGATATTCCTGACAAGATGCAAGATAGGTTAGGGCGGTAGGGTATCCTCCAGAATAGTCTTTAACAGCGATAATAGAATCAAATTTCAAATTGTACACTAGTTAAGCCCAGCTCAGTAGTTCTCGTAATGCCAGAGCAAGCTGCTAAGGCATTGCAATAAAGGGCAGATATGCCTTGATGTAATCCACAGCATCCATGACATTCCGTGTTGTTCCAATGATGAATGCAACTGTGAGTACCTCCATCCACGTGTCTGAGTTACTATCCAAACTACCTGCCTTAGAAGATTCCCCTTACTCTCTTAAGATTGGGCTTTGTCTAACGAATTAAATTTTGCAATTGCCCTAGTGAACTTATTGAAAATTGATAGTCTAGTTATTGATTAAGGACTCCTTCCTAGCTTTCCATATCATGATATTTTAAGAAACATCCATTTATATCCACCATACATTCTTTATTCCTAGTTCTTAGTTTGGTTTCATCAATTCAGTTTAGCTATCCTTATGATATGAGATGCTGCAGTAAGAAGTATCTTCTCAAATTTTTCTTCTACCCAATTAGCTTCTGTGCTTATGATGGAATTTTATCTTTTGTATATGTAGAAAAATATAGTCACAAGTCCAAAGCTCTTTTTTTCTTCTCTATTGACAAATCAGGCCATCTATCCAGTCCACAACCGCATCTAACATGGCATCAAGTCTAGGTATCAAAAAGATGCACTATATGTTACATGTACATATTCACTTGAAGAGTGTAGATGTAATAGAAACTTATTATAGTTCTGAAATGGAATGCATCCCAAGGATAAAGGATTTTCAAGATATATCAAACTTCATAGACCTCTTAAGAGTAGAGGGAGTATAGGGAATTTTTTATTCACCACACTTTAGTTCAGATTGTTGAGAATATAAATGCATAAATTGATCTCTTTCCTAACAGCTTAAGCTTTTAGGAAAGTTGGTTATCCAATCAATTTAACACGGATATTCAAATTCTAAGCATACAAAAAATATTGCTTATACTAGGACCATAAAGTCCATTTTACCTCTCCAGCCTAAAAACTAATGGCAAAAAAGATTGGAAATATTTATCCTCCTATTGGAAGAGATGAATAACATGGTACTGCATGACTTACCAATTTCACGATGGCCATTCTCAGGACTATCACTTCCATGTACAACATTTCTGCAAAAGGAAGTACTTAAGACTCCAGCTTCTAACACAAGAACGATATGACATTGCAATTAAATCAAAAACTAACTTCGAGGATTTAAAAATCAAGTTGCTAACCTTCCTGTTTGAACTGCTAGGTCACCTCGTATGGTGCCTGGTTCAGCTTGAAGAGGATTTGTAGCTCCTATGAGTTTACGAGCTGATGCAACAACACCAACACCCTCCCAAGCCTTTCAAGAAGAAAAAGAAGCAGACAAAATTCATAAAAAGAAAGTTTTAAATAAAATTATAGCTATTGAAAGACATTGGTAAACGCCAAGGCGCATACCATACAAACAACTGGACCAGAAGTGATGTAACCTATCAGCTTAGGATAGAAGGATTTGTCTTTAAGATCCTTATAGTGCTCCTGCATTAAAATAATATCAAATGTGATATTGATCATTCAGAAACAAATCATAATACTCCAGTTGTCTCACATGCTACTAATAGATGTAGATGTTTATACAGACATATGGATCCACATCTATTAACTGGTTATCTATACAATCACAATTCAGTAAACATGGATGATGGGAGAAAGGGGAGACAGAAAGAGAGCAGGTTATCTAAATGGACATAGAAACTTTTGTGAAAGAGAACTACTCAATCACATCCCATGAACCAAAACTCTGCTAATCTTATAATATTATTGACACTCAAGTGGTGAATTGAGTTACTGAGGAAAGCAGAGGAGGAAATTGAACTAAGCTAATCTCAATATAGTAGAAAATCAGGAGAGAAAGCAAATTGATAAGGTAACATGTAGGATGAGAGAGTTCTATTTGCGATTTAGAAACCTTAGACTTACGTTTCATAAAAAGTGTCACAGATCAATAAACAGTATGCTATGAGGTCTCATGTTTCTGCACTATAGGGTACATGTGCAGAGATGTACACGTGTCCTGAATTCTTTTTACTGTGTTTTGAGTAATGTAAGTATGAAGACTTTGTTTACATACAGGTAAGCTTATCAGTCCGACAAAATGTACTTTGCTAAGGATATTAAATTAGTTCAGGTGTGACATTATATCAAAGTATAACAATAAGATGAACGTTAAATCTGTCACCCAGTTTTAGAGATGTGAGAGATTATTAATAACTTATTAGATATATTTAATGGTAGGAAAAGCGCAAGACAAAAAGGTGCATAGTAGACTGTTACCATATGGTCCTGAGGAAGTAATATTCAAAACTACCTGATGAAGATATGAATCATTCAACCACATAACCCTGTTTGGATTGGGGTTAAAGGAGAAGAAGGGAAGGGAGAGGAATTTTTCCCCTTGTTTGATTTTCTAATTTTAATGGAGGGGAAAGGGATTTGGGGTTGAATGGGGGTGAAAAAAATTGTAAATAATCGTCCAAAATAAATTTACAAAATTACCCTTATTGTTTTAATACATATATAAGGTTTTATTAAACCCTAGTGGCCTCTTCTCATCTCTATTGAATACAAAGCCAAAAAAAATCCCCTCGTTCTTCATTTTTTCTATCTTCCTAATCCTAATATTTGTAGTTGGCCAAAAAAATCCTGATATATGTAGGAATAGAAATGACAAAAAAAGAAAACAGATATATAACACAAAAATAAAAAGGGTATAATTGTCTATTAAATAAAAGATCTATTCATTCCCCTTCTTTCCCCTTACAAAGTATATCCAAACAAGGTTAATTTTTCCTTTCACTTCCCTTCCCTTCCCTTCCCCTTATTAAACTATATCCAAACAAGGTTAATTTTTCTCCTCCTTCCTCCTCCCCTCCCCTCCCCTCCCTTCCCTTCCCTTCCCTTCCCTTCCCTTCCCTTCCCTTCCCTTCCCTTAATGATCTGTATCCAAACAGAAATATTTAAATTTATTCCTCAGAAAAACAAAAAAATAAAAAAAATCAGCTTGTCATAAAGAATGTGCAATCTTCAATGCCAAAGTTACACAAAAGTTATCTAAAATGTTGCAAATTAGTACATCAATAATCAATAACCGGACTTCGTCTAAACAAGTACCATTAAATCCTTTTTGAGAACATAAGGCCATCCAGGATAACCAGTTTGAAAATTTTAAATAAGGAAGTTGAAAGCTTGGAAATAAACCTCAGCTAACTCCTTTGGACACTGGAAAAGCTTCAAACCTTTCAGCAGAAACCCCTTCTTCTCGAAGCGGGAAATGATTTCCCCAACCTAAAACATTTAGCAAAATAAACATCGAGTCACACAACCAACAAGAATCAGAACATATCACTACCACATTACCCCTGGAAGCAGAAAACGGTATAGGGGGAAGGGAAAAAAAAATCCTAAATCCTACCAGCCCACGTTGAACACCATCCGGCTTTATCATGATATAAGTCTCCTCAACCCCTTCCTGCACGAAAAAGCCATAATCAAAAAGCGAACATTTCGTCATACCCGAGTTAAATTACGAATTCGAGAACGAAGACGCCGAAAAGACGGCGTTTTGATGACATATAACAGGAAAGAAGGGAGAGAAGGGGGCTCAAACCATGGCAGCGACAAGGCGGGGAAGGAAGATGCGGGGTTTGGTCATCCGAGGGCGCAGCGCGGCGCGACGGGCGGAGGAGGAGGAAAGAGCGGGGAAGGGAGATGGCTGGAAGGCGGCGAGGTGGCGGTGGGACTGGAACGAGAGGTTGTGGCCGCAGCCATGGCCGCGGTAAGAAGCATGGGCAGCATGGCGCCTCTGAGAAAAAAGAGGAGATTGGGATAAAGCACAGGGGGTTCTTGCAAGCACACCAGCAGCGTCCATTATCTCCGCCCTCTTTCTTGCCACTTTGACTAGAGTTGGACCCAATTTATAACGACAGCTTGGAATGCATTTTTCAAAGGAGGGATACGGTAAAAAACAAAAGTTTCTTTCGAGCAATTTTCCATTTATAATAATGATCTAAGAATTTTCAGATTTATATTTTTTTTTCAAAATCTTCGAAATTTCCTCGAGTTAAATTTGTTATTCGATTTCAGACTTTTATAAATTTATAAAATAATAAATTTCATATTTTCTCAAAAATATAAAACTGAAACAAGTAAAATTAATTCATCATTTGTTTAATAACTATAACGATGATTATGATATATGAAGTATTTTAAATGAATTTATTTTTTTAGACCATAATATTATTGATAGCATCTAGATCTTCTTGACAATATAATAGATTCTACACTTTCTTAAAAGTACAGAATTAGTAAGGTTCAAACTTTTGTAAAAGTCTGAAACTAAATATCAGACCAAACTCGACGGCCTTTTGAAGAATTTGAGAAAAAAGTTATGAATTTGATATTTTTTTTCATCCATATTATAATTTAAGGTAATTGCTATTCTTTGTTTATCAAAAGAAAAAGTCAGCATGCTTGTGATAATATGATAAAAGTCATTGAACTGAGCTAGTTCTCTGAGCCCAATTGAATCGGTTTCAGAGGAATCCCTACTCATAAACCATATTCGGATTGATGAAAAAATTCCTTCAGAAAGACGATGATAGAGACCTCTAAAGCTTTAAAGGTACAAGATTTGAGAACACCATTACTATTGAATATTAATGGGGTAGAATATCATACATTTTTAATCATTATGCCTGGTATCGAAAAATAATAATAATGGTGGGATATAGTAGTAGATTCACTACTAGAAATTGAGTCTTCAGCAACGGCCGCTCAAGCCGTTGCTATTTACAACGACATTCTTACGGCCGCTCAAGCCGTTGCAGATATGTTGTATCTGCAACGGCTTTCTAACGGGCACGCACGCCGTGGCTGATAATTTTAATTATCAGCAATGGCTTTCTAACGGGCAAGTGAGTTGTTGCTGATGATAACTTATTAGCAACGGCTTTCTAACGGGTGAGTGAGTCGTTGCTGATAAGTTTATATAGGTCGCAGATCGCGCCCGACCCTTCTTCCTCCCGCTGCTGCCGCCGCCGCCTCCTCCTCCCGCCTCTCGCCGCCGCTGCCGACGCCGACGACGCCGAGCTGCCGTTGCCGACGCTGCCGTCCGTCCTCGACCGCCGATTTCAGGTAATCATCGCCGTCCGGTCGTCTCTCCCCGTTGCGGCCGGCGGCGGTCGGCCGATGGCCGCAGCCGGAGCTTTTACAGTGTCCGGACACTGTACTCTGGCGCCGAAAATTGCAGATTTATATTTTTTTAATTTTTTTATATATGTTAATTAATTATTTAGATTAATTATTTAATTTGTTAGATTAATTGTTTAATTTGTTAGATTAATTATTAGGGTTTAGATTAATTTTGAGGATTTAGATTAATTTCAGAATTGTCCACTTCGGACGCGCGCCGAAATCGTCCACTTCGGACGCGCGCCGGAATCGTCCAATATGGACTCGAACTGTCTTGAAACATTTAGAAAATAATTGTATATTCGACGAGTTGATATGTTTCACGTACGCATCGACGAGTCGGATATGATTTAGCAAAACCTTAGATCCGTTCGAGGATTGTATATTCGTGTAAAAGAAGTAGATGATCTTTTATACGACGTACAATTCTTGAATTGTCCCTGATTGGACAATTTGGGAATATAGTTATTTGTACTGCACTTACGTTCTTATTTTAACTGTTAACTAATTATTCTAAATTTCGGCAACATCTCTCTTGTTCTCCGATACGCGCCCAGATGATATGCGTATTCGGAGAACTGTAGGGAGATGCTGCCGAAATTTAGAATGAAGTTAGCGGTTAAAATAAGTACTTAGTGCAATATAAATAACATAAATCCCGAATGGAATAGGACAATCTCACCTAAAGACATTAACCAAAAAAATTGTCATTGATTGACAGAATCATGTCGGCTAATCGAAGTTGGATGTACCGACGTCTTCATCGTGGAGCTTTAACGAATGAGTTTCGATTAGGCGTAACGTACTTCCTAAATTTCGCCTATTCGAATCGGAATTTCGTTAGCATCGGTGATCAAATCCAATGTCCGTGCCGCATTTGTTCGAATGGACGATTTTTGGATCGGGAGACTGTCACTCTGCATCTATATACCAAAGGATTTGCACCAAGATATTTTCTATGGACTTGTCACGGGGAGTCACGCGAAGTCGGGACGTCGAGCAATCCTGTCGTTCAGACATATGGTGAATCTTCCTCTGCTGGTGCTTCTTCATCCAGTCAATGTAATCCCTATAGAACTATGATACTTGATAGTCTTGGGGGTCAATTCCACCTGAATGATAATGTTGATTGGCCAGTTCTTCAGACATCAGTCCCACCAGATACTACAGCGGTTGATATCGCAGAAGTACAAACAGCGGTAGAGATTGAATTACCGAATAAAGAAGCTGCAGAATTTTACGAGATGTTGAAAGCTGCCGATGAACCTTTGTATGAGAATTGTCCTAAATACACTAGGTTTTCAACAATGACATAGCTCTTAAACATCAAGGCCGATTGTAATATCAGCGGTGTTGCGTATGATCGGATTGTTGGATTGATTAATGGAATGCTGCCTACTGATAACAAGTTTGAGCCAACTTTTTATAAGACTAAAAAGCTAATGAGAAAATTAGGGATTAGGTACGAAAAAATACACGTGTGCCAAAATAACTGCATTTTATATTATAAAGAAAATGTGCAGTTGGATAAATGCCCTGTATGTCAGCATCCTCGTTACAAGGAGAAGAAATCGGTCCGACAGAAAAATATCCCGTTTAAGGTGCTTCGGTATTTTCCACTAACACCGAGACTTCAAAGATTATTCATGTCGGAAAAGACAGCCCCCTACATGAGTTGGCATGCAAGAAGTCGTGATGATACAGTAATGACTCATCCATCTGACAGTGAAGCATGGAAACATTTGGATACATGTTATCCTTCATTTGCTAGGGATACTAGAAATATCAGATTGGGATTGTGCACAGATGGTTTTAATCCGTTTGGACATTCTGCAACTCCTTATTCAGTTTGGTCAGTGCTGCTGACAGTTTATAATTTGCCACCGTCAATGTGCATGAAAGATGAATTTATTTATCTTTCGATGATTATTCCGGGTCCTAAGGGTCCGCGAAAAGAAATTGACATATTTCTCAGACCCTTGACAGATGAATTGAAAACATTGTGGACTGAGGGAGCTGTCACTTATGATTGTCATCGGAAGCAAAACTTCAATTTAAAGGCCACGGTCTTGTGGGCAATCAATGATTTCCCGGCGTACGGCATGTTGTCTGGTTGGAGCACTCACAGCCGACTCTCTTGTCCGTATTGTATGGAACACTCTAAATCAATCAGTCTTCAGAACGGACGAAAAATCTTATTCTTTGATTGTCATCATCGATTCCTACCGATTAATCATCACTACTGAAGGAATCATAATAAATTTACTAAGGGCAGAGTCGAAAGAGATGGATCACCATCGATGTTGTCTGGTGAACAAATGTTAGCACGTGTTTCAGCACTTCCAGATATAGTATTTGGTCGCAATGAAAGAGTGTCAGGTTTTGGACAAACACATAACTGGGTGAAAAAAGTATCTTTTGGGAATTGCCCTATTGGAGTTCATTATTGATTCGACATAATTTAGATGTCATGCACATTGAAAAAAATGTGTTTGATAATATTTTCAACACTTTGATGGATATTTCCGGAAAAACTAAAGATAATATCAAAGCCCGACATGATATGAAAATACTTTGTAAAAAACTAGAGTTGGAGTTACAAGAGGTCAACGGACGATATCTGAAACCGAAGGCCCTATATGTGTTAAATAAACAACAGATCAAAGATGTTTGCCAATAGGTAAAAGAACTCAGATTACCCGATGGATATGCTTCAAACTTATCTCGATGTGTGAACGTCGATGATTGCAAAATATCAAGGATGAAGAGCCATGATTGTCATGTATTCATGCAGAGATTACTTCCGATCGCATTTCGAGGTCTTCTACCTGATAATATTTGGGGTCCGTTGACTGAATTAAGTATGTTTTTTAGAAACATCTGTGCAAATGTCCTTCGAGTCGAAGATATGTCAACACTTGAAAATAATATTGTTGAAATCATATGCAAGCTGGAGCAGTTTTTCCCTCCTGCATTTTTTGACTCGATGGAGCATCTACCGATACACTTGGTATACGAGGCACGAGTTGGTGGCCCCGTTCAATATCGGTGGATGTACTTATTTGAAAGATACATGAATCGTCTGAAGAAAAAAGTAAAGAACACCGCAGCTGTTGAAGGATCAATATCTGAATCGTATATCATCCAAGAAATTTCAACATTCTGCTCATTTTACTTTGAATCGACAGTACAGACAAGATTTGATCGTTTTCCACGTAACGACGACGGGGGTGTTCGACATTCAAATGGACGTTTAAATATATTTTGTCACTCTGGTCGTGCTTTTGGTTCTCGTCCATCTCGACACTTAAGCGGGGAAGAGTATCATTTGACACACTTGTATGTATTACTCAATTGTCCAGAGATTGAACAATTCATTGAAATATTTGACATTGAGATGGTGCAAAAATACTCTATTCACAACGATGAAGAATTGGAGAGATTACGGAATCGTGATTTCCCTACTTGGATTCAGACTTACAGCAAAGATCACATAGCTGAAATAGATGAAAGAATATTTGAGTTTGTTAGTGGACCGTCGCGACTTGTGTCGTGCTATAGCGGATGTTTTGTTAATGGGTATAAATTTCAGACAGTTGAATATTCATTTACAAAGAAGACGATGAATGCTGGGGTCTGTGTGAAAGGAACAACCTATGTTGAATGTGATATGGATTTTTATGGACTGGTGGAAGAAGTGATAGAGTTGCACTACTTCGGCTTGAAATCAGTTATTCTATTTAAATGTCATTGGTTTGATACAACAGAAAGGGGCATGAAAGTTCATCCAAAATACAAACTTGTTGAGGTTAATTACAAATCTAAATTGGCAGCAAATGAGCCTTTTATATTGGCATCACAAGCCGAACAAGTATATTACGCGAAGTATCCGGCTCGAAATAAAGATAGAGCAGATTGGCGTGTAGTCTGTAACACAAAAGGTAGAGGAAAAATTGATCCGATAGTAGGAAAAAATGGGTTGATACCTGATATGACACATGGTTTCTATCAAGAAGATGATCCTCCTGCTGTAGATCGTATTATTCCAATACTCGAGGATGCAGACACAACGTCAATTCAATTAGAAGTTGAATATGCTGATGATGACGATCATGAAATTGAGGAAACTGGAGATGAAGAAGACGAAGAAGAGGAAGAATTCGAAGACTATTATTCAGATGATGAGGAATAATTGTAAAGTATATATTTTATTAAATATATCTCTACTATTTATACAATAATCTGATTATATGTCTATTCGACAGATATGTCTGGTCGTGGTTATCGTCGCAGGAGAGCTTCGGAGTCTCCGATCGGTGAGACTCCTACACCTTACTCATGCTGCTGATCCTCCTATTGCTGATCCTCATGCCGATGATACTGCCGAGGCTAGTACATCCAAACGCAGACGGCCACGCGGGCCGAACAGGTGGCAGCCTCCACCAGCCACAAAGTCACTTAGATTGATTAGCGTGATTGGGGAGCGGTAATATATCATGAATTATGAATCATTACAAATTCATTATATCATAATATAATATTAAAATTTATTTTTGTTGTGCAGGTTCGAGCAAGAAGAAGTGCCGAGGAGCATTTCTTCTACTATTCGACGATACATGCACGGGGCATGGCCTACGTGGTCTCACGTGCCTAGCGAGCATGTCAACATGTTATGGCGTGAGTTTGAGGCACGTATTATTATTATTTTTACATGCATGATGATTAATATTGGTACTGATATTATTATTTTGCAGGCTCGCTATACATGGGCCGAGGACCAAAGGCCCTTCATTTACGCTGTCTGAGAGGCTATTTCCCAAGCAAGGTACAACGGGCAGCTGGGGCAGGCGATGGCCCGAGCTGGGACCACTAACATCGCGGAGACTCGGGGATACGACCCCGATTGGATTACTCCGGATATATGGGACCAGCTCGTGGGAATATGGTCGACGGATCTATGGCAGGAGGTTTCTCGGAATGCGGCTAGAAATCGCATGTCGGGGGGAGCAGCGCGTCACACCGACGGCTCTGTTCCATTTGCAGTCCACGCGAACCGTATGGTAAGTATATCTTTTAATTATATCTTTTATTTATTACTATGTGTACTAATTAATGTATTTGTTTTGTAAATGTAGACGACGATGTCAGATGACGGAACTGTCCAGCGACCCTCCCCGATGGCGGTGTTTGAGCGGACTCACCGTCGAGCACATGGGACGGGGGAGTACATCGACAACCGCGCTGCATACATTATGGTAACTATATATTTGCTTAAATTATTCATTATATATTTATAATTTAAGTTTTATGATAAATATTAAACAATAAATCAAACTTGAGTAGGAGACCTACAGCCAGAAGGTGGTGCAGCGCGGGGGTACCCCCGAGGACTTTGACGCAGCAACGTGGGTCGAGGCCGCAGGTGGCTGGGACCATGGCCGCGTATATGGCTTCGCAGATAGTGGTCATGCGCGAGCCGTACTAGGGCCACTTGGGGCACCGACCCCTCCGGTCGCTGGTGAGCGGCCGTCCACCTGTAGATCCAGTTATGATCATAGTAGTAGAATAAGGACTCTAGAGGACACGGTCGCGCGTCAGACTGAGATAATGGAGCGCCAGAGTCAGATGATGGCGGATATACAAGCTATGCTACGCAACATGTCAGGTCATCCCGAAGCAGGCATCTCTTCGGCATCATCTAATCCATCGTCCTCGAGTCAGTCCACGCCGGTGTACACTCAAGCACTCCAGACCCCGCCATATGATCCAGACCATCCTCCATCGTCATCGTGAGATTTTTTTATATTGACTTTGTTACTGAGATATTGGACTTGTTTAATTTATTTTGTTTGAATATTGATACTTCAATTTTGCATTTGAATAATTTTTATACTATTGTGGATAATTATCAATATAAATATAATTGTTTTGATGTATATCTTGGTGTATTTGTGATGTGTGAATGAATGTGTGTATGAGTGTATGGGTGTGTGAGTTATGTATCAGATAATGTATCAATGTATCAATGAAAATTTGAAATTTGAAATTTTTTCCTTACCAGGTTCACATCATCAGCAACGGCTTTCCCACGGCCGTCCGTGGGAAAGCCGTTGCTAAAAGTGTATCGAAAGTCGTTGCTGATGACCTACAGCAACTGGCTTAGCGATGGGATTTTACTAACGGCGTTGCTACGGACTCAGCGGCCGTTGCTATTAATGCTATCCGCAACGGCTCCGGATCCGTGGCAAAATCGTTGTTGATAATATTTTTAGCAACGGCCCGAGCGGTCGTTGCTGATCCGTTGCTAAGTTATCAGCAACACGATTTTCTGCCACGGCTCCATTGCAACGGCTCGGCCGTTGCTGATGCTCTTCAGCAACGACATCAGCCGTTGCTAATGCCTATTTTTCTAGTAGTGATTGGGGAATCAAGATCCCTTGATTAGGCTAGCATTAAACTCATTATTGTTGGGGACGACTAGGGATGACAATAATACTTGTTTAGGCAGGTACATGTTTATGACGGGTATGCGGGTTAGTTTCCTACTCGTGGGAATTTCCGGGTTATTTTTTTATTCGTTTATTATATGGGGCAGGTACAGATATTCATACCCGCGAGTATCTGTTACACATGAAAATAAGTAAATTAATCTTATGTTGAAGACTTTATGTTTTAAAATCTTATGTTGATGTTGGAAAATATTTGTAATTTATATGTGAAGACCTTATGTTTTAAAACTTTTTGATGATGTTGAGAAATATTTATAGTTTATATTTTAAGATCTTGTGTTTATAACCTTGTGTAGTATTTTTATATTTGAAGTTATTATCAAAATATTATAATTTATATTTTTTAAAGTGTCATAGGTACCCACCAATATCCGTGGGTATCCATTCCCCGTGGATAATTAAATGGGTACCCATTTTTGTTACCCGCGAGAAATTAAACGGGTAATGGATACTCGTATACATCACGGGGTGAATAATGGGTAGGTACCTCCTGTACCCACCCCGTCCCGTTAACATTCATAAGGACGACAATATCCTCTTTGTAGACATGCTTGTTGTTGGAATCGCATCCATTGCTACTAGGGCACTTGGGTCTCCAAAACTCCAATTTATGTTCAGGAAATGTCAATGATAAAATGTCAAGGCTATTCTCGACAACATACTACACTATCTTGATAAAAAATAGTGACCTAATACTCAACCATTTTATTATTCCAAAGAATATAGCTATAGGAGAATTAAGAAGGGAGAGTTTTTTCTCCCTTTTTTTCCTTCGACTCCTTGGTCTTAACAATGATAATTTTAAGAATAATTAATTGTCCTTCTATTATTTTTAGAGCATGTTTATTTTATAGGACAGAGAAAAATAGAATAATAGATGAATTTTAATTCATTATTTATTTAGTACATAAATTAAAAGAAAATAAAATTATATCTAATAAATATAAAATTTAAAAATCTTATTCGATAATTTCATTTGTTATCGTATCCTATCATATCTAATCCAATGAAGCAAATGAACGGTTAATGTTCAACTATAGGAGAGAGCACACAACTAATGCATTTAGTTTATTAAACAAGATCCATCGATGTTGGGATGTCAACAATTATTGTAGTCATTGCAGGATCAGTCGGTATTTTGTTTCTTTTTTTGCATTTGTTCACAGGAAGAGTATAAGCAAAACTGATTTCATGAGCTAAGTGCAAACCCAAAGCAATATGCTGCTCAACTCTAGTACACAACAATTAATCCATATTCCAAATCATAAAAAATGCTCTAAATTGGAGTGCAACTTCTATGGGCGAGTTCGCCCGTACAAAATATATGAACAAGTGAACATTAGTAAAAAAGAAATGAACTTGAATATAAAAGGAATGAATTCATATTTATTCTCTTATTATTCATGTTCATTCAGTCAAAGCTCATATCCACTTGCTCATAGAAATTTTTAGAGAAAATTATAGTTTTGGTCCCTACAATTTTTTCCAATTTTGATTTTAGTCCCTATAGTTTCAAAATTTTAGTTTTAGTCCTCCTACTTTACTTCCGTTTAGAATTTGATGTCTACCGTCAAATAAAGTTTAAACGGTGTTGACGTAGATAATATGTGCTAACTGGACAATCCTGACGTGGAGCCTGCAGGGACCAACTTTGTAAACTATAGGGACTAAAACCAAAATTTTATAAACTATGAGGACTAAAATCAAATTTTAATTAATTATTTTTTCTAATAAATATAAAAAATTATATGATATTTTTTTAATTTATTTATAAAATAACTATAATATTTAAAAATATTAAAATTGAGCAAACTGTTTACCGATTAAGGTGATTTATTTTGAATTTTATTTTGAAAAGAGCGATAACATGTTTATATATTTAGTAGGGGTGAGCACGGGTCGAGACGTCCTGGTCGTCCCGGTCCGTCCCGATTAAAAATCGGGATGGGATCGGGACAATACATAAAAAATTGGAATTGTCCCGTCCCAGCTCGATTTATAATATAAGTAATATTAAATATATAATATTATTTTTTTAAAAAAATATTAATTATTTTAACGGAGATATTATTTTTATTTTATAAAAAATCAATATTAATAAATTCGGGACGTCCCGGTCCGGTCCCTATCCGATCCCGAATTTTTCGGAGCGGGACAAAATCAGGATGCTTCGTATTCGGGACCGGAACCAGGACGCATATTTGCGTCCCGACTCAAAACCGGGATGGGACCAGGACATACCAAATCCCGGCCGGTTCCGGTTCCGAATACGAAGCATCCCGATTTTGTCCCGCTCCGAAAAATTCGGGACCGGACTAGGACGTCCCGAATTTATTAATATTGGTTTTTTATAAAATAAAAATAATATCTTCGTTAAAATAATTAATATTTTTTTAAAAAATAATATTATATATTTAATATTACTTATATTATAAATCGGGCTGGGACGGGATTTGTCCCGACTTTTCGGGTCGGGCCAGACCGGGATGATATGAATAGTCTGCCCAAATAAATGTTTTTTCTAGAAAAGTACTTTTGCAAAAGGATAATGCATGAATAAATTGTTCAAAGTTTAGTCATACTAGGCGACCGCACATGGTTGAGCAGCCACGCTATCTTGGTAAAAAGATGGCAAATAAGGACACGAACAGGGTGAGCGGCCTCACTAGATTTGACAAACTTGCTACAAACAAGGAATTAAATAGTTTTGTTTATTTTATTAAACGGAAAAGGGTCAAATTTACCCATGAAGTATTGAAAAATATTTAAATTTGCCCATCGACTATATTTTTTATCAAAATTGCCCTCGACGTTACATAATTGGATCATTTTTACCCTTCTCGTTAACGGAAGTCCACGTCAACAAACAGAATCCCACGTGGCAAGTGCAGCACGGCCACATAAGATGCCGATGAAAAATGACATGTGATAATTATGTAGTGACAAGGGTAATTTTGGCCCAAAACATATTTAAATGAACAAATATGAATCTTTTTCAATATTTTAGGGGCAAATTTGCACCATTTTCAATACTTCAAGGACAAATTTAATCATTTTTTCTTTTATATATTATTATCATTAATGTGATTCTAATTAACACTATAAGAATGATGTTGATATCATCTTTACCAAAATCAAAAAAATATAAGCTTGACAATTATACTTTGTATTGTAACTAAAGTGTTTACTTAAAGATATGAACAACTTTAGTCACTTATCATTGTAATAAGAAACCAACCAACATAGTAGGGGTTAGTTCAGGTCGGATGGGTCGAGATTTGGTATGTCTTGATCCCGTCCCAATTTTGAGTCGGGACGTAAATATGTGTCTCAGTCTTAGTCCTGAATATGAAACATCGCAATTTTGTTCCGGTCTCGTCCTGATTTTGAATTGGGACGGGATTATCCTCGAACTTCCGGGTCGGACCGGACCAGTTACTAATAATTAAATTTAATCAAGTTTTTATTTTAGTAATTAAGAAATATCTTTTTGAATATTATTTTTGTTTCATTTTTAAAATTTATATTTCTCAAAAAATTTACTAAAGTATTTGTTCAAATTCTAAAATAGAAACCAAACTTGCAGAAATCATGCAATGAACATAAAATACGTTGTTTGGACACTATATATATTTTATTCAAGGGAAACAAGCAAAATTTGTCCCTAAAGTATTGAAAAATATACAAATTTGCCCCTGAAGTATTGAAAATGGTGCAAATTTGCCCCTAAAGTATTGAAAAAGATTTAGATTTGCCCCTTTAAATATATTTTGGACCAAATTTGCCCTTGTCACTACATAAATTGTCACATGTCATTTTCCATCGTGGCATCTTATGTGGCAGAGTTGCACTTGCCACGTGGGATTCTATTTGCTGACGTGGACTTTCATTAACGAGAATGACAAAAATGATCCAATTATGTAACGTCGATGATAATTTTGATAAAAAACATAATTGATGGACAAATTTATACATTTTTCAATATTTCAAAGACAAATTTGATCATTTTCCCTTTATTAAATGATACAAAAGCATTATTATTTGTGTTACATACCATTTGGTAGAACTACATTGATGACTTGAGTTAATATTTTACACGACACTTCAAAGATTCTCGCACAAAATTGGTTTACTCAAATGCCATGCTTACCGAGCACTTATCTTTTAAATGTTATTATTAGTAAACAGGGTAGTTGACTTCATACTATTCAAATTAATTCCGATCAAAACAATCATTCCAGTCAAATAGTAGATTATTAATTGATACAAAATTGAACAAGTTGATAATTTTGAGCTAAAACAATAATTTAAAAAATTATTTGAGTAAATACAATGCATCTACATACAATATGGATTACAAGATCTAGGTCCATTAGATAAATTAAAACTTGGACAAAATGCGTAAACAAATAAAATCTTTTAAGTGAAGAAACTAGTTCTAATATTAAATGAACAAGAAAAACATAAATAATTGAGTACTTCAAATCATAACCATGGAAAGCAAGAATGAGGAAATGAACCACCCACTGTGTAGTAGAAAGTAGCAACTGTAAACACCCACATGGACATTTTTGTTCCTTGGATCTCTTAATACACCTCTTAATTATATACAGTTTAACCTGTACAAATTTTCCGAATCCTCAAAAAGGTCAACAATGCAGAAGGTCCAGATGCATGCACTAAGTTGACTATCATCTATATGCATTCATGTTTCCCAATATCCAGTCCAATGACCTCATAATACAAAAAAGTACTTTGTTTCCCCCATGAGTATCCCTAAACAGGACGGCGTACGATGTGCGGAATAAGCACAGGCTCATTGCTCGCGGCTTTTGTAGCGGCAATTTCTTCCAGGCGTTTCCATGTGGAATCCCGTTTGGACTGAATCTCCTTGCCTTTGGCTTCGTCTTCCTGGAACTTCTTCAAGCACTCGGCAAAGAGATCAGGATCATTGTCGGCAAAAATCTTGCGGACATTTAATGTCAAGCTCTGAACAGCTGGATTCCAGTGGCTCGTTGCATTCCTTTCAAGTGCAGGAAAGATTATCGGTAAAATTACCTTTGCATTTTGTTTGATCAAGTTCTCAATATGATCATTGTTCCATAGGAACAATGCCCTCTCAGCCACCTGCAAACCAAGATGGAAGGAGCTTCAGGAGTTATCTAATTAAAAAGGATCAGCAAAGAATTAGGTTTCCAAACAGCATTTGGTGTCTTCTGATCGTGTTCAAACATTAAAACAAATTCTACCAAGTATGACAGAAATTCAGGAACAGTATTGGTATAGCATCCAGTTTTCAAATTTATAATCAAGTAATACTGTAATATAAAAGCATATATATTATGATAGCAAAAAAAATATAAGATTAGGTTTCTGTAGAACATCTAAGCTTATCAATTTATGTTTAAGCATTATAGAAACATTTCAGCCTTATAAAAGCATCATGAGTTAACAATTCAATGTTGTCTAAGTAAACTAGGCAAAATTAGATGGCAAAAGCCCCAGCATGGCAGCCCACTTTGAAAATAAAAAGAGGGAAGTGTGACAACCTATATGATAAGGAAGCCATTATACTTGAGCAAAAATATATACTTTATTGGTCATTTAGGAACAAAACATAGAAACAAATTAAACAAAAGAAAGTTGTTTAATGTATGGAAATGAAAAATGAACAAGAAAAAATATTTATGTGATGTATATATAGCAGGAAGTTTTATTTGCCATGAGAATACTCATATGGCTATAGATATAGCCCGTAAGATAAATCTCATCTTGAGCAACTTAAGCTAATATTTGCCTAAATGTTAGACAACATATTCTGAATTGCCCCAAATGAGATTTAACTATTGGGCAGTGAATTAATCCAGTGGTTTATATGGCTTAGGCATATAATAAGTAGAAGCTAATTTCAGAAAGGAAAAATCCAATCTTTGGAAGTTTTAACTCAAGTTAATATTAACAAGTAATTTAATTAAAATAAGCTTTGTAGAATTAACCAAAGGGGTGGAGAAAGTAAAATTTTGTAACACCCATACGATCGGCACCAATTAATATTGTCTGCTAGCATGTATCTATTTGCCTGTGATGAGGAATGACTTAAGTCAAAAAGACCATTTCAAAATATACAAGGCATCCTTAGAAGCTATTCATAACATGCTATAGAGGCAAGAGCACTCACTACATTAAACAATGTTCTTGGACTGCTAGAATGTTACAAACAGTTTGCAATTGTCATGTATTTCTAGATAATTTGTTTGAAACCAGCCATTTTTCATCACAGGTGATTTCCTACATATGGAACCACAGCTTTGCATTTTGCCTCATTTAATTCAGATGTTACCCAAATTAGATGTAAAACTAACATTTTATTTTTGTTGTTTTCAAGTAAAACAAACCTGGCAAAAATGAACCTGAAGGGCAAAGCCAATTCAAGAACAATTGGTGTTGGATTGTCTATATCAACCCATATCATTTAGAAGTACAGCACACACAGTAGCAATATGCAAGGATCCAAGTCCAGACCAGTATTGGTATTGGAGATACTCTAAACAAAAATAAGTGAAGTACAGATAAAAAATAGGAATATTGTACAGAAGAAACCTAAAGAAAAAAAATAAACAAGGAAAAAAGAAAGAAGAAAACCTGATTTAAAATAAAAGGATTATCTTGTCGCCATAAATTACAGAAGTAGCATACAACCACTCAATTTTTTGTCTCTTAATCTACATTTGATTTAAGAATGAAAACCTATGCCATGAACATACCAAAAACCATTACATAGTCATAAGAAAAGAAGCGATAAAAGCCATGGATTTACTAGTAAACAGATTTTAAACATGTGTCAGGGCAAACACTTTCCATAATGAAAAATATAGTAAAATTGATAAAGATCTTTAAATTCTTAACCTAAAAATGCTATGAACTTTATACTCAACCTCCAAAGACAATGATTTAATATAACCCACTACTGGATGGGTGTTATACTGACCAGACTACATGACATATAGCTCTTAGTACCATCAATAAAACAAAGATGAAAAATAGTGCATCTGGTTGAATCAGGTCATATTAATGCAGTCAACAACTTGAATTAGGAGTCATATTAATTTTCTCTTTATATTAGACATTTATAAGGCCTTAATTTTAGAGCAACAATGTTTTCCTTTAATTTGATGTTTTTATTTTGATTCCTATTGACATTAGGGTTAAGAATAGTAGGCTATATATTTGTTACCCCATGGGGCACTAGGAAACAACTCGCAAGATTTCCTCTCAACCTTTTTATTCTCTCTTTCTTCCTTTCTGCCTTGGAAAATAGCTACAAATATTTCATGGGTGTTGTCTACAAATGGTATGAAGCATGAAGTAACCAAAAAAGGGCATCCATATTACATAAACTATAATGTTGTTCAATAAGAGTAAATAACCACTACTAAACCTTAATCCTGCTAGATGGGTCGGCTTCAATAAGAGTAAATATGGTCTTGTCAACATATGGTCTTCGAGAAATAGCACATTGAGAAGGCAAAGACATTTTTTGTTTTATTCTTGATTCAGTAAAACAAATTCAGTGGCATGTACAATTTTCTTTCAAGGAACGGACATAATAACAAAATTCATGGTAACAGCAAAACAAAAATGGATTAAGTTTGTGGAAGCTTAGTTACACAAATATGAAAATGAAAATTACATAGTTGATCAACTAGTGGTTAAGACAAGTAGTGAAGAGTAACAAAAGTCATAATAAAGAAGAAAGGTAATGGAAAATTATGGTTAGTATCCAATCAGTCGTCCTTTTTAATACAATTGAACTTAGGTCATTGAGAAAGCATTGCCACTAAAAATTTGAGAATTATATTTACGTTTTCTATTGTATCTAATAAAGAACATAACATGCATTCATAAAACATCCAAACTTTTAGATTTGGAATTTTGGACAATTAAAAATTTATTGAATATCCTTCGTGACAAACACCATGGCTATCATCTATAATTTGGGGTGTGAGTTTGCTCTTCTCAGCAGCACCTCTCCCTCTTGTGCAGTGCTTTTTGTTTTGTTCTTGTTTTTAGTCGTTTTGGTCCACTTGCATTTTCTTGTTGTACCTTTTTTCTTTGTTTTCTTTTTTTTCTTTAACCTTCTTGTGTACTTTTTCATATCTAATGAAAAGTCTCTGAAAGTCAGTTTTTTGGCTCTCTATTTCCCTTGAAAAATAGTTTGTTGCACATCTAACAATTGTTGCTCAAAGTACAAATTAACAAGAAAGAGTGTCAAATTCAAACTATCGCAGTTAATGGCAACACAAACACAAAAATCTCTAGAAGTAGTACAATCACCTTAAATTTCTTGTAATTTCATTGAATACTTTTAGATGCATAAACTAAAATTGGTGTACATGTAATAAAGTTCCTGCAAGTAATTAAGTATAATAAGAAGAATACTACTCATGAAGTTTAATGCAAAAAAACAATAGCATAGTAGTTAATAAACATATCTTGTCTAGTTGAGTTTGACTGAGCCAGATTAAACTGGGGTCATTTGACCCTATACGACAATTCAAGCTTCAGATCAAGAAAGAATATCCAATCATCTAACATCTAAATTTAGATATCTAAGATGAGGGGATATGACCAACAGCTCCAAAGCCACTCTAACTACTCTATTAGTTGGTAATTAATGAAGCAAGAAATGTGGCCCGAAGTGATCGGCAACAAGTAGAACCAATCACAAAGTTGTTCAATAGAGAAGCTTGGCACCAGACATAGTTGTTCAATTGTTGTAGTGAGAAGCTTCATGCCTTCATTCAATTGAAATTTCATGTGCTAATTGCTTTCAGGATTTTCTTTATCTCCTCATTTTTCTTCAACAAAAACCCTGATAAGCAAATCTTCGATAGCTTAATCTCAGATTTTTGAATGGTCAGCTGCAAATATTTGAATACTGTTGTTAGAATCGTGTGATTCATGATTCGAATCACACAATTCAATTCAATTCAATCTGGGATCCCAGCGATTCGAAAACCAAGTCGAATCATTTTTGACGCTGAATCACATACAAATCGCCTGAATTGCTGCGATTCAGAATTGTGATTCTGAATCTGCGATTCAGGCAATTCGGATGTGTGATTCAGAGGCGCCTTCACAGGCGCGATTTCGCGTGGCGACGCTTCACCTGCCGCGACTTCACATGCGCACGAGTGGCACGCGGCGAGACTTCATTTCTGCAATCCACCCTCCCCCGACGCTGCTGCGACTTCATGCGAGAGGCGACGCCGACTCTGACGCAAATGCACTTCCGCAATCGCGACGCCAACGCCGACGAGTGGCTGCAATCGCAACACCGCCGCCGCCACTTCACACAGCTTCTGCAATCCTCCTCCCCTGACGCCGCCACTTCACGCAATCGCGGCTTCTGAAATCCCAGATTTCTGCAATCGGCTTCTTCACGTGAGCGGCGAGTCTTCTTCACGCGAGTATACTCTTCCAAGTTCTTCTACCTATTTAATCTATTTATCTATTAAGTATTTCTATTTCCTATTATTCACTGTTGGTACTAGTGGACTATTTCTTATTTATCCACATTTCCTATTTATCTATTAAAACTAGTGACTTATGATGGTATTTTGGTACTAGTGGATGGATTTGATTTATAATGCTTTACTTTTTAAGTATTTTCTTTATGTTCTATGTATGTAATTTTGCTATTTAGGCTTTTTACGAATATGATTTTGTATCGTACAATACAAAACGATACACGATTCACGATTCACGATTTGATCAAACGATTCACGATTTGACAACTTTGCTTTCACCAACCAAAATTAATTTCGGAACCTCTATAGCACTAATACTCATCTATTGTCCTAGGTTTGCATCACATTTCCATATCTTAAAACAATCACAAACACCAAGAAACTAGCTTTCTAAAATGTGCACTTCTGTCACTAGTTTTGGAGATGTTATATGGAGGTTACATAATATATAAACATAAGACTAAATATAGCCAATTTCATATAAACATGTACAAAGTAGGTATTCAAGGGAACTAAGGATTCGTTTGTACTATGTCATAGCAATAATATTCTCTTTTTATTTTCTTTTGGAGGCCCTTCTCATCCTCAAATTTGACAAAACCCTAGTTAGAGGGTAAAATCTAATATGTTGAATCCTATCTTAGGGCTATTATCATCCTTGAAAAAGTTAGTGCTGAATAAAGATAAACCCATATGAATGCAACCTGAGTACATATTATCAGCTTAATAAATAAATGAAATCTACAGCCAAAGGAACCAACATATATGTTTGAAACTCTGAGACAATACTTGGCAGAGCAGTAAACAATTGATGGGATCAGTTGAAAAAAAACAACCAAACATTCTAATGGTTTTGACTAAAAAAATAAGAAGAAAATTAATAGTTAATAGGGGAAGTATTCAGGTTAAAAGTGCATTGTTCAAAAACATCACTCTTTATCAAGCAGTCCTACGAGAACCTAGGCCAAACTTGAATTTGAATAAGTACATTGCTTGAAAAGGGGATTTGCAATACTACCTTCCACTGAACTATGCAAGATTACGATTAGCTTATACATACATAGAAAGTAGAAACACTAGGTCACTCAAATAAGGAAGTATTCTCAAAGGTTATAGGTGGAGATGCTCCTTAGTGTTCCTGCTTGTTAATGGTGCTTACAAGAAATTAAAAAGTAAAATAGGAGATATGTAGCAGACCAATTCTCTCAAAGTGACAGTCAAAAGTAAATCATCTTGTTACTATTCCCAAGTATAATTTGAGGGGGGAAAATTACCTGAAAATGAGAACTATTCAAGCAGCGGGCTATCTGGTGGGACAATGGTACCATGCATCGCTGGAACTCTGCAGGCTGAGTTGCATCCAAGACCTCTTCTAACTCTCCCAAGAACATAACTTCCTTTGAACTATTCGTAATGGGCCAAAATTTCAGCAAGCCCCTTATGACAGTATCTGCAAGCTTGCAATCTTTTTCAATAAATTGACTGATGCAGTATGATAACTGTTGATGGTACATACCCATGCATTTTGGCTTATGTAGTGGGATTAAGGCTCGAACAAGGAACAATTTGTGCTCTTCCTTTAAAGGTAATGCAAAGCCATTAATGATACTTCCAAGTACCTCCAACAGCTCTGCAATCCCATTGTGCTTTTCAGTCTCAAAGATAAACTGATAGAAAATGTTATTAATAGACTTCCTTATAAAGGGCCGGTGCACCATAAATTTTCCATAGATACGGTGAAGAATCGTCTTGAGATACTCCCTCTCTCTAATGTCTTCCGAATCAAAGAGGTCAAGCAACTTAAGAACAAAGGAATGATCAATATATCTTTTTGCCAGCTTGGCATCTGTCTCAGGAGATTGAAGAAACTTCAAAAATAAGTCATAAACAAGATGGAGGTGTGACCATGCAGGGTCCATTACAGGTTCATCCTCCTCCAAATCAAAGGCTTGCAGAACTTTGTACTCATGAGGGGGAGAAGTGAGGGTCCTAAACAAGTTTATAGATACCATCTTGATGATTTCGTGCATAATGCTCTCTGAAAACTTTCCATTTGCTGATGCCACATAGTCAACTAGCTCCTGTAGAGTCTGTCTTTTTATGTCCTTCTCTTTCAAATCCTTCATGGAGTCTGTGAAGTCGAATACGACACAACATAATTTCAACTTTTTTATGAATAAAATTGGCCTCTCGGAACTTGGAACATCCTTGAAGCTCGGCAATGCTTCATAGGATGGCATAACTGTATTCCCATTTGATTTTGACATTACAGCATGAGTATGCTGGGATAGATGACTAAAGCCAGAATCGAAACCAGGAGGAAGAATAGTGACCCTGCTGTTTGCCAAGTCCCCATCTCGCGAACTGGTTGAAGAAGTTGATGATGGTGGACTCACTCCAGCAAATGAATCCCGTTTATCACCTGACTTTGACTGCTTGCGAGGGAGCCGACTCAGAAACTGCTTTATCATGCTTCGAGACATGCATGCAAGAGGAATGGAAAATCAGGAGAAAATCAACAAACTGGATGCCCTAGTTACGTAACACCTGAGCAGCACTCCAACCAAAAAGGGATATTTTGCCGCCACTTGCTGCTATCTAACTTCAAAATTCCTTCAATTGCTAGGGCAATTCATTTACGATAAACTGGACCAGTTCCAGATCGCGGCAAAGATAAATTTTTCCAACATGAAGATAGGTTCTTCCACTTGCAAAGATCCTCGAACGAAAGCAAATCAACGAGAACACTTGAGGCTCTACAATTTCACGGAAACCCGAACAATGACGGATCGATCAGCGAAAAGGTTGGCTACCATCTTGCGTACTCTTTTCTCCACGAAAGGAAATTGTCGCACACAAACTTTACGGATCCCGAAAGCCAAACTCCTCTTTCGCCCCCAAAATCGACAGAAGTGAAGCCGACGCGAAGAACCAGATGATCCAGAAACGGCCTAGGGCGACCAAGATAGCATTTTTAAGACACGATTAGCGAGAAAACGCTCAAAATTTCGAAATGGAAGTCCAAAGGGGAAAGAAGGACAAAACAATAAGGAAAGGTTTTCTTTTTCACCAAAAACCTACAGGAAAAGGAGAAAAAACCTACCTTTTCCGATATGGAGCAGCGCCGTCTCTGAATATATAGCGTCGTACGATCTCCGCTTGGTCTCCTTTCCGTGATCCGAATAGAGAAGAGGAGAGGAATAAGCAGACGAAGGGCGACGTATTTGGATGGAGCAATAAAAAAACAAGGGGGAGAGAGAAGGGGACAGTGTCGGGAAACAAAATGGAAAGACTCTCTCGGCTTCTCAAATCCCATGTACTGTTTACCCTTTTGTATAGTAATGAAGATGAACATATTTTTAATTAAAATATTACTTGTCGATCCATGCCAATAAACATATATTATTTTTTAATTTATTTCGTACAAGAAGGTTGTTTGAACGTGATTGTCCAAAATAAATAAATAAAATAATCAACATATAAAATAAAGGCAAATTTGCATGTCTTATGATGGTAAAAGATTCAGCACCTTTTTATCAACCATTATCAACCATCTTCTATTTGACTACCCTATTATTAAGTTAATAAAATTCATAAAGTATTCAAGTTATATATAAAAATTTTAGGGTAAAAAGCAAGAAATCTCTCATCATTTTACAATTATCCTTCATTAACTTTAAATTTAGACAAAAATAATTAAATTGTATAAAATTAACAAAAACATTTTTTTGTTAATTCACTATTATCTATTTAACAAAATCTTTTAAAATGACAGTCTTTCAATAGTCCAAATATTAAATGATAAATTAAATATTTATTAAAAAAATAATAAAATAAAAATTAGAAAAAATATTAGTTGTAAATATATTTCTTAATTAATTTTTTCAACATTTAATATTTTCTAATTTTTAATTTATTAATTTATTAATTAATTTTTAAAAAAAATTATATTTGGACCAATAAAAAACTACCCTGTGTCATTTTTAAAAAATAATTAAATACATAATAATGAGTTAATTTATGAGCTATTTTTATTAATTTTATAAAGTTTAGTATTTTTTTGTCTAATTTTAAAATTTATAAAAAATAATTACAAAATGATCATAGTTCAAAGAGATTTTTGTTTTTTATCCTAAAATTTTATTACGAAAACATGCACTATGGATGATGTAATGCAATAGTAATTTGAATTTCTAAAAAATATAAAATCGTAAATAAGGATGAGAATAAAAAATGAATGAGAATGAAAAATATAAAAATAAAAATTCCTATTAAATGCAATTGTTTTATTATTTGATAGCTTATCATGTAAAATAAAAAATAATTGATATAAAAAAGTTAATTTTAATAGTTTAACAAAATATAATATATAATATATGAGGTAATCACTAATAAAACTCGTTGTTGACATATTATTGTTTTTTTTGTTAGCACGACTGAAATCAAATTGCACTGAAAAGCCTCTCTTTTTTTATTTTTTCGCTAAAAACAAACATGACTAAAATATGTTTTTTTGAAAAAAAAAAACATAAGACATACCAATACAAAACTTTCCAAATCTAAGAGAATTTTTTTTTCTACTAGTTCACAAAATAATAACAATAATAATAATTTAAGGAAAATATAAATATTAGAATAATATAATTATGAAATTCATTCAAATTTAGAAACTATGACTTTTTTTCATGTTTTTTCATTTGAAATTAAGAAAAGTTAAAATAGCAATTTTTCAATTTCATAATAACCGGATGAAATTCTCGAATCCACAATAAAAAAATTTACAATTTTCAGATTCATAATATATTTTTTGAAAAACTAAAATACTTTTGAAATTAAATTTTTCTTCATTTTTAAATATGATTCTCTTCCGTTTACCACTTAAAAAAAATTTGTGCATAATCAATATCAGTATTTTAATATCCTTTTAGTGGCTAGATAATTTTTTTGTGGTTAAAATTATCAAAATAGTATGAAAAAATAATACTTAGGGCTTGTTTGGATACAAAAGGAAGGGATGGGAAGGGGAAGAATAAAGAGAGGTGGGGGAGGAAGTGATTGGGAATGGTAGTTAATCCCATGTTTGGATAGGAAAATTAAAATGCATGTGGGGAAGAGTAGGATAATATATCTGTCATGTTCAAAATCCAGGATTACGTGATCGATCAGGGTACGTGTTTGTACTCTGAAGCCTACCAACTTATGCAACTAAAATGTAGAATAAACGATACAACCATGTGAAAACCAATGAACATAGGAATGCATGCTAATATGAAAATATAACAATCGGATATCCGTACAATCCATGTCTACAACCAACACATGACCATATGCATAAGTAACTCCTACGACTCGACTATGAGTTAACACGTCACGAGATCCACTGCCTGAGCCTGCAACTCCAGACGCGCTACATATGTACCATCGTACCTCTATAAGTCAGGATCTGCAAAAAAAAAAAAAAAGAGGTGAGTTCTAATGAACTCAGTGAGTCGTTTGAACCAAGCCCTCGTCAGCCTCGCCAAACCAACACATGTAAGTATCCCAAATATTTAGCAATTTAAAATGTGCTCATAATATTAAATTGTTGTGATAATACATATGACTAATAGTTACCCATCTCGTGTATCTTCGCGCAACTGACCATCCCAGCCTACATCAACCATATCACATGTAACCTCTAAGTAATCCTCTTGTGCACTCTCGCACAACTATTCACACTATTCTACATCGGATAAATCATCACAATGCATATAATAAATCACATTAAACAACATGATGAAAATGGTGACTTCCTAAGGAACTTAGTGAATGGCTCTACCCGAGCCCTCTACATAAATCCCGAGCATAAGCATAACAAACATAAATCATACTTATGGAATTATTGAAACGTAGTGGCCTATAATGTAAGGATATTCATCCACAAACTCGTGCTCAAAGGTGCTACAGTCACTCGACCTGTACCGACCTAACATCAATCACAACATCCACTCGGCCCATAATGGCCCAATACATAGCAAACATACAAGTCGGTCGTTAAAATCTCTATCTAGCGAGCTTCCCATCCGAGCCTGCTGAACTAGGATAGTTTACTAGTTCCAGCACCCACTCTGGTTGGGAATAGCCCTCCAACCAACCACTCGAGTTCATCGTCAGCAGAATTACTAGCAGCAACTCTCAACCCGTATCATGCCACTCGGGTCCATCGTCAATGTGAATTACTGACGGCAACTCTCGACCCGAATCAAAGCTCGCCGAGTCAAGACCAATCTTGCCAAATTGGTACATTTCTCAGCTAGCCATCGTCCAATCATAAACACAAACACAAGCAATGTCTAATCAAACATAGGAACAAACATCCCTCAGGTGATTTCATCACTTTAGCCAACTACTCGAGTACACGCCCACGCGCCCCAACTCGACCCTCCTTTGGGCCTAACATCACGACTCCCTGATTTATCACTCTAATTTACACTTCGGCATGATTGTTCATAAATTCAGCATATACATTATATCTCAAGCTCATATACTTATTTGAGCAGGTACTTAATTCCTGCATTATAGATGACAATTTAGCAAGGGTACATAATATTTCAGCATAGGTAAAGAATGTTTCAGCATGGGTAAATAAGCATCCATGTAATAATAGGGAAAATGTACAAAAATACCCCTGACGTTTTCTCGCGGGTATTAAAATACTCATAACGTTTTTTTGGGATTAAAAATATCCCTCACGTTATGAATTGGGTACAAAAATGCCCCTATAAGTAAACGATGTTAGTTGAGAGATAACGGAGTTGACGTGGCTGATGACTGGGACTAATGATGTGGACATCTGACGAGCATGCGGGCCAAGATGTTTTCTCACGGGTACTAAAATGCCCCTGGCGTTTTCTCACGGGTACCAAAATGCCCCTAATGTTTTCTCACATGTACAAAAATATCCATAACGTTTTCTCACGAGTACTAAAGTACTCCTAAAGTTTGTTTTGAACCTAAAATACCCCTGAGGTTATGTGAGACTTCACGGAGATGTCATGGATGTTGATAAAGATGTTGACTTTATACATGACACATATGTAGAGAGCAACTTGTCACGTAAGCGACACATAATAAATCGAAAACTGCAAAATTTGGTTCAATTTCAAATCGGTTTTTTAATTAACCAATTTTTTTATTTTTTTTATTCACCCATACGATTGCGTGGCAAGTTGCTCTCTGCATATGCGTCACGTGTAAAGTTAACATCTTTGTCAGCATCCATGACATCTCTGTTAAGTCTCACCTAACAAAAGTTAGTCTGATGTCATTTTTATATCATTTTCAATAACATCAAGGGTATTTTAGGTCCAAAATAAATGTTAGAGGTATTTTTGTACCCGTGAGAAAACGTTAGGGATATTTTTGTACCTGTGAGAAAACGTTAGGAGCATTTTAGTACCCGTGAGAAAAAGTCAGGGGCATTTTAATACCCATGAGAAAACGTCTTGGCCCGCATGCGCGTCAGATGTCCACGTCAGCTACATTATCTCTCAATTAACACCATTTACTTATAGGGGTATTTTTGTATCCAATTCATAACGTGAGGGGTATTTTTGATCCTAAAAAAATGTTAGGGGTATTTTAGTACCCATGAGAAAACGTCAAGAGCATTTTTGTATATTTTCCCTTTATATAATAAGGAAAATTCAAACCACCACAATACCCTCGTGCATCCACATGCAATTTATTTTGGCCTACCACGGCCTACATAATAAACACATGCACAATCAAGAATTACGAGTTGTAACACAAGGTTTTCACGAAACCCACAACCCCAAGCATAGTGGTCGGCCCTAACTTCCATATCACGCCTTCATCCTTATATCAAGTTTCCACATCATTTGACATATGATTGATCACTATCCTTACATAATTTAGTCATACCTCAATCTAGACACCAAGGTATCTAAGGTTAAGGATTTCATGAAGTCATAAAACTCATACCCGTAGAGGTCGGCTCTAAGTATAGGATCGGCTCTAACCCCTTGCTACACCCATCTTCTTACCCATGACATATAGGGCTCTCCTATTTAGAGACTAGTCAAGATCAATGTAACATTCATCTACTCTAATACTGATAAATATATAAAAGTCCTATCAAATGATCTTCAATCTGAAATCAGACACCACCAATGCGTTCAGAACGCGAAAACATATAACTTTCATATTCACCTCGATCTCATTCGACGACTCTAAGACCAAACTCAAAAATACTCTAGTAATCTTTAGGCACTAATTCATTTCTTACTATACGATTCATCTTTTTAAATATTAATTTCTAAAAAATTAAATACACCCATCGGCGCCTCCTCCCCCCGACTCGCCCCACTGCACCTCAGCTGCACACCGGACGACCTCTTGAGTCCTGGCCGCCGGCGATCGACCTCCGCTGATCTCGCCGGCGTCTTCCGCAGCCTTTGGCGCCGCTGGAGCGTCGACTCACGGTTGGGAAGCCGCGGCGGCCTCCCCGCCAGCAACAGCAGCGCGCAGCCCCAAAAGGCTCGATGATTGGTGCGATCGCCACCAAGCGGTGCTATCGCCGCACCCCCCTCCTTCCGGCCCACATCCTCCTCTTCCAATCAATCTTCTCCGATCAACATCAAACATATAATTTACATCACAGCAAGCATATAGTTTACATCACAACATGGTAAGGAAGCAACAATATAAAACTAAATCACTCACAGAGACAAAGAAGATCGAGGAAGAAGGTGCTCCTTCGCGTTCCTACACCAGCGATCTCCAACGGCAGCAAGCCCAACCACCGCTCGCACTTCCTCCTTCCCTCGTCGCCCAAATCTGGGATGTGTGTGGTTCTTCTAGGCGCACAGTCCCAAGCATCCCTTTTTATTATATTTTTTAAAAAAATTACAACAATACCCCTAAACCTTAAATGAGCCATATATACGTCTGAACTCACTCGATTCGAGTTCCGATCAGACCCTTGGACTCGTCTCGAGTCCAACCTACATCTAACATCCAATAACTTAAACATAATAATTTTACCTGCGCGTAAAGGCCATACCTCAAATTGCGTCTTTCAACGATTCACACGGCTCGCTCCAACACACATCCAAACTTCTCCGTTGAAATCACAATAACTCAAAGTTAATATTTTTTTTTCACGAGAATTACAATATCCCTCTCCTAGTTTGGGTAGAAATTTTAAATAGTGGGGTGGGAAAAAATAATTTCAATGAAAAGACTCTTTTAGTCATCCATACACATTTGCATATAAAATAAAAGTTAACATTTTCATATCTTTTAATAATTTATTTTAAAAAATAATAAACATAAATGTTAATAACCAAACTTAAAAAAAATAACAAATATTAAAAATTGAAAATAATAATAATAATAATAATAAGTATTATTATTATTATTATTATTATTATTATTATTATTATTATTATTATTATTATTATTATTATTAAACGTGAAAGATAAACCCGACAATTCATGTCGGGCCGAAGTTATCGGGTCGGCCCGGCCCAGCCAAAACAAACAATCATGCCCGGCCCAGCCCGATAAAAGTTTGAGCCCATGATCCCGGGGCTAGCAAGACACGAATCGTAAATGGGTCGGGCTGGCCAGGCAAGATGATAACACAAATTTAAAATTGGAACATCGGACCCGAACCGTGCTATTAGGGCGGATTCGAGCCCGAATCGAGCTATGTGAACTAGACTGTCGGACCCTAAATCAGGCTATCAGCCCGATTCAAGCTCGATAGCTTGATATTCCGATAATGAATAAAAATTCTTATCAGCCCGGGACTACATCGTTTGGCCTCGGCCCAGCTCGATATTAATTTGTTCGGACCTTATCGAGCTAGCCCGATAACGACTTGGGCACAGTAAGAATTGACCTGGACCTGATTTTATCGTGTCAGGCCGGGCCGAACCGAGCTATCGAGTCGGATCAAAAATTGTCAACTTTAGACAACTATACAAATTAAATTATTTAAGATATGATATATTTTTTATTTCATGGAGAGCAAAATGATATTTTTGGTGATATTATAATATTACAAATTCATTATCCCTCCTTATTCCACCATTTTAATTTAATAAAAGTTTGAGGAATTTGGTGCGGTTTGAAAGTATTAGAAATCCCTCTAAACCCGTTCTCATCCTAAAATTGAAAATCAAACATAAGATAATTAACTCTTCCATTTTCCATGTCTCCTCATCCCTCCCTATTCCACCATCCAAACAAGCCTAAGGCAAAATGCTTTATACGTGTCTATTTTTACTTGAATTGTACTAGGTTGCAAAATTGACCTAGAAAGATTATTTTTTCTCAAACTTCAAACACATGTTTGAAATAGTCACATCTTGGTTGTGTGCTAGTTTGATTAAAATCTAAAAAATATATTGAAAATAGTTGATGTTTACAAAAATAAATGCCATTACATATTCAACGATTTTTATAAAAATGCATGCAACTACTTTTTGAATGATTTTTTAACCTTCATGTTCCTTGTTGATATAGTTTGATTTGTTTATGATTTTCTATTAATTTTTTAATGAAACATTGAAAAATTAAAATTTCATTCCTTCTCAGTGTCCAAGTTATGATACTTTGAAAAATTGTATGGATTTTGGACCTTGATTTTGATTATGGTAATCCAATTTCATGCTTGGTCTCTCTTTTGACATCTCATTTGTTGACACTTGAAAAATTTTGAAAAATAGTTGAAGTTTTATTTTGATACTAATGTTTATTTTTTTCTTATTCTTTTATGTTGATATCAAAAGGGGGTGAAAAGATATGTAAAAGGGGAAATAATTTCGGAAGTTCATGCACATAGTTAAGAAGAGAGATTTCATTTAGATATGCATAGTACGATTATGAAAAACTAAACAGATTGCCCCTTTCTTGACTCTAGTTATCATGCTATCAGATCAGACCAGACCTACATTCCCTAGCCCGACACGATAATTGGCGGCCTTAGCACGATTTTATCGTGTTAGGCTATCGAGCTGAGCCAGAATGACTAAACCCATATATGAAGATGCAAGTTGCAAGTGTAATTGCAATTTTCATTTGCGGTCAACCAAACACTTAAAAATATAAGTTGCAACTCTACTTGCGGCTACCCGAACAGTAGGCTGCAAATTCTATTCACGAGCATTTATTTTTCATGCAAATATTTTTTTACAATATTTACACTTGTGGACAACCAAACGCCCGCCCCCTAAACGAATTCAAACTTGTATTTCCACCACATCCTTTGCTTGCCACATTAACGAAAAATGGTCATCTTTTTTTAAGGCTCGTATGGGAGTTCGTTAGGGTGATTCATTGTCTCATTTTCTTTATTTATTTTCCTAAATCTACTAATAGAACCACCATCCAGAGAAGGTAAATTTCCTTTCAAATACCTTGGTACCACTATCTCTCCTTGCAAACCCCCTCCTAATACACATGAACATATCTTAAATCAGATTCGATTTAAATTGGGAAACTAGCAAACCAAATATTTATCGCAAGCTGGTTGTATTATTTTAATATAGTCAGTTTTAAGTGCTATTCCTCTTCACAACCTTTCGATTTCATGGTTCCCTAAAAAATGTATGGACAAAATTTCCAGCATCATTCGAAAGTTTCTTTGGACTGTTAAGTTAAACAAACATGCTCTATATCTTATCCCTTGGTCTATTGTTACTCTTCCTAAATTCTTGGGAGAACTGGGTCTCCAGGACTTTGAATTTATTAAGTACCTCTCTGCTCAGTAAAATAATTTTAAGCTATCTTAATAACTCTTTAAACATTTGGGTAAATGTAGTATAAGGCAAATATCCGAAATTCAATCATCTAAATCATATGGCTCCAAGGAATTGTTCTTGGTCATGGAGACCGTGTAAAAACTTTTGATGGCCTTAAATTATAGTTTTCAAAATTAATTAAATTTGGAAATAATATTTCGTTACTATGTGATCCTTGGTTGTTTGATGTTCCTTTAATCTTAAAGCCTACTTATATAGTTCACATTTACACTCGGGTTAATGTGTTGTTACATGATCAGGTTTGGAATTCTAAAATTTTGCTACAAAATTTCAATCCTTTATTAAAGGAATCCATGTTCCATAGATTTGCCCCACCAACCTGATGATGATGTTTGGATTTAGATTAGTGAGACTAGTGGAATTATTACCACTCGAGTCACGTATCATTTTCTTAGAAGTTATAACTATTCCCATATAATGAAGTATAGTCTTTGGATAAGTATGTGGAGAATTTTGATCCTCCAAAAATAAAAATATTTTTGTTTGGATTTTTTTCATCAGAAGTTGTCGACTAAAGTTTTTTAAATTCGTATTGGTATTTCTTCAACTGATACTTGTATATTCTGTGGTAATTTGTCTGAAAAGATACACCACTTGGTTTTAAACTATGATTTTTAAAAACTGCTTTGGTCTACTATACGTTCAAAAGTTAAACTAGATTTCTCTTCTAGGGATGATTGGATAACGGGCTCTTGGATTGATATATCAAACAGTAACCCTGGAGGGTTTGTTAGATGTATTACCATAGTTGTTTCCTTATGGCATACTTGGCACACTAGAAATGACTTGCTATACTCAGGTAGGCAGCTTCAAATAACTAGTCTCGTGAACCGCATAAATGTATTTGTATCTCAAAGTTGTCTCACCCTTTCCAAACCTAAAGACAATTTTTCCAATCATAATCATTTATCTATAGACAAAAATTGGATTTCTCCACTAGCTCGGCTCACTCGGTGAAATTTAATTGTGATGGTGATGCTACTCAACATACTACTGCTATTCGTTTTCTTGTAAGGAATTCTTCTAGAGATTGTTTAGCTCTCCATGGGCATCCTATTCTTCTTGTTCCTCCTTTAAAGGCTGCAGCTCTTTCACTCAAAAAAGCTCTTCTTTATCAAATTAATTTTGTAAAATTTGAGACGGACTACAAACAGCTAGCTGATATTTTCTTGAAGACATATTCAATTGGGTAGCAACGAGGGCAAGGATGACTCGAGAGTTTGTTGCTTGGTCATCTCGTCCACCTCTAGACTTGCATTGTATTCTTGTGCACGATCATCATGATCCAATTACTTAATTAATAAAGGTTAAGGACTTCGGCTCTTTGTTTGAAAAAAAATTATACTTCTAAAAAATACATCAAAATTGAACAAACCAAAATCTATTTATGAAAATTGACTCCACCATTGCGTTCAAAACACTAAAACAAATAAAATTCATATGTAATATGTCAATGATTATAGAAAGCTCTTGAAATTAATTAAAATGAATACTCCAAAATATATTTATTTAATAAATAATTAAAATGAATATAACACAATTATATTAGTTTATAATATTGTTATAAATAAAATAACACTAATTTTTAATAAGGGAAAAATGTCAAATTTATCATCAAAGTATTGAAAAATATGCAAATTTGCCTCTCAATTATGTTTATGACCAAAATTGTTCTCGACGTTACATAATTAAATCATTTTTGCCCTTCTCGTTAACGGAAGTCCACGTTAGCAAACGGAATCCCACATGGCAAGTATAGCTCAACCACATAAGATGCCACGATAGAAAATGACACATGACAATTATGTACTAACAAGTGCAATTTTGGCCCAAAATATATTTAATGGATAAATTTGCATCTTTTTCAATATATTAGGAGCAAATTTACACTCTTTTCAATACTTTAAGGGTAAATTTGATCATTTTTTCTTTTATATATTATTATCATTAATATGGTTTTAATTAACACTATAAGAATGATGTTGATATCATCTTTACCAAAATCAAGAAAATATAAGTTTGACAATTATACTTTGTGTTGTAACTGAATTGTTTACTCAAAGATATGAATTATCAGCTTTAGTCACTTGTCATTGTAATAAGAAACCAACCAACATAGTAGGGGTGAGTTCGGGTCGATATGGGTCAAGATTTGGTATGTTTCGATCCCGTCTCAATTTTGAGTCGAGTCTCGATCCCGAATATGAAGCATCGCGATTTTGTCCCGGTCCCGTCCCGATTTTGAATTGGGACAAGATTATCCCCGAACTTTCGGGTCGGGCCAGATCGATTACTAATAATTAAATTTAATCAAGTTTTTATTTTAGTAATCAAGATATATCTTTTTGAATATTATTTTTGTTTCATCTTTAAAATTTATATTTCTTAAGAAATTTACTAAAGTATTTGTTTAAATTCTAAGGTAGAAGCCAAACTTGCAAAAATCGTGCAATGGACATAAACACACATTGTTTGAGCACCATATAAATTTTATTCAAGGGAAAATGATCAAATTTGCCCTTTAAATATTAAAAAATATGCAAATTTACCCCTTAAGTATTGAAAAAGGTGCAAATTTGCTCATTAAATATATTTTGGACCAAAATTACCTTTGTCGGTACATAATTGTCACGTGTCATTTTTCATCGTGACATCTTATGTGGCCGAGCTACACTTGCCACGTGGGATTTCGTTTGCTGACGTAGACATTCGTTAATGAGAAGGGTAAAACTGATCCAATTATGTAACATCAATGGTAATTTTGATCAAAAACATAGTTGAGAGGTAAATGTACATTTTTTAATACTTCGGGGACAAATTTGACAATTTTCCCTTTTAATAAATATTAAAATAAAAACATAGCATCTAATATTGTTTATAACACTATTACATCGATCTTTAATAAATAAATAAATATAATATAAGTTTGTTTATAACAATATTACTCATATAAAATATTGTTACAAAAAAAATGCTTCATTGTTATAAGAATGTATCGGCGTTACAATGATTATATCAGTAATATAAATTTCAAATAACACTTTTTTTATTTAAAAGAATTCCCGTAATGAACTAAAAAATCATCTCCTCTAATTTTGAGATGGGCAGTGCTGCCGCCTGCCTCCACATAACCAATTGGTCAAAAGTCAATGGCTACCCTAAGGCCACTATTGGACTTCCTAATGGACTTCCTCGATGTTGTCGAAGGAAATTATTAAAAAATTTGATATAATTTTTTATAGAATCTATTTTGAACCTGACGAGAGAAATGAAAAATCAAATTCGATAATAATAATGCATAAAAATAAAAGACACAAGAGGATTAATATAGTTCGGACTCGGCGGGAGTGCTGATCCTACGTCCATAGAGAGAAGATGAGACTACTTTATTAAATCCAAAAAAGAATTTTATAATAAGGATGCAATAATTTAAATTCCCTTCAGAATATAATAAATAGTCTTAAATTAATTGAATCTGAAATTAGTATAGAGTAGAGATACTATCTCTGCAATATCTGTCTTGAAATTGAATTCCTGCTGTTGTATGTCGAAAATTGAGAGAAGACACTCATTGAAAAGAAAGGTTATAGCAATATTTTTAATTTTTTGAATTTTTAAAAATTCTCACATGTGTGAATGATTTTCTTCTCAGTGTGAGATGTTTCTTGTTCAGGTAGAATAAATTTTTATTTATATGGGAGAGAACAAATTGATAAGAGTTGGCTCGTGAAGATAAACTCTGAGCAAATTCCGCAAAAATATAATTTCTAAAATTCGAAGCCGTTTCATTAATTTGTGTGGGGGCCGCCGATTCAACTTGACAGGAGAAATAGGAAAATCTCAATGCGCTGCCTACAACCGTGAAAGCCTCAATTTTGACCCAGGATCTGGTCAAAATCCTATAGAATATCATGGATTGTGCAGCGGGCGCATCATCCACGCGCATGAATAAAAAATGTATTTGCCATTACATGGCAGAGAAGCCCATTTCAAGCCACCAAGCCTTATAGGCCTTAAGACTAAATATAAATCAAATATCCGGTTCAGCATGCTCAATATTGTTAGAAATTAGTTCACCAATTATTTGATCAAATAATCTTCAATTTGGGTACGGTCAAACTCGTTGGATTCGGTTCAGACCCAATTTGAGTCAATACCTAACAGAAGTAATAGATCTGCAAAAAAGCGTTGCGACTCCCCAAGGCATGCGACTGTCGCCCTCCCACGCATGGCGCGACGACCCCAACCGCAGTAGGGGACACAACCATGCTGCACACGACATGGTCGCAACTTCCTTATCAAGCTGCATGCAGCAACACCGCTAGTTGTTGTACAAGGAAAGAACAAGATTGAAGGCTGCCACAACATGTCAAAACTGGAAAGCAATGAACAATCACCACTAAACACAAATTGACGTTAGGGGTAAAAACACGATTAGCACATCACCTCTGAAAGTTCGTAACTCCATAAGCATAAACAAATGCTACTAAACTCCAAAGCACATTGTTCATCGTCATCACAATACTTTTGTCGTGTTATTTACATAACCAAGTAATGACAAGAAGAATGACAAAGAATCCTACCTCGACCCCGATGAAATTTTACAAAATATTCCTCCTCAATTCTCGATCCTCCCACGATTCTTCCTCATGCGTGATAGTTAGCACGAAAATTTTGTTCATCTTTGTAAAACTATGTCCAGTGTATATATACCTAGGTTTTAACCATTTTTATGAAAAAAATTGCAAAAAGCATATTTTTAAGATTAAAAATAAATAATTTTAAAAAAATTCAAAAAAAATGATAAAATGATTAAGGCATATCAGAGAGTTCAATTTTTAATCAATTTTCTTACGAAGATAGATTTTTAATCAATTTTATATTACATTTTATTTTAATTGAAATTAATATTATGAAGTTTCAAATCGAACCAAACATTTGGATCCGATTTGTTCTTATATTAAAGTGGATTCGATTTGATTCGACTTATGAAAATTCCAAAAGAAATAAGTTTAATCAGGATTTGATCGGTTCGGGTTGTTGTTTTTTTTTGCAAGAAATAAAAATTACTTCAAATTAACGAAGGTAACTAGGACTAGAAAGACCCCTTACAGTAATGTCCAATAGTTCGAGTGGTCTAACATTTGACCAAACTTGCGAACTACATGAAAGACGAGCAAAATTTGCCGCCCCAGCGGGTGGCTTGATTACACTGCTTATACATGAAAACAAATGATATATCAGAAAAAGCTAAAGAAAAAGAACAAATGTCATCATAAACCGGTTGAATTCTCCAGTTCGAACACTTCTATTTCTGAAGACCGTCCATAAGAATCTTTGAGTCGGATTCAATGAGAACATGAGTGTATTGTTCCTGCAAAACAATGACTAAAGCTTGCCTAACCTCAAGCGTCTCTGCATAAAGAATAGAGGGAGCATTGATAATAGCACATTCAACATAAAGAATTTCACCAAGGTGATTTCTAGCAACAATACCAATACCATATCCATTTAATGAGTAAAAGGCATCACAGTTCAGTTTAATATGGCTAGAGATCGGTGGAAACCATTTGAGAGAAATATGTTATTTTACTTTAAGGTTTCCCTTAGGATTACTAATAGAACCGAGCATACCAACATAGGAAACTATCCCTTTCATTAGGCACAAGGGGGAAAGCTGTCGCACCTGGTGCAGCATTTTATTTCTCCTAAACTAGATAAACCACCAAGAAACGACAACCAACCTTTTTATCGAGCAACAAACTGAATCATCACTCAAGATAATGAGGTCGCTACCACGAATCCAAGTGTTAATATCTGGCAGCATAATATGCAAATGCAATTGAATAATGTTCCAAACATTCATAGAAAATGAGCAATTACAAAAAAGATGTTCAAAGCTTTCATCTTCTAAACCACACAGAAGACAACTTTTATTCATTGAAAGTTTCAAATCAAAGAGTCGACTGTGAGTAAGAAGTATGTCATGCTGAATTTTCCAAAGAAACAATTTAATTTTCTCGGGAATACATAAAGACCAAATATCAGACTAGTTAAAAGTAGAAACCGACAAATTTGAATTATGCTCTAGGAGAAAAAAATACGCTAACACGGTAGTAATATTTCCCATAGTGCTTTCTTTTCAAACATAGTAATCATCATTGGGTATTAAAGGCATCCCAATCTCAAAAATGGATTTACCAATCTCAACCGAAAATAGAGATTTAAACAAATCATAATTTCAACTTTGATTATTAATAAGAGTAGCAACGGTAGCCTTAGGATGTAAGTTCTCTATATTAACATAGGTTGGTTTGATGTTAATGGGTAAATCCATCACCCAAGTATCATTAAGGATAAGGGTGTTGTTACCAGATCTAATAACAAAAGTAAAGCCAAATCTAAGGTGTTTGAAGGCCTTGATGAAAAGCTTCCAAGCCCAAGAGCAAGAAGCAGGGGTATTAATGTTGGAAACAGTGAGGATGAGGTACTTGTTTAAAACTAAGTTGACCCAAATGTTGTCATTCTTATTAATTTAGGCTTGCTTCTAGCATTAAGAGCAAGGCTTTGAAGGAAAATATTATGGACCCTCAATCCACCTTGGGATTTAGGTAAAGTAATCTGGTTCCAAGAGATGATATGTATTTTATTGGAGTCATTGTTAGATCCCCAAAAGAAGTTGCTAATGATTTGATTTAGCTTGTTTAAGGTTTTCTTGGAAAGCCAAGCAATAGAAAGAGTGTGTAGAGGAATGGAAGTCAAAATTGAGTTGACTAAAGTCAACTTACCAGCTTGTGAGAGGTAGTTTAACTATCAAGAGCCTAATTTGGTGTTGATGGAATCAAGAAGATAGTCATAGGCATTTTCAGGTGGTCTCCTAGGGGAGATCATAGTCCCTAAGTATTTGAAAGAGAAAGAACCTTCATTCATTCCTAAGGTAAGGCAGATAGACTCCTTTATGTGAGAGGGGGTATTCTTAGGAAAGAAAATACTGGATTTGAGGGGATTGGCTCTTTGACTAGTTAAGGAATGATAATGCTCAAAAATGGATTGAATGGTGTTTAAGCTCTTGTTATCGGTCTTAAAGCATAACATGATATTATCAGCAAAAAGTAAATAACTAAGCTGAAAGTTGTTCCTGAAATTGAGAGGAGTAAGCTTATTTTCTTGGACAGCCTTGTTAATGAGGAGAGAGAAAGTTTGGGCCACAAGTAAGATATTCACTACTAGAAACTTGGTCATCAGCAACGGCTGATGCCGTTGCTGAGCCGTTGCTGAAGAGCATCAGCAACGGCCGAGCCGTTGCAACAGAGCCGTGACAGAAAGTCGCGTTGCTGATGACTTAGCAACGGATCAGCAACGGCCGTGACTTAGCAACGGATCAGCAACGGCCGCTCGGGCCGTCGCTCAAAACATTATCAGCGACGGTTTTGCCACAGACCCGGAGCCGTTGCTGATAACATCAATAGCAACGGCCACGAGTCCGTAGCAACGCCGTTAGAAAAACCCCGTCGCTAAGCCATTGCTGTAGGTCATCAGCAACGACTTTCGATACACTTTTAGCAACGGCTTTCCCACGGATGGCCGTGGGAAAGCCGTTGCTGATGATGTGAACCTGGGGACAGAAACATTTAAAATTTGTAATTTTCATTGATACATTGATACATTATCTGATACATAACTCACACACTCATACTCTCATACACACATTCATTCACATCACAAACACACCAAGATATACATCAAAACAATTATATTTATATTGATAATTATCCACGATAGTATAAAAACAATTCAAATGCAAAATTGAAGTATCAATATCCAAACAAATTAAGTTAAACAAATTCAATATCTCAGTAACAAGTTCAATATCCAAACAAAAAATCTCACGATGACGATGGAGGATGGTCTGGATCATATGGCGGGGTCTGGAGTGCTTGAGTGTACACCGGCGTGGACTGACTCGAGGACGATGGATTAGATGATGCCGAAGAGATGCCTGCTGCGGGATGACCTGACATGTTGCGTAGCATAGCATGCATTTCCTCCATCATCTGACTCTGACGCGCGACCGTCTCCTCTAGAGTCCTTATTCTGCTACTATGATCATAACTGGATCTAGAGGTGGACGGCCGCTCACCAGCGACCGGAGGGGTCGGTGCCCCAAGTGGCCCTAGCACGGCTCGCGCATGACCACTATCTGCGAAGCCATATACGCGGCCATGGTCCCAGCCACCTGCGGCCTCGACCCATGATGCTGCGTCAAAGTCCTCGGGGGTACCCCCGTGCTGCACCACCCTCTGGCTGTACGTCTCCTACTCGAGTTTGATTTTTTGTTTAATATTTATCATAAAACTTAAATTATAAATATATAATGAATAATTTAAACAAATATATAATTACCACAATGTATGCAGCGCGGTTGTCGATGTACTCCCCCGTCCCATGTGCTCGACGGTGAGTCCGCTCAAACACCGCCATCGGGGAGGGTCGCTGGACAGTCCCGTCATCCGACACCGTCGTCTACATTTACAAAACAAATACATTAATTAGTACACATAATAACAAATAAAATATATAATTAAACGATATACTTACCATACGGTTTGCGTGCACTGCAAATGCAACAGAGCCGCCGGTGTGACGCGCTGCTCCCCCGACATGCGATTTCTAGCCGCATTCTGAGAAACCTCCTGCCATCGATCCGTCGATCATATCCCCACGAGCTGGTCCCATATATCCGGAGTAATCCAACTGGGGCTGTATCCCCGAGTCTCCGCGATGTTAGTGGTCCCAGCTCGGGCCATCGCTCGGGACCGAGCCTGCCCCAGCTGCCCGTTGTACCTTGCCCGGGAAATAGACTCCCAGGCAGCGTAAATGAAGGACCTCTGGTCCTCAGCCCATGTATAGCGAGCCTGCAAAATAATAATATCAGTACCAATTCTTAATATATCATCATGCATGTAAAAAAAAAAATAATACGTGCCTCAAACTCGCGCCATAACATGTCGACGTGCTCGCTAGGCACGTGAGACCACGTAGGCCATGCCCCGTGCATGTATCGTCGAATAGTAGAAGAAATGCTCCTCGGCACTTCTTCTTGCTCGAACCTGCACAACAAAAATAAATTTTAATATTATATTATGATATAATGAATTTGTAATGATTCATAATTCATGATATATTACCGCTCCCCAATCACGCTGATCAATCTACGTGACTCTGTGGCTGGTGGAGGCTGCCACCTGTTCGGCCCGCGTGGCCGCCTGCGTCTGGATGTACTAGCCTCGGCAGTATCATCCTCATGAGGATCAGCAACAGGAGGATCAGCAGCATGAGTAAGTGCTGGAGTCTCACCGATCGGAGACTCCGAAGCTCTCCTGCGTCGATAACCACGACCAGACATATCTGTCGAACAGACATATAATCAGATTATTGTATAAATAGTAGAGATATATTTAATAAAATATATATACTTTACAATTATTCCTCATCATCTGAATAATAGTCTTCGAATTCTTCTTCTTCTTCTTCCTCTTCTTCCTCTTCGTCATCTTCTTCATCTCCAGCTTCCTCAATTTCATGATCGTCATCATCAGCATATTCAACTTCTAATTGAATTGACGTTGTGTCTGCATCCTCGAGTATTGGAATAATACGATCCACAGCAGGAAGATCATCTTCTTGATAGAAACCAGGAGGATCATTTTCTCCTACTATCGGATCAATTTTTCCTCTACCTTTTGTCTTACAAACTACACGCCAATCTGCTCTATCTTTATTTCGAGCCGGATACTTCGCGTAATATACTTGTTCGGCTTGTGATGCCAATATAAATGGCTCATTTGCTGCCAATTTCGATTTGTAATTAACCTCAACAAGTTTGTATTTTTGATGAACTTTCATGCCCCTTTCTGTTGTATCGAACCAATGACATCTAAATAGGAACACTGATTTCAAGCCGAAGTAGTGCAACTCTATCACTTCTTCCACTAGTCCATAGAAATCCATATCACATTCAACATAGGTTGTCCCTTTCACGCAGACCCCAGCATTCATCGTCTTTTTTGTAGATGAATATTCAACCGTGTGAAATTTATACCCGTTAACAAAATATCCGCTATAGCACGACACAAGTCGCGACGGTCCACTAACAAACTCAAATATTTTTTCATCTATTTCAGCTCTGTGATCTTTGCTGTAAGTCTGAATCCAAGAAGGGAAATCACGATTCCGTAATGTCTCCAATTCTTGATCGTTGTGAATAGAGTATTTTTGCACCATCTCAATGTCAAATATTTCAATGAATTGTTCAATCTCTGGACAATTGAGTAATACATACAAGTGTGCCAAATGATACTCTTCATCGCTTAAGTGTCGAGATGGACGAGAACCAAAAGCACGACCAGAGTGACAAAATATATTTAAACGTCCATCTGAATGTCGAACACCCCCGTCGTCGTTACGTGGAAGACGATCAAATCTTGTCTGTACTGTGGATTCAAAGTAAAATGAGCAGAATGTTGAAATTTCTTGGATGATATACGATTCAGATATTGATCCTTCAACAGCTGCGGTGTTCTTTACTTTTTTCTTCAGACGATTCATGTATCTTTCAAATAAGTACATCCAACGATATTGAACGGGGCCACCAACTCGTGCCTCGTATGCCAAGTGTATCGGTAGATGCTCCATCGAGTCAAAAAATGCAGGAGGGAAAAACTGCTCCAGCTTGCATATGATTTCAACAATATTATTTTCAAGTGTTGACATATCTTCGACTCGAAGGACATTTGCACAGATGCTTCTAAAAAACATACTTAATTCAGTCAACGGACCCCAAATATTATCAGGTAGAAGATCTCGAAATGCGATCGGAAGTAATCTCTGCATGAATACATGACAATCATGGCTCTTCATCCATGATATTTTGCAATCATCGACGTTCACACTTCGAGATAAGTTTGAAGCATATCCATCGGGTAATCTGAGTTCTTTTACCCATTGACAAACATCTTTGATCTGTTGTTTATTTAACACATATAGGGCCTTCGGTTTCAGATATCGTCCATTGACCTCTTGTAACTCCAACTTTGGTCTTTTACAAAGTATTTTCAGATCATGTCGGGCTTTGACATTATCTTTAGTTTTTCCAGAAATATCCATCACAGTGTTGAAAATATTATCAAACACATTTTTTTCAATGTGCATGACATCTAAATTATGTCGAATCAATAATGAACTCCAATAGGGCAATTCCCAAAAGATACTTTTTTTCACCCAGTTGTGTGTTTGGCCAAAACCTGACACTCTTTCATTGCGACCGAATACAATATCTGGAAGTGCTGAAACACGTGCTAACATTTGTTCACCAGACAACATCGGTGGTGGCCCATCTCTTTCGACTCTGCCCTTAGTAAATTTATTACGATTCCTTCGACACTGGTGATGAACCGGTAGGAATCGACGATGACAATCAAAGAATGAGATTTTTCGTCTGTTCTGAAGACTGATTGATTTAGAGTGTTCCATACAATACGGGCAAGAGAGTCGGCCGTGAGTGCTCCAACCCGACAACATGCCGTACGCCGGGAAATCATTGATTGTCCACAAGACCGCGGCCTTTAAATTAAAGTTTTGCTTCCGATGACAATCATAAGTGACAGCTCCCTCAGTCCACAATGTTTTCAATTCATCTATCAAGGGTCTGAGAAATATGTCAATTTCTTTTCGCGGACCCTTAGGACCCGGAATAATCATCGAAAGATAAATAAATTCATCTTTCATGCACATTGACGGTGGCAAATTATAAACTGTCAGCAGCACTGGCCAAACTGAATAAGGAGTTGCAGAATGTCCAAACGGATTAAAACCATCTGTGCACAATCCCAATCTGATATTTCTAGTATCCATAGCAAATGAAGGATAACATGTATCCAAATGTTTCCATGCTTCACTGTCAGATGGATGAGTCATTACTGTATCATCACGACTTCTTGCATGCCAACTCATGTAGGGGGCTGTCTTTTCCGACATGAATAATCTTTGAAGCCTCGGTGTTAGTGGAAAATACCGAAGCACCTTAAACGAGATATTTTTCTGTCGGACCGATTTCTTCTCCTTGTAACGAGGGTGCTGACATACAGGGCATTTATCCAACTGCACATTTTCTTTATAATATAAAATGCAGTTATTTTGGCACGCGTGTATTTTTTCGTACCCAAGCCCCAATTTTCTCATTAGCTTTTTAGTCTTATAAAAAGTAGGCTCAAACTTGTTATCAGTAGGCAGCATTCCATTAATCAATCCAGCAATCCGATCATACGCAACTCCGCTGATATTACAATCGGCCTTGATGTTTAAGAGCCGTGTCATTGCTGAAAACCTAGTGTATTTAGGACAATTCTCATACAAAGGTTCATCGGCAGCTTTCAACATCTCGTAAAATTCTGCAGCTTCTTTATTCGGTAATTCAATCTCTACCGCAGCCCCTACTTCTGTGATATCAACCGCTGTAGTATCTGGTGGGACTGATGTCTGAAGAACTGGCCGATCAACATTATCATTCAGGCGGAATTGACCCCCAAGACTATCAAGTATCATAGTTCTATAGGGATTACATTGACCGGATGAAGAAGCACCAGCAGAGGAAGATTCACCATATGTCTGAAGGACAGGATTGCTCGACGTCCCGACTTCGCGTGACTCCCCGTGACAAGTCCATAGAAAATATCTTGGTGCAAATCCTTTGGTATATAGATGCAGAGTGACAGTCTCCCGATCCAAAAATCGTCCATTCGAACAAATGCGGCACGGACATCGGATTTGATCACCCATGCTAACGAAATTCCGATTCGAATAGGCGAAATTTAGGAAGTACGTTACGCCTAATCGAAACTCATTCGTTAAAGCTCCACGATCAAGACGTCGGTACATCCAACTTCGATCAGCCGACATGATTCTGTCAATCAATGACAATTTCTTTGGTTAATGTCTTTAGGTGAGATTGTCCTATTCCATTCGGAATTTATGTTATTCGTACTGCACTTACGTTTTTATTTTAACTGTTAACTAATTATTCTAAATTTCGACAGCATCTCCCTACAGTTCTCCGAATACGCATATCATCTGGGCGCGTATCGGAGAACAAGAGAGATATTGCCAAAATTTAGAATAATTAGTTAACAGTTAAAATAAAAACGTAAGTGCAGTACAAATAACTATATTCCCAAATTGTCCAATCAGGGACAATTCAAGAATTGTACGTCGTATAAAAGATCATCTACTTCTTTTACACGAACATACAATCCCCGAACGGATCTAAGGTTTTGCTAAATCATATCCGATTCGTCGATGCGTACGTGAAACATATCAACTCGTCGGATGGATGATTATTTTCTAAATGTTTCGAGACAGTTCGAGTCCATATTGGACGATTTCGGCGCGCGTCCGAAGTGGACGATTCCGGCGCGAGTCCGAAGTGGACGATTCCGGCGCGAGTCCGAATTGGACGATTCCGGCGCACGTCCGAAGTGGACGATTCCGGCGTGAGTCCGAATTGAACGATTCCGGCGCGCGTCCGAATTGGACGATTCCGGCGCGAGTCCGAATTGGACGATTCCGGCGCGAGTCCGAATTGGACGATTCCGGCACGCGTCCGAAGTGGACGATTCCGGCGCGCGTCCGAAATTAATCTAAACCCTAATAATTAATCTAACAAATTAAACAATTAATCTAAACAATTAATTAACAATTATTAAATAATTAATTAACAATTATAAAATAATATAAACTATATATATATATTATAAATTCCGGCGCCGGAGTCCACCCTCCGGCGCCGGCGTACAGTGGCCGGACACACTGTCCGTCCACTGCAGAAGGTCCGGCGGCGGCCATCGGCCGAAACCCTAGAAATAGGGTTTCGGTCGGGTGATTTCCGCCGGCCGCAGGGAAGAGACGGCAGTAGGGAAGAGACTTACCTGAAAAGGTCGGCAGCAGCGGTCGGCGTCGTCGGCGTCGGCAGCAGCGGCAGCGGCGGCGAGTGGCGTCGGCAGCAGCGAGCAGCGGGAGGAAGAAGAGTCGGGCGCGAGAGCGTGCCCTATATAAACTTATCAGCAACGGCTCACTCGCCCGTTAGAACGCCGTTGCTGATAAGTTATTATCAGCAACGGCTCACTTATCCGTTAGTACGCCGTTGCTGAATAGTAAAACATAAGCAACGGCTCGCCATTCCGTCCGAAAGCCGTTGCTGATAATTAAAATAATCAGCAACGGCTCTGTTTTCCGTTAGTACGCCGTTGCAGATATAGATATCTGCAACGGCTCGGGCGGCCGTAAGAAAGCCGTTGCAAATAGCAACGGCTTGAGCGGCCGTTGCTGATAGCCGTTGCTGAAGACCAAGTTTCTAGTAGTGATTATTCTTCATGGAGGCATTGATAGTAGGAAAGCTAGGCCAAAGTTCAAGACTAAAGGGATTTTGCTGAAAGGGTTGCCAAAGCTTTTGGCAATGGTTAGCAAAGATTTTAAGGATGTCAGCATCCTTAGTGAAGGAATTGCCATTGTCATCCATAATTTTGCTGCTGAAATTAAGTCTTCTTCTAGAGATGACAATTCTATAAAAATATGCAGTGTTTTTGTCACCATCTAAAAGCCACTTAATTTTAGCTTTGGCCCACCATTTGAGGCTAATTTGGTGTTGAATGTTGTTGATTTGGGTGTGAAAAGAATCTAGATTAGATTGCTCTTGAGTGGAGAGGCCGGTGTCAGCCTCTTTGTTTTCAAGAATCTGAGCAGCAACCTTAGTTATCTTGATGTTAGCTTCAAGGTTCCCTACATAGTCATTCCAGTTGGAGAGGGCCTTCCTAGTTTGAGCTAGGTTGAGGTTAAAACTCGATTGGGGAATAGGATTGAGAGGGTGATTAGACCAAGCATTCGGAATAATATATAGTGTTAGACTCACGATACCCAGTCTAGAAAATTTGGAATTTGATATGTTTGGACCTAACACTAGTTTTAGGGTTTAATTCCAAAAGAATGGGATAGTGGTCTGAACCATATCTAATGAGATGCTTAACTCTAGAAGTGCCAAAAAAATGGAGCCAAGCTGGGTTGGCAAAGGCACGATCAAGTCTAATGAGAATTCTATGCTCACTCTTTCTATTGTTACACCAAGTGTACTTAGACCCGCTAAACCCAAGATCAATCAAGTTGGAGTTAACAGTGAAGGATCTAAAGTTTCTAATATTTTGATTAACTTTGAAAGGGAGACCCCCCTTCTTATCAGGGGCATCTAAAATACAATTACAGTCTCCAACAAGCAGCTAGGGGAAGGAAGAGAGGTCTAGTTGGGAGAGTGAATGCCAAAGGATATTTCTAAGGCTGGGATTAGTATTGAAATAAATAGTAGAGAAAATGAAGGGGGTATCATCATTAATAAAAATAATAGCATGGATGACATCATTTTGAGTATGGATAACGTTAGTTTTGACATAAAGAGAGAGAGTTCCAAGCCAAAATTAAGCCACCCGAGGCCCCATTAGAGGGGAAAAAGAAACCATTCCAAGTACGACTAATGCGAGAAATGAAATTGGAAGCATTAGAGTTATCAACATGAGTTTCTTGTAAGGCAAAGATCTTCACATTACAAGTTTTAATTAAAGAGTGGATGCAGCTAAGAATTTAGGGCCTTAGCACCCCCTAACATTCCAAGATGTAATATTCATGAGAAAATTTCAGGATTGATCATTGTTTGATCAGTAGAATCATGCATTTCTTGTAAAGGAGGCTCACTTCTAAGTCTTTTACCACTGCTCTGACCCAATAAAAGTTTATCAGGAGGTGGGGGGTTAGAGTAGTTAAGCTTAGGGATGGCACTTGGGAGGGTTTGGGACGGCGAAGTCAATCCTATCCCAAACCCATTAAGAAAACTCAATTATAAATCCGTCCCAAACCTGTTAGTATTTTGAAGGGTAATTCTCAAACCCATCCCACTAATTTAACGAGTACCCACTGGGTCCCCGCTTTTCGCCCATTAACAAATTTTATATACAAAAAAATTGGTCTACAATCTACATATTTATCATAACATCTAAGAATAGTTAATAGAATTTATATAAAAAAAATTATTCTACATACTTATCATAACATCTAATATTATATGACTTATACGAATAGTTTAAAATTATAAAAAAATAATTGGAATTAATAGCTGACGAGCTATTCTTCGAACCTCTCAACTCTTGATGGTGTATTGTTATATTATATATTGTGTTAGGAAATAGGTAATTAATTGTGTTATTCTTGTATAATATATACTTAGCTTTAATTTTAAAAAATAAATTATATTAAACTCTAATTAAAAAGATATAATTATCCTATATATATGGATAATATGAGGGGAATTTTAATAATTTTATACTTAACGGGTTTGGAACGAGTTTTAGACTAAAATCTTGAATCCGTCCCAAACCCTACAAGATTTTTACCTCAAAATTATATACCCGTCCCACGACCCAATGGGCAAAACTCGCTAATGACCTATCAAGGTCTGGGATGGGTAAATACTCATTTATAAAAACCCACTGTCATCCCTAGTTAAGCTTAGACTTAATGGCTTTAGAATTAATGATAGCCCTACCTTTTTTAATGTCATTTTTAAAACTAGAATGCTCAGTTAGAGGGGATTCTGAATTGAAAAGTATATAGACTTCCTTAACTAAGTCTTCAAAAGACTTTTTAAGAAAAGCAGAAGACTTATAAAGACTAGGGGGTTCTTCATTATTTTTAGAAATTGGGTTGGCCTTTTTAGGAGGTGTTTTAGAGTCAATATGTTTTTGTTTAAAGGAAGCATTGACTTCATTAGAATGAGTGTTGTTATTAATAGTGTTTGCTTTGAAGGTATTGGAGGTTCTGTTCTAAGTCCTACGAGAAGGAGTGTTGTTATTAGGGAAAATGTTCCCATCGAAACTCCTAGAGCAGGCTGTTGGGTGAAATGACACACTAGAAGGGGAGTGAATAGTATGTTTACTAATTGATTTGTCTAATTTTAGTTTTAATCGTTTACTTAGTTACTTAGGCAATTTAACAAATTCAATAACAAGCGGAAGCAAAGTGAATATGCTAATTAAGCAAACACAAGAAGAAGCAATGCAAACACGGTGATTTATAGTGGTTAGACCCCAATGCCTACTCCACTACCTAAGCACCCCGCTTAGTATTTTCAAACTTAGATTTACTAGATTAATGTTGTTTCCCTTACAACGAGGACTTTGATCCGAAGTGTCTCGCTCTCAACCTAAGGCACTTCGACACCCGGAAGTCTCCGTCTTTTTACTGTGAGCACTCTTCCACCTCAACCTAAGTGACAACTCAACTAATCCTAGTAAACTACGTTTACAATGGTGGGTTTAAGTCTTAACACCAAGGCAACCACCAACTCAATCAAACCTAGCAACCTAGGTTTACACAAGTTCAGTTATAATGAAATAAACAATAAAATACACCAATAAATGGAGCAATAAGTCAACCAATGAAGTACTTAGCTCCACAACAAGATTCCTAGCTTCCTCTTGATGCCTTTGATGATGAAACAATGAAGGTAAGGCTCAATCAAAGGGATGAGATATCAAAGCTAGGGTTTCTCTAAGAATTGGCTCAATGAAAGCTTTGGAATTGATCAAGGATGACTCAATGAAGTTTTGGAGTGATCAAAAGTGTCTTAGGAAGGCTTAGACATGGGTATTTATAGAGCCAAGAAGAAATGGAATGAAACAGCTGACTCAATGAGCGGAAAACTAGCCGTTTCCGTCGTTCGGTCACTTGCCGGTCGACCGACCGATCGATCGCCCAACGACCGTTGGCTCTCTATGAATTAATCGCACTATTCAGTCGATCGACGGGTCGACTGAATGAGTCACGACTTCAGCGATCTACAATCCGGTCAACCGACGCACGCACTGCCAATTTTTTACCGCAGTCGATCTGTTGGCTTTAGGTTTTCAACCTTGGTCTTAATATCTTAATCTCGATTTTGATGATAACAAACATGAAACTAATATTTCGTTGAGAAATCTTTCAGGTTCCATATCGAATAGCGTTCGATGTCCTCGATCGGAGAAATCGGAGAAATCGATAAATCGGAAGGACATTGATCGTCACGCTCGGGTTTGTCTCAGAAATTTCTCGAAGATCGATGAGTGCACCAAAGTCGCATTGGACGAACTCAAAGTTCACATGGAAAGCTCTCCAAGTTGATGCTCGTTGAAAGCCGGAACCCGGAAATGAAGCGTGCAAGAAAAAGGGCTAAAAAATCAATATCAACCTTTGTTCGGTTGACTGGTCGGTTGATCGAAGAGTGTAAGAAATTGGCAGTAGTCAATTTGATCGATTGAACACTGCTAAAAACTGGCAGTGGCTACTTCGGTGGATCGACCGGTCGACCGACAGAGGCCAGAAATGGGCAGTAGCCCTAGCGGTCGACCGATCGGTCGACCGGATTGAGGATCGCGCAGTCGCGCGACCCTGGCTTCCTTGCGTCGGTCGATCAATGGGTGACCGAATGTGGGATCACCAGTTTTGCGTCTAGGCGGTCGATCGATCGGTCGACCGCACACAATGAGGAAGGTAGTGATCGTTCGGGCGATCGATCGGTCGATCGATCGACCAATCGACCGAGAGTCTGCAACGGATAGTTTTCTATCCCTTGAACTGCCATTTCCTTGAGAGGCTATAAATATCATTCATCTAACCTTTTTAACCTCCTTCCTCGACTTCTACAGACTTTATTGAGCAATTAAAAGGAAGTTTTTTTTAGCCTTCCAAAGATCGATTGCAGCGCGCTCTTCTCTTCTGTCGAGTTCTTCTTTAGGCGCTGTCTACTACTCAACTCTGCTTCGACTTCACATTCATCTTCTGGCGAGTTGGAGGTTTCAAATCTAGGAAAAGAGCATGAATTCTTGGTTTTATTTTAAGCTCTTTTCACTTGTATTTTTAACGGTTATTTAAAACTGTCTTTGTTTGATTTGTGCGTGTGGAAGACCTAGGCTGTTAGGTCTTGTTGTGGAAGTGGTTACCTTGTTGTAAAGGTGTAAAGCCACTTGTGTAAACTTAGTTTTTACTAAGATTAGTTGAGGTATCCCTTAGGGCTGAGGTGGAAGAGAGCTATCGGTAAGAAGGCGGAGACTTCCGGGTGCGGAAGTGCCTTAGGTTGAGAGTGCGACTCTTCGAGTCAAAGTCCTCTGTGTAAGGGAAACTAATTAATCTAGTAAAACTTAGTTTGGAAATTCTAAGCGGGGTGCTTAGGTAGTGGAGTAGTCATTGGGGCCAAACCACTATAAATCTTGTGTTTGCATTGTTATATTTGGTTGTGCTTAATTGTTTTATTATTGCTTCCGCATCCAATCGTAAAATTATAATTCGCCTAAGTAATATAAGTAAACGATCAAAATTGAATTTAGGCTAATTGAATTAGTAAATACACTATTGACCCCCCTCTAATGTTGTCATTTCTCCAATATTTGGTATCAGAGCGGCTCGTAGATTGAGATTTCACCATCTCATCTACATCGTCTCTCGATCTTAGAATGACACTAGAGTGTGTAGCGTCTTCACCTCCTAGGTTTGATGACTCAAACTTTGGTCTTTGGAAACATAGGACGTACACTTATTTAAAGACTAAAGGTTTTGGTGTCTTTAACATGTTATATTGAGAATTCATTGAACCTAAGGTTGATATGCATGCTTGCAGCGAAATGGATAAGAAAATGTTTAAGTATAATGGAGATGCCATGAATTGTATTATTTGCACATTACTAAATGACATCTTAGATAAAGTCATGCATTGCTCTACGACTTATGACTTATGGGCCACTTTGAATGTTTTATATGATTATGCCAAAACCGAAGAGCTTGGCACTTTTGATGAAGGTGGTGATGACAATGGTCACTCACCTACTACTAATCTTGGTCTTGATGTCCATAACTCTTCCAGCCATAGAAGCACTAAAAACCGGAAGAGAAAGGTGATTTGCCATGTGTGCTAAGAGAAAGGGCATGTAAGGAAGAATTGCCCTACCTTGATGAACAAAGCAAGGAAGAGGTCAAGTGCTACCACTTCCACATCTCACTTATTTGAAGCATCCTTTACCCATGACTATGAAGCCACTTCCAAAGTGAGCCTCAAAATTGCAAATAATGAGGTACTTTCTTCTTCATCTAGTCATGATAATGATAATGATAGTACTAGCTCTTCTAATTTACATGATATGCAATATGATGAGTTAGTAAGCGAATATAAGATAATGTACACCTTGCTTGCTAAAAGGATAAGGAAAATAAGATGCTAAAGAAAGAAAATGTGATGCTTAATTCTCCTGTGCATGAATTAAAGCTAGAAAATGAGAATTTAAAGTCTAGCTCATTTGATTTATGTCATGATAGATTGAATTTTTTGCTTAAGGACTATAAGCTTGAAAATGAAAATTTAAAATTTGAGAATTCAAAAATCATAAGTGAGAACAATATTTTGAAATTTCAACTATATGTCATGCATAAGTTAATTGAAGTTTTGAAAGATGAGATTTTGGTTTTGAACAAGGAAGTACATAATTTGAGAAACTCAACTTCCTTCAAGAAAATTGGAAAGAAAAATGTTTCCTTCAAAAATGCCTATATTCATCATAAATCTTATGTTATGCATTCTAAGGCAAAATCTCACGTTAGACATTCCACATTTAAACATCAAGGTCAAAAGAAAAATGTTTCATATATCTAAGAATGCCCATGCTCATCATGCCTCCTATGTTAAGCATTCTAACACTAAATCTCATGTCCATGTTAAAAAAGAAAAGAAAAAGTTTCATGGGCATTGCTTTTGTTGTGATGCTTATGATCATGCTATCCATGAGTGTGCTTTTAAAAGAAATCCAAGTGTTGCTAGGACACTTTGGATTCCTAGGCCAACTTATCCCCAAGGACCCAAAGCTATTTGGGTACCAAAAGTGTCTTGTTCTTTTGTAGGGGGAGCCATCACACAAGGGTAATGGAAATTGAAGAGTTGAAGTTGATCAAGAAATTGAAGGAATGATCCTTGTATGTTGCAACTTCAAAGTCTTCACCTAGACTAGATGCCTATGGTAAAGTTGACATCAAACACTTTGGTATCATCTCCTATACTTACTTGATTAAATTAGAGTTGGAGTTTTGATACATGCTTAATAATAGTAGATTTTCCGCTCATGATATGCTTTTATAAAATGATTTTTGATTTTGATTTTCCGATCTCTTCGGAGACCTATGTAGCCTGTAATGAGCTCATGCGATCTTGCGGTTGTAAATCGTAGGCTAATTGTGGCCTTCGGTTTTCAACCAATAGGAAGGGCATGTTTTCATTAAATATTGCATTTGTGATCTCTTAAAATTCGTTTTGCTATCACTTGATTTTATTTAAAACGTATTTCAAACCATTTAGCAAAGTGATCTTTGATAATAATACTTGATGCGTCTCTTTGCTTTTTGGGTGAGTTAGCTTGCTAAGTAGCTATATTTTCTCTAAAATATTAGTGTAGCTTACTTGTAAGTTAAAAGTATTTTAGGAAGGCTAATAACTAGGAAGAAAAAGATTAGTTTGACAAATTATCATGAATAAGGTATAACTTTGATAAATTCCAAATCTTAGGGTTATACCTTAATATTTAAGATTAAATCATGTCTCTATACTCATGATGGTAATCACATGTTAAACTCTTGAATTCTCATGAGTAGGTAGAATTTTAGCACTTAGACAAATTTCATCAAATGAAACTTGTTATAGGTTGATATTCATTATTAGAGACCTTATCCTTAAGTCCAAACTAGTTAAACATGTTTAGAGATCTTATTCCTCAAATATTTCACATCTTAAGATCTCTTTGATTTATTTTGATATCATGCAAATTCATTTAAAATGAATCTTCACTATCTAGCATAGGTTAAGGTTTTTTAAAAATGAAACTTTGCATTAAACCTTTGCTATTTAGTATATTAGCTTGCTAGTAGCTTTAATCTCATTATCTACTAATAAAGTCTATTTACAAGTTGTGAAGGTCAATGAAAGGCTATGCTATCACGAAGAAAAATGAAAAGTAAATGACAAATTTGGTAAAATTTCTAAAGACTAAGGCATGGATTTAATTTTGCAAAAATCTTAGTTTAATAATTGAATATCCATGTTTAATGATGTCTCTATACTCATGATTGATTTTGCATGAAAAATGTTTGAATTTTCATGAGTAAGCAATTTCATGATAACTAGGCAAATTTCATGATATTAATATTGAATGAAATTGGGCTAGTTTGAAATTTCTTATTAGAGATCTCATTTTGAGTAAACATCAAACAAACATGTTTAGATACACATATCACATAAGTGTAGGTATTTAAAATTAAAAATTCATGTCTAGATGAATAATGTGATAACTATATCACTTTAGGGGACTTAAACTTGAAAAAGTTTGACCCAAGTCAACAAATCGACTTGGACATTTTATTTTAAGTTCAAACTTCATAAACATGTTTAGGAATATGTATGACTTATTTTCAAAGCACTTAGAGTGAAAAATTCATATGGATATGAAAAATTGACATAGAGGTGGTTTCATGAAAACCTCTTTTGAACCAAGTTGACCCAAGTCAACAAGTTGACTTAAAGATCTTATTTTTAATCCATATTTAATAAACATGTTTAAATTTACTCATGTTAGGTATCCATAGGTTTAAGTTTGAAAAATCATGAGTAAATGATAAGATTGAAACTTAGCAAGTTTCATGAAAACTAATTTAGTGTTGAATGAAACCATGCTAGGTTGATATCTTGACTTAAGGATATAATTTTCATTTCAAGCTTGACATACACTTTTTACAATTGGTATTTCATTTTATGGTGTCATAAAAGTTTGAATAAAAATTGAACATGTTTTAAGAATTACTGAAAATTGTGAAAACGTAATTAAAATTTTAATTTTAAAACAATTTAGTCAATGAATTTTAGAAAAATATAGAAAAATCATTTTTAACTGATACTTGAAACTGCACATTCATTGAAAAATCTAGTTTTATTAGTAAAAATTTCGCCTACATTTGGTATCAAAAAAATATATAATATGTTGCGTAAAAATTTCAAAAAGTTTCATAAAAAATCTGATTTAAAATGGAATTTTAAAGTTGAATTTCGAAAACACAAAGTATCACTTATTTGAAATATCAATCTTTCCGATACTTTGATCTTTCTTCAAAAACTTCAAATGAAAACTCATGTATATCATTTGGATTTCATTTCTAATATCATTCACGCAATTTCTTGAGTAAAATCATTCATAGAAATGATTTTGATATCTTGGATGATAGCTAGAAACATCCATTTGTTTATTAAAATCAATATAGGATGAAAAATGAACTTAGAAAATTCATGTCGAGTTCAAATTTGATACATGCATTTCAAATGACCATTCATTGGTATCAAAAAAATTCGTTCAACAATCGGCATCAAAAAATATCGTCAAATATATGATTTTGTATGAATTCAAAAATTTGATTTGTGAAAACTAGAAGTATATACCTTGACCTAAGTCAACAAAGTGACTTAGAAATTTCATCTTAAGTCCAAACTTGATTCATAGACTTACATTCTCTCATGTTTGATGTCTAGATGCGTAAATATGAGAAAAACATTAGTAGATAAGCCAAATTTAATACTTAGCATTTTTCATAGTTTCAAGCATACTACTGAATGAAATTATGCTAAGTTCATATTTTGATTATATGACATTAGTTTCATTTCAAACTTGATATACATGTTTCATATGACTATATATTTATATTTTGAAAGTTTGAATAAAATCAAAAATATCATGAAAAAGAAACAATATTCATGAAAATATTCATACTTGAGTGCATACATCATTTAGGTTTGAATTTTATTTATCACTCTTTGCTATCATGTATGATTTAAGTTGCATATTAAATATTTATTTCTCATCCCTTTGGTTGAGATTGTCATGTTTCATGAAAAAATAATCTTTAGAGTCTCAACTTCATGAAAATATATTTATTCTTCATCCTTTTAACTAGATTGACCATTCTTGCCCTTTTTGATTGATGTCAAAAGGTAGAGAAAAGTATAGGATAAAGTGGGAGAAAATTATAGATAAAGGGGAGGAAAATATAGGAGATTCATGCATATAGATAGAGGGAGTTTATTTTCATAGATATGCATGTTGATAGGGGGAGAAATCCCTTAGTTGATATCCTATATGCTTTAATGAATATATTTTCTTAAGGATGTTTGTCATCATCAAAAAGGGGGAGATTGTTGGCTTTAGGTTTTCAACATTGGTCTTAATCTCTTAATCTCGGTTTTGATGATACAAATATGGAACTAATATTTCGTTGATAAATCTTTCAGGTTCCATATCGAGTAGCGTTCGATGTCCTCGATCGGATAAATGATAAATCGAAAGAACATTGATCGTCGCACTCAGGTTCGTCGCGGAAATTTCTCGAAGATCGATGAGTGCACCAAAGTCACATTGGACGAGCTCAAAGTTCACATGGAAAGCTCTCCAAGTTGATGCTCGTTGAAAGCCGAAACCCGAAAATGAAGCGCGCAAGAAAAAAGGCTGAAAAATCAATATCAGCCTTTGTTCGATCGATTGATCGGTCGATTGGTCGGTCGACCGAAGAGTGTAAGAAATTGGCAGTAGCCAATTCGGTCGACCACCCGGTCGACCAACAGAGGCCAGAAATGGGCAGTAGCCCTAGCGGTCGACCGATCGGTCGACCGGATTGAGGATCGCGCAGTCGTACAACCCTAGCTTCCTTGCGTCGGTCGACCGATGGGTCGATAGAATGTGGGGTCGCCAATTTTGCGTCTGGGCGGTCGACGCGTCGATCGACCGCACATAGTGAGGAATGCAACGGTTGTTCGGGCGGTCGATCGACCTACCAATCGACCGAGCCTCTGCAATGGATAGTTTTCTATCCCTTGAGCTGACGTTTCCTTAAGAGGCTATAAATATCATTCATCTAACCTCTCTAACCTCCTTCCTTGACTTCTACAGACTTTATTGAGCAATTAAAAGAAAGTTTTTTTTAGCCTTCCAAAGATCGATTGCAGCGCGCTCTGCTCTTCCGTCGAGTTCTTCTTTAGGCGCCGTCTACTCCTCAACTCTGCTTCGACTTCAGATTCATCTTCTGGCGAGTTGGAGGTTTCAAAGCTAGGAAAAGAGAATGAATTCTTGGTTTTATTTTAAGCTCTTTTCACTTGTATTTTTAACGGTTATTTAAAACTGTCTTTGTTTGATTTGTGCGTGTGGAAGACCTAGGCTGTTAGGTCTTGTTGTGGAAGTGGTTACCTTATTGTAAGGTGTAAAGCCACTTGTGTAAACTTAGTTTTTACTAGGATTAGTTGAGGTATCCCTTAGGGTTGAGGTGGAAGAGAGCTATCGGTAAGAAGGCGGAGACTTCCGGGTGCGGAAGTGCCTTAGGTTGAGAGTGCGATTCTTCGAGTCAAAGTCCTCTGTGTAAGGGAAACTAATTAATCTAGTAAAACTTAGTTTGGAAATCCTAAGTGGGGTGCTTAGGTAGTGGAGTAGGCATTGGGGCGGAATCACTATAAATCTTGTGTTTGCATTGTTATATTTGGTTGTGCTTAATTGTTTTATTATTGCTTCCGCATCCAATCGTAAAATAATAATTCGCCTAAGTAATCTAAGTAAACAATCAAAATTGAATTAGTAAATATACTATTCACCCCCCCTCTAGTGTTGCTATTTCTCCAACACGATCGATCGATCGGTCGACCGAAAAATAGGCAGACTGCTAGTTTGCTTGGTTTTCTTTGCTTGTTTGGGTTCCGTCTTCTCTAAGTCTACTTATATAATATTTATTAACTTTAAAACATAAATGTTATATAAGGATTACCCCTCATTTGTATTCAATAAAAATATCTAAAAAATCAAAATCCTTAAGAATCAAAATCTGGTTTTTATGGTCTAGTACAAATTTTTTGAAAATAGAAATTTTCTAATCTCCCAGATCAATTATGGGTATGCTAAAGGCTTCCAAAAAATCCTTTAAAATACATCATTATCTAGTTTTGATCCAAGGAGCAATTACCGCCATTTTTTATGTCAAGTAAATGTCTAGAACATATAGCCCTCCAAGGAGCTCCCTAGGCTTAGTGAGTTTCAGGGAGATTTCGAATTTTCATATTTTGGGGATCGAGATTGGTTTTTTGGGTTCTTATGCATCATTATGAGGATTTACAATATACACTAGACATCCTAAACCTAAACTCTATCTTCCCGACGAATCCGAGCGCGTCGACCAACGTCCTTCTGATTTCTTCGATTTTTTCGATCGCGGATGTCGTGCGCTAACCGTTATGGAACCTGAAAATAACTCTTCATGAAATCATTAGTTCCATGTTTGTTATCATCAAAACCGAGATTAAGACCAATGTTGAAAACCTTAAGCCAACAGAGGCATCCTTGTGCATGTTAGTGTTGGTTTTAGAAGGAGATGGATCTGAATTTGCAGTAGGAGGGTTCTATTGTTTAGTAAAGTTTTTACGATCCTTCTTCATTCTAACTTGGATTTAAGAGCCACACACCGGTTCCTCAACACTTGGAGTCTAAGGCCCCTTAGTTCCCTTAGAAGGGCTAGGAGAGGGAATGAGATTGCTAGATTGATTATTTAGTTTAGAGGAGGAGTCTAAGGTACTGTTATGTAGGTTATTGTGATGTTTGTTACATGAATTTTCTCTATGCCCTACCAATCCACAGAGAAAATAAACAGATGGCAAGTTCTCATGAATAACAGGTTGAAAAAATTCATTACCATGAACATATATCAAATATCTTGCATCACAGGTTTTTAAAGATCAATTTCAACACAAACTCTTATATATTTTCCTCTATGAAACTCAAAGGATCTAGAATCAATGAAAATAAGTTTATCAATACTATTAGCAATTAAAGTCACAGAAGTAATGTTCCATAGTTCTAAGGAAGAGCATGCAGTCTTAGCCAAACAGGCGCAGAGGAGAAGTCCTCTAACCAAGGCCTAAAGAAAGGCTTCCAAGGCACTAATTTTATGATGTCACCTCTACAAGACCACGGTCCACCTGTTAGGACAGTGGTAGCATTTTGTTTTTCAAGAAATTTAAACACAAAAAATCCTTCTTCTTAGTCCATAACATTGCAAAGACCATATGAAGACCATAAATTCATAGCCCATCTAGAAACAACATGTAAAGGTGGCGAGCAGCCAAGAAATTTACCTACAATGCTAGTATGCCATTGTGATTGTCATTCAGTAACTTGTTCTTGTGAAAAAGAGACCTTATCAGATGTATTACTTACAATTTTTGCAAGGGTAGATGATTTGGCCTACTCAAGATCTTTGGAATGGGAATTTTGCAAAATTTGCGCCCATGTCATGGGTTTAGAGTTCACAGCAGTGTGCTTTGGTTTAGGCTGAGTGTTCTCCTTTGGATTGGGGTTCAAATCCCTGTGAAAAATTGAAACATTAGGAGTCTACAAGTTAGGAGAACAAACAGAGTTTACATTAGGAACCATAGTAGGAGAAGTAGGGGCCTGTATCCCCAAGTTGTTGGTAGGGGTCGCATAATAAGGGTTTCGGCCTCTGTGAAGGTTCCCATGCAGAGGGCTGAAGGCATCGTTTGATACTTCTTTAGATGGTAGGGTCGTCTATGGTTGAGGGAAGTATTGTTCAGGCGGTTGAATCCCCACATTTGGGGCAACATTGGATGAAGGAGGAGTAGGGCTTCCATCTCGCATCAGGTCGGTAGAGGGAAGGGCTGCTTTTGTCATCGGCACGTCAGCCGAGACTAAGGTTGAATAGATGGAGGAGGATTTAGTCGGCTCCATGAAATTAGGGTTTCCACCTAGTGTCAAAACTGCCGGAGGAGAAGTCGAATCGGCCATAGGCTCGTCTTCTGAAGAAGCCAGAAGGGAGGAAGCGAAAAAGGCTTGTGTCCCTTGTTGATTCGTCGTCGACATGACTTGAGGGATTCGTTGCTGCACTGCATCCGGCGGAGAGGAAAGAGGTTCCACCATGGAGATATCAAAGGAAGTTGGAGGTTGTTGTGCGGAGGGGAAAGAATCATTGGGAGGGAGGGGATCGCCGTCGTCGGCGATCGTCGGGGAGATCTCCACGCAAGTTGCCAAGGGAGTCACGAACGCCATCGTTCCCGACTTTTTTTCTAAAATAATAATAATTAATAGCTAGCTCATCGATTTAGGTTGATTCGATTCAGTTTAAATGGACATGTAAAAAAATAATATTGGAATTAATTAATAAGCTATACATTATATTTAAAAAGGAGTTATTGATTGAAAGGACACCATTCGACCTCAACACTAAGGAATTAATTAATAAGCTATACATTATATTTTCTTGTACTAACTAGGGGTGAGCTCGGGACATGATGGGCCGGGATTTGATATGTCCCGGTCCCATCTCGTTTTTGAGTCGGGACGTAAATATGTATCCCGGTCTCGAATACGAAGCATCCCGATTTTGTCCCGTCCCGAAAAATTCGGGACGGAACCGGGACGTCCCGAATTTATTAATATTAATTTTTTTTATAAAAAAAAAATAATATCTCCATTAAAATAATTAATATCTTTTCCCAAAAAAATAATATTATATATTTAATATTACTTATATTATAAACTGGGCCGGGACAGAATAATCCCGATTTTTTTTGTATCGTCCTGGTCCCGTCCCGATTTTTAATCGGGATGGACATATTTATCCCAATCCCGTCCTGACTTTGAACCGAGACGGGATTTGTCCCGACTTTTCGGGTCAAGCCAGATCGGGACGATCGGGACGTCCCGACCCGTGCTCACCCCTAGTACTAATCGGGTCCAATCTGAGCCATACATGTCGAGCCGCCCCCAACCTAAGGTAACCTAATAATTAATTAGGCTTTGTCACCGACGTTAAAATTTTGAGAAACTTCCCAAAAAAACATTTGTGGATTCGTCAAATCATAAAATTTCAAAATATTTATTAAAATCATCGTTATTTTTTGAGAAAAAAAATCCCAAAATATGTTCCAAAAATGTTAAATTCCTTGAAATTCTCATGATTCATTTCTCAATCTTGTTCAACAATTTTTTTGTTGAATCTATTTTTTACTAAATTTATAGGGGTGAGCGTTGTCTGGATACTCTGTATTTTTCATGATACCTAGACCCTACCATATACAGGATCAGTTCTTAAGTTTTGGAATCGAACCCTACCATGTTCGAGCCTGGAATCGGATCCTACCCAGAACCACTGGTTTTGGTTCCAATTTTGATTCTGGATATCATGTTGGAACATGTTTATTTACATGTTTCAGAACAAGTTCCAACAAGTTTCAGAATAGGTTCCAACAAGTTCCAAAATATGCTCTAACTTGTTTTAGTACATGTTCTAGAACAGATTCCAACAGATTTTAGAACAGGTTTCAAAATATATTCCAACAGGGTACCCTGTTTGAACCTGTAAATGATCAGGTTCTAGGATACAAGTTTCGAGCACCAGTTTCGAGTATTGGTTCCATTTCTGATTCTGATTCAGGGTACCCGATGTGTTGGACTCGTAACCGAAATCAATTTTAACCGATTCCTTAATTTTTATCCCGAACCCTACCCGAATTTAATTTAGGTCTATTCAGAACCTACCCAATCGGGTAGGTTCAATCGGTTCTAGGTCTATCCGGTACCGATGTACGCCCTATAAATTTCTTCGGTTATCTTGGTTGTAACTTTTTTTTTTGGATTTTTTTAGTTGAAACTAAAAAAAAGTTTTGGTTTTTCTTTTGTTGAATTATTTTACCCCTACAATCATGAATTCTGTTTTTTGTTTAACCAAAAGATTTTGTAACTGAATCAAGAAATGAACCATGAGAATTTTCATATTTTGGGGGGTGAGGGCAATTTTTTTATTCTAATTTTTTTTGTAAGTAAAAAAATCAGATAAACTTTATAGAAAAATCATGTACAACCAAAAAAATATTTATTTATTGAAAGAGAAATGAATAAACAGAGTTTGGAAGGATTTGATGTTTTTGGATGATATTTTAGGATTTTGCTAAAAATAATTATAATTTTAATAAATATCTTAAAGTTTACGATTTTGATAAATTTATCAAAAGTTTTTATGTTTGTGACAATTTTTTCTAATTTTATTCATAAAATAAGTATTTTTAATCATTTTATTATTAGACTTTCTACGTGCGTGTGTGTGTATATACAAGTTTTTATGTTGGTGACAATTTTTTTTAATTTTATTCATAAAATAAGTATTTTTAACCATTTTATTATCAAACTATATATATATATATATATATATTATTATTATTATTATTATTTATTTATTGCTGAATACTATAAAAAAATTTATCAACTCAAGTTCATCCATGTAGTCATGATTATTTATTTATTTAAGTATGTAAGTTCAATTGTAATTTTTCCAACAATATTAATGTCCAAAGAATTATGTTCAAAATAAACTAATGGAGATTATTTGCAAAGCTTCTTTAAAAATTATCAAAGGATATATATTTGACATTTAAGAAATTTTCTAAGGATATATAAATACTAGAGTACACTTTTTCATCATTGATTGGAAGAATGTGGAGCCCTTGTGGGCCCAATATCTTGTATCTCCCATCACTATACAAGATGGATACTTTCGATGAGCAAGAAAAAGAATTGCTTGAATTTAAATTTTGTATTGTGTCGAGGAAAATTGACATTTGACTAAATGATGAATTAGGTGGAAGTACATGTTGATATTTTTTCTTAAAAATATTAAATTAAGTTGAATGGTCAAAACAAAATTAAATTACAGAGGAAATAGATTTATAGTGAGTGAATTTTGGGATACTCTCTCATTTGCAAGAAGGTCCAACATTTCCTTAAAAGAGTTTAGGAGTCATGTTAAGTCTATTGAGTCATGAATTCAGATTAACCTAATTGATTCAGTGAATCCAAATAAAAAAAACAATATTTTAAAATTGTAAACTTTGATTCAATTAAAATGATTGTGACTAGATCGATCCATTTTTATTTTGTTAAATTAAATACCGATTGAATTTTATTCATTAAACCTTACTTAATATTGATTAATAATCAATTCTCAAGTCGGTTTAAGAAAGAGTTAGTATCTGAGGTTAATAATCCTATGTCTACTATTATTCCTCGTTGGCTTCCACCGGGTTCTAATTCTATTAAAATTAATTACTATGGATCCTTTGCTAATCCTGATGGAGGCTCAGGTAATATCTTTAGAGATCATGTAGGTAAATGCCTTTACGTTGCGTGCAATTTTTCCAAGGTTGATAGTGCTCTTTTTTGTGAAGTTATGATTGTTTTCTATGCTTTAACCTTTGCTGCTTCTGTGAATATGAATTTTACCATTGTGAAATCGGATTGTAAACAACTCATTGATGCTCTAAATAACTCTTCACCCACCCCTTGAAAGATTTGATCCTCGGTGCAAGATATTTGCTCTTTGAAGACCTCTTTTTCATTTGTTAACTTTTTTCATGTTTCCCGATATATTAATAAAGTTGTCCATTGGGTAGCAAATAGGGATCGAATAAATAAGAAATCCAATGTGTGGACTTTCTCTCGCCCTCCTTAATTGGATAGCATTTTGGCTTTTGATGTATTGAACGTTAGGCTGATTAGTTAATAATATATCATTTTCTTCTTCGGTAAAACAAGAGATTGATTAATAATCAAATTTATCGATCAAATCAAACTTAAAATATCAAGGTATAACATCAAATTTCACCTTTCAAATTAAAGTTCTTATATGGAGCATTTCTTGTTAATCGAATGATGTTGCATGGTCATTAAAGCTAATCCCAAAACTTATAAATATGTTTTGAAACATCAAATTAAATGGGCCTCTCTCTCTCCCTTCGTAGTTATATCAAACTATTCTTACTTATCTAATCAGCATTCTTATCTCTTTTAGAATATTATTTCTGAAAAATGATTAAAATTACATTCAATTAGCATGTAACTTCAATCGCCTTCACATGTTGCAAACATCCATCTTTTGGCATCCTCTTATTCCTCCTTGTCTGCCTTCACACGTTGCAAACATCCACCTTTTGGCATCCTCTTATTCCTCCTTGTCGATTTTCGACCAAATGAAGTCGAAATGAAAGTCCATAACTCTTTAATAAGAGTTTCCTCTCTTCTCTTCTCATCTTCTTTCATCTTCCTTCTTCCTTTTCCAAATCTTAGCCTCCATTGATTCGATCCTAAGATTGCACCTAGGATTTTATAGGGATGATGAAAGAGATTTTGAAGGTCCTCAATGCACTAATGCCACCGAAAAATAAGAGAGGAGTGGTGGATATTCTTAGTTATCGAGGTTAGTGGTGATAGTGTGATCACAAGGCACCGATGGCGGTGGGAAAGAAGAGATGGGAGAAGAGAAATTAGTTTAAAAAAAATTGTGTGTGTTCAGTATGCTGTTTCACCCTAACATAATATTGAATAATATTATGTTCTGTTAAAACAACATACAAGGGCATTAAAGGTATATTGTCAAAATTGGTTCTATTTTTGATAATTTTTTTCTTGTAGTTCTCGTTTTTATCCAAGGAGGTCCTTCTGGTAAAGGTTCGGTGGGAACACCACTCGGGTCAAGAGGCTACCTTAGAGGTTGAGCGAGAGATGAAAGAGAAATATCCTTATCTCTTTGATGAATTGGTAAAATTCTTTTCTTACCCAAAAATTCAAGGACAAATTTTCTTTAAGGGGGGAAGATTGTAATGCCCGCAAAAAATCTAATTTATTTTATTTTGATTTTAGCGGGAAAATCAGGATGCACGTCGAAGCAGGCTAGGTGAATCACTGGAGGGCGCGATTAGATCGTATGGCCTAATTGCGCAAGGAAAATTATTTTTAATAAGTTGTTTGGATATTGGATCTGAGTAGGGCTTGAGTCGAGTCCGGAGGTTCGATCGAAACTCAATTTGGATGTGTATAAGTGGATTTATGGGTTTAACTTGAGTTAGGTCTATGTTTGTAATTTTGAAAAAAAATATAAAATAAACCCCTGGGACGATACGACTCCAAGAGGAGCCACGCGCATCCCTATGTGGAAGGGGAGAGGAGACACAAACCTTGTGGTGATCGAAAGTCGATGCCGCCAGAGATTGTTGACGCGAGGACTCGGGCTCGTCTTCCCTTGTCGGTGAATGATTTTGAACCCTAGTCATAGAACTGTTTACCCCATGTTTAGTCGCCCATTATGATTGAGAAATATGCTAGAATTTTCTTGTTCGATTGGATTTTCTGTTGATTCTTTGCATGTTGGTGTGTTTTGTGATGGAAATCGTAGCCCTTATTAAGGGGGTAAGGTGCAGCAGCCCTAGGGCATGCCCTTGTTCCTTAGGGCCGGCTGAACCTTGTGGTAGGGGAGGAAGGTTGAGAATTTTGGGTTTTAATTCAAGGGTGACATGTATATTTCGAATTTCTCGAGGTCTTAATCATTTGCTCGTCCTTAGGAATTGATGAATCAAGCGGGGGTGTAGGGTAAGCAAGGGCCGTACGAATAGAGGAATTAAGGAGGGAGGATTTTCTTGAGAATCTCGATTTGGATATGGTGATATTCTTAATTATGAATTTTCTTGGATTATTGGAGAACTCTCCCCCTAGATTTCGAAGAATAAAATGATGGGTGTATAACAAGGGGTAGGGCCGACCCCTATGAATTGGGTTTATCGGCTTGCGGAAATCCTATATTTTCACATCTTGATTTCTAGTTTGGAACATATTAAATTTCAGAATTTAAAGTGCTTAATTCCAATATATATTACGTGGAAATATTTCTTGGATGATGCATGTGTAGATTGAGAGTTAGGGTAAACCCTATGGTTAGGACCAAACCCTACAAGTTGGGTATATTTTGTGTGTAAGAACCTCACGCCGGGCATGATAAATCTCAAATTTATGGTTGCTAAATTTTGGAATTGTACATGTTAAATTTCAGATTACTGCATGCTAAAATTTTATGTTTTTGAATGATAAATTGTGGATTTGTTTATACTAGATTCGGTGTTTGTATTGAGTACATACCATGTGAAATTGTTGTTGATTATGATCATTATGTTGTGGCAAAGAGCTTAATTATAAATACTGTTTACATGCTTAAATTGGTGTGAGAAGAGCCGAATTAACTTATGAATGTAGAGATGAAATTCTCGTAGAAATATTTATGTGTACATGCTGAGTATGCTTGGTTTCTTTTGGAAATGGATTGCATGTTTGCTAATTACTAAATTTTATGTGCACGTATCAAACTGGGTGTGTTGAAACCTCTTGTGCAAAAAGTTCAAAATGATGGATATGTTGGTAGTCGAGTTATGTTGTGAGGGTGCTTGAGGTGGTGGATTGACTTAGTGATGCATGTGTGCAGGCTGATATTTATACTTGAAACACCATAGGTTGCTAGCTGAGATTTCATATATGAATGTTTAGCTTTTATTATGTTCAATGGATACACCTAGGATTGAAAATGGTGGGGTTTAGAATGGTAGGGTATACAACCAAGAGATTAGAGCATGAGGAAGGGCTAGGATACGGGTGCGTGTGCGCATACTCGGGATTATCGACAAATACTTTAGCTGCCCTAGGGATTTTTATGGATATATTATTACATATATTTACATTTATCATTGGACACGGTTGTGCTTGTTCTTGGAGTATGGTCGGGCTGAGAAGCGCTTTAATTGGTGGACCTATTGTCCGACTCAATGAGTGGATTATGAACTGAGAAGCTCGTCAGAGAGCCACGCCAACGATCGATCCGGAGTGGCATTGGTTGGAGGGTCTTTCTCAACCAAAGTAGGGTTATCGGGACTAGTAGGTCATCCTAGCTCAGAGGCCCAGGGCAGGAAGCTCGCTAGGCGCGTCCTAGTGACCGACTCGTATGATTGTTTTTGCATTCCTTTTATTATATTTGGGCCGATATGGGCCAGTGTGGATGTGGGTGCTAGTGCACATTGTGGATGGTTAAATTCTATTCATATGGACTATAGTGATAATTTATTTATCTGATAGGTTATACTCATATTTGAATATGATATGATTATGGTTATATGTGTTGGCTTAGAGAGGGCTCGGGATCGAGCCACTCATTGAGTTCAATATGAACTCATCACTTTCTCTTTTGTGTTTTCTTAAAGCTCCATATCAATAGAGGTACTCACATACCTACGTGGCGCGGTTGAGGGTGGCAAGCTTAGGCAGCAGGTCTTTGACGCATCGGATCATAGTCGAGTCTTAGGAGTTTATTTCATGCATCTTGTTTTATTTTGGATGTAAGACCTAGATTGTGTACACTTTTGGTGACTCAGTGTTCTTTTGGAGTTATTCATTTACTTATGTTCATTGGATATCTGCATGATTGTCATTTATTATTCCGCATTGGTATGCATGGGTTGATAGGCTTCGGGGTACGGACATGTACTCTGCCCGATCACGCGACCCTGAATTTTGGAGCGTGACAGGTCATGCCCCACTCATGATAGTGAGAAGAGGGACAAAGGTCCGAGTAGATGTGCATTTCATGTCCCTATCTTAAGCAAGACTATATTTTTGCTAGGATCTATTTATTAATCAATACGATCAAGTCTCATCAATATTTATAATTAAACAGTCATTTTTTAACCGAAAAGCAGCTTATCTTATTAATATGGAGAAAGCAAGTCTATCAAAATTTCTAATATTATATGCATTGAAATTAGGGCACTAATGGAGGTCCACATATAGAACTCCTTACAAATTATAGCACGATTTTGCTATCTAACAAGGAACTTGATTGTCTTTGCGAGTCCCTCTAGGGCTCGTTTGGTACACCGTATAGTATTAGCATGTATAATACTAGTCTGTATTGACTAACCTGTACTAGCCTGTATAGTACTAGTATGTATTGACTAACCTGTATAATATAATATAATATAATATAATATAATATAATATAATATAATATGTATTATATTATTTATTATAATATATTACCTATAATATAATATAATATAATATAATATAATACAATATAATATAATATAATATAATATAATATAATATAATATAATATAATATAATATAATATAATATAATATAATATAATATAATATAATATAATATAATATAATATAATATAATATAATATAATATAATATAATATAATATATATAATATATATATATTATATTATATTATATTATATAATATAATATATATATTATATAATGTAATGTAATATAATATAATATAATATATAATAATATACACTATAATATTATATTATATGTAATATATTATAATAATATTATATAATATAAAAATATATAATATTTTTTTATCATTAAAATTATTTTATAAATTAAAATTATTTTTATAATATATGTTTAAATTTTTGGTCGGAGATAAAATGAGTATTCAAAATATTAAAAGTTCTAGTGCGGACTAATGAAGAGCTTTGAGAGTGTATTACTAATACACGTTATGACAACTTTTGGGGTACTATTTTTAGTGCATGTATTAGTTAATACCCTTCCCAAACACTATATAGTATTATCCTAATACTATACAGGATGCTTATACAGGGTACCAAACATGCCCCTAATGTTCTAAATGAGGCTCCAGATTTGCCACGGGGACTCTTTCGTTTCCTTTAGCACAATAATTATATTTTTAACATATAATTCAATGGTTACCTTTATTATACAACTATGGATTACAAATTTGAGAGAAACATAGATTGAATAGGCTTCAAAATGTTGGGGAGAGTTGTCATCAAAGTTGATGGCCTCAACATAAATGCATTCACCCAATAATCGCAATCCCGCTACTACATCAATCAGTTGCAATTAATATTTAATCAATCAATGTTAAGGGGGTCCAATTTTACAATGATTAAGTTGTATTTGATGGTTCCTTCACAAAGATGCAACTTAGCATAGTTTCTAGATAAAGCTAAAATGTTCAACACAAGACTATACGGGGAATATTGCCTAAGCGAACTCAATTTATCATTTCTAGCATACAAGATAAACTACAAATAATTTCTGATGATAGCTATAGAAAAGCCATTCGCAATTGAGCTACTTCTGAAATATGACCAATTCATACAAATCCATATTTCCAATTTGAAAAATCAAAATTAGGATTTTATACCAACAAAAACCAAACTTGAGAAAAGCATTACCATATCAAAAGAACAAGGTGTTCCAAAGTTTTGGAAGTCAAACTACAAATATACATAAATCAGAGTTAAAAATACCAAAATGTGAAAGTCTAACACGAGTAGAAATTCTACCATAAAGAAACTTTCATAAAAATAATCTCACATTACGAGAGACATAAAGCTTCCACATATCAGTCCAAAATTTAGATTTCTCAATAGAAATGAGTTTATGGTTCTTAAGAAAAAGATAAGATGATATAGTGATAACAATTCCCCGGTCTCAGTAGTCCATATCCATTTATATATCTTTATTATGACTACAAGGTAAATCAATCATTTTGATGGCCAACGGTGCTACGGTGGCAATATGTTGTATGTTGCTTAAGAGATCTAGGTTTCAAACCTTAGTATGATCATCTATTGTGATTTTTTTTATCTTTGTTATAAAAAAAAACATTTTGATGAACCCCATAGGACCTGTCCAAACATATCAATATATATGTTTTCATCCCATTTTTGATATTGAGTTACATGCATTATACAGCAATAGAATCAATGATAGATATATTAATAGAGGTAGATTTCAATGCAAGAGGTAGATGTAAGATCCAATGATAATTAACAATAAAAGTATGAAAGCTAGATTGAATCAGTGTAGAAAATCAAAATGTAGTGAACAATCTCGAAAATCATGAAGCTTTACAAGGAGGATTATCCAATGCAAAATATACAACATTGTATTTAGATTAAACAATGTGAACCTACATATTATATTCATTATTAAGATAAGCATTGAGTCATAAACAAAATTTTGAAAATATAACAACTTTAGAAAACATGAAAGTTCAAACCATCATTCTTTTCCTCTTCATCGAGGATGCAAGAAAAATCGCCAAAAATTAACCACATATACAAGGGAAAAAATCAAAATAAAAAAGAATCAACCAAAAATTATTTCAAACAATAGGATTAGTACTTGCATATACATAAGAGAAAAGAAATTATTTGTATTTTCAATCATAATAACTGTATAAATAATTTGGACTTGCACATGTATATTCGTATATACCTTGTTACAAGTCAGAATGATACCACCCGAAGCACCTCGGATGGGTGAGCAACCCCTCCAAGATTAGCCAAGGGATCTAATAAGGTTATGATCACCGACATCCTCCGTATGAGATTCATATAACATAATGATCATTACGAAAGAGAATTATGTATGATACTGAAGAGATGTTCTTATGACTAGTGGGTCCTCTACAATTCCAAACTAGGGTATTATCACGTGGGAATAAAGTCAAGGTGCTTCAATGTTCAAAGATACAACTTTGTTGAGGTTTCGTAAGAGATTGAGGCTCTTGACAAGAGAATCTTGTAATATCAAACATAATAGAGGGTTGAATAGTGTGTATTAGCTAAAAATTAAATTAACGTAACATTTTGATTCTTAAATGCAAATGACAATTTAATAACTTAATGTAAGCGAAAGCAAATGATAAATCAATAAGCACAAAAAATATAATCAATGCTAACATGCAAGATTTATAGTGATTCGATTTCTAACCAAGCATACATCTGATACCTAAGCTCTTGTTTAGGATTTTCAACCAATCTACTAGATTTAATAGTTTCCTATAAGATGATTTGCAAACTAATGCTACAACATTCTTTACGAAGGCACCTCCAACACCTCAAACTCCAATAAATCCTACTTAACTTAGTAACATAGGTAGATTTATGCCTTTACACCCACTAAGGAATCACTCAAACTTTGACCCAATACCCTACGTTAACACTAAACCTTGAAGTGAGAACAAAAAAAAACCAAAATACAAATAAATGAAGCAATTAGAGAAACAAAACAACTTAGCTCCAAAAGTCAAGCTCCTAGTTCATCATGATATCTTTTGACAGTGAAACTTGAAAACAAAAGCTAATCAAGGAAAATAAACACAACTTGGGTGTTCTTGAAAAATGACTAAATAAGGTTTGAAATTTTTTATAAAATGATTCAATAAGGTTCATAACAGGCAGATGAAGACATTTGAGAAGATATTTGACAATTTGAGAAGACATTTGACAAGTATTTGTAAGTTTATAAATAGATATGCTCGGAAAAAAGAGGTCACAATGGATTGAAAAATGATCATTGGGCTCGACAGTCAAAGACCAATTGCAAAAGTCGATGGAACATGGAACATGTCGAGGTCATCAACATGCATCTTATGGATAATGCAATGACTCTAACCTCAAACCTAGTCTTAAAACAGTTATTGAGTATTGATTAACGTCCTTTTGAATTTTACGAATTCACTTCAATTTTTTTGATCACGAACATCGCATGCATATCAACACGAAACCTAAAGTATTTCTCATGAAACAATTAGTTCCTAATTTATTATCATCAAAAACAAAATTGAAATCAAAGTTGAAAACTCTAGGCCTATCTCCCACTTTTTTTTATGATAAGAAACATTTTTTATAAATAATTTCAAGATAATCATAAAGATGATTTAAATTGGGATTTCTCCCTTTATAAACATGCATATATATATCTAAATATCATGATTCCCTCTTAACTATATGCATGAATTTTCAATATTATTTATACCACTTACATGCATTTTCTTCATCTTTTGGCATCAACAAACAAGAACAATAAACACATTATAGTATCAAAATTGGAATCTTTGAGCTTTCATAAACACATTATAGATTTTTGCTATTTTACCCTTTTTATTATTATAAATATTATATTTTGTTTCTATATCAATAAAAAATATATTTTAAAGAATAAGTAAAACATAGTATATTTTGCATTCAAGTCCTTATTTTTATAAATATTTTATTTTATTCTTTTACCAATAAATATACATATTTTTTAAAAAAGTTTAAAATTATGTAAATGGTAGGAGATAGTCTATTTTACTTCTGTATCATCTATTTTTTTTATAAATTTTATATTTTAGTCCTTTATCAGTTAAATTATATAGTTTTAGAATGTTAAAATAGTACATTTTATATTTATATCCTTTAATTTGTAAAATTTTATATTTTAGTTGTTAGTAAATAGCATAACATATTTTTAAGAATAATGAATTATAATTATGAAAATAAATAAAATTAGTATTTATTTAAGTCTTCTATTTCTATGATATAAATAATCATTTATCAATAGAAAAATATAAAAAATTAAGTAAATATAAGTACTCAATAATAATATATTAGCTATTTTTTTATATTTATTATATTATAATAACAAGTGGGTTGTGTTAATAATTTTTATTTTTCAATGATATATTTTGTTTGATTTGGTACCATTAGTGAAATTTTTATTAATAAATATTAATTGATTCCTATTTTAAGTCTTAAAATCCAAACATGTAGTTCCAGAATGATTCCCGTACTTATTTTGCAATAGAGGCGGAGCCAACCAATCTCGTTCTTGGTGCTTGCACAACCTAACCTTCGTGTTGGTGTCACCTCGAGTGCAAAAAGAAGCAGACTACGCCTCAATGCATACCCTACTGACTACGCCCCCACAGTTTGCTCCCATGCACCCTCTTAATTCGCGCCCAACCCTGTCCACTGCGGTGCCGCATCTTAGCGTTTGCTTGCTCTGGTCAGTTGCACCCCCATGGACCCCAGGTGCTTGGTGCACCGTAGCTCACCAATGTAGAGTTTGCCCCCTTATATTTTAATTTATGGCTTTGTCATGTTCTGCAACCAAATAATTTCACACAAAATAAGTTTAATTTTGATACCCATGACATTCAATATTGATTTTTGACCGACAATCAAATGCCTCTTAATCTAGTCTATGTCAATTTAACAAATAAATTTGTGCTTTTAAGTTTGATGATTTTGTAATTCCAATGAGACATTCACGTGATATTCCCTAATCCCTCATGATTAGTTTGTTTTTTTTACCATATAGGATATTTTCTAGAACAGAATAAGAAATGAGACACTATTTTAGGATTTTTTATTCCCGATATAACATTAATTTTATCTTATTATAATTATACTTTATTGTAATTCAAACACCAAACAAAAAAGGATTAAAATATGTTCCTTATTTTATTCTCATTTATCCCATGATATATATATAAGTTTGATAATGAAATTTCCAAATGCCATGTTTGTTAATGAAATAAAAAAACTTAAAACCAAATCATAATAGGATATATAGTCTATCCAATTATTAGTGCATTTACTTATTACTCTCATAATAAATTCCTTGAGATTTAGTGAAATTACATCGACCTTTCTTTTATTTGTAATTTTATCCCGTAATCCTCCTGAATTTTGTAAAAGATTACACAAATTTTCTCTACTAACGAAAAAAGATTACACAAATATTTTATACCGACGAAAAAAGATTACACAAACCTCTCCTACAAATATTACACCGGGGGAGGTGAGTGTCACCTGGTCAAATAGAGAGGAGATCAGTATAATTTCATTAAACCTCAGAAAAAATTAGTGTAATTTACCCTTAATTATATAACCATTTATAGAATAATACTGGAATGTTTGAAATTTGTATATAAGAAAATTATTAAACATATACTATATAAAAATTATTGAAGGATAGTATTTTAAAATAATATTAAAAATCATAAGTTCATCATATTTGTAATGTAAAATCAAAATTATACATAAATACAATATTAGAAAAAAAAAAAAAAATTATAAGATTATTTATATAATAATTTTTGAATAATATAATATATGTCTGAAGAAATATTTTATATACTACATAATATAATTAAATATATATTTTAAATCATATTATTTCCTCTCTATGTAATCATATCCAAACTAGGTAAATTTTTGTATCTTTATTATTTTCGCATATTTTTCGATTCGTATTTGATTTATAATATTTTTCTTTGTGTGTTCAGGTTTTGAATACTATAGGGAACTTCTCAAATTTCTTCCCATCATCATAAATATAATTTTTAACTCATTTTTTTATTTCTGCAAAGAAAACATTTATTGCTGAAAAAAAATAATAAACTTCCAATTTTACTATCCCTTTAAGCCAAAAAAAGCGGTTCGATTCTTCTATAAATATTTTAGAATTTGGGATCGGCAAAATCCAGGGCTCGAAAACTGGTCTCTTTCCATCTCACGCAGCTCCGCACTCCCAAGCAGGCGCCGATGGCCTCCAACTTCAAGCGCCGGAGGATCTCCAAATCTGTCGAAACAGAAATTGCTCAGGTCAGCAAGCTTCTTCCTCCCTTTTCTATCACGAGCCTTTGTCATCCTCCTTTTGAACGTCATTTCTCGTGGTCATCTTGGTGGCAATCTTTCAGTTCGACTTTTTGCCCCTTTTTATTGTTTTGGATAGAAATCTCAGACTTCTGGGTTTATTTTAATTGTTTTTGGATGGGACGAGAGTTTCAAATTTAATTTTGGTTCCCTAGATGAAAGATTCATTCACTTTTGCCCTCAGAGATCCTTCATCTTATCAGTCGATCAGCGGGCGGTAGTTCTATCTAGAACTATGGATCTTGTACTACTTATTTGGCGTGCTTGACGAGTTAGTCGTTCTAACATCCCTTTTCGCCTTTTCTGCTAGGTTCACGCCAAGCTTGATTCGGTGGCTGCAGAGCTGGGACATGAAATCCGTGTGTTCTTGGCGAACTCCCAGACTATACAAGCTGAACCGGCTAGCTCTGATGGTATTCATTACTAACCTTTTTGGAAATGAACCTTTTTCTATTTGCTTTCTGAGTTAAACTCTTGAATCATGCATGATGTTGAAAGCTTCATCCAGTTGATGCTTCATATGTATGTCTGTATTTTAATCTAGTTGTGATTGGTTTTTTTACTAAAAGTCCACTGCTACACATCTTTTGTTGATCATTTCCATCATATGTGCAGAAGATGAAGCAGATGACTTCTATGATTTAAGTGCTGAAGATTACTATAGACTCATGTCACTTAAAGGTAATATTGACATTCATAAATATTAGTTTATCTACTTTTGGCACCTAACTTAGTGATAAGTAGTCACTAGTCACTACTGTATTTGATCATTTGATTCTTGCTCATTAGTTATACTTTGAATAGCTGACTCCCAAATTCTGAAGACCCAGAAAATGCGAGAAGCAGAAGCTGCAGCTCATAGAGAAAAACTAATTAAGGTATTAGCAAACTTTTTTAGCACGCAAGGCCTTGTTCTCTCCATCTGTCTTGTCACTAGTCTTCAAAGGTTTTTTTTCCTTCTTGCGATTGGTTTTCCTTTGTTCTTTTGAGTTACATATTATATGCATGCAGCTCATGCAGGCTTGTCTTTAAGATTCATAGATGGTCTATTTTCATCACATTATTAAATACTTTTCAAGTTATTTTATTTATTTTCATATTTCACTCTTGATATTGCTGCAAAAATATTTTAGCCTTTGAGTTCACTTCATTCTTGATCTAATGTCTTATTTCCCTATGTTGCACTTGATTGTTTATCTTTTTCTCTCATAGAGTTGGGTGGAGACAGTCACTTTTCTTTTTCATTGTTTATGAATATAATGCTTTTTTTTCTCCTTTTGTTGTTTGTGGAGATAATCACTTGATTGTTTACCTTTTTCTCTTGAGAATTTTTTTGTGGTTCTTGAAAGAAACTGACTAGAAGACAATTAGGAATTCACACTCTAAATCCAAGCCGTTGGGAGATAAAATGTGTGGTGTATAAGTTGAATGGAATTCTTGAAATATTTTCAAGTTTTTTCCTTAATTTATATTTTCATGCTCCATTCTTGATGTTGCAATAAAAAAGTCAGTCACTCTTCTGTAAAAAAACTTGTATGGTATATGATTTTGTATCTTGTTTAAGGCTTTAAGCTAGGCTGACTCCTAATGGTAAATAACAATCTACTGTATGCAACTTATTTGGGAGGGAATGTTGTAGTATGGTGCAATGGTTTCTTTTCCTTAGGATCTATTAAATTGTTATCCTATCCATATCAGCATGAGTCCATGACTTTATAACTGGTTTAGGTGGCTTGTTCATACTATCAGTCATTTTGCAGGCTATTATTAGGGTTCGCTTCCCTGATGATTATGTCCTGGAGGCAAAGTTTCAGTCATCTGAGACCATACAAACTTTGGTGGATCTTCTCAAGAAAGTCATTGGTCAACCTAATGTGCCATTTTACTTATGTAAGTATACTTGATCCTACTAGAATGGATGCTTGTGAATGACATAATAATTTGTTTTTAAATTGCTATTTCATTTTGGTTGTCATTTGGATATACTAGGGCATGTTTGGTTAGCGAAACCAAGTCTGTTTTCATGGTTTCGGTTTCACTGAAACCAAAACTGCTTACGAAAATGTGTTTGGTTCAGCGTTTTCATGAAACTGAATCGAAACCAGAATGAAAACAAAACCAATTTTCTTAATAAAAATGAAAACACCAGAATGTTGTTTTCTGTGATTTCGAGATTGTCGGTTTTGTTATCAAAATGCAGTAGCAACTTTGTAATTATAAATATTTTTTTATAAAATTAATTAATTTAAAAATAAATCAAACTATATCTAATTTTTAAAAATAAAAATAAAAATCATCATTTTCAACTCAAACTATTATCTTAAATTTACAAATTAATTAAATTAATTTATATCTAATTGACTCAAACCCAAATTTTAAATAACTCAATTTTCTTAAAGTTGATCTATTTATAATTTAATCAAAACTAATTTTAGACCATTGGACTTATTTTTTTTGAAATTTTATAATAACTATTAATTAACTTTTATATCTAATTGAACAAAAAAATCTTAAATTACCAATAACTTAATTAATTAAATCATATAAATATTTGTAGCAATATTAGCAAACATTGAATTTTGTAAACTAACTAAATATTTAATTACTAGTAAAAATGTTTAAGGAAAATTAATATTATTTTTTATAACCAAATAAATATTCATTGGTTTCAACTAACTAAAACTGATGTTGTTTTCATTAACCAAATGCGTTTTTCGAAAACTAAAAACTAGAAACCAAAACCAAGTTTCCAGTTTCACTAAAACCAAATCAGAAAATAGTTTTCGCTAACCAAACAACACCTTATGGTCTCCATCAATAGGTCTCCATCTATTGATGCATCTTAATTCAGGATGCAACAATTTGCTTCAAGTCCTTCAACTAAAAAACTTTTAGCCAAATGAACCTTAAATACAGAATGATGACGAGGACACTTGCCAAGATGTTAATATGCATTTTCCTTGCATTAGATTAGATCTGAGCATAAATTGTTTTCTAGTGTTGTTGAACATCCATGTTCTTCCTAACGCAGGCAAGGCATGTACTATTGAAATGCCTATTCCTGGTTTTGTTTGAAATTTTGAAGAAAAGATATTGTAGGCTTAGTAGATTACTCAAGAACAACCAAACAGATATACTGGGAATCCTGGTTTTCTATTGGAATAAAAAAATTGATATGGATTTTAAAAGATCCATAATATTGTAATCATCTCAGCCTTTTCCTTAGCACATTTTAGTCAGCTAGAAGCAATATTTTAAGTGTAGAAGGCTCAATGGTCTTCTGATCGAGCAAATTTCAATGACTGATTTATCAGTGATTGTGATTGATGCTAATACCTGATCAAGTCAAACTTAGAAGAGAGTTTTTCATATAAAGGCTAGTAATATTGGCATAATCTACCTTATGCTTGCAGTTCCTTCTCATTATCTCATAGGAATCATATAGCAATGCTTCATGTTTATATTTTAAACTATAAGGAGCCTAGAAATGACTAAATTGCAATTAAATGGAAAATTATGGTTATTTACGAATCATAGAAACTCCAAAAGAGAAAAATGAACATTGCCCAAAAGCTCAGAAGGTCTTTTTGTATTATTTGTTAAGATTTTTGTTATTGTGGTAGATATGCATCAGAACACATTTTTAATACTTAACGGGATTATGCTCATTGACACATTCAATTCCTCTGTTCTGCACATAGGCCTAGAAAGATTGTTAGCTGGGCTATCAAATTCTTAATTTCTTTCATTTCTTACTAGATGTTTTTACTTCTATGTCAATGAAAGTTTTGCTTTGTTCTTCACCAGATACTGTTCCTCCAAAGACACAAATTGTAGATTTATCAAAGGATTTCTACTCAGCTGGTTTTTCTCCTGGTGCTAATGTTTACTTCTCCTATGATCTACCAGGTATGATCTTTTGCTTAATATTTCTAATGTTAGAGTTTGCCGTGGAAATGTTTCCTAATTAATGAATATGGTCGCACCTGAATTTTCAAAATTGAATGCAATTTTGGAGAATTCTAGGCATCCAATTAGAAGGGATGTCTTTTAGGATAATTTTATTTTACCACTCTTATATTATACTATGCAGAATATCTTCACAATATAAATAAATCACTCCTTTTTTTGCTATTTGTTTCAGATTTTAATGGTTCACCTAACAATAACGGACCTTTTCTTCGTGATGACATCCGGATTTTGGGTACACTGGGTCTCAACCTGGGACATACTGATCTCAAGAATAGTGCAACAAAGCCTGCTGTAGTTGAGAATACTTCTGTTGTCATCAATACAAAACCTACTGCCAAGTCTGCTAAACCAAAATGGTTAAAACTTTAATACCTCAAATGGTTATTTCTGCTATTTCTTCAACTTTAGCGGATGAACTGTGCAAGTGTACCTAAGTTGGACCATTTTGGCTGTGCTGTGCTTACTAAGTTAACACAGCTATTTCTTCTTTTCTTTCTTCCCCTCCCACTGTACATGGTTTTATTTTTTCAAATATGACAAAGTTATAATTTATTGAAAGGCAGTGCAGCAAAGGTTTTGAAATGTGAATTTACCCTCAGTATATTCAGGGACCAGGGTGGCCTGTACAAATAGTTGCAGAGATGAAAATTATTTTGTAAAGGCGCTTGGTGGTTTGTCTATTAAATTTTTTGGCCTCTTTTACCTTCACAAATTTGATTATGGGGAGATGCCATCAATTGTCCATAGAGGCCTTTGAGTATCTTAGGCTTAAGGCACGATGCCTGTGTTGAAGTGGTTATCTTCTAAATTTTAATTTGGTTATTTGCTTTGTCATTTTTCCCAAGGGTCAACGAAGCCTCATCAGTCCTCGACTTGGATTGGGTTTTAGGGCCAGTTATCCATTAGGTCTGGTTGTGATATAGTATTTCTCTTCAGTAAAAACAAAAAATAGAGGTTCCCTTCTTGGTAATTTTAATTTGTTTTTATTCTTTTCTGAACCAGCTCTAGACTCCTATAGCTCTTTGCAAATTTGTGGTGATCTTTGATCATTGGGTGAGAAGAATTCCTAATATCATGTTATTTAAATTCCTAATATTTGCAGAAAACCAGAGTTTTAGATAATTGTGGAAGCTTCCAAAGGATGTTTGCCAACCCTTAGTTGTTATAAACTGCTAAATACACAGCTGAGCAAATTGAGATGAGATGATTCAGAATCTATTTAATTTTTAGCTTGTAGGCGGATCTCTCAAAGCTGGATTTTGGATCAATGCAGTTAGGACTTAGGAAGGAGTTAAAATAAATAATAATGTTCATGACTCACGAGATATCATCAACAAATAAGTGGGAAATGCTAATTGGATGGAGATGTTTAAGTTTACTGTTGCACACAGCACACTCCATGCTCACTTGTTTGAGAAGACATTTTTATTTTATGGATCTTCATTTTTAGCCCAACACCGTTAGGGGCTGTAGTGTGGGCCCCTAGATCCAAACCAAATAGTGAATTGTCATTTAGTTGGTAATAAAAATATAGTTTTTTGTTATAAATATCTGTTTTCGAGGTTTATAAAGTTATTGGATTTAAATTAGACTTGGCAATTTATGTCGAGCCGGCGTGATAAAAGCTCGGGCTTGGGACCTCGAGCCTGGCACGATACAAAGAAAAATGGGCCGGCACGACTTATTAGCACGATAATGAAAAAAAAAATTGAATCATAATATACCAAAGTCTGATAGTTCGATGTCCTAAATTATTAATCGTAATGAGTCGGGTTCAAAAACGACGAAAAAAATAAGCAGCCATCTCTGTGACTAGAAGATAAATAGCAACAGGTCATGTATTTTAATAGGGCTCATAATTCTTAATCATAAATTAAAATTGATGTTATTTTTTTTAATGAATTTATTTCACAGCAACAGGTAATAAAAGAGATGATACCATTTTAATGAGTCGGACAACATTCAAATGTATATGAATCCTTAGTAGATCCAACTTAAATAATTTCCTTTACCATCTTATTGGCTGTCTAATGTCTCTTATTAAATATTGATTATTATTTTATTGATGGTGACAGGAACGCGTATTGTTTACACAATGAATCTTAATTTTCTATACATATATAAACCTGATTGATGAAGATTTCGATGTGCTAACTTCTTATATCATTATATATATATATATAATATAATATTAAGCTGTTAAAGTCAATAAGCCCTCCTTGCAAGCAACTAATTAAGTTATGGGCATTCCCTTGTTCACACATCAATGTACACTTTTAGGTGGCACTGATGAGATCACACAAATTCTTCAGAGACATTAATATATGTATATAAATACTCTCAAGTCAACCAAAACTGAGGATGATGAATCAATTATAGGAATTAGATTAATGTCGTATGCACATGAGCTGTTGGAATAATTTAATGATAGGATTCCCTAAAATCGCTACTCTATTGCCATTACACGCTATGCTATTTGATGAATAATATATATAGAAATAACTAAGTTTGGATTGAGTATCACATTTAAACCCGGAAGTTTCATTGTATTTTCAACATCTCTTTCAAAACATTAGAATTCTTTTTTTATTGTATACAAGAAAAAGGAAAATCACAGGTATTAATAAAAATTTATACAACTGAATATATTTTTTGGAATGTGGTCATAGTTTAAGCAGGAATTCAAGGGAAAATTTTGTGTTCATGGTTATCTGAATATGAGTAGACTTGGCAATATTGGCCCGGCCTGGTTCGACATGATAAAATCGGGCTCGGGCCGATCCTTGTCGTGCTCGGGCCGTTATCGAGCCGGCTTGATAAGACCCAAAAAATATCAGGTCGGGCCGAGCTAGGCAGTTTAGGCCCGGCCTGGCCATGATATATATCCCAATAAAAAAAATATTAATTATAAAAAATATCAAGATTATCGGGTTAATAAAATCGAGCTCGGGCCGATTCTTGCCGTGCCCGGGCCATTATCGAGCCGGCCCGATAAGGCCCGAAAAATATTGGGTCGGGCCCGAGCTAGGCAGTTTAGGCTCGGCCTAGCCATGATATATAGCCCGATAAGAATTTTTTTAATTATCGAAAATATCGAGACTATCAGGTCGATTCGAGCTCGATTCATCTTGATAACTTGGTTCCAATGGCCCAATTCAACCTAATTTTGTTTTTTTGTTATCGTACTAACAGACTAGGTTGGGCCAGCTAGTTTACTATTCGTGTCATGCCGAGGGTCCCGTGTCCAAACTTTTATTGGGCTGGGCACATTTTTTGTTCGATTTGAATAGGTCTTGCCCGATATCTTCGGCTGAGTATGAATTGTCGAATCTAAATATGAGATGTTTGGTCGACAAATATAGAAGTATTCAAAATTTTGACACCACTGTTGCAATATGTTCTCATAACCCTTCTTGACCATCAAAATATCGGATTAGGTTGTTTCAGCTATTTTTGTGTTGTTTTTTGGTTTTCTATTTATTTATTTATTTAGTTTTCTTTCGCTTGTTTTTTCTCGTCTTTTAGTTTGTAATCATTGTATCTTCTTAATGTAAAGTGTTAAACACATATAGCAAAAGATTATATACTTAAGTCCCTTGGAATCCATTGCGGAATCTACAAGGAAATCTCATGTTCATAATGGGTTTGCTTTGGAATGAAAAGTTTGTCTTCTTGCGCCTACAATTAAACAAAAGAAAGAAGAAAAGATTGCTTAATTAGATTCAATTGGACGTTCATTTGCATCCGTGCATATATTTATTTCAAAGATATTCATATGCAATTAATTTTCCACTGGATATAATTAATGAAAAACTTCTTGGTTTTGTTTTGGAGACATTTCTCCAACCACTACAAAGTCTACAATACAAGTTTTGATGGTCAATCCACGCGGAAATATAATGACTAGCCAATGAGGACCCACTTTGAAAAGCAAAGCCATATTTTAAAAGCAAAGCCGGGGGTTGACTTTGAGTTAGGATCCACTTTTTCCGGCCGATATTTTAGAACTCTTTTTAATTTTTGCACAACTTGATAAGTGCTTGTCTATTTCGATTCATACCTCAATATAAATTCTACATAGTTTACTTGGAGTCAATGCTTGACTCCAAAAGAAGGTGGGCAGTTCAATCATTTTTGTTTCTTAGAAAAAGATAGCGTTAATTGTAACAAAATAACTCCATATTTTATGCAAAATTTTAATCTTAACTTAAACTTTTAATTTGTAGTATAGAGTTGATAATAAGTTTAGGCCATGACTAAGACTATTTTATATATAATTTTTTGTCAAACTTAATGATGTGATATATAACTCGGGTTAGTCTTCGTTAGGGCTGAGCATCGAGCGAGTCGGGTCAATACCCGACCCGACCCGATTGGGTTAATACCCGAAAAGTTCAACAACAAAAAAAACCCGAACTAATCCGATTTTTAAATCGAGGCCCGACCCGAATTACCCTAAAAAAATCGGGCCCTTACCCGTTTAACCCGAAAATATCATCTCTTCACTATCCTTCAAAGTTTCCTCCATAATTCAAGATACATAAATAAAATAAAAATTACACATACCATTACCACATAACAACAACTTCCAATCCTAAGATGAAAATTACACATACAATCAAACTCAAACATACAAACACATAACTAAAATTAAAAATTACCACACAATACAATAATACATAATAACTAGTAGTCTAGTAACCACTTCTATAATTTATACTAAGTCCACAATTCCACGGTACATATTACATAACCATTAACCACATTCCACAAGTCTACAAGTCTACAACTACAAAGTTACTAAGTCCACTCCACAAGTCCACATTCCACAATACATCCACAAAACCACAAGTCTACAAGTCAAGTATCAATAAAGTATAATAGTATATCAATCAAAGTATACTTAAAATAAACAATCAAAGTAACCAATCAAAGTATACACTGATAAGTATGATATATTATAAATTTAAGCATAATTTAAGCATATCAGTCAAGCATTCAACTATTCAAGCATATCAATCAAACTACCAAAGTATACTACTATACTTAATCTATACTTAAACAAATCTATAAGTATAACTAATCTAAACTTAATATATACTTATCAATTATACTCAATCTAATAATCTATCAAAATCAAAATTAAAATTAATCAAATCAAAATTAACATCATTCGAGCAGCGTAGGCTATGTAGCCAATCAAAATTATCAAAATCAAAACTAATCAAATCAAATACATGCGGTAGATCAATTAAAATTAATCTTTAGTATTTACATGTAGGCTGTAGCAGACTAGTTGTTGAAATTACAATTGAGCAGCAATGTCGGGCAGTGGAGGGCTGTCGAGCAGTTGTTGACTTGTTGCCGGATCGCCGGCAGGCAGCAATGTCGGGAGTCGGGACTAGGGAGGAAGAGTGGAAGAATAGAGGACTCGGGTGTCCGGACACCAGAGGGAGGAGTGAAGGGCTATCGGCTGTCGCAGTGTCGCGGACTCGCGGTGTCACCTATCGCCGTTGTTAGGCAGAAACGACGAGGCTGGAGGACTGGAGTCGGCGACTCGGTGCCTCGGCGGGCCGGCCAGGTGGGGCGACAGAGTCCTCGCCCGAGAGTCAGGATCGGCGACGGCGATTGGCGACTGGAGTTAGGGCACAGGCGCGGCGAGTGGCGAGAGAGTGGAGCCGAGAGTGGGGAGTCGGGCTTCGATTTGGTCAAATGACTCAAATGGTCAATGCCCGCTCGGTCGCTCATTTGCTCAAGCCCTCAACGCCTCAACGGGTGCGGAACTACGGATTGCGGACTTGCGGACTTGCGGCTTGCGGGTCGGGACTCGGGACTCGGGCGGTTATTTACAATCGGGCGGGTCGGGTTAAACAGGGTTTTCACCCGAACCCGACCCGACCCAAAAATTTATATAAAATTTTGAAAATTTTGACCCGGCCCGACCCGTTATACCCGAATAACCCGATTCGAATTAAGTTTTCGGGTCGGCTTTGTCAGGTTTTCCGAGTCGGATCGAGTTTTGCTCAACCCTAGTCTTAGTGATGAGACACGCTGATTCATATTTGAAATGTAATATATTATTAATTTAAAAAATAATACCTTACTAAAATATTTAAATATAGCTTAAACTTTTTTTTTAAAAAAAACCCTTTTAACTTACATATCATTTTCTGAAGCAGTACAAATAAAAGTTGGCGGAGTGTCCAACCATACATTTTTATTAGATTGTCTAGCATGATTAGCTAAAATGTTCTCTACTTTAATACTTGTGCAAGGAACAAAATTGCAATCCAAACTAAATTCATTTGAGTCAAATGATGTAATAGCATGTTCGTTTCATAGGATAATAGATAGATTCATTTTTGATATTAAAAAGTAGTTCAATTGCTACGAATATCAGTGATGACCGATGGAGTCGTCGCTAAAGGCTACAACTTACCAATGGCCGACGGAGCCGACCATCGCTAATGATATACCATCTGCAACGGATGAGCGAGGACCATTGCAACAATTGTTTATTACACAAACATGTACGACAGTTCAACGACGGTCGCTCGAAGTCGTTGCTAATAGGTAGAAGGGCATGTGCGTGACGCCAAATTAAAAAACTTATCACCAACGGTTGTGGCGATCGTTGTTGATAAAGTCTTTTTATTTCATCCCACGGTCGTGCCCTCCTCTTCCTCTCTCTTCTTCTTCTCCGTGTCGTCGTTGATCTCCGTCGCTCACCGTTGCCTGCTCGCTGCCGACGTCTCCCCTTTCCCATGTACGCCGCCCATCCATCTTTCCCCTCTCCTATCTCAGTACGTTGGGGCCGAAACCTCGACCCAATAGTAGATGAAAATTATATATATATATTAATTTTTTGTTTAATTTGATGTATAATATTGATTGTAGATTAATTTGATTAATTGTTGATTATAGATTAAAATCAATTCGTTAATGTTTAGATTAATTGAAATCGACGTGTCACGTCCACATCGATGTGTGTCATTCGTATTGATGTATGACTAAATTAAAATTAATTATGACTGCGAGTTGATACGTGTCATGTACATCGACGAGTCGAGCATGATTTACAAAATCTTAGATCTGTTTGGGGGTTCTATGTTAGTGTAAACGAATTGTATGATCTTTTATACGACGTACAACCTTAGAATTGTCCTTAATTGGACAGATTGAGAACATAGCTGTTTTTTCTTTTAGCCGTTATTCATTCATAAATTAATTTTGGCCTATGAATCTCGCTTTGTTGTCCAATACGCGCCTAGATGATATACGTATTCAAAGAACTATAGGGAGATGCTGCCGAAATTTAGAATGAATAACGGCTAAAAGGAATACTTAGTGTGATATAAATAACATGAATTTTGAATGGAATAAGATTATCCCACCTAAACTCATTAACTAATCAAGATATTATCATTGATTCACAAAGTCATGTCGGGTGATCGAAGTTGGATGTACCGACGATTTGATTGTGGAGCTATAACGAATGAGTTTCGAGTAGGCGTAACTTATTTATTAAATTTCGCCTATTCGAATTAAAAATTTGTTAGCGGCGATCAAATCCGATGTCCGTGCCGAAATTGCTCAAATAGAAGATTTGTAGATTGGGAAAGTGTCACATGCTTCTATATACAAAAGGATGAGACACTTTGTAGAGAGCGTGTGGGATTGAGGCGGTTGCTCGTGCTCACTACAATAAGCAACTGAACCAATCCTGGAGAACTGTGATGAGACGGCTTGGGGCCACGCATATTGCGGAGACTCTAGGACACGGCCTCGAGTGGACTCATAGACATGTGTGGGACTAGCTCGTTGAGTGGTGGGCATCCGAGGAGTGGTAGGAGGTCTCCCATACCTCGACTAGAAATCGTATGTCCGGGGCGAAGGGCTCGGGGACGCGCCACTCTGGTGACTTCATCTCTTTTGTGGTTGACGAGAGTCGTATGGTAAGTATTACCTTAATTTTAATTAAATTATATATTGAGATTGTATTGATGTATTTGTTTTCTGATTTTAGACGCGAGTCGAGGAGGATGGCACCGTCCATCACCCATCGCCGATGGAGGTATTCAAGAGCGCACTCACCGTCGACGACATGGTGCGGGGGAGTACGTCGACAGAAGGGTCGTAGTTATCGTGGTAAGTATACTTGGTTTACCCAATTTTTATTTATAATTTATATATGTAGTTAAAAAAAAGGGTTAATTGACTAAAAAATCACAAGATTTGAATTTTTTTAAAGTTCTACTCGCTTTTTTAAAATTCTCCTGTAAATGCATATATTTTCCATCCGTTTATGTCATCTACCAAATCGTCAAGCATCGTCTCAACTAAGCTGACATGGAGAAAAACGATGCCTGCACGGCTGACGGCTTCATACGTGGCTTATGGCCCCACCTTCTCTCTCTCTCTCTCTCTCTCTCTCTCTCTCTCTCTCTCTCTCTCTCTCTCTCGACCACTTCGTCACCTTCAACCTCGACGTCGACAGCCCCGACAGCTCCTTCGTCAAGTTGAAGCTACCGACAGGGTCACCGACGGCAGCTCACCGAGGTGGAGCTACTGGACCGTGGAGAAGGAGACGACAAAGAAGGAGGCTGACGGCCGCGTCGGCGTCGCTGAGCCGTCGGCGAAGCTGTTGGTGGTAAACCTCGGTAAGAAGAAGAAAATGGGGAATGTCGTGGGGTATCGCCTCATCCATGTCATTATTAAATTCCTATGCATCGAAAAGATTTCGAAACATCCATCTTCCACCTTGTACGCATCGAGCTACAAGAACAACAAATGGAGGAAGAGAAGGCCACTGCCAACTACAACAAGCTCAGCCGCAAGGGCGAAGGCGCCGCCCGCTTCAAGCAAGGCCTCGGCTTCTCCTCCGTCGCCCCAGTATTTGACTCTTTCCCGCCAAGCCCAAGACATCCTCCTTGCTCTTCTCCACCTTCATCTGCGCCTCCAACCCTGGCGCGAAGACCAACACTGCAAGTAAGCCAAGCTAGAAATAATCCACAACAAGCTCAGAAAGGAGCGTCGCCGCTCCCCCTCCCATTCTCCCAACCGAGATCGCTGTCGTCCCCCTCCCATTCTCTCGACCGAGATTTCCGCCGCCGCCGTTCCCCCTCCCATTCTCCCGACCAAGATCGCCGTCGCCGCTCCCCCTCTCGGTCCCCCGACTGTGAACACTGCCTCCGACGCATCCGAGACCGGGACGACTGACGCTCGAGTGGTGTATCCTTGGACCTCCATGTTGGAATTGATCATGGCGACTCCGCCGGCGCACAACACCACCTTCCTGGTAACATCGGTGCCGGTCAACAAGGAGCAAAGCTGCCACCATGGCGCTTCGTTCGATAGCGTCGCAAGGGACGACCCGTTGTTCCCAAGCTGCCACCAAGTCTTAGCGAACCAAGCTGCCACCACACATATATTATGTTGAAGAATGATCCAAAGTTAGTGGGTTTAATGAGTTTGTGGTTGTAGTGTGTTTGAATTAGTTTAGTGTTTATCTTAAAATATTTTTAATGGCTGTAGTTATTAGTTGTAGTTGTGCATGTTTATCACATTTTTCATTATAAGCCTATAAATAGGCATGTTTCCTTTGTTTTTAATCATCAATTCCATCTTCAACATGTGTTCTTATTTTTTATCTTAGTTTATTGTGTGTGCTTTCTCCTCTTTCTTCTACAAATTTGCTATCAGAGCCTTCTTGAGAGAGTGAGTAGAGAGAGAAACCAATGGGAAGCAACGACAATGCAATGGGTGCGGCACAACCACTCATCCCTATTTTTAAAGGAGAAGGCTACGAGTTTTGGAGTATTCGGATGCGAACTCAACTCAAATCTCAAGATCTTTGGGACTTGGTAGAACAAGACTATCAAGATATTGATGAAGAAACCAAATTGAAGAACAACAAGAAGAAAAACTCCAAGGCGTTGGTGATCATTCAGCAAGCTGTCTATGATAGCATCTTCTCACAAATTGCAGCAGCAACCACATCAAAAAAGGCTTTGTCAATTTTGCAGAAGGAGTTTCAAGGTGATTCAAAAGTAATGGTGGTAAGATTGCAATCACTTCGACGTGACTTTGAAAACTTGTACATGAAAAGTGGAGAATCAATTGCTGATTTTTTTGTCTCGGGCAACGGCAATAGTCAGTCAAATGCGACCCTACGACGAAAAGATTTCTGATGAAACGATTGTAGCAAAGGCATTGAGAAGCTTAACTCCAAAATTTGATCATGTAGTTGCTGCTATAGAAGAATCTAAGGACTTGTCAATTTTCTCCTTTGATGAACTAATAGGGTCTTTGCTAGCACATGAGACAATAATTAATCGATCACTTGAAAAGAATGAAGAAAAAGCATTTCAAGTGAAGGAAACATGCATTAAGACAAAAGAAAGTGACAACTCAACAAGTAGGGGCCGTGGAAGAGGAGGATTCCGCAGTCGAGGTCGTTACTATAGAAGAGGTAGAGGTCGCTTTGATGGGCAACGACAATCCGGTGAGCAAAGAAACAACAAGAGTAGCATTCAGTGTTATCATTGCAAGAAGTATGGTCATACAAAAGTCGATTGTTGGTACAAAGAACAACATGTGAATTATGCAGCAGAAGATGGAGAAAAAAATAGCAGTACTAAAAATTGAGTCTTCAGCAACGGCTATCAGCAACGGCTGCTCAAGCCGTTGCTATTTGCAACGACATTCTTACGGCCGCCCGAGCCGTTGCAGATATGTTGTATCTGCAACGGCGTTCTAACGGACACGCGAGCCGTTGCGGATTATTTTAATTATCCTCAACGGCTTTCGGACGGACACTCAAGCCGTTGCTGATATTTTAATTATCAGCAACGGCTTTCTAACAGACAAGTGAGCCGTCGCTGATGATAACTTATTAGCAACGGCTTTCTAACGGGCGAGTGAGTCGTTGTTGATAAGTTTATATAGGGCACGCAGTCGTGCCCGATCCTTCTTCCTCCCGCTGCTGCTGCCGCCGCCTCCTGCTCCCGCCTCTCGCCGCCGCTGCCGACGTCGACGACGCCACTTCCTCCTCCCGCTGCTGCCAACTTTTTCAGGTATGCCTCGCCGGCCGACCGTCTCTTCCCGTTGCGGCCGGCGGCGATCGGCCGATGGCAGCCGCCGGACCTTTTACAGTGGCCGGACAGTGTGTCCGGCCACTGTACGCCGGCGCCGGAGTCCACCTGACTCCGGCGCCGGGAATTTGTAGTATAATAAATGTTTTTTTATTGTTTTATAATTGTTCATTAATTGTTAATTAATTATTTAGATTAATTGTTTAATTTGTTAGATTAATTATTAGGGTTTAGATTAATTTCGAAATTGTCCACTTCGGACGCGCGCCGGAATCGTCCAATATGGACTCGAACTGTCTCGAAACATTTAGAAAATAATCATGCATCCGACGAGTTCATATGTTTCACGTACGCATCGACGAGTCGGATATGATTTAGCAAAACCTTAGATCCGTTCGGGGATTGTATGTTCGTGTAAAAGAAGTAGATGATCTTTTATACGACGTACAATTCTTGAATTGTCCCTGATTGGATAATTTGGGAATATAGTTATTTGTACTGCACTTACATTTTTATTTTAACTGTTAACTAATTATTCTAAATTTCGGCAACATCTCTCTTGTTCTCCGATACGCGCCCAGATGATATGCGTATTCGGAGAACTGTAGGGAGATGCTGCCGAAATTTAGAATAATTAGTTAACAGTTAAAATAAAAATATAAGTGCAGTACGGATAACATAAATCCCGAATGGAATATGATAATCTCACCTAAAGACATTAACCAAAGAAATTGTCATTGATTGATAGAATCATGTCGGCTGATCGAAGTTGGATGTACCAATGTCTTGATCGTGGAGCTTTAACGAATGAGTTTCGATTAGGCGTAACGTACTTCCTAAATTTCGCCTATTCGAATCGTAATTTTGTTAGCATGGGTGATCAAATCCGATGTCCGTGCCGCATTTGTTCAAATGGACGATTTTTGGATCGGGAGACTGTCACTCTGCATCTATATGGACCAAGATATTTTCTATGGACTTGTCACGGGGAGTCACGCGAAGTCGGGACGTCGAGCAATCCTGTCGTTCAGACATATGATGAATCTTCCTCTGCTGGTGCTTCTTCATCCAGTCAATGTAATCCCTATAGAACTATGATACTTGATAGTCTTGGGGGTCAATTCCACCTGAATGATAATGTTGATCGGCCAGTTCTTCAGACATCAGTCCCACCAGATACTACAGTGGTTGATATCACAGAAGTACAAACTGCGGTAGAGATTGAATTACCGAATAAAGAAGCTGCAGAATTTTACGAGATGTTAAAAGCTGCCGATGAACCTTTGTATGAGAATTGTCCTAAATACACTAGGTTTTCAGTAATGACACAGCTCTTAAACATCAAGGCCGATTGTAATATCAGCGGAGTTGCGTATGATCGGATTGCTGGATTGATTAATGGAATGCTGCCTACTGATAACAAGTTTGAGCCAACTTTTTATAAGACTAAAAAGCTAATGAGAAAATTGGGGCTTGGGTACGAAAAAATACACGTGTGCCAAAATAACTGTATTTTATATTATAAAGAAAATGTGCAGTTGGATAAATGCCCTGTATGTCAGCATCCTCGTTACAAGGAGAAGAAATCGGTCCGACAGAAAAATATCCCGTTTAAGGTGCTTCGGTATTTTCCACTAACACCGAGACCTCAAAGATTATTCATGTCGGAAAAGACAGCCCCCTACATGAGTTGGCATGCAAGAAGACATGATGATACAGTAATGACTCATCCATCTGACAGTGAAGCATGGAAACATTTGGATACATGTTATCCTTCATTTGCTAGGGATACTAGAAATATCAGATTGAGATTGTGCACAGATGGTTTTAATCCGTTTGGACATTCTGCAACTCCTTATTCAGTTTGGCCAGTGCTGCTGACAGTTTATAATTTGCCACCGTCAATGTGCATGAAAGATGAATTTATTTATCTTTCGATGATTATTCCGGGTCCTAAGGGTCCGCGAAAAGAAATTGACATATTTCTCAGACCCTTGATAGATGAATTGAAAATATTATGGACTGAGGGAGCTGTCACTTATTATTGTCATCGGAAGCAAAACTTCAATTTAAAGGCCGCGGTCTTGTGGACAATCAATGATTTCCCGGCGTACGGCATGTTGTCGGGTTGGAGCACTCACGACCGACTCTCTTGTCCGTATTGTATGGAACACTCTAAATCAATCAGTCTTCAGAACGGACGAAAAATCTCATTCTTTGATTGTCATCGTCGATTCCTACCGGTTAATCATCAGTATCGAAGGAATCGTAATAAATTTACTAAGGGCAGAGTCGAAAGAGATGGGCCACCACCGATGTTGTCTGGTGAACAAATATTAGCACGTGTTTCAACACTTCCAGATATAGTATTTGGTCGCAATGAAAGAGTGTCAGGTTTTGGCCAAACACATAACTGGGTGAAAAAAGTATCTTTTGGGAATTGTCCTATTGGAGTTCATTATTGATTCGACATAATTTAGATGTCATGCACATTGAAAAAAATGTGTTTGATAATATTTTCAACACTTTGATGGATATTTCCGGAAAAACAAAAGATAATGTCAAAGCCCGACATGATATGAAAATACTTTGTAAAAGACCAGAGTTGGAGTTACAAGAGATCAACGGACGATATCTGAAACCGAAGGCCCCATATGTGTTAAATAAACAACAGATCAAAGATGTTTGTCAATGGGTAAAAGAACTCAGATTACCCGATGGATATGCTTCAAACTTATCTCGATGTGTGAACGTCGATGATTGCAAAATATCAGGGATGAAGAGCCATGATTGTCATGTATTCATGCAGAGATTACTTCTGATCGCATTTCGAGATCTTCTACCTGATAATATTTGGCGTCCGTTGACTGAATTAAGTATGTTTTTTAGAAACATCTGTGCAAATGTCCTTCGAGTCGAAGATATGTCAACACTTGAAAATAATATTGTTGAAATCATATGCAAGCTGGAGCAGTTTTTCCCTCATGCATTTTTTGACTCGATGGAGCATCTACCGATACACTTGGCATACGAGGCACGAGTTGGTGGCCCCCGTTCAATATCGGTGGATGTACTTATTTGAAAGATACATAAATCGTCTGAAGAAAAAAGTAAAGAACACCGCAGCTGTTGAAGGATCAATATCTGAATCGTATATCATCCAAAAAAATTTAACATTCTGCTCATTTTACTTTGAATCGACAGTACAGACAAGATTTGATCGTCTTCCACGTAACGACGACGGGGTGTTCGACATTCAGATGGACGTTTAAATATATTTTGTCACTCTGGTCGTGCTTTTGGTTCTCGTCCATCTCGACACTTAAGCGAGGAAGAGTATCATTTGGCACACTTGTATGTATTACTCAATTATCCAGAGATTGAACAATTCTTTGAAATATTTGACATTGAGATTGTGCAAAAATACTCTATTCACAACGATCAAGAATTGGAGAGATTACGGAATCGTGATTTCCCTACTTGGATTCAGACTTACAGCAAAGATCACAGAGCTGAAATAGATGAAAGAATATTTGAGTTTGTTAGTGGACCGTCGCGACTTGTGTCGTGCTATAGCGGATATTTTGTTAACGGGTATAAATTTCACACGGTTGAATATTCATTTACAAAGAAGACGATGAATGCTGGGGTCTGCGTGAAAGGGACAACCTATGTTGAATGTGATATGGATTTTTATGGACTGGTGGAAGAAGTGATAGAGTTGCACTACTTCGGCTTAAAATCAGTGATCCTATTTAGATGTCATTGGTTCGATACAACAGAAAGGGGCATGAAAGTTCATCCAAAATACAAACTTGTTGAGGTTAATTACAAATCGAAATTGGCAGCAAATGAGCCTTTTATATTGGCATCACAAGCCGAACAAGTATATTACGCGAAGTATCCGGCTCGAAATAAAGATAGAGCGGATTGGCGTGTAGTCTGTAAGACAAAAGGTAGAGGAAAAATTGATCCGATAGTAGGAGAAAATGAGCTGATACCTGATATGACACATGGTTTCTATCAAGAAGATGATCCTCCTGCTGTAGATCGTATTATTCCAATACTTGAGGATGCAGACACAACGTCAATTCAATTAGAAGTTGAATATGCTGATGATGACGATCATGAAATTGAGGAAGCTGGAGATAAGAAGATGAAGAAGAGGAAGAAGAGGGAGAAGAGGAAGAATTCGAAGACTATTATTTAGATGATGAGGAATAATTGTAAAGTATATATTTTATTAAATATATCTCTACTATTTATACAATAATCTGATTATATGTCTGTTCGACAGATATGTCTGGTCGTGGTTATCGACGCAGGAGAGCTTCGGAGTCTCCGATCGGTGAGACTCCAGCACTTACTCATGCTGTTGATCCTCCTGTTGCTGATCCTCATGCCGATGATACTGCCGAGGCTAGTACATCCAAATGCAGACGACCACGCGAGCCGAACTGGTGGCTGTCTCCACCAGCCACTGAGTCACGTAGATTGATTAGCGTGATTGGGGAGCGGTAATATATCATGAATTATGAATCATTACAAATTCATTATATCGTAATATAATATTAAAATTTATTTTTGTTGTGCAGGTTCGAGCAAGAAGAAGTGCTGAGGAGCATTTCTTCTACTATTCGACGATACATGCACGGGGCATGGCCTACGTGGTCTCACGTGCCTAGCGAGCACGTCGACATGTTATGGCGCGAGTTTGAGGCACGTATTATTATTATTTTTACATGCATGATGATTAATATTGGTACTGATATTATTATTTTGCAGGCTCGCTATACATGGGCCGAGGACCAAAGGCCCTTCATTTACGCTGCCTGGGAGGCTATTTCCCGGGCAAGGTACAACGGGCAGCTGGGGTAGGCTCGGTCCCAAGCGATGGCCCGAGCTGGGACCACTAACATTGCGGAGACTCGAGGATACGGCCCCGGTTGGATTACTCCGGATATATGGGACCAGCTTGTGGGAATATGGTCGACGGATCGATGGCAGGAGGTTTCTCGGAATGCGGCTAGAAATCGCATGTCGGGGGGAGCAGCGCGTCACACCGGCGGCTCTGTTGCATTTGCAGTGCACGCGAACCGTATGGTAAGTATATCTTTTAATTATATATTTTATTTGTTACTATGTGTACTAATTAATGTATTTGTTTTGTAAATATAGACGACGGTGTCGGATGACGGGACTGTCCAGCGACCCTCCCCGATGGCGGTGTTTGAGCGGACTCACCGTCGAGCACATGGGACGGGGGAGTACATCCACAACCGCGCTGCATACATTATGGTAATTATATATTTGTTTAAATGATTCATTATATATTTATAATTTAAGTTTTATGATAAATATTAAACAAAAAATCAAACTCGAGTAGGAGACCTACAGCCAGACGGTGGTGCAGCGCAGGGGTACCCCCGAGGACTTTGACGCAGCATCGTGGGTCGAGGCCGCAGGTGGCTGGGACCATGACCGCGTATATGGCTTCACAGATAGTGGTCATGCGCGAGCCGTGCTAGGGCCACTTGGGGCACCGACCCCTCCGGTCGCTGGTGAGCGGCCGTCCACCTCTAGATCCAGTTATGATCATAGTAGCAGAATAAGGACTCTAGAGGACACGGTCGCGCGTCAGACTGAGTTGATGGAGCGTCAGAGTCAGATGATGGTGGATATACAAGCTATGCTACGCAACATGTCAGGTCATCCAGAAGCAGGCATCTCTTCGGCATCATCTAATCCATCGTCCTCGAGTCAGTCCACGCCGGTGTACACTCAAGCACTCCAGACCCCGTCATATGATCCAGGTCATCCTCCATCGTCATCGTGAGATTTTTTTTATATTGACTTTGTTACTGAGATATTTAACTTGTTTAACTTATTTTGTTTGGATATTGATACTTTAATTTTGCATTTGAATTGTTTTTATACTATCGTGGATAATTATCAATATAAATATAATTGTTTTGATGTATATCTCGGTGTGTTTGTGATGTGTGAATGAATGTGTGTATGAGTGTATGAGTGTGTGAGTTATGTATCAGATAATGTATCAATGTATTAATGGAAATTTTAAATTTTAAATTTTTTCGTAACCAGGTTCACATCATCAGCAACGGCTTTCCCACGGTCGTCCGTGGGAAAGCCGTTGCTAAAAGTGTATCGAAAGCCGTTGCTGATGACCTACAACAACGGCTTAGCGACGGGCTTTTACTAACGGCGTTGCTACGGACTCAGCGGCCGTTGCTATTAATGTTATCAGCAACGGCTCCGTGTCCATGGCAACACCATTGCTGATAATATTGTTAGCGACGGCCCAAGCGGCCATTGCTGATCCGTCGCTAAGTTATTAGCAACGCGAGTTTCTGTCACGGCTCTATTGCAACGGCTTGGCCGTTGCTGATGCTCTTCAGCAACGGCTCAGCAACGGCATCAGCCGTTGCTGATGCCCATTTTCCTAGTAGTGTAGTAAGCTTTTTATGACTCATTTTGATACTAACAATAAGTCAAGCAATGTGTGGTTTGTAGATAGCGGTTGTTTGAATCATATGACAGGGATGAAATCTCTGTCTAAAGAGCTTGATGAAGCACAGAAGTTGAAAGTGTAGCTTGGGAATGACAAAGAAATGCAAGTTGAAGGGAAAGGAACAGTCGGCATTGAAACTACTCATGGTAAAGTAAACCTCTTGCATAATGTTCAATTTGTACTAGATTTGAGATATAATTTGCTAAGTGTTGGGCAATTAATGGCTGCTGGATATTCAATCATGTTTGATAAAGATACATGTGTTATTAAAGACGAACACACAGGACATGTGTTGATTAATATCAACATGACTCACAACAAAATATTTTCATTGGAAGTTTCAAGCATGGAGAATTTTATTTTTGCTGCTAGCATAATGGATAACTCAAAGCTATGACATCTACGATATGGACATCTTAACATCAAGGGGCTGAAATTGTTAAATGAAAAAGGTATGATTTCTGGACTACCAAAAATTGATTCTATTGATTTATGTGAAGGGTGCATATATGGGAAACAAACTAGAAAGTCAATGGGCTTGGATAGCTTTAAAGTGTCTTGAATTAATACATGCTAATTTATATGGGCTTATGTAAACTACATCTTTAGGTGGAAGTCAATTTTTTTACTATTTACTGATGACTATAGTCGCATGAGCTAGGTTTATTTTTTGGAAAATGAGTCAAAAACATTTAAGAAATTCAAGCATTTTAAAGCTAAGGTTGAGAAGCAAAGCGGTTGTTATATTAAAGTTCTTCGCACTGATAGAGATGGAGAATTTTTGTCTACAAAATTTAATCTTTTTTGTGAAGCTAATGACATTCACAGGGAATTGACAACTCCTTACACTTTGGAGCAAAACATCATTGCCAAGCGAAAGAATCAAACTGTGGTTGAAATGGCAAGAAGCATGCTGCAAACAAAAAGTATTCCAAATCAATTCTGGGCTGAAGCAGTGACAACATCAGTCTATTTATTGAACCTCTCTCCCACAAGGGCTGTTATGAATTAAATTCCATTTGAAGCTTGGAATGGCAAAAAATCATTTGTAAGTCACTTAAGAATTTTTGGGTGTATTGCTTATGCTTTGGTAAATCCTCAATTTCGTCATAAACTTGATGAAAAATTTGAAAAATGTATTTTTATTGGTTATTGTGCACAATCCAAAACATATATATTATATAACCCTTTAAGTGGCAATTTTTAATAAGAAGGGATGTAGTATTTGATGAAAATGCAAGCTGGAATTGGGGTGAGAGTGATGAAAATATGCAGCAGCAGGTTCATATACCCGTTGGAATCTCTTCAAATGAAAGTCAAGGAACAGTTCCTACAGGTTCATTAGCTGGTTCCTCGATGAGTTCACCAAATTCATCATCTTTGCCATCACCAAATCAAAGTTCTTCATCCACTCCCGAAGAGTCATCAGATGAGACACCACCTAGGAAGTTTAGGTCCCTAAGTGACATATATGAATCTTGTCAATTTGCTCTTATTGTTTCAGATCCCACTACCTATGAAGAAGCAGCTGCAAAAGAAGAATGACAAAGATTAATGAAGGAAGAGTTGATAGCAATTGAAAAGAATGGAACATAGGAGATGATGGACTTACCAAGAGACAAAAATACAATTGATTTGAAGTGGGTATTTAGAACAAAATTTTCTACAGATGGAAGTATACAAAAACACAAAGCTCGGCTTATGGCAAAAGGGTATTCACAACAACATGGTATTAATTTTGAAGAAACTTTTTCTCCGATAGCTCGTTTCAAAACTGTGATAATAGTTTTAGTATTGGCTGCACAATTACAATGGTCTGTTTATCAATTTGGCATCAAGTCATCTTTTTTTAATGGAGATTTGCATGAAGAAGTTTATGTAACTCAACCAGAAGGTTTCATAATTGAAGGCAAAGAGTCAAAGGTATACAAGTTGAGAAAGGCATTATATAGATTAAAACAAGCTCCTCGGGCATGGTATAACAAAATTGATGAATACTTTCAACAAAATGAATTCTTGAGGAGTGAAAATGAGCCCTCTCTACATGAAGAAGAAAGGTAAAAATGATTTCATCATTGTTTGTCTTTATGTTGATGATATCATTTATACAAGCTCCTCTAGTTCTCTTGTTGCTGAATTTAAATCAAGTATGATGCATGAGTTTGAAATGTCAGACATGGGTTTATTGTATTATTTTCTTGGTCTTGAAGTTCAACAAGTAGAAGATGAGATTTTTATTTCCCAAAGAAAATACGTGAATGATCTTCTTAATAAATTTAGCATGCACAATTGTAAACTAGTAGCAACATCTATGAATATCAATGAAAAATTACAGCGTGAGGATAAGGCTGAGATGGCTGATGCTAAAAGATTTAGAAGCTTGGTTGGAGGATTAATTTATCTAACCCACACTCTACCCGATATTGGATTTTCTATTGGTGTGATTTCCAGGTTTATGCAACATCCTTCAAAGCTTCATTTTGGAGCAGCAAAGCGAGTCATGCATTACATTGCTGGAACCATGGATTATGCGATTTGGTACTCAAAAGTTTCGGGCCATGATGATACCAATGAGGCGATGGTACCGAGATGGATCCTCTTCGGGTGAGCTGCCGCACCCGCTCCATGAGGCGGCAGAGCTGCTTAACGGAGACGTGCCCATTCACCCTCAGCCTGCGGAGGGATGGCGAAGCGACGCCGGGGTATCTGAAGCGGCACCGCCTTCCTCGATCTGAGCTAGCTAACTAATAGCAGGTCGTCCTCGCCCATCATCTCTGTGTAGCAAAAGTAGATGGGCAATCTTGACATTTTCCCCGTCAACAGTTCGAAGCAAATCATGGAAAAGCTATAGACATCAGCCTTCTCTGTGCATTTTGAGTTGTTGTTGCCTTCCCCCGACTTCTCCGTCTCTGACAGAACTTTCGGGGCATACCAAATGCAAGAATATGTAGAAGAAAGAGGAGAAAGCACACGCAATAAACTAAGATAAAAAATAAGAACACAGGTTGAAGATGGAATTGATGATTAGAAACAAAGGAAACATGCCTATTTATAGGCTTACAATGAAAAATCTGATAAACATGCACAACTGCAACTAATAACTATAGCCACTAAAAATATTTTAAGATAAACACTAAACTCATTAAGATAAAAATTAAACTAATTCAAACACACTACAACCACAAACTCATTAAACCCACTAACTTTGGATTATTCTTCAACACTCCCCCTTGATTCAAAGTTGCTGACGCCAAGTAAAGATTTGAAATAGACAAACTTTTCTTTTGGTAAAGCCTTGGTGAGCACATCGGCCAATTGCTCATTTGTGTTGTAATACTTCAGTGTAATCTCCTCCTTTGTAATCAAATCACGAATAAAATGAAAGCGAATGTCGATATGCTTTGTTCTGCTATGATAAATTGGATTTTTTGTCATGGAGATTATTGCTTTGTTGTCTCAAAATATCTTTGTTGCTCCTTCTTAACTTTGTTGAAGTTCTACTAATATTCTTCTTAACCAAATGGCTTGACAAGCTACTGAAGTGGCTGCAATATATTCAGCTTCTGAGGAAGACAATATTGTTGCAGCTTGCTTCTTTGAGCTCCAAGTAATTACTCCGGACGCAAGAGTAAAAACATTCGCTGAAATGCTTCGTCTATCATCCAACGAACTAGCCCAACCGATGTCCGTAAACCCACGTAACTTGAGATTGGAAACTTTTGAGTACCAAATCGCATAATCCATGGTTCCACCAATGTAATGCATGACTCGCTTTTGGGGCGGCAGTGAACCCGGCAAGGGCGTTCGGGCCGGCGCTGGTGGGGTGGATCGAGGTGGAGTAGCCATAGGGTGAACTGGGTGGGCCCCTTGATTGAAGAAGAAGAAAAAGAGTGGAAAAAAAGGTGGGACCATGGGAGGACGGAGAGAAGAGAGAGAGAGGTGGGATCGTATAGAAATATTTTCTTTTTTAAAATAAGTATTTATGAATCCGTCAGCCACACGAGAGCTATTTTTCTCCACGTCAGCTTAGTTGAGATGGTTTGACGATTTGGTAGATGGCATCAACTAATGGAAAGTATGTGCATTTATAGGAGAATTTTCAAAACGCGGGTAGAACTTAATTTTTTTTCAAATCTTGTAATTTTTTAGTCAATTAATCCTTTAAAAAATTATGAAATAGAAAACAAACTCATGTAGAAGATATACACAAGGACCATCACCCAACGCGGAGGCCCATCGCAGGGTGACTATGACCCTATAGTGTGGCTTGATGCTGTAGGCGGTCGGAAGCACGATCGTGTTTATGGCTCTGGAGACAATGGCCATGCGCGAGCTGTGTTGGAGCCACTTGAGGCACCAACCCCTCCTGTTGTTGATGAACAACCCTCCACATTTCGGACAAAGGACTAGAGCCAAATAGCAGCCATGGAGTCTCATATCCTAACGCAAATTGCGGCTTACTCTGCCATTCAGATACCTCCAACGTTCGAGTCATCCTCCTCGACCTAATCGACATCACTCGTGACCCAACCGCTCGGACTCCGCTGCTTGAGCCTTTGCAGCCTCCATTGTAGTCATGACGTCTTTTTTAGTGTATTTTGATCACATTTGATAATTTGATAACTTGATACTTGGTATGGTTGATTGCATTTGATAAGATATACTTGATACTTGATTATTATTTTTTAGTTATGTTTTGATACTTGATGGTCTCCATTTCAGGCTTGCTTATTGTATTTTGATTATATTTAACTATATATATAATCTTTGTGTATAAATTGATTCATATTTTGTGTATTTGGTTTGTCCTTCGTTAAAAGTGTATCGTAAAATGGCTCATGGTTTGGGCAGCATGGTTTATCACTGTTCTGATAACCTTCAGCTATGGCTAAGTGACGGTTTGTTCAACGACGCATTACCAACGGTCGTTGAGGCCGTTGATGATAACATTTTAATGACGGCTCTAGTGGTCGTCACTAATGATTACATAAATTATATGTGACGACCCCGTCTGCCTTCGCAACTTATTTGTGATGCTCGCTTCTGCGACAGGTTGTTGCAACAGTGTTTGACGTCCATGATATGCATTATCGATGGTTCAACAACGAGCGGAGCCATCAGAGAAGCTTATATTTTCGATAGTGATCCATTGTAATTGTTTAGTGCATGGATTAGAAGAATATAACATTAATATTACATCTGATGTACACAAGACTTAAAAACTCCTTATCCAATAGTCCTTCATTTGATATCATATTCTATCATATCCAATAAAGCAAATATACTATAAGTAGGCATGGCAAATCATGTCTGGTTTGAGTTATCAGGCCGGCCCGAAAAAAATTCGTGCATGGCTTGGATCGGCCCGAAAAAATTTCGTGCTTGTCTTGGACCAGCCCGAAAAAATTCGTGCCAGGATCGAACTGGCCCGAAAAAATTCGTGCCAGGATCGAACCAGCTCGAAAAAATTTGTGTCTGGCTCGATCGAACTGGCCCAAAAAAAGTTCGTCCTTGGCTCGGACCGGCCCGAAAAAATTCGAGCCTAGTATGATCGGCTCAAAAAAAATTTAGGCCTCGTATCATCGGCTCGAAAAAATTTCGAGCCTGGTATCACCAGCTCGACACAACATAAATAATAAAGGGCCGGCATGGCCTATCCCGTTTAGTTTGATAACACGAAAAAAATATTTTAAAATCAAGTTGAATTCGCTTAAACTCGATAACTAGCGGGTTTTAAACCCGTTAATACTCGACCCAATATCGGGCCTGACCGACTCGATAGCACTTTGCCGGGCTCGACACGTTAAGGATTTGTGCCTCATCGAGCCGGGCCAATAACAGTTCGAGCACGATAATTGTCGGGTCTAACTATAAGTACTTAGATAAAAATGTGACCTCACAACTCATATGAATGGCGCCTACTCAACATCAAAATATACACCATATATTGTAACATTAATTCTTTTATGGGATAAGAAGAAATAGAAAAATGGGTTGATTTTAATTCCATATTCATTACCTCGTCCCTCCTTATTGATCTACGCTCCCTCGCTCCTAATCAAAGATGAAGTTTGTCAAGGCGAAAAGTTTTTTTTTTTCCTTAATATTTTACCTGGAGAAAGTGTGTACGTATTACATTAATGAATGTGCATAAGATATATATATATATATATAGTCAAATTCTATTCATTTATCATCTTGATGACCAAATCAATATTAATCCAATACAGCTGGCGAGGATATGATCGCGATGCAATGCCACTCCAAAACCCAAAACCTAAAAGCAAATGTGGTCGAAATGATCAAAAGAGATACGGATAAATATCAAAAAGAAAAAAATCAACAAGCAAGTCTGCAAGTCGATCAACTGAAACCATATATTCTTTCTTCATCTGACCGCGCGCATGCGATGGACTACGTCGCGATGCCACATCTTGCATTTTTAATATATATAATATTTGAGTTATTATATAAATAAATATCGATCTGAAGAATTAATGGAGCTTATAAATTTCAGCTAGTCATCGACAAGTATTCGAGTATGTCTATTTCAGCCAGGTTTGCAACTTCTACACTTCAAGGGTTCTTAATTTTCTTTTTGTTTTGTGTCGTTGAAAAGTACGAACTCTGAGATGTATATATATGACAAAAACATCCACGTACGAAGGGGGCGCAAATTTCAAGGCATGATTCGTGTCTGATATATTGAGAAATGGTCAGAATGATCGAGTGGATATTAATTAACTAATCGGCCCTCTTGGACCATCATCTGTTGTTTACTTGAATGATGTGCTCAAGTCAAGCATGCTTTCCTGCATTGCTAGGCAACTCTGATCGATGACAATTAAATAAGAAAAGAGGACGTTGTCATTTTGATTATTCTCCAGAGTAGGAATTTGATTTATTTTTTGTTTCCCCCTTTGGACTTGATTGGGATTTAGTGATTTGGTGTAGTCTTCAAGGCTGAAACACTATATATATAAATAATTAACCTGCAAAACTCCAAAGATAGAGTGTGAACTTCGAAGAGGAGAATTGCATGCGCTGAAGCTGAATTCTATTCTTTTTTGTTGATATTGATTTATAAAATTTGATAAGTGTGCTATTATCACTTTCACTTAAATATTTTAATTAGATCAATAATTTAAATTTAAAAAGTTAATGGATCAATCATCGCATCATAATATATTTTGTTATATATAATCACCCTTTGAACTATTTGGTTAATATATAGCTTTTGAAGAAAATAACCATCAAATGAATGATATTTTAAAAACACTGAGCTTTGATGAATTAAAATTTCCATAAAAATTCCTCTTGAGCCATGTTCTATAAGAATTCCTCCCGAGCCAAGCTCTATAGAATTAAGTTGCACTCCTTTGATTTCCCACCAAATCATTCCTCATAATTCACGAGGTGCGGTCAATTTATCAAATGCAAATTACACTTTTTGTAAGCGAGAAGTGCAAATTTGATCTTATAAGTTTTTAATTTTTTGGATTTTGATCTTATAAATTTCATTTTTGATATTTTCGATCCTATAAAAGTTTGCTGTGTAGTACAGATTTAGTCCTATCCGTGACGATCCGTTAACTCTTCGTCAATGTGGACTAATTAATGTCGTTCATACATATTGACATATTTGGTCATAGCTATATATAAGTTTCATTTCGAAAATTTCAGTCATATATATTTGCCTTGTAGCACAGATTTGGTCCTATATATTTGTCTCGTAGCACAAATTTGGTCCAATATATTTACCTCACAGCACAAATTTGATCATATCCGTGGTGGTCTATTAACTCTCCGTCCACGAAAAAATAAACGATGTTATGTCCATATTGACGGAGTTAATGGACCGTCATGAATAGGACCAAATCTATGTTACAAAGCAAACTTATATATATTACGGAGCAAATCTATTCGGTCTGTCATATCGATTTGGTCGTATCCACAATGGTCTATTAACCCCATCAACATTAAAGATGATAATATTACCCGTTTAGGCGAGTACCCACGGGTATTTACCCATTTCTAACGGGTATGGGGGAGTAGTTTTCTACCCGCGGGGGTTTTACGAGTAAATTTTCTTACACGTTTATTATATGGGGCGGGTACGGATATTATAGTACCCGTACCCGCGGGTACTCGTTACCCGCGGGTACCCGTTACCCGCGAAAATTACTAAATTATAATATTACCCTCGGTACATACACTAAAAAAACCCTAACCTAATTCAATACTCATATACTTTATATATGTTTTGAAACCTTATGATGATGTTGTTATCAAAATGTTGTGTGTTTATCAAAATGAAGTTGTTATACTTCGGAGTTGTTATCAAAATACTTGAAGAGTTAAAGTGTTATTAAAATATTATAATTTATATTTTTTTAAAGTGTCATGGGTACCTGCCAATACCCGTGGGTATCCGCGCCTCCGCAGGTAATTAAATGGGTATCCATTTTTGATATCCGCGCCTCCGCAGGTAATTAAATGGGTATCCATTTTTGATACCCGCAGAGAATAAACGGGTAGCGGGTACCCTTTTATTTTGCGGGGCGGGTAGTGGGTAGGCACCCCCTGTACCCGTCCTACCCCGCCCCGTTGACATCCCTAGTCAACAAAGACATAACATCGTTTATTTTTTCGTGGACGAATAGTTAATGGTCCGTCGCGGATAGGACCAAATCTATGCTACGAAGCAAACATATAGGACTGGAAATTTCAAAATAAAACTTATAGGACCAAATATGTCAACGTGTATGAACGACGTTAGTCCACATTGACGGTGAGTTAACAGACCGCCACAGATAGGACCAAATCTGTACTACAGAGCAAACTTATAGGACTAAAAATATTAAAATAAAATTTATAGGACCAAAGTTCAAAAAATTAAAAATTTATAAGACCAAATCTGCATTTCTCCCCTTTTTGTAATATAACCAGTTAACCATCGTGGAAATGCAAAACATTAATTTGTTGTTCAAGTGTGAGTTAATTTGCAAATATAGGATGACGATAAATTCTACGTACTCTAGAGCCAACCTACACTTGTTATGTGAATAAACATCCACACGGTGTCAACTTACATATCTCATCAAAATACTAGAGTCTTCAAACACCGATCGACTTATATCGTCTAAAGACAACCATTGATGTCTTATGGTGAGCTCGCCTTGTATATCAAATATCATCCTAGTTTGACATCAATCTGCGCCATTTATGCGGCACACCACTAAGCTAAATTTTATCTATTTACCATTATTTATTTATCTTGACCAATTTTATTTCATGATTATTATAATCAAAATTTATCTTTGTATATATTATGGGGTGGTCTCTAGCTAGCTAGTGATCCCCACCTTCATTTAATTTCAAAGAACTAAAAAAAATTGCGAACTAAAGACGCAAAGTAGGTAAATTGTGGTTATCAAATAAAAGAAGATTCTGTTCTGAACTTGCATATGAAGTTGCGACGTATTTTTGTCTTTTGCCTTGAATGGTGCATATGTTACATAAGTTCTATTTTGGGTAGTTTAGTTGTTTTATCTTTTTTTTTCTCCTACGTGTATTTTCTTCACATCTCTTGAATCAATACATATTATTTTGGCTAAAAGAAAAAAGAAAAAAAAAATGCAAGGTAAGTAAACGGTTGTTATCCAATTCTCCCAAATTGGATTTCGCACCAAAGTCAGCATTTGAATCTTAAGACTTATCAGTTTCAAATATTATTTAGATAATTGATCAAATTAACTTGAATGTCCAAGTGGGACTCTCAATGCGACAATATGACGCATTACGCGTAGACTTGTGGCGTGGGGAATCGATCGATTTCCAAAAGCTAGAAATCTGTTCACATAATAAAACAAATCATCATCACAAATATATTATACTATAAACTGGTCAGATTCTGGTTGCCGCGTGCTAAGTTAATTAATAGATCAATTTGTATATATGAACTCTCGATAACTAGGACGCCGTACTTCAAAATAATAAGGTGGTTTGACGAGTCAAAGAATTATTGTTAGTCCGAAGAGGATCATTATTATGTATATAAGAAAAGAGAATTCAAAGTTGGATTCTATAAAGATGAAAGATCTTGGAAAGGTCAACTTATAAGCCAGCTAGTTGATGGTGTGCGCCCACGTGACACTAGTGGAGAGTCAAAAGCTTGTTCCTTGTCCTCGTGGTCAGGGAAGAAAAAGTTGGATCGTCGACTACAATTATATCATCAAATATTTATGTATATATATATATATAAACATTGATACTGGATAATGATAATTATTATTTTTTACCTTCTTACCTCATGTCCAATATTACTTTTTCAAAAATTAGGATCACTTCACACCTAATTAACACGCATTCACGTGCAGGGGTGAGCAAGATTCATCGATTCATTGAAAAAATTAAAAAATTGACCGAATCGAAACTGAATTAGTCGAACCGAATTAACCAAATATTTTCGGTTCAATTTGGTAATTAATCGAACTGTTAGGGACTTTTCGATGCGTCTGAGCAATGATGAATCATGACGAAATATTTTCTATATATTTATAAATATATTTTCGTGTCTATATAATTTTGACTTTTATTGTAGTTGGTACTTGTAAAATCCTTTGTGCGATCCCCGATGCCCCATTGTACGAGTTGGATGCATTTCGAGATCATTCGATGCTTTGTGCGTGCGTTACGATTAAGCGGAGCACTTTGCGTGCATTCGTCATATATGGCCGTGATCATGAAAAATCACCATCTCGCATGGCCACGATTTTGTCATGCTCATCGTGCTTTTTAGAACCTTGGGGGTGACATTTGGGGGTTAGGGGTCTCATGTATAATGTAGAAGAGCGTTGCAAATAAAGCGGTTGCCTTGGGCGGAGACGAACGAGCGGCCCATATGGCCATGCGACCAGCCAATCTTCACCCAAGATAATTGCGGAGCTCGTCCTACACTCGATTTTATATTTTCTTGCGTCCATAGTCTTGTAATATTGTTTTACTTTACGCCTTCAATACCATTCAACCAACATGGTCTTTTGGGGGCATGGATATGGAGCGTGAGATTGGCACATGGATCAACGCATGCCCCGCGATGTTAAGTCGGGAAGCCTAGTTCGGGACAGACTCAGGATGATAGGCTTATCCCTTGCACGGGATGCAAGGGTGTTGCACGGGTTTTCCATACAAAACAATTGGCCTGTGACAAAACGGTTCGATTAATTTACCGATTAATCGAAATCGATTTTAATATATAAAAAATAAAAATTATATATCATATGTTATTATTTGCTTTAGTGGTTAAGTTGCTAAAGTTATGTTTCATCGACCTAAGTTCAAATCTTAGTTAGTTATAATATTTATTTTGTTTTCATCATTATAGATATAATAATTTCAGTTGTAAGATTTATATCAGATAATAATATTTATTTGAGTATTGAGGTGATATATGTATATTTGAATGATCCAAAGTTTGAATTTTGATTAAGTATTGATATATATATTTTTCGTAATTTTTTCGATGAATTCGATAAATTAATTGAACCGAACTGAAAAATTCGATTAACCGGGTTAATCGAATTTTTCGGTTCGATAAAAAGTTAATGGATAAGTCGAAATTTTGGTTTGGTTAATCGATGGTTCGGTTCGAACCGAATAGTTGCTCACCCCTATTCACATGTAATTATTCATATTACTCAAAAAGACACATGTAATTAATTAACTAGTCAAATTAAGAAAGTTGTTGGGAATAAGAACATGAAATTGCATATTTAAATTGTCACGTCCCACAAGTATGAAGTGCGTACGTGTCACTATCTTTAATTTGGACGTTTAATTTTAATTAAATAGGGGAAATTAAACCATTATATATTTTAATTACACGCGCGCGATTGAGTAAATACATATATAAACACGTACGTACGCGTCGTTTGGTTAATTTTCTTATACACACAAGGGCGCATTTAGCTGTATATAATTATATATATGCACGTGATTAATTGCATTTTGCAGCAAAGCATGTGAACCTTTGACTGCACTCAAATTAAGTTAATTTAAAACCTGCACTTCCACTCCTTGGATATGACACATCAACGATTAGCATTTAATTAATTCAAAAATTATTATTTGAATCATACTAATTAATTGACTTATCATGCAGGTCTCCAACTTAGATAAAGTTTAGTGACAATATATAATTATTTCATATTTCAGAAGTAGGGCTACTAATCCGCGAGTAGTTTTACTTCCGAAGGAAGATGGTGATAGAAGTGACCTTAGGAACGAATTGTCTAATCAATTTCTCCGACCGGAAAGGCCACTGAATTTTATATACTGAATGATTGAGAGTGCATAATATATTCGAGGAAGAATTTGAAGATCCGAGGTTTTGGTGAAAGTCACTGGTTATCAATATAATTATAATTAATATTTTATTTTAAATTATTAGATCTATTAATTTTATAAAAATATCAAATTTAATTTTTTTTTTGTGTAATAAAAATATATATACAAGCAGCTAGGGACTTTGATCAAAGTCGTCCCTAACTGACATTATAATAAAAATTAAGTAAATGTATATAATTGATGGGCAATTTGAGTATATATTATAAAATAAGTTTTATTTTGATAAATATCATAGAGTATTTATGATTTTACAGATAAATTATAAAAATTGCATGATTTTATCAAGATTCTCAATAAAATATAACTAAAGTTTTCTCTATTCGGTGCGTGTAACATCACCATCAATAATGCATTTATAGATTGTCTTTTCTTTGCATCCTTCCACATCTCTTGTATCTACTCGGCCATCGGGCCATCGACAATGGCTGCAAAAGCATCCTTCACCCTCTCCTCTCGTAGTTGGCCCTGAATGGGTCCTTGTATGGTTGTGATTTCGATTCAACCCAAGAAAATTAGTCGATAAACAATGTAAATGAAGGAGAAGATGAGAGCATCCTACCTTGATGAAGAAATTGGCTCTGATTCGCCATTGTCACCACCATCAGAACACTAATTTTGACCCCCTAGCAATAGTCTTCTCACTCTCTCATGTGGCACTGGTCAGGGCATGAAAATAAGAGAGTCAATTGCCCCCTTTTTTATCCTTTAATGGATTTGAACTTTGCCTACAAAAAAGTATATCCAATTGATCAATTTATAATTAAGCCCAATCTTAGCAAAATAATACAAAAAAAATTCAAAAATAATTATTAAATTCTATGCACATAACAAGAATAAAGGAGGGCTCGGAGTTAAATACCTAAGTGTCATCGTGCCCTCAATTCAAGTCAAAAGAGTGTTAGCATTCCTCAACAAAAAAAGTTAATTATGAATTAAATTTTTAGCAAAAAAGAAGAAGAAGATTTTCACCTCATAGGGTTCTAAAATAAAAGAAAAGCTCCCTAGCCTAGCCCTTTAGAAGCTTACATCAAACTATTTTGAAACTTCATTAGAGATAGCCTCAAATTGAAAGTTGGAAATGTAAGGAACATATTACAAAGGATCCTTGGAAGGTATACCTATAGAAAATGGGCAACCTATGTAAATGTATCAAGGATTTAGGAAGTTGTTGAACATTAATAAAGGGGATTGGATCTTTGACCTATTATTGGATCTTTTTGGAAAGATACATATGAAAAAAATAAGTCAATTTTACAAACTAATCATGGCGAGAAAGACAAATGAATATGAACATTGAATGATAAAGGAAAGCTCAGTTGCAATATAGCTTACAATTAGCTTAAGAGCAAAGAGCAAAGTTTTTTTTAAAAAAAACAACAACAAACAAGAATCCAAACTCAAGAGGTCGGGTTGCACTCAGGATTGGGTAGATAAGGCATAGGACCTTTGGTCGTGCTCTTCTCGCCAATTACCTGAATACTTCCATGTTCTTCCCAAGCAGGATAAATTTCATTCAATCGAAAATTGTCACTTACAATATTTACATCAAATATATTCCCCTCCTCACATACCATACTTTCCTCTAAAACCAATACATCATTTATCTCAATTTCTTTCTTATTAAAACTAACTATATTTACATCAACTTCAGTTTCAGCAACCTTGTATCTCATACTATTCATCTTCAACTCTTCAAACTCTATGACATCTTCAACCTTGTATCCCATACTATTCATCTTCAAACTCTTCAAACTCTTGAAAGAGTAAAATTTTGACCGGCAAAAGATGTGGAGAATAGCAGTGGTCCCAAAGATTGAAAATTTCACTTGGAAACTTTTATTAGGAAGGCTTCCAACAACTTGCTTCTTATCTAAAACAAGCAAATTTCAAAATCACAAATTCTATGTTTACGATAAATTAACAAATTAACAGACTTTGTGTAATTGTGGATCCTTGTTTTTGTTGTGGCGTTACCTTCTCCTATGGATTTAGACATCTCTAGCATGTTTTTTTGGAATGTTTGCGGGCTAAATTGCCTATCCAAAAGATATATGGTGAAGCTCATCGAATGAGTTCAATTGTAGTCTTTTTGTGTTTTCTGAAACTAAGTTGGGAAACATTTCTAGAAATGTACTAATACAAATCTCAGATTCAATTCAAGCTCTAATATCTTCCATGTTACCATCAATACTGTGAGCATTGGGTTTGTCTGAAGGGTTACTTATAATATGAAATCCTAATATTTGGCACTGTTTACCAAGTCAAATAGGAGAGTTTTCAATCTACAATAGCTATAACACATAAAATCCACCAATACAATCCATGTGTAGGAGTATACAGGCCGCCTAGCTAATCGATATAGATTTAAGGCCTTCATACGGGAATTGAGAAATGTTATGGCTACAGCTACTGAGCCTCTTATTATTGGTGGCGAGTTCAGCATAACTAGGCACGATGGATAACATAATAATTGTAATGGAATTAACCCCATGCACTCAAGGATATTTTCAAAATTCGTTGTCGATAACAACTTGATAGACCTTCCTATCTCAAGAACAACATACACCAAGCAATACAAGTTCTAGACTTCTAGCTAAGTTGGACTATAAATTGCCATCTGTCTAAATTTTGCCCAACTATCTTAGCAATGGGAAGTTATAAAAGACTTTAGAATCATAACTCAATAAACATACATAAGTCATTCAGAATAGAAGCAAACTGGCTTGAGACCAAAGATTTTCTAGCCATAATCAAGGTATGATTATCATCAACTCTGACTAGCCACTCTCCATTTACGAATTGGATCTACATATGAAAAGGCCTATGAAAGATGTTAAAGAAATGGAACCAAATAAGGAGGCAGAAGTGGTGCGAAAAAAAGAAAAGCATTGAAATCTCGATTGAACAATCTTAGTGGAATAGCTAAATCAAGCATGATGTCCCAACAAGAGTTTGCTAAGTTCAAACAAGCTAAAGATGATTTCGATAAATTTTATGCTAAAGAAGATGTTTACCAGAGAGATTGAGAGCAAAAAAGTGTACTAGGCCGAAGAAGGACATAAAAACACCAAATATTTTCATTAGTGTGTTACTGCCAGAATTGAAAAAGATTCAATTGGATCACCAAAGTGGATATAGATTGACACTTTTATAGACAAGGAGATCATGATTGTGGAATCATTCAGACACTTGTTCGTTGATTTACTTGGGAGAAAAAAGACCCTGCTCCTCTAGGTACGTTGGAACAAACTTTATCAACCCATGCAGGAAATCCTACGTCACCTAGATGATCCCTTCACACTGGAGAAAGTGATAGAGGTAGTCAAAAGCATGAAAAATTTCAAATCTTCTTGCCCGGATGGAATCCCCTCAAACTTCTTTAAAAGGTTTTGGGATCATATTAAGGAAAACCTCCTACAAATTATTTTAAAGCTTCAAAGGAATCTACATGAACTAAGTAGAACCAATAAAGCAATCATTACCCTCATTCCAAAGAAACAAGGAGCATCCACACCAAACGATTATCAACACATTTGCCTAGAGAACAACCACTACTAGAATATACCATATCAGCCACGGGGATCACCGACGGCCGCTAGGGCCGTCAGAATCATTCACAGCTTTGTGTCGGTCGCAGCGGTCGTGGCTGATGTGACCAAATCAACCGCGGCTCGCATACGATCAGCCAGAGCCGTCGCTCGTAGTTCATGGCGCGCAGGGCACGCAAAATAAAATAAGTTATTAGCCACGGCTTGGCGGGGGCTCTGGAGCCGTTGGTGATGTGAGTAACCAAATCAGTCGCAGCTCGCATACAGCTGTCGCTCATAGTTGATGGTGCGCACGAGGGTACAAAATAAAATAAGTTATTAGCGACGGCTAGAGGCGACCGTCGCTTATTGTTTAATGCCACGAACGTAACGCGAATAATAAAACACTCTTAACCGACGGCTCTGGTAGCCGTCGGTGATAATAAAATTATAGATCCACGGTTTTTCGACGGCTCTCGGGCCGTCGATGAAAATCCTTTTTATTTGCGTTCGCGCTCGACCCTTCCTCTTTCTTCTCTGCTCGCCGTTGTCGTCGTCGTCCGTCGCTGTAGAGTTGCCGCGGAGTCGCTGCCTGTTGCCGCCGCCGTCAATCGTCGCCGGTGAACCTCTCCCTTCTGGTATGCTACCTCTCCTCTCCTCCTTTCATTCCCCTATGCGCCGCCCTCTCCGCGCCGGCATCAACCCGACCGGCCCTCTCCACGCCGGCGTCAACCTGGCCATTCATCTCCGCGCCGGCCTCAACTCGATCGGCGCCGTATTGGGGGCCGATTACCATCCGCCCCAATGCCTCGACGAGCAGTAGCCGACAGTGCTGTCGGCTACTGCTTGATTAGGGTTAATTACCCTAATCAATTACATGATTAGGGTAATTAACCCCTAATCAAACTATGATTAGGGTAATCATAGTTTGATTAGGGTTTTTTAATTTTTTTATTGTTAATTATTAGAAATTAATTGTTAATTATTAGAAATTAATGGTTAATTATTAGAAATTAATTATTAATTATTAGAAATTAATTGTTAATTAGGTTAATTATTAGTTTAATATTAATTAATTAGTCACGCGGAATCGTTCACTGAGGACTCGCGCCGGAATCATCCACTGTGGACTCGCGGCCAAATCGTCTACTTTGGACTCGCGGTCAAATCATCCATGGTGGACTCGCGCCGGAATCGTCCACAATGGATGGACTCGTGCCGAAATCGTCCACTTTGGACTCGCACGTGCTGGAATTGTCCACTATGGTGGACTCGTGCTGAAATCGTCCACTTTTTAAATGTCATTGTATCGATACAAGCGATAGAGGCATGAGAGTTCATCCAAAGTATAAATAGCTGGTCGAGGTCAATTACAAATCAAAATTGGCTTCAAATGAGTCATTTATATTGACATCTCAAGCTGAACAAGTATATTATATGCAGTATCTGTCTCGAAAGAAAGATAGGGCAGATTGGCGTGTAGTCTGTAAGACTAAAGCCAGAGGAAAAATTGACCCGATAGTTGGATAGAATGAGCCAGCAGATGACTTCTATCAAGAAGAAGATCCTTCCGAAGTGGAACGAGTTAGTCCAATACTCAAGGATGATGACACAGAGTTAGTTCAATTGGAAATAGAATACGTTAATGAAGTTGAGGAAGGACAGAATGATGATGAGGGAGACGAAGAAGAATTTCAAGATTCCGATACGGAAGAACAAGAAGAAGAGTATTACTCGAATGATGATAATGACGATGACGAATAATTATAAATGTGAAGTATATATTCAATTATTAAATATATCTATTAAACTATTATATATAATCTAATTATATTAAATTTTTACAGCTATGGTTTGAGCAGGAGAGAGTCGTATGTTATGTATAATTTAATTATTTTAAATTAAATTATATATTATGTATAATAATACTAATGTATTTATTTTCTAATGTAAGACGTGTGTGACGGAGGACGACACCGTCCAACGCCCGTCGATGATGGAGGTGTTTGAGTGCACCCACTGTCGTCGACGAGGAGCGGGGGACTACGTTGATAGCAGAGCCTCCATCATAATGGTAAGTATTTATATATGTCTATTTGATTTACACAATTTTTATTTATAGTTTATATATATTTAAAATATAAACACGTGTAGGAAATTTACACGTGGACTGTGATCGAGCGTGGAGGGACACCGAAGGAGTTTGACGTAGGAGCTTGGGTGGAGGCCGCAAGTGACTGGGAGCACGGCTGTGTTTATGACTTTGCAGGCAGTGGCCATGCACGCGGCGTGCTCGGGCCACTTGGGGCATCGACCCCTCCGACTGCGGGTGAGCAGCCCTCGACATCTCGAGCGCAGGACCAGAGCTGGATAGCGGCCATGGAGTCGAAGCTCACCCAACAGAGACATGCGATGGAGGAGCAGAGGCAGGCGATGGAGGGGTAGAGGCTGGTGATGGAGGAGCAGAGACGGGCGAATGACGAGTTGAGACAGATGATCCAGAACATGCAGACACTCCTCACTCAAATTGTGTCTCACTCTGGCCTTCTACCGATGATGTCGCAGCCGTCGTCCTCCTCGACCCAATCGACGCTCCCGACCCAGTCGTTGTCGACTCCACCGCCTCCACCGCAGCCATGAGATTTTGATTAATTATATTTTATTTATATTTTGATACTTGGATGAACGAGTTGATATTTTGATAATTGTTTGCCTCCGATTTGAGGCTGATATTGATGATATTTATGTAAAACTTGTATGTTTGGTTTCTAATGCATGTGTATGATGTTTTCTGATTGTAATATGTGATTGAAAATAGTTTATAGTTGATATATCATTGTATATAAGAATTTGTAAAATTTTAGTTTTTTTAATTACAAGATACACTTTTAGCCACGGCTTACCCACGGTTCACCATCACTAAGCCGTGGCTGAAAGCTTATCGTAAATGGCTGATGGCCTGGGCAACACCAAATATCACGGTTGTTAATAATATCATCGACGGGCTAGGGCCGTGGCTGATAGATTGGTATCAATGACAGCACCCCAGCCATCACTGATGTTTTTTAATTGGCGACAGCGCACGAGGCTGTCGCTGATGATTACGTGTGACGGCCGCGCTCGGCCGTCACAACTTATCTAAGACGCGCTCATCAGTGACTGATGTTTGCCACGGTTGACGTCGTCCGTGATATCTATCACCGACGGTTCAGCCACGGATATAGCCGTCGCTGATTACCACAATTCTAGTAGTGATCATTGTGAAGATGTTCTCAACGCTGCTAGCTAATCGTCTATCCCCTATCACGGCGAAACTAATCAATAAAAAAAAATGCATTCATGAATGGTTGCAACAGTTAGGAGTGTTACATGATAGTCTATGAAACAATATGGGCCTGCAAAAGGTTAAAACAAAATGACTATCTTATCAAAATTGATTTTGAGAAAACCTTTGACTCTATTGATTGGTCATGCATGCAGTCATTGATGGATGCTAGAGGCTTTCCCCTCGTTAGAAGACATGGATTAAATATCTTATGTCTACTTCAGAATTTAAACTATTGATAAACGATAATGTGGGCAATCCATTCAGATATGAAATAGGTCTTAGACAATGCAACCCCTTGTCTCCTTGTTTATTCATCCTCGCAATGGATACCCTATCCAGGCTAATATCCGAAGCCTCACATCGTGGTCAAATTATAGGTGCACCGAACCAATTTATCCCTGGCTGCATGATGCACATCTTCTTCGCGGATGACTTAATGTTATTTAGTAACGCTTCAAACTCTAGTATCGAAGTTTTTCGTCCGCTACTCAAATGCTTTGAACTCAACACCAGATTGAAATAAACACTCACAAGAAGAAAGTACTATATATACTCGAGGAACATTATATTAGTGCGCACATTGCTAATATCCTGGGTTGTTCTATTAGACAATTCCCCGTCGAATATTTGGGCTTGCCATTACGTCCTGGAAATTGTAAAGGAAAAGTGGAAATTGATAATTGTGAAGATTGATAATAAACTGACAGCATGACAAGGAAGGTTGTTGTCCAGAGTTGGATCAACAGTGTCCTATCTTCCCAACCATCTTATATCCTCTTAATTTTTGAAGCTTCGACTTTGGTCATCAAATAGATCGACAAGATGATAAAAACTTTCCTCTAGACGCGTAATAGATTGCAAAAAAATTAATGATAAATCACTTATTAGCTGGAGCCGACTCACATGCAATAGAGCTAGGGGCAAATTGAACATTATCGACCTCTCGCTGCATAATAGAGCATGATTAGGAATCTAGATATGGAAGCTCTTACGACAGGAAGGTATGAGATGGATGGACATATCCTGCAGGCATTGTATCCTCGTATTTTTCTCTCTACTCACTACAATTAATAAAATTAGTCACAATTTCGAGAAAGGTGCTCAACCTCCTAGAGACCTTTAAAAGTCCCATAATAATCCAAGTAGGTGAGTGCACTAGGATAAGATTCTAGCTTGATCATTGACTTGATGGTAGTATACGATATTTATGGAGAAATATTGGACAATCTTTCGACAAGTAGGTGGCCCTTACATCATTGTGGCGGAAGCCAAGGAAATTAATAGCAAAGGATCCATTATCGGAGAGTGACTCCTGTTTCTTAACTATGTGTGGACATAAAGCCTAATACAACTGGTCCAAGATCTTCAACCTTATCTACAGCATTATGACAATGATTCTTTCATTAGAAAATGGTCTCCCAATGATACATTCTCTCTAAACTCTCTTTACCAATTACTAAACTTTAGAAGAATCAAGGACCCCTGACTACCTATACATATGGCATCGTTTATGCCCGGAGGCTATATATGTGATGAATTGGATTGATGTGAAAGAGAGGTTTTTGACAAAGGATATGCTGAGAGTATGGAATAACCAAATAGATCTTAATTGTTTGCTCTGCCTGAACGATATAGCTGCAACAAGTTAACAAGAAACAAACTTAAAATACAACAATAGTGGAGCAATAATCAAGACAATAAACTATTTATCTCCAACACAAGATCATAGCTTCCTCTTGATGCTTTTGATGATTAAACTCAAGGTTGAAGGCTCAATCAAGAAGGTTGATGTCAAAGCTAGGGTTTGAGAGAAATGACTCAATAAAGACTTCAAATATTGTTAGAATGGCTCTATGAATAGTTAGGAACCAAAGAAAGACAAGTTTGAGAACTTATATAGAGATCCCAATGGTATGAGCTAAAAAAGAGTTGTTCAAGAATTTGAAAAGGAGTTGTTGGTTTCTATGCGGTAGCAGATTGGTAGCAAAAGATCCATCGCAGATTGGTAGCAGATTGGTCGCAAATGACAGTTTTGTGCATGTACTAGTTTTCAAGTTTTCTGGGTTTGTATTTTGAATTTTTGAGTTCTTATGCATCAAATAGAGGATTATACAAGTATACTAGACATCCTAAAATTAAACTCTATCTTCCCGACGAAATTCGAGCATCGACGAGCGTCCTTATCGATTTCTCTGATTTTTTCGATCGAGGACATCGAACGCAAACTGATATGAAATTTAAAAATATTTCTCCATGAAATTATTTGTTTTATATTTGTTATCGTCAAAATTGAAATTAAGACAAAAATTAAAAATCTTATGGCAAAACTTTTGCCCTCTTACCCAACACTTGAGACCTTTTACTCAAGATGTTTCGTAAAAAATAAAAGTAGCACTATAATTTTCCTAAAAATAAATTTACAATTCGAAATGACTGACTACGTAAGTATCTATAACTTGTATCATTTGTTATGAATAAATAAATCCCGTGCACTCACCTAGCCACCAGGCCCACCTCTCTCTCTCTCTCTCTCTCTTCGCCATGAATCCCACATCCCCAAATCCCCCACCACAGGGCTCGGTGCTCCGCAGCGCCGCCCCGCAAATCGTATCTCCATGGATTGATGGGAATCTTGAGTATATGAATGAGACAAATTCCATTGAAAAATGCAACTTGCTTGATGCGGAGGATCAGCACCAACCCCCACTAGCTACTACTCCCTCTAGCTTTTGGTGGAGTTCCAGGACTCTTTATCCGTAAAGGTTGGAGGCTCTGATACTTTTCCCTGTTTGAAATACCTTCTTCTAACTCCTTCCATCTGTATCCGTAAAGCTAACTCCACTTACCTTCCTATATATATCATTCTCAACTCCCTTCAAATACAATTTATTTAAATTCTTTCTCTCTCTCTTTTTTTCCGAATAAAACGGAGATTTTTTATTATTATTATTATTTTTAAAAAAAGCTATCTTAAATTGTTAATCTTGACTGAAAATTTAACTACATGTTTTAGTTCGTCTCAGTAACAAAGAAAACAAGACGGTCCTGTATAACTTGAACCTTATCCAAAGTTTTTTGCTTGACCTTATTCAGGTCATGGTTTAAATTTTGCCTTCACAGCCACAACTTATTCTTCGAGAAAAAAAAAAAAGAGGTGTGAATCTTTCCATATATTTAATTAGCTCCGTATTTACATCATACCCACACTAGAATCCCATGTGTATACAGCTAGCTTTGTGAGTTGGGCCCTTTGATTCTTTTAATTTATTTAATTTACGAGTCGTCGAGCTAGTCAACTCAACCACGCGCTTCAACTTCAGAAGAAGATTGCATTGCTGAATGCAACTGCATCGAAATTTCCTCCTAATTAGCTGCTTAATTTGCATATATCTGCTGTCTGCAAAGTCTATTAATACTCGTATCCGGCCTCCTCCCCCTCTTCTCATATCATCTCTCTCTCTCTCTCTCTCTCTCTCTCTCTCTCTCTCAGCGATGGGAACTCAAGCAGCAGCATCACCACCAGAAAACTATGCAGGAAACCAGTATAAGGTATGCGAAATTACTCTTCTTTTGTCCCTATGGAAAGAGATTCTTGGCAAATCAGAAGCTGCTTGTCTAATTTGCCGTGCACTCCTCCCTCTTCTTATATATGATTTTTAGTGGATATATAGTTGCCACATGTAATATTAATCAAGATGAGTATAATTATATGATCCCAAATTTCCAGCTCAAAAGCGACTGTATCACACTGATTTGCTTCTCCTCAGCTTAATCTCAAAACGAAGTTATAGAAAAGCTAAATAAAAATCTATTGCCTTGTCTTGTATGCGAAGTTATTCTACTGAAGGACTTGTATCTCTTTCTCTTCTTCAAGGGAGATCCTGCAGAAATCCCTTCTAAAAAACAAAATAAATTCATAATCTTCAACTATATATTATTTCAAAATTCCTATTTTTTTTGCTAGACATCTTGTTAGGATCTGTAGTATACTACAAATATATATATGATACTAAACTACTAAAGAAAACAATTTGTGATTAATAATTAGGATATATATATATATAGATAAAATTGATGATATATGTAATTATATTACTCTATCAGCCAATAGTAGGCCACCCTCTACTCCAGTGCAGCTTGTATAAATTAATCTATGCTTACCCTAGATTAATATATTATTCGTATATCTAGCTAACTCAGATCTGGTTCTTGATTATATTTTAATGATGGCCTTGATTAATCTTGTTTATATTTATATAACAAGTCAGATGGAGGGTACTTCAATGCCTTGACTGTATGATAACTTCAAAGCCATAAGATATTAAATATTCATTCCTGGAAAAAGAATAAAGTAATTAATTAATACCAAGGATTTTTTTAAAAAAAATAGAATATATATTGCTGTCTTTGTTGACTTGTGAGTGCGCCAGCTATGTATGGAAATTACTTAAACTCGAGTTTAATGCTCATATCATTTGGTCCACAAAAAAAACATTAAATCAATTGGGTGCCTGCAATAGCAATTCCCATTAAAACCTGTGGAAAATATTTAATTAGACAATTTATCTAGCTTTTATTGGAAAAAAATCAAAAAGAATATACTTATAAATATTCGATATTAATATCTTATTTAGACAGGCTTCACTGATAATTAAATTACCTAAAACATTTGGGATGAATCATGCATGGTTAGGTTAGGAAAGACAAAATAAACATCACTTACTATTAAGTCAATCCGTTAGATGCCATCATTTATTTCAAATCTGTAGCATTTAATAATTAGGAAGATTGACATATTTTGATGAAGTGAAAAGTTCTACAAGTGTGGAGGCACATGCATCAAATTAGTACCTAACTAATCAAATTAATTTCTACAAGTTATAAACGTCACGCGATGCGTTTTCCTGATGTGTTTACTTTTCTTCTGATCCATTGATTAAGAATTTAATGGTCTTTGCATATAAACCTTGATATTTTAATAATAAAATTAGTGGTTGCTATCTATATTTTATTAAATAAGAAGTGATTGACCCTGATGTTAGTTAACTAATTGTTTACAGAGCGAGAAAGAGAAATCGATCGATGATTGGCTTCCCATCACCTCGTCGAGAAATGCCAAGTGGTGGTACTCTGCCTTCCATAATGTCACTGCCATGGTCGGTGCTGGCGTCCTCGGTTTGCCCTATGCCATGTCTGAACTCGGATGGTATGTGATTCATCATAAATATTGTACAATTCTTTTTTCCAATTTCAATTATACGAAACGGGTTCAATATTGCTTCCAATTCAATAGGGGCCCAGGCATTGCCGTGCTCATCCTGTCATGGATCATCACCCTATACACCCTTTGGCAAATGGTGGAGATGCATGAGATGGTTCCCGGAAAGCGATTCAATCGCTACCACGAGCTAGGTCAGCATGCCTTTGGCGAAAAGCTAGGCCTTTGGATTGTTGTCCCACAACAACTCATTGTGGAAGTCGGAGTCAACATTGTCTACATGGTCACCGGCGGAAAATCCCTACAAAAGTTCCACGACACCGTTTGCTCCGACTGTAAACATATCAAGCTCACATACTTCATCATGATCTTCGCCTCTGTCCATTTTGTTCTCTCCCAACTCCCCAACTTCAACTCCATCTCTGGCGTCTCCTTGGCCGCCGCTGTCATGTCTCTAAGGTATATAACTTTAAGATACCAAAAACATCTCATTTGAACAATTCAATAGTATTAAATAAATTTAAATGAAATCTTTTGCAGTTATTCCACTATTGCTTGGGGGGCTTCCGTGGATAAGGGAAAGGTGGAGAATGTAGAGTATGGATATAAATCTTCAAGCGAAGCAGGGACTATGTTCAACTTCTTGAGTGCATTGGGAGATGTTGCATTTGCATATGCTGGACACAACGTGGTGCTAGAAATCCAAGCCACTATTCCTTCAACCCCAGAGAAGCCTTCCAAGAAGCCAATGTGGAAAGGTGTCATTGTTGCTTACATCATTGTAGCTCTCTGCTACTTTCCCGTCGCTCTTGTTGGGTACTGGGCATTTGGTAATAGCATTGAAGACAACATCCTTATTTCCCTCAATAAGCCTAAATGGCTCATTGCTTTGGCCAACATGATGGTTGTTATCCACGTTATTGGTAGCTACCAGGTAATCATCAATTTTAGTTTGATTTTTAGAGACACTACAAACATAATATCAAATTCTTGATTTGATCATATAACATTGATGGATGCAGATTTATGCCATGCCTGTCTTTGATATGATAGAAACAGTGCTTGTGAAGAAACTCCACTTCACTCCAGGGCTAGTTCTTCGCCTTATAGCTCGCTCAGTTTATGTTGGTAAACATCCTAGCTATTCCCTTCAGTTAATTAATTTGTGTTTGCTTTTCATGTATTCATAATGAATTAACTTATCCGTTCTTGCCTCATTTTGCAGCATTTACCATGTTTATTGCCATGACCTTCCCTTTCTTCAATGGATTACTTAGCTTCTTCGGTGGTTTTGCATTCGCTCCGACTACATACTTCGTAAGCTCTCATTACTTAACTCGAAATAATGAGTGTAAATCATTTCAAATAAGATACATAATGCATGGATTAAAATAAAAATCAAACAAATTGAAGTATAATTTTGAGTTACCTTTTGTCCTTTACAGCTTCCTTGCATTATGTGGCTTGCAATTTATAAGCCTAAAAGATTTAGTTTGTCTTGGATCACTAACTGGGTAAGAATTCAAACAACTTTACAACTTTAGTTTCATTACATCTTCATTGAAGAAATCTTATCTAACCTTTTTATTTGTTTTTTTTTGTCAGATTTGCATTATACTAGGATTTTTGTTGATGATTTTGTCACCAATTGGTGGACTACGGGTGATCATTATAAAAGCGAAGACTTATAAGTTTTACTCATAAATCGAAATAAGTTTAGAAATCTATCAATTTGGTATTATATATTTTAAGTCCAAATCATACAATATCAATTTAGAGCTAGGAGTTCTTTGTAATGAAATATATCATATAGTGTGTTATATATGATAAATTATGGTGCATTAATTAATAATTGAGGAGAAAGAAGTGGAAATTTAATTAATTATAGTGTTTCAAGTATAGTTGTTGCTTTGATTTCTTGTCTTAAATCCATATGATTTTCATGTTTTCTCTGCTCACTAGTAAATTATGTTGCATCCTCTTGAGTCACAAGATCTTTGATAAGAAAATTAATCTTCTTTCATATTCTATTTATATAATTATGATAAGCAACAATAACTTTACATTATAAGAACAAAGTATATCCTTCTAGTTTGACAATAAAGATTTTTTTCTTATGATTGATGGATGTAATTCCTCGAGTGAATAAAAGAGCAATAAGTAAGAAAAGTGGAGCAAAGTTTGACCCTGTTCAAATTTGTTTGTCAAAAATCTTTCTACCCCACATTAAGCTGAAAATGTAATTAAAGGAGGCACAAGTGATCGTTCCTTTAATCAACTACATGATTGAGAGAGTAGTAGAACTTCATATAATTTGCTTTGCTTAAACAAATATAATAAGCTAAGAGTACCTGTACTTAGGATGCTTTGTTTTGAGGGGAAAAAAATGAGAACAAAGAACAACAATCCCATTCTATTTAATTATAGTTGAAAAGGTAGGTGATAGAGACATTATGAATCATAAGAAGACACTTTCTAGGAATACCTCATGAAATTGGGGAAATATGGAACATCCAAAGTTGGAAGCAGAGCATGTTATTTATCATGGAATACATAGGCAACTGATCACATAACTATCGAAATAAACATCACACATGTATATATATTAAATGCAAGCTAATTGCTAAATAATTAAAGAATATAATTTCACTTAGTAGGCATGCTTGAGCGCCCGACGATTTTTCTTATATTTTTTGTTGTAAATATAACTCAAAAAAGATGCATGTCACCTGTCCTAGATTGGTGTCTTAATTAGTTTTATGCTTCACTACTATCAAACTCTCACATATGGGTTTGATATATCTATTTGAATAAATGCTTACATTTTCAAAGAGTAAAAGGATACATAACGATTTGGCGGTGGAAGATCACAAAACTAAGAGATCAATTAGGCAAGTGATGTGCATCCCTTCAAAAGATTACGTCACACACCCATTTTACATCTATCACCATGAATTTTATCTTCGTAGTTTTATCGAATGGTTTTAACGGTGACATCTAATTTAATAATCTTACTTGGGTTTAATAGTTTCCCCTTGAAGTTGGTTTAACAGGTTGTTTATAAGGGTGTCTCTTTTAAGATATTTTTCTTTTCTTTTCTTTTCTTTTCTTTTGTTGACTTCCAACTTCATTGAGGGTTTGAGCAGTTACATGCTCATAAGTTCTTTGTAGTATCTCAACTTAAATTTTTGTTAGCCTCTCGCTCAAGGAGTAAACTCATCTTCTTCGTGCTTATTCATCTTATAAAGGAGAATAGTATTCTTTATTTATTCTTTATAACCCACCTATTCTTATCAACAAGTTGCAACCAAACAAAAAAATAAGTACGGAGGACATAATGAATATATTATTTCATTCCTCATCTATTCAATCCAATCAAACCACCACCTAAATATTTTTAGAAGGAAAGATCGCCTCAATCGCGGTGCAAATTTGAAGTGTGAACTTTTAAATTTTACGTATCAAATTGCCCACACTCGGTGGCAGATCTAAAAAATTTCACTATTGAGGGTGAGATAATTTTGATAGTCGACCTCGATGAGTCTTCATGTTTGAAAATACTACATAATTTTTTCGTTGTCAATGCTATTAAATACTTCCTTCTCGATATATGTAACTAAACAATCATTTAATCATTCATCTTTCGTGCGATCATTTAGTTTACTTTTGATAAAATTCATAGTAGAAAAGTCCTTTCAACACTTGCTATTGTAACAAGAAGAATTCGAGCTAGCTTCAAAAATAAATAAATCAATGAAAAAATGTTATGCTATATTTTTTGTCTGAATTAACTTTTCAGGAAGATCACTTATCATGTTTAAATTTAAAAATTTATCATTTAAGCAGACATCCAAAATATAAGTCTATAATTGATTATCTAAACACATAAGACCTATATAAGAAAATTCAAATGGATAATATTTAGCAAGTTAGATCAACTTTTGTTTATCAAATGAAATAAAAACATCTTTAGGACTCAAGCTTGCCACTAAAAGAAGTAGCTATTGTTGAGTTCTTGAAGTTGTCTAACAATCACTTGGTAAAATAACTCAACTTGATAATATATGATGCAAGTTTGAATTATTATTTTTTCTATTTTTCGTCTTATCGTCCAAGAAGTACAAATACATCATTCATATCTAGAATGATTATCTCATGTTTGTCACAAAAGAAAGAAACATCATCCAATTATAAAATGTTCCATCATTCATCTGTCATCAATTGTAATCGTTGTTTGGATATTTTAACTAAGGGTAATTACCTAAATATATTCTGAATTAAGCACTTTGTCTCATTTGTGGCCAATTCTAAAATATTATCAAATTATATCCCGAACTTTGATATTTATCTCAATTACATCCTCCCGTCAACTCTCCGTCGGCAGCACTTTAAAGCGATGACGTGATGTTTTGACGTAAATTAAAATAATATTTTTTATTTAAAAAATATATAAAAAATCACGTTAATTTATATTAAATAATATTTAAAAAATCATTCCATGTTCATCCCGACATGGCTCGGAGTGATTCTTTAATATAAAATAAAAAATATTTATTTTATATTATTTAATATAAATTAAAGTGATTTTTTTATTTTTAAAATAAAAAATATTATTTTAGTCCATGTCATAAAGTCACGTCATCGTCTTAATGGAGCTGCAGACGAAGAGTTAACGGGAGGATGTAATTGAGATAAATGTCAAAGTTCAGGATCTAATTTGATAATATTTTAGAATTGGCCACAAATAAAAAAAATGCATAGTTCAGGATATATGTTAGAAAGTCATGTCATCGTCTTAACAGAGCTGCAGACGAAGAGTTAACGAGAGGATGTAATTGAGACAAATGTCAAAGTTCGATATATAATTTGGTAATATTTTGGAATTGACCACAAATAAAAAAAGTGTATAGTTCAGGATAGATTTAAGTTGGTCTATAAAGTTGGTGGGTCAGTTATCCCATCAAGCGGGTTATACATTTTCTTTTTGAAAAGTCATGCTCTCTTGGCTAACACAGACCCTTTTGAAGATAAACTCTTTGAATTTCATCTTTTTGATTAGAGTGATACTCATATATTTTCATTCGTTTAACTGGATCGATGAGAAAATTTTCTAAGTCAACTTATAAGAAGAATGCGATGCAAGAGCAATGGTCTTTGCGATGATGGGATGCAACATGACCGGAGTCGCCGCGTTGACGTGTCTTCGCGAGAGGGAGGCTAGACCACTAGTGATTGGACTACTAGAGCAGACGCGCGGTTAGCGGCCTCCGCTAAATACAACTTGTATGGAGCCGGGCTCCACGAGTGAAACACAAATCTCAAAAAGAAAATCTATACAGCTTGCTTTGAGATTTGTGTTTCAGAAGATTTGCTAGTGAAGGTCCAAGAAGGTGAGTACTGCAAGTTTGCGGTTAGCCTGCGCTTCTCAACTCACGAGAGATGCATGTCAGTGACGTCATACACTGCGCGAGAGGGAGTTGCCGGCTCGCTGTGGTTCGCAACTCACGAGAGGCAGACAACGATCACAGACTCACCGTGCGCAGATGCACGTCATGTCGTCACGCACAGTGACTCATAGTGACTCACGCTGGATGGTGGGAGGAAGGAAGATGCACAATGACTCACGCGGGAGGAAGGAAGACCCGCGGGCCGCGGCGGAAGATGGACAATGACTCACACTGTCATGCACCTGCAGGTCCACGCAGGAGGAAGATGAGCCAGCTAGCGCCGCACATGACTAGGAGAGGAAGACGACGCGCTGCGTTGTGCGGTACCCGCCGGCGATGTGCGGTGCGGGAGGAAGACACATCAGCACGTCGAATTGTGGGAGGAAGATGCATAGTGCAGAACTACGGGAAGGAAGATACGCGTTAGTTGTCACGCACAATCTGGGCAGGAAGATGCAGTCACACACTGGTATGCGGGAGCAAGAGGAAGACAACGCGTCGTGCGGTGGTGGAGGAAGACACACCGCGTCGTAGAGCTAGACTGCGGGAGGAAGATGCTGAGATTTGAGAAGGCAAGTTGTCGGAAGAGCGAGGATGTCAGAGATAGCGAGCGGAACAAGAGAAGTGGTGTTGACGGTTGACAGTTGAGATTTGAGATAAGAACGGTTAGAAAATTTAGGGTAATTTATCGCAGGATCTACAAAATCCGAATTCGACGAGAAAAATAAAAAATTAAATCCGATAATAATAATGCAGGGAAAAACAAAAGACACAAGGGGGTTAACGTGGTTCGAACTCGGCGGGGTGCCGATCCTACGTCCATAGGGAGAAGAGGATAATACTTTATTAAATTCAGAAAAAAAATTACAATAAGAATGCAATAATCTAAATCCTCTTCAGAATACAGCAAACTGTCTTAAATTAATTGAATCTGAAATTGCTACGGAGTAGATGCACTATCTCTGCAAGATCTACTTTGGGACTGAACTCTTGCTGCTGTATATCAGAAACTGAGAAGGGGAACTCCTTAGGAAAAGGGTCGTAGCGGCACTCTTAATTTTTCGAATCTCTAAAACTCTCATATAGGGGGATTTTTTCTTGGTGTGAGATTATCTTAGAACTGCATATTATGCCCCTATTTATAATAGAGGGGGAGAGCCGATTCATGCATACTTTAGTGGAGAAAAAATCTCCAAGAAATTTGATGCTCCGTCTGATTTAATCGGATGATTGAAATGTTTTTTTTGACCAAAGAAACTTTCAAAATGCTTGGTGGCTTCACGTGATGCCTCTACTTTTTTCTCCTGTTGACTAGTCAAAAATAATATTTGATTTCCACATCATCAATTTGAAAACTTCTGAAGTTATCATCAATTTGAAAACTTTTACGTATGCTGCTGCAACATTGGCATGAGTATCTTGAGAAGATGGTGGGCTGGGCTCCCATGCCCATGATTATAAATTCATGGTTTATTTTGATCGAATCTGGTTCAACATGGTTCAATCAAATTGGCAAACCTGTTCAAGCATATCTTGATCAAATCAACTCCGATTTGGATTCGATTCGGACACAATTTGAGTCAATCTCTAACAATTCTTCCTTTGATAAAAATTGGGGCCGATGCAATCCTCAAAAGTCGTCCTCCTCTCCCTCAAGGCCCGTATAGAGCCTACGTTGAATCAGTGCTCAAGTGGGCCAAGTCAGCTTCCTGCTTCGACTTAGGAACCCACATAGTCCTCCGAGTCTCCTCCTTCTTTGTGCATCTCTGAGAAGGAAATGTCCTGAAAGCAAAATCTATACCCAATCCGGTGTCTGATTTTGCTGTATTTTATCTCAGAATTTGGACTGCTTCACGAAAGATGGATCCGTCCACCTTGTACAAATTGTTCGACATCCTTAGAGCCTTCAGTACCGTCGTGGCTCCATCCTGTACCTCAAAGACTCCTCATGCAGAGGATGTCGTATAACCCCTAGTGTCAAGAACTCCAAGAGACACTAGATTCCTTCCTAGCTTCGGGACATGACGAACATTTGACAGGATCTTTGTCGAGCAATCATGCAATTTTAATTTCACTGTTCCGAATCCGACAACTTTGCAAGGTACGTTGTTGCCGACACGAACTACTCCACCATTGGTGCGCCGATAATCCACAAAGGTCGTCCGGTGTGGAGTCATTTGATAGGAACACTCAGAATCCAGGAACCACTCATCAACGCTACTGGTGGTTGACCTGTTCGCCTGCTGACCTGGATTGCATGTTGCATGATCAGACATATCAGAAGAAGAGGAATTTTGACCTGAGGTGTGTTGTCGCCAACGAGACCGCCGTCGCCCATGGCGTGTCTTAGCAATGCGTGTGCCATCTGTCACGACCAGTACCTCAATTTTTTTAAAATCTGCGTAAGAGGCCTCCACATGTGCGTCTTGACCCTTATTTTGCTGTTGCAATTTTTTCTTAAAACTGCGACATTCTGACTTGATGTGATCTCGTTTCTTGCAGTAATAACATATGACATTTGATTTGTTACCTCATCCTGCTTCATTAGAGTAGAGAGCTTCTCCTTTCCCTCCACCAGAGGAATTTGTCGTAAGATGTGTGTCCATAAGCTCTTTAGACACAAGAGCAGTGATCACATGTTCTGGAGTAATAGTAGTCTTTCCAAAAAGCATAGTTTCACAAAAAATTTTAAAAGAAGTGGAAAGTGAACATAAAAGGAATAAAGCCTTATCTTCCTCTTCAATTTTAACATCCATATTCTCCAGGTCCATGATGATTGTCTGAAAGGTGTTGATGTGCTCTTTGACTGATGTGCCTTCTGCCATACGTAGGAAATAGAGCTTCTGCTTCAAAGCCATCTTATCAGTAAGAGTTTTGTCCTGATACAAGGATGCGAGCTTGTCCCAAATACCTTTAGTTGTCTTTTGGGATGCAATTTCTCGAAGTGCTTCATTTGACAGGCTTAGGTACAAGACTGCAATTGCCTTTTGCTCATTATATTCTTTCTCCTCCTCGGTCCCTTGCATCTTATCCTTACCAAGAATAGCATCATGTATCTTCTCCATAGTTAAGATCGCTTTCATCTTCATTGACCAAAGTGCATAGTTGACATTGCGATCTAACTTCTCAATATCAAATTTGGTGCTCGTCTAGGTTGGGAAAGTAGGCTCTGATACCAACTGTTAGGAAATTTGAGGTAATTTCCCGCAGGATCTACAAAACCTGAACCCGGCGAGGAAAACAAAAAACCAAATCCGATAATAATAATGCAGGGAAAAACAAAAGACACAAGGGGGTTAACGTGGTTCGAACTCGGCAGGGTGCCGATCCTACGTCCATAGGGAGAAGAGGATAGTGCTTTATTAAATCCAGAAAAGAACTTTTACGATAAGAGTGCAATAATCTAAATCCTCTTCAGAATACTACAAACTGTCTTAAATTAATTGAACCTGAAACTGGTACGGAGTAGAGGCACCGTCTCTGCAAGATTTGCCTTGAAACTGAACTCCTGCTGTTGTATGTCAGAAACTGAGAAGGGGCACTCCTTAGGAAAAGGGTCGTAGTGACACTCTTAATTTTCTGGATCTTTGAAACTCTCATATATGGGGCTTTTCTCTTGGTGTGGGATTATCTTAGAACTGCATATTAGGCCCCTATTTATAATAGATGGGGAGAGCCGATTCATGCCTACTTTAGTGGAGAAAAAATCTCCAAGGAATTTGCTGCTCCGTCTGATTTAATCGGATGATTGAAATGCTTCTTTTGACCAAAGAAACTTTCAAAATGTTTGGTGGCTTCACATGATGCCTCCACCCTTTTCTCCATTTGACTAGTCAAAAATAATATTTGATTTTCACATCATCAATTTGAAAACTTCTGAAGTTATCATCAATTTGAAAACTTTTACGTGTGCTGCTGCAACATTAGCATGAGTATCTTGAGAAGATGGTGGGCTGGGCTCCCATGCCCATGATTATAAAATCATAATTTATTTAGATCGAGTCCGGTTCAACATGGTTCAACGAGTCCGGTTCAAATTGGCAAATCGGTTCAAGCATATCTTGATCAAATCAACTCCGATTTGGATCCGGTCGGACTCGTTGGATTCGGTTCGGACCCAATTTGAGTCAATCTCTAACATGAAGGCGTGTTGAGATCACGAGAACGTTCAATTCGGGACTCAAGAGGAAGAAAACTAGAAATGAGAGGAGATGAAAAGACACAACAAATAGGATTAAAGAGTACACATGCAATTAGCGGAGTGGGACTCAGAGCACTATAGCGAATAGTGCTACAATGGAGTGGTGGGAGCCAGTGTCCTGGTTTTTATTTTTTTTCTTTTCCGATAGGGCCACTAGCCAACGTCTCCACTGCCCTCACACTAGGTTTGACACCGCCCCCCACTAGTAAAATTTTTTGGATCCGCCACGGACAGTGTAGTTTATATATCTTATGTTGAGCAACATGTATTTAAAAATTATTATCTTATTTGATTGGCACGAGAAATAATTTATATCTTATGTTGAGGAGCATGCACTTAGAAATTATTATCTTATTTGATTATTTGGTTGTACTTTTCATAAATTAATTTTCCATATATATTTTTTGGAAACTATTCCAAAAGTTTTTGGTTGGTAAAAAATTCATGGGAAGTATAATTTTTCTAGTGATAAGGGTCATATTTGTCCCTAAAATATTCAAAAAGGTACAAATTTGTCCTCAAACTTATTTTAAAAAAATACCATCGCCGTCTAAATTTTAGGCCAAAAATATCATTGCATATAATGATTTGACAAGTCAGCAAACAATTGCTTACGTGGCAATGATAATGACCATATTTGCTCCCAAAGTATTCGAAAAGATACAAATTTATTCTTAAATTTTTTTTTTGAAAAATACTCCCATCGTCCAAATTTTGGGCCATATACCCCTAAAGTATTCGAAAATGTACAAATTTACCCTTAAACCTTTTATTTTTTGAAAAATACACTTGTCGTCCAAATTTTGGGCAAAAAATACCACTGCTTGTAACAGTTTGACAAGTCATCAAATAATTACTTACATGACAAATAAAATAAGCCACATTGGATTTTAAGTTGCCAACATGTAATACTCAATATATTCACATCTTAATTTAATTAGGGGCGACATATAGAGTTCGTATATATCATAGCTTTTAGTTATAAGCCATTAAAACACGCGTCAAATTAAACGAGTTAAAAAGATAGGAAAAATAAGAAAATAAAAATAAGGTGGTCCAATCGACTACAAAAACTAGCCGGTTAAGGGGTGCTGCAAAAACACGTCCCACCATTTCTTTGTAATACCTAAAATTCTTTAAAATACTTATTTAATTATTTCAGCGGGATAATTTAATCGCGCGTCAGGATGGATCAGATGAAACACCAGAGGGCTTGAATTGAAGATTGACCTTTGTGCGAGAGAAAATTAATCTACCCAAGTTTGATTAGTCCTTAGATGAGTTGCTTGGTTCGAGACGAATTTGGAGGTTCGAACGAAACTCGAATCAGACTTGTATTGGTTGAGTTATAGCTTATTTTAGATTCAACTTAAGTTGAAGAGTACTTTGATCTTTTGACAATTATGATTTTAGTATTTATACCTCATATATCCCTCAGGGGCGCGAGGGATTTTTGGCCCAAAATTTGGATGATGATGATATTTTTTCAAAAAATAAAAAAGTTTAAGGGCAAATTTGTACATTTTCGAATACTTTAAGCATAAATATGATCCAAAATTTGGACGACGAGAGAATTTTTCAAAAAAAAAAATTTAAGTGCAAATTTGTACATTTTCGAATACTTTAGGGGCAAATATGATTTTTATCCTTGCCACGTAAGCAACCGTTTGTTGACTTGTCAAACCATTACAAACATTGATATTTTTGGTCTAAAATTTGAACGACGAGAGTATTTTTGAAAAAGAAAGAAAATTTATTGGTAAATTTATACATTTTTTGAATATTTTAGGGGCAAATATGACCCTAATCTAATTTCTCACCATATGTTTGATAGTTAATTGATACCCCTATCGTTTTATTTCCACGTACATATTTTAATATTCCTTCTTTTGCACTTATTTGGTTCATTATATTTTTCTTTTGTTATGTTGCCAAAATTACCATAATTTTGATGAAGAATTCAAATATCACATATATTTGATGTGGGTACCCGAATGTATTTATCAATATTTACGATATTTACAAATTTATGATATTTTCTCCATATTTTTATTTTATTAGTTTCTTCTGGGCTTATTTGGTTGGTAGGAAGTGATGTGTGAAGTGCCCCCTTTTGGTAAATTGCCTATTAAATTTGTTTTCTAATGTTTTATAATAAAATTACTTCGATAGAAGAAAAAAACCTTATACAAGGACAAATTATTTTCCAAAAAAGATAGGTTCTTTTTGGGTTGTATACTTGTATCATCCAATTTATTATCAAATTATTAGCATATCAAAATCTCTAAAAATAAATAAACAAATAAAACTAAATAAAATATAAAATACCAAGGATATAGTGGACGAGAGAGAGAGAGAGAGAGAGAGGAGAAATTTGGAAGAGGAAGACTCACCTTATCCTCGATCTTTTCTGCTTCGCGTGCCTTTGTCTTCGCATCCAATCCATGGATTTCTGCCTCTCGACGGCGGTAAGGAAAACAATCCTCATTTTTTTTCCTACTCTTCTTTCGAAAGTAAAAAGAAGTCATTTTGGAGCATTCATCTGAGAAAATATATTTCTTCTTTGTAATTAAAGATCCTACTTTTAATATGGTGAAGATTGATAATATTCTGGAGATAGGAAATGCTTGCCCGTTGAGGTTTTGTTTTCTGTTATTTTTTTTTATCTCATTAGTGCAACGAAAATTATCCAACTTCGAAATGTTATTAAGAAATGGATTGTAGTTTGTAAATTGCAGAATCCCTCAAGGAATAAGTTTCCGGTGATTGCAAGCGATCATAAAGTGCACATAATGTTCACTGCCGATTTTTTTTCTTTTTTCCTGCCAAATACTGTTAAGCTTAGTGACTGCAAAACTTTCTTTTCTATGTTTGGCTGATAGGTGGAGAGGGTGCCCTGCCTCGTTTCTAAACAAGAGGGGAAATGATCCCTAGTTAATTTTAAACGTGCTGAAATGGCACAGAAAAAAATAAATAAAACAAGGTGACATTTGCAGTGAAACATCGGGCCAAACAATTGGTATTGAACAAAACTTGTGTGCTGCCTAGTCACCACAAGCACCACACAAGTTGTATGAAGCAGTATAAATATACCCACTTTTGTATTATAAATATACTCATTTTTTCATACCCTGATTTAGTCCCATTTAGGGAGTATATTGGATGTTGCCTTGTTCTATAAGACTTGATGGGTGTGCTACTATCAACTTCCGCTTAAGCATTTTAATTAGGTCGATGATGGGCCTATGTGAAGTTGATGGTTTAGTTATCCCATCAAGCGGGTCGTAACACTTTAGATATACTCACTCTAGAATACCCACTTTCAAATGAAGTGAGTATATTTATAAAACCTAATTATATTTAAAATAATGAGTATATCTAAAGTGAGTATTCTTGAATAGAAATGAGTATATTTACAATAAAAGTGAGTGAGTATATTTGCAAAAATTTTGTTCATTTGGTATAGATGAAACTGAAAGACAAGACACTACAGCAGCTTTTATGCAAAAAAATATTATTTCTGTGTTTACTGCAATACCCTTACTTTAGGGTCTGCATCGGGAGTTCATGACAAGTTGTATTGACTAATAAGATAAGTTGACTACCATTAATTTTAGCTTAAGTATTTTTGGTTAGTGGTTCAGGCCTACGAGGTTAATGGGACAATTCAACAAGGTCGCAAAATGGTTTGATCTAGTCCTAGGCATGGGGAAAGGAAGCCTATTTAGGAAAGGGTTATTTGAGAAGGGGTAGTGCCTCTATTAAGCTAGGACTCATGTTATTAGAGTGTTTTTTTTTTTTTGAATTGATTGGGTTTTAGTAAGGACGTCAAGTCTTAAGTTTGAGAGATTGTAACACCCCCACTTTAGTCCTACATTAGGAGTTAGTAACAGTATTGGTTAATATGGCTTGATGATTGCATTATCATTAATTTCAACTTAAGCATTTTGGGCTAGTGGTTAGGCACACGAGGTTAATGGCCGATTATCTCATAGGGATTTAGGTGGGGTCATGACATATTTGCTGTCTTTTATGGTAGAGCTTGTGCATTTGCACTGATCTCCATCCTTTCTAGGAAATTGCTCAATTTGCCTTGCAGCCTAACTCTGGTTTTCAAAGGAATCAGTTTGTTTCCTTATGCTATCTCAACATTGACCACACTTTTATGGTAATTTAAACATATCAAGAAAGTTTTTTCATGCTATGTTTTATCAATCCTGTTGATCTCCATCAAGTACGAGAGATTATGTCAAATGTTGAATGTGACATAATTTGTTTCTTCAAATGTTTTATTCTGGTTGGGCTTTGCTTCTTCTAGAGTTATTGTGAATTTGTGATTGAACTCGTTAAGTGATTAATATTTTCTCTTCATTCTCTTATGTCTGACATTTGTGAATCTTAGGCATGTCATTGGAGTTCAGGTTGTAACATGCTTATCAGAACAACTTATTTGCACAAGAGAACCGGTGGAGCTCGTCTGACTTGGAATGTTATCTGTTTTGCTTCTAAGAATCGTGGTTTTGGGCCTGATACTTCCAAGAAAGAGAAGGTAGAAAAATTCCTGTACCTATAAGTAGATAAAATTTTTGTTTTTATTTTTATTTTTTTGCTTCCGAGGCATTTGTTTCTCCTGTTGCTAGCAATCAACATTTTCTGTGATTATTCAACATATTCATCATTTTCAGATTTCTTTACTTTACAAAAACATACTGGTACTGGTGGACGCTGTTTATGGGAGTGATTGATATTGAGAGGTTGAGGCATGACCTGGGCCTTGACACCATACTATTAAGAACTCATTTTTGATATAATATTATTGAAAATTTATCATTCTTAAATTGACTTTATATGCACATTTCTGAAGTACAAGAACAGTTATGACTGAAAGTACACATCTTTAGCAACCAAAATGGTCCTTTATGGAAGCTAAAGGTGACCTCAATATAGAACTCAAAAATGAGGATTTAAGGTTCAAATTTTCTTCCTTCCTAATACACAAGTTAATTGGAGTTGATTCAAAATTAATTCACTCATGCACCATGCATGTTCAGGCCATATCCACTCAAATACGAACATAGGTGCATTTCTGACTTTCAGAGTTTTTGTAACATAATTGTCAGAGTACAATTTCCTACTAGTTCAATAACTTATGTGACATATATCATTACCAAATTAGCTCTAATGCTTAAGCCCTTATGATATAGTAGAATGCCACTAGCTACATTGTATTAAAGTACATGGTACCCATATGTCAGTCTATATGGTGGAATGGTGGATCTTAATTAAGTATTAAATTAGCAATAGTCCAATTCAATTTTTATGCTTTGTCCAAGTGGTCCTTTTGATGCAATGCCAAAAAGATAACATTTCCACAAAAGAAAAAAATTCTGTTCAGTTGTGCAAATTTCAATGTGACCTAAGTTCCATACTTTGTGGACTCAGAGATAAACATCATGTTCAAATTTTTTAAATATCTGACTAGCAAAGTAGGTCGGACTATCTGAATTAGAGAGACTCCACCAAACTATTCTGCATCATAGAATGAGGTTGAAGTTTTTAAAAATGACAACGGTTATGGGTGGGTTGGAAAACTTAGTTGACTTAAGACAAAAGAGGACTTTTTTGAGTTAAGACCCTGTTGAAGGATTAGTCTGTTATCTTTTAAACAGACATAATACAAGTTTGCTTGGGGACAATCTTGCTTCTTTTTGGGGCATTTTCTTCTTATCGTATTGTGTAAATGGATATTAACATGAGGAGATGATAAGATTTTGTTTCATTACATAAACTCAGGACTTTTCTCTCCATGATTTGGAGTTAATAGTAATATAATTATGTAGGCTATAGCCATCAACAAATCTGAAAAGGCTTTTTAAAATGTTAGTGATTACAAACTTTACATACTATCATATAAGGTTGCATAGATCTTCCGCAAGGCAAATCATCCTTGATAGAATATGCCTTGTTCTTCTAATAAATTTAGTAGAGAAGGGCATGAAGTACATGAGGCTCTGACCAATATGGGACTTTTTGAGGCTTTTGGCAAAAATCAGATCAAAAATCCAATCGCCTATTGCCTATTCACAACCAACTCAGCCGATTTAGATCAGAATTGGTTGATATTTTTAAGCTTATCCCCTACAAGCATATTCAAAACCTTGGGTTGGGTCATTAGAAAAGACTGACTGCATATACAAAACATTCCTTGTTAATCAACGTATCCATATTGAGGTCACTTGTGTTCTATGTAGTTCCTCTCAAGAGATTGTTAGTCATTTGCTCTTTGAATGTTCATTTGCCTGATTGGCGTGGGAACATATTTTGCCTCACACTCATACCTCACCCATAACCCATTGTCTTTGGTGGAAGCTTTGAGTCATGTCTCCCCAGCTAACTCATTGTGTCAAGAATCAAAACATAAGCATGGCCTATGCTTGGATTGGATCTACTACATCTGGAGGAAAAGGAATTAACCACATATCTGGGAGTAAGAGGTGTACTGTGAATAGCCTATTGCAGCAATTGTTGTTTGAAAGCTCCACATGGGTGCCCTAAGATAGTTGTTCATTTTTTCTTAGCTGTCTTCTTTTTTCTCATTTCTTTCTTGTTATGTGCCTTAGTATAGGCCCTTGTTTGAGGGCGGTGGGGGTTAATCTTGTCACCTATCTTCTTATTACTTGATTGATCTTGCTGGAACGTAGAGGTAGAGTGGTTGGTTGAGAATAAGGGGAAGAAGAAGAAGAAGAAGAGAGAGGGAGAGGAGGAGGAGAGACAGAGAATGAGGAGATATAATTGGAGTCAAAAATCAACTTGTCTTCATTCCTCTTGTTTCATGTCTATTTATAGATTACAATTGCAAATAGGTATGACTCTTCTCAAAGAGTTGTGACTCTTCCCAAGAGTTGTTGTGACTCTTTCCAAGAGTTGTGACTCTTCCCAAGAGTTGTGACTCTTCCCAAGAGTTGTGACTCTTCGCAATAGGTGTTTGACTCTTCACAAGAGTTGTGACCAAAACTATAGTTCTTTTATAAATAGTGTCTTCTACTTCTTCTATAAATAAAGTCTTCTACTTCTTAGTGCGGCGTTGATATGTATATTTCCATCTTGCATTTGATATTTCTTTTTGATTGGTTGGTGATGTGAATTCATCTTGATGATGTGGCGGTGAGTGGTGATGTGGCAGCCTTGTTGGCGTAACAATTCCTCCCCCACGAGAGCCATGCTTGACCTCAAGCATGAATTCAGGATAGTCATTCTGCAGTTGTTCAGAATTCTCCCATGTAGCTTCAGTTTCAGTCATATCAATCCCATTGAACTAGGAATTCTTCAGCACCGTTGTTCATGCGCTTGGCGAGAATGTAATGGGGTGTGGCCTTGATGCTGTCCGAAAGTGTAGGTGGCAGCGTAGGTTGAACTGTTGCAGTGCTTCCGTGAAATTTTTTGAGAAAGGAAACATGGAATACATTGTGAAACTTGGTGCCAAGAGGAAGATCTAGTGCGTAGGCAACTGTCCCAATTTTGCGAATAATGCGAAAAGGCCCATAAAAGCGGGGAGACAATTTGTTGGAAGTCCGTTTGGCGAGAATTTTGTGGCGATACGGCTGCAACTTGAGTAATACAAGTTCATTTTCCTTGAAGGTGACATCACGGTGCTTGTGATCATAAGCTGTTTTCATGATTTGCTGTGCTTGATGGAGTCTTGAACGGATGAGCAGTAGATGTTGATCTCGTTCACGTAAGGAGTGATCTAAGTCATCAAGTTGAGATACCCCTGCGGTATAAGGAAGAAGACGGGGAGGTGGCCGACCATACACTACTTCAAAAGGGGTGGTGCGCAAGGAGGTATGGAATGCGGTGTTGTAGCAATACTCCACCCAAGGCAGTCATCTTGCCCATTGTTTAGGCCTGTCACTTGTGAAGCAACAGAGATAAATTTCTATGCCACGGTTGACTACTTCGGTTTGGCCATCAGCTTGGGGATGATAGGAGGAAGTAAAGCGGAGTTGAGTATCAGAGAGGGTGAACAATTCACGCCAAAATTTACTTGTGAATGTGACGTCCCGATCTGAAACAATGGACTCTGGTATTCCATGGAGACGGACGATGTTGTCGAAGAATATGCGAGCTATGGTGGGGGCGGTGTATGGATGACGTAGGGAGATAAAATGACCATATTTGGAGAGACGGTCCACCACTACTAGTATAGTTGTTTTCCCTCCTGACGAGGGAAGACCTTCGATGAAGTCCATGGAAAGTTCAGCCCACACTTGTTGGGGAGTTGGTAGTGGTTGAAGGAGGCCTGCCGGCTGTAATATTTCTGTTTTGTTGCGTTAGCACACCATGCAAGTTCGAATGTACTCTCTCACGTCATGGCGAAGATGCTCCCAAAAGAATTCAGCGCGTACTTTTTGGAGGGTGCGTTGATATCCTTCGTGAGAGGAGTCATGAATGGCAGTGATGATGACTTGTCGTAATGGTGAGTTGGCAGGGATAAAAATTCTGTTTTTAAACATAATTAAGCCGTCACGAACTGCCCATAGTGATGGTTGCGGCAAGGTATGAATGTCCAACAGTTTGCTTTGAACTTTGAAGGATGGGCGTTGACTGGAGTTCTTCTTTTAGCTGCAATAGAAATGTTGGTTGAGGTGAAGAAATGACATTGATTATACCTTGCTGGGAAGGATGACGAGATAGTGCATCAGCCACTATGTTTAGTTTGCCCGCCTTGTACTCAATACTGAAATCATAACCCAATAGTTTGGAGACCCAGTGATGTTGTGGATTAGTAATCAAATGCTGCTCCAGGAGGTACTTTAAACTGTAGTGGTCAGTGCGGATCACAAATGGACGACCACCCAGGTATGAGTTCCAATGTTTGATTGCTCGAGCGAGCCCGACAAGTTCCTTTTCGTATGCTGCCAACTTTTGCATATGAATCGGAAATGGTCGGCTGTAGTAAGCAATTGGATGACTTTGTTGAAGAAGGACTGCTCCTATTCCGCCACTGGCTGCATCACATTCCACAATGAAAGGTTGTGAAAAATCAGGAAGAGCTAATGTCGGGGCTGAAATAAGTGCAGTTTTGAGTGATTCAAATGCTTCAGTTGCTGGTTCTGACCATTGAAAGCTATTCTTATGGAGTAATTTAGTGAGAGGAGCAGCTATGACGCCAAAGTTGCGGATGAATTTGCGGTAGTACCCGGCAAGACCAAGGAAACCACGCAGCTCAGTAGGAGTAGTGGGTTGCGGCCAAGACTGGATTGCTGAAATTTTTTGCGGGTCAGCTTGGACTCCTTTGGCAGAAATTATGTGACCCAAATATGTCACATTTGAGGCGGCAAAGGTGCATTTAGACTTCTTAAGAAAAAGCTGGTGTTGTCTTAGTGTCGCAAGTACATTGGAGAGATGTTGGAGATGTTCCGACAGTGAAGAGCTGTAAATGAGGATATCATCAAAAAACACTAGCACATACTTACGTAGCATTGACTGGAATATGTCGTTCATAATGGCTTGAAAAGTGGAGGGAGCGTTGGATAATCCAAATGGCATGACCAAGTATTCAAAGTGACCATGGTGAGTACGGAATGCTGTCTTCTCCACATCTTCCTCATGCATTCTTATTTGATGGTAACCTGAACGTAAATCAAGCTTGGAAAAAATGCAAGATCCATGTAACTCGTCTAATAGTTCATCAATAACTGGTATTGGATATTTATCCTTGAAGGTGATGGCGTTTAATGCGCGATAATCCATGCAAAGGCGCCATGTATCATCTTTCTTTTTGACGAGGAGTGCCGAGGCAGAAAATGGTGAATTACTAGTCCGAATAATGCCTTGTTCAAGAAGCTTTTGACACTGTCTTTCTATCTTATCTTTTTGGTGATAAGGGTACCGATATGGCCGGGCTATTACTGGTTCAAAGTGTGGTAGGAGCCTAATGCGGTGATCTCTGGATCGACAAGGGGGAAGCCCTTGTGGTTCAGAAAAAATGCTTTCAAATCTGGTTAGGACATATTGGATGTTGTCCATCTTCTCCAATGATGTCATCTTTGGTTATGTGGGATGCTGAATTTTAATTCCATGTAAGGTGACAGTTCGTCCTTGGTCGGAATATTGTAGCTGCAATTTTTTGAAATCCCATGTTGTTGGTCCTAGGGTTTGCAGCCATTGAATGCCCATGACAGCATCGAATCCTCTCAATTCAATAACAATGAATGAAGCAATTATATTTTCGTTACCCACTTGTATCTTTGCTGTGTACTTCCCTTGGCATTGAAGGCGAGCCCCATCAGCCACTGCCACTGTGAGACCCACATCTGGTTGAAGAGGAATTTTGAGGCGGGTGGCAACTGCTGTGCTCAAAAAATTATGAGTGCTACTTGAGTCAAGAAGTAGCCGTATTGGTAGGCCATCGATGGTGCCTGTGACCTGCATTGTCTGAGCATGCGGCGTCCCTTGTAGAGCCATGAGGGAGACTTCAGGATTGTTTTTCTCCGGTTTGTGAAGATCTGCATTAGTTCCATTGTTCATCTCGGAGAGCATGCTCAGTCGCTTCCGCCTGAGAGAGGTGACGTGTTTGTTGCGGACGCTCGCCTTCTCTGTTCAAGGGACGTGGAACAGAGGAGATGTTCCGCCCCTCACTTCCGTGGTCAGGTGGGAATGTGAAGGGTGCTTGGCTTGGTGTCCGTGGTTGGAACGCAAAGGTGCGTCGACCAGTGCTAGAGGACTGGTTCCAAGTTGCCCTTTCATAGAGGCGAGCCAGACGCATAGCCTCGGTGAGATCAGTTGGGTTGAGGGCCTCCACCATGACTTGCAGATTTGAGTTGAGTCCTCGAAGAAAGATTTCCACTTCCTGCTCCGGTGAGAGTTGGCCTGCGCGGGCCAGTAGCCGCTGGAAAGCTCGCTGGTATTCCACCAGCGAACGATCTTGGTGGAGGCTGGCGAGTTCTCCCAATTTGTTGCCGCGACTGGGTGGTCCAAAGCGATGATGACAGTGATCTTGGAATTCATCCCAAGATATCATCGGAATGTCGCTCATTAGTTTAAGGACCCAAAATTGGGCATCATCCGTCATGTGGTATGCCGAAATGGCCACTTTTGATTCTTCATGGATGCGGTGAAAAAGAAAGTACTGTTCACATCTGGCAAGCCAAGGAAGCGGATCAACTGATCCGTCATAGCAAGGAAATTCAAAGCGCGGCGAACGTTGGATCAGCCCAGTTTCTTCATGCGGAGAAGGTCCTCTCAAGTTGCCTTGTCGTCGGGGCATGCTGCCAAGTATGCCGCTACCGTCAACAATGTGTCGTGGTACTTGGTTGACACGAGCAGAGGGACTGCCCTCACCCATTGCTGATAGTGTTTTGAGTGCTTCTATATCTTTGGAGAATTCTGTAAGTTGGTTCATTATTTGTTCCCGTTCTATGCGATCCTTTTCTCTTTCGACACGTTCTTGTGCTTGAGATGCATTGACTTCTCGCATAAAGGCAAGAACCTGTTCTTGAAATGATTCCCCTATTTTTGGCTCTGATACCAAGTTGTTATGTGCCTTAGTATAGGCCCTTGTTTGAGGGCGGTGGGGGTTAATCTTGTCACCTATCTTCTTATAACTTGATTGATCTTGCTGGAACGTAGAGGTAGAGTGGTTGGTTGAGAATAAGGGGAAGAAGAAGAAGAAGAAGAAGAGCGAGGGAGAGGAGGAGGAGGAGAGACACAGAATGAGGAGATATAATTGGAGTCAAAAATTAACTTGTCTTCATTCCTCTTGTTTCATGTCTATTTATAGATTACAATTGCAAATAGGTATGACTCTTCTCAAAGAGTTGTGACTCTTCCCAAGAGGTGTTGTGACTCTTTCCAAGAGTTGTGACTCTTCGCAATAGGTGTTTGACTCTTCACAAGAGTTGTGACCAAAACTATAGTTATTTTATAAATAGTGTCTTCTACTTCTTCTATAAATAAAGTCTTCTACTTCTTAGTGCGGCGTTGATATGTATATTTCCATCTTGCATTTGATATTTCTTTTTGAGGTTGGTGATGTGAATTCATCTTGATGATGTGGCGGCGAGTGGTGATGTGGCAGCCTTGTTGGCGTAACATTTCTATTTAACTTTTGTATCTTTTCTTTTCACCTTGTATCTACTAAATTATTTTTTTTGGTGGGGATCTTCCTCTCCAGTTTCCTCAAAAAACCCCTACAAGCATAAATATCGGTTTTCATGTTCTGAATTGTAGTTATCACATTACAGGAGTAATCTTATTATGGTGCTAACACTTAGTAAATTATGAAGTTTACCCAAGCAATCGAGTTGCATGTGGAAAATATTCTCTATTAGTCTGTTCACCGGCACTCTTTGACTTGTTCAAATCAACCAAATATGCAATTAGACATGCATGGTTGGTCTCAATGTTTAAATTTGTCACTAAAGCCTGTAGTTGGAATTACACCATAATCAAAAGATTCAAAAGAGAATACTTCAGAAAAACATTGTTCTATGGTATAGCAGCCCTCCATTCACTGCTCTGATGGCTCCTTATATTTATATATTGGATGTATGTGTGTGCACATATATGCATTATCTATGTATATCCAAGATTACGCTTCTTGCCAGAATTCAAATGTTAAATATGGACCCAACCTTTTTCATGTTGTGTCCCCAATCTTGGTTTAGAGAAAAATCCATGTCAAACATGGATTCATGCCTGCAACTCACTCTTGTACCTGCAAGGTCTGAGACTTTGCATAACATAAGTTGAAATTACCCAGGCAGTTTAAACTTAAGTTCACTTTTATTCTCTGACATGTAATTGATAGTTGATTTGACATTAATATATTTCTTAATACTTCTGATTGTTTTCTTTTCTATATAGAGCGATTATGCAAAGAATACGAAGGACAAAAGTCTCTCTACATCTGAAAAAAGGTTTACTTTATAGTTTATATACATTTATGCATTCCTGAATAATCGTACCTTGATTGTTTTCACCGTTATTTTTTGGTGCCTTCATATGATTCAATAAAAAAAATATAACATGTGCTTGTTGCCTTTAAGGCTCATGAAACCTAGGAATACCATCTTAAGTGCCTGGATTTCTTTTTATTTCTTGTTTGTTGGAATATTTCTGTGCTGTAAGAGGCATGCCATTTAACTGATAAGCTAGTCAGGTTAAGTCATGATGCCCCTTTCATTTTTTGGGGTCAATGATTATGCTCCTTACCAATTATATCCATGATGGATTTTTCAGATCCTGTTCGACCTTGTTTCTTTCTCAGTATTGAAGCGACTCATAGTTTAGAAGGTCTTTTCTCATCCCAAATATGCCATGGGTCTTTTCAAAGAGACAAAATTATTTGGTTGCAAAATGCAAACATATAGGCACACATTGGCTCTCCAATCAGAAAAATTGGTCAGCAGAAGATGCTAAACTAGAGTTTAATCATTATTGGCTCTATTTTTTTTGAGGAATAGAAACTTGCATTCATTTCAAGAGCATTGAACAGAATACAAGTAAAGGGGTAAAGGAGAGAAAAAAACAATGAAAACATAAAAAGCTTAAAGAACAGAAAAACCACCAAATCAGCCTAGTCAAAAAGTTTACAAAGACTGACAGCGCCCTCATGGCAAGGGTGAACTCCATCGATGCGAGGCCTTGGAAGCAACGGCTGTTCCTCTCGAACCAAATGAACCAACACCATTTTAATAGAAGGCAGAATCTCAGGCGATTTTCTTTCCCAACCCGAGCACTTGCGCTGTTCCAAGGCCTCCATCGCAGCGGGAACCAACTACTCCCTAAGAGGGTAAGGAGGTACGACCAACCAGCACAAGTAAATATGCAGCTGCCAAAGATGGGCCCATGAGATTTATCCTGCTCCTCACATAGCGGGCATGTAATCTCCACAAGAATACTCATTCGAGCCAACCTATCTCTAGTGGGTAATCTTTTTCGAACTTGGATCCAACCAAAAATTGATACCTTCGGAGGGAGATTTGGCTGTCATAAAAACTGGTGAAACCTATCTTGAATGCCCTGAAAAACAAGGAGCCGTTAAAGAGACTTCGTTGAAAACAAGCCCTCCTTGGGCCACTTCTAAGAAATTAAGTCCACATATGAGCTTTGTTGAATGGTCTGAAGGTCAACATGGAGGTTAAGTAAAATGGAAATGAAGGTCAACACTTCTAGATGTTGAGGTACCTATCTACTAAGTGTTCTCCATCACACCATGGGTCTTTCCACAGCTTGATGTCTGAGCCTTCACCCACCAAATAACGGATACTGGATAAGAACACACAGTAGCTTAGCAATGCTTTTCCATATTGGAGAAAGGTCATGCAATCTCCAAGGATCCGACCAACCAATTCCCACTCCAAGAGCTGCATATACAACCAAAATCCAAGGTAAATTAAACTTTTGAATCAGCTTCCCAAGCCAAGGCAAGAAGTTCGAGAATCCCCAGACTAAGGTTTAAAATACCGCCCGAAACGGTATATACCGGCCGGTATATACCGGTTTTTGAGATTTCCGGTATTCGATATACCCGGTTTTGAAAAAACCGGGTATATTGTGTATACCGGGCGGTATATAGCGGTATGATGCGATATACCGCCCGGTATGGGCGGTATATGCTCATACCGCCCGGTATGGGCGGTATATGCTCATACCGCCCGGTATGGGCGATACCAGGCGGTATGTCACGCCAATGCCGTTGGCATTGCCAACGGCTCTGTGGCCGACAGCCCGACAGGGCTGTCGGCCACATGGGGAATCATACCGCCCAAACCGGGCGATATTACATGCATACCGGGCGGTATACCGCCCGGTATGATAAATAGTGACCCCAAACGGCTCTATAGCCGTTTGGGGCAGATTTGGGTTGTTTTGGGGGCTATATAAAGCCCCCAAAACACTTCTTTCATCCTCACTCACCCCTCTACCCATCTCAACTCTCAATCTCTCTCAATCTCTCTCTTTATTAATTTCTACGTCGAAATTCTATCGAAATGGCGCCGAAATCTCAACCCGACCCCGCATGGCAGCACGGTACTCGGTTGGAGAAGGCTCATCACTGGCAATGCCAGCACTGTAATATGATTTCACGTGGTGGAGGCATCACTCGATTGAAGCAACACTTGGCCGGAGGATATCCCGACGTCGTCAATTGCGCCAAAGTACCGCCCGAAGTTCGGAAGATGTTCAAAGCGCAACTCAACAACAAGGAGGAACGTCTTAAGACTGCAGCTCAACAAGCCGAGTTCGACCGACGAGCTACCCAAGATGTCAGCGGTGGCCATTATGAGGCTCGAGGTGGCGATAACGACGAGGATCTGGAACTTGAAGCCGGCATCCGAGCTTCATTGGAGCATGCTGAATTCGAACGAGAACGGATGTATTATCTCGGATCTCAATTCGAATATGGCGGCGGCAGTGGCAGCGGTGGGATAAGCAGCGTCGGCTCAACTTCGGCTGCCGGAGCAATGGACCGAAGCGGTCCAATTCCCTCCGGTCCTTATATTGGCCGGAGTTCTAGCATGAGAGCACCTCAAACTCAGAGCAGAGGAAGCAGCAGAGGAGGCCTTCGTGGATTCTTCACAAACCTCGGAGCAAGTGGTAGGAGAACTAATGTTGATATTTCTGATCTTGATCCCAGGGCATTTCCTCCTTCATCGGCAAAGCAACGACGCATAGACGATATGTACGGCAAGTCGAAGAAGTGGGAGTTGGGAAAAGCCATCTCCAAATGGTTCCACTTCAGCCGGATTCCCGCAAATGCAGCCAACAACCCGTACTACCGAACTATGGTGTCTACCATCCAAAAGGTAGGCCCAGGTATTACCCCTCCAACTCCGTATGAAATTTCAGGACCTTTCCTTGAAGAAGAGGTCAAGGAAATAAATCAATGGATCGACAGAATCAAGCGACAATGGGGGGATTACGGATGCACTTTGATGTGCGATAGTTGGACCGGTCCAACCCGAATGAGCATCGTCAACTTCCTCATCTATTGCAACAGGAGGGTTATCTCTCACAAGTCAGTGAACGCATCCGATGAAGTCGATAGTTCTCTCTACATCTCGAAGCTGATGAAGGAGGTGATCGAGGAGAATGGACCCGAGAACTTTGTTCAAATTATAACCGACAACGGAGCTAATTTCAAAAGGGCTGGTGAGATAATTGAACTGGATTATTCTCACATATATTGGACTCCATGTGCAGCGCATTGTGTAGACCTAATGATGAAAGATATCGGTGATATATCGATGGTGAATAAGACGGTAAAAATAGGGCAACAAATTACGCGCTTCATATACAACCACACATGGGTACACGCCCTTATGAGAAAATTTACAGAAGATATTTTTTAAAAATAATTTATAGTATTTATTTATTAATTAGTTTAGGTGATAATTACTAATAATAATTTCATATTTTAGGTGAAATTCTTCGACCGGGAGCGACTCGTTTTGCAACCAATTTCATCGCATTAAGGTCGCTCCAACAACGTAAGGCGGGCCTTCGATCAATGTTTACAAGTGAGGAATGGTCTACATCAAGATATGTCGGAACTAATGATGGAAAGCAAACCGAGAAGAACGTCCTCAACACGCGGTTCTGGGATCGCATTGCGGAGATAGTCGTCGCCGTAGAACCATTGTACAAGGTTCTACAACAGGTGGAGATGGAAAAGACGCCTCAAATGGGTCATCTCTACTACTACATCCATCAAGCACAAGAAGAAATCAAGAGGGTGTTGATTTCGGAGACCAAGTATAAACCCTTCATCGACATTATCTCCCAGAGGTGGGAGGATCAAATGGGTTGTGACATACACATCGCGGGTAATTTTTTATTTAATTTTCTAAAATTTATTTAATTTTAATTCATTATGCTAAATTACTTATTAAATTGATAATTTTTTGTAGCGTATTATTTAAATCCCGCATACCAGTATCGATATGATCTTGGAACGACGGATAGTTTCTTATATCCGCTTCGCAAGGTCATACAACGAATGTCGGCAACAACCAGAGAAGCGGCACAAGCTCTAAATGAATCAAAATATTTTCGAGATTCAAGTGGCAATTTCGGAGATCCATTTGCAATATCGTGCCGAGATTCTATGGATCCAGGTAGATATAATTTTTTTCAATTTATTTATTAATTATAAAATTGGTAATCTCGTTACTAAAATTAATTTTAAATCTATTGCAGTTGAATGGTGGTTGCAATTTGGAATCGAAGCTCCAACTCTTCGGAAGATTGCAACACGTATCCTCTCGCAAACCACATCAGCAAGTGGATGCGAGAGAAATTGGTCGACCTTCTCCTTAATTCATACCAAGCCGCGCAATCGGCTTTCATATGCCCGATTAGAGAAGCTAGTATATGTTCATTACAACATGCGGCTTCGAATGCGGACATTACAAAACAAAGATATTCGACATGTAGATCCGTTCGATGTTGAGTTCGTCCAAGACGATACGGACCCGATAATTGATTGGTGGAGTGCAATGGAGAGCGACCAGCCTCTTCTTGATGAACCAGGCGAACCACCTCAGCCTTCACCAATTATATCTGATGCACTTGAGTCTGAGAGCCAACCAGAAGACATAGCCATTACTCCCTTGGACTCTCAACGAATTCGGCAAGCAAGACGCCGATCCAAATCAGACTCTCCGTCTTCCCGATCAAAGGGAAAAAAGAAGGCAACACCTTCAAAGGCAAAAGGCAAAGCCAAAGGTAAACGACCAATTGATCCTTTGGAAGCAATTGCAGAAGCAGAAGAGGACGAAGAAGACGAGCCCTCCATTCATAGCAGTAGCAGCACAAAAGACGGAGGAGATGATGATGATGATGGAGCTGGTGGAGAAGACACCGTCGTGCCATCAACATTGCCATATGATGATCCATGGACAAATGAGCAATACTTCAATCACACCACCCAAGATGATGACCGTGGTGCTAGTACCGGACAAACAACTCAGGTGTACAAGAAGAAAGGCTCGCGTCGAAGAGGTGGACCGACAGCTTTGCAAGATTACCATCACGATATGATGAGTAGTTTGCAAGAGGTTTCTGAATCCACCTACTCTGTATCCAGTACCTACTCAACTGATGATACAGGGTCTAGTTCTTGGAAACCCAACAAAGAAACGCTAATGTCAATGTGGTATAATGGATACCAAGGCATTATGCCATGGGAAAATTTCCAAATATGGGCATTAGAGAACTACAGTGTTGACCTTAGCCGTGTATGTCCCGAAGCCGAAGATATGTATGGGTACGACGGACGTCATTCGTCCGCATTTTAAAAATTGTATTCATGTATTTGATATTTGAATATTAATTTTAAGCATTTCTTCATCAGTTATGTGTTATTGGAGAATTAGAGTTAGTTCTTAAAAAAAAAAAAAAAAAAAAAACCGGCCGGTATGCATTTTCCATACCGGCCCGTACCGTGTGTCGGTACGGTACGGTACCGGTATGTACCGGTACCGGCCGGTGACCGAAACCGGTACCGGTACCGAGATTTTAAACCTTGCCCCAGACCACCATCCTCAATAGGACACGTTAGATGATCCCAATGAACCAAAGAGAGACCTTTTCCGGATGAGCTATCAGAACCATTCCAGAAAAAGGTTCGCCGCCTTTTCTCAATTGCTCGGATGACCCAACCAGGAGCCTTGAACACAGAAAGCATGTAAGCCGACTGAGAGGTGAGCACACTATTGATCAGAGTTAGTCGTCCAATTTTTTCTTTCCAACTGTTCAGTTGACTATCAATTTTCGAGATGACGCCCCTCCAGTCATCCTTGCAAGGGGGGCCAAGTCTAAGAGGTAGGCCAAGATAGGTGATAGGAAGCTCACCTCCAAGGCAACCAAAAACTCTCGCAAGAGACTCGGCAGTGGAAGAATTCCCTCTCAAATGAATCAGCCTCGTTTTATGAACATTCATTTTGAGCCCCGAGGAAAGTTCAATGAACAACAAGAGGCGGCGAAGATTCATGATGCTGTCCAAATCACAAGAACTGAAGAGCACTAAGTCATCAACAAACATGGAATGGCTGATGCCACCTTCAACCCTTTGCAAGAGGGCACCCTTAATGAGCCAATTATCAGAGGCCGAGTCAATCAAACGGGAAAGACAGTCCACTATAAGAGTGAAGAGGAAGGGAGAGAGTGGGTTCCCCTGACGCACACCACGTCTGTGAGAAAACGGAGCACCTGCTTCCCCATTAATGACCAAACACGACTCAGTGCTATCAAGAAGGTGCCTGATCCAACCCATCCATCTGCTTGAGAACCCGCGGGCAGCTAACCTATCAAGTATGAAATCCCTGTTAACACAGTCAAAAGCTTTTTCAAAATCCACCTTTATTATAACACCATCTTCCTTATGTCGCTTGCAAGACCATAGTTTTCGACACAGTCATGAAGGAATCAAGCGTGCTATGCCCAGATAAGAAAGCTCCCTTATAAATACTAATCATGCTATGGCGGTGAGGAGACAAGCGCTTGGCAAGGACCTTGGAGAAGATCCTGACGATCATGGTTTCAAATACCGTACCGTACCGCCCGGTACGGCCGGTATTTACCATTTTTTTGAAAAACCGGTATACGAGATACCCGGTATTGGGTGATATCGGGTATCTGAGCAGTATTTATCAAATACCGCCCATACCGGGCGGTATTTGATGTCATACCGGGCGGTTTGCCCGGTATGATGTAACAGCTCTTAAAAAGAGCCGTTGCTACAGTGACATATAGCCGTTTGGGGCCGGATTTAATATATTGTATTCATGTATTTGACATTTGAATATTAAATTTAAGTATTTCTTGATCAATTATGTGTTATTGGAGTTATTTTTAACAGCAAAAACAAAAAAAACAATTTTTTTTTGTACCGGCCTGTACCGTGTGTCGGTACGGTACGGTACCGGTACATACCAGTACCGGTATTTTAAACCATGCTGACGATACTATGCTCCAAGTTAATTGGTCGGAAGTCAGAAACACCAAGAAACACTAACAGCTCCGGCCTTCTTAGGAATCAGCGTGATGTTGGCTCTATTGATTCTCCGAAGCTCGGAAGGTGCCAAATACAGTTCAGAGAAAATTTTAAGCATATCCTCTTTGATGGTGCTCCAAAAGGAAGTGAAGAACTCAGTAGGGATCCCATCTGGCCCCGGAGCACTAAGTCATTATTGGCTCTATTGACTCCTTGTTAGGAAATTGATCTATCTAATTGTAACAATACCAAATATCTCCTTTGCAAATGGTGATTAGCCAACTTAGGCAGAAACCAAAACAATGCTATCCGAAAGCTGTATTAAGAATTCTCCACCTGATGGGTTCACTAAGAAAAAGACTACTTAGAAATGGACCTTTGCATATTGATTATTCAAACAAGCTAATGACAGATCCACTTTAGGTTATTGTACTTATTTTGGAGGAAACTTATGGAGAAATAAGAAGCATAATCTGGTGGTTTGCTCAAGTGCTGTAGCATAATTCAAAGTTATGGTTCATACTGCTTTCGTGAGATGATGTGACTCAATACTTATGGCAGACTTTGGCCACATATTCTGACCTATGAATATGCATAATCAGTTTCTACCTACGTTGCTAGTAATCTTATTTCTAATGAGAGGACTAAGCACATAAAGAACAAGAAGATTATCACACCATCTAGTAGCTCTGAGAATCAATTTGAAGACTATCCTCACAAAGTTCCATAGCTTGACTCACTTTTCAATTTTATGTTCGAAGCTAGGCATGTTTGGTTTCTATGCTCTAGCTTGAGGAAATGCTAGAGGCTGAGTTATTTGTCTTATGTGCTACTCAAGTTCAATTATATTGTATGGCGAACTTCCTTAATCTATATATTTTTACACTCTAATTTTGCAATGCAATTATCATATTCCACTTTTCATCTAAATTATATGTTTCAAGGAGAGAAATTACTTAGCACTGCAATCCATGTAAAAAGGATATTTAACTGTAACTGAGTCTCTTGGAAGAACCATTACACAAGTCACAAGATAAGACACCTATAGCATTCTTTTTGTATACTGCATAAATTTCTTAACCATTTGTTATGAGGTATTTTTTTCAGTCTTTATATTCTTATTTCCCGATAATGAATAATAATTTGACTTTTGCTTTTAGTCTTTTATAACTTATTGTGAGTTATTTTGTTGTGTTTTTTGGTAGATGTGCTTACACATTGTTAATAATTTCCTTTACATGCATTATGCTGTCTAGTTCCATGTCAAGAATGTAATCTTGTTGACAGTAATGTATTTCCATGTAGATTCATATCCGGAGAGCCTAAGACAAGAAGCCAACGTAAGTTCTTTATACATAATTCATATGAAATTTTTAGAATTAATTAAGCTTATTTTGTATGTAGATTGACATTGATATATCACTGGTGTTGTTGGATCCAGTCCACCCATGATCTAAGATAACAGATCTATTAAGTAATCATACCTCAATCCTGATAAGTGATAACTATCAGAAATCAGGCCATTCGTTGGATTCTAGAGAAGTTTTATGACAATAATCTTATATTGCCTTATACCTCCCATAGTGCATAGTTATATTGATAAGTAAATATGTTTTCGCTCACTGTAAACAATATGTTAAATAACCTATGGCTAAACTACTAACCTTCAGTTAATATTTAAATCAACAAAAATTTTATACAGGTGTGTATGAGATTAAGGAATTTGCATATTTGCACATATAGACGCAATTTAAACATTAGAGGTCTATGGTTAAGTTATGAAAATAACAGTTAAAGAAAAAAGGACAGATATGATCTCAACTTCCACAATCCAATTTCATATCAATTCCAATTTCATAGTTATTTTCTACCACAATCCAATATGAAAAGAATGTTTAAGTCAAGGACATTCTATTTTCAACCACTAGGCATGGTAAAACAACTTTGAATTTCTTATTGAAGGCCTCATGCTGTGTCCAAGCGTTGACAATAAGATACAAATTTTACCTCATATGATGTGTACCTACAACCAAGGTTTAAAATATCGGTACCGGTACCGATTTCGGTCACCGGTCGAAACTGGTACCGTACCGTACCGTACCAACACACGGTACTGTTAGGGACCTTCGGGTTTGTCAAGTCCTGTACGTGTCATGACGGTCCCTAACGTGCATTGTAAATACTTGTAAATATTGCATCTTTCACTTTCATGTAAAACGTTCGCGCACCACCCACCGGCCTTGCCCGCGACTAGGTAATGACCCACATTACCTAGCCGTGGCATGGGTCGGTGGGGTGTGCGGATCATGTAATTATGCATTGTAAATTCGCTCGCGCACCATCCACCGTTCTCGCGCACGGCTAGGTAACGCCCCTCGTTTCCTAGCCGTTACATGGCCGGTGGGGGTGTTGGGCCACAAAATATTTTGTCATGCTCCTTGTGCCAAAGGGAACCTTGGGGGTGGCACTTGGGGGTTAGGCTCCACAAGTATAGTACCCAGGTATAGCCTGGGCACACTCTAGTTCATTCGTACAAGCATTCGCACTAGCATTCGCACAAGCATTTGCAAGCATTTTCCTTGCAAACGGCCATTTGGGCCAAACGTTTTTGCGTCCAAGCACACAGAGGTTCGAACACGGGCGATCCGTTAGCCCGCGACTTTCGAAGATTGGCAAGGTGATCCTTGCCCAAGGCTTATCGCTTGCGGGAGCAAGGGAGCCGCACGGACATTTGTCGCCCAAGCAAGTTAGTCCGTGACAGTTGGTATTAGAGCGAGGCAAGCTCGCAAAGCTTTGGCGCAAACAACCGACGCAAATCGTCAACAAGCTTGTGCCTTCGTCGTTGGAGACAAACGACGTTGGGGCACTCGACAATCTCGCAGGAGAGATTTTCTTGAACAAGCATGGCTCGTAAAGGAGTCGGTGAAACGAGCGGCGTCGCCCAAGCGGTGACGACCGTTCCAGAAGAACCGTTGGGGGAGGACCCAACACAAACTCAAGCTCAACAAGCTAGGACGGGAACTTGCACCGTCCAACGGCTTGGAGACTTGGAAACAATGGTGGCCGCTCATGACGTAGCCATAAACGTCCTTGAGAATGGCATGGGGCCACAGGTCGGCAAGCTAGTCGACACGCAAGAAGTTATGGAGGCAAGACTAGACGGACTCCAGGACGACACTCAAGAAGCGATCAAGCAACTACAAGGGGAGATTGAAGAGCTAAGGGCTACAATCTCATTTCTAGTCCGACAAATCCACTCAGGTGGTGGCAACTCTCGACAACACGAAATGCCGCAACACTACATTAAAGCACCTGAACCAAAGCCTTACAACGGGGCTCGAGATGCCAAAGCGGTGGAGAACTTCCTCTTCGACTTGGAGCAGTACTTCAAGGTCACCAGGACAACTGATGATGATATGAAAGTGTCCGTTGCAACCATGTATCTGTCTGAGGATGCAAAACTCTGGTGGCGGACCAAATACGATGAAATTCAGAAGGGTCATGCAAAGATCGACACTTGGGATGATCTCAAGCGAGAACTCAAAGCTCAGTTCTTCCCCGAGAATGTGGAATTCATCGCTCGACGGAAGTTACGACAACTCCATCACCACAATTCAATTCGGGAGTACGTGAAGGAGTTCTCAACCATTATGTTGGACATTCCGGACATGGCCGAGACCGATCAACTATTCACCTTCCTTGAAGGGCTAAGGCCATGGGCGCGACAAGAACTCACAAGGAGGAATGTCAAACCCTTGTCGGAAGCGAAGATCGCCGCAGAGCGACTCTCTGACTATGGTTCTGAAGAAAATCCGTCAAAGGCGGCACCCTACAGGCCAAGATTCCAGAAGCCCGACTCCTACAAGGGCAAAGGCGCCGCAGGCGATACGAGATGGAGGGATCAATCACAAAGGGAGCACCCTCAAAAAGGACCTCCTCAAAGGGATTATCCTCCGAGGGGGAACCAACAGAGACCGGGGCCGATTTGCTTCTTATGCAGAGGACCTCACGTGGTCCGAGAATGCCCTCAACGACAAGCACTGAACACTATCATAGCGGAGTCAGTGGCGGAGAACATAGCCAACATCACCGCCAAGAAAGAGAAGGGCAAGTCTCCTGCAATCGCTGATGCGGAAGCCTATTCCAGCGAAGGTGAAGATACTGGGGGGCCTAACATGGGAGCAATGCGTCTCCTCAATGCTCTCAAGACTCAAGTGGGGGAGCAAGGCCCAAGGAAGGGAGCCACCAAAGCGGCACACGAGCTGATGTTCATTGACATCGAGCTCAATGGCAAGAATACCCGAGCGATGGTCGACTCGGGAGCAACTCATAACTTCATCGCCAAAGGTGAAGCAAAGCGACTAGGGCTCAAGCTGGAAAAGAGTTCGAGTCATGTCAAGGCGGTGAACTCCGAAGCGCGAGAAATCAACGGAGTCGCTCGGGATGTCCCACTGAAGATTGGAGGATGGAAGGGTCAAGCCAACCTGATGGCGATGCCTCTCGACGACTACCAAGTTATTTTGAGGATGGAGTTCCTCAAGTCAGCGAAGGTGGTACCCATGCCCTTCCTTGACACCTTATGCTTGATGGGGGAGAACAATCCCAGTATCGTTCCCACCGTACGTTCGACCCCAGGGAGCGGAAATCAACTCCTCTCCGCCCTACAAGTGAAGAAAGGAGTTCGACGAGGCGAACTCACAATGGTGGCTGCAATGAAGTTGGAGGGATCACTCGATGGAGCGGAACGAGAACCTGCAGCAGTCTCTAGAGTACTCAACGAGTTCGAAGACGTGATGCCACCTGAACTACCAAAGGCCTTACCACCAAAGAGGGGGGTGGATCATCGCATCGAGCTGGAGCCGGGGACTAAGGCCCCATACCGACCACCGTATCGTATGACGCCACCAGAGTTGGCAGAATTACGGAAGCAATTAACGGAGCTGCTTGACGGAGGATTGATCCGAAGCTCCAAAGCGCCATTCGGAGCCCCTGTACTGTTCCAGAAGAAGAAGGACGGGAGTCTCCGCCTCTGCGTGGACTACCGAGCTTTGAACAAAGTGACCGTGAAGAACAAGTACCCCATTCCGCTCATCATGGACCTTTTCGACCAACTTGGCCAAGCGAGATTCTTTTCCAAGTTGGACTTGAGATCGGGCTACTGGCAAGTGCGGATTGCCGAAGGGGACGAAGGAAAGACCACTTGCGTAACACGCTATGGAGCTTACGAATTCTTGGTGATGCCGTTCGGCCTCACGAATGCTCCAGCTACGTTCAGTACCATGATGAACCAGTTGTTCCATGAGCACTTGGACAAATTCGTTGTGGTATACTTAGACGATATCGTGGTCTACAGCCGAACCTTGGAGGAACACTTGCAACATTTGAAGATCATCTTCAAGATCCTCCGAGAGAACACTTTGTTCGTGAAACGGGAGAAGTGCTACTTCGCCCAAAAGGAGATCGACTTTCTGGGACACCGGGTAGGAGGCGGAAAAATTCGAATGGACAATGTAAAGGTCCGCGCCGTAGTGGAATGGCAGCCACCAACAAAGGTCACATAACTCAGGTCATTCCTTGGGTTCGTGAACTACTATCGAAGATTCATCGCCGGATATTCAAGACGAGCAACTCCACTGACGGACTTGCTCAAGAAGGAAAAGGCATGGCATTGGTCCCAACCATGCATTGAAGCATTTGAAGACCTAAAGCGAGCGGTGATTGAGGAACCAGTTCTCAAGCTTCCCGACTATGGTCAACCCTTTGAAGTCCACACCGACGCCTCGGACTATGCCATTGGAGGCGTCCTCATGCAGGAAGGACATCCCGTCGCCTTCGAGAGTCGTAAACTTAACGACACGGAGCGGCGATATCCTGCCCATGAAAAAGAAATGACGGCAATAGTGCACTGTCTTCGTGTTTGGAGGCACTATTTGCTCGCATCTCGCTTTGTTGTGAAGACGGACAACATAGCGCTAAGTTACTTTCAAACTCAGAAGAAGTTCTCACCAAAGCAAGCTCGACGGCAGAATTTCTTAGCTGAGTTCGACATGACGTTGGAATACAAGCCGGGACGTTCCAACGTGGTAGCAGATGCCCTGAGCCGCAAGATAGAACGGGTTGCCGCCGTCCGAGGAGAAACTGGGGGTAGCATTAGTCAAGTGCAATCCAACTTCCATGGGAAGATAAGCATGAGCTTGCTCAAAGACACCCAAGCAGAGGCGTTGCTCAAGCTGATCAAGGACGGGAAGACAAGGAAGTTTTGGGTCCGAGATGGACTCATCTTTACCAAAGGAAACCGACTGTACGTACCTAGGGCAGATGGCCTGCGCAAAGAATTGCTAAAGGAGTGCCACGATACTCTCTGGGCAGGGCACCCTGGCGTACACCGAACTATAGCCCTACTGGAGAGGGCGTTCTATTGGCCGAAGATGGTTGACGACGTTGAGGAGTATGTGAAGACTTGCCACCCTGCCTGATCTGCCAGCAAGACAAGATCGAACGGCAGAAGCCTGCTGGTCTCCTCGAACCCCTGCCTGTTCCGGAGCGACCATGGGAAAGCATCTCCCTCGACTTCATAGCAAGCTTACCAAAAGTGGGGGAGTCCGGTTCCATCCTGGTGGTCGTGGATCGCTTCTCAAAATATGCCACATTCATGACAGCTCCCTCGCACTGCAGCGCAAGCGAAGCCACAAAACTCGTAATGCAAAATGTCGTGAAACTTTGGGGCGTGCCAAGGAATGTCATCAGTGATCGAGACCCTCGATTCCTTGGCAGATTCTGGACAGAGGTGTTTAAATTATTGGGATCTCAACTATATTTCTCCACGAGCTTACACCCACAAACAGATGGGCAGACGGAGCGCATGAACGCACTCCTTGAACAATACCTCCGACACTTTGTAGCGGCGAACCAAAGGGACTGGACGAAGTTGCTAGATGTGGCCCAGTTCTCCTACAATCTGCAAAAGAGCTCCGCAACCAACAAGAGTCCCTTCGAGATCTTGTTGGGACGACAACCAGACACGCCCCACTCACTGGTTCTTGGCTACACTGGAAGCAGCCCGGCTGCTTATCAAATGGCCAAGGAGTGGCAAGAAAATCAAGAGATCACTCGAGCCTACCTCGAATCGGCAGCACGCAAAATGAAGAAGTGGGCCGACGAAGGAAGGAGACATCGAGAATTCAAGGTCGGAGACCAAGTATTGATACGACTCCACCCGGCATCCCTCGCAATCTTCCGGTGCAAAATACACAAGGGCCTCGTGCGCAAATATGATGGACCCTATCCCGTCATCAAACGGGTAGGGCCGGTGGCATATCGACTCCAACTGCCAGCATGGTGCAAGATACACCCTGTCTTCCATGTGAGCAACCTGAAGCCCTACCATGCCGATCGTCAGGACGACGTACGCAACATCCCAACACGTCCACCCGCCACAACCAAAGCGGTGCAACGTGAAGCAGAGGAGATCTTGGCGGACCAGAAATGTGAAACTCCCCAACGGCAACAAAGAGCGGGAGTGCCTTGTCAAGTGGAAGGGACTCCCTACCTCCGAAGCTAGCTGGGAGAAGGAGAGCACCTTGCGACATGAAGACGGCGTCATCACCATGTTCAAGAAGGGGTCGACGAGGGCGTCGACTTCCTAAGTGGGGGAGAATGTTAGGGACCTTCGGGTTTGTCAAGTCCTGTACGTGTCATGACGGTCCCTAACGTGCATTGTAAATACTTGTAAATATTGCATCTTTCACTTTCATGTAAAACGTTCGCGCACCACCCACCGGCCTTGCCCGCGACTAGGTAATGACCCACATTACCTAGCCGTGGCATGGGTCGGTGGGGTGTGCGGATCATGTAATTATGCATTGTAAATTCGCTCGCGCACCATCCACTGTTCTCGCGCACGGCTAGGTAACGCCCCTCGTTTCCTAGCCGTTACATGGCCGGTGGGGGTGTTGGGCCACAAAATATTTTGTCATGCTCCTCGTGCCAAAGGGAACCTTGGGGGTGGCACTTGGGGGTTAGGCTCCACAAGTATAGTACCCAGGTATAGCCTGGGCACACTCTAGTTCATTCGTACAAGCATTCGTACAAGCATTCGCACTAGCATTCGCACAAGCATTTGCAAGCATTTTCCTTGCAAACGGCCATTTGGGCCAAACGTTTTTGCGTCCAAGCACACAGAGGTTCGAACACGGGCGATCCGTTAGCCCGCGACTTTCGAAGATTGGCAAGGTGATCCTTGCCCAAGGCTTATCCCTTGCGGGAGCAAGGGAGCCGCACGGACATTTGTCGCCCAAGCAAGTTAGTCCGTGACAGTACGGTCCGGTACGGAAATAGCATACCGTTTTTTTTTTTTTTTTTTTTTTTTTTTAAGAGTTAGATATAACTCTAATAATACATAATTGATTAATAAATGCTTAAAATCAATATTCAAATGTCAAATACATAAATTCAATGTTTAAAAGCCATTTGGTACTCTATTAGAATTTTTCATAGATACAAGAGAATTACATTAGAATTAATACCATGTATTGGTACGCAACATAAGACGTACAACACATGGTATTCATCATCTTAGTTGATGTTGCGCTACGTCTTATGTTGCGCTACGCAGAGTCTTCGGCGGTCCCGCTATATTAATTTCTACCAACACATTAGAAATTTTTTAGACCCTTTGGGTTGTGGGCCTGTGTCGCCCTATATTAATTCTAATGTAATTCTCTTGTATCGAGAAATCCTTATAGAGTACCAAATGGCTTTTAAACATTGTATTCATGTATTTGACATTTGAATATTGATTTTAAGCATTTATTCATCAATTGTATTATTAGAATTATATCTAACTCTAAAAAAAAAACCGATATCGTGTAATACCGGGCGGTATAATACATATACCGCCCGGTATAATACATATACCGCCCTTACCGGGCGGTATATGGCGAAATACCGCCATATACCGCCCGGTATACATGATATACCCGGTATTTTCAAATACCGGGTATATCGAATACCGGAATCCCCAAAAACCGGTATATACCGGCCGGTATATACCGTTTCGGGCGGTTTTTTAAACCTTACCTACAACGATAGTCTCATAACTACCATCAATGATTGAAATTATGTTGTCCAATCCTCGGTTCATTTGATCCATTGACAATCCATGACAACTGAGGATGAGTCTTTTTCAGCTACTTGGCTGACTTAGACAGTTAGACCAATTCAATCTCGTTTAGGCTTGGTCTCCTGGTAAGGGTGGAGGTTGGGCTCATTGAATTTGACCTTGATCCTGTCACAGGATCACCATCCGTAGTTCTATACTTGTATCTAGGACCTAGGGATTACTTTTGGCAGTGAGGTGAACCATTAATCCCATGATGGAAGTAGAGGCAAGTAGGCAACTATGTAAACATGATTTGTAGCCAAAAAACATGGTTCTGTTGATATATACCAATTTCTTGTATTGTTGTCATACTGCTCTCCATAGAAGATATGCTTGAAACAGACCAACATATGTATGGAACATCTATTTATGGGTTTTAATTCTCTTCTTTGCAAATTTTGTGGAAGTATCATGCCCATCTTAGCATTTTCGGTTTGCTAAATTAAGCATGTGGACAATGCTTGAGTAAGAGAGGAAAGTGAACTAGCAATGATGTTGCAAAAGTTGATTGCATTTACTTTGGAGTATGCTATCTATCATCAAACTTTTACATTGTATGCTATAGTTACAAATAATATTTATATATTCTTTCATCATTAAATGCCTTAAAGTTATCCTTATAGTTCTTACAAAGTATTCTAACTTGTAGAGGCACCCCAATTAAGTGGTGGTAAGAGTCGAAATTCAACCAATACTGTTTTAGATCAGCAATTTTTGGAAAAGGTGGAAGCTGTCAGAAGGTGAAAAAGATGTCTAAGCTCTTCTTCGATTCAGTTGAGAAATAAAAAATTCTTAACTCTTGCACAATCTTTACTTATAAATCAACTATACTTTGTTTTATCTACTACCCATATATGGAGTCTTCTAATACCATTATTAGTATTTCCAACTAAATTCCACCTTTACCTTACTTGGCTAACTTAGAACAGTGTTATTTTTATGATTAATATCTTAACTCATTAATGACATCAATTATCAACTTGAATCTCAATATACTCAAACAAAAGGCTGAAATCCCTTTTAAGATTTCTTGAAATGCATCAGTAAGTGCCAAATATTTCTGTTAGAGATAGAGGAATAGAGGATAATGATAAAGTCCAGATTATGTTTTTCAATGTTGATATTGATGAACTATTCACAGTATCATTCTATTTCTTTTTTTTTTATTTGATAAATCACATTAGAGCCAACAATGAGCCAAAATGGCTATCAAGGTCAAAATGTTCAAGGAACAAGAAAGATTTTCTTAACCTTCTATATATTTTGTGGAATTAAGACTCAAGATGAAGCCATGAAGGATTTAAATTCAGAACTAGGTCGGTTCAGATTTATTAGTAAGGTCTAAGGTGTTTAGAATGGTTTATTGGTGTGGTTTGGGAAGAAAACAACAACAATCAATATAATTAGGGCTGATAAGAATAGGATAGAAATAGAACTCTTGAGAAAAAAACGTAGGGTTTGAAATCCCCTAGCGTCTATAATCTAATGTCTGGAATAATGATGATAAAAAGCGGCTGTAATTCTGTTTTACAGCTTATTAATACTAGGGTTACACAAAAAGATTAAATCTCAGCCCTCAAATAAAACCCCTAACATAACTTTTAATCCTAGCAATCCATCTATAAGCCTTATAACTTTTAATCTCAGCCATCCATCTATAAGTCATTAATAAATAGACTGAAATAATAAGATATAGCTCCTGCGTCATTCTCCCCGGCTTGGATAGCTCGACTCCGGCGAGAAAGCTTTCATAACTTCAGCATGCATCTCTGGATCAACTCTCTTAAGCTCTTCTTCAGCTATCCAAGTACTTTCACTCGCTGGTTTACCCAACCATTTCACCAAAAATCTCCTGTACTGATTACCTCTCAGAGACTTGGCTTCTTTAACATCTAATACATCTTCAATAACCTCAGTTTTAGCTTTAGGAAGCTCTTGCACCTGATCTGAAATTTCAGCTATATCCTCATCAAAACCCTCAAATGGATACAAGTCAGAAACATTGAAAACTGGGCTGATATGCAAATCTAAAGGCAACTCAATCACATAAGCATTAGAACTACCTTACACGGTCCAAACTTCTTCGACTTCAACTTGTGATAAGTGTTACGCCCCGCCTAGGTTCATCCTTAAATAAGGAACACCGCCTAGGAGAAGCGCAACCAACTATCAACTAACACACCAAAACCTTCATGAACAGCTTGCAACATGAACCTCAATCACTTGCATTAGAATAATATCTATTACAATCATAAAATGCTATTCAAGAAACTTTATACATCTCTACGGAAATCAATGTCACAATCTGCCTCCTCTACTCTATCTAACTAGACCTTCTCAGCTACCACTCGAACCTGCAAATCTGAGGTAAAAACAACAAACATCAGCGGAAAACTGAGTAGGATATCACAATATGTCAAGAGAGAAAGATGACCATCCATGATGCCATGATGACATGATATTCAACTATGTGCATACCGCTACCAACATTATATGCTCGTACCAACCAATGCGATGTCATCCTTAGATAAACACTTATGCATCTAACAATCACTATATACATGTATAATTATGTATGCACCTCATAACTATCTTCATATGCCCATCTCAACTAGCACAACATCAAATCATACATATCCTACCGACAATGCGTACATATACCTCGGGCAATAAATCAACAGTGTCCGGGCTTGCGCCCAACAATGGGTCATAATGCACAACATGCCAATATACTCTCACAACTATAGAAGCAACATGCATATATAAAATGCTATCAGCCTGATGTCAACAATATAATGCATACGACAACAACTACATCAATAATGCGACCAACCAACAATCTGAATCTAACATTATGCAACTCATTAATACCTACACATGCTTCCTAATCATCATAATCACTACAGATGCAATTCATGCAACATAGTATGATATCAACATGTTACGTCCAACGAAATTATGCAACAGGAGATCAACAACTTTCATAAGCAAAACAAGCAGAAGAGGCAAAGGATATTTTCGTCATTTTACTCGTCAAGAAATCATCGACTAATGGAATCGACCTACAAGTCCCAACCACCATCCTTGAAGACCAAAGTCTAACTTAATTCAGTATAATAACATACCTCCATAATTATAACCACTTTGATCCTTAAACAACTTCATCACTATCAAGCTCAACTATTTAATTAATTAGATCTCATCTTTCAATCTCCATATCAACTAATAATTAAATACTTAAATATAAATCGTATCCATTGAGCCCTTTAATATGTTAATCAAACATTAATACGATATTTTAACACTCAACTTCCGTTATTATCTCTGATCATTTCATTTAAAAACTATTTGCAAACCTTTGCAATGTACTCTTTCTAACTAATCATATAATCTACGTAGTCATACAATGTAAATTAATGTCATGACACAAATTCATCAACCACATATAGACCAATATGCATCAACCATAAATAAATTAATATCCATTAAGACTAGTCAGAATAATTTAATCATCTTTAAATGCCAAATAATACTTGAAAATAGAAAAGTCTACCAAACGACCTCCGATCAAAAATCTGACACCACCATTGCGTTCAGAACGCGAAAACCTACAAGTCTACAACTTTCATATTCACCCCAACTTGATTCGATGACTCTATGACCAATATGCCTTTGACGTCGGTGAGGCAGCAGTCGCTGCCTCTGGAGGCTGCAATTTCTCCAGCGACCTCCGGGGCTAGGGCTGCTGTCGTGGACAGCAGCGACCACCTGGGGCGCCGACGACTGATCTGGCGGCCCTGGCGTTTGCACCCTCGGCCTCCGGCACAATCTCCGATCACCCTCCATGCAACAGATCTTCTTCCTCTTCCCGACTATCAATAGTATCATATTTGATTCCAAAAGCTGAGACAACGACGAGTAGAAAACGACAAAAAGAAAGGAGGAATGGATAAGAATCCTACCACAATGGTCCACCAAACTCCGGTTCTCCGCCGGAGTCTTCACCGTCGCTCTGATCCCTCGACTCCAACTCAGCCGCCACCAACAAGAACGAGGATTAGAGGAGATTAGGGCTAATTAAATAAGATTATGCACTTCTGCAAAAAGGCCCTTCCAAGAAAGATATTTACAACAAGGTCCTCAATTTTTCAGGTCATAACAATAAGTGCTCTTAGGAAACCTTTCTTGCCTCAAATGTACAAGGACTAAGTCTCCTTCCTCAAATTCCTTAGCTCGGCGATGTAGGTTAGCTGCATTGGCATAGTTTTCATTGCTTGCTTTCATGGCAGCCTTTACCTCTTCATGAACTCGCCGTATATGATCAGCAAAAGCTTCTCCATCATCACTCACCCTAGTTCCAAGTGGCAAAGGAACTAAATCAAGCACATGTTGAGGTTTGAGCCCATAGGCAGCTTCAAAAGGTGTCTTCTTAATTGTTCTGTTCACTGAATTGTTATATGCAAACTCTGCTTGAGGAATAACAAAATCCCAACTCTTGATGTGATTCCCAACAAGACACCTAAGCATGTTGCCTAAGCTTCGATTAACAGCCTCTGTTTGTCCATCTGTTTGTGGATGACAGTTGCTGGAAAATTTCAATTGAGTCCCCATTTTCTTCCACAAAGTCTTCCAAAAGTGTCCTACAAATTTGACGTCTCTATCAGAAACTATAGATGTGGGAACACCATGTAGCCTTACCACCTCCTTGAAAAACAACTCAGCAATATGAGTGGCATCTGAAGTCTTAGTACAAGGAATGAAATGTGCCATCTTTGAAAAACGATCCACCACAACAAAGGTTGAATCATAACCTTTCGCTGTCTTTGGAAGTCCTAAGACAAAATCCATGCACAAATGAGTCCATGGCACCTCTGGCATAGGCAATGGAGTGTACAGCCCTGTATTTTGTGAATTGCCTTTTCCAAATTGACAAAATGGACACCTTTTCACCAACCTATCCACATCCTTATACATTCTTGGCCAAAAGTATCGATCAGCCACCAAATCCAATGTCTTTCCTCTACCAAAATGCCCTCCTAAACAATTCCCATGAAGTTCTCTCATAATTTGTTCACGTAAAGAACCTTCTGGAATGCACAAACGATTGCCTCGAAACACATATCCATCATGCAACTGATAAAGCAATTGTTCTTGTCTTGCTGGCCCTTCCAATTCGGAAATAATATGGCTGAAATATGGGTCAGCCTTGTATTGATTCTGCACTTCTTCAAAACCCGTCACTTGAGCACTCATTGCCACTAGTAGTGAAGATCGTCTGCTAAGTGCATCAGCAACAACATTTGTCTTCCCTGTCTTGTACTTAACTGAAAAATTAAACTCATCAAGATAGGAACTCCATTTGGCATGTCGATCCTTCAGCTTTTTTTTTGAGCTCAAACATTCCAAAGCCTGATGATCTGAATAAACCACAAATTCTCGGTATGCCAAGTAATGCTCCCAATGCCGGACAACCCTCACCAAAGCATAAAACTCTATATCATAGGTGGAGTAATGGCTCTTAGCATCAGTTAACTTCTCACTAAAAAATTCTATTGGTCTTCCTTCTTGGCTAAGAACAGCCCCAATCCCTGCATGGGATGCGTCACATTCAATAACAAATAGCTTCTCAAAGTCTGGGAGTGCAAGAATAGGTGCTTTTGTCATCAACATTTTAACCTTTTCAAAAGCTTTTTGGGTTGATTTAGTCCATTCAAACTGTCCAGCTTCAAACATTCAGTAATAGGGCTCATAATAGCACTGAAATTCCTGATAAATCTCCTATAAAACGACGCCAACCCATGAAAACTTCGAACATCTTTGAAATTTTGTGGTATAGGCCATTCCCTAATGGCACGGATCTTCTCCAAATCTGGTCTTAAACCTTCAGCAGAGACAACAAACCCCAAGAACACTACTTCACACAAGAAAGTGCACTTCTTCAAATTCATAAAAAGCATCTCTTTTTTTAGCACCTCCAACACTTGTCGCAAATGACTCAAATGTTCTTCTTTGCTTCTACTATAAAACAAGATGTCATCAAAGTAAACAACAACAAAGGAATTCAGGAACGGCTTCAATACCTCATTCATGACCCGCATAAATGTGCTAGGCCATTAGAGAGGCCAAAAGGCATCACTAACCACTCATAAAGGCCATCTGGAGTCTTGAAAGCTGTCTTCCATTCATCTCCACTCCGCAACCTGATTTGATGATACCCGCTCTTCAGGTCAATCTTCGAAAACATCGTAGAACCAGTCAACTGATCAAGTATATCACTCAAACGGGGAATGGGAAATCTGTATTTAATTGTGATTTTATTGATTGCAGGGCTATCCACACATTCTCCAAGAACCATCTTTTTTTGGAGTAAGTAAAGTTGGACATGCACAAGGACTTAAACTTTCTCGCACCAAACCCTTAGTTAGCAACTCCTCCACTTGCCTTTGCATTTCAGCACGCTGAATCGGTGGCATTCCGTAGGCTGGCAGGTTTGGTAAAGAGGCACCAAGCACCAAATCAATGGCATGTTGAATGCTCCGCATGGGTGGCAAGCCTTGTGACATCACCACTAACAAATTCAGCAAACTCACTCAACAATTGCTGAATTTCTGGGGCCTTTTGAGGTGAATTTTCAAACTGCTCACTAGTCACAACTCTACTCAGCAAGGCATACATTACCCTTGATTCTTCACATTCAAGCTCAAACTTTTCAGCGGACAAAAATCCACTGATCTTGCTACTCGTTGAAGCATTAGTAGCTGATTTTTCATCTCTAGAAGGATGCAACGTGTACTTCTTGCCACCTCTATAAATGGAATAAGTATTTGGCCTGGCACGATATTCCATATCATGATCATACAACCAAGGCCTTCCCACAAGAATATGACCCACATCCATAGGAACAACATCACATAGTGCCTCATCATCAAGATTGCTCCCCATAGTAAACTTCACTAAGCATCTAGTCGTAACAGGAATTTCATTACCTTTTTTAAGCCAGCAAATCTTGTAAGGATGAGGATGCTTTTCTGTAGGCAACTTCAGCTTCTCTACTGCCTCCTTCGAAATTACATTCTCCATGCTACCTCCATCAATAACCAAGTCACAAACTTTTCCACCACAAAGCACTTTAGTTCGGAAAATGCTACGTCATCTCCAATCTTCTTTTTCATCTTCAGCTGTTGCTGCCAACAACCTACGAACAACCAAAGACTCTCCTTGAACTGGATATACATCAATCTCTTCGCTTTCTTCATCATATTCATCATAAATAGGGTCTAGAACATCATCCTCTTGCTCTTCGAGTTCAGCAAAGTTAACCCTTCGCTCAGGACAAGAATATGAAGCATGGCCCCTTTCACCACAAGTGAAACAACGAATTTGGGAGCTGCTGCCAGGCTTTGAAACATTCTGTCCAGCACTATTTCTCACTACAGCCTTCCCCTTTTCACTCCTCTCAACATTGTTCATGTTTTCTCCCCCACTACGGTTCGTAACGGAAGCATCTCTAGTGTTTTTAAAGGCTGTTTGATCCATTTAACATTCCGAACAGCTCCGGCCCCTCTCTGTACACCTCCATCCATCCCTCCAGTCAAAGACCTCCTAGCACCATACCGCCAAACACGTTTTTCAGCCATTAAAGCATATTGTCGTGCATCTTCAAGGCTGAATAATCAAACCACTCCCATCTCATCCCTGATAGACTGATTCAACCCCGCAAGAAACCTTGAAGTCATCTGCTCATTACTCTCATTCAACCCAACTCTAATAGAAAGATTGTTGAACTCAGAAGTATACTCTTCTACGGACATACTTTGTTGCCTCAATAAATGAAACTTCTCATACAATTCCATTGTATAATCAGCTGGCAGAAGTTGCTTGCGCAATTTCGTTTTCATGTGCTCCCACGTGCTGATTTTAGGCTTACTTTGGCAGTTTGGCGCGCACGTTGCTCTTCAACTCTCTTCCACCATTGAAGGGCAGTGCCTTTCAATTTCAGCTTCACAAATAGCACCTTCCTAGCCTCCACCATGGGTTTCCACTCAAAATAATTCTCCAGGCTAGCTTCCCAATCTAAATAGTCTTCCACATGCATCTTTCCATGAAAATCAACAACTCCAATCCTAATTCCACCCCCATTTAATTCGAGGGCATGCACCAACCGCTCCTCCAATCCACCTCGTACCGCATGGTTTGCGGGTCCAACATCATGAAAGGGGTTTTCCTCTGCACTGTAATCTGATTCATCACTATGACTACCTTCCGGTATGTCAAACTGGTTGTGGTCACCGTCTGGAATCTCCATTGGGGCTCCCACTGGTTCTTGTCGCAGCCTAATCTGAATAGCAGGCGTTAATTCTTCAATTGCACGTCTCATCGCAGCCAATTCTGTTTCTTGACCCTGATTTCCTCTTCCTCGACCTCTTCCACGTCCAACCATGGCTCAAGACAAACCCTACTGAATCCTAAGATCTGGGCTCTGATACCAAAATTGGTGTGGTTTGGGAAGAAAACAGCAGCAATCAATATAATTAGGGCAGATAAGAATGGGATAGAAGTAGAACTCTTGAGAAAAAAACGTAGGGTTTGAGATCCCCTAGCGTCTATAATCTAATGTCTGGAATAATGATGATAAAAAGCGGCTGTAATTCTGTTTTACAACTTATTAATACTAGGGTTACACAAAAAGATTAAATCTCAGCCCTCAAATAAAACCCCTAACCATGATTTGGGCCACCAGCAGAACTTTACGCTCTAGATGTGGATCATGGGCATGAGGGGGGTGTGTTAAAGTCTCACATTGCTTGAGGTTGTGCCATTGTGGTCTAGATAATCTTTAAATAGATTGGACAATCCTCCCCCTTTGAGCTAGCTTCTCCTCTGAGCTAGCTTTTGGGGTGAAGTTAGGCCCACTAATTTCTTAACAAGAATAATTTACGCTAACAATAGGTGGTTGATAATTTAGAAAAAAGACAAAGCTCTATTTAATATGGATATTTTCTATACGATATGATGATGTTAGTTCTATGGTGAGACTTGAAAATAATAGAGAATAGAGAAGTTTTTGAGTGAATTACTTGAGTTGATAAACACTCAGCAAGCAGTCTGATATTTATATACACAAAGAAGTAATTACATCCCCTATTTACTAGAAATAATAATTAGGAACAGATGTCTAGATAGTGGCTATTTAATGATCCTAATATTCCCAATACAACACTAAGTATTGTCTCTGTTTCCAACACAGTGAGCATGCATATTTATAATTAGTGTGGGAACTCACAACACTCCCCATAAAGTTGGGGAATGGATATCAAACATTCCCAGCTTGCTAGTGAGGATTTAAAACTTCTCAGCGGCCAATCCTTTTGTTAACACGTCTGCTAACTAACTGATGATTTGAGGGAACAAATGGAGTGGTAATCAAGCCAGTATCTAGCTTCTCTTTTATGAAATGGCGATCAACCTCAATGTGTTTTGTTCTATCATGCTAAACGGGATTATGAGCAATACTAATGGCTGATTTGTTGTCACAAAACAGTTTCATAGGAAAGTTGCATTTTACCCTCAAGTCATCCAAAACAATCTTCAGCCATAGTAGTTCACAAACTCCTTGGGCCATGGCTCTAAACTCTGCCTTTGCACTTGATCGAGCAACAACATTTTGTTTTTTACTCCTCCAAGTCACTAAATTTCCACAAAGAAATATGCAGTAGCCAGAGGTTGACCTCCTGTCAACAATTGACCCAGCATAGTCTGCATCTGTATACACTTCCATGGACATAGTTCCACCTCTCTTGAATAACAATCCTCTTCCAGGTGTAGCTTTAAGATATTGCAAGATTCTATCAACTGCTTGCAAATGTCTCTCCCTTGGGTCATGCATAAACTGACTAACAACACTAACAGCATAAGCCAAATCAGGTCTAGTATGTGATAGGTAGATTAATCTTCCTACTAAGTACTAACCTTTGATATAGAGCCTTATCAACCATGGGACTTTCCTCCTCGTTCACAATTCTATGGTTTTGCTCAATGGGAAGACCTGAGGTCTTGCACCTTGATTTCCATGTTTCTTTGAGCAAATCAGATATACTTTCTTTGTGATACAAAGATGTCTTGTTTAGAGTAAGCAACTTCAATGCCAAGAAAGTACTTCAATCTCCCAGATCTTTTATTTCAAATTCAGCTCTAGAACCAATATTTCTCTTACAACCAAGTCATCTCTAGAAATAATAATATCATCAACATACACAAGTAGAACGGTAATTTTTCCTTCATGTGAATGTTTTAAAAAGAGAGTATGATCACCTTGACTTTGCTTGTACCCCAAAGCCAACATTGCCTTGGTGAATCTCTGAAACCATGCTCGGGGTGACTGCTTTAATCCATATAAAGCCTTCTTTAACTTACACACCTTGTCTCCTTCACCATTGTGATTAAATCCTGGTGGGATCTCCATGTACATATCTTCTTCCAAGTCTTCATGAAGAAAAACATTTTTTACATCAAATTGTTGTAACTCCCAATCAAAGTGAGCAGCAAGTGACAATAGTACTCTAACTATATTCATCTTTGCTACTGGAGCAAAGGTCTCTTGATACTTTGATAGTCAATCCCGTAGGTTTGAGTGTATCCTTTCGCTACCAGCCTAGCTTTGTACCTGTCCAGTGTACCATCCGATTTATACTTCAAAGTATAGACCCATCGACACCCCATAGGCTTCTTTTCTTTGGGCCGGCTGACAATATCCCATATTCCCATGTCCTATTTTTTTCTAGTGCACTCATCTCTTCTTTCATGGCTTGAATCCAATTCTTATCCTTTAATGCTTCTTGTACACATGCTGGAATTCTAATAGAATCCAGGGCTGCAACAAAACTCTTGTGCTGCATGGATAGATTTTTAGAAGAAATAAAATGTGAAATAGGGTGCTCAGTGCAAGACCTTTTCCCTTTCCTTAAGGCAATGGGCAGGTTATCAAGATCAGGATCACAATTTAGTAAAGGGGTAATTAAAATATCAGGTTCAGACGTAGGAACAGTGTTAACATCAGTACTACTTACAGTAGGATTGGACGATTGAGATTGCTGCTGGACCTATTTGGGCTCTTTCCTCTTGTAAACTAAAATATCGGTGTTCTTGGCAAATCAACTATTTGTGGAACAGATTTGGGTGTAGTTGTTGGTTTAGTTACAACTGGAGGAGAAGGAGAGGCAAGCTCGATTTCAATAGGATCAGTAGAAGGCTCAGCTGCATTTGGGTTTGGAGAAGTAGTGTCAATGGAGCTAGTACCTTCAAGTCTTCAACTACATTAGAGTGTAATGGAAATTCAAAAAGGAGATCTGAATCTGAGTTACCCAACTTAGACAACTCAGGTTCTCGAGTACGCTCCCTCTGAAGCTAAGAACTAGAAAAGAAAGGCTCATGTTCATGAAATGTAACATCCATAGAAACAAGTAAATGGCAACCAAATGGTTGATAGCATTTATACCCCTTCTTGTCATGTGAATAGCCAAGGAAAATACATTTTTCAGCCCGTGGATCAAATTTACTACGATGTTGTTTGTGAATATGAACGGAAGCAACACACCCAAAGACACGAGGTTTAAGACTTTTCATAATAGGGACAGAGGGAAAAACATCTGACATTATTTCTATTGGACTCTTAGAGCCAAGGACACGCGAAGGGAGCCTATTTATTAAGTAAGCAGCAATTAAAATAGCTTCCCTCCCGTATAAACTTGGAACATACATTTGAAATAATAGGGATCTTGTTACCTCTAGCAAGTGTCGGTTTTTCCTCTCAGCAACTCCATTTTGCTGAGGTGTATTAACACATGTGAACTCATGAACAATCCCTTTTTCTTTAAAAATTTTTGAAGGAGTTTGATTAGCATACTCTTTTCCATTATCAGAGCGAAGACGTTTAATGGTAACCCCAAACTGAGTTTGAACCATGCGATAGAAGTTTATGAAAAGTTGGGAAACTTCATATTTATCTTTCACTAAGAATATCCAAGTGACTCTAGTGTAGTCATCAATAAAAGTGACAAACCATTTAGCTCCAGTGACACTAGGAATTTTTGCAAGACCCCAAACATCAGAGTGAATAAGAGAAAATGGTTCAAAACTTTTAATGGAACTAGGATGAAAAGTGACACGATGATGTTTTGCAAACTCACAAATTTCACAATAGAGCGACTCATCAGAGACATTTGAAAAAAGAAAAGGAAAGATAGATTTAAGAAGACTAAAAGGAGGGTGTCCTAAATGCTTGTGTTGAAGCCATATCTCAGAAGTGAGGGAATCAGGACCTGAACTGGAACCTTGAGAGAAGAAATCAGCAGCTATTTATGTTGATCATCTTTATTAGGTATGCCAAGAAGATGATAGAGCCCTCCTTGTTCCTTAGCAATTCCAATCGTCTTCCCTGTTGCAAGATCCTGAAAAACACAATGGGTGTCAAAGAATGTTATTGCACAATTTTAGTCTTTTGTAAGCTTATGGACAGAAAGGAGATTGGCAGCAAGCTTTGGGACATGAAGAACATTTTTTAAAGGTAATGAGGGCTGAAGTCTCATGTCACCATGGCCTGCAACTGTGGCATGAGAGCCATCAGCTACTGCTACTACATGATTACTAGGAGATGGGTTATAACTTATAAGTTATGTGATTATTAGAGCTAAATGTCATATGATCAGTAGCACCAGAGTCAACAACCCAAGAATCTCCAGAAAGTGTACTTGAAGCATGAAAGGAGTGGGAATAAGGATGCTTACCATTTAGAGTAAGAGAGCAAGTGCTAGAAGTCTTACTGAATGAATCAATAAGGGACCTTAGTCGTTCCATTTCTTCTTTGCTGAAGGTTTGAATGTCTTCCTTATTCTTAGAGGTTTCACCCTTAATTGTATCTGGTGAAATCAAATTTGCTTGGCTTCGCTGAATGCCTTTGAATCATGGTTTCAAATCTCGCGGTATACCGGGCGGTAAGCTCGGTATTTACCGGTTTTTGAAAAAACCGGTATACGAGATGCCCGGTATGGGTAAATACCGGGCATCTCGGTAAATACCGCCCGGTATGTCCGGTATTTATGAAATACCGGGCGGTATTTGCTATCATACCGGGCTATACCGCCCGGTATGATATTTTGCACTGTAGCAAAATTTGTATACTTTAGGAATACCGATAAATACCGATAAATACCGATAAATACCGATAAATACCGATAAATACCGATAAATACCGCCCGGTATTTGCTAAATACCGGGCGGTAAGAGCTATTTAGCACACGAGAGTTATTTTTAGCAGTAAAATCAAAAAAAAGAAAAAAGAAAAGCTCGGTATGCAATTTTCGTACCGGACCGTACCGTGTGTCGGTACGGTACGGTATCGGTACGTACCGGTACCGGTCATCCACCGAGATGATGACCGGTATCGGTATTTTAAACCATGCTTTGAATCCACCTGTACGACTAGAACATATTCCTTGTCATAGAGTTTGAAACAGTTCTCCTTAGTGTGATCTGATTTCTTGCAATAATTGCACCAGCGGCTGTCTTTGTTAGGTGCTGATATTGTAAATGGATTTTTAATGGTGGGTTTAGAGGATTTAGCCACCATCACTGCTGACCCATAATTTGGCTTTTCATCAAGCATAACTGATCTGTGACTTTCTTCTGCTCTAATAGTGGAAAACGCTCTAACAATGTGGAAAACTTTAGTAAGTGAAGGCAGTTTTTCCTTTCCCAGGATTTGAACCCTTATAGGGTTATATTCAGAATTCAAACCAGAAAGGAATTCAAATATTCGATCTCGCGCCACAAAACGAGCTAATGTAACAGAATCCTTGCTGCATTCTGGTACTGATCCAACTCAATCCAGAATCCATTAAGCAGTTCGTAGTAATCTGTAATAGAAAAATTATCTTGCTTAGTGGCAAAAATCTTTGTTTTTAGCTCATAACAAGCGGCTACATCTTGTTTCATAGAATAGGTCTGACGTATATTGTCCTAGATCTCGCGAGCAGTTGGAAGAAACATACAATTCTTGCTCACTTCTGGAATCATAGAATTCCAAAGCTATGACATGATCAAGGAATCCTCTTCATCGCAATCATCAAACTTGGGATCCTCTTTGTTAGGAGCTTCTCCTTCGATATGATTTAGTTTCCGTCGACCTTTGAGTGTAGTACGAACAACTTGTGCCCATTGTAAGTAATTCTTGCCATTAAGACGATAAGTTGGGTGCATGGCGGGAAGATCATTGGGGTTAAGAGGGGCAGTAGCAACAGTGGAGCTGGTTTGATTGGTGGAGTCGGACATGGTGGGCAAGGAAGAAATGCTGGTTTGGAAAAAATGGTGGAACAGTTACCTACAATGAAGGTAGGATCAGAAACTTGATGGTTGACAGGTTGAGATAAAATCAGCGATGAAGGTTGTCTGAAAGATGCGGAAGCATGAACAACTTGGGCGATGAAGGCTCTGATATCATGTTAGAAAATCAGCCTTGGACCTTACTCCACCCCAAAAGCTAGCTCATAGAGGGAGGATTGCCCAATCTATTTAAAGGCTATCTAGACCACAATCTCAACCAATGTGGGACTTAAACACACCCCCTCACGCCCAGGATCCACAACCTCAACCATAGGTTTGGCTCTGATACCAACTTGAAAATAATAGAGAATAGAAAAGTTTTTGAGTGAATTGCTTGAGTTGATAAACACTCTGCAAGCAGTCTGATATTTATATACACAAAGAAGTAATTACATCCCCTATTTACAAGAAATAATAATTAGGAACAAATGTCTAGATAGTGGCTATTTAATGATCCTAATATTCCCAATACAACACTAAGTATTGTCTCTGTTTTTTAACACAGTGAGCATGCACATTTATAATTAGTGTGGGAACTCACAACAGTGAGAAAATTGAATTTTTTGCATATATTTCCTTCCAGAATTATTCATTTTCATACTTGCACTCTAAATTTAAGTTTAACAGACATATCCTTGCCAAAAAAAACAAATTACATGCATATTCTTCTAAAATCCAAAAAATGCATGTATGCTAGTTTACCATTAGAATTATAATATTTATAGTCCAATGACATTAATACTAGTCTTCCCAGTGATGCATGCTCACTTCCAATCTCTATTGGCATACAAGAATATATGACTTAACTAGAGTGTTGTTTATTAGAAAAAAAACTAAAAATATGTAATCATTAGTTGTTCCAATATTTGGTAGACTTTCTTTTTTACCTAGTTAAATAGGATTAAATAATTAAAAACAAAATCTTGGATAAATGAGGGTGAGAAAGAAAAGGAAACAATCTAAAATGATCTATAATACTATATTAGGCATATTTTAGGTAATTAATAATTATATATTTAATTAATTCAAATAAATTGTCACATCCTTAATTTGTTATAATTAACTTGAGGTGACAAAATACTGGAGATTAGAGCATTTATGAAATATTTATATACTTCAAAAACAAATATGCAATATTAAGTTTTTATTGGAAAGTATCTTATTTCCATATTTGAAGGATATATACTTGACAATGCCAGTTTTGTTATGTCTTCTAGCTTAGATGATGCTTTTGGTAAACATGTTAAACTCACACCAATTTGCTTGATATTTATTTATCATGCCCTTTCTGAATTACACTATTAGGTCTGCACTTGAGCAGAAAAAAACTGAGGAGAACAAGATTTATCAAGCCATAGACTATGATGCACCTATTGGACCAGAACAGAATACAATTGGATTTGGTACCAAGGTAAAGTATTTTCTTTGAATGTTTTCTTAATAGTAAGATTTAAAGATATTAAGTTGTAACTTCTTTGAGTATAATGCATGATAGGTGGGTGTTGGAGTAGCTGTTTTGGTCTTCGGTTTGGTTTTTGCCTTTGGGGACTTTCTCCCCTATGGAAGGTAATTAACTTTGCTGATTTTATTGAAAATATTCTGTCAAGAAAAACTTGTATGCTGGTTTAGTTTTCCATATAATGGAGTAAACATTCATGAAATACATACAGAATACTTCATGTTGTCCTTTTCTTACATTTGTTGATTCAATATTATATTCTTCCCCTTTTATTCTTTATGTCTTTGATTGTATGGCTACTGGCTACATGCCTGCATCTTAATGAATTAACTTCAAATATTTCGAAGGGATGCATCATTCTTGATGTCTTTTTAGGAAAGGCCAAATTTTGGAAATATGGTCATTAATTACACACTAGACATATCATTAATGTTTGGACTTTGTCATGTACAATAATTGATGACGAATTTGGTTGGTATAAACTCTTAAGTTGTTTATAGCTCGATAGTTGCTTATTGAAATTTTAACTTCTAGAATTTCCAAGTTCCAACTATTTGTCCATATTCAAAGAATTTTTACTCCATGACCTGGACATTTAGATTTTTTGAATTTGTTGTTAGTTTTCTTACTCTGCTGTCATAGTTTTGGATAACTGGTAATGAGAATTGTTCTTAGTCAGCATAGAAAAGTTTAGTTTGTTTTAATTGAAACTTTTGTCCAAATTGGAAGTTTGACTATTGTCTTCTTGTTTTGCACATTGGAAATATCTTATGACTCAATGACTGTTCTTCTGCCATTAACTTTTGAGAGCATACATTTCAAGGGATCTCAATCTACCAAAAGTTTGGTTGGATAATAATCCTTGTGGATCTTAAATAGCTTGAAATTTGATGCTAACCCATGGTTCTTGCCAAAGCCCATTTCTTTGTTATTTATCGTCTCCATTGACTTTCATGGTACTCTTAATCTGAGAGAGGAAATGCAGGTCTCGTTACTATTAGTCTATTAGTATCAAAATTAGTGGTTTATGTTATTGAAGGAAGTTTTACCAATGTTGGATCTCTATTTTCAAAAGGTCGCTGTATGCAACGACCTTAACCTTGCAATGCTATCCCTAATGATTTCATTATTTTCATAGGGCGTTTATTTATTAGTCTTTTGAAACCAAAGATTCCTTTTTAGCTTTAATTTCCATAAAGTTCCACAAGAAAGATTTAGATTGAGGCATATTGATGGCACAAAACTCTTATACTCCATGAATTCACAAGGTTCTTTTTCATTATGAATTATAAAATTTTGGTGAAATCTTTTAGCAGCCTCTTAAGAAATCATTACCATCTCTTGTTTTATAGCCCGTGGTGGCAGAGTCCTAGCTCAATTTATGTTCAGGCTGTTTAAGCTTATACGATTCGTGTTTATTTATGTCTAGGAATATATTCTGACTAAAAATCCTTCCAAATAAATTCCAAAGTTCCATGGTTTTTTTGGCTCAATTATGTTTTTGGTCCCCCAAAATATCATGTTTTTTTCGTTTGGTCCTTTATTTTTAAAAACTTTCCGTTTAGTCCCTCAAAAATTATTTTCGTTTCCGTTTGGTCCCAACGTTAACTTTCCGTTAACTTTTGATGTTAAGTGCCAACATAGAATGCTGACATGGACTAAAGAGGGACCAAACGGAAAAAATAAGATATTTTAAGGGACTAGATGGAAAAAATATTTTTTTAATAACCTAAAACATAATTATATATTGTTATGCTTTAGGTTATTAAAATGTATATTGTTATGTTTTAGATTATTAAAATATATATTTTTTCCATCTAGTCCCTTAAAATATTTTATTTTTTCTGTTTGGTCTCTCTTTAGTCCATGTCAGCATTCCATGTTGGCACTTAATATCAAAAGTTAACGGAAAGTTAACGGAGGGACCAAACGGAAACGAAAATAATCTTTGAGAGACTAAACGGGATGTTTTTAAAAATGAAGGACCAAATGGAAAAAACATGATATTTTGGGGGACCAAAAACATAATTAAGCCTTTTTTTTTCTTAGCCTAGAGGTTGTCCTTCATGTTATATGCAAATGTTTCTAAACCTTGTTTTCAATGTTATCTTAGTAACTTTTTAGCATTTATTCATTTACAGTTTTAGCCTAGAGGCTGTCCTTCATTCTAAACCTTGGTACCGGTACTGCTGCACCATATTGAACAGTGTGGTGCAGCCATATTGGGCGCAGCCATACTGAACAGTATGGTGCATAGTGTGCATCACCATAATGTTCAGTATGGTCTTGCACTGAACAGTATGGTGCAAGTTTGTTCACTATGGTACATAATGCACCAAGGTTTGAAAAATCGTATTGGTACGCCCAGTACGTACCGGTTTTTTAACTTTACGATATTCGGTACATCCGGTACCAGTAAATACCGAGCGGTACGCCCGGTATGGGGGCAGCACGACACAACATCATATGCTTTGCCATGTGCCCTGCTGTTGTCAGCAGCGAGGCCACTCCCCTCTGCTCATCTCCACGGTGGAGTAGCCAGTTGTCACACAGCTGGAGGAAGCGAGAGGAAGAGAGGCCCTAGTGCTGAGCTGCTGTCCCGTGTGCAACACGGTATGTTGTGCAATGCTGCACACGACATGGTATGCTGTGCCGTGCTGCACACGGCACAACAGTTAACAACAAAATAATATCATTTTTTCACTCGGTACCATTTCTGGTACCAAGATGTACCGAGTGTCATTACGGTACGGTACTGGTCAAGCACCGATACCACTACCAAAACCAGTATTTTAAACCTTGCAGTACACCATACTGAACAGTATGGTGAGCCAGGTATGGTACTGCCTGTTATGTGTGATATTATAGAATACCGGGAGGTTCGCCCGGTATTTACCCATACACCCGGTACCGACTGGTACCGGGTGTACCGGGTACCGGTTTTTTACTATTACGGGTGGTACGGTACGAATTTTTGAACCATGATAGTAGTGTAATTTTTCTATCTTTTATTTTCTTTAACTATTTATATATTGTCTTAATCTATTGATATCTCTTATATTGATATCAGTTAAATCATCTATGTTGAAGCATTTCTATATCTCAAAGAAAAGCCCTGCCTTTTTTTATCATGATGCTCACTGTTAAGTATATGTTATTCACAAAATTATAAAAGCTCTTATTTATTCAAGTTGATGCAGTGTTAAACCAAATGAAGATGCTGGTATTATTGGGAAAAAACTCACAGAAGAAGAGAAATCAATATTAAAGGTATAGGCTTTGATCATGAGTAAATTAGTGGATATATTTAGCTGCTGAGTTCATTTAGACTATGATCTGCAATTAGACAATACTCACCAGTTTGGCATTTCCATAGAAAGTTGGTCGGACAACCGTTCACTTTCTAGAACATTCTAGTGAAAAGCATAAGTGGGAAGGGTGTATATGTAGAAGAGGATGAGTTAATCGTTGTTACTTGTCTCCTTTTATTCTTATATATTTCTTCAAAATATGCCTCTTTTTAGTGACCACTTGCCAAACTCAATATTTGCTACAAAACTTGGTTATGGAATCAAAGAAAAATTGATTTACACAAAGACATCTCAAAACTCAATAAAGCAATGTTGAATATGCCAAACCAAGCACAAGGTTATTGCTAGAGATCATATAAAGCTCTTTGAAATCTTTAAACTTTCCTATCTTGCCTGAGCAATAAAATAATCTCCCCTTTGATCATAAAATAAAAGCGTTCAATTGGAACATAAATTAATAATGTTCAGTATGGTGCACCGCAAGGTTTAAAATACCGGCTTCGGTACCGGTATCGATGCTTGACCGCTACCGGTACCGACCGGTACCATACTGCCACGGGCCAATTGTTTTGTGCGGAAGAACCCGTGCGGCAAGGTTTAAAATACCGGTACCGATCATCATCTTGGTTGATGACCGGTACCTACCACGTACCGTACCGACACACGGTACGGTCCGGTACGAAAATGCATACCGGACAAGTTTTTTTTTTGCTGTTAATCAAGAAATACTTAAATTTAAAATTTAAATATCAAATACATGAATACAATGTTTAAAAGTCGTTTGGTACTGTATTAGGGTTTTTCATAGATACAAGAGAATCATTACATTGGAGTTTATATAGGGAGATTTTTTGGACCCTTTGGGTTGTGGACTTGTGTCGCCCTATATAAACTCCAATGTAATGATTCTCTTGTATCTATGAAAAACTCAAATACAGTACCAAACAGTACCCAACGGCTCTTTTTAAGAGCCGTTGGATCATACCGGGCGGCATCGCCCGGTATGATAGCAAATACCGCCCAGTATTTGCTAAATACCGGGGCATACCGGGCGGTATTTACCGGTATACCGGTATTTTTTTATATTCTTCATTTAATATAGCTGCTATATGCCATCATATCATCCCATACCGGGCGGTATGATGCATATACCGCCCATACCGGGTGGTATGTGATAAATACTGCCCGGTATGACCAAGATACCCGGTATTTCTCCCATACCGGGTATCTCGTATACCGGAAATGAAAAATACCGGTAAATACCGGGCATATTGCCCGGTACAGTACGAATTTTAAAACCATGTCGTGCGGCACCCTTGCATCCCGTGCAAGGGATAAGCCTATCATATCGAATCCATTACGAATTGGGCTTCTCGACTTAATATCGCAGGGCATATGTTGGTCCACGTGCCAACCTCACGCTTCATATCCGCACCCCCAAAAGACCATGTTGGCCAAATGGTATTGAAGGCGTAAAGTAAAACAACAATTACAGGACTATGGACGCAAGAAAACATAAAACCGGGTGTAGGACGAGCTCCGCAATTGTCTTGGGCGAAGATCGACAGGTCGCATGCCCATATGGGCCGCTCATTCGTCTCCGCCCAAGGCAACCGCTTTGTTTGCCAACGCTCTCCTACATTATACAAGAGACCCCTAACCCCCAAGTGCCACCCCCAAGGTTCCCAAAAGCACGAGGAGCATGACAAAATCGTGGCCATGCGAGATGGTGATTTTCCATGGCCACGACCATGACGAATGCAGGAAACTGCTCCGCTTAGCCGTAACGCACGCACCAAGCGTCGAATGACCTTGAAATGTATCAAACTCATACCGTGGGCCCTTGGGGATTGCACAAAGGATTTTACATGTACGAACTAGAATAAAAGGCAAAATTACATAGATGCGAAAATATATTTACAAATATGTAGGGAACATTCCGTCATGATTCGTCGTTGCTCGGGCGCATCGAAAAGTCCCTAACAGTACCATACCAACACTCGGTAAGGCTCGGTACTGGAAATGGTACCGAGTGATTATTATTATTATTATTATTATTTTGTTGTTAACTGTTGTGCTGTGTGCAGTACGACACAGCATACCGTGCTGCACACGGCACAACAGCAGCACAGGCTATGTTGCTGTTACTGCGCCGTGCTGCCCCCATAACGAGCGTACCGCCCGGTAAGGGTTAGTGTACCACCCGGTAAGGGCGGCACACAAGAAATACTGGGCTTATTGCCCGGTATTTACTGGTACATCCGGTACCCGGGTGTACTCTAAAGTTAAAAAACCGGGCGTACAGTCCAGTCTGGTACGATTTTTCAAACCTTGCTTGTAGGAAGACCTTCATTGTATACACTATACACCTACTGAATCCACTTTGCATTTCAATTTACATGAAGCAAAGACACTAGGTCCCAAACTCTATTTGTATGCAGAGTGTTACCTCCTCAAACATAGATGTTCTCCACCTTGGGCGAGAATTTTTCTGCAACAATCCTGCACATATAGGATAAAGTAGAAACAATAGACAAAGGGAGATCTTAGTGAGAAGTAGGTTCAAAGGTATTTATTACACTGGTGAATCCCTTCCATAGCAATGGGGAGTTCTAAGTCAGAGGTAGACTTGTAAATGAAGCATCGATTGGCAAGAGAGTTGCAAGAGAGTTGAGAAGGCTGATCTAGTACATGGGGGTGCAAGAGAGTTGCATGATTGTGCTAGCATGCAAAGGCTAGACATATACACAGTGACACTACAAGGGTCCCTCAATGCTCTATCTTTGCCCTGGGGACAAATTTGGACAATGAAACAACAAGCTCTTTTGTTGATCAGCCATGACTAGCTGCAACCTCATCTTCACATGCTTCTTCCAAGGTTGTACACAACCTCCAAGTTGAAGAAAGAAGATAGAAATGTTTTTGCTTGTTGTGTTAAAATGTGGGACCTTTGACACTAATGTATGACAGCTATTTTTAGTGATGCCCATGGATCAGCACCTTGATGAAAAAATCACCGAGAAAGGAGCATATGGTGAGGATCTTCTCGAGAGTATGGAGGAGACAGTACCTGAAGATGAGGAAGCACCTATGTTCTCCCTTCATGCTTTATCTAGAATCACCAAGACGATACGTAGTTTATTGATTTATATTCTAACTTCAAGTGTTGAATTTTAATTTGTGATTCTATGTTTTATTATGTATGTTTTCAATTATTTTAATGAAGTAATCTATGAAAAATATTATTTGGAGTATAAAATGCAATAAAGAAGCTTATTGTTAAAGTCCCACATTGGTTAAAAATATGGCCAAAGTAGCCTTTAATTAGTTTGGGCAATCCTCTCCCCAAGAGCTAGCTTTTAGGGTGAGTTAGGCCCACTAATTTCTTAATATGGTATCAGAGCCTATCCTGTGGTTGATATGGTGCCACCCGCAGATGTCCAGTCCTGCAAAACTCCACGCTCCAGATGTTCAATCCTGGGCGTGAGGGGGGTGTGTTAAAGTCCCACATTGGTTAAAATATGGCCAAGATAGTCTTTAAATAGATTGAGCAATCCTCTCCCCTTGAGCTAGTTAGCCTATCCTGGAGTTTTGCAGGACTGGACATCTGCGGGTGGCACAATATCAACCACAGGATAGGCTCTGATAACATGTTAAGAAATTAGTAGGCCTAACTCACCCCAAAAGCTAGCTCTAGGGAAGAGGATTGCTCAATCTATTTAAAGGCTATCTTGATCTAGTTCGTTTTCGGCCATTTCATATATCAATATGGTATGGTACCGGCCAAACACCAAGACCGGTATTGGTACGAGATTTTAAACCTTCGCTTGGATATATTCTCAAGTATAGCTTCACATCAAGAAAATAAATAAAGAGGGCAATGGACGAAATCAATATCAATTTAGCATCATGTCATTCAGCTGATAGAAAACATGAGAATACCATCCAATGTGCATATAAATAAAAATTAAATTTTATATCTTGAGAAAATGATAAATATGTTAATATGATACTAACATGATATGAATTTGAAAAAATCAGAAAAATCCAATTGAGATTGGCATCTTATGCTTTAATTTAGGGTTGTTAACCGAGGATATTGCTACAACCTGGTAGCTTTGAATGATAATGGAAATGATGAACCATTTTATATTTGTATAATGGTATGTTTTTGCTACAGTGATTTTTTTGTTATGTATATAATCAGTATGAGCATTTGATGTATAGATTTCTTGTGGTAATTGGTTTGCTGTATGTTCTACTCTGACTTATTTTAGGTATTAAATGCTGATTCTATGTTAATTCTGCCATCATGAACCTTTTATCCTAAAATTAAACATAAGCTGTTATCATTTTATTTGTTTAACCTTGAAAGATAAACTAATGCATGTTTATGATGCCAGACAAAGCTTGAAGAATACAAGGAAACACTTAGCAAATCACCTGAAGATCCGACTGCTCTGCAAGTGAGTATAAGTTTCTTTGGCGTAGTATTTTTTGGAGAAACCATTATATTATGTTTATTTTGAGCATAGTTTAAAATCTTGCCCGGTACGGTACGGTAAGCCCAGTATTTACCGGTTTTTTAGGTTTCCGGTATACGATATACTCGGTATTTGAAAAAACCGGGTATATTGGGTATACCGGGCGCCCATGGTTTAAAATCTCGGTACCGGTACCGGTACCGGTCACCGGCCGGTACCGGTATATACCGGTACCGTACCGTACCGGTATATACCGGTACCGTACCGTACCGACACACGGTACGGACCGGTATGAAAATGCATAGCGGCCGTGTTTTTTTTTTTTTTTTTTTTTTTTCATGACATACCACCATATACCGCCCATACCGGGCAGTATACCGCCATATACCGCCCGGCATGGTTTCAAATCTCGCGGTATACCGGGCGGTAAGCTCGGTATTTACCGGTTTTTGAAAAAACCGGTATACGAGATGCCCGGTATGGGTAAATACCGGGTATCTCGGTAAATACCGCCCGGTATGTCCGGTATTTATGAAATACCGGGCGGTATTTGCTATCATACCGGGCTATACCGCCCGGTATGATATTTTGCACTGTAGCAAAATTTGTATACTTTAGGAATACCGATAAATACCGATAAATACCGATAAATACCGACCGGTATACCGATAAATACCGATAAATACCGCCCGGTATTTGCTAAATACCGGGCGGTAAGAGCTATTTAGCACACGAGAGTTATTTTTAGCAGTAAAATCAAAAAAAAGAAAAAAGAAAAGCTCGGTATGCAATTTTCGTACCGGACCGTACCGTGTGTCGGTACGGTACGGTATCGGTACGTACCGGTACCGGTCATCCACCGAGATGATGACCGGTATCGGTATTTTAAACCATGCCGCCCGGTATACACAATATACCCGATTTTTTCAAATACCGGTATATCGTATACCAGAAACCTAAAAAACCGGTAAATACCGGACTTACCGTACCGACCGAGATTTTAAACCTTACCGGGCGGTATATGGCGGTATTTTGTCATATACCGCCCGGTATGGGCGGTATGAGGCGGTATGAAGCCTTAGTACCTTTGGGCCAGCCAACGGCACTGAGGCCACTTGTTTCGGGTTCATACTGCCTGGTTTGGGCGGTATTATATGCATACCGCCCGGTATGGAGATTTGTATGCAATTTTCGTACCTGTACTGGCCGGTGACCGAAATTGGTACCAGTACCGAGATTTTAAACCATGATTTTGATTTTTGAGTATTATTTATTTGAAGTAAATGCACATTTGAAATGAGCAAGAGCCTAGTAAATAGATGAAATTGATCTTACAGTGGTAGGATGAGGTTTTAGCTAGAATCCAAATTCAAGGTTCAATTCTTGTGAATGGATTAAGGCATACCAGAGAGTAGTGAACAATGCATGTGGAATTTAAAGCTAACTCAAGGCAATTAGTAACAAACTAACAACTATTAGAAAGTAAACAGATAAAAATAACAAGTCTGGTGAAAGGAACAAGAGTGGGTGCTTCAGAAATGTTAGAAATATTACGATGAATTATTTCATTAATAGATGATCATAAGAGCAATTACATAAGTCTATTATCTAGGCAAACCATATTGATTATCTAAGGAAACAACCCAATTAAAAGTCTATAGAAAGCAAGTAATAATAGAGGGAAAGTTAATAGGAAACAACATCAAAAAAGAAGGGTCGTACATAACATAGAAATCTTGCTTGGGAAGGATGACAATTAGCTAGAGCTAGTGTTGTAACGAAATCGATAGCAAATGGTAAATCGGCCACACCAAGATTAGCAACAGTCATGCAAGTGGGTAAACATTATTTTCTACCTAAGAGCTAAGACTCTTAACAAAAATTATGAAACACATCTACAAAGAAAGCCACATTGATTTCACCAATGATTTGGCTCTCAACTGGGCCTACATACATTACCTTGGGCACTCACCAATGATTTCAAACAAAATCCACTATATACTAGTTCTCCTTCAAGAGGATTACAACAATGATCTTTGCCCTTACACCCAAGTGCACCACAAAATAACATCTAAGAATGGAAGTCTAATCACTTAGGCTCATTCACAAAATGACAAAAAACAATTGAAAATACGAATAAACAAAAAGAAAAAGAGCAGGTGTTTAAAAATGCTCAAAACAAAGTTTTCTCCTGTTCTTGCTATCCTAGAACACTTGAGAACCATGCAAGTTTTAGCACAACGATATCTTGTATATTTCAACAAGATCTAATTCCAAGATGCTCAAGTTGGCTTTGAATGTAGTAAGAACACTTTGGATAGTTGGCAGTTGAGAGCCGACATTCGACAATTCAGTTTGTTGCTACGATTGATCTACGATCAACTCGTTAGTTGACCAAATTGGTTTCCAGCAATTTATTTCCACAATGCTAGAACCCTTGGGGTGCCTTCAAGTGTTTACATCAAATCTAGAAATAAAATTCTGTCATGTCGAGATAAAATCACGTGTACAATCTTTTTGAGGGAACCTGGTACTGCATAAGTGAGTTTCCCATGTAATTACGTCATTGCCCTTGGTTTGTTATCATCAAACCGAATAGAACATATTGACATCAAGATGCAAAAATTTGGATCAGAAGTAGTATAATGTTGTGTTGGTTACACAGATTTCTTTTAACTTGTGCATCTGCCAATAATAAGTATGGACAAAGTTTCACATAATTGCTGGTTATGAAAATATAATTCTTCAAAGAACCTTGAAATAGATACAAGTACTGAATATGGATGTGTAAGATAGTGAAATTGATAATTCTAAACATATATTTCTTGTTGATAAATGCAATGACACATTAAGGTTTCCAGGCTAGAGCTTTAATGATAACAGAGAAGCGTTCTAGCTTAGATTTCCCTTCATTACTTTCTATTCTTATAACTAGAAATGATTTTCCAGGGAGCTGTGGTGACTATGGAAGAATTAGGAGAGTATGAACAAGCATCTTCTCTTCTTGAGAAACTGACGAAGGTATGTCTGTCTTACCATACTTTCAGTGCCATGCATATGTTACCAATGAAATTTAGCTAAAAATGAATAAGACATGATGTTTTTTTCCCAATTAAAGAGCCTTTTCTTTGATGTTCAGGACAGGCCTAATAATGCTGATGCATTTCGTTTACTGGGAGATGTGAAGTTTGAGCTTAAGGATTATGATGGAAGTGCTTCAGCCTACAAGAAATCGTTATCTGTTAGTATATACTAAAGGCTTTCTGTAGTTACTCTTTGTGTTTTATGATTCTAGCAATTACATGCATTAACTAATTTGGTTCATAATTGATTGAACTAAATATATAAGCTAAGTTTTTAGGAGGACATGCTACTTATTTGAGGGTGAGCCTTGGCGCCAAAATAAGTTTTCTCCTTTTTGACTTGGGTTACCAAGGTTCAAGATACAGAAATAGCCTTTTTTGTTTGCATTGGTAGGATTAGATCTTCAACAACTTACCGCATTGAAAGGAGCTTCCTGCATTGCACTGCTCGCTTCTTTTCCAAGAAAAAGAACAAATCCTATAACTCTAAAGAAAGATTAGAAAAAGATGCTACCCATTTGAAGAAACATTGTAGCGTCACTCTTCCTATAATCTCGTAGATGAATTTATACATTTATTTCCCTGCAGTGCATAGTTAAAAATTTCTAATGGTTGGTGCTTCTTTTTTCTTAGTTAAAATTGTTATTTTTTACTTTTCTTTTGACAGGCATCTGGTGTTATTGATGTTGAAGTTCTTCATGGGCTTACGAACTCATTGCTGGCTGCTAAGAAACCTGACACGGTATGTCTCTAAGCTGCCATGGTTAATTTTACGCACATCCCCCCATATCATTACATGTATGGATTTTGAAGTTATTCATCTGCATTTTTCATGTGATCTACAGAGATAAGTTGTATAATTGAGTTTAGATTCTCTAATTGAAATTTTAAAATGTTTTGAAAAGACATTCAATATATTAATTTTGGCAAATCAATAGACATATTTATAGAACTTAAGTATGTAACTTCATACTTCATAGGTCAGTAAAACTTCCCTGTTCACATTTTCTGTGTAAGACTGGGCATCACCTGCTAAGGATAATTTTCAGATGCTGTATGTGTATGATGGTTCTGCTCCTAGTGTCTGATTTTCTTTAGAAATATAGTTGCAATTTTATTCCTGAAGAAGGGTTGTCAGCATATCCCACAACATGAAAGGATAACTGACTCAGAGATATTGCATTACCACTTGTAAACTGAGGAGCATGAAGCAAAGAATCTCCATGTCTAGGTAAAGCAACAATTGGATCTTCCATATCTTTTATAACCTTAAACAAAAGATCATTGCTTATGCATGTGTTCCTCATAGTGGAATTCAACTTTTTTCATTCATACATAAATGCCATGATTGTATTGGCTGAAAGATTATTTTCCAACCACCAAGGTCAATTAAATAGGCATTTTTTTTCGCTGTCTGGCCCAAGAAACTCCTAATCTTGGTGTTTCCTCCATGATGCATATTAGTTAGATGGACAACATGGTATTTATTTCTTAGCTCTTATGGGAGAATTTTTATTTTATTTGTTATTTTGATAAAATGGGATATTTATAAAGGTATGTATCATGATTGTAAATCAATTACAACCAGCACAAATCTTTTAAACTGAGGTTTTGTACCAGCACACATATAAGCTCGAAGCAGTGATCCTTCATGTTGGCACCCTTGATGAAGACAAAGGAGAATATGAAGGAGATAGTTTACCTATTCCTATAATTTTTTCTCCTTCAACACCACACTATACGCGTTAGTGCTGGTTGGTATTACCCTTATACCAACATACTGAGCTGATTGAAGTATGAGAAGGAAGTAGAAGAAAGAAGATTCTAGGTGAAGAGTGCCCTTTCTTTTTTAATGTTTTTCAGCAGTCACTTTTCTCTTTCTTTTTGTAGTGTGCCAAGTGGTTTGGCTAGTTGGTGCACCTTCTAGGGCAGAATATACCTGTTGGATGAGTTACAATTAGAGGTCTGCACTGAACTAAATTTCTAAATATGTGACATTATTGTTTTGATTGCATACTCACACCTAGGGCTGGCAACGGATCGGATACGATGCGGATACTGGATTATCCGTATCCGCACCGCATCCCATATCCGCACATCCATATCCGCACATCCATATCCGCACCGTATCCGCCACGGATATGAATATGGATATCCATATTCGCACTGCTTCAAATGCGGATATCTGCACCGCATCCGTATCCGCACCGTTTTTAATAAAAAAATATTAAAAACAATATATTTCATTAAAAACCATTGATCCAAAACAAGTATATAATATACTTCAAAATTCATCTTGACATGAAATTATTATAAAGCCCTTATATATATTAATAACTTATATAGGCAAAATAGTAACTCAAAGATGCGGATAGGCGGTGCGGATCCACAGTCATATCCGTATCCGCACCATATCTGCGCGGATATAAATTTTCTAAATCCGTATCCATATCCATATCCGTTTTTACTTGCGGATATGGATCAGATACGGTGCGGATGAAGATAAAATTGCCACCCCTACTCACACCTAGGTAGGGGCTTGTACTGTGCCCTCCAACCCATGGTTTAAAATCTCGGTACCGGTACGGACCGGTATGAAAATGCATACCGGCCGTTTTTTTTTTTTTTTCGTGACATACCGCCATATACCGCCCATACCGGGCGGTATATGGCATCATACCGCCATATACCGCTCGGTAAGGTTTAAAAAACCGCCCGAAACGGTATATACCGGCCGGTATATACCGGTTTTTGGGGATTCTGGTATACGATATACCCGGTATTTGAAAAAACCGGGTATATTGTGTATACCGGGCCGGTATGGGCGGTATACCGCCCGGTATGGGCGGTATATGGTGGTATGTCACGAAAAAATAAAAAATAAAAAATAAAAAAAAATAAAACCCGGCCGGTATGCATGTTCATACCGGTCCGTACCGTGTGTCGATACGGTACGGTACCGGTATATACCGGTACCGGCCGGTGACCGAAACCGGTACCGGTACCGAGATTTTAAACCATGCCGCCCGGTATACACAATATATCCGGGTTTTTCAAATACCGGGTATATCGTATACTGGAAACCTAAAAAACCGGTAAATATCGGACTTACCGTACCGTACCGACCGAGATTTTAAACCATAAGTCAAACCATAGCATGTCAATTCCCACAGTAATAAAATATGTGATCTACCAAAACTGTTGGCACTTTACTATTGGGAGTAGATCATCCCTCTTATATGCAGTGGGATAAGAGAATAAGATAGAAGAAACAAGAAATTTTAAGCACGGAGAATAGAAGAAACATTTGCCTATGTCTACACTCCACAGTCACATACTCTGTCTTTTCCTTGAAGTACAAAAGATGGTTTACTTCCTTTAAATACGTCAAGTCTAATTAATGTTATAACAAGGTAGGAATTAGGATGCTAGTCACCTCAACCTCAACTTCATCGACACAACTTATTGGCCTAATTAAAATGTTTAAGCTAAAGTTTAGTCATCCCACTTGAGTCTTGATCTCACTATCAAGACCCAAGTTGAACTAACACAGCACCAAATGATACACATAACACCAATTATCAACTATCAACTTCATAGGCCTTAATCACTCGCCTAATGCTTATGCCGGAATTGATAGTAGCACACCTCCTAAGCTTTATAAACCAATACAACATCCAATATATTCCCAATATGGGACTAAACTGGGTATCACAATCTTCCCCACTTATGTCTTGACGTCCTCATCAAGACCCAACTCAAGTCTAACACAGTCCACAATCACACCTAAGTCGGCAGCATGTAAGGCCTAGCCTAGTATCGGCTCCACCTATCTCCTGGATAGCCTTTTCTCACATAGGCTTCCTCACCATTCCTAGGATTGGGTCTACTCTCATACCATTTCTTACAACGAGCTTGATGGGATAACTGACCCATCAACTTCATAGTCATAACCTATTGGCCTAATTAAAATGCTTAAGCTTGTCCTACTTAAGTCTTGATCTCACTATAAAGACCCAAGTTAAACTAACGTATAGCACCAAACCATACAGTATCAATTATCACCTATCAACTTCAGAGGCATTAACCACTCGCTTAATGCTTAAACCAGAATTGATAGTAGCACACTCACCAAGCCTTATAAACCAACAGGTCCAACACAACATCCAATATACTCCCAGTATGAGACTAAACTAGGGTATCACATTACTTTAATACCAACTAGCACCAATCAACTTCCTAGGCCTTAACCATTGGCCTAATGCTTAAGCGGGAGTTCATAGTAGCACACCCACCAAGTCTTATAAACCAACACAACATCCAGTATACTCCAAATATGAGACTAATAAGGGGTATCACAATCTCTTTCCACTTATGTCTTGACATCATCGTCAAGACCTAACTCAAGTCTAACACATAGCCCATAATCACACCCAAGCATAGTTTAAAATCTCGGTACCGGTACCGGTATATACCGGTACCGTACCGTACCGACACACGGTACGGACCGGTATGAAAATGCATACCGGCCAGTTTTTTTTTTTATTTTAAAAAAAGAACTAACTCCAATTCTCCAATAACACATAATTGATGAAGAAATGCTTAAAATTAATATTCAAATGTCAAATACATGAATACAATGTTTAAAATGCGGACGAATGACGTCCGTCGTACCCATACATATCTTCGGCTTCGGGACATACACGGCTAAGGTCAACACCGTAGTTCTCTAATGCCCATATTTGGAAATTTTCCCATGGCATAATGCCATGGTATCCATTATACCACATTGACATTAGCGTTTCTTTGTTGGGATTCCAAGAACTAGACCCTGTATCATCAGTTGAGTAGGTACTGGATACAGAGTAGGTGGATTCAGAAACCTCTTGCAAACTACTCAGCATATCGTGATGGTAATCTTGCAAAGCTGTCGGTCCACCTCCTCGACGCGAGCCTCTCTTCTTGTACACCTGAGTTATTTGTCCGGTACTAGCACCATGGTCATCATCTTGGGTGGCGTGATTGAAGTATTGCTCATTTGTCCATAGATCATCAAGTGGCAATGTTGATGGCACGACGGTGTCTTCTCCACCAGCTCCATCATCATCATCATCTCCTCTGTCTTTTGTGCTGCTACTGCTATGAATGGAGGGCTCGTCTTCTTCGTCCTCTTCTGCTTCTGCAATCGCTTCCAAAGGATCAATTGATCGTTTACCTTTGGCTTTGCCTTTTGCCTTTGAAGGTGTTGCCTTCTTTTTTCCCTTTGATTGGGAAGATGGAGAGTCCGATTTGGATCGGCGTCTTGCTTGCCGAATTCGTTGAGAGTCCAAGGGAGTAATAGCTGTCTTCTGGTTGGCTCTCAGACTCAAGTGCATCAGATATAATTGGTGAAGGCCGAGGTGGTTCGCCTGGTTCATCAAGAAGAGGCTGGTCGCTCTCCATTGCACTCCACCAATCAATTATCGGGTCGGCATCGTCTTGGACGAACTCAACATCGAACGGATCTACATGTCGAATATCTTCGTTTTGTAATGTCCGCATTCGAAGCCGCATGTTGTAATGAACATATACTAGCTTCTCTAATCGGGCATATGAAAGCCGATTGCGCGGCTTGGTATGAATTAAGGCGAAGGTCAACCAATTTCTCTCGCATCCACTTGATGATGTGGTTTGCGAGAGGATATGTGTTGCAATGTTCCGAAGAGTTGGAGCTTCGATTCCAAATTGCAACCACCATTCAACTGCAATAGATTTAAAATTGATATTAGTAACGAGATTACCAATTTTATCATTAATAAATAAATTGAAAAAAATTATATCTACCTGGATCCATAGAATCTCGGCACGATATTGCAAATGGATCTCCGAAATTGCCACTTGAATCTCGGAAATATTTTGATTCATTTAGAGCTTGTGCCGCTTCTCTGGTTGTTGCCGACATTCGTTGTATGACCTTGCGAAGCGGATATAACAAACTATCCGTCGTTCCAAGATCATATCGATACTGGTATGCGGGATTTAAATAATACTCTACAAAAAATTATCAATTTAATAAGTAATATAGCATAATGAATTAAAATAAAATAAATTTCAGAAAATTAAATAAAAAATTACCCGCGATGTGTATGTCCTGACCCATTTGATCCTCCCATCTCTCCGAGATAATGTCGATGAAGGGTTTATACTTGGTTGGAGAAATCATAACCCTCTTGATTTCTTCTTGTGCTTGATGGATGTAGTAGTAGAGATGACCCATTTGAGGCGTCTTTTCCATCTCCACCTGTTGTAGAACCTTGTACAATGGTTCTACGGCGACGACTATCTCCGCAACGCTATCCCAGAACCGCGTGTTGAGGACGTACTTCTCGGTTTGCTTTCCATCATTAGTTCCGACATATCTTGATGTAGACCATTCCTCACTTGTAAACATTGATCGAAGGCCCGCCTTACGTTGTTGGAGCGACCTTAATGCGATGAAATTGGTTGCAAAATGAGTCGCTCCCGGTCGAAGAATTTCATCTAAAATATGGAATTATTATTAGTAATTATCACCTAAACTAATTAATTAATAAATACTATAAATTATTTTTTAAAAATACCTTCTGTAAATTTTCTCATAAGGGCGTGTACCTATGTGTGGTTGTATATGAAGCGCGTAATTTGTTGCCCATTTTTTACCGTCGTATTCACCATCGATATATCACCGATATCTTTCATCATTAGGTCTACACAATGGGCTGCACATGGAGTCCAATATATGTGAGAATAATCCAGTTCAATTATCTCACCAGCCCTTTTGAAATTAGATCCGTTGTCGGTTATAATTTGAACAAAGTTCTCGGGTCCATTCTCCTCGATCACCTCCTTCATCAGCTTCGAGATGTAGAGAGAACTATGGACTTCATCGGATGCGTTCACCGACTTGTGATAGATAACCCTCCTGTTGCAATAGATGAGGAAGTTGATGATGCTCATTCGGGTTGGACCGGTCCAACTATCGCACATCAAAGTGCATCCGTAATCCCCCAATTGCCGCTTGATTCCGTCGATCCATTGATTTATTTCCTTGACCTCTTCTTCAAGGAAAGGTCCTGAAATTTCATACGGAGTTGGAGGGGTAATACCTGGGCCTACCTTTTGGATGGTAGACACCATAGTTCGGTAGTACGGGTTGTTGGCTGCATTTGCGGGAATCCGGCTGAAGTGGAACCATTTGGAGATCGCTCTCCCCAACTCCCACTTTTTGTTCTTGGCCCAAGCATCGTCTATGCGCGGTTGCTTTGATGATGGAGGAGGAAATACCCTGGGATCAAGATCAGAAACATCAACATTAGTTTTCCTACCACTTGCTCCGAGGTTTGTGAAGAATCCACGAAGGCCTCCTCTGCTGCCTCCTCTGCTCGAGTTTGAGGTGCTCTCATGCTAGAACTCCGACCAATATAAGGACCGGAGGGAATTGGACCGCTTCGGTCCATTGCTCCGGCAGCCGAAGTTGAGCCGACGCTGCTTATCCCACCGCTGCCACTGCCGCCGCCATATTCGAATTGAGATCCGGGATAATACATCCGTTCTCGTTCGAATTCAGCATGCTCCAATGAAGCTCGGATACCGGCTTGAAGTTCCGCCTCCTCGTCGTAATGGTCACCTCGAGCCTCATAATGGCCACCGCTGACATCTTGGGTAGCTCGTCGGTCGAACTCGGCTTGTTGAGCTGCAGTCTTAAGACGTTGCTCCTTCTTGTTGTTGAGTTGCGCTTTGAACATCTTCCGAACTTCGGCCGGTACTTTGGCGCAATTGACGACGTCGGGATATCCTCCGGCCAAGTGTTGCTTCAATCGAGTGATGCCTCCACCACGTGAAATCATATTACAGTGGAGGCATTGTCAGTGATGAGCCTTCTCCAACCGACAACCGTGCTGCCATGCGGGGTCGGCTTGAGATTTCGGTGCCATTTCGACAGAATTTCGACGTAGAAATTAATAAAGAGAGAGATTGAGAGAGATTGAGAGTTTAGATGGGTAGAGGGGTGAGTGAGGGTGAAAGAAGTGTTTTGGGGGCTTTATATAGCCCCCAAAACAACCCAAACCTGCCCCAAACGGCTATAGAGCCGTTTGGGGTCACTATTGATCATACCGGGCGGTATACCGCCCGGTATGCATGTAATACCGCCCGGTTTGGGCGGTATGATTCCGACATGTGGCGGACAGCCCGACACGCCAACGGCATTGTCGTGACATACCGCCCGGTATCGCCCATACCGGGCGGTATGATCCATATACTGCCATACCGGGCGGTATATGGCATCATACCGCCATATACCGCCCGGTATACACAATATACCCGGTTTTTTCAAATAGCGGGTATATCGTATACCGAAAACCTAAAAAACCGGTAAATACCGGACTTACTGTACCGTACCGACCGAGATTTTAAACCTTACACCCAAGTCGGCGGCATGTGAGACCTAGCCTAGTAGTGGCTCCACCTCATGTCCTAGGCATCCTTTTCTCGCGTAGGCTTTTTCACCATGCCTAGGGCCATGTCTTGCTTTCATACTATTTGTTACGACCCGCTCGATGGATAACTGAGCCATCAACTTCTTTGGCCTAAATAATTGGCCTAATTAAAATGCTTAAGCCGAAGTTAATCATCCCACTTGAGTCTTGCTCTCACTATCAAGACCCAAGTCGAACTAACACAATAACACCAAATCACACACACCTTAGTCAATGACATGTGAGGCCTAGCCTAGTAGCGGCTCCACCCCAACCTGGGCAGTCCTTTCTCACATAGGCTCTCTCACCAAATCAAGGACTAGATTTTACTTTAATACCAATGAGCACCTATCAACTTCCTAGGCCTTAACCATTGGCCTAATGCTTAAGTGGGAGTTGATAGTAGCACACCCACCAAGATAACCAAGCCTTATAAAACTAACACAACGTTCAATATACTCCCAAGTCCCAAGTCCCAATATGGGACTAAACCGGGGTATCACAATTATTATACTATTGTACGACCTGAACCAGCTTTATCACTTTTGAGGAGCAACTACCATATCTAAGATTAAAAATACTGAAATTTCTGTTTTGCTTTATATACTGTTACTTCAATGATTGTGAATGACATTTTTTATAAAACAAGTCAGCAAATAATACACATTTTGCAAATTGACATGACTATTATATCAGGTTTAAATAACAAGACTACTTTTCTTGGCTTATTCCTTTTTCTTTGAAAAAAATGATTTCTGCAGGCAGTTCAAATTCTTTTGAATTATCGGGAAAAATTGAATGAAGGAAACCTGAAAGGTTTTGATATGTATATGGATGAAAAAGTTAACAAGGACAAGCAAAGCCAGAATGTCGATCCAATTCAAGTGAGTTAACAACATTACTAAGAACTTTTGTCTAATCATTTATTTGCATAAATTTTGGAATAGAATAACACCAGTGAATAACACAAAAGAATGTATTTATAGCTACTGTTCTTAGACTCAGTCTGATCATCATGATATACTTAAGGCACGACTGGCATCAAGTATTGTTTTGGGGGTGAAACGTGGCTGCAGTCTGGATGAAGTCATTTACGTCAACCAATTGATTTATGCAAAATGAAAACGAAATTAAAGTGAAACTCAAAAAATTGCAGATGCATGATAAAACATTCTTTATAATATGAATATCATATGGTTGACAATATGCACTGGCAGATATCTTTTTTTATATTATGGGAATAAATAAAAATTTAATATTAAATAAAGTATTGGAACAATCACTAGCAGTGAAATTAATCAGTGATTAATTACATGCTCACAAACTGGTATAGGAGTTGGAATAGTTTGAAACTTATTCATAGTCTTCATATTATGAATACTCGAAGGAGAACTTGAACATAAAAGTTGAACAAAGTATAAGCGATGTGGTTGTTTACACACATGGAACACCCATAGGTTTTTTCTTTTTGAATAAAGAAACCTGCAATCTATTCAAGAGTGATGAAAAGTTACAGGTGTGGGGGTAGTGTAGAAGTAAAAACATGGAAACAAGAAAGAAAACATAGTAGCAAGAAATCACATAGGAGCAACTACATATCAAATAGCTATTAGTTGGCACATAGTTCAAAAAAAATTGCAGCGGATGTGGCCAGTTGTTGTGTTGTTGAGCTCTCATTCTAAAATATCCTTAAGTTTCTTTCATACCAGAGGAACCAACTCCATACCAACATCAGACGCGTCTTGAAACTCCTAGTTTTGGATGTTTGGCCGTCCCTCCCTTCCCAAGGTAAGATTGCCAATGAGAAGAAGCTACATTTCAATATAGATAGGAAAGCACTCCATCCGCTTGTGCTAAATGGACATTCAGTGAAGAGATGTGAGTGAGATTCATGAGCATTGACACAAAGAATGCATGAGGTGTCAGAGGTGATTCCCCATCTCGCAAGACGATCTCTTGTGAGTAATCGCTTCCTAATCCGAAGCCATCCAAATATTGAAATCTTCGGAGGGAGTTTGCGCTGCCAAATAAAATGAAAGAATCGATCCTTGATACCCCGGAAGATGAGCATTTTATAGAAGCTTTTTGTTGTAAAACCCCCCTCCGGTGTCCATTTCCATCTGATTAAATCTTCCTCCATAGAGTTCTGGATACTCACTAGATCTTGAGCCAAGGAAGCTAGGCTTTCTTCTTCCACCAAGGATGAAAAAGAGATGTCCCAGGCTACAAAAATGCCACTGCTATTTAACATTCGCGCCTCAGAGATAAAACAGCTCGGGTTGTTTGAAAGGCTGTACAGGGAAGGATATTTCGATGCTAAGCAGCCACCAGCCAACCAATTATCAGTCCAAAGCTTAATAGTGTCTGCCCGTCCCACTTGGAAAGAGATACAAGAGAGGAAGACCTCCAAGCGACGGCCCAGCTCCTTCCAAATTGGTGAGGCGATTCTTTGGAAGTTGTTGTTGGTCCAACTATGAAAATCGCCGTAGAGGTGCTGAAGTATTTTGATCCAAGAAAGTTTTTGCCTTTGAATAAGCTTCCAAACCCAAGAGCCCAACCGTGCCATGTTGTGAGCTCGCAAGTCAAGAATGTCGAGACCGACATCACTCTTTGGACAGGTAATAGTATTCCAACCAATTAAACATTTACCTCTAGTCGATTGGGTATCAGCTCCTACCCAAAGAAATTTTCTACGTCTTCTGTCGATTCTAGAGATGACCCACTCCGGAGCTTTGAACATCGAGAGCAAGTAAGCCGCGGAACTAGTGATGGAGCTGTTAATAAGTGTGAGACGACCCGCCCTAGATAATAGTCTTCCTTGCCCGCTTCCCAACCGAGTATCAATTTTGGCAATCAATTTTGGGAACACCCATAGGTTTGCTAGTCCTTTTCTGTAGAATGCCTGGCTGTAGATAGGTGGACAATACCATGGAAGCAGATTACCAATGTAGAAAGTGATATAAACCCCAGAAGATACTAGATTACTATCCCCCAGGTATTGGCTTTCTAAGTCACTCTTAAGTCTTAACTATGCATTCCCGGGTTATTCCTACATGGCTGTACTCCAAATTTCCTCATGTTGCAGATCTCAAGAGACAAAAGTAACTGAAAATGTTGACCCCTGTGCACTGCAGTTGGTGTAGCATGGAAGAAGTTGGAATTAGGCTCCACACTGCTCGACAAAGAGATGGAGCATGAATGACTGATCCAAAAGCAATAAGAAAACAATGAAGCTTGTAATGCAAGGATGAAGACCTCAGAAATCTGCTCTTACCAATTTATGCAGAAGACTAATTATTTATTCACCCATTTTTATGTTTTTTCTGGACTTCTAGCCACAACAAAATTGCATCTTGAAATTACTCGTCCTACATATTTTTTCCCTTTTGCAAAAGGTAAGTAATTAATTAAGAAAAGTGGGGAAGATATACAATGAGTTTCAGAAAATAAAAGTCAGACCAACCACAAGCTGGTTCTGTGACCTAAGGGAACTCACAAAATAACTGACAATGAGGAAACAATGCCGACAACCTTGGTTAAGCAAAATAACACAAAAGAATAACCCGTAGCCTAGGTTAGGCAAAAGAATGATAAATAGGATTTACATCTGCTGCCAGGGTCAAACACTGTCATATCAAAGATTTCCACTTGTTGGTTTGGATGACAGTATAAATTGCATCTCTTTCTAGGATAAACTGAAGCTTTGCAGGGAACTTATGGCCTTATAGGGAAAGAAAGAGATCATACTTAAAGAGTTGCAAACTTGAGTTAGGCAATCTGCTTGCTTGTTCTTCTCTTGATGTGAGAATAGAAGGATACTTCACCATCAAGACAATCTGTTCAAATATTCTTATTCTGAGTCATATGTTGTCATCAATGTCAATCTTACTAGATTTCCATAAGCATTTGATTTCTAGATAAGCTTTCTCATTTGCCAATTACTCATGCTGTCATATGGTAATTGTTGCACTTTTTCTCCTAAAATTCTCCTTTTTGTATGAGTGTGCTACTGTGCTCTTTGTTTTAACATTTTGCCTTCTCTTTTTCTAAATTCCTGGGTTACATGTCCATTTGAAGGTTGACTTGCTTTTGGGAAAAGCTTACTCTGATTGGGACCATGTGAGTGATGCTGTTGCTGTTTATGATCAGCTCATTTCCAAGCATCCTGATGACTTTCGAGGTTATTTGGTGAAGGTAACCTATATTTGATCTTGAAATGTGGTTATCCCTGACAGTCTACTTTTGAAATGAGGAAGGAATCTAGACCATGGAGTTTCCATATGAATCATAAAAGCAGAAGATCTTAAAAATTCTAGTTCTTGATAATTTAGTCTATACATCACATGGAAGCTAACACATTGGCTAAAGCTTAGTTGGAAATATTCATTCCATGCTTGTTCATATTCTCTAATTACATGAAAAATTGGTAATCACATTGTTAAGTAAACCATGGTAGCAACTAATCATATGGTTTTCTTTTTTCCAGGGAATCATATTGAAAGAAAATGGTAGCGTTGGAGATGCAGAAAGAATGTTTATACAAGTATGTATATGGATTTTCATTGTTACTATTTTTATATTTCTAAAAAGAACTCTTGTTTGTTTTTACAAGGACGTTTACTATTGAATCATGTTTAGTGAATTCATGGAAGAGGATATGAAATCATATTATTTGGTTAGCTGGCTTACTAGACATACATAGTTATCAAATTTCTTTTAATAACTGAGATTATGCATATTATTTCTTATCCTCTTGCTGCATGTTCTCCACTATACGCTTTTGTTTTATGCCCTTGATTCTCTTTGTTTTCTTCTAGGTTATTGGCATAAGGGTAACTTCCACAAAAAATCTAGTGACACAATGTTAATTGGAGCTGTCCACATCTAGCTATCACTTCATCGAGGAATTTGATTATTGAATAATATTAATAACTTTTTGATTGAAATCTATGTGGTTATAAAAAGCAGATTCAGGTGGTATGCAGTTGGGCCACTGCATAGTGTATATTCAATGTGTGGGTGTATATGAAATAAAAAAATAATATAAATAATCTTTAGGAACTTATCAAAATAAATCAAACGACAACTATTTGATGATGGTTAGATGGTGATTACTTCATTCGTTGTGATTTAGCATTTGATTGTAATAGGATTATTCAAAAATGAAGGGAGCCAAACTCTTCTTTTAAGGATATTTTTATCTGCATCTTGGAAGCATATTTGTGAATCATCAAATTGCTGGGATCTATGTTTGTGTTATAGAAACAAATATAAGATACCTTGTGCTCAAATTAAAAGATTCCTGCTGATGCATTTTTAGCTGAATAAACCTTTTAATGTTCCCCCAGATCCCAATTTTTTCATATCCTTCAAGTCACTTGTTGAGTAATGTTTTTGGTTCTCCTTTGAACAAACAGGCATTTTTTTGTTTCAAATGAAGTTTGAAGGAGGTTGGGTTAGAAATGTTTCTTAGCTAAAAAAATGGCATTAAAAAGATTTGTTGGTCATCCTATTCTTTTTTCGAAAAATCTAGCAATCTCTTCATTCTCTTGTATTCACAAAAGAACTTGATAATAGAAGTATAGAACAGTCATGGAAGCAGATTTAAGTCATTTCACTTGTAAGATAAGTTACTAAATAATTGGATTCTTTGGTTAAGAGATTTTTAAGGCTTTTGATTGTCTTGGCTAAACTTGACCATAGGAGGCAGACCGCCAATGATTATAAGAGTGACTGAAGGCTTCTATGTGTTGAAGTTGCTCAAGATAGTGTATGAATTTGTAGCGTATCCTCTTTAGTGTTTTATATTTGCAGAATGAAGAGGACTTGTGTCATGATGTTTTTTCATGCATTACCCAAGATATTAATAAAGGAATTGAATTATTTAAATGAAGTTGATTATTTGGTGCTCAAAAGATTCCAAAAAATGTTAAAACACAGCAATTTTCTGCTTATATGCTACATGGTACTACAACAGTACAATACACGTTTTATATCCTATTGTTTAGGATTTTGTATTGCAAGTGAAAATAAATAAGGAAAAACAAAAGATACAAAGAGAAGAGTATGAGATCAAGAAAGCCTATTTGATTGCCAACTGTGGGTAGCACAGTTGGTGGCAACATGTTGTATATTGCCTAGAGATCTAGGGTTCGATCCCTAGTATGGTCACATATTGTGACCCTATTTGATTATGTGAAATTCATTAAATCCATGCATCAAAAAGAGATAGGTCAGGTAAATCACATTGCAGCAACATTCTAAACCATTAACAAGACCTTTTGATTAGGCTATTTATATGTTTAATGCATTCGTTGTTGTGAAATTAGCATGTATTTTCATTTTACTTCTTACACATAATGACTAAACAGCATTCCTGTGCTTCCATCAGGCAAGATTCTTCGCACCTGAGAATGCAAAGGCACTTGTGGATCGCTATTCGGGAAAGTAAATCACCTCCGAGGAGGGAGGTCAGTTTGATTCGGTTCCTTTTATTGTGTGGTGTTATCCTTTGCTCGAAGCTGCTTCTAGCGGTGGCATCATCTAACTGCTTCTCTATTGATTAGCAGTGCAGTTTATAGCTTGGTCTACTTGGTTGGATTTAATTGGTGAGTTGTGCCCAACTTCGAAATGACTAGGAATGGCATAGAGTAGCAGATGATTCACAGATAACATTGAACGTAGTTGCAGATCCACTGCATAAAGTTTTGATATTGGATGCCGACCGTCATCTTCTACTCTTTGTTATGGTGGATTTAATTGGAAGAAAAATGTTATGTGGATTGTGGAATTCAAAATGTAGATGAAAAGTTGTACACTAGATATGGGATTGCATATAATTGTGGTAGATTTTAGCACATGCTTGAAAAAATGAAACTAGCATGTTCATAGTGGAATTCTGTACTGTGAATGGTGTCTAAAGCAGGGGATTTGTTGCTTAGATTGTGTCAAAATATTTAATTTTAAATTTTCAATGCAAGTTAAATTCAAAGAAAATGAGACCTGCAAACATAGTGAGGATACTGGTTTGTCCTTTTAAGTGATAACGGTTTACATATATTGGTTGCAACTAGCAATACCTTAGGGTTATCCATTCGGTTCAAATTGAACTGAATCGAAGTAAATCAAATCAAATTTTTTTCCTACTGAAATTTCAACCTGAATTCGAACTGAATTGTTCCTAAATCGATTTAACCCGAATCGAAATTATTCGGTTAAGTTTCCAATTCGAAAAAATTGATTTTTTTTTTCTTATTGACATGCTTTTTTTTTTCATTTTTCTACTTTTATCGGGTGAAGTTGGAATTTTTTCTTATTTTTTAAAAAAATATATTTACTACTGAAATTAATTAAGATTTGATGTGCAATTTGATTCCTTGAAAATTTATAAAATAAAATAAAAAATGTAACTTGATACAATTGAGGATCAAATCTAGAACCTCTAGTTCTCTAGACCAACACCTTATCCATTGGGCCAAGGAGTCATTTGCAATGAATTAAAATATTTATTATTTAAAATTAGTTCGGTTTTCGAAATTCAAAAATCGGATTCGAACTGAACATAGTATTCGGGTTTGGTTCGGGTCAAGAATCGAATCTGATACTGTTCAAACCAAACTGAGCCGAATAATTTTGTTCGGTTTTTTGGTTTGGTGTAACCCGAATTTTGGACAGCCCTACAATACCTTGCATATTATTTGTTTCATTTAAAGACTTTTCAAGTGAAATTTTTGAAAGTGGTTATTTGACCATGAAAATGTATTTTAAAATTTTCAGAAAATAATAAAAATTCTAAATCAATGAATGAATTTTTTTTATGATTTTTTTTTAAAAAAATAGGATAAATTTTTTTGGTCAACTGGCTACTCAGGACTGGCCCATCCATTAGGCCAATAAAGCAATTGCCTTAGGCCCCAGCCCAAGTGGATGGGCTTGATGACATGCATGTCAATTAATATATGCATGCAGGTGAATTAATGCAGGTGGAAGAATGGGAGATGTGAGGCTATGATACCATGGAATTAATGCATGCATGCTTTTAAAGTTTAATTTAAATAAGAGGATTAAGTAGTAAATACCATTGCAATGTGCTTTTGATTAGCATGATATTATATGATTTGATTAATTAATTAATTTGGGGTGTAATTTAATTATTATTTGCATTGCATTAATTATTTTTAGGTTGTTCTATTATTTACTAATGATTTTTTATGATGAATTTGTATGCATAATCAATTAATTTTTATCTGTTGAAATTAAATAGACTCAATTCAACCTTGCTATTTCGAAAAAAAAGCATTTTTATTAGTTCACAAGTTATAGTTCTCCTTTAGAGGATTTTTAATTTTTAGGAAATAAAAAAAAATAAATTAAAGCATGCAAAGAGACGAACATAAGACATGTATTATTCGACAATTGTCAGATAATTGAATTCCGCCATAGAATTCATTCATCGTTGGAATTAATACGTGGGCTGGGGGTTATGATTCGTGGGGATCATTAGATGTATCATGCTTGAAGTAATTGCATATTATCCGAACAAAATTTTTTGCTTCATCTTCGAACTTTTCATCTTCTTTATATTTGTTGGCTTCAAGCAACTAAGCCTCTAATAGTCGGTCGTTCACAATTTCAAATAAAAGTAATGTCTGACTTCCTCAAACACTTATCTCAAAAAGTTAAAAAAATAAAATTTACATAAAAAATATATTAATTTAATTTATTGAATAAATGAAATGCCCAATTTTAAAATTTTGCCTTGGGCATAATATTTCTTGGGCCGCCCATGTGGCTACTTTAAAGAGTTTTAATTAAAAACACTTGAAAGTGGTTATTTAATCATGAAAATATATCCTAAAATTTTTAAAAAATTACAAAAATTCTAAATTAGTTCATGAAATTTTTTTTGTGATTTTTTTTTGTGATTTTTTTTTGAGATTTTAGGATGTATTTTTTAAATATTTTTTTTAATTTAAATTTAGTGTTATATACTTTGAATAAAAGTCTCTAATATTTTCGAAATTTTTGTCCAAATATATTTTTAGAATCCTAAAATTTATTTTTGTTATAAAAATATTTTTAGAATTTTATTTTTATTTTTTTGAAATTTTGCAAATGTCTATAATGCTTTATTGACTTTTACGGCGGCACGATGAGTATTATCAAAACTTTATTCAGAATATGAGAATTTGTATTCATATTCCGGTTTGGGAATTGAAGTAGTTTTGGTTTTGAGAAATTCATGTTTTGAAAAAAGATTTAAAATAGAAAGGATGCTTAATTCACTTTGCATATGTATGGATTGCAACTATTTTTATTCAATTTACGAATTATATTTTGGGGATGGAATTTCCAAGGAGCACCTTTTGACTAGTCGAATGACTTTCCTTTTGTTAACTTCATTCCCTTCATCTTCTTGTAAAAGCGTGGCTGGTAGAACTCTTCATTATGATAATTAACCACCATTATGATCATGCACTCTCACATATTGGTGAATCAACTACAAGAAGAATCAAACGACTGCTGGAAGAAAGGACATAAGAAGAATCAAACCATCATTTTTTTTTTTACAATTATCTAAATTGTTCCTAAGAATCAAATTGATTTACTAGTTTGATTCATTTTCTTGAATCGAGGTTAGGAACTTTGATGAAATTTTTTTAAGTGATCTTATATTGACAGTTAGAGGCTTTGATTAAAAGTCGCTAAGCATGTCATTTGCATATTAAATTAATGTATATTATTATCCGAAATTGAAATGATGATAAACATATTTTCTATTTAAATTAATTAATAAAATTATTTATCAAGCAACAAAAATAATCAAACTATCATAATGCTTTGGTTCTATATTTATTATGTTGCTAATTAGGAACTTTAGTGAAAAGTCTTCTAAATTCTTATATATGCGTCTTAATATATAGAAAATATTATATTGACGTCTTAATATCATATTCGTCGAAATCGAATACCGCGAGGCCTCAATACCCTTCTTCCTCTCCGATCATCTTCTCCGGTGAGTGGCTTCTCCCTAAAAATCCCTAGATTTCATGTAGAGTTGCCGAGTGGAGGTAAATCAGAGTTGATTTTTCGTTGTTTCTTGCAAGTTCAATGATTGTATGATGTTTATGCTTGCCGATCATGTTTTGTAGGGCACCCTTTTGGGGTTTTGGAGGTGCGGCAGCACTAGGGCATGCCCCTAAGCCCTAGGGAGGGCCGACCCTATTAAGGAAGCTTATGTATGACGTTTGTTATTTGTTTAGGATTTTATTACTGTTTAATTACAGGATTTATAGGTAATACATCATGTATAACTTAGCATTGTTGAGGCCTAATATGGCCGAGTGACCCTAGGGGTGTAGGGTATCCTTAAGGGCAAATGATAAGCTTAAATTTCATGATTTCGTTGCCTTTGTACCGTAAATTAGATGCTATGCAAAGTTAATTACCACATGCTTAAATTTATTTTGGTTTGCTGAAAATTTTATTTAAATGCATGCTGAGATGATTAGGCTATTTGAAGTGTTAGTACAATGCATAAAATATTGATGTGACCTATTGATCTTTATGTACACTATATTCTACGAACTTAGAAATTATTTTGGTGACCTAAACAGTAGTGTACGATAAGGAACAGGTGGTTACAATAGGCTGGAATTATCGTTGTACATATTAAACAAGTCTGGTTGCGATACCCGGTGCGACATTCCCTGGCTTGTAAACACAAGAAATTTAACATGGAATTAGTAGTGAAGTGAACTTTTACATGTTGGCATGAGGGCATTGCCCTCGAGTACATAAATTAGAAAGTTAAACATAGAAATATTGAGGTTCGGATGCGGACCGACATTCCGCGAGACATAGAAAAAGAGGGGTGTTTAGGAGTTGGTGGTCCTCAAAGTTGAAAGTATGAGCCTTATTGGGCCGAGTGGTGCGCATAGCGCACGAAATATTTATGAGCCTTATTGGGCCGAGCGGTGCACATAGCACACGAGACATTATGGGCCTTATTGGGTCGAGTGGTGCACATAGCGCACGAGACATTATGGGCCTTTTTGGGCCTTATCGAGCCGAGTGGTGCGCACAGTGCACGAGATGATATTGGGCCGGATATACCGAGTGGTGCGCTACGCGCACGAGATCATATTGTGTCGGATTGGCCGAGTGGTGCGCTTCGCGCACGAGGTGATATTGGGCCGCACGTTGGGCCGAGTGGTATGCCTAGCGTACGCATGTTCATTGGTCGAAGGGCCTTTCCCGACCAAGTTTTGGGGTGCTGATACTAGAGGGCCTTCCTAGATCGTGAGCTTGAGTTGGGAGTCTAGCTGGGGGTGGTCGACCTAGAAAATACTCCATGAATGGTGGTTGGACATTTAGAGGACAAACTCATGTAGAGTTGGATCAGAATATGTTCATGTTATTTTATTCTGTTATTTGAACTCATAATTTACCTATTGCATTACTTATTTATCTTGATTTCACTTGGTGATGGTCGAGTGACCACTCACTGAGTTCTTGAACTCACCCTCTTGTGTATGTTGTTTACAGAGCGTGATCATTGAGGTATGACGCAGTTGATGGCGGCGGACTCCAGTGGCAATCTCGTGAAATTAGTTGACGTAGTCGAGTAGTCGAGTCGTGTTGGAATTGAGTTTGTTTAAGACATTTAGTGTGTTTGGAATTGTAGTCTTCTATTGTCTAAACTTATATACTAGCATACTTATCTTGTAGTTTCATTGTCTTGCTAGTGAGTTACTACCAAATTGTTTACATTTATGCCATGGAACTTTATCTTTGGATTATGATGCATGAAATGTCTTATTGTTTGGGTTAGGTTTTGGGGTGCATGTCCGCACTCTGGCCGGTCGCATGACCCAATTTTGGGGCTGACAATATCATAAGTGTCGGTATCCAAATACTAACGCCTATAATAGGTGTCAGTATCTATAATATTCTTTGACTATTGACTTCTGCTTGGGATACTAGTGCATATATGTGGTGTCTATATGTGACGTTTGCATATAAGACATTTTCACTTGAATTATATGATGTAAGTGGATAAATGAATTGATAAGTTAACTACACTTGATTGAAAATATATCCAAAGTCTCCAACTAAGGTACATATTTATGTCATGAATAATTTGGTGGGTAAATTTGTCAAACTATTAGAGGAGATGGTGTTTCATATTAATAGTGAAAGAAATGTGTTGCTTATAATATTACTAAACTACCAAGTTCCAAAAGGAAATAATGATATTTAGTTACAATTTATGGTGTTCTATCCATTTTACAAGTAGTTGGGGACTTTGGTGAAAGTTCCTAAATGAGGTAATATATTTGTTTGAACCAAATTGAAAATAAACGAGTTCAAACATAAAATCGATTGAGACATGAATCTGCTGAGTAATGAATTTGGAGAAAAACATAACTTTTGGAAGTATTTGGGAGGTTTTGTTTATAGACACCGGTGATAATTAAAAGCTTAACTATAATATAACTGATGTAACAATAGCATGCATAACAGTCATCGTTGTAATCGTTGTAACTATTTTCACGATTCCTCTCCACTTATTAATCCATGTGTCGCCCATATGTAAGGCTACTTCCATCCAAAGGTCGACTGTGTGTGTTTAAATATTGCTCCATCATTCATTAATGAAGCATTCTTTCCGAGCACTTGTTTTTGTTTCCTCTCACTCTCCCGTAACTTCTTTATGGTATCAGAGCAGTAATTGATCCACTGAGCCGTGATCCCTTTCTTCTTCGTCTCTTCATCATTCTCCACTGAGCAGTATTTTTTTTCTCATCTACCTCGTCGCTCCAGTCGATCATAGAGGCTAACGAAACGACGTCAAGCCATGGGGTGATGAATCCAATCACTCAATGCAGTCAGATCATCACCATAAACCCAGCATCGCAACTGCTGATCAAGCTGATCAAAGCCTCCAACTATCTGGTCTGGAGAACGCAGCACGAGCTGCTGCTTCTTGGGTATGAACTAACCCCTTACATTGATGGTTCTTTACCATGTCCTCCGATCGGAGATCCCGAACGATGGAACTGGCTCAAGCAAGATGGCCTGATTAAACATGCTATTATGGCTTCAATTGAACCTGCTATAACTCCAGTGGTAGCAACTTCTACCACTGCTCATGCTGCTTGGAACAAATTGGCTCTTCAATATGCCAATAGGTCGCAGTCCAAGATCTATGCGCTGTAAGAAACACTTTCTCAAATAACCAAAGGGAGCAAAACTATATCAAAATACTTCAACGAGATTAGATCCATTGCTAATGAATTAGCAATGGCAAATGTGTCGATCAATGAGTGGTACTTGTAATCAAAATACTCGGAGGTTTAAATTCTGAATACAATGATATCGGTGCTGCGATTAGATCGCGAGACACTGCTATCAGTTTGGAAGAGTTATATGACAAGCTTTGTGGACATGAGGCTTTTCTTCAGCATAAACAAGAGAAGCCTGTGATCACAGCAAACAAGATTCAAATCAGAATCAATCTTGACAAAAACAATATTGGAATTAGTTGTTGGCAAAATGGCGACACTAGATGGGGAGTGAATAGTGTGTTTACTAATTCTATTAGCCTAAATCTAATTTTAAACATTTACTTAAGACGATTAAGCAATATGTGATTATGCGATCGAATGCGGAAGCGATAATAAACAGTTAAGCACAAATAAAAAATAATGCAAACACAAGTGATTTATAGTGGTTCGGCCCCAATGCCTACTCCACTACCTAAGCACCCCGCTTAGGATTTCCAAACTAAGTTTTACTAGATTAATTAGTTTCCCTTACAACAAGAACTTTTCACCGGAAAGACTCGCTCTCCAACCGAAGGCACTTCCACACCCGGAAGTATCCCGCCTTCCTACCGAGAGCTCTTTCCCACCTTAACCTAAGGGACAACTAGAATTAACCCTAGTAACAACTAAGTTTACACAAGTGATTTTACTCTTATACCAAGATACCACTTCACACACAGCAAGACCTAACACCCTAGGTCTTCACACAAACAAATTAAACAGTTTGAATAACCGAGAAAAAACACAATCAAAAGAGTTAAGAATGTAAACCAATATTACAAGCTCTTTTTCAAGCCTAGGAACCTTCAACTCGCCAAGAGATAAACTTGAGCTCACACCCGAGTTGAAGCAGCAGCTTCTGCACTTGAAGAAGATGTCGCGGAAAGAGAAGTAACGCAAGCTCTTTGGAAGGCTTCAAATCTTCCTCTTAGAATGCTCAAATGAATGCTGTAGAAGTCAAGGAAGAAGATTAAATGAAGTATCAGATGGTGTATTTATACCCTCGCGAAGAAACGGTTGTTCAACGGGTAGAAAACTATTCGTTATAGACCGCCGGTCGAAGCATCGGTTGATCGGTCATTCGACCGCTAAAACTTTCTCTGTGGTCGATCGACCACCAGACGTAGATCGCGCAATCCGCGATCTTCGGTCGACCCGTCGGTCGACCGACATGATATTGCGTTGCGGCTCATATGTAGGTCGGTCGACCGATTGGTCGACCGCCAGCCTCGGCCTGATTCTTTCACCATCCGGTCGACCCGTGGATCGACTGACGCGATCTTGCGTCACAAGAATCAGCAGGTCGGTCGATCGACGGGTCAACCGCCCGAGCTACTGCTCGTTTTGGGCTTCCATCGGTCGACCGCTCGATCGACCGAAGTAGCTCTACTACTTTCTTTACCTTCGGTCAGTCGACCGAACCTAGGCTGAATGTTATTTCTTCAGCCTATTTCTTCCGCGCTTTATTTTCGGGTTCCGGCTTTCAACGAGCATCATCTTGGAGAGCTTTTGACTTGATCTTTGGACTCATCCAAGCGACTTTGGTGCACTCGTCGATCTTCGGGAAACTTCGCGACGATCAATGTCCTTCCGATTTATCGTTTTCTCCGATTTTTCCTATCGAGGACATCGAAAGCTAATGATATGGAACCTAAAACATATTCTCAATGAAATCATTAGTTTCATGTTTGTTATCATCAAAACCATCAAGACCGAGATTAAGGCTAAGTTTGAAAACCTAAAGCCAACAATCTCCCCCTTTTTGATGATGACAAACATCCTTAAGAAAATATAACATTAAAGCATAAGGATATCAACTAAGGGATTTCTCCCCCTATCAACATGCATAGCTATGAAATAAACTCCTCCTATCAATATGTATGGATTTCTTATATTTTCCTCCCCTTTATACCTATACTTTTCTCCCTTTTGACTTATACATTTCTCCCCTATTTCTTATACATTTCTCCCCCTTTTGACATCAATCAAAAAAGGCAAGAAAGGTCTATCTAATCAAAGGGATGAAGAACACATTTTTATCATGAAGTTGAGACTTCTAACATTATTTTTCATGAGGCATAAAAATCTCAACTAAGGGATGGAAAACACCTACTTAATAGGAAAATTAAATCATACATGATATGAAAGAAATGATATATACAATTCAAGTCTAAATCATGTATGCACTCAATTGATACCAATGTTGTAGTTTATTTTTTTCATGATATTTTTGTTTTCATTCAAACTTTCAATATATCAAGATATGGTCATTTAAATCATGTATATCAAGTTTGAAGTGAAACTAATGTCATTTGATCTAAATTGGAACTTAGCATGTTTTCATTTGAAATAAGCATGAAAACAATGAAAGTGCTAAGTCTCAAGATTTGCTATCTACTCATGTTTTCTCAAATATAGACATCTAAACATCCAACATGAGGTAGTGTAAGACTATGAATTAAGTTTGGGCTTTAGATGAGATTTTTAAGTTACTTTGTTGACTTAAATCAACCTATACTTCTAGTTTTCAAAAATCACCCTTTTAAGTTTATTCAAAATTATATTTTTGAAACCAATTTTTGGATGAAAGATTTGATACCAAATATAGAATGCTCATTTTGATACCAATTATGGGATAAAAATTTTGATACCAATTATTAAATAGTCATTTGAAATGCATGTATCAAGTTTGAACTCAAAATGAATTTAAAAATCAAAGTCAATTTTTCATCCTATATTATTTTCAAATAAACAAATGGATCCTAGCTATCATCCAAAATATCAAAATCATTTCTAGGAATGATTTTACTCAAGAGATTGTATGAATGATGTTATAATTAGAATCCAAATGGTGTACATGAGTTTTTATTGAAGTTTTTGAAGAAAAATCAAACTATAGAAGATTGATATTTCAATTAAGGATGATACTTTAAGTTTTGAAATCTAACTTCAAAAATTCATTATAAATTAGATTCTTGATGAAATGTTTTGAAATTTTTACTAAAGAAACTAGATTTTTCAATGAAGGTATTGCTTCAAGAATCATTTCAAAATTAATTTTCTATTTTTCCTATAAATAATTGAAATTACTACCAAATGTAGGTTGAAGTGATATTTTAGTAATTTTCATTTTTTCTTAAAGCCTCTTCAATTTTCATTTAAACTTTCATGACACCACGTGATGGTCATGTCAAGAGTATATGTCAAGTTTGAAATAAAAATTTTGTCCTTAAGTCAAGATATCAACCTAGCATGGTTTCATTCAAAACTAAACTAGTTTTCATGAAACTTGCCAAGTTTCAATCTTAATATTTAGTCATGATTTTTCAAATTTAATCCTATGGATATCTAACATGAGTAAATCTAAACATGTTCCCCAAATATGGATTGGAAATGAGACCTTTAAGTCAACTAGGTTCAAAAGAGGTATTCATGAAATTGGCCTTTATTGTCATTTCATCCATATCCGTATGAATTTTCCATTCTAAGAGCTTGGAAACATGTCATACCTATTTCTAAACATGTTTATGATGATTTTGACTTAAAATCAAATGACCAAGTCAATTGATACCAATTGTGGTTTGTTGACTTGGATCAAGCTTTTCAAGCTTAAGTCCCCTAAAGTGATATAGATATCACATTGTTCATCTAGACATGAATTTTCAATTTTAACTTTCTAGACTTATGTAATATGTGTATCTTAAACATGTTCATCAAATTTTAACTTAACATGGAGTCTCTAAGGAAGAATTTAACCTGGAGCAAGTTTTATTTAATCAAGATTATCATGAAATTGTCTAAGTTATCAAATTATTTTCTACTCGTGAAAGATCAAATATTCATCATGCATAAATCAATCATGAGCATAGAGACATCATTAAACATGAAATTTTAATTTCTTTTTTTAAAAAGATTTTTGCAAAATCAAAATCATGCTCTCTTTTTTTTGAAAATTTGCCCAACTTTTTCATTTCCTTTTTCATTTACTTTTAGATAGCATTGTCTTCATTTACTTTCATAACTTGCAAGTAGACATCATTAGTATCATAATAAAATAATATGTCAACTAGCAAGCTAACGAACTAAATAGCAAGGTTTAATGCAAATTTTCATTAGAATAACTTAACTTATTCTAGATAGTGAAGATTCATTTTTAAGATGGATACCATGATTTTAAAATGAATCTAAGATATCTTAAATTGTGAAATATTTAAAGAATAAGATCTCAACCTATGTTAAACTAGTTTGGACTTACAAGAAGGTCTCTAATAATGAATACCAACCTAGAGCAAGTTTCATTTGATGAATTTTGCCTAAGTGTTAAAGTTCTACCTACTCATGAGAAATCAAGGATTTGCATGCAATTCAAGTCATGAGCATAGAGACATGATTTTAGCTTAAACAATGAGGTATAACACTAAGATTTTGAATTAATTAAAGTTATACCTAATTCATGATAATTTGTCAAACTAATCTTTTTCTTCCTAATTAGCCTTCCTAAAACCTTATAACTTGCAAGTATACATTTTAAGTAGACAATGAAATTAAATCTACATGCAAGCTATCAAACTAAATAGTGAAGAGAAAAATCAAGTATCATTTATCAAATTTCACTTCACTAAATAGCATGGATTCATTTGATATAAATCTTCATGATAACAAAATGAATCAAGAGATCTCAAAATATAAAATATTTGAAATATAAGATCTTCAACCCTTCCTATTGGTTGAAAACTGAAAGGCCACAGTGTGCCTACGATTTAGAACCGCAAGGTCGCTTTGGCCCATTACAGGCCACCGGGGTCTCCGAAGAGACCGGGAAATCAAAATTTTTTAAAAAAAACATTTTCAAATAACTCTTTTGCAAGAGCGGGGAAAATAATCAATTTAAAGCATGTATCATGACTCCAACTTAAATACGACAAATCAAAGTAAGGAGATGATACCAAAGAGTTTGATGCCAAATTTACCATAGGCATCTAGTGCAGATGAAAACTTTGAAGTTGCAACCATATAGGGATCATTCCTTCAACTCATTGGTCAACTCCAACTCTTCATCAATCTTTCACCCTTGTGTGGAAGCTCCCCCTACAATAGAACATGAAATTTTTGGTACCCAAATGGCTTTGGATCCTTGGGGGTTAGTTGGCCTAAGTATCCAAAGTGTCTTAGCAACACTTGAATTCTTTTTAAATGTACAATCATGGATTGTGTGGCCATAAACACCACAACAAAAATAATGTCCATGAAGCTTTTTCATTTCATTTTTAACATGGATATGAGATTTATTTTTAGAATGCTTATCATGTGAAACAAGATGAGTATGAGCATTCTTAGACAAATTATTTTTCTTTTGAGCATGAGGTTTAATAATAAAATGTTTGATATGAGAAGCATGATGTGCATAAGCATTCTTGAAAGAAACATTTGTCTTTTGAATATGAGGTTTAATGGTAGAATGTTTAGCATGAGATTTAACATTAGTATGAGCATTCTTTTTACTAGAATTCTTAAATGAAGAATTACTAGATACATTACTAACCTTCTTGTTTAAAAAAATAACCTCATTTTTCAAATCATTCATTGATTTGTGAATAGCATGCAATTGAGTTTTCAACATGCTATTTTCATTCTTTAATATGTCATTTTCATTTTTCAAATCCTTAGTGTCAATACTTAAAGCATCATGACATGGATTGTTGACACTAATTCTTAGCTTCTCATTTTCTAATTTTACATCATGCAATTGAGAGCTAAGATTTGAGTTTTCTTTCTTTAATTTTTTATTCTCTTTATCTTTTCTAATCAACAAGGCATACATGTTTTTGTATTCATCCATCAATTCATCATAAAGCATATCATGAGAATTAGATGAACTAGTATTACACTTTTTGTTATTATGACTAGAGGAAGAAGAGTGTACCTCATCATTCATGAGACAATCTTTTGAATTAGCTTCATAGCCATGGGAAGAGGATGCTTCATTTGAGTATGATGATGATGTGGAAGCATTTGGCCTCTTCTTTGCCTTGTTCTTCATGAAAGGGCAATTTTTCCTTACATGCCCTTTCTCTTTGCATGCATGGCACACTGCCTTCCTTTTCGGCTCTTGGTGCTCCTATGACTGGAGACACTATGGGCTTCAAAAACCATGTTAGTATTGGGTGGATGACAATTGTCATCACTCCCCTCATCAAATGTTTTGAGCTCTTCGGTTTTTGCATAATTATCAAGCATATTTAAAGTAGCTCAAATATCGAAAGCGGAAGTGCAATGCATGATCTTTTCAAAAATCTTATCATCCAAAGAACAAAATAAGCAATTTGTAGCTTTAGCATTTAACTCAAACATGCTAATTTGTTCTTGGGTCCATGCATTCATATTTTCCTTAGGTTCTATATATTTTGACTTAACCATATTAAAAATACCTAAACCTTGAGTCTTTAAGAATGTATACATTCTTCCTTTCCAAAGACCAAAGTTTAATTCATCGAATCTAGGAGGTCTAAACGCTATCGACTCTAGAGTCATTTCTAGATCGAGACGAATTGTAGAAGGGATGGTGAAATCACAATCTACGACCCGCTCTGATACCAATTGTTGGCGAAATGGCGACACTAGAGGGGGGTGAATAGTGTGTTTACTAATTCTATTAGCCTAAATCCAATTTAAACGTTTACTTAAGACGATTAGGCAATATGCGATTATGCGATCGAATGCGGAAGCGATAATAAACAGTTAAGCACAAATAAAAAATAATGCAAACACAAGTGATTTATAGTGGTTCGGCCCCAATGTCTACTCCACTACCTAAGCACCCCGCTTAGGATTTTCAAATTAAGTTTTACTAGATTAATTAGTTTCCCTTACAACAAGGACTTTTCACCGGAAAGACTCGCTCTCCAACCGAAGGCACTTCCACACCCGGAAGTATCCCGCCTTCCTACCGAGAGCTCTTTCCCACCTTAACCTAAGGGACAACTAGAATTAATCCTAGTAACAACTAAGTTTGTACAAGTGACTTTACTCTTATACCAAGATACCACTTCACACACAGCAAGACCTAACACCCTAGGTCTTCACACAAACAAATTAAACAGTTTGAATAACCGAGAAAAAACACAATCAAAAGAGCTAAGAATGTAAACCAATATTACAAGCTCTTTTTCAAGCCTAGGAACCTTCAACTCGCCAAGAGATAAACTTGAGTTGACACCAGAGTTGAAGCAGCAGCTTCTGCGCTTGAAGAAGATGTCGCGGAAAGAGAAGTAGCGCAAGCTTTTTGGAAAGTTTCAAATCTTCCTCTTGGAATGCTCAAATGAATGTTGTAGAAGTCAAGGAAGAAGATTAAATGAAGTATCAGAGGGTGTATTTATACTCTCGCGAAGAAATGGTTGTTCAACGGGTAGAAAACTATCCGTTACAGACCGCCGGTCGAAGCGCCGATCGAAGCATCGGTCGATCGGTCATTCGACCGCTAAAACTTTCCCTATGGTCGGTCAACCGACTGGTCGACCGCCAGACGCGGATCGCGCGATCCGCGATCTTCGGCCGACCCGTCGATCGACCAACGCGGTATTGCGTCGTAGCTCATATGCAGGTCGGTCGACCGATTGGTCGACCGCCAACCTCGGCCCGATTCTTTCACCATCTGGTCGACCCATCGGTCGACCGACGTGATCTTGCGTCGTGGGAATCAGCAGGTCGGTCGACCGACGGGTCAACCGCCCGAGCTACTGCCCATTTTGGGCTTCCATCAGTCGACCGAAGTAGCTCTGCTACTTTCTTTACCTTCGGTCGGTCGACCGACCGATCGACCGAACCTAGGCTGAATGTTATTTCTTCAGCCTATTTCTTTCGCGCTTCGTTTCCGGGTTCCGGCTTTCAACGAGCATCATCTTGGAGAGCTTTTGACTTGATCTTTGGACTCGTCCAAGCGACTTTGGTGCACTCGTCGATCTTCGGGAAACTTCGTGACGATCAATGTCCTTCCGATTTATCGTTTTCTCCGATTTTTTTGATCGAGGACATCGAACGCTAATGATATGGAATCTAAAACATATTCTCAATGAAATCATTAGTTTCATGTTTGTTATCATCAAAACCATCAAGACCGAGATTAAGGCTAAGGTTGAAAATCTAAAGCCAACATTAGTCTTCCAATTGGCGAAGGTCACCGCAATAGTCGAACAGCCCTCGACAACCCAATTGGCGACCTCCTTCATCTGGGCAAGGCAATAGAACAAGGCTTCAGTGCTAGCCATGTGAAAAATTTGGCCACTCCGCTCACACTAGCAAATCCAGATCACACAATCATGAAGAAGCGCAAGCAAATTTCATCAGTCGGCAATCAAACTCTAATAACTAGTTGATGGATTCTTGAGCATCACATCATGTAACAAGTGATAGTCAATCACTACATATGGCCTCTGAATACTCAAGTGATTATGGAGTTACCTTGGGTGATGGTAAGAAAATCCATATTACTCATATTGGTAATTCAATCATCTAGAACTTAGAACTCAGGGAGCAATTTTATTCTAAAGGACATTGTTTGTGCTCCAAACATACACAAGAACTTAATATCAGTTTTGCACTTTTGCATTCAAAATAATTTGTCAACTGATTTTTTCCAAATTACTTTGTTGTGAAGGATCTTCGCACAGGACTAATACTTGCTCGCGGCCAGAATAAAACCAACATGTATGAATGGACTGGTGGTATATCTCCTTCTGTTCACCTAACATCTACATCCAGTAAGGCTTCACTCCAACTTTGGCATCATAGACTCAGCCACCCCAACTTCAGAACACTTAAGTACATGCTTTATACTATTAATTTATATGTTTCCAATTCAGTCAAACAATAGTGTAATGCTTGTTCTTGCAATAAGAGTCACAAGCTTCCATTTCTTGAATCCACATTACACAATAGTAAACCCCTTGAGCTTTTGTATTCTTATGTATGGGGACCTTCTCCCATTACTTCAGATGATGGCTTCAAATATTATCTGTTAATTGTTGATCACTTTACCAAGTATATGTGGTTATTTCCTATTAAAGCCAAATCTGAAGTTTTCAAAGTATTTACTTCATTCAAGTCACTTGTTGAAAAATATTTTAACACTCATATTCTGAGTATCTACTCGGACGAAGGGGGTGAATTCATTGGGTTATATGACATATTTGCTAAAGCCAATATCCAACACTTCATTTCTCCTCCATACACTCCAGAGAGGGTGAGCACAGCTGAGAGATGCCATCACCATATTCTTGAGACTCCAACCACTCTCCTTCACCATGCTTCCATTTCCCTAAAGTTTTGCCCTTACGTATGCACTGCGGTTGTTTTCCTCATCAATAGGATGCCTATTCATGTATTACAAGGAGACTCGCCATATAAAAAACTATTCAAACTCTCCCCCAACTACATTTCTCTGAAGAGTTTTGGCTGGCTGTGTTACCCTTGGCTTAATAAAATTGCCTGTGTTACCCTTGGCTTAATAAAATTGCCTGTGTTACCCTTGGCTTAAGCCTTACACTGCAAATAAATTAGAACCGAAGTCTCGACCTTGTGTATATTCGGGTTTCAATGTTAAGTATCATTTCTATTAGTGTTTGGATTTATCTACCTCTAAAATCTTCAATTCTAGACATATTATGTTTCATGAAGAAACTTTTCCTTTATTTTCAACATAACCATCATCATCTTCCAGAGTTGTGTGAGTCTAATACTTGATTTGCCATTAATCCTATCTCCACATTGCCTCATACTTCAGTCCAAACAACTTCAAACTTGGACATAGCTCGGCCACCTCCACCCATTCAATTCCATCACCAGTTCATCCCAGTCATGAACAAGATTCGACTTCAAGCAATGATCAGTCCTCAGAAGTTCCTCAACAAATTCAAACCCAACCACCTTCCAAAATGAAAACAAGGTCTCAAAACAATATTTTTAAGCCATGCATATCTCTGGACTACAGTGATCTATCTGCCTCATTAGAAACTCTAGTGACATACAAACAAGCATCAAACCATACTGAGTGGAGACAAGCAATGACAAATGAAATTGAGGCACTCAAAAAGAATGAAACTTGGACTCTGGTTCCTCCAAATCCAACTCTAAATGTCATTTGATGTAAATGGATATTCAAATTAAAAAAAACTTGCAGATGGCAGCATAGAGAGATTTAAAGACAGGTTGGTAGCCAAGGGCTTTCATTAAAGCCCAGGTATTGATTTCCACTCGACATTCAGTCCAGTGGTAAAATCGACTACTATTCGAATTGTCCTCACTCTATCAACACTACATAATTGGCCTCTTCAACAATTGGATGTTAATAATGTCTTTCTGCATGGGCATCTTGAGGATGGCATTTACATGATTCAACCTTTAGGTTTTATCAGCAAGGAAACCCCCTCCTGTGTATGCAAGCTACACAAGGCTATCTACTGATTAAAACAAGCTCCCAGAGCTTGGTTTAATGAATTCAAAGGTTACATCTATTCCATTGGATTCAGGGAATCAAAATTCGACAATTCTCTATTCATTCTTAAAGCCTCTCATTTCAAAATCTATTTGTTATTAATTGTATGTGGATGACATTATTTTGACAGGAAGCCTAGTGTCTAAAATTCAAGAGATTTACAAGAAGTTATCATCCAAATTTTATCTCAAAAAGATGCAACCTTTGACTTACTTTCTTGGAATAGAAGTCAGCAAAACTCCAACAGGACTGCTACTCCATCTCTCAGAAAAATACATCACTGATATTTTACATAGATTTCATCTGTCAGATGCCAAAAGTATTAAAACACCTTTAGCTTCCAAAAGTGTACTGCAATTAAACGATGGCACTCCTTTGACAGACCCGCATCAATACAAAAGTGCTATTGGATCACTACAATACCTGAGCTTCACAAGACCAAATTTATGCTTCACAGTGAACCGTCTCTCTCAATTCATGAACTATCCCAAATACTCTCACTGGCAAGCCTGCACGCAAAAGGGTCTTAAGATACCTTAAAGCAACTCAGTCATTCAGTCTTCGCATTGAACCATAGCTTCCGCTAACTTTCAAAGTTTTTTCTAACTCAAACTGGGGGGAACATCGATGACAAATGCTTGACGATTGGCTACATCTCCTTTCTTGGAACAACTCCTATTAGATGGTCTTCTCGGAAACAAAGGAGTATTGCTCGTTCCTCTACAAAGGCAGAGTATCGAGCTCTAGCCAATGCAGTAGCAGAAACAAACTAGATTCAAAATCTGCTAAAAGAGATCGATATTAGTCTCCCTAATGTTCCAAGCATTCTCTGTGACAATTTGGGCGCTACATTTCTTTCCAACAATCTTGCGTTCAACAATCGAATCAAACACCTAGCAATTGACTATCACTTTGTTCGAGTGCGGGATAAAACTCTCTCCATCAGCCATATTTCGTCTAATGATCAGCTTGTAGATTCCTTAACTAAAGCTGTTCAGACCAAGTTGTTCCTTGATCACAGAACCAAGATAGGTATTGTTGACACATTACCTATCTTGAGGGGGCGTATAGAGACTAGTGATAATTCAGAGCTTAATTGTAATATAATTAAGGTAACAGTAACACGCATAACAGTAATTGTTGTAACTATTTTCATGATTCCTCTCCACTTATTAATCCACGTGTCGCCCATCTGTAAGGCTTCTTCCATCCAAAGGTCGGCTGTGTGTGTTTAAATACTGCTCCATCATTCATTAATGAAGCATTCTTTTCGAGCACTTATTTTTATTTCCTCTCGCTCTCTCTTAACTTCTTTTATTGTTATGGTTTTGATAGTTAATCGAAGATTATTACGTCGTTGGTAATTTATTTAAAAATTATCATACTTTTGATCCTTTTCTTTGGTGCTGACAGTTTTAATTAAATTTGATGGTGTTTAGAACACGTGTCTTAAAATAAGTGGCCCTTATAATGTGGGGCACCATACTATGTGTCTTTCTCTTTCTATCTCTTCATTAAATGAAGAGAGAAAAATTAGAGAGAGAAAAACACACGTGAGGTCTCGCACCAGTGAACTCGCACATAGCATAGAATAAATCGTGGATGTGATGGGGTATTTAGAAGGAAGTGTGGATTGATGACCCTTGGTGCATGTCAAATCCTAATATGAATTAAGTAGCTAGGTGCCTAAACAATTAATATCCTAATATCGTATGAATGAATGCGAAGACTATTATATAATAAAATAAAGTTCCGTACGGCCACCACCAGTAGATAATTCCAAAGATTATTATAGAATGATGACGTGGCTCATTATTAATTTGTAAATTATCATGAATACTGTAGTATATTCTAATTGATCAGGGCCTGGCTGTAGGCTGTAGGTAGTAATATATGAACGTCAAAGACATCTCTAAGACTAATTAAGAGCCTTAATTAATTCTAGTGTTCGCTACCCATTCCGACATTAGTGCTACGTCGACGGGCAGGGCTGCAATGGAACTCGGTTCATCCAATGACTCAATACACTTAGAGCCTATTGCTTGGCTTGCACATTCCTTGACCTATTGACAACCACTAAACATTTCACGCTTCATCTTTGTTAATACTTCAAGTTCATTTTTAAAACCTATATATGTTCAATTATTATAATATATTTATAATTTAATGATCGATAAGTTCGTGATACTTTATTAACTCGCAAATTATATTATTTTTTTAAAATTTTAAACCTAAAGTTTTACTGATAGATTTACGATCCAATTATGAAATTAGTTTTACATGAAATACATATATATATAGTTAAAATGATTAAATAATTAATTATTAAAGATAGAACTGCACTAATCATCAAATTATTAACATGATATATATAGAACATTAATATTAAACATGAAAATTAAATATGGCATTAACATAACATTAATTTGGAATACGAAAACTAAACGTGATACTAAATGCTAAAATTAAATATTAAACATGATTTCAAGAAAACTAAACATGAACATATTGAAAACATACCTTGATCGGCAAATTGACGATCCGACAAACTTCTTCTAAATCTAAACACCTAAAATAAATTAAATATAATTTAAATAAAACAAAATTTATAAATTATAAATTAAAAGTTCATAATAGTATAATATATATTAATATAATTATAATATAATTGAAAAAATATTATATATATATATACCGAGGGCGGCCTCCCGCCCTTAGCTCGAAAGGGAGAGCTCTCCCTTCTGCCACAGGAAGGAGAGAGAGAGAGAGAGAAGGGTTCGCGAAGGTTAAAATTGGGTTCTCGACGACATTGCAATGGCTGAATGTGGTAGCAAAACTCGATCGTCGAGCCTTCGCTATATATTTTGTGACACCAATTCATCACAGTCGTAGAGTCATCGTATCTACAACCGTCATATCACCATTGCAAATAAGTTGTTGCATATTGCAAAACTTCTAGTAGTGTTGATATTAGTTGATCAATTTATAATTTGATATGAATTAGCATCAATATTATTTTGTTGTGTCCGTGTGTTAATATTGTATTATTGTGCAATGTTATTAATTTGAATTCAAATTATTCAATGATTTCAAGTTTTGAAGATTTTTCTTATTAATAAATGATATTCTTTTTTAATTTTCAAGAATTTTGAGATGTTCTTTTTCTTATTATTATACATTTTACTTAGGGGTGTGCATGGGTTCCGGGTAGACCCGGAACCGATTGGAACCGACCCGATTGGGTAGGTTCCGGATAGACCCGAATTAAATTCGAGTAGGGTCCGAGATAAAAATTTAGGAACCGGTTAAAACTGGCTCCGGTTCCGGGTCCAACACATCGGGTACCTGGAATCAGAATCGGAATCGGTACCCGAAACCTGTACTCTGAAACTTGTTTATTTACAGATTCCAGGGCACAAGTTTCAACATGGTATCCTGTTGGACCCTGTATATTTACAGGGTCCATAACAAGTTCCAATAGGGTACCTTGTTAGAACATGTTCATTTACAAGTTCCAGGACAGGTTTCAATAGGATATCCGGAACTTGTACCCTGGAACCTACATATATATGAACAGGTTCCAACAGGATACCCGAAATCAGAACCAGAACCTGTGGTTCCGGTTAGGGTCCGGTTCCAGGTTCCAACAGGGTATGATCTGGTTCCAAAACTTAGGAACCGGTCCTATACAGAGTTGGGTTCGAGTATAATGAAAAATACAGGATACCCGGACCCGCTCACCCCTAATTTTACTCTGAATACTAAAACTTTTTGGATCTGCCAACCGCATTAAAGAAAATGTTTTCGGATTAACTACCAAATATATATAGCTCTCGTTTTATATATTTTAACATATATATTTAAGTAAACAATATTTATTCTCGAAAATCAATGAAACTCCATAACGCGGAGAGAGGATTTGGCTACAAAATAAGTTAGCTTAGATCTACATTTTAGGGGTCACATTTGGAACCGAAATTCAATTTTGGAAAGTGAATTTACGGTTTAATTTTAGTTTCGGTTAGAGAATACAAAAATCGATTAAATTGGGTTCGATTACGATTATTGGTTCATGGATAATTAGTTACCAGTATAATTAATTATTTTGATAATTTTTAGATATTTTAAAATTTAGTTTACTAACCGGTTAACTGGTTAGTAAACGAGTAACCGATTTTATTCAAATCGAATTAACTAACCAGTTTCAGTTATCCAACGGATAATCGAAACGAGCTGATATATTTCAGTTTCAGATACTATTTTTTGAAATCGAATCATTTCGATTTCGGTTAACGAGTTTTTAATTCGATTTATGTTTCGATTAACCACGAAAAATGCGGTTAGTACCGAACCGTTATCATCCCTACTATATTTTGCTTCTTTAAGTGGGAATCTTTTAGTGCTCTTGTGTTCTTCACGGTTCAACCCGATGGGTTTCTTTTGTACTTGAATTAGCATGTGCTTTCTTTTCATTATGATTTGGTGCTAGAAATTAGTTTGGCATGAACGTAATATTCGGAGCTTCAACGCGATCAATCACCCATTCGTTGAGCTGGTAATTGAAGGAGGACTCTTTATAGATAACCTCCTTCCCTTTAGGTGATTAATTAGTGTACTTGTTAGTTCCTTCCTCCTTATTCTTCCTTTTCTTTTTCTCTTTGTGCTTGTATTATTAACTCTCTTGATAAATATGCAATTAAGTTTTCTCATGTTTGTCGAGAGGGGTTGGTCTCATTCTCACAAATTTTTGTAACAAGAAAAACTGATGCGGATAATCGGTGATATATAATTTATATTTATTCATCTTTATCTTAACCTAATAAATTATTAATTTTCATAAATAACTCAAAATTTTACCAACTAATTAAGTGAAAATAGATAAAGCAATTCTACTATTGAAATGTTTTTCAAAGAGAAATTCGCTTCTCAATTCGCATCACGATTCAATTTTTTTAATATATATATATATATATAAAGCCACTATTTTATATAGGTAATTGCTTTTACCTCATAAAATTATAAAACACTTCACTTTGTTTATAAAATGGGCATTAATTATATTAATGCCAACCATCAATCCTCTTTTATTAATCATTCATTATATGCTGTCTTAAAAAAATGGCACATCCTCCAAAAACTAAATATGAAATTAGCCTCACAATGATTGCTATTGCCAAAACAAAAGATATTAAATCATAAACAAACACATTAGTCGGCATGCATGCTCTGGACCAATAAACCAATTCGCTTACTAGGAAAGAGAAAACCATGATGTTAACTTAAATAACAATTATCTATCTTATTGCATTTGGTGGCTCTTTTGACCCACAATTCATCTCTATATCAAACTCTATATTAACCCCTACAAGTAAAACCACAAAGATAATGCTTAAACTCAACAACTTGATCAACTTAAACAATCTTGCCAAATGATCATTAGAATCAGGTGGGTGCGGCTCAACCTTTATATATATATAACTAGGTCATTAAACTATCCAAGGAATGATTTAATAAAACAAAGGAGGGAGGGGCAAAAGAACAGTGCTGTGCTTGTCATACACAGATGACAGACCCATGGGAGATGCATCCAAATGCCCTCGGCGGCCTCATGTGCCCAGCACAGCAAGAGTAGGTCACAAGTAAAGTCCGGAATTCCAATTGCATGCTTTAGTGATCTGCTTCTTATATTCCACCTCTATACTTTCCCTTTATTTTTTTTGAACCCTTGCATCGCCCTTAATGATTGACCTCACGCTACCTCATGATACTTGTAGGACACAGCAACCCATTTCCTTAACAGCCTATCATCACTACTTGCTGTATTTTAATGTTAACCCTAGCCTACATCATATCACAATCATCATATCATCAAGCCTGAGCTGCTTCCACTGCCTATAAGACTCGGCTTCAGTCCTCCGAGCGGTCTCATCATCTCATGGCGGAGCTGGGGAGCACGGCGGCGATCCGGTGGTGCGGCGGAGGGAGGGAGAAGCTGCAGCACGGGAGGAGGCTGAGGAGGATGCGGCGAGGGGCGACGGTGCGGCTGGGGAGCCGGAGGCGGAGGCTGCTTCTCCGACGGCTGGTGCGGTGGTCGACGCAGCTGCGGTGGCGGGTGGTGGTGGAGCTGCTGGGGCCGCTGAAGAAGGTGCTGATGGAGATTGTGGCCGGCAGGGAGCTGGTGCGGTCGCAGCACTTGGCTTTGCCTTTCGTCTGTAACTTTCCGCTTCCCCTTGTATGATTATAAGAGCGTGAGATTGAAGTAAATATGGTTTGTAAACAGAATTAAAAGCTTTGTGTTTTGGATTAAACTAATTTTTATCTTCCTGTAATGTTTAAGTCGATCGATGGCAGATTGAACGACTGTGGAAATTTCTTGTATTAGTAGCGATGTTTACTGTGCAGTCACGCGCGGACAGGGAAGGAAGTGACGACGACTGCATGCTATTGCTAGCTGTTGACTGCAAGTCTCACATGTCCACGAGCGTCCGCAGACTTAATTTATGAGACCGTCGCACATGCACGCCATTAACTTGCTCTCAGAGCTACGCATATGTGTAAATATAGAGTACAATGAGGACGTACGCATGCAAGAGAATTAGCACCGGCCTGTCCATATTTTAATTACTTGAGAATATAATTTGTCAGAAACAGAAAAATCATAGCTAGATTTGTCGAAGCAAGGAACGGAATTGGGAAAATATAATTTGTTCGAAACCAAAAAAAAATTGAACTAGAGCCAAAGAAGGCGAAAAAAACTAGTATATGGAGCCTGGCTCCATACTAGTTTTCTTCAAAAAGATCATCTATTTCATTTTTTTCTTGGAAACACGTACGGGTTATTAATTAAATTTAAGATTTAATTATATTTTTGATTCCTAAAATATTATATGCTTTTTTGTTTGATCATTTCTTTTTAAAAAATTTCTGTTTAGTTCTTCAAAAATGATTTTCGTTTTCGTTTGATCAATTCGTTAATTTTTACTGTTAAGTGTCAACATGACAATGCTGACATGAATTAAAGAGTGACCAAACAAAAAAAAAATGAAATATTTTAAGAAATTAGATGAAAAAATATATATATTAATAGCCTAAAATATAACAATATATATTTTAATAACCTAAAGCGTAACAATATATAATTATATTGTAGATTATTAAAATATATATTTTTTCTATCTAGTCTCTTAAAATATCTATTTTTTTTATTTGGTCTCTCTTTAATCCATGTCAGCATTGTCATGTAGCACTTAACAACAAAAGTTAACGGAGGTCAGTAAACTTTAAAAAGAAAGAATCAAATAAAAAAATATAATATTTTGATAGACCAAAAATATAATTAAGCCAAAATTTAATTATCTTGTCACCCCACTTAGCATGTGGACGATCAAGTTTACTGACCTAAATTTAACATGTGGAACCAAGAGTAGTTGGTACAAGTGGTTTCACACTTGTTCATCTTAAATAAAATTTTAAATTAGAATTTTACTAATGAAAAGAATTATTGTTGAGAGAGCTTTACCCATCAGTTTTATATGGAATCAAAGGCGCAACCAAAAAATTATCTCAGGAGATAAAATATAAAATCGAACATCACATGGACAATTACATGGCAAAATAATATTTTATAATATTTCCAAGAGGGACAAATATAATTAAACTAAAAATTAGAAATTTAAATTAGGGTAAATTACACTGACCTCCCCTGAGGTTTAGTGAAATTACACTGACCTTCCATCTATTTGTAATTTTATCTTATAATCCCCTTGAGTTTTGTAAAAGATTACACAAACCTCCCCTATTATAAAATAAGATTACACAAACCTTTCCTGAATTTTATAAAATATTACACAAATCTTTCCTAAAAAAATTACTTAAAGATTACTCAGGGGAGGTGATAGTTACCGGGACAAATTGGGGGGTTAGTGTAATTTTACTAAACCTCAGGGAAGGTCAGTGTAATTTACCCTTGAAACTAAGTTAGTTTTTGAAATTAAGTTTTTATTTTTATTTAAATCAAATCAAAAAATAATTTTTTCTAACCAAATAATATCTTATATTATTTTACCTTTAATTTACCTAATAACTAGTGCTTGCAAAAAGACATCAATATTTACTCATTACGACACTGATAAATATTATATTGTCGATATAATTATCTGTACTTAAAATACCTTTCTAATCATACCTAAATTCATTACTTTATCTTCTTATATTATTTTATCATATATGGATAATTTTTCATAACTTCCTCTCCATCCAAATATATATATAATTAATATGTATAATATTGATATATAAAAATTATGACATTTTACTAATACTAATTCTTCGTGCTCGAGGATTAGAGTAGTCCAATCTAACTTGATGTCTCTCCTGATCAGATGCAATTCCGGCGGAAGAGGAGAACTACAAAAGACACTCTGCCGCTCAACTTAGTAAAACTCCCATATAGTAACAGATTATAGAACTTAGCCTACTTGAGACGTGCCGTATTTATATTTATTGCAGGTGGAGGTGATGGTGTCACTCAGTAATTTCGTGGGGATATTGCTCAGAATGGGTCGAAGCTGATCCCAGAGATGACAGGCTTGTAATGACGTATCCGTCGTGATAAGAAAGAACGTGGATGTCCATGTATGGTTAGGTGGAGCCCCCGGCAGAGCCGTCTGGTTTGGCTCGAGTTGGGTTGTCGGACGTTGTTGGGTCTAATTCGATCGGACCCAATAGTTCCAGTCCAAACCATTAATAATTGTAATTAATTAAGAAATTATAAAGGATATATTAATGTAAGAGAATCATAATTTTGTTATTTTGTGTTTAACTATACTATTTTTTGTTGATGTATTTTCTAATATTTTTGAGAAACAAATCAATTTTTTGAACCAAATAAAATCAAAGTTACATAAATAATTTACTCTGAATTAATAATAATAATAATAATAATTAATTTATATATTATATTTTAGAAAACTACATAAAATATGAATATAAAAATGATAACATAATTATTGAATGCATATATATGTTTATAGTTTGATAAATATATATGAAAATTATTAACTTTAGAGGAATATATGCATAAATAATTTTCAGAGGATAATAATGCCATTTCCAGTTTTTTTGTCCTCGTGTTAACAAAAAAAAATGAAAGTTAATTCTCATGACGTATGTACAATTTTTCAATATTGATAAGGATATACATGCTAAACTAAAGGTGAGAGGGATAAATATGGAAAATCAACATTTTTGGAAGGATGTCATATTTTGATATCGAAAAGTAAAAGAAATAATTAATTTCCAAGTAGCTACATAAAATCTATTGTGAATAGTTAAATCAAACTAATTTTGTCAGCAGTGAATTTGTTACGAAGAAATTGGATCTTCCTGTAAGAATTTAAAATTCAAACCCCAAAAGAAAAAATATCAAAACGAGTAAATTCAGAAAAAATACAAAGAACATCAAATTTATGTGGTTCAGCCCGGCGGGGTACCGGATCAACTCCATGGGGAGAAGAGAACACTTGATTTTATTAGGAGGAGAAAACACGGCCAATTCAAGTGCGGAATACAACTGATTAATAAACTGTAAAGAAAAAATACTGTCTATTCTCGAATATTTTTCTGCACTCCGAAATTTGGATTCCTGCTTCTGCCTAAAAACTGTGGATGCGGCGTCCTTGATCTTCTTGCTTCTGCCTAAGACGGTGTGAAGGGGAAGAGAGCCGCTGGAAAGGAATCCTGCTTGAGAAACAGGCTAGATGGGAGGCTCTGAGAATTATTGGGATGATATCTGAAATTACATATTAGGCCCCTATTTATAATACAGAGGGAGAGCCAATTCATGCCTAATTTGGTGGAGAAAAAATCTCCAAGGATTTTGCTGCTCCGTCTGATTTAATCGGATGGCTGAAATGCTTCTTTTGACCCAGAAAATTAGCTTGTGTTGATCAAGCCTAATTTCATAATGGATTCGGGTTTAAAATGATTCAACCCTCACAATTTCCTCCTTTGATGAATTTTAAGCCTGATGTAGTCTTCTCCTCTTCTCCCAAGAGCTCTGTAGGGCTAACCTACACCATGAATCAATCTTATCAAGTTCAGACAGTGTTCAAATTTGGCCGTTGGTAGTACTTTAGTCAGCATATCTGCAGGATTATGAGCCGTGTCAATTTTCTGAAGCTTTATTTCTCCTTTTGAAATAATATCCCTAATAAAATAGAATCTGACGTCGATATGCTTCGTTCTTTCATGGAACATTTGATCTTTTGACAGATGAATTGCACTTTGACTGTCACTATGCACGACTATGTTCCTATTTTGAGAAGTCAGTTCTTTTATCAAGTTCCCTAACCATATTACTTTTTTAATCGCTTCTGTAATAGCCATGTACTTCGCTTCAGTGGTAGAGAGGGCGACAGTGGGTTGTAGACCGGCTTTCCAACTTACTGCAGTTCCACCTATAGTGAAGATATATGCGGTGATTGATCTCCTCTTATCAAGGTCACCGGCATAGTCCGAGTCTGAGTATCCTGCAAACGATTCATTAGTTCCACCAAAAATAAGGCTGGCTTTTGAAGTACCTTGTAAGTAGTGCAGGATCCATTTGACTGCCTCTCAATGTGCTTTTCCCGAATTTATCATGTACCGGCTGACAACACTGACTGCATGTGCTATGTCTGGGCGGGTATAGATCATGACGTACATAAGATTGCCAATTGCACTTGCATAGGGTACCTGTGACATGCTAACTCTTTTTTTTTCATCTTTTGGGCATAGTAAGTTTGACAATTTGAAGTGTGCGGCAAGAGGTGTCTTGACGGGTTTTGCTTCTTGCATGCCAAAGCGCTCAACCACCTGCTTTACATAACTCTCCTGTGTTAGGTACAATTTTCTTTCTTTGCGGTCTCGCTTTATCTCCATCCTAAGGATTTTTCTTGAAGCCCCAAGGTCCTTCATGTCAAATTCACCCTTAAGGTGTGTCTTTAGCTTGTCTATTTCAGTAATATCTTTTGCCGCAATGAGCATATCATCAACATAAAGAAGCAGATAAATCATAGAACTAGTTGTTTTCTTTAAATAAATACAACTGTCAAAAGATGATCTACTGAAATCAATACCAAGCATGAACTGATCAAACCTCTTATACCATTGTTTGGGAGATTGCTTGAGGCCATAGAGTGACTTCTTTAGGAGACAGACATGATCAACCTTATTTTTCTCTTCAAACCCTTCTGGTTGTGCCATGTAGATCTGTTCTTCTAAGTCACCGTGTAGGAAAGCTGTCTTTACGTCAAGCTGTTCTAACTCCAAGTCTTGCATGGCTACTAATGCTAGAAGAACACGAATAGAGGTATGCTTAACCACAGGAGAGAAAATATCTTTGTAGTCAATATCTTCCTTTTGACTGTATCCCTTTGCTACTAGCCGAGCTTTATAGATACCGTCTTCTTTGAGTTTGTAGATCCACTTGCACCCAACAAGTTTCTTGTGCGGTGGAGGCTTCACGGTTCCCAAGTATTATTTTTCTGCAGGGATTTGAATTCTTCTACCATAGCTTCACGCCACTTTCTTGAATCAGTCCTATTTAGGGCTTCTTTGTAGGAGACTGGTTCTTCAGTGCATGGAGTTTCTTCAGCCGCTACTAGAGCATATGTAGTGACATTTGCATACCTAGGATTAGGACGTGGTGCTCGCCTAGGTCGGTTGAGGGCGATGGAATAAGGATTCTCCTCCTCAACTTGATATTGCTCCTCCTGGATCCTGTGTGGCTCCTCCTGATCCCGGTGTGGCTCCTCCTGGACCTGAACATGTTCTTCGGTGGCCTGTTCTGAAGCAGTGTCATTGGCTTCTATGGAAGGCGATCTAGATGCAGATGTAGGGAACCAGAATTCTTTGGTAGCAGGCTGAGGTGGTGTTTCTTCTGGTGGCACTGTAGGTTCCTGTGAGTCCTCCTCTTCTTGGTTCTCCTTTTTCATTTTCAAGAGTACATGTTCATCAAAAATTACATCTCTATGGATTTCTGCTTTATAATTATTTATGCACCACACTTTATAGCCTTTCACTCTGCTAGATATCCTAAGAAAATACATTTCTTTGATCTAGGTTCTAATTTCCCCCCATTCACTCTGACATAGACAGTGCACCAAAAATTTTTAGATGGTCATAAGAGGCTGGCAACCCGGTCCATTTTTCCTCAGGCGTCTTGAATTCAATGGATGAAGAAGGAGATCGGTTTATCAAGTAGCAAGCGGTGGATGTAGCCTCTGCCCAAAAACTTTTAGAAAGGTTAGCATTAGAAAACATACTTCTTACCCTTTCTATGATGGTGCGGTTCATCCTTTCTGCTACTCCATTCTACTGAGGTGTGTAGGGAAATGTGTAATGTCTTATGATCCCTTCTCTGGAGCAAAAATCTTTAAATTCTCCACTGCAAAATTCTAGGCCATTGTCGATTCGCAGGGTCCGAACATGTCTACCGGTTTGCTTCTCAATCATTGCCTTCCAAGACTGAAATTTAGAGAAGACATCAAATTTATTTTTAATAAAATAAGCTCATACCTTCCTGGAATAATCATCAATAAAAGTGAGCATGTATCGAGCTCCTCCTTGAGATTCAACCGGTGATGGCCCCCATAGATCAGAGTGGATGTAGTCCAATTTTTCTTTTGCATAGTGTTGCCCTGTGGAGAATGAGACTCTTTTCTGTTTGCCATAGATGCAATGTTCATATAAGTCTAGCTTAGCAAATTTTTATTTTCCAAGTAGCCCCTTTTGTTCAAGTATTAGCATGCTCCTTTCATTAATATGCCCTAATCTCATATGTCATAATTTAACAATATCATCATCAGAGTGTTCAGAAGTTACCATAGCCGTACCACTTGTTACTGTTGTGCCTTGCAGGATGTAGAGTTAGTTTACTTTTAGTGCTTTCATTACTGTTAATGGCCCTTTTGTGACTCTGAAAACTCCATCTTGGCCTGAATACTTATATCCCGGTGCATCTAGAGAAGATAAAGAAATTAAATTTATTTTAAGACCTGGAACGTGCCATACCTGAGTTAGAGTCCTTGTAATACCATCGTGCATTTTAATTTTTACTGAGCCAACACCTACTACTTGACATGATGAGTCATTTCCCTTTAGCACTTCCCACTACTACAAACTTGGTCTTCAGCAACGGCTATCAGCAACGGCCGCTCAAGCCGTTGCTATTTGCAACGGCGTTCTTACGGCCGCTCGAGCCATTGCAGATATCTGTATCTGCAATGGCGTTCTAACGGACAACCGAGCCGTTGCGGATTATTTTAATTATCAGCAATGGCTTTCTGACGGAAAGGCGAGCCGTTGCTGATTATTTAATCTTCAGCAATGGCTTACTAACGGATAAGTGAGCCGTTGCTGATGATAAGTTATCAGCAACGGCTTTCTAACGGGCGAGTGAGCCGTTGCTGATAAGTTTATATAGGGCACGCTCTCGCGCCCGACCCTTCTTCCTCCCGCTTCTGCCGCCGCCGCTCCTGCCGACACCTTCGCCGCTGCTGCCGTTGCTGCCGACGCCGACGCCTCTGGCCGACGCCTCTCGCCGCCGCGCCGCTGCCGCTGCTGCCGGTATGTTGATCGCATGTCGGGGGGAGCAGCGCGTCACACCGGCGGCTCTGTTGCATTTGCAGTGCACGCAAACCGTATGGTAAGTATATCTTTTAATTATATATTTTATTTGTTATTATGTGTACTAATTAATGTATTTGTTTTGTAAATGTAGACGACGGTGTCGGATGACGGGAGTGTCCAGCGACCCTCCCCGATGGCGGTGTTTGAGCGGACTCACCGTCGAGCACATGGGACTGGGGAGTACATCGACAACCGCGCTGCATACATTATGGTAATTATATATTTGTTTAAATTATTCATTATATATTTATAATTTAAGTTTTATGATAAATATTAAACAAAAAATGAAACTCGAGTAGGAGACCTACAGCCAGACGGTGGTGCAGCGTGGGGGTACCCCCGAGGACTTTGACGCAGCATCGTGGGTCGAGGCCGCAGGTGGCTGGGACCATGGCCGCGTATATGGCTTCGCAGATAGTGGTCATGCGCGAGCCGTACTAGGGCCACTTGGGGCACCGACCCCTCCGGTCGCTGGTGAGCGGCCGTCCACCTCCAGATCCAGTTATGATCATAGTAATAGGATAAGGACACTAGAGGAGACGGTCGCGCGTCAGACTGAGTTGATGGAGCGCCAGAGTCAGACGATGGCGAATATAGAAGCTATGCTACGCAACTTGTCGGGTCATCCCGAAGCAGGCATCTCTTCGGCATCATCTAATCCATCATCCTCGAGTCAGTCCACGCCGGTGTACACTCAAGCACTCCAGACCCCGCCATATGATCCAGGCCATCCTCCATCGTCATCGTGAGATTTTGTTTATATTGACTTTGTTACTCAGATATTGAACTTGTTTAATTTATATTGACTATGTTACTGAGATGTTGATACTTCAATTTTACATTTGAATTGTGTTTATACTATCGTGGATAATTATGAATATAAATATAATTATTTTGATGTATATCTTGGTGTGTTTGTGATGTGTGAATGAATGTGTATGAGATGTTTGTGATGTGTGAATGAATGTGTGTATGAGGGTATGGGTGTGTGAGTTATGTATCAGATAAATGTATCAATGTATCAATGGAAATTTGAAATTTTCAAATTTTCTGGTTGCAGGTATAGGTCATCAGCAACGGCTTTCCCACGGGCGTCCGTGGGAAAGCCGTTGCTAAAAGTGTATCGAAAGCCGTTGCTGATGACCTACAGCAACGGCTTAGCGACGGAGTTTTACTAACGGTGTTGCTACGGACTCAGCGGCCGTTGCTATTAATGGTATCAGCAACGGCTCCGGGTCTGTGGCAAAACCGTTGCTGATAATATTTTTAGCGACGGCCCAGTGGCCGTTGCTGATAATGTTTTGAGCGACGGCCCGAGCGGCCGTTGCTGAACCGTTGCTAAGTCATCAGCAACGCGACTTTCTCTCACGGCGCTATTGCAACGGCTCAGCCGTTGCTGATGACCATTTTTCTAGTAGTGTCCTCACCATCAGCATGTTCATATGTGGCAAATCATTCTCGGTGTGGTGTCATATGATAAGAGCAACCTGAATCTAAAATCCATTCATCTTGAGATCTAGCATAACAAGCAGAAATAGTAAGTATCTCTACTTTTTCATCCTCATCAGCATAGGATGCTTCCCCGTTCTGATTTTGTTCCTCCAGCCTCCGTTTCAGCTTACGACATTCTGATTTGATGTGTCCCATCTTTTTGCAATAATAGCACTGCACGTTTTTGGATCTGGATTTAGATATGAACTTATCCCGGCTTTTGTCCCGTGACCTGTTTCGTCCTCTAGTGTTTAGGGCTTCTCCACAACTTCTAGAGGATCTTGTGGTAAGTTGAGAGTTGACAACCTCCTTGGATACTAGCATTGTTGTCACTTCATCCAGAGTTATAGTATTCTTGCCATACAATAAACTTTCACGAAAATTTTTAAAAGAAGCAAGGAGAGTAATTAGAAGCATAAAAGTTTTATCTTCTTCCTCAAATTTAACTTCCATATCCTCAAGATCAGCAAGAATAGAGCGGAAAGTGCTAATATGATTTTTAACAAAAGTGCCATCAGTCATGCGTAAAAAATATAATTTCTGTCTAAGTGACATCTTACTTGTAAGAGTTTTATCTTGGTAGATTGTGGCAAGCTTTTTCCATACATCTGCGGCGGTCTTTTCTGATGCAACTTCTCGTAGTGCCTCGTCGCAGACGCTCATGTACAAGGTGGCTTCAACACTTTCATCGGCTCGGTCTTTTTCCCTTTCAGTGCCTTCCATTGCATCTCGCCCACGAATAGTGTCCTGAAGGTTCTCTTTGATCAAAATTGCTTTGATCTTCAAAACCCATAATGAGTAGTTGACATTATGGTCCAATTTTTGGATTTCATATTTTGTCCCTGACATTGTGGATTGTTGGCTCTGATACCACAACTGTTAGGAAAAAATTGGGTCTTCCTGCAAGGATCCAAAATCCAAATGCCAAAAGGAAAAATACCAAAACAAGTAAATCCAGAAAAAATACAAAGAACACCAAATTTACGTGGTTCAGCCCGGCGGGGTACCGGGCCTACTCCACGGGGAGAAGAAGGCACTTGATTTTATTAGAAGGAGGAGAAAACACTACCAATACAAAAGCGGAATACAACTGATTAATAAATTGTAAAGAAAAATACTGCATGTTCTCGGATATTTTTCTGCACCCTGAAATCTGGATTCCTGCTTCTGCCTGAAAATTATAGATGCAGCGTCCTTGATCTTCTTGCTTCTGCCTAAGACGGTGTGAAGGGGAAGAGAGCCGCTGGAAAGGAATCCTGCCTGAGAAACGGAGTAGATGGGAGGCTCTGAGAATTATTGGGATGATATCTGAAACTGCATATTAGGCCCCTATTTATAATATAGGGAGAGAGCCAATTCATGCCTAATTTGGTGGAGAAAAAATCTCCAAGGATTTTGCTGCTCCGTCTGATTTAATCGAATGTCTGAAATGCTTCTTTTGACCTAAAAAATTAGCTTGTGTTGATCAAATCCAATTTCATAATAAATTTGGGTTTAAAATGATTCAACCATCACAGAATTAAAGTATATAATCTATTTGGGACATAAAGTATATATGAGATCTGCTTATGGTCCTATACCTACCTCGCCACCTCTTGTAAATCTTCTCCACATTCATCTCACCACCTCGGCCGCTCCTCCTACCTCACCTCCGTCGACTCCAATGTCCAACTCTCTTCTATCGTATTCATCTTTATTTTTCTGTTGACTCCTTCCTTTCTCCCCCGTATATATGCTCCACTCTAATTATTCATATCGAGCACCATATAGGTATTTACATCGTTACGTGATTATAAGTATTCAAATTTATTTGAAGGACATTTAATAAAAAATAGATATTGACTGATAATCTTGTTGCTATACTTGCAGATGGTGATGTTGATTATCAATAAGATTACCTGAGCATACCAAACACTGAATGTAATATTATCAATAATTTAAAAGGTGGCAATCTATCCTTGTAATCTAGTTAACAATGCACCAAATGCAAGCTAAATGTTTTGCTCCATAATATTGTAGTAATTGATAAATATTATCAAAACATTAATGTGGGCTGAAGTAGACTTGGGCTCAAGAATTAGGTACCAAGTTTAGTCAGGAAATAAACAAGTACAACAAATGAACCAAAGTACTAATTAAAAAATTAACTGTGAATGGCAAACGATCTTCAATTTAAATTAAGAGCTACTGAGACAAATTATACAGCAAAAGAACTCTTAACAAGAATGTTAATATTGATTTCTCAAAGATGTAAACATCCCTGCTTGAACAGCAGTAATCAAATACTCCAAAACATGAATCCCAAATTCACCGAGAAGGATATCAGTAAAATTCAAATATGCAGTAAGAAAAAAAAAAGGCAAATCTACCCTCCTTGGCATACAAAAAACTCAAAATCAGAATCCATTCATCTGCCAACACAAAAATATTCCACAATTAGACTTGAAGGCATGCTCTCAAGATGGAGTTGGCCACTCCTTTCTAATCTCAAAGTAGTATGACATATCCAGGTAGCACTTTCCATCATCATCTACAAACTGCAATACATAAAAAGAAGCATCATGAAGTGCTATTTTTTCCCCTTAATTTACATAAGAAAATCAGAGAAACTATATACTAATAATACCTTTGTTCTGGCAGAGTAGGAACCCCTTGCAAAATAACCAGCAGGAGTAGTATCTTCTTCCAGTTCATATATGTATGGTTCTTTCTGAGGACTGAATGTTCCCAACATTACCTTTGTACTGTCCACTGGATATAGATTGATACAAGATCATAATAAACAAATTAAGATTGCATATGCTTAATTAGTTGTGAAGAGAAAATAGCCAATGAAGATGAGCTAGCTAGTTTGATCTTTGAACCTTTCACTCCAGTCTTCCACACTGTGTTTGTGTATCGGAGACCAGAAACAATGTTGTTTGACACAGTGAAGGTGAACTTGAGACGGTAAGGGCTTCCATCTTTGAGTGCAAATGCGTAGCCCTTGTCGTCCGCGACGAAAGGAAGTGGCAGAACAAGATCCTGTCTTCCCGGACTGACGATTGTCAGATTCAGTACCTTCACTTCTGGATCATGACTCTCTGCAATGCACTCCCACCCAAATCAGAATCGAATGCTTAAGGTTTACGACATAGAATCAGCATATTAGCTCATTAATATTTTCTATATATAGCACTATGATCACTCATCAATATATTATTCTTTATCAAACTTTGCCAGCGAGATCAAGAAAGGTATATATACCTCCAACTTCAGCGAGATCAACATTTCCAAGGAGCTGCTCCTTCCACTTCCTCAAACTCTCATCGTCCTGATCACAAGCCATGCACGTCGTCACCACATCAGATTAGATTCATCATGAACACCGAATAAATGAACAGAAATCCAGACCTTATCCATCTCAAGCTGTTCTTTCAGCGGAACCGGCGGGCCAAGCACGACGGCTGTCTTCTCATTGTCGTCATCGCCGTCCAACGAGCTAAGGGAAGCGCAGCTGAACTTCCTGGTGATCTTGTCCTCGGTATCGCTGGTGGGCTCGCTGTGATCATTAAGCTTCTCCATCTCACCTTCGTTGCGGTCCATGTCTTGGCAAGAAGAGAAGGCAGCAGATTTGGAGCCGGAGGGAGCTCCTATGGAAATGGACATTGCCCACTCCACTTGGACCTGGTGAGAAGGGCACGGGCTTAATTTGTTGGTCTCAGGAGGCTGTGCTTTTCGGTGGAAGGCCAAGTTGGCTAAATGTAGGGAGACATGTGGAGGGAGGAGAAGCACTGTGTTGTTAACCACCACACATGAGCAGCTCATTCTTAGCTTCACCATCCATTAATTGAGACAATATTTTTTCTTTGGTCAGCTTTCTCCAAAGTCCATATATATCTAAAATTAATGCTTGATTAAAGGCCAAGTAAAATTCAATGCTTTTAAAAGTAAGTAGAAATCCGTTTTTGACTAAGTTTATTTTTGGGATTGAATGAACATATAAATACATATAGATGCTTTCAGCTATTTTATTCTAGAAAAATTGGAAGGACATTTATTTTAGGGTAAATTACACTCCTCCCCTGAGGTTTAGTAAAATTATACTGACCTCTCTTCTATTTGTTCAAATTTCAATCAACTCCCCTGAGTAATCTTTTTAGGGAAGGTTTGTGTAATCTTATTTCGTTATATGAGAGGTTTGTGCAATCTTTTACAAAACTCAGGGGGTTACAAGATAAAATTACAAATAGATGAGATGTCAGTATAATTTTACTAAACCTCAAGGGAGGTTAGTGTAATTTACCCTTTATTTTATAAGGTAATAAAACCTTGGTATAGAAGGTGCCTGATGATCGGAGTAGTCTGATCCGGCTTAGGGCCTCTCCTGATCAGGTGCAACTCTTGTTAAGAAATTAGTGGACCTAACTTCATCCCAAAAGCTAGCTCATGAGGAGAGAATTGCCCAAAGTATTTAAAGACTATCTTAACCATATTTTTAACCAATATGGTACTTTAACACACTCCCCTCACGCCCAAGATTAGACATCTAGAGCGTGGAGTTTTGCAAGATTGGACATCTGCGGGTGGCACAATATCAACCAAAGAATTGGCTCTGATACCATATTAAGAAATTAGTGGGTCTAACTCACCCCAAAAGCTAGCTCATAAGGAGAGGATTGCCCAAAGTATTTAAATGCTCTCTTGGCCATATTTTTAACCAATGTATGTTGGACTTTAACAACTCCGGCGAGGGACCTGCAAAAGACACTATGAAGCTCATGTTAGCGGGACTCCAAGGTGGAGGTAATAGAAAATAAAACTTAGATTACCTGAAGCGTGTGGAGGTGATGATGCCGCCCGACAATCTCCACTACAAGAAAAATGAGCATCAGTGACGACAATTTTGTGACGGTTAAAATCCGTCACAAACTATGATAGATCTGTGATAATTTGAAATGAATATTCTTTTTTCCAAACCAGTGACGGATTTGTGACGAAAATTCGACACAAGACGGTTCCGTCACAAATCAGTCGCATAAATTTTGGATCAATTTGGCCTAGAATTTTTAATAAATAGCATAAGTGACATAATAGTGACTGGTTTCATTTCCGTCACTAATATTCCGACACTAATCCGTCATTGATTTTTTTTCATCTTATTTGTCACTGAGCCACCGCATAAGAGTGACAGATCAGTGACAGCAAAATAGAAATTCATCACAAAATTAAAATAAATATTATTAAAATAAATTTTATCATGTTTAGTCCCACATGGGTTAAAAATATTTTTTACCTATTCTTAACCATTATAAATATAATTTTATAGTCTCATATAGATTACTTTTTCTTCTCCTAACTTTCTTGAATGTTATAAATATATACCTCTAAGATTAAAATTTTTACTAATCATGCTATCTTTTATAATTTTATTTAAAATATTATAAAAGTATAAATAATAATATAATATTATATCATTATAGATTATTATATTATAATATTGTAATATTATTATATTATTATATTATTATATTATAATAATCTATAATATAATATAATAGATATTTTTAATTAATAAGAAATTATAATTAATATTATAATTAGTACAGGAAAATTTATTTTCGATCATCGACATCAATGACGAATTTTGTGACGAAAATTTTTCCGTCACTAATTTTTGTGACAGACACATCCGTCACAAAAGAGCAAATGGAGCATTAGCCACGAGACTTTCAGTGACGGATTTTGTGACAGAACTTTCCATCACTCATACCCTTTAGTGACGAATTTTTCTGTCATTGATGCATATTTTTCTTGTGGTGCTTGTGAGATATTGCTCAGAATAGGTCGATGCTGATCCCAAAGATAGTGGATCCTATAATGGCGTATCCCTCAAAATGTCCTTGTATGGTCGGGTGGAGCCCATGGGAAGAGCCATCTAGTCTAGCTTGAGTTGGGTTGTAGGGCGTTGCTAGGTCTAATCTAACCGGGCCCAATATTACTAGTCCAGTCCACAACCCCCAAACTCGGTCACTACTAAAAATTGGTTCTTCAGGAACGGCTATCAGCAACGGCGTTCTTACGGCCACTCGAGCCGTTGCAGATATTAATTACCTTAGCAACGGCTTTCTAACGGACAAGTGAGCCGTTGCTAATGATTAACTTATCAGCAACGATTTTCAAACGGCTAAGTGAGCTGTTGCTGATAAGTTTATATAGGGCACGCGATCGCGCCCGCCCCTTCTTCCTCTTTCTTTGCCCGCCGCCGCTGCTCTCTTCCGACGCCGCTACCGCCGCCGCCGCCCCGTCCTCGACGTCTCCGGTTCCGACCTCCGCCTCCCGTTCGATTCGAGGTATTTCTTGCCACCTCTGACCCCCTATTTGTTAGAGCTGGCCGAAACCCTTAAAATAGGGTTCCGGCCGGCAGCCGATGGTTTATGCAGTGTCCGGACACAGTGTTCGGACACTGGACTCCGGCGCCGAAAATGCTTATATAATATTATTTTTATATATATTTTTAATTTTTAATTAATGTTTGAATTAATTATTTAATTAATTATTTAATTTGTTAGATTAATTTTTAGGGTTTAGATTAATTGTTATGAATTTTAGATTAATTGTTAGAGTTTAGAGTAATTTTTAGATTAATTTAGTTAGATTAATATTATGTTTTAGATTAATAATTGTAGGTTAATTATTTAAATTAGTTAAAATATTAATTAGTCTGGAGTAGTCCTCAGTGGACTCGCGCCGGAATCGTCCACTTCGGACTTGCGGCGGAATCATCAATTTTGGACCGAATATATGAGACCAGCTCGTGGCATTATGGTTGACGGATCGATGGCATGAGGTTTTTAGGACTGCGGCTAGAAACCGCATGTCGGGGGGAGGAGCGCGTCACACTAGCGGCTCTGTTGTATTTTCTGTGCACGCGAACCGTATGGTAAGTATATCTTAATTTTAATTATATATTTTATTTGTTACTGTGTACTAATTAATGTATTTGTTTTGTAAATATAGACGATGGTGTTGGACGACGGGACTATCCAGCGACCCTCCCCGATGGCGGTGTTTGAGCGGACTCACCGTCGAGTGCATGGGACGGGGGAGTACGTCGACAACCGCACTGCATACATTATGATAAGTATATTTGTTTAAATTATTCATTATTTATTTATAATTTAAGTTTTATGAAAAATAGTAAACAAAAAGTTAAACTCGAGTAGGAGACCTACATTCAGACGGTGATACAGCGCGGAGGCACCCCCGAGGACTTTGACGCAGGAGCGTTGTTCGAGGCTACAGGTGGCTGGGACCACGGTCGCGTGTATGGTTTTGCAGATAGTAGTGATGCGCGAGCCGTGCTAGGCCCTCTTGGGGCACCGACCCCTCCGCATTCTGGTGAGCGGTCGTCCACCTCCAGGTCCAGTTCTGATCATAGTACCAGGATAAGGACACTAGAGGAGACGGTCATGCATGCTATGCTACGCAACATCTCAGCTCATACCGGAGCATGCATCCCCTCGGCATCATCTGATCCATCGTCCTCGAGTCAGTCCACGCCGGTGAACACCCAAGCACTCCAGACCCCGCCATATGATCCAGACCATCCTCCATCATCATCATGAGATTTTTTTTATATTGACTTTGTTACTTAGATATTATACTTGATTAATTTGTTTTGTTTGGATATTGATACTTCAAATTTGCATTTGAATAGTTTTTATACGATTGTGGATAATTATAAATATAAGTATAATTATTTTGATGTATATCTGGGTGTATTTGTGATGTGTGAATGAATGTATGTATGGGTGTGTGGGTGTGTGAGTTATGTATCAGATAATGTATCAATGTATTAAATAAAAATTTAGAATTTTAGATTTTTTCGATTGCAGGTTGTAGTCATCAGCAACGGCTTTCCCACGGTCATCCGTGGGAAAGTCGTTACTAAAAGTGTATCGTAAGCCGTTGCTGATGTCATACAGCAACGGCTTAGCAACGATCTTTCACAAACGGCGTTGCTACGGACACGCGGGCCGTTGCTAATAATTGTTATCAGCAATGGAACCAGGTATGTGGCAAACCCGTTGCTGATAATATTATTAGCAACGGCCCGAGCGGTCGTTGCCGATATATCCGTTGCTAAATTATCAGCAACACATTTTTCTGTCATGGCTCTGTTGCAACGGTTGGGGCTGTTGCAAGCCGTTGCTGATGTCCATTATTCCAATAGTGGATTAGAGTTTGGAGGACTGTGTGTCGAGCTCTAAGTGATGTCAGTTTGCGAGCTCGGTTGTCACGTACAGGATGTGAGACTTCTTATGCGACTATTCGTTATCCACGCTGGATGTGATATTTACGAGGAAGAGGGGGGTGCTCTTCGAGATGTTTGTCATATGTATGGTAGATATATTTTGACAAGAGAGTAACTATAAGCAAAAAATCCAATAGGCAATTTTTGAGGTATTTGAGCGTTGGTTGTGAAGGGACATGGTTTTGCCCGTGAAGAAATGAACTGCCCATCGGAGGGGTGGTTTTTTATTTGGGTCTATAAGTAGCCCCCTCAATGTTACTGTGTTTGTTAAAGCATGAAGTGGGAGGTTTCGAAGATTACCATCCATCCGGGGTTGTGTTTAGCAAATGGTTCGCCGATTGTCATGGGTTTGTACCATCGAGCTTAAAGATGAAGGCGGGTGACGGGGTTTCGACCGTGGGTCTGTACCATCGGGTCTTTGTGGCTCAAGCATTTAGGGGGGTGGGGGGTTGTGCTCTCTAGCTGATTGGGTCTAAGTTTGTCATGCCGAGGCACTACTGGTTGAAATGTTTGCAAATTTCTAGAGAGGAGTATCTTTTCTTTGTTGTGCTCCTTGGGAGTTGTACCTTAATGACTTGTTTGTTTTGTAAGCTACCCCTCATGCGTTTGTAAGTGTAAATATCATTTCGTGGGACTTTATAAATAAAATGGATGTCTTTGAGTGTTTATCCCTGTTGTGCTCTCATCTAGGGGTGAGCAAAATTTATTGATTAACTGAAAAAACCGATTAACCGACTAAACCGAAATCGAATAGTTAACCAAACTGATTTTTCCAATTAATTTTCGGTTTAGTTAATGGTTTAAATTTTTAAACTTTTTGGTTTTCGATTCGGTTCGGTAAATTAACCGACGGTTCGATTAATTTACCGAATGTAACATTAAGTAAGGTAAAATCAGAATATGTACCATATAGTATTGTTTGCCCAACTAGTTAAGATATGATGTTATTAATTTAAATGTCCTAGGTTCGAATCTCAATGTGGATATAGTTATTGTTTTATTTTATTATAACAGATATAACTACGTTAGTAAGACTTATATTAGGTAGTATGCTTTGCTAAAGTTGTTAAGGTATTTTATATAGATTTGTTTCGGTGAATTCGGTAAATTATATAGATTTGTTTCTCTAAAGGTGTTTGAGAGATCCAAGGTTCAAATCTTGGTAGTGTTAATTTTATATAGATTTGTTTCGGTGAATTCGGTAAATTAATCGAACCAAAAAATTCGGTTAATCAAACCGAATTAACCAATTTTTTTTGGTTCGGTAAACTGTTAATGAAAAATTTTAATTTTGCTTTGGTTAACCGAAAATTCGGTTCGATTAATTAACCAAACCGGTCGATGCTCACCCCTACTCTCGCCGAGTTTAATCGGCTTCTCGATTTGTTGAAGCTTTGTCAACTGCACATCTAGGTTAGAAAGATAATATTTAAAATTGGAATTACTTGGTGATTATGTAGGCACCCTTTTCGAGGGCCTCTATGATCCGGTATGGCCTTCCAAGTTTGGAGCGAGCTTACCTTCCCCGGCCGGAAGATGACTCAGGCCATTGAGTTGAGAATAGTGAAAGGGCCACTGAGTTGTTAGAGTTGGTCCATACAGATGTTTGCGGATCGATGATGACTCAGGCCAGAGGTGGATACTTCTACTTCATCACGTTCACAGATGATGTATCGAGGTATGGATATGTCTACTTGCTGAGACATAAGTCTGATGCTTTTGAAAGGTCAAAGAGTATAAGGTTGAAGTTGAGAAACAAGTAGAGAAAAGTATCAAGGTCCCTCGATCGGATTGAGGTGGGGAATTCTTTTCCATTGAGTTTATGGATTATCTCAAAGGCAATGGGATTGTCTCTGAATAGACCCCTCCTGGCACACCACAACATAATGGAGTATCTGAAAGGAGGAATAACACCTTATTGGATATGATGTGGTCCATGCTCTGCTTTATTAATCTCTGAATTTTTTTGGGGGATATGCGCTAAACAACCATCTACCTTTTAAATAAGGCATCCAAAAAGCCTGCCTCTATACACCATATGAGATATGGAGTGGCAAAAAACTGAGTCTGAGGCATCTCAAGATTTGAGGCTGCCCAGCGTACGTCAAGAAATTGGAGTCAGACAAGCTTTATGCTAAATCTACGATGTGCATGTTTGTGGGATACCCTAAAGAGAGTTTAGGGTATTACTTCTATTCACCAACTGAACAAAAGGTGTTTGGCAGTATGCATGTCACTTTCTTAGAAAAAGTATTTGCCGAGGAAAGTGCGAGTAGAAGAAATGTTGAACTTAATGAAGTTCAGCAACCACAAACAGATTCGTAATTGCCCGTGGCAGGTTGAACCAATTACAGAAACACTTCCTCCCCACCACTCTTCTCAAATCAAGCAGATTGTGTAGATCACCTGAAAGATTTTTTCTGCCCATTGAGAATGACCAAGATTCAAATGATCCACAATCTTTTGATCAAGGTCAAGAGTGTTGACTGCAAGCGATGGTAGGATGCAATGAAACCCAAAATGGACTCGATGTACACCAACCAAGTTTGGACTTTGGTTAACCTACCCGAATGAGTTACTCCTATAGGGTGTAAATGGATCTTTAAGAGAAAGATTGGAGCTGATGGCCAGGTGGAGACCTATAAGACCACGCTAGTTGCAAAAGGTTTCACTCAAAATCTGACATATGGATGTTAAGACTGCTTTCCTCAATGGAGAGCTTGAAGAAGAAGTCTATATGACACAACTAGAGGGATTCGTATCCTCGATCGGACCAGAGAAAGTATGCAAGCTGCAAATGTCCATTTATGGACTCAAGCAGGCGTCGAGGAGTTGGAACATCCGTTTTGATGAGACAGCCAAAGAGTTTGGCTCTATCAATAATTTGATAAACCTTGTATATACAAGAAGGTTAGTGGGAGCGCGATTGTGTTTATTGTGCTGTATGTGGATGACATACTACTTATTAGGAATGACGTTCCCATGCTCTAGTCAGTCAAGGCATGGCTGTCCAAAAGCTTCACCATGAAAGACTTCGGTAAAGCATCCTACGTACTCGACATTAAGATCTATAGATATAAATCCAGAAGGATACTTGGATTGTCTCAGTCCATGTATATTGATACAATGCTAAGGACGTTTAGCATAGAAGGCAGTAAAAGATGTTACTTGCCTATGAGTCAGGGCATCAATTTTTCCAAGAAGATGTCTCCAAAAATACTTGAGGAGAGACAAAGGATGAGTGATATCCCTTATGCTTCGGCAGTAGGATCCATCATGTATGTGATGCTCTATACTCGGCTTGATGTCGCTTACGCACTGGGGTGACTAGCAGATTTCAGGCGGACCCTGGAGAAGAACATTGGAAAGCCATAAAAAACATTCTCAAGTACTTGACAATGGCTAGAGATGTTTTCCTGATATTTGGAGGATCTGAATTTAAATTGGAGGGCTATACTAATTCTAACTTCTAGTCAGATCCAAACGATAATAAATCCATCTCAGGGTATGTGTTTACCCTGAATGGTGGCGCAGTTAATTAGCTGGAAGAGTTCCAAGCAAGGTACTATAGCCAACTCGGTGATAGAAGTTGAGTACATCACTGCGAGCGAAGCGGTAAAGGAGGGAGTGTGGAAAAAGAAGTTTATCACTTAGTTGGGTGTCGTTCCTGAGGTTGTCGATCGGTCCAGTTCTCGTTTATTGTGATAACACAGGGGTTGTTGCTCAAGCAAAGGAACCAAGACCCCACCACAAATCAAATCACATCCTCATGGGGTATCACTTGATCTGAGAGATTGTTGGAATAGGTGAAATAAGTGTTAAGCGCGTTGATACGAAAGACAACATAGCAAACCTGTTCACAAAGCCATTGCCAAAGAAGTTGTTCGATCCCTACATAAATTGTACGAGTATTAGATACCAGAATGATTGGCTATAAGTGCAAGTGGGAAAATGAAAAAAATAGTACCCTTGAGCCAAACATATGTTGATATGTTTAGAGACTATTTATTATTAATGAATAAATGGGACATTATTTCATCATAAGTTGCATCTTTAGATGTTATAAGATTACGATGAACCCCATGAACTCGGGCAACTAATTCTAAGGCCATGATGAGATCATGCAATTGAGACTTAAAATCAAGATGCCTCAATTCTAAATGTTTGTAGTCGTAGGATCACCGAGTAGGAGATCGGTGACTTTGGTAAGACTAGTGCACTTAGTACATACCCTATTTGATAGGGCGTAGCTGATCGCGTAGTTACCTATGAAGTGTCATTAATGTACAAGTGTAGGTGCTCACTAGATAATGAGTTCACTAAACAGACCCGCTTGAGGAACGCCAAATAGAATCCTTATATGAGTGTCAATAGGCGTGCTATTCTTCATGTGATAGTGGATGCAAGCAATCCTTGGACATGAGGTTGTCATGATTACTTGTGATTGATAATCTATTGCTTGTTGTCCCTATAAGGCTTGCAAAGTCGTGTGTCGAGTGCTACTGGGCATAGTGAATCTTTCATGGAGGTATGTGAGCAACCAACAAGGACTCAGTTACTTCTAGTTAGAGGAGATAATGATAATGTGCACCTACAAGTGTCGACTGGGGAATCTCTAGCCGGAGTGGATATGAAAGTCGAGTTTGGAATATTGTAATTGAAGGATTTAATTACACAGTAACTAATCACCAAAGGGCATTCAATCCCTGCAAATTGAACCTCACACTATTCGGGTAGTCATGAAACGTTGCTAGACGTCAATCTTGACTTGTGAGTGGAGTCTCGCACGACCACACTAAAGGGGTTTAGTGGTGGCTTGTGGAAATTTGAATAGAAGATATTCTATTGAATTCGACTCTTAATTATACACGACTCACTACTGGCTTAGTGTGGACCCAATGGGTCACACACAAACACGCTACCCTTTTAACGAGCTTTATGGGATAGAGTCCGAATGCGGTACTTAATGTCTACTAGCATGGACATGCCGTAACTTGATCACGGTTCTCGTTTACGGACAAAATCGGAAAAGTGTTTCTGATCGCTTTTCTCCCTTTGCGTGAATTCGTTCATTGGTTTCTCATTGTTTTTCTCTCTTTGTTGTCTGGTTCTTGGTGGAAGGGCCGGCCCTTCTTTGGTGCAAACAGCAGTTGAGAAACTTGTATGTTGAGCCACGACGAGCCTGAGAGGTCGCTGCCCCTTTTGTTACGAGGGGCTTGGTGTGGACTTGCGTTAGAGGGCGTGCACGTGTGCATCTCGAATTCAGGATCGTAGAAGCCGCCTTTGCCCTACGGTTTGAGGTATAAATAAGTTTATTAAAAATGGTCACAAATTCATCGGTGATTAATCATTTATGATGGCCCAAGCGACTGTTGTTGATAGTTGAAACTATCAACAATTATAACAAATAGAGGTTGTTACCCATAACTCATGTTAGTGACGGCATAGAGATGAGTCTCCAATTGTGCCGTTGTTGCTGAACACATCCCGTGCATTCCATTTCGATGTCCTCTCCACTCTCGTGCCAGATTCCAACGAGAATCTCCATCCTCGAGTGTAGAAACACCTAGGAGAGCGACTGGTGGCTCACCGACGAGAAAGGCTGGTTGTTCGTTAGGTCTTCTTCTCATCTGCAGTACAGTGCTCTTGTTGATTTGCTACCTACCCTTATTAGCATGTTAATGATGAACCACATCGAGAAGCAACCGAGAAGATCGCCCGCCCATGTGATGGGTGCGCTTGTCGCTACGCACGGTGATATTGTATGGCCAACGATGCTTTCCTCTGCCAGAGTTGTGACTCCACCGTCCTCTCCGCTAATCCACTCGCTCGCCACCACCGACATCTTCTCTCAAGACTTCGACCTCTACATGTGCACCCGACTTGGATGAGGGTGAGTCGGTCGTTCCCTCTTGGCTCTGGGGATTCAAGCGTGCACAAGGCACGACCCCCCCCCCCCCTTTTCCAAATGAAGATGGCATTTGCAGCCAACGACCTTGCCTGTACTCATCGAGACATCGGTGGACGAAACCGAGGATGAGGAGCAAAAGCTTCTCTACTGTATTTCGAAAAGGAGAAGGCAGATGACTTGAAAAAAAAACTAGGATTTAAGGAGAGCAATTTTGTCTCAAAAAAATAATTCTAACACCACAAGAAAAATAGGCATCAATGACGAAAAAATCTGTCACTGAAGGATATTAGTGACGAAAATTTCCGTCACAAATTCCGTCGCTGAAAGTCTCATGGCTAATGTTTTATTTGCTCTTCTGTGACGGATGTGTCCGTCACAAAATTTGTCAATAATGTCGATGACCAAAAATAAATTTTATGTCACTAATTATGATATTAATTATAATTTTTATTAATAAAAATATATCCACTATATTATATTATAGATTTTTATAATATAATAGTATATTATAATAATATAATAATATATTTATATTATATTATAATATTATATTATAATATAATAATAATCAATAATGATATTACATTATATTATTATTTATAATTTTATAATATTTTTAATAAATTTATAAAAGATAGCATGATAGTAAATTTTTTAGACTCATGAGGTGTCAATTTATAAAATTTAAGAAAATTAGGAGAGAAAAAAATTGATCCATATGGGACTAAACATTATATTTATAATGATTAAAAATAAGTAAAAAACTATTTTTAATCCACATGGGACTAAACATGATAAAATTTGTTTTACTAATATTTAGTTTAATTTTGTGTCGGAATTCTATTTCCGTCACTGATCTGTCACTGTTATGTGGTGGCTCAGTGACGGATCTGTGACGGATATGAAGAAAAAAATTCAGTGACGAATTAGTGTCGGAAAATTAGTGACGAAAATGAAATCTGTCACTATTATGTTACTGATGCTATTTATTAAAAAATCTAAGCCAAATTGATCAAAAATTCTGTGATTGATTTGTGATGGAATCGTCTTGTGTCAGATATTCCATCACAAATTCGTCACTGTTTTGGAAAAAAGAAAGTTCACTTCACGTCATGACAAATTCGTCACAAATCTATCACAGTTTGTGATGAATTTTAGCCGTTACTAAATTTCTGTCATTGATGCTCATTTTTCTTGTAGTGCAATATTATCACTTTAGAGGCAATCCATATAGATACCCTCCCCTTGAACAATCTAGATGACCAGTTTAAAATCTAAAATATTAAGACAATCCACATTACCTGCATAAATAAGACACCAATTCAAACAAGACAATGTACGAGGCTCAAACAATTTAAATTTAAGATTGCCAAAAATTTGGATGAATTATCCCGTACCAAACGTCTTCTTAGTAAATTGAGGTTTGAGATAATTTTTGGTACTTTTTGTTGAGAATAAAAAAAGCTTTAGAAAACCCCCATTTAGATCCCTCAAATTAAAGTAATTGTTGAGGTAGCCAACACATGGGATGCTAATCCCTTTGAACCTTAAACTTAAAAAATCGACGGTTGATGAAGCTCGAGATTGTGTCATTATGATCAGATACCTCTGTTTGTGTCCTTTTAATTGATCGATTGGCTCTTGAGAGTTGAGAGTGGCCCGCCCATTATTGACAACATTTATTCAGACGTGACTTCTCATCCAGGTGATGAACATGAGCACATCAGAATCACAGCCCGCAGAAGAAGGAAGAAAAATCTGGACCAGGCAAGACAAACAAATTAATTAAACCTTTTGTTTGATGCAGCAAACCAATCTACGTTTGAATGCATGCCCGATCCAGTCGTCCACTGATTTGACTACGCGAATTTGGTGTAGATATATATACACACAAACATCACACAACAATCTATTAATTATATGCACAATGCACGCAACAACAATTTCTCTAAGAGACAAATTAATTGTTGGCTCCCGGCCCCCATAACTGATCACATTCATTTTTTAGCAGTATCCATGTCGATCTATTCCTCCAATAGCAGGAAGAAGATACAGGATGAGATCATACATACAGTCTGGAGGTTAAATCATGAAGCAATAATTAATTACGGACAGGTAATAATTGAATTTAATTAATATTGTTTTTTTAGAGAACCCTCTGGAAAAAGTGAGCAGTATACATGCCTTATCTTTGGGGAACATGCTACATGTTCCTGCATGGAGCTACTTCGAAAAATTAAATTACAAGATGTATACTCCATCTTCACTCCTTTATATACACGACTACCTCAGCTTAATTGTTATATATATCTTGCTTCAGAAAAATATTAGACAGCCATGGCCTCCAAAACCACCAATGCCAACACTTCTCTGTGCTTTCTCTTTCTCCTATTTTTTGCTCTCTCCATGGCTGTTCCTGAATCAGGTCACATGCCACCTCTTTTTCTCTTACATCTAAATTTTCTTAGTTGCACGTACTAGATCTGTATCTTCACCCTCAAATGGCATTTTGTAGGTTCTGAAGCACTTGTTTACACATCAAATTTACCAGCTCCAGTGAAGGAGTTCGGCCAGTTGCATGTAAGAGTATACTGAAGTTAATCAATCTTCTTTCTATACTTTACATGTTTAATATACATGCATACATGTCATGATTTCACTTCTTACTAATAGGAGCTAAGAGAAGAAAGGCTGTGGAGATTAAGAAATGCAGGCACAAGGAGAGTGATGGTAGGTTCTAGGGTTCCACTGTGCACCTATTATGAATGCCGAGGTTGCCGATTCAAGTGCAGTGCTGAGCAGGTTCCGGTTGATGCTAGTGACCCCATCAACAGCTCCTACCATTACAAGTGTGTTTGTCACAGATGATTTGATTGGAGATTTGGAGGAGAGGGTTATATATGTGTTACCAGTTATATATTTTGTTGATGTCTATGCTCGAGCTCCGGTGAATAATTAATTGAAGCAAGTTGTTTGAAACTTTGATTGATGCTGTTAGAAGTACGTAGTACTTCTTTTGTCAAGTTTGTGACGTTTCATTGGTTCTTGATCACTCTTCCAGTATCCCGTGACTTGTACTGATCGAAGACAGCTTTTAGTACACTATAAGAAAATTAGCTTTGAATTCTTTGTACTAAGCGCATTGTATTCATGCACCTCGGTTGTCATGAATAACATCTATCAACATGGGCATCAACAGAAAGGAAGCAAGTAATGCATATATCCAATTTACTTGAGTACTTGTATACATTAGAATTATTGTCTATATATGAGATGGATACTGATGAATGATTGTTTTCATCAGAAAGCATCATTTGTTTTTATTCAACTATTTTTAATTAATTAATTGCTTCCACAAAAAATAATTTCAGCAAAGAATAAAGAGAGCATCATTTTTTTTTGAGAAAAAAAAAGATGACACTACAACAAACTATCCAAATTTTGACGCCAAATCACTACAAAATTTCGACGCCTACGTTCGTCAAAAATATTCATACGGACGCTGCATAAGCGACGAAACGTAGTGATCAATAACTACTAGAGCCAAATGTGACATATTTGGCGCCTGCCGAGGCGTCGAAATATCTGACATATCAGCGCCTCTTACATGCATCGAAAGTCGAAACGACTTAAAAAAATTAATTCCTGCGGCATATTGGTGCCTTCGACAGGCGCTGGTATGCATTTTTTAAAAAACAAATATAAATCGAGGAACTCACATTCTCGAATACTGCGGTATTGAGGAGGCATGTGTGGAATTTGAATTCGGCAGAAGGCTTCAGCTGCTCCGCATGATGCAGAATTCAAGTCAAAATTGAATTCGGGTCCGAATTCAAGACCCGAATTCAATTTTGACTTGAATTTTGAAATTTTTTATTTAAATTTAAATTTAAGCATAATATCCAAAAAATTATAATAAAAAATTCTGATACTAACCTTGAAAAAAAAATAAGAGGAAGAAAAAATCAATAAAGAGAAGAAAAAAATGAAAGGAGAAAGGATAGATCGAAGAAGAAAAAAAGACACAAGAGAAGAGAAAGAGGAGTAGAAAGAAAAATAAATGAGGAATGTTAGGGGAGGAAAGAAGAAGAATAGAGCATTTATATAAGAATTAAAAAATTAAAATTAGATAAATAAAAAAATACGCAGAGGCAAGAAATTATCTCCCGTGTCTTGCTTGGGCGAGCGCGCCCAGCTGACAGCTAGTGCATGCTTGGGCGAGTGCGCCCGCACCCGCATACTTGCGCGAGCATATATACCGGCGCCACATGCGCCAGTATATGGTGCTGAAATTTTTCGGTGCCTGTCGGGGCACCGAAATATCGTACATACATTTTGACGCCCCTTTCAAACGCCGAAATATATTATTTTTATAAATATTATTGTTTTTTTTCTTCATTTCGACGCATTTGCTTGGCGTCCAAATTTTTCCGCCGATAATCCAAACTTTTGTTTTAGTGTGATCAACCACATACAAGTGTGAAAAATGAACAAGAAATCAAAGAATAATTAATAAGCAGATGATCATGATTGAATAACATAAGGTATAACAACGAAGTATAACAAAATATAAAATGCAAATTATATATATATATAAAACATATATACTATAACATTATTTATAAACATATATAAGCATGATGTAATATAGGATGACCACAAGTAAAAACAAAACAAAACAAAATAGTAAGCAAATAATTGCGACGTGTATACAGTTTCCAATTGATTAGCGTAACGAGACTAATTTGGTCAATCATCAGAAGAAAAAAGGGAGAAGAGAGCAGTTATTCAAGATGGGCAAGACTCGGTGGAGAACAAGGAAGTGACGATTCAGATCGATTTTGTACAATCAGTGTTATAAGGGCATTTTAGCGTCTACTCATTCATCGGTCAAATCATTGTTTTCCAGTCAAATCATTTTTGAAATCGCTCAAGCTCGTACACCATATTTTCGCCACATTTGGTTGAGGCACCGAAGATAATTTCCCGTACTTATGGCAATTAAGACCCCTATATATGTTTGGCGCCTTAGCAAATATACATCAAAATAATTAAAAAGGCTAGCAAATATACTTATGGCAATTAAGAGCCCTTAATTTTCCCTTCCAACATCAACATCCCCCTTCTCTCGCCTTTAATTTAATTCTTTTTCTTCATTTCTTTGTTTCTCTACACATGCCAAATCTTCTCTTCTTTCTGATATAAGAGCTCGCTAGTCTTCTTCGTTTTCCTTCCTCTCCTAGAATTCAGCAACTCTTGATCTAAATCCTCCTAGCTCCAAATCTAAAATCTAATCTCTTTTTTCTTTGTGACCTAACAATTATTTTTAGCAAGATCCAAAAGGATAATATTGGTGGATGTAGGATCCAAAGATCAGGCCGGCCACTAGGTCTCTCCATGAAGAAGATTAGAGAGGACATCACCAAGAGACTGCCAAGCACTGGAAGGGGCTCCATGTGATCATCAAGCAAGCTCATTGTGCAGAACCAGCAAGCTAAGGCCATGGTCGTTCCATCAACCGCCGCCGCCCTACTCATCGAGGCCCTCAATGAGCCTAAGCATATATTGCAAGAAGACGAAGAGTATCAAACACAATGGGAACATGCAGCTCCCTTGATGACATCATCGAGATTGCGCCTCAAGTCCATGGAAAAGGACCTCTCCAACATCACAAGTGATTGTTTGCTTTATTGGATTAAGGGAGATAGGATAAGATATGAATTTGAATTCATTGTTTGTTTAGTGCATTGATTTGAAAAGAATTGGATTAGAATAATATATATATATATATATATATATATAATTAATATGATATCTGATGTACACCGGATTAAAAAGATTCATATCCAATCCTCTCTCATTTATTATCCAATCATATCCAATTCAATCCAATAAAACAAACATACCATAAGGGAATAATTGGCACTTGCGTCTCCATTGATTGTATCATCCATGGAAAGGACCCCAAGAACATCCAACAGGAGAGTTTAACAATGAAGATGTCAATCATTACTAATTTTTATTTCCTTTGTATCCAAAATCTTCTTTTTATACTTCCCTAGCTTCTCTGTTTCAATTAGTACTGTTTCTTGTTTTCCACTACCAAAAATATTTATTAATTATCAAAATTATTAAAAAAAATTAAAAAATGGTGGGTATAGAATCTTCAAAATCTTCTTGCTTGAATCGAGGGTAATGCGGTCTTTCACGTCTCCTGGTCCAATGTGACTCCTGTCGAGGGACCTATAAAGGCACTCTAACGCTCAAATAAAAAGGAATTCCAAGTGGTGGGTGCGTATGGAATTGAAATCAAGAGTATACCAGATGTGTGTCGTATCTGTTTATAGTGTATATTAAGACATCGGGCAATGATGTCTCCCTGAATCTTGCGGGGATATGCCTAGAATAGGTCGAGGTTTATCTCAGAGATGTCAGACTCATTACTCCCATATCCTTAATAATTAATGAAGGACATTGATGTCCTTGTATGACCGGATGGAGCCCCCGGGCTAGGTGTTGGTTTGACTTGAGTTTGGTTCATAAGTGTGGGCACTTCTGGGCCTTGATCCAGTCGGACCCAAAGTGCTAATCTAATCCATATATAGCCCCTGAGCTTGGTCGGAGTCCAAGGACTTCGTGTCGAGCTCTAGTAGTGCGTCAACTTTTGTATATCTGCCGAGTCTTAATTAATTTGTTTATGCCGAGTTTCTAACCTTGGGCCAGTGTATGAGTTCCTGACGTGTTCCTTTCTTAGCCAAATTGCTTGGAGTATGAGATCTCGGTGTGGCATTGATTTCGTCGTCTCACGACTTTTTCAATTTCAGTGATTAATGTGGCGATTATAGGGAGAAAAGGGTGCCCTTTCGTATGCACGTAGCCTGCCCAGTCTTTAATTCTAACAGGAGGGTAATTATGATATTGGAGATTCGACTATCGGTTTCCAAGGCACTCAAGGAGGATAATTATGACCTTGGAGATTCGACTATCAATTTTCAAGGCACTCGAGTGCCTGTTGTCGATTGACAGTTCTGGCTCCGTTAGTAAGGTAGTTGTTGGATTTAGGTTTTAATCTCGGTTTTGATGATAACAAATATGGAACTAATGTTTTACTGATAAAATCTTTCAGGTTCCATTTTGGTTAGCGTTAGATGTCCTCGATCGAAAATATCGAAAGAAATCGGAAAATCGGAAGGACATTGATCATCGCGCTCGGGTTCGTCGTGGAACATCTCAAAATTCGACGTATGCACCAAAGACGTATTGGACGAGCTCAAAGATCACATGGGAAGCTCTCCAAGTTGATGCTCGTTGAAAGCCGGAACCCAAAAACGAAGCGCGGAAGAAGAAGGCTGAAAAAATTAAGTTCAGCCTATGTTCGGTCGATCGATCTGTCGACCGAATAGAGTTAGGAAATTGGCAGTAGCCAATCGGTCGACCGACAGAGGCGAAAAATGGGCAGTGCGTGCGTCGATCGATCGATCGATCGACCGAATTAAAAATCGCATGGCATGCGTCTCTGGCTTCACTGCGTCGGTCGATCGATCGATCAACCAGATTACGGGAACGCAAGAATTGCGTCTGGCGGTCGATCCGTCGGTCAACCGCACAGAGAGAGTAAGGCAGCGGTCGCTCGATCGATCGATCGATCGGTCAACCGTCCAATCGACCGAGTGACTATAACGAATAGTTTTCTATCCGTTGAGCTGTCGTTTCTTTGAGAGGGTATAAATATACCTTATCTAACTCCTTTAGTTTTTCTTCTCCCACTCTTACATATTTTATTAAGCAATTAAAAGGGAGTTTTGAGCATTCTAAAGATCGATCAATAGCGCTCGGCTCTTCCGTCGACAACTTCTTCAAGCGCACACTGTACCTCGACTCGGGATTTGATTCGAGCTCTACGTCTTGGCGAGTTGAAGACGTCGAAGGCTTGGAAAAGATCATTGAATCTTGGTTTACTCTTTTACCTCCTTTGATTGTATTTTTATTGTTATTTGAACGTAGTTACTTTGGATTTCTGCGTGTGAAGATCAAGGATTGTTAGGTCTTGAAATTGGGTGGTAGCCTTGGTGTTTGAGGTTTAAATCCACTGGTGTAATTAAACGTAGTTTGCTAGGATTAAGTGAGTTGTCCCTTAGGGTTGAGGTGGAAGAGTTCTCTCGATAAGAAGGCGGAGACTTCCGTGTGTGGAAGTGCCTTAGGTCGAGAGTGAGACTCTTCGAGTCAAAGTCCTCTATGTAAGAGAAATCGATTTAATCTAGTTAAACTAGTTTGGAAATCCTAAGCGGAGTGCTTAATTAGGTAGTGGAGTAGGCATTGGGGCCGAACTACTATAAATCTTTGTGTTAGCATTGAAGTTATGTTTGTATTGATCGCTTTATATTTATTGCCTCCGCTTGCTATTAATATCGTGCTTAGCCTAACTAATCAAGAAAATAATTAAAACCGGAATTTAGGCAAATTGATTTAGTAAACACACTATTAACCCCCCCCCCCCCTCTAATGTTGCCATTTCTCCAACAGTAGTGGCCAATGGCCGTTAGATGGGCGACCTCTCTTGGGTCTATAAAAGCCCTCTGCCTCTTCCTTTTCATACGTACATGAACCTTGGCATAAAATGGGAAGTGCAGCGAGTTTTCGTCCCTCTGAGAGTCAACCTTGGACTAGCTAGCAGTTTGGGATGTCAACCAGGCGGGGCGGGTACGGGGGGTGCCTACTCGCTACCCGCCCCGCGAAATAAACGAGTACTCACTACCCGTTTATTCCCTATGATATAAAAAATGGATACCCATTTAATTACTCGCGGGGGGACGATCGGATACCCACGGGTATTGGCGAGTGCCCATGAAACTTTTAAAAAATATAAATTATAATATTTTAATAATACTTTAACTCTTTAAGTATTTTGATAATAACTTCATTTTGATAAACACACAAAATTTTAATAATAACATCACCATGAGGTTTCAAAACATAAAGTATATGGGTATTGAATTAGGTTAGAATTTTTATTAGTATATGTACCGAGGGTAATATTATAATTTATTAATTATTGCAGGTAATGGATACCTGTGGGTACGGGTACTATAATCCCGTACTCGCCCCATATAATAAACGAGTAAAAAAATTACCCGTGAAATCCTCGCGAGTAGGGTTGTCCATTCGGTTCAACCCGAACCGAACCGAACCGAAATTAACCAATTCAAAAAAAATTTCTAACCCGAACCCGAACCGAATTATGCCTAAACCGATCTAACCCGGATAGAAATTATTCGGTTCGGTTCGATTTTCAACCCGAAAATCAAAATTTTAATTAATTCGGTTAAAAATTAAAAATTATTTCCTAATACCCATTTAATTACCCGGGTTAAAAATTAAAAAAAAATATTAGTTTTTAATTATTCGGTTTTCGATTCGGGTCGGTTCCCGAATTTCAAGAACCGAATCCGAACCAAAATCCAAAATTCAGTTCGGTTCGGGTCAAGAACCGAACCTGTAACCGTTGAAACCGAATCGAACCAAAAAAATTCGATTCATTTTGAACCGAACACTGGACACCCCTACCCGCGAGTAGGAAACTACTCCTCATACCCGTCATAAACGAGTAAATACCCATGGGTACCCGCCTAAACGGGTAATATTGTCATCCCTACGTATTAGCAGTGAGTAGATCAAAGATTACTGTGGGTTTATACCGCGGGGCTTATGAGTTAGATGAGAGGCGTGATTATAGTTGTGGTGACCAAGGTGGCTGGGGACCTGAGGCCGACGAACTGCGATGAAGCGGGAGCCTCTTTCTCTCGGAACTAGCTAGAGAGGCGTGTTCTTTTGGAAGCCCTAGCTGCGGAGTTGGTCCTACCTCTCTCGAACCTCCCCCGGACTCGACATCTTGCCCTCCCCCATTTTATCTACCACTGTTCCTGGTTGGCTCGGTCGGGTTGAGAAATCCTAAGAGAGAAAATACCATGTAATTAATCCACATGAATATATCATGCAATTAGTTATAAACAATGGTTAATTATAATCAATGTTCATGTTGGGTTTCTTAAGAAGTTTGGATATATAAACAAAGGTTAAGAAGTAGATTTTCTTAAGGACTTTAGTGTTGAGTTATGTCGAGCTATTAGTGGATAATAATCCGACTTCTTAGGTGCTAACGTAGATCATTTTATTAATCCACATTAGCACTTTATTATATTATAAAATTGATGACGCACCATTAACGATTTTTTTTATTTTTGTGGATACACGTCAGCAACGTCATGTCAACACTCTAATGACAATGATAACTATTAGTTCATATCAGAATAAATTGATACAAAATATAAGTTTGTGTATACAATTGATATAAGTAAAAAGTTGGGATACAACTAGGAAAACCTCCAAAGTTTGAGATATCTACATAATTAACCAAATTGATGATGTGACATTAACAAAAAATTTATTTTTGCTGATATACTTCAGCAACACCACGTCAGCGCTCTAACGGCAAAATTAATTGCTGATTGATGTTGGTATACAATTGATACAAAATAAAAATTTAAGTATATAATTGATACAAATTAAAAATTTAATTATAATTCAAAAAACATCTAAAAGTTCGGGATATACATGTAATTAATTATTTTTAAAATCTCAACCATGTGGATGCTAAACTTAATCACCTTTTCCTATTCTTCGATTGCTTTTGTCTGATTAACAGTATGGTGCGGTATTAGTATTTTTCTTAATTTTTAACCCTTAAAAATATACTTGTAATTTGTAAAGAAGTGCTAACACTTTGTAGTGGTTATATATATACGTTAAATATATATACCTTTCTTTCATTCTAATTTATTCAATAGTTAATTTTATTGGTCAATATGTAATTTTACGTTAACAACAGTACTATCTATTTGATCTTTTCATATAAAATTATGAAATATATAACATAGAGAATATATATATATATATATATATATATATATATAAAATGATAGAGGTAGTTTAAGAAAAGCAAAATCAATCAATTTTTACACATGTTGATAATTTTTTTAATTAGAGACATTGAACAAAGTTTTAGAAGATTGAGAGTTCAATTTTTTCATAATGGTAAAGACTAATCTCACCTTCATCCGTAGCACTCTTCTCTTCTATTATGGAGAGAAACAAGGTGATAAAAGAAAATTGTTGGATGAGTATGGGGTGGAAAATTAAAGCATGTTGGAGTGTGAATATACATGAATTTTTAAGGAGTATTTGATTCCTACAAATACAAATGCTGAAAAAAAAAATTTACATGCAAAAATAAATGCTTGCGAATAAGAGTAGCAATCTACAATTTGATTGCCCATAAATAAATGTAGAATTTCTATTTGCAAGTGTTTGGTTGAACACAAATAAAAAGGCAAGAGAGACATTGTCATGGGCGAGAGAAAATCTATTGCAAGCAAGAAGGAGAGTACTGTTGCGACTTGCGAGCAAGAGGAATAGGAAGGTTGTAACGAGTAAGAGGAGGTTTTCGTGAGTGAGAGGAAGGAGAAGATTGTTGCAAGAGAGAGTGAAGGAGACAGTTGTGAGCGAGAGGAATTAGCCCTATCACTTCCGGACTACGAAATGGACTTGGAGGTTTTTTTGAGTTGCAACGTGTAAAACTCTAATGTTGTGAGATGAACTAAATTATTATAGAAATTGGGCAGAAGGAGAGCGATGGAAAGGATGTCGCGCCTACCCCCTCTCTCGTTCCCCCGCCCTTCTTCCTCTCCTCCCCTCCCCTCCCCATTGCCCCTTCGCACTCTGCTTCTCCTCTGCCTGTGCCCAGTGAATGGACATTGGTTACTCGTCGGCGCTCCTCCAACCTCCGTGTCCACCTTATGGTATGCCTCAGCCTTCCTCCAAACGCTGGTCTTCATCTGGTCTTTCTTTTGTAGACATTGTGCGAGTCGGTCAGGCTTCTCCTATTCGCAGCTCTTTTGGCAGCCTTTCTGACGCCGCGTCCTCTTCGTCACTGCTTATGGTCGTGCATCAACCTACCCCCGCTGAGTTCATCTCCTCCTTACGTCGTTAGGGTAAGTGCTTTTGCTGCCTGGCTCCTGGGCATCTAGCATCACATTGGCGTGCATCTCCCCGTTTTTTTTTATGCCGATGCTCGGGGCATATAAGTCGGCGCTGCAATGCATTTGTTTATCGTCCATCTTCTCTTGGCGATCTCCAAGTGACTCTGCTCTTCCTCCTACACTGTCGCCACCTTCTCGAGCGGCAGCCACTACTTCCCTCACTGCCGCACCTTCATCCATGGCTCTCTCACTGGGCACGCCGTTCGCTTTCCCGACCTCCCCTCCACCACGCATTCCCTCTCCTATCCCTTCCTCGCAGGCGTCCAATGCTTCCATTCCATCTGATCTCAGCTCTATTGACTCAATGACGGCCAATGTATTCCTCCGAATTATGTTGCCACGGCTTCTCGCGCTAGGTACCTGGCGATGCGCTGTGTGGTGGTCTCGGTGATAGGTCAGATGCCACCCAATCTGGATGTCGCTGCGGTTGTGGGACGTCGGTTCAGCGTCCACCGTGATCACCGCCACCTGTGGAGACACCGTCGGCTGGCGGACGGGCGTTTTCTTCTCACGGCGCTTGACTCTGGAGACAATTCCTACAAGACAAGGCTCTTATCGACGGGGCAAATGCGTTGGAGACACTTGCACCTCTTCTTCTCTGACTGGTGGAGAAGTGATCCTTTCACCATCGTCGAGGCGTCGGTGTTGCGCGTTGGACTGGAGCTGCGTAGTCTCCCGTGGCTCTTCTAGAATTTCGATTCCCTTACTGCCTTGGTGAGTTCTTTTGTGTGCTTGGAGGCAGTTGATAACGCTTCTCTTAATGGGGATGACCTTGGTGTTTGCCATATTCAAGTTCGGGTTCATGCTTTGACGTATATTCCGACGTTCTATCTGGTGGACGCCGCCAATTGCAGGTTTAGGGTGGAGTTCGTCACGGCCTGGCATCACTATTACTATCAGCAACCTGCGGATTCTCCATCGCAAGACCATGACACACATGACGCCGCGTCTGAAGATGACGGGGGGGCATCAACGTTCCCTGATGCTCCGTCGGGCTTCGCTCCTCAGGAACACCCTGCCCATGAAGACCCCGATCCCAATAATGAGATACTTCGGCAACACCACGGAGATTGGGCTGGGTTTCTGGCCGTCGATGTTCCTTCCCTCGACTCGTCGGAGTCCGTCGCCCCCGGTGGGGGGGACCATTGGTGTTGTCCCCTCCCTGGGCGTTATCGGCCTTCCCCGAACTCCTGCGCTGTCGGAGATGATCCTGATGACATCGCAGGCACGACGCATGTCCTGCAACCTAATCGTGCCTTTGTCTCTTCTGCGTCCATTTTGGAGCCGTTGATTTGGGAATGGATGTGGGTTTGGATGCTGAGATGGCCTGTAGCCCACCTGGAATCACCTGCACTTGATGGCAGCCTTGAAGCTGCTCTGGAGAATTCTTCTGGCGGGGACCACGCAAGTTTTAAACTTGCTTTTGCCCGTTTTGTTTTTTTCCTCCGTAGGTGCTTGGACCGGGAATTTAGAGCAGATCTGCATAGCCACGGGTCAGGTGTGCTACTTAAGTGGCCGCAGTTCATTTCGGTCGACAGTGCGGACTAGTGGGCTCTGCTGAACTGGATCGGAAATTTTTTTGGGCCAGCTAGGTTAGCGAATTCCCTGCTGCTTTTTCCGATCTTGTTGCCTCGCTTCGCGGGTTGAAACCCATTATTCCTATGGAACTCGGCATGCTTACTTCAGATTGGTTGATTCATATTGGGATGAATCCGTCTCTCTACCATGCCCGGAACCTAGTTCCTATTTCTGTTCTTGAATCGGGCCGGGCCACCTTGCCTCCTGCGCAGGGTCTCCTTTGCAGCTCGGGCATTGGGCTGCAACCCACTTCTTCTCATGCGAGTGTGGATCGTCTAACTTGCCAGGATACTTCTATCCGAGGTCGACATTTTGGGGCTGTGTGAAGGAGTGCACGACTTAGAAATCGTAGCCCAAAAAATATTGGTGCTAGGGCCGTGCATCGGAAAGCGGTTCGTTTAGGGAGTGCTCTTCTTGATGAGAGTTTGGTTGATCAGGAACTGCGTCTTCTGAGCCTTCTGGTTCCTTGGATCTCTTGGTTGATGATTGCCTGGAGTATGTGGTACTAAACTGTATAAAGGCTTTGGGATTCAACTGCTTGGGTGATGCTCAGAGCATCTTGCATGAGGTGGCGGCTGTCTGAGGCCAGCTAGAGTTGTTTTGATTGGTTCCTGTTTAACTGTGGTGTTTTAAAGTTCCAATGTCTTTGCTCAAACTAAATGTTATATTTTGGAATGTTCGGGATCTTAATCGTGTATCAAAACGCAAAGTTATTAAACAAATGTCGGGCTTCAGAATACCTTCTGATTATTGCTATCATTTTATTGAGGCTAAGGGGTTAACGGGAGGTATTATTGGCATATGGAATCCCTCCATTTGGGCGTGTCTAACTGTGTACACCCGATCCTTCTTTATTTACGCCTCTCTCAAGCACTTGCAGACTAATTAGGTGGTCAACATGGTGGGTGTTTACGGTCCTCCTTCCCGTGATAGGAGAGACAAATTTTTTCAGAACCTCAATACATTTCCTTTTGATCCAGACATCCCTTTGATCATGGGTTGTGACTTCAATATGACCAGGAATGCTTCTGAAAGGCAGAATTGTAGAGGCATCAATGGTGATTCTAGGAGATTCTCCCAACTCATTGCTGACATGGACTTCCTTGATCTTCCTAATTTTGGCATTGAGTTTACTTGGACTAATAATCAAGCTGTGTCGACGCTTGCCAAACTCGATCGTATCTTGATCAATACACGGGCCTCTGTTCTCCTACCTAATTCTTTGGTCTCAGGCCTTCCGATGAAGCTTTCTAATCACAATGCTCTGCTCCTTTCTTCTTGTCCCCCTTCCACACAAGGGGGGAGGCCCTTCAGATTGGAGAATAAGTGGCTTCAACTCCCTAATTTTCAAGAGATCATTTTCCATGGTTTGTTTTAGGTTCTTACACAAGTACATGCAGGGTAGAATGGCTCCCTTACCACGGTGTGGATTTTTGCTTGGAGGAAACTCTGCCCTTTGATTCAAAGTTGGTGAAAACTGAAAGATCTAAATGCAAATAGAGTGAGAAAAGACTTAGAAAACAAAATCAATGCTCTCTCCATTCAAGTCGACAACTCGGGACGTACTTTCTTCGGTCGAAATCTCCGCTTTTAGATGACTTAAATATGAACTTGATAAACTTTATTTGGCTGAGGACACTTATTGGAAACAGAGAGCTAAGAAGAGGTGGTTAAAGGAAGGGGATCGCAACACACGATATTTTCACCTCTGTGCTTCCATTCGAAGAAACGTGAATTGGATCTCGTGTATCAATGTTAACTCCTTTCAGATCAAGTGCAAATTGCTAACTCTTTTCGAGATTTCTATATTTATCTTCTTGGGACTTTTAGACAGCCTTTGCTCGGTGTGAATTGGTCGGATTTCTATGACACAAATAATATACCCTTGCATTATCTTATGAGACCTTTTTCACTAGAGGAGGTCAGGGGTGTCATCTCCCAACTCAAAAATTATAAATCTCCTGGGCCGGATGGTATTCATAATGAGTTCTTTAAAATCTTTTGGAACAAACTTGGAGCTCCTCTAACAAGTCTACTAAATGAAATTCTTGCCCAATCAAATCATCTCAAAAGACTCAATAATGCTTATATTGTCCTCATCCCAAAAAGAAATGGAGTGGCTCACTTGGAGGAATTTCGGCCTATCAGCTTGGAATGTAGCATTGTTAAAAAAAATTCCAAGCTACTTGCTAACAGACTTTCTCCCTTGAAGCCTTCGCTCTTAGATGTTACACTAGGGGCTTTTACTGTTGGCAGAAGCAACCTTGATTGTTATATGTCTGTGAATGAAACCATTTGGGCATGCAAGTCAAGGCACAAAAATGGTTGTTTCATCAAGGTTGACTTTGAAAGGCATTTGATTTCATTAATCATGATTTCCTACTTAAGGTTCTTGAAGCTAGAGGATTCTCTCGTGAATGGATAGCTTGCATAGCACAACTCATTTCTACAGCTTCATCTTCCATCATCATTAATGGCGCCATAGGAAATTCTTTTGGACACAAAAGAGGGCTGCGGCAAGGCAACCCTCTCTCCCCACTCTTGTTCAATCTCGTAATGGATGCGCTCTCCAAAATTATCCAGTGAACATGCAATTTGGGGTTCATGAAAGGGGTCATCCCTAATATCATTCCTGGAAGAGTTAGTCATATTTCCTTTGCAGATGACCTTGTGATATTTTGTGACGCTACAGAGGAGGAGGTGTCCAATTTCAAGCTTATTATGAAATATTTTGAATTAAGTTCAGGCTTAAAAATAAATACTTCCAAAACAAGATTGATTCATCTGATCGACTCTCCTGTGGGTACTTAGTTGACAAATATTGTAGGATGTGTTGTGGCTTCCTTTCCTATTGAATATATGGGTCTTCCATTGTGCATGAGACCTTTACATAAGGATGATTGGAACAAAGTGATTTCTAAATTTGATAAAGTGATGGCATCATGGCAAGGTTCCCTTTTATCACGGGCAAGCAGGTGCACTCTTGTTAATAGCATCCTCTCCAGTTAGGCTTCCTACTTTTTCTCAATTTTTGAAGCTCTCAAATGGGTTCTACGATTAGTGGAAAAGAGAAGAATGAAATTTTTTTGGGCAGGAAATATGGAGTCTTCCCTAAGAGAAAAATGATTAATAAATTGGGGTACTTTATCTGGCAGCAAAGAAGATGGTGGCCTAGATTTTTTGAACTTGAGGACACATAACTCCGCCCACCTTGGTGCTTGATTATGGAAATTAAGGCAAAATTCTAAACAAATTTGGGCTAGAATCTTGAGATATCAACTGAGGAATCCATTTCTTTTTTTCCCCCACAAGGAATAGTGCCTCTTTCGTCTGAAGAGGAATCCACAAAGGAATTTAGCACTTTAATACCTCTCTCTTCTATCATGTTGACGGCGGCTCTCATATTAGACTTTGGACTGGTCCGTGGGTCAATAGGCGGACGCTTGCGGATTTTTTTTCAGACCTCTATCTACTTGCTGACGACCCTCAGATATTAATTAAAGATGCAAAAGAGATTTGGAAAATAATGTAAGAGGTTGGAACATTCAGTTCTCTAACCAGGTGCCCATTGCAAGATTGGCTGAGCTAGCATAACATCTCTCGCATATACTTGAATGATCTAAGCCAGACTCTTTCAAGTGGAAGTGGACTTCTAATGCCATTTTCTCAATCAGGTCCTATTATCGCATTCTTTCCTACTGAGACGTTATTGGCCCTATGGCCTTCTGCATATGGGACAAATAATTTTCAGAATCTCTATCCATCTTCTTCTGGCTCACATCAAAACAACGCCTACTTACAAAAGATAGACTCTAAAGATGGAATGTACAAGTTGATCCTAAATGTGTGTTATATCAAGTAGAGAACGAATCTCAATCACGGTCTTTTTGGGCATTGCACTTTTACAACACTAGAATGGAGAAAAATTTTGGACCTATGCCAAATTTCTTTTTTCAACATCAATTTTAAGCCATGGACCAAAACTAACTTCAAATGGATGGATGATTCTACCAAACGAAAATTGGGAGCATCAATAATATGGAAGTTAAGTATATTGAGAGGGAGAAACAATCGTATTTTCAACAATAAGAGGAAATCATTCATTGAGCTTGCACTAGAAGGATCAATTTATTGGGACTTCTGTCTTTCTTAGCTTTGTAGTATCATTCGTAATGATTAATACAAGCATTCTCATTTTTTTAAAAAAAAACTCTAATGTAATGATTAACTCAATTGTAGACAAACTCAAATAATTTAATTGGTCAAATATATGCATCAAATATAAATGCTCCAGACCTATTTATAGGCAATCAAACCACGTAAAATCATAATATGCTATAAAAATAAATTTAAATATATATAATTTTTTGAATGTTATATTAGAAAAATAAAATTAAGTGTATATACAATTATCCTAAACTGAGAATATACAAATTAAGCATATATGATTTATATGTAGGCAATTCAAAAAACGTTCAACCATTCATTGTAAGGTACTTTATTTTTTAAAAAAAATAATAATTAAATAAAATACACGAAAACAATTAAACAAACCGCTCCTTTCGGCATTTAGATGGAGAGAGAAAGAATACTTTCTCCTTCCCGCCAAGCATAAGCATTCTTGCCCTCCGTCCGCCATGTCCTCCAATCTTCCTCTTCCCTTCCTTGTCTCCCAAACTTCCACCTTCGCTCCACTCCATATCCTTATCCTATTTATTCTCCATCTCCGCCTCTTGCACCTCCAACACCTCCGCAGTCCTCGCCCTTCTCTCATCCCCTTTCGCAACAGGATTCGCCATCCTCATGGCATCCGGAGCAGATACCGCCGCTGCCATGGCCCGCAACCAGCCGGAGGCCGCGTCTCTGCCACTCCAGAGCTTCAAATACTCCATGCGGGTGGTCCTGAAATCGATCGTGGACCGTGAAGACAAAGGGCTGGGACTGGCGGGGCAACGAGTCGTGGCTGGAGGGTGGGTCAAGTCCCGCAAAGACATACCTGAACACGAGGCCGCCCCCGCCCCCGCCGCCGCAGCCACCACGCCGCCCCCGCCGCAAGCAGAGGCTGTCTCGTGCTACGAAGTCTTCTTCCACCGCGTTCCGATCCTCGGACCACTCGCCAGAATTCTCATCGGTAAACTAATCCCCCAGCCGGCGAACGCAAAGGATGGGCCTTTCGCTGCTTGCTTGCATATCAACGACGGATCCTGCAGTGCTAATCTTCAGGTTAACTTTGCTTTGTTTCTTTGAGTTGTCTCTTCTTTTCTCAAGGAAAGTTATTTGAATTTAATTCTGGTGCACATCAAGTATTTGATGGTTGCCTTTGACTTGGCTTTGCTTATCAACCACTATTGAAGGTTGTAATGGACTCTTCCATGTCTCTTCCTGCCCAAGTTGTTACTGTGGGAGCTTCCATCTTGGTGGAAGGTGTATTACAGAAGGTATTGACACCAAAAAGATATGTTGTTCAACTCAAAGTGGTGAAAATTCTCCATGTTGGAATTGTTGATATGAAGAAATATCCACTTGCAAAGCCAAAGTTCTCGTTGGAGTTTCTCAGATCTTATCCTCACCTTCGTCCTCGCTCCATCACGGTAAGTTAATATTCACAAATCCCACAGGGTAAAATTAGGAGTTGCATGTTCATAATTGATTATCACTTATGGTTTGTGGATTAGCCAATCAAATCTGCAGAATGTTATGATCCTGATCTTGCTATCGTTTACCATGTAGGTTGGATCTGTCACTCGAATTCGCAGTAACATAATTCATGCAAGCCATGAATTCTTTCAGAAGAATGGGTTCATACATGTACACATGCCCATCATCACATCTATGAACACAGGCGACCAGGGCAAGATGTTCCAGGTCACAACCCTTCTCAAGAGATCAGATCTTAAAAATAAGTCATCTGCAACAAATGGTCGAGAAGATATTGATATTGAAACAGTCAACGCCGCGATAGAGGAGAAAAGAAAGAGGATAGATGAGCTACAAAGAACTTATAGTAATTTAGAAGCTATATTTGTAGCAGAACTAGATCTTCAGAAGTCAGAGCAGCTTGCTCTACTGCTAGAAAAGCAACAAAAGGCAACCACAACCATTGTTGCAGATCTAGATTTCTCGAAAGACTTCTTTTCGCATCCCGTGTACCTCTCACTTTCTGCTGCCCTTCACCTTGAAAGCTATGCGTGTGCACTGTCTAGTGTTTACACAATTGGACCTGTGTTTCAAGCTGACGAATATAAGCCTGCAAATAGTTTGGCAGAGAAGTGGGTGGTCGAGGTTGAACTGGCTTTTGCAGAATTAGAGGTAGTTTACACTGCTCATGCTTTCCCTATCTTGCTATGTCACCATTAACATATATTTGCTACTTTCAGGATGTCATGAACTGTGCTGAGGACCTTCTGAAGTTCCTCTGCCACTCCCTGTTAGAGAATTCAAATGAGGATGTAAAGTATGTATTAAAAAAGAAGGACAAGCAGTTAACTGAAAGACTTCAATCAATTGTTTCAAGCCCTTTCGCTCGAATCACTTACTCGGAAGCATTGGATGTCCTAAATCAGGTAACTTTAGATAAATCTTCTGTAAACTGACATAATTTAGCTCTAAAACAATCGGAGTACTGCAACCTAATTGACAGGTAAAAGATAGACCATTGCAAGCAAAAGTCGAATGGGGACACAGTCTATCAGAAGAACATGAAAGGTTTGCTTCTAAATTGTATTAATTCCATGTAGTCAGACAGGATTCTGCTTATTTGCAGTACTTTACATCCAAAATTTTGATATAACAGTGTTATACATTTCTATCAACAGTTATTTGGTAAACGAAGTCTTCAAGAAGCCAATCATTGTTTATGATTATCCAAAAGAGATCAAACCATTTTATGTGCGCGTTAGAGACGATGGAAAAACAGCTTCTGCATTTGATATAATTGCCCCGAATGTAAGTATCTGAAAAGCAACAAGAAAAAGATTGATTGCCTAAGCAAGCATTTTGAACATTTGATTCTGGATTATGCTTCTCATGGTTTCATTTGATTCTTTCCATTTTGCTTTTATATATATATTTTTAAAATGTGTTCTTCTCCCCGCATGCAGGCTGGAGTTTTGATTGGAGGAAGCCAAAAGGAGGAACGTATAGATGTGATCACTGAGAGGTAAGTCCTTCAGAAACATGGTTAATTATAATCTTAGAATTTAAGAAATAGATTGTTTCCTGTTGATGCTTTGTTAAATTAGAGTCAAGCCACATTGGAATTTCTATGGCAGGATTCAGGAAGCAGATCTTCCGAGTGAACAGTATGAATGGTACTTGGATCTTCGCAAGCATGGTTCTGTGAAGCACTCAGGTTTCAGCCTTGGTTTGGAGAAGATGATCATGTTTGCCACAGGTCTTACTGATGTAAAAGATGTTATTCCATTTCCTAGAACTCATGATCATGCTAGTATGTGAACCCCTGTAACTATTGAGTTTAAGAAATACCATATAAAAGTTGTACTTTATTGAATTGTGTAAACTATAAAGAGGTGTATACAACTTGGTGTGCAGTGTATATGATTTGTATATAAGATTCTCCTTCAATCGTTTGCTGCTAAACATCAAAAATAACAATTTGTGATTGATATGGATAGTGATGAGGTCAGTTTTTGGTCATTTGACGTGTTCTCTCAATGTCGAGTAGGCACTTTGTCCTGTGTGAAGGAGATGTATGGTTGCTGTTGAAGCTCCAGTGCTACTCTTCAAAAAGGAGTGCAATTTCTATGGAGTCAGATTTCTATGGAGCTCTTCGTAGGAGTGAATCTGTCCTTATAGGATAACTCGGACGGAGGCAAGAGGCCCGTCCTAATTTTTTGACAGGAAAGAAAATGATGTTTTTTTTATAAAAGATCAAATCTCAAGCAATTTTAAATTAAATTTATGATACAACAAACCCTAATTCAAAACCCCATTAATCCGAAGTTTTCTTTTACCACATCCACATCTACAAATGCTAATGGAAAAAAAAAACAATATTTTACTATTAATTTAACTATATAGTCCCTATCTGACAATCCCATATATATACTCTTCCTAGAAAGTTAAGCTATTTTATCATGTACCGTATCGCCGTGATTAAGCAAATATCTATCTTGCATGGATATTATGAAACCACGATTCAGGTAAAGGCAACATCATTTGTCTTAAAGAAGAAAGTTGTTTTTTATTTTTAAAAATATGAAGTATTCTTCATATTTTTATATGATATCATTTAATATACATTCGTGGTCCTCCTATAAGGCCCAAAGTTGATTTGTGTTTCACCTCACAGCATCGGCCGATGTTGGCACCAGAATCGTGTATTAGCTTTTTCGCCACGGCGGCACGTGATGATGAAGTTGTTGCCATCAGATCTCCTTGATTGATGTTAGTAGAGAATGAAGAACACAACTCTAAATGAAAGAGGTACATTGGAACAAGAGATGAATCAAATTCAATCAAAATCAGATTGTGTCAAACAAGGAATACAAGTGAAACTTTATATATCCAACCTTCACAGCAACTGTAGGAATTCATATATTTTTTCTAATTATTTGCGGTTTAAATTATATACCATTGCAAACAATCTTGTACAATATTGATTTGAATACAATCAATGCATGCAATTCTTCTTATCATAAAGTGTACAGTACTAACCACTTAACACTCCTTAAAATTGGCACTTTTATTTTTTTTTGAAAAACTGAACTCTGCATTCATTCAAGAGTAATGAAGTGAATACAGAAAGAGGTAGGGAATTGAGAAAAGAAAAGAAAAGAAAATAATAAACACCCATGGTCAGAACCATGTAACAAAACAGCTCTAAACTCACAAAAGAATTGAAGTCCACTCACAAAGCTTGCAGCCGAAGCTGCCAACCTACAAGAAGAAGTAGACAGGTCCTTAAAGACCCTCCGATTTCTTTCAAATCAAACAAACCAACACCACACAATCAACAATCTCATCTTCACTCGAGTCTCTTTGGAGCTGTGAGCATGTTGTTCCCACAGCTTGGAAGGGAGCGAAAAGAAGTTCTGTCCAGGTCTAAGAAGAAAATCCGCAGTGTGAGGCAAGGCAACCCGCTCTCTCGTCGTTTCTCTTTATTTTGGTCATTGATTAACAATACCATCACAAGCTCCATTTCCTACTTCCTTTCTATTTTTATGGTGCCGAAATGGGTTATTGGCAAGCTTGATCGAAGAAGATGGGATTTTTTTTGGATAGGCTCGGATGGTGGTTCAATTCGGGGTAAATATTTTGTGGGATGGAATTACATTACTTGCTCTAAAATTGACGGTGGTCTTTGTATTCTGGAACTGCATGCTCATAACCTGGCAAGGCTTGGGGGGTTGGCTTTGGAAAGTGATTCAGAAGCGGGATTTCTTTTGGGTCAAACTTCTGGTGATGTTATATGGGGATTTTAGGAATTGGAAATCATCGGGCTTCTCCTGTCCTGAAGGACGTACATTTGCAGACTGTTAGATATTTTTCTTGATTGCATCTCGTTTCAGGTAGGAGATGGCAGGATGACTATGTTCTGGACTGATCGCTGGTTAAATGGACGTCGACTTGCGGATATTTATCTCTCTGTTTCACCTTTCAGTTCAAAAAAATGCTCTTATTGCCGATGTGAGAACTGAGAAGGCTCAATGAAGATTGGGAATCATTGATGAAGACTCACTGCCACCTGTTCAGCTCATGTCCATTCTCCTCCGCTGGCTAGAAGTTGTTTCTTTATCTAAGCAAGAAAAATTTCGTATCTCTTAATGCTTCTCTTTCGGATGGACCATTACCGAAATCTTTGAGAATGCAACTTCGCCTAACTTTAACATGGTGTTGGTTTGTATGGAGAGGGAGCGTAACAACAGGGCGTTTCAAGGTTTAAGTTCCTCTCTGTCTGATCTGGCGTCGTCGGCTGCTAGTTATTTTGCTCTGTGTTCAGCCTAGCTTTGTTTTGCTTGCATTTGTGGACTCTGTCTTGTTCCTTCCTGGTGGACTCTTTTTTTGTTTTTCTTGTTTTCCCCATGTTTTCTCCCCCTATTTCTGTAACTTTCACACCTCTTCTCTTGAATGATTACAGAGTTCTTTCCTGAAAAATAAAAATAAAAATAAAAAGCTCTAAGAAGAAAATCCGACCACCCCTCCCTCACATACGAGATGTTTAGAAAATCTCTAAAGAACAGGAACAATTTCTTCAAATTTTTCCCTTGGTTACAATCTCCTTCAACAACAATTTCAGCTCGCTACAGTCTTGTTATCAAGTGGAAGTACACTATATAGATTGAGAGAAACAACCGCTGCTTCAAGAACTCCTAGAAGGAAGTCAACATCTTGGTGAATGATGCCCTAGCTCTCATCAAATCATTTCTTCTTCTCGATCTTATTTATTTTTCCTCTCATTTTTTTTTAAAGATTAGTATATAATTTATTTTTGTTATTATCTTGTTTATGTTATATTTAAATTCAATCCTTTTTTTTATCCTGATTAGATAATCAATTTAAATTCAATCCTAAATCTAATTTAATTAAATTCTTGATTAGATAATTAATTTGATCATTTTTTATTTCTGTTTAATTAAACTTTTGTTGGATTCCGCGTGCGGCGGAATTCGGATTGTTTTTAAAAGAGAGAGAGAGAGAGAGAGAGAGAGCATATTGACGCCTCGGTCATCGGACCACCATCGCTCGACGGAGAGACACGAGGCCCATTTGGTTTGCTAAAAAATGGGGGACTAGACTGGACATCTGCCCATGTCCCCCATTTGGTTTGCAAAAGAGGCAGGATTTCTACCCGTTTTGGTGTACCGAGAAATTTCTCGGTACACCGAAATCGGGCGGAGGACAAGGGCTGCAATTGTCAAAATTACCCCTCACCATCCGACTGGCGGTGAGTCGGACTGGTCGCGGAGGTCGAGGAGAGGGCAAACGTGTCGTCGGGGTGATCGTTGGCGGCCGAGAGGATAAGTCGGCGTGGGTTCGAGCGGAGCAGAGGGAGGCGGCACTCGGGCGGGAGGAGGTGGCGGGATCGGGCGCAGAAGGGCCACCATCCGGCTGACGATGAGTCGGACTGGTCGCGGAGGTCGGGGAGAGGGCGGACGTGTCGCCGGGGTGATCGCCGGCGGTCGGGAGGACCAGCCGGCGTGGGTCCGAGCGGAGCAGAGGAAGGTGGGGCTCGGGCAGGCATCGGTGGAGAGGGAGACGAATGAGGGAGAGGGTTATTTTATATTTAATGAATTTAATAAATTGGGTAATTAAAAAAGAGAGCTGTATCACATAAAATGAGATTGAATTATAGATTATTATGATATTTTTGTAGTTGATCATAGAATCGTCGGATCGAGTCGAGGTGAATACCAAAGTTGTAAACTTTCGTGTGCTGAACGCGATGGTGGTGTCAGATTTTAGATTGGAGATCGTTTGGTATGATTTTTATATTTTTCGGTATTATCCTATTATTATACTTTTAGGTTAATTGAAAATTAGTTGAAAACTTATTAGTTAAACTAAAACTTCTTATTGTATTAAAGTATTTGATACTATATATTAATATATTTTTTACGTATTAATTAATTTTAAGACTAATTTACAAGAGTATTTTAGTCATTTTGTCATATACAATACTTTGTTATAGCGAAATAAACGCAGGACATGACGAAATATCGTGTTTTGTTCTTGACGAAACAAACACGGTATAACTACTATCCCAGGACACCTGATGTCCTGTCCTTGTTCCTATTTGGTGTCTAATTTGCTAACCAAACGGGCCCACGATGTCGCAACTAGCACTTAGCACCAAAAGCCCCTTCATCCGTTGAAGACATTGATCGCGAGCTGGAGGTGGAATGGATTCTTATCTGGTGTTAGACCCATCAGCTCATATACAGTGGAAAATGGAAAGATATCATCATCATAGATCTCATTCAATTGGGTAGCACTGCCATCAGCCTCTAGATTCTCGACGAAGTCATGGACAAGGTTAAGCATGAATTGCCTATATGAATGGCTAAAAATAAATTTATCCACTAGAATTGCTAATATGAATTGCTAATTTAAAAAGTTTTTATCCACTAGAATAAACTAAAAATATTTATATGAATTGCTAAAAATAAATTTATATTATGCATAATAAAAAAAATATTTTTAGTCCCTTAACGATTTTTTTAAAAGTCTAAGTAAATTATGATTATGGAAATTTTGAATTCTTTATTATGAATGGGTCTAAAAATTTCACTCATATCGATGTTAGAAATTAGCTCCTTTTTTTTTCTCTTTGTTTCCTTTACGCCCAAAAGACTATAAATTTAATGTAAAATGGACCTGACAATTCCCTCGTTCTCGTTGATAGCAAAAAATTTGAGATGGAATTTCATTTTTACCACTTATCCTTTGAAAAAAATACACAAATAAAGGTAGACATATATTAATCTTCTATCTATATGTTAAGAAAACGCGCATTGTTTTGTAGGACAATTTATTTACATTTAATGACACCGAAAGTCTTACAATTCCAAGGATAAGTACTAGACAAATCATGTGCAAGTTATGTGGATGTTTAACATTTTGGTTTAAATTTTGCACCCTGCTCTTAAAAAGTGATATTGAAACTTTAAACATGCATGTACAAGGGAGTGCAACTTTGTCAATCTTAAAACTACGCGGAGAAGGTACTAATTCACCTCAACATTTACTGAAAATAGTTTATTTGTTCTTCATATTTTTTTTCTTTTTTTTTCCAAAATTGCCGGAAGGTTTTAAAAATCGTTATTATAATGCCTCGTATTTGGAACGATGTCAAGAACTCGTTAACGGAGTTGACGTGTATAACTAGTAATAAGTCATCACAAAAAATATACTATTTTTGCCCCCCTCACGTTTGTTTTGGAAGCTTTATTTTGCCCCTCGGATTTTTTTTAAACAAAAATGCCCCTACAATAACGAAAATTGCAAAATTACCTCATTTTTGAATCGCTGTCCATGTGCCATTAACGATGTTGACGTGGCATTTAACATGTCAAATTTTGACTAAAATATCTTTCACGTACATCAGCGTTGGAGCCACATTCCATTAACTCATATTTTCTTCCCCAATAGCTAAAAATGGGAGAAATGACTGATCCTCGGAAGAACATGGTCGATTCTAGGAAGAAAATAAGAAAAGTAAGAAAATGTGAGTTAGTGGAATGTGCCATGTTAGCATCGTTAACGAGCTATGCGCGGTGTTTCAAAAATAAGATAATTTTACACCACTTTTCATTATTGTAGGAGCATTGTGCTACTAATCATACACATCACATAAGTACATAACACATCTGGTAATTGATTCTTGATGTCATTTCAAATACGAGACTATATAGCAATGATTTTTAAAATCTTTCGAATAATTTTGAGCAAAAAAATCTTGTATGATAAATAAGTTTTTTTAGTAAACATCAAGGATAAATTAGTACTTTCTCGCAAACTATTTTAGTTACGAGTCGAGCTCATGAACCAAATCTAATTAGATAGAGTGCCTCATTAATTGACCTTCTAATGCGGGGCAAGATAAAGCAAAGCAAGGGCTGTTGGAGAACATTTTTTGTTTAGCTAAAAAGACAAAAAAAACAGATATAATTACTTTCACTTACCGATATATATTTCCATAAATGAAATTTTACAATTGAAAAAATGGAGACATGTTATAATTGTTTTGCTAGTCGATCTGTTGGCAATGTCCAATTCATAGCAATCTATTAGTTTCTTTCTCTATTTGCCTTCCCTCAATTTTGGCAACTATTAAAGGATAAATAATAAAAAATTGATAAAATTATAAACACTTTATGGGTGTTTATGATTTATGGTAAAATCATAAATACTTTATAATATTTGTCAAAAATATATATAAATTCAAATTGTCCTATAATACTTTATTAACTTAATTATAATTCTATTGACAATTTAGGACTTTACGTATGATATTGACAATTATAAATTTTGATATAAAAAAATTAACTACTAGTATAATTATAATTAACACCGTGTTTTAAATTTTTAGATTTGTTAAGTTCACAAACATATAAAATTAAAAATTTCTTATGCAGTAATATATATATATATATAAGTAATAATGGACTTTTAAATTAATATTTCATTTTAACTTGTTAGATTTATTAACTTCATAGACTATATATATATATAATTATATCAACATCAAAGTTCCTAATTGTCATTATAATTATAATTAAGTTAATGAATAAAATAAAAAATTATTTGATTATATCAGTAAATAATTAAATATTTTTAATAAATACCTTAAACTATTTATGACTTTACCATAAATCATAAAAATATTTATGATTTTGTCGAAATTTTTTAAATAATAAAAGAAGACAATATATAAAGTACACCACAAGTGGTAAAACAGTAAGCGACTAAGCCGTCGAGGATCAATCCACTGTCGTCTTCTTCTTGGTGACCACCAGTTCCTCTCTGATACCCTCACCGCACAGTCAAACCAACACCACCTCAGATTTCAGAGAGAGAGAGAGAGATGGACTACGTGTTCAAGATGGTAGTGATCGGCGACTCGGCGGTGGGGAAGTCGCAGCTGCTGTCCCGCTTCTCCAAGAACGAGTTCAGGTCCGACATCCGCGCCACCGTCGGCGTGGAGTTCCAGACCAAGACCGTCCTCATCGAAAACAAGCTCGTCAAGGCCCAGATTTGGGACACCGCCGGCCAGGAGCGATACCGCGCCGTGACGGGCGCCTACTACCGTGGCGCCCTCGGCGCGCTCATCGTCTACGACATCACCAAGCACGCGAGCTTCGAGCACATCACGCGGTGGCTCGAGGAGCTCCGCCACCTCGCGGGCCCCAGCGTCGTCGTCATGCTCGTTGGAAACAAGTGCGACCTCGAGGGGCTGCGGGCGGTGCCTACGGAGGCCGGCAAGGAGCTGGCGGAAAAGGAGGGCTTGCTGTTCTTGGAGACGTCAGCGCTGGACGCCACCAACGTGGAGAAGGCCTTCCACATGGTTCTAGAGAGAATTTATCGCAGGACGAGCAGGAAGTCGCTCGGCGGCGGAGGCGACGAGGAGCCGCCGCTGGTGATCAAGTCGGGCACAAAGTTGGATGTGAAAGAAAGCCAGCAGAACTACCAGTGCTGCTCACAGTAGAATTGCATACATTTCCTTTATTGTTCTAATTTCTGATGAAATTAGGGTTAGGGATATGACATGCACAGATATTTGTTTGAAACTGGAATTGCTATCATACAGATGAATGCATATCTGATTAGGGATTTGAACAATTAGTTTTCTTTGACATCAATTGTAAGTAGGGATTCGTAGGGATTCCCAGATTATGGAATCTCTAAAAATTTGAGGCTTGATAGAGTTTTGTTTAGTGTTCAGCTTTTCTCAGCAACACTCAGAATTTCCTCATCTAAATAAATGTAAGGTGATAAGTGCTTGGATTCTATGGGTCGTCTATTTGTAGACAATGAAGACCCCTTTCTGAATGTGCTACAAACGTAAAGAAAATTTTAAAGTTATATAACAAGTCTACTATGAAGTCATTCCTAAAGGATTGTGATTAAAGAAAAACAGCATGCTCTTGCTTTTTCCATTATGTCAAATCTGTATTTCAACAACCAAGACCAATTAGTTCTAAAAGTCTAACTACAAGTATCCACCATTTCTAGTTTCAGAAGATGGGATTTTAGGAAGAGCCACGAATACTGAGAATCTCTAGAATTTTCCTGCAATTGAGTAATTTTCGTGCAGTTTCAGTTCCATGAACAAAAAGTTAAATAGAAATGACAAAATCAAATTTACATACCAAGAATCAAAAAAGGCTTCAGGGCAAACTTGATTGAAGCCATAGGTTCTTATTAGAAATCTCGAAAACTCATTTTCGGGTCTATATGCTTCGAACCACTTCTCCCCCTACCCCTGTGACTTCCTCTGCCTCTTCCTCTTCCTCTTCCTCTTCCACGCCGGAAAAATGAGCTTCCATGCTTCATCTCCACAAGTGAATGGAGTAGCTCATCACACAAGATACAACCCTCATGCAGTGTAGCTCCATCATTGAGGGGAGTTGTCTTCTTATTGAAATCTACTTCTATAATAGTTGAGTCACATTCAGGACATTTCTTGCCTGTCGTTGAAATGCGATGAGCACCCTGTGGAAGGGAGACAAGACAGTTGCACATGTTGCAATATAGCCTCCATTTGGGTGCACTAACAGGGTCAAGAACAAGTGTTCCACTGCACTCAGGGCAAGCACACACTCCTTGATTTATTACAGAATGTCTGCATGTAGGATGTAGGCAGAGGAAGCATGGCATGCCAGCTCCCTTCCCCATCTTGCCAGAATTTCCAAGCTTAAGGCTACCAAAGAGTTTGTCAATCCCTTCAAATGGAGGACTGTTGTAACAAAAGGGGCAGAGAGGGAATGTCTTTCCATCAGGGCCAGCCATGGAGAAGAGCAGCAACTCAAAACCATCTAAAGGACATGCAAGTTCCTTGTATAGCTGGAAAAAAAACATTTGTTAGTGGCTGCAGTGTAAAACAAGTGATTAGCTAAAACTTCGACTATGGGAACTCAAGTCTGATATAGTTTTCAAAATTAACACAATCAAAATGTTCTGCAGTTTTACCCCATAGATGATATTCGTGGTTCTGGAATTATTGGTGATCTACAAAGCAATATAGTCTCTAGAATGATAGAATCTGAAATGTACATAAACCTCCTAGGCAAACTTGATACAAATCTTGAATCTCATAGCATCCTTTTAGGCATGGTTTTAAATCTCGTACCGTACCGGATGGTAAGCCCGGTATTTACCGGTTTTTGAAAAAACCGGTATACGAGATACCCGGTATGGGTAAATACCGGGTATCTCGGTAAATACCGCCCGGTATCTCCGGTATTTATCAAATACCGGGCGTATTTGCTATCATACCGGGCTATACCGCCCGGTATGATATTTTGCACTGTAGCAAAATATCGATACTTTAAAAATACCGGTATACCGATAAATACCGCCCAGTATGCTCCGGTATTTAGCAAATACCGGGCGGTAAGAGTTATGATACCGGGCGGTATCACCCGACCCAACGGCTCTTTTTAAAAGCTGTTGGGCTGCTACAGTGCTGACAGCCAGCACTGTAGCACCGGCAGCCCAAACGGCTCTTAGGGTGTTTTTGGTCATTTTTGGATGTTTTGGTGGCTATATAAAGCCCCCAAAACACCTCTTTTACTCTCACTCACCCCCTCTACTCATCTAAACTCTCTAAACTCTCAATCTTTCTCAATATCTCTCTCTCTACTTTCTTAATTTCTACGTCGAAATTCTGCTCAAATGGCGCCGAAATCTCAAGCCGACCCCGCATGGCAACACGGTGTTCGGTTGGAGAAGGCTAACCACTGGCAATGCATCCATTGTAATATGATTTGTCGTGGTGGAGGCGTCACTCGATTAAAGGCACACTTGGCCGGAACATCCAGCGACGTCGTCAAATGCACCAAAGCACCGCCGGAAGTCCGACAAATGTTTAAAAATATGCTCACCAACAAGGAGCAGCGTCTTAAGAATGCAGCTCAACAAGCCGAGTTCGACCGACGAGCTACCCAAGAAGTCAGCGGTGGCCATTATGAGGCTCGGGGTGGCGGTGACGAAGAGGATCCGAAACTTGAAGCCGGCATCCGAGCTTCATTGGAGTATGCTGCATTCGAACGAGATCGGATGTACTATCCCGGATCTCATTTTGAGTATGGCGGCGGCAGTAGTAGCGGTGGCATAAGTAGTGCCGGCTCGACTTCGACTGCCGGATCAATGGACCGAAGTGGTTCAATTCCCTCCGGTCCTCAAATTGGCCGGAGTTCTAGCATGAGGGTACCTCAAAGCAGAGGAGGCAGCAGAGGAGGCATTTGTGGATTCTTCACAAACCTCGGAGCAAGTGGTAGGAAAACTAATATTAATGTTTCTAATCTTGAACCCAGGGCATTTCCTCCTCCATCAGCAAAGCAACCGCGTATAGACGATGCTTGGGGCAAGACGAAGAAATGGGAGTTGGGGAGAGCCATCTCCAAATGGTTCCACTTCAGCCGGATTCCCGCAAATGCAGCCAACAACCCATACTACCGAACCATGGTGTCTACCATCCAAAAGGTAGGCCCGGGTATTGTCCCTCCAACTCCTTATGAAATTTCAGGTCCTTACCTAGAAGCGGAGGTCGATGAAATAAAAACCTGGATCGATGGAATCAAGCGACAATGGGGGGAGTACGGATGCAGTTTGATGTGCAATAGCTGGACCGGGCCAACCCGAATGAGCATCATCAACTTCCTCATCTATTGCAACCGGAGAGTTGTTTATCACAAGTCGGTGAACTCGTCCGATGAAATCCATGACGCTTACTACATCTCGAAGCTGATGACGGAGGTGATCGAGGAGATTGGACCTCAGAACCTTGTTCAAGTTATAACCGACGACGGAGCCAATTTCAAAAGGGCAGGTGAGATAATTGAACAAGATTATCCTCACATATATTGGACTCCATGTGCAGCCCATTGTGTAGACCTAATGATGAAAGATATCGGTGATATACCGATGGTGAAGTCGACGGTAAAGAAGGCACAACAAATTACCCGATTCATCTACAACCACACATGGGTATACGCCCTAATGAAAAAATTTACAGAAGGTAATTTATTAATTTTTAAGTAATTTCTAATATTTATTTATTAATTAGTTTATCATAAATATTTACTAATGATAATTTCATATTTTAGGTGAAATTCTTCGACCGGGAGCGACTCGTTTTGCAACCAACTTCATCGCATTAAGGTCACTCCAACAAAAAAAGGCGGCCCTTAGAACCATGTTTACAAGTGAGGAATGGACTTTATCAAGATATGCTGGAAAAACCGATGGAAAACAAACAGAGAAGTTCATCCTCAACAAGCGGTTCTGGGATTGCATCGCAGAAATAGTCGTCGCCGTAGAACCTTTGTACAAGGTTCTACGATAGGTGGATATGGAAAAGACGCCTCAAATGAGTCATCTCTACCACTACATCCACCAAGCACAAGAAGAAATCAAGAGGGTTATGATTTCTCTTGCCAAGTATGAACCCTTCATCAAAATTATCTCCGAGAGATGGGATAATCAAATGAGCCGCGTGACATACACATCGCAGGTATTTTTTATTTAATATTAAAAAATTATTTAAATTTAATTCATTATGCTTAATTACTTATTCATTATGCTTAATTTTTTATAGGGTATTATTTAAATCCTTCGTACCAATACTGGTATAATCTTGGAATGGTCGATAGTTTGTTATATCCCCTCCGCAAGGTCATACAACGAATGTCGGGATCCAACCGAGAAGCGGCACAAGCTCTCAATGAATTAAAATGGTTCCGCGATGCAACTGGCAATTTCGAAGATTCATTTGCAATCTCCAACCGAGATACTATGGATCCAGGTAGATAGATTTTCTTTGTCAATTTATTTATCAAAGATAAAATCCCGTTACTAATATTAATTTTAAATTTGCTGCAGTCGAATGGTGGTTGCAATTTGGAAACGAATCTCCAACTCTTCAAAAGATTGCAACACGCATCCTCTCGCAAACCACGTCATCAAGTGGATGTGAGAGAAATTGGTCGACCTTCGCCTTGATTCATACGAAGCCGCGCAATCGCCTTTCATACGCCCGATTAGAGAAGCTCGTATATGTTCATTATAACATGCGACTTCGAATGCAGGCGTTACAGAACGAAGATAGAGAACTTCTACATGTAGATCCGTTCGATGTCGAGTTCGTCCAAGGCGATGCAGACCCAATAATTGATTGGTGGAGTGCAATGGAGACTGACCCGCCTCTTCTTGATGAACCAGGCGAACCACCTCAGCCTTCACCAATTATATCCGATGCTATTGAGTCCGAGAGTCAACCAGAAGACACGGACAGTCAAGCTCTTGAGAGGAACATGATCTTTGCTCCCTTGGACTCTCAACGAGTTCGACAAGTAAGACGACGATCCACGTCCGACTCTCCATCTTCACAATTAAAGGGAAAGAAGAAGGCACCTTCACCTTCACCTTCAAAGGCAAAAGGCAAAGGGAAAGGGAAACGACCAATTGATCCTTTGGACGTGATTGCAGAAGCGGAAGAGGACGAAGAAGACGAGCCCTCGGTTCATAGCAGTAGCAGCACAGAAAACGGAGGAGATGATGATGGAGCTGGGGGAGAAGAGACCGTCGTACCATCAACACCGGCGCCTACCGATCTGTGGACAAATGAGCAATACTTTGACCACACCACTCAAGATCAGGATCACGATGCTAGAACCGGACGAACAACTCGGGTGTACGAGAAGAAAGGCCGGCGTCGAGGAGGTGGACCGACAATTTTGCAAGATTACCACCACGATATGATGAGTAGCTTGCAAGAAGTTTCTGAATCAACTTACTCTGTATCAAGTACCTACTCAACTGATGATACATGAACTAATTCTTGGACGGTCAACAAAGAAACACTGATGGGTATGTGGTATAATGGATACTAAGACATGATGACATGGGATCATTTTCAGATATGGGCATTGGAGACTTACGGTGTTGACCTTAGTCGTGTATGTCCCCAAGATATGTACGAGTACGATGGACGTCATTCGTCCACATTTTAAACATTGTATTCATGTATTTGACATTTGAATATGAAATTTAAGTATTTCTTGATCAATCATGGGTTATTGGAGTTATTTTTAGCAGCAAAATCAAAAAAAAAAAGACTCGGTATGCAATTTTCGTACCGGATCGTACCGTGTGTCGGTACGGTACGGTACCGGTACGTACCGGTACCGGTCATCCACCGAGATGATGACCGGTATCGGTATTTTAAACCATGCTTTTAGGATTAACAAAGAAAGAAGAGAAATTAGAAACTCTGCAGAGAAAAAAGAGCCACTTAGGGTTGCTTACTTTAATGGTCCCGTTCTGTGGAAGGTAATAGACTTCTTCACAGGTACTGCAGTATAACCTTGTTGGTTTACAAGAAATATATTTCATGTACCGAGTGCATTTCCCACATTTGCTTAGGAGACGGCCAGAGTCTGCCAAAGGTGAGAACTGCGCTTCAAACAGTGCATCCATATTCTCAATCTGAAGAATCAGAAAGCAAATTTTGACTAGTAACAACAAGAAACAAGCGTGAAACTAACTATAATTAAGAAGGAGAAAGCAAATTTTGACTAGTAATATCAAAAGCAAAAGTGAAACTAACTATAATTAAGAATGCAGTGCCCAAAGCATCCAGCAGGAAGAATGTCTATATTAGAACTGATGATCAGCAGCATACTTCTTATTATCTTATTGAATCACATGTCAAGTATAAGCAAAAGATGAATTTTGTATGGATTTTTCTATTATCATGCTAATACTGCTCGTAAGAATGCAGCCAATAAATGTTGTCATAGCCTCATTGGGAAGTGGGCCTAAAAAAATGAAAATAAAAGATATGACCAAAATCCAGCCGAGAGAGGGCAGCCTTTAGAAGCAAGAGGTTGGGAAACCAATCTACATCTAAAAAAGCTACTACTAGGACTCCACAGAACTTACTCATATAACAAAGGTTTAAGTTTTCATTTGGTGACATAAATTCAAGATGCACTGGATTTGCTTTCTGTTGACAAGCTGATGACTTGCATGTATGTGTAAGGTCAGATACTAAGAAATTTTTGAAATATAATTAAATAAAAAATGCATTATTTTGACATTTTTTACCCTCTTTACACTAAAATATAGATATTTGTGCATATTCAAGAAGTCCTTTTTATCAATTCAAAATGTATCACTGCAATCAAAATGTTAAATTTGATTGGATGACCAACTTTCCCAAAAGCTTAAGCTATTAGGAAATTTGATTGGATGACCAACTTTCCCAAAAGCTTAAGCTGGTAGAAGAAAGACCAATTTATGAATTTATATTCTTAACACAAAACATGAATCTCATACCTTTAGTTACATAATATAACCAGTCACAATGGAGCAGGAAAAGAGCAAAATTTCCACTGTATAAAATGCTAGTAAACCAAGGGTCTAAAGTCCAGGTACTAAGACAATTGTCATGACAAAGAAATCTGAGTACTGAAAGAAAAAAACAAAACAAAATACGTACCCAATAACCCAAGCACTACTGGAGCAGTAATATGACTATTTGGGTTAATATAAATTTTTGTGGGATGCCAGTAACATCATATACACAAACTCTTTAACACTAATTATAGCAATAACAATACAAAAAATCACATGTTCAATTAACCAGACTGCTTAAAAAGTAAATATAAAATGAATTAGTAATAAGTTTCCACATATTCTCTCAGACATCTGCACTGTACAAAGAAACAGTCAACTCCAATTGGTTAACAAAGTACATCCAATCTGTATAATTGTGTGATAGCACATACTTTAAGACGTTGGTCTACGCACATGCTAAAGGTGTTCTTTCTTTTAGCAACTAAGTCAATAGAGGCACTATAAATTTTCCAAGATATGATGCATGAGAAAACACAATACCTTCTTTACAAAATAAGAATACTTCTGCATGAACTGTTGAAGAACATGTTCCACTATACAAACATGGTCAGCTTTCCCTTTGGCAATTAGTGTTATTTGTTGCTCAATGAAACTACGGATGTCAGGCAAACAAATATCTGGATCAATGCATTGGTATCCTTTTATAAGGGTGGTTCCAAGAGCTGTTGGGACCAATCTCCTTCCAGAATTGACCTTTGAGCCATCAAAATCCAATTTTGCATATCAGTGAAGAGGTGGTTAGAAAATGAACGATAACAGGTACATATTACAATTATGCTATATTGATGTAAATAATTGTCAATGATGCAAACATCAACATCAGCAAAAGAGAAATTAGGCGACTGGTAGAACCTGAACATAGTTGCGCTCGCAGATATTGTTTATGTGTACAGGAATTGAAGCATCAGTTCCTATCCCGTTCTTTTCCATCAAAGATATAAGTTCACTTTCACTAAGATAATCTGGAGGTGTAGTAGTCCCCTAAAGAAAAAATTTGATCATATTATCAACTAATAATCTTTCAATTTTTTCTGTCTAATCAGTAAGGGATCTAAATCTCTTTTACAATTGAGCTCAGTTATTGGTAATCCAGATAAGAGTACAGTAAATACAGAAAACTCCACGAATCTATTTTGGTACATATAAAACTTTTTATAGCAAATTCATCCACACACTTCATAGTTCATACAAATAAAATAGAGGAAGAACACTCTTAATCTAAATGATAGATACAAAATGTTACCTCATGTAGGTCAACTTTCAAAATATTAATATTCTCATCCTTCATGAACTGAGGTAGATTTTTCTCAGTAACTCCCATCCATGGCATGACAGATGTAAAACCTTTAGAAACAACACGCTGGCCAGCACATTGGAACAACTCCCCACCAGCTGTAAATTCTATTTTCGTCCTGGAACAATCATGTTATGACAATTATCAAATTCATTGATCATTATATTGTTTAAGAAACGAAACATAAATCATTAGCCTTTAAATCAGTGACAATAAGAACAAGAACTGCATGGGACCAGTTTGTACAAAGATACTAATTAAATCACAACCCATCAGATCTCATGAGTTATATAACTCATAATGTATCTTATAGACTCCCTTTCATACAGATTCACCCTGCCACCATAATAAGGCTTGAGAAGACACAAGTGTTTATGCTTACATCAGAACAGCAAGTCCTTCCTGTTACCTTTTGAGTCTCAATGACAGAGGATGACAAACAGGGACAGCATGCCACAGAGCACTCCAATAGCATGCCTATATTCAGTTTAAGACAAACTTTTCCATTCATGAACATTACCCTTATCATATAATGTTTAATTCTTTAAATGTCTTAAAATAGTAAATGCATCAGTAAGTTTGGCAAAAAATCTCTAGTAGCCTGTTTAAGTTGCATTAGCTCCTGCATAGTGTCACTATAGTTCTATACTTAGGATTGACAATTTTATCTGCATTCACCGAGTAAAAACCGCATCTATGTCACATCTAATCCATATCTGCCGTTTAGATGTGGATCGGATGCAAATGTGGGCATATATCCGCACCAAATTCGATCCACATCCGCACCGCATACATATAATTAGTTACAATAATACTTTATTAAGTTATAAACATATATATTATACATTTAGTTAATTTTATATTTTTTTATAGTGTTAAGTGATTGATCTATGTATTGTTCATTTAATAGTGTTTTTATGATTACTATAAAGTTTTGTGTATGTTTTATTAAATTAGTTTATTTAAAATGCGGTGCAGATATGGATTAATATGATGCAAATATCCACATCCATGTCTACAAGCGGTGTGGATATAAATATGTCAGAGTAACTGTAACTCTGGGACTGAGACCTTGTTCTTGGTCTAGAAGTACCTAGATTTGGGTCCGCCACTTCCATTGTCTGGTAGTAGACCTCCTCCAATCCAAGTTGGAGCAGGTCTTTAGTCTTCTTTCTGCCTATGTTGTTGGGGTGATGAGATCTGGTGTTTAGAAGGAGAGGAGAAGAGAAGGAGACGAGTAGGAGGAGAAAGAGACGAGGAAGAAGAAAGAAAGGAATTCTTTATTGAGATTCAAAAGCTGTTCTATTACAAAAGCTTTCCTCTATTTATATGCCTATTAAAGAATACATCTGTAACTGCTTTCTATTACAATTAAAATGATTACTATACCCTTCTACTAGTTATTACTCCTCAGATCTCCTTCTAGATTCTTCCTCCACTTCCCATGCTCAAATCTCCTATACACTTTGATTTCAGATTCATTTGATAATGATTGGTCTCTAACATCACTCCCCCCTTCCATTTGAGGCTTGTCCTCAAGCCGAAAAGTAGGAAAGTTGTTCTTCAAATGTTCTTCTTTTTCCCATGATACTTCAGTTGGTGGCAATCCTGTCCACTGAATTAAGTATTCCTTGTGGTTCCCTATATGTCTTCGGCTCAAAATCATTTCAGGTTGGGCACACTGACCTCCATCTGTCACTTTAGGAAGTGCTGGTTGCTTCCCAGCAGGTTCACCTACATATTTTTTTTAAAAGGAAACGTGAAAGACTGGATGAATTGAATGATGTCCTGTTAGTACCTAAACAAGACAAATCATGGAGGATGTGTGTGGACTGTGGACTACAGAGCATTGAATGCTGTCACATTTAAGGATAAATTTCCTATTCCAGTAGTAGATGAATTATTAGATGAGTTGCATGGTTCCACCATCTTTACATATCTGGACTTGAGGTCGGGGTATCATCAAATTAGGATGGATTGGAATGATGTAGAAAAAACTGCTTTCAGAACTCATCAAGACCATTATGAGTTCTTAGTAATGCCATTTGGATTGACAAATGCCCCATCCACCTTCCAGTCACTAATGAATGACATATTTCAGGATCAACTGAGGAAGTTTGTGCTTGTGTTTTTTGATGATATTCTCGTGTATAGTCTCTTTGAAGGATCATTTGCAGCACCTCAAGGTGGTATTCAGTTTATTGCGGCAGCATCAACTCCATCTTAAGTTCTCCAAGTGTACTTTCGCAACTAGTCAAGTCTCTTACTTGGGGCATACTATCTCTAAAGATGGAGTTACAGCGGAACTAGGAAAGATTGAAGCAATAATGAAATGGACAAAACCTGCTACAATCAAAGCTTTGAGGGGATTCTTAGGCTTGGCTGGTTATTACAGAAAAGTCATCAAAGGATATGCCATCCTAGCTGCACCATTAACTGCTTTATTGAAGAAAAATGCTTTCAGGTGGAATGAGAAAGCAGAAAAAAGTTTTGAAGATCTTAAACAAGCTCTTTCTACTACTCCAGTGCTAAGTTTACCTGATTTCTCAAAAAAGTTTATCATTGAATGTGATGCAAGTGACTCGGGTATTGGAGCAGTCCTACATCAAGGAGAAGGGCCCATTGCATATTTCAGCAAAGATCTTGCAATTCAACAACAATTATTCAAATCAAGGTTTAAAATACCGTATCGTATCGGGCGGTACAGCCGGTATTTACCAGTTTTTGAAAAAAACGATATACGAGATACCCGATATTGGGAGATACCGAGTATCTCGGTAAATACCACACGGTATGCCCGGTATTTGATAAATATCGGGCGGTATTTGCTATCATATCGGGCGATACCGCCCGGTATGACCTTGGGTACTGTAGCAAGATATTAGCTATTGGCGGTATTTAGCAAATACCGGGCGATACCGCCCGGTATGACCCGACCCAACGGCTCTTTTTAAGAGCCGCTGGGTTACTGTAGCACCGACACCCAAACGGCTATATAGACGTTTGGGGCCGGTTTTGGCTGGTTTTGGGGGCTATATAAAGCCCCCAAAACACCTCTTTTACTCTCACTCGCCCTCTACTCATCTAAACTCTCTAAACTCTCAATCTCTCTCAATCTTTCTCAATCTCTCTCTCTAATCTCTACTTTCTTAATTTCTACGTCGAAACTCTGCAGAAATTGCGCCGAAATCTTAAGCCGACCCCGCATGGCAACACGGTATTCAGTTGGAGAAGGCCAACCACTGGCAATGCATCCACTGTAATATGATTTGTCCTGGTGGAAACGTCACTCGATTGAAGGCACACTTGACCGGAACATCCAGCGACGTCGTCAAATACACCAAAGCACCGCCGAAAGTCCGACAAATGTTCAAAGATATGCTCACCAACAAGGAGTAGCGTCTTAAGAATGCAACTCAACAAGCCGAGTTCGACCGACGAGCTACCCAAGAAGTCGGCGGTGGCTATTACGAGGCTCGGGGTGGCGGTGACGACGAGGATCCGGAACTTGAAGCCGGCATCCGAGCTTCATTGGAGCACGCTGCATTCGAACGAGATCGGATGTACTACCCCAGATCTCATTTTGAGTATGGCGGCGGCAGTGGCAGCGGTGGCAGAAGCAGTGCCGGCACGACTTCGGCTGCCGGATCAATGGACCGAAGTGGTTCAATTCCCTCCGGTCCTCAAATTGGCCGAAGTTCTAGCATGAGGGTACCTCAAAGCAGAGGAGGCATTCGTGGATTCTTCACAAACCTCGGAGCAAGTGGTAGGAAAACTAATGTTGATGTTTCTGATCTTGATCCCAGGGCATTTCCTCCTCCATCAGGAGAGCAACCGCGCATAGACGATGCTTGGGGCAAGACGAAGAAGTGGGAGTTGGGGAGAGCCATCCCCAAATGGTTCCACTTCAGCCGGATTCCCGCAAATGCAGCCAACAATCCATACTATCAAACCATGGTGTCCACCATCCAAAAGGTAGGCCCAGGTATTGCCCCTCCAACTCCCTATGAAATTTCAAATCCTTACCTTGAAGCAAAGGTCGATGAAATAAAGCAATGGATCGACGGAATCAAGCGGCAATGGAGGGAGTACGGATGTAGTTTGATGTGCGATAGCTGGACCGGGCCAACCCGAATGAGCATCATCAACTTTCTCGTCTATTGCAACAGGAGGGTTGTTTATCACAAATCGGTGAACTCATTCGATGAAATCCATGACACTTACTACATCTCAAAGCTGATGATGGAGGTGATCAAGGAGATTGGACCTCAGAACCTTGTTCAAGTTATAACCGACAACGGAGCCAATTTCAAAAGGGCGGGTGAGATAATTGAAGAGGATTATCCTCACATATGTTGGACTCCATGTGCAGCCCATTGTGTAGACCTAATGATGAAAGATATCGATGATATACCGATGGTGAAGTCGACGGTAAAGAAGGCGCAACAAATTACCCCCTTCATCTACAACCACACATGGGTACATGCCCTAATGAAAAAATTTACAGAAACTAATTTATTAATTTTTAAGTAATTTATAATATTTATTTATTAATTAGTTTATCATAAATAATTACTAATGATAATTCCATATTTTATGTGAAATTCTTCGACCGGGAGCCACTCGTTTTGCAACCAACTTCATCGCATTAAGGTCGTTCCAACAAAAAAAGGCCGCCCTTAGAACCATGTTTACAAGTGAGGAATGGACTTTATCAAGATATGTTGGAAAAACCGATGGAAAACAAACAGAGAAGTACATCCTCAACACGCGCTTCTGGGATTGCATCGCAGAAACAATCGTCGTCGTAGAACCTTTGTACAAGGTTCTACGACAGGTGGATATAGAAAAGACGCCTCAAATGAGTCATCTCTACCACTACATTCACCAAGCACAAGAAGAAATCAATAGGGTTATGATTTCTCCTGCCAAGTATGAGCACTTCATCAAAATTATCTCCGGGAGATGGGATAATCAAATGGGCCGTGACATACACATCGCAAGTATTTTTTATTTAATATTCGGAAATTATTTAAATTTAATTCATTATGCTTAATTACTTATTCATTATGCTTAATTTTTTATAGGGTATTATTTAAATCCTACATACCAATACAAATATAATCTTGGAATGGTCGATAGTTTGTTATATCCCCTCCGCAACGTCATACAACGAATGTCGGGATCCAACCGAGAAGCAGCACAAGTTCTCAATGAATTAAAATGGTTCCGAGATGCAACTAGCAATTTTAGAGATTCATTTGCAATCTCCATCCGAGATACTATGGATCCAGGTAGATAGAATTCTTTTGCCAATTTATTTATCAAAGATAAAATCTCGTTACTAATATTAATTTTAAATCCGTTGCAGCCGAATGGTGGTTGCAATTTGGAACCGAAACTCCAACTCTTCGAAAGATTGCAACACGCATCCTCTCGCAAACCACGTCATCAAGGATGCGAGAGAAATTGGTCGACCTTCGCCTTGATTCATACGAAGCCGCGCAATCACCTTTCATACGCCCGATTAGAGAAGCTCGTATATGTTCATTATAACATGCGACTTCGAATGCAGGCGTTACAGAACGAAGATAGAGAACTTCTACATGTAGATCCGTTCGATGTCGAGTTCGTCCAAGGCGATGCAGACCCAATAATTGATTGGTGGAGTGCAATGGAGACTGACCCGCCTCTTCTTGATGAACCAGGCGAACCACCTCGGCCTTCACCAATTATATTTGATGCTATTGAGTCCGAGAGTCAACCAGAAGACACGGACAGTCAAGCTCTTGAGAGGAACATGATCTTTGCTCCCTTGGACTCTCAACGAGTTCGACAAGTAAGACGACGATCCACGTCCGACTCTCCATCTTCACAATTAAAGGGAAAGAAGAAGGCACCTTCACCTTCACCTTCACCTTCAAAGGCAAAAGGCAAAGGCAAAGGGAAACGACCAATTGATCCTTTGGACGTGATTGCAGAAGCGGAAGAGGACGAAGAAGAGGAGCGCAATAGCAGCACAGAAGACGGAGGATATGATGATGATGATCATGGAGCTGGGGGAGAAGACATCGTCGTACCATCAACACCGGCACCTACCGATCTGTGGACGAATGAGCAATACTTCGACCACTCCATCCAAGATCAGGATCACGGTGCTAGAACCGGACGAATAACTCGGGTGTACGAGAAGAGAGGCCGGCGTCGAGGAGGTGGACCAACAGCTTTGCAAGATTACCACCACGATATGATGAGTAGCTTGCAAGAAGTTTCTGAATCAACCTACTCTGAATTAAGTATCTACTCAACTAATGATACAGGGGCTAGTTCTTGGACTGTCAACAAAGAAACACCGATGGGTATGTGATATAATGGATACCAAGGCATGATGACATGGGATCATTTTCAGATATGGGCATTGGAGACTTACGGTGTTGACCTTAGTCGTGTATGTCCCCAAGATATGTACGAGTACGACGGACGTCATTCGTCCGCATTTTAAACATTGTATTCATGTATTTGACATTTGAATCTTAAATTTAAGTATTTCTTGATCAATTATGTGTTATTGGAGTTATTTTTAGCAGCAAAATCAACAAAAAAAAAGCCCGGTATGCATTTTTCATACCGGACCATACCGTACCGTGTGTCGGTACGATACGGTACCGATACATACCAGCATGGTTTTAAATCTCGTACCGTACCGGGCGGTAAGCTCGGTATATACCGGTTTTTGAAAAAACCGGTATACGAGATACCCGGTATGGGTAAATACCGGGCGGTATTTGCTATCATACCGGGCTATACCGCCCGATATGACATTGTGTACTGTTGCAACATACCGGATATTGGAAAATACCGGTATCTTGGTAAATACCGCCCGGTATGCTCCGGTATTTAGCAAATACCGGGCGGTATTTGCTGTCATACCGGGCGATACCGCCCGATATGATCCAACAGCTCTTAAAAAGAGCCGTTGGGTATTGTTCGATACTGTATTAGGGTTTTTCATAGATATAAGAGAATCATTACATTAGAATTTATATAGGGCGACATAGGCCCACAACCCAAAGGGCTCAAAAAAATCTGTGCGTGGGGGACCGCCGGAAACTCTGCGTAGCGCAACATAAAACGCTTAGGGCAAATCTGTCGCTACACATCCCAACATACGGTGTTGATCTTAGTCCGTCGTACTCGTACATATCTTGGGATCATTTTCAGATATGGGCATTGGAGACTTACGGTGTTGACCTTAGTCGTGTATGTCCCCAAGATATGTACGAGTACGATGGACATCATTCGTCCGCATTTTAAACATTGTATTCATGTATTTGACATTTGGATATGAAATTTAAGTATTTCTTGATCAATCATGGGTTATTGGAGTTATTTTTAGCACAAAATCAAAAAAAAAAAAAAAAAAAAAGGGCTCGGTATGCCATTTTCGTACCGGACCCGTACCGTGTGTCGGTACGGTACGGTATCGGTACGTACCGGTACCGGTCATCCACCGAGATGATGACCGGTATCGGTATTTTAAACCATGCATACCGGTACCGGTCAACGACCGAGATCATGACCAGCACCGGTATTTTAAACCTTGATTCAAATAAAGAAGTCTCCTTCTCTAATTCTTCTTCTCTCCTCTTTCTTCTTCTATTCTTCTATTCTTCTCTATTTCAATTACACTTGTGATCCTTCCAATCTTCACCATAGGCAAGAAGAGAGGAAAGGATCTACTCCAACTTGGATTGGAGGAGATCTAGTTTCAAGATCAAGGGCTAGCGGAGGCAATTCAAGAAGTATCAACTATCAAGACCAAGAACGAGATCCCAATCTCAGGACTCTGACAAAATATGTCCGTTGATACTTGTTGTGGATGTGAAATGCGGTGCGAAAGCAAATATAGTATATGCACCACGTCCAATCCGCTGCCATCCCTAACTATACCAAGGTGTATGCACATGAAGAGAAGGTCCAGCACCATTATCTACATTAAGAATACATATCAATAGATCGAGCATTTCTAAGCAACTTAAGTTTTTGGGAAAAATAATCACCGGCTCAAACTTAAATGAATGTCTTGAGTTTGAAACTTGCCATTGTAGTAACATATTTATTTTAAATTTATATTTTCTTTAAATAAAAAAAACAACAACAACAACCAAGTCAATCCACATACACGACTTGGATCAGTTTAGTCTATTTACCTAAAGAATATAAATGAATAGTTTTGCAAAAGTTGGTCTCTCTATTCAATTTAGCATCATTCTAGAGCAGGTATTAAGTTTAAATCCTGCCAGTGTTGGTAATTAAAATATATACCCCCAGTTAAGTGAGTTAGCATATTGCTCATATCCATACTTTACCCTATTTTTCTCTTATCCTTTCTTCACAATGTATAGCTCATTTACATAAATTTAAATGCAATTTCCAACATGTAAAATCTCATTTCATACTTTGGAACATTTCTTAATCTGCCATCCTCTTCTGTTATTTAATCTTCATGAGACCTAGATCAAAAGATACTTCAAAACTGTATTGGTAAAGTATGCAATGAATCTATTGATATTGTAACCATATGTAATCAATATTTAATGGAACTTTTGACTTTTGGAGAGCCCAAGTAGTAGACTTTATAGAGATTTTGTTACAGATGGAGAAATGTTAAGGAGAAAATGTAAAGATTCGAGCAACTTTCAAAATCTCTGCATATTAAGTGATAAGGTCATCTGACAAAAGACAAAACATGGCTAAATGTGCAATTTAAACTAGCTATATAAATCTTCAAGCCTTCAAAGATGTCACCATGGCCTCACCACATATCATAAGTTTCTGAGTTTTGACCATTTTATGTCAATGAAGAGCATAAATCAAAAAGACAATACAGCACACTGTGCACAACCACATGCACTATAAGTTCTAGATCTATTCTTACTAGAACGAAGAAAACAACGCATAAAATATTTGCACTACAGGCATCCAAATATATGGAAGATATGATCATTTTGCAAAGGAGAAAAGTTAATAACCTTATGTACTTGCAATCAGGACAAACAGAACCTATAAAATGCTGGCAGATGAATTGATAAAGTTTCCATGCATCATTTCCTAACATATCTTCTGTTGCTGATCGCATTGGTGTGATAGGAGGGTGATCACCAGCATCAGATCCCACTCGTGGCTTATGAAAACCATCAGCTAGTAGTATCCGCACATCATTGCCCCATATTGGATTATTTAGTTGTGCACTAAGTGCATTTCTGAAGTCAAATGACGAAGGGTATGCAGTGCTCTCTGTGCGTGGGTAACTGGTTATAAAGAAAAATAAGCAGTGTAACAATGAGATAAGAGATAAAGGAGGAGAAGATACTGAGATTAATATTCAAACAAGAAGTTGACCATGGAGTAATTTTACTCCTATGCTTGGATATAAAAATACTTTATTTCTTATACTTCATGTATGACACAGAAACCCTGTATTATGCAATTCCAAAGTACAATCATGAATCAAACCCACCAGAAAGATCAAATGCACTTTAAGCTTTATTTTAGTATCTAAGTTGTGAGAAATCAGAAACCTTAAATTACTCGCAATCCTATGTTGTTTGCATACCTCAAAGCTGAAATTCCACTAACATAAGATATCAATAGTAAACATAGCAATTTGGAGATTGAAATGCAACAAAGGACAATTTATACTTTTGAAATTTTACTGATTGTGCCCTTTTTCAATGAAAACCAGAGAGGCAGTGAGTGCTCCGTCCTGTCAAAACTTCAAAATTATCCTCCTCTAAATTCATTCAAACTCTTTTGTAAAATAATGTAACTGGACTTTTATTGATTTAACATTGTACTAAGTCATTTATTAAGTATAACTAGTTCAGTCCCAGTGTAACTCTTGTAACTGATCCAAGAAACCAAGTCAAGAAAATCAAATATTTATAAATTAGATATATTTTATTCTAGATACTTTTAACACATTAAAAGTAACTTATACAATAATAACAATAATGAAAAACATAGAAAACATTAAACTATTACAAATAGTAAAAGCTAATAGAACAACATTAATATGCTGAAGATGAAAAAATAATATCACTACATAATTTTAATAAAATATTTAAATTCAATATCATTTAAAATTGATAACAAACTCATTCAACTTGTGTCTAATACTGGTTGGATCTCAAATTCATCACATACAACTCACTAAGAATAGTTTAAACAATTTTTCCTCATATTTGCATTAGTTACAATGCTTTAACTATAAATCTAATAAGTAACATTATTAGATGATATATAATGCTCATATAATCATTATATACATTATATTTAGGTCTTTATAAATAATTTTCTTTTATGCAATTTGCTGCTCATTTCTGTGCTTATTTTCTGTACAATTCGCTCGTTTTCAGCATAAAATACAAAAATGGTTTACATTCTTTAGAATTATATTAAAACATAGTTAGCTCACACATTAGTTACACAAACTCATTTATTCAGTATAAAATTATTGTAATATATAGTAAACTTATTTTCTGTTTTTATCATAAGATTAGATAAAAACTTGTTTTTGTTGTTTGAAATATAAATGACATTGTACAAGTGTTAAGAATATAAATGTATAAATTAGACCCTTTCCTAATGGTATAAATTAGATCGGTGAAGATCAATTCTTGTGAAGATGAAGACAAGAGCAAGTTGGGTGCGGAGCACAAGCGCAGGGAGCGTGGGGTGCATACTCAACCTTGTGGCCTTGAAAGCAAGCCGTGTGACCAAATCTCTTCAAGCGGGGAGCAAAAGTGTCGAAGCACGAGGTGCATGTTTGAAGATGGCAAAGTGAAGAAACACAACACCTTTGAAACTAGTTGGAAGGGGGCTGTTTGAAGACAACTCCTTCCGACGAGGACGCCGGTTTCAACAGGTGGGGGTGGTTTGTTAGACCCCTAAAGTCCGGGCATGGCCTAAGTGTCGCACCTCGGGCACGGGCAGGCCATGGGCGTCTCAAACAGAGGCAATTTGGTGGCTTTGCTGAATGAAGACAGCTCATGTGCGCAATGGCATGGGCGTCGCTCACGGCGCACGGCAGGAGGCCGGGTGCGCAAGGGCGTGGGCAAGGCATGCTGGGCAGCAGCCTATGTGCGCGGAGGCATAGGCACAAGCAAGACTTGGCGTCGCCCGGATGCAGAGCAAAGCAAGTCCCGCACGGGGCGGGGCGCAGCGCAGTCCCGCACGGGGCGGGGCGCAGCGCAGTCCTGCACGGGGCGGGGCGCAGCGCAGTCCCGCACGGGGTGGGGCGTTGCAAAGTCCCGCACGGGGCGGGGCGTGGCGTGGCGCACTCCCGCCCGAGGCGGGGCGTGGCGAGAGAAAGTCCCGCCACAGGCGGGGCATTTGAAGATGTTGCGGAGCAGCGGAGTCCCGCGTGCGCAATGGCGCGGGGCAGTGCGCGGCACATGACCATGGCGGGGCGCGGGCGCGCGTTGCACCAGCCGTGGCGAGAGATTTGTCCGTGCGCAGCATGGCGCGCACGGGAGCAGAGCTGGCTGCTCATTGGCGGACGCTGCAGAGCGCACGGGTGTTGCGCGCCGCGCTGTGCGGGCGCTGCACTCGGCATCTGCGGGGGCTGCACGGGCTGCAGGCGCCCAGCTGAGTTGCTGCTTGCAGGAGGCAACAAAGAGGACTTGACCAGGTTCAAGTCGCGACCAGACTCGAGTTCGTGGACCCAACATCGGTTGCGGAAGTTCCCACAAGTTGGGACAGTTGCTTGGCGGTTTCCTGGTGGTTGTAACTGCTGTTTGGCTGATGTATTGATCCAAGGGCTGAGATCCCTTGGGGCTGCTCGAGTTGTACCCTTTATATAGGGGCCTTGGTTGTATGTTTGAGGGTGGGCTGTGTGTTGGCTGGTCCTGTGTGTGAGCTGAATGTAACACTGTAATCTCTTGCATTTGGTGAGCGAGAGAGTGTCTTGAGCGGTGCTGTTGGGCAAGTCCTTTGCTTGGGATGTGGAAGGGTTTTAGTCCATTCTTGTAAGTACATTTGTAAATACAAGTTAAAGGTTTCCCTTCACTGTGTTGTGCATTCTCTTGTGTTGCTTGAACCTCGAACAAAGATGGAGTAGGCTGGTTGACAGTGTTCCACACTGCTCAACGCCGCAGAGGCTGGTTTTTGAGTTGAAAAATTACATCCTCAGAATCAACCCTGTAACAAGTGGCATGTTGGGTGGCTTGGAACAGTCTTGTCAAGTGCAGTTCACACTTCACAGCCCACTCATTTATGGTATATATACAATAATAACCCAATTTAAAGAAAAAAAGTTGGAAATTTTATAGGAGTGCTCTTGAAGTCTTGATTATTCTTTTTAAAATGGGGCTTAATTCAGTAAGATCCCAAAACTAGGGGCTTTGCCATTAAATGCCTTACTGAGAACATGTTTTTATTAATCTTTTTTAATCAGCAAATTCAATATTCAAAAAGCATCAAATTCAAAAGTCATAATTTCAAAATTTAATCCATGCAGTTGTATATCTGTTTGAACCTAGACTGTGTTAAACATAGTTTAAAATCTCGCCCGGTACGATACGGTAAGCCCGGTATTTACCGGTTTTTTAGGTTTCCGGTATACAATATACCCGGTATTTGAAAAAACCGGGTATATTGGGTATACCGGGCGGTATATGGCGGTATTTTGTCATATACCGCCCGGTATGGGCGGTATATGCCTCATACCGCCCGGTATGGGTGGTATGAGGCCTTAGTACCGTTGGGCCAGCCAACGGCGCTGAGGCCACTTGTTTCGGGTTCATACCTCCCGATTTGGGCGGTATATATCAAATACCGCCTGATATCGAGCGGTATTTGAAAAAACCGAGTATATTGGGTAATACCGGGCGGTACATGGCGGTATTTTGTCATATACCGCCCGGTATGGGCGGTATATGCCTCATACCGCCCGGTATGGGTGGTATGAGGCCTTAGTACCGTTGGGCCAGCCAACGGCGCTGAGGCCACTTGTTTCGGGTTCATACCTCCCGATTTGGGCGGTATATATCAAATACCGCCTGATATCGAGCGGTATTTGATATATACCGCCCAAACCAGGCGGTATTATATGCATACCGGGCGGTATACCGCCCGGTATGGAGATTTGGAGTTATCTCTAAAAAAAAAAAAACCCTCCAGTATGCAATTTTCGTACCGGACCGTACCGTGTGTCAATACGGTACGGTACCGGTACCGAGATTTTAAACCATGGTGTTAAATATACAATACGTTCACTGCATAAACCACTTAGGCACTCTGTATAGCCCGCATATTAACTGTATACTAACTGCATAGCTTGCTTGTTTACCAGATAGTCAATATGGACCAACTATCAATGTGGTTCAAGCCTAATTAAATCGGCACAATCCATCAATAATCAGTTCATGAGTCTAATACTCACTTATTTTTACTTTATTTCTTCTGCAATAGCTTTAGTCTCTAGAATTGTATTGATATACAATTGAATCCCTAACAACTATTTCATACTACATTTTTATAATAAAATAATAATTTTAAATAATATTTTAATAGAGACCACATATGCACCTGCATACCATATATGCATATACCACCTGCATTATGCTTTATAAAAGCTTGAAAATAGTAACAAAGTTTACCTTAAAATCTAAACATTCTTTAAAGTAGTATGCTAAGATCCTCTTTTGTATCCTTAACCTTCTTATTTGTGTCCTTCCATTTAGGACTTAGCAGTTGCAAATGCACAAAAACCATGTTCTGTGCAGTCATCGGGTCATTTGAAGATTCTGCCAAATGCCAATGATCTACTAATTTCTTAACAGTTGTCTCTAAGTGTAAATTCCAATTTTGTTCACAGTGATCTATTTTTATGATATGTATGTTGTCCAACTTCTTCCTTCTTTTCCCTTTCATCACTTTGGATCTTTTATTCTTTTGCTGTCCATTGTCTTAACTGATCAAATTGCTTTCTGCTTTGAGGGGAAAGCAATTATCTGAAGGACAATAGTGGAAGAATACCACAGTAGCACACGATTAAGAAATGTATAACTCCACCTTATTAATTATATTTGTACAGTATAGAAAACCACTCGGATTAGCTATAAACAGCTTTGGCTTATGCTAACATCGTTACAAAACAAGACAACTCAAAAACAAAAAATGATGATAGTCATATTCACATAAAAATAGAAAACTTGTTAATAAGACCTGATAAATCCTTGAGTATACAACCGCTCTGCCAGCTGCATAGCCATGTGAGGTCCAAACCCTAGTGCACTTGATGCAACCTACAAAGCAAATAGATATGATAGTTCCATTCTAAATGTTGTACAAAAATCAACACAAATCTTCAATCAACTGATACGAAGACCATAGATAGAGTACATTGGTTGAAGCACGATCTGAAAAAGCAGAGTATAAAGTAGTTAAATAACTAGAAGGTATATATCTGACTAGGCAGTTGCATTTTTTTTGTATTACATTGGCAAGAGGCATTGACTTAAAACTAATGTACGTAATAGAAGCAAGGGTCAGTACTGGCTACAACGTAGCAACAACATATGCTTTTCATATTTGATACTCCATGCTATTTGTTTGTGGATGCAGAACTGCAGATAGAAAATCAAATTTGAGAATTTTGAGTTTGGGTATCATGAGAAATCTTCTTATCTCCTGATGGAAATTAACTCTAGTGGGTTTGGCAGAATCTTAAATCCTTGAAGAAAATTGGATTTGCTCATCCTTCTCAAATACATGCTAAGTTCAGGGAGCCAAGTTCAGTAGTCCAGTATCAGTATATAGGCCTCATGAAAAATAGTACTGCCCAAGTGTCCATTACCAAGCCCAAAAGGCAACAGCTAGAGAACCAGCCACGGAAAATCTTCCAAAAGCCAAAAGATGACTAGTTTATCCCTTTTTGGCATTTTATAAAATTGGGTTAGACCTCTCAAGAGTCTCAAACTCTCAACTTCTCACCATTCTAATTCTCAATCTCTCTTTTACTCTCTCACTCTCAAACTCTCTTCTCTTTCGCTACCAATTCATCCTATCATGGGTTCAAAACCTCAAGTGCATATCCTACATACTACATCAGCATGCTCTGAGGTTGGAGTACTCCCATCACTCAAAGTGGACCCACTGAGATTACATTGCTTACAAGTTACAACAGAGAGATCCCATGACTGAAGTCCATCATCCAGAATGTTACAGAAATATGTTAAAAGAAGTCCACATGTTAAAGGAGCTTCTAGATAGCAAGAAACAATGCTGATATGAAGATGAGCAAATAGGCTGGCATCTATGCAGCTCAACTACAACCAGCACAAGGATCTTAGAGATGGTGTAAGGATGGCCCCTAATTGGCAACTATAATTCATGCTTATAGAGTAGTATGAATTTAAGCACTTTAGAACCTAGCTCTAGATTCACCCATGATTGATGGAAAGGAGCCCAAGGTTATCATCCTTACTATCAAATTTGGAAGTTGTCTGTGATCATTTTGCAATTGAGCCTGTGTATAAGGTATGTCAACAGGGATAAAGACTGCAAGCGGGTCATCTAGCATTTGGTCCACTGAGCTGTGGAAGATATCAAAAAAGACATGAACATTAAAAATAAGTACAAGCCTTGCAATGATTATCTATCCAAAGCAAGGTTTAAAATCTCGGTACCGGTACCGGTTTCGGTCACCGGCCGGTACCGGTTTCGGTCACCGGCCGGTACCGGTACCGGTTTCGGTCACCGGCCGGTACCGGTACATACCGGTACCGTACCGTACCGACACACGGTACGGACCGGTATGGAAAATGCATAACGGCAGGTTGGTTTTTTTTTTTTTTTTTAAGAACCAACTCTAATTCTCCAATAACACATAACTGATGAAGAAATACTTAAAATTAATATTCAAATGTCAAATACATGAATACAATTTTTAAAATGCGGACGAATGACGTCCGTCGTACCCATACATATCTTCGGCTTCGGGACATACACGGCTAAGGTCAACACTGTAGTTCTCTAATGCCCATATTTGAAAATTTTCCCATGGCATAATGCCTTGGTATCTATTATACCACATTGACATTAGCGTTTCTTTGTTGGGCTTCCAAGAACTAGACCCTGTATCATCAGTTGAGTAGGTACTGGATACAGAGTAGGTGGATTCAGAAACCTCTTGCAAACTACTCATCATATCATGATGGTAATCTTGCAAAGCTGTCGGTCCACCTCTTCGACGCGAGCCTTTCTTCTTGTACACCTGAGTTGTTTGTCCGGTACTAGCACCACGGTCATCATCTTGGGTGGCGTGATCGAAGTATTGCTCATTTGTCCATGGATCATCATATGGCAATGTTGATGGCACGACGGTGTCTTCTCCACCAGCTCCATCATCATCATCATCTCCTCCGTCTTTTGTGCTGCTACTGCTATGAATGGAGGGCTCGTCTTCTTCGTCCTCTTCTGCTTCTGCAATCGCTTCCAAAGGATCAATTGGTCGTTTACCTTTGGCTTTGCCTTTTGCCTTTGAAGGTGTTGCCTTCTTTTTTCCCTTTGATCGGGAAGATGGAGAGTCTGATTTGGATCGGCGTCTTGCATGCCGAATTCGTTGAGAGTCCAAGGGAGTAATGGCTATGTCTTCTGGTTGGCTCTCAGACTCAAGTGCATCAGATATAATTGGTGAAGGCTGAGGTGGTTCGCCTGGTTCATCAAGAAGAGGCTGGTCGCTCTCCATTGCACTCCACCAATCAATTATCGGGTCCGTATCGTCTTGGACGAACTCAACATCGAACGGATCTACATGTCGAATATCTTCGTTTTGTAATGTCCGCATTCGAAGCCGCATGTTGTAATGAACATATACTAGCTTCTCTAATCGAGCATATGAAAGCCGATTGCGCGGCTTGGTATGAATTAAGGAGAAGGTCGACCAATTTCTCTCGCATCCACTTGCTGATGTGGTTTGCGAGAGGATACGTGTTGCAATCTTCCGAAGGGTTGGAGCTTCGATTCCAAATTGCAACCATCATTCAACTGCAATTAATTTAAAATTGATTTTAGTAACGAGATTACCAATTTTATCATTAATAAATAAATTGAAAAAAATTATATTTACCTGGATCCATAGAATCTCGGCACGATATTGCAAATGGATCTCCGAAATTGCCACTTGAATCTCGGAAATATTTTGATTCATTTAGAGCTTGTGCCGCTTCTCTAGTTGTTGCCGACATTCGTTGTATGACCTTGCGAAGCGGATATAAGAAACTATCCGTCGTTCCAAGATCATATCGATACTGGTATGCGGGATTTAAATAATACGCTACAAAAAATTATCAATTTAATAAATAATTTAGCATAATGAATTAAAATTAAATAAATTTTAGAAAATGAAATAAAAAATTACCCGCGATGCGTATGTCACGACCCATTTGATCCTCCCACCTCTGGGAGATAATGTCAATGAAGGGTTTATACTTGGTCTCCGAAATCAACACCCTCTTGATTTCTTCTTGTGCTTGATGGATGTAGTAGTAGAGATGACCCATTTGAGGCGTCTTTTCCATCTCCACCTGTTGTAGAACCTTGTACAATGGTTCTACGGCGACGACTATCTCCGCAACGTGATCCCAGAACCGCGTGTTGAGGATGTTCTTCTCGGTTTGCTTTCCATCATTAGTTCCGACATATCTTGATGTAGACCATTCCTCACTTGTAAACATTGATCGAAGGCCCGCCTTACGTTGTTGGAGCGACCTTAATGCGATGAAATTGGTTGCAAAACGAGTCGCTCCCGGTCGAAGAATTTCACCTAAAATATGAAATTATTATTAGTAATTATCACCTAAACTAATTAATAAATAAATACTATAAATTATTTTTAAAAAATACCTTCTGTAAATTTTCTCATAAGGGCGTGTACCCATGTGTGGTTGTATATGAAGCGCGTAATTTGTTGCCCCTTTTTTACCGTCTTATTCACCATCGATATATCACCGATATCTTTCATCATTAGGTCTACACAATGCGCTGCACATGGAGTCCAATATATGTGAGAATAATCCAGTTCAATTATCTCACCAGCCCTTTTGAAATTAGCTCCGTTGTCGGTTATAATTTGAACAAAGTTCTCGGGTCCATTCTCCTCGATCACCTCCTTCATCAGCTTCGAGATGTAGAGAGAACTATGGACTTCATCGGATGCGTTCACCGACTTGTGATAGATAACCCTCCTGTTGCAATAGATGAGGAAGTTGATGATGCTCATTCGGGTTGGACCGGTCCAACTATCGCACATCAAAGTGCATCCGTAATCCCCCCATTGCCGCTTGATTCTGTCGATCCATTGATTTATTTCCTTGACCTCTTCTTCAAGGAAAGGTCCTGAAATTTCATACGGAGTTGGAGGGGTAATACCTGGGCAATGGCTGGGCCTACCTTTTGGATGGTAGACACCATAGTTCGGTAGTACGGGTTGTTGGTTGCATTTGCGGGAATCCGGCTGAAGTGGAACCATTTGGAGATAGCTTTTCCCAACTCCCACTTCTTCGACTTGCCGTACATATCGTCTATGCGTTGTTGCTTTGCCGATGAAGGAGGAAATGCCCTGGGATCAAGATCAGAAATATCAACATTAGTTCTCCTACCACTTGCTCCGAGGTTTGTGAAGAATCCACGAAGGCCTCCTCTGCTGCTTCCTCTGCTCTGAGTTTGAGGTGCTCTCATGCTAGAACTCCGACCAATATAAGGACCGGAGGGAATTGGACCGCTTCGGTCCATTGCTCCGGCAGCCGAAGTTGAGCTGACGCTGCTTATCCCACCGCTGCCACTGCCGCCGCCATATTCGAATTGAGATCCGGGATAATACATCCGTTCTCGTTCGAATTCAGCATGCTCCAATGAAGTTCGGATGCCGGCTTCAAGTTCCGGATCCTCGTCGTTATCGCCACCTCGAGCCTCATAATGGCCACCGGTGACATCTTGGGTAGCTCGTCGGTCGAACTCGGCTTGTTGAGCTGCAGTCTTAAGACGTTGCTCCTTCTTGTTGTTGAGTTCCGCTTGGAATATCTTCCGGACTTCGGGCGGTACTTTGGCGCAATTGACGACGTCGGAATATCCTCCGGCCAAGTGTTGCTTCAATCGAGTGATGCCTCCACCACGTGAAATCATATTACAGTGGTGGCAATGCCAGTGATGAGCCTTCTCCAACCGAGTACCGTGCTGCCATGCGGGGTCGACTTGAGATTTCGGCGTCATTTCGATAGAATTTCGACGTAGAAATTAATAAAGAGAGAGATTGAGAGAGATTGAGAGTTTAGATGGGTAGAGGGGTGAGTGAGGATGAAAGAAGTGTTTTGGGGGCTTTATAAAGCCCCCAAAACAACCCAAATCTGCCCCAAACGGCTCTATAGCCGTTTGGGGTCACTATTGATCATACCGGGCGGTATGCATATAATACCGCCCAAACCGGGCGGTATGATTCCCCAAGTGGCCAACAGCCCTGTCGGGCTGTCGGCCACAGAGCCGTTGGCAACGCCAACGGCATTGGCGTGACATACCGCCCGGTATCGCCCATACCGGGCGGTATATCGCATCATACCGCTATATACCGCCCGGTATACACAATATACCCGGTTTTTTCAAAACCGGGTATATCGAATACCGGAAATCTCAAAAACCGGTATATACCGTTTCGGGCGGTATTTTAAACCTTAATCCAAAGAAACTAAATGGGTATGTTACAGGACTTAGTTTCTAAGTCTAATTAATTTGAAAGAAAAACTACATGTACAGGCCACATAAGCACTAGACAGCCATATAATTGGTCAAGCTGCAAATTCAAACTGCATAATACGTGCTCCACGCAATTGAGCTCTATCATATCATCATATATATGCTTTTAGAAAGCCCATCAATATAGAAACCTGGATTTAGTTGCATAAAATGTAGTGGAAATGTGTTAAACAAGTATAGGGACTAACTTAGATTTAAATCAGAGCTATGTTGATTGTCACATATGAGATCAAAGAACATATTTGTCATTGTACCCATTTATCTTTTGGTCGCCCAGATTCTTTGTTAAAATGTCGGTTTCATGCTGCAAACACTAAGAAATAGCGGCTAACTTTGTTTGGCCATAGACATAGGCAAATCCTGGGAAACCAGGTAAAGATCTGTGTGTTTCTGTGTTATCTTCTTCTTTGTTTTCTCTTGTTTGTCGTATCTGATATATATAGAAGGGCTGTTCAAGCCTAGCAATATGTAGATTGGCTATGAGAAGCTAATCTTATGCCTCAAATGTAAGTGTTATCCAGTTGAATAATCAACCAAGACCAAGTAATTGGGCAACCCAAACCAATTAATTTGGCTTAATGGATTTGGATAAACTAACTACTCAAATTATATTTCTTTACTTATTTGTGTCCTAATTCTCCTGACGAAAGCTTTTGTCGCTTGAATTGTGTTGATTGAGTTCTTAACAAGTGTCTATACTATATTTGTATGTATATAATAATTTGAAAAAAAAATTAAATAATGAGTGTTGTCAAGGCACTCACCTAGGTGTGCCCTAAGCACTAAGGTGAGGCACCTCAGCCTAGTTGAAGCAAACCACTTTCAACCAGGCAAGTGCTTAAGCCAAGACTCAAGAGGCACTCAAAGCGCTCATCTCACTGAAGTTTTGCCAATATTACATTTTTTATTTTATTGTTTCATTTGTAACTTGCTTTTGTCATTAAATAATAGAGATTATTAGGGCATTTTTTTTTTCATTTAATAATAAATGATTTTTAGAGTTAAAATATATTTTTAGGTCAAATAGGATGTTGGGTACCATGATATGCAAGAATTAAGATAGGGTTTTAGTGTTTTAAACTTTAGAGATAATATAAATTGAAGTCAAATATTATAAGAAGTATTTCATATAATTTTAAGTACATGGTTTTCTTGTTCATATTATATATTATACTGTTAAGCTGTTGGCACCTTATCTCAATCAAGCAGGTTGTAGCCTCGAGGACTTTGACAACCTTGACAATAACCAAGAATTTATATAGGTACTGTTGCAAATAGGGTAATCCAATTCACTCAATCAGAATCCAAATATTTGAAACCATTTTTGTTTTTTTAATAAACCAAATATATCTGAAGCTTTTTTTTTAACCAAACAAAAACTAGTTTGGTTCGCAGTAATAATATTTCAAATAATTATCATTTCTTAAGTAATGCAATATATTAATGATAAAGCTATACATATTAATTAAGTTTAATTACTAATAAAAGAAGTTGGATTTTTAGTTTAACTAAGTTTGCAACCAAGATAGTTTGAAAGAAGCGAGATTCAAGCATAATTTGGCTTAAATATACAGTTTTAAAAATTTCATTATCTCAGTTTAAATGGACAAACATGGTTCACAAATCATTACCTTCAACATATTAACTGTATTAAGGCCACAAGGACGAGGTTTGCACTCTTCCTTTGTTGATATATCTGTTACTTTCAGGGTTCCATCATTAGCTACCAACTTCTGGAACATTACAGCAACCTGCAATAGAAAGAATGCAACGGAATGTTCAAGCTAATAGGTTAAATGTTCTACAAAATGAGATGTATCTCAATCAAAGAATCTCACATCACAATCAAATATTTTGCTACGATCCCAATCCAGATGCAGCTCATAACCATCTTTAATTATATAAGGTTTAACAGACCAGAACTTTTCTGGTTTGAATGTGGTAATTTGCATGTATCGTTGTACACAAAACCCAAGAGTAGGAGTTTGACAAGGCCCATAACTGAAACAAATAAAAAGATGACAAGCATATCAGTTGATAATGTTCAAAATGATTATGTAAGATAAGTGTATAGAGAGAAAGAGAGGAACTTCAAAATTAATCTTCATGCTAGGATACTATATGAAAAATGTACCACAAAATCACAGAAACATACCAAAAGTAGTTATAAAGTAATTGATTACTTTGAACTAGTCATCACTCATCAGAAAGATTCACAAACTTTAAAATAAGTGTGCACCCCATGTAGACAGAGAAGCAACATAATAGTTTTAGAGGATAGAATGAAAAAGATTCAGCAAGCAGATTCCCCTTAAAAGTACAGAAGCACTATCTTACAATAGAAACTCTTAGCAGTAAAGTAACATAGAAAAATACATAGATGTATGAAGGGCAACAATAAAGACACAAAAAAGAAAGAAATATGGATTAATTAGAGAAAAAGTAAAAATTTGTAAGGGATCTCCATCGAGCATATTCATTGTCGTTTATGCATAAACAAAAAAGTAAACCCAGTGGTCAAATGAGTTTGGAAGGTAATTTTAGATCCTTTGATCTTATGTGGAGTAGAAGTCTTCATAAAATAATTGGGCCATTACATGGACTGCAATTAATTTGTGACTAAACAAACCTTCTAGTAAATTATCTTCTACAAAGTGCTCTATAGTGATCCTATTAACAGACTGCCGATAATACCTGAATGAATAAACTTGAGCTTTTGACAGTTCAACGGTTCAACCATGGTTTTAAAATTCGTACCGTACCAGGCGGTATGCCCGGTATTTACCGGTATTTTGGCTTTCCGGTATACAAGATACCCGGTATGGGAGAAAACCGGGTATCTCGGTCATACCGGGCGATATATGCATCATACCGCCCGGTATGGGCGGTGTGATTGCATAGAGCCGTTGGTTGGGGCCCAACGGCACTTGAGCCCGTTGGCAACGGTGGCCGACAGCCCGACAGGGTTGTCGGCCACCTGCTTTGGTTTAATACCACCCAAACCGGCCGGTATTGTGTGCAAACCGCGCATAGACGATGCTTGGGCCAAGAACAAGAAGTGGGAGTTGGGGAGAGCGATCTCCAAATGGTCCCACTTCAGCCGGATTCCCGCAAATGCAGCCAACAACCCATACTACCGAACTGTGGTGTCTACAATCCAAAAAGTAGGCCCACGTATTGCCCCTCCAACTCCGTATGAAATTTTAGGACCTTACCTTGAAGAAGAGGTCAATGAAATAAAACAATGGATCGACGGAATAAAGCAACAATGGGTGGACTACGGATGCAGCTTAATGTGCGATAGTTGGACCGGGCCAACCCGGATAAGCATCATCAACTTCCTCATTTATTGCAACACGAGGGTTGTTTATCACAAGTCGGTTAACTCTTCTGATGAAATCCATTACGCCTACTACATTTCAAAGTTGATGACGAGCGTGATCGAGGAGATTGGATCTCATAACATTGTTCAAGTTGTAACCGACAATGGAGCCAATTTCAAAAAGGCAGGTGAGATAATTGAACAAGATTATCCTCATATATGTTGGACTCCATGTGCAGCCCATTGTGTAGACCTCATGATGAAAGATATCAGTGATATACCGATGGTGAAGACAACAGTGAAGAGGGCGCAACAAATTACGCGCTTCATATACAACCACACATGGGTACACGCCCTTATAAGAAAATTTACGAAAGGTATTTTTTAAAAATAATTTATAGTATTTATTTATTAATTAGTTTAGGTGATAATTACTAATAATAATTCCACATTTTAGGTGAAATTCTTCAACCGGGAGCGACTAGTTTTGCAACAAACTTCATCGCATTAAGGTCGCTCCAACAATGTAAGGCAGGTCTTCGATCAATGTTTACAAGTGAGGAATGGTCTAAATCAAGATATGCCGAAAAAACTGATGGAAAGCAAACCGAGAAGTACATCCTCAACACGCGCTTCTGGGATTGCATCGCAGAGATAATCATCGTCGTAGAACCATTGTACAAGGTTCTACGACAGGTGGATATGGAAAAGACGCCTCAAATTGGTCATATCTACAACTACATCCACCAAGCACAAGAAATCAAGAGGGTTATGATTTCTCCAACCAAGTATAAACCCTTCATCGACATTATCTCCCAGAGGTGGGAGAATCAAATGGGTCGTGACATACGCATCGCGGGTAATTTTTTATTTGATTTTCTGAAATTTATTTAATTTTAATTCATTATGCTAAATTACTTATTAAATTTATAATTTTTATAGGGTATTGTTTAAATCCTGCATACCAGTATCGATATGATCTTGGAACGACGGATAATTTGTTATATCTACTTCGCAAGGTCATACAACAAATGTCGGCATCAACCAGAGAAGCGGCGCAAGCTTTAAATGAATCAAGATATTTTCAAGATTCAAGTGGCAATTTCGAAGATCCATTTGCAATGTCGTGCCGAGATTCTATGGATCCAAGTAGATATAATTTTTCTTAATTTATTTATTAATGATAAAATTGATAATCTCGTTACTAATATTAATTTTAAATCTATTGCAGTTGAATGGTGGTTGCAATTTGGAACCGAAGGTCCAACTCTTCGGAAGATTGCAACACGCGTCCTCTCGCAAACCACATCATCAAGTGGATGCGAGAGGAATTGGTCGACCTTCGCCTTGATTCATACCAAGCCACGCAACCGGCTTTCATATGCCCGATTAGAGAAGCTAGTATACGTTCATTACAACATGCGGCTTCGATTGCGGGCATTACAAAACGAAGATAAAGAGATTCAACATGTAGATCCTTTCGATGTCGAGTTCGTCCATGGCGATGCGGACCCGATAATTGATTGGAGTGCAATGGAGAGCGACCAACCTCTTTTTGATGAACCAGGCGAACCACCTCGGCCTTCACCAATTATATCTGATGCACTTGAGTCTGAGAGCCAACCAGAAGACACGGTCATTACTCCCTTAGACTCTCAACGAATTCGGCAAGCAAGACGCCGATCCGAGTCGGACTCTCAAAGCCAAAGGTAAACGACCAATTGATCATTTGGATGCGATTGCAGAAGCAGAAGAGGACGAAGAAGACGAGCCCTCCGTTCATAGCAGTAGCAGCACACAAGACGGAGGAGACAAATGAGCAATACTTCGATCACACCACCCAAGATAAGGACCATGGTGCTAGAACCGAAGGATCAACTGAAATGATGGTGTACGAGAAGAGAGACCGGCGTCGAGGTGGACCGACAGCTTTGCAAGATTACCATCACGATATGATGAGTAGTTTGCAAGAGGTTTTTGAATCAACCTACTCTGTATCCAGTACCTACTCAACTGATGATACAGGGTCTAGTTCTTGGAATCCCAACAAAGAAACACTAATGTCAATGTAGTATAATGGATACCAAGACATTATGCCATGGGAAAATTTCCAAATATGGGCATTAGAGACCTACGATGTTGACCTTAGTCGCGTATGTCCCCAAGCCCAAGATATGTATGGGTACGACGGACGTCATTCGTCCGCATTTTAAACATTATATTCATGTCTTTGACATTTGAATATTGATTTTAAGCATTTCTTCATCAATTATGTGTTATTGGAGACTTGGAGTTATTTTTAACACACAAAAAAACGGCTGGTATGCTTTTTCATACCGGACCGTACCGTGTGTCGGTACGGTACCGATATATACTGATACCGATCACCGACCGAAATCGGTACCGGTACCGGTATTTTAAACCATGGGTTCAACCTCTCCAAGTTTGTTTGACTTCAGACCTAACATCAGAGGATTTAAACAGGAAGATGGATACATTGATTCCATTAATTGGAATTGGTTCAACAGCAACAATTACAATTCTGAACTATAGTGACTGGATTAACATACTTCTTAACTTCTTAGAAACCAGTCAGGGGCCCGTTGACCGGCTAAAACTGCTCAATGCTAGAATCAATTAGCATACCACCCAGAATTCATTTTGATGAAACTGTTTGTTTCTTCCAAGTGGGGTAAGAAGAAGAGAGAGAAATGAGCTGACTAGCACTCAATAATGGAACTATGGCACTCTCCTGGTCATCTTCTCCACATTTCATCAGAGTGAAGATCCTCATTCTTACTTTGAGATTCTATTTCACAAAATATGATACATAATGAGCCCCATGCATACGGTGGTCTAACTACTACTATTAGGTTTTCTTTGTTTTAGTATATTCGTATTGAGTACCATGGTTTAAAAAATCGGCCGAAACGGTACGGTAAGCCCGGTATTTACCGGTTTTTGGAGATTCCGGTATTCGATATACCCGGTATTTAAAAATACCGGGTATATATGGTATATACCGCCCGGTAAGGGCGGTATATGTATCATACCGCCCGGTATGACGCGATATCGGGTTTTTTTTTTTTAAAGAGTTAGATATAACTCTAATAATACATAATTGATGAATAAATGCTTAAAATTAATATTCAAATATCAAATACATGAATACAATGTTTAAAAACTATTTTGTACTGTATTAGGATTTTTCACATATATAAGAGAATTACATTAGAATTAATATAGGGCGACACAATCCCACAACCCAAAGGGTCTAAAAAATTTCAACTAAGATGATGAATACCCAAGGGGACCGCCGAAGACTCTGCGTAGCGCAACATAAGACGTAGTGCAACATCAACTAAGATGATGAATACCATGTGTCGCCCTATATTAATTCTAATGTAATTCTCTTGTATCTGTGAAAAATCCTAATACAGTACCAAATAGCTTTTAAACATTGTATTCATGTATTTGACATTTGAATATTAATTTTAAGCATTTATTCATCAATTATGTGTTATTAGAGTTATATCTAACTCTTAATAAATAAATAAATAAATAACTGGTATGGTGTTTTCCGTACCGGACCGTACCGAGTATCGGTACGGTACGGTACGGTACGGTATCGGTTTCGGCCAAGTACCGAAATCGAGATTTTAAACCATGTTGAGTACACAAACATACACTAGACTGGACTCGAAATTTTTTGTGGAGCTTATTATTATATAGTTATTTTTTGCCTTTTTATATCCATTATTCATTTTCCCTAGAGTCCTTAATTTATAACACAACCTTGCATACTTGGATGTCCAGCAGTTCTCTGGCTCGAGAAAGACAAAAAATGGTGAAGAAGATGTCTCCCTCCCTCCTCCCCCCCGTTGCCCGCCCCTCCTGCCTCTCCCTACCCTTCGGTATCCTCCTCCGCCCCCCTTCCTCCCTCTTCCTGCGCCCCTACTACCCTCTCCTTTCGCAAAGTCTCCTTCGCCTCCACCCCCAAGCCCTCGTCGGGGGGTTGGATCTCGGCCCGTTGATCCTTCGCGCATGTGGTTTGCACCCCACCGCCGCTCCGCCCAGCCGTGCCTGTGGGTTCTGCGGCTTCCCCCTCCGTGGCGCCCCCCGGCTCGGCCCCCTCCCTGCTTCTCTTCTCTGACTTCTTTGCTCGCCTCAAGCGGAAAGCCAGATGTTTCTGTTGCTTCCGGGGAGGCCATCAAAGAGGCCATCAAAGCAGAAGTTATCGTCGTCCAGTGGTGTGTTATAAATGCAAGGCTAGCGGGCATAGAGGCTTGGCTTGTCCTCGTGCTATTCTATCGCGCGGGCCGACGGCTCGCTCCATTCACTCCCAGCCTTCATTGCCCACCAACCACCCGTCCTCGCATTCATTGATCGCCGCCCCCCTGCTCCTGCTCTCTCTATTTCTTCTTCTTCCAGTGGCTCCCCCTCCTCCACCAAGCTCTGGGTACAAACTCCTCCATTGTTGCTCGCACGGCGAAGGCTGCGAGGCGGGACTCTCTTCAGGTCTTCATGCCGAACTCTGCCTCGACGCACAGCCGTTACCACTATCTTGGTACGCGTTGTGTTGTTGTTCGTAGTGAGGGACGGCTGCGCGAGGGGGCTGCGCTCTGTCGTTTCCTTGCTTCCCGTTTTCGAGATGCGAGACGTCACCTACGGCAATGGAGGGAGAGGCGTCTTCCTGATGGCGCCTTCCTGATCACTACTCCGGAAAGCAGGGATTGCTACTACAAGAACGCGCTTCTTCGACTGCGCTCGGTGGATTGGAATGGTGCAACTCTTGTTTTCCATGACTGGCACCCTGACCCGCCTTCGGCGGCCATCGACCCTCCCGACCTGAAGGTGGGGCTTGAGCTTCGTCACCTCCCGTGGTGCTACTAGAATGTCAAGGCCTTGATTGCACTCGTCAAGTCAGTTTGTCGTCTTTGATGCGGTGGACGAAGACTCTCTCCGTTGGCAGGAGCTATCCGCTTGCCGTGTGCAAGTCCTTGTAAAGAATCTGGATCACATCCCGCGAACGGTGTTGGTGGATGATGCTTGGTGCCGTCACTCGGTCGAGGTGGGAATAGCTTGGTTTTAATGGATCTTCAGCGAGGATTCTATCCTTGTTCATCGTGATGGCGACCTTGATGGAGATCGAGGAGCAGGGGAAATGCAGCCAACGTCTCATCGTCCTCCTTCAAACTCAAATCGGACCGAATCGGGCAGTGGGTCTCGGGCCCTGCCCTCAGCGGCCAAGACCCCTTGCACCTCCTCTCCTCCGTCCGACTCCGGTGGGGCAGTGCCCGACGCCTCTTCTAGCTGCCCGTCGACGGTCTTGGATTCCTCTTCGGGAGTGGTTCCCCTGGCCCAAGGCTGTGAGCGGATTCCCTCTCCTGTGATTTCGCCTTCCCTCCCAAGCTTGGACGGGCCAGCGTCGGCGTCGGAGATCGGGGCGACGGCCACTCAGTCGTTGTTTTTCGTTGATGACGTGGGTGCACAGGCGTTAGCCTCGGGGTCCGTGCTGAGTCCTGCTCCCTCCAGGTTTTCCTTGTCCTCTTCATACGAGATCTTAATGAGCATGGCCGCCGCCGTGCTCCATGAGGCTGTCGCCTGTCATGCGCCGCCCCTGCACACTGTCGCTCTTTCAAATGAAAGTCTGTTGCCTGCCGCCAAGGTTTTGGGTGAAGGTTTTATGACAGAGATTCCAGAAGCTTCTCGTCCTTTGTTCAATGCCCTACGGGACCTGTGTGTGATGAGTGGGCCACCCACTGCTGCCATCAAAACCAGATCCGCAAGCATCAGTCTCCTGAGTTCTGTGAACCCACATCCGATTAAAGGAGGGATGTCTGATCCACTTGTTCGGATGTTTTTGTCGGATCTCCATCACTTATGGGGGGCGACTCTTCAGCCTTATCCTCCCCAGTTCTTAGGCTGCAGTCATCGCCCATGCATGGCGCAAGTGAAGCTGCCTCCAATTTGTCTCCCTGCCGGATTTCTCAGTCGAGTCTCATCACCTACCGCCGCCGTCCTCGCCGCTTGCAGGCCTCGGCAGCCGACTCCCGCGCTCTACGACGCAGTGCTCGGCTCCGGCTCACTCCAATTCATGACTGCATTACACGGGCGTCGGCCCGCAAGGCGGGGTCTTTTGCATCAAAGGGAAAGACTCGGATCTCTGTTATGGCTGATGAAGATCAATCGCCCATGGGTTCGGACTCAGCAAACATGATCAAAAGCCTCAGACTCTTGCCGCTTGACGCTCAACTGGATGCGCTGGGTTTTCAAGCTCCTCTTGATCTCGTTAAGGTGCAAGCGGCCCTCCAGCTTGATGATGATGATGATGATGATGATGTGGGGGAGAGGGTGACTTAGTTCCCCGCTCCCGAGTGTATTTTCGGGCAGGTGCTGTTGTTGTCATCTTCCATGTTAGAATCAAGTTTAGAATTGCTTTTTTGGAACGTGAGGGGTGTCTCACGTTTGTCAAAGCGATATATGTGCAAAAAAACATGTTTCGATTCTAGATGTTCTCTCCTGGCTCTTCAAGAGACCAAAATTTTAAATGTTTCAAAAATCATGATCAAGCAATTGACGGGTTTCAGAAATTACTCTTTTATTTATGTCACCGCAGTTGGTATGTCGGGGGGTCAAATTTTGGCTTGGAACGCTAACATCTGGCGAGTAATCTCTTCGCATCATGGCCATTTTATTCTTGCGGTTGTTCTCTTTCACCTGCCTACCGGCGCCACCTTCACGGTGGCCAGCGTATACGGTCCTCCTCACCACCCACTTTGAGCGTCCTTCTTCTCCGAGCTCGTGGACTTCCTGAATTGTAACGACGGCCCTCTCATTATAGGCGGCGACTTCAACGTCACGCTGGGCCCATATGAGCAGGAAAACTGTCGGGGGCACCTTCGGGACTCTCAGTGCTTCTCTAGACTGATTGCCTCCTCCAACCTTATCGACATCCCGACTTCTGGCTTACGTTTTACCTGGGGAAATGGTCAGAAGCCGCCTCGTCGTGCAAAGCTGGACCGTGTCTTCCTCTCGATTGAAGCTTCTCAACTTCTTCCTCTAGCTATGGTCTCTGGAGGGGATAAAAAACTTTCGGACCATCATCCCTTGGTATTCACGGCACGACAATCCTCATCTCAACGTGGAAAAATCTTCAGATTAGAGCTGTCTTGGCTTCGGAGCCCCGCCTTTAAAGGTATCATCTCTGCCGGCTAGTCCGAAACCAGGGGGAGTAGTTCGGCTATTAAGCGATGGACCAATCGCTGGAGGATGCTTAGAAAGGTGATAAAACAGTGGCATGCTCTTCATCTTAAAGATATCAACAAAAACAGAAAGGACTTGGAGTCCTTAGTGGCAAATTTCTCCAACGTGACGGAATCTCGAACTCTTAGCGACAATGAGATGAGGGAATTCCAAGAAGCAAAATCTAAGCTGGATAAGTTGTACCATGACGAGGACCTATACTGGAGACAGAGGGCTAAACAACGTTGGGTTCGAAGCGGTGATAGAAACACCCGTTTCTTTCACCAATCGGCGTCCCTTTCTAGAAAGAGGAACTGGATTCACACTCTGGACACACCCGCTGGAACTACTTCTGATCCAAAAAATATTAGCAGAGCTTTTCGGGACTATTACTCTTCTCTTCTCGGCCAGCACTCGGCGCCGTTGTTGAACATTAACTGGGGCGCCTTAGAGCTTCAAGATCAGTTTGCTAACCATGGCTTGGATGCTCCTTTCACGCTCGAGGAGATTCATGGGGCTATTCGGGCTATGGGTTCTCTTAAAGCGCCGGGTCCGGATGGGTTGATGAATGAATTCTTCCTTGCTTTCTGGGAACTTATTAAAGACGAGATGCTTCAGATCTTCAATGAACTCTACCACTTCCCAACGGCTTTGCAAAGTCTCAACAAGGCTTTTATCTCCCTCATCCCCAAAGCAGGAAGGTGCCCGAAATGCTAAGGACTTTCGTCCTATCAGTCTTGAAAATAGTATCATCCGCATATTCTCCAAGGTGCTCGCAGATCGCCTCAAACCACTTATGGCAGCTTCGCTTGACAAATGTGACGCAGCTCTCTCGACACCTTCTTCAGTGTGCATGAAGCGATTTGGGCTTGCCATAAATTGAATGAAGACGGTGTCTTGATCAAAGTCGATTTCCAGAAAGTGTTTGATTCGCTTAAGTGGGACTTCATGCTACAAATGTTGGAAGCTAGGGGCTTCCCAAACAAATGGATTAGCTGGATAGAGCATCTCTTAAAGACTGATTCGATTCTTCTCGTAAATGGCGACATGGGGCAGCCTTTCCGTCATAGGAGGGGGGTGCGGCAGGGAAACCCGCTTTCCCCTTCCTCTTCAATCTTGCAATTGACCGCCTTCCCCGACTTATCAAAAAGGCGGTCTCAAATGGGCTTCTGGAGGGTGTTCTGAATCAGCATGTTAGTGGTGGAGTTACTCACGCTCTCTTTGCCGATGATCTTGTTCTCTTTAGCCCTTCTAACTCCACCAATTTACTCAATCTCCGCCTCCTACTTCGGTGTTTTGATTTGGCTTCTGGGCTTAGAGCAAACCAAGATAAGACATGCCTGATTCATATCCAAGGTGATGGAACGACCTCGGAGAACTTGGCATCGTTGTTTGGATGCTCTCCTAGGACCTTTCCTCTGAAATACCTGGGGCTTCCACTTCGAATTGGTAAGTTGCTTAAAGAGGACTGGGATCACGTGGTGAAGCGGATTGATAACAAGCTTAGTGGCTGGAAAGGGTGTCTTCTCTCAAGAGCAGGGCGTTTGACCTTAATTAACAGCTCGATTACTAGCAATCCTGGTTACCTGTTTTCAATCTTCAAGGCTCCGTGTTGGGTGATCAAGAAGATCGACCGTCGACGGCGGAAATTCTTTTGGGTGGGCTCGAATGGTGAGTCTTGCCAGGGTAAATGCAGGATCAAATGGGATCAAATAACTTCCTCTAAGGAAAATGGTGGCTTAGGAGTGCTCAGCTTACCTGAACACAATGTTGCCAGACTAGGTGGCTGGCTTTGGAGATTCATTGTCCAACAGGACCATCTCTGGATTGATATCATTAAGAGCACTACTTCAGGGAGTTCAAATTGGTTCAGTTCATGGCAGCATCGTCTCGCTTCCCCAATCTAGCGTGATATTATTAAGCTCCAGAGTTTGTTCCTAAGCAGTGTGAGATACCATGTGGGTACTGGAGATCGAACTCAGTTATGGCTTGAACCTTGGTGTGGAAGTAGAACCTTGTCGGAGGTGTTCCCGCACCTCTTTCGACACGCGACTAACCCAAATAGCTCTATTGCAGAGGCACGAAATGTGGACAGCATGGGCAATTTCGACAGCTGGAATATCAATTTCAGCATTATCCTTGCGGTTGGGCAGCTGCAACCATTGGCCAGGATGCTTGAGCAGGTTAGACCCTCGCATGGTGAGGACAGCATAAATTGGAAATGGTCCAAAGAGGGAATTTTTACAGCCAATTCTCTCTACCGCCTCTTAACCTTCAGGGGCATCACCGACTCATTTTACCGTTTCATTTGGCAAAACAAGAAGCTTCCCCCAAAAATCTCGATCTTTGGATGGATATGGTGTAGAAGGCGTTTGCTGACGCATGATAAGTTGATCAGATGGGGAATCGCCGATGACCCCTTGTGCCCCCTATGCCAAGTCATGGATGAACCACACGAACATTTGTTTCATGAATGCACTTTTGCTTTGGACGTTTGGCATTCCTTACTTTTTGCCCTCAATGAAGTGTCGTTCCCTACAACATGGTTTTTCAGTCACCTTCCCATCGCTAGAGCAAATGATACCAACCTCAGGAAGAGCCGCATCATTTTGACTTGGAGCTGGTTTATTTGGTACAAAAGAAACAAAAGATGCTTCGAAGGCAGTTCGAGTAATGTTCAATCTTTGGTGACCACGACTCTTAGCTTTGGCTCTATTTATGGATGCTTGTAGGTGTAAAAACCTTCAGTTCCTGGATCTGTGAATCCTGTTATGGGCCCCTTCTTCTTTATTTTACAACTCTCTCTTCCTCCCCTTGTATTGTATTCATGCCTTTTGAATAAATACAAGTTGCATTATTTTCAAAAAAAGCAGTTCTCTGACTCAAATTTTATTGCTATTTTGGTATACGAGAATGTACTCAGATTTTATATTGAGCTTTTACTATTTGGGCATTTTTCATCTTTTCTAGCCATTATTATTTGCCCTAGACTCTGAATTTATAGGGCATATCATCTCTTTACTTGCAGTCAGAAAGTTCTATGTGCATCATGGAATAGGCTTAAACCCTAGCTAAACAATGTAAATATCTGACTTCCTTTGTGCTTGTAAACATCTTTTCTTCTTTCTTCTGCTGTTCTTGTAACCCATTGCAGCAGCTGAGGAGATGCTTGTTAGAGAGACACAAATGCATAACCAATTAGTTCAATTTCAACACCAGAGCCCATGTCATTGATATCCATGATTCAGGCATGAGGATAAGCATGATGCAAAACAGGGGTTAATATTATGGATCTGCAAAAACAATCGTAAGGTCATATACGCATGGATGATGGAGATTGAAGGAATGCACTTGTTGCTTGAATGAGTTGTGGACGGGAAGGAGTTTGGTGCATCTTTATTTGCTTGTGTATCTTTATCTATTACAATGTGTTAAAGTCTCACATTGGTTGAGGTTGTGGTGTATATAGCCTTTAAATAGATTAGGCAATCCTCCCCCAATGAGCTAGCTTTTGGGGTGGAGTTAGGTCCAAGACTAATTTTCTAACACAATGTTTCCTTTTTATTTTTAGTAAGAGTGGGCCTTATATTGTTGAGGAATCAATCATTTATTAGGGTATCTCCACATTTATTGGAAATATGTTACTATCCTTGTCTAGGTGATCTGTATCTTTGATTGAATCATGTCTTAGTGGATTAAGAGGAGGGACAGGAAAATAGGGGCATGTAACTGGTATACATGCACAACTGGAATAGAAATAACATCAGTCATCATCCCTCAAAATTAGAGTGTATCTCAACAAGATCTTTAGTCCTCTCATCCCAAACAAGCTCTAGTTATCTCTCCCTTTGATCTCTTATCCTCATGTTCGTATTGGTTGAACCTATCCCAAAGCAGTGAAGTAGCATTGTAGCAAAGCAAGCTCATACCATGATAACATACCATCTGCCAATCTCTTAAATCGTATTGTTTGAATTCTTAACAATGTTTTTTATCATATATTATAACTTTCTAAATAGGGACTCCAAATGCAGCCATGTAATGCTGCATCCCCGCTATATGATGTCATGACACATGTACTACTCATGAGGACACTTAAAAAATCTTGTTGGCTGACATCAATCCTTACCATGAGACCTACACATGGTATGGTAGTACAGTACCATACAAATCTATCCAAAAAACTTATTCAATTGGAATATCAGCTTAGCAATGAAATAATTACTGGTTCATCTTTAACTTACAACATCAGTATAAGCTACCTAAATGATGCAACATGAATATGAAACATCCACTCACAACTACAAGAAACGAGACTACTAGCACATGCTCCAGTAAAATGCAATAGATAGAGCCACTAACCTAAACGAAGATGTTAAAGGGGCCCCAAAAAGATATAAATACATTGGTGCAAATATAGTGAACTATGTAACTATATACAACAACTATAATAAAAATAAATTGTACTGCTAGTTCTAAGAGCATGCTTTGCAGATGAGATATTTATTATAAGAATTAAAATGGAGGTGAAGAGAAGAACAAGAACTCACGAAATAACTCTTGAATCAAGATTCCCATATTTTCCTTGGAAGTATCGAGTCTGGAATCGAGTAAAAGCCACTCCCACCTTCAAATCTATTTCTTGGCGTGCATCTACAGCTAATGCTTCATCTTTGTTGGGCACTGTAAGGTTTTCCATAGCATTGAATATATCCTTCTCAGTAACAGATGAAAATCGAGCTCGGTAGACTCTTCTTCCAGAACCAGTTTCATGTATTCCAGTACATTCAATAACTGAAAAGTAGATCAAAGTACCTTTTTATCTACTGATACAATATGTAAGAGGTATCCTCTTATTTCTTTGTTGCTAATAGTAAAGTCAATCATAATATGATAGCTACATTTTCTCTTTTCCTTTGGGATGATATAGCATTATCTTTCCAAAATAATAGACACTTTGGAAAAGAAATGCTCAATAATAAACGTTAATTTTTTTAAAATACCATGTTAAAATTGTTGAAAATTTCATAAACATGGAAGTGCTAAAAATAAATCTCACTCGCCTTAAAATATGTCAACTAAAAGAAAAGGTTCAACTCATAGTTATGAACATTGGAATGAGGATTCACATCATGAGAACCAAAGACAGCTACATCAAAGTCAAAACAAGGTATATGTTATGCTGAATTGCTGAAAGACTGATAAAAATATTCAACCAGATATACAACCAATAACCAACATGTGATTACGTTCTGTAAAACAAAAAAAAATTGCTTATAGCAATGAACATCTTATAGCACAGTTCTAATTGTCATCAGGTCATTCCTAACAAATGCCACTTGAATTTAGGATAACTATTTAAAACCTACTGATGCAAACCAGGAAGAGTTCAGATCTAGGATTATGCAAAACTACACTTGCCAAAATCTATTCAATTCATTTTGTCTTTACATGGCAAACTTTGTTTAGACCATGGTTTAAAATCTCGGTTTCGGTACCGATTTCGGTACCTGCTCGAAACCGGTACCGTACCGTACCGACACTCGGTACGGTCCGGTACGAAAAACACCATATCGTTTTTAAAAAAAAAAAAGAAATAGCTCCAAATCTTCAATAACAACATAATTGATAAAGAAATGCTTAAAATCAATATTCAAATGTCAATTACATGAATACAATATTTAAAATGCGGACGAATGACATCCGTCATACCCATACGGGCCGGCCATACATATCTTGGCCTTCCGGACATACACGACAAAGGTCAACACCGTAGGTCTCTAATGCCCATATTTGGAAATTTTCCCATGGCATAATGCCTCGGTATCCATTATACCACATTGACATTAGTGTTTCTTTGTTGGGATTCCAAGAACTAGACCCTGTATCATCAGTTGAGTAGGTACTGGATACAGAATAGGTGGATTCAGAAACCTCTTGCAATCTACTCATCATATCGTGATGGTAATCTTGCAAAGCTGTCGGTCCACCTCCTCGACGCGGGCCTCTCTTCATGTACACCTAAGTTGTTTGTCCGATTCTAGCACCATGGTCATCATCTTGGGTGGTGTGATCGAAGTATTGCTCATTTGTCCATAGATCATCACGTGGCAGTGTTGATGGCACAACGGTGTCTTCTCCACCAGCTCCATCATCATCATCATCTCCTCCGCCTTCTGTGCTGCTACTGCTATGAACGGAGGGCTCGTCTTCTTCGTCCTCTTCTGCTTCTGCAATCGCATCCAAAGGATCAATTGGTCGTTTACCTTTGGCTTTGCCTTTTGCCTTTGAAGGTGTTGCTTTCTTTTTTCCCTTTAAATGGGAAGATGGAGAGTCCGATTTCGATCGGCGTCTTGCTTGCCGAATTCGTTGAGAGTCCAAGGGAGTAATGGTCATGTCTTCTGGTTGGCTCTCAGACCCAAGTGCATCAGATATAAATGGTGAAGGCCGGTCGCCTGGTTCATCAAGAAGAGGCTGGTCGCTCTCCATTGCACTCCACCAATCAATTATGGGGTCCGCATCGCCTTGGACGAACTCGACATCGAATGGATCTACATGTTGAATATCTTTGTTTTCTAATGTCCGCATTCGAAGCCGCATGTTGTAATGAACGTATACTAGCTTCTCTAATCGGGCATATGAAAGCCGGTTGCGTGGCTTGGTATGAATCAAGGCGAAGGTCGACCAATTTCTCTCGCATCCACTGATGACGTGGTTTGCGAGAGGATACGTGTTGCAATCTTCCGAAGAGTTGGAGCTTCGATTCCAAATTGCAACCACCATTCAACTGCAATAGATTTAAAATTGATATTAGTAACGACTAACTAGATTACCAATTTTATCATTAATAAATAAATTGAAAAAAAATTATATCTACCTGGATCCATAGAATCTCGGCATGATATTGCAAATGGATCTCCGAAAGTGCCACTTGAATCTCAAAAATATTTTGATTCATTTAGAGCTTGTGCCGCTTCATTGATTGATGTCGTCATTCGTTGTATGACCTTGCGAAACGGATATAACAAACTATCTGTCGTTCCAAGATCATATCGATACTGGTATGCGGGATTTAAATAATACGCTACAAAAAATTATAAATCTAATAAGTAATTTAGCATAATGAATTAAAATTAAATAAATTTCAGAAAATTAAATAAAAAATTACCCGCGATGTGTATGTCACGACCCATTTGATCCTTCCACCTCTGGGAGATAATGTCGATGAAGGGTTTATACTTGCTTGGAGAAATCATAACCCTCTTGATTTCTTCTTGTGCTTGGTGGATGTAGTGGTAGATATGACTCATTTGAGGCGTCTTTTCCATATCCACCTGTCACAAAACCTTGTACAATGGTTCTACGGCGACGACTATCTCCGCAACGCAATCCCAGAAGCGCATGTTGAGGATGTACTTCTCGGTTTGCTTTCCATCATTAGTTCTGGCATATCTTGATGTAGACCATTCCTCACTTGTAAACATTGATCGAAGGCCCGCCTTACGTTGTTGGAACGACCTTAATGCGATGAAATTAGTTGCAAAACTAGTCGCTCCCGGTCGAAGAATTTCACCTAAAATATGGAATTATTATTAGTAACTATCACCTAAACTAATTAATAAATAAATACTATAAATTATTTTTTAAAAATACCTTCTGTAAATTTTTTCATAAGGGCGTGTACCCATGTATGGTTGTATATGAAGCGTGTAATTTGTTGCGCCTTCTTTACATTCATCTTCACCATCGGTATATCACTGATATCTTTCATCATTAGGTCTATACAATGGGCTGCACATGGAGTCCAACATATGTGAGAATAATCCAGTTCAATTATCTCACCTGCCCTTTTGAAATTGGCTCCGTTGTCGGTTATAATTTGAACAAAGTTCTGGGTCCATTCGCCTCGATCACCTCCTTCATCAACTTCGAGATGTAGAGAGCGGTATGGACTTCATCGGACGCGTTCACCAACTTGTGATAGATAACCCTCCTGTTGCAATAGATGAGGAAGTTGATGATGCTCATTCGGGTTGGTCCGGTCCAACTATCGCACATCAAACTGCATCGTAATCCCCCCATTGCCGCTTGACGTCGTCGATCCATTCATTTATTTCCTTGACCTCATGTTCAAGCAAAGGTCCTGAAATTTCATACGGAGTTGGAGGGGTAATACCTGGGCCTACCTTTTGGATGGTAGACACCATAGTTCGGTAGTACGGTTTATTGGCTGCATTTGCGGGAATCCAGCTGAAATGGAACCATTTGGAGATGGCTTTCCCCAACTCCCACTTCTTCGGCTTGCCGTACATATCGTTTTATGCGTTGTTGCTTTGCTGATGAAGGAGGAAATGCCCTGGGATCAAGATTAGAAATATTAACATTAGTTTTCCTACCACTTGCTCCGAGGTTTGAGAAGAATCCACGAAGGCTTCCTCTGCTGCCTCCTCTGCTCTGAGTTTGAGGTGCTCTCGTGCTAGAACTCCGGCCAATTTGAGGACCGCAGGGAATTGGACCGCTTCGGTCCATTGCTCCGGCAGCCGAAGTTGAGCCGACGCTGCTTATGCCACCGCTGCCACTGCCGCCGCCATATTCGAATTGAGATCAGGGATAATACATCCGTTCTCGTTCGTAATGCTGATGCTCCAATGAAGCTCGGATGTCGGCTTCAAATTCCGCATCCTCGTCGTAATCGTCACCTCGAGCCTCATAATGGTCACCGCTGACATTTTGGGTAGCTCGTCGGTCGAACTCGGCTTGTTGAGCTGCATTCTTAAGACGTTCCTCCTTCTTGTTGTTGAGTTGCGCTTTGAACATCTTTCGGACTTCGAACGGTACTTTGGAGCAATTGACGACGTCGGGATATCCTCCGGCCAAGTGTTGCTTCAATCGAGTGATGCCTCCTCCACGTGAAATCATATCACAGTGGAGGCATTGCCAGTGATGAGCCTTCTCCAACCGACGACCATGCTACCATGCGGGGTCGGCTTGAGATTTCGGCGTCATTTCGATAGAATTTCAACGTAGAACTTAATAAAAAAAGATGTGTGAGAGAAATTGATAGATAGAGGGATAAGTGAGAGTGAAAAGAGTGTTTTGGGAAATTTATATAGCCCCCAAAACACCCCAAACCCGGCCCCAAACGGCTAGAGAGCTGTTTGGGGTCACTGTTTATCATACCGGGCGGTATACCGCCCGGTATGATTAAATACCGCCCGATTTGGGCGGTATATATCAAATACCGCCCGATATCGGGCGGTACAAGTCAACAAATGTGGCCGACAGCCCGACAGGGCTGTCGGCCACCCGTTGCCAACGTTAACAAACCATCATACCGCCCTTATCGGGCGGTATATAGCGAAATACCGCTATGTACCGCCCGGTATACCCTATATACCCGGTATTTTCAAATACCAGGTATATCGAATACCACTAACCCCAAAAACCGGTAAATACCGAGCTTACCGTACCGTTTCGGCCGATTTTTTAAACCATGGTTTAGACAACATCCTAGAACTTCGGAAACTAAGTCATTAACCAACTTTCTCCAGAAATTAGTTTGCCCATTTAGGACTTCAACTAGGTATTGACTATATTCGATATGGTTTTCATGCTTTTATCCTTGTCACGACCTGCCCAATGGGATAACGAATCCATTAACCTTATTGGCCTAAACCACTAGCCCAAAATGCTAAGGTTGAAGTTAATAATAGTACAACCATCAAACCTTGTTAATCAAGGCAGTTTGTCATCAACTCACAATATCACTAACCCAGGATATTGCAATCTTCTCCGATGGAGTGTTTGACATCCTTGTAATATATAATGGACAACTCCGCCTACATGAGCGTATGCGAGCACAGCTGGTCCCAAGCTCGGATAAAGGAGGGTTGTGGTAGGTCAATAGCCAGCATAAAACTAGTCAAACTCAATAAATATACAATGGACAAATTATTAAGTATTGACATCATTAGTTAATCATACTAATGAATTAAACTAAAAGAAATAGTAAGCCCACAAGATTATGTTATTATGAACCAATAGGGTTTTAAATGAACCAAGCCGAGTGTTGCCTTGCTCTAGTTCAACTCATCAAATTTTAGTCAAACTCGAGCTCAATTTAATTGTCACAATAATTTTGAGCACGACTTGTTTAAATTTGCTTGAGCATGGTTCATCTTGGTTCACTTATGTATCTATAAACAAGCTTGAGCTCAAGTTCGAGTTTAAAAGGTCAAATTGCAATGCAATTAAGATTGTACAACTAATACCTAAATAAGTTGAATAAACAAAACCAAATTGGATTTCAAATACATCTAGTTGAATTAATTTTAATCAATTTGTGACTAGTTTCAATGACATATAGCTTTGTAATAAGTTTGTTATCGATCTTTTAAACAAGCTTGTTGAAGACACAAAATTAAGTTATTCGTGCACAGATCTTCATGTTGTTCAAGTTCAATTCATTTAGGAACCACGTCCAAAACCAAAGTTTGAACTTAGCTTGTTTGTAAGATGGAGCGAGCTTGCAAGCTGTGCTCTGAGCTACTCGCAATCTGCGCTTCAAGCTGCACAGAATTGGTCTCAGATCGTTACAACTACACCAACTAATTAAGATTGAGAAAAGATACAGAATTTGCATACAAGACAAGCCTATAGTTTTTTTTCTTTGCATAATTTTTTCGCAAGGCATCACAGTATCAGACACAATAAAAAAGTGACCAAATGCACGAAGCAATTCCACTTTTGTGAGCTCTAGGGAGGGTTGATGTACGCAGCCTTCCCCCCTGTTTTTTGCAGAGAGGCTATTTCCGTGGCTCGAACCCATGACCTCCGGGTCACAAATGGGTAACTTTAGCATCAGACACAATAGGAATGAAAATATCATATATATTTTTCATTACACCATTCAAAAATTTTCGCTCCACACCTTGGAAGAGCACATAATCAGCAGACTAACAGATAGAAAAAGTTGGATCCTTGAAGAAAATAGCATATTATTTCATGTGCTAAAGGACTTAAAGACCAACTGATGTATGGTATACAATATCTTCACCAAGGAATAAAGGTTCATGCTATTCAATGAAAATAGGGACAGGATAAATTTCAGCTTACCTACATGTAGTTATTTGAATTTCACTTTGCGAACATGTAGTCAACAAAACTAGCACTATACCCTTTTTACTAAGCTCATGTTTTTATTAGCAAAAAAATACATAAGCAATGGTGAAAATAAGTGTTACATATAGATGAAAATTTTGATAAATTCGCATCTACCCAGTTTTGGACATTGACATATTCGAAAGTGGATAATGTCATACAATGAGATTCATAATGTGCTAACTTCAATAAATACAAGTGGTCAAAGAGATCCAAAAATTCATAATTGGGAATTCGACTTAGTTACAGGTAATGAACCACAATTTATCCTTAAAATAGAATGAAAAAATTACCTTCATAGCATATATTTTCACCTTCACGATCACAATCCAACCATAGTACCAAGTAGGTACAACCTTGCGCTTCATGATGCAAATGCCTAGGAATGTGCGCCTAAAAGAGGTGTTACACCAATTTTGCATACATATAAATGTACACTAATGTTAGAACATTAATTACCAAAAAATTATATTAAAGGGATGGACAAGCAAAAACTGAGAAGATTATGCATGTAAGATTATGCATGTTATGAATAAAGTGTTATAAAATAGTAATGGTGGCAATATGATGTCAATAGATTATTTTATGCCTTTCCCATATTGGATATAATTCATTTGTACCATATTTTTGTGTCCATGTTGATGCTTTTGAACGACTTCAAGGAAGAGGCCATGTTTTGTTACAACCCGCTCAATGGGATAAGTGACACATTTCATAGGTCCAAACCATTGACCTAATTAAAATGCTTAAGTCGAAGTTGATAGTAGCACACCCATCAAGCCTTATAAACCAACACAATATCCAATATACTCTCAATGTGGGGCTAAAAGAAACCTTTTCCAGGAGATTTCTTGATGTACCGTAGTATTCTCATCACAACGTTCCAATGGCATCTTTTTGGTTGATGCATGAACTGACTCACTACCCCAACGGCAAAAGAAATATCTGGTCTAGTTACTGTGAGATAGATAAGTTTACCAACTAGTCTTCGATATTTGGCACAATCATTGAGATTTTCATCTCCTTCAGGTTCAGTAGCACTAAGTTGAGATTCAATTGGGGTGCTAGCAAGTTTACACCCAAGGAGTCCAACTTCACTCAGGAGATCCATGGCATACTTTCTCTATGACAAGACAACCCCTCTTGTATTATAAGAAAATTCAATTCCGAGTATCGAGGTCTTCCTAAGTCCTTTGTTACAAAGTGATTCTTTAGATGAGCTTTAACCTTAGTGATGTCATTTTCATCACTTCCGGTGAGGAGAATATCATCAACATACACGGCCAAAATGACAACCCCAGTAGGTGAATGCTTTATAAACTGATCTACTTTGCATCCTTGAAGACCAATGCTCTGAGCAATTTGACAAAGCTTGTCAAACCAAGCTCTTGGGCTTTGTTTAAGACCATATATTGCTTTTCTTAACTTGCACACTTAATACTCCCCCTGAGCAACATAACTAGGTGGTTGCTCTATATAAACCATCTTTGAGAGATCACAATACAGAAAAGCATTTTTAACATCCATCAGATGCATTTTCCATTTGAGATTGACAGCAAGGGAGACAAGAATTATGACAAAATTCAACCGGGCTACAGGAGAGAAAGTGTCAAAGTAATCTACACCATACTCTTAAGTGAACCCTTTAGCAACAAGGCGAGCTTTGTATCTGTCAATGGTCCCATCAGGTTGATATTTGATTGTGAAGACCCATTTGCAAGAGACTAGTTTAGCATCAGAAGGAGGAGTGACCAAATCCCAAGTGTGGCGTGAGGTAAGTGCAGACATTTCTTCATCCATGGCCTGCTTCCACTTGGGATCATGAAGAGCCTCTTGGTATGTCCTGGGAATAGAAGCACAAGACAAGGACAAGGCAAATGCACGAAAGGAAGGTGACAATTGAGTGAAGGAAACAAAATTACCAATGGGATGAGCTGCGTGTACCCTTTCGTAGTGCAATAGGCAAATCAATCGCAGGATCTATCGACGAGGGAGAGCTCGGCCGAGGCTCTGAGTCCTGAGGATGAACAGTAGTGGTCCGAGGTCATCTCTGATTCTCTGGTAAACAAGAATAGGAGTAGGTGCCACCGTGGTGACATCAGGGCTGTGAATAGTGGAGGATGGGGAGACAAGTGGAGGGAGGGGTGTAGGTGAAGTAGATACAACTGAGGAAGAAAAATAGGGTGTGTCTTCAAAGAAAGCAATGTCACTAGAAGTGAACAATCGCTTGGAGACGGGATCATAACATCTGTACCCTTTTTGAGTTCGTGAGTACCCAATAAATACACAACGAACTGCTCTAGGGGATAATTTGTCATGACCATGTCCAAGAGAGTGAACAAAACATAAACACCCAAAAGTTTTAGGAGGTAGATTGATGGTAGGTTCTTTGGGGTAAAAAATGGAATGAGGGGACTGGCCCCAAGCACGGAGGAAGGGACCCTATTAATGAGGTAAGTGGAGGTCAGAATGGCATCTGCCCAAAGATAATGTGGTATGTTCATATGAAAGATCAGGGTCCTAGCAATGTCCAATAAGTGTCTATTTTTTCGTTCTGCAACACCATTTTGTTGAGAGGTATAAAAACAAGAAGTTTCATGAACAATCCCATGTGAGATACAAAACTTGGTGAAGTGAGAATGAAGATACTCACGAGCATTATCAGTACACAAGATCTTAATAGAGACACCAAACTGTGTTTTTATTTCAGAATAGAAGGTTTGAAATACAAGAAATACTTCTGATCGTCACTTCAACATGAATAACCACATCATGTGAGTGTGATCATCAATAAAGGTAACAAAATATTTGTATCCTAACCTACTAGAAACAAGACTTGGACCCCAGATATCAGAGTGAACTAAAGCAAATGGAGACTAACTACGACTATGTGAGCTCAGTGGAAAAGACCCGGTGGTGCTTACCCAACTGACAAGCTTCACACTGAAAAGGAACAAAGGACACAGACGGAGGAAGGATTGACTTGAGTTTGTTGACAGACGGGTGGCCAAGACGACAATGCCATTGATAGGAGCTAGAAGAATGATATGCGGCAGCAGAGGATAGCAAGTAGATTCCTTCAGACTCAATTTCCCTACCAATCTTCTTCCTCGTCTTGATATCCTGTATGACATAGTAAGAAGGAAAGAAGATTACACAACATTGAAGACTTTTTGTGAGTTGACTAATGTAAAGAAGGTTAACAAAATTTAGGCAAATAATGAACTCCTTCAAGATTTATATTACTAGAAGTTCTAACGGAACCATAACCATGTACAATAGAGGTAGAGCCATCAGCAAGTAATACAGGTGGAAGGTTATCAGTGGAGTGAAATGTGGAAAATAGAATATGGTTACCTAACATATGATTAGAGGCTCCAGAATCAAGGATCCAAGACATACCAGCAGAGACATTGGCAGCGACCCCAAAGGTGGAAGACATGGCAGCAGTGGAGGACTTAGCCGGTAAAAATCCTCATATTCAGCCTTAGAAATTGTTGTTATTCACTACTCAAGGTACTCTGAGATGGTTGAGTGGAGGTAGCAGCCTGAGCCTGAGCCTCAGCCTGAGATGGGCGACCAAACTTTTGCCAACAACGATTAGAAGAATGGTTGGATCGACCGCAGTGAGTGCAAGGAGGAAAGGAATTCCTTCCACAGCCACGACCACCAAAACGACCTCCACCTCGACCCCGACTCCCAGCAGCAAGGACGGAGTTTCATGTACATGAGTAGGTGTAGGGTTGAGCTCAATAACCCTCAACACTCTGGCCATAACACTGCTAAGATCATGAATAGTGTTGTCGGCCATAAGTTGAGACTTGATATGCTGAAGAGACGGAGGTAAGCCATAGAGAAACTTAAAAACAAGAAATTCTTCATGCTGCTTCTTAAGAACACAAACATCCGCAACTAGTGGATGATATTCGCCCAGTTCATCTGCTTTTCCCTTTAAAGTGACATAATAATCTTGAACTGGGCCGCCTTCCTCCATCCTTAATTAACCATATCTCAGTATAATGAGTAGATCTTGGATATATTTGTATCCTGGTGATATGTCTTCTTGAGGGCCTCCCACATACTCTTGGCGGTAGGAAGAAAGGCTATAGTGGAGGCTATATGAGATTCCACACTGTTTAGCATCCAAGATAGAACCGCACAATCATTAGCCTCCCAATCTGAATATTCAACAATATATGCGGCATCGGGGGGTTCATCCTCGAGATGATGTGTTTTCTTTTGTGATCCACATAAGAGGTGAAAAGCCCTAGCCCAAAAAAGATAATTTGCACCATTGAGTTTGATTGAAGTGTCGAAGGAGGTGATTTTAGGGTCATGAGGGTGTTGTTGGACGTCATAACACCCTTGAAGAGAAACAAGGGATGAATAAGGTTGTTGTTCGGTGGAGATATAGGGTTGTTCTGAGATGTCCTAGGAGAGGGATGAGAGATAAACCCTAAGTGAGATCGAGGCCTTCAATTTCCAGCCCTAGGAGAGAATAAAACAGCTGATGTGAAGTCCTCTTCAGGTGTAGACTGCTGAACCAAGAACCTTCGAGATTAGAGAAGAAGATCCGACTTGGAGAGACCAGGATATCCACCTAGGGGGCGGAACACCAAAAAGGCAGGTCGCCTGATGCAAGAAGACGACGAGAAGAGATCTACACGATTCAAGGTGGCAAGAAGAGATCAGCAGTATTCCAGAAGGCGGCAGGAAGAGATCTGTGATGATCGGTGGAAATAGGAAGAGGGGAGGAGAGGAGAGAAATTGTAGGTGGGTTGTTCTGATACCATGTTGAGAAAGAAGAGAAAAAGTCCCTCTTCATTTGTTATCTCAAGAATATATATTTGTGTACAAGGTATGTTGTGCCATAGGAATAAGATAAGTTATCCTACCTAATACATAAAACAAAAGAGCAAATAAGGAAAGTTTATATAAGGAATGTTTATTTCTAACAAAGCTGATCATGGTTGCTTTAACTACAATCAATGCAATCAAACAGTTGTAAACAAAAAAATCTAACAAGGAAACTTTTTTCCATGGATTTTATGGTTAGATAAACAATGACATTCCTCCTAAGTCTGACCTCTTAAATCTTAATTAAGAGGCAAGATATGATAACCATGATTTAACACTCCCCACCTAAAACCTTCTCCAAGAATATTCAATTGTCCTTTTTCTCCCATTTTAGTAGATCCATATTTATCACCTCCATCCTCCTTTTAAGGAAATTCAATGATTTTATGATTTTTCCATGCATATTTTATCTGTTCCATATAGATTCAAAATAAAATTAATAAGGTAACAATGTATTGCAGTTCCATATAAGAATTTATTTAAGGTTTTCTTTTGTCAAATGAAATTTCAGCCATCATAAAAGCTACTTAATTGACATACTAGAAAATGACTTTTTATGTCCAGAAATATTGATGACCTATGGATAACAACTCATGCTGGGGTGATGAATACCATAATAATCCATAGCTAAAAGAATCAACATATGATGGAAGAAAACAAATATCAGAAATGATCATTTATAACTCAACTTTTTGAATAACAAGAAATCAATACCTTTGGGTTTGATTCTGACTTCAAAACTAGAGCCTGAAAAAGATCCATTGGATCAGTCGCTTCCCAGTTCTGATATGAAGATGGGAAATCTACACTGCAAATCATGCACAGGGCATACCAAGAAATATAAGAGCAAGACAATTTTTAACATAAAATACATGCATTACAAAGATAAGTATATAGTCACCAGTAAAGATGCCCACAGAACTCAGTAGCTAAAATGAATATAGAGTCAGTAAATTTAGTAAAGCTCTTCTATGATTCTACAAATAAAATGATAGGTAGTGGAATTATGTTTTATGAAATTTAAAGCAGCACTTATTGTTTTCTATAAGTTAAGATATCAATGTGGTATATATTTCTTCTAGAGGTCTCCTTGGTGTCACTCTCATGGTAAGATTGTTCCTTTGAGAACCTGGTGCCAAGATTTGGATCATGGATAAGATCTCCATGCTTGCAAGGGGTTCTATGTACATTATCTCCTTTCTAATCCCACTGGCAAAAATCACATGAACCAAACTCACTTTTATGGTCTCAGGTGATAGTTACATTGCTCACATTTAAATTGCAGTTATTATATGTTGAAATAATCAATATGCCTTTCTAATCACAGCTTAAAGAGCAAGCAAACAGCCTCTACTTCTTCTCACCTCTTATTCCTACATCATCTTGTGCCCATCATCAAAAACAATCTCCCTCCTATGTTCTCTCCACCGTCCTACTATGTGTTCTCTTTCTTTATTCTTACCATTCATAAGAAATGGAATCAGAATCTGCAATAAATTGGTTCTTTGTAAAAACTTAATATCAGTTGAATCAAGCAAAATTGAATCAGTAAAATCAGATTCAAAAGGAAAACAATTTAAAAAGTAAAGATTCTACTTTATATTTAGTAAATTTATATATTATCATTTGCTCAAACATTTTATACAAAAAATAAATGTCACTATTGATAAAAATGCATATTATTCAAGCTCTAGCAAGAAATAACAGTCAGTTTTCAGTATAAACTAAACAGGCTTATATAAAAAAACAAGTATTATAAAAAGAATATTTTATGCAAATATGCAATGTTAAAACTTAAAACTATATCTTCTAACTTATATATAAATAATACAATTTTATAAGTTGAATTATGTTATGTTAAGATATCTTTAAGCTAGGATTACAACATAACATGTAATTTGGTACAATGATGCATTATAACATTACCTGAAGTATGTCTTTGACAGTTTGACCTAAAAATTAAATAGTATAACATATGAAAAAGTAATAAGTAAATTAGAAATATTTTTCCATATTTATGTATCATGTACCCACTTTAAGGTTATTATAATTTTTACATTTCCATATTTAGAGATCAAGAATATTTTGCATATTATTTGTCATATTCCATTATTCTTTAGCATTCTATAAGTTTTATTATGGACAAAGAAGTGAAGAACCAATTCCCTTCCATTCAATATTCTTTTTTGTGATTAAATTACCGGTGATAAGTTTGCTACAAAATATGAGGGGAAATCTATTTTCACATGTAACTTTATTCAAGATAAACAATATTCATATGTTCAAAATAGGAATTCAAGGGTAAATTCATGTTTAACATGTATGATACCAAGAAAGAAATTCATGGTTGGTGGACTATGGACAAGAACTTTCAGAACATTACCATCTTCCTCAACAATCAAGTTGAAGATAAGATTAATGTTTGTTAAAGTCAAAGATAACCAAAAGAGAAAATTAAAAAAAAGATCACTAAACTAGCAAATGAATTCATTCACATAGATTAACAACCATTAATTTATTCCTTCGTTTGTGTTAGAAAATCAGTCTTGGACCTAACTTCACCCCCAAAGCTAGCTCTTGGATGTCGTAACTTGAGAAAATTGCACGATAATAGTGCCAGTGAGTCAGATGCCTCCATAATTGCCAGCCCTGATCAGTTCAGTGAACTCAGCCAACAAGCCCCTTCAAGGCTTTAATTAGCTGATAAGCTTGGCACCTAGTGAACTCTATCTCTAAATCACTAGGATTTGTCAAATCCACCTGAGCAGGATCAAAACCAAGATCATCTTCAAGCTCTCCTCTAAGAATGGCATGTATCTGTTGAGTGTTCTCCTGGAGCTTACTTGCCATAACTCTTGCCTTTTTGCCATCCAGACTCTCGTCCTCTACATTCTTCTTGAAACCTTGAGCATCATTGTCATCTAGCATTTCTACATCTGAGGCAACAAACGTGTCTTCTGAAGCATCAGCATCAATGAGGTTCTCCGAATCAAGATCAGGGGCATCAGCCGGGGCACCCCGATCCTCCTGTGGCTTAATAACCGCATCCATCGAGCTATAGACTTCCTAATCGAACATCGTTGGAAGCCTCAATTGTTGCTTCTTCTCGCAACTCAAGCTCCAATAGGAACCCTCTCCATGTCTGGACTCCCAATCCCTGATCTTCCTATGCCCGACATTGCTTGAGGTTGTGGTCTAAATAGCCTTTAAATAGATTGGGCAATCCTCCCCCTTTGAGCTAGCTTTTGGGGTGGAGTTAGGTCCAAGGCTAATTTGTTAACATGGTATGAGAGCTAAACCTTTGGTTGATAATGGGCCACCTGCAAAATTCTACGCTCCAGATGTGGATCCTAGGTGTCAAGGGTGTGTTAAAGTCTCGGTCTAGATAGCCTTTAAATAGATTGGGCAATCCTCCCCCTTTGAGGTCCAAGGCTGATTTTCTATCGGTTTGTAATGAAAGCAGAAAGATCTATGAATTAGCTCATGCTTTACTAGCCAAGAAAGTGAACTTCCTTGCATCTTCTTGATGCCTTCCAAAATTGTATTAGTATGAGTATTTATTGACATGCAAAGATGACAAATAAGTAATATAACACAGAACAACTGAACAAGAGAACTTAAATATTAGGAATAGGATTTAATTAAACAGCAAAAAACATAGCGAGACTTGTAGAAATCATAAAGATGCGCCAAGTTGCAATGCATGTAAAATTATTCCAGAAAGCTAATATGAAATAATAGAGAAAGAGATAGTAACCTAAAGACATGTCCAATGACAGATGTCACTTTGTAGTGTACATGGGAGCCACGGAACTTTGCATCAAACTCATGCACATCAGTACTGCCCCTTCTTGTAGACATCTAGGTTACGAAACATGTATGTAAGTCATCTTCCATAGATTACTAAGTAAAACGATAAACTTCACATTAGTTAAAAATCTGCTCGGACAAAAAGAAAGCTCAATTCAATGGAACTAAAAATAAGCAGATCTATCCCAAATAGTTTTCACATAAAATCATATTTGTTGCATGTTTTATTTATTTCAGGAACACACGAATGCTGCAAAACCTTCTTTGTACAAACTAGACTAGATGTGTATTAACAGGTCCAAGAGACTTGGGAGGAAATATTACATATAAACTAGCAATCAAAGGATCTAGTGGGTGATTCTAGTCAACAAATTTAACCAAGTTCCCAAACAGTAGCCTAGGGACCTAAGACAATGAAATTAATTGCAGGCTTTTTAATTTTTGTAAGCACAAACTATGTTGGCCAGTGGTTGGCTCTGTACATGTCCACCAGTACCAATTCAATGACATTCTAACCAAACAAGAAATAAAAAAGAAAAATAAATTAAAGAGAAGAAATATGAAGAGAATAAAAGGCCTTGTCGGGTTTCTTTCAAATCCAATAATGAGATAGCTGGTTCAACACAATTTATAACAAGCATGGTTTTAGGTCTTACAATAGACCTTGGGATGCTTGCTTTAAGAGGGAGGTGGCTGAAGGAGTTGTGAGGTGATCAAAGAGTAAGGTGGAGGGAGAAGATCATTCGTAGGAGGTATGACTTTTAGTGATTCTTAAGGTAGGGGATAGCTATGTTCTATTACTTGTATCGCTTCAAAGGGGAAACAAAGGGAATTTGGCCGTGAAACTTCATAATGGGCTTGACTTCCACATCCATTGTGTTGATATCATTTGAGTAGATAGATCTTGGTCGAGTTGATTGTCAAATGGCTCAATTCCATAACAAGGCTTTGTTACAAAAATCAGTTCATGCAATCGCATATGCATATGATGCCATGTATATAGGTTATGAACTTCGAATATACAATTGGGTCATTTATGTACTTGCATGACACTTGTGCAGTTTGGACTCCAGTTTGGAATCTTCGAATGTATTGAACAGGAACAGCACGATCCAGATTTACCATAATGTACTCAGTTGTACCAGAACCCCAGACTGGTTGCCAGTACTAGAACCTCAGACTGTACTGACTTAGGTACTCAATTTTAGCATCAATGTAGTCCCAACTGGCAAAGACTTCTAGCAATTAGAAAACTATTCTTTTTTTAATGATTTTTAAGTGACTTAGAGGCTATTTACCCCCAAAGGAAAAAAAATATGTCAAATCATCACCATCCTCTTTCCCTCAACTCCCTCATCCAAGCATCTCGGCATAACTAAGAACTTCTTACTAGCTTGTTATTAGTAGTAAATGTTCTATTTGAAATTCTTAAATTTAACTTATTTATTTAAGTTATTTGAGTTATTCCTTCTTTCAATCAATCTCTCATCCAATTCAGTCTCTAAAATTATCAGTATTACTTTGCTTATTAATTATAACAACCAAAATAGACTTATTAATAAATTCTCTTATTGAATGCATTATGGATCAGTATGATATACATACTGCTCTAATCAAAGACAACTATTAATACTGATACGAGATATTAAACCATGATTTGAACCAAATAACTTTTTGTGTTCAAATATGTTAAGAAATTAGTGGGACTAACTCCACCCCAAAAGCTAGCTCAAGGGGGAGGACTGCCGAAGCTATTTAAAGGCTATTGACCATATCCTTAAGCAATGTGGGACTTTAACCCTCACCCTTCACCCAATCAAGTGACCAACCCTCTTCAGACTCTTCTCCTTCCAAAATCCCAACCATTTAAGTGACCAACCCTCTGTCAACACTCTTCGATTTTAGAAAGTATACATTGAAAAGCAATCTAACTTAACTTTAAGTAATGAAAATTAACTTCACCAATACAGCTAGCTAACATGTACTGTAACTAGAATATATAGCATCAACGACTTAAAAAGTAAAAGATGATTTCTTTTTTTGTGTGTTGAATCCAATTGAAAGCAAGGGTACACCTGACCACCAGAAAGAGCCGTGGCGATAGAGAGCGCGATACTGGGTTTTTCCGCCACCTGCGCCAAAGAATGACAAGATGAGGTAAGAAGATCGATAAAGCAGGGGAAAGCCGTTTGGGAAGGAATCGGAAGGAAGGTCTGAGGCTCACCATCAGGACTTTAGTCGCCATCTCCCTCGGAGGAGATGGGTGGGAGCGCAGACCCGCAGTGCAGCGATTTGGACGGCGAAGTGGGAAAAAAATCGTTACAGACGGAGATTCAGAAGAACATGGGGGTATCGACTTCAATTGAACTCGAAGGGAATCCGTGTTCTAAACCGGTCAGCCTTCGAACCGGACCGACTGTATATTTGCCGGTTGGGTTGCGAGGATGTGAATGTGATCTTACTGCTGCATAATCAACAATTGACCTAAACTAAAACTTATTACTATGATTTTGCCAAAAAAAAAATAATCAAAAGTTCAAAACCAACTCAATTTTTATAGTGTACCATAAATGAAGATAAAAATATTAAATAATATTTTGTTTTAGTAAAATAGCATATTACCAAAAAAAAATCAATATTTTCTCTTATTCCCCATTATCGCTGGACCCTTGGAAGCACACCGTCATCACCAACCTCGGTCCTCGGTGGGCTGACCTCCTATTCTCTTGTCTCTTTTTTTTCCCTCATCGCTAGTGTTTTAAGGATCTTCTAAAAGATCAAAATATCTTAACTCCTTCACTGGTCTCCTCTCTCATTTCTTATCATACTTTGGTGTCTTGCAAGCACATTGTTGTCATCGACCTCGACGTGTATAGCTTTGCTTCTAAGGTTTCGGGTGCAGTGTTGGAAATTCATGGAGGCTAGGATTTGACGAAGACAAAGAAGTTGAGAGAAAAAATATTAAAGAATAGTGTCATAGTTTCATTTTGAAACTGGTTGATTGAAGAATAGTGACAAGGAGGAAGATGAAGATCAAAACAACCCGCAAAGGACGGACATTGGCGCAATTCAGGCAGAGAGGAAGGATGAATTTTTTCATTCAATATGTTATTTCATTCAATATTCGGTTTTATTAAATCCGCATACGAGGGCATTTAGGATACATTGAAAAAGTTGATTTCGATTTTGGTGAATTTTTTTTTCAAAGTCCAGTTCCAATGAAATCCAACCAAAAAGTTCTTGTTATGGTCAATTGTTCTATCTTGATTGTATTGAAAAAAAATTCTTAGGTTGAAGGAGAAAGTTACTATGGCTAGGAAAACTTTCAAATCGACCCCTTAACTTTTATATTTGGTAGTTGATTTTCTAAGGAAATCTATCAAACATAAAAAAAATTAACATGATTCAATCTAAATTGTTTTAGTGCCAAAGTTTATAAGATTGTTAAGTATCCTCCTATATGAATTCTCCACAGACCAAACTAATCTCGCGGGCCGGTTTGATTAGTAAAACTAAGTTTGTTTTGATGATTTTGATTTCACTTAAACCAGAAATGCTTATAAAAACGTGTTTGATTCGGTATTTTCATGAAACTGAATCCAAACTAGGATGAAAATAGATTTTGATAAAATCATATTTTTTTTAATGAAAATGAAAATGTCAAAAGGTTATTTTATGTGATTTCGAGACTATCGATTTCGATATCAAAGGACAATGACAAATTTGTAATTATAAATACTTTTTTATATAATCAATTAATTTACAAATAAATTAAATTATATAATATTTATAAAAATTAAAGTAAAAAATCATCTTTTCAACTCATATTATTATCTTAGATTAACAAATTAATTAAACCAACTTATATCTAATTAATTCAAATCTTTTTATTGAGGAAGTCTTGAATTTTGAGGGTAGTTGTTAAAGATTCTTGCATCTTGATTTGTATTTTATTGAATGATGTAGTTTTAGGGTAGGGTTTAGGGTGTGCCGCCCCCTTTTAGGGCTCTTTAGGAGCCCTAGAGTGGCCGGCCACCTAGGGGCAAATTTTAGAAAAATAAAAATATAATTTTTATACCTAAGGAACATACTTTAGGTTACATTGGATTACTTCTACACATTAGGTAATTACAGAGTCATACAAATAGAGAATTAAGGACCCTAGAGACACTAGAACCCTAGGACGACACTCGGGTGGGCCGACCCTTAGGGAACCCAAGGGGGCCGAACCCTCTTTGCCCCTAGGGAACTCGGGTATAGGAGGTAGGCCGGCCCTACGGTACATGGCTAGGGTTGCTAGGTCGGCCTTAAACTGCATATGGTAGTTAAGCGGTGGTGCATTGTTTTCATGTTGTACATATGTTTCTTTTTCTTACGATGATTGGACGAGCTATATCCTATTTCATAATTGTTTATTTACGCTGTGAAATCATGATTTATGAGCATTATTTCTATATATATTTGTGTGTGATTGTGATGTATGGCAAAATGAGGTGGAGATTGAGGTATGCCCTAGACATACCCTTATTTACCTGTTGTTAGCACATCTTATTTTTGTGCTTATATTTCTTCGTGTGTGATGTTGTGATGTGCTTATTGCATTTTTCGAAAGTCTCGCTAGTGAGGGGAAGGTATGCCCCAAAGAGACAGCGTTGGTCTTATTCCGGAAGTCTGGCTAGCGAGGGAGATCATACCTCAAAGAAACAGTCCAGAGACCCGACCGGTGAGGGGAACGTATATTCCAATGAGACGAATCGAAAGAGCCAATGTCGGTGAGGGGAGGGCATGCCCCAACGAGACGACACTAAGCTGGGTGATAGTTCGGCGGCCGCACCGTCTACCCACCCTATGTGGTTATGTGGGACCGACGGATCCGATGAGCATGCATGTGATTGAGATGTTGCATTTACCATACCGTGATTATTGTGGATATCTATATATTGTTGATGGATGTTATATCATGCATAAAGTAGTGGATGGTTACTAATAATTATCTTTATCATTGATACTTATGTTTTATATATAGTTGTTATTTATTATTTATGCATGATGATTAACTTGGTGAATTGATGACTGATATGCTCACTAAGTCCTAGTGGACTTACCCCTCATTTTTTGATATTTTCAGCACCTAAACGAGATCAGAAAGGTACCGAGTGCAGTAGCACGGCTGGTGGCGGCAGGACAGCGAGTCTCGTGACATATCGTGGTCGAGGGGATACATGAGTCTTTTTTGCTTTCTTTTGAGTTATTGAGTCATGTGGACTCGGGTCATTGGTTCCGCATTTTTTTATCTTAGGAGTTTGATTACCTATTTGAACTCCTTTAAATAACTTGTTCAGTGTATTCCTCTTAGTCTTTGGTTTGGTTTGGTTTAGTATATCATGTCTATTCTTTTCTTTTAAAAATTTATATATATTAACTATTCAGGTTATTGTGATTGTGTTGTGTTTGAGTTGGGTTAGGCTTCGGGATACGTGGTGTACCCTGGTCGACCATATCGAATTTGGAGTGTGACACTTGTAGTGTTGGGCCCTTAGCACGGTCCAACAGCCTAGCTCTACCCGTTAGGGCACAGCTGACGTGGCCACGTGGGCGCTGCCCGCATCCATGTGACGCACCCATGGGGTGTCGTGGACGCAAAGCAAGGCAGCGCATCTCGCGAGACAGCCGCTCACGACAACAGCGCGCTCGACGAGGCCAGCGACGACGTGCCATGGCGACAAAACCTGCTAACGCAAGCGCCTGTGGTGCGCTCGACGAGGCCAGCGGCGTGCGTGCCTTGACGACAAAATTTGATGACGCAAGCGCCTGCGGCGCGCACAACGAGCACAGTGACGAATCATGCTTTAATTGATTTAATTAATCGTATAGAACTCTATGCTTTAATTAACTTATATAAACAGTAAAGCATATAGTTTTTAATTTAAAAGTATATCAGTCTTTAACACGTTACAAGATTTCAATAATGTAAAGAAATCAAATCATACTCTATGTTTCATGACAGGAGAGAGAAACGACACAAAATCTCTTAAAACATCATCAGATTTCATTATAGATACAAAAATAAAATAAAATAATACTTTACTGTGCAAAATCCAGTGAGTAACCTAAATAAAGATGCATACAAATTGAAGGGAAAAATCCAATCGATATTAGTGTATCATCAAATAAAAAATATACCTAAATAAAAATGCGTAGAAGGTGAAGCAAAAAATCCAGCGGATAATAGTATGTCATCAAATAAAAAACATACAATAGGCTAATGTGATGATTAGGCTCGAATCCAAATACAAATTTGTGTACGATCCAATGGATAAAATATGATTCGTCAAAAAATACAATATTTGTAAGGTAATAAATTGATTCACATAAAAACAATAATTTTGACGTGTGCGATGAATTAAAATTTAAATAAATTATTCATCATATTAAAATCACTTAAAACTATCCGATCATAAAATCATCATATTAAAAATGAAACGAATTTTTAAACTCATAAAAATGGCTCTGATACCAATTATAAGATAAATCTACAATCAAATATGTCATGAATTTAAGAACACCTTAATTAAATGAGCAATGAAGGATCTTACTTGATGACGGCATATTTGCAGCGGAATAAATTTCTTGATCTCTAGGAAAAGCTGGATATTCCTCTACAACACATTCTCAAACGCTCTATTTTTTATGGGGGAAAACAACTATGAGTTGAGGTTTTTCATCATGGTGTGTAGAGGAGACATAACCTCTATTTATAACTGATTAAATGAGTTCGTTCATCACGGGTTTCATTACTCAGACCTACACTTGACAAATCACACCAAGCATGATTAAGTGTTTCGAGCTCAAACCACATAGATCAAATTTACACGAGTTAATAGACATCTCAATATTGGATCATACGATTAAACGTGTTTTCATTAAATCAAAAATATTACAATTGATTGTAGCCCACATATAGAAAAATAAAAAATATTCTCGGTATCTACTCCCCACTTGGCACTAAAGTTTCATGTTTCGAAAATGAAAGTAAGCGTGTTGTATGCCGACCAGAAAGAAGCCTAATGGTGCTATAGTGAATGCCTTAAGCCAAAGATGATCAAACCAAAGAAAGAACCTAATAGCCCACAAACGCTTTCAACAACCAAAGGCAAACAATTGACGGAAGCCTCCGAGCCAAACTCAGGAATGGACATGCGAAAGCACCCCCACTCAACCCTTGAAAGAGCTCAAGTCAAATAACCACAATGGGCACAAATAAAGCTTAGACCGAGCATTCATCATGTACGCACAATTTTTTTATCATTCAATAAAATTACATTTGTTGCATCTCTTCTCTATATATGCCCTATTCAATTTCTTTATCATTTCTCTATTCAATTTCTTGCATTTCTTCATCATTTCTCTATTCAATTTCTTGCATTTCTTTATCATTCAAATCTTACTCGATTCATTATCCATACGCAACCGGCTTAGCTAGACACTAGAGCCTATCATCACTGCTTAACCCCTGAAACAACTTCAGAGTTGTTATAGAAGGTTCAACTTCAAATAAAGATTTCAGATGGTTCAACCTCAAGCAAAGATTTCAGAAGTCAGACAAAGACTTCCCTTCATAAGGAACCAAACATTATCAATAGAGAAACTAGACCAACATTATCAACAGAAAAACTAGGCCACTGAATCGGCAATAGCATATTGCAAAATAAAAATAAGCACACAAACGAGCAATTGTCAAACAAAAAAAAAAGGAGTAATCAACCCCAAAAAATTTCCAGAACTAGCATATATACAGGCAAATACAAACGTTCACCTAGGAGAAACCACATCAGCCTTGATAGGCGCGATAAGAGCATTCCTCCCTCGAACATTATCTCTACGATGTTAGGGACTTTTCGATTTGCCCGAGCCATGACGAATCATGGTGGAATGTTCCCTACATATTTGTAAATATGTTTTCAAGTCCATGTAAAATTGTCTTTTATTATAGTTCGTACTTGTAAAATCCCTTGTGCGATCCCCGAGGACCTACGGTACAAGTTGGATGCATTTCGAGGTCATTCGATGCTTGGTGCACATTTCAGCATGTGGCTAGGCGAACTGGGCAAAACAACTCTGTTTCTCTAGCCATGGATTAGGCAAATGTTGCTGCACTGCACGAGCGACGTGGCGGACGTTGAGCAGAGCAAGAACGGTGCATTGCGGCTAAGCGGAGCAGTTTTCCTACATTCGTCATGGTTGTGGCCATGGAAAATCACCATCTCGGCTGGCCACGATTTTGTCATGCTCATCGTGCTTTTGAGAACCTTGGGGGTGGCACATGGTGTTGAGATGAGAATAAGAAGCACAACGGAAAAAATAATTTAAAAATTCAAACCATCTCGAAAACAACGATCAACTTTAGCAATCTTTAAGGAATTCAATTTACGAATAGAAGGAGAAGATATACCTTATGTCGCGAATGATATGACTTCTCATATCCTTATTTCAAGATGCACACATGCACGTCCTCCAAGGAAAATCCACACCAAGCGCCTCGCAACCAAGGGGCAGCGAACACCAAGACTCGTTGCAGCTCAACGGATGAGGCAATCTCAACCCCGAAATCCACCAAGGTGAAGCCGACCCTTCCACCAAGAATCGAGAACCAAAAGGGAGGAAGAGGTGATGAGAAAATCACGGAACGAGAAGGAAGATGAAGGAATACCTCGTTGTGCTTCTTGGACTCCTCCAAGAAGATGAAGTAGATAATATACCCAAGAGGAAGAGACATTCAATTCGGCTTCACAAAATCGGGGAAGGAATCTTTAGATGGCCATCCAAGGAGATGAGGAGGAGTGCTTGGAGCTTCTCCCTTCAAGAAGTCTATCAAGAACCAAACCCTTGCTCTTCTCCAAGATCAATAACCAATTTTCTTAACCCCCTTGAAGGAGGTTAGACCACCTATTTATAGAGGGCATATGTGGCTACCAAGGTAGACCCCCCCCCCCCCCCCTCTTTTTTTTAAACCTCTCCCCAAAATTTTGAATTCAAAATTTTGGATTATTGTTTGCCTCCAAAACAATAATTTATATTTAATAAATTCATAATTAATTTAAAATTAATTAAATCCAACTAAATATAAACTTTAATTTATCTCTATAAACTAAATTCCTATTGATTAGAATTTATCATGTGTCAATCCCTACAATTAGGGATGCCTTACAAATTAGGGTTATCGAGGAACTCATTCATCGCGTATTCGTTTCTTATAGAATAACCTTTCATGTTATGTCCATAAACGAGATCTGTGATCGAGTTGCAGCATGTCCATACTAGTAGACATATAGTGCCTCATTCAGACTTTATATATCTCATAAGGTTTGTTGCGAGGTTAGCCTGTTGTATGTGACCCATTGGGCCCCACACTAAGTCAATAGTGAGTTGTGCATAATGAAGAGTTGAATTCGATAAAATGACTTCTATTCAAATCTTACGAGCCACCACTAAACTCCTTTAGTGTGGTCATGAAAGACTCCACTCACAAGTCACTACTAGAATTGTCGTCATCACCGACGGCTGAAGCCGTGGCTGAACCATCGGTGATAACTATCACGGACGGCGCCAGTCATGGCAAAACGTCGTCACTGATGTGGGCGTCTTAGATAAGTTGTGATGGCGTCTCTCAACCTTCACAAGTAATCATCAACGACAGTCGCGGGCACTGTCGCTGATTTAAACACATCCGTTAGGCTGTAGGCGACTATCACTGATACCAACACATCAGCCACGGCCTAGGGCCGTCGGTGATACTATTAGTAACCATGATATTTGGTGATGCTTAGGCCATCAGCCATTTACGATAAGCTTTCAGCCACGGCGTAGTGACGGTCGATCGTGGGTAAGCCGTGGCTAAAGGAATATCCTGTAATTGAAAAAAATAAGAAATTTATAAATTCATGTATATAATAATATTTATAGATTACATCTATTTTCAATCACAGATTACAATCAGAAAATATCATACACATGCATTTGAAACCAAACATACAAATTTTACATAAATATCATCAATTTAAGCATCAAACCGGAGGCAAACAATTATCAAAATATCATATATATGCAACCATAAGTATATAAACAACTATCCGTATACAAACAAGTATCAAAATATAAACAAAATACAATAAATCAAGATCTCACGGTTGCGGTGGAGGCGGTGGAGTCGACAATGACTGGGTCGGGAGCATCGACTGGATCGAGGAGGACAACGACTGTGACATCATCGGTAAAAGGCCAGAGTGAGATGCAATCTGAGTGAGGGGTGCTTGCATATTATGCATCGTCTGTCTCAACTCATCATTCATCTGTCTCTGCTCCTCCATCGTCTGTCTCTACTGGGTGAGCTCCGACTCCAAGGCCGCTATTCGGCTTTGGTCCTGCACCCGGGATATCGAGGGTCGTTCACCTGCAGTCGGAGGGGTCAGTGCCCCAAGTGGCATGAGCACGGCGCGTGCATGGCCACTATCTGTAAAGCCATAAACATGACGGTGCTCCTAGCCACCTGCGGCCTCCACCCAAGCTCCTGCGTCAAACTCCTCCGGTGTGCCTCCACGCTCGATCACAGTCCTCGTGTAAGTTTCCTACACGTGTTTATATTTTAAATATATATAAACTATAAATAAAAATTGTATAAATCAAATAGACATATATAAATACTTACCATTATGATGGAGGCTCTGCTATCAACGTAGTCCCCCGCTCATCGTCGACGATGGTGGGTGCGCTCAAACACCTCCATCATCGACGGGTGTTGGACGGTGTCCTCTGCCACGTGCATCTTATATTAGAAAATAAATACATTAGTATCATTATACACAATATATAATTTAATAAAAAATAATTAAATTATACATACCATACGACGCTCGTGAACCACAAAAGAGATGGAGCCACCAGTGTGGCGCGCCGTCGTGCCATCCCCCCAGGACATGTGGTTTCTCGACGCAGTCCGAGAGACCTCCTACCACTTAGGCGTGTCCCATCGCTCAACGAGCTGGTCCCACACAGGACCAGGAATCCACTCGGGAGCGTGTCCCCGAGTCTGCCCTATCTGTGTGGCCCTCGATCGTCTCATCACGGTCTGATGGGCCTGCTGAAGCAGCCCGTTATAGCGAGCGCGGGCAACACACTCCCATGCAGCATCAACAAAAGTGGTCTGGTCCTCTGGCCATGTATAATGAGCCTACAAAATTTTTATTATTACCGATCAATATTTAACATTAACATTAATTTAATAAATATACTTATCGTGAACTCTCGCCATAACAAAATGCTCACGGGGCACGTGAGACCATGTAGGCCACGCCCCATGCACAAACTTTCGGATCGTCCCCGCTATTGTGCGGGGGACGTCCTCTTGCTCAAATCTGCACCAAATATAAATTCATATTATGATATTTTGAATTATAAATAAATTATAAGAAATAATTGATGCATATACTTACCGTCTTCCGCGCACACTAACTGCTCTGCGCAGTTCTCCCTCAGGTGGCGGAGGAAGAATTCTGTTAGACCCTCGTGGCCTACGTCTCGAAGACGACGGTCCTGGATCTGCGGAGGGTGGCGGAGGGATGGTAGCCGGAGGTGAGAGGATGGTGGCCAGATCAGGTGAGGGAACGATGGACGAATCAGGTGAGGGATGGTGGCCGAATGTGGGGGGATAGTGGTGAAAGACGAAGGGTCAGTGGGTACAGGTGGGGCGGGTGGTAATCGTCGGGAGGTCCTACGAGGAATGCCTCATCGAGAACTGATATCTCGAACTATAGCTGTAAAAATTTAATATAATTAGATTATATATAATAGATTATTAGATATATTTAATAATTGAATATATACTTCACATTTATAATTATTCGTCATCGTCATTATCATCGTCCGTGTAATACTCTTCTTCTTGTTCTTTTTGTATCGAAATCTTGAAATTCTTCTTCTTCTCCCTCATCATCATTCTATCCTTCCTCAACTTCATTATTGTTGTCATCAACGTATTCTATTTTCAATTGAACTCATGGTTTAAAATACCGATACCGGTCATCATCTCGGCTGATGACCGGTACCGGTACGTACCGGTACCGTACCGTACCGACACACGGTACGGTCCGGTACGTAAATGGCATACCGAGCTGTTGGGTTGGGATGTTGAGTGATACCGGGTGATACCGGGCAATACCGCCCGGTATCATAGCTCTTACCGCCCGGTATTTGCTAAATACCGGGCGGTATTTATCGGTATACCGGTATTCCTTAAATATACATATTTTGCTACAGTGCAAAATATCATACCGGGCGGTAAAGCCCGGTATGATAGCAAATACCGCCCGGTATTTCATAAATACCGGACATACCGGGCGGTATTTACCGAGATGCCCGGTATTTACCCATACCGAGCATCTCGTATACCGGTTTTTTCAAAAACCGGTAAATACCGGACTTACCGCCCGGTATACCGCGAGATTTGAAACCATGATTGAACTAACTCTTTGTCATCATCCTCGAGTATAGGACTAACTCGTTCAACTTCGGAAGGATCTTCTTCTTGATAGAAGTCATCTGCTGACTCATTCTCTCCAACTATCAGGGCAATTTTTCCTCTGGCTTTAGTCTTACAGACTACACGCCAATCTGACATATCTTTCTTTCGAGATGGATACTGCCTATAATATACTTGTTCAATTTTAAATGCCAATATAAATGGTTCATTTGAAGCCAATTTTGATTTGTAATTGACCTCGACCAGCTGTTTATACTTTGGATGAACTCTCATGGCCCTATCGCTTGTATCGAACCAATGACATTTAAAAAAGGCAACTGATATACATCCGAAAAATTGTAATTCTATGACTTCTTCCAATAGTTCGTAAAAGTCAACATCACATTCAGCATACGTTGTTCCTTTGACGCATACCCCAGCATTCATAGTCTTTTTTATAGATGAATATTCAAGTGTGTGAAATTTATATCCATTAACAAAATAATTGTTATAACACTGTACAAGTCTTGTCTGTCCGCTAGCAAACTCAAAAATTTGGTTATCTATTTCGCCTCTGTGTTCTATGCTGTAAGTTTGCAACCAATTAGGGAACTCATGATTCTGTAATCTTTTTAATTTCTCATCGATGTAAATTGAGTATTTTGTCACCATCTCAATGTCAAAGTGGACGATTTCAGAATTGTAATTACACCCAACTAAAATTAACTCTAACATTTATTCTACCCTAATTAAATCTAATTAACAACAAATTAACAGTAATTAAATCTAATTATAAACTAATTAATCTAATTTTACAAAATAATAATAGTAATTTACTAATTAAATCTAAAATTAACCCTAAATAGTAAATAATAGTAAATAAATCTAATTAATCACTAATAACACTAATTAATCAAAATTTAATATATATATATATATATATATATATATATATATATATATATATATATATATATATTAGCCGGCGTCGAACCAGAGAGGGGAGAGGGGAGAGGGGATCAAACTCACTTGGTGGCGGCGGAGAGGGGAGAGGGATCGGCGATAAGGGCGAGAGAGTAGGTCGACAGTGGCGGCGCGGGCGAGGGAGAGGGGGCGGCGGCACGGCGAGGGCGAGGGAGCAGGCGGTGCGACGATGGCGAGGTAGAAGGCAGTGCGGTGATGATCGGCGGTGATAATTCGGTTGACGACGGCGAAGAGAGAAGAGAGTAGGGGAAAGAGGAAGGGTCGGACGCGAACGCAAATAAAGAGAATTTTTATCGATGGCTCGCCAGCTGTCGAAAAATCGTGGATTCGTAATTTTATTATCATCGACGGCTCTCTCAGCCATCGATGAAGAGTGTTTTAATTTTCGTGTTGCGTCTGCGTCATTAATTAGTAAGCGACGACAGCTTCTAGCCGTGGCTTTTGACTTATTCATATCACCAACGGCTCTAGCGCCCTCGCTAAGCCGTGGCTAATAACTTATCTTATTTTGCGCCCCGTGCACGCCATCAACTAGGAGCGACGGCCCTAGGCGACTATATGCAAGCCGCAACTGATTTGGTTATACCAGCCACGATCGCTGCGGTCGTCGTAAAGCCATGAATTATACTGATGGCCAAGGCGGCCGTCGGTAGGGGTGAGCATGGACCAGTTAACCGGTCCATTAGCAAAAAAAACTGGTCCATTAACTTCAATTTTTCAACACCATTAACCTTAAATCGGTCAATTAACTTCGGTTAATTGTTATTTCGGTTTCGATTTTTTCGATTCAGTTAACTGATAATTTCCGATTAACCAATAAATTTTTTTAACCTACAAACATATTAATATAATGCAAATCATGGAGAAAAAATCAAATAAATACCGAATTCTCATTGAGAAAAAAAAAAGTGAAACCACTTGAACCAAGATAATGTTATACAAAAACTAATGTTTTTATTTTTATTTTTTAAATATTTTTTTGATTTTTTAAATATTTTTTATTTTTTTATATATTTTTCTTTATAATTTTCTATAATTTCTTATAATTTTCTTTGTAATTTATAAATTATTATATATATATATAATTAATAAATTATATCGAACCGGTCGATTAATCGAAATCGATGAACTTTTTACCTCTCAGACTAAAACCGAAACCGAAAACTAATTTTCTAAAAATAAAAATCGAAAAAATCAGTTCGATTAACCGAAAAAACCGGTTTAGTTAATTAAAAAACTGGTTCGATTTCGGACCGATTTTCTGGTTAACCAAAAAACCAATTTTTTTTGCTCACCCCTAGCTGTCGATGATTCCCGTGGCTGATGTGGTATATTCTAGTAGTGAGTCAAGATTGATGTCTAGCAATATATCATGACTACCCAGATAGTGTGAGGTTCAATCTACGGGGGATCGAACACCCTTCAGTGATTAATTACCGTGCAACTAAGTCCCTTGGTTACAATGTCCCAAAGTCGGCTCGGGTTTGGAAGAAGTGTCAAACCCTAATATCGATTCATATGTATTTCACCCGCCAAGATGTCGTCTCAATAATGAAACGTCAGAAACATCTCCCTGACTTTTATGTCTACTCTGGCCAGAGATTCTTGAGTCGACACTTGTAGGGACATATAGGACATCATCTCCTCTCACTAGGAGTAACCGATTCTATGTTGGTTGTTCATCTACCTCCATGAATGCTTCCTCATGCCCAGTAATACCCGACACATGACACTGAGGGCCACGTAGGGATAGAACCAAAGCAATGGATCGTCACTCACAAGGTAACCATGACAACCTCAAGTCCAAGGACTACTTGCACCTACTATCACTTGAGGAACATCCCATTGATAATCATGTAAGGATTCCATTATGTGCTCCTCGTGTAGGTCCGTTCAGTGAACTCATTATCTAATGAGCACCTCATTAATGACAACTCATATGTAACTGAGAGACCAGCTACCCCTTATCGTATAAGGCATGTACCAAGTGCACTAATCTATCTAGACTCACCAATCTCCTAATTGGTGATCCTACGACTTGGAACATTTAGAGCATGGACATTTGGATTCCAAGTCTCACTGACATGATCTCATCATGACCTTGGAATCAATTGCTCGGGTTCATGGGGTTTATCACAATATAATATATATATAATGGTTAATTACATGATATATCTTCAACTTTGGGTGATTTCTCAATTATGTCACGATTTTTTATTTGAATCAATTTTATACTTCAACTTTAATTTTATTTCAATTTTTATCCCGACGTCAACCATTTGTTAATTTTATCGTTTAGGTGATGACATGACATTGCTGGCCTGTGTCATAAATAATAAAAAATACCTCACTGCCATGTCATCATATATATTAATTTATAATAAAATAAAGTGGGTCAACACATGAGGTGGATCCTCCTCCTACCACCTTCACGTCCATCTCCAACAACCCGGCCACCGTCACCCTCACGTTGTTCGTCCCCTTGGTCCTCTCCACCACATTGTGAGCTCCTTTTTCTTTCGGTGCGCGCCACTCAACCTCATGTGTCAGCCAGTGAAGTCGCATGCTCTGCCAGTGATCACCGCCTCAAGTGTCTCCAGGATCGACGGCGAGATCTCTTCTTTGTTGAGCTGTGCGGCGAGGATCTCCACCACCACCACCATTGTCTTGGGCTTCTCTTCGCTAGGGGGGGAGCTCGGTGATGGTACCTCTTGTGCTCGTCGGTCTGGGTTTATGCGTCGGTGGAGTATGCGGTGGCTTCGATGAATTTATTTTGGTTCTTGTAGACCTTGTACTCACCAACATCAAAAGAACTCCAAGTCGCTGGCGCTTAGGTCTCGAGTGGCTTGTCGGAGTTGTTAGAGGAAGAGGTGGAACTTCCATGGGAGTCGGAGGAGCATGAGGATGGCGAGTTGAGGTGGAGAAGCTCATTCCTTCAAGCACGTGCTCATTGCCATTAACATGGTGGATGAAGTCGTTCACCGAGAGATCCTACCACACAAAGTCATTCATGTACCTCCTGATGGGCATCAAAACAATGATTTAGCAACCAAGTCATTCTCATTACTTTTCGAAGACTAGGCGTACATTCTCGCCATGGATGAACCTTTGAGAACACAGAGACGATCGATGACATCTGTAGAGACAACACAGAGCTTGACCAAGCAAATCATCAAACAACTACAAGGCATCACGATCTCTCGTGCATACCTCTGAGGTAGAGCCCTTCCTCCGAGGAGAGGTGGACTTCCATGTATGAAGTGAGGGTGCTCGAGCTGCCCATTCCTCCAGAGGTAGTAAACCACGGACGCTTTCGCTATCAGCTTCGGCTCCGTCCAGACCTTGTCTGGACTTGCCTCCCTCGCATTCCCTTTAAAAGCGACCGCCATTGACGAGGTTTAGCAGGGCATTCTCTGAGAGGAAGATGGAAGAATGGAAGGAGAGGAAGAGAGTGAGGACAAGAGGTAAGCAACAACAAAAGGCATCAATTTAAGCTTCGCTCTGTAGCCTTAAATTTAAACTTCAAGAGGTAGTAAACCACGGACGTTTTCGCTATCAACTTCAGTTGCGTCCAGACCTTGGTTCGGTCTGTACTTTCCTCCTCGCATTCAACATATCCAAGTGAGAATGCTGAGGGAAATTAGATTAGTAAAAAAGGCATCTTCTCACAAGCTTCAATCTTTCTTCTCACAAGCTTCTCACATCTTGAGCACCACCACAAGCCAAATATAAGATGAGCTCCCCAGGATGCCTTCCTTGTATCACTTCCCGTATCAACACCCCAAAACTATACACATCGTGCTTCTTCATAGTCTTCATAGTGTAAGAAAGCTCTGCAACATGCACTAGAAAAAGAAGAAGAAGAGAATTAATTAACACACGCATTTCAGTGAAGTATAATATTAATATGCATGCATCGACTGGTTTTCAATGACTTGGAGGCATGTAATTAACCAAGTGTGTCGACGCACCTACTCCAGTTCGATGAATCGGGCTTTACAGATCTCGCAAAACTAAAATCGAAAACATGTATCGAGCGTGAGAGCAGAAGCCATGCAATCTCGCGATGCTGCGATGTCAAATCTTGGCTAAGGATTCAATGCAGTAATTATCATCAAAGTTCTTTGTGGCATCAACAATTTTAGTCAATGGTGGTTGCTGCGGCTCAGCGGAGAAGAGATCTCACCACCACCGCCATTGTCGAGCCCGAAGACACTTGAGGCGGTGATCACGAGCAGAGCCTGCGACTTCACCTAGGTGCAAGCCCTGGCCATCATGTTGGACTCGTTGTCACCGCCCGTAAGGTAGCCATGTGGGACGGAGGTGGTCATCCCGGCCGACGACGAGGTTGATTGGCGTACACCGAATTAAAAAGGAGCTCGCGAGGTGGTGGTGGAGAGGACTAGGGAGACGAACAACATGAGGGTTACGGTGGCCAAGTTGCTGGAGATGGACGTGACAGTGTGAGAAGGAGGACCCACCTCATGTGCTGACGTGGATTATTTTATCCACGACAACACTTTATTATATATATATAATTTGGATGTGAGGTATTTTTTATTATTTATGATACAGGTGAGCAATGTCATGTCATCACTTAAATGGTAAAATTAATAGATGATTGACGTCGGAATAGAAATTGAAACAAAATTAAAGTTGAAGTATAAAATTGGTTCAAATAAAAAGTTGAGACATAATTGGAAAAAGACCCAAAGTTAGGGATATACCATGTAATTATATAGATGCAACATATGATGAAAAGTCACCTCATATTATTCATTAACTAAAAATAATTCCCTACACATCAACATGTGATTAGCTCAAGGGCACTATTTCTTTCACTTGGGGGTTAGGGGGTCTCATGTGTAATGTAGGAGAGCGTTGACAAATAAAGTGATTGCCTTGGGCGAAGATGAACGAGCTGCCCATATGGGCGTGCGATCAGTCGATCTTCACATAAGACAACTTGCAGAGCTCGTCCTACACCTGATTCTATGTTTTCTTGCGTCCATAGTCCTATAAATATTATTTTACTTTACGCCTTCAATATCATTCGTCCAACATGGTCTTTTGGGGGGCGCAGATATGGAGCGCGAGGTTGGTACGTCCCTCGGTGTATGCCTCGCGATGTGCAATCTCCAACTAGAGGAGCCCTCGATGTGGACATAGCAAGCGTACATTCCATCTGTTACGCTCGAGGTGCCGATGCAGTGAAGCCAGTCGATGGACATTCCGACTATTGTATTCGAGGAGGCAAGCATTCGATGATCGATACGAAGACTATGACTTGTGCGCAGAGCATATCTCTATTAAGACGTGAAGTTGTGCGCAAAGCGGACTCTCTCATAAAGCGTAAAGTGGTGCGCAGAACAGATCTCTATTAAGACGCAAAGTTGTGCACAAAGTAGACTCTCTTATAAGACGCGAAGATTGTGCGCATTGCGGATGTCCCCAAAGATGCATCGCAGAGTCGATGGCTCCCGAGTCTCGTAAGACGCAAGATTGACATGTCTGAAATAAGCACTAGCGAAGAACAACTATAGTGTGGCAACAATGCTTTTAATGCAGAGAGTTGGCGGATGTCATGACCCGGTTAGAGAAAATCTCTCAAGTCGTGGTTCGAGGAGCAGCGTAAGACTTGAAGCTCGTTGATATGGGCTCGGAGGAGAGTGCCATGACCTATGTGGGGGACGAGTGAGCAAGCAGTGATCCGTAAGACTTGAAGCTCGTTGAGATGGCCTCGGAGGAGAGCGCTATGACCTCTGCGGAGGGCGAGTGAGCAAGCAGTGATTGATTCAAGATGGCAATGGAGGCAATGCTCTAGTGTGGTGCGGCCACGGAACTACTCATCACTTGGGTGTTGCACAACGACACCTAGATGTTATCTGAGACGAGCGTTGCTCGTATGCTCATCAAGTCTGGGACTTTTCATTGCCCAGCAAAAATGAGACTTGGTGAATTGAGTAGCCGTTTCTTAGGTTCCTTCGCGCGAGCGTTGCTCAACTGCACTTGTGTGCCCCACAAAGTCTGGGACCCTCATAGCCCAACAACAACAAGACTTGGTGAACCAAATAGTTATTTCTCAATGTCCATCCAAGCGAGTGTTCCTCAACGGTGCTCGTTTGCTCCACAAGTCTAGGACTCTCATTGCTCGGCAACAACGAGTTTGGGAATCTCAAAGCTCTTTCTCACAACAACAACAGGAGATGATGAAACTCAATGACGTTCCAAGTAGTCATTTGTTGGTGGCGGACTTCACACGACGAAACTCGACATGTTGCGGCTCCACTGCGGCGTGTCGATACTTAGGCGGTGTTCCATTCGACTACTTCTAAAGAATTCACTTAAGCAATTGCAGCCTATGCAGAAAGGGGGTACGACCGAGTCGAGTTCAACGAGGACGTCGAAGCTTGAAGTGGGGGAGGATGCTAGGGACTTTTCGATTTTTCCGAGTCACGACGAATCATGACGGAATATTCCCTACATGTTTGTAAATATATTTTCGAGTCCATATAATTTTGTCTTTCATTATAGTTCGTACTTGTAAAATTCCTTGTGCGATCCCCGAGGGCCCACGGTACGAGTTGGATGCATTTCGAGGTCATTCGATACTTGGTGTGCATTTCAGCCTATGGCTAAGTGAACTGGGAAAAACAACTCCGTTTCTCTAGCCATGGGCTGGGCAAATGCTGCTGCACTGCGCGAGCGGAGCAGCAGAAGTTGAGCAGAGCGAGAACGGTGCATTGCGGCTAAGCGGAGCAATTTTCCTGCATTCGTCATGGCCGTGGCCATGGAAAATCACCATCTCGGCTGACCACTATTTTGTCATGCTCCTTGTCCTTTTGGGAACCTTGGGGGTGACACTTGGGGGTTAGGGATCTCATGTATAATGTAGGAGAGCGTTGGCAAACAAAGCGGTTGCCTTGGGCGGAGACGAACGAGCTGCCCATATTGGCGTGCGACCAGTCATTCTTCACCTAAGACAACTTGCGGAGCTCATCATACACTCGACTTTATGTTTTCTTACGTCCATAGTCCTGTAAATATTGTTTTACTTTACGCTTTCAATATCATTCCACTACTAGAAAAATGGGCATCAGCAACGGCTGATGTCGTTGCTGAGCCGTTGCTGAAGAGCATCAACAACGGCCGAGCCGTTGCAATAGCGCCGTGACAGAAAGTCGCGTTGCTGATGACTTAGCAACGGATCAGCAACGGCCGCTCGGGCCGTCGCTCAAAACATTATCAGCAACGGCCGCTCGGGCCGTCGCTAAAAATATTATCAGCGACGGTTTTGCCACAAACCCGCAGCCGTTGCTGATAACATTAATAGCAACGGCCACGAGTCCGTAGCAACGCCGTTAGTAAAACCCCGTCGCTAAGCCGTTGCTGTAGGTCATCAGCAACGACTTTCGATACACTTTTAGCAACGGCTTTCCCACGGACGGCCGTGGGAAAGCCGTTGCAGATGATGTTCACCTGCAAACAGAAAAATTTACAATTTCTAATTTCCATTGACACATTGATACATTATCTGATACATAACTCACACACCCATACCCTCATACACACATTCATTCACACATCACAAACACACCAAGATATACATCAAAACAATTATATTTATATTGATAATTATCCACGATAGTATAAAAATAATTCAAATGCAAAATTGAAGTATCAATATCCAAACAAAATAAGTTAAACAAGTTCAATATCCAAACAAAAAATCTCACGATGACGATGCAGGATGGTTTGGATCATATGGCGGGGTCTGGAGTGCTTGAGTGTACACCGGCGTGGACTGACTCGAGGACGATGGATTAGATGATGCCGAAGAGATGCCTGCTGCGGGATGACCTGACATGTTGCGTAGCATAGCATGCATCTCCTCCATCATCTGACTCTGACGCGCGACCGTCTCCTCTAGAGTCCTTATTCTGCTACTATGATCATAACTGGATCTAGAGGTGGACGACCGCTCACCAGCGACCGGAGGGGTCGGTGCCCCAAGTGGCCCTAGCACGGCTCGCGCATGACCACTATCTGCGAAGCCATATACGCGGCCATGGTCCCAGCCACCTGCGGCCTCGACCCACGATGCTGCGTCAAAGTCCTCGGGGGTACCCCCGCGCTGCACCACCGTCTGGCTGTAGGTCTCCTACTCGAGTTTGATTTTTTGTTTAATATTTATCATAAAACTTAAATTATAAATATATAATGAATAACTTAAACAAATATATAATTACCATAATGTATGCAGCGCGGTTGTGGATGTACTCCCCCGTCCCATGTGCTCGACGGTGAGTCCGCTCAAACACCACCAACGGGGAGGGTCGCTGGACACTCCCGTCATCCGACACCGTCGTCTACATTTACAAAACAAATACATTAATTAGTACACATAATAACAAATAAAATATATAATTAAACGATATACTTATCATACGGTTTGCGTGCACTGCAAATGCAACAGAGCCGCCGGTGTGACGCGCTGCTCCCCCCGACATGCGATTTCTAGCCGCATTCTGAGAAACCTTCTGCCATCGATCCGTCGACCATATCCCCACGAGCTGGTCCCATATATCCGGAGTAATCCAACCGGGGCCGTATCCCCGAGTCTCCGCGATGTTAGTGGTCGCAGCTCGGGCCATCGCTTGGGACCGAGCCTGCCCCAGCTGCCTGTTGTACCTTGCCCGGGAAATAGACTCCCAGACAGCGTAAATGAAGGGCCTCTGGTCCTCGGCCCATGTATAGCGAGCCTGCAAAATAATAATATCAGTACCAATATTAATATATCATCATGCATGTAAAAAAATAAAATAATACGTGCCTCAAACTCGCGCCATAACATGTCGACGTGCTCGCTAGGCACGTGAGACCACGTAGGCCATGCCCCGTGCATGTATCGTCGAATAGTAGAAGAAATGCTCCTCGGCACTTCTTCTTGCTCGAACCTGCACAACAAAAATAAATTTTAATATTATATTATGATATAATGAATTTGTAATGATTCATAATTCATGATATATTACCGCTCCCCAATTACGCTAATCAATCTACGTGACTCTGTGGCTGGTGGAGGCTGCCACCTGTTCGGCCCGCGTGGCCGCCTGCGTCTGGATGTACTAGCCTCGGCAGTATCATCCTCATGAGGATCAGCAACAGGAGGATCAGCAGCATGAGTAAGTGCTGGAGTCTCACCGATCGGAGACTCCGAAGCTCTCCTGCGTCGATAACCACGACCAGACATATCTGTCGAACATACATATAATCAGATTATTGTATAAATAGTAGAGATATATTTAATAAAATATATACTTTACAATTATTCCTCATCATCTGAATAATAGTCTTCGAATTCTTCTTCTTCCTCCTCTTCTTCCTCTTCTTCATCTTCTTCATCTCCAGCTTCCTCAATTTCATGATCGTCATCATCAGCATATTCAACTTCTAATTGAATTGACGTTGTGTCTGCATCCTCGAGTATTGGAATAATACGATCCACAGCAAGAAGATCATCTTCTTGATAGAAACCAGGAGGATCATTTTCTCCTACTATCGGATTAATTTTTCCTCTACCTTTTGTCTTACAGACTACACGCCAATCCGCTCTATCTTTATTTCGAGCCGGATACTTCGCGTAATATACTTGTTCGGCTTGTGATGCCAATATAAAAGGCTCATTTGCTGCCAATTTCGATTTGTAATTAACCTCAACAAGTTTGTATTTTGGATGAACTTTCATGCCCCTTTCTGTTGTATCGAACCAATGACATCTAAATAGGATCACTGATTTCAAGCCGAAGTAGTGCAACTCTATCACTTCTTCCACCAGTCCATAAAAATCCATATCACATTCAACATAGGTTGTCCCTTTCACGCAGACCCCAGCATTCATCGTCTTCTTTGCAAATGAATATTCAACCGTGTGAAATTTATACCAGTTAACAAAATATCCGCTATAGCACGACACAAGTCGCGACGGTCCACTAACAAACTCAAATATTCTTTCATCTATTTCAGCTCTGTGATCTTTACTGTAAGTCTGAATCCAAGTAGGGAAATCACGATTCCGTAATCTCTCCAATTCTTGATCGTTGTGAATAGAGTATTTTTGCACCATCTCAATGTCAAATATTTCAATGAATTGTTCAATCTCTGGACAATTGAGTAATACATACAAGTGTGCCAAGTGATACTCTTCATCGCTTAAGTGTCGAGATGGACGAGAACCAAAAGCACGACCAGAGTGACAAAATATATTTAAACGTCCATCTGAATGTCGAACACCCCCGTCGTCGTTACGTGGAAGACGATCAAATCTTGTCTGTACTGTCGATTCAAAGTAAAATGAGCAGAATGTTGAAATTTCTTGGATGATATACGATTCAGATATTGATCCTTCAACAGCTGCGGTGTTCTTTACTTTTTTCTTCAGACGATTCATGTATCTTTCAAATAAGTACATCCAACGATATTGAACGGGGCCACCAACTCGTGCCTCGTATGCCAAGTGTATCGGTAGATGCTCTATCGAGTCAAAAAATGCAGGAGGGAAAAACTGCTCCAGCTTGCATATGATTTCAACAATATTATTTTCAAGTGTTGACATGCATATCTTCGACTCGAAGGACATTTGCACAGATGTTTCTAAAAAACATACTTAATTCAGTCAACGGACCCCAAATATTATAAGGTAGAAGATCTCGAAATGCGATCGGAAGTAATCTCTGCATGAATACATGACAATCATGGCTCTTCATCCCTGATATTTTGCAATCATCGACGTTCACACATCGAGATAAGTTTGAAGCATATCCATCGGGTAATCTGAGTTCTTTTACCCATTGACAAACATCTTTGATCTGTTGTTTATTTAACACATATAGGGCCTTCGGTTTCAGATATCGTCCGTTGACCTCTTGTAACTCCAACTCTGGTCTTTTACAAAGTATTTTCAGATCATGTCGGGCTTTGACATTATCTTTAGTTTTTCCAAAAATATCCATCAAAGTGTTGAAAATATTATCAAACACATTTTTTTCAATGTGCATGACATCTAAATTATGTCGAATCAATAATGAACTCCAATAGGGCAATTCCCAAAAGATACTTTTTTTCACCCAGTTGTGTGTTTGGCCAAAACCTGACACTCTTTCATTGCGACCAAATACTATATCTGGAAGTGCTGAAACACGTGCTAACATTTGTTCACCAGACAACATCGGTGGTGGCCCATCTCTTTCGACTCTGCCCTTAGTAAATTTATTATGATTCCTTCGATACTGGTGATTAACCGGTAGGAATCGACGATGACAATCAAAGAATGAGATTTTTCGTCCGTTCTGAAGACTGATTGATTTAGAGTGTTCCATACAATACGGGCAAGAGAGTCGGCCGTGAGTGCTCCAACCCGACAACATGCCGTACGCGGGGAAATCATTGATTGTCCACAAGACCGCGGCCTTTAAATTGAAGTTTTGCTTCCGATGACAATCATAAGTGACAGCTCCCTCAGTCCACAATGTTTTCAATTCATCTATCAAGGGTTTGAGAAATATGTCAATTTCTTTTCGCGGACCCTTAGGACCCGGAATAATCATCGAAAGATAAATAAATTCATCTTTCATGCACATTGACGGTGGCAAATTATAAACTGTCAGCAGCACTGGCCAAACTGAATAAGGAGTTGCAGAATGTCCAAACGGATTAAAACCATCTGTGCACAATCCCAATCTGATATTTCTAGTATCCCTAGCAAATGAAGGATAACATGTATCCAAATGTTTCCATGCTTCACTGTCAGATGGATGAGTCATTACTGTATCATCACGACTTCTTGCATGCCAACTCAAGTAGGGGGCTGTCTTTTTCGACATGAATAATCTTTGAAGCCTCGGTGTTAGTGGAAAATACCGAAGCACCTTAAACGGGATATTTTTCTGTCGGACCGATTTCTTCTCCTTGTAACGAGGGTGTTGACATACAGGGCATTTATCCAACTGCACATTTTCTTTATAATATAAAATGCAGTTATTTTGGCACGCGTGTATTTTTTCGTACCCAAACCCCAATTTTCTCATTAGCTTTTTAGTCTTATAAAAAGTAGGCTCAAACTTGTTATCAGTAGGCAGCATTCCATTAATCAATCCAGCAATCCGATCATACGCAACTCCGCTGATATTACAATCGGCCTTGATGTTTAAGAGCTGTGTCATTGCTGAAAACCTAGTGTATTTAGGACAATTCTCATACAAAGGTTCATCGGCAGCTTTCAACATCTCGTAAAATTCTGCACCTTCTTTATTCGGTAATTCAATCTCTACCGCTGCCCCTACTTCTGTGATATCAACCGCTGTAGTATCTGGTGGGACTGATGTCTGAAGAACTGGCCGATCAACATTATCATTCAGGCGGAATTGACCCCCAAGACTATCAAGTATCATAGTTCTATAGGGATTACATTGACTGGATGAAGAAGCACCAGCAGAGGAAGATTCACCATATGTCTGAACGACAGGATTGCTCGACGTCCCGACTTCGCGTGACTCCCCGTGACAAGTCCATAGAAAATATCTTGGTGCAAATCCTTTGGTATATAGATGCATAGTGACAGTCTCCCGATCCAAATATCGTCCATTTGAACAAATGCGGCACAGACATCGGATTTGATCACCCATGCTAACGAAATTCCGATTCGAATAGGCGAAATTTAGGAAGTACGTTACGCCTAATCGAAACTCATTCGTTAAAGCTCCACGATCAAGACGTCGGTACATCCAACTTCGATCAGCCGACATGATTCTGTCAATCAATGACAATTTCTTTGGTTAATGTCTTTAGGTGAGATTGTCCTATTCCATTCGGGATTTATGTTATTCGTACTGCACTTACGTTTTTATTTTAACTGTTAACTAATTATTCTAAATTTCGACAGCATCTCCCTACAGTTCTCCGAATACGCATATCATCTGGGCGCGTATCGGAGAACAAGAGAGATGTTGCCGAAATTTAAAATAATTAGTTAACAGTTAAAATAAAAACGTAAGTGCACTACAAATAACTATATTCCCAAATTGTCCAATCAGGGACAATTCAAGAATTGTACGTCGTATAAAAGATCGATCATCTACTTCTTTTACACGAACATACAATCCCCGAACGGATCTAAGGTTTTGCTAAATCATATCCGACTCGTCGATGCGTACATGAAACATATCAACTCGTCGGATGGATGATTATTTTCTAAATGCTTCGAGATAATTCGAGTCCATATTGGACGATTTCGGCGCGCGTCCGAAGTGGACGATTCCGGCGCGCGTCCGAAGCTAGTGGACGATTCCGGCGCGAGTCCGAATTGGACGATTCCGGCGCGCGTCCGAAGTGGATAATTCCGAAATTAATCTAAACCCTAAAAATTATTCTAACAAATTAATTAATTAATCTAAATAATTAATTAACAATTAAAAAAACTATTAAAAACAATAATAAAATAATATTAAACTACAAATTCCGGCGCCGGAGTACACTGGCCGGACACACTGTCCGGCCAATGTACAAGGTCCGACGGCGGCCATCGACCGACCGCCGCCGGCCGAAACCCTATTTTTAGGGTTTCGGTCGGAATTTCTACCAGAATGTGTCGGAGGGCAACGGGAAGAGACGGCAGTCGGAGGGCACATACCTGACAGCGTCGGCAGCAGCGGGAGGAGTCGTCGGCGTCGGCAGCGGCGGCGAGAGGAAGGAGAGGAGGCGGCGGCAGCAGCAGCGGGAGGAAGAAGGGGGGCGGGCGCGATCTGCGACCTATATAAACTTATCAGCAACGGCTCACTCGCCTGTTAGAAGCCGTTGCTAATAAGTTATCATCAGCAACGGCTCACTTATCCGTTAGCAAGCCGTTGCTGATAATTAAAATATCAGCAACGGCTCGCCTTTCCGTCAGCAAGCCGTTGCTGATAATTAAAATAATCCGCAACGGCTCGGGTTTTTGTTAGAACGCCGTTGCAGATACAAATATCTGCAACGGCTCGGGCGGCCGTAAGAATGCCGTTGCAAATAGCAACGGCTTGAGCGGCCGTTGCTGATAGCCGTTGCTGAAGACCGAGTTTCTAGTAGTGTTCAGCCAACATGGTCTTTTGGGGGCGTGGATATGGAGCGCGAGGTTGGTACGTCTCTCGGTGTATGCCCCGCGATGTCAAGTTCGGAAGCCCTATTTGGGATGGTAGGCTTATACATTACACGAGATGCAAGGGTGCCACACAGGTTCTTCCGCACAAATTAATTGACCCGTGACAACGCGGAGAAAATGAGCACGGGCCCGGAGTCACGACCGAAGGTTCTCCCCCAAGGGACCAAGAAAAGTCCTCCCTAGCTTTAGGATTTACCAGAACACCATCATTGACTTTCTTAAGGAAATTCATCACAAAGAAATATTTTTATTAAAATATTTCACAGTTTTTAATTTAAATTTAGTTTTATAAATTTTTGTACAAAATTCTTAAATGCATTAGAGAGTTTGAAAACGAATTAGACTCTAACATTTTTTTAATCATTAAAAATATTAGACTCTAACATTTTTATATCATTAAAAAGCAAATGCCCGCGAATACAATTTGGAACCTATTATTTGGTTGCCCGCAAGTAGAGTTGCAACTTCTGTTTGCAAGCGTTTGGTTAACCACAAATGAAAGTTGCAATTATATTTTGCAACTTGCATCTTCTTATCTAGGTCTAGTACTTTTGGCACGACCTGATATAGGGGTGGCAAATTTTGGCCCGACCCGACCTAGCACGAAAAATCGGGTTCAGGCCGGGCTTTATCGGGTTCGGGCCGTTATTGGGTTAGCCCAATAAGGCCGATCCCTTCTTGTGCTGGGTCGGGCCAAGTGTTAAAGGCCGGGCTCGCTCGATAGCCCGATAAACATGTCGGATCGGTATTAGCGGGTTTAAACCTGATTTTAAATATATTTTAGTAGTATCGGGCTAAATGGGTCGGGCTGTGCCGACCCATTATTTTTGGTGTCCGACCGGGCCGGGCACGAATTTTTTCAGGCCGGGCCTTGCACGATTTTTTTCGAGCTGGACCGTGCATGCATTTTTTCAGGCGGGGCCGAGCACAAATTTTTTCAGGTTGGGCCGGCCTAGGCATGAAGTTTTTCGGGCTGGGCACAAATTTGTTCAGGCTGAGCCAGGTTGGGTCGGGCATGATTTTTTCGGAGGGGGGGGGGGGGGGCTGGGTCAAGGCCGACATGAATGTTTTTAGGTAGGGTTGGGTTGGGCACAATTTTTTTCGGACTGAGCCAAAAACCTAGGGCCGACATTATTTGTCAGACCTAGTTTGGTAGTCCGACATGATAAAATCATGATTAGAGACCCATTATCGTGTCGGGCCAGGAGATGTAGGTCTAGGTCCGACCCGACCTTATAGTCTGAGACCTGCCCAAGCCCGAAGCAGCGACCCCGTGCCGGGCTAGGGTAAAATATATTTTACATTATTTGATTACTTATCAAAATACATTAATAATTTTTAATTTTTGTATAATACTATTTTTTTTAAAAAATAATCTATCAAACGACATCAGATCTAAAATCTGAAACTACCATCACGTTCAACGCACGAAAACCTACAACTTTAATATTTATCCTATCTCCCTCTGATAACTCTAAGTCATCAAAATTAATTATTTTTTAAATTTAAATTATTATATTTGGAGCCTGCAATCTTATATTGCGGATTTTTTGAACTGTAATTTTATTTGCGGTTTGCAAATAATGTTAAAAATATAAATTACAACAATTAAATATAGTAAAATACTTTTACAATCAATCAAACAAATTTATTATCTAAATATTATAATTAAAATTATAATATTTGTACTTCTAACAATCAAACACTCCTTTATAATCCACAAATCCCACCGTTGAAATTTGACAACTTCTACTGCATAGCCCACACATATCCACAATTTGGAAGCCCTAATTTTGGGGTTTATTTATTTAAACACCGCGCACAAAGATTTATGTAGAAGCATCACGGCCCTTGAGAAGTCTCTGGAACACCCTTTGCCCTTTATCTGCAGATCACACTCTCCTCGCTTCCCTAAACCTCTTTCGTACCGCTCTCTCTCTCTCTCTCTCCAAAGCCCGTTCTGCGCATTGCCTTTGTGTACTCTTCAATCTCCCACAGCCATGGATGAGGACTTCGACATGCCAACCGGCGAGGATATGATGGACGAGGGCATGATGGATCTTCCCGACGATAGCCCCATCCTCAAGGTCGGCGAGGAGAAAGAGATCGGGAAGCAGGGGCTCAAGAAGAAGCTCGTCAAGGAGGGCGAAGGCTGGGACACCCCCGAGGTCGGCGACGAAGTCGAAGGTGTGTAGATTGGGATGGGCTCTTGATATGTCTTTTGGATTTTAATGGTTTTGGGTGGGGATCTGATCCTTGAGGTATCGGTTTGCAGTTCACTACACTGGGACGTTGCTTGATGGAACTAAATTTGATTCTAGCCGTGATCGGAATACCCCATTCAAGTTCAAGCTCGGACAAGGCGAGAACCTTTCTTTGTATTACTCAAGTGAAAAATGCTCTTTTTTCCCTCAGTCTGATTGAAAAAGAACCATTGTTTTAATTTATGCGTTGTATTATGAATTTTCTGGTTTTCACGGAGTTTATAAATTTTATTTGCATGCATTTCCTATTAAAAACGTTACGCTGGCTGTTTAAGAAAAATGGTCCTTTGATCACATTCTCTGATTTCAAACTTGAGTTGTTTTACTTTCTTAGCACCATTATTTTATTTGTATGCAATGACGATTAGACTCATAGGGGACACTTGGTATGCAAAAATCTATTGCATACATTAGTATATTTGATTCGTAATTCACATTATCTCTTTGTTACCATCAAGGTGGTAACGTAGATAGCTCTTATGAGAGGTGGGCATATAGATTACCTCCTAATGGTAATTTTAAATTCCAATATTATTCTTTTCTTTCATACATTCTTCCCCATGCAGGTTATCATCAAATTTTGATAAGGATTTTTTTGGTAATTTTGTACAAAGTTAAAAAATACAAAGTTAGATTGTCATCTATGTTGACCAAATATGCCAAACGGATAATATTATATTATCTTATGGTAATGTGAATTGTCATTATTATCAAACGCAACCATAAGGAAATGATGTTAATATATTCTCCTGATGCTCTTCCATACTGCTCATCTTTGCAGAGCACGAGGACAAAAAATACTTCAAATTGTTGGTTGCTTTTATCGGCTGATGGCATTTTTGGATCTCATAATATGTCCAGTCGGTTATGCCTTTCTATGTTAATATAAAGTAGTTATTTTTAGATATCTGAATTGTTTGCTCAGGGTATTTTGATTTATTGAAGAGAGAACATGACATCTATTTGAGAAATTTTATAGTTCTCAGAATATTAACCATGGTGCACGTTTGCTTGAGTCTGAGGAATTCATTGCGTGCTCAGTTATATCTCCTTTGGGCAATGTAGGGGGTTTTGGCTGTTAGGATTCTGTTGTCCAATATTGTTTCTCAAAAATGAGTTTAGTACTTCCCTGCAGTGCTTTGATTTTACTTCAGAGCTTCAATGCTATTATTTTTTTCTTTTTCAGAAACTAAGCCTAGCATGCTTGCCATACAACTTTTTGTGATCTAAATTTTCAATGTGCTGATTATCTTATTTATCTGTGTATGATGGAATTTTGTTTCATTTTGGTTAGTATGACTCATTGCCGTTTATATATTGTTTGATATGCATCTTAAGCAGAGCATTTTAACAATTAACCTCACTGTTCCAGTATCTAGATTAATTGATAATCTTTGCTTCTTCTTACTCGCAGGCCAAGTAATTAAGGGATGGGATCAAGGTATTAAGACGATGAAGAAAGGAGAAAATGCTGTGTTCACCATACCTCCAGAGTTGGCTTATGGTGAATCGGGTTCATCACCGACCATCCCACCTAATGCTACTCTACAATTTGATGTTGAGCTGCTATCTTGGTCCAGCGTAAAAGACATATGCAAAGATGGAGGAATAATCAAGAAGATCCTGAAGGAAGGAGAGAAGTGGGAGACTCCTAAAGATCCAGATGAAGTACTTGGTAAATGATGTTGACCTTCATTACTTGACTTTTTCTGCTGTGCTTTAAGAATGAAATAAATTGACGACATTCTCCATTTTATTCAGTAAAATATGAAGCAAGACTTGAGGATGGTACTGTAGTATCAAAGTCCGAAGGAGTTGAGTTCGCAGTTAAAGATGGTTGGTATCTGTTATTCCTAGCTCTGGTAGGACATAGTTTACTGTTTCTTTTTCCCTATTAAAAAGTAACATCATTCTATCATTCTTGTGTCAGGTTTCTTCTGTCCTGCCATAGCCAAAGCTGTGAAGACCATGAAGAAAGCCGAGAAAGTTCTACTCACAGTAAAACCACAATGTAAAGATTTTTCTGGGAATTGTTTTCTGGCTCAAATAAATACATGGCAAGCTGATACATAATTTTTATATGCTCCAACAATAGATGCCTTCGGTGAGAAGGGTAGGGCAGCTGCTGGTGATGAGGGTGCAGTTCCACCAAATGCTACACTTCATGTTGAGCTTGAGTTAGTCTCTTGGAAGACTGTTACAGAGATAGGAGATGATAAGAAGATACTTAAGAAAATTCTCAAAGAAGGAGAAGGGTATGAAAAGCCAAATGATGGAGCAGTTGTCAAAGGTATCATTAAGTTTGAACTTTTCTATTTTATTTTATGTTTTAAATTGTAATGCTGTATAAACACTCAGTGATGTAATTTTCATATTGTTAGTGAAATTGATTGGGAAGCTACAAGATGGAACAGTTTTTGTGAAGAAGGGACATGATGGGGAGGAACCATTTCAGTTCAAGACTGACGAAGGTAAATATCATTTCCTACTTGTGTTTTAATGACCAAATCATAAGGTCTAGAGTTCTTGACACATGTTCTTGACGCATGACGCCATGAACAGAACAAGTCATTGAGGGTCTCGACCGAGCTGTGATGACTATGAAGAAGGGAGAGCTTGCCTTAGTCACGATCCCTCCTGAGCATGCTTTCTCCTCGATAGAATCCAAGCAGGATCTTGCTGTAGTTCCAGCTAACAGCACTGTTGTTTATGAGGTTGAACTTGTATCTTTCGTGAAGGTATGTGGTTCTTGGTTTCTTCGTAGATTTTTTTCCTTAACTTTAAGTGCTTAGCCCATAAAACTAATTTAAACATGGAACTCCCTTTAGGAGAAGGAATCATGGGACCTGAACAACAATGCAGAGAAAATTGAAGCAGCCGCTAAGAAGAAAGATGAGGGTAATGCACTATTTAAATCAGGAAAATATGTAAGAGCTTGCAAGAGATATGAAAAGGTGCACTTCTCTTTTTATTGGTGGGCTGGGGATTATTTGACAGTTAGCTAAAAGATGACTTGATCATCTAATTGTTCAATTCTTTTCCAGGCTGCTAAGTTTGTTGATTATGATAATAACTTTACTGAGGAGGAAAAGAAACAATCTAAGGCACTGAAGGCTGCATGTAACCTCAACAATGCGGCCTGCAAGTTGAAGCTCAAAGACTACAAGGAGACGGTGAAGCTTTGCACCAAGGTACATGATTTTATATAGGGAACTACCATGAACTGTGTAATGGACCGGTTATTAATTATGGCAACTTTCAAAAACACCTTAGGTACTGGAGATTGAGGGCAGGAATGTGAAAGCTCTTTACAGGAGAGCACAGGCTTATATTCAACTTGCTGATTTGGACTTGGCAGAGTTGGACATCAAAAAAGCACTTGAAATTGATCCCAATAACAGGTAAGTCCAAGCCTGATCCCTAATTTGTATTATGACACTCAGTTTGAGATGACTACTAACAACACTCGGTGCATACAATTCCAGAGATGTGAAACTAGAATACAAGGTATTAAAGGAGAAAGTGAGGGAATACAACAAGAAAGATGCTAAATTTTACGGAAACATATTTGCCAAGATGAGCAAATTAGAGCACATGGAGGCCAATGTAAGACACCATTCCTTACTAGAATGAACAGTTTTAATCGTTTCCTAAGACTTAGCTAGTTTCATATGCGTTGATGATTGTAGAAGGCTGCAGGCGGGAGCAGCTCAAATAAGCAGGACGGAGAACCCATGAATGTTGATAGTGCACCCTGAGTTGGTGGTTCCAGTTGATTATAATTTAGACAGCGCAGATTTTACCCAAAGTTTTCTTGTCCGGCGTCCTTCTGCCTAACAGGTGTTCTTTGTCTTCCTTTTTGAATTGCCTACCCGAGGTTTGGCGGTTTCATCTTTGCATCAGTGATGCTACCAAGTAAATCTAATAATATGTAGGACCTTCAAGATATTATAAATTGGGTTAGTTTTTCTTATTTAATTAATTTTCAAGAAACAACTTAACAGGGTTTGGTCTTCAGCATTGTTTGTGCCGTAGCACATAAACGCTGTCTCTACTCTATTCAACGCTTGTCTGACTATACTTGTGACGTTGAACTCGGTCATCAATACGGTAGGAATCTGGGGGGAGAAAGAATGGCGTGTACTTGGCAATCATGTGTTTACAATGCTGAGATATTCGCTTTTCTCAACTAAATGTGAAGACCACCAAGGTTGTAAAAGGGGAAATCGTAAAACAATCAGAATTTATTATTATCTTTGATAATTTTTTATAATGTTCTGAATTAAAATTAAAATTATACAATGGTTCCAAAATACGTACTATTGGATTTGATGTGTCAGTGTTTTGGAGTGTTTTAGGCTGAAATACGTAGATGGAATGAACAAACCATTGTGACAATTGTTGTATCCTTGGTAGGGTTATTATTATTATTTTCTTTATATTATGGATTGAACCCTACGTTGGTAGGGCCATTCTTGCTGTGACTAAAATGAGAAGTCATATTATGTATAATGAAGAATATATAATGAGGGAACTGAATATACGAGAGGGAGAGGAGGCAACGCATGGGGAATTTGGTAAAAGAAAAAAAATAGATGGAGAATTGAATATTATTTTTTATGTCCTATTTATTTTCTTGTTTGATGGTAATTTATTAACAAAAAATATATGATAGGGAACATAAACATTTCAAGGAATACCTCTTTCTTTAATATTTTCTTATATTATTATTTAATATTTATAATATCATATAAAAATATAAAAAATTAAATCGTTAAATTAATTTTGATAATTACATATTTTAAATAGATAACTATTATTTTAGTATTAGATATTATTTTAATAATTATTTTTAAAAGAATTAATTTTTCATGAAAAAAATAGTTATTATTATTTTAAAATAATAAATTATTTTACATTAATTCATATTTTTATTATATTACTATTAATTAAAATAAATTATAATATAATGCATTATGATTTTAAATTGTCCTTCATTATTTATAACAGGAATATAAAAATTAAATTGTTAAATTAATTTTAATAATTACATATTTTAAATAAATAAATATTATTAAATAATATTTTAATAATTATTTTTGAAAATTTAATTATTTTTATGAAAATAAAATAAATAAATAGTTTTTTTAATTTTAAATTAATAAATTATTTTATATTAATTCATATTTTTATTGTCTTATTATTAAATAGAATAAATTAGAATATAATTTATTATATTTAAATAAATATTTTAGTCATTTTTTTAAATTTATTGTTTATTCTTTATGTTAAGTAAATAAAATAAATATATTTAATTTTATTAAGAAGAATATTTTGACGAAGAGAAAATAATTAACGTAAAAGCTCGCCTACTTTATTTTAAATAAATCTCTTTAACTATTAGTTTCTGCTCTCACCTCCTTTATTTTAATTAAACCTTTTAACTATTAATTTGTACATGCGAACCTGAGTCAAGTTTAAAAAAAAGTAAGAAAAGGTAAGTAAAATCAGGTCAATATGATTTATGCATTTTTAACTCAAACTCTATATACTAACTCAAATCAAAGGGTCATATACCATCACATGATTAAACACTAGAACATTATATGGATTATGTCAAGTAACCATATGTATTAATACTATACATATTAAACTTAGGTGATAATTAATATCACTTTTGCAATTAGAATGCACTCTCGCACCTCGTAGGTAGTCTTATTCGCCCTCTTATATAGGAGGAACGAATATTCAAAGAGAGCTCGTAGGCACTTTGCATATGCCCTCTTGTCTCGTAGCGAATACTTGGATCACTAGTATCACTGCCTAAAAAATCCTTCGGATTCGATGGGTCGTTAAAAATATCCTACCAAGTAGTCTGTGTTGGACCGATTTCTCTCTTGTGTCGCGTGGATCCAATTTTTACATGGATGATTGTCGGGTTTAAACTCATTAATCCTTTTTTGGAAATCACCACATAAATTTAGGAGTTACGACACAAAAGTAGTGTCAATTTTGAGAGTAGTAGTAGTAATTTGCTATGAAGCACGAAAACTTCTCGTGGGCTATCGTTTCCATGTTGGAAACGTTTTAGACACCTAGCCCCTTCGAAACCTCAAGGAAACACGCGAGGAACTTTTGAGGGAGTTTCCAATCGCATCATAGAAATTGATGAGTTGATACACTATGGTATAATACAAAAACTAACGGGAATACACTATATAATAGGGTGCAGAATTCAATGGAAATAAGTAGTAGTAGAAGGACAATTGATTAAATGAAAAAATTGGTGTAGAAGAAAAAAATATATACGGTGAAACATATGAACATATCGTGAATATTTAAAATATTTTTTTAATAAATAATTGTATTTCAAAATTATTATATTATATTAATTATAAAAATATTTTTATTTAGTGTTTCTTTTACGTTTTCATCCCCTATATTTTTTTAAGATCAGCGTTTCTTCGTTTTGTGTCCCGTTTTCCGTTTTCGTTTCTATGCTACATAGGTAATTTTGAACAATAGTAGCTGCATCATAGAAGGAAGAAAACGATAGAATAGAACAGTTTCGGATCAGCTCTACACATTTTCAGAAAAAGAGGTTGATCCGAAGTCGTTCACCGTTGGATCGGGCAGAAAAATTTGAGGGAAGGATCTACACTCATTGTTCTTGAATAGTGGAGATAGGAAAGGAAGACTTACAGCCTATATGTTCAGTCTCGTCATTTAGTTCCTTGTTTTGGTGCTCCAGTTTTAATCATTTGGATCAGTTGTGATTGCCAAAAACTTGTTTCTCGATGAAAGTTGAGTTGAATTGATTGATGTGTACCTCTAGTTGTTGATTGCTAGAGAAGAACTCTTTGTATTCCTTTATCTACTAATAATGGAGATTTGTGGGTGCCATTTAGCTCCTAGGCCTGAACTCATTTAGCTCGTTGTTTTGGTGCTTCTTGTTTATTTTGCTGTTGATATTTGAGCATATTTATCTGTGATTACTCTACTTGGATAGTTTCAGGCCAAGTTCGCACAAGAGGGGATTTGTTGATTGTGTTTGTTTTTCCCGTCCCACTGTCACAATAGGCCAAGTTCGCAGAAGAGAGGATTTGTTGATTGCGTTTGTTTTTCCCATCCCACTGTCACAATAGTGTGAAGGCTAATGATTGCAAATATATCAACACTTAACTCTAAATAATCATGTAACATTTTATATGCAGTATAGGTAACAAGTGCATACTATAATTAGTCATAAGCATCTACGATGCAACAGTAATTAGCTACGTGAGCTATGATCTTAGAGCTTTTGCAAATCATGATCTATGAACTTTTGCTAGCAACTCCTCTACTGTGTGTTGCTCTAGAACACACAGCCTACCTCTAAAGCGAAGTGTCCCTGTTTGCATCATGAGTGAACTCCTATATCCGGCCATGATCAACCTCCTCTGCCATAGCTTTTTGGTGGCATTACTCTATATGAAATTCTCCGATCCACTCCACAATCGGTGATTGGGCTACCATTACCACTAGCACTCCTATTTGGATTAACTCTCACATCTTCTTGATAAACTCTGACTTCACCGCTCTGAGATGTGCAAGAAATCCCACCGACTTTGCACTCCTATCAAATATAACACCGACACCAAATTTATAATTTGTTATAAACTTAAACTCCATAGAAAACTTAATAAACTTTCTTATAAAACTCATAACACTTTAAACACTAAAAAACTCTATTATAAAATTTAAAACACCAATATAGATTTAAACCTTGTAACTAGGGGTGTCCAGTGTTCGGTTCAACCCGAGCCGAACCGAAAAACCGAACCAAATTTTTTGGTTCGGTTCGGTTTCAACGGTTACAAGTTCGATTCTTGACCTGAACCGAACCGAATTTTAAATTTTGATTCGGATTCGGGAAATTCGGGAACCGACCCGAACCAAAAAACGAATTAATTAAAAAATAATATATTTTTAAATTTTTTAAATCTAGATAAGTAAATGGGTATTAGAAAATAATTTTTAATTTTTAACCGAATTAATTAAAATTTTGGTTTTCGGATTGAAAACCGAACCGAACCGAATAATTTTAGTTCAGGTTAGATCGGTTTAGGCATAATTCGGTTCGGGTTCGGGTTGGAATTCAGGTATTTTTTTTTTCAGTTTGGTTAATTTCGGTTCGGTTCGGGTTGAACCGAATGGACAGCTTTACTTGTAACACTAATTATAAAATTGTTATATTGAATATATCACTGTTACATCTTTGTAACATTGATATTGTTTTGCAATAACACAGATATATTCAATATATCACTTTTTTTTGGTAACTACCCCAATTATTCAATATATCACCTTTTTGGTAATCACCTCAGATATAAACCTAAAAATACGATGTTAATTATAATTATATTGATAGTTAGATCTAACTGTCAATATAAATGCTATTAACACTTTATTTAATGTTGATAAATTTATTAATTTTATAATAATGTCAAATTTAAAAAATTTTGTGCAATAAAATAAATATTTCATTAAGTCTAGCACCGCCAGTATAATTATATATTATACAATTAAGTAAATGAATAGAGTACATCAACAATTTTGATATATTATAATGATTCAAAAAGATAAGTATATTATAAAAAAATTATGATTTTGACAAATACCGTAAAATATTTATGGTTTTGTCAAAATTTTCATTTTTAAATATTTACAAGGGTGTATATGCTAAATCTAAATTTGAAGGAATAAATATGAAAATTATTATAATTGAAGGAATATATATGTTTTTGCCCTAAAACTAGGCTGTTCATTGGGTTGACCCGACCCAATGAATCCGACCTATTTGGGTTGGGTCAGGTCGGGTACAGTTTGATCAAATCCGATCATAATCGCGTCAAGTCTTAGGTTTAAGAATTTGAAACTCGATAATCCGAGTATTTATATTTATAATTTATTTTTAAAATATTTTTCAAAAACAATAAAAAATTATTTTTTTAAAAATTATTTTTACCTAAGTGGGTAAACTCGACTACCCGATCCAACCCAACCCGAACTAGATCGGGTTGGGTCAGGTGTGACAGGTGGAAAATTTTGAATCCGACCTGACCCGATTATAGTTGGTTGGATCGGATTGATTTTTTTTTTTCTAAATTCGATCCGATCCGACCCTACGTATGAACCCTACTAAAACTAATAAAGCTATATCTGTTATTGTTTAATAATAATAATATTTTTATTCCAAATAAGATGATTCCTCCGCCTGCAGGCAAACGCTCACGACCTTCTCTCCAAACAAATTACACGCCGCTGCTCTCAGTCTCACATCACTACCTCTCGCAGTCTCGCTCTCTTCGTAGGCACGCAAAAATGCCCTTGCCTTGGCTTAAACCCCGACAGTCCCAAAACCCATCTCCTTCTCCGACTTCGTCATCAATCTCCGCCGAACCAAATCCCTTCCTTCTCACAATCCAATCCCACCTCAACTCCTTCTTATCCGACGCCTCTTCCCTCAAAACCCACCTCGATTCCACCGTCCAAAATCTAGGCAACCGAGCGCGCCAGGCCCTCCAGTCCGGCCTCCCCCACCCCGCCCCCCCCGCCCCCCGTCCCCGCCCCGGCACCCTGGGCTCGGATTTCTCCCGCCGGAGCCAGCGCCAGACGCCTCGCCATGACGACAGAGGACATCGAGGAGCGGCTCGCCGGGGTGCCCGTTTACGCCCTCAGCAACGCCGCGGAGGAGTTCGTGCTTATCTCCGGCGTGCGCACTGGTAAGAGCCTGGGGCTCTTTTGCTTCAAGAAGGAGGACGCCGAGGCGCTACTGGAGCAGATGAGGTCCATGAATCGGGACATGCGGGAGGGGTCGAAGGTGGTCCCTGTTGCTCTCAATAAGGTTAGAGAATTCTAGATTCTGAGAGTTAGTATGTAAATTTTCTTGTAATATTCGCAGATTAACTAACTGGCTCTCGATAAAACTAAATTGCTCAAAGAAGTGTCTGATAAATAATCTTTAATTTTCTTAAAATTGTATTTAAAAATCACCTAAAATTCAACTACTTTGAAGTGGTAGTATCAGCAATTTACATGTTTCAAAATTCAGTGATAGAAAATTTTATTTTTTACAGTTTGATCCATAGAACTTTCTACTCTAGAAGAAAAAGATTTAACTTTACTATGTATTTGCTTCACAATCACCTTTATGAGTATTCTATTCCTTTGGTGTTGTAAGTTAGGGTCATCTATACTGGATCTTCTTATACTGGATTTAGTTATCATATAAATGAACAGTAATAAGATTAAAGTAGCTCCAAAGTTGCAAATTGATGTGATTATTGCTGCTTAGTACTAACATTTTGAATTAACTACATGCTCAGTGATAAACTGAAAGAGAGGGAGATTAAAATGGTGCTTTATTGTGAAAAAATGGAAGCATGATCGTTTTATTGGGGATCGTATAAAAGTGGAAGAAGCAAGAAGTACCATTTAACAAAAAGGAAGTAGATATCACACACATTTATTATAAACTATTGATCTGTTGATTAGACCAGTATTTACACAATCTGTCTGACAGCCCCACGTACTATTTAGGACACTCTATTTTTTATTCAATAAAATATATAGAAGATCTCCAAATGTATCAAAATATTAAGAAATATACATGTCTACTTTTAAACTAAGATGCAATTTAGTGGTGGTAAAAGTATAAATGAATAACTGTCCCATCTAATAGCTAAAGCTTTTAAATGGAATAACATTGATTAAAAGGTTTAGACGGTATGATAGTGGGAGGTTCATAATTTGAATCTTTTCCAGGCCACCTTTTTTTTTAAAAAAACCCATATTACTTCAAAGTTCATGTGTTGGGCTAGTTTTATCTACTTGTTGGCATGTGAGGAAGAGTGTTAAGAATATAGATGAATAGGCCATTTATCACCTAATGTCGTAAGGTCTTGAATGAAATGGCATTGATAAAAAAGTTAAGAAGCCTAAATATAAATTCATTTAGGAAAATTTAGTTTGCATATAAATGAATATAAATGACCATATACTTTAATTGTTTTTTTTCTGTAACAATGAAACAATACATTTTTTCTTACACAACATGCTTGCAGGTTTTTCAACTTAAGGTCGATGGAGTTGCCTTCAGGTTTGTGCCTGATTCATCACAAGTTGCAAATGCAATAAAGGTAAGAGTTTTCTTAACCTTAAGAAGTATTGCTAAAAAATGTTGTAGAACTAGCTTTTCCATTTTAGATTCATTCATTATGCTGAGAACACAGAACCATGTTCTAAATTGGACATAACTGGACTTGTATAAGAATAGGAAAATCACATGTAATTCATTGACAGTGTGATTGATTTTCACTTTGCCACTAATTGTTAAGCTCTTTATGCTTTAAAAGGACGAAATGGAAATGATGAAAACTAATTGCATGACAATTAGCTTCAGCAAACAAAAGCAAAACCAAAAGTTTTACACACTAGATTTAGCGAGGTAAGATAATGAAGAAAGCCTCCTCAAGTGGTCCTAAGTAGTCTTCAAATTGGCTCCACGCATTCTTGAAGGGTTCTTGAAACATTATTTTGTTTATGCAATAATGCCAATATTGGTCATGAATATGGTTATGGTCACGATATTCATATTACTTAATTCTTAGTTCTTTCTATGCCAATTATTTAGTAGTTGACATAATCAAATGAAGTTATCTCAAGTACAAAACAATAGATTCTAATTAGGACCAGTATTACACTCCTCCCCCCTTCTGTCTTGGTTTCACCCTGGAAACTGCTATACTGGGCTATTTAACTTAACTATGATTATGCCATATAATACCTAAGCATAAGTCAACAATTTCAAGACAATCTTACTAATTAATACAATTAGATATATTCCTAGTATTGTCTGTACGAAGATAGTGAATAAATCCTAGTAGCATCTTCCTATCCCTATTGGTTGGGGTTACTCTTCTATAATCGATTTCAGTTTTGTCTCGAATCATCATATATAACACATAAATAAAAAGGGTATAATTGTCTATTAAATAAATTTTTTTCTTATTCGTCTTCTTTTCCCTTACAAGGTATATCCAAACAAAGTTAAATTTTCCCTTCCCTTCCCTTCCCCTTATTAAACTATATCCAAATAAGGTTAATTTTTACCCTCCCCTCTCCTCCCCTCCCCTCCCCTCCCCTCTCTTCCCATCCCTTCCCTTCCCATCCCCTTAATGAACCGTATCCAAACAAACCCTAAATGAACTCCTAACAACTAGGAGCCTAAATAAACTCCTAATAAATAGGAGAGCTACCAAGTATGTAAAGAAACAAAATAAGAAATAAATAAAGACATATCTAACAGTAAACAACTAGCTTACAGTAGTACTTTGTTGCTTTTTTCTGGCGTGAGGGGTGTAGAAAGGAAAATATGGCACAAAAGATTTTTACTACTTTGTTCATGGTGCTTTTCATGCCCACATTTGTTCAATCTCTACTGCATTGCATTGTTCCCTATTCTCTCTCTGTATTTTCTTTTACAATTTAAGTCCAGTGTTTAATAAGAAAAGTCATGTTGAAGTAAAAATATACTTCCACCAGACTATGACTTATTTAAAAATAGCGTGGCAAATTTTAGTTGGTCTCTGCCATACTGATGGATCTAAATTATTGAGCCTATTTAAGTATCATGACAACTCTTTATGAAATTGGTTATGAGACTTGATTGCAATGAATATATTTAGAATACTTGGTTGCAACAATTTGAAGGAACATAGTGAAATTACCCCTACATTGTAGGATGTTTTAGGTATCTATCCTCTCATTTTCTGCATAAACAAAATGATGCATTAATGGATTCAATTTGGGTGGAAACTAACACAGCTTTGTGTCCCAGGAAATAAGTTTGAAGATCGAGACTTTTTTGATACTTGTGATGGAAATTTGTTTCCTTAATAATGGTTGATGGTTATTTTTTTTAAGGTGAAAATGAATGAAGGGGATCCTGTAGACGACTTTCCTGGAGTTCCAGTTTTTCAGGTTCTAATGTTTATACTGTTACTTTCTTGTTAATACCATGAATTTGCTCAAATTTTATACAATTTCACACTAAATGAATACTCATATGCTTTCAAAATTATTGACAATAGCATGCCATTGTCTTTTAGATAGTTTTTCCTACCTAAGAACTATGAAATGCTAACCAAAATAAACAAAAAAAGTTTTTTGATGCCAGTTTAACTTCTTCAATGTTAACTACTGTCAGGTTACAATTTATTCCTTAAAAGTCCATGATATAATAATTTTCTTCCTAGGACTTCTTTGACCCGAGAGCAGTATATATATTTTGATATGTTATGTAACTTCAATTTAAACTTGAAATTTGGGGTGGAAGCTGGTCTTCACTTGGGATACAAATTGGACAAGATGGCTTAATGGTGGATGGAGCTGGCCTCTTTGTAGCTCCAGAAACATGCCCCTGCTCATGTGACCATAACCATCAATCTTATTCTCATATTTTTTAGAACTAAGAAGAGTACGAACACAGAATAATATTAAAGTTTAAATGGTTGAGTGAAGCATCTGTTATATAAATTAAAATGTATGTTTGTTTAATATTAATAGTATCTGATATAAATAGTTTTAAGAAGGGTAGTCTGTTCATATTGTAAGTTTCTTGATGTTATTAGCCTTGTCTTATAAACTCAAGTTTTATTAGATATCAATTTTGTGAAAGAACTATTAGCATCTTCTGAACCTAATTTCGTGTCTCAAATTATTTTCCATAAAAAAATTAAACATCATCCTAAAACTAATGAGTTGGAACATTCTGCTACTTCCCTTACTGTATAAGAAGTTCCTTTTATAATTAAAAAAAGGAAAGGAGTGGATTTTCTAGGTTTACCTGCTTATCTATATAGTCATTTCAGATTATTAGGAACAAGCTTTGAAATTTGAATATTTAAGTAACTAAGGTATATAAAAATGTTTTACATTCACATGTAATATCACCTATATTAAACTGTAATGTTTATATGATTAGCATCAAGTTATCCTTGTAGATTTCCTAGTTTTGGGTTTGGATCTAGCTGTTCCTGAAGCTTGATACAACAGGGATTTTGGCTGGTATAGAACTAGTTTGAAGGTTCAAAATGATCTGTTTCATTAACTCTTTCTCTCCTGGATTATGTCTCTGAAAATGTTGATTTGATGGTTCAGGTTTTGATCTAGCTATGCAAACTTGCTAAAGTTAATTAAAAAGATCAGATAAACTATTTCACATTTTAAGATGCTCTACTTATTAATCTAGTAGAAGTATAGGCAACACATTTTCTCTAAGCAACTGTACATGCTTGTTGAGTTGTTCATTTTAGGATGGGATAAGCCTTAGTGAAGCAGAATGTGGTAAATGCATAATTCTTCCATGGTTTGAGGAGGGTTAATAAGTCTTCCATGTATTTAGATTGTATCTTAACATATGATTAATAGTTATTGACTTATAATATATTCTAATAATATTTATATATTTGTAAATATATGTCCTAATATATGTGTTCTAATATATTGTGTAATATATCTTTACATATGTTCTAAGAGTTGCTTGACTTATATATATCTTCTACGACAAAATTACACTATGCTTTATCTTGTTGATCATATATCTATTCATCCCTTAAATACTTGCTTAATTTTTTGTGGTCCTTGAAAGAGGATAAAAAAGAGCTAGTTGCACCTATTATGGTCAGACTTTTAAATGCACAATACAAATTATGAAACTAGCTCGCCGAAAAACTCATTTTACTAATGTGCTTTGTACTTAAGTATTGGGATAGTCTAAGTTCCAAACGGATCTTAGATCAAACAAACAAAATATAGCTTTACAATATCAATGGGTGATCTGATGGGATGGATATCATAGAAACATGGGAGTTTAATCAAATGAAGGTTAGGAAGGCTCTATGCACATGACTATTATCATTTAGTTGCATTCTAATTTGTGAGGTAGTGAAAGGTTTATAGAATTCCTAATGTCATTGTTTTGAATAACTAATAATTTGTAGAGTTTGTTTTGAACTATTCCTTGAATGAAGAAAAAGGTTAATGACTTTCTTGAATGCAAATTGTCATTGTATTTTAATGGTACATACTTTTATTCAACATTAAAGCCATGATGCTCATATAATTGATTCATTTGTCCATTTATGACTCGCTCGGTGGAATAACTAACACATCAACTTCATAAAGTAAAACCACTGGCCTAATTAAAATGTTGTATAACCATCAAACCTTATTAACCAATACAATGCTTCATGCATGGTTTAAAATACCGTACCGTACCACCCGGTACGGCTGGTATTTACCGGTTTTTTGAAAAATCGGTATACGAGATACCTGGTATTGGGTGATACCGGGTATCTCGGTTAATACCGCCCGGTATGGGTGGTATTTATCAAATACCGCCCATACCGAGCAGTATTTGATGTCATACCGGGCGATACCGCCCGATATGACGCAACGGCTCTTAGAAAGAGCCGTTGCTACAGTACCCGACAACACCCCAAACGGCTATATAGTCGTTTGGGGCCGGATTTAAGGCTATAAAGACCCCAAACAATTATGTGATCTTGGAGTTATTATTAACAGCAAAAACAAAAAAAACAAAGATTTTTTTTCATTGGCCAGTATGCCTTTTTCGTACCGGCCCGTACCGTGTGTCGGTACAGTACCGGTACATACCAGTACCGGTCACTGATCGAGATCGGTACCGGTACCGGTATTTTAAACTATGGTTTCTTGAATTCTCAATATGAGGCTAAACTAGGGTGGGTGTTACAATCTCCCACTTAAGTACATATCCCAAAATATGAACTGAGACTGGGTATCATATTGATCTCTTGCTAGCCAACATATAGTTGAATAGTGGAGAGAAGAAAAGAAGAGTTGGAAGAAAAAGGCAACATGGCTTGTTCTTTGATGAGAACCTCATCAAATTTGATTTTGCTATATATAAAACAATGTTGGTGCATGTGAAAGTTCCTAACAACGATATAACTCATCAGCCTTAAATATTATTTACACTGTTGAAGAATCCTATTGAAGGGAGTTGTGGTACTGCAAGTGTGGGCAAGGGAAGAGCCGTGATGAGGGGATTTGTAGGATGGTGGGTTGAAAGGATTAAGGTTCAGGTTTAAGATTTAATTTTTGAAATTCTATTTCTTTTTAAACAAGTATCAGGTATGGTATTAATATTTATTTAAGTTTTAATTGCATACTTGTATTTGGATATATTTAATATAATATTTCATTGTTTCACTTTGTTTGGTTCAGGTCTATTTTAACCCCAAATCGAAACAAAATTAAAAATCTGCCTCGTATTACTGTATGCTGATTTGAACTGAACCAAAAAAATTGGTTCGGTTGACCAGAATGGACAGCCGTAGGGCCTGGGCTGGTCTTGATATAATCCTATTTGCTCACTCGTGAGAAAGGGTGCTAAATTTATAAATTAATACATCATGTCTCATTTTGTGACTTAAGTTTTTAAATGGAAAGACATTCTTAAATTCAAGAAGGGTTTTTAGAATTTAGTTGTAACTGAAGTAAATCAAGAGAAGGGATGATGCTCAGACAAATTTGTCTTAGTGTCAAAAGACTCAAAGCGGGCCTAAGGCTCACAACGAGATGCATGAAAATTTTCAAGAGAATCCTAAATGCCATTTTCAGCAGGTTATATAAATGGAAGCAAAATTTTTCTTAATCTTTGATGACCTACTGTCATTATGGTGCTAATTGAGCTCATATTATTATAATTTGCTCCAGATCAGCGTCTACAAGATATGAAAACCTTGAAAATATGGAAGCAAAATTTTTCTAAAACTTTTATGATATATTTAATAATCTTTTACTAAATTGCGTCTCATTTATCCATGTTTGGAATTATCTGTCGGCACCTAAGACACTTGTTTTGCTAAGTAGGCTTGACTCTTTTCATACATAAAATGTGAAATTTTGACACACCATCATTTCTTACTTTAGGCATTAATGTAATTGAGATTCTTTTGTTTAAACATTGTGATCAGAAGTGTGTTGCCTGTGCAATGGGATAAATTTTGCAAAGTTGCCATGTATAAATAAGTCACTTCAACATAAATATGAATATATTCTGCATGTGAATCATAAGGCTCAAGCTCTCTTATATATAAGTATGACCAAGAGTAGTTGAAAGAACACATGTTACAGAGTGATTAAAACTTATACTCACGTTAGATGCCATTTAATGAAGTTTTTGAACTATTGAATTACTAGCAGCACTGCCGGATCATGATGTCATACCCCTGTTGATGTGGGACAGTGCATATCTGTTTTCTTTTTTGAGTAGTCAAATCTCACAAGAGAGAAAAAAGACAACCATGCATAGAAGTGAGCGGAAGAATAAAAATAAATAGGCCGTAATCTGATTAAGTAAATGACTCATAAACTTCATAGGCTGGAATCATTAGCCCAAAATGCTAAAGTCCAAGTTAATAATAGTATACCCATCAAGCCAAGTTAGCATAGTTAATCATGGACTCTTGATGTGGGACTAAATTGCAATTTCTTCTGTTTATTTCTACTTCCAAAAATTTGATCCATGTTAAATATTGGTGCACATTTTGTTTATGATTTTTGGATAATGACCAATGGTTTTGTATAATTTAGTCAAGGAGCTTAGTCTTGAGGAGTGAAAACAAGAGATATCGTCCAGCTTTCTTCAGAAAGGTTTGTGTTTTTATGTGATAATTTTCTATCTTCTTTTACAGTTTAAGTTACCACAAATCTAATGTTATCCCTACATTATGAAGGAGGACCTAGAAGAATCGTTACTTAGAGCTTCTCGCCAACAGAGGCAATTAAACCCTGCTTTAAGGCGGGGAGACATTAAGGTGCATCTTGGTCTTGGAACTAGATTAGCACAAAGGCTGAATTTTTCTTCCTCTTCTTTTTCTGTTTTTTTTAATGGGATTAATATAGATGTATCTTTCTTGCTTTAGGTTTCTGTTCTGGAGGATATCATCACTGCTATGAAGGTAATTAAATACTACGTGGCACATTCAACATGCATATATAGATCTTCAGTTGCTGATGAAAGTCAATGTGTTAATGTGCAGGATAGCTCGACTTCAAATTTGGATGATATTGTGTTCATTCCTCCAGGCTTCGATGTCTCAACTGATCTCAGTGAAAGTGAAAAGAGATGAAAAGTTGTTGAGTCCATAAAGTAAATATGGCTTCAGCTGAGTGAAAAGGATGTTTGCAATACCATCATCCTTTCTATATTATACCTGGGTTTGTTCATTGTAGGTTTCTTTCTTCCATGTAGTGAGGGCTTAGACAAAGAAACCTTCTTTACTACAGCTTGCCTGTAGTAAAGCTTTGTTTTGTGGTCATTTTTATGTTTACTAGATTTTTTCTTTAATATACTGGGCTTATTTAGAGTCGTCGACTAGTCGTCATTTGCAGTGCTTATTTGAGTGGCAAATTTTTCCCCGGATATAATTGTCTTCTATTGAAGTTTAGATGCAGACTTAGAAATTCTATTGAAGAAGGAAAAAAATGCCTTTATGACATCCTTTATTATTTAATTTGTGCTAGGTGACATTGAAGCAAAACAAAGTTATATCTCGTGCCAAATGGTTCCATCTGACGTTGCTCTACCTCTCATTCGTCATGTGCTCTTGGGTGCTACAACTGGGTAGAGGAGTGAATTAAGATATGCAAATTGATGTGCTTTGATAAGTCATATTCACTATTACATGGTTAGGCTTTTATTATTTCATGGTTTAGATTTTGGGTGGATTTTTTTTTTTTATTACCGTAAAGTAGAAAATATATTAAGGCTGACGAGATCCAGGCCTAAAAAGGTCATCATACAAAATATTGACTAGCTCTGGAGGACGAATCGAGGGCCAAACCCTCTCATCCTTACACAACTTCGCACTATTTGCTGCCCAGTGGATAGTTTTGTTTGCTTCTCGAAAACAGAATGAGAAGTCTTTCACATTACATATTGAACTAAGCAAAAAAATATTAGTTACTAAGGCCGATATAGACCAAGGCTGTTCTGAAGCCCTATTAATAACATTCATCAATGTCTTAGAAACGGATTCAATTAAATCCTCTAGGATACTTTGGGTGGAAGTGAGAACTAGCTATGTGCTTTTGAAAAACTAGGATATTTTTAGAGACATGCAAGATTGATGATAGCCTCTCTCATGTCCTATCCCAACTCTTTGCTTTCCTTTGAACTATTTGGTTGTCCTATCCCAACTCAGTGACTTCATGTCCATCTATTATGGTCGTCTTTGGTTGCTTCAGAACTATCCTTGATGTGTGCTCAAAGCCTCTCCGGTGGGATTGGAAATCCATGCATGCAATCCATGCTCTTCACGTCAATCGGATCAAAGGCAACAAAGTTTGCAATATTGTTTGGGTTAATTATTAAAATATATTTTTATTTTTGATGATTTTTCCTAATTTATCTTAACTTTTAATTTTTTTCAATAATATATTTCATATTTTATTTTTTTTTCAATTAAATTCATCATCAATGAAGTGTTAAATTTATCGTTTGGATGTTGACGTGACACTATTGATATAGATCAATATTACCACATCAGCATATCTACATGAACAAAAATTTCAAAAATTATCATATCATCAATTTTTTTAATAAGGTTTAAATAATTATATTTAATATATCATGACTTTTAATAATTTTTTTAAATCTATCATAACTTTTTATTTTCAGCCAAAAGAGATCTCGTACTTTCGATTTATTTTAATTATATCATATTATCAAACTATCATCAATTTGACTAATAGGATTCTCAGTTGCATTATCATGTGGATCAAAATTATAGTTAGCATTTCTAAATACATATGAAAATAATAATATGTTATGACATTAAATCTTTGTGGTCCATGAATAATGCAACAGAGATATAAGGAATGATGCAATTAAAAGTAATGTAGTCAATTGTCCGTGAGAGTCATCACGATTCTACCTTCAGACCACGGCGATACAAAGAGGTGTGGTGAGTATATATTGAGAAGGTAGGGGGACATAATTTTTTATAATTTTTTTAAAAAATAATAAGATAAATTTTTTAAAAATGTTTGGTGAAATGATTATTATTTTTAAATATATTTAGGGATATTAGATGGACTTTTGATCAATATTTTAATGATAAAATTGATAATAATTTGATAGTATGATATAATTGAAAGAAATTGAAAGTATGAGATCATTTTGGTTGAAAATAAAAGAATTGTGATAGATTTGGAAAAATTCTTAAAACTCTGAATATATTAAATATAATCTTTTAAAGCTTATTAAAAATATTTGATGACATGATATTTTAATTTTTTTTATTCATTTAAAGATGCTGACGTGGCAATATATATTGACTCACGTCAGCAGTGTCATATTAGCGTCCAAACGATAAATTTAACACTACGTTGATGGTGTGATATAATTGAAGAAAATTAAAAGATGATGTATATTATTAGAAAAAATTAAAAATTAAGATAAATTAAAAAAAATCATCAAAAGTGAGAATATATTTAGTAATTAACTCTTTCAACAGCCTCGTAAGCCTATATTGCTCTTCGTTCTCTTGCCATATATCCATAGTTTGTTCCAGAATAACGTTGAACTCTCAAATACAAAAAAAATCCAATAATGCCCTAAAAGCTCTCATAACCTCCAAGCCTCTCCTACAAATTTCAGAAGCTCCATAAGAATAACATTGATATCCTTAAAGTTGCCAAACACTAAGGTTGTTTTAAAGTTGGGACATATCAATCAAAATCCCTATTACCATGCCTCCTCGTAGCTTTACTCTCCTCTCTATACGACACACAAACTCACACAATTTTTTTTTATAAAAATTCTTTATAATGTAAGTATGTCATGTCCTGGATTTCTTGGAGATTCCCCTTGCAATATTTCTGGGGGTTTGATCTTGCTTTCAATGTGCCCATCTCGTTCACGGAGTGCGACCACCTTGCCATCTGTATTGCCAGCCGATCCATTGGACCAATGGAGCGCTCAGGTAAGCATCCCCCCTATGCTCGTCTCTCCCTCCTCATCATCGTCGGCGCCTCCATGTTCGGTCCCTGTGTCGGCCCCACGACAGGATGAGTGGACCACCGTTACGCGTCGTCGCCGTGGATTACTGGTCTTTGTCACCATGACCCCTAACCTATCTTCTTCTCTTTGGGTTCCCTCTCACTCGTTCGCTGATACTGTTCGTCATGTCCACCCTACTGCTCCTCGGGGCATCCCTCCCGCCTCATCCTCGCTTCGTTCGTCATGTCCACATGCATACCTTGCTCTCTTACGAAGATCTGGTCGCTGCCAGTGGTGGATCCAGAAAATTTTATTAGTGGGGGCAAATTAATACATTAAAATTTTAAAATTCGACACTTCAAATTTACGCCGAAATGGAGGCGATGTATCCTTATAAAAATATTTAAATAATCATTCACTTATTTAATTGTTAAAAAAATTATATTCATATATCTAACTATTTACTCAACAAATTTACTCCAAAATTTTCCATCTATTTTAAAAAAATTAAAATTAATTAAAACCACAAATATAATAAAAAATTTAAAATATATTTAGAGAAAATTTTAATCAAATTCAAATACAAAACTAAATTTAATCAAGAACAAGTAGCAGCCGAAGAAGTAGAAGCTAATTAAGGATGTAATTATTTTAGTTGTTGCTGAAGCTTGAGAAGTAGAAGTAGAATGATGTAAGAAGTAGAAGCTTGCTGCTAAAGAATAGTAGCAGCAAGCTAATAATCATTAGCAGCAAGCTATTTGACTTAAAGTGCATCTGAAGAGTAGTAGCAGCGAGTTAAAAATGGGGGACAGTGGGGGCCACCAAAACCTCAAAAATTGATATGATCGATGTCAAGTGAAAAAATATGAGGTCAAAATTTAAAGTGGAGCTGAAGAGTAGTAGTAGCGAGCTAAAAATGGGACAGTGGGGGCCACCAATTGTATAAAATACTATATATAAGATTTTTTTAAAAAAAATTCAGCCCCCCACCGCCCCCACTGGTCGCTGCTATAATTGTTGCGCCCGGGGTCACCGTAGTTTTGAATGTCGATCTCCTGCTGCCTGTTTCCGCTGCCATCGACGTGGACACCGTGCTAATAATTGTCCGCTCTTCGCCGGTGATCACTCGTGATGCAGCTCCTCTGGTTTCCCCCTCGTCTCCCTCTATGCCTATTTCGGGCCCTCCTGACGATGCTATCTTGCCACTTGCTGCCAGTCCGCTGCCTCCTATGCCTCCGTTGTCACCTCTTTTGACGGAGCGCATCCCGATTGTCCCTTCTTCTTCGGGGATCGTTGTATCCGACAACAGGCCAAGTTCTATCGAACTGTTCCTGTCGCCTTCTAGGTCTACTCTGAATCGTATGAGATACTCAACTAAACGCTGCATTTTGGTTTCTGTTTCGGGTCGCTTGGCTGAGGGGGCCGATGTGGTTCGGTTCCTTGCATCCTGCTTCCGGGATGTCTCGGATCATCGTCATCACTGGAGACAACGTTCACTTCTCGACGGACGATATCTTATCACTACTCCCTCTGAAGCCTCCTCATATTATAAGCAATCTTTAATCCGTCGTCGTTCTTTCCATTGGGGCGACACCTGCCTTCTCGTGGACGACTGGTCTCATGACGGCGCTTTTGACATTGTGCCATCGTTGGAACTTTGCGTCGGATTGGAGCTGTTATACCTTGAAACTTTTTGGACCTAGATGTAAAAATATTTCTTAGAGGGGCCTTTTTGAAAAATACTAACCCTATTTAATTAAGCCCTAACCTTCCTCTCTAATCTGTTTTCCTCTTGCGGTTCCTGTAGCAGTGGTAGCCGACGAAGGATTTTGAGACGTCGGCGTTGAGAAGGCTCCGGTGAATCGGAGTTCGGAGGAGTTTCCCGGTAGGATTCCCGTCCTTCTCCCTTGTCTTTTCGTGTAGGGTAACTGTTCATAGGATGAGATTCCGGGTTTCTTTGTCGTCGATTTGTGACTCCGCGATGTATCAGAGATTTTTGCGTCTTGTGTTTTCTTCGTGTTTTCTCGTCGTCGGATCTTGCGACGACAATCTTGATCGTCGACATTGTGGTCGTAGGGGGGGCTCCGATCGACGCTGTCCGGAGCGTCGGGGCGAGATCACCCCTGTCTGTGGGCTGGCAGCGATCTGTAGTTGCCAATCGCAGTCGTTGCTAGGCACGGCTGTTGGCAGGCAGAAGCCATCGGGGGTGAGACGCGGCTCGCCTAGGCTGGCGGCAGTGTCGTCGATCGCGGCGCTCGGCAGGACAGTGTCGTCCTGCCGTCGAGTTCCTTGAGATCGGCAGGCCATTTGGAGTCGCCGCCGTTCGGATTGGGTCGCGCTGGCGAGTCGTCGTCGGGCGGCGAGGGCCCGCATGGTCGGGCCAGTGGGTGGCGGCGACGACGAGTCGTAGTCGACGCTGTGTGTGAAATCGCCGCTGTCAGGTGTGCCAACGCCAGGTGCGACGCCACCGTCAGGTGCGGCGCCGCCCGACTCGATGCCGTCTGGTGGCAGTGCGCAAGAAGAGGGGACGCCTCGATCTGATGCCGCCTGGTTCTCGTCGTCGACTATTCTCCGGTCGTCGGCGATGGGTGATGACGCCGGCGGTGTCGGACTTCCCCAGCGACCCGATCGATCGGGCGATCGGGATGGTGGCGGAGGCGTCGGGTTGAGGTGGCGGAAATGGAGAAGGTGTAGGATGCGGAAGTGGAAGAGAAAGATATTGTGAATATAACACTGTTATATTCACTGGTATTTTAATCATTGATGGTATTAATTGTGGCAGTATTATTATAGTTGTAGCAGTAGATTGGAGAGAGTGTTATATTGAAGTAGTGTTATATTAGATAGTATATGGATTGATATATAAGTTGATGGTAGCACTGTGATTGTAACAGTGACGCATAAATTATAGCACTGTTACAGGAGTTCGTAACGGTGATTTTGGGGCAGTTATATAAGTTATTTTTATTGTTTTAAATAATTATTTTGAGGCTTTATAGTGGGTCAAAATAATTATATCATATATGAATTTGGACCTACTCGTCGCCCCGAGTTCATTGGTGGGGTCAGTTTTGTCGTTTGGCTTTCGGATGTTAAAATCAGTATGTGTTATTGCCTCATTTTGCCTCGTTTTGCGTGTCGGGTCGAAAAGTATGATTTTATCGGTTTTCATGGTTTCTGCTCGAGTTATTCTTTAGTTGTAGTTGTTGTCAAGGTGAATCTCATCCTAGATCGGTTGTTACCCTATGTCGAAATATATCTTGTTGTTCTATTCCGTTGAAAATTGATATCTACTACCATTGGAGCTCTTTATGCATATTTTGTTGATACATGTTGCTAGCATGATGTTGTTATATGCATATTAGTTGAGGATGCTAGTATAGACGTTGCATGTCTTATGCTGTTGTTTATTTATTTAATTCATACATGATGACATGATTGCTAGCATTATATCAGTTGAGTTGTAGTAGATGAGTTATTGACATAATGCATAGTTGATCTACTTTTGGGCGACAGCCCTGGACACTATTGATATATTGCCCAAGGTGTAGGGCAAGTGACACCAGTGATCACCTATTTATCACACGAGGTGCGTGTGCGGCGTCGAGGTGTTAGACATCGGCGGACTACCATTTATGGATAGTCGCATCTCTAGCTGGAGCGGGCTTGAGGTGCCACTCTCGGGGTGCGAGAGTGCGGGGGAAACCCAATGTCCACTACGCTCTTGATTGGGTTTATGACTCATACTCATATAGATGATAGTTGACATAGTTGACATAGTTGATTGGTATAGGTGCATCGAGTAGATGGTTGAGTCATATCTTCCGTTGTACTCATGGCATCATAGCATGTTGTTGAAATCCTACTCAGCCTTCTGCTGATGTTTGTTGTTTTTGCCTCAGCTTCTCAGGTATGACGGCATTATCTTATGGGTAGCTAGAGTTTTGGAGGAGGAGGAGACGTCTTCCGCACAGTATTTAGTTTTCTTATTTATTAGTTGAACTATGCATTTTTAGCTGGACTCTAGAATTCATTGTTCACTTATGGACTGTTGGACTTTTACTATTATCGGGTAGGACTTTTGATTTAAATCTGGTTGTAAATTTAAATTTAGTCTATTTTGATGTTGTTGTTCTGTTGCTAGTTGCGCTTCCCCTAGGTGAGGTCCCTTATATAGGGATAAACCTAGGTGGGGCGTAACAACTTGGTATCAGAGCTTAGGATCGTCCTCCTCCATAGGATTGTTGGGTGTTTAGGTCTAAGGATGAGATTTCACCTTGCTGTAAGACAATAAATTGATTTTTAAATTGTTGGTTGTTGGTTGAATGTGAAGTCTGAGTTGTTCTTTCCTTTTAGGAAACATGGAAGTTAGAGGTAGACCAGGTGTCAGGACTGCCTTCAGAGGTGGACGCCGAAGTCGAGGCCGAGGCCGTGGCGGTAGGCAGTCTGCGCAGACTCGGAGGGTTAGTCCAGTTCCGGCCAGAGTCGAGCCAGACCTGGCGGATGATGTCCCTTTGGCTCAGTTTCAGCGTCGGGCGCGCTCGAGCCGTAGGCCCAACCTGAGTAGCGCTCGGGGTGGCCGAGCGAGAGGACAGATCGAGCGGATGGAGCCTCAGCAGGAGTCCGATTCTGACTCAGCTTATAGTAAGGATTCACCTTCTGAGATGTCTGCTGGAGATGCTTCAGAGGATTCACCGGTGCAGCCGAAGCCAGTAGCTCGGCATGGCGCAGTACAGCCTGAGTCTCTCCAGAGGCGGAAGGTGGACTGTCTGAATCAGTTTCTGCGCCTAGGGAGAGGCAAATTCGACAGTTTTGCTGGGACCACCGACCCTGCAGTGGCTCAGTCGTGGGTCAGCGAGGTGGAGTGGGCCTTTGGTGTATTGGGCTGTCCTGAGGAGGAGCGTGTCGGTTTGGCGACTTACTGCTTTACTGGGGAGGCTTTGGTTTGGTAGGAGATGCAGCAGAGGCTACTGAGAGGAAAGACAATCTCTTGGAAGAGATTCTTGAAGATATTCTTCAAGAAATATTACCCAGCTACCTATGCGAGGCAGAAGATGCAGGAGTTCCTTCAGTTGCGTCAGGGGACGAGGCGAGTGGTAGAGTATGCCAGCGAGTTTGATGCACTCACGAGTTTCGTCCCAGACTTGGTGTCTACTGATAGCAGGAGGGCAGAGTTCTTCTTCGGTGGACTGAACAACTCCATCAAGGGGCTGATGGCTAGTGACGAGCTCGGGAGCTATGACACAGTTCTGAGGCGGGCGCTTCGGGCGGAGGCGACTCATGCTGAGATGTTCCCGAACCGTCAGCTGGTGGAGGCCAGCCAGCCAGCTCAGACGCAGAGTCAGGGTGGCAGAGGGCAGAGACAGTCAGGACAATCTCATTTCAGGCAGCGCAGAGGGCGCAGAGATGATGGCAGAGGGTTTGGTCAGCCGCCGGCCAAGAGGGCCAGATCAGCACCGACCCAGTCTCAGGCATCTTCACGACCTACTCATCAGTCGGGAGGTCAGTCGAGCCGAGGTCAGTTCCATTGCTTTAAGTGTGGGGATGCTTCCCACTCTGTCAGGGACTGCCCGCAGTCACAGAGTTTGTGCTTTAGTTGTAAGCAGCCAGGCCACATCAGTAGAGATTGTCCGACTAGGCAGCAGGCAGGGGGCCAGAGCTCTCAGCAGCAGCGGCAGAGAGGCCCGCAGCAGAGCACCCAGCAGTCTGCTAGAGTGTTCGCTCTGACTCAGCAGCAGGCCCAGGAGGCTTCTGGTTCAGTTGTGAGAGGTATGATTCAGATTTTTAGTATTCCTGCATCATTGTTTTTTGATACTGGCTCTACCCATTCTTTTATTGCTCCTCATATGATTGAAAAGTTGAATATGGAGCCTACACCTAGTGCGACGAGTCTGGCCATGCATACACCATCTAGGGATGTGCTAGTGTCAGAGTTGCAGTTGAGTGGGTGTAGACTCGATTTTGGTGGCCATGTTTGTTTAGCTGATTTATTGGTGCTGGAATTCTCTGAGTTTGATATTATTTTGGGTATGGATTGGCTTTCTGCCAACCATGCTAAGGTTGACTGCCATGGGAAGGCTGTGACAATATCACCTTCGGGATTGCCTTCATTTGAGTTCTTGGGAGTGAGAGAATCTATGACTCCCTTAATCTCAGCACTGCAGGCCCGACGATTGCTAGCTCAGGGGTGCCTTGGCTTTATTGCATCATTGGTGGGCACTTCCGGAAGCAGTCAAAGTCGGCTTGAGGATCTACCTGTGGTCTGTGATTTTCCGGATGTGTTCCCGGATGAGTTACCAGGATTACCCCCGGTGCGTCAGTCGGACTTCACCATTGACTTGCATCCTGGTACCGCTCCTATCTCGAATGCACCGTACAGAATGGCGCCTAGGGAGTTAGAGGAGCAGCTGCTGGAGCTGTTGGATAAAGGGTTCATCCGACCTAGTGTCTCACCCTGGGGAGCTCCAGTGTTGTTTGTAAAGAAGAAGGATGGCTCTATGAGGCTTTGCATTGATTATAGGCAGCTGAACTCGGTGACTATAAAGAACCGATACCCTCTTCCTAGGATCGATGATCTGTTTGATCAGTTGCAGGGGACGAGTGTGTACTCCAAGATTGATTTGAGATCAGGCTATCATCAGCTCAGAGTTAGAGATGAGGATGTTCAGAAGACTGCATTCAGGACTCGCTATGGGCATTACGAGTTCTTGGTTATGCCGTTTGGGTTGACCAATGCACCAGCAGCATTTATGGACTTGATGAACCGCATTTTCATGGGCTTTCTTGATCGGTTCGTCGTGGTGTTCATTGACGATATTTTGGTGTACTCTCGCAGTAAGGAAGAGCATGAAGAGCACTTGAGGATGGTGCTTGGTGTGCTGAGGAAAGAGCAGTTGTATGCCAAATTCAGCAAGTGTGCTTTTTGGTTGAAGGAAGTTAGCTTCCTTGGTCATGTGATTTCTAGAGCCGACATTGCAGTGGATTCTCAGAAGATTAATGCAGTGTCCGAGTGGCAAAGTCCTAGGACAGTCCACGAGATTCAGAGTTTCTTGGGACTAGCAGGCTACTATCGGCGATTTGTTGAAGGTTTCTCAAAGATCGCTTCACCCTTGTCTAGATTGACTAAGAAAGGGGTGAAATTTGTTTGGGATGACCGGTGCGAGGCGAGCTTTCATGAGCTCAAGAGGCGGCTCACTAGTGCACCTGTTTTGGTAGTTCCATCTGGATGTGACGGGTTTGTGTTGTTTACAGACGCCTCCATTCAGGGACTTGGAGCTGTGTTGATGCAGCATGAGAGAGTAGTTGCTTATGCTTCTCGTCAGTTGAAGGAGCATGAGAAGAACTACCCAGTACATGATTTGGAGCTAGCAGCGATCATCTTTGCTCTAAAGATTTGGCGGCATTACCTGTATGGAGCGACCTTTGAGATCTTCACAGATCATAAGAGCCTGAAAGTATCTGTTCACTCAGAAGGAGCTGAACATGAGGCAGCGCAGATGGATGGATTTCCTAAAAGATTATGATTGCTTCATTAACTATCATCCTGGTAAGGCTAATGTTGTTGCAGATGCCTTAAGCAGAAAATCAGTTGGGATGTTGGCTTACCTCAGAGTTGCAGCGTCTGAACTAGTTCGACAGTTTTCAGAACTGAGTTTGGATGTGCTTCGTCCTACTGAGAGAGGAGTACTAGCCCAGCTCATTGCTCATTCGCCGATTGTTCAGCGAATTCAGGAGAGCCAGATCGAGGATCGTCACCTGCAGGCTATGATCGAGGAGATAGAGCAAGGGCGGAAGCCCGACTTCTCCAGAGATTCAGGTGGTGTCATCAGATTTAGAGGCAGGTTATGTGTGCCTGAGGAGCACCCGGTAAAGGAAGAGTTGTTGGCCGAAGCTCACAGATCCTGATTTGCAGTACATCCTGGGAGTTCTCGGATGTATCAGGACCTAAAACGGTCATATTGGTGGCGATGGATGAAAAAAGATGTTGCAGAGTTTGTGGCTAAGTGCTTGATTTGTCAGCAGATCAAGATAGAGCATCAGCGACCTGCTGGGAAGCTTCAGAACATTCCTATTCCAGAGTGGAAATGGGAGCATATCACGATGGATTTTGTTACTGGACTTCCGAGATCGCAGCGAGGGCATGACTCGATTTGGGTGATTGTTGATCGACTTACCAAGTCTGCCCACTTCTTGCCGATGAAGAAGACTTTTCCTCTTAGTCGATTGGCAGCCTTATATTGTAGAGAGATTGTTCGGCTTCATGGTGTGCCAGCCAGCATCATCTCGGATAGAGATCCGCGATTTACTTCGCATTTTTGAGAGAGTTTGCAGCAGGCCTTGGGTACGCAGCTTCGTTTCAGTACAGCCTATCACCCGCAGACTGATGGCCAATCGGAGCGCACGATTCAAACTCTTGAGGATCTTTTGCGTGCTTGTGTGTTGGACTTCGGAGGTAGCTGGGAGGACCACCTTCATCTGGTGGAGTTCTCATATAATAATAGCTACCACTCGGCTATTCAGATGGCACCGTTTGAGGCTCTTTATGGCCGAAAATGCAGATCACCAGTGCATTGGGATGAGGCAGGTGAGCGTCGACTTTTGGGACCAGAGATGGTTCAGCGGGATATAGAGCTGGTGCAGATGATTAGACAGAGATTTCTGACAGCTCAAAGTCGTTAGAAGAGTTATGCTGATAGGCGTAGGAGAGACTTGGAGTTTTCAGTTGGGGATCATGTTTTCCTTAGAGTGTCTCCTACCAGAGGTGTTATGCGGTTTGGCAAGAAAGGAAAGCTCGCACCGCGTTATATTGGCCCATTCGAGATCTTGGAGAGAGTGGGAGCGGTAGCGTATCGGCTAGCATTGCCTCCTTCCTTAGCTGATGTGCACGATGTCTTCCATGTTTCTATGTTGAGGAAGTACGTGCCTAATCCTACTCACATTTTGGAGCAGCAGTCAGTTCAGCTTCAGCCTGACTCTAGCTTTGAGGAGCAGCCTGTTCAGATTCTTGACAGGAAAGAGCATCAGCTTCGTAACAAGGTTATATCGCTCGTCAAGGTAGGGTGGCAGCATCATTCTGATTCGGAGGCCACTTGGGAGCGAGAGGAGGATATTCGAGCGCTCTACCCTCATCTCTTTGAGTCAGGTATTCAAATTTGGAGGACCAATTTTTTTTTTTAGGTGGGGAGGATGTTATACCTTGAAACTTTTTGGACCTAGATGTAAAAATATTTCTTAGAGGGGCCTTTTTGAAAAATACTAACCCTATTTAATTAAGCCCTAACCTTCCTCTCTAATCTGTTTTCCTCTTGCGGTTCCTGTAGCAGCGGTAGCCGACGAAGGATTTTGAGACGTCGGCGTTGAGAAGGCTCCGGTGAATCGGAGTTCGGAGGAGTTTCCCGGTAGGATTCCCGTCCTTCTCCCTTGTCTTTTCGTGTAGGGTAACTATTCATAGGATGAGATTCCGGGTTTCTTTGTCGTCGATTTGTGACTCCGCGATGTATCGGAGATTTTTGCGTCTTGTGTTTTCTTCGTGTTTTCTCGTCGTCGGATCTTGCGACGGCAATCTTGATCGTCGACATTGTGGCCGTAGGGGGGGCTCCGATCGACGCTGTCCGGAGCGTCGGGGCGAGATCACCCCTGTTTGTGGGCTGGCAGCGATCTGTAGTTGCCAATCGCAGTCGTTGCTAGGCACGGCTGTTGGCAGGCAGAAGCCATCGGGGGTGAGACGCGGCTCGCCTAGGCTGGCGGCAGTGTCGTCGATCGCGGCGCTCGGCAGGACAGTGTCGTCCTGCCGTCAAGTTCCTTGAGATCGGCAGGCCATTTGGAGTCGCCGCCGTTCGGATTGGGTCGCGCTGGCGAGTCGTCGTCGGGCGGCGAGGGCCCGCATGGTCGGGCCAGTGGGTGGCGGCGACGACGAGTCGTAGTCGACGCTGTGTGTGAAATCGCCGCTGTCAGGTGTGCCAACGCCAGGCAAGACGCCGCCCGACTCGCTGCCGTCTGGTGGCAGTGCGCAAGAAGAGGGGACGCCTCGATCTGATGCCGCCTGGTTCTCGTCGTCGACTATTCTCCGGTCGTCGGCGATGGGTGATGACGCCGGCGGTGTCAGACTTCCCCAGCGACCCGATCGATCGGGCGATCGGGATGGTGGCGGAGGCGTCGGGTTGAGGCGGCGGAAATGGAGAAGGTGTAGGATGCGGAAGTGGAAGAGAAAGATATTGTGAATATAACACTGTTATATTCACTGGTATTTTAATCATTGATGGTATTAATTGTGGCAGTATTATTATAGTTGTAGCAGTAGATTGGAGAGAGTGTTATATTGAAGTAGTGTTATATTAGATAGTATATGGATTGATATATAAGTTGATGGTAGCACTGTGATTGTAACAGTGACGCATAAATTATAGTACTGTTACAGGAGTTCGTAACGGTGATTTTGGGGCAGTTATATAAGTTATTTTTATTGTTTTAAATAATTATTTTGAGGCTTTATAGTGGGTCAAAATAATTATATCATATATGAATTTGGACCTACTCGTCGCCCCGAGTTCATTGGTGGGGTCAGTTTTGTCGTTTGGCTTTCGGATGTTAAAACCAATATGTGTTATTGCCTCATTTTGCCTCGTTTTGCGTGTCGGGTCGAAAAGTATGATTTTATCGGTTTTCATGGTTTCTGCCCGAGTTATTCTTTAGTTGTAGTTGTTGTCAAGGTGAATCTCATCCTAGATCGGTTGTTACCCTATGTCGAAATATATCTTGTTGTTCTATTCCGTTGAAAATTGATATCTACTACCATTGGAGCTCTTTATGCATATTTTGTTGATACATGTTGCTAGCATGATGTTGTTATATGCATATTAGTTGAGGATGCTAGTATAGACGTTGCATGTCTTATGCTGTTGTTTATTTATTTAATTCATACATGATGACATGACTGCTAGCATTATATCAGTTGAGTTGTAGTAGAGGAGTTATTGACATAATGCATAGTTGATCTACTTTTGGGCGACAGCCCTGGACACTATTGATATATTGCCCAAGGTGTAGGGCAAGTGACACCGGTGATCACCTATTTATCACACGAGGTGCGTGTGCGGCGTCGAGGTGTTAGACGTCGGCGAACTACCATTTATGGATAGTCGTATCTCTAGCTGGAGCGGGCTTGAGGTGCCACTCTCGGGGTGCGAGAGTGCGGGGGAAACCCAATGTCCACTACGCTCTTGATTGGGTTTATGACACATACTCATATAGATGATAGTTGACATAGTTGACATAGTTGATTGGTATAGGTGCATCGAGTAGATGGTTGAGTCATATCTTCCGTTGTACTCATGGCATCATAGCATGTTGTTGAAATCCTACTCAGCCTTCTGCTGATGTTTGTTGTTTTTGCCTCAGCTTCTCAGGTATGACGGCATTATCTTATGGGTAGCTAGAGTTTTGGAGGAGGAGGAGACGTCTTCCGCACAATATTTAGTTTTCTTATTTATTAGTTGAACTATGCATTTTTAGCTGGACTTTAGAATTCATTGTTCACTTATGGACTGTTGGACTTTTATTATTATCGGGTTGAACTTTTGATTTAAATCTGGTTGTAAATTTAAATTCAGTCCATTTTGATGTTGTTGTTCTGTTGCTAGTTGCGCTTCCCCTAGGTGAGGTCCCTTATATAGGGATAAACCTAGGCGGGGCGTAACAGGAGCTTTTGGATCTCCCCTACATTTTCTAGAACGAGGAGGCACTCTCTGCCATGATATGTTCTTTTGGTGCATTTGACACATTGGACTCGCGTTCTCTGTGATGGGCGGAGCTCAGATCTTGCCGTATTCAGATACGCGCGTCTTCTCTTCAGAGTATTCCAATGTTCATCTTTGTGGTTGCTGAGGGATGTCGATACAAGGTCCGATTGAAGATATCTTGGCATCGATGGATATTCCGTGATGGTCCTTCCTCACCTCCTGGCTTTGATGCCGGAGACGCCGACTCGAGCGATGACCTTGATGCCGACGATTCTCGCCCACGTCCACCATCGTCTTCTCTAAGGTCCGAGAACATTGCCCCTGTTTCAATGGTTGGATCTCCGTCGGGGACATCATCCAATCCATCTCCGCCTCCCATGTCCTCACTATCCCATGACCTCGCCGGTATCTCGACTTCACTGGTCTACCCTGCTGCTATTGTTCCGGTGATGTCCGGCGGCGTCTATTCGTCCTCTTCCCTTTCAGGTCGTACTGAGGTCGATAATCACATTAATGAGCCTCTCTCTCTCTCTCATGGGACCCTTGGGCTGGCGTCGAGTCACCTCGACTCTTTGAGGCCGTCGGCGGATTACAGTCCCGCGCTTTGTGGCTCCTTTACGTTGTGTTCAGATAAAATTGAGTAAAAGATTTGGAGGGTTTGGAGGAGTTTAAAGGAGATTGGAGAGGAAGAGATTTAAAATATCTTGTTCGGTTAGACTTCATAAGGGGTTTGGATGAATTTGGAGGGATTTTATAATAAATTGACTTTTGTAATTGGATCATTATGCCCCATTTATAATAATAATTTAAATAAATACACTCATATCATAATAATAAAGCACTAAACCAAATATAAGCTTTTACCATTGTCATTTCTGAAAATGAATAATGTCATACAATGCATAAAGAAATAAAAATATATGTATATCGCACAAGATTAAAATACTTAACATCTAAGTATATCACAATCACACCTAAGCATACTTAATAAAAATTATGTTTTCAATCCCAAAATATGACTACAAAAATTGATATCGAGCAAATTAATAATCAGACGACGAAGGACCGAACACCATTTCCATGACTACTGTCTTTTGCTTCTCTGGTGGACAACCAAGTACTCCCCTTAACATCTCAGGATGTTTAAGAAGGTAAATATAAGCCTGAGTAATACTTTGAGGTGCAATTCTTATTTTCTCCAAAAGAGAGTAAACTTCATCCTCCTTTACAAGGAGACGTTGATAAGCATCCTTCATAACCTCATTCCCTTCCCCTATCGCCACATTCCCATCTCTGATTGCCTCAGCAATACTGTCTATTGCATCTGCACTGACTATGACTTCTTTATCTTCTTTCCATTTCTTAGTTTTTTTTGTCTTTGAACTATTTGCACCGTGTGGAGAAACATGAGTACGAGAGTGCACATCTTGTTCCAAAAACTCTGCATTCTCATCTACCATATTCTCAAAAGGGTCAATAGTCACTTCTTTTTCAGCAACCAAACGATCGATTCCTTCTATAGTATCCTCAAACACTTCTTCGATCATAGAGGATTGTCGCTTTTTCATCTTTTTTGCTGTTTCGGCATGTTCTCCAGTGGCTCTATCCCTCCCATATAGGATCACCATCTTATCATAGTTTGGGACAGACTTGGTCATCCATTCTTTAGCTTGGGGGTGTGCCTATCAATATTTAGAGGGGGAAAATTAGAAAACAACACATAATATTTGCTTATTTGATTTTATTAAGAAATAACCTTAATAAATTTTATAAAATAATATCAACATACATCAACTAATTTCTCCCACACTTCAGGTTCTGCGCTCCACATATTGGTGTTGCGGTCCCAAGCAAATTCACATAATCCATTCTTGAAAAAATCATAGTACTTTGCGAAATTTGCTTTTAGGATCTTCCAGCGATTTTTGATATGCTCTTTGCTTAAATTCTTGTTAAGCTTGGAATTTAGCTCTTTCATTATATTATCATATGCAAATGTTGTGAATGTTCCATTCACTCTGTTTCCCATATTGTGCTAATGCAAAAATGCATCAACCAATATGTCATCCATAGTAGGAGTCCAAGCCTCTCGACCTTCTTTCCTTGAATTTTCTCTTGCATTCTTTCGCTTTGACATGCTTGATCTAAACACATTATTAGGAAATTAAATTTATAATTTTCATATATATGATATAAAAAATAATGCAAGACAACAATTAATAAGTAACCACGTGATACAACATATAGCATGGTAGCAACATCACTGAAATTAAAAATATCATTACAAGTTACTAATATTTATCATATACAATCACAACACATAACCATTCCACATAATTGAAATGAATTTAAAAAGTATATGCATAACAAGTTTTTAATAAATCTAATATACAATCACAACACATAATCATTTCATATGTCGGCAACTATGTCATCTCTTATAATCTCTCATTGTATTTCATCTTCACGATCAATCCTTGTAACACGACTCTCATTTTGAAGTTGATTTTGATTTTCAAGTTCGGCATCTACCTCAACAACAAGTTCATCATATGGTTCCGCGCCCCTCAGATAGTTATGCAAAATACAAAAAGCCAGCACTATAATTTTTTGGGCTTGAACTCTATAAGTTGGTTCTGTTGTACTTGCGATGATTGAGAACTTTTTTTTAAAACCCCAAATGCTCGTTCAATTGCATTACGCAAAGATGCATGTCGTAGATTGAACAACTCTTGAGCAGTCCGTGGTGAATTTTTTGAATATTCTTTCAAGTGATAGCGCACTCCTCTATAAGGTGCGATTAACCCAGAAGATAGCTGGAATTCAGCATCGACAAGATAAAATTTATCTATCCAAAAATATCATCACATGTCACTATTAATTAGTTAAGAAATAAAGATTTGAGATTAATGATGAAACTCCATTTTTTATTACCTTCAGGAATTTTAAAGTTATCTTCCCTAGTCAATGCATCTTTCAATATCCTCGAGTCTGATGCAGTCCCTTCCCAACCAGGAAGGACATAAGTAAACTTCAAGTCAAAATCGCATGCAGCGAAGACATTCAGGGTGGGCCAATCTTTTCTTCCATGATATTTAGGAGCATATGCAATAGATACTTTTACACGTACATGTGTTCCATCAATTGCTCCTCCACAATCATGAAATAAATTATATGTTAATATTTATTAAGTTGACTAAATAACACCATGATTAATATGGTGAACAACTGAATTCACCTTAAAATACGGATAGAATCGACTGTTGTTGAGAATTTGTGGTGGTACTTGTGAACCATCTGGTTGTTTAAGGAGCTTGTCTTCAAGTTCAATTATTGATTTCAATACACTATGAAAATGGCGACTTGTAGTTTCACCGGACATTCGAAACCAAAATTGAACCACACAGTTCCTAACATTGTGTGTTAGTATATGAAGTGTTTTTAGAACTTGCTCTTCTACGGTTGCACGTCGTGTTGATTTTAAGCCACCATCTTTTTCCAATATATAGCAAAGTCTAGAAATGTTTAGGCCCCATTCGTATTATTTTGTAGCCTTCAATGCTTTCAACAATTTTACCTATGATCTTCTCACGTATCATTTCCCTTTCAGAACTCATATTACTACTGGTAAGTCGTCTCTTCGAGCGCATTAAAAAAAACCACTTAGTAACCAAACATATAATTTGCACCACCGCTCTTGTACATGATTCTCTCTATGCTATTACTCTCTTTTTAAATGATACAACTGTTGTTTCTAAGTTTTGAGCATCCATTTATCATTGAAGAACTTATATGTTATTATTCAAAAAAATATGAATATATAAGAGACATGATTGAATACATAAATTGTTCACTACAAGATATCTATCAGAATTTCAAAAATATATTGTAATATATTTATTGTTCACTACAATCCAAAAACATCATAAAACATGAGAGCATACTTCAATTAATAAAATATATTCAATGTATTATCAAATAATGAAGAGATAAAATTATGCATCTATAGAAAAATTAATGATAACATCAAACAATACTTTAGTCCCTATTTCTGAAGAATGATGATTTGTAATTGAGAAGATAATTCATTGTATTATCAATGGATAATACAAGGTATTATCAAACAATGATAAATGAAAAAGTTATAGTTTAATCTAACAAAAAAATCAGTAAAAGCATCAAATTAGTCATTGTTTATGAAAAGTGAACTGACATTTTCTGTTTGAAGGACGACCGATTGGATAATCCAGTGGATCATCAAATAATAATAATAATGTGCCGTCGTATGAAAGATTAGTAATATATCTATTATTTCTCTGCCATATCTCTGAAAAAGTACTGCGATTTCTAATTTTAGAAGACAATGCACTGTATTATCCGGTGGATAACAGAGTGCCTCGTCAGATAATAAAGTTACAGTAATTTATCATCATAAACATAAACATACCTGAGTAGGAGAAGATGAAGAACACGCAACACTCGAGGAAAAAAACGTAGAAAGTGGCGTGTAGGGTTTTTTTTAATTTCTTTTTGAGAGATAAATAAATAATTTATCATCATTATTACTCAAAACCCTCCAAAACCCCTTGCTAGGTTGACAGACACATTCTCCCGGACTAGCACTCAATGCATCCATCTCATCCCACAAAGCTTTCAACTTTGTGTAGTAAGTAGAAATTGATAGGTTCCCTTGCTTTGTGGTATAAATTCGCATCTCAATGTCAAAAATCCTGGGCTTATTTTCTCTTCCAAACCTATCTTCAAGGTTGCGCCACATTCCAGTGGCGGTCTCAGCATAGATGACGCTGGTGCTAAGGCTGGGAGCTATGGATTGAACTATCCATGACTTCACCATATCATTACAACGCCTCCATTGTCTATGCCTATGCGTCCCCTCTTCGAGTTGATCTAGGGTTCCATGGATGAACCCGATTTTGTTATTTCGCGGACAACGACATTACCATCGATCGCTTCCATGTCAAATAATTTTCATATCCGATCAATTGCACTGAGACTAGGCTCATACCTGGGTGGTCATTCCCCGCAGGATATATAGATCATCCTCTATCTCTACTTCCCTTGTGATTGAGTCACTCTTTGGTCGGAACTGAGATTCCCCCATGGCGGATCTACCGGCTGCCGTCGATCTGCGATTCCTTGCCATTGTGGTTGATACTTCCGATCTAAAGGTTCTGTTCAACGATCGCGTCTACTGGAGATCTGCAACCTGCTCTGATACCATGTTGAGCTTTTTGCCTTAATCACCGATGAACAGCGCAGAACCCAGGCGCGAACAGAGAGAGGTAAAAGAGGAATGAAAAGTTTGAATTCAATTGATGAATGTTGACTCAGTCAACCAATTCTATTTATACAACATGAAGCAGGTATTATCCAAACCCATTAACATACCCGAAACTTAAGTGCTAGTGAAAAGATAAAAAAGGCCTACTACAACCCTTTATTACATTTATTATTTGGAGGGTAAAATGGTGAAGTGCTTCATCTTCAACCTCGGCTGCTCCCGCGTATTTACCTGTAGCTCGAATAGTTGCAGCTCAGCAGATACTAGCGAGCTCATACTTCAGCTCATTCTCAACAATCGTCGCCATCGGAAACTTTTGTCTTCTCTTGCCTATATTTGGTGGTGGTTCGTTTGGCATGAGAGAAATTGCCGGATATTTCAGAATCAATCCGTCTCAGCTCAACTTACGGCCTTTTCTACTGATACTTTCATTACGAGATATTTTGCTTATTATACTCGTTGAACATTCCTGATGCTCTTATCTTTTAACATCTTTTACCATGTTTACATTATTTTTTGTAAGCTTTTCTATGTTTTTCTCTTTCTCTGTCACCCCTTCTGTCTCTCTTCATTTTTCTAAATTTATGGAAGCAGTATTCTATTATATATAAAAAAAGAGTATGTCATGTCCTGAGTACACAACTCATCGTTCATAGATATTGTCCTTGCCATATAGTCTCATGAAGTAAGATGAAAGTAGCAAGCACGTGAGAATCATCACCTAGTCTCATGAAGTAGGATGAAAGTAGCAAGCGTATATAGGAGAATTATCACCTTATAAGCATTCATGACTTTGATCTCCACTTGCCCAAACCTAGTTAGATACTCTCATATTTTTCAATATGAGTATTTCTGAGAGTCCTTGTATCTTAAATAGGAAAAAATAATTGTTTAAGAATAAGTTTCTCAGCGAAGTTTATTGATAGGTACAATTGATCTATTGTGAGCTTTTTACAGTTTAAAAGTTGGGGTTCATAATAGATTGACGGTTAGTGGGCTCAACAAAAGAGCTTTTCAGCCAAGGCCTGTGATTGAAGGTTAGTGGGCTCAACAAAAAAGCTTCTTCTGTCAAAATAATTATTCCAAGCTGGTTCTTTAGCTGCCGTATCCTTGTGTCAGCAGCATGCTAATTCCCTATTACAAAAGCACTTCCATTGTGATTGCTATCGGAGATCATTCTGCTATTTTAATAACTCTATGCAATCTGTATCATGAAATGAAAAATCCAGGGAAAACTATGACCTTAAATTTGGCTACAAAAGAGCACTCACAAAGTACCTAGCTGCTTATTGATGCAGCAAGAGTCATTACTGATAGAGAAATTGGAAGGTCAAGGGGGTTTGGATTCGTAAACTTCGATAGCGATGAATCAGCAAGCAAAGCTATGGCTAGCATGGATGGTCAGGTATCTCTATCTACTTGGAGTACTTTATCCAAGTAGATAATACTTTATCCATGTATGGCAAGCAATACTTGGATTCTAGCAGGGGGTTCTGAAGCATTGTGAACTATTCCAGATATAATATTCTTCCATGCACATGCTGCTAGTAATCTTAGTCTTCCATTTACTTTTGTTCCTGAAGCAGTTCCTTATGCTTTGTGGTGATTGAAGTTTCATAACGATAAACATCAGACTTGGTAGAACTTCAGATCATTTTGTTGGTAGTGAGATGAGCTTGTTAAAGATATATTGTTGCACTCTCAGTGAGAAGAAGTACTAGAACAGATATGCTCATGTTGTCTTATGTGAGTATAGATAAAATTAACTTTGATGGGAGTCATCAAGAGTAAGTCTAGCTGTCAGCTGGATTCCATTTGACACTATTGACAGCTGACATTTGTTGTTTTCTTTCAAATTCTTGAATATTGTCTTCCTTCATTCAGTTTATGTATTTATCTATTTATTATATGTGCTGTATTTGGTATGTTCTATTGACTTTGGTTTGTATCTGCAGTGAATAGTGATATGCTGGTGGCCTTGGTTGCCAAACTTAGCTTGTCGCTGTTGACAAAATATTGCGTGATCTATCAATAGATCATACATAACCCAGCCATGTGCCTCTCTAATAGAAAATTAAGTCTCTACCACTACTATGTTATTCTCAGCCTACAAACCCTAGGGCCTTCTCATATGTCCACACCAAAGCCCTAATTCTTCTCTTTTATTTAATTTGGCAATGGCTTGGAGGCTTCATCTGTGACCCGTTATATCATTGTGAAATGGCTGTGTTGGTAATGGGTATTAGATCACTATTATCAAATGATCTGGACCTTGTTGTCAAACAGCCAGCCTAGTATTTACCATCTTAATTACTAACTCCAGATAATTAAGATATTGCATTACAAATATCCTGCTGTGTGTATTACTATGCATTCTTTTGGTTAATACATTTCCACGTGTAACCTCAATAGAGATAGTATTTTGATTTGGGTAAGAAATGTAAGAACTGAGGTTTTTGTTAAGTCTGTGTCAGTATGAATAAAGGAATGAGTTCAGGATAATTTTTATCCTCGAACTATATATATATATTAAAAATAAGGTGTAAAAATACTCTTAAATTTTTTTTAAGTTGATTTTTATCCTTAAACAAACGAAAATAGTTGAAAAATACACTCGAACTATTAGAAATAAGTAAAAATATTCCTAAACTTATTTTTTGATAGATTTTTTACTCTTAGACAAATAAAAATAATTAAAAAATGCTAGTATTTTTATTTATTTCTAAGGAAAAAAACCATTTTTACCTTTAGACATGGGTAAAAATATTGATATTTTAAAATTATTTTCGTTTATCTAAGAATAAAAAATTTATCAAAAAAATATTTAAGAGTAATTTTACCAATTTCTAATAGTTGGAGGTATTTTTTAACCGTTTTAGTTTATTTAAGGGTAAAAATTAATCAAAGAAGATTTTAAAAATATTTTTATTCTATTTTCAATAATTTAAGAGTAAAAATTATCTTTAATCCTAAAGAAATTGATCTTTAAATATCATTCTCCATGTGGATTGTCCTTAATTTTCAACATATGTGTCGACTGTAAGTGGAAATTTTTCTTGGGAATGAGGATGTGAGTCCCCAATAGTCACTTTGAGACTCATCAGTTGCTCTCGTTTTGAGGGGAAACCGGTCGAATTTATTGTACGTGAATTTTTATTTAGGAATACATATAAAGAAATCCTTTGATCTTAGGTTCTTTATCAAAAAAGAAAGATATTACTGCTTTATTGATCGAACCATCATTTTGCTATAAAGAATTAATTATAGTTTAGTTTAGAACCGCTTTTTTTTACCATAAATAACTATAAAGAAATCCTTTGATCTTAGTAATCTTAAACAATTTGCTACTAGTAGAGATGCCCAAATAATAGGACTTATACTCACTGGATGTAAAATGGGTCAAGTCATATTTGAGATTAAAATTTTAAATTTTCATTTCAAACTCATTAGAAGTTAAGTAACAAAAGTATAATATATAAACCTAGAAAAATAAAAAAAGCACAATTATATCGAGAGATGACAATGTGCCGAGCCCGCCCATGGGCGGCATTGGCCTAACCCGACCCGAAAAATTTCAAAGTCAAGCCAGACACGAACCGTATGTGCCCAATGGATGGGTTGGGCACGTGGGTCGTGCTCGACACGACACATGGGGCGGGTACGACACGTGGTCATGCTGGCCCCTCTACCTCATGCGGACCTAGGCTTGGTTGCGCCAGATCTAGGTCTAACTTGTGCTAGACCCACTTGGCGCACGCCGACCTAGGTCTGGTGCGCCCCAAACCCAGTTGGCGCATGCCTAACCTAGGTTTGGCACGTGCTAGACCAGTAAAAAATTGAAATAAAATGAAAATAAAGAAAAAAAAATTATGGCCCAGCTCGAGCCCGAAGGGGCGGGCCTCATGCCGATCCGGGATGCCCCTTTGAGCAACCGAGTTGTGCCAAGCACGGCCCAGAGGGTCGGCTTGGGCATGATCCATTGCCACCTCTAATTATATCACTTTTTCGGCTTGGTGGAAAAAATAAGACCAAATTGCGAGGACTAATCTTTTTGGGATAAATAATTTAAAAATTGACCATTCATATAATGTTAACAAAAACTAATCATATTTTGCATGAATGGACAAAAAAAATCATTTGATACCAAACTTTGAGATAACTCGATCCCATAATTTGGCCTCCTGCAATTTGGTCTGATCCCGCAATTTAGTCCAACAGTTATCTTGTAATTATCTTTGGCATCCTACATTCACTACTAGAAAAATGGGCATCAGCAACGGCTAATGCCGTTGCTAAGCCGTTGCTGAAGATCATCAGCAACGGCCGGAGCCGTTGCAATGGAGCCGTGGCAGAAAATCGCGTTGCTGATAAGTTAGCAACGGATCAGCAACGGTCGCTCGGGCCGTTGCTAAAAATATTATCAGCAACGGTTTTGCCACGGACCCGGAGCCATTGCAGATAACATTAATAGCAACGGCCGGTGAGCCCGTAGCAACGCCGTTAGTAAAAGCCCATCGCTAAGCCGTTGCTGTAGGTCATCAGCAACGGCTTTCGATACACTTTTAGCAACGGCTTTTCCACGGACGGCCGTGGGAAAGCCGTTGCTGATGATGTGAACCTGGTAACGAAAAAATTTAAAATTTAAAATTTCCATTGATACATTGATACATTATCTGATACATAACTCACACACCCATACACTCATACACACATTCATTCACACATCACAAATACACCAAGATATACATCAAAACAATTATATTTATATTGATAATTATCCACAATAGTAAAAAAACTATTCAAAAGCAAAATTGAACTATCAATATCCAAACAAAATAAATTAAACAAGTCCAATATCTCAGTAATAAAGTCAATATAAAAAAAATCTCACGATGACGATGGAGGATGGTCTGGATCATATGGCGGGGTCTGGAGTGCTTGAGTGTACACCGGCGTGGACTGACTCGAGGATGATGGATTAGATGATGCCGAAGAGATGCCTGCTTCGGGATGACCTGACATGTTGCATAGCATAACATGCATCTCCGCCATCATCTGACTCTGACGCGCGATCGTCTCCTCTAGAGTCCTTATTCTGCTACTATGATCATAACTGGATCTAGAGGTAGACGGCCGCTCACCAGTGACCGGAGGGGTCGGTGCCCCAAGTAGCCCTAGTACGGCTCGCGCATGACCACTATCTGCAAAGCCATATATGCAGCCATGGTCCCAGCCACCTGCGGCCTCGACCCACGTTGCTGCGTCAAAGTCCTCGGGGGTGCCCCCGCGCTGCACCACCGTCTGGCTGTAGGTCTCCTACTCGAGTTTGATTTTTTGTTTAATATTTATCATAAAAAATAAATTATAAATATATAATGAATAATTTAAACAAATATATAGTTACCATAATGTATGCAGCGTGGTTGTCGATGTACTCCCCCGTCCCATGTGCTTGACGGTGAGTCCGCTCAAACACCGCCATCGGGGAGGGTCGCTGGACAGTCCCGTCATCCGACACCGTCGTCTACATTTACAAAACAAATACATTAATTAGTACACATAGTAACAAATAAAATATATAATTAAAAGATATACTTACCATACGGTTCGCGTGCACTGCAAATGCAACAGAGCCGCCGGTGTGACGCGCTGCTCCCCCCGACATGCGATTTCTAGCCACAATCCAAGAAACCTCCTGCCATCGATCCGTCGATCATATTCCCACGAGCTGGTCCCATATATCCGGAGTAATCCAATCGGGGCCGTATCCCCGAGTCTCCGCGATGTTAGTGGTCCCAGCTCGGGCCATCGCCTGGGACCGAGCCTGCCCCAGCTGCCCGTTGTTCCTCGCACGGGAAATAGCCTCCCAGGCAGCGTAAATGAATGGCCTCTGGTCCTCGGCCCATGTAAAGCGAGCCTGCAAAATAATAATATCAGTACTAATATTAATCATCATGCATGTAAAAATAATAATAATACGTGCCTCAAACTCGCGCCATATATAACATGTCGACGTGCTCGCTAGGCACGTGAAACCACGTAGGCCATGCCCCGTGCATGTATCGTCGAATAGTAGAAGAAATGCTCCTCGGCACTTCTTCTTGCTCGAACCTGCACAACAAAAATAAAATTTAATATTATATTATGATATAATGAATTTGTAATGATTCATAATTCATGATATATTACCGCTCCCCAATCACGCTAATAAATCTACGTGACTTTGTGGCTGGTGGAGGCTGCCACCTGTTCGGCCCGCATGGCCGCCTACGTCTGGATATACTAGCCTCGGCAGTATCATCGGCATGAGGATCAGCAATAGGAGGATCAACATCATGAGTAAGTGTAGGAGTCTCACTGATCGGAGACTCCGAAGCTCTCCTGCGACGATAACCACGACCAGACATATCTGTCGAATAGACATATAATCAGATTATTGTATAAAAAGTAGAGATATATTTAATAAAATATATACTTTACAATTATTCCTCATCATCTGAATAATAGTCTTCGAATTCTTCCTCTTCTTCATCTTCTTCATCTCCAGCTTCCTCAATTTCATGATCGTCATCATCAGCATATTCAACTTCTAATTGAATTGACGTTGTGTCTGCATCCTCGAGTATTGGAATAATACGATCTGCGGTGTTCTTTACTTTTTTCTTCAGACGATTCATGCATCTTTCAAATAAGTACATCCATCGATATTGAACGGGGTCACCAACTCGTGCATCGTATGCCAAGTGTATCGGTAGATGCTCCATCGAGTCAAAAAATGCAGGAGGGAAAAATTGCTCCAGCTTGCATATGATTTCAACAATATTATTTTCAAGTGTTGACATATCTTCGACTCGAAGGACATTTGCACAGATGTTTCTAAAAAACATACTTAATTCAGTCAACGGACCCCAAATATTATCAGGTAGAAGATCTCGAATTGCGATCGGAAGTAATCTCTGCATGAATACATGACAATCATGGCTCTTCATCCCTGATATTTTGCAATCATCGACGTTCACACATCGAGATAAGTTTGAAGCATATCCATCGGGTAATCTGAGTTCTTTTATCCATTGACAAACATCTTTGATCTGTTATTTATTTAACACATATAGGGCATTCGGTTTCAGATATCGTCCGTTGACCTCTTGTAACTCCAACTCTGGTCTTTTACAAAGTATTTTCATATCATGTCGGGCTTTGACATTATCTTTAGTTTTTCCGAAAATATCCATCAAAGTGTTGAACATATTATCAAACACATTTTTTTCAATGTGCATGACATCTAAATTATGTTGAATCAATAATGAACTCCAATAGGGCAATTCCCAAAAGATACTTTTTTTCATCCAGTTATGTGTTTGGCCAAAACCTGACACTCTTTCATTGCGACCAAATACTATATCTAGAAGTGCTGAAACACGTGCTAACATTTGTTCACCAGACAACATCGGTGGTGGCCCATCTCTTTCGACTCTGCCCTTAGTAAATTTATTACGATTCCTTCGATACTGATGATTAACCGGTAGGAATCGACGATGACAATCAAAGAATGAGATTTTTCGTTCATTCTGAAGACTGGTTGATTTAGAGTGTTCTATACAATACAGACAAGAGAGTCGGCCGTGAGTGCTCCAACCCGACAACATGTCGTACGCCGGGAAATCATTGATTGTCCACAAGACCGCGGCCTTTAAATTGAAGTTTTGCTTCCGATGACAATCATAAGTGACAGCTCCCTCGGTCCACAATGTTTTCAATTCATCTATCAAGGGTCTGAGAAATATATCAATTTCTTTTCGCGGACCCTTAGGACCCGGAATAATCATCGAAAGATAAATAAATTCATTTTTCATACTCATTGACGGTGGCAAATTATAAACTGTCAGCAGCACTGGCCAAACTGAATAAGGAGTTGCAGAATGTCCAAACGGATTAAAACCATCTGTGCACAATCCCAATATGATATTTCTAGTATCCCTAGCAAATGAAGGATAACATGTATCCAAATGTTTCCATGCTTCACTGTCAGATGGATGAGTCATTACTGTATCATCACGACTTCTTGCATGCCAACTCATGTAGGGAGCTATCTTTTCCGACATGAATAATCTTTGAAGCCTCGGTGTTAGTGGAAAATACCGAAGCATCTTAAACGAGATAATTTTCTGTCGGACCGATTTCTTCTCCTTGTAACGAGGATGTTGACATACAGGACATTTATCCAACTTCACATTTTCTTTATAATATAAAATGCAGTTATTTTGGCATGCGTGTATTTTTTCGTACCCAAGCCCCAATTTTCTCATCAGCTTTTTAGTTTTATAAAAAGTAGGCTCAAACTTGTTATCAGTAGGCAGCATTCCATTAATCAATCCTGCAATCCGATCATACGCAACTCCGCTGATATTACAATCGGCCTTGATGTTTATGAGCTGTGTCATTGCTGAAAACCTAGTGTATTTAGGACAATTCTCATACAAAGGTTCATCGGCAGCTTTCAACATCTCGTAAAATTCTGCAGTTTCTTTATTCGGTAATTCAATCTCTACCGGAGTTTGTACTTCTGTGATATCAACCGCTGTAGTATCTGGTGGGACTGATGTCTGAAGAACTGGCCGATCAACATTATCATTCAGGTGGAATTGACCCCCAAGACTATCAAGTATCATAGTTCTATAGGGATTAGATTGACTGGATGAAGAAGCACCAGCAGAGGAAGATTCACCATATGTCTGAACGACAGGATTGCTCGACGTCCCGACTTCGCGTGACTCCCCTTGACAAGTCCATAGAAAATATCTTGGTGCAAATCCTTTGCTATATAGATGCAGAGTGACAGTCTCCCGATCCAAAAATCGTCCATTCGAACAAATGCGGCACAGACATCGGATTTGATCACCGATGCTAACGAAATTCTGATTCGAATAGGCGAAATTTAGGAAGTACGTTACGCCTAATCGAAACTCATTCGTTAAAGCTCCACGATAAAGACGTCGGTACATCCAACTTCGATCAGCCGACATGATTCTGTCAATCAATGATAATTTCTTTGGTCAATGTCTTTAGGTGAGATTGTCTTATTCCATTCGGGATTTATGTTATTTATATTGCACTAAGTACTTATTTTAACCGCTAACTTCATTCTAAATTTCGGCAGCATCTCCCTACAGTTCTCCGAATACGCATATCATCTGGGCGCGTATCGGAGAACAAGAGAGATGTTGCTGAAATTTAGAATAATTAGTTAACAGTTAAAATAAAAACGTAAGTGCAGTACAAATAACTATATTTCCAAATTGTCCAATCAGGGATAATTCAAGAATTGTACGTCATATAAAAGATCATCTACTTCTTTTACACGAACATACAATCCCCGAACGGATCTAAGGTTTTGCTAAATCATATCCGACTCGTCGATGCGTACGTGAAACATATCAACTCGTCGGATGGATGATTATTTTCTAAATGTTTCGAGACAGTTCGAGTCCATATTGGACAATTCCGACACGAGTCCAAATTAGACGATTTCGGCAAGAGTCCGAAGTGGACGATTTCGGCGCGCGTCCGAAGTGGACGATTCCGGCACGCGTCTGAATTGGACGATTTCGGCGCGTGTCCGAAGTGGACGATTCCGGCGCGCGTCCGAAGTGGACGATTCCGGCACAATGCCGAAGTGGACAATTCCGAAATTAATCTAAATCCTAAAAATTAATCTAACAAATTAAACAATTAATCTAAATAATTAATTAACATATAAATAAAAAAATAAAAATATATAAATCTACTCTTTCCGGCGCCGCAGTCCGGTGGACTCCGGTGCCGGCGTATATTGTCCCGATGTGTCCGGACACTGTACAAGCTCCGGCGGCGGCCATCGGCCGACCGTCGTCGGCCGAAACCCTAAAAATAGGGTTTCTGTCGGATTTCCCGCCGGCCGCAACGGGAAGAGACGGCCGGGCGGCGATGAATACCTGAAATCGGCGGTCGAGGACGGACGGCAGCGTCGGCAGCGGTAGCTCGGCGTCGTCGGTGTCCGCAGCGGCGGTGAGAGGCGGGAGGAGGAGGCGGCGGCGGCGACAGCAGCGGGAGGAAAAAGGGTCGGGCGCGATCTGTGACCTTTATAAACTTATCATCAACGGCTCACTCGCCCGTTAGAAAGCCGTTGCTAATAAGTTATCATCAGCAACGACTCACTTGTCCGTTAGAAAGCCATTGTTGATAATTAAAATCATCAGCAACGGCTTGCGTGTCAGTTAGAAAGTCGTTGCAGGTACAACATATCTGCAACGGCCGTAAGAATGCCATTGCAAATAGCAACGACTTGAGCGACCGTTGCTGATAGCCTTTGCTGAAGACTCAATTTCTAGTAGTGATTCATCTTTGTCATGAATCAAGTATTGTTCAAAGTTCTTATTTTCCTTGCAAGTCATTTGCAAAACAAACAAAAATCACACAAGCAAACATAAATACCATGGTGGGGTGTTTTGCCTCCATCCCGAGTTATCGACATCTAGGGCGGGGTGTGTTATCTTTGTCCATTGTTGTTGGCATATGGACGATTTATCCCCTGGTTATCTTGGGTTGATGACACCTGGACGGGTTGTTCCTGAGTTGTCCCAGGTTGGTTGGTGATATCTAGACGAGTTGTTGAAATAAACATATTTTTTCATCATACGGGTCAAGTATACATGAGGATAATTTTATTCAAAAATTCTTTATCTAGGTCAAATTTTGTTAATCTTATAAAGAGGATTATTTTTTGAAAAGTTTTTTTTTCAATTTGGATCAAAAAATAAGCAAAAAAATGGCCCAATTTAAAAAGTATTTTTTCCCAATTTAAAAAAATAGCCCAAAAAATAAACCATTTCCTCATAGTGCTAGTTAACAACATAATCCATTAATTAAGCAAAAAAAGGATGACGCGTTAAAGAATCTTTACTTTGGCAATATGTGGGTGTGTGGGGATAGCGATATATGTCATATCATTGCATTAATTGCGTTGAGAAAAAGAAGATTTTCCAGCACATGCAATGTTTTTTTATATTAATCAATCAACCGACGTTTTATATTCGCAGGTGGAATATAGTTTTGATTTGAAATGATTCTAAAATAAAAATAATCAAACATCACTTATTCATTCGCTATGTATCATTCAGTATTTTGTTGTTTTCCCTTGATTTTTTTTAACAAAAGCATACTTTGAGAGTTAAGTAATAGAAGCTAGGGCAGAGAATACATTGTGTTGACTGAACAAAAGTTTATTTAATTAAAAAAAATTTTAGGAGAATGTACTAATTTTTCCCTCACATTGAGTAGAAAGAGTTTATTTATCCTTCATTTTTTTTTACTTAAAATTACTTAAAATATTTTAATAACCGTTGCTATATTGCCCATAACACCCCCCCCCCCTCTCCCGCCCGCCCGCCCGACCACGTTAGGAGGCTCTATTTTTCCACTTAGTTTTTTTTAGCACAAAATACCACAATAATGAAAAAATGATGTAAAATTACTCCATTTTTGAAACGATGTCTATGTCCTATTAGAGATGTCGATGTGACATTCAACATGTCAAATTTTGAATAAAATATCCTCCACATCACCGTGGGACCCACATCTTACTAACTCATTGTCTCGTTAGTGTCCTATCCATCTTTTCCGTCGCGTCGACCATGTCATCCGTCGTGCAAAGGGCATGGTGACGTGGTCATAGACCGATGCGTGGAGGATGAAAATGTGGTTGACGAGTGACCTTGTCATCGTGCCCTTAATTTGTGCATCGAAAAAGATAGGTAGCGACATTCACTACTAGAAATGTGATGATCAGCAACGGTTGTGCAAGTCGTTGCAATTTCTAATGGTGTTCTTACGGCCGCTCGGGCCATTATGTTGTAGATGTGATATATCTGCAACGACTTTGTTATGATCGCTCGAGCCGTTGTAGATATATTATCACAATAGCAACGGCTTAGTTACGGCTACGACATTTGTCACTTTTTAGCCGATCCCGCGCTCGCGGCGCGAAAATAAAATACTTATCAGTAACGATGTTCTAACGGACGAGTGAGCCGTTACTGATGATGTTACTTATCAGCAACAATGTTCTAACGGATGAGAGAGCCGTTGCTGATAAGTTTATTTAAGTCGACCGATCGTGCCCGCCCCTTCCTCCTTTCTTCTGCCGTCGCCGATCTCCGCCTGCTCGCCAACGCCACTCGCCGCCGCCGCCCTTCGTCGTCGCCCACTCCAGGTAACTCGCCCCCCTCTATTTATTGTGGAACCGGCCGGCCAAAATCCTAGGTTTAGGGTTTTGGCTGGCGATCGGATCGAGCTTTGTCCAGTAGTGTCCGTCATATGTCGGACATTGGACTCCGACGCCGAAAATAGGTTTTTTTAAAAAAACCATATATTCTTTCTTTTATTAAATCCTAGTTCTAGATTAATTAAATATTTTTATGGTAAATTTACATATTTTTATGGGATAAGGACATTGGAGGAGACGGTCGTGCGTTAGAGTGAGATGATGGCAGAGATGCATTCTATGCTACGCAACATCTCAGCTCATACTGGAGTAGGCATCCCTTCGGCATCATCAGATCCATCGTCCCCGAGCCAGTCCATGCCGGCGTACACCCAAGCACTCCAGACCCCGCCATATTATGATCCAGACATTCTTCCACCGTCATCGTGAGATTTATTATTTTGTTTGGATATTGACTTTATTATTTGGATACTACTTGATTGACTTGTTTTGTTTGGATATTGATACGATAGTTTTGAATTTGAATAGTTTTTATATGATTGTGAATAATTATAAACATAAATATAATTATTTTGATATATATCTGGGTGTATCTATGATGTGTATGTTATGTATGTGCGTATTAATGTATTAATGAGTGTATGAGTTATGTATCAGGTTAAATGTATCAATGTATTAATGGAAATTAGAAATTTTAAAACTTTTCGATCAGTTACAGGTTAACATCATCAGCAACGGTACTGAAAGTGTATCGTATTTTCTGGACCGCAACCTCAAAGTCGTTGCTGATGACCTACAACAATGGCTTAGCAACGGGCTTTCACTAACGGCCTTGCCACGACAATCGGGCCGTTGCTGATGTACATATCTACAACGACCCTGCAGTCGTGACAGATAATGTTATTAGCAACGACCGCTGCGATCGTTGCTGATCCTTTGTTAAGTTATCAACAACGGGCTTTTCTGCCATGACTACTTTGCAACGGGCCGAGCCGTTGCACGCCGTTGCTGATGGCTTTCAGCAACAGTTGGAGCCGTTGATGATGCTTGTTATTCCAGTAGTGATTAGCGAGACGATGAGTTAGTGAGATGTGGGTCTCACGTTGATGTGGAAGACATTATAGTCAAAATTTGACACATCATTAATGTGACATGGATAATATTTCAAAAGCAAAATAATATATTTTGCATCATTACTCGTTATTGTAGGGGCATGTTTGCTCCTAAAAAAAATCTGAGGGATAAAATAGTATCTTTGATAGATAACATATCAATAATTTTTGAAATATTTTGAATAATTTTGAGCCAAAAAAAAATTTGGAGTGTAAATAAACTCTTTCAACTCAAAGTAAAGGATAAATTAGTACATTCTTAAGAATTCAACCAAATAACATAATATTTAACCAAGTTGATATAGTTGGGGATTAAAAGCATTAATTAATTGTGATGCTTCACTTGACTCATCACTGTATGCATGCGAATGGTGGCACATCTCTTTCAAACTTTACACATCGATCACTTCTTCTCCTCGATCTCCAATAGCCTAAATATTGGATGAGGAAAGATAAGGGAGTAGGCAGTAGTGCTCTGATCTCCTTACTTCAACCAAGAACTCCCTCCATTAATACTTCCAGCGAGGAGGAGCAGACAATGCACCGTGTTTTCAGCTCAACTGACGCTTACTTCTCACCGGCTTGTCGTCGTTCCCGCTGCACGCTGCATGCATGCATGCCGGCTCTAATTAATAATAAGCAGCATCTCCTTGTTTCGTTTTGTGCGTACGGATTGACTGTACATATGATATGGATTTCTCACCTGATTCTGATGTGTGCTACATGTGATGAAACAAATTACAATATGCTGCATTAATTAAGAGTGCTGCAATTTTTTAAAGAGATAAAATCTATCCAGAGATCACTATAATAAAATCATTATATATCGATATCAAAATTTTAATATAAAATTATTAAAAAAAATTAATACAATAAATTTCGACATCTATTGAAGGTGTCGAAAAAATTTCGACGCATGGCAACATACGTTGAAAAAAACCAACTTCTGACAGCAGGCGCCGAAAAGATTCGGTGCCTGCTGTCAGGAGGCGCCAAAATGTTTCGGCACCAATTGGCCCCGCCAACCCGTTAACCCGCGGCAGTTGGCGCGGGTAAGCGGGCGAGCGTGTGCTGGTGCGCTCGCCCAGGCAAGAGGTGGGAGAACTGGCATGGGTAAGCGGGTGAGCGCGTGCTGGCGCGCTCGCCCAGGCAAGAGGCGGGAAATCTCCCGCCTCCTGTAGGTTTTTCTAAAAAAAATTAAAATTTTATTTTTTTAATATGTTTTTTCTATTTATACTTCTTCCTTCATTTTTTTTTTCTTTTCCTCTTCTTCTTTCTCGATTTTCTTCTTTCTTCTATCATCTTCTTTCTTCTATTCTCTCTTCAAGCCAGATGACCGAAGTCATTTTATTTCTTTTCTATTCTTACTTATTTTTTTCACTAATGTTTTTTTCTCTTTTCTTACAAGTTATCAAATTCATTTAAGATATTAAATTTTGTACAAGGTTGATAATTTATTTAAACTTTTATTTATATCGAAAATTTTAAATTTTATTACTATTTTTTTTTTTTTGAACCGGCACGGATACGCGCCGTTCGATTTCCGCCACACCATGTGGCGGAAATTGAGCGGATACGAATCCACTGCCGCTCGATGTCCGCCACGCGGCGAAAATCGAGCGGCGCGGATTCGCGCCTGCCCTTAATCCGCCGCACGCGGAATTCCAAAAGGTGTTGATTTCCGCCACACGCGGAATTCCAATTCCGCGTGCGGCTGCTCCTCGAATTTCGCTGCAATGCAGCGGAATTTGAGTATTTTTTTTAAAAAATAAATATACCAGCACCTCTGACAGGCACCGGTATGTTATATTTTTTTTTATAAAAAAATTGGCGCATGAGCAGGCGTCGAAATGTTCGACATATCGATGTCTGCTGACGCCTATACGCAGGCGTCGATATGTCGAACATTTCGACGTATGCTCAGACGTCGAAACGAACATATAGACTCTTGTCCTATTTCACTCATTTTCGTCATTTTTGTTAGCGTCAGTATGTTCATTTCGACTACGGTTGGCGTCAAAATATTAGTTTATTCTGACGTCGAAATATCAATGATTTATTGTAGTGGATCATTTCAAGATTTTTTACTTTAATTAATATATATACGTTGATAATTATAATGCTGATGACTGCTAGCTGGAAAGGGTTGAGCATTTTAAATTTTCTTTGCAGCTTCATATCTAGATAATTATTCTTATGGTATGTTTGATATGTCTTCGTTATGTTGCTTGGTATATATGTACTCTGTGTTTGAAATGATTATTACGATATAATAAAATAAATTTGATTCCGAAGCTTTTAATTTTTGTTCCATTCAAAATTTGATGGAACGAAGCATTACATTTCGTAAATATTTTCTTTTAATGTTATCCGCCTTCTCAAATGTGAATATCAATTAATAGTTTACATTGTAAATTTTATAATATAATCTTTGGACTAATATATATATATATTAATATTCCTCCACCTAGTCAAAACAAGGATTTGAATACAAAGCCTTTTCTCTGTTGAAGAGGGGAACCGACCACTTGGAGACAATCAGACAATTCTTTCTGCTTCTTAATAAAGAAAACTATTATACTCGTGACGTTCTATTTATTTATTTATTTATTTTATTATTCTGGAGAATATTTTTCTATGTATATAGAGCTGAAATGAATCATCCGACAAAAATAGATTTTATGCTCAAATTCAGGAGCCAAGGATCCAAGAATTTAAAGATAGTTGGCCCAATTAATTAAGTAGATCACATATGGTATTATTTACAATACTATTAAGACTATGACATAGCTGTCTGACGTGGATTAAAATAATATTTTTTATTTAAAAATTATTTAAAAAATCATGTCAATTTATATTAATAATATAAAAATAATATTTTATATTTTATATTAAAAAATCACTCCATGTTCACCCCGACATAGCTCGAAGTGATTCTTTAATATAAAATAAAAAATATTATTTTAAATTATTTAATATAAATTAAAATTACTTTTTATTTTTAAAATAAAAAAATATTATTTTAATCTACGCCAGAAAGCCACGTCATCATCTTAACATGGCTGCAGACGGAGAGTTAACGGGAGGATGTAATTGAGACAAATGTCAAAGTTCGAAATATAATTTGGTAATATTTTGAAATTGGCCACAAATGAGAAAAAATACATACTTCAAGATATATTTAGGTAATTACCCATAAAATAATATTAAGAAGAAAATTACAGCAAGTTATGAAAATTACAGTAAAACAAAACACACGTCTTTAACAAATTAATTAATTACCTAGTGCTAGAATTGTTCTTTGTCTTTTTGTTGCATTATATTCAAAAGTTCCTTCAGCTCTTGTATATATATATTCTCAGTTTCTTACCAATTTCATCAATAACATTAGTTGCTGACACCAGTCTTTCTATGCATTTCCACAAACCAGACATGACTTCCTGGTCTTGTTCAATGGTTGAATTGCCGTAGTAAAATTGAGAGTTCAAATAATGACCAGCTGCATGAAGTGGTTGATGGAATTGACAACTCCATCTTGTGTCAATTATATCAAAGATTTCTTTATACTTTAATTGCCTCTTCTTCTCAAAAGCAAATTCAATCTTCTCTTTAGCCATATCCATTGCCTCATAAATATAACCCATTGGAGGCTTTTTTTCACAATCTACCAGCCGAAGGACCTCAATGAGGGGGCCACCAAACTTCATACAGTAAACGATAGTGTTCAAAAAAAAAGATATCATTATAGTTCCCTGAGCTTGTTTATCTCCTTGCTCCTTTGCAAATTTGCTTTTGGACCATTTATCTGAAGTAAACATCCTTCTCAAGTTGGCTCTGTGCTTATGAAAACTCCTTAATGTTAAAAAAGCAGTCGCAAAGTGAGTTTTTGCTAGACTAACCATGTCTTTTTGACCCGTGAACTCCATCATCATGTTCAACACTTGAGTTCTATTATAGATGTAGCTAGCGACACTGATTGCCCGTTCAAGTGTTCTTTTTAAATCAGATATTTTGAAAATGTCTTTAAACATTAAATCCAAACAGTGTGCAGCACATGGAGACCAAAACAAGTGTGGATATTTCTCCATCAAGTACTTGCCGGCTGCAACATTTGAACTTGCACTATCGATGACAACTTGAACAACATTCTTCTCCCAAATGCGCTGCACAAATCTGTCAAGTAGCTCAAATATTTTTTCAACTGTGTGAGAATAGCTAGATGCATTAATTGATCCAACAAACATGCATTCTTCTGGAGTATTCACTAAAAAATTGATCAGTGACCTCCCTTTTTTGTCTCTCTAATCATCTGTCATTAAACTACAACCAAAGTTGGCTTCTCTTCTTCGTGGCCTTTCAAAAACAACTTTGTGTGTTCGACCTCCTTATTCAAACAAGTCACTCTCACCTCATGATAAGTTGGAGGTTTCATGCCTGGACCATATTGCGAATTGCTTCAATCATAAGCTTGAAGCTATCATATTTAATTGCATTGAATGAGATCCCGACATCATACATCCACCTAGCAAACTTTTGCACTGCATCTTCTCAATATTTTTTCTAATTAGCATTAACATACTCTTTAGCTTTCGCACCACCTTGCTGCTTCATCATGTTTGTCTCGCCATCCTTTCTAAAATACCAACTAATAGGACCCGATGCAATTTATTTTGATTTTTTTGATTGTTCAAAAATTGGTTGACTTGAGGAAGATACCGGCATACCGCTGGTCTCTTTCCTTGAGATATGATATTAGACATCTCTTCATCCTCTTCTTCTTCAACAAGCTCATCAAAATGAGGCACTGAATCCATTGCATTATTTGCTTGTTTTCTTGCTTCCATATGTTCTTTCATCTCAACTTTCACATAATCAGGGACATTTTTACAAGCTGTAGCATTTCTATATCCCCCAACAAAATGCTCTTTATGCCTAGAAATCCCTCCCTTGGTAATTTTGCCACAATAGTTGCATTTAATACCGTCAGTAGCCTTCCCATGATTGACTAAAGTGTCATGATCCCATCCGGGATCCTTTTTTCCCCTACTTGATGAACCAGTTGATATTCTTCAATCTTCCTTGTTGCAAAATCAACAAAAATTTTAGAGTATATTCAACAAGAATATTCTCAAAAAAAATCACAAAGAATTTCAGGAATCAAAATATTCAACAAACATTTAGAAAATATTGAGCAAATGTTCACAAAGTTCAAAGAATTTTCAAACATTCAATATTCAGCAAAGAATGTCATAATAGAACATATTTGGTAGAAAATTTCAGAACAAACACCAAATTTCAGCAAAGTAATTTGAGAACAGTTACAAAACATTTCATAACTCTGTATAAAAAAAAATTACTTAGCTATTGCAATTAGAAAGATAAAAAAGAGAGCCAAAAGAAGGGAAAAAGACAACAAAAAAGTAAGATGGGAAAAGAGTTTAAAATGAAGATAAAAGAAAAAAAAGTAAAAAAGATAAACTGGTAGCAAAAAAAAAAAAGTGGACAAAATGAGAAATAAGAGTAGAAAATAACCTAGGAGATGAAGAAAAATTTTGGGTTGCAAGGCTGCTTGCTGCTGGAACTGATGCATAAGAGTGGAGGAAGAGCATACGTGTGGGGAGAAAGAGAAATGAGCTTGTGTGTAATTTGATTTTTTGACTACCTGCACCTTCCAAAAATGACCCTTGGCATTCTAGAAAAACTCAGTCTGCTATATATCCTGCTAGAAAACTCTTGGTATTCCCAAAAAAATCTTAGGCTTTCCCAAAACACTTTTGGTCTTTCCAAAAACATTTTGCCTTCTAAAAAACCCTTGGCCTTCAAAAAAAAAAAACATAGAAGAAAAAAACTACATGATTTCAACGTAGCGCACTTTTTGCTATGCTGTGCTACTGCGTTATATATAGCGCAGCGTAGCACGCGCTACATTAAAATTTGCTGCGCATATACACACGTTTTTGACAACTATGGCAACGACTCCTCAACAAGATGTTTACGAGAAGAAGCTCCAACATCGAGGAAGAAAACACAAAGGCAAGGAAGAAGACGTAGCGTACATATATACAGACAATGGTAAAAAGGGAGTAGATAAAGTTAACCCGGTAAATAACATCGGTAAAAAAATCGGATTGAAACTGGTTCGACGGGTTAACTCAAAAAGTTTTTGGTTGAACCAAACTTTCGGTTCAACTTATGCTGACCGAAAACTTTCGGTTCAACTCAACGTAAAGTCCGGCCTTTTAGGTAAAGAATTATGGATTTGGAAAATTCTCTATTTCATGTGCCGAATCCATATCATGATTTCAGGGAATTGCTCATCATTATTTTCTACAACTGGAACACATTAATCATTTGCTATTTGCTCAAATTCTGGATTATAACTAATTCAGCAGTGACAGCCACCGAAAACAAGCTTTGTAGGACAACCTGATAAGAAGCTTTGGCGTTCTATATGTTCCTAATTAGTCTTATAAATTAATGAAGGGACATCTTCACCTTTATTTGCTGGAAAAGAATTGATGTCTGAATCAAAAAAGTGAATGAGTGGACTGGTTGATCAATGGCGAACTGTTGACTAATAACTTTGATCAAAGTGAAGTGGAGAGATCTTTTCATCTTTAATTAATTCCAAGTCACCAGCCAACTAGTTAAACCCCGAATTGACTTCTCGCCAAACACCATTTCCTAGACAATGTTTTAAGATCCAAGAAATCTTGAATCAACTTAATTAATTGCATCCGCTAATTAAATTGCACTATCACCAATATATATCTCCAATTCCAAAGCTAATTAATTAAATAACACATTCGAGTGTGAGAGAGAGAGAGATAGAAATATGAACATGTTGATTACAACTGACGTAGAACTGTGTGTGGATTTACATCCCACAGTAAAAGCCAGCAATCTTCACATTGACAAAAGTACTAGACAAAAAAGAAACTATACTGATCATAAAATTTAGAGAGAAAAAGAAGGCAGAAGGAACCATGACGTCATCATCTTCTTCTTCAGTCCTGGTTCCTCTCTTTTGCTCTCTTTCTTCTTGTCTTCCCTCATCATCATCTTTATTGACATGGATTGCTAGCCTTAATTACTTTTTTTGTTGGTAATAATAATAAATAAGAACTAAAGTATAATTGGAAGCAGTAGATACACTTGAAGTGAACGCGATCATGGCGATTAATTTAATTCTTGATCATAAATTAGGCTGACGCTGCCTCCCCTTCCTCCTCCTCGGTCTTCTTCTTGTCGTCGATGTGCTTGCCAGTCTTCACTCCGTAGTACTCCACGTACCACTTCACGAACTTCTTCAGGCCGGTGGTAAGATCGATGGTCGGCCGGTAGCCGAAGTCAGACTCGGCCAAGCTCACGTTGGCGTGAGTGTAGGGCACGTCCCCATTCTGGGGCAGCGTCACCGTCTTCTTATTCGCCTTCTTCCCGAGGAGGTTCTCGAGGATTCCGACCATCTTCGCCACCGGCACCGGCGAGGTGTTGCCGAGGTTGTAGACCCGCAGTTGGGCGGGCGCCCGCTTCTTGCCACCGCTTCCGGTGCTCGGAGTCGCGGTGTCGAGCGCGCCGAGGCAGCCCTTGACGACATCGTCGATGAAGGTGAAGTCGCGCTGCACGGCGGTGCCGTCGTGCTTGCGGAAGAGGGTGATGGGCTTGCCCGAGAGGATGTCGTTGGTGAAGGAGAAGTAGGCCATGTCCGGGCGTCCCCAGGGGCCGTAGACGGTGAAGAAGCGCAGGCCGGTGATGGAGAGGCCGTAGATGTGGTTGTAGGTGTGCGCGATGGCCTCGCCGGCCTTCTTGGTCGCGGCGTAGAGCGACGCCGGTCGGTCGGTACGGTGGAGCTCGGAGAAGGGGGTCTCGGTGTTGAGGCCGTAGACGGAGGAGGAGGAGGCCCAGACGATTGCCGGCTGGGGGTCGGCGTGCTTAGCGGCGACCTCGAAGAGGGCGACCAGGCCGGCTACGTTGGAGGCGACGTAGGACTGCGGGTTGCGCATGGCGTAGCGGACGCCGGCCTGGGCAGCAAGGTGGAGAACGTGGGTGAACGGCACGACGTCGAAGAGCTTGGCAAGGAGCGCGGCGTCGTTGATATCGGCCTCGAGCACGAGGACGCCATGGCGAGCGAGGAGGGCCTGCCGCGCGCGCTTGAGGGAGGGGTCATAGTAGGAATTAAAGTTGTCAAGGCCGACCACGCCGTCGCCGCGCTTCTTCAATGCGAGCGAGCAGTGCGTGCCGACAAAGCCGGCAGCGCCCGTGACGAGCACGGTAAAGCCCGAGGGGCGGTGCGGAGTGGCGGAGCGGCGGACCTCACGCTCCCATGCGGCGCCACCGTAGCTGACTGCGGAGGAGGCGAGGAGGCTGCGGTGGTTGGAGTGGGCGGCGGCGGAGGAGCCGGAGGCGGAACCGGAGAGGAGGAGAGGTGGGTAGTGGAGAGTGAAGAGGAGGATAAGCACTACGGTGGCGAGGATGGAGGCGCGAAAGAGGAGGTGGGAGGAGGCGTTGAGGATCTTGGCACTGTTGATCCGGCGGAGGAGGTAACTGTTGTGGCGCTCTATTTTAAAGCTCTTACTAGTGTCCGGCAGAGAAGCCATTTCCTCTCCTAATTCTCACTATATATTACTTGACCAAATAGATCTTCTTGAAGAGGAGGTGGTGGTGACGATGATGAAGCGGCAGCGGCGGTGGTGTTCCTCGCTGTGCTGGGATGAGGAACTGGAGGTAGAGGAGGGGAGTGACAGATATATAAAAGCAATAGAGAGACAGAGAGAAAGAGAGAGGTGGGTCCAAGAGTGAGGTTGGCGTTGGTTGGTTGAGTGTTTCTTATTCTTTAATTCTTTCTCCAAGGTCATTTTTGCATGTGACTTTGCATGAGATCTATCTCCTCTGCATCTACCTTTCTCTCTGTTAAAAAATTATACAATACTGAGTATGAAGAGCGCACTTACATGCAAAATAACAACCGTGGATGGCGATATGAACGGCTGTAGGATTAACCGAGAGGGGATGGAGGTGAGGGCGACCGCCCGACAGGCCACAGGTTCGATAGGGCGCACCGACAGTCCGCATATCGTGACAGCCGGAACACGCTCTGCAGTCTCACAACCGTGATTGGCCGATTGGGTGGAAACTATACATTACGGCCTACAGCCATAACAAGTTAACAACATCTCATTGGATTTGCAGCAGATATTAATTTCTGTATAATTAATGGTAATTGACTTCGAATCAAATATTCATGAAAATTAGCCACTAAAAATCTAAAAAACTATTGTAAGTAAAATTTTAAATCCATGTGGGGGTGTGAAGATAAAAGGAATCTCCTCTTGAAGAAACGGGAAAAGAAAGCATTGTTGTTTGTAACTATTGTAAGTAAAATTTTCCAATCATTCTTGATCATTTCTTTCTTGAAAACAAAGTATGGAGGGAAAGAGAGTAAATAGTTAATATTGACATAGAGAGTCACCTTTTGAGTTTGGATCAAGTAGAATCGATGAAATTTTATGTTTTGATACCACTAAAATGGGTGTTGGACAAGACAATTTGATTTTAAAAAAGGTGGAACTTCAATGTACAATTTATACATTTATTGTACCGTGAAAATCTATGCACACAATAATATTTCGATCAATATGTATTATCCAAAATTGTGCTAAACAAATAAGGTACAACTTCTTCTCTTATATTGGTTTATACTAGCTTATCATGTCAACGCAAATCAAACACATCCTCGGTATAAAAGAATTTGGAACATGAATCTTGAGTCTTGATTGAGATTACATTTAAGCGACATTTCATATATATTAGTTTTAAAAACTGAATATAATAATAGAAATTTACTTAATTTTTGTTCAAATTATAGTTATATTATTAGATGACTCAAACAGAAACCTTTAATTTGCTGCATATGAATATTGATGCAGAGCAAATTATCTCAACTCTTTGCCATAAATCACATTTTGTGAAGGACACCTTGCAAATACCCAAAATATTCTCTATATCATTATAATATCAATTGATGCACAGTAAAGCATGCCAATTACACTGCTCAATTATAAGTAGTAGTTTCTCTTATGTGGCTAGGACCTATATCTAAATTCTTAAAATAGGAAGCTATTTGGGGTAAATTGCACAATTATTTATGTTTGTGGTTGCTAGTTAATTATAAAACACAAATTAATTTCTAGCAAGATAAATGTTGAGAGTTTTTTTTGTAACAAGAGAATCTTGTATTCCATTCAAAGAGAAATCAAGAGTACCAGAGACTATATAAAGGTAGAGAGAAGAAAACATGAGAGCCTCAAGGAGGCACCTGGTAGAAAGTACGTAACAGTAGCAATGAAACCAGTAAAAACAATAAGCAAATGTAGTAGCAAAATTGCAGCAGTATTAATCACAACCAACGGCTGTAGAAGGTTTTCATTGATCATTCGATTGCAATGCACGCCCCATCTGATCATTCGATCCTTGGTTAGTAGTCTTCGTCTTATCCAAAGCTAGCCAAAGATTGAATTTTTTTTGTGAGAGTGATGGATGTCATAAGAATTGATGAAAGCGGTCCAAGACTGCCATACGGTCGGGAGTTCGACATGATTATATGTTCACATGGGGAAGTATGATAGAGAAATATTATTGTAATTTAGATGTATTTTCAAACTCTTTGAAGATTTAAGTGGTGCCAAATTAGATGCATCACCCCTAAAATTTTAGAGTGGTCCCCCTCTAACAATCCTTAGGACAAGGGTGAGATACTTACTCCTTTGCAAGGGCTACTGTGGATAATTTTAGCCTTCAATTTTTTTTTTTTCTGGAAGTGAAGGTAAAGATTTGATACTTAGTTTAACGGAATCCTATTACCACAAGAAGAATCCTCTTTTGGTAGATTTGACAGTCAATTAATTGCACCAAGTACATGTAGGAATTTAAGGAATGCCCTGATGATGAACACTCTCAACTATTGTCCTCACCTGCATCTCACACTGTATATTATATGTTCCTGACAGTGGATGGTAGTTTGCAGAATTTATAATCTCAGATGAATTTACTGGACTTGCAAATCTCAAGTCCACAAAAATAAAAAAATCCTTTATTCCTCTCTTTCTTCTTTCAATCTATTTTTTATGAAGTCCATTATTTTAGTATTTATGGTTGGTTGTTGCCCGGAAATCAACATTGACAACTTCTGATGTGAGCACATCTCTCTTCTCTTCTTTTCAAAACCTTGAGCAATGAACATGTCCAGTGTTGAAGGGCTTTAGTCCCACATGGACGAGTAAAAGTTTTTTTTATCCTTATGAAGAATAAATCTAACACCTGCTTTTAGTCCCATATTGAAAACTGACTACAAATTGTGTTTGACTTTTAGTCCCATATCGAAAACTGATGACAAATTGTGTTTAGTGGAATCACCATATATGGTCTTGACAATTCATATCTACTTTTAAGTCTTGCATCTTCCTTTTCTGATCCTTGGAGTGGGATGAATGACGTTCTTTTATGAACTGGTAGACTTCGAGCGTGTCAGTTGTGCACATGGCGCTCATGTTACCCATGTTTGCATTTATTGTTTCAATTCACTCCCCATGCTCATGTTTGATCGTTTCGATTCAGAATGCAAACAACAATAAAGTAGAATAAAGTAGATTTTAATCTTGTTCTTTTCCCCAATGCACCAACGATTAAAGATTTACATCTAATTAAAGCTCACTCACTGCCTTCAATTCTCACCGCATAATGATTCATTCATTGAGGTCCCGAGAATATCTCACTTCAGTCCATCTATTTAATTTTTGGACAAGCTGGTCATCAGCAAAGGTGTGAACCTATTGAAATAGGAAGCATGAACCTCATTGTTCTTTCAAGCCAAAGGAACGATGCCCAACTCAGCACAATTGACTGAAGCTTGCTTAATTCTTGAGGATAATACTTCCGACAGCCAACTAATTAGGGGGTAGTGTTTGAAAGAGGAGGAACTGCATTGATTAATTATTTGGAATATACAGGACAGGGTAGATCATCCCATTTTGTGCATTCGAAAAAACAAGTGCATTATGAGAATGCATTCCACATGAAAAACCAAACCAAATCAATTGAGAAAGTGTCTTATTCATAACTTGTTGGTGGTGCGTAAGAATGATAATTTAAACCGATTAATTATAGTTAATTGACTAATCGACCCGCAACATATGATTGTGGATAGTAATTTTACAATCCTATTTTGATTTCGATTAGTATAGTTTAGAAATTATTTAAGTTCAATTCGATTTCGGTTACTATCCCCACCCCACACTACTAGAATAATGGGCATCAGCAACGGCTGGAGTCGTTGCTGAAAACCATCAGCAACAGCGTGCAACGGCGCCAGCCGTTGCAACGGAGCCGTGGCAAAAAATCGCGTCGCTGATAACTTAGCAACAGATCAACAACGTCCGCTCAGGCTGTTGCTAAAAATATTATCAGCAACGATTTTGCCACGGACACAGAGCCTTTGCTGATAACATTAATAGCAACGGCTAGTGAGTCTGTAGCAACGCCGTTAGTAAAAGACCGTTGCTAAGCCATTGCTGTAGGTCATCAGCAACGGCTTTCCCATGGACGGCCGTGGGAAAGTCGTTGCTGATGATATAAACCTGAAAACGAAAAAAATTTAAAATTCTAAATTTTCATTGATACATTGATACATTATCTGATACATAACTCATACACCGATACACACATTCATTCACACATCACAAATACACCAAGATATACATCACAACAATTATACTTATATTTATAATTATCCACAATAGTATAAAAATTATTCAAATACTAAATTGAAGTATCAATATCCAAACAAAATAAATTAAACAAGTATAGTATCTAAGTAACAAAGTCAATATAAAAAAATCTCACGATGACGATGGAGGATGGTCTGGATCATATGGCGGAGTCTACAGTGCTTGAGTGTACACTGGCGTGGACTGACTCGAGGACGATGGATCAGATGATGCCGAAGAGATGCCTACTCCGGCATGACCTGACATGTTGCGTAGCATAGCATGCATCTTCGCCATCATCTCAGTCTAACGCGCGACTGTCTCCTCTTGTGTCCTTATCCTGCTACTATGATCATAACTGGATCTGGAGGTGGACGGCCGCTCACTAGCGACCGAAGGGGTCGGTGCCCCAAGTGGCCCTAGCACGGCTCGCACATGACCACTATCTGCAAAGCCATATACATGGCCATGGTCCCAACCACATGCGGCCTCGACCCACGCTGTTGCGTCAAAGTCCTCGGGGGTGCCCCCGCGCTGCACCACCATCTCGCTGTAGGTCTCCTACTCGAGTTTGATTTTTTGTCTAATATTTATCATAAAACTTAAATTATAAATATATAATGAATAATTTAAACAAATATATAGTTACCATAATGTATGCAATGCGATTGTCGATGTACTCCCCCGTCCCATATAGTCAACGGTGGGTCCACTCAAACACCGCCATCGGGGAGGGTCGCTGGACAGTCTCGTCATCCGACACCGTCGTCTACATTTACAAAATAAATACAATAATTAGTACACATAGTAACAAATAAAATATATAATTAAAAGCTATACTTACCATACGGTTCGCGTGCACTACAAATGCAATAGAGCCGCTGGTGTGACGCGTTGCTCCCCCCGACATGTGATTTCTAGCCGCATTCCTAGAAACCTCCTACCATCGATTCGTCGATCATATTCCCATGAGCTGGTCCCATATATCCGGAGTAATCCAATCGGGGTCGTATCCCCGAGTCTTCGCGATGTTAGTAGTCTCAACTCGTGCCATCGCCTGGACCGAGCCTACCCCAGCTGTCCGTTGTACCTCGCCCGGGAAATAGCCTCCCAGGCAGCGTAAATGAAGGACCTCTGGTCCTCAGCCCATGTATAGCGAGCCTGCAAAATAATAATATCAGTACCAATATTAATCATCATGCATGTATAAAAAACAATAATACGTGCCTCAAACTTGCGCCATAACATGTCGACGTGCTCGCTAGGCACGTGAGACCACGTAGGCCATGCCCCGTGCATGTATCATCGAATGGTAGAAGAAATGCTCCTCGACACTTCTTCTTGCTCGAACCTGCACAACAAAAATAAAATTTAATATTATATTATGATATAATGAATTTGTAATGATTCATAATTCATGATATATTACCGCTCCTCAATCACGCTAATAAATCTACGTGACTCTGTGGCTGGTGGAGGCTGTCACTTGTTCGGCCCGTGTGGCCGCCTGCATTTGGATGTACTAGCCTCAGCAGTATCATCGGTAAGAGGATCAGCAGCACGAGTAAGTGCTGGAGTCTCATCGATCGGAGACTCCGAAGCTCTCCTACGACGATAACCACGACCAGATATATTTGTCGAATAGACATATAATCAGATTATTGTATAAATAATAGAGATATATTTAATAAAATATATACTTTACCATTATTCCTCATCATCTGAGTAATAGTCTTCGAATTCTTCATCTTCTTCCTCTTCTTCATCTTTCTCAACTCCAGCTTCCTCAATTTCATGATCGTCATCATCAACATATTCAACTTCTAATTGAATTGACGTTGTGTCTGCATCCTCGAGTAATGGAATAATACGATCTACAGAAGGAGGATCATCTTCTCGATAGAAACCATCTGTCATATCAGGTATCAGCTCATTTTTTCCAGCTATCGGATCAATTTTTCCTCTACCTTTTGTCTTACAGACTACACGCCAATCTGCTTTATCTTTATTTCGAGTCGGATACTTCGCGTAATATACTTGTTCGGCTTGTGATGCCAATATAAAAGGCTCATTTGCCGCCAATTTAGATTTGTAATTAACCTCAACAAGTTTGTATTTTGGATGAACTTTCATGCCCCTTTCTGTTGTATCGAACCAATGACATCTAAATAGGATAACTGATTTCAAGCCGAAGTAGTGCAACTCTATCACTTCCTCCACCAGTCTATAAAAATACATATCACATTCAACATAGGTTGTCCCTTTCACGCAGACCCCGACATTCATCGTCTTCTTTGTAAATGCATATTCCACAGTGTGAAATTTGTACCCATTAACAAAATATCGGCTATAGCACGACACTAGTCGCTACGGTCCACTAACAAACTCAAATATTCTTTCATCTATTTCAGCTCTGTGATCTTTGCTGTAAGTCTGAATCCAAGTAGGGAAATCACGATTCCGCAATCTCTCCAATTCTTCATCGTTGTGAATAGAGTATTTTTGCACCATCTCAATGTCAAATATTTCAATGAATTATTCAATCTCTGGACAATTGAGTAATACATACAAGTGTGTCAAATGATACTCTTCATCGCTTAAGTGTAGAGATGGACGAGAACCAAAAGCACGACCAGAGTGACAAAATATATTTAAATATCCATTCGAATATCGAACACCCCCGTCGTCGTTACGTGGAAGACGATCAAATCTTGTCTGTACTGTCGATTCAAAGTAAAATGAGCAGAATGTTGAAATTTCTTGGATGATATACGATTCAGATATTGATCCTTCAACAGCTGCGGTGTTCTTTACTTTTTTCTTCAGACGATTCATGTATCTTTCAAATAAGTACATCCACCGATATTGAACGGGGCCACCAACTCGTGCCTTGTATGCCAAGTGTATCGGTAGATGCTCCATCGAGTCAAAAAATACAGGAGGGAAAAACTGCTCCAGCTTGCATATGATTTCAACAATATTATTTTCAAGTGTTGACATGCATATCTTCGACTCGAAGGACATTTGCACAGATGTTTCTAAAAAACATACTTAATTCAGTCAACGGACCCCAAATATTATAAGGTAGAAGATCTCGAAATGCGATCGGAAGTAATCTCTGCATGAATACATGACAATCATGGCTCTTCATCTCTGATATTTTGCAATCATCGACGTTCACACATCGAGATAAGTTTGAAGCATATCCATCGGGTAATTTGAGTTCTTTTACCCATTGACAAACATCTTTGATCTGTTGTTTATTTAACACATATAGGGCCTTCGGTTTCAGATATCGTCCGTTGACCTCTTGTAACTCCAATTCTGGTCTTTTACAAAGTATTTTCATATCATGTCGGGCTTTGACATTATCTTTAGTTTTTTCGAAAACATCCATCAAAGTGTTGAAAATATTATCAAACATATTTTTTTCAATGTGCATGACATCTAAATTATGTTGAATCAGTAATGAACTCTAATAGAAAAATTCCCAAAATATACTTTTTTTCACCCAGTTATATGTTTGACCAAAGTCTGACACTCTTTCATTGCGACCAAATACTATCTCTGAAAGTGTTGAAACACGTGCTAACATTTGTTCACCAGACAACATCGGTGGTGGCCCATCTCTTTCGACTCTGCCCTTAGTAAATTTATTACTATTCCTTCGATACTGATGGTTAGCATGTAGGAATCGACAATGACAATCAAAGAATGACATTTTTCGTCTGTTCTGAAGACTGATTGATTTAGATTGTTCCATACAATACGGACAAGAGAGTCGGCCGTGAGTGCTCCAACCAGACAACATGTCGTACGCCGGAAAATCATTAATTGTCCACAAGACCGCAGCCTTTAAATTAAAGTTTTGCTTCCGATGACAATCATAAGTGACAGGTCCCTCAGTCCACAATGTTTTCAATTCATCTATCAAGGGTCTGAGAAACACGTCAATTTCTTTTCGCGAACCCTTAAGACCCGAAATAATCATCGAAAGATAATTAAATTCATCTTTCATACACATTGATGGTGGCAAATTATAAACTGTCAGCAGCACTGGCCAAACTGAATAAGGAGTTGCAGAATGTTCAAACGGATTAAAACCATCTGTGCACAATTTCAATCTGATATTTCTAGTATCCCTAGCAAATGAAGGATAATATGTATCCAAATATTTTCATGCTTTACTATCGGATGGATGAGTCATTACTGTATCATCACGACTTCTTGCATGCCAACTCATGTAGGGGGGCGTCTTTTTCGACATGAATAATATTTGAAGCCTCGGTGTTAATGGTAAATACCGAAGCACCTTAAATGAGATATTTTTCTGTCGAACCAATTTCTTCGCCTTGTAACGATGATATTGACATACAGAGCATTTATCCAACTACACATTTTCTTTATAATATAAAATGCAATTATTTTGGCACGCATGTATTTTTTCGTACCAAAACCCTAATTTTCTCATCATCTTTTTATTTTTATAAAAAGTTGGCTCAAATTTATTATCAGTAGGCAACATTCCATTAATCAGTCTTGCAATCTGATCATACGCAACCCCGCTGATATTACAATCGGCCTTGATGTTTAGGAGCTGTGTCATTGCTGAAAACCTAGTGTATTTAGAACAATTCTCATACAAAGGTTCATCGGCAGCTTTCAACATCTCGTAAAATTCTGCAACTTCTTTATTCGGCAATTCAATCTCTACCGCAGTTTGTACTTCTGTGATATCAACCGCTGTAGTATCTGGTGGGATTGATGTCTGAGTAACTGGCTGATCAATATTATCATTCAGGTGGAATTGACCCCCAAGACTATCAAGTATCATAGTTCTATAGGGATTAGATTGACTAGATGAAGAAGCACCAGCAGAGAAAGATTCACCATATGTCTGAACGACAGGATTGTTCGACGTCCCGACTTCACGTGACTCCCCATGACAAGTCCATAGAAAATATCTTGGTGCAAATCCTTTGCTATATAGATGCAGAGTAACAGTCTCCCGATCCAAAAATCGTCCATTCAAGTAAATAGGGCACAGACATCAGATTTTATCACCGACGCTAACGAATTTCTGATTCGAATAGACGAAATTTAGGAAATACGTTACGCCTAATCGAAACTCATTCGTTAAAGCTCCATGATCAAGACGTCGGTACATCCAACTTCGATCAGCCGATATGATTCTGTCAATCAATGATAATTTCTTTGGTTAATGCCTTTAGGTGAGATTATCATATTCCATTCGGGATTTATGTCATTCATATTGCACTAAGTACTTCTTTTAACTGCTAACTTCATTCTAAATTTCAGCAGCATCTCCCTACAGTTCTCCGAATACGCATATCATCTGGGCGCGTATCGGAGAACAAGAGAGATGCTGCAGAAAGTTAGAATAAGTTAACGATTAAAAGAAAAAAGTAAGTGCGATACAAATAACTATATTCCCAAATTGTCCAATCAGGGATAATTCAAGGATTGTACACCATATAAAAAATCATCTACTTCTCTTACACGAACATACAACCCCCGAACGGATCTAAAGTTTTGCTAAATCATATCCGACTCGTCGATGCGTACGTGAAACATATCAACTCGTCGGATGGATGATTATTTTCTAAATGTTTCGAGTCAGTTCGAGTCCATATTGGACAATTCCGACATAAGTCCAAATTAGACGATTCCGGCGGAAGTCCGAAATGAACGATTCCAACGCGCGTCCGAAGTGGACAATTCCGATGCAAGTCCACTGAGGACAACTCCGGACTAATTAACAATATTTTAACTAATTAATTAATATTAATCTACAATATTTTAACTAATTTAAATAATTAACATACCATTATTAAATATTAATCTAACTAAATTAAACTAAAAATTAATATAAACTCTAAAAATTAATCTAAATCTTGAAAATTAATCTAACAAATTAAACAATTAATCTAAACAATTAACAATTAAACAAACAATTAATTAACAATTAAATAATTAAATAAAAAAATTATAAAAATATCATTTCCGGCGGCGGCCATCGGCCGTCCACCGCCGGCCGAAACCCTAAAAATAGGGTTTCGACCGGATTTACTTTGGAATCAATGGGGAAGGCAGGTCGAGGACAAACGGCAGCGGCGGTGAGAGGCGAGAGGAGCATGCAGCGACAGTAGCGGGAGGAAGAAGAGGCAGGCGCAATTTGTGACCTATATAAACTTATCAGCAACGACTCACTCGCCCATTAGAAAGCCGTTGCTGATAAGTTAATCAGCAACGGCTCACTTGTCCGTTAGAAAACCGTTGTTAATAATTAACATCAGCAGCAACGGCTCGCATGTCCGTTAGAAAGCCATTGCAGATACAACGGATCTGCAACGGCTTGAGCGATTGTAAGAATGTCGTTATAAATAGCAACGGCTTGAGCAGCCGTTGCCGAAGACCCAATTTCTAGTAGTGTCATGGTTCAAGGATAATCGGTAACCGAAATTAATAATTTATATATAGTTAATAATATGTAATATAATAAAAGATATAATTTTAATTCTATTGATATATATTTTTTAAGGCAAAAGATTAAAAGATTGGATATCTTCTTGGATCAATTTATACGAGGAATGTGTTACTTCAACTATAGTTAATGATTTTGATACAACATTAAATATCTTTTTTCAATAACCCATTATTTGTTTAGTAGTCTTTTTTTTATAATAAAAATAGAAAGTCACGATCATACTAGAGTTCGAAGCCTAGCTCTCTAAATAATATACAAAATATTACCACTGTACTGTACTGCCCACAGTTGGCTTATTTAGTAATTCTTTATTTGCTTAATAACTGGATAATCACATCTATATGCATCAATTAATTCAGTTCAATTAACCATCATATTCTGATATTTACTCGGTTTAGATTTCAGATATCAATTTTAAGAATCCATCAATTGTGGTTTTACTTTCGAATATCTGATTTATAAACGGTTTCATTTTTCGTTACTCATAAAATGCAATTAACCAGAGTGTTGTCACCCATACCTACTGTGTAGGTATATTCAAGCAAAGAAAGACACACTACAAGAAATATGAAAATTATTGTATTATGAAATCAATGCCTAAAGTAGGTGTCAGTTTTTTTATAAAAAACAATAAATAAAACAAATCAAAACCAGTAGAAACCAGCACCACCATGCGCTAGTTTCTTGTAAATCGATGTCAAAGTGGTGTCGATTTGCAAATACCGACGCCAAACGACCGATTTGCAGATTCTAGCTAGCTCCAGATTGGCGTCGGACGTCAATACTGACGATAATCTATTGTCGTATTTGGGTTTGAGTTTTTTTTTTTTTTAAAAAAAAAATGAATCTGACTTTTTATTTTTTTATCCCATATAGGTTCACATCATTTTTAACTGTTCTTAAATATTATAAATAACTTTTTCTAGTCTCACGTGAGTCATTTTTTTTCTAAACCCTTAACTATTATAAATTAATACATTGTTAAACTTAAAATTGTGTTGTCATGCCTGTCTTCTATAAATTTTTAAAACATTATAAGATATAAATAATAATCTTATATTATATTATTATTATATTATGTTATAATAATCTTAAATATATCATTTTATTGTAATCTTGTATATTGTGATAATATTATAATATAATATTAAAATGAGTGAGAATTGTATTTATGACACAAATTATAGGTCTCAATATTTGAATATTAACGCCTATAATAAGTGTGAGTATCCAAGTTCTTTCTTCATAATTTTTTAACCCTCATTTAGATCCATTTAGAGAGTTATAATTATAATTCTCAAGCTTATATTTTCTTTAAAATGGTGTCAGAATAATTAAGTGTCAAATTTTATATTTTTTTGTTATGACACCTTAAGTGAGGTGATTGCCTTCGGTAGAGTATACCAATCGGAGTGGTTGAGCACTTGGTATAGTGACCAAGATATAAAAATTAGCATCATTGAGGGACCAAAACCACTTATCTATCGAGTTTGAATATTATGATTTTCCATCACCTCTTCTACTGTATTCAAGAGCAATCATCTTGTAAGCATGAACTAGAAAAGTAGTAGATTTCTTTATGTGATCGTGTACAGTATTAGCTCTCGTTAAACCATGTTAATTCTCATCTCTTGTATTTATTATAAGAAAATTTGTCTTTAGTGGTGGCTCTTGTCATCGCTAAATCATTGCAGATAACTTTCTAGTGGTGGTAAAAACTCGACAATGGCTAGCTTGACCATCGCATAACATATTAGATGTGATGACACTATTGATAGCTATTGTCATGACTATGCATATATCAATCATCATCAAATCAACTGTGATGATTGATAAATAGTCTTGTCGAAAATCTTATGCGACGACTAAACCATTGTCGAGCCGTCGAAAAAGGATTTTTCGATTTTTTGATAAATCCTCTGAGATGATGTGACCATCACATCATTGTTGTAGAAGGTATGTTTTAATATATAAAAAAGAGGAAACTATTAAAATTTTAAAAACATAAAAAAATAATATAAAACAACTATATATATATACTTTATCACTGTGATAATAAACATCCAATTAGCGATAAAATATATTAATATATACAAAAATATATCAAATATTCAAAGATTAATCAAAATATAATTAAAAATAAAGTATATAAATGAATACAAACTAACTTTATGCACCAGAGGAGTCTCATGACGCGCGACAAAGACTCATCGGGAGTAGTCAACTGTGAGTAGCACAATTGATGATAATATTTTGTATATTTTTTAAAAATTTAAAGTTCAAATTTTAATATGATCGTTTATTATAATTTTTTTATCTTTGTTAAAAAATAAAATAAAAAAATTTCTTGAAAGTCGACCGTGATGATAGATATGGTGGAATCGTTGTGATGCAAAAGCTGGAGGGAGTGGAGACTGTGGAGCACCAACCGGCCAACTGTGCTCTTATGTTAACCAAGTATTTTAACCTTGCATCATCTAATCCTTAATTGTTGCTACATCTGAAGTTAGACACTCCTCTACTTGATTAAGCATGTGCTATGTAGATGGTTCGATAGAGGTGGAGGGCCTGACACCATGCGGCTACGTACAAGAACGCACTAACATGAGTAATTGTGCCCACACCATACATTTGGTCATGCATCTAATCAATGTATATGTTCCATGGTTTCCTTCATACAGTGTAATAATCTATGTATATGTTGTCTTCAAAATAAAGTTATTTAGATATGTAAAACAATATATAAGTACGCACTAATTAAATATGTATTTTAATGCAACTTAATTACCAATATAATTTCTAGTCTATTGTTGATCGATGAACTTCCCATGATGAGAGTCATGTTGATACTTATGCATAACCGCAAACACTCAAAGAGGTAGGATTGACGACCAACTGTGGGTAGTATAATTGATGATAATATATTGTATGTTGTTTAGAGATCTAGGATTCGATCCCTAGTATGATCACATATTGTGATTTTCTATCTTAATTTGTTACAAAAAAAAGATAGGGTTGACGTCAACACACTTTGCTTATCTCGAGAGCCTTATAACAACATTACATATTACTCTATTTCAATAATAACTCGTTAACAATATTAGTGATTGATTTATTTAATTAAAAAGAATACTTATCGATTGATGTTTATAGCTTGTGAAGGAAATTGACCTACCGATATGGCGAGCGACCGATGCCATCGTATATATCCTCTTCTAATATGGCATCTGGGATGTCTCATATCGCATAGACTTAAGGCGGTATTGTGGAGCCTTGACAATGTATCTACTAAGAAAAAAATTATTAATTCAAACAATGAAGCAGTAATAATTTAAACATTGAAATTTTGACGACGTATATTGCAAAAGCATATTACATTACTCATCGATATCATTTAAATAAGAGTAAATACTTAAAAAAAATACGAACTTTGGACATTTTCTCATTTTTAGCATAAATTTTTTCAGTTACCAAGAAAATACACGAGCTATCATTTCGTTACCCCGTTAAGTATGCACAGTCATTTATGACAGTTTTTGTTGACCTAGACGTTAATGATGACGACGTGGCAATTTTTGTCCTATGTGAAATATTATTATATTATTTTAATCAGTTTTATTATTATTATATTATTAAAAATTATTATTTTTTGCTGCTTCCTTTCGTCACTCCGCCGTTGCGATGATCACCCACTGCACCACGTCAATGAGAAACTCGAGGAGGAGGACGCCGAAGCAGTAGACGTCGGACCGATGGGAGATCGGGCGATCGGTGATGGCCTCCCGCGTCTACAACAACGCCAACGTCAATACCACCCTTCCATCATCGATAGCGAGATTGGGGACTAGAACGCTAAACGCAAGGAGTGGCTCCGCCTGCATCCCGCCTACACAGTGGATGGTTGCGAGCAGTACACAGTGGATGGTCACACGTGAATGACTGCTCATGCTAACTGGATCCCAGCCAGGTCCGTGTCAAGGTAGTTGTTATCTCGTTCTACGTCGCGTGCATGCAGGCTTCCACGGAGAGCTTCTTGCAGTATAGGATTCGACACAATCGTTTCCTCGCGTTCTTGTCGAGCTCTTGATGAGACTGAAATTGAGCAAGCAAGATCGTGAAAACTTGGAATGAGATCGAGATGTACTTGATTACCTTGAGGACTGAGGTAGATGTCGAACACCTCAGACATCCACTCCCGTCTCACCACCGTCTGCACCCACTTCGCCAAGTCCTCTTCGCCCACTAACACTCTTCCCGTTAGCATCTCCAGCGGAGGTGATCGGCTCGACGAGCACGGAGGCTGGCAGCAGCACCCTCCGCCTCTTCGTCCGCTTGCCTATGAAGAGGGGAGTCGGAGGAGCGATACTCGATCAGGTAAAGTGATACTCGATCGGGATAAAAAGCTCTTCCCAATCGGGTCAAAAGATATCCTGATCGGGTAAAACGATATCTGTTGGTGAAATTACCACACTAGAGGGGGGTGAATAGTGTGTTAACTAAAACTTTTTGCCTAAATTTGGTTTTAATCTTTTCTTAAACTATTTAGGCAATTCACAATTCAACGACTAAATACGGAAGCGAGTAATTAATGAAAATAAACAATGTGATACACAAAGAAAATAATACTAACACAATTATTTATAGTGGTTCAGCCCCAATGCCTACTCCACTATCTAAGCACCCCGCTTTGGATTTCCAAACTAGTTTAACTAGATTAATTAATTTCCTTACAATGAGGACTTTACACCGAAAAGTCTCCGCTCTCAAACCGAATGCACTTCCATACCCGAAAGTATCCCGCATTCCTACCAAGAGCACTCTCCCACCTCAACCTAAGGACAATTCAACTAATCCTAGCAAACTAAGTTTACAATGGTGGATTTAAGCCTTAACACCAAGGCAACCACCAACTCAATCAACCTAGCACTCTAGGTTTACACCAATGATATACAATGAAAATAAATCACAAAATATACAAACAATAGAGCAAATAAATAATACAACAAGTACTTAGCTCCAAAGAAAACCTCTAGCCCTCTTGATGCATGAGGATGATGAATCGGTGAAGCTTGAAGGCTAAATCAAGTAGTGGAGAACAAAACTAGAGTTCTTACAAGGGTGGCTCAAAGAAATCTTGTAGAGATTCAAGAAAGGACTCTCTTAGGCTTAGAAGCATCATGGAAGGCTTGGAAGAGAGTTTGGGGTGGGTATTTATAACCCCCCAAACAAGAGGGCTCGTCAACGGGCATTTTTTTGCTCATTGCCGATGCTCGGTCGCTTGCCGGTCGACCGAGCGACCGTCAAGCGACCGAAGGCATACTGCCGCTTTCTGGCACACTTCGATCGATCGACTTGCCTACTGCTAGTTTTTGGTAGCATTCGGTCGACCGACCGGTCGATCGAAACTGGGTAGACTACACTACTTGATTTGGCTAAGTTTTTGCTTGTTTGCTCGTTTCTGGGTTTCGTCTTCACTAAGTCTACTTATATAATATTTTTTAACTTTAAGACTTTAAAACATAAATGTTATATAAGGATTACTCTCCATTTGGATTCAATAAAAATATCTAAACAATAAAAATCCTTAAGAATCAAAATCTAACTTTTGGGGTCTAGTACAAATTTCTAAAAAACGAAAATTTTCTAATCTTTCGAGTCAAGTATGGGTAGCTCTCCAAGGAACTCCCTAGGCTTAGTGAATTCCAGGGTTATTTTTTAATTTGTTGGTTTTTCATATTTTGGAGTTCGAATTTAGTTTTTGGATTCTATACATCATCATGAGGATTTACAACATAAACTAGACACCCTTGACCTAAACTTTAACTTCCCGAAGAATCCCGAGCATCGACGAGCGTCCTTGCTGATTTCTCCAATTTTTTCGATCGCGAACATTGTGTGCTAACTGACTTGGAATCTGAAAGTATTTCTCAATGAAATATTAGTTCAATGTTTGTTATCATCAAAACCGATATTAAGACCAATGTTGAAAACCTTAGGCCAACAATATCCCGATCGGGTAAAGCTTATCCCGATCGGATAAAAAGATATCCCGATCGAGTAAAATATCCCGATTGCCTTCTTCTTCTTCACTACGATGCAGGCCCTCCGCTCCCCGGAGGCCATCGTCGGCTGCCCGGCCCTGCCATGCAAGCCCTTCGCTCGCCATAGGCCATCACCGGTCGCTCGATCTGACGTCTACTGCTTCGGGGTCCTCCTCCTCAACCTGCTCAACGACCTGGTGCAGTGGGCGACCATCGCGATGGCGGGGAGGGGGGAAGGAAGCAACAAAATAATAATAATATTTTTTAATAATAATAATAAAATTGATTAAAATAATAAAATAATATTCCACATAGGACAAAAATTAACACGTCGTCGCCGTTAATGTCGAGGTCAACAAAAACCATCAGAAATGACGGTGCGTGCTAAACGGGGTAACATAATGATAGTTCGTGTATTTTCTTGCTAACAAAAAAAGTTTATATTAAAAATGGAAAAATATTCAAAATTCATGTATTTATTGGATATTTACTCTTTAAATAATAATGAAGTGATATACTTTTGTAATTCGATCTTCTCATAATTATCAAAACATTGTTAGTTATCCTCATTCTCTACATCATTTATTGCCTCATCAACACTTTGTTGATTATCAATATCTTGTGAAATGATTCAACTTTTTTGTTTAAGTGTTTGACTCATGAATTCAACTTTATTAAATAATTAAATTATTAATTAAACAATTAAGTAATTAATGGACAACTAATTAACATTTAATTAACATTTAATTAACATTTAATTAATTTATTTATAGATAAAAATTAACAAAACAACAAACCCTATGTTTGCTACCGGTAGTGTGATCCTATTGCCAAAGTACCGAGGTATCATCGTAGAGGGGTAGAGAAGCTAGGAGAACGGTTGGATGGATGAGGGTAGACGATGAGAGGTGCACTATGACAAAGGTGCGAGCGGAGGAGGAGGGCTAAGGTGGCAGAGGAGGAGGGTGACACCGATGGTCAATAGAGAGGGGTGAGCAAGTTAGCCTGACGAGCATAAGGTTGAAGAAGGAATTAGAATAATAAAAAAATAAACAACATTTATAAATCACACGATCACACCAAATTGACATTGCGGATTGAAGTGAAGTACGTGGGTTATTGGCAATGGTGATAGCGATATGGATTGATGTCGAAGACGGATCTAGTGAGTGAGAGACGAGGGCGGTTGATAGAGGCCGAGTTGAGTGAGAGAGTAGCATGAGGAGAAGGATAAATGCAAAATAATGTTCACACTAAATGAGGTGAATAATGTGTATCAAAAACTTTAAGTCAATTTTGCAAATGAGAGCTTCTAGGTGAATCTTAACTTTAGTGCAACGAAGTGAGGGGGATAACTTAGCTAAATACTATAATAATTTAAAATGAAGATAAGCAAGAAATAATTAAAGATGATGCAAACACATCAAATTTAAAGTGATTTGACAACCTTGCTTAATTACGTCCACTATCTTGGTTCACCATCACTAAAGATTTCAAAGGTAATTCACTAAATTAACTATCTTTCTCCTAAGAGAGTACATCAATAACTTATTCCTCAACTCTCGATGATGCCTCTATTTCTATACCAAAGGAAAACCAATTAAACTTACAAAGCTAGGTGTATCACCTACACATTTGAACTCAATACGAAGAGAGCACAATAAAAAGCAAGTAAAACAAGAGAAAATAGCTCAAGTATATTAAACTCTCGTAGAACTCCTCTTTATAGTCCTCTAACACTTCAATGCCTCAAATGACTGACCTCTTGTAGACTTGAAAGGCTTGAAGGATTAAAAGGAGGCTCAAGGGAATAAAATTGGAGTATAGGGTTTTAAAGTCGATCTCTTTGGCTCAAAAAATAATGAATGAACTCCACAAAGCATTATGAAATCAGATAACACCATTTCACAGATTTATATAAAGGTGGCCAGCAGTTTGATGAGCTAGAGCTCGACCAATGGCTAAAAAAATAATCGTTGGTCTCGCAGATCACAATTTCGATCGAAGGTCAGTCGATCGAACGATTGACCACCAACAATCAAAAGTGTCACTAGCATGGGCATATACACATTGGTAAATGGGGGACATTTTGTCTCCCATTTTTTTTCAAAAAAAATCAAAGGTTACTTTTATAGAGGCTGATTAGGGAGTTTAGGAATAGAGAGTGGACTAAAAATGTGCCATATCCAAAGGACCAAAAATGTGTCATACCCTATTTTTCAAGATTACTTGTATAGAGTGGACCAATGTACTTTTTCCACGTAGAAATTGAAAAAAGATAATCTTTACCAACGCGTATAAAAGTAACCTTTACCACATTTTGTCCAACGTATATTGTACCGTACAACGGGGGTGAGCCCCCGCACCCCCAAATTGTAACTAAACACTCTAATTTCAATTTTAAATATTTATATGTCCCTCGTTTTAAAAATTCTGCATACGCCCCTAGCCAATAGTAATTTCAGTAATAGATGAGCATAAGGTTGGTTTGAGTTTTTGTTTTGGTTTCAAATGGTGTGAAATCATTAGATATAATAAGTTTGAGGCCCAAGAAGTTTGTACAATAAAAATATAAGTCCTAAACCTGAGTCTTGATGCCACTAGAACTTTTTTTAAAAAAAAGTCTCTTTGAAATCAATGTCTGAACCCTCAATTAAATCTAGTGGAGGAACTACTAGAATAACAAGCATCAGCAACGGCTCCAATCGTTGCCGAGCCATTGTTGAAATCCATCAACAACGGCGTGCAACGGCCTGGTCCATTGCAACGCGACCGTGGCAAAAAATCGTGTTGCTGATAACTTAGCAACGGATCAGCAACAACCGCTCCGACCGGTTCTAATAACATTATCACCAACGGTTCTGCTACGGGCAAGCGTCGTTGTTATGCTTATTAACAACGGCTCTGCAACGACGCACAACTATTACTGATATTAGTATCAGCAACGGTTCTGCAACGGCCAGGTTGCCGTGGCAAGGCCGTTAGTGAAAGCCCGTTGCTAAGCCGTTGTTGTAGGTCATCAGCAACGACTTTGAGGTTGCGGCCCAGAAAATACAATACACTTTCATTAACGGCTTTCCCACGGACAGTCGTGGGAAAGCCGTTGCTAATGATGTTAACATGTAATTAAAAAGTTTTAAAATTTCTAATTTCCATTAATACATTGATACATTTAACCTGATACATAACTCGCACACTCATACACACATTCATTCACATACACATCACAGATACACTCAGATATACATCAAAATAATTATACTTATATTTATAATTATCCGCAATCATATAAAAACTATTCAAATTCAAAACTATTGTATCAATATCCAAACAAAATAAGTCAATCAAGTAGTATCCAAATAATAAAGTCAATATCCAAACAAAACAATAAACCTCACGACGACGGTGGTGGAAGGTTTAGATCAAAATATGGCGGGGTCTGGAGTGCTTGGGTATACACCGGCGTGGACTGGCTCGAGGACGATGGATCTGATGAAGTTGAATGGATGCCTACGCAGGTATGAGCTGAGATGTTGCGTAGCATAGCATGTATCTCTGCCATCATCTGACTCTGACGCTCCATCATCTCACTTTAACGTGTGACCGTCTCCTCCAGTGTCCTTATCCTGCTGCTCTGATCATAATTAGTCCTAGAGGTGGACGGTCGCTCACCAGCAACCGGAGGGGTCGGTGCCCCAAGTGGCCCGAGCACGGCTCGCGCATGACCACTGTCTGCAAAGTCATATACGCAGTTAGGGGTGAGCATGGACCGGTTAACCGGTCCATTAGCAAAAAAAAAAAACCGGTCCATTAACTTCGGTTTTTCAAAATCATTAACCGTAAACCGGTCCATTAACTTCGGTTAACCGCTATTTCGGTTTCGGTTTTTTCGGTTCGGTTAACCGATAATTTTCGGTTAACCAATAAATTTTTTTAACCTACAAACATAATAATATTATGCAAATGTGGAGAAAAATCTAAATAAATAGCAAATTCTCATTGAGAAAAAAGAAAAAAAAAAAGTGAAACCATTGAACCAAGATAATGTTCTACAAAAACTAATATTTTTATTTTTATTTTTTAAAATATTTTAAATATTTTTTTGATTTTTTAATTTTTTTAATATTTTTTTTAATATTTTTTAATATTTTTTAATATTTTTTAATATTTTTAATATTTTTTATAATTTTCTGTAATTTTTATAATTTTTCATAATTTATAATTTATAAATTATTATTATTATATATATATATAATTAATAAATTAATAAATTATATCCAACCGGTCGGTTAACCGAAACCGGTGGACTTTTTACCTCTCGGACCGAAACCGAAACCGAAAACCGATTTTTCAAAAAAAAAAAACCGAAACCGAAAAAACCGGTTCGGTTAACCGGAAAAACCGGTTCGGTTTCGGACCGGTTTTCCGGTTAACCGAAAAACCGGTTTTTTTTGCTCACCCCTATACGCAGTCGTGGTCCCAGCCACCTGCAGCCTCGACCCACGCTCCTGCGTCAAAGTCCTCGAGGGTGCCCCCGCACTGCGTCACCGTGTGACTGTAGGTCTCCTACTCGAGTTTGATTTTTTATTTCATGTTTTTCCTAAAACTTAAATTATAAATAAATAATGAATAATTTAAACAAATATACTTATCATAATGATTGCAGCGCGGGTGTCGATGTACTCCCTCACCCCATGTCCTCAACGGTGAGTCGCTCAAACACCTCCATCGGGGAGGGTCGTTAGACAGTCCCGTCATCCATCACCATCGTCTATATTTATAAAATAAATATATTATTTATTACACAGAGTAATAAATAAAATATATAATTGAATTTAAGGTATAATTAATACTTACCATACGACGAGCGTGCACTACAAATGATATTGAGTTGCTAGTGTGACGCGCTCCTCCCCCGAACATGCGGATTCTAGCCGCAGTCCTAGAAACCTCCTGCCATCGATCCATCGACCATAACGCCACGAGCTGGTCCCATAATATATTTGGAGTAATCTAATCAGGGTCGTATCCCCGAGTCTTCGTGGTGTTTGTGGTCCTAGCTCGGGCCATCACCTGGGATCGGGCCTGCCCTAGTTGGCCATTGTACCTCTGCGGGGAAATAGTCTCTCAAGCAGTGTAAATGAAGGACCTTTGGTCCTCAACCCATGTATAGAGAGCCTGCAAAATAATAATATTACTACCAATATTAATCATCATGTATAAAAAAAAATTAATATGTGCCTCAAACTCGCGTCATAGCATGTCTACGTGCTCACGGGGCACGTGAGACCACGTGGGTCATGCCTCATGCATGTATCGTCGGATCGTAGAAGATATGGTCCTCGGCACATCCTCCTGCTCGAACCTGCACAACAAAAATAAAGTTCAATATTATATTATGATATAATGAATTTGTAATAATTCATAATTCATGATATATTACCGCTCCCCAATCACACTAATGAGTCTACGTGAGTCCGTGGCTGGCGGAGGCTACCACCTATTCGGCCCGCGTGGTCGCCTGCATCTCGAGGAACTAGCCTCGGCGGTATGAGGATCAGCGGCAAGAGTATCATCAGCAAGAGGATCAACAACAGGAGGAAGTGCTGGAGTCTAATCGATCGGAGACTCTAAAGCTCTCATCCGACGATAACCATGACCCACCATATCTGTCGAATAAGCATATAATTAGATTATATATATAGTAAAGATAGATTTAATAGAAGATATATTTTATAATTATTCCTCATCATCTGAGTAATAGTCTTCGAATTCTTCTTCTTCATCATCTTCTCCATCTCCAGCTTCCTCAACTTCATGATAATCATCATCAACATATTCAACTTCTAATTGAACTAACGTTGTGTCTGCATCATCGAGTATTGGAATAATACGGTCTACTGCGGGAGAATCCTCTTCTTGATAGAAATCATCTGTCACATCATGTATCGGCTTATTTTCTCCCGCTATCGGATCAATTCTTCCTCTAGTTTTAGTCTTACAAACAACACTCAAATCTGTTTTATCTTTATTTCTAGCCGGATACTTCACATAATATACTTGTTTGGCCTGTGATGCCAATATAAAATGCTTATTTGCTGCCAATTTTGATTTGTAATTAACCTCAACAAGTTTGTATTATGGATGAACTTTCATGTCTCTTTCTGTTGTATCGAACCAATGACATCTAAATAGGATAACTGATTTCAAGCCGAAGTAGTGCAATTCTATCACTTGTTCCACCGGTCCATAAAAATCCATATCACATTCAATATATGATGTTCCTTTCACGCAGACTCCGACATTCATCGTCTTCTTTAAAAATGCATATTCAATCGTGTGAAATTTATACCCATTAAGAAAATATTCGCTATAACATGACACTAGTCGCGACGTTCCACTAACAAACTCAAATATTTTTTCATCTATTTCATCTCTGTGATCTTTGTTGTAAGCCCGAATCCAAGTAGGGAAATCATGATTTCGTAATCTCTCCAATTCATGATCGTTGTGAATAGAGTATTTTTGCACTATCTCAATGTCAAATATTTCAATGAATTGTTCAATCTCTGGACAATTGAGTAATACGTATAATTGTGTCAAATGATACTCTTCGTCGCTTAAGTGTCGAGACGGATGAGAACCAAAAGCATGACCAGAGTGACAGAATATATTTAAACGTCCATCTGAATGTTGAACTCCCCCATCGTCGTTACGGAAGACGATCAAATCTTGTTTGCACTGTCGATTCAAAGTAAAATGAGCAGAATGTTGAAATTTCTTGAATGATATACGATTCAAATATTGATCCTTCAACGGCTGCGGTGTTCTTTAATTTTTTCTTCAGACGATTCATGTATTTTTCAAATAAGTACATCCACCGGTATTGAACGGGGCTACCAACTCGTGCCTCGTATGCCAAGTGTATCGGTAGATGCTCCATCGAGTCAAAAAAGGCAAGAGGAAAAAACTGCTCCAGCTTGCATATAATTTCAACAATATTACTTTCAAGTGCTGACATATCTTCGACTTGAAGGATATTCGCACAAATATTTCTAAAAAATATACTTAATTCAGTCAATGGACCCCAAATGTTATCAGGTAGAAGATCTCGGAATGCGATCAGAAGCAATCTCTGCATGAATACATGACAATCATAGCTCTTCATCCCTGATATTTTGCAATCATCGATGTTCACACATTGAGATAAGTTTGAGACATATCTATCGAGCAATCTAAGTTCTTTAATCCATAGACAAATATCTTTCATCTGTTGTTTATTTAACACATACGGAGCTTTCGGCTTCAGATATCGTCCGTTGACCTCTTGTAATTCCAACTTCGGCCTCTTACAAAGTATTTTCAGATCATGTCGGACATTGACATTATCTTTAGTTTTCCTGGGAACATCCATCAAAGTGTCAAAAATATTATTAAACACATTTTTCTCAATGTGCATGACGTCCAAATTATGTCGAATCAGTAATGAACTTCAATACGGCAATTTTCAAAAGATACTTTTTTCACCCGATTATGTGTTTGACCAAAGCCCGACACTCTTTCATTTCGACCAAACACTATCTCTAGAAATACTGAAACACGTGCTAACATTTGTTCACCAGAGAACATTGGTGGTGGATCATCTATTTCGACTCTGCCCTTAGTAAATTTATTACGATTCCTTCGATACTGATGGTTAGCCGGTAAGAATTGACAATGACAATTAAAGAATGAGATTTTCCGTCCGTTCTAAAGACTGAGTGATTTAGAGTGTTCCATACAATATGGACAAGAGAGTCGGCCGTGAGTGCTACAACCAGACAACATGTCGTAGGCCGGAAAATCATTGATTGTCCACAAGATTGTGGCCTTTAAATTGAAGTTTTGCTTTCGATGACAATCATAAGTGACAGCTCCTTCTGTCCACAATATTTTCAATTCATCTATTAGGGGTCTGAGAAACACGTCAATTTTTTTTCGCGGGCCCTTAGGACCCGGAATAATCATCGAAAGATAAATAAATTCATCTTTCATACACATTAACGACGGCAAATTATAAACTGTTAGCAACACTAGCCAAACTGAATAAAAAGTTGTAGAATGACCAAACAAATTAAAACCGTTCGTACACAATCCCAATATGATATTTCTAGTATCCCTAGCAAATGAATGATAACATGTATTCAAATATTTTCATACTTCACTGTCGGATGGATGAGTCATTACTGTATCATCACGACTTCTTGCATGCCAACTCATGTAGGGGCCCGTCTTTTCCGACATGAATAATCTTTGAAGCTTCGGTATCAGTGGAAAATACCGAAGTACCTTAAACGAGATATTTTTTTATCGGATCGATTTATTCTCCTTGTAACGAGGATGTTGACACACTGAATTTTTATCCAACTACACATTTTCTTTATAATATAAAATGCAATTATTTTGGCACACGTGTATTTTTTCGTACATAAGCCCTAATTTTCTCATCAACTTTTTAGTCTTATAAAAAGTTGGCTCAAAGTTGCTATCAGTAGGCAGCATTCCATTAATCAATCACGCAATCCGATTAAACACAACTCCGCTGATATTATAATCGGTCTTGATGTTCACGAGTTGCGTCATTGCCGAAAACTTAGTGTATTTATGACAATTCTCATACAAAGGTTCATCGGCAGCTTTCAACATCTCATAAAATTCTGTGGCTTCTTTATTCGGTAATTCAATCTCTACCGAAGGTTGTACTTCTGTGATATCAACACATGTAGTATCTGGTGGCACTGACGTCTCAGTAACTGGCCGATCGACATTATCATTCAGTTGGAATTAACCCCCAAGATTATCAAGTATCATAGTTCTAGGGATTAAATGGACTGGATGAAGAAACACCATCAGAGGAAGATTCACCATGTGTCTGAACAACAGGATTGGTCGACGTCCCGACTTCACGTGACTCCCCATGATAAATCCATAGAAAATATCTTGGTACAAATCTTTTGTTATACAGATGCAGAGTGATAGTTTCCCGATTAAAAAATCGTGCATTCAAGCAAATGCGGCACGGACATCGGATTTCATCACCGACACTAACGAATTTCCGATTCAAATAGTTGAAATTTAGGAAGTAAGTTACGCCTAATCAAAACTCATTCGTTAAAGCTCCACAATCATGACGTCGGTACATCCAACTTCGATCGCCCGATATGATTTTGTCAATCAATGATAATTTCTTATTAATGCCTTTAGGTGAGATTGTTCTATTCTATTCGGGATTCATGTTTTTCATATTGCACTAAGTATTTCTTTTAACCGCTAATTTCATTCTAAATTTCGGCAACATCTCCATACAGTTCTCCGAATACGCATATCATCTAGGTGTGTATCGGAGAACAAGAGAGACACAATAGCCTAAATTTAAGAAATTAATGAGTTAACGATTAAAAGAAAAAAACTAAGTGTAATACAAATAACTATATTCCCAAATTATCCAATCAGAGACAATTCAAGGGTTGTATGTCGTATAAAAGATCATCTACTTCTTTTACACGAACATACAACCCCCCGAACGGATCTAAGGTTTTGCTAAATCATATCCAACGCGTTGATGCGTACGTGAAATGTATCAACTCGTCGGATCGATGATTATTTTCTAAATATTTCGATGCCGATTTGAGTCCACAGTGCACGATTCCGGCACGAGTCCAAAGTGGACGATTCCGACGCAAGTCCAAAGTGGACGATTCCGGCCCGAGTTCGAAGTGGACGATTCTAATTAATATAAATCTAAATATTAATAATAAAATTAATCTAAATTAATATAATCTAAACATTTATTTAAATTAGTTTAAATTAATCTAATCTAATCTAAATATCTAAATTAACCTAAATATTTAATTAATCTAAACATCTAAATTTACCATAAAAATATTTAATTAATCTAGAATTAGGATTTAATAAAAGAAAAAAAAATAGGGTTTAAAAAACCCTAAATATTAACTCATTTTTTCGGCGTTGGAGTCCTGTGGACTCCGACCGCCAACCATCGACCGAAACCCTAAACCTAGGATTTCGACTGGTTCTACAATAAATAGGGGGGGTGCTAAAGTTACTTGGAGCGGGCGACGATGGCGGGCGGGCGGAGATCGGTGACAGCAGCAGCAAAGAAAAAGAAGGAGGAAGTGGCGGGCGTGATCGGGGTCGAGTTAAATAAATTTATCAGCAACGGCTCACGTTGCTCACTCATATGTTTGCTAATAAGTAACAGCTCACTTGTCCATTAGTACGTTGTTGTTGATAAGTATTTTATTTTCGCGCTGCGAGCACGCGATCGGCTAAAGAGTGACGGATGCAGTAGTCGTTGCTAATGTGATAATATATCTGCAATGACTCGAGCGGTTGTAACATAGTCGTTGTAGATATATCACATCTACAACGGCCCGAGCGACCGTAAGAATGCAGTTAGAAATTGCAACGGCTTGAGCGATCATTGCTGATCGTCGTTGCTGAATAATATATTTTTAGTAGTGATGATGGTTTTAGTGTGGCTTCTTAGAAATTGACGCTTGATATAGAAATCGGCACCTAGGTGCTTGATTACATGCACCGATTTCCAAGAAATTGATGCCTCTAGCCCAGTAGTGTGTCAATTTTCATTTTAAAAATCAGCTCTTAATCCCACACCGATCATTTTTTTCCTAATCATTATTAGCTATTATAATTAACCGATGAATTATTCATCTAATCTTAGTATTAGGTTTTGAATTCATCTAATTTTAGAACTTTTTAGCATTATTTTTTTAAACAATACTTGGGTACAAATTTAAGGCACAATATCATTTTTTAAATAATTCTTAGATATTGATGCCTATTATAGGCACAATATATTGAATTGTCAATTACAAGACAAAGGAGTGTGGATGGCCCCCTAAAATTATTCCCAATTGATCTCATCCTCCTTTTCCATGCAGCTATATATATAAATGCATGTCTAAGTGGCAAAAAGATCACCAAGCATTTCTTGTTCACATTACACATGATTTTGGCTTTATCTTCTCACGTGAAAAGAGTTACCAAGAAATTTAGCATGTGCATGCCCTCCATTTAAAAAGATTATTACCAAATTAATTGCATGTTTGAATAATTATAAATCATACTAAATAACTAATACAATAAAATGTTCTCGATCTCTTCCTAACAAAAGTCAGATGACAAAACTTGAATGCCAAGCTACTAATTATGTCAAGGCATTGAGGCAAACTGCTGTTTCTTTTACTTTTTGCCGCTTTCACCGTACTACAAATCATTGCAGCCTTTAGACAAAAAGAGACAGATGTGGAGGTCTTTAAAATTAAAAAAAAAAGGGGGGGGGGGGGGGGGGCGGGGCATTAATCATATGCTGACAGCACAAAATCTCTGACCAATATGATGACTAACGCTCTGTTTCATTGCACTAGTAAAAATGATTTATTGTCATGCAAAAATAATAAGCCTTACACATAACCCTTGTTCCTCTAACAAAGGACACTCATATCCCCCTTGTTTCACTATCAAATGTCGGCAAGGCTGTTTTGAGGGGGTGATCTTATCCAAATTCATGGTTTTTGTTTGGAGAAACTTGGTTGGTCCTGAGCCTAATTTTGGATGTCTATTTCATTATTATATATTTGCTGGCGGATTGAGAGGTCAAATGGTGTACTTAGAGAAAATAATGAGGAAGAAACTGGATCATCAGAGGGACCGCAACACGTGGCAATTTTTTGGATGTATCTATTTATTTATTTTTGACTCGTAATGAGAGCAGATTTGAAAAAAGATCTTAGAGTATCTAGGAATGGACCGGGAGGATCTCTTATATAACACTTTTTTTTTCATCGAAAGTTATTTCACAAAGACTTATCATGATAAAAAAAAAGGGGAACAAACACACTTGAAGAGCGCAGTACAACGAAGAGTTGTATATATGCTGCATTCAGAAAGGATGAATCACTCCCGGAAAAAAATCCATTGATTCTCTCTCAATTAGTTAGATTGTAGGTGCGATGATTTACTTCACGGTTGAGATCTCTGATTCAAGTTCAAGATAGCCCAACTGCACTAGGAAAAAGAATAGAAGAAGCATTTGACTCTTTCATGCATACTCCGCTTGGGTCGGGAGGATAGAGGTAGAGCTCCGCTCTTGCAATTGGGTCGTTGCGATTACGGGTTGGATGTCTAATTGTTCAGGCGGTAATAATAGTGTCTTGTACTTGAATCGGTGGCTCATTTTTTCTGAGTAATAGGGAAGATGACCGAAACATGCAACTGAATTAATTCTAATAAAAAAGTGTTTTCTCAAGTAAATAACATATAACCCTAATTAATCTTCAAACTCCAAGCTAATGAAATTTCTCCTGCGCGCTTCTGGTAGATGTTTGAGGCCTCTAATTTTCTTGATCTAATCAAAAATCTTGGCTCAAGACATTTATTTGTTTGTTTTCAATAAAAAAAGAAGGTACAAGGACAATGTAGATTTTGGGAGAACTTTTAGAAATTAATACAAAATTGCATCAAATCTAAAAACCGGCTATGTGTATATAGTGGCATTAAATATCCAGTGACTTGACAGCAATTAAAGTTTTGCCCATATCTTTAGGGAATTGCTTGCTCCTCTAAAAATGTTACACAGAAGATTTTTGTTGAAAAGGAGTACTTCATATGGTTATCTTTATTTGAATGGTCCACGTACGTAAACCAAAAACAAATTGCACATAAACCCCTGTACATTAATTTTATTTATATACATATACTTATTTACTAAATAAGAAGAAACATATGATAGAATAACAAATGAAAAAATATTGAATATAATTTTTTTAATTCAGTATATACTAAATATAACATTAATCTCACATCAAAAGTATATTATATTACGTTAGTTTATAAAACTTAATACATATACTACATACTATCAATTTTTATTTAAGTATTTTAATTGGATCAATGATTTGAATCTAAGAGATTGATGAGATAATTATCCCATCAAAGGTCATGACATTTTTTAATTTTTTTTTCTTTTAATTTCATACATTAAATAAATAACAAATTAAAATTGAATCATCTCTCATCATATTCCTCTTTATCCCTATTATTCTCTTGATCATATTATACCCAAAATTATGCAATTTGGTGCACATAATAACAAATTCATCTAATAATTTAATATTGACATATTGGATAATTGGAATTCTCCACCTTGACTTTATGCTTTTGGACTATAGTGTCCTAATTAAGTTTCTGTTTTAGACCTGCATTATTAAATTTGAAAGATTAGAAATTAGCTAAATGCTACTAAAATGAATTGAACAATACAATCATATATTTTTCTAATCAAAATAATAATATATTACTAATACTAAAATAAAATAAAATAAAATAGTAATCATTAAAAATAAAAATAAAATAAAACACTGTTAACATTTTGTGTTTACTTTTCAATCAACAAAACACATTTGAATAATAATATGTTTAGACTAGAAAAAATTGTGATTAAAAAAACAAATTTAAAATTTCAAGTTTAAACTTTTAGGTTCATCCAATGAATGGAAATACTATACAATAACATATATAAACATTTGATTTTTTTTCAATAAATAATAAATGTCATATTATATTAAAGAAAAAAATTTAACTAAATTATATCATCAATGTAGTACCCGATCATCTAACATCTCATCGAGAATTCAAGAGAGATTTTATTGATTAATAAGAATTAATAGGTGTTTTGTTATCGATTTTAGCTTAAATATTTTAATTAGATGGATGATTCATACATATGACCGTTGATAGATAATTATCGCATAGCATATGATATGCATGTAATGGTAGAAGAAAAAAATGCATACATTGACTAATGAGGGTTGTCCTATTGGCAGGTCATACTCATAACCAAAAAAAGGAACGTGGGTAAAAATAATTGGTATAAGATAGATTTAATATTAAGTAAATGTTGACGAAGTCTACGTAAGAAATGACTACTTAAAAGACGTGTTAAAGTTACTATTAGACCCGATCTCATATGCAGGATTAAGGTGGGATTCTAAAATATATATATTTGATTTGAGTCTTTACGAAAGCGTTAAATTTTAAGTGAGAAAAATTATAATATTCTAGTTTAGTTTAACACGCACAAGTAGGACGAGCAACAGATCAAATACGGTGCAAATATTAAATTATTCGTATCTGCACCGTATCCATTACGGATGTGAATATGAATATTCATATCCGCACAGTTTCAAATGTGAATATCTGCACCGCATTCATATCTGCACCGTATTTAATAAAAAAAATATTAAAATAATATATTTAATTAAAAAAAATTACCAATTTATTAATACAAAGTAAATATATAATATACTTTAAAATTCATCTTGACATGAAATTACCATAGAACTCTTATATATATTAATAATTTATATGGGCAAAATAATAATTCAGAGACGCGGATATGCGGTGCGAATACGGTGTGAATACGTTGTAGATCCACAGTCATATTCGTATCCGCGCGGATATAAATTTTTTAAATCTGTATTCATATTCATATTCATTTTTACTTGCGGATATAGATCAGATACTGTACGGATACGGTTTTTAGTTAATAGATGTGGATAAAATTACCACCCCTACGTACAAGAACTCATAGAAGATTAAGTTGACTAAAAGTTTAATAAGTATATTATTATCAATTTCAACCTAAGTTAATTAAGTGGTCTAGGCTTGTGATGTCGATGAACAGTTATTCCATCAGACATGTTCTAACAATGATAATCTACTAAGTAAATTCCCAATAATTTTCTTTTCCATCAATTAATTAGTCTCATTTTTTAAATTAACCTTTTAAAGAAGACAATATGAACAAAATTTTGCAAGATATTGGACAAGCCAACATGCATGCATAATATACCTGAATTTCTTTAAATATTTTATGTTAATATGTAGAGTCAATTTTTTATGGAAAAACGTCCAATTGGCTTCACTACAAATATTGTGAAAAAATTAGTACATTGATAATTAGGATTAATACAAACAAAACTGTTATCAATTGGCTTGTTTAATTTGCACCTTCCATTTCATGGAATACAATTTTAAGGGACACTTGATCCCACATGCCACTTTGCTCCCATAATTAAGAGACAGATCAACCGTATGCCTCAGATATGATTAAGAGGAGTACAGAGTGATTAAATTAAGCATGTGGTCGAGGCCCCCACATTAATAATTATCTCATTACCTCTCCTTAACCAAATGATGTTCCTTCAAGCATAGGGTTTTGATGACCTTCACAAGTAGTGGTACGTAAAGTCAAAAATCAAATGAACATCGGACACGGGAGACAGGTACATGGCTAGAGATCGGGATCGGGATCGGGAGATAAGAGAAAAAAGAAAAGAAAAATGAGATATAATTTGAGGATAAGAAGAAATTTTGAAATTTATAAAGACAAAAAATGATAAAAATTTAGGATATAAAGATGAATTTTTAATTTAGTGATGAATTAAAAAAGATAAATCTTAAAGACATGACAATTCTAAAAAAGGAGGGGCAATTGTCCCCCTCCCTTTCACGTAGGTTGGCATCTATGAATGCATGTAATGAAATGGTCCACCAAAGGAACAATTTGGGCAAGGGGATTCTATGCTTATTTGCAAATGTTGGTATATTGTATCAATAATTTTAGCCAGGAATAACAGCGGATATATGAATATTACATTATTTCTATTTGCATATCCCCAATTGCATTACATTCTCAACGGATATATATATTTATATTCGCATTGTATACATATGCAGATATCTGCACTGTATTTTTAAATAAAAAATAATAATAAATAAATAATATACATATCAATCTCTTAACACTATTAAAATTTATAAAGTTACCTAAATTTATAATATACCAAATATGATAAGATGTACTATCATATTATTGAAGCAGATCCAGCCTCCCCCCCCCCCCCGCCCCCGCCCCGCGACATTGGTCTCCCCCTTATGAGTATATAATAATTTATATTATATGTATTAATATTTAGTTATATTTGTCTCCCCCCTAATTATTTTTTTTACCGTATAATTTGTCTCTATGATATGCGATTTTATATTTTGCCCATCCTGAGATAATTTTCTGACTTCGCCCCTGCACCAAGATATAATATATTACTATATGATATTTTTGTGACTAATATTATTGATATCCAACCGCTTTGAATCAAATATAATAAACAAAATATTAATATTAAAGAGAAACCATAGTTCAATCTCCAAATTAAGATTAATTCATGCTAGGGATGACAATGATACTTACTTAAGCGGGTACCTGCGGATATTTAGCCATTTATAACGAATACGAGGGTTAATATTTTATCCATGATGATGTTATGGGTAATTTTTCACACATTTAAATATACGCGGAGCTTCATTCCATCGTGGCGGGTATCTATTTTCGATACCCACGAGAAAGTAAACGGATATATGTATTATATATTCTTTCGCGGGCTGGATAACAGGGTAGACATAACGTACTCGCCCCGCCTCGCCCGTCGTCGGTATCTCTAATTCATGCTATAATTGAATTCTCCCTTCCTTGACGGACAGCTTATGCGTCACAACTTGGGAAACACAGTGTCAAGACATAATATTAGCTAGCAAACCAGCCAAAAGCCATAATTATGTTAATCAAATGCCACTTAAGAAATAAGCGACAAATATATAATGCAACGAACAAATACTTAATCAAGTAAGCAAGTAATACGCGTTGTGATGGGGTCCACCGTGGACCGGGATCACACACTGTGTCGGTGGCGTCGACCACGGTCTCGTTTGAGACATGACTTGGAGCTGTGAATTCATGTGGAGGATGAGCGAGCTTGAAATTGACACAGAAAAGTGGCATCAATTATGCAACCTATCATGTGGTTTGATGTTGATTTCTTTGGGCTCAAGTTGGTGTTTTTTATTGTTGACCTTTTGGATCGAATCCAATACCTTGGAGTTTATACTAATTTTTGGAAGTTGAAGGGGGGTGATTGGATGATTCTTCGGACCTTTCGTTAAAATCAAGCTTATATAAGCTGCTATATCTACAGTTATAAAATTCGGATGAGATCAACTTGTCAATTGTCATACTAGCTAGGGAACTCGAAAATGAGTCGCTCTCAAATTGAAAAAATGTTTGAAATGTTATGTTGACATGACTACTTGTTTGAACTACATTACTCATTCCACAAATTATTTTGGTAAAATAATATTTTATTATTAGACGTCAACATCTAAAATTCTACCACCAAGGACACCAGTAAGCCCTGGAATTGCTCTCAAATTAAAATAAACCCCTTTTTACATGCTTTCAACTTTCCAAAAGAGCCTGGAATTGCATGTCCAGTTAATGCAATTATGCAAGGATAATTTCTGCAATAAAAATGAATTTTATTAAACATTGTAGAAATAATAGTGACCTTGCAAAAGCAGAACAAAAGATGTTGTAGGGAAGTGACCCACCGACACTCAAAAAGACAGCGTCCTTGGGAGGAGATGCCATGGCCTTGTTTCTTTCCCAGAATTTTCATGCCGAACAGACAAAATGGAAAGGAGAGAAGAAGGAGAGCGAGTTGAATAATTAGCGGAAGCTTCCAGGGATTTCAAGTTCACAGGGAAAATAAAATTTATGATGCCAGACTCAATAAAATTTCTATAGTGCCTCGTGAACCTAATATTTTTAATATTGAATCTAGAATCATTAATACTGAATTTAAAATAAAAATGTTAGATTTCATTCGTTTGTAATACAAATTTATTTTTATTCAGATTCAATCTGAATTATATTAAGTTTAATTTTAATAAAATTAAATTTATTTTTACGAGAAATTTAGTAGAAATGATTACGGAGCCCAACTTTGTAGAAGTTGCACTCCACTTGTGTCTGCCCTACCATGTCAGTGGGAATGACCATGCTGTCTCCAATTGGAATCTCTCTCTCCCTTTGGCTGTTAGTTTTAGTCTTTTAGTCCTTACCATGCACACACTCTACCTGGATCAAGTCAACAAACATCTAAATGAATCCAATTGATAGCAATATATTTTTAAATCTCAGCCGGTTGGACTGTTAATTTGATGATCAGTCCAACTGATTCAACCAGTCATTTAAATTGGTCGTGTCAATCATTTTTTATCTGGTTCAACCAGATTTAACCAATCCGATTTTGAGGCATGATATGGATCGGATGCAACATCGAATTGATTGAACTGATTAATCTAATCCAAAATTTAAATGGTGCAATCAAAAATTAATAATTAAATTTCAATTAATTAAACATAAAAGTTCTCATTTATTTGAAGGTGCAAATTTAATCCCAATGTTGCCCCTCTACTTTATTTGGATGCATTATTATCCCTTAACTTATCAAACTAGTGTAATGTTACTCCTCAACTTATCAAACTGGAGCAATCTTGTCGTCATGTTAATCCACCATTATAATTCACCTGTTTCAATTGTTTGACTCGAACACATGACATTTCAGTCATAAAATATTGACATGTCACACCATACGTGGCATAATTAAATAATAAAAATACATAAACTAATCATTAAACTCATATTAAATAGAATCATAATTGAGCAATATTGCATTTATGAGGCTCTTCAACATAAACTTATTAAATCATAAAAAATATTGTAGGACCACCAAAAAATATTATAGGATCATCAAAAAAATAACAAAAAATTATCACCCAAAATATATCTACCCCACATATCCAAAAAAATTATAACCATAAAAATAATAAAATCTCTGACAAACAAATACTATACCAACCAAATAAAGTATCATTATCAATAATTTCTCTCTTTTGTTGTCTCTGTTCGTGCTCTCTTTCAAGTGAAATCCAAAATTTGTTCTCCTTGAAGATATGTTCTTTATTTGCACAATCATTTCTAATATTGTATCATATTGTATTTCATTCTTATAATTTTCTCATCCAATTATTTATTCTCATCATCATAGAGCTTGGACTGAACTAGTTCCATTGAGCCCAACCAAATCAAGCCCATCAAGCACCCCGCACCCTTGGACCTGATCCAAACTAAACTGAATGGCTCCTTGAGGTTCATTTAGTTTCAAATTATCAAATCAAAAATGGAAAATAAATATTAGCTTGAAGCTTAAACAAAATAATAATTTTGAAAAACGAATAACTAGATTTGGTTTGAATGTTCGGATTGAACCAAAAATAGATATATCCATCCAATTATATTTGGTAATGCAAGGTGATAGGTTTAGTTAGATTACACTAAATATCATATTCCCCCGACATCCAGGCTTTTGGCTCCTCTTTTGGCACACTAGCGTCCATTAGGTTCAAGGAAATCCGTGAAAGATTTTACTACAGAAGATGCTCCACTAGAAACAAAAGCTACAGACAATTTTTGTTTTAGCGTTAGAATATGGAAAGTTGTCAAGTTTGGAATGTGGACAGATTAAATAGCAAGGGTAAAAGGAATTGTTTCAGCCAGTTAATATGTAATTAGATTGCCATAATAACAATAGCTCAAAACTCCAGTAAACATCAAGGAGTGGACAAAGCTATGGCATACACTCGTAAAACATTGTTTGAATGTTTTTTACCAAAGGTTTCGGAGGAATTGGTCTTGGCATGACAAAAGTTCAACAGTAACAAAAGCATGAGTAATGTTGCTATTTTAGAAGTATATGCTGCCACTGCTCAGATAAGCATTCATCCCAATGCAGCATGATTCTCTGCCGACAATGGTGGTCATTCTGTCATCACAGGCTTGTTCTCATTTGCTTTAGGTCTCTGCTCCTTTGGCTTCTGCTCTTCAGATTTCCTATTTTATAGGAAGGAATACATTATACATGTCATTAGTTGCTAAAAATAAAAGAATATTCAACTCAGACCAATCTTGTTTTAGGCATTGCCAAATAAAATAAGTCTTAATTACAGTTTACTAATGGATAAGCTGAATTTAGGTTACCTATACTTGTATTACACTATTACTTAACAAAAGTAATTAGAACTTTTGGCATCACCGATAAGCGTACCCGTCCCTGTGGCTATGTAAACTTAAAGACATGATTTTTTAATCACAGTGATCCTATGTTTAACACTTAACACAAAAGCAAATTTCCTATGTTACTTCTTACATGTTTATTTTTAGAAAACAAGTGGATAACATAAAAAATAATGCAGTAGAAGAAACTTTGTTAATTATAGGTGGACAACGTAATAAAAAAATCGAATGAAGGCAAAACTTAAAATCAACTCATTCACAAATGGAAAACTATAATTAAACCTAATTTTTAAGACTACAAACACAAAGTAGGATGCAGTATACGGTATACCAAATGTAGAAGAAGGAACCAGTCAAAAAAGTGGGGTGGAATATTATAACTCGGAGAGGACATTTTACTCAATAAACTAACTCTTTAAAAAAAACATAATATGCATTTTCTTCAATGAAGTTTTCAAGTACTAAACTAGCTCATAATCTAGTCAGGTCAACTGCACTATCTCGACAGGAACGTATCTATCAATAGCTTGGATCAATTAACTTTCTGATTTTGTATTGGCACATCATTCTTATAGCTCCATTTTATGTCATACTATTATTCATCACTACTAATGGAATCAAATTTTCCTTTTGTCAAACTCACTGATCCTCAATATATGTACTTCAAAAAACTAAAGAGTCAACAGGCAAACTCAAATTCACTAAATATGAAGCTTGCCTACTAGATGCCTAGTTTATCTCCAAATGAAGAACATTCATATAGAAATAAAGACTACGAGACTACTAAGCTAAATACAGATCATGATCACCCTTTTGCATGATTTCTTTCTTTGAGGCACACAGGATTGCACTAAATACTACATTTTGTTATGAATATGGGCAAATGCTGCGCTAAGAGATTTTGCAACAAACTTTCTCCTTAAATATCATAGTTATATAGTCTTGCCTGGCCAAACCAATCAAATTGGAAAAAACCAAGTACTAAAACACGGTGTTTTAAACACCCAGCAAAAACCAAGTACTATAACACCCAGCTGGAGCTGATTCATCAAGAGAGCTGGGAACAAATTGAATAGGGTGGATATGTAAAACCAATCCTATTTTTCAATGAACCGGCTGGACCGCTGAGAATCGATCAATTTGATTTAACTTGAACTCAGCTCAGTTAGTTAATCTTAATATAACCAGACACAAGTTAAGCTAACTTGGGTTCGAATCAATTTTAACGTTCAGTTTATCTCATTTCATATGCTTAAAGTTGAGTGATTCTTCGTCTGCAAAACCAGGTGCTTATAATAGTAGGAGACTAGCATAAAATCTTTGAAACCAGAGATGTGGGACTAAACTTTCACATTCAATGACATAAGAATCAAAAACCAATAAAACATATGTCATGTATGAAGACGCAATGTGTGACTGAACTTTTTCTTCTTTATCCTCTTTTGCCTTCTTTATCTCTCTCTACTTTGCTTCTTCTACACCTCTGTCTTTTCTTTTATATATTGTCCCCCAACTTCATCTGTTTCATAAGTTCTTTAATATTTTAGTATAAAAAACATGTTGTATGGCTTGTTGATCCACATGTCTGACCAATAAAATGATAAACCAGTGAATTGAGGCTTGATCAAGTCAATGTTTGAGGTCGGTTTCTAAAAGTATGTTAAATAACAAGTAATACATGATAGAAATGCTCCTCAAAGTATGAAGTATGAGTAATGTTTAACATAATATAAATTAAAAACCAAAAGATATACAGCATTTGAGATCAACTAAATATCTATGGTTAAGATTAAAGAATCTTACACAAACTTGATCTACTCAATTGTTTGCAGCACACAAGACACATGATAATGGAGCACACATCAATCACATTAAAGAAGCATGGATCCAATGTCGGTAATATATATTTCTTGCATTTACAAGAAATAAAATGACATAATAAAATTTCAAAAAAAAAAGAGGATTATTCATCAAATAAATTTTAGAAAAAAATGATGATACTACTACATCTAAGCAAAGAGGAAGGTGAAGTTTTGCAGTGAAAGAAAAAAATGAAAGAGTAAAGATAGAATTGATAGGACAATAGGAATTAAAAATCAAAGAAATCTCTTAATTTAAGTTTCTTACAATCAAAAGGTTAAATGAAGTCCCAAGTCCACACCTTGAAATAGGAAAACACCTTGTAGGCTTGTAATCCATCATTCTATCTCATTGTGAATACATGTCTCATACTCAATTAGCAATCTCACAATTTCCATTATAGTCAAAATTGTGATATGAGCTGTGCAAATAGGCAAACCTACCAATTACCTGGACAAATTCGATGACTCAATTTGACTCAAAAGTTGAATATTTAAACACAGTTGACTTGATGAGTTGAAACGATCCAGATGATTTAAATATCAATAATTTAGAAATGAATACATTCCAAAACCAAAACCTGCTCTCCTATTAATTCTATTTTTCCTTCTTCTCACAGTGTTGACTTCTCAACTTCTCTCCATACAACTCCTCACATCTACAGCCAACCTTGTCAGAGGCCTACCTCTGGCTAAGAAAGCATACAGTGTAGGAAAGTAAAAAATAACTATTTGACAACTTGATATGAAATCCAAAGAGAAAAAAAGATACAACCTTAATAAGCAAAGCAAATAATGCTAGAATCAATTTAGTTTTAAATTAAGATACTTGAATAATATCAAACAAAAAGGTACAGTTCTACCCCTTTCAGCTGTTTATTCAATGTAAAAGATATCTATTTCATGTGCTTTCATCTGAATGAAATCACAAGTGCAAATAATATAACCCCAGTGGACATTAAGACTTAAGCTATATTGCTAGGCTAATAAATATATTATATATCTAACTAATCATCTCTGCTTTGTAATGGGTTGCATTTCATTCTTTTGCTTCTTCTTAGTGAAACGGTAAATTAAATCTTCATTGTTCCTAATTCAGGATTTCTATCATGAACTTTATGCTTACAGGAGTTAATTAACTGCATTAGTTCTATTATAAAAAAATAATAATTCTGCTTGATTCACAAGCACAAAGGTCATGTGTTACCGCTAAATAGAAATTTCATAGCCTTCAAGCATGCTCTAATCTAATAAAGAGTCTTGCTGAATCTCGAGTACCATTTTAAAACTACTACCTTAACCACAATTATCAAGCGGCCAAGGATATAGACTTTTGGAGAAAAACATAACCATCATACGTCTATCTAGGATCGTGACTCGAAAAAGTCGTGCTAATTTATCGAAGAATTAAAACTCTTGACCCAGCAAGGCATCTAAACGTCACAAAAGCGAATCGGTAAGAGGTACGGTGAGGAAAAGATAAGAAAGAATCTATACCGCTTGTCAGCTGCGCTTCCGCCCTTCTGGCTGAGGAAGGAGCGGAAGAGAGAAGAGTTGACGTCGTAGATCATGGCTCTATGGATTAGGGCTTCTTCCTTTCCTTCGTGCTGTAACAGGCGCAGGAAACTTCGAGGCGTTTGATGAATCAAGGGGCATTGATACAAGAGATGGAGGTATTAGTCAGAGTTGAGCCGACGCGGTCTAGCCCGGGTGGGTTCGGCGCGGCTCGGCCCAAATTTTACCCACGGCATCCAAAGATAAGAATAAAATGAAAAAGGAATGACTCAGACTGGACCTAACTTGGCCCAGCCGGTATTGGTTCGGGTTGGCTTAATTCTACTCGCGGCTCATGCTTTGGTTCACTGTTAATGGTGAAGTTTCAGTTTGATCCTGGGGGAGCGTTTGGTACGTTTCAGTTTAAAATTATTAAGAATCTATATTATCACTTAATCACTTAGATAGATTATATTTTTAAAATTATTAATAATATTATATTATCATATTTGGTCTCTAGTAATTCATATTATCTTATTTAGTATAAAAAAAATATTATTGAGAAATTTATATTTTTAACTAAAATACCATCAAATAAAATTGGATAATTATGTACCTATGTTGGTCAAATAAATAAACAAATAAATAAATAAGTATTAATAATAATAATAATAATAATAACAATAATAATAAATAAAATAAATAAATATGCAAGGAAGGCAACATCAGGTGAGGAGGGCACCGGAGAAGATAGCAGCGCGTGAATGAGATGAGGTGAAAGTTTTTTTGTGTTAATAAAAGTTATTTTATTGAGGGTATTTTTGTCAAAAATAAAAAATAACATTACCACTTTAGTGGTAATCCACGTAGCCATCTCATTCCTTGATAATGTGAATTACCACTTGAGTGGTAATATAAATTATCATAGGTATCTAGATTATCGGTAATCTGTTTCAACAAAATGCGATAATCTAATGGGTCCAAGAAATTTTAGTTTAGATTATCGATAATTCATCTGAATTATTTCATACCAAACGTCCTTTAATATCTCACGAAAGTTTAGCTTAATTTAGCCACGTAATAAAAAGGTTTTTTATTTTAATTTGATTTAAAATCTTATAATATGTTAACATAGTCTCAATTTTAAATATAAATCATTACGTAATCCAAGTTTGATCAGTCCATCGATTTTAATATAATATTTTGACCAATTTTTATAATTTAATTTAAAACTGAACTCGACAACTTTTATAATTTAGTTTCAGTTCGTGTTCTTGAAGTTCAAAATTTGAACAATTTGAGTCTCATGTGTTAAAAATATCAAACTCTTCCTCAAATTTTTTAATTTTATTTTCATTTAATCATAACTTAATTTTGTTTCAATTTGACTCTTGAAATTTTCATCTTAACCCTTTTTCCTTTAAAATACTCATAATATCTAAGGATCCATTTATTTCGCATTATTTTTAAATATTAGACTAGACAACATCTCTTGTATTCATTTGCAAAAGATTATTATGGATAGAACAAAAACTATGCACGGGAAAAGGGACTGGTATGATACAAGAATAAAAATTGTAGCAATACATTCAATCTATCACTAATCTAATTAACTTTTTATTTTCACTTGATGGTACGTTCTTATCTCGTGTCCTAACTGTACGTGGCTACAAAGCGGCAACAAATATAGGACATTACTAAATTTATTGTCTAGTGCTATGCATAACGAATAAGAGATAATTTCTTGTACTATCTTGTGCAACCTTATATTGTATTAACCAACTTTATATTATTCGGAATAATTTGCGAAATGAATGAATCTTAAAATTTTTTATCACTTCTTAACTATATACATAACACTTATTGTTTAAACGTATAAATAACATCTTACATTTTTTCACAAGTAGTAGTAGTTGAATGGAATATAAAATGTAAGAAGTTAAACCAATTACAAAGAGATTATGATAAATAAAATAGATTTATTTGACTATTAATGTTTGCAATATATAGACATAAATGTTGATTTATTTTCGGACCTAAACAACGCGAAGTTCATGCATAACTAAAAAATGACAGAAATTTAGACGAGCCAAATGATCAAACTAAAATGAAATTGAAAAACTTCGATGATGAAATTGATATTTTTAATTTTGAACGGTTAAATTGGTAAATTTTTAAAACTTCAAGACGTACCTAAACTGAAATTAATTTTACTAATATCGAATTGCAAAATTATTTACTAATTTTTTAAATGTGGAATGATAAGGATTATACATGGTTTGCTTCATTCGCTTCGCACTAGTTACTTTTCCTTGGAAACTAGATGAAGTTGTATATATCATGAATTCTTTTATTTTGACAATACATGTCTGTATCATATGTTCTAACCTAATACCAAATGCATGCCACAATTAATTATATCATCCCTTTCAATTCAGCTATTCCATGTCATCTCAATTCAACCAATGATTGTTTTTCTGATATCAACTTCTCTGTGGTGCAGAGGATAGTGTGGAAAAAGACATGTCTTGGTGGACGGTGGTTTCCCCGCGCAAGGCCCCTCGGCATGTCTCCTTCGCAAATGCCCCGAAACCATCTTCAACGGCCTGGATTGGTTCTCGCCGCTCTTTTGCTGAGGTCATTCGATTTGGTATGCACCTCCCGCCTCCCCCTCAATCTCACTCTGCCTCTCGTCCTCAGGCCAGTTCTCCGTCATCCACTGTTTCCGCTCCCTCCGTCATCCCTTCGTCTTCATGGCTGCTGCTTTAACTGTGCTCGCCCTGGCCACTTTGCTCGTGAATGTCCGAGTATGCTTTCTCTGCAAGCGAGAAGGGCATTCCAGTCGCAACTGCTCTCTCTACCGGAAAGCATTCTCCATGCATTCCTTTAGAAACCATCCTTCTTCGCAATCTTCTTCGCCCCCTACTGCCAGGTCAGCACACTGCCCCCTCCCGGCTTTAAATGCCACTACTCCATCTGCATTTAAGAATAGGATGCCAAATGTTTCTTTAAATTCTGGCACATCCACCGTTCCTCCACGACCCGAGAGGAACTCCATGGCGGATCACCCGCAGTTCTCCCATGCGCACATTCCTAACTCTGAGGCAATCAATGAGCGGGCTCTCTTCCTGAGTTCCCGCTGCATCCTGGTCTCTGCTTGCGGCCAGTTGCACCAGAACGCAAATGTTGCCGGCTTCCTTGCCCGGCAGTTCGACAACTACAGGCGGCATCTTCATCTTTGGGAGCAGCGGGGCCTTGCTGACGGAAGATACCTTATTACCACGCAGAAAACTGAAGATTCTTATTATAAGAGGTGGCTGTTGCGCTCCGACCGCATTCAATGGAATCATGTCGTCTTATTGATCGCCGACTGGAAGGCAGATGAGGTACTCGAGCTGGTCGATCCTCCTGAGCTCCAGGTTGGATTGGAGTTGCGCGGATTGCCACTTCTATTCTGGAACGTGGAAACCGCGATTGCCCTTACAAGTCCTTTTGCTTGCTTCGAAGCTATGGCAGCATCCTCCATCGACCTTTCAGATCCCAACTCCTGTAAGGTGCAAGTCAAGGTCTGCGCCCTTCATTTGATCCCCCGCTTCATAGTAGCCGAGGCCGACTCTTGCCGATTCACCGTGGAAGTAGGGATTGCTTGGCAGTTGGCAGCAATGGACTGGCAGCGAAGCATCGAGGGTCGCCTCTCAGGATGTTGCGCACGAGGGCGGTGACGACGACCTTGGCTCCGGCTCTGATGCGAGCTTTGAGTACGACCCTTCGGAAGGTAGTTTTCCTGGCGGCGGCGGTTCAGAGCATATCTCGGTGAGCTCGGATTCCTCAGGCTCACCTTCTTTCTCTGGCTCAAGGACGCGTGGGGTCCTTCCCTCGGCTGCCTCCCTGGCAGGATCCAAAATCATGGCCCCTCCGCCGGAGGGCGCCTTGCGCCCCAACTCCATTCTCCTCCGAGGGCTTTCTCAGCGGTCGACGGTGCCGGCGCGGTTACCTCGAGGGCTCTGCTGCTCCCTGCCTAATCGGGATAGGGTTCTGGAATCGATGAAGAAGAAAGATGCGCTCCTTTCCTCTTCGATGTTATCTGACCCGATCTTGCCGCCGACCTCAAGTTTTCGTCCCCGTATTGTACCCGAAGATCTTGCTGTCAGCGCTGGAGGGTCTACTTCGGGCTTGGTCATCCCCCCTTTCATGAAGCAGATCAGAGAGCTTGCCTCTCTCATGCTTTCTGCTCTACCCTCTCTGAACCTGCAGCTTCTGAAGCGTTGCCTTTTTGCGGGTGTATACGCTGCGGGTTCTGAATTATGGGGAAGATTTATTAAAGTCTGATGATTTGGGAAAAAGTTGCGTGAGTCAACTTTAGACGGCAGCTGTCCATTTAATTGGAGCGGGTATTCCCGGTGCTGAGATCGGATCTCCTGGATCTGCTTGGCTGCGACTTTTGCTGCTGGCTGAGCCAACTAGTGGGGGCCAATTCCTAGATTTGAGCCAGAATCAATTCCTTCAGCACGTGAACTGCCTCATGCCTCACGCGACCGACCACTCGCTGGGCTTCAAGCGATCAGGCGCTGACCAGGTTGATCAATAAATGACCCAGCTGTATCCTATATTGAGCATTCTCCCTCGCGGCGCCCGAGCTGGTGTGGATCGGACCATTTCCTCATGGGCTGAATCGGGATTGGTCCGGTCCTCTTATGATGATGCTCGGGTGGAGTCAACTATGAATGAATGCATCACTTTGGTCCAAACCAAAGTCGGTAAATTGCCGAAGAAATATGCTATGGTGGTCCGTCGGAGCTGCAGACTGTCAACAAAAATTGCGGGTTCCTCCATCATGAAAGCGACTTCCAAGAAGGCGGCACATAGTGAAGGTTTTTCTCGTGCCTCGGATCCCCCACCTAGCCATGAGACCCCGGATGCCTCGGAGCTCGGGTCCTTCGAGATTGGCATGGATATCGGAATCCCCTCCATTCTCATGAAGAAGATTGTCGTTTTGGGATTTGATCTCGCTGCTTTCGAGGATCGTGTTGTCAGTGCTTTGGGCACTATCTCTGTGTAACCCCTTAGGGGTCTGTCTCTGCCGTGTCGTTTAACTGTTATCATGTTTCACAATTTTGGAACGTACGAGGGCTTTGTCGGCTCACCAAGCGTTATATGGTGAAACAATGTACCAGGGAGTCCAGATGTAGTGTTGCTTTCCTTCCAGAAACTAAGTTGGTTGATTGCTCTAGAAGAATTGTTAGACAGCTTTCTGGCTTCGCTTTCGGTGATAATTTTCGAACTATAAATGTTGTCGGCCTTTCGGGAGGGCTTCTCGCTGTTTGGGATTCGGCTATCTGGACTTGTTCAAATTGTCATATTGGAGGTTGGTTCATTGCGTTGACACTGACCCTTAATCACTCCTCCCCTGCCTTCTCCTTCGTGGTCATAGGGGTTTACGGCCCCCCTTCCCGCGCTTAGAGGCCGATTTTCATTCAAGAGTTGCGAAGTTATATCTCGGGATGTTCTGAGCCTCTCCTGATAGGGGGGGATTTCAACATGACTATTCATAACGAGGAGCGTCTTAACTGTATGGGTAACTCGGTGGATTTGCGCAATTTCTCGAGATTCATAGCGGATATGGGACTCATTGACACCCCTCTCTCAGGCAGTCCTTTCACGTGGACCAATAATCAGAATCCCCCTTCCCTAGCCAAGCTCGACCGGATTCTCATCAGCAACTCCCTTGCCTTGGCATTCCCAGAGCTCTTTGGTAGGGTTGGAGATCGAAAACTTTCTGACCATCATCCATTGATTCTTCGGATGGCTCCGGACCGTCATAAAGGCATACCACCTTTTAGGATAGAAATCAGTTGGCTTCTATGCGATCAGTTCGGTGATATCATCAAAGCAGGTTTATGCTCCCCGCATAACAGGATTTCTTCCTTATCTGCTAGTCAACAAGCTCCAGCTCTAACTAAATGGCTCTCTAATTGGAAGTCGCTCAGGCGTATTATTCTCGACTGGGATAAGACCCGAAAGCGCAAATGGAAGGAGAAAAGAATCCGTGCTGAAGACCGTCTTCAAAACCTGAATCAAAGAGCTGATTCCTCCTCCTTATCCTCTGCAGAGCTCGAAGAGTTAAAGCAAGCCAAAGCCTTTCTCGACAAAGTCTACAATAACGAATGTATTTATTGGAGACAAAGGGCTAAGCAACGATGGCTCCGAGAGGGAGATCGTAATTTCATATATTTTCATTTATGTGCTTCCAACGAACACCGCCGCAATCTTATCTCGACTATCTCAGTGTCTGGTACTCTCCTATCTAATTGGGGAGACATAGCCTCGGCCTTCAGAGACTTTTATGTTGGACTTCTTGGTAGCAACGTATCTCCCCTGCTCCGTCCCAGATGGTCTGCGCTTTATCAAAATTCTCATATGGAGCATCTTCCCCTGGACGACCCCTTCACTATGTCGGAGGTCTACGACGTTATCAAGAATGCCAAACACTTCAAATCTCCTGGACCTGACAGACTTACTATGGAATTCTACTCAAAGTTATGGCCTATCATTGGCGATCAGGTTCTCAACATTCTCTTGGAACTTCAACGGAAGCTTGAACTCATGAGTCGCAGCAACAAGGCCTTCATTGTCCTGATCCCAACAACTACTAGAGAGAACTTGGTTGCAAACTTTAGGCCTATTAGTTTGGAGAATAGCATTATCAAACTATTCTCTAAACTGTTGGCCAACCGGCTGGCCTCTTTTATCCCTTCTATGGTGGATTCTAATCAAGGAGCTTTTATCAAAGGTAGAAGTACCGTAGATTGTTTCATGATGGCTTCAGAAACCATCTGGGGCTGCAAGAGGCTGGATCAAGATGTGTGTGTGATTAAAGTGGATTTCGAAAAAGCTTTTGACTCAATTAATTGCGACTTCTTGATTCAGCTCATGGCTGCTCGCGGATTTTCCCCTAAATGGATTTCTTGGATACATCATATTCTTGCTACGGCTGAGTCTGTTTGTTCTATTGATCAATGGAAAGGAAGGCATGCCCTTTCGTCATAAGAGGAGGATGCGCCAGGGGAACCCCCTCTCTCCCCTCCTATTCAACCTTGTAACTGACTCTTTGTTTAGACTCATATCCAGAGCAGCGGATCAGGATATGGTGACAGGGGCTCTTCACTCTTTTCTGCAAAAGAGCATTTCACACATCTTCTTTGCAGACGATCTTCTTCTCTTTAGTAAAGCTGATGAGGCCTCGCTTGGAAACCTCAGTCTTATTGTCAAATGCTTTGAATTGTGCTCGGGACTGAAGCTGAACTCTAACAAGACCAAGGTGATCCACATCGGCGGCAACAGTGCAAAGGTGACTATGGCTGCTAATATCTTTGGATGCACAGAGGGTACCTTCCCCCTTACTTATCTGGGGCTCCCTCTAAGAGCCGGTAGACCCACTAAGGCTGATTGGTCCAAGCTCATTGCTAGAGTGGATTCCACTTTGGCCTCCTGGCAAGGACCCCTACTCTCAAGAGCAGGGCGCCTCACTCTTGTCAACAGCGTGCTTACAAGTCAAGCTTCATATTTCTTCTCTATTTTTCTAGCCCATCGTTGGGTATGCAACCAAATTGATCGACGGAGACGAACTTTCTTCTGGACGGATCATGGGGAAGCCTCTCCTCAGGGAAAATGCTTGGTCAGCTGGGAAGCCCTAACTCGGGACCGAGCAGATGGAGGCCTTAGCATTCTCGACCTACCTTCTCACAATCGAGCAAGACTAGGCAAATGGATCTGCAAGCTATTTGATCCTGGGGGACTTCCATGGCAGCACATACTCTCTTCCTTATATCCGAAATTATTCGAGTTCAGCACGGATAACCGATACAGTTTGTCTCACGTGTGGAAAGATATAAGTACCTTATTTGACGCCCTGCGGCCCTCAATCATCCTCAAAGTGGGGGAGGGCACCCTGCTCCGGCTTTGGCACACCCCCTATTTTGATGGCTCTCGTCTGCGGAATCGATACCCGGCCCTCTTCTCGGCCGCCTCCTCTCCAAACATCAGTTTTGCAGTAGCTAGGAATAGGGACTCCTCGGGACTGGTGCTAGGTTGGACAATCAACTTCAGATATCTTGTGCCTTCTACCTTGATTAACAATCTCATTCATGAGTTAGAGCCGCTTCTCTTCAATTCCGGTCTTGATCTGATTTCGTGGAAATGGAGTATTAATGGTGTTTTCTCTACAAGGGCCTTCTATTGCATCCTGAATTTTAGAGGGATAAGAGATCCTAAATCGCCCTTCCTCTGGCAGAAAGATTGTCCTTCAGCCTGTTCGATGCATAGCTAGCTGGTTGAGCGAAAGAGACTCCTTACCAAAGACAGACTTATTGCCGGGGGCATGTCAGTATGTCCGAACTGCGTTCTTTGTTCCAACAGTTATGAGTCTCACAGGCACATATTCTCGGAGTGCTCTTATACCTCAGAGGGGTGGACGCGTTTTCTCAGCCTGACCAACCACCGCCCCTTTTCACTAAAATATAGACCTTGGAGAACTCCCTCTTCAGGACGAAGCGAGGAAAGGCTGCAGCGTTTCAGGCTGATTATGATATGGAGGCATAGGGTCTGTCATGAGCATAATGTAAGACTATTTGATAACCGCAGCCGGTCTTGCTCGGAACTCGCCTTTGAGGTTGCGGCGGCTTTTGACCTCCTAGTATAGCTGGTTGCGTTGGTTTGATCGTTTCAAAGGTTATTTTCATTATATTATTGGTTTTATTTTTATCTTGAAATAGATTTTGTATTTTCACCTCCCCTCTCCTCTTACTTGTATTCTCTTCATTTCTCTTGAATTGAATACAAGTATTCTAAGTTCAAACAAAAAAACTTCTCTGTGGTGCCACTCATTGCTTGAGCAAGTGTGCCTCGTGAAGAATGAAGATTTGGCAAAAGCCCAACAAATTATATTTGTGCAAATTGTTCCTCATTACTTAGTTTCCCTCTCTAACAGAGCATTCTTTTTTTTATCCTTTTCCAGCTTTACAACTCAATGCAATGGCCTGCATGTGGTTCATGGTCACACTGGGACCACATTTGCAGTCTGCAGTCTTGGGTTCCATTCCATGGAGCTCCACCTCATTCCCTGTGGTTACTTGTACTGGTGATCGGAGAGTGGCACGCTGTCTCTCTCTTCTTGTTTATTAAGTAGCTAACTTGGTGGGTGTACGTTCGACTTGTCAATTAAACAATATCCGAGAAGATCACAAGCTTGCAAATGCTTTCACGAGTGAGATTTTATAATTTAGCTGGATGAAGCTAGCTAGCATCTTCTGCATGTTCCATGCCATGCATTTCAATGATTAAGTGTTTGACCTATAAGCTATTGCCAAACTGGATTTGTGTCATACTTTGTCCTCATTTATTTCATCAAACAAATATTAGCTGTTCATCTATATATATATATATATCATCATTGCCTAACTTATGCTTGTTTCGATAAATCCGGTAGAATAATATCAATTTGTTTCATGAATGAGGGAGAGATTAGACAAAAAGAAAGAGATATCATCTTTTTGTTACTCCAAATTGAAGTAATGAGAGAATATTACTCCTAACTCAAAACTAGGGGTGAGCCTTTCCTCATATGCCTATTTGTTCAACTCCTCTTATGTCATTACGGTGAAGGCAACAAGGTAATTGGTGATGGGCTTTGTATGTGTTGTGCCAAGAATTTAACCACTAACGATGAGAATATGATCTGTAAATTGAGTATCTTTACGTAAACATATCTCCCGTGTTATCTGGTAGTATCGACAGGAGCGAGTCGAATTGCCAATTATCCAGTATTGCAGCCCACTGCGCACAATCCATGTTGCAATTTTTGCTTTGGGAAGGTTCTAAAGTAACAATGTCGCACAAGAAAACGCAGACAAAGTTTGGGACAGGTTGGTGTGGCCATTGAAAGAACTCCTCCGTCCATTCAAGAGATAAATGTCACCAGTTTTATACTCTTCATGCACTTCTTGTCGCTGCTTTTCTTTTCCTCCTCCGCTGTCTGCGTCAGAGAATGAGTCCAGAGTACAACCACCCCCCAATTGATCCCGGTTGTACATGACATCTCTGTCTACGCTCGCCGAAACCATAAATGGAGTACAAATACACGAGACACGGGAGTAATAAGAATCGTCATGAGCCTTTGGCGTTATTTAAGACAAGCCTCCTCTATTCCCGGGGGAATGGGGAAGACTTCGATGCTTTGAGACTGTTACAATCTGCTTCGTAACGTCTCGTCCAGAGTTCCAGGCTTCCAGCACGTCGCCAGCGGTGGCCAACTTGTTCTGGAGGCACCGCATTTGGGTTTACGCTCTTCATCTCGGAGGAGCTCTCAGAGGAATCGAAAAGGGACCAAGGGAGGGGTGGCGATGGGGGTTCTGCGAGAGGGTTGGTGGAGCTGCTTCTGCTCGGGCGGAGGAAAATCGGAGAGGGTCAAAGGTGGCATCTTTGCCTCCAAAGGTCCTTCCTTGGCCGCTATCTCCTTGGTCGGCGGCGGCGGAGGAGGAGGTTGGGGCGGGGATGCAGGAGGGACTGGGTTCCTCATCCACCGCAATCTTCTTCTCACGACTCACGCCAACCTCCCTACGGTGGCAGCCGCTGAGGTCGCCGAGATCTGCCTCTGCCATGGCCGTCTCCCTGCCAGACTAGTGCCCCAAAGGTCAATCACTAACCTTATTAGGGGAATGTTCTTAGTTTGTGCTCTTTTCTTTCCTTCTTTTGTTATGATGCTTGATTTCTTATCTTTCAATTTGTCGCACGAATTCTTGTATATTTTGCAAAAAAGAAAGAGAAAAGATTTGATTAAAAACTTCAGCTTCATCACTTAATTAGATTCCCCTTCTCTTTTCTGTGAATTATCAGATTATTGAGATTATCCTTAAAAGGCTTTTTTGTATGTTCTTTGTACCATTTAGAACATCATCTCACCACAAAGCTTTTTGTCAGAAGGAAATTCTACACCCATCCTTTTCTTTTGATCGGGATATTTACATCCCTCCATGTTAGCTTGTCACAAAATGTTTTTCCTCTATTTAAAATAGATGCCTGTCTTCAGTTAGCTTCTAACTGGAACTGGAGACATGGTAGATTACTGATGGTTAATAAGATTGGAATTTGATGATGCATCATGGTATTTGTTCCATGGTCTAGCTTGTAACTGTTTATCGGAATTTATCTGTTGTTCTTCCAAACTATTCTGATACTTTTTCCACAGGTTGATGGATCATTCATTTGTTGGTGTAGTACTTTATTAGATATTTATCTCCTTAGTTTAATCTGAACTTATTGAACTTATTGCTTTATGGGCGTCATACCATATTTAGTTTTTCGGCAATGATTACTCTATAATTAATATGATTATCTGAATGATCTTTTTTCATTGTGGATGCATATTTTGACCCCATAATGGTTGGGTTATGATTGCCCATAAATATGGATGCCTCACTTTCACCTTGCTTGTTTGGCTGTAATAACAATAGAGGTTGTCGATACATCCTATTAGTATGAAATTCATGGAGTTAAATTGCAAATCTTAGCATGATTTAAATCTAATCATGGACATACATTAGCGATTATTATTATTTTTCAACTTTAAAAGATCAACATGAAGATCATTAAATGAAGATAATGGTGATTTTACAATATTACGATTTATGAATGTATGTTGTTGATATATAGGATATTGCTAAGAAGTAAATCATGCTTGTAGTGTAGTCATCTTTGTGCTAAATTGACCTCTTTACTTGGCTTGTCAAACGGTGATATATATTTGCCCTATCTTCTACTCATGGTTTAAAAATCGTGCCGTTTCGGGTGGTACAGTCGGTTTTTACTCATTTTTTAGAAAATCGAAAATCAATATCCGGTATCGGTCGGTACCGGGGTGTACCGGTCGTACTGAGCGGTACTGCCCGGTATGGCCCCAATGGCTAATTTACTAGCCGTTGGGGTCTTTTCCCAACGGCTCCAAACTATTCTATAGCCATTTGGACCTTTTTTTAGGAGGAAGGGGTATTGGGTTATATAAACATCCCAAACCCACCATTTCACCGTCACACACTCTCCTAAGCTCCCAAACTCTCTCAAATACGGAAGTGGCGCCGAAATCTCAATCCGATGTCACATGGCGGCATTGTTGTGAGTTGGAGAAGAAGCACCACTAACAATATCTCCATTGTGATTTCATTTCCCTTGGTGGAGGAATCACCCAGTTGAAGCAACATTTGGCCGAAGAATATCCTGACATAGCCAAATGCAACAAAGCACCAGAAGAGGTCCGAATGCTCTTCAAGGAGTTGCTTGACAACAAGTGAGAGCAATGTGTTCGGAATGTCGAATAAAGATAAAGAAAGAGTTCGACCGAAGAGCTAGAGAAGATGTGCGCTATGACCAATATGAGGGTCGTGGTGATGATTTGCAACAAATTTCTTTGCATTAAGGTCGTTCCAACAAAGAAAGGTTGGCTTGAGGACTATATTTACAAGCCAAGATTGGTCATCATCCATATATGTGTTGAGATTGGATGGAAAAGCAACCGAGAATAACATGCTCAACCAGCACTTGTGGGATTGCATCACCGAAATCATCGTCGTCGTAGAACCTTTGTACATAGTTCTACGAAAGGTCGACATTGAAAAGACACCACAAATGGGCAATGTCTACCACTACATTCATTATGCACAAGAATAAATCAAGAGGCTCTTGAATGCTCCAAATAAATATAAGCCCTTTATTGATATTATATCCAAAAGATGGAATAATCAAATGGCCCACGACATACATCGAGCGGATAGTGATTTTTATTTTTATTTTATTTTTAAATATTTAATTTAATAATTAAAATCATTATCCTAATTCCAAAAATTTGGACTTTTATAGGTTATTATTTAAATCATGCGCACCAGTATAAATACCAACTTGGAACAAAGGATGAGACCATGTTACTTGCTCTCCGCAAGGTGATACAATGTATGTCGGCAACAAAATCAGAAGTTTCAGAGGCTCTTTCGGAATCAAGAATCTTCCAAGATGCACTTGGCAACTTCAATGTTTCATTTGCAGTTGACTGCCGGTACATGATGGATCTATGCAGATTTTTTTTTCTTTTTCAAGTTATTTATTAGTTATAAAATATTAATCTAATAACATTGGTGCACATCATAGTTGAATAGTGGTTGTAATTTGGATATGATGCTCCAAATCTTCGAAGGATATGTGGGCGGGCACTACAAACCGAAGAGAGGGAGACGATGGTGTGGAGATGGATCCTTTCGATGTTGATTTCGTCCAAAGCGAGGAGGACCAGAAGATGGACTGGTGGAGCGCAATAGAGAATGATCAACCTCTTAACGAACCAGACAATCCACCTTGACCTTCAAGGATTATATTTGATGCAATCGAGTCGAAGAGTCAACAAGACACAGAGAGCCAACAATTTGAGAGGGAAATGAGCCTTGGTCCCTCTCAACGAACGAGTAGTCAATCAAGACATTGATCCGAGTCCAACTCCTCAACTTTCCAATCACAATCAGAGTCTCAATCCCAATTCCAATCCCAATCAAGGGGAAAGAAGAAGGCTGCACCGTCACCATCAAGGAGTGCAAAAGCCAAAGGAAAGCGGTCGAAGATGAGGTCTCCATCCATAGCAATAACATCACCATCAACACCAGCACCTGCCCAGCACCTGCCCATCTTTGGAAAAATGAGCTCCTGCCAACGTAGTATCATCAACACCAACACCTGTCGATCTTTGGACAAATGAGCTCTACTTCGACCACTGCACGCAAGATGAAGACCATGATGGTTGGAGGAGAGGAGGTATACGAGACGAGGGAAAGATCAACATCAACCAAAACGAGGAGGGAGACCAACAAGGGGAGCAACAACCTTACAAGGTTATTATCATCATCATATGTTGAGTAGCTTGCAAGAGGTTTCAGACTCAACCTACTATAGTTCCTACTCACATGACTATGCAGTTACAAAGACTAGTACTTAGGCTCCTACTAAATAAAGGCTGATGTCAATGTGGTATTGACTTGGGAGAATTTTCAAATATGGGCATTGAAAACCTGCAGAGTCGACCTTAGTCGTGTTGGTCCCATCGAGATGGCTAATTTCTACGATGAACATCATTCTTCCGCATTTTGAAATGTATTTGACTATTTGTATTCTTCTTATTGAGTTTTGAAGATGAAAATTTGAAGAAAATGTATGTATTGAACAATATTTGAGAAATTTATGGATGTTTTTCATCATTTCTTGGTAAATTATGGTGTTCTATAGCTTTAAACTCTATTTTGAAGTTCAAATCTACGTTTCCATCATGAAAAATAAAAAAAATTACCGAGATACTTGGTACGGGCATTATCTCTTTGTCTCATATGGAAAGAAATTCTCATGGATATGATTACCTTGTACCACATTGGTGCTTTATTTTGCAATGTCAAAGATATCTATCAACTTTGCAATAGGATGGGAATTTTAGATGCAAATTTTGAAATATTCAAACCTTTGTCTTAGAATGTCAACATATTACCAATCCCCCAAAAACGTTTCTGGCTTCTTAACAGATGAGTTGTCCATTTTCACCACAATAATCATCTTCCTAAAAGCTAAGTAGTGGAATTCATATAAATGCGCATCTGTAGTTTCTTCTTGATATTGACATCAGTTAATTCCTGTGTCAATTCAAGAATATGGAAAATCCTCTCTCCAAGAATTGGCACTTGATTTCAAATCCAAAGAAGAAAGCTTGATTTCATGGCTCACCAAAAAGCTAGCTTTAGCCATTGGATGGTGTCAAATGGAAGAACGATCATTCAATGGATTTGCATTACTCGAGGAATAAATAGACTGATCTTTTCCAACGGCATTAATGGGAAGGTTTGACATCTAGGGTGGGCTATTTGTCCTATTAGATCTCTCTACTATTCACGACATTATAGGGCTGAACATGATGCAGAACCCGTCCACGGGAAGCTACGCCTTTACTTGTCAATCTGCTCAACTACTCAGGAGCAAGAAAAATTTGTAGGTGTCCTGGCAAGGATGAGAGTACACTATTTACAAGCATGCGTCTTTCAGTTCGTGACAATAGGGTGCCCCATGCCAATCATTTAGCCTTTTGCCAACCTGGGTAAGCAGAGGCTTTGCAATCCAACTTCATCAGCCTAATTGGCTGGAGTGGGAAGCCCAAGTAATTTAAGGGGAAAGCACCACAGTTACAATCAAAGACTTGAACTCAGTAAGCCGAATTATTTTCATCTCCATGGACATCTAAAAGAACAGTTTTGCTCGAGTTTAGCTGCAAGCCACCACAAAAATGAAAACAACGAAGGATAATTTGAAGGTTCACCAAGCAATCCACACTTGGCCTACGAAAGGGACGAAGATCATCTGCAAAAGCAATCCACACTTGGCCTGTAAATGGGTCACCTTGCCTCGAACCTGTTCAACGTCGAAGCCAAGCAGTTGGCCAACCATTGACTAAGATCAATGTTTCTCCCATGTAGAGTAAGCATTTCATCCAAGCCACCCACTTAGCAAGAAAACCCTAGCCTGAAGTAGAGATAACAAGAAGCTCCAATTTACGGTGTCAAAAGCCTAGGTGAAGTCCATTTTGATGATTACTCCTTACATGTATACTCCACTTGTCTCAAGAGTATAGCTTTGTTGGTAGATTTCTGCTCTTTCAATTGAATTTGGTTGTTGTATTCTATGCTAGTAGGTTTTATGTACTTTTCAAATTCATGTTTTAGTAGTTTGTGTATATGAACTGAAGACACTATTTCAAGACTTCTTCCTACATCATTTAAACTGACAATAACTTACATCTTTCACATTTTGTAGAATTTAAGCTTCATCATAAGTAGCAGAACCACAACTATTGCAAGAGTTTATATCAAATAGGTTAGACTATAAAAATTTCTCAATATTTATTAATTGTGCTTGAAACAAGTTATAGATAGAACATTTATCAGTATCAGGTACGTTGTTTTGCATATTCAATAAACATATTATCATATGAATCAATCAAATTGTAAAAGCAATCTTGAACCAAATAGCAATTGGTGTAGGTCTCAAAACTTGGAAGTGGGAACAATTTAGATTATAGTAAAATAGTTGGAATAATACAATTATTAGTTTCAGCATGTTACTGATGTATAGCGTGTGTCCCCAAGTATTTTGATTGTACTTATAAATATGAGATAAATTGTCACAAGTTATAATTGTAGCTTTGGTTATTAGTTTCTCTGTGTTGATGCTCACTCCTTTCTTGTCTTGATTGATAATTGATGTAAACTTCACCTGTTATCAGATAAATTTATGTCCTCATTTGATTCATCATTTGCTTCACTCACATTTTGAAGATATTACTTCAAACTAGTATTTATGGTCACTGATCTTCATAGCCTTTTCTCATAGAAATATTTATATTTTCTAAGCAATGGATGATGTTATAAATTATGGCTGTAACTATTGTGTTTGATTTTATTCCCCCTTTTCTTTCATCATTAGTAGTCTTGCAAATTGAACAACTATTTTAGTTCTTCCAGTTCTTTTTGGTTTTTCCATTTTTTTTATTTAGACAAAACTGCACAATTGCCCTTATTTGTTATTCCTTTTTCAGATTCTTCATTACAAGTTCCATTCTCGATCTGACAATAGTGGGGATTGATATACTGGATGTTGACTCATCTTCACATGTGCAGCAGCCTCATTACTTGAAAACCTGCTGCAATCCTAGTCTTGAATTGGGCACTGTGGTTTATCTTCTAGGGCTCACGGATAAAGAAGAGTTGACAATTGGTGAGGGGAAAATAGTAATAGCTACTGACAACCTCATAAAATTATTGACCAATGGGGTCCCATGGTGCCCTGGATCTGCTGGTTTTGACATCCATGGAAATCTAGCTTTTATGGTTTGTGATCCCATGAAGCTTGCCTCCTCTCCCACTGCAAGATATTCAGCATCCTCTTCATCATCCAAGTCACCAAAGGACATTCCTATGCAGTTTGGAATTCCCATACCCGTTATCTGCGACTGGTTGCATCAGCATTGGGAAGGAAGCTTGGATGAGGTTAGCAAGCCCAAGTTACCTCTAATTCGTTTGTTGTCTAATGGACACAGTGAAAATTCTGGTGCTTCTGTCATCCTTCGCCGGGTGTTGAAAACCACTGAGGAGAATGACGATGCCTCATCATCGTTATCAGTGGCTCAACACTCTAAATATCCTGGATCCTGCAGTTCTGCTAATGGAAGGATCTCTTACGATGAAAACCCAATTGTTGATTTACGCTTGGTTCACGAGCAGGGAATTCCAACAGTGGAGATCTTCCAGACTCCTGAGTCAGCCAAGAAGAGAGCACATACCTCACTACAGCTCTCAGATGCTAACATCCCTTCAAAGGCTGCAACTTCCATATTTTTACCGCTGCCCCTCAGACAGATGCTCTCTGATGATGTTAATGTTGACAACCCCAGACCTGAAAACCAATCAAGCGAAAACTCGCAAGAGCTGACAAGAGCATATCATGAGGTTCCTCCAGTTGGTACTTGGCAAAGTGATCTCTGCAGTGAGGTGCAGTCAAGTGCATCTCCATTGGAGATGTTGGAGGATGGATTTGAAAGTGGTGTAGAAACAATGTATTCTGCTGAAACCATGGAAAGCAGAAACATTCCAAGCACCCAAAATGTAGGTAGAAGCCAGAGTTGCGTAAATTACAGCCGATGGAATTGCAGCAAGCAAAACTCAGCAGCACGCAAAGCGGCATTGCAGAAGCAGAATACGATAGTTCCTGTAAGGAAATCAAGTTCACAGTCTTTGGCGCTACCTCAAAGAAGCCATGACTACTGCAGTCCGACTGTCTCCTCGAGCATGAAGAAGCGCAACAGCTTGGAGCAGACAATGAGGCCTCGTCGGAACGCTGTTCAGGTGTCTCCAAAGTGGATGTTCTAATCTCTCTCTCTCTCTCTCTCTTTCTCTCTCTCTCTCTCTTGTCAATATTACAAAAACAAGAACAAACAGTACTGAATCTACTCATTGCTGCTTGAATTTTCTGTCTTGTTCTACTCATTGTGACCGCAAAATTCATTTTGAATAAATGATTAGCCTTATTGGTTTACATTGTGATTTATTTTTTTTTGAAATAAAGCATTGTATTCAATTCATGAGTATGAGGAGAAGGGGAAAACTTAAAATAGAAATTTACAAACAAGGTAAAGAACAGATTGAACAAAACCCAACCTAGACTATGTTATCTTGTAAGAACAAATAAAGGACAACATTGATGAAGTAAGATCAAGAACTCTCTTCTCGGAGCCCTCAAAACATCTTTTGTTCCTTTCTCACCAAGTGAACCAAGACCAAACCAAGAGGACCTGAGCCCTTAGCAGATTGACAGAGTTGTTTTGATTTCATCTCTCATCACCTTGGTTCCAGGATGAATCAAAGACAGGGATATTCAAATGATTGAGGTAGTGTAGCCAGGACATTTGAGAGAACTGACATTTGTTGAATAAGTGGTCGTGTATTTCAGTCTCGTTCTTGCAAAGCAGACAAGTAGTGTCAACATTCAGTCCCCATCGGGCCAACCTATCGTGGGTTAGAAGATGTTTGCGAACCCAAATCCGACTAAAAATTAAAATTTTAGGAGGGACTTTGGCTTGCCAAATAAGGTGATGAGATGGGTCTTCCAAACCACGAAAGCTTAGTATGCGGTAGAGGGACTTGGTAGAAAATACCTTGTCTGGTGTCCACTTCCAACAAATCAGATTCACGGACGGAGAATTGAATATTCTCAAGCTTTTGAACCAAAGCATAGATGGTGAAAGCATTGTGACTTTGAGATTGTTGTTGTTTGCAATTTTTGATATATAAAGATTGATTCCATCATCAATCTCATTTTTTTGAGTAAAAAAGCATCTTTGATTCAATTTAGGTGGTGTGAATAGAGTACAAGAAAAGGGAGGAAAGAAAAATAACTAAAAAAACTAAGCCAAAAAACATCAAGCAACGAAAAAAGAGGTGGGGAGGGAGAGACGTGTGTCCCGTTTGGACCCCTTAGGCAGAGCAGCATGTGAGCAAGAAAAAGTTGGCAGCACTTATAGCCAAGGGTATCGTCCCCGTCGAGGTCCCTTTGAAACAATGCTGGTTTCTCTCCCAAGTGAACCAGTTCCAAATGATGCACAAGTGAAATGTGTATCGACTTTCGGATTTAGGGAGAGTCACAATGGGATCCTAGGGAGGCTAATTCAGTGGGACGCCGTCCTTATCTAGGAAGGAAAGGAACCAGCCATTATCAGCTATTAAGAGAGAAGGTGCATGCAACTACCAAAAATATGCTCATGCATGAGATTCAATTCCATCATAAAAAAGAAGGCATTTATTGTCTATGTACCTACCTGGGTACCTCTTTTGACAAGCCTATCTTTAGCAAGCAATCTCGGGCTGATTTGTAGATATTCGAAGATTGAAAGCTTCAGAGGGATACCAAGTTTCCATATGAGTTACTGTAGCAGATACCTCGTAGGAAAGGAGTTGATATAGAGAGCGGGTGGTGAATTATTGGTCCTTCATCCATCTCCATAGTAAAGCATCCGCATCAGAGGAGCTTTTAATGTATGAAATTTCAAGCACGAGATTCGACAAGATGGTAGCGTCCACGTAACTAGTGAAATACAGATTCCAGCTTGGAAGCGGCCATGAGCATCTCTAGTTCTTCTAGCCTCTGCTATGCTTACCTTTTTACTTATCTTTCCAAAATTTAATGCACTGGCCTTCACCCACATTGTAGGTAATAATGCTGGATTTAAAAATATTTTTGGAGTTTGATTATATCCTTCCAAAACGACGAGAGCCCTTGGTGGTACCATGGACGGGACTAAGACCAATTCCAGTCTCACTACACAAAAAAAATGCTCGTATGAATATGTACACGCTCACTGTTCATGAAATTTGGGGTGATTTATAATCTAAACCTAAACCATCAATACGGCTCCATATTTTAGTTGCTCATTAGTACAAATTGGTCTTCATTGCTTATATAGCAACTTGTATTATATTCAAGAGAAATAAATAGGATACAAGTGAAGTAGGGGGAGGGGAAAACAAAAAGAAAACAATCGAGGGTCACCCTCAAAACAAACCTCCAACCAAATCACAACACATGATAGGAGGAGAAAAAACTTATCAAAGAAGCAACAATTGTCTAGACACTACTATCTTGCTTATCGAAGCATCTTCTGTTTCTCTCAAACTAAAGAAACCAACTCCAGCCCAAGGTGATAGGAGTCTAGGCGTAAGGTTATTGGTATGCTCGGTAGGACTATTGATGGAAAATCATGTAGTATGGAACAACGGCTCCTTGAGAAAATGAAGGAGGGAATGCCAAACTGAAATAGCCAAGGTGCAACCAAAGAACACGTGGTCGCGAGATTTATCCTCGGTTTGGGAGACAAGAGGTATCAGTGGTGACCCCCCATTTGACCAGTTTGTCACGAGTCACAAGACATTTTCTAATCTAGATTCAGTTGAAGATCGAATCTTTAGGGGGAACCTTCTTCTGCCATATGAAACGGTAAAAAGGGTCCTTGATTGCCCGAAAGGTCAGGAGACGATGAGGGACTTGGGGTTGTAGACCCCCTATGCTGACCATTCACTACTAGAAAAATGGGCATCAGCAACGGCTGATGCCGTTGCTGAGCCGTTGCTGAACATCATCAGCAACGACTGGCGCCGTTGCAATGCAGCCGTGGCAGAAAATCGCATTGCTGATCGATAACTTAGCAACGGATTAGCAACGGCCGCTCGGGCCGTTGCTAAAAATATTATCAGCAACGGTTTTGCCACGGACACGGAGCCGTTGCTGATAACATTAATAGCAACGACCGGTGAGCCCGTAGCAACGCCGTTAGTAAAAGCCCGTTGCTAAGCCGTTGCTGTAGGTAATTAGCAACGACTTTCGATAAACTTTTAGCAACGGCTTTCCCATGGATGGCCGTGGGAAAGCCGTTGCTGATGATGTGAACCTGGTAACGAAAAAATTTAAAATTTCAAATTTCCATTGATACATTGATACATTGATACATTGATACATTGATACATTATCTGATACATAACTCACACACCCATACACTCATACACACATTCATTCACACATCACAAATACACCAAGATATACATCAAAATAATTATATTTATATTGATAATTATCCACAATAGTATAAAAACTATTCAAATGCAAAATTGAAGTATCAATATCCAAACAAAATAAATTAAACAAGTCCAATATCTCAGTAACAAAGTCAATATAAAAAAAATCTCACGATGACGATGGAGGATGGCCTGGATCATATGGCAGGGTCTGGAGTGCTTGAGTGTACACCGACGTGGACTGACTCGAGGACGATGGATGAGATAATGCCGAAGAGATGCCTGCTTCGGGATGACCTGACATGTTTCATAGCATAGCATGCATCTCCGCCATCATCTGATTCTGACGCGCGATCGTCTCCTCTAGAGTCCTTATTCTACTACTATGATCATAACTGGATCTGGAGGTGGACGGCCGCTCACCAGCGACCGGAGAGGTCGATGCCCCAAGTGGCCCTAGTACGGCTCGCGCATGACCACTATTTGCAAAGCCATATACGCGGCCATGGTCCTAGCCACCTGCGGCCTCGACTCACGTTGCTGCGTCAAAGTCCTCGGGGGTGCCCCCGCGCTGCACCACCGTCTGGCTGTAGGTCTCCTACTCGAGTTTGATTTTTTGTTTAATATTTATCATAAAACTTAAATTATAAATATATAATGAATAATTTAAACAAATATATAGTTACCATAATGTATGCAGCGCGGTTGTCGATGTACTCCCCCGTCCCATGTGCTCAACGGTGAGTCCGCTCAAACACCGCCATCGGGGAGGGTCGCTGGACAGTCCCGTCATCCGACATCGTCGTCTATATTTACAAAACAAATACATTAATTAGTACACATAGTAACAAATAAAATATATAATTAAAAGGTATACTTACCATACGGTTCGCGTGCACTACAAATGCAACAGAGCCGCCGGTGTGACGCGCTGCTCCCCCTGACATGCAATTTCTAGCCGCATTCCGAGAAACCTCCTGCCATCGATCCGTCGACCATATTCCCACGAGCTGGTCCCATATATCCGGAGTAATCCAATCGGGGCCGTATCCCCAAGTCTTCGCGATGTTAGTAGTCCCAGCTCGTGCCATCGCCTGGGATCGGGCCTGCCCCAGCTGCCCGTTGTACCTTGCCCGGGAAATAGCCTCCTAGGCAGCGTAAATGAAGGGTCTGTGGTGCTCAGCCCATGTATAGCGAGCCTGCAGAATAATAATATCAGTACCAATATTAATCATCATGCATGTAAAAAAAATAATAATACGTGCCTCAAACTCGCGCCATAACATGTCGACGTGCTCGCTAGGCACGTGAGACCACGTAGGCCATGCCCCGTGCATGTATCGTCGAATAGTAGAAGAAATGCTCATCGACACTTCTTCTTGCTCGAACCTGCACAACAAAAATAAATTTTAATATTATATTATGATATAATGAATTTGTAATGATTCATAATTCATGATATATTACCGCTCCCCAATCACGCTAATTAATCTACGTGACTCTGTGGCTGGTGGAGGCTGCCACCTGTTTGGCCCGCGTGGCCGCCTGCGTCTGGATGTACTAGCCTCGGCAGTATCATCGGCATGAGGATCAGCAACAGGAGGATCAGCAGCATGAGTAAGTGTAGGAGTCTCACCGATCGGAGACTCCGAAGCTCTCCTGCGACGATAACCACGACCAGACATATCTGTCGAATAGACATATGATCAACAATTAATATTATTTTCAAGTGTTGACATATCTTCGACTCGAAGGACATTTGCACAGATGTTTCTAAAAAACATACTTAATTCAGTCAACGGACCCCAAATATTATCAGGTAGAAGATCTCGAAATGCGATCGGAAGTAATCTCTGCATGAATACATGACAATCATGGCTCTTCATCCCTGATATTTTGCAATCATCGACGTTCACATATCGAGATAAGTTTGAAGCATATCTATCGGGTAATCTGAGTTCTTTTACCCATTGACAAACATCTTTGATCTGTTATTTATTTAACACATATAGGGCCTTCGGTTTCAGATATCATCCGTTGACCTCTTGTAACTCCAACTCTAGTCTTTTACAAAGTATTTTCATATAATGTCGGGCTTTGACATTATCTTTAGTTTTTCCGGAAATATCCATCAAAATGTTGAAAATATTATCAAACACATTTTTTTCAATGTGCATGACATCTAAATTATGTCGAATCAATAATGAACTCCAATAGGGCAATTCCCAAAAGATACTTTTTTTCACCCAGTTATGTGTTTGGCCAAAACCTGACACTCTTTCATTGCGACCAAATACTATATCTGGAAATGCTGAAACACGTGCTAATATTTGTTCACCAGACAACATCGGTGGTGGCCCATCTCTTTCGACTCTGCCCTTAGTAAATTTATTACGATTCCTTCGATACTGATGATTAGCCGGTAGGAATCGACGATGACAATCAAAGAATGAGATTTTTCGTCCGTTCTGAAGACTGATTGATTTAGAGTGTTCCATACAATACAGATAAGAGAGTCGGCCGTGAGTGCTCTAACCAGACAACATGCCGTACGCCGGAAATCATTGATTGTCCACAAGACCGCGACCTTTAAATTGAAGTTTTGCTTCCGATGACAATCATAAGTGACAGCTCCCTCAGTCCACAATATTTTCAATTCATCTATCAAGGGTCTGAGAAATATGTCAATTTCTTTTCACGGACCCTTAGGACCCGGAATAATCATCGAAAGATAAATAAATTCATCTTTCATACACATTGACGATGGCAAATTATAAACTGTCAGCAGCACTGGCCAAACTGAATAAGGAGTTGCAGAATGTCCAAACGGATTAAAACCATCTGTGCACAATCCCAATCTTATATTTCTAGTATCCCTAGCAAATGAAAGATAATATGTATCCAAATGTTTCCATGCTTCACTGTCGGATGGATGAGTCATTACTGTATCATCACGACTTCTTGCATGCCAACTCATGTAAGGGGCTGTCTTTTCCGACATGAATAATCTTTGAAGCCTCGGTGTTAGTGGAAAATACCGAAGCACCTTAAACGGGATATTTTTCTGTCGGACCGATTTCTTCTCCTTGTAACGAGGATGTTGACATACAAGGCATTTATCCAACTGCACATTTTCTTTATAATATAAAATGCAGTTATTTTGGCACGCGTGTATTTTTTCGTACCCAAGCCCTAATTTTCTCATTAGCTTATTAGTCTTATAAAAAGTTGGCTCAAACTTGTTATCAGTAGGCAGCATTCCATTAATCAATCCAGCAATCCGATCATACGCAACCCCGCTGATATTACAATCGGCCTTGATGTTTAAGAGCTGTGTCATTGCTGAAAACCTAGTGTATTTAAGACAATTCTCATACAAAGGTTCATCGGCAGCTTTCAACATCTCGTAAAATTCTACAGCTTCTTTATTCGGTAATTCAATCTCTACCGCAGTTTGTACTTCTGTGACATCAACCGCTGTAGTATCTGGTGGGACTGATGTCTGAAGATCTGGCCGATCAACATTATCATTCAGGTGGAATTGACCCTCAAGACTATCAAGTATCATAGTTCTATAGGGATTAGATTGATTAGATGCAGATTCACCAGCAGAGGAAGATTCACCATATGTTTGAACGACAGGATTACTCGACATCCCGACTTCACGTGACTCCCCGTGACAAGTCCATAGAAAATATCTTGGTGCAAATCCTTTGCTATATAGATGCAGAGTGACAGTATCCCGATCCAAAAATCGTTCATTCAAACAAATGCGGCACGAACATCGGATTTGATCACCGATGCTAACGAAATTCCGATTCGAATAGGCGAAATTTAGGAAGTACGTTACGCCTAATCAAAACTCATTCGTTAAAGCTCCACGATCAAGACATCGGTACATCCAACTTCGATCAGCCGACATAATTCTGTCAATCAATGACAATTTCTTTGGTTAATGTCTTTAGGTGAGATTGTCCTATTCCATTCGGGATTTATGTTATTTATATTGCACTAAGTACTTATTTTAACCGCTAACTTCATTCTAAATTTTGGCAGCATCTCCCTACAGTTCTCCGAATACGCATATCATTTGGGCACGTATCGGAGAACAAGAGAGATATTGCCGAAATTTAGAATAATTAGTTAACGGTTAAAATAAAAATGTAAGTGCAGTACAAATAACTATATTCCCAAATTGTCCAATCAGGGATAATTCAAGAATTGTACGTCGTATAAAAGACCATCTACTTCTTTTATACGAACATACAATCCCTGAACGGATCTAAGGTTTTGCTAAATCATATCTGACTCGTCGATGCGTACGTGAAACATATCAACTCGTCGGATGGATGATTATTTTCTAAATATTTCGAAATAGTTCGAGTCCATATTGGACAATTCCGACACGAGTTCAAATTAGACGATTTCGACAAGAGTCCGAAGTGGACGATTTCGGCGCGCGTCCGAAGTGGACGATTCCGGCACAATGCCGAAGTGGACAATTCCGAAATTAATCTAAACCCTAAAAATTAATCTAACAAATTAAACAATTAATCTAAATAATTAATTAAATAATTAATTAACATATAAATAAAAAATAATTAATCTACTCTTTTCGGCGCTGGAGTCCACCGGACTCCGACGCCGGCGTACAGTGTTCGGACACTGTACAAGATCCGGCGGCGGCCATCGGCCGACCGCCGCCGGTCGAAACCTTAAAAATAGAGTTTCGGTTGAATTTCTCATCGGCTGCAACGGGAAGAGACGGTCGGGCGGCGATGAATACTTGAAATCGGCGGTCGAGGACGGACGGCAGCGTCGGCAGTGGCAGCTCGGCTTCGTCGGCATCGGCAGCGGCGGCGAGAGGCGGGAGGAGGCGGCGGCGGCGGCAGCAGCGAGAGGAAGAAGGGTCGGGCACGATCTGCGACCTATATAAACTTATCAGCAACGGCTCACTCGCCCGTTAGAAAGCCGTTGCTAATAAGTTATCATCAGCAACGTACGGCTCACTTGTCTGTTAGAAAGCCGTTGCTGATAATTAAAATCATCAGCAACGGCTCGCGTGTCCGTTAGAAAGCCGTTGCAGATACAACATATCTGCAACGACTTGAGCGGTCGTAGGAATGCCGTTGCAAATAGCAACGGCTTGAGCGGCCGTTGCTGAAGACTCAATTTCTAGTAGTGAACGGCTCACTTGTCCGTTAGAAAGCCGTTGCTGATAATTAAAATCATCAGCAACGGCTCGCGTGTCCGTTAGAAAGCCGTTGCAGATACAACATATCTGCAACGGCTTGAGCGGCCGTAAGAATGCCGTTGCAAATAGCAACGGCTTGAGCGGCCGTTGCTGATAGCCGTTGCTGAAGACTCAATTTCTAGTAGTGATTTCCACGAAATGGTATCTTCTCCAGAGATGTGTTGTATGGTGGCAAGTTCTTGAACCAAGAGTTGTAGCTGGGTGGCATTGATAAATATAGTGAAGGAGAGTTTCTAACCCTAGAAGACACCTGAACTGTTAGAACTTTTGCATCAACAATGTGGATTGTCGAGTCCACAACGAATCTGAACACATATGGGAACTTTTGTGCCAGTGTAACGCTTCCACGCCAAGGTTCAAGCCACATCTGTGCTGGGGATCCAAAACCCACTTTGTATAAAACACATGCCATGTATAGGTTGTGTAGTTGGAGAATTGCTTGCCAAATCGGGGATGCTTGCCTTAGCCTCCATGAGTTAAACCAATTTTCAGACCCATAAATGGTACCTCTAATAATATCAATCAGTAGATCGGAGCAATAGATGCAAGGTTTAAAATTTTGGTACCGATGCCTGGCCGGTACCGGTATGTACCGGTACGGTTCGGTACCAGAACTAGTGCCGAGTGGATTTTTTTTGTTGTTAAATCTAACTCCAAATGCTTAAATTGACAACATTCATCGTAAAAAGAAGACATCTCTTAAAGACCAACACGACTAATAGGGTTGTCTATTCGGTTCAAACTGAACCGAACCGAATTAAATTGAACCAAACCGAATTTTTCTCACTTAAAATTCAATCCGAAACCAAACCGAATACATCATAAATCGAATCAATCCGAATCGACCGATTTCGGTTACGTTCGGTTTCCAAACCGAAAACCGAATTGTGGAGGAAAATCGGAGGGAGAAGAAAGAGCGATCAAATAGATTGGGAAGTTGGAACCCTAAATCACGATCCGTGTAATAGAAAAATAAAATAAAAATTATTTTTTTTGGTTTTTGGTTCGAGTCGGTTCCCAAATTCTGAAAATCGACTTCGAACCGAATACCATTGTTCGATTTCGGTTCGGGTAAAGAACCAAACCTATTGCTGTTAAAACCGAACCAGACCGAATAATTTGGTTCGGTGTGAATCGAATAGTGGATAGCTCTGACGACTAAGGTCAATATCGTAGGTCTCCAATACCCATATTTGGAAATTATCCCATGTCATAATGCTTTGGTATCCAGAATACCACATTGACATGAGAGTTTCTTTGGTGGGAGTCCAAGAACTAGTCCATGTATCTGCATAGTCAGTTGATTAGGTACTAAATACAGAGTAGGTTGATTCAGAAACCTCTTGCAAGCTACTCAAATTGAGATCCGGGATAATATATCTGATCTCGTTCGAATGCTTGTTGCTCTAATGAAGCACGGATGAAGGCTTCAAATTCTAGATCCTCGTTGTTACCGCCACCCCGAGTCTCGTATTGACGTCCCTCGTATTGGCTGATGTCTTGGATAGCTCGTCGATCAAACTCGGCTCTTTGTTCGGCATCCTGAACACGTTGCTCTCGCTTGTTGTCGAGCATTTCTTTGAACAACTTCCGAACTATGACCGATGCTTTGGGGCATTTGACGATGTCGAGATATCCTTCGGCCAAGTATTAGCTGCTTCAACCAAATGGTGCCTCCACAACTAGAAATCATATCACAGTGGAGGCATTGCCAGTGATGAGCCTTCTCTAATCGACGATCGTGTTGCCATGCGACGTCGGCTTGAGATTTTAGCGACATTTCAACATAATTTTGGTGTGGAGATGAAGAAAATAGAGAGTGAGAGAGTAGAGAAATATTGAGAGAATTTTAGAGAGTTTTAGAGTATGAGAGATTAGAGGGGTGAGTGGAGGTGAAAGAGGGGGTTTGGGGTCTTTATATAGGGCTCAAAACCCCTTAATATCGGCTCCAAACGATTATATAGTAGTCGTTTGGAGCCGTTGTGCTACAGTACCCAACAAATATATCGCTATGTATCTTATAAATATCGCCCGTACCGAGGCGATATCTATCGGTACACCCGGTACGAACTGGTATCGGGTGGACCGTATATCGATTTTCTCAAAAATGGGTAAATACTGATCATACCACCCGGTATAATACGATATTTAAATCCTCAGACAGATGTATTTCCACAACCACATACCCAACATGTTAGGTTGTGGTCGTGGAGATTATGGATGCCTAAACCACCATCGTCACGTGGACATGTGAGTTGATCCCATCGGATTCGACATTTATCTCTAACAGAGTCTAAGTCAGCTCCTACCCGAAAAAAAATTCTTCTGCGGGAGTCGATCTTCTTGATTACCCATGCAGGGGCTTAAAAGATGGAGAGTAGATATCCTGGGCTGCTCATGATAGTGTTGTTGCTGACGGTAGATGGTTGGCTCTAGAAAGCATACTTCCTTTTCATCTACTGAGTTGTGATCTATTTTGCTCACAAGGGAGCACCAATCCTATTTATGTAGCTTGCCAAACCTTAATGGTAGGCCGAGGTACTTCAGGGGGAATGAGCCAATTGCACAACCGAAAAGCACTGCCATCTGTTTCGAAAGCTCGACTATCTTGGAGGTGGATCAAGTAAATCTTATCCGAGTTGGCCTTGAGCCTCGAAGTCAGACTAAAGCATCTTAGGAGCCTTAAGTTAAGCAAGGTATCTGTGATGTTGGAGTTGAAGATAACAAGATCATTCGCGAACAGGGCGTGAGTCACACCACCATTGACCCCCTCCCCGAGAACCCCTTCCAATAGTCCATTGGAGACTGCATGCTCATCAGGCGGGATAGGCAGTCAATGGCCAGGTTAATTAAAGAGATATGGTGAGAGGGGATTGTCTTGTCTCACCCACCTACGGTGGCTGAGGCTGACCAGTATCGCCATTGATTAACAAAGTAGATTTAGTTGGTAATATATGCTCAATCCACGCCACCCATTTATCGGTGAATCCATGAGCTTTCAACATTTGAGTAATAAAACCCCAATTGAGCGAATCAAAGGCCTTTTGAAAGTTGACTTTGATCATGAAACCATTTTCATGGAATTTATGACATGCACAAATAGTTTCATCCACACTGATAAAAAAGCTAAAGGTCTAGAGAACTTCGGCCCGCAAGAAAAGTCCCCTAACATCTATTGAGCATCGAAGCCATCATGGGTTTGGGACAGCGAACAAGGACCTTAAAGAAGATATGGATGATGCTATTCTCGAGACTAATGGGTCGAAAATCTTTGACATCTTGAGTCCCTTCATGCTTCAGTATGAGTGAGATAAAAGCCTGGTTGGCATTTGAAGATGCTTCGGGGTATGATAGATGTCACTGAAGATGTCTAAAAGCTCTTCTTTGATCAAGTCCCATAATGTGATGAATAACTAATTGGTTAATCCATCTGGCCCATGAGCTTTGAAGAAGCCCATGCTACAGATAGCAAGATGAATCTCTTCAACTGTAAAAGGCGCATCGAGGGAGTGAAGCTGAGAGCGATGCTGCAGGTCAGATTTGGTCTGTTGATGTTAAGTAGTGGGGCTACATGTTGACCGAGGAGATTAACATAAAATTTTTGGAATCCCCCTTTGATGTTATTTAAGTCGGAGGCCTGTCCCTGTGCTATCTCAATAGTGTGGATCCAGTTGCGCTTTTTTGATAAGGATGCACATTGATGGAAGAGACGAATGTTTTTATCAATAGCGTCAAAACTAATGCAACGCTTTCACTAGTTTGAATAATTGTGCAAATTGGTTTACAAAATTTTTGTTCAAGCCACATTTCAACCAAAATATAATCCGTATAAAGTCCTTTGTCAAGCCAATGTCGTAATATCAAAATTTGCCATAGTTCAACGAAGTATTTTGAGAGAACCATTACTTCTAACTGTTTGTTTCAACCCAAGGATGATTTTGCTCTTAAAAATATCCTCTAAAAAGGTTTTGTAAAACAAAATGTTGGCAACCTCCGAGCATCACCAAAATTTGTTGACAACCATGGAGCATCACCAAACTATTGACTATAACGAAGCATCACTCAGAAGTGCCTAAGGGCATGTTTGTTTGCCCTTGTTTCAAGTTCGGTTTCGCTTGAAAATGAAACCAGACCGAAACCTTGTTTGGTAGTAAAAATCGGGTGAAATCGGCGGTTGTTTCGCGAAACCAGTGATTTCGCGAAACATGGGTTTGCATGTAAAACCCGAAACCAATAAATTCTCCTGTGGGTAGAATTCACCCGGTTTCGCAAAATTGGATCGAAACTGCGGTGGCAATCTTGTGATTTTTGCCAAATCTTCGCAGTTTCGATTCGACCGGACAAAACCCGTGATTCCCCCACACTTCTCCTCACCAAGCCCTAGTGCAACCTGTGTGCGAGAGAGGCGACAAGTTTTTGCACGTCTGCGGCTGCAACGATTTGTGGACGTTGACGCCAGATCTTGGTTTGCCGACGCTGACGACAGTCACCCTTCCAAGTAAGCTTTCTATCGACGTATATTCGTGCAAGACTGCACGTTTTTTTCTTCTTATCATCTAACTTCCAAATTTTTGATAGTCTTCTTGTTTTAAACCTGTTACTTTTATTAGTAATGATTTTTTAAGTTTACTGTTCTATTTCATTATTGCAATCAACTAGTATGACACACGTGCTACGCACGGCTTAATTATGCTATAAAAATTATTTGAATAATAATAAATTAATTAGTTGTATGCATTTATAAATTTAATTGTAGAGTAAAAGCAATTGTATCTACTTTTTTGAATGGAAATTATATATACTAAAATGATATTGAATTAGATATTATCATTTATTGCATATGTAGAGATTTAGAAATGTAATAAGTTATGGAAAATATTTTTGGGTGTAAAATTTATATTTTTAAAAATATTTTAATTGATTTTTGTAACAATAATATTGAATTATATATCAACATATTAGGTATTAAATTATTTACAAAAGAAAAAATGATATTTTATTTTAAATTAAAATATAACTAAAGATAAAAATATACACTATGGAAGAATTTCTTGTAAACTAACATCTAAAAAAATAAAAATAACGACTGTAGTGCTATAAAAGAATTTATTGGAAGAATTTAATATACATTATAAAAGACTTCCTTTTAACAACATTTGTAGTGCTATTTTTTTAATTATCATCGTTGTCATGTATAAGAAATTCCAAATCACTAGTTACTCTAGAAATACCAACATATAGTTGACCATGAGAGGACACATGTTTCTAGAATACTCTAACGTATTTAAGGCTTTGACCTTGACTCTTATTTATGATCATAGCAAAACAAACATATATAAAAAAAATATCCGTTGAAATTTAAAATGAACTTTTATATCTAATAGCGTCAATATCAATCTTGAAATAAAAATCTTATCCCATATATTGGTCCTAGATATTATTTTTCCTTTCAACACATGTTGGCCTATTCGAATTATCTCAAGTCGAGTCTCATTGCATAGACCTGAAGATTGATCTATGCTTCTCAAAAGTAGGATGACAGGAACATCGACTTTGAGCTTCAATTCGTATGAATGTCATTAATTGAATCACAGCCACCATCCGATGAACAGAGGCTGTCAAAGCTGAGATAAATCTTCATTTCACCATGAACCAAAGACAACACAAAATTATTCATCTTTTAAACTATTACATTGGTAGGTACTAAGATAGTTCTGTGCTCCAAGTAATTGAGATCGCCTATGTTGTTCAAAAATAATAGATAAATGACATTCACAATTGTAGCAAGTGGATAACTAGTTTCTTATATATATGAGCAAATCATCATGAATCTTTATATTGACATCCCCATCATTAGCATCACTAAGGGTCTCATTTCCAATGCTTGATATGGTGAATTTTCTAAGTGCAACCTCATATATGTCTTGTTAATGTTAGCATCTCACACAATATCTTCACAAATAAGATGAATTAATGGTAGCATGCACAATATCTTGTCTTGACCATTTGGGTACAATAGACAGAATCTCTTTAAAATCACCCCACTAAAAATACTATTTTCCTTCAAAAGGTTGCTCAAAGATTGATTATATCCCTCAAGGTTCGATAACCAACAGCTTCAAAATAATACTTCTTCATCATTGGAGTTTCATCATATATAATAAGTTTCACTTTTATTATCAAGTCAGCCAATGGACCACCTTGATTCTTATAACATGTGGAGTCTTCATCAACATTCATGAAAATTGCAAATCTTGAATGTATCATACTCCCACTTGGAATGAGCAAAGCCACTATTCCACTCGAAGCAACTGTTAAAATAATTTCACTTTTGTATCTCAAAGTTGCTGAAAGAGTTCTTTAAATGAATATTTCCCCCTGTGCCACTAAATCCATATAGAAAGAATAATCCTTCACGGTTTTCAGTGATTCTAAGCATAATCTTATCGTATATATTTCTTTGCTCAACTGTGAGATTAGAAAGGAGTTCGGCATGTTCTACAGCTAATGATCGTTTATCATAGTTAAACTCATCCTAAATAAGTTTATTTTTGCATTGATGAAGGAATGAGATATCTAGAAATGATATTTCGGGTAAATCAGCTAGACTCATTTTGTTACTCCTTAACATATTCTCAATCTCTGCAAGAGAAAAGTTCTTCAACTCATCTTCACTTAGATCAAATCTTCACACAAAAAATTCATTCATAAAAAGTCCAAAAAGTATATCTTTTTTATATTTTAGAGATTTTAGGATGTGTAGCGTGTTGCCGACTTTTGAAAAAAAAATAAATAAAAAATAAAAAATTATGAAAAATATTTATTATAATAAATATAGATTTTAGGGGTCTAAATAAATGTGGCCCGGAAATCTCGGAAATATTATTTTTGAAAATTTCGGATCGTTAATTAAAAACCATTTCTAAAATTTTGGGTAATAAAATTATATTTTTACTTTAATAGACAAATAAAAATTTTATGAAAAAATAATTAATAAGAATAGTATAATAAATTCTTTTTACCAAAAAAATAATTTAAAAATATTAAATTATGTGTAGTAATAAAGTTTGAACGTAATTTGCCAAGAATAATTTTCTAATAATTAAATGAGCGAAAAACTACACATTTTTCATTAATATTTTTTGTTAAATGATTTTATAAAAATATACATGAAATAAGCATGAAATAACATTCCTTTTTACCCATAGACTTTGTAATTTTTATTAAAGTTTTCAAAATTTTGGATCTTAAGTTATAAAATTTTGACCCAAAAATCTCGATAATATTAGAATTTTGAAAATTTTGGATCCTAAATTAAAAACCATATTGAAAATGTATCCTAAAATCTCAAAAAATCAGAAAAGACTTCATTCATAAAAAAATTCATTTAAGAATTTTGTGAATTAACATTACATAAATGTCCATAAAATTAGCAAGTTGCCTATAAATATCTTGGTTAATGATATTTATAAGTTAATATCCAATGTTGCCATGTAAAAAAAATTATCTTCAAAATCTTAAAAATATTAGGGTTATGAAAATTTTGAATCTTAAATTAAAAATAATTTTAAAACAATATACTAAAATATACAAAAAATAATTAAACAAAATCATTCATAAAAAAAAATCAAAAAAGATTTTTTTTGTGTGATTTTTGGATATTTAAAAATATATTTTAGGATTTTTTGAGATTTTCGAACCAATTTTATTTTTAAATCCCTAAAATCTATATTTATCATAATAATTATATTTCATATTTTTTGGAACGTTTTTACTGTTTTTTATTTTTTTCAAACAAAGTTTGTAATGTGTTACACACTTTTGTACAAAATGGAATGTTTTTTCCCACTTATTTTAGAGCTATTTTTTGCTTATTTCTTGAATATATTTGTAAAATTGTTTAACAAAAAAAAAAGAGATATCGCTCATTTAAGATATATTTGTGTAGTTTTTTTTATTCATTTAATGAATTTAAATTTTTTTTATTCTTCGAAAATTACATTCTAAATTGATTAGTGCACATAATTTAATTAATATTTTTAATAAAAATAAATTATTACATTATTCTCATTAATTATCTTCGCATAAAATTTTCTATTTTTCATATTAAAGTAAAAGTATAATTTTATTTAACATGAATCTTTCATTTTTCCTAAATTAAAAGCCACTTTAAAAATATATCCCAAAATTCTCAAAAAATCACAAAAAAAAATTTTTTTTTTGGGGTTTTTTTACAATTGAAATTTTTGTGTAGTTTTTTTTGAATGTTTTATGATACATTTCCAAAATCATTTTTAATTTAGTATACGAAACTTTAAATAAAATCCTAAAATCCTCCAAAAATTACACAAATTCTAATTTAATTTTTTTTATATTAAGTTTTTAGAAATACTTTTTTGAAAATTTTACGATACATTTCGCAATTATTATTAATATAGAATTCAAAATATTCAAAATCCTAATTTAATTCAAAATCGAAATTTTAAAAATGGATTTTAATTTATGATTCAAAATTTTCAAAAATAATATTTTCAATATTTTCAGGCCATAGTTTTTTATACATCTAAAATATATTTTTATTATAATAAATACAATTCATTTTTTTTTTCTTCAAAAAAGTTCGTGACGTGTTACGCACTTTTGTGCAAAATATAATAATTTTTCTCACTCATTTTAGGGCTATTTTCCCTTATTTTATGAATATTTTTGTGAAATTCTTTTAAAAAGATTCATTCATAAAAAAATATTAATTTTTTTTTATGAATGAACATTACATAAATATCTTTTTAATGATTTTATAGATATGTCCATAAAAACTTCATTTTTTATTAAATGAGCTAGAAGAGCCCAAAATGAGCGGAAATTTTTTATATATTAAATGACTGGAAAAGAGAAAAAAATTGCGAGAAATTACTAATTTATTTATTCCAACTTAGTTATTTTATTATATAAAGATGAGTAGGAAAGAGAAAAAAAACAAAAATTTACTACATTATTTATTACAGACTTAGTTACTTTTATTAAATAAAGATAAGATAAGATTAGTGTTAAAAATTAGGAAATTTGACATGCATAATTAAAAATAGAGTGAAAAATTAGGAAATTTAGAATAATTAGTTAAAATTTAATCCGACTTTATTTGGGAAGTAATCATAGTTAATTAAATAGATTTGAAAATTTGGAAATTAATCATAGTGAAATCAATTTTAAAAAAATTGAAATTAATTATTTTCAATTTTAATAATATTCAAAATTAATTTAATTGATAAATTAGATATGAAAATTATTTTTGATGGAACACAATTTCATGTGGAAGCGACACGTATCCTTATGGAGATGTGTTTTATATAATATATAAGGTAAAATAAAATAAAATAAAATTTCAAAAAAATAAAAATTCAATTCAATTTTATATGTAAGACATTTATTAATTTTAAACGTGTTCATACGTGTCCAATTGAATTTTAAAAAATAGTAATAGAAACTTAATCCATTATGAATTCATTTAAATTATAAAATATAAATCTTAATTATTATATAAAATCATGGTTAAAAAAATAGTATATGAAAAAATCAATTAGTGGGGTGAATTAGAGAGAATTATTTAATGTGACAATCAATTAATTTATTATAATTACAATAAGTATGATACATTACAATTTTAATTAGTTTGGTGCATTAAATAATTAAAATTTTAATACTCAAATTTAAAATAGGAAGAATATCAAACAAATAGTAAAATCATATTAATTAATTATTTACCTCAAAATATCATTATGCATGTCATGAAGTCTTCAAAGTCAAAAGTGACTTTGTTATTTATTTCCATATTTAAGTGGTTTTAGAAACCACTTATTAATACAATTTAGTAGGAAATTTTAGCATGTGACAATTATAATTTAAATTGGTGAGGTGCATTAAAATAATTAAAATTTTAATATTTGTGAATTTTAATTAATGGGATCCACATTCATTTGACCTTTTATTTGGGAGGTCAAATATTACTAAAAAATATGTGGATCCCATTAATATGTTTAGTAATGTCCTTTAATGGTCAAATTAAATTAAACATATTACTAAATATTTACACATGTGATAAAAACAAAATAAATAAAAAATATTACTAAATATATTAATTGTCAAATTAATTAAACTTCTAATTAATTAAAATTTATTTCATGCGGAAGAGAAAGATGAGGGAGAAGAGAGAGCGAGAGAGTTAATGAAAATTAAATTATAACAATTAAGATAGATTATAAGAGATAATAAGATAGTTTCAATTATGGATACAACCGCTTTGGACACGCTCAAACTATTTTCGTCACATTCATAGTATTTTCTAAAATAATAATAATAATAAATAAAATAATATAGTAATTTATTTTTGATTAAAAATGTCAAAACTATTTCAAACAAATAATACTTTATATTTAAAATATATAAAGATAAAACTGAAAATATATATTTTAAAGGATAAATTAAAATATAATGTAATTATAAAATAAACTATACCAACAAAAGTTCAATTAGTATAGATAACTAATTCAAAAAAAATAAATTAAATTATATAATTTTTACTAAAAATATCTAAGGAAAATCATATTTTAAAAGCACAAAACTAATATAAAAAATAATTATAATAAAAAATAAATATATACTTATCAACATAAAAAATAAAGGTTCAAAAAATAAATATATAAAAATAAGATAAAATGTGTAGTCATAAAAGAGTGAAATATTAATAATATCTAAATCTAGAAACAATACTAATATTTTTTAAGGGAATTTTTTTTACTTCAAAACATAAATAATATTTCTATATAATGGTATGCATTCATTTTAAAATATATTTGTTGTCTAGACTATTTCTTTAATTAAAATATTTATAGTAATGCAATTTTATATGAAAAATTTAAAATAATTATAATAAATTTTATAATTATCACCATGAAAAGTAAAGGTTCAAATAATAAATATAGAAAAATATTTTAAAAAAATAAAATTTATAATAATAAGATAGTGAAATATTGATATAATATAAATCTAGAATCAATACTAATATGTTTAAATAAGAAGTGAAAATATTAATAAAATAGAAATCTAGAATCAACACTAATTTCTTTGAATTTGAAATACTATAAAAAACAACTTTAAAAATTGATATTTTAAAATTCAAAAACTAATATAAAAATAATTCAACGCATTAAAAACTATTTTCAATAATCATTCGGAATATAATAAATATAAAGTTAAAAACATCAAAATTAGGTAAATTCTATAGTTTCAAAAATTAAATTATATAAAAAAACAAAAAAAAATCGAAATAATAATATAAAATATAGATATAAAATAACAAATTGAGATAAATTAGAATATTGTTTTAAATTTCATAAATTTCTTTGGATTTGAAGTACTATTAAAAATAAACCCGAAAATTGATATTTCAAAGACTAAAAAAACTAATATAAAAATAATTCAACACATTAAAAACTATTTTCAATAATTATTCAAAATAATAATAATTATAAAATTAAAAATATCAAAAATAGTTCTTTACAAAATATAAATTGAAAAGTAAAAAAAAATTATATGAATATAGTACATTTTATAATCTTAAAAGAATATGATTTGCAAGTAAGTAATAATAAAATGAAAATAAGAATAAAATGAATAAAAATCAAAATCAAAAAAATTGGGCACTCTACCTCAATAATCAATAAAATGATATAAGAATCAAATGAATAATTATTTCAAAATTTATCAAATCATTTAAAAAATACGAAAATAAAAATCTTACATTTCTATCTATAAGAACCATTTCAATAAATTCCTTTAAATTAGGATTATTGAAATTGGACACTCTAACAACCGTATTGATCCTAACTAAATCATAGCAGATCATTATTTCAGTATGAAAATAAAAGAAGAAAATAATACACTATGAAGATTACGATAATGAATAACGATTAATATCCTACACTAACCACGAAGCTAATTTTTTTAGACATATTAAATTTTGGAAATTTTATAAATTTGGTAATTAATATTCAAATAATTAATAATATTATTAATTTCAATTTTCAAAATTAATTAAAAATTTGAATTTTGGAAATTTCACAACAATTAATAAAATTATTAAGTTATTAATTTCAATTATAATTACACAATGTTGATTATTACTCTTATTTAGTAATTTTGAATTGTGTAATTAACCACAATTAATAACAATTAATCAAAATTTTAAAAATAATCACAATAATTAAATAATTAAATTGTGCAAAAGGATTATTAATCACAAAATTATAAGAATTATTTGTAAATTTGGTAATTAATATTCAATAATTAATAAGATTTTTAATTTCAAATTTCAAAATTAATAAGAAATTTGAAATCAGGAAATTTAATAATTACTAAATGTTGATTATTATTCTTATTTAGTAATTTTGAATTGTGTAATTAATCACAATTAAATGTCAATTAATCACAATTTCAAAAATAATCAAAAGTAAAATGTGTAAAAGGATTATTAATAAATGAATTATTAGAATTACTAAGTAAAATTATCTTAATTTTGAAAGTTTTATTTATTTATTTATATATTTCTTTATTTAAAAATTTATTTAATTTATTTAATTAAATTTCCATGTGAATTAGGAAATTATCAATATTTACTTAGATTTTTAAGGGGACACAGATTAATGTGGAAGGGACACGTGTCTATACGATGATGTATTTTTGTAGAATTAAAATTATTCAAATTTTTAAGTAAAATTATATGAATTCAAAATTTTTATTTATTTCCTAATTTCCTGATTTCAAATTTTATTTAATTAATTTTATTATATAAATGTGTGAATCAAGAAATTACTAAGTAAAATTATATTAATTTCGAAAGGTTTATTTATTTCCTAATTTCCTAATTTTAAAATTTATTTATTTAATTGTATTAAATAGCTGCGTGAATTAGAAAATTATGAATATTTAATTAGAATTTTAAGTGGTGAAAGCATATAAATATGTGTATACACGAATATATATATTTTTAAATTAGAATGATTATAACTACAAAGTAAATTATATTAATTTCAAAAAATTTATTTATTTCCAAATGTAGCCTATTTCAAAATTTATTTAAATAATTTTATTAAACAAATGTGTGAATTAAAAAATTATAAATATTTAATTAAAATTTTAACATTTACATATGTGAAAAATTAAAATAGTTAACGTTGGAGCAACACTTGTCTAATTAAGATATTTTTTTAAAAAATAGAATTTTATAATTTATATTTATTTCTAAATTTCTAGCAAGCTAATAATTAAGAAACAAGTTCAAATAACAAATGAAATTACAATGAAAAGAGCAAAAGATGAAACCATAACTAAAAGCTCTTCTCCAAGCCTTCAATGCCTCCAACTCCACTAGATTTTGAGGTCGAATCGAAGCCAGAGTCGCGGGAAGATGAGCGCTTGAGAGAAATCGTCGATCGGAGAAGCAAGCGCGAGTAATTCAAGCTTAGAATTAAGACACAAATCTCACTTAGGAAGCTTTTAAGAATTGTTAAGAAGAGTTAATGAAGGTTGGTGAGGGATATTTATAATCCCTCACTCGATAACTCATTCCAACGGGCATTTTTCTGCCCGTTGGACACCGTCCGATTGCTTATCGTTCGATCGTTGGTCGACCGACCGATCGACCGCCCAGTGATCGCTAGGCTACTGCCCTTTTTCGACCACATTCGATCGATCGACTGGTCGACCGATGGCTACTGTCCATTTTCGGCTTTGTTCGATCGATCGACTGGTCAACTGAATTGGTCACTAGCAGTTTTTAGCTTCGTTCGATCGACCGACCGATCGACCGAAGTGGCTACTGCCAATATTATGCCTCGACCGATCAATCGACCGATCGACGAACCTGGGCCGAGGCTATTTTTTTACATTTATTTTGTTTCGCGCTTTGTTCCTGGGTTCTGTTACCAAGTTTTGACTTGGATAACATTACAAATAGGCTTGAGATATGTTCCTATGGATATATTAAATAAAATATTTTTGGTGATCTATGAATTCTACTCCATTTACATCAGAGCCTTTTTGCCGATTTTTGTATTTCTCCGAGCGAAGTTCGCACGCGTAACCTCAACCTGAACTCAAAACTTCACAAATATATTAGATACATATTTATTATCATCAAAATAGAGGTCGAATCCTGGGGGAACCCTTGGGCCAACAATCTCCCACTTTTTGATGATGACAAACAAAATATGAAATTCTATATAACTCTAAGTACCATTTGTGAGTTTGAGTTAAGGCGTGCACAACCTATTTTGCAACTTGACATATGCTCTCCCTATCAATATGTATGTCATACTTATAACTCTCTCTATCTATATGCATCATAAAACACATGTGACCTTGCTTGTTCTCCCCCTTTTGACATTAATCAAAAAAGGCAAGAACTAAGGTGCTATTAATGAGTTTCATTAATAAAATTGAGAAAAACATAAAATCGAGTATTATCAACCACGATAGTCCTTCCTATCAATGTAAGCCTATAGAAGGCAAACATCGATAAGTCGCAAAGCCCCATTACAAGGCAATACATTAGTGTGATGATACTACATGAAATGCAATTTTTCAAAAGGCATGTAAATTTTGAAATTTCAAACACTTGGAAAAGCACAAATCCCTAATTGCATTCTTAAATTTGTAAAGCTTTCTCCACTTTAGGGTTTTGTGAATATATCTGCAAGTTGCTTGTCAGTTGATACAAATTCCACGGATATATTTCCCTTAGCTACATTATCCCTAAGAAAGTTGTGCCTTAGATTAATGTGCTTGGTCATAGAGTGTAAAATTAGATTTTTTGTTAAATCAATTGCACTAGTATTATCACAATGTATAGATATACATGAATACTTGAGTCCATAATCTAAATGGGTTTGTTTCATCCAAAGGATTTGTGCACAACAACTAGACGCAACGATGTATTTCGCTTCGGTAGTTGAAAGTGCAACCAAGTTTTGTTTCTTTGAGAACCAAGAAATAAGACTCATCCCTGGGAATTGACAACACCCACTAGTGCTTTTTCTATCTACTTTACACCCGGCAAAATTGGCATCTGAAAAATCAATTAAATTGAAAGATGCATTACATATATGTATACCATAATCCTAAGTCAATCATGCCTTTCAAATATCTCAATATGCGTTTGACCGCACTTAAGTGAGATATTTTAGGATAATATTGAAACCTAGCACATGCACAAACACTAAATATGATATCGGGTCTACTTGCGGTTAAACAGAGAAGGATATCGATCATACCTCGATATTGTTTTTTATCTACCTTTACACCATCTTCATTTTTATCAAGCTTAATAGATGTGTTCATTGGTGTAGAAGCTATCTTGGCTACATTCATCCCAAATCTTTTTGATGAGCTCATTTGTGTACTTGGCTTGATTTATGAAGATCTATTTGTTGGTTTGCTTGATTTGGAGACCAAGCATATATGAAGGAGAGTTCTCCCATTATCCTCATCTCAAACTCCTCTTGCATGCACTTTGCAAATCACTCACAAAATAATTCATTAGTAGCACCAAATATTATATCATCAACATAAATTTGCACGAGTAAGATATCATTTTCATTATTTTTTATAAAAAGAGAAACATCGGCTTTTCCAATACTAAAGCATTGATCAATCAAAAATGTGAAAAGCTTTTCATACCAAGCCCTAGGGGCTTGTTTTAAATCATACAAAGCCTTTTTAAGTTTAAAAATATGATTTGGAAACTCAAAACTTTCAAATCTGGGGGGTTGTTCAACATAAACTTCTTCATCAATAAAACTATTTAAAAAAACACTTTTAACATCCACTTGAAAAAGTTTAAAACCTTTAAAACTTGTATAAGCCAAAAACATGCGAATTGCCTCTAATCTAGCTACGGGAGCATAAGTTTCATTATAATTTATTCCTTCTTCTTGATTATACCCTTGGGCCACTAACCTAGATTTGTTTCTAATGACTAAACCTCTTTCACCTAACTTGTTTCTAAATACTCATTTAGTCTCAATTACGATTTGTCCACTAGGTCTAGGTACTAAGTCCCAAACTTCATTCCTAACCAATTGATTAAGTTCCTCGATCTTGCATAGCAATTACCCAAAATTCATCTTCTAGTGCTTCCTTAATATTTTTGGCTCTACTTGAGATATGAATGTTACATATTGACAAATATTTTTAAGTTTAGAGCGTATTACCACTCCCGTTAATGGTTCTCCAATGACTTGATATATTGGATGATCTCTTATCAACCGGTACCCTTTGGGGAGAGGTGGTAGAGCTTCCTCTTCTTCATCTTCATCTTGAGGTAGAGTTGAGGATGAAGGTTCTTCATGGTGAGTTTCATCGTTGTTTTCATCTTCAACCTCTTTGTCATGAAATGTTAGTTCCTCACTTGCATTCACAATCTTAACATTTCTAGGAGAATCATTAGTTTCATTAGAAGTAATATATATGCATAGATTCTTCAACAATCATAGTTCTACGATTATAAACTCTATATGACTTAGAACTATTAGAGTAACCTAAGAAAATGCTTTCATCAGATTTAGAACAAAATTTCCTAGATGCTCCTTAGTGTTTAAAATAAGGGTTAGTTAATGAATATATCACGACTTTTAGCAAAATTCCCAAATCTATCATAACTTTTCATTTATTTCAAATGCAGGCTTCAACTCTTGATTTGTTTCAATTGTAGCACACCATCAGACTCTGGTTAAGTTTCTCGTTAAACTACTGACATGGCAATGATGACGTGTCTTAATAAGTCAAGTCAGCCATTAAATTAATATAAAAAATTATATAGTTGACGTGTATTAGTAAGTACAATCAACATTTTTTATTTAAAGTTTCTTTATTTATGTTTTAATATTAATTTAATGGATGATTGGACTTATTAAGACACATCATCGTTGTTAGGTCAATAATGTAACGTGAAACTTAACCAGAGTCTGACGGTGTGCTATAATTGAAACGAATAGAAAGTTAAAGTCTGCATTTGAAACAAATAAAAAGTCATGATAGATTTGAAAATTTCGATAAAAGTCGTGATATATTCATTAATTAACCCTTAAAATAAAGCATTTACGTACATCCAAAAATACGAAAATATCCTACACTTGGAATTTTATCATTCCAAAGCTCAAAAGGTGTTTTATTGATTTTAGGTCTTAATAAAACACGATTAAGTATATAACAAGAGGTATTTATGGCTTCGGCCCAAAATACTTGGGCAATTTTTTTTCACAAAGTATGGTCCTAGCCATCTCTTGTAAGGTTCTATTTTTTCTCTCAACCATCACATTTTGTTATGGGGTTCTAGGGGAAGAAAAGGTATGCTCAATACCCAATTCATCAGAAAATTTGGAAAACTTTTCATTTTTAAATTCTCCTCCATTATCACTTCTAATTTTCAAAGTTGAAATTCTTATCTCATTTGTAGCTCTCCTAGCAAATTTTTTAAAGAAATCAAAAGTTTTATTTTTCTTAGCTAAGAAGAAAACTCATGTAAATATCGAGAAATCATCAACCAAAACGTAACAATATAATTTTCCACCTATACTAGCCACATCACAATGACCAAAAAGATCCATGTGCACAAGTTCAAGTGTTTTAGATGTACTCACTTGATTAATGCTATGAAATGAAGACTTAACTTGTTTTCCATGTTGACATGCATCACAAAGTTTGTCTTTTTTAAATTTTATCTTAGGTATTCCTTTAACTAAGTCTTTTTTAGATATTTCTTGGATGCGGCTCATACTAGCATGTCCTAGCCTTCTATGCCACAACCAAGAATTATTTTTCATGACAACTAAGCATCTAACAAGAGGATTAGACAAAATATTTAAAACTAGTGTGTAAATATTTTCTTGCCTATTTCCAATAAATACAATATTATTAGATGATGCACTTCAAATGATGCATTTAGATGCTTCGAAAATGACTACATATCCATTATCACATAATTGAGATATGCTAATCAAGTTATGCTTTAACCCATCAACTAGTAAAATATTTTTAATACATGGGTAGGGGAGTATACCTATATCACCAATGCCAACAATCTTACATTTGGCATTGTCTTCAAATGTCACATGTCCACCATCCTTGCTTGATAAGGTTGCGAAAAGATTGATATCACCCGTCATGTGTTTTGAGCAACCGCTATCCAAGATCCATGTGTTTCTACTTGCTTGAGGATGCTTCTCCATCTACAAAAGGAGAAAAGGCAATTTTAGGTATCCAAATCTTCTTGGGTCATTGAGTATTAGTCATCTTAGGAACCCAAGTGAATCTAGCATGAGGGTTCCCCCTTAGTGCACAATCTCTAGCCATATGGCCAAAGATTCCACATGAAAAACAACTTTTATTAAACTTTATTGGGCTATGTGTGTGAGCATGAAAGTGTGCAAGAGCATGATTGTTAATTTGATGACTTTCTAGTATGTATAACCTTAGGCATGACATTTTGTAAGGTTGTCATTTTTTCATTTAGCATGCAAAGTTTATTTTTTAAGTTTAGTATGCTATCATTCAAGTGCTCTACTTGATCACTTAAGAACTTGTTTTCATTCTCCAATTTTTTATTTTCATTTTCTAAGTTTTTCTTAGCATCATCTAAGGCATGCTTTTCTTCCTTAAGGGTATCTACTTCTTTCCTTAATGCATTGCATAAGAATAGCAAGTTATCATTTTCAAGTTCTAAAGATTTGTTATCCTTTTTAAGCTCTTTAAACTTTTTCCTAATAGCATTAAATTCATTGTGCATTTGATCAAATTTATTTTCTAGTTCCTCTTGCGTAAATGAAAGCTCACCAAAAGTAAATCTTACCTCGTTGTCATTTGCCATGAGGCAAAGATTTGCCTTTTCACTTTTGGAGTCTTCTTCACTTGACGAAGACTCGCTTTCATTCCAAGAGGCCATCATCGCCTTCTTATTCTTCTTGTATTTGTCTTTCTTGTGAGGGTTGGAGGTAGATCAAGCCATCTTGAGAAGTGGGTAATCCTTCCTTAGACGCCCAATTTTATTGCAATTGAAGCATGTGTAGCCTCCTCTTCCCTTTCTCATGCCTCCTCTCATGAAACTCATGAATCTCCTTGCCAACATTGCCATTTCTTCAAAATCATCCGTCTCTTCCTCGGATGATGAGGGTTCTTCACCCCGGTGTGATGCTTTTAAGGCAATGGTCTTGCCTTTGGGGGCATCTTCCTCCTTGTATTGCTTCATATGGGTCTCATGTGTCATGAGTGATCCAATGAGCTCGGTGATCTTTAAGGTGCTCATATCCTTTGCTTCTATGATTGTGATGACCTTGGGCTCCCAAGCTTTTGGAAGGGAATGAAGGAGCTTCCTTCTCCTCTTCCCTTATGTCTCTACCAAGGTTAGCTAATTCATTTGTAATATTTTGAAAGCGAGCATACATGACATCAATAGATTCATGCGATAACATTTTGAATATTTCATAATCATGCATGAGTAGGTTTATCTTGGATTCCTTAACTTGTGAAGTTCCTTCATGTTTAGTCTCTAAGACTTTCCAGAGTTCATATGCCGACTAATAAGTGGAAATCCTATTAAACTCATTTATTGATAGACCATAATATAGTGCATTGACGACCTATGCATTTGCATTAAGAGTCTAATCTCTTCTTGATCCCACTCATCCATATCCTTAGTTGGTTGCTTATACTCTACTTGGATCATTCTCCATACATCCATGCCTAGTGATTGAAGGAAGCCATTCATGCGTATCTTCCAATAGATATAGTTGTTTCCATCGAACAATGGTAGAGTATGAGTAGAGGACCCTTGAGCTAGTTGGATAGATATTCTAGATTGTAGGGTACATGGTTAAATCTAATCATACGACCTTGCTCTGATACCAATTGTCGTTGATCGAATACCCACACTAGAAGGGGGGGTTGAATAGTGTTGGGTGAATTTTAACTTCTATTCGATTTCTTTCGAGTTCAATTTCTAATGCAACCAAATTGATCACTCAACTAAATTACGATGTTTGACAAGTAATAATTACACAATAAGCATAATCGAACAAGCAATGCAAAGACAAGAGATTATAGTGGTTCGGTCAACCACCCACTCTACTACCTTGGCTCCACACTAAGGATTTCTAACTAAATTGTTACGAGCCTTGGTGTAAGCTCGTGTTGTTGGTCGCCGATGGTTGATACTTTCACCTATCTTGATAGGAGGGAAGAGGTGGAAGAGAGAAAAGAGAGAGAAGAGGGAAAAGAGAGAGAGTGGGAGAGATTGGAGTCAAGTCATGTCTATCTTTGTATTCATCTCATCTCTCTTTAAATAGAGATTACAAGGATAATAGCATTGATTACAATACTTAATGGTCTAATAAATAGAAATGCAATAGCATTGATTACAATGCTTTATTCCAATGGTCTAATAATTAATGGTGACATTTATTGCCAGCCACTTGGTAATTAAGGTGTTGGTGTTTGATGATTACGACACTGATATTTAATCCTGTAACGCGCGTCGTGAGTGAGCTGGTTGGTGTTGGTATCATTTCCCCCGTCCTGAGATTTATGCTTAACCGCAAGCATGAAATCAGGATAAGATGATTGTAGCGAGCTGGTTGGTTCCCAAGTAGCTTCAAATATTGGAAGGCTTGCCCACTGGACAAGACATTCATCGGTGCCTTTGCTAGAGCGTTGAGCCAAAATTTCCACATGGATTGATTTTATGGCAGCATGTGGCAATGGAGGAAGACATGGTGGTGTTGATGACAGGGGCCCATGGAAGCGCTTAAGGAAGGAGATATGGAAGACATTGTGAAGCTTGGACTCCTTAGGCAATTCAAGAGCATAAGCAACATTACCAATGCGGCGGAGGATACGGAAGGGACCGTAAAAGCGAGGGGCCAACTTGTTAGAAGTCCGCCGAGCGAGTGAACTTTGGCGATAGGGCTGTAACTTGAGAAGTACGAGATCATGGGGCTGAAATCGGAGATCGCGATGTTTACGATCATAGTTCCTTTTCATGAGTTGCTGAGCTTGAAGTAGTCGGGCCCTGATAAGTTGGATGTGCTGGTCACGTTCTTGGAGGGAATGGTCAACCGCCTCAAGGTGGGAGACGCCCGCTATGTAGGAGAGAAGGCGGGTTGGTGGCTGTCCATAAACTACTTCAAAGGGGTTGGTTTTGAGGGCTGAATGGAATGCAGTGTTGTAACAAAACTCCACCCATGGAAGCCACTTAAGCCAAGTTTTGGGGCGGTCACTAGTAAAACACCGAAGGTAGACTTCGAGGCTGCGGTTAACAACTTCAGTTTGACCGTCCGCTTGAGGATGGTAGGCAGATGTGAAATTGAGATTGGTGTCCGAAAGTAAAAATAGTTCACACCAAAAGCGACTAGTGAAGGTGACGTCGCGGTCGGAGACGATGGACTCAGGTATCCTGTGGAGGCGAACTATATTATCGAAGAAGACACGAAGAGGGCAGCAATGAGGAAGATAAAAGCAGGATGAGGAAAGGAGAGGACAACAAGGTGACCTGTAGTGCCTGGTCGGCGGGACAGAGCGTCGGCATCGGAATTCAGTCGGCCGACTTTATATTCGATGGAAAAATCATAGCCCAAGAGCTTAGAAACCCAACGATGTTGTGATGAGGTGGCCAAACGTTGTTCCAAGAGATATTTTAAGCTGAAATGGTCTGTGCGGACCACAAATTTATGATCCCGTAAATAAGGGGTCCAATGCTTGATGGCCTTAACTAACCCAATGAGTTCTTTTTCATATGCCGCTAGTTGATGCATGTGAGAAGCAAATGGATGACTGAAGTAAGCGATATAATGGTTATTTTGATGTAGAACTGCTCCAATCCCATTGCTTGCTGCATCACATTCAATGATGAAACGTTGAGTGAAGTCAGGAAGTGCTAAGGTAGGTGCTGTTGCGAGAGCAGTTTTGAGATTTGCAAATGAAGTTGAGGCCTCAGCGGTCCATAAGAAGTTGTTTTTGCGCAGTAGGGAGGTGAGGGGTGTAGCTAAAACTCCATAGTTTTTGATGAATTTCCGGTAGTAACTGGCAAGCCCAAGAAAGTTGCGTAGTTCAGTGGCGGAGGTGGGCTGTGGCCAGGATGCAATCGCTGAAATTTTCTGAAGATCAGTGCAGACCCCATCGGCAGAAATGACATGGCCGAGGTAGGCCACGGAAGACGAGACAAATGTGCATTTGGACTCCTTGAGGAAGAGTTGGTGTTGCCGTAAAGTGGAGAGAACGCGATCAAGGTGGCTGAGATGATCCTCCAAGTAAGGGATGTAGATTAGGATGTCATCAAAGAAAACGAGGACATACTTACATAGCATTGGTTGAAAAATGTGGTTCATAAGTGCTTGAAATGTGGACGGGGCATTAGCCAATCCTAATGGCATGACAAGGAATTCAAAATAGCCATGGTGGGTGTGGAAGGCTGTCTTTTCCACATCGTCTTCATGCATCCGAATTTTATGGTAGCCGGAGCGCAGGTCATGTTTTGAGAAGACGCGGGCACCATGGAGTTCATCAAGGAGCTCGTCAATGGTGGGAATAGGAAATTTGTCCTTGATTGTGATGGAGTTCAAGGCGCGGTAATCAACGCAAAGCCGCCAAGATGCATCATTTTTCTTGACTAGGAGAACAGGTGCTGAAAATGGAGAAGTGCTAGGCTGAATGATACCTTATTGTAGCATTTGTTGGCATTGCTTCTCAAGTTCATCTTTTTGGTGAAATGGGTATCAGTAGGGGCGTATCGAGACTGGTTGGGAGGGCTGTTGGAGGCGGATGCGATGGTCATGGGACCTGAATGGCAGAAGGCCTGTTGGTTCTTGAAAAATGCTGCTAAATTTGAGCAGGACAGCATTGATTGTAGGCTGGACAGAAACTGCAGCCGAACAGATTGGTAAGGGCTGTTGACATTGAAGGCCATGCAATGTTACAACCCTGGTTGGGGTGGAGTACTCAAGGAGTAGTTTTTCAATGTCCCATGTAATGGGGCCAATGTTTGTAGCCATTGGACTCCTAGTATGGCGTCAAAACCACTGAGTGTGATGATATAGAAGGAGGTCGAGATGGTTGCAAAGCCAAGTTGAAGAGTTGAGGTGGCAAATTGTCCTTTGCATTGGAGACGGCTGCCATTAGCCACAACCACCGACAGATCAGAGCTTGGTTTCAATGGCAATCTGAGTTTGTCAGCCACCGTGGAGTTGAGGAAATTGTGGGTGCTGCCTGAATCAAGCAACACTCGAATTGCAAGGCCGTGAAGTTGTCTAGCCACTTGCATAGTTTGCGCAGCAGGTGTTCCTTGTAGCACCATCAAGGAGACATGCGGTTCCTCGCTATTGGCCAGGTATAAGAAGTGATCGTCAGCCATGGTAGGTGGAAGTGCAGCATCTTTTTCGGGCTCAACGGTTGCTGGAATATCATCGTCAGGAGCGATTTCCAGCATATAAAGCTGGCGACAGTGATGGTCGGGCCACCATACCTCCTCACAGTTGAAGCAAAGGCCTTGGCGACGACGCCTTGCAGCCTCGGTATGTGATAGTCAGCGCTTGGGCGGCTGGTTTGTTCCACCCTTATTCGGTGTACCCGACATAAGGGAGGTGACTGCTGGTCCAAGTGGCCCTTTTGGGGCAACGAGAGGTTGCTGGTAGGAATGGCGGTTGAACTGTCCAGATTGGGGCGGACTGGAAGCCAATCTCTCATAAAGGCGGGAGAGGCGCATGAATTCCGTCAGATCTGTTGGTTTTAGAGCCTCTACCAGCACCTGAAGATTGGGATGAAGACCACGCAAGTAGAGTTCTACCTCTTGTTCGGCATTTAGTTGACCCGCACGAGCGAGGAGACGTTGGAATGTCCCTTGGTAGTCGGCTATCGAGCGAGTATGTTGGAGACTTGCAAGTTCTCCAAGTTTGTTGCCACGAGTTGGAGGACCAAAACGGTGATGGCAATGGTCTTGGAACGCCATCCAAGACAAGCGAGGTATATCCTTCATTAGTTTAAGCACCCAAAATTGAGCATCCTCCGTCATGTGATATGCAGCGATTGACACCTTAGCTTCTTCTTGTATTTGATGAAAGAAAAAATATTGTTCGCATCTCGCTAGCCAAGGAAGCGGGTATGTTGTCCCGTCATAACAAGGGAACTCGAAGCGTGGTGCACGGTGGTGGGCGGGTGCCCACATGTTGTTCTCCTGAACATGATTTTGCTGAAAATTTCTAGGTACTTGCCCTAGAATACCGGGGACGACGGGTGCTTGCAGGGGCTGATCGGCACCTGCTGCTTGAGGGAAATCATATCCTGCTTGTGTGGATGTGCTACCAGCATCCACAATAGGTGCAGTGTGTATGGACTGGACTTCTTTGGCGAGAGCTGTGATTTGGTTCAGGATGTGTGCTCTTTCAACTCGTTCTTGCTCGCGCTCCTTAGCTTGAGTCTCACGCTCCTTAGCTTGGGCAGCGGTCATATCTCGCATGAAGGCAACGAGTTGATCCTGAAATGAGTCGCCCATCTCTGGCTCTGATACCAAGTTGTTATGAGCCTTGGTGTAAGCTCGTGTTGTTGGTCGCCGATGGTTGATACTTTCACCTATCTTGATAGGAGGGAAGAGGTGGAAGAGAGAAAAGAGAGAGAAGAGGGAAAAGAGAGAGAGAGTGGGAGAGATTGGAGTCAAGTCATGTCTATCTTTGTATTCATCTCATCTCTCTTTAAATAGAGATTACAAGGATAATAGCATTGATTACAATACTTAATGGTCTAATAAATAGAAATGCAATAGCATTGATTACAATGCTTTATTCCAATGGTCTAATAATTTATGATGACATTTATTGCCTGCCACTTGGTAATTAAGGTGTTGGTGTTTGATGATTACGACGCTGATATTTAATCTTGTAACGCGCGTCGTGAGTGAGCTGGTTGGTGTTGGTATCACAAATCCTTTATAAACTTTGTGTTTCCCTTTGAATACAACCAAGGACTCGCTTCTCAACCCTTTGAGAACTCCTCAAACCTATTCACCTAGGCAAAATACAATTCTATGAAAGAAACCCTAAGTGTTTACACTAGCACACCTAGCAAGCTAATAATTAAGAAACAAGTTCAAATAACAAATGAAATTACAATGAAAAGAGCAAAAGATGAAACCACAACTAAAAGCTCTTCTCCAAGCCTTCAATGCCTCCAACTCCACTAGATGTTGAGGTCAAATCAAAGCCGGAGTCGCGAGAAGATGAGCGCTTGAGAGAAATCGTCGATCAGAGAAGCAAACGCGAGCAATTCAAGCTTAGAAGACACAAATCTTACTTAGGAAGCTTTTAAGAATGGTTAAGAAGAGTTAATGAAGGTTTGTGAGGGGCATTTATAACCCCTCACTCGGCAGCTCATTCCAACATGCATTTTTTTGCCCGTTGGACGCTGTTCGATCGCTTGTCGGTCGATCGTCGGTCGACCGACCGATTGACTGTCCAGCGACCACTAGGCTACTGCCCTTTCTCGGCCACATTCGACTGGTCGACCGATGGATACTGTCCATTTTTAGCTTTGTTCGGTCGACCGATGTGGCTACTGCCAATATTCTGCCTCGTTCGATCGACTGAACCTGGACTAAGGTTGTTTTTTTACATTTGTTTTGTTTCGTGCTTTGTTCCCGGGTTCCGTTACCAAGTTTTGACTTGGATAACAATACAAATAGGCTTGGGATATGTTCCTAGGGATATATTACATAAAATCTATTTGGTGATCTATGAATTTTACTCAATTTACATCGGAGCCTTTTTGCCGATTTTTGTATTTCTCCGAGCGAATTCGCGCGCGTATCGTAACCTCAACCTGAACTCAAAACTTCACAAATATATTAGATACATATTTGTTATCATCAAAATAGAGGTCGAAGCCTAGGGGGAACCCTTGGCCCAACTATGGATCCCTAACCCCCCTTGTGATTTAGGAAGAGTTGTGTCACGCCCCAAATCTAGGGTATCGTGACCGGCTAGAGTACGCCTCCATACTTCGAAGCCTACCCACATATATATGTGTACTAATGCGGAAATAAAAAGGGACAATTATGCATATCTCAAATATAAATGTTAAGATGCTAAATATGTTTACATGAACCAACCACCACGACCAAGTCATAACGGTATGCAATTAAGGACTTCCTACAACTCGATTACCACCCCGACGCGTCACGAGATTCGCTGCCTGAGCTTGCAACCTCCAGTCATGCCACATGGTACGTCCATACCTCTATTAGTAAGGATCTGAAAAAAAAAACATGAAGAAAGTGGTGAGTTATAATGAACTCAGTGAGTAGCTCACACCAAGCCCTCACTAAACAAAACCATATTAATTAAAAGAATGTAAAACAACTCATAGTGAACCAGCATATCATAAACATAAATATCCAAGTAAACCATCAAAATCATTACTATAATGTCCATGCACATATCTCATGCGCGCTCGCGCAGACTTCCACACCGGCCAGCTTCGACCAATACCATATTCATAAATCATGCAATAGCAAGCACACGGGTCGATCACTAGGATATTCACCTAGCGAGCTTCCCACCTCGGGCCCTCTGCTGGGATGGCCAACCAGCCTTCGGACCCCTTTGGTTGGGAAAAGCCCTCCAACCAATGCCACTCTGGTCGGTCGTCAGCGTGGCTCACTGAACGAACATCTCGACCCAAAACCACACTCGCCGAGTCGGGCATTAACTTGACATGCTAGTGCGCTTCTCGGCCCGACCATCTATCAACCACAAGCACAATCATGTCCATAATAAATGTAAATTTACATACACATATACACCATTAAAGTTTCTCGGACGGTTAGGGTGTTTTGCCGACCACATCGATTGCGCTCATGGACGCCGCCACCACGGTCCTTTCTCGGACGGTCATAACATGAAAAGATTTCAGCAAGCATAATATGATAAAACTAAAAATTTAGCAACAATTATACTTGAAGCAGAAATAATTCAGCTTGCTCATCACAAGTCCAACACGAACAACCCTGAAAATTTCGAGTTCAAGTTTCCTACTCATACAAATGATAGCACACAATATTATGGCCGGTCCTGTCATACTAGGGCTGCCCTACTCCTAATTCAATCCCTCCTCATCCTACAAAAACACGAACCCTAGTAGGGGAAGAATCAATCACCGAACCTCATACCCCACCCAACTCGGAAGTAAACCTTCAAACATCCCAACCCCTAAGGGCCACTCCTAAACCTTGCCCTACACCTGTCCCCTACATCACCGAACACCCAAAGGAGTAAAACCCAATGAGGAGGACAACAATTTGAAACCAACTCTAAGGAAACAAATCTGATCAGAAAAATTTCAGCAAGTCTTCCATCTCAACCTAAGTTTATAGTCGGCCGACCCTAAGGTATTAGGGGCTACCCTAGGGCTGTCGCACCTTAACTCTTCCAAAGATATCAATTTCCCTCGAAACCACACCAAAACTTGAAGAATCAAACATCGAATCGCATCGACAAGGAACAATTTCAACAAAGTTCATCAACAAGGAGGGGCGGCGTGAATATGAGATAGATCCTACAAGTTAAGGTCCAATCCACTCACACACCACCCTAAAAATCTTTAACATCACAAGCTCCAAATTTAAATCTCCAAGGGCCCTAACAATCTCAAACACTAAACATATAATCTAAGATTTATAGAACTTAAAGGTATCTCCTTAGTTTAGCATTAGTTGCGACACGCTCAAAAGAGGATTTCATATTTCTAAACCCGCTAACTAGTGCTGGAAATTTCAGCAACTTACAATCCACTTCAAGCCCTTCAAGACCAGAGTTTGAATGTGGAATACCCAATTAGCCTCATCATCTTGTGCCCTAAAGTGGCCTAGATGTTGCCTTAATGGATCATGATACATATATTGTCACTCTATTTCTTACAATCAAGGTTGGGGAGGGGTATAAACATATAAGTTGAGCATGAATAGTAAATTTTAGCATGTGCGCTGCCTTCTCCCATGACTCAAACCAAAAGACCATTAATGCCCCCATGAAGGCCCTGCCCTAAAGGGTTCATTTCCTCGCCTAGAGACCCTACATGAATGGTTACCAATGCCAAAACCTCTGGGGGAGGGTCCTATGCATCATCAATTCTTTCCACACATGATCAACCTAAAACCCTAGGGTCAAGGACCCTAATCATGCTGTCCTGAAAATAAGTAGGGGTTACCCTAAAGTGTAGGGCTGCCCTAAAGTCACCACCATATCTAATCCTTCAAGAATAATCATATCTATCTCATTCACATATTTAACAAGGTAAAGCATGCAATTGGAACTCAAATACCTAAAACCAAGCATGGAAACACCCTTATCAAATTTGGCCCCTTGTTGGGGCTGCCCTATATCAAGGGGCCGACCATGAGAAGGGCCATGGGGTTGCCCCTTGATGGCCAACAACCAATGAGGCTATTCTTCCGTTAAGATCGAGAAAACCATGTTCAATCATCCAAAAATCCAATATGTTTAAGAAATTTTAGAAAAGGGTTCTTCCTCCTCAAGATTTCCCAAAAGCAAGGAAAGGGTAAAGACCACTCACACGGGGAAGAAGACAAGAGCAAGAAGTTGGCAACGAAGCCTCACGACGGCGGACTCCATCGTTGGCAAGAATCGGCCTCCCACGATGATGCACCATTCCCCCCTCCCCCCTTGTCTTGGGCGGCGTGCAACTCTTCCTAGAGCTGTACGGTCGCCCAAGATACCACCTAAATAAAATTTTAAACTAAAATGACCATATTGCCCCTAGACTCAAGTTGAGCCCAAAAAATCCACTAGACTTATCCAAATTGGGTTCTGATCGAACCTTCATACTCGACTCGGGCCCAACTAAGATCCAATATCCGACGCGCCTTCCGACTTTCTTGCTGAACCAAAATTAAAATTAATTAAACTTTTTTTTCCCGCGGGTATTACAAGTTGTGGTATCCCATTTAATTAAGTGAATACCTTGTTTTGAGTTAGAGAAAGTTTTTTTATTAATTTTTATTAAAATTTTATTAAAATTGTTCATAGGAAACCAGGAACAACTATATCATACAGAGAAATAAAATTTAACACAGAGTTAATTAATACAAGTCTATTAGCATGTGATCATAAATAATTTGTTTGTCGAAAGAGATATGGTCAACAATGTACTTTTGGACTTGGGCTGGAGGCCGTCTAGGGTTGATAATGGATCCTAAGTATTTGAAAGGAAAAGTTTCCGCTTTCATGAACTGAAATTAATAGATCGTCTTGTGACATTTTGATATTGTTGAAAAATGGCTTTGATGGTTGTGAGATTTGCTCTAGAGGCCAAAAAAATGTCATCCACAAATATAAGATGATTTATCTGGACAAAGTTCTTTATTTTAAAGGGTGATATTTTTTTATTATGTACAACCTTATTGATCATATTTGTTAAAGTTTGAGCAACTAACACATACAGGTAGGGTGAAAAAAGATCACCCTGTCTAATGCCTTCGTAAGAGAAAAAGAAAGTTGACAAATAATTATTGATCAAACAAGAGAAGCTAGAGTTGACCGACATGCCATAATCCAATAAATAAATCTAGAAGGAAACTTGTAAGCCTATAAAACAAAATTAATTAATAGCATGCCAAGATAATTTATTATACGTCTTTTCTAAATCAATTTTAATAATGACGTAAGAGTATTTACCTCGAGTATCATACAAGGAGTGAGCTAACTTTTCAGCAACTAAAATATTATCATAAATACTCCTACCTTTTACAAATGCACATTGTTCATTGAAAATCAAATTTAAAATGACATATTTTAATCTATTAACCAGAATTTTTGCCAAATTGCGATAGGATAAATTGCATAGAGCTACGAGTCTAAAGTCTTTCATAGTAGAAGAATTATTGCACCTCGAGATAAAAATTAACACTGTTTTATTCCAATCAAGTGGTAAGAATGCAAAACCATCAAAATCACACATGCAGTTCATGAAATAAGAAGAAATAATAGACCAGTAATTTATATAAAATTTAATAGTACATCTATTTAAATCATGACTCTTACCATTTGACATTAATTTAATGACATTCCCGACCTTATCTAATGTGAACGAGGCAATTAAATTAGAAGTTTGATCCGAACTCATAGACATTTTTTTCCTCTCAAACTCATAGACATTTTCAATCTTATGTATCTCTCTGAAGAATTGAAGTTCCTCATTTACATGCGCAGACTAGGCAATAAAAGCAACCGATTGGATTGCAAATTATGCAAGACAAATAAAATCTCTTTAATGTGGGAAGAGCCCATTGCCACCCGACTTAATTAACATCATTTGTAAAGATTGCAATTAGGGGACCAACCGATTGGATTGCAAATTATGCAAGACAAACAAAATCCTCGCAATTAGGGGACGTTTGTGTATTATTACTTAAAATTACTGAGATCTAGATTACCACCCAAATAGATTATCACTTTTATAATTATCGATAATATTATATTATCATGTTTGACATATATTGATAATCTCACCAATAATCTACATTACCTTGTTTGGTATAAAAAAATTACTGAAAAACTTATATCTTTAACTAAAATACTCTCAAATAAAAAAAATAAAAAATAGAAATTATCACTTTACTATGAGATGATGCAGAATTTTTTTTCTATATTAATAAAGGGTATTTTGTCAAAAGAAATATTACCATAATCCACATAGCCATCCCACTTGGTAATGTGGATTACCAGTTGAGTGATAATATAAATTATCATGGGCATCCAGATTATCAGTAATCTAGCTGTTTCAACCAAATACGATAATACGATGAGATCAAATAATTTTAATTAAGAATATCAATAATTCATTTAGATTATCTTTTATCAAACGCTCTTTTAGAATTTTTAACTTTGCTTTTTGTATAAAAAGACGAAAAGAATCAAATAAATAAATTTGGACGACTCTTGATATTTTAAATAAATGTTTTAATCGGATTACAACTTTCCTTTTATTTCCTTCTTTGTATTTCTTTAATTGTTTTTGGCACCTTAGCCGGAATAGTATTTTTGATATACCCCCGTTCCCTCAACTTGGATAAATAAAAAGCCCTCACTCTCGCTACATTTGCCTTTGCTTTGGCAGCCCAAATAAGAGGAGCCGAGAGAACTCCACCCTTTCCATTCCCCCCTCAATCCAGACCCTTGTATTCAATTCGAATCCCTCTTTCTCTGCCCTCCTACTCATTTTCTCAGGTAGAGATTGGATCTTTTTTTTTTCTCAGTCTCCACTACCAAGTTGCGATTTTTGCTTACTTTCTTTTCTTTTTAGATCGAGTACACACTTGTAGCAAGTTTTTATGCGGCCAGGGATCGTGATTATTCTGTTTGATTCAATTTTTTTTGGATCCATTATTCTTTTTTTTCAATATTTTATTTTGATTTATTTGGTTGGATAACATTGATTATCGATGGGGAAGAAGATGAAAAGCAAAGGGCGGAACCCGCGCAAGGTGCATCCACGGGCTTCTCCCGGATCTGCCCAACCAGGCCCGGGGACAAACGATCTGAAGGAGGACGTTGAGGTCGAGGATGGCGAGCAGTGTAGTCATTACAGTAAGGATAGCGCCGAGGTGAATCGGGTTCTTTCAGGAATTCTGTCGTCTAGAGTTTCTGCAGCTTGCGAGCACTGCAGGGACGAGCCGTCCGCTAGAAAAAGTGGTGGTAAGAAGGGCAGGCAACAAAAGAAGAGGGAAGGAGGGGGGAAGAGTGCTGAGGCAGGATCAGAGTCCAACTTCATTTGGGTCTGTTTAAATTGCAATCGCTGTTTCTGCGGGGGAGCAGTGAGTGATTCTGTGCCCTATGGCCATGCTCGCCGGCACTCGAAGCAGGATCACCATGATCTCATGGTGAGGTTGGACAACCCTAGTATTGGCTGGTGCTTCTCATGTAATTTGGCGATCCCTGTTGAGTTGCCACATGCGGTGGCAGATGTACGAGAGGTTAAATCAATTACAAGTGATAAAAGGGTTGAAGGTGGCCTGGTTGAGCCTTTGACTTTAGAAGATGGTAAGGGGTATATGATTAGAGGCTTATCAAATCTTGGAAATACATGCTTCTTCAATTCGGTAATGCAGAACCTTCTTGCCATTGATATGTTGCGGGAGTATATGGTAAACTTGGACCGGCCTATTGGACCACTTACTATGGCATTAAAGAAACTATTTAATGAAACTAGTGGTGGGGCAAATAACAAAGGTGTGTTGAGTCCAAAGAATCTTTTTGGAAGCATATGCTCCAAATCACCACAGTTCAGGGGTTACCAGCAACAAGACAGTCATGAATTGCTCCGATGTTTGCTTGATGGGTTGTATTTAGAAGAGAGGAGTACAGGGAAATCACAAGATTCTTCCAATGGGCAAGCTGCTCCAAGTTCAAAGACCACTGTGGTGGATGACATTTTTGGCGGTGAGCTATCAAGTACTGTTCGTTGTGTCGAATGCGGGCATACTTCCACAGTCTGTGAACCATTTCTAGATCTATCATTACCAGTGCCTTCAAAGAAGACTGCTCCTAAGAAAGCTGCACCCCCTCCACCTAAAAGGAGTAAACCACCTTTGAAAGAAAGAAATAAAAGTCAGAGGTTTCGAGAAAAGGGTAGTGCAAGAGGATCTGTTGTCATGGAACAATATGGACAAGGAGAAAGAGTTAATACCTCAGTGGAGTTTAGTGAGTCATCCAGCCCTGCATCAAGACCAGAAGAAAACAGGACCTGTGATACCGTGGCACAGACAATAGAAGCAAATATTGCTTTAGAGGCAGAGGATTCTTCATGGATGGATTATCTTGCAGAGCCCATTGTAATGACGGATGCTTTAATTTTGGGTTCTCAATCATGTGGTGACTTGAACTCTCATTGTGTTGATAGTGGTCAGGTAGTTGATGGTGAAAACAATATTTCAGTGAAATCAGAGATTGACAATTCTCCTATGGAGCTAATGGTGTCTCCAAATTATTCCGGAGAAAATTCCACTAAGAATGCTACCTCTTCTTCATGTATACATGATTCTGGGGTTACTTCACACCCTTGTGAAGCATTAGATAACACCAATCTAACTGTTGCTACCTCTGAAACTCTTGACAACATGTCTTCCTCGGAAAATATGGTAAAAGAACCATGTGCACTGATAACTGCTGTTGTGGACTCTGAAATTGCAGATGGTGACTTTGATGGGTTTGGTGATTTATTTAATGAACCCGAGGTTACTTCTGAGCTAAAGAAAGATACTAGCATGGTTGAAGAAATGGCTGTGACTTTGTGGGCAAATAATAGTTCTGAAACTAGCCAGGAGGAGGTGGACAATAGTAATGCTCTAGTATCAATTGAAAGTTGTCTAGCGTCATTTACTAACACAGAGCTTTTGTCTGATGAACATGCATGGTACTGCGAGCAGTGTTCTGAGGTCTCATCAAGTGGCATGATGACTGCTGATAAAACTTGTAAGAGCGAGACTTTAACAACACCTGAATATTCAAACACAAGGAAGCTTCAGGTTAATGGGGATCAAGACACAATCGAAAAAAATTCCTCCAGTTTCAAAGTAGATTGCTTGAGTTCCACTGGTTTTAAAGCTTTACACAATGGAGAGCTAGCATCAGATCGGGAAGAGACAGAAAAACCTGATTCTGACCATAAATCACTTAATATTATCTTTGAACCTGAGGAAACAGGTTGCAAGAATGGAGAGATCACCACTGGAAACAATACAATTTTATCAGACTCTAAATTGTGTGATCAAACAGACAAACCCAATATTATGATTGAGGTTCAAGAATGTGCAGATTCTGGGCCTGAGCAAATTAAGGATAATGAAACCACAAGTAGCAAGGAAGATGTTCAAACTAGTGGACAAGATCAAGCAGCTTCTTTGACTAGTTCCCCACATGATACTGGAGAAAACCTATCAAATTCCTGTGAAAATGACAACCGTGCTGTTAATCATGCATTCAAAAAAGGTCCGAAGCTGTCAAGTCAAGCTCATCCAGTTCAAGGTAGAAGGGTCAAAAAAGAGGAGCCTGAAAAGAGGAAGGTGAAGAGGGACGCGACTAAAAGGATTCTAATTAACAGAACACCACCAATTTTGACTATACATTTGAAGAGATTTAGCCAAGACACTCGTGGTCGATTAAGTAAGATGAGAGGTCATGTCCGCTTCCATGAGACGCTTGACTTGACTCCATATCTGGATCCAAGGTACTTAAAAATTTCATTTCCTCCTACTTCCAGTTCTATTTATTTGACATATTTCTACTAGTAACCAATGTATTGGATGCCTAAGTAGTGTTAATTACTATTGCACCTAGGAGTCATCGCCTTCAATCCATGGCCATGGCGATTTTGCAGGATTTTGTTAACCAGAAGTTAGACTCTAACAAGTAACCATGTTTTTATTGACTACACTAGCAATTAACTAATCTTTCATAATATTGGATAACTATACGATTTATAACATAATACTACTCAATAAGCAACTTTATCCTATAGTTATACTTGGCTTCTGATTCTTCTAGACATTTCTTTTGCTGCAGATAAGTTCTTGTTAGTATTTTGAGGATTAAGAATAATGTTTTACTTATTTGGATAATATATAAGCATTTTTTCATGTATGTTTGAGCCATTACAGATTTCATCTGCTGCTAGTAAAACATTCATTATTACAATGCCCATCTTGCCGTAGAATGCATGTCTCAGGAGTTTGGAAACTAAATTTTGTTGGTCCATAGGTGTGAGCTAGGGTTTAAAATTTTGAATTCTTTCTTTGAGCTAGAGTTATTTGGGATATTGTGCGTTCTCAAAACCTGAGCTCTATAAACTATAGTGTAGCGCTGAAGAAATTTTCATAGTAAAAGGAAAATTACACGTACCATTCCTCCGGATAGGCTAAATTACACGTGTTATCCCATCTTAGTTTCAAAACTACGCGTACCACTCTTCTATTTCTATATATCCCCATAAGAGAGTTGGCAAAAATTTTGATAAAAAAAGTAAATTTGCAATTCCTAAGTGCCACGTTAGCGACCTTATAATTTAAAATATTTTTTATTTGTATGAGGTAAGAGTTTCCTTTTTTTATCTCAACTTAGAAAAATACAAAATTAGGGAGTGTAAAAAAAATTGCATGATGGCTAACATGGCACTTAGGAAGTGTAAAAAAATACTTCTTAATATTTTTTGCCAACTGGGTTCAGGGGGGTTGTGTGGTAGTAGAGGGGTGCTACATGTAATTCTCTCAGAAATAAATATTTCTAAAAACATATCGTCTTTAGACTTGGTCTGTGAGATATGTAGTTAGCCATGGTCTTAACTTTTGAACAATGTTGCCCACCATTGTAGTGCACACATGCCTAGCAAAGGAGTTTAGAGCCATGCCATCCATGCTATAGCTGGTACATAGTTCTTTTTGTTGTGCCAGAGGGGACATGTCCATATAGCACCTTGAGTTTGGACAGGTATAAATATTGAATTGAAAATTTAAAACTTTGGTTAAATTTCATATTGACATTGGGGTCTTAGAGGATGCCATTGGTTAAGCAATGGGAAGAAACTCTTAAGAAAGTGATATTTGGCAGTCTTGTTTTCCCTCACTGGCGACGTTATTTTATGTGAGCCAACAATCACGATGGAATGTATTACTGATTGATGGATAGAAAATTGAATGATAAAGTGATAAACCTATCATGGTCACAGCCCACTGCCAGTTAGTCAGTTGCCCAGGCTGTTCGGTGTTGTAAATGACACCTACCCATGAGCCCCTACCTGGAGCATGCTCTAGCCCCTAGTAATGCAGAAAGACTGGGCTATGGGATCAAACACTGATCTTTAATCTAAGCTTTTTTACTTTTACCAAACATCATTTAGAACCAATGATCACTTGGAAAGTCTAACTTCACCGCTAGATAACCCTGATAGAACCAATCAGGTTGTTCTTTTTTGCACAGTCACCCAAGTTGGCTGGAAGGTTATGTTGGAAGTTGGAATCCTTTGACCTACCTTTTGGAATACTTCAATAGTGAGATAACTCTATCACCACAGTCTTGTTATCCTAGTCAGCTTTGTGGTTCAGCAAGAACAACCAAATCTGTATAAACTGATTGTTATTGGCTTATTGCAGAACTCTAAAGTAGAAATTCTATATAAGAGATCCATTATTATGTGAATTACTCAAAGAAACTTTATGGCACATATTTTCTTGATATTTTCCACTTTGGAAAAATGGGAAATTTGAAGATTATCCATATATTTCTTACTACCATTTTTTTCAATGGCAATAAGCAATTCTTTCATGTCTTTTAAGATACCATTTCGGATGGAGACACCTTGACTTTTCAATTAATCATGAAGAGACTCCCAATATCTTTGAATTTATTCTTGATTAAATGAAATTGAAGATAATTATGCCTACATAATTGCATTATACACTTGTCTCTAAACATTGATCTTTTGACTGAACAAGACATCATCTAATATATTGATTAATTGTTTTCATAGTTGTGCCCATCATAGCCTATATTATGGAACTGAGTTGCTTTATTGGCATCAAGGTTTCAGAACTGATACCATATAGTATCCAGTTTAAGTGCATTAAGTACTATATGAAAAATAACTTAAGTATCCAGTATCTGTAGTAGACCTGGTGCTCGTCCTTCGTCAGACGATTATGTACTATCCAACCTGGGCACTATGGGGTGAGAATTAGAACTATGGGTGACATCAAGTATTATCCAAATTCTGGAGCCCTTTAGAATTTTGAGTCATGAAATTTTCAATTTCTTCCTGTATGTTACTACTTGTAGCTCAGAGCATTGGTTTTTCTATTTCTTAATGGTGGTCATATCAACTTTTCTTTGTCTTGTGTTCTCAATTCCACATCATAGACTGACCATGGCGACTTAACTGTTATTCAATAAAAGTTGGATAATAAACCTAGTTTGATGAGTATCAATATGTGGGAATGGTACCCAACTACCCATTTTTACTGACTGTTTTCAGGGAGTTCATGTACTCCCATAAATTTGGGAATCACAGACTGGTTGCAATGCTGCTTAGATACCTGTTGGCTGTTGCTATCAACTGATCCGTGTACTAGTAATGCAACTAGGTTGTCATGTCAGTGTTCATGCAACTAGGTTGTCATGTCAGTGTTCATGCAACTACTTTGTTCTGGTGGTAGACAATATACATCAGATGGTAGAATAAAAGGTCTTGACATCATGGTGGACATATATGATTGAATAGGGAAGGGAAGTATTATATCTACTGACATAAGTTGGAATATGTTGGAGTGTGGTGTGACAGCTATGTCTCTTTAATTAACAACCTTATCTCACAATTTAAAAGATCTTATAGTATGAAAATAACCATAAAGCTTATAGTTCAGCACTTCAGCTGTCTGATTTGATATCTATTGGCGACATGGTTAAGTTCAGGTCCCTCTTTGTAGATTAACAGGGGTAAGCACTAAGATCTCATCATTATAGTTTGTACGAGAACCCTAAGTTATGTCATACATTAAATAATAGAAAAATCTTATCATATTTTTCCTTGCAACTTTATTTTTACGTTAACTGTTATTATTGGATAAATAACAGTAGAGGTACAGAACCCTTCTGCTTTAGTGCTAGATATTTTCATCATTTTCGAAAATTTACAACTCATTTTTTAAGGTTACTCCACTAGTCCACTGCAACCTTGGAGACTAGGGTTCATGTCGTGGGTAAAACCTGTATGCAAGGTTAAGAATGTGTATATTGACCCTTGCTAGACCTGGCAGCATGGTTTAAAATCTCGGTATCGGTACCGGTACCGGTATATACCGGTACCGTACCGTACCGTACCGGTATATACCGGTACCGTACCGACACACGGTACGGACCGGTATGAAAATGCATACCGGCAGTTTTTTTTTTTCGTGACATACCGCTAAGGTTTAAAATCTCGGTCGGTACGGTACGGTAAGTCCGGTATTTACCGGTTTTTTAGGTTTCCGGTATACGATATACCCGGTATTTGAAAAAACCGGGTATATTGTGTATACCGGGCGGTAAATGGCGGTATGATGCCATATACCGCCCGGTATGGGCGGTATATGGCTCATACCGCCCGGTATGGGCGGTATATGGCTCATACCGCCCGGTATGGGCGACATCGGGCGGTATGTCACGAAAAAAAAAAAAAAAAAACTGCCGGTATGCATTTTCATACCGGTCCGTACCGTGTGTCGGTACGGTACGGTACCGGTATATACCGGTACCGGCCGGTGACCGAAATCGGTATCGGTACCGAGATTTTAAACCACGCATACCGCCCGATATCGCCCATACCGGGCGGTATGAGCCATATACCGCCCGGTATACACAATATACCCGGTTTTTTCAAATACCGGGTATATCGTATAGTGTATACCGAAAACCTAAAAAACCGGTAAATACCGGACTTACCGTACCGTACCGACCGAGATTTTAAACCTTACCTGGCAGTAGCCTAGTGGAGTAAGATTGCTCTATAATTCTTGTCTATTAAGTCTATCAAAGAAATCTCAACAGTATAAATTTATGAATTTGCTAATAGGAAATATGATGGGTGTTATGGACTCCACTTCTGCACCTCACCGGTCCACATCTTCCCATCTGCCACATCATCAGAAGAGGCTGCAAAATGGAAGTTTAAATACCAAAGGAGACAACAAAAGCAACTTGGAAACAAATTGAAAGAATAGAATCTCCATTCAATGACATTATCTCCACTTAATTATGCTTTAATAGGTTATCTCCATTTTTATTCTGCTTTTAGTAGGGTTTATTTCCACTTAACTATGCTTTTAATAGGTTTCTCTTTTTGTGAAAAATCATGCCATAATGTACTCTATAAATATGAGTGAATGAGAAGGGGAAAGACATATCTGGAGTTTTCAAATACAACTCTCCACATCTCCCTCCACCAGCCAACTATCATCTTCCTTTTTCTCAAAATTTTTAGCGACAAAAACAGCGAAAATAGGTAATAACATCGGTCCTCATCGGCCCCAAACTTGTGCTTATACTAAGGCACATAGCAATGGGACTTTGTAAAAAGATCACAAAGCTATTGAGGCTTGTTAGCTGAGAATTGCAACTTGGAGGGTATCTTTTTTCTTCTCGTCTTTTGTTACATCTGATTTCGCTGACCTTTATTAATAATAATCAAAAGTTTCTGGAAAAAAGACAACAACATTTTTTTCTCTGTCAGGACTACTTTTGTGCCTCAGTCCATGCATATTAAATTGTTATATTGCACCTCATGGAAGAAGAAAAAATAGCTGTCCCATTGTATGATTGGGTTCCGTGTTTACATGCTTATATACTCCATCAAGTTTGGAGACATAATGTTAGTATATCAAATGGGATCTTTTTGGGGAATATTGTTTTCTGGGTGGTGTATTAGTTGTGTTGTTAACTGACAATAAAGCATAAAGAGGTGTGGAATGTCTTGATTTGTTAGAAAACAATGCTATTGGAGAAGAGTCACGAACAATTAGCAGCCATTTAAGACTATTTGTTAACATGACGTGTGGGATAAGCAGACTTGAATATGCTGCATTGATGAATAATATGCAGAAAAGCCAAATTATTCATTGGTCTAGTGAATTTAACTACTGTTATGAATATAATCTTTATTTTTGATATGTATTAATGTTTGTCTTGTAGTTACTTATGCTTCAACGAGCCCTTGCATTGTTGACCAGCAAGTTGTTATATCATTTTTTATATGTTTTATATATTACATAATATTTGTTATCCTTGAAGTGCTTTGGCCTTTTTATTGGGATTTGTTTTTCTTTGCATATCCTTATTCTACACTTTGACAAACTCCTTTTTGCTGCACAACTTATTTATGTGGGAGTCATAAATGTCTTAATCATGTTTATGGTGATGCACTAGGGCAGAGAAAACCTTCTTAGTAGTGTTAATACTTTGAGATTGAGGAGCTATCCTGTGGTTGATCTAGTGAATTACTCAAATAAGTATCTTGGATGATTATTAAGCTGTCATTTGTTACCCCACTTGATTCTGATTGTATTTTATTTTTCTTCTATTTCTTTAAAGGATGAGTTAGTTGTGGTCTCTCCTTACTGAATTGAGATGAATATGGTCACCTAACCTGAGATGGTCAAGGTGCTTCTGTGATCAGGATAATTAGCTTAGTGGAGTTGCCCGTTATTCTATCGTTTGGAACCTAATACAACAATTGCAGTTATTTATACCCTTATAAGTTAAGTTATTCCATGTGTAGTCTTGTCCCCAATAATATAAAAGTATAGATTAGAGTATTAGATTCCTTCCTAGAACTTAAGGTTTTGGGATAAGTTGTCATTTGTTACCTAAACAAACTCAACACTTGCTAATCCTACTAGACATGTCAAATTATTGGATCTCGTGGTTTGATTTTTTACTTCTATGTAATTACTGCTTTATCCTTGAAGGATAACAAAAATGATTGTTATAGGAAAAAATACTTGTTCCCTTTGTTCCATTGCAATAATAATAATTTCCAGACCTTTTGTCTTTAGATCTTTCATGCCTAATTGCTTGTTGACTACAAGCATATTTTGACAATGTATGTTCCAAAGAGGCAGTGTGGGCCATCTTTAAAAGCTGTTGTTTGTTCTTAATCAGGAGCGAGGAAAAAGAAAAAATCAGTTACCGCCTATTTGGAGTGGTGGAGCACTCAGGGGGAATGTCAGGTGGCCACTATGTTGCTTATGTGAGAGGTGAAAGGAACAACAAGAAAGCCCTGAAAGACATAAATTCAACGTCCTGGTTTTATGCTAGTGATGCTCATGTTAGGGAGGTTTCTTTATCAGAAGTCCTTCGGTGCGAAGCCTATATCCTATTCTATGAAAAGATGTAATGTCAATTAGGTTTACTTGCAAAAAGCTTCTTGCAACAGGTGAGACTCTGACTACAGAAACAAACATGCCATGGGGGAGTCCCGCATTCCATGCGAAGATGACAGATTTTGAATATTCTTAGGCACAGTGGGATCGCGCCTCCTTTGATTACATTGCAGATACCGTTGAAAAGAGACAGCAGTGCATGGGTCTATTGGTGCCAGTTTATTTTTTTACCCATGATATAACATGAGAAAAAAAGGTTGAACATAACTTGAGTGGATTTTATAGAAATTCATGCCCCATATTTTGGAACATGGGGGTTAAATTTAGAGATCATTATCGTCTATATAAGGTTATTTCCCCATTCTTGAATTTTGTTTCACATTCCTATTTTCGAGAATGCATATTTAACTTTGGGTAAATTACACGGAATCTCCCTCGACTATAGTCAATGTGGCAAAGACTATTTAAATTACCAAGTGTGCACAGAATCCCTCGCGATTATATTTTTTGTTCAAATAATCATCCTTCGTTAGTATGTCTGTTAGTAATTTAACGGTAAAATTTTTACGCGAGCAGAACTTTCCTCCCCAGTGCCACGCGATAATAATTTTCACCATTCATCTCATCCGACGATCATTACTCTTCTTCTACCTATCTTCTCGCCCTAGACGACGACGATGTCACCTCCTCCTTGATTTCCTCATCCTTCCACCACTGCCGCCACCACCTTCTTCTCATCTAGATCTCCTCCTCCCGCCGCTGCCGCCACCTCCTCCTCCTCCTTTAGATGATGTAACTAACAGTTGCTTATATGCCATGTTAACGATGAGCCGGAATTAGAGATGACAATAATACTCGTTTAGGCGGGTATCCGCGGGTATTTACTTGTTTATGATGGATATGGGGGGTTAGTATCCTACCCGTGGGGATTTCACGGGTAATTTTTTTTATCCGTTTATTATATGAGATGGGTACGGAATATAAATATTATAGTATCCATATCCGTGAATATTCATTATCTGTGAAATAATTAAATTATAAAATTACCTCTCGTACATAATATATATTCTGCGGGGCGAATAAATATAATGACGAGAGGGCAGTGAGAGTTGGAATGACACTCAATGGTAATTGATCGCCATTCAGACCCACTCAGTCAGTCCGTCAATAATCGTTAGCTACGTCTCGTTCGCGGTTAACGTGACGAATTAAAGTGAAATAACGAATCCCTCCCTCAGTCCCTCGCGTCTTCAGCTCGGTCCCTCTCTCTCACGTCTCCAGATCTCCGCAGCATTCTCTCGTGTCTCTCGGATCAGGTATCTCTTCTTCCAGTTTGTCTCAATCTTTCTTCTCGTCTCCGCAATTGTGCTTCGCTGACTGATGCGGGCATCGAAGTTTCGGTTCTTGCTTTCAGGGGTTTTGTTTCTTTTTGTCTTCTTCGATTTAAAGGTTCTTTTTGCTGTTTTCGTTGCTCGATTATTGCTATGCTTAGTTGATTTTTTTTTCGCCCTGGAAGAACTGAAAACCCCTAGATATTTGCGTATGTTTCAATAATGCGTGTAAGAGAATCGAACGGTTTGTTGAACATTGTGCAAAATTAAGCTTTTTGGAGATTGAGATAAGAGATGACGGAAAGAAGAGAAGATTTTGGTTACCGTACACATAAGGCCTATGAGTAAGAGGGAACCATCACTCAGAGACCAAGAAGCATAGGCGAGTGATCATAACAACAAAATCATGTTCAGGATATTATCCCAGGATCGTTCAAATTCACCAATCTTCCTATTCTTTTGGTACCCCAACGGCTTTACCTTAAATTCACCATCTCATCCAACAGCCTTGTTTCTAGAGATGGCCTGCCCATCTATATTCCTTTAGTACCTATCCCTGAATTCCCACCTTAAAAAAATCATTCACAAGGGCAGAAGTGAGGAGGAAATGTGTTCACCTAATTTGCTTTTTAACTCGGAAAAGATGACAAGAACTACATTAGTGAAAGCTACAAGTTTTGAAGGTCAAACAGTGGTAAATTGCAATGAATAAAACAAGAAGAATGCAAGTTAAATTTGAAAGGGATGCCCTTAATGACACACATTTTTAGAACTGATCACGCTAAAATGAAAAAAGATGATTTGATGTTTACTCATATACTAAAATGCAAATTCTGCAAGAAGGAATACTAAATATGCAGAGGCTTACCTCCACCAAAAGAAAGGTTGCTGTCCTATCCTTGATGAACCGAGGATCAATGCACAAAATTCCTCTCCCTTGGTTGTCTTCTCGGATACTCCAACAACCAATATCTTAAGCTGTTATTTTTAAGTCTCTTAGCTACTCATGTGTGCACGTTTACAAGACATGCCATTCCTTCTAATTCACTAGCCAAAAATGGTAGAGATTCTCCTCTAATAAAACCCTTCACCTGTTAGAAGGAAAAAAATAAAGCAGAAAGCTGAAACAATATATGTCTAATTGTCATGATCCTTGTATCCAATCTAGCAACAAAAGATAAACTTGAGAACCGAGGATCATTGCATCCAGAGATAACCACGTTTAACTGATATTGTTCTTGAATTTGTCATGTAATATTGTTCTTAATTTAAATAATAAAGTATAAATGCTAATATTTGTTAATCTATCTTTTTGTTTAGTAATTAATGGATCAACAACTACCTTGTGGCCTTGTTGGTTGGAGAATATATTTCAACATGTTCATGTATGCCACTGCCACAGACTTGTTTTATGTAAAGTTCATTGTAAGGAGCAATTACGGGAGATTTTAAGTGAACATTATTATAATATTGTAAAAACGTAGTGTATAGTGTCTAGTATCTTTTTTTATGAACATCCAAATATGTAACAATATAAAGGATATTTTAATTACTAGTCTTGTTTTGTCTTGTGCTGTGTTAATACGAAATGAATGGAGGACATAACTAATTTCCTTATCCAGTGTGCAAAGGAAACATGGAACAAACCATTCGCTGAGTTCAGCCGCTGTCCTATATCGTCATGTCCACCCTGTGAAGTACCGTGCATTTTGCAAAACAAATGCATCTTGAGTCAAAAAATTAGCTGAGTTCTATTATTCACTCCCAACCAAAATAGGAATTGGACATCACACTCGATCTCGGCAGCAACTTCTCTTCTCTTTTCGCAAATAAATATCTTTGGATGTGACTAATCACTAGCGTTCTTTTTCTTTTCCTTTGGAGTTCATGTGGCGGATGAAGAATCTTTCTTCTTTTCTCATCTCTTCGGCAATGCATCCGTTATTTGACAAAGATCTACTCTCGCATTCAAAGATCTAAAGCCATTTGGTCTCTTCTTTTAGTCCAAATCTTCGATATTATTGTCAATCTTACCCTTTCCTCTTTCTTTCTGTCGGTCCGGGTCAGTGTAATTTGTGTAAATCTCCATCTAACAAGGCTTCACATTCATTTCATTTTTGAATATCCCTTTACTATTCTGCAATTTATGAAAATAAGCAAAAACTTTCTCTTTCCTTTTTAATTTTAGAAAATAAGTTTACGAGATTTTTATAAAGCCTACAATTGTATTATCTTCCTTTTACACTCTTTTTATTTGCTTTTGTTTATATTTTGTTCTGTTTGCTAGCCGACCTAATCCAGCACCTGCCATACAGTTGGAAACTTCTCCTTTTAGCAACAAGTATACTTTTCTTCACGTTAAATTCTTTAAATATTTCTAAGGTCTTTCCATAATGTAGGTTGAAATAGGTTTTAAGATGCAAGAGAATGATAAGCAAACGTTTGACTTGGGATTATTTGTTGGGGATTTGGCTTCAGATGAAGATGCAAGCAGGTTAGTTTTTGATAATCTCTTATGTTCCTAGGTGTATTGAAGTGTTCTACTTCTTACTCTAGGTGGATATGAATTTAGACATCTTTTAAAGTTAGTTGAGTTGAGAAAGCTTACATTATTATCTTTTATTGTGGATATAGTGAGTAATAGTGGTAATTGTGTTGAACTATACCATTTACTTTCTGTTAGCATGTTTAATTTCTTTGTTTTTTTACTAGCTCTGCTTTGAGTCTTTTGTAATTTTGTATCCTGTCTGCTTTGGGAAGTTTATGTAGAGCTCAATCTTTATGCATGTCCTTTATGACATGTACATATGCATTTTCTTTTATGAGACTACATAATTTAGTTCATCTTTATCTTTTTTCTTGACCATGACAATGAAACATAGTGTTAGGACCTAGTTGTACATATGTGAGGACCTATGTGTAAAGAAAAAGGACCTATATGTAAACCCATTCATATAGATAGAGCATGAGAGAAGCCAATTAGGTTGATCTCAATATTTCTCTCTCTATTAACAAATAACTTGGTATAAGAACTAGGGTGAAAAAAAACCCGTTTATTAAACTGTGCCGTAGCACAGTAGCGTCGCCTCTTCCCCTGCTCGTCCCGTGCAACGCCGCGCAGAGGCGCGTCTCTTCTCCACTCGTCCCGTGCAACGTGCGCAGAGGCGCGTCTCTTCTCCTCAGGGCCATCTCCTTCTCGGCAGTGACGCATCTCCTTCTCCTTCTCGGCAGCAACGCATCTCCTCCTTCAATCCACCAAGAGAAGGATGGCTGCTTCATCAGAAGAGAAGGCATCTGCACGCCTCCGTGCGCCCTATGTTCACGCGTCTTCATGCGCTCGAACGTCTTCACAGTGAGGCGTCTTCGGTTGCTTTATCGGGAAGAGAAGGCATTCAAGCATCGCTTCCTATTCACGCATTCAGCAGCGCAACGCCTTCCTGCCCAATGACGCGATCAGCAGCGCACTCGAATCTTTCTATTCACCTTCTCGAGCCGCAGCATCATCACCCCTATGTTGTTTGTTAGCTGCTGGTTGCTAAGTGCGGGCTATCATTTCCTCCAACAGCACATTCCTTGAGATATTCACGTTTACCATAAACTATTACCTTCTGCATTTAATTTCAACAGCTCCCAATTCTCCATAAGTCATTATGTCTATTACACCATCGGTTTCACCGCCGTTTGCGTCACTTTGCGGTTTGATGATCCTCACTAGTGAAAAACTCAATGAGAGAAATTATAATTCCTGGGTAGCATCCAAGCTTATTATCGCGACCAAAAAAATTTCGCGGTAGCGAACCTTGATATCGATTATCGTTTCGCAACCGATATATCGTCCGCGTCGCGATATATCGACAATATAATATATATTATAAATATAAATTATAAAAAATATATATAAATAATAATAGCATTGAAAGTCATCACTTGTGACATTGCACATAGCAAAGTAATAAACATAACTGTTATGAACCATAAAATATACAAAAATCACCCACATAGCAAAGTAGCAAAGTAGCAAAGTAGCAAAGTAGCAAACATAGAATATACAAAAATCCAATTTACATAGCATGAACAATAAACATCAAGTAGCTAAAGTCATCACAATCACCAAATCTCCAATAGTCCAATCTAAAAAAGATTATCAAAATCATCTTCAATGTCTTCATTAGGGGTATTATCCATTGGAGGAGTTGGTTTGAGCCCGAAATCATCTTCAATGTCTTCATCATCATTTGGAAATATCTCTTCTTCTCCTTCATCACTTGAATTTTCATCCACCAATCTTGAAGTAGAAGTAGAAGTAGAACCACGATGACGTCGATTATAAGTGACAAGCTCATTAACTCCACACCTCCTTGGAAAATTACGACCCTCAAGGGCATTTGAAGCACCAATGGCTTCATCAACAAGCTCAAAAGGAATTCTATCATCCTCTTCATCATCATTGTTGAACCACACATTTGCCCCCAATCAAAATCGTCAAATACTAGTGGATCATAGTTTTTGCCACATTCACGAACTTTTTGAAATCTCGTGGCAATCTTTCGATTGTATTGGACATACACCAAATCATTCAATCTTTGGTGCAACAATCTATTTCTTTTCTTGGTGTGAATCTATACAAAAGAAAAGTAATTAAATAAAAATAATAAGTAATAACTAATAAGAAAGTACTAAAAAAGCATAAAATACTTAATTACTTACAAACTCAAAAGTGCTCCAATTTCGTTCACACCCGGAGGACGAACAACAAATACTAACAATGCGCTTTGCAAACTTTGAAAACTCGGGAGTACGTCCACCGAAGGATTTCCACCATTCAACTAACATTAAAAATATAAAATATTAAAATTCAAAAATATGTAAAGACAATAAATATTAATAAATAAAATAATACACAATATACTTACGAGAAATCCTATTTGAGCGCTCTCTAATCACCATCTCTCTTGCAAAAGGTCCTCGATCTTCATCATACATATCGGCATCTAGAAGTATCTTGGATCGCATTGTATCATCCAACACTAATTTCTCAAGTACATCATTGAAGTCTTCACGTAGTTTCCCCGAGTACACGACATCATTTTTCTTGATGTCAAAATACTTGCCCGAATTGAGAAATAGAGCCGCACCATATAATGGTGACTCCATTTGACTCTCCCATCGACTTTCAATGATATCAATGATTTTTTTGCACAAAGTGGATTTGTGGGCCAAGACTTGTTTGATCCTCCTCTTAGCTTCACCCATTGCCGCGGCTAATTCCGTCATAGCGGGTTTTTCATCACCATCCGCTATCCTCAAAACCACAAGTAGAGGCTGTGATGCTCTAATGCAATCTTCAACTGCCTCCCAAAATTTAACCGCATGGATTAATTCATAAATTTTCTTTCCCGCTTCGGTCTTGCACAATTTTGAATCAAACCAATCTTGACTTACAAACAACTGCTGCAACTCTTGTTTAAATTTCCTCAAACATGACAATGTTAGAAATGCAGTCGCAAATCTAGCCCCGGGTCTAACAAGATCATGTCCGTTAGTGTGCTCCCTCATCGCATCAAGAAGGCGACCATGTCTATAAATGAATGTGGTCAATGATCTTGCGATTGTAGGCTTGAATTCTTTCATTTTTCCCACATCTTCCAACATAAGGTCCAAGCAATGTGCGGCACAAGGGGTCCAAAACAGTGTAGGCAACCTTTGCTCCAACAATCTCCCCGCTGCCTTATAGTTGGCGCCATTATCTGTGATAACTTGAACAACATTACTTGGGCCAATTTCTTCAATCTTAGTCTCAAGTAAGTCAGCCAACATCTGAGCATCATGACACTGACTTGAAGCATCAACAGAGCCAAGAAAAATAGTCCCTTGCGGACTATTTACAAGAAAATTTATCAACTGTCTCCCTCTTCTGTCTGTCCACCCATCTGACATAAGAGTACACCCATTTCTTTCCCAAACCTCTTCATGTTTGCGCTTTAAATCTTCTGTTTGTTCTTTTGCCTTTTTCAATAAAGGAACCCGTAACTCATGATATGTGGGTGGTTTGTAGCCCGATCCAATTTGTGCTATGCCTTCAACCACCAACTCATAGCTTCTTGAGTTTGCCGCATTGAAAGGAATGACATTCTCATAGAAGAAGTTGGCTACATACATGTTAACTTTTTCAATAACCTCTTTTGTCTTCAAAGACCTTTCAATGGTCTGTTAGCTAGGACCTTTGGAGTGTCTTTCATCCACAATTTCTTCTGGAGTTCTCTGTAGCAATCCACCAATCTTGGTTTGTGATGTGGATTGTGAGTGTGACACTTGTGACATTGCTGCAAACTGAATAGCAGCCTCTTTTTTCTTCTTGTAAATTGTTCCCGAGCTTGGCATGGAGTTGGAAGCTGTAGAATGGTCTACTGGTGCCACTGCTTCTTGTTCATCATCCAAACTGAATGGTGTCTTCCTCTTAGCTGCAAGGGCATCATGCATTTCTCTCATTATCAGCGTTGTGGTTTTATCACATTTTTTCACGTCTCCATAACCACCCGCCAAATGTTGTTTAAGTCTTGTGATTCCCCCATTCAATTGGTTGCCACAAAGTGAACATGCAATCAATTGTCTTTTGTTTAAATCCGGCCAATATCCATATCTCCAACCAATATCTTTCGAGTTCGGTTTCCGTTTAGGATCTTTAGAAGGATCATAAGGCGTTTACCGGAATTTCCCTCCATAATTTACTGCACAATATAAACAATGTTGCACACAAATACACAATACAAAATGAACACAGGCACATAGCTAAACAAGGACAATGCAAATATACAATCAACTTATCAAGCATAAACAAGGAATCAAACTGATTCCAGAACAACTTACTAGCTTAGCTGTTCTGGAATAACCAGAACAGCTTAAGCTGTTCTGAAATCAAAACCAGAACAGCTAAGCTGTTCTTGATTCAAGAACAACTTAAAGCTGTTTTGGAATCAAGAACAGCTTAAGGCTGTTCTGGAATCAAATTCCAGAACAGCTTTAAGCTGTTCTTGATTCAAGAAGACAAGAGTTCTTGATTCATCATTCAAGAACAGGTTAGCTGTTCTGGTTTGCAGCAGCTATGTCGGAAAAAAAAAGAAATGACGGAAAAAAAATGGCGGAAAATGGAAATGCAGACGTGCCGAGCCGTGGAGAGAAGATCGCCGGAACATACCTGGCCGGAAAATAGAAAAGCTTCGCCGGAGAAGTGAGGCGCCGACGGGTTGCGAGGAAGCTTCCGAGAGAGTCGCCGACGGGGAGGGAGGAAGAAGATTGAAGAAGAATGATACAGGCGCCGATCGGAGGGTTTAAGTTAGGTTTTTTTTTTAAAAAAATCAATAATTTAGATATCCTTATCACTAAGTTGGATGAAAAAAATCGCAAAAAAAACCCCTGGCCCAGCGGTGGAACCTTTCTGGTCCACCGCGCGGGCCAAGGTTCAAATCCCGTGTTTTTTTTTTTTTTCTTTTCTTGTACCGCCTATCTCAGGATCGCCTGTATCGTCCAGACGATACAGGCAAATCTACCGAGACAGCGATATCTCGTCGCTATCTCGACGAGATGATAACCCTGGTAGCATCAGTTAAAATATGGTTTATGGGGCAAGGACAAGGAGATCATCTTACCACAATGGCCGTTTTTATCCCCGAGGATAAGAGGGATTTGTGGGAAAAACTTGATTTCCCAACTTTTAGCACTGTTGTGGCAGTCCATTGATCCTTCGTGAGGAGTATTTTTAGATGTTATTTTACCTGTGTGCTGAGACCTGGGAACATGGTTTAAAATATTGGTAACGGTATTGAACTCGGTCAGTGGGCGGTACCGGTAACGTACCGACACATGGTACGGGCCGGTACGAAAAAGGCATACCGGGTGTATTTTTTTTTGCTGTTAAAAGACAACACAGTGTTATAAAAGACATCACAGAGCTGTCATACCGGGCTGTTACAACCCTTTATTTTATAAATACCGATCGGTATGGGCGGTATTTGATAAATACCGCCGGTACCGGGCGGTATTTATCGGTACGCCCGGTACCGACTGGTATCGGGTGTACTATAAACCGGTAAATATCGCCTGGTACGGTACGGTATTTTAAACCATACATGGGAACAAGCACGTCATTTATATACTAGTGACATCTCTCGTGCTTATGATACTATTGGCAATATGTTTCAACTTCACCAGTCGGATACGGATATCACAACACGCATTGGAAAGTTTCAAGCCATTGCTAGAAATTTTAAGGACCTTCTCCCGCTATCTATTCTAGAGATGCAGAAAAGGGTTGATCAATTGCTTGCAGTCATGTTCCTTCATACAATTCAGCCTGAGTTAGAGTTTGTTCGAACTCAGATTTTGGGTGGCACATCACTTCCTTGACAAATACCTACACGAGGATGATACGTACTTCTACCGCTTTCCTTCCTTCACTAGAGCACCCTCTTCATCGTTCTGCCCTGGCAGTAGAGCCTACCCCTACATTTAGAGGAGGTTGCAATGGTGGTTATCGTGGTCGCATTGACGGACAGAGTGGTAGTCATGGTGGAGGGCGTGGACGCCCTCAGTGCTCCTTTTGTGGATAACTCGGACATAACAGAGATGTTTGCTACAACTTACATGGCTACCCTCCGGTCATCCTGCCCATACTGCTCATGTTGCTCAGTTAGGTTTATATGGTCAGGGTGGACTGTTAGACACTCCGTCTCCGTGGGAAACATGCCCAATGTCAATATCTCTGCCGAGGACTATGCTCGTTTTCTTCAGCTTCAATCAGCTCAGTCTTCCACTTCTCGGCCAACACCATCCCTTGCACTTGGTGGCGTGCCTATCGCATGCGTGACACATACCTCTGATTCTCGTCCTTGGATCTTGGACTCTATTGCCTCTGAACATATGTCTAGTATCATATCGTCCTTCTCTTCCCTTTATCCACCACCTCACCCCACCAGTGTTACCCTTGCAGATTGCTCCCTTTCATCACTAACACGTATTGGCACCATTCCCCTTACTTCATCTTTATGCTTATCCTCAGTCTTTTATATTCCCGCATTCCCGCTTAATTTACTTTATGTGAGTAAGCTTGCTGAATTGTTCTATCATATTCACAAATGACTCTGGAAGGGTGATTGGCACTGGGCATGAACCTCGCGGCTTGTACCAGCTCGATGCGACACCTTCTACTCTAGTGGCTGACTCCTCTCCACTTCCACTTCACAGCCAGTTGGGGCATCCACATCTCCAAACACTTCAAAAGATGGTTTCTTCTTTATCCAACCTTAAAAGTTTTAATGTCAGTCTTATCAACTGGGAAATTCGTCGTTTCCCAGTAGCGTCAGTCAACGTGCTTGTGCACCTTTTGCTTTGGTTCATTATGATATTTGGGGTCCTAGTCGTGTCACATCCAAACTTGGATACAAATACTGTTGTTACCTTTATTGATGATTGTTCAAGAAGGACATGGCTTTTCTTATTGAAAGAACACTCTGAGTTATTTACAGAAGAAGTCTTCTGTTCTTTTATTGCTGAAATTAAAAATCCTCATGTCCCCATATGGTTGCTGAACGAAAGAATAGACACTTGGTCGAAATTGCTCGTACCCTTCTCATCCATATGAATGTTCCACTCAAATTTTGGGACGACGCAATCCTCGCCGCTTGTTATCTCATTAATCGAATGCCTTCTTCTGTCCTTCACAATCGTATTCCCTTTTTTATTCTCTTTCCATAGGATGACATATATCGTCCTCCACATCATGTATTTGGTTGTACATGCTTTGTTCATGACATATCTCTTGGCTGGGACAAGCTCTCTCCCCGAGCTATTCGATGTGTTATTCTTGGGTACTCTCGGGTTTAGCGCGGGTACCGGTGTTACTCTCCTGCCCTTTGTCGCTCCTTTATCTCTGCATATGTGACATTTTTTGAGACCACACCCTTTTTCACGAGCCAGTCCACTCCACCGGACACCATTACCGAGGTTCTACCTTGTCCAGTTTCGTTATCCCTTTCAGTAGACCCTCCTGCTCCTCAGTCTCAGCCACTGCAGGTTTATCATCGTCGCTCCAGGCATGTACATTCGTCAGATTCTACTACCCCGCCTGTTGTTCCTCCGGTCTCGGATCTTCCACCTGATCTTGATCTTCTTCCCATTGCCTACAGGAAGGGTACATCTCATCCTATATGCTATTTCACCGATATGCCTTTCTTTCCTCTTTGTCTTCTATTTCCATTCAACAACACCCTTCAGAGGCACTTCAGCATCAGGGATGGCGGCAAGCTATGGTGGATGAAATATTTGCCCTCCATTCTATGATACTTGTGAAGTGGTTTCTCTTCCACCTGGAAAATCCATTGAGGGATGCAAGTGGGTCTACACAGTTAAGACATTGCCAGATGGATCGCCTTAAAGCTCGTTTGGTGGCAAAAGGCTATACTCAGACTTATGGCATCGATTATTTGGATGCCTTCTCCCCCGTGGCCAAGATAACATCTATCAGCTTGTTCCTCAGTCTAGCGGTGATCCATGGGTGGCCACTACATCAACTTGACATTAAAAATGCATTTCTACATGGTGATTTGGATGATAAAGTCTATATGAAGCAACCACCAGGGTTCGTTACTCAGGGGGAGTCTGGTCTAGTATGCCGACTAAAGAAACCACTATATGGCTTGAAACAATCTCCTCGAGCATGGTTTGAAAAATTCAGAGCATCTTAGACCATTCAGTTTTTCACATTACTTTATCCTCTTGAAAACGAATTCTCCTGATTGTTTATGTTGACGATATAATTATTTCAGGGGATGATATTGAATGAATACAAAGACTTAAAGCCTATTTACGTCAGCAGTTTCAAACCAAGGATTTGAGCAACAACGTATTTCCTGAGTATTGAAATAGCCTCATCTAGAGGAGATATTTATGTATCACAAAAGAAATATATGCTACATATGCTTAAGGAAGCAGGCCTTCTAGGGGCTAAACCGGCTGATACCCCGATGGAACCAAATGTCAAGCTAATACCACGATAGGGGGAGCCGTTGCAGAAGCTGTTGTAGGATCGTGGAAAATATAGCAGGCTAGTGGGTAAGCTTAACTATCTTACGATCACTAGACCTGACCATTTCCTTTGCCGTAAGTGTGATTAGTGAGTTCCTTGAGTCTCCTTATGAGGATCACTCGACAACGACTTTGAGGGTACTACGTTATCTTAAGTCTGCCCCAGGCAAAAGACTTATATATCACAGTCAAGACCATCTTCAGGTGATAGGATATAGTGATGCCGATTGGGCAGGTGCACCCATTGATCGTCCATCCACCTCAGGATATTGTATTTTCTTGGGAGATAGTTTGATCTTATGGAAGAGCAAGAAACAAACTGTGGTAGTAAGACCTAGTGCAGAGCACTGTTGTCACCAGGTGCTCGGGCGCTCGCCTAGGCTCCCAGGCGAGGCGAGGCGAGGCCCGAGCGCCTCTTAACACCTTGAGGCGGTGCTTCAATATGGCACCGCCTAAGCATCGCTTAATTTTGGCGCCTTATACAAAAACAAACTTTTCAACATGATTTGAACTTTGGACTTTTGGTGGATCAATAGAGGTTCCACCACTAGGCTAAGGTTATTTTTTATTAATTCTAACCATTATATATAATAGCATTCTCTTTATAAATACTTCTAAACAGAAAATAAAGCTGGGACCGAAAGGTCCCAATTTTTTTCCACTGTACCCGTGTACAAACCTTTGATTTTTTTTTATACAAAATACCCAACGTTAATCGTCATTTTCTTCCTTAGCTTGTCTTCAGAGTTTTTATTTCTCTTAAAATCATAATATTCAGACTTCAGAGCATGTTATACTTTCTTCTGCAATAACTTCTGAACATTCTATATCTCTATTGTTAGCACTTAGCAATAACTTCTAAACATATTGATATCATGTGTTGTTAATTTTTGAAATCCGAACTTGATATATGCAGAACATGTTCTTAACATCTTCTAGTCATATATATATATATATATATGTATGTATGTTTGAGCGTCTTGCTTCCCTCGGGCGAGCGCCTAGAGCCATGGCATTAGTCACGTGTGAGCTAACCTGGCTAAAGCAATTAATGGCAGAATTAGGTTTGAGACATATTGAACCTATGAAGTTATACTGTGATAATCAAGTTGCTATGCACATTGCATTCAATTCAGTTTTTCACGAGAGGACAAAGCATATAGAGATCGACTGTCATTTTATCATAGAAAAAGTGCAACCTAAAGAAATCAAAATATCATTCGTAAAATGACCAGTTAGCTAGCTGATATCTTTACTAAGTCCTTAAAAGGTCCAAGGATAAGTTTATATATGTAACAAGTTAGGACTTCGTAATATATTTGCTCCAGCTTGAGGGGGAGTGTTAGGACCTAGCTGTACATATGTGAGGACCTATGTGTAAAGAGAAAGGACCTATATGTAAACCCATTCATATATATAGAGCAATAGAGAAGCCAATTAGGTTGATCTCCTATTAACAAATAACACATAGTAATAGCAGCAACTAGGCAAAGAGTTGAATAGGGGATATTGTAAATTTGTGCCTCATGTGAATCTAGATTCTGACATATATGCAGCTAAATAATTTGTGGCCAGTAATTGCTGGGTAGTGAGGATGTTTGAAGGAACTTTTAGTCTTGCTCATATTGTTTTTGAAATGGCAAGGATCTTGAGAGCGCTATCTATCAATGTTTCTTATGAGGGTGTATATCTAGGTTATAGCTTCGAAAGGTAGAGATGCAAGATTATTCAAAAATTATATTTATGTTACTTATTCTTGTTACTTCCCTGCAGTGAAGTTTTTGTTTATATCCACTCTGGTGTTTGAGATGAAAAGTCAATTACTTATTGAATGATATTCATTGGTTACATGCATCACTTGAAAGCAGACCCTAGAAGACTTCATAAGGTTTAAGTCATTTAGTTCAGGTTATGACTCAAAGATTTTAATGTTGAAACTTGAAAGTTCAAACTGACCCAGACCTTTTGGCTTGGTGTCAAGTTCCTCGACCACTCAGAGTTTGTTAACATTTTATTTCTTTTTTTTTGCTTCACTAATTGTATTATTAGAAGTGATATTTGGCATATTACCTAGCATGGGAATAAGTATTTTAAATTCAATTTGCTTACATGTAGTCTTCTATGTTAAACTTTTATTCATGCATGTATCTATTTATCAACGCTCCATTCTATCCTTGTATATGATATTTGCTAGTTTTATGTTTAGTGATGATATTTCTTTGGAGGGACTGCAAGAAGAACTTGAAGAATGTAAGAATGATGAGGCAAGTAACTCTAACCTTAAAATTCAATTTTGTATTGGGAATTTGGGATATAACCATTTGGTGTGGGATTAATGGGTAGCAAGATAGCAGGATCACCTTATTTGCATTCAACGTGACCTTTATCATTTGGTTGTTGATGCTTATTTCTTGGTCATGTGAATTGTGAAAAGTTGGTAGTTGGTTATTGAGAATATGGTGACTCCGTGTTAGTAATTGTTTATTCGATCCTTTCATTGAGTTTTTTTTTCTCTTATCTCGTTGTTAAGGTACTTGTTAAGGTGCTGTTTGGTTAACGAAAATTATTTTCTGGTTTAGTTTAAGTGAAAATGAGAACTTAGTTTCGAAAACCTTGTTTCAATCTCTAGTTTTCAGTTTTCTGAAAACGCGTTTGGTTAATGAAAATAATATCATTTTTAGTTTAGTTGGTTGAAACTAGTGAATACTTATTTGGTTATAGAAAATAATATTAATTTTCATTGAGTAGATTTAATAGTAATCTGATTTTGATTAAATAGTAACTAATTCATATGAAACACTTTATAAAACTTAATATGATTGTAGAAGAAAGTCTCATATTGATAAAAGTAAGAGAAATCACTATTCAACACTATAATTTGGACTACAAACAACAAAGATAAATTTGCTGAAAATCAAAATATGAATTTTTGTATCCATTTTAAAAGAAGTTGAAATTTAATCAATTTAAAAAAATGAATAACTCTAGTTCAATGTTATTAGCTTCTCGGCATAATTATCAATTTTGTTTTATAATTAAACTATTATAAAAATGAAAAAGAGAGCTTTATAGGTTTATAAAATATTAATTATGTTTTTGTAGTTAGTTTACAAAATTATTATTTGTTACTATGGTTGTAAAATATTTGTAAGATTTAATTAAGTTATTGGTAATTTAAGATTTTTTTATTTAATTAGATATAAAATTAATTAATGAATATTATAAACTTTCAAAAAATTAAGATCAATGTCTAAAATTAATTTTGACTAAATTATAAATAGATCGACTTTAAGAAAATTGAGTTATTTTATAAATTAGGTTTGTCTCAATTAAATATAAATTGGTTTAATTAATTTGTCAATTTAAGATAATAGTTTGAACTTTGAATTGAAAATGATGATTTTTCTTTTAGTTTTTATAAATTAGATATAGTTTGATTTATTTGTAAATTAATTAATTTTATAAAAATATTTAAGTATATGTTTGTCACTATATTTTTATATGAAATCATCAGTCTCGAAATTCTTTTACCATAATATATTTTCATTCTGGTTTCGATTTAGTCTCATAAAAATGCCGAACCAAACACATATGTATTTCAGTAAAACCGAAACCATGAAAATAGACTTGGTTTCACTAATCAAACATACTCTAATGTAAGGTTTAAAATCTCGGTCGGTACGGTAAGTCCGGTATTTACCGGTTTTTTAGGTTTCCGGTATACGATATACCCGGTATTTGAAAAAACCGGGTATATTGTGTATACCGGGCGGTATACCGCCCGGTATGGGCGTATGTCACGAAAAAAAAAAAAAAAAAAAATAAAAAAACCCCCGGCCGGTATGCATTTTCATACCGGTCCGTACCGTGTGTCGGTACGGTACGGTACCGGTATATACCGGTATCGGCCGGTGACCGAAACCGGTACCGGTACCGAGATTTTAAACCATGAGTCTAATGTTTTCTTTTGTTTATCATATGAAACTGTAGTTGTAAATGTAAACATTTGGTTTTTAATGCTATCCTTGTTGATTTATTGACGCAGTAACAAACCTAGAGGAAGGAGAGGAGAAGAAAAGCTTAGAAGAAACTTTATTATCGATTGATATGATGCCTTCTTAAGCCCCTAGGGCTACATATTTAAACTTGGCTTTAGAGGCGTCAGTGGGCCGGGTTCGCCCACAGGCGGCACGGACCCGACTCGCTAGCTGCGCCTTCCCAATAACATTGGGAAGGGTTCGCCCACGGGCGGCACGGACCCGGCTCGCTACCTGCGCCTTCCCAATAACATTGGGAAGGAGTATCGCTATGCGGCTGTGCCCAATGCATAGCTTGCGTTGGGCGTTCATTTGTGTTGGCCTGAGCCCAAGGGGCGGGCCGTGTGCCGTGCTGGGCCGCCCCTTTAGGAATCTGGTCCGTGCCTGACACAACTCAATAGGTAGTTGGCTTGTCTTGTCCCAGGGCCGGCACAGGCACAATCCATTGCCACCTTTAATTGGCATGGCCAACTAAGAAGCAAAAATCATGTTATAAATGAAACTAGGAAATAAAAGGTAATCAACTAAAGTTAAGCCTTAAATAAAGGCATGAAATAGGCAAGGAAGTTAAATCAAAATTGGCCTAATACTTAGGCCCTAAAAATTAGGATTTTGATTGCATCATTTAGCTTTCTCTGCAATGGTATGTATGTTTATATGTCTTTTCCTTTTTTTTTTTGAAATCTATACAACTCTATTGTTTGGTGAAAGAGGGATTCAAGTCTTCATAAAAAGGCACCATATATAAATAGGTGCAAGAGAAATACAAAGTATCTTAGGCACAAGATTAGCAAACCTAGTACCACATAAGTGAAACATATAAACATCTGCTAATTAATTAAATAACATTCTTCCTCAAGCTGGAGCGTAGATAGTAATCAAGTTTAGCTTGCCACAAAAGATAACCAAATTGTGTAACAAGGTTCAAAATTTCGGTACCGGTACGTATACAGTATACACCGTACCGACACTCGATTTGGTCTGGTACCAAATATGGTACCGGTAAGTGTGGTGCAGCGTGGTCTTTAGTGTCGGTACGGTCTGATACCATATTTTGGTACCGGTGTGCTATGCACCATACTCACCTTACTGCACTAGTATGGTGTAGAGCATCATCTGTGCACCCCATGCCGAGAGGTACCGCAAACCATACTGCACTAGTATGGTGCAGAGCATCATCTGTGCACCTCATACCAGGTAGTACCTCCCGGTACCGAGTACAATGTCGCTAGGCATAGTTCAAAAAATTGTACCGTACCGGGCGGTATGCCCGGTATTTACCGGTTTTTGAACTTACTGGTATACGAGATACCCGTTATGAGAGAATACCGGGTATCTCGGTACGGTATGCCCGGTATTTATCAAATACCGGGCGGTATGTGCTATCATACCGGGCGATACCGTCCGGTATGACCTTGTTCATTGTAGCAAAATATCGGGTTTTTAAAAATACCGGTATACCGGTAAATACCGCCCGGTATGCTCCGGTATTTAGCAAATACCGGTCGGTATTTGCTATCATACCGGGCGATCGCCCGGTATGATCCAACGGCTCTTAAAAAGAGCTGTTGGGTACTGTTTGATACTGTATTAGGGTTTTTCACAGATACAATAGAATCATTACATTGGAATTAATATAGGGCGACACAGGCCCACAATTCCAATGTGTCGCCCTATATTAATTCCAATGTAATGATTCTCTTGTATCTGTGAAAAACCCTAATACAATACTTCTTGATCAATTATTTCTTGACTCGTCTTAAATTTAAGTATTTCTTGATCAATTATGTGTTATTGGAGTTATTTTTAGCAGCAAAAAAAAAAATCGGCCAGTATGCCTTTTCATACCGGTACCGGTCACCGACCGAGATCGGTACCGGTATTTTAAACCATGTCACCGAATATGGGCTATATTATAAAATACACCCGATACCGACGGACCAGGTGTACCGAATACCGAAAACCTAAATTTTCGATACGTACCGTCCGACGGTACTGTGTGGTACCAGGCTATCACGGGCCAATTGTTTTATGCGGAAGAACCCGTGCGGCACCCTTGCATCCTGTGCAAGGGGATATGCCTATCATCTAGAATCCGTCCCGAATTGAGCTTCCCGACTTAACATCGCGGGGTATGCGTTGGTCCACGTGCCAACCTCGCGCTCCATATTCGTGCCCCCAAAATGCCATGTTTGCCGAAAGATATTGAAGGCGTAAAGTAAAATAAAAATTACGGGACTATGGACGCAAGAAACATAAAATCGGGTGTAGGACGAGCTCCGCAAATTGTCTTGGGCGAAGATCGACCGGTCGCACACCCATATGGGCCGCTCGTTCGTCTCCGCCCAAGGCAACCGCTTTGTTTGCCAACGCTCTCCTACATTATACATGAGACCCCTAACCCCCAAGTGCCACCCCCAAGGTTCCCAAAAGCACGAGGAGCATGACAAAATCATGGTCATGCGAGATGGTGATTTTCCATGGCCACGACCATGACAAATGTAGGAAAATCGCTCCGCTTAGCCGTCGCGCACGCACCAAGCGCCAAATGACCTCGAAATGCATTCAACTCGCATCGTGGGCCCTCGGGGATCGCACAAAGGATTTTACAAGTACGAACTATAATAAAAGGCAAAATTACATAGACGCGAAAACATATTTACAAACATGTAGGGAACATTCCGCCATGATTCTTCGTTGCTTGGGCAAATCGAAAAGTCCCTAACAGGGCGGTACCGGGCGATACGGTATGGTATTTAATACCATGCTGTGTAGGCCCGAAGGCATTGGTGAATACATCTGCTTGTTGATCTTTAGACTTTATGTGGGGTGTAATACTTTTCCCCGCAAGCATTGCATTTCAAACAAAATGCTATCTGAATTCCTCTCATGAAGAATAGGATTTCTAGCAATGTAGATAGCTGAATGATTATTATAGTTGATACTTTACTGGCTAAACTCGGAAAACAAAACTCTCAATAAAGATTTCTTTACTGAATACACATGATCTCATATGCAGTGTGGGTTATAACTAGATACTCAACTTTGCTACATGTTGCATATTACTTTTCCAATTAACGAGATTACCCCCAACATAATAAGTACAATAACTGGAAGTAGACTTCCAGTCACTTATATATTTTTGGACCTAACTCCACCTTAAAAGCTAGCTCATGAGGGGAGAATTGTCCAATCTATTTAAAGGCTATCTAGACCACAACCTTAACAATGTGGGATTTTAACACACCCCCTGAAGCCCAGGATCCACATCCGGAGCGTGAAGTTCTGCGGGTGGCCCAATATCAACAATAGGTTTGGCTCTGATATCATGTCAGAAAATCAGTCTTGGACCTAACTCCACCTCAAAAGCTAGCTAGCTCATGAGGGGAGGATTGTCCAATCTATTTAAAGACTATCTAGACCACAACCTCAACCAATGTGAGACTTTAACAATATCCAACATAGTCGATGCCAGAAAAACCAACAACTTTAAGGTGGTCATTTCTTTTATAAAACAAGTCTTTCCTTGGGGATTTCTTAACATAATGTAGAATTAGAATTTAGAAGCACTACATTCCAATGGCATGTCTTTCACTTCTGCATAAATTGATTAAACACCCCAATAGCAAAGGCAATGTGAGGTCTCGTAACAAGTCTACCAAGAAGCCTGCGATAATGAGCACAATCACCAAAACCAAGAAGCCTGCGATAATGAGCACAATCACCAAAATCTTCACCACTGTCATCAACCTCAGAATGCAATTGACTCTAATGAGGACCAACCTCTTCCAGTAAATTAGTAGCATAATTTCTTTGTGAGAAAGCAACACCTGCCTTACTGAGAGCAATTCAATCCCAAGGAAATATTTATGACTATTGTCCTTAGATAGTATTATCTAAGATAATATGGTACTTTTGTCATGTTCTATGTTTTTTTCGAATAATAGTTGACTGAAAATTTTGGAAGTTCACAAGGAACCTTAGGATCATAAAATGATACATTTTAGAAATTGTTCTGCATCTAATAGAAGAGTATCTTACTGTGATTAAAGAGTTTGTAATGCTTCCTGATGTGAATGGTATAGATATTCTATACTTGTGGATGTGAACCCAAGAGTTGATTGTTTCATGTAACAGAAATGACAGTTCTTTGCGGTAGTGACTACTTCTAATCATGACATCTATTTTATCATTGAAGCTTGTTTTGGTGACAAATTTTGTATTTTGTGGGAAATACCTTTATGAAGGAGTGTTAGAAATGCATCACTAATTTGATTTTATCAGACAATAAAACAAATTGATCTTTATCAGTGAGTTAATAATAGATAGATTGTGGTGTAATTTTGATTTGATTGTGGCGTCAACTTAATTGATTCTACCATTTACATCACATGAACATGAAAAAACAATCATTACTGGTTTGTACATTCTGTAAAAAGGATCTCGCTTATGAGAACATCTATATGGAAGTGAGTTGGTGGTAGCATGGTTTAAAATCTCGGTTTCGGTACCTGGCCGAAACCGGTACCGTACCGTACCGACAGTCGGTACGGTCCGGTACGGAAAACACCATACCGTTTTTTTTTTTTTTTTTTTTTTAAGAGTTAAAGATATAACTCTAATAATACATAATTGATGAATAAATGCTTAAAATTAATATTCAAATGTTAAATACATGAATACAATGTTTAAAAGCTATTTGGTACTGTATTAGGATTTTTCACAGATACAAGAGAATTACATTAGAATTAATATAGGGCGACACATGGTATTCATCATCTTAGTTGATGTTGCACTACGTCTTATGTTGCGCTACGCAGAGTCTTCGGCGTTCAGGGGTGTGGGGGCGGAGCCCCCGGAAATTTTTTAGACCCTTTGGGTTGTGGGATTGTGTCGCCCTATATTAATTATAATGTAATTCTCTTGTATATGTGAAAAATCCTAAGTACCAAATAGTTTTTAAACATTGTATTCATGTATTTGACATTTGAATATTAATTTTAAGCATTTATTAATCAATTATGTATTATTAGAGTTATATCTAACTCTTAAAAAAAAAAAAAACCCGATATCGTGTCATACTGGGCAGTATGATACATATACCGCCCGGTATTACCATATATACTCGGTATTTTCAAATACCGGGTATATCGAATACGGGAATCCCCAAAAACCGGTAAATACCGGGCTTACCGTACCGTTTCGGCCGATTTTTTAAACCATGGGTGATAGTGTTCAATTTTGTGTCTTCATGTGTAGCACTTATTTTACTCTTTTGTTATATCACTTTAAGTATGTTCTTTTTGAAATTGGAATTTTTGAAATTGGCGATGGCCTTTTAGATTGTTGAGGCCTCTTAACAGCTTCTTTATGGTAGTATCTAGATCATATCTGAGTATTGCCTTCTTAATCTTATAGAAATCTGTTGGTATTTTAAACCAATGACCATCAGGACCTTGAACGAAGTGCTATCTTAATGTTGTATGTTACTGTGTATGTATACACGTGGTTGTTTGTTGTCTGTACTGAAGGGTCTTCTTGGAGCTTCTTAAGCTTACTAGGTTTGCACATATATGCATATACTTATCCTTCAGTTGTTATCATATCAAAAATAAGCATAATAGTGATTTTTTTTGTTCTTGTTGTGTTATACATATATGAATTAATACAACTTGATTCTCACATACATCAACTAGACATTTGCTACTAGTTTGCGTCAGGTGATTGAGCTAATAAATGCATCCACAAACTCACCCTCCCTTGTGCATAAGTGCTATTAAAAAATTAGTGGGCCTAACTCCACCCCAAAAGCTAGTTCTTGAGGAGAGGATTGCTCAAACTATTTAAAGATTGTCTTGACCATTTTTTTAACCAATGTAGGACTTTAACAAGTGCAAACAAAAATGCATGTATCAATATGTCCGTATGCATACACATAATGCAGTAACCTATGTATATAGGCCATTTTCTAGGCATATGACAGATATCGATTTTAGAGGACATTTGCTTATTTTTACGTTAGCCAGTAAGCATTTCTTTCGCAAGGAGAAATTACTTTTCCCGGAATAAAATAGATTTATGCTTGTCTTTAACTTTTCCGTTTATCTAACTAGCTGATTCTTTTACATTATCTATTAAATTCTTCTTCATTGACTGATTTATAGGAAGTGGCAAATATACTTTCTAAGGGGACCAAGCTACGAGAGTATACCAAAGGTGTTGAGAACAATGTGCGCCAAGTTGAATTGAACTCAATTCAGGTTTGTGTATTTACTGCAAGAACTTTACTATTAAGAATTTGAAGAAGAGAATATTTTTATTCTTCTCTATCATATTTACAATCAGTATACAAGACCCAATTTATAGACAAGAAATAAAGCCTATCTAGGAAAGTTTACAAGTAAGGTAGTAAATAAATTACGATAAGTCACAATCAAATCATAATCAAATCACAATAAATTAGGGCCTAGAAATCAGCATAATTGATTTCATTAGTCAACACTCCCCCTCAAGTTGGTGCATAGATATCACATATGCCCAACTTGCAGACCAATGTATGAAAGGTCCTATTGCTAACTCCTTTTGTAAATACGTCAGCTAGCTGCTTGTCAGACGTCACATGGAATATGCTCAAGGAACCATCTATCAGTTTTTCTTTAATGAAGTACCGATCAATCTCTATATGCTTTGTTCGGTCATGTTGAATAGGATTATGAGCTATACTGATGGCAGCTTTGTTATCACAGAACAAGGAAAGATTATTCTTCTCTAACAACTTCAGTTCTTCCAATAACTTCCGCAACCACAATAACTCACAAACACCTTGAGCCATAGCTCTATACTCTGCTTCAAAACTTGATCGAGCAACCACACTTTGTTTCTTGCTTTTCCAAGTGACTAAGTTTCCTCCCATAAGCGTGTAGTAACTGGATGTCGACCTCCTACCATCTGGAGATCTCTGCATCAGTAAATGCTTCTATCTGGAGGTGACCATGTTTGGAGAAAAGAAGACCTTTTCCTAGAGCAGCAGACTCCAAATATCGCAAAATGCGAAAGACAGCCTGCATGTGAGGCTCACGAGGATCATGCATAAATTGGCTTACCAAGCTGACTACATATGCAATGTCGGGTCTAGTGTGCGAGAGATAAATCAGTTTTTCGACCAATCTTTGATATCTTCCCAAGTCAACTGACTCACTGGTCCTTGCTTGTAGCTTATGGTTGCTCTCAATAGGAGATTCTACCGGTTTACAACCCAACATACCAGTTTCTTCCAAGAGATCCAGGATATATTTCCTCTGTGAAATGAAGATTCCCTTTTCTGATTTGACAACTTCAATTCCAAGGAAATATTGTAGTTTTCCTAGATCCTTGATATCAAATTCCTGTGCTAGAAGCCTTTTTAGTTGAGCCATCTCTTCTTTATCATCTCCTGTCATCACCATGTCATCAACATAAACTATAAGAAGAGTGATCTTACCCTTGTGATGCTTGATAAATAGGGTATGATCAGCATTGCTATGCAGATAGTCAAAAGAGATCATGGCTTTGCTGAATCTGTCAAACCATGCTCTGGGAGACTCTTCAATCCATAGAAGGCCTTCTTTAATCTACACACCTTTCCTTGCGTTCTTTCATCATCAAATCCAGGAGGAATATCCATATACACCTCTAAATCTCCATGGAGGAATGCATTTTTCACATCGAACTGCTGTAAGCCTGTAAGTCCCAATCAAAGTTGACTGCACAAGATAGCAGGATTCTGATAGTGTTCATCTTAGCTACAGGGGCAAATGTCTCCTGCTAGTCCACTCCATAAGTTTGAGTGAATCCCTTAGCGGTGAATCCCTTAGCTACCAATCTGGCTTTGTATCTTTCAATCGAACCATCAGCCTTGTGTTTTACAGTGAACACCCACTTGCAGCCGACCAATTTCTTCCCCGATGGAGGAGTGACAAGCTCTCAAGTCTCATTTTTAGCCAGAGCTTTCATTTCGTCAACCATCGCTTCTTCCCACTTAGGATCTCTTAGAGCTTCTCTCCAATCCTGTGGAATAGACACAGAGGAAATAGACAAGGCAAAGGCTCTATAGGAGGAGGACAATAAGTCATAGGAGACAAAGTTAGATATAGGGTGTTTGGTACAGGACCTTACACCTTTCCTTTGAGCAATAGGTTTATCCAAATCATTAGTGGAATCAAGGATTAGAGATACCTCACTAGAAGATGCTTGACACAGATTAGGCTGCGGGATGGCTTCTTCTGTCCCGTTTCTCCTCGAGTATCTCTTTAAATCTGGTCTATCCAAACGCCCAATATTCTCCCCCTGAGTAAGAATATCAAGAGTTACAGAACAAGGTATCACCTCTTCACTTCCATTACTCTCCCCCTAAGAGGTGGCTCAGTTTCTCTAAAAGTAACATCCATACTAACAAAGTATTTCCTAGAAGGAGGATGGTAACACTTGTAGCCCTTTTGTGTTGGAGAATATCCAATAAACACACATCTAAGAGCCCGAGGGTCTAGTTTCCCAGCATTTCTAGTGTGAACAAAACAAACACACCCAAACACTTTAGGGGGAACGATATAAGCATTTTTCCCTTGCAAGACCTCTAAAGGACTTTTAAAGTTGAGAGCTTTGAATGACATTCTATTGATAAGATAAGCAGCTGCAAGAATTGCATCTCCCCAATAGGGTTTTGGGAGATTCATGGTAAACATAAGGGATCTAGCAACTTCTAATAGATGCCTATTTTTTCTCTCAGCAACACCATTGTGCGCACTAGTGTAAAGACAACTAGTTTGATGTATTATCCCATTGGACTCCAGATAAGTACGAAACTTACTATCCATGTATTATGTGCCATTATCAGTTCTCAAAATTTTTACCTTAACATCAACATGAGTACAGGTCATTCTATGAAAAGATTGGAAGCACGAAAAAACATTACTCTTTGCTTTCATCAAATAAACCCAAGTTAACCTAGTACAACAATCAATAAACGTGACAAACTATCGATTACCAGATAATGAGGTATTCTGAGTAGGTCCCCAAACATCATAATGGATAGTCATAAAAGGAATAGTACTTTTATTATTACTCAAAGGGTAAGAGTTTTTGGTATGTTTTGCATACTCACAAGCATCACAAAACAAAGAATCAGATTGAGTCCTTGAAAACAAACTGGGATATAATTTTTCTAAGACAAAAAAAGATGGATGCCCTAACCGTCTATGCCACTGAATTATTTCCCGGTTAACATCCTTATTTCCTCCAAAAAGAGCTTGATTAGGAACTGAACTTTGACTCCCTTCTAAGTTCTAACATATATAAGCCATCCTGCAGTCTACCAGTGCCAATCCTTTTTCCTGTTTGAAGGTCCTGGAAAACACAATGGTTTGGAAAAAAATCAATTTTACAGTTAAGAGCTTTGGTGATGGTACTAACAGATAAAAGATTAACTCGAAACGAGGAACATGTAATACAGAGGATAGCTTAATATTGGGAGCACAATCAATAGAACTTGTTCCAAGTACAGGGGTAAAAGAGCCATCTGCTATTATGACACTGTCTCTATTAAGGATTGGAGAGTAGTTAAGAAAGCCTTTAGAAGAGCCTGTCATGTGCCTATTTGCTCCAGAATCTATAATCCATGAATTAGTGTCAAGGTTGGCAATAAAAGAATTACCTGACTTCACAAAATTGGATGTTGCAACGGAGGAAGAGTTAAGCTGGGACAAAAGACGCCTCAAATTTTGTATTTCATCATTAGAAAAGGCCTCAGTGGAAGCTATCTCCTCGGATGGTTCCGCTGTTTTTGACAAATTTGCTTGAGCCCTTGTTGAGTTTACATGTTTTCCTCCACGACCTTTAGTAGGTCGACTATGTAACTTCCAGCAAGTCTCCTTGGTATGTCGTGGTTTTCCACAGTAATCACAAATTCACAACACAGATGATCTTTATAAGAAGTATAAGCAGTGGCTTTCACTTGCTCATGTGACGAACTAGCAGCCAACCCAGCTTTTTCAATTGGTGTTATGTAGAGCATGACACTTCTCCTACTTTCTTTTTGCTGAACATAAGAATATGCTTGCTCAAGAGATGGAAAAGGATCTTTACCGAGGACTTGAACCCTTATCTGATCATAGTCATTGTTCAAACCGGCAAGAAAATCATAGACCCGCTCCTTTTCAATCAATTTGTGAAATTTGACTGCGTCCCCGGGACAATCTGCTTGGAAGTCTTGATAATAATCAAGCTCCTGCCACAAGCCACTTAGTTCAAAAAAAATATTGAGAAATTGTCATCTCGCCTTGCTTTGTGCCATGGACTTTGTTCCAAATCTCATAGATCTGAGCATCATTAGCTATTCGTGAGTAGGTGAGGGAGGCTGCATTCCATATCTTTGCTGCAGTATTGAGCAATAAATATGTTCTAGCAATTTGGGGTTGCATAGAGTTGATGAGCCATGACATAACAAACGAATTTTTTGGTTCCCATTGATTATAGGTGAGATCAGTAGTGGCTGGTTTTCTTGTATCACCAGTAACATAACCCTGCAATCCTCTAGCTTTGATAAACAATAAATAGGACCTTGACCATGTAAGATAGTTGTTACCATCAAGCTTTACGGGACTAATTTGCAGTGAAGGGTTATCGGAATTAGAGATCATAATTTTTTTGTCATCCGTCATTTTTCAATAAAGTAACAGAACAAAGGACTTTCTCACCGGCACCAAACAGAGCCAAAGACAGCAAAGATAGGCCGGAAACGAAGCAACGAAGCCAACGCTGATGACGGGAAGAAAACTTCCAGCGGGGTTAGCTCCACGCGCGTGAACAGGGCTGTAACTCGTCTGGGGGTGGTGGTGAGAATAAAAAAGGTCTAGATGGGAGAGTACCAATTCGATTTTCTAGGGTTTAAGAGACCCAAAAAAGGAATTTTTTCAATTGGAACCCTAAATCAGGCATAAGGCTGTGATACCATGAAGAATTTGAAGAAGAGAATGTTTTTATTCTTCTCTATCATATTTACAATCAGTATACAAGACCCAATTTATAGACAAGAAATAAAGCCTATCTAGGAAAGTTTACAAGTAAGGTAGTAAATAAATTACAATAAGTCACAATCAAATCATAATCAAATCACAATAAATTAGGGCCTAGAAATCAGCATAATTGATTTCATTAGTCAACACTATTCTCATGACTTTCTTAGATGAAACCCCTAAGAACTACGAATAAAATATTTTGACAAAAGAGAATTCTTAAGCACATGAATATATCTTATAAGGGAAGCTTATTAGTAATATGGATTTGGGTGGAAAAGTATATATGAATATGAGTACTGTCAGGAATCAGGAAATAACTCCATGCTTGTAAGATTGAGGCTGTAAATGCGTGTTGACCTGCTGGATCCTCATACACTATGCTTCCCTTTCTGGATGGACAGCAGTAGAGGTTTTTGGGCCTATAAATGAACTGAGAAAACTTTTTTCTTCAAAATTTCTTTGAAACACTGCTAGTAAAAACTTCTAAGGATGTTACATTAATTGTCTTACTAGTTACCATGAAACTTATTGTAACTTCTCAAAAAAACTTCTTATTTCTATGCAATATAATTGCCTAATTATGACAATAAGTTTTAGTTTGAACATGCTTGTCTTCTAATTTTTTTATTTCTTGATCTAACAAATACCATCTTTTGTTGGGAATAAGAAAGTTATTTCTCTAATTTCAAAATACCTAGTGCCAAATTAGTTTCTAAATTTATCTTTTGTCACGGTTCTTCTAGAAAATTCTTCTTTTGTGATGGATTTTCATATGCATAACCTCAAAAATTAACCTTGTATATATGCTTTTGCTCTGCCATATAAGAAAAGATTTTTATTTAGAAAGATGAAAGTTGTCTACATTTTCTAATTAGCTGACCTATGAATGGAAAAATATGATCTTAGGCTAGCATGTGAAAGTAACAAGACATTATAATTTAACAATGGTTAGTAATAAGTTGTTCCATAGTCCATACTTCGAAGAATCTTCTCAATTGTACAGTACTATTAAAGAACGATATGAATGCTACAATTTCAGCTCGATTGTAGAAAAAACGACCATTTTTGATAAATTTGGCTTACTTATTCTTTTTAGATTGTTAAGACTTAAGAATATATATGTATAGAGGAGGTTATGAATTTGAATCCTGGCACTGGTAGTAATTTTAAAAAATAGTTGTGGTTGAATTAAGTTAGTCTAGATGTTAGGTTTGAGGCATTCTAGTCCAGTTTGTCTGCCCAAATTTGAGGGGGAGTGGTAAGAATATAATATATAAATTGAGCCCCTTTCTAACAGTTTAAGCTTTTGGGAAGGATGGTCACTGAATCAAATTTAAATTGACCCAAGCCCAATTATGGCTATAAATAGGGTGATATGCAAATCTAATTTTCTATAATAGCGCATTTGTTTCACGGGATATGATCGGTGGATAGGATTTGTCAAATCTTATTCGTCGTTTGCTACGAGCTTCTGATATCATTTAATTTGGATATGACCGGATCCAGTTCTAATGGGATATAGATATGGGGGGGGGGGGTTGGGAATTAAAATCTTCGGATTTTTTCTTCTCCTATCACTTATGTTGGATATTTGTGATAAGTCACAAATATAGGATTTCAAAATCCTATTTTTTGATTTTATTATCCAAGATTTCAACAAACGCTGGATAGGATATAAATTTATCCCACGTGATTCTTATCCAAGCGAATTCCTATCCTTTTGAACTTTGAAATCCTATCCTGCGAAACAAATGTGCCATAAATGTATATGAGAAAACAAATGCCTTGATTGGATGAACATGTCTTTGTCACTGTTGAGTAGAGCCAAAAATAACCCCGTATACTTTCAAGTTTCAATAACAAGGGTATAAAAGTATGTACACAGGTAACTAGCACATGAGGTATAACTTAAGTTAACCTATTCTACAATACACAAAAGATACTTACAAGTTAAAACACTATATTATGCAACACTCTCTCTCAAGCTGGTGCATAGATGTCAATCATGCCCAACTTGTCACAAAGAAATTTAAAACGAGGAACACTCAAGGCTTTAGTAAAAATATCTGTAGTTTGTTCTTGAGAGGATGTGTGAGGAGTAACGATCTTCTCGGAGAGAACAGTATCTCTGACAAAATGACAGTCTACTTCAACATGCTTGGTCCTTCCATGGAATATAGGATTATTTGCAATATGAAAAGTAGATTGATTGTCACAGTGCATAACCATAGGCTCATGAGGTGACAAGCCAAGTTCATGAAGTAAGCTGTTAATCCACATTAATTCACACGTGGTGTGGGCCATAGCCCTATATTCAGCCTCAGTACTCGAACGAGCAACCACATTCTGCTTCTTGCTTCTCCGAGTAACTAGGTTTCCACCAACATATGTGCAATACCCCGATGTAGATCTTCTATCATGCTTTGACCCAGCATAATCAGCATCGGAAAAACCTTCTATTCTTATGTGTCCATTCCTTTTGAACTTTAATCCTTTTCCTGGTGAGCTCTTAACATAGTGTAGAATTTTAAGAAGAGCATTCCAGTGAGAGTTCTTACTTCTTAGGTTGATGCATAAACTGACTAACAACTCCAACCTCATAGGAAATGTCTGGTCGAGTAACAGTGAGATAAATCAACTTTCCAACCAACTTTCTAAATCTGGCAAGGTCTTCAAAGTCACAGCTCTCATCATGTATGGAGGTGATATTGGAATCATTGGGCACAGCAGCTGGTTTACAGCCCAACATACCTACTTCATTTAGAAGGTCTAGAGCATACTTCCTTTAAGAGAGGACCACCCCTGTAGAATTATATGCAAATTCAATACCCAGGAAATACTTTGGCCGTCCCAAGTCTTTAGTTACAAAATGGCTCTTCAAGTGAGCTTTGACTGTATCAATGCCTTCACGATCACTGCCACTGAGTAAAATATCATCAACATAAACAGCCAAAATTACACTCCCTGTAGGGGTTTGTCTGGTGAACACAGAGTGATCATATTTGCACTCCTTGAGTCCTATAGCAGATGCAATGGTGCGTAACTTATCAAACCAAGCTTGAGGACTCTGTTTAAGGCCATAAATGGCTTTCTTCAACCTACAGACTAGGAAAGAGCAAACTCACAAAATGATGGTGAGAGATGAGCAAGGGAAATGAAATGACCTATGGGATGAGCAGTGCTTGTACGTTTACCTTTGCGGAGGGCTATAGGAAGTTCAAGGTCACCACCAGGATCCTGAGACTGAGGAGGTGAAAGGGAGTTCGACTGTCTGGAGAGGCCTTTAGTCTGCCTATGTCTTTGTTGGTAGACCTGTAAAGGAGGGTTATGAGTTATTGTGGTAGATGGTACATCAACAGGAGGAGGAAGGGGTAAAGACTCCAACGTGGGGTTCCGAGAAGTTTCAAAGGATGCATAGAAAGGTGTGTCCTCAAAAAAGGTGACATCAGCAGATGTGAAGAGCTTCCTAGTCCTTGGATCATAACACCGGTATCCTTTTTGAGTGCAGGAGTACCCAATAAAGATACATTTCACAGCTCTAGCAGATAACTTGTCATGACCAGGACCAGAGTGTGAACGAAACAGACACACCCAAAGATTTTAGGAGGAACCTTGAAAACAGGACGATGAGGATACAGAATAGAAAACAGAGACTTGTCTCCAAGAACAAAAGATGAGACTCGATTGATAAGGTAGGTAGCGGTAAGAATGGCATATCCCCAAAAAAAATTGGGTACATTCATGCATGGTTTAAAATCTCGGTACCGGTTTCGGTCACCGGCCGGTACCGGTATATACCGGTACCGTACCGACACACGGTACGAACTGGTATGAAAATGCATACCGGCCGGTTTTTTTTTTTTTTTTCGTGACATACCGCCATATACTGCCCATACCGGGCGGTATGAGCCATATACCGCCCATACCGGGCGGTATATGGCATCATACCGCCATATACCGCCCGGTATACACAATATACCCGGTTTTTTCAAATACCGGGTATATCGTATACCGGAAACCTAAAAAACCGGTAAATACCGGACTTACCGTACCGTACCGACCGAGATTTTAAACCATACATTCATGTGAAACAACAGTGTTCTGGCGACATCCAGCAGATGACGATTTTTCCGTTCGGTAACACCATTATGCTGAGATGTATATGAACAAGTTGTTTCATGAATAATGCCATGAGATGCACAAAAATTAACGAAGTCAGAGTGAAGATATTCTCGAGCATTGTCAGTACACAGAGTTTTCAAAAAGACACCAAACTGATTTTTTATTTCAAAATGAAAGTTTTGGAATACAGTGAACACTTCAGATCGACACTTTAAAAGATAGACCCACATTATACGTGTGTGGTCATCAATGAAGGTAACAAAATATTTGTGTCCTAACCGACTGACAACACGACTCGGACCCCAAATATCCAATGAACTAAACTAAACAAAGACTCACTACGTTGAGTGAAGCTTGAAGGGAAGGAAGCACGATGGTGTTTACCAAGCTCACAAGCTTCACATTTGAAGGGAACACAAGACACAGACTTGGGAATAACAGATTTCAACTTCTCAGCAGAAAGATGACCCAAACGACAATGCTACTGGTAGAGAGTAGTGGAGTGGTGAGCAATGGGAAGACTCGAAGACAATAGATAGACCCCTCCAGATTTAGTTCCCCCACCAATCGTCCTCCTCGTCTTTAGATCCTGTATAACACAGTGAGAAGGAAAGAAAGTCACACAACAATTATGACTCTTAGTGAGTTGACTAATTGAGAGGAGATTGACAGAAAGTTGGGCAAGTAGAAAACATATTCTAGATTCAAATTATTGGATGTGGTAATGGAGCCAAGACCATGAACAGGGGATACTGAACCATCGGCAATTTGGACATGTGGTAAACTAGATGTCGAATAGAGATTGGAGAATAGGCTCCTATTACCTGACATGTGATTGGAAGCACCAGAGTCAAGAATCCAGGGCATACCATAAGAAGCAGTGGCAGCAACCCCATAGGTGGAAGTCATAGTTGTGGATGAAGAAGTGGCCTGCACAAATTTCTCATAGTTAGACCTGGAGATGGTAACTGAATCATCCATAACAGCAGCTAATGAATCTGTAGCACCAGATGGAAACTGAGTAGGAATGACAGTGGAGGTGGTTGTTTTGGCTTGTGGTGGTCTTCCAAATTTCTGCCAACACCTATCAGCGGGATGGTTCGTCCGTTCGCAATGTGGACAAGGTGGGAAGGAATTCCTTCCTCTCCCGCGGCCTCCAGCTTTGCCACCACCACGGACCCTACCTCTTGCAATTAGAGCAGAGCTTTCTCCAATAGGAGCAGAGTAGGGAGCAGGTGTGAGTTCAGTCACCCTGAGGATCCTAGCCATGGCTCCGCTGAGATCCGGTATCGTATTATCTGCCATTAGCTGAGACTTCACACTTTGAAGTGAGGGAGGAAGAGCAGATAGGAATCGGGCCACAATAAATTCTTCTCTTTGCTTCTTTGCATAGATACATCTGCGGTGAAGGGATGATACTCAGCCAATTCATCTGCCTTTCCCTTCAATGTAGCATAAAAATCTTGAACAGATCCCCCTTCTTCAAGTTTCATGTTAAATATCTCTGAATATACAGTGTAGATCCTTCAGATGTTTTTCTCTTGGAAGTAAGTCTGCTTGAGAGAATCCCACATGCTTTTGGCTGTAGGATGAAAGACAACTGTCGAGGCAATTTGAGGCTCTAGACTATTGAGCATCCACGAGAGGACTGCACAGTCATTTGCCTCCCATTCAGCATACTCTTCAATATTCGCCGCATCAGGTGGCTCACTGTCAATATGCTTAGTCTTCCTTTGTGATCCACACAATAGACGGAAAGCTCTTGACCAAAGAAGGTTATTTGCACCATTAAGTTTGATCGAGGTGCACAAAGAAGTCTTCGAATCCATCAAAGAGTTTGACATTGAATATATATATTGACAGTGAAGAGATATATATATTGAAAACTGATTTCAGCAATAGGTGAACCTGGATTGAGAAGAACTATATGAGGTGCAGACTTGAAGAAGGCTGCCGAGTGTTCCTCTTGGAGGATGAAAACTAGAAATTTCCGCCTTTGATTCCTCTTCTCGCTCGGACGAAGAACTTCTGGTGTTGCAGCGGATAACCTCAAGCACTTCCTGCTCGCCGGAACGATGGGCGGCAGATTCAGAAGAGGCGAGCCACGCGTGAGGGATGCGGTTCGAGAGAAGGTGGCGAGCGGAAAAAATGAACCTCTTGATGTGGCAAGAGGTGCAGGAGACGCGGCTCAGGTGAGACGCGATTGAGATCACTGCAGCGTCTGCGAGGCGTCTGGGAAGAGGTGCGCACGAGCGATCGAGAGCAGCGTCGACGTTTGGGAGGCGCGATTGAGAGTCCAGACGCGTGAGCACGCGTCTGGGAGGCGCGATTGAGAATCGCGTGGAGATACAATTGCGATTGAGAGGCGCGATTGTGGGTTGCGGTGAAGATGCGCACGAGCATAGCCAAGAAGACGCACTACAGGGCTCGATTGAAGAAGACGGCACAGCACAGTAAAAAAACGGTTTTTTTTTTTTTTTACCCTAGCTCTGATACCATGTTGAGTAGAGCCTAAAATAACCCCGTATACTTTCAATAATGTAGAAAGATATGTAGGAGAAAGAATAATCTTCTTTTTATTCACAATGAGAGACCTCCTATTTATACAACCTAGGTTCCTTCATTTAGGAAACCTTAATTTAGGAAACAATAAATACAATGAATCCCTATAATCAAGCTAACAATCAATTCCCTCATTATAGCACTTAATTATCTAATTATGACACAATATTCCCTAATTACAGCAGAATATATTCTAACACTCCCCCTCAAGCTGGAGCATAGATGTTAATCATGCCCAGCTTGTTACAAATGTAATCAATTCGAACCCCATTCAAAGCCTTTGTAAAGATATCTCCTAGTTGATCTTCTGACTTAACATGTTCTGTAGAGATGAACTTCTGTTGAATCTTGTCACGAACAAAGTGGCAATCGATTTCAATATGCTTGGTTCTTTCATGAAACACGGGATTGGAAGCGATATGAATGGCAGCTCGATTATCACACCACAACTTTGCTGGTAGAGTAGTCTTCAGTCCAACTTCACTTAATAGCTGATATATCCATACTATCTCACACACAGTTTGTGCCATAGCTCTATATTTTGATTCTGCACTAGACCGAGATACTACATGTTGTTTCTTACTTTTCCATGAAACCAGATTTCCTCCAACAAAGACACAATATCCCGTAATTGACCTTCTATCCATCTTGGATCCTGCCCAATCTGCATCTGAAAAACATTCAATATCAGTATGTCCATGATTTCCATAAAAAAGACCACGTCCTGGAGCCCCCTTTAAATAACACAAGATTTGTTCTAAAGCAGTCCAATGTTCGATTGTTGGAGAAGACATAAACTGACTAACGACACTAACTGGGTAAGCAATGTCTGGACGAGTCACTGTAAGATAATTTAGCTTTCCAACAAGTCTTCTGTATCTCTCCGAGTCTTCAAATTGTTCACCTTCCTTGGTTAGCTGCAAACCAGGAGTCATTGGTGTACTACATGGCTTAGCACCTAATTTTCCTGTTTCTGTCAACAAGTCAAGAACATACTTCCTCTGAGACAAGAATATTCCTTTCTTGCTTCTTGTAACCTCAACACCCAAGAAATACTTCAACAACCCCAAATCTTTTGTCTTAAATCGACTATGAAGAAAGGATTTAAGAGATGAAATACTTGCAGTGTCACTCCCAGTAATAACAATATCATCTACAATCTACATACACAACTAGTAGGATTATGCCAACTTGAGATCGTTTGTAAAATACAGAGTGATCACACTTACACATTTGCATTCCAAATTCCTGAACTACCTCGCTGAATTTCCCAAACCAAGCACGAGGACTTTGTTTCAAGCCATACAAGGATTTTCGAAGACGACAAACCTTCCCATACTCCCCCTGAGCAACAAATCCAGGTGGTTGCTCCATATAAACTTCTTCTTGGAGATCACCATGAAGAAAAGCATTCTTGATATCCAACTGATGTAATGGCCAGCTGAAAGTAGCCGCCATAGAAATGAATAGTCGAACTGAAGAAAGCTTAGCAACCGGAGAGAAAGTGTCAGAATAGTCAACACCATACACCTAAGCATACCCCTTAGCAACCAGACGAGCTTTCAAACGATCCACTTCACCATCAAAATTAGTCTTGATGGCAAACACCCATTTACACCCAATAGCTATCTTCCCTTCAGGTAAGTTCACCAAGTCCCAAGTACCATTACCATCTAATGCCATCATTTCCTCTACCATTGCAGCATGCCAGCCAGGATGAGACAAGGCTTCTTTAACAGTTTTAGGAATAGACATAGAATCTAAGGAAGCAATAAAAGAGCTAGAGGAAGAAGACAGGTGAGCATATGAAACAAATGATGAAATAGGATAACTACACTGACGTTTACCTTTTCGAAGGGCAATGGGTAGATCGAGACTAGGATCAGGATTATTTGCCACTGGATCCGACGACGAAGAAGCTGGTAAAGTGCATGAGTCCTGAGTCTTTGACCTTCTGGAATACATATGAACAATAGGAGGTCTAGCAGGTGCACCAAGAGGAACACACTGGGCCACAGTATAAATGAGTAGATCATCTTCCTCCCCCTGACTGTCATAAGTAGAAGATGAAGGAAAGAAAGGAGTATTTTCATGAAATGTGACAGTAGTGGATACAAGATAACGATTGAGTGTTGGAGAATAACATCTGTATCCTTTTTGAAGACGAGAGTAGCCAAGAAAAATACATTTCAGAGCTTTGGGATCTAATTTAGTGACCTGAGGACGAACATCACGAACAAAGCATGTACAACCAAATATCTTGGGTTCAATAGGAAACAAAGATTTAGAAGGAAAGAGCACGATATAAGGGATATCACCATTAAGGACAGAGGAGGGCATACGGTTGATTAAGAAACAAGCTGTTGAAACAGCATCAGCCCAAAACTCCTTAGGAACTTTCATTTGGAAGAGAAGTGCCCGAGCAACTTCAAGAAGATGTCTATTTTTTCTTTCAGCCACTCCATTTTGAGAAGGTGTATCGACGCAAGAAGTTTGGTGGAGAATGCCATTCTGAGTCATGTAGGACTGAAACTTTTCTGAAACATATTCTTTGGCATTATCACTTCTTAATGTACGTACAGGAACATTAAATTGAGTCTTTATTTCAGCACAAAAGGCACAAAAATGGGAGAATAACTCAGAACGATTTTTCATTAGATATAACCAAGTAACACGAAAATAGTCATCAACAAAGGTAACAAAGTACTTGAAACCAGTTTTGGACATAATTGGACAAGGACCCCAAACATCAGAATGGACTAACTCAAAAGGAGTAATAGCCCGTTTATTGACTCGAGGACAATAGGGAAGACGATGGTGTTTGGCAAACTGACATGACTCACAATCTAACGAAGACAAGCTCTGGAACTGAGGATATAATTTCTTTAGGGAAGACAAAGAAGGATGTCCCACTTGACAGTGTACCTCAAAAGGGGTGGAAACACTTGAACAAGCAATGGACCGTGGCACCTCTGGATCCAGGTAGTAGAGACCTCCGGACTCATGACCTTTACCAATAATCTGCTTCGTCATAAGATCCTGAAAGAGACAAATGTCGGAATAAAATGAGATAAAACAATTCAATGCACGAGTAAGTTTATTGACAGAGAGTAAATTGAAGGCAAAGTTGGGTAGAATTAAAACATCGGTCAAACAAATAGATGAAGTGGGACTAATAGTTCCTGAACCAAGGACAGAAGATGTAGACCCATTTGCTATTGTGACACCGGAAGGAATTGATTTTTGTTCAAAAGAGGTACAAAGTTTTTGATTACCTGTCATATGATCTGTGACACCAGAATCAATGACCCATTTGGAGGATGACGAAGCAAGGCATGTATTGGAGTTACCTGACTCAGCAAGAGTAGTGGTAGAAGCAGTGGATTTCAATGATTGTTGGTACTGGGTAAACTTGGCATACTCATCTTCAGAGACTAGAATAGTCTTGTCAGAAGAAGTCGCAACATGAGCAGATGGATCACGCTGAGACTTACTTTGTAGTTTCTTGCATGTATATTTTGTGTGGCCTGGCTCATGGCAATAATAACATACAATGCTTGACTCTTGTCTACGAGAATCATCTTTGTTACGATAACCTGTCCTTCCTCCTCGATAACCACCTCGACCATTGTAACGACTAACAAGAGCACTAGTATGAATTTGAGACACCTGTGAGGATTCTGTACGAAGAAGTCTTGAAAAGGTATCTTGTAAAGATGATATCTCAGATCCAGAAAGAATTTGAGACCGAACACTCTCAAGTTCTGGAGGAAGTCCTGCAAGAAAACTTATAACAGCCATCTGTTCTCGTTGGGCCTGTTGAACTCTCACATCAGGACTAAAAGGCAACAAAACATTAAGTTCCTCATAAATCCTTTTAAAATCCATAAAGTAGGCTGTTAGAGACTTATCCTGTTTCTCGGCACGATAGAACGCCTTACAGACTTCATAGATACGAGAAATATTCCCTTTACCAGAGTACAAAAATTCTAAATAATCCATTAATTCTTTAACAAACTCACAGTGATTGATCAAACTTACTATCTCACTATTAATAGAGTTCCGAATCTGCAAGATCAGTCGTGCATCATCTCTAAGCCAAGTTTGCCTAGTATGATCGGTAGGAGGTTCATTGGTGAGATGATCATCCTTATCCATGCTCCTGGCATAAACTCGAACTGTTTTGCTCCAATCAAAATAATTTGAACCATTAAGTTTATGCTCCGTAATCCTTGACATTACTGGAATCATATCAGTCACTACCAAAGATTTATTCTCTACCCCAAATTCTGTCATCTTCAATGTTAATGACCAAAAAGGAAAAAAACAAATTTCCAACAAGAGCGAGATCTAAAATATCCGGCAAGTAACCAACAAAGAACAAAACCTCCAATAAGAAGATCAGGCACACGTTCGGAATCCGCCGGCCGGAATTTGCAGATCCGCCGATCAGGGACTGGACAACCTCCTGAGCTTGGCGATGAGGACAAATGTTGGCGGGCAGGGGATACACGATCTCTCCTGATCGCGAAGACACACGATCCTTCTAATCGTGATTTCTACCTCTTCAAGCAACGGAAGAATGGAAGAATGACATGCTCTGATACCATGTAGAAAGATATGTAGGAGAAAGAATAATTTTCTTTTTATTCACAATGAGAGACCTCCTATTTATACAACCTAGGTTCCTTCATTTAGGAAACTTTAATTTAGGAAACAATAAATACAATGAATCCCTATAATCAAGCTAACAATCAATTCCCTCATTATAGCACTTAATTATCTAATTATGACACAATATTCCCTAATTACAGCAGAATATATTCTAACAAATAACAAGGGTATAAAAGTATGTACACAGGTAACTAGCACATGAGGTATAACTTAAGTTAACCTATTCTACAATACACAAAAGATACTTAAAACACTATATTATGCAACAGTCACTAATCTGTACTTTTGTAGTATGTTTTGTTTAGTTAGATCAAGAATCAAAATCATCTCCTTCATTTCCAACTTGTTGCACTATGTGGTCCCCTTGATTCCTCTAGTGACTGATTACCTTTGTTTACTGCATCAACATGTTGTTTAGTCCCTTTTTACTCTTTCTCAAATTCCATGGCTTTCAAGTTGACTACCTGCATGTTTTATCTCTACTTGCTCTCCTTTATCTAGATTAAAACCCCCCATATGAACAGCTTTTTCTCAATATTCTATGAGACTGTCAGTGTGGAGACCTATCTAGGTTCTTGTCACTAATGATCAGTAACGAACTAATTCTTAGTAGCTATCTTAAGCTTTATTTGGATAGAAGTGGGATTTGGGTTGAACATGGATGGGGACCTATGAACCCAGATTGATCCAAAATTGTGCCTATATATATGGGATGAACCTATGCTGATTATTATAGCTTTTATTTATTTATATTTGTATGTATAATTGTATACATATGTATATGTCTCTCTCTCTCTCTCTCTCTCTCTCTCTCTCTATTTGAATAAAATTGTTTTAGAGGGACCGGTTTCCCTCTTAGCTGTAAAAACATATATAGGATGGACCTGGACATAGGTTTAGCAGATTATTTTTTGTTTCTATGATCATGGTCACTACTTTTTCCATCTAGATTCTTGACATCAGAGTGAATGCTTCACTTTTTTTATAAAAATTATGTTAATTACTATTTGTATGCTTTCAGTTTGGCATACTAATCGAATATTTCATATCTTGATCTGATAATGAAAGTGATCCTTGGATAAAACATTGCTACTAGTGACTTATGTAGTGTAGTATAAATCTCTTCTTACAAAGTCCCTATGGTATTGATGCTTTATTTTCACATATTCGTAAACATGTGCATATTCACATAATCACGTGTAATCTGATTCCAAAATCTTCATGATTTATTTTTATGTGTGTGTTTCCTAGGCTAGCAAAGAACACCATAAAATAGCCAAGTTATGAAGAGTGCCACTTATTAATTTATTTAGTCGTAACTTGTAACACCATGAGCTAAGGTGATTGTATTACTTGAGTTAAAACATACTATGTGTTGTGCTCATTCAGGATTACATCACTGAGAGTGACAATTTACTTTTACTACACGACCAAATTCGTGATTGTGATATCATCTTATCTCAAATGGAAACAATTCTCGGTGGCTTTCAGGTATCAATAGTTTATTTATTTAATTTGTATCCCATTTTCTGTTAGTTAAAAATCTTAGATGTATTTGCAATTCCATTTTCTTTTCATCTCCAATCTTCATTTGTTGTTCTCCAAGATTCAAATAGTAATAATAGCCTGTTAGATGTAATTCTTCATAAAATAGTCTTTTCTTGTCTTGCAAGAAGTAAGTGGTGAAGGCAGGACTTGACTCCAAGACATTTACTATTGTTAAATTTGATTGAATGAAAAACTTTTTAAAAGCTTAAGGGCATAAATTTATGTGCAAATACAAATAATGATATTATAAGAATTACATTGAAATTTTTACTTATCTAAAAGATATATGATATATGTACATTTTTAAAAATACCTTTCATTATTTTTGTATTCTTTATATGTAATTTTTATTATATTTTAAATAAATTCTATATGTATCTGAATCGTACGATATTCCATACGATTCACGATTCAAAAATTAGCCCAACGATTCTCGATACAATTCACGATTTAACAACTCTCCCTCATGTATGGGTAAAGGTCTCTTCCTAAATCGTGAGAGGAGTTGTTAAATAGGCGAGCTAGTAGCAAGCATGCGAAGGAGAGTTGTCCACGAGTTGAAAGACAGTAGTAAACCACTCAACTAGCTGAAGTTAGAAAGTAATGAATGGAATAGAATAGATTGGTAGAATCGTGTGATATGGAAAGTGCAGAGCCTACCTCTTTCTTGTCGAGGTTATTGGGCTGGCTAACCTCATGGTTTCAAATCTCGTACCGTACCGGGCGGTAAGCTCGGTATTTACCGGTTTTTGAAAAAACCGGTATACGAGATGCCCGGTATGGGTAAATACCGGGCATCTCGGTAAATACCGCCCGGTATGTCCGGTATTTATGAAATACCGGGCGGTATTTGCTATCATACCGGGCTATACCGCCTGGTATGATATTTTGCACTGTAGCAAAATATGTATACTTTAGGAATACCGGTAATACCGATAAATACCGCCCGGTATTTAGCAAATACCGGGCGGTAAGAGCTATGATACCGGGCGGTATCGCCCGGTATCACCCGGTATCACCCAACGTCCCAACCCAACGGCTCTTTTTAAGAGCCGTTGGGCTGCTACAGTGCCGACAGCCAGCACTGTAGCACCGACAGCCAGCACTGTAGCACCGACAGCCAGCACTGTAGCACCGACAGTCAAAAATGGCTCTTAGGGTGTTTTTGGTCATTTTTGGATGTTTTGGTGGCTATATATAGCCCCCAAAACACCTCTTTTACTCTCACTCACCCCCTCTACTCATCTAAACTCTCTAAACTCTCAATCTTTCTCAATATCTCTCTCTCTCTACTTTCTTAATTTCTACGTCGAAATTTTGCTCAAATGGCGCCGAAATCTCAAGTCGACCCCGCATGGCAACACGGTGTTCGGTTGGAGAAGGCTAACCACTGGAAATGCATCCACTGTAATATGATTTCTCGTGGTGGAGGCGTCACTCGATTAAAGGCACACTTGGCCGGAACATCCAGCGACGTCGTCAAATGCACCCAAGCATCGCCGGAAGTCCAACAAATGTTTAAAGATATGCTCACCAACAAGAAGGAGCAACGTCTTAAGAATGCAGCTCAACAAGCCGAGTTCGACCGACGAGCTACCCAAGATGTCAGCGGTGGCCATTATGAGGCTCGAGGTGGCGATAACGACGAGGATCCGGAACTTGAAGCCGGCATCCGAGCTTCATTGGAGCATGCTGAATTCGAACGAGAACGGATGTATTATCCCGGATCTCAATTCGAATATGGCGGCGGCAGTGGCAGCGGTGGCATAAGCAGCGTCGGCTCAACTTCGGCTGCCGGAGCAATGGACCGAAGCGGTCCAATTCCCTCCGGTCCTTATATTGGTCGGAGTTCTAGCATGAGAGGACCTCAAACTCAGAGCAGAGGAAGCAGCAGAGGAGGCCTTCGTGGATTCTTCACAAACCTCGGAGCAAGTGGTAGGAAAACTAATATTAATGTTTCTGATCTTGATCCCAGGGCATTTCCTCCTCCATCAGCAAAGCAACCACGTATAGACGATATGTACAGCAAGTCGAAGAAGTGGGAGTTGGGGAGAGCCATCTCCAAATGGTTCCATTTCAGCCGGATTCCCGTAAATGCAGCCAACAACCCATACTACCGAACCATGGTGTCTACCATCCAAAAGGTAGGCCCAGGTATTGCCCCTCCAACTCCCTATGAAATTTCAGGTCCTTACCTAGAAGCGGAGGTCGAAGAAATAAAAACCTGGATCGATGGAATCAAGCGACAATGGGGGGAGTACGGATGCAGTTTGATGTGCGATAGCTGGACCGGGCCAACCCGAATGAGCATCATCAACTTCCTCGTCTATTGCAACCGGAGAGTTGTTTATCACAAGTCGGTGAACTCGTCCGATGAAATCCATGACGCTTACTACATCTCGAAGCTGATGACGGAGGTGATCGAGGAGATTGGACCTCAGAACCTTGTTCAAGTTATAACCGACAACGGAGCCAATTTCAAAAAGGCAGGTGAGATAATTGAACAAGATTATCCTCACATATGTTGGACTCCATGTGCAGCCCATTGTGTAGACCTAATGATGAAAGATATCGGTGATATACCGATGGTGAAGTTGACGGTGAAGAAGGCGCAACAAATTACCCGCTTCATCTACAACCATACATGGGTACACGCCCTAATGAAAAAATTTACAGAAGGTAATTTATTAATTTTAAAGTAATTTCTAATATTTATTTATTAATTAGTTTATCATAAATATTTACTAATGATAATTTCATATTTTAGGTGAAATTCTTCGACCGGGAGCGACTCGTTTTGCAACCACCTTCATCGCATTAAGGTCACTCCAACAAAAAAAGGCGGCCCTTAGAACCATGTTTACAAGTGAGGAATGGACTTTATCAAGATATGCTGGAAAAGCCGATGGAAAACAAACAGAGAAGTTCATCCTCAACACGCATTTCTGGGATTGCATCGCAGAAATAGTCGTCGCCGTAGAACCTTTGTACAAGGTTCTACGACAGGTGGATATGGAAAAGACGCCTCAAATGAGTCATCTTTACCACTACATCCACCAAGCACAAGAAGAAATCAAGAGGGTTATGATTTCTCCTGCCAAGTATGAACCATTCATCAAAATTATCTCCGAGAGATGGGATAATCAAATGAGCCTTGACATACACATCGCAGGTATTTTTTATTTAATATTAAAAAATTATTTAAATTTAATTCATTATGCTTAATTACTTATTCATTATGCTTAATTTTTTATAGGGTATTATTTAAATCCTTCATACCAATACCAGTATAATCTTGGAATGGTCGATAGTTTGTTATATCCCCTCTGCAAGGTCATACAACGAATGTCGGGATCCAACCAAGAAGCGGCACAAGCTCTCAATGAATTAAAATGGTTCCGCGATGCAACTGGCAATTTCGGAGATTCATTTGCAATCTCCATCCGAGATACTATGGATCCAGGTAGATAGATTTTCTTTGTCAATTTATTTATCAAAGATAAAATCCCGTTACTAATATTAATTTTAAATTTGCTGCAGTCGAATGGTGGTTGCAATTTGGAAACGAATCTCTAACTCTTCGAAAGATTGCAACACGCATCCTCTCGCAAACCACATCATCAAGTGGATGCGAGAGGAATTGGTCGACCTTCGCCTTGATTCATACGAAGCCGCGCAATCGCCTTTCGTACGCCCGATTAGAGAAGCTCGTATATGTTCATTATAACATGCGACTTCGAATGCGGGCGTCACGGAACGAAGATAGAGAAATTCTACATGTAGATCCGTTCGATGTCGAGTTCGTCCAAGGCAATGCAGACCCAATAATTGATTGGTGGAGTGCAATGGAGACTGACCCGCCTCTTCTTGATGAACCTCAACCAGGCGAACCACCTCGGCCTTCACCAATTATATCTGATGCTATTGAGTCCGAGAGTCAACCAGAAGACACGTACAGTCAAGTTCTTGAGAGGGACATGAACTTTGCTCCCTTGGACTCTCAACGAGTTCGACGAGTAAGACGACGATCCACGTCCGACTCTCCACCTTCACAATTAAAGGGAAAGAAGAAGGCACCTTCACCTTCACCTTCAAAGGCAAAAGGCAAAGGCAAAGGGAAAGGGAAACGACCAATTGATCATTTGGACGTGATTGCAGAAGCGGAAGAGGACGAAGAAGACGAGCCCTCGGTTCGTAGCAGTAGCAGCACAGAAGACGGAGGAGATGATGATGGAGCTGGGGAAGAAGACATTGTCGTACCATCAACACTGGCACCTACCGATCTGTGGACGAATGAGCAATACTTCGACCACTCCACCCAAGATCAGGATCACGGTGCTAGAACCAGACAACAACTCGGGTGTACGAGAAGAAAGGCCGGCATCGAGGTGGACCGACAGCTTTGCAAGATTACCACCACGATATGATGAGTAGCTTGCAAGAAGTTTCCGAATCAACCCACTCCGTATCAAGTACCTACTCAACTGATGATACAGGGACTAGTTCTTGGACGGTCAACAAAGAAACACTGATGGGTATGTGGTATAATGGATACCAAGACATGATGACATGGGATCATTTTCAGATATGGGCATTGCAGACTTACGGTGTTGACCTTAGTCGTGTATGTCCCCAAGATATGTACGAGTACGATGGACGTCATTCGTCCGCATTTTAAACATTTTATTCATGTATTTGACGTTTGGATATGAAATTTAAGTATTTCTTGATCAATCATGGGTTATTGGAGTTATTTTTAGCACAAAATCAAAAAAAAAAAAAAAAAAGAGCTCGGTATGCCATTTACGTACCGGACCGTACCGTGTGTCGGTACGGTACGTACCGGTACCGGTCCTAAATCGTGAGAGGAGTTGTTAAATAGGCGAGCTAGTAGCAAGCATGCGAAGGAGAGTTGTCCACGAGTTGAAAGACAGTAGTAAAGTAATGAATGGAATAGAATAGTTTGGTAGAATCGTGTGATATGGAAAGTGCAGAGCCTACCTCTTTCTTGTCGAGGTTATTGGGCTGGCTAACCTGATTATGAATTTCTATATATGTCGGGATAGACATAGGTCTAGGATAGTACGCTATTGGAGTGAGATGTGGCTTCTTTTTCCACCAACATGTGCTATCACTCTTAAATAATTGAATGAAAAAGCAAAGTATTCTCCATCCAGCAATTGCTATTGAGGAATTGGGAGGGCCTCTACCTATGGATGTGGTAGATTTGACTCCAAGAAGCGATAATTCCTGGTTATTGCCTTATTGGGCCTTTTCCTTTTGAAAAGCAACTACAGCCCTAGAGCAAAAAGTACCACCAAGTCCAACTTGTCAAATAAATAAAAAACATGTTCTAAATACGAATCGATTATTATGAATATTTGAATAGGGGATTGCTTCTCAGAGCCTATCAATTGCATAGAATAAGCCCTCCTTCTGTCTGGTCGTTCCCTTGACAGCTCACTTGAGATGCTCCTTCTTGCTTGCTGGATTGTGAAAAATAAGATAACTTAACTGCCTTGACCTTGTCCTCCTTGAAAAGCTCTTCCTTTCCAATTTGCCTTGAAAACTTTTTCGCTTATGGAAAGTACCTAAAAGCTCGCTCGTCCTAAAGAAAAGGGAGTGCCCCCTGGAATTCAAACTAAACCCCAGAACCGCAAGAGCATTCAAATCACCTGAAGGGGAACTACAAGCTTAAATATATCCATATCCATTATCCCGTCCTTCAACCAGGTAGCGAGCAAATGTTGACGATAAAATAGAGGTAAGATCTTAGGGAAATCACATCTAGTGCTTATGCCTATAAGTCTATAGCCCCTTTATCCTCTAGTTCTTACTGTTCATATGTTATGCCTTGGAAATGCCATACCAATTTTTTTTTTTATAGCAAAGATGGTGTATACTGGGGTTTGAACCTCAAATCTCTAGGAAACATTCAAGATGTTGCCACCAACTGTGCTACTCACAATTAGCAAATGCCATACCAATTTGTTATGTATGGATGATGAGATTTCATTGATAGAGAGCCAATTCTAATAGACTTGTGGAACATTCCATGGTTTCTGGATCCAGCAGGAATTGAACCTATGAATTGACCAATGTGAGTTGGTTGGTTTTACCATTAAGCTTGGATCCCATGGGTGAACTAGGTTTTTTTTGGTATTCCTTCTTGAGCTTCTATTTCTTCCCTTATGGGGGATTTTGGTAAATATGGAATAGGAAGACGTGTTTCCAGAATAATATATGGGTGGAGAAGGGAAGCTTGCAAAATTCCAGAAGATTGGAATGGGCATAGGAACATGTATTTTTGGGCATGCGAGCTCCTTCGAATACATTTCGAGTTCCATGGGTGCCGCCAGTAGGTTCCAGAAGGGCCATTTCCAATCTTGTTTCTTCCCAGTGGGGCTAATCCATTTTAATTAGATATTGTTTTGTTTGATAAGTAGTTTTGTTCTTAAGAGAGAAAATCTTCTTATGTCCCTAATTCTCAAGTGTGGAAGCAGAAGAAAATCTAGCTGCTTTGTTGAAAAAAAAAAGATGAATAAGCAGTAGAATTAGATCTTCAAAGATCCTTCAATCTAATTGGAGTTGCTGTACTTCCTTTTACCTTCCCTATCAGTTGCTACTGAGGTTGAGTAAACTCTTCTTCCTTTACTTCTTCCTCTACTTTTTATATTACTATGACTTCTTTGCCCTGGGTAGTTTCACGCCATCTAATTTAAGTCATATAGCTATAGTAAGGCAAGCCCATGTAGTTTAATTTCTTGAAATAAAAAGCTGCTCTGAAAATGCTGTGAGAAAGGGAAGATCTTTGTTCTGGAGAAAGATGAACCGTTGGTTTAGGAAAACTAGAATTCTTTGTTCCGTTGGACTCATCGGTGTCGTGGTTGTCTTTGATATGAGCACATCCTCATCTTTCTTTGGCGGTTTCTTCATCTGCATCTCATGGACCAATTTCTTTGTTGCATCTTCTCTTCTGACCAAAGCAAGGCCCTCCGAGAAAGCCAACTTGAAACCAACTCCCTACCCCTAATTCAATAGGCAGAAAGGACTCTTCGGTGGGCACACACGCTTTCCGGCACTTTTCATCAACAAGGGCACACAGGGAAAGGGAATTGCTATATGATATTCCCAAAAGGTTGTTATCAACTTATCACTCACTCTACTTTGGTACTTTCATTAAGGAAAGGAGTCAAATTCGCCTTACAGAGCCGCGAAAGTGGTTTCCCCTAGACCATAGAATAGAGCCACAGACTTGGTAAGGTGTGGAACCTCATGTTTTCAATTTACTGCTGCTAAGCTTATCTCATTCTGTACTATAAGGGTATGTTCACCCTAGAAAGCTGCTAAAGTGGTTTCCCCTAGACCATAGAATAGATCCAGGGTTGCTGCTATGGACTAGGTATGCTGTCGAACCTCATGTTTTTAATTTCCTGCTGCTAAGCTCAAATCTCATTCTATACCATAAGGGTATTTTAACAGCCTTTAACACGTGTTGAACATGGGCATTGTTAAAGCCAGACATTACACCTACCTCTTTGAGAAAGCTTAAAGGACACCTCACAAAGACTACTCAAAGCAGGTTTTGTGCTAAAGACGAGACTCCTCATCTAATTTAATAGATGGGGCAGATGGTTTATCTCTTCACGAGTGGTCTACTCTACACTTCCCCACCTTTAGCCCACCCTTCAAATGTGACTTATCGTGGTAACCTATCTCTCCTTCTCCCAGATAGATAACTAATTGACATCAATCGTGTTGGTATTGTGCTTAACCGGGCTCCATAGACTGCCGCCTACATGGGCCATACTCGTTGATTTTTGGCGGTATATTTTTTTAAAATACTCATGTGGTAGGATTCAAACTCAGGACCACCTGTTTTGGTACCACGTTAAATTTGATTGGGTGATCAACTTTTCTAAAAGCTTAAGCTATTAGGAAGGGACCCAATCTATTCATTTATATTCTTAACAACTATCAATAGTAGAGGCTCTCACCAGCCAACTAAGCTAGCAACACCTTCAAATAATGGATGTATCTCATAACTTAAGTTTCTATATGTCCATGGAGATTTTTTGATTTATTTGTTTAGATCCTTCTATATTCTGTTTATTGTGTTGTTTGCTGATCTTTAATGAGATTCTTAAAACATCTTCTTATCACTTTGACCTATTAGACTTATTTGTTGTAGGCAGAAATTGGTTCAATAAGCTTAGAAATAAAAAGCCTTCAGGAGAAATCAATGGACATGGGTCTGAAGCTGAAAAACCGAAAGGTATGATGAAGTCTTCCAAAGAGGGTATTATTTGTAATTAATTTGTTGTAGGTAACTGGGCTTCTCATATTGGACGGGTAGTTCTTAAGTATATCTACCTTCATTGCTATGCTTGAGGACAATCCTTTCTTAATATAGGGAAAAAATAATTTTATCAAATGAAGATATGAATATCTTAAGTAAATCTACCTTTATTCAATTTCTATTTTCTTTTTCCCTTAAAAACATATTGATGGATAGTTTTGGATGCTGCGAAGTTTGATGAGATGGGACTGAATACTGAATAACATGATGTTGGTGACTTGGTGCAATTAGCATCTTTGTCAAATTGTTTATGTAGAAGTTCTTTAGTTTGTGGCTTTGCTAATTGTGTTTCGTTTGTCACTTGAAAATAATATATTTCTACTATGCACACATCTTGATGTGCAAGCAGAATTTTAAAGCAGTTACAAGTGACAACTATGACAAAATACAATTAGCAACTGACATAGAGATTTAAGGACTAATCTGCAGCAAATGAAGAAGTTCACAACGAGACTAAATTAGCCACAGAAATAATTTGATAATAATATGAATGCAAACTCCAAAAAGAACTATTGATCTGTGTTGTCAAGGTCCAAGACTCCAAGGAATGGGGAATAATTTTGTTATAATGATCTCAAAACAGTGATGAGTCTCTCAAATGTCAAATACTGGTGCTAATAGGTCTGAGGCAAAATTTTGTAAAACAAGAGGTTTTGACCATATGTTATGATTATCTTGCCATCTTGGTATTATAGAGTTGGAGGCTTGGAGCTATATCTATCATCTCATTCTACATTTCTTTACTTCTGTCATCTACCTTCTATCCCATCCCCTGTTTATATCAGAGATACTGGAACCATCGAATACTTTGATATGAAGGACTAGAAAAATTGTGCAGCTGAAGGATTATGTTCTTACACCTACTAATGTTTGTTTGTTCTCTCAAGAAAACTTAATGTTGGGAATTTGGGATGAAAATACTTAATGCCTGCTTTCTGGTAGGAATACTGTTGTATGCCCAATAAGTTCTTATTGATGGTCAATTCATGCTAATTCCTATTGCGAAATTTGATTAAACGTTTATCTACTTTGGCAAAGAAGCTGTAACATGTTCAGCCATGTTTTCTGTCACAATTCCAAGTATACACGTAGATCAACTTCTTTCTTTCTCTTCCTATATTTCTTCTTTGAAGATCTGAGCAGATCCTTGTTAAGCTATGTAATACCCCAGTTTAATCCCACATTGGGAGTATATTGGATGTGGTGTTGGCTTATAAGGCTTGATGGGTGTGCTACCATGACCATCAACTTCAGCTTAAGCATTTTAATTAGGCCAATAGGTTGGCTGTTACGCCCCGCCTAGGTTCATCCCTAAATAAGGAACACCGCCTAGGAGAAGCGCAACCAACTATCAACTAACACACCAAAATCTTCATGAACAGCTTGCAACATGAACCTCAACCACTTGCATTAGAATAATATCTATTACAATAATAAAATGTTGTTCAAAAAACTTTATACATCTCTATGGAAATTAATGTCAGAGTCTGCCTCCTCTACTCTATTTAACTAGACCTTCTCGGCTACTGCTCGAACCTGCAGATCTGAAGCAAAAGCAACAAAAATCAGCGGAAAGCTGAGTAGGATATCACAATATGTCAAGAGATAAAGATGACCATCCATGATGCCATGATGACATGGTATTCAACTATGTGCATACCACTACTAATATTATATACTCATACCAACCAATGCGATGTCATCCTTAGATACACTTATGCATCTATCAACCACTATACAGATATATAATAATGTATGCACCTAATAACTGTTATCATGTACTCATGTTAACTAGCACAAAGTCAAATCATACATAACCTACCGACAAATGCATACATGCATAATAATCATTATATCATACTTTAAAATAATTATAAAATCACACATTTAATTAATCATTATATCATACTTTAAAATAATTATAAAATCCTAATCAAATGACCTCAAAACAGAAAACTGACTTCACCATTGAGTCCAAAAGACTAAAACCTACAACTTTACTATTCACCTCATCTTCAACCGAGGTCTCTAAGGTCCATAAATAAATTTTATATTTTAAAATGATGTCACTGATTTCTCCCTCCTAAGTCCTAACTCAATATATATGAAGCAACAATTCAATCAAATATCATACCAATATATAAATCAACTGAATCGATCAACTTAAATTTCTCAAGCATGATCAATACATTATATTAATTTCTAAAGTGAATCATATCATCCTTGACTCACCTTTCCCCATCTCTAACACACTTTCCCCATCCTCTCACAGTATCTGCCGCAACAACAACTACTGTAGCTCCCCTTCCTCCCATAACACATGGTTGAAATCAACAATCTCATTGTATATCTCATATCACATGTCAACAATTAATTCCATCGTGTCATTACTATATGTCCTTCTCCCTCCTATGATACTTCTCTTTCTCTCTCATTCTCACTGTCATCAACCCTCTTTAAAATCATCCTTTATATATTTTTAATTAACTTCTCTTCTATTCTCTCTTTCTCATCCGTATAACCACACTTTTTCCCGTTCTTTCTCTTTCTCTCTCTCCTACGCCCTACATTGACAGCATCTTTTTTTTTAATTGTTTCTTCCCTTTCTCCTATCCGGAATCATAATTTCAAGTGCCATAGAGCGAATCTTCGGTTAATTGACGGAAAAGAACGAAGAGATGAATAAAAATCCTACCTCAAATCGCTTCGATCACCGGCCGATCACCCCTCCGATAGTCGACCTCCTCTCACGACGACTACCATCTCCCCTTCTCACGACGGCTGCCCTCTCTAAATGAAAAACTCAATGAAATTAGGTTTTAATCTAATTTGGGTATTTTACATAAAAACCCTTCAATTACATAAATTTACCAAAATACCCCTCAATGAATATAAAATTCCGAAAATTCTCCAAAAATTCAGAAAAACAATTATTCAAATTTTCGGGGTGTAACAATTCTCCCACCTCGGGGGAGATTGTAATACCCCGGTTTAATCCCACATGGGGAGTATGTTGGATGTGGTGTTGGCTTATAAGGCTTGATGGGTGTGCTACCATCAACTTCAGCTTAGGCATTTTAATTAGGCCAATAGGTTGGCCTATGAAGTCGGTGGGTCAGTTATCCCATCAAGCGAGGGTCGTAACAAGCTATGTTCTCTTGAATTCTAGAATATCATTTTTCCTTGAAGCAGTTTCAACTAAATTAAGTTTGTATAGGTAAAAATAATGTTCACTGATTTGGAATACAACCTTTAGTTTGGAATATAGCTTGAAACACATTATCTCATACTTAAAACTTTGGCAGAGTTTTGAAATCTGTGGGCTAAAGTTCTTAGATGTTCTAATAGGTGGAAGCTTAGCATAAGTAATCACAAAATCCACATAATAGATGAAAAATTTCTCATGTGAAATTGTCCAAAATATATTAGCAGTTTTTCCTGCTTTCCTATACTTGAATAATTGAGATGTTTCATTAGTTGGACGGTCTATAGTCATTGTGGAAGATTTACAAATCCTTCTCTTCTGAAGGTATAATAAAAGGAAACTAAATGGCTGCTTCTTATCTTCTCTTTATGATCTTTCACAACCTATTTCTATATCTTCCAGTTAAAGCAATAGGTAATTTAATTAAAGCTGTTTAGTCTCGTGTGTTATTTCACTTTACTGAAACCTATGTTTTTTTAAAAAAATTAAGTTTATGGCAATACTAAATCCAAAAATTTCTAGTCACATCAGATAATTTTATATGCTTACAAATTCTGAAACAAGATGCTTCTTTATCATGATATGTTAGTTCCACATTCATTTAATTGACATTCAACAGTATATCAGACATAATTGCTATTTGGTGGTTCTAACTTCTAATATATGTATGTGGGGTTGTCTTATAGGGAGCGGAATCTAAACTATCAAAATTTGTGGAAGATATCATTGTTCCCCCAAGGATGGTTGACATTTTGATTGATGGAGAGGTTGTATGTTTTTCTAACTTTAATTATCTGCATGCATTGATAGAATATGTGATGTAACATGGTAACTTTAGAGAAAGTTTGCATTGTAACTAGTTAGTTTGTTCTTCTTGGATTTCTTAGCATAAATGGATATTCAATGATCTAGTAACGCAACCTTTCAAGTCCTTGTTGTTCCCTATCCTTGATTTTCAAAACTATCATGTATTTGGATAGCTACTTTCAACTAATATAGCTAAATGACATCATTTCATGTCTAACATGTTTATGTTATATTTTATTTAGTATTAAGATGACACAAACGCTATCATGAAGTCAAAGCAGATATAATTCACTGAAGCAACACACTTCATCGACATATATGTTAATAAGGCCTCAATTAATCTATAATTTTGAGATTGGATTGGAATTGCTAGGAGTTGCATTTATCTCATCTGTCATCTGCTATTTTTGCTTATATAGAGGGTTCTAAGCAAGGTTTAAAATACCGATACCGTACCGTACCGACACAGTACGGTCCGGTACGGAAATTGCATACCGGTCCCCTCTTTTTTTTAAAAAAAAAAAAAAAAAAATTTGCTGGTAAAAATAACTCCAATAATACATCATTGATCAAGAAATACTTAAAATTAATATTCAAATGTCAAATACATGAATGCAATGTTTAAATAGCCGTTGGGTACTGTTTTGATATTGTATTAGGGTTTTTCATAGATACAAGAGAATCATTACATTGGAGTTTATATAGTCGTGTATATCCCCAAGATATGTACGAGTACGACGGACTAAGATCAACACCGTATGTTGGGATGTGTAGCGACTGATTTGCCCTAAGCGTCTTATGTTGCGCTACGCAGAGTTTTTGGCGGTCCCGCTGCCAGGGGTGTGGGGGCGGAGCCCCCGAAGATTTTTTGGGCCCTTTGGGTTGTGGGCCTGTGTCGTCCTATATAAATTCTAATGTAATGATTCTCTTATATCTATGAAAAACCCTAATACAGTATCGAACAATACCCAACGGCTCTTTTTAAGAGCTGTTGGATCATACCGGGCGGTATCGCCCGGTATGACAGCAAATACCGCCCGGTATTTGCTAAATACCAGAGCATACCGGGCGGTATTTACCGAGATATCGGTATTTTCCAATACCCGGTATGTTGCAACAGTACACAATGTCATACCGGACGGTATAGCCCGGTATGATAGCAAATACCGCCCGGTATTTCATAAATACCGGGCATACCGGGCGGTATTTACTGAGATACCCGGTATTTACCCATACCGGGTATCTCGTATACCAGTTTTTTCAAAAACCGGTATATACCGAGCTTACCGCCCGGTACGGTACGAGATTTAAAACCATGGTTCTAAGACAACTTCAATACCATTATGCTCTAAAAAATACCATTGTTATCTAATGGGTTGCTATGAGCTGTTTCATTAAGTATTTCAAACTATGGTTGCTTTGGCCAACTAGTCATGAACTCATGATCATCACCTCATTAAGAAAAACTTCAGAATTACATAACTAACCTTTGAAAAGTTAGATGATAAATGTTTGCATTTTTTTTTGAATGGGAGAAAACTTGTATTATCAAGAGGGATGAGAATACAAGTGTAGGGGGGTAGGGGAGGAGAAAGTATGACAAGACTTACAGCTCTTTGAGAATATGTTTACATGAAAAGATGTTTAAAAGTACTACCCCTTCAATTGCTAATTCTATGTGTGATTTCCTTGTGTTGTTGAAACATCTATTGTTGCGCTTGTGCCAAATCTTCCACTTCCAGGTCATGATGAGGATGTATCTTCAGCATCTTTCCTTAATTGGGGCCTGTGTTGCCCTCTCCTGTGGGCAGTATGTAAGGTCAAAGGGAAGAGTGTTGAAGAATTCTATGAGCTTGTACCATCCTGGCAAGGTATAACTACATTCCTGAAAAAGGTGTCGATGAGATTCTGCATGGATTCCGCAAAGATTGCAGCAGGGGTCGATCTGCATATTCCAAGAAATCAGTCTATCCTGAGTCAAGAGTCTTTCCCATACTATCAACCAGTTCATTATTGAGATAGCCTCGGGGCGGGCGTTATACCACATGAATCTGGAAATGGCATCCCGTATCCCTCTGAAGTTGAGAATCTGATATAAGGAGCTTGTGGAGAAATCCCTGTGAGCTGTCCATTTTAAAACGATCATATCATCGCCTACCCCATGTAGGTAAGGGGCCAACTCTTGCCCGAGCCGATGAACGAGATTTAATAGAATGGAATTGGAGAATCGGATGTCCCAACCTCTCACACAATATCTAAGGAGTTGTCTCTTTGGCTTCAGCTATGGTCAGGGAAGGGTTGCAAGCAAACGAGAATAGGATTGGAAATCTGTCTTTCACCTTTTTATTATTGAGCCATGTGTCCTGCGTCTCCTGCCAAAATCTAATGTGTGATCCCGAACCAACCTTGTAAGCTGAGCGAGCTACTGAATATACCAATAATCTTCTGGATGTTTCTCCATATAGGAGAGAGGGTTGGTATGCTAGGTGTATTCATAAGAAAAAGTCCCAGATGTATGAAGTTTAGGATGTCAATCCATCTCATGCCTTTTTGATTTCAAAGTTTCCACAACCAGTTTCCTAGTCTTGCTTGATTATGCATAGGAAGATTCAGTATGTTAAGGCCCACCCTCCTCTTTTTTCCCAGTTAATATATCCCAATTTACGAGGCACATGCATGTCAGGTAATAAGCATCACTTCCTGTCCAAAAGAAGGATTTCCTTTGTATATCGATTTGCTTGATCACCCATTTCGGAGCCTCATACATAGAGATAATATATGAGGATTGGCTGGTAAGAATCCTGTTGACGAGTGTGAGACTTTCGGCCCGTAAAAGGAGCAACCGTTGCCAAGAGGCCAGTACTTTATCAAATCTCGTAATGACTTTCGTCCAGACCTCCTTTAGAAGATTCCCCGATCGCAATGGCAGGCCCAGGTAGACAATTGGGAAGTTTGCAGCTGTACAACCAAATATGGTAGCCACATGAGCAGCAATATCAAATTTATCCAATATGTGAATGACTTTCGTTTTGATAACATTGACCTTTGTTAAGAAATTAGTGGACCTAACTCACCCCAAAAGCTAGCTCATGGGGAGAGGATTGTCCAAACTATTTAAAGGCTATCTTGGCCATATTTTAACCAATGTGGGACTTTAACACACTCCCCTCACGCCCAGGATTGGACATCTGGAGCGTGGAGTTTTGCAGGACTGGACATCTGCGGGTGACACAATATCAACCACAAGATAGGCTCTGATACCATGTTAAGAAATTAGTGGGCCTAACTCTCCCCAAAAGCTTGCTCCTGGGGAGAGGATTGCCCAAACTATTTAAAGACTATCTTGGCCATATTTTAACCAAAGTGGGACTTTAACACCCCCCTCACGCCCAGGATTGGACATCTGGAGTGTGGAGTTTTGCAGGACTGGACATCTGCGGGTGGCACAATATCAATCACAGGATAGGCTCTGATACCATGTTAAGAAATTAGTGGGCCTAACTCATCCCAAAAGCTAGCTCCTAGGGAGAGAATTGCCCAAACTATTTAAAGGCTATCTTGGCCATATTTTAACCAAAGTGGGATTTTAACACACCCTCCTCACGCCCAGGATTGGACATCTGGAGCGTGGAGTTTTGCAGGACTGGACATCTGCGGGTGGGACAATATCAACCACAGGATAGGCTCTGATACCATGTTAAGAAATTAGTGGACCTAACTCACCCTAAAAGCTAACTCATGGGGAGAGGATTGTCCAAACTATTTAAAGGCTATCTTGGCCATATTTTTAATCAATGTGGGACTTTAACAACCTTGAGTCCCAAATATTACGCAAAGCATTTTAGCAGTAGGATGAAGGTGTGCATGCTGTCATGCGAGCGGTTGCCGAAAAGAACTAAATTGTTAGCGAAAAAAGCATGTGTAATGCCACCCAGAATCTAAGTGTGCAGCGCTCCCATAATTCTGCCTTGGCTGGTTGCTTTGATGATAAGCCGTAATTGAGAATCCACAACCAGGTTAAATAAGAGGGGAGAGAGTTGGGTTACCTTGTCGAATGCTCTTTTATGCACGAAAGGACGGCCTAAGGAGCTGTTGATGAGCAGTTGAGATTCCGAAGTTTTCAGTAGATTTTCAATCCATAGGCACCATCTTGGAGGGAACCCTCGGCAAGAAAATCCCAGTCAATGTTTGAATTTTCAAAGTCTACTTTAATCATACCATTCATACATACGTCCTCTTTTAGTTTTTTTGCAGCCCAGATGGTTTCATAGGCTGTCATGTAATTTTCCAAACTGCTTTGGCCACTAATAAAAGCACCCTGGTTACTGTCAACTAGCTCTAATGGATGACAACCAGATAGCCAATAATTCTAAGAAGATCTTGACCAAGCTATTCTCAAGACTGATTGATCTGAAGCTTCGTGGTTGATTTGCACCTTCTGACTTGGGAATGAGGGTAATGACAACTTTGTTGTTACGCCCCACCTAAGTTTATCCCTAAAAGAGGGACCTCACCTAGGAGGAGCGCAACCTACAACTAAACCACAAAAAAATACACCAGAATATCTCAATAAGAACAACTGAAATCATCATTTCAACAAAGAGTTCTCTACACAAATGTTCAACATCAATCTAAAAATAACTAAGAAAACATCTAAGCAGCGGATGACGCCTCCTCCTCCATGACTCTAGCTACCCAACTTCAACTACCGACATACTTGCAAATCTGAGGCAACCATGGTTTAAAATCTCGGTACCGATACCGTACCGTACCGTACCGACACACGGTACAGACCGGTATGAAAATGCATACCGGCCGGTTTTTTTTTTTTTCGTGACATACCGCCCGGTATCGCCCATACCGGGCGGTATGAGCCATATACCGCCCATACCGGGCGGTATATGGCATCATACCGCCATATACCGCCCGGTATACACAATATACCTGGTTTTTTCAAATATCGGGTATATCGTATACCGGAAACCTAAAAAACCGGTAAATACCGGACTTACCGTACCGTACCGACCAAGATTTTAAACCTTAGAGGCAACAACAAACAACATCAGCGGAAAGCTGAGTACGAGAATCAATATGTCAACAATAAGGACAACAATCATGATGCGATGACACTGCCAAATGCAACAATATATGACTCTGCAATAAAATGCAACATGTCAACAACAACAAGACACATTTTCACCTATCAACTAATGCAACTCATACCAACTAAGAGCGTAGTGGACAAGTGGGTTTCCCCCGCACTCTCGCACCTCGAGAGTGGCACCTCAAGCCTGCTCCAGCTAGAGATGTGACTATCTAAAAGATAGTCCACCGACGTCTAACATCGCGACGCCGCACACGAGCTCGTCGACGTCTAACAGCGCGACGCCTCACAAACAACTCGAGTGAAATTTCCGGTATCATCGGTGTCACCGCCCATACTCCTCGGGCAAATAATCAACAGTGTCCGGGCTTGCGCCCACAATGGTTATAATGCAACATGTCATAAACAACTAACCTACGATACTAGCAACAATAACTGATACAACAATAAGCAGCATGATAGCTAGATCTCACCACATGACACATCACAACTGATCTACAATGCTAACAACAATAATGCTACAACAACTATCAACTGAAGATGCAACCAAAATAATTCATGTTAGCAAATACAACTTATGACAACCCTAACAGTGTGCACAATGCCTAACATAATATCATGCTCAATAATCATCAATGAATAATAGCTAATTAGACTCATGCAATTATCAACATGGCATGTTCAAGTGTTCAACAACATAATGCAACAGAAGATCAACGAATTTTAGAAGCAAATCAAGCAAATAGAAGCAAGGGGTAAAATCGTCAATTTACCAATTCAACATTGATCGGCTACAACATGAGTCAACTCACCCCAACACCACTATCTATACTCTAAATCACCAACTGATAAAGAATACAACTATTCTACGTTAATTAACTACTATCAAACTGAATTAATCCCATTAAATTGCCAACTAATACTGAAAAATAGAAAAGACCTATTAGACGACCTCTGATCAGAAATCTGACATCACCATTGTGTTCAGAACGCAAAAACCTACAATTTTGGTATTCACCTCGACTCGATCCGACGATCCTACGATCAAATCTAAAAATACCCTAATATTTCACAAAATAATCTCATTTCATGCAATACAACTCTTTTCTTAATTAACCTATTTATTATTAATAAAATAGAACTCTCCCACTCGTCTCCCTCACTCTCTCCTACTCGACGCCGCCTTCCCCTGCTTCACATGGACCCGCACCGGTCGGCCCTCCCGGCCATCGGCGATCACCCGCCGGCTCCTATCAGCCCCCATCATGGCCCCCGGCACGCGCAGGACGCCGATCCAAGTCTTGGAGGCTGCGGTGGCCTCTCGCAGCAGCAGCTGCTGCCGCCCCACGGCGCGGCAACAGTTGCTCGCAGGGTGGCAGCCTGCGAACTACCCGCGACTACCGCCACCCCTCCCTCCATCCGGCAGAGCCGGATCTTCCTCATCTCGTCACCATTGCCGCCGGTGAACGAAGAAATAGTATCGACAGAAAACAACAGATGGAAAACAAGAGAAGATAAAACTCCTACCTAAAAACTCCTCCAAACTCCGATCTTCACCGGAGTCTTCTTACTGCCGTCGCCTCACTGCCGCCACTGCTGCATGTCTCGTTCCGCCGCTGCTACAGTATTCGAGAGAGAGAGAGCGAGAGAAAAAGAATTAGAGATGCGATTAGGGCTAATTAAATAGGATTATGCACTTTTGCAAAAAGGCCCCTCCAAGAAAAATATTTACAACAAGGTCCCCAATTTTTCAGATCATAACATTTGTTGATCCTGGCCAGATCTATTGGCCTGCACCGAAGGTCATTGAGTATATTAGTGACATGCGATCTCCTGAGCTCCTAGAATTTCTTATAGAAGTCCGTAGGAATACTATCTGGACTTGGAGATTTGTAGCATTTTAGGTTTTTAATCACCCCTAAGATTTCCTTCAAGGTCAAAGGATCCTCAAGGAAATTGATAAATGTTTGCAGTTATATGCAATTATGCATGAATTTCTTTTGTAGATTCCTGGGTTTTTGCCTGTGTGCATAACCCATCCGAAGCCTGCCAAAACCTTTTAAAGGTTACTGCTTCCTGCTTTCTAAGAATTTTCACCACTTCGTTTTGAATGGATGGTGCAGGTTAATGATGAATATTTAAGGACTCTTGAATTACTGAGCAGAAAACTCAAGTTCATTGAAGTTGATTCTATGGTCAAAGGATCCAAAGCTCTAAAAGACATTCAACCTGAACTGGAAAGGCTAAGGCAAAAGGCTGTTGCAAAGGTTTGTAGATAGCTATAAATTGATGCCACTTCAGTTACATTTTTTGTACTTTAACAATCTGATGTATGAAGTTTTCTTAAATAGGAGACCTGCTAGATGTCACATCCTTGATGCCACTTCATTTACATTTTTTGTACTTTTAACAATCTGATGTATGAAGTTTTCTTAAATAGGAGACCTGCTAGATGTGACATCCTTTGATTAGCTAATGTCATCTATTTATGTTTCTTTCTTAGCAAAGCTTTGGGTAGCTAGGGATCCTTATAGAATTTTCAGTCATATAGTAGTTTGACAGCTGGCAGAAGTGAAAGCATTATACAATATTTTTCTCATAATAAAGTAAAATCAAACCAACTTGTATATAAGCTAGAGAATTGTTACCCCTAATGAATTCTTCTCTATGTTGCTCTCTTAATAGTATGTTGCAGACTAAAAAGTTTAAAATTTTGTTTTAGCTTTGAGTTTTATTATTACTATTATGATGAAAGACATGCTTATTGAAGAGTGGGTATATTTCTTGAAAAACTGGTGTACATCTGGAGGAGTTTTCTTTCTGGAACAGTCAAAAATACAATGTCAAAGAAATGTTATTTGATTTACCGTAGGGGTTTCCTCCACAATATCAAAGATAATCATTTTTTATTATAGTTTACAAATGCTTTTCCATGAAGGATTTTTTACATTTATTGAACTCTTTTCCTTTGAAGGTTTTCGAGTTTATTAACCAAAAGTTCTATGCATTGAGAAAACCGAAGACAAATATTCAGATTCTGCAAGAGAGTGTTCTTTTAAAATATAAGTAAGTTGTTCTTCAAAGTAATTATTTCTTTTATACAAGTCATCAATATCTATGTTGCAGATTAAACGGAGTTACTGTTGACTTGTTTTATTTTAATAGATATCTTACTTATCTTTACGTGTCAACGCATCTTATCTATCGTTACTTATAAGAAATTAGTAGGCCTAACTCACCCCAAAAGCTAGCTCATGAGGAGAGGATTGCTCAAACTATTTAAAGGCTACCTCGGCCATATTTTTAACCAATGTGGGACTTTAACACACACCCCCTCACGCTCAGGATTGGACATCTGGAGCGTGGAGTTTTGCAGTACTGGACATCTGCTGGTGGCACAATATCAACCATACAATTGGCTCTAATACCATGTTAAGGAATTAGTAGGCCTAACTCACCCCAAAAGCTAGCTTATGAGGAGGGGATTGCCCAAACTATTTAAATTTTAAAGGCTATCTTGGCCATATTTTTAACCAATGTGGGACTTTAACAGTTACATCAACACCTTTGTTATGATATTTAACTTTGTTTATCGTTTTTCTGTTGCCAAACATCTTGTTTATATATCTTCGTTAAACATCAAGGTTCAAGATCTTTGGTTTCATGGTTTAGTGATGCAAGTATGACATAATCTTGTCATCCATTGACTTAAGGTCTTATAGATTTGCTTCCTTAAAAAGGTCATTGGAAAAGTATGCTTTGTAGGCACTTTGTTGCCACTTGCCGAGACTCAAGAGACAAATATTTGTTGTTTGTATTTGTTACTTTGTTAGGGAAAGTTGTATACTTGTATACTGTGTGCAATAAGAACATAATTATTTAGCATAATAATTCATAAAAATACCATACTTATCAGTTATCACAGAATGATCTCCTGCAGTCAATTGCCTCTTGTAGAAATAGAATATGCTAGGTCCTTTTCATGTTAAGTTGGCATTATAAAATTAAATCACAAGATTGGCTTTCCTTCCTGGGCACCATCCCTTTAATTAGAGATAATTGCATGGATGATGGATCTAAGGTTTAAAATCTCGGTCGGTACGGTACGGTAAGTCCGGTATTTACCGGTTTTTTAGGTTTCCGGTATACGATATAACTGGTATTTGAAAAAACCGGGTATATTGTGTATACCGGGCGGTATATGGCGGTATACCGCCCGGTATGGGCGGTATATGGAGGTATGTCACGAAAAAAAAAAAAAAAAAACACCCGGCCGGTATGCATTTTCATACCGGTCCGTACCGTGTGTCGGTACGGTACAGTACCAGTACCGAGATTTTAAATCATTGATCAACCTTTCAAGCTTGAAATTAATTGTACCATCCTCCTAATTTATTGTGGCCCTCCCTTTAGTCCGAGTCACAAAGTTATTGAATATTTTCGGGCCCATTTGCAACCACTTGCGACTACTTGCGCTATGTCATACCCCCTGACATGAGACAGCTGCCACCTCAGCATGAAGCTGAGCAGCAAGTCGCACCTCAGCAAGAAGCACAGCAGCAGCAAGAAACAGAGCAATTGGCAACCACATTCACACATTGGAGGCATCACTATGTTAGACATAGGAAGAGGCACTTGGAAGATGAGGATTGAGGGTGTTATGTTCGGCATAAGAAGAATCATTATCTATTTACTTTATTTTTGTTGAGAGAGCATTCGTTGTTATCCATTAGAGACATGGGATGTCAATTTCATGGGTGTTGACCAATTCAAGAAGCCATGTAGCTATAATGAGAACATATTACATTAATGGAGCAGCATCAGTTTCTTACAATCTCTCTCTCTCTCTCTCTCTCTCTCATATTCACGACCACCCTAGAGCAGGTCCCCTGCTTCCTGAACTCCACCACCATAGGGAAGAAGAAGGTGTCACACCTTCTTTGCTTGCCGGCGGAGACTCCGGGCATTAGTGACAACACCTCCCATTCCCCATTCCGGCTCTCCTCCAATGGCTGGAAGTCATCGACCCTGGACAAGGTCCTTCCCACGGGCTGCAACACGCCCAACCAAACAAGCCCTTAAATGATGGTCTCCACTGCTTATGTTGCCTAAAAAAATCCTATTTAAAGCTTAGTGCTACAAACTCATTATGTCTATGTGGAGCTTCAGGTCTAGTGACTTCTCGCAATCTAATATTTCTTAAAACAGGCTACATAACTCTAGCCTTTTACATCCCTTGTATTCTTAAATCATTTTAGGCATTTAATTTAAATGTTTTAGGAGATTTGAACTTTGTCATTTAAATTTGTTTTCTTTAATCATCTGTTATAGCTTGTAACTGCAGGTATGTGATCCATTTTCTGAAAGAACATGGTAAAGAGATATACATAGAGGTTCGTGCTGTGTATGTTGATACAATGAACAAGGTAACTTCTGATGCACATTTCTTCCTGCTTAATATTAAATATGTTTATTATTCTCATGGTTTTGGATCATATATGAACTCAGGTTGATTTTCTAATCTTTAATTATTAATGATCTTGATGCAATTTTGTTATTATGTGTATGCATTTAATGTTGGAGTTGCTATATTGCATGAATATTCCATCCAGGCATGCTTTTTATCAAAGATCTACTTGACATCTACTTTTCCATCTTCTGCCTAAAAATTTGTTAGTAATTCATTGATATTTACTAGTCCGATCAAAGACTGGTTTTAATACCATTTGCTCTGGAACTGGTTGGTCTTTATTTTTAAATATTTTTTTGAGAGAGTTAGAAAACATGATTGCTCACTACTTAACCAAACTTCTAATATTTCATTTTGCCATTGTGAGTTTTTCTATTTTCAGTGTGCATTGTAAGATGAAAGTTCCCACTAGAGGGAAGGGGTGTGTGAATAGTGTGTATCTAAAAATTTCTAAGTTCAATTTCTCAAGTGTAACTTTCTAGATGAATCAAGTATCAAAAGTGAACTAGATTGCTTAATTACTTAGCTAAATGAAACAAACACAAAGTTAAAGTAAGACTAAGAAGAAAGCAATCACAAATCAATGCAAACACACAAGAGTTAGAATGGTTCGGCAATCTTGCATACATTCATTATCTTGGCTCACCACCAAGGATTTCAAACCCAATTTTCTTAATGATATTGTTTTCCTTCTAAGAGGTTACACCAAAGACTTACTCAATCCCTGAGGATGCCTCTTCCTCTTTCCCAAAGAAAAATAATCAAACTATACACTACAAGGTGTATCACCTACACCTTTAAATTCACCAATACAATTTAAGATCAAACAAGAAGAAAACAAAAAGAAAGGAGCTCAAAATAATGCAAACTCTTGTAGAGCTTGAAGCTCCTCCAACGCTGCCTCCTAGCACTTCAAGGTCTCAAATGGATGCAAGATGGAAGTTTCAAAGGCTTGAAGTGATGAAAAAAGGCTTGGAAGGATTTTCTTGGAGATTAGGGCTTTGAATCAACTCTTTGGGGCTCAAGAACACTCAAATATCATCAATGAATAGTAGTAAAAGTCAAGAACACTGTTTCAAGGCTTTTTATAGAGGTGGGTAACGGATAGATGATGTGGAAGGCGGCCAACGATTAGAAATAGATCCGTTGGGCCCACCAGTTGAAGGTCGGTCGAAGGACGGTCGACCAACACTTCAGCCGGACATCGATCGAAAGGCTACTGGAAGTTTCAAACTCAGTTTGGTCGCAGGTCGGTTGAAGCTTTGGTCGACTGAACATTGACCGAAATTGATACCAGAGCCTGAAAACTGATTTTCTCTCAAGGATGGGATTTTGGGTTTCAGTTTGGGTTCCATTCTTTGTGGAAACATAGGAAAAAGTTGATTTGAGGCCAATAAAGTCAATTGCATCCAGAACTAATACCTAGACCTAAACTTTGTTACGCTTGATCTCTGAGTCCAAATTTCTTGAATTTTTCAACTTGAGTTTCTAAGATGAACTTGGCACGCGTATTGTTCTCCGATCTGAAATGAAAACTTGCTAAACATATTAGTACTATGTTTGTTATCATCAAAACTAAGATCAAGGACAAGGTTGTTACTCCTCGCCTAGGTTTATCCCTAGATAAGGGACATCACTTAGGAGAAACGTAACCAACAACCAAACAACAAAATATTCATGGGTTCTTAGAAACAAAATTCAACTAGAACAATCGAAAACTAATAATGTAACAAGAGTTTTCCCTGCATTCCTGCACCTCGAGAGTGGCACCTCAAGTCTACTCTAGCAAAAGGTGCAACTACCCAAAGGATAGCCCGTCGGCGTCTCACATCTTGATGCCGCACACTAGCACCCTGTGCAAAAATATCGTGAACACTGGTGTCACTGTCCATACACCTCGAGCCAACAATATAATGTCCAAGCCTCCAAGGGCTTTCACCCAATAAAGGGTTGTAATATGCAACATGCCAACCCAACCTCACCATATGAAAAAGCCACAACTGGTCTACGATGCCATCAACAATAAACGATACAACAAAATATCTACTGAATACAAATGCAACCAACATAATTCATGGTAGCAACAAGTAACTTATGACAATTGTAATACTACAATAGTACAATGTGCACCACTATCATGATCAAATGGACATTAATAAACGTCAACTAATTTTACATATGCAACTATCAACATGGCATGTTCAATAAAATTATGCAACAAGAGATCAACAACTTTCGGAAGCAAAACAAGCAAGTACAGGCAAAGGGTAAAACCATCATTTTACCCACTCAACATTCATAAGCTACAGTAGGAATCACACCACACCAAGTACAACCCAATGCACAGTTTTTTTGAATTATTTAATTATTTATCAAATTACTTTAATAACTTAAAGTTGCTGTATAATGTTGAAAAATCTAAAAGACCTACCAAACGACCCTAGATCAAAACTCTAACACCACCATCGCGTCTAGAATGCGGAAACCTACAACTTTGATGTTCACCTCAACCTCAACTGATGTCTCTAAGTCCCCCAAATAAGTTCATTTCAATTTCAAGTCTAGAAGCTAGTTTCACAAATAATACTACAATTCATAATAAACACACTATTTCCAACGATACAACTCTGCTAATTATTAATTAATTTCTAAAATCTAAAAACCCTTCTCCCTCATCTCCATGCCCGAGCCCGACAGCCGCCTCTCCTCTCCTCCTTGGGTCGGTGCCGAGCGGCCCCCAGGCTGCCGGAGATCGACCTGCCGGCCTGACGCTTCCCTCCCGCAGCCTCTGGCGCCAACGAAATGCCAGCTTAGTGCTGGGAGGCCTCGATAGCCTCCCCCGTAGTAGTTGCGGCTGCTGCCATGGCATGGCATGGCAGCAGCGTGGCTGCCACGGCCTGTTAGCCGACGGGTTCGACGTCACAGGCAGCGGTGCTGGTGCTATGGTCACCGCCGCACTCCGGCCTGCCTCTCCCTGCTCGATACCTCCACCACCTACTGCCGATGAAGTGAATGGGAAAACAAACAGAATGAGAGAAAGAGAGGTAAGACTCCTAAGTCCTACCTGAAATCACTATCCAATCCTCCGATCTCTTCTTCAGCCTCCTCACTTTTGCATGTCATCTCTTGTCTCCCATTCAGCCACTGCTATCACCAATTAGGGAGGGGTTAGAGGAGATTAGGGCTTAATATAAATCGTTAGACACTTTTGCAAAAAGGCCCCTCCTAGAAAAATATTTACAATAAATCTCTTATTTTTTCCTGGTTATAACAAAGGTTGAACAGTTGGACCAACATGCATTTTTTGTCTAATATTCTTCACATGCATTGGTTTATTAATTTTAAAAGATTCTGTCTTTTGATTGTCCTCATTTGTTTCTCTCAGGTCTTAAGTGCACATTTTAGGGCATACATTCAAGCGTTGGAGAAACTGCAGCTAGACATAGCAACAGCAATAGACCTAATTGGAGTTGAAACTAGGAGCACTAGTTTTCTCTTAAGAGGAAGAGAACCTTTGAAGTATCGTTCCTCTGTTTTTGCTTTAGGTGAAAGAATAAATATCTTGAAGGTACTAAGCAAAAATCTATAGCTCACTTCATGTTAAATAGTTTGTAGATCCTTGTGTTTAGAGATTTTTACAACACTTCCTTGTTTTTCCTTCTACAGCAGTATGAAATTTCTCTGCACGATATATAGCATATTGTTCTTCATATAATAACTATCTCAGTTTCAATATATGATAATTCAATAGTAATGATATGGAAATGTTGCATGCTAATCATTTTTCATTTAGCAAGCATCATTGTACTATGAAATTCAAGTGGTACCCTGATATCTCTTTCTGAAAGAAATTTCAGGCATTCTCCCTTTAGATGCATTTAATTTGTTTTCCTTTTTAACTGTAGTTTCATTAATATATTATTGTTCATAGGCATGCTAAAACATTTTAAGTCTCCCACCCAACCATTGCTTTGATCTCTTATGTTTGCCATTTACTTGATTTTCTAAGGCTCATGAAACATAATAGTGATCTTGCTTCATGCTAATAACAACTTGCACTTCCTTAGGAATGAAACAAGTATAATTGGAAGTCTTCCGCAAGTTAAACAAGTATATCTGACAAGGCAACTTTTTCCTCCATAATGAAACTAGTATGGCTGTCAAACAAACATAAGGAGGTTGATCGTGTTGCTGAGGAAATCGTCCTCACATTTCCGAAAACAGGTGTGAAACAGCCTTGGCTTCCCGACGCTGACACCCTCCCGCCACCCTTTGGTGATGATGTACTGGCCCTCGCGTCTACTCCACGACATCCCGGTTTTGATCGCTTGGCTGCTCTTCTGATGTTTTGTCGTGTTTTATTTGGGGAAGAGGAGGGCCAACATTGGTGTATATGGTCTTGGTGGGCCTGGGGGGCCCTACTAGGCACAAATGTGGTTCCTTTAGGGGAGCTGATGAGGATTTTTTTGCCAAGGATCCTTTTAAACTCTGGCTTGGCTCCTGCGGCTCTACTTAATGAGGAGGATCCATTATCAAGCCCGGTTGCTGACTCCTATTGGGCATGCGACTCCGCTGCCGACCCAATTGACCCTATTGAGGTGCAGGAGTCAATTACCACTTCCTCTGCTCATCTGGACTTGAACCGATCACAGCTCGCTCCAGCTCCTCCAATGGAACGCCGGTCATCACCTATCGGCGGCGAATGCCACGTGTTGTTTTCTCTGCAGTAAGGAGAAGCAGCAAGCTTCGTTCATCATCGACATTGCTAGGATGCAGTCTCCGTAGGGCCTCGGCGCGGAAGGCTGCTTTAAACGGAGATCCTGATGCGGCGGCTGAATTAGCAGTTCGGAGCTCCTTGATACAATCTTCCCCTGATCGATTGGGTAATCTTCCTCCTTTGGGCCTCTCATTCGCAGGAGCCGCTTACTCGGTGTCCTCCCGACCGATCCAAGAGCAGGTCGAATCCTTGGGCTTCTTGTATGCTACTTCGTCAAGTGCAATTGAATATGCTTTGGATGGCTTCAGGCCGGACATCGCAGATTAATTTGCTTGGGCTTCCTGTGGAGTTGTTGTTGTTCTTTTTTCTATGAATTCTCTAAATTTTGGAGCACTCTTTTGGAATATAAGAGGTTTATGTAGACTTTCAAAACGTATCATGGTGAAGAACTATTGCTGCGAGCTTAACTGTTCCATCATTGGCCTTTGTGAAACCAAGGCGTCTTCTATATCATCTGCTTTTGTTAAACAGTGTTCGGGCTTTCAAACACCTATGTTTATTACTAAAGATTCTCTTGGTCTAGCAGGTGGCATTCTGCTTATTTGGGATGAGAAAATTTGGAATACAATTCAAACTTCTGTGGGGAATTACTTATTGATGGCTAAACTTGAACTGAAATTATCAAATGTGCAATTCACCTTTGTTTGTGTTTACGGACCCCCCCCCCCGAAGAGCTGGAAGAAGGGAGTTCTTCATTGAACTTGAAGAGTTGCTTCTCTCCTCAACTGATAATCTAATCATTGGAGGCGATTTTAATATCACACGATTTGTGAATGAACGCAAAAACTGTTCAGGTTTTCCTAGGGATTCGGCCAAGCTCTCTTGTCTCATTGCTGATCATGATTTGTTTGACATACCTATTAAAGGAAAAACTTTCACATGGTCGAACAGTCAACAACCACCCAGCCTAGCGAGGTTGGACAGGATCTTGATCTCCTCCTCTACTTTTCGGGCCCTCCCGTCGGCCGTTGTGGTTGGAGGTGATCGCAAGCTCTCCGACCATAATGCTCTAATCTTTCGAGCTGCTCTAGCTTTTGGTTCCCGCAATAGGAGATTTCGGTTGGAATGTCTTTGGCTTGATAAAGTGGGTTTTCGGAATATCATTCTCGCGGCTTGGAATGAACCATCAAGAGAGGAGTCGGCTACAAACAGATGGATTCATAGATGGAAGCGACTCCGGAAGACTATTTTACTCTGGGCTGATCAGTTGAAGGACCGCAATGCTGAGAGGAAAACACTTGAATCCGATATTGAAAAGCTTAATGTTAAGGCTGAAACTTCATTACTTTTTGAGTTGGAGCTGTCAATGCTCAAAACATTGAAGAGCAGACTAGACTTGGTGTATCGAGATGAAGACATGTTTTGGCGACAGAGAGCGAAACGCAGATGGATCAAGAATGGGGATCTCAACACTCGTTATTTCCATCAGTGGGCATCTATCAGAAGAAAGCATAATTGGATACATCACCTTGATACTGAGTTCGGTGAAGTGACGAACACAAATGCAATAGCCCAATTGTTTCGTACTTACTACTTGCAGCTTCTGGGGAAAAGGAAGAAACCTTTGCTACAGCTCAATTGGAGTAACTTGAGCTTGCCCACCATCTTAGATCCTCGCTTATTGGATTCACCCTTTACCATTGATGAGATTCGGGCGGCAGTTTTTGAGATGGGATCTTACAAAGCTCCTGGTCATGATGGCCTGCCGATGGAGTTCTTCAAGACCTTTTGGGATACTATTCAGATTGATATCCTTCAAATTTTCAATGAAATATATCTTGATCCTTCCATCTTGAGAAGATTCAACTCTGGGCATATAGTTCTTATTCCTAAAAAAGATGGAGCTGCCTTGGTACAAGATTTTAGACCCATTAGTCTGGAGCATAGCATCATCCGGATCTTCTCTCGGGTGCTTGCTAGATGGATTAGACCACTTATGGGAAATTTGGTTAGTAAGAAGCAGTTTGCTTACATGGAGGGGTGTAGTACAGTTGATTGCTTCATGGGGTCCATGAGACGGTTTGGGCTTGCAAGCAGCTAAATGAGGACGGTTTTCTATTCAAAGTTGACTATGAAAAGGCTTTCGACTCTATTGATTGGCAATTCATTCGAGATATGTTGGTTGCTCGAGGTTTTCCTCTCTTATGGTGTGATTGGGTTTCTTCTCTACTCGATACAGACTCTGCTCTCATTACTAATGGAGAATCTGGTAATTTTTTCCGGCATCGTAGAGGGGTTCGTCAAGGGAACCCACTATCCCCTTTCATCTTCAACTTGGCCATGGATTGCTTCTCTCGACTTCTTGATTTGGCTATTCAGAATGATCTGATAAGGGGAGTTCTGGATAGTAGGATTGATGGAGGGGTCTCTCATTTTATGTTCGCTGATGATCTCATACTTTTTTGTAAAAATGATGGCTTGAGCCTTCGGAATTTGCTCTTGCTTCTTAGATGCTTTGAGTTAGCGGCGGGACTGAAGGTGAACATGAACAAGTCAAGCATTATGTGCTTGAGATCTGATCCGACAATGACTAGTACAATTGCTTCTGAGATTGGGTGCAAGGTGGCTTCTTTTCCGTTAAGATACTTGGGACTTCCCCTCCGAGCTGGTCGGGTTTGCAAAGTGGATTGGCTAAACTTGATAGCTACCTTGGCATGGTCGGCTCCTTTCACGAGCAGGACGTCTTACTTTAATCAATAGTGTCATCACCGCCTCCACCGGCTATCTCCTCTCTTTATTTAAAGCTCCAAAATGGGTCATCAAGCAAATTGATAAGAGGCGACGAAAATTCTTTTGGGTTGGTTTGGATAATATATCTTTGAGAGGTAAGTGCTTAATTCGTTGGAACTCTCTCACTTGCTCTAAGGCTGATGGCGGGCTGGGGATCCTTGATGTGGGAGCGCACAATATTGCTAGACTATGCTCCTGGATTTGGAAACTCACCATGGGGGAGGGTTTCTTGTGGATTGGCATTCTTGAGAGCTTGTATGGGGACTTCAGAAGCTGGATCATGCATAGGTCTTTCATTCGAAGGGCCTCGCCTATCTGGAGAAACCTTTGCGATTTTTTCGATCTAATAATTTCGGGTCTTACATTTCGAGTGGGTAATGGTCAGAAAATCAAATTATGGACGGATACGTGGCTTTCCGGAATTCGTTTGGCGGATAGATATCCTTCTCTCTATCAGCGGGCAAATAATCCTAATTGCTTTATCTCGGATGCTAGAGTCCTCAATAACTCAAATGTTTGCGTGGGATGGGACATCTCCTTCTATGCTTTGGTTGATGCTGTTAGTCTTATTTCCTTGGCTCAGGACTTAGAAGGCATTAAAAACGGTACTGGAGAGGATGTGGTAAGTTGGAAGTGGACTACGGAAGGCAGCTTCTCTACTAAAAGCTTATATCTACTTCTAACTTTTCGTGGAGTTACAGATTTATTCCACCACTTCATTTGGGGTTGCAAGCTTCCACCAAAGGTTTCAATCTTTGGGTGGATCCGGTTGAGAGAGCGACTTCTTACCCGGGATCGCCTACTACGGTGGGGTATCACCTCGGACACTTCTTGCTTGCTATGTGATGGTTTGGAAACACATGAGCATTTGTTCATTTCTTGCCCTTACAGTTGTGCTGGATGGAGGGTTTTCCTATCCTTGGTGAACTACTCTTTCTTCTCTCTATTTGAAGCCCCTTGGAATTCTCAGTTAAATGTTTCTCACAAAGTAGCAGTTGATCGTTCTCGACTTATTCTGATATGGAGTTGGTTCATTTGGTTCGAACGAAACACTCGTGTTTTTAAGAATGAGGATGTAACTTTTCAGTCATTGGCCGCTTCGGCGGCAAATTTTTTTGATCTTTGCTATTTTTGATTGTATTTTAATCTCTTTCTTAACCCCCTCTATTCCTGTATCAGTTCACACCTCTTGAATGAAATGCAGGATTCCACTTTTCAAAAAAAAAAAAAACAAACATAAGTTAAACCCTAAAATTTACAGCAGCAGCACCACTTGTCAATTCATGTGGAAAAACAAAAGTTTCTTGTCAACTCCTGACCAAGCACAGGCCAGAGGGAATGTGGAGACTCTTAACAACAAGGCAGATACGGTTGATGACTGAATTACTCTTGTTTAATTATCCTAAAGTCATGGCCTAAAATCAAGGCCTTACTGACTCCTAAATTTTGGAGAAAATAAATGCAGTCACTAGTTACCTAATCTAAGATTGATGACTGAATTACCCTTGTTTAATTGAAGCAATGTAATGGTGATGGGCTTTGTCTGCTAATTTAGTACACTATGTTGGTATCTTGTTTTCAATTGTACCTCTTTAGTCTCTTTTGAGAGACTTTCTTGTAGAAAATTAATACAAATGCAATTTCTTTCAGTTGCTGATTTTATTTTTCTCTTAATATTTAACACTATTGTTTCTTTATTGACATGTATGCAGCAAAAGCATTTTTTTTGTTCTATTTTATTGAATAAAGGTTTATGACTTCTCTCTGCAATTCTCAGGAAATTGATCAGCCTGCATTGATCCCACATATAGCTGAAGCTAACTCCGTTAAATATCCATATGAGGTTCTCTTTAGGAGTTTGCACAAGCTGTTGATGGACACTGCAGCTTCAGAGTATCATTTCTTTGCCTTTGTTCAGTATTTTATGTGTTGGAGAATCTACAATTTGTAGAATGATGCATTTTGGTAACATAAAAAGGATTATGACACGAGAAGAAGAGAACTGGAAGGAACGGTGGAGACTCTTAACAACAAGGCAGATACGGTTGGGCTCAATGACAATAAAATCCCTGAGTTCAAGATGCAAAAAGGGATCTGGACAAGTTTAACCGGGATGAGGACACATTGGAGATAGCGAACCAAGAAGCGATAATTGAAGGATGCAGACCTAGACACACGTTCTTTCGACCAATGGGCTTCGTTGTGAAAAAAAGTAACTGGATCCATTCTATTGAAACGGATAATGGAATGACAATGGAGATGAATGGTACAAGAACACAATTCAGGACTTCAATGTCCAGCTACTGGGAATGGCTAGAAAACCACTACTCAACATCAATTGGCTGGACTTGAACGTGCAAAGACTTGTGGCTCCCTCAAACCTTTGTGCTCCTTTCACCATTGATGAGATACGAGTGGTGATATCTTATATGAACTCCTAAAAAGCTCTAGGCCCAGACGGCTTACCTTCGGAGTTCTTCCACACTTTCTGGGATATCATTCACACTGAACTGCTCAAAATGTTCAATAAAATTTATGACAAGCCTGTGGCACTGAGCAGAATTAATAAGGTTATCATAATCTTGATCTCTAGATAGGAGCGAGCAATGTTTGGGACTTTGGACCAATTAGCCTAGAGAAAGTATAATAAGATCTTTATGATATTGGCTCAATGTCTCTCTCCTTACATGGACAACTTGGTCTGCAACAACCAAAGAGCTTACCTAGTGGACAGAAGTACTCTAGGTTGCTTCATAAGTGTCCACAAAAACATTTGGGCTTGTAAATGTTTCAACGAAGACAAATTTGTGCCAATGGTGGACTTTGAGAAAGCCTTCAACTCCCTCGGCTAGGGTTTCATCCACCAGATGCTTATTGTGAGAGGCTTCCCTGCAGACGGATCGCTTGGGTCACAAACTTATTGACCACTGAATCCACCTTATTGATTAGGGGCATGCTAGGGAAGATCTTTTGCCACAAGCAGGAAGTAATGCAAGGTAACTCGTTGTCACCCTACTTATTCAACATGGCAATTGACTGCTTCTCACAACTGATCAACAAAGCAATCAAAAGGGCCATATTAAGGGTGTGCTAGATCAAAGAATCACCAATAGAGTCATCAGTCATGTATAGTTTTTGTTTGCCGATTATTTGGTCCTCTTCTGCGCTAATAATGGAGTCAGTTTGAGGAAGTTACACCTATTGCTCCGTTGCTTCAATCTTGCGTCAGGATTAAAGGTTCATCTAAACAAGACCTACCTGCTAAACCTAAAGGAGAACCCGAGCTTGACAAGTAGCTCAACCTATGAGTTTAGTTGTCAAGAGGAGCACCTCCCTCTCTCGTACCTTGAACTCCCGCTTAGAAATGGAAAGCTAAAGAAAGAAGATTGGCTGCAGCTCATCACTAAAATTGATAGTAAAGTGAGCAACTGGCAAGGAAGGTTACTTTAAAGAGCTGGACGTCTCACTTTGATTAATGCAGACTGACACCATTCCAGGCACCATGGCATACTTGCTATCCATCTTCAAGGCGCATACTTGGATGCTAAGATAGATTGACAAAGGAGGATGAATTTCTTTTGTGTGGATCCGGACACTCCTACAATCGAAGGTAATATCTGGTTTAGTGACGCTCTTTGACTTGCCCCAAGCTTGATCGTGGTCTGGGCATTTTTAGACTTGCATGGCCATAACAAAGCTAGGCTAGGTTCTTGGATGTGGAAAGGGATGACAATTATATTTGCATCCGCACTACACTGATCGGTTATTTTTTTTGAAAAAAATGGATATTGATGCGGATGTGGATGTAAAAAAACATCATTTTTGCTGATGCAGTGCGGATGCGGATCTGCACCGCATTATCCACATACATATAATTACAATTTTACTCCATATATATTATCACTTATATATTTATATTATAACTTATATAATTACCATTTTACCTCATTGATTTTTTTTGTTAAGTTCATTATTTTATTAATTTTTATTACAATGCGCCATGCGGTGCATATGTGCGGATGTGAAATGCGATGTGGATGCAGATAATACAGTAAAGGCACCTTATCTGACCTGCGGCCACCCCTAATGTGAAAGCTCATTGAGTGGGCTGATATCCTCAAAGGAACAATTGGTAGATACAGATCTTGGTAAGGTTTAAAATCTCGGTCGGTACGGTACGGTAAGTCCGGTATTTACCGGTTTTTTAGGTTTCTGGTATACGATATACCCGGTATTTGAAAAAACCGGGTATATTGTGTATACCGGGCTGTATATGGCTGTATGATGCCATATACCGCCCGGTATGGGCGGTATATGGCTCATACCGCCCGGTATGGGCGATATCGGGCGGTATCGGGCGGTATGTCATGAAAAAAAAAAAACGGCAGGTATGTATTTTCATACCGGTCCGTACCGTGTGTCGGTACGGTACGGTACCGGTATATACCGGTACCAGCCGGTGACCGAAACCGGTACCGAGATTTTAAACCATGGATCTTGGTATGACCACTAGAGACAAGGGGACCTTTCCAATTTGGAAGGATATTGTGAGGCTTAAGATTTCTTTAAAACCATCATCCAGTACCGAGTACCAGGTGGGTAACAGAACCAAAATCAAGCTTTGGAAAGAACCTTGGAAAGATGGTAACAGCCTAGCAGACAATTATTTGCCCTTATTTCAGTCACAAAACATCCAAATATCACCATTGCTAGTGCGAGTTTGACACTTTGACCAACAATGATGGCATCTTCATAGGTTGGAATTTAGCTTCACTAGTTTGTGGATGCAAGTGAGCTGATATCCTCAAAGAAACAATTGGTAGATATAGGTCCTGGTTTGACCATTAGAGGCAACAAGACCTTTTCCCAATTTGGAAGGATATTGTGAGGCTTAAGATATCTTTAAAACCATCATCCGGTACCGAATGGGTAACAGAACCAAAATCAAGCCTTGGAAAGAGCCTTGGAAGGATGGTAACAGCGTAGCAGATAAGTATTTGGCCTTGTTCCAGTCACAGAACATCCAAATATCATGAACGCCAGTGTGTGGTTAAGCAACAATGATGGCATCTTCATAGGTTGGAATCTGAGCTTCACTAGCTTTGTGGATGAACTAGCTGGCTAAACTTGGCACACGACTTATCCTGCATACAAGAGACTGTTGGGGAAGGATTACCTGGATTGGAAATGGACAAAGAGCTACGACTTCTCAACCATAACGTTGTATAGGCTTCTAACCTTCGGGGGAATAAGAGAAAAAATATACACTCCTATGGCACTCGATGATTCTGCCCAAAATCTCCCTATTTGGTTGGTTGAGGGTCTTACAAAGGATAGAGTGGCTCTGATGGTCATCAAGATTGATAGAGGCTATCTGCTTTGCCAAACTGAGTAGGAGTTGCATGGCTATTTGTTTGGCAAATGCACCTTCTCAATTGAAGATTAGAAAGTCTTCCTTTTTATCTGGGGGGAGTTTGTTCCCGCTTACATGGACGACGTGGGAGTGCATAGGGACGCACGATAGAGAAGCAACATTCTCTAAAGTTCGCTTACTCCTCATTTAGAACTGGTATATATGGTTCTAAAGAAACAAAAGGTGCTTTGAAGATCAAAGCGGCAGATGCATGTCCGGCGAATGCATGTCCCTTGGGGCCCATTTGTTTCGTTAAAAAACGTGGGACTGGACTGGATTTCGGGACATATTCCTTGTTTGTTTTGTAAAAAGGAGGAGGGACAGGATTTCAAATCCTGTTCTGGACAGGATTTCTACCTCTTTTTGTGTACCGAGAAAATTCTCGGTACATCAAATTGAGGCGGAGGACACCGTTGATAAAAGACACATTTACCCCCTCTCGTCTCCATCTCTCGCCCGTCTCTCTTGCTCGTCCGTCCTAACCCAGGCGCGTCATCTTCCTCGCTGCGCTCCGGCGACCGCCCCCACGCGCCGTCGTGCCCCTCCACCACCAGATGCGCGTCGATCGCCATGCCACACTCGGATGCCGCCCTCTGCACCACCAGCGGCGACAGTGACACCCACGTTAGCACCGCAGCACGATCGGGGAAGTTGAGGTTGGCGGACGATGCCGACGAACTCGGATGGCGCAGGAGCTCCATCTGGTGGTCTCCCTCAACTGCCTTTAGGATCCGTCCTTGGAGCGGGAGGCCCTCGCCGGCACGGCCGCCGTCGAGCATGCTGGACTCCCCGGCCTCTCTGGCGGCCGGATCAAGTCCACCTCAGCTGTTCTCCTCCACTCCCTCGCCCTACTCCCTCGCGCTGCCCAGCGTCACCTCCGCCCCTGGCAGCTCATCCTCTGCCTCGGCTCCCCGGACCGCGCCATCGACTCTGCACTTGCCGTCGACCTCGGTCTCCGCCTCGTCCATGTCGATGCCAACCGCGTGGAGGAGATTGCCGACACCATCATGGCCCTCTTCCTTGGCCTCCTACGCCGGACCCACCTTCTCTCCCGCCACTCCTCATCGTCCTCTGCCGCCTCTGGGTGGCTCGGATCCGTCCAGCCGCTGTGCCGAGGGATGCGCCAGTGCCGCGGCCTCGTGCTCGGGATCATTGGGAGGTCGGTCTCTGCCCGGTGCTTAGCAACCCGCAGCCTTGCCTTCAAAATTTTGGCTCGGTGCGTCCTGATCAGCGAAGGGGAGCAAGTTGACTAATCTTTCATCTCCCATGACTCGATTGGTCTTCTTCTTCCGCTTCATCAGGGGAGCAAATTGACATTTTTAACAGATGAAATCGAAGCAACAATATGTTTGCATCTATTTTTTCATGTACAGGGTATTTTGATCATTTTATCTTATACAGAACTATATTTTAGCGAACCAAACGCAGGATGACACTGGATATCGTGTCTTGTTCTTGACAAAACGAACATGATATAACTGCTGTCTCAGGACACCTGTTGTTCTGTCCTTGTCCTTGTCTGGTGTCCTGTGACGAACAATTTGCGAACCAAACAGACCCTTGAGGTGTTTGTTTCTAGTTTCGCAAGAGTATTGAATACTCTGTGGATATTTAGCTTGTATCTTGACTAGACTTTTTTGCATTTTTTTGTCTTTATTACAATGCGGTGCGCGTATGAATATACATATCCATATTCACATCAAATATGATGCGGTGTGAATGCGGATAATACAGTATCTGCATCATATCTGATTCGCTCTCATCCCTAATGTAGAAGCTCATTCAAGAGGAGAACTTAAAGTGGACTGAAATCCTCAAAGGAACAAATGGTAGATATAGATCTTGGTTTGACCATTAGAGACAACGGGACCTTTTCCCAATTTGGAAGGATATTGTGAGGCCTTAAGATATCTTTAAAACCATCATCCTTTACCGAATGGGTAACAGAACCAAAATCAAGCTTCGGAAAGAGCCTTGGAAGGATGGTAACAGCCTAGCAGATAAGTATTTGGCCTTATTCCAGTCACAGAACATCCAAATATCAAATTGCTAGTGCGAGGTTAACCAACAATGATGGCATCTTCATAGGTTGGAGTCTCAGCTTCACTATGTGGATGAGAGTATGAGACTACCTTGCTAAACTTGGCACACGACTTATTCGACATAAAGGACACCATTGGGGAAGAATTACTTTAATTGGCAATGGACAAAGAGCCACGACTTCTCAACCTTAACTTTGTATAGGCTTCTAACCTTCGGGGGACCTTCGGGGGAATAAGAGACAGATTCTACACTCCTATGGCACTCGGTGATTCTGCCAAAGATCTCTCTGTTTGGTTGGTTCAAGGTGCGGAAGCGACTGCTTACAAGGGATAGAGTGGCTCGGATGGGCATGCTGTCTGCTTTGCCAAACTGAGTAGGAGACGCATGGCTATTTGTTCGGCAAATGCACCTTCTCGCTTTAAGGGTTGGAAAGTCTTCCTTTCTTATCTCGGGGAGAGTTTATTCCCGCTTACATGGACATCATGGGAGTGCATAGGGACGCACACTACAAAAGCAACATTCTCTAAAGTTCGCTTACTTGTCATTTGGAACTGGTATTTATGGTTTGAAAGAAACAAAAGGTGCTTTGAAAGTTTGAAGATCAAAGCGGCAAATGCATATCCCTTGCGATGTCCATTGCTAATTTCGTAGGAGTATTGAATACTTTGTGGATACTTGGCTTGTATCTTGATTCTTGACTTTACGTTTTTGCATTTACTTTTGCCTTTATTCTCCCTCTCTCCCCCCTTTTCTTGTAATTCCTTCAACTCTTCTGAATTGAATACAAGTTGCTTTAGGAAAAAAAAATGATGCATTTTGATTTTTTGCTTCAGGTACCTTTTCTGTGATGAATTTTTTGGTGAAGAATCTATATTCCATGAAATATTTTCAGGTATTCAATTATGCTCTTTGTGCTAAATTAGATTATTCACCTGAAGTTGTTAATATGCAATTTTCTCTTTTATAATTTTTATTTAGCATTTAACGATTTTCTTTTCTTATATTTCCTGTAGTGTTGGTTGAGGTTCACAACTTCACAGATTAAAGTGTCATCCTTGCACCATTCTGGAGTCTTCATAGTTAAATTTAGTATCAATTTCAAGGTTGTGAAATTGTCCATTGAAAGTTGAAACAGGACACAGGCCCACATATTGCTTCATTGATTGTCATAGATGAACATCAACTAACCCTTTGGATATGCTACAATGCTGCACACTTAAAATTGTTCAAACATAACGAATGATATATACAAAAAAAATCAGTATTTTTAGGTAAATGATTTGATGACATGATTCAGAAATGTAGGGAATGAAGAATTAGAAATAAAAAATAAAAAAGAGCATGTAGAGTAGGATATTAAAGTGGAGAATTGAAGGGGAAAGAATTGGGTGAAGAGCAAGGGAATTATAAAAAAGATCAGTGCTGAGATTGGAACTGAATAGAGAACTTAGTGGAAGTGATTATAATTATTAGAATCCGAGGAGAAAGAGAGCTTATTCAATTTGGTTTGACATAAATAAGTTGGAAAATGAAAATAAAGGAAGATTGAATTAAAACTACAGATTGGGGCTTTTCCTAAAAGCTTAAAGCTTTGGGGGGATAAGTGGTTACCTAGTCAAACATATGGTCCATTCGCTTTGCAAACTATCTACAACAATACAAAACATCAAATGTAGTGCTATCGTTTGTTTTGCATTATCACAACACATGACAAGACGATTTAATGAAAATATCATTTGCACTATTTTTTGTTTTGTTGAGCCCCAGAAAAGATATCATTAATAAGAAAAAAGGCCTATATATAAGCCTAGAACAAGTTATGTTATACCAGAGGGACAACCTAAGCTATCCAATACCAACAATAAATAAATACAATAAATTAATATCTTATCACACCCCTCAAGCTGGAGCATAGATGTCAATCATGCCCAGTTTGTCACATAATAATTTGAACCGAGTTGAGTTGAGAGCTTTAGTGAAGATGTCAGCACTTTGGTCGTTAGAGGAGACATAAGGCGTGATAATTTTCTTGGAAAGAACGTTATCCTAAATAAAATAACAGTCGATTTTAATATGTTTTGTCCTTTCGTAGAAGACATGGTTGTTGGCAATATGAAAGGTGGATTGGTTATCAAACAGAACCCTAGTTCTCCAAGTAGACTTTTGACCCACATTAGTTCGCATATGGTATAAGCCATGGCCCTATACTCAGCTTCAGCACTTGAGCGAGCTACTACATTCTTCTTTTTACTCCTCCAAATGACAAGTTTCCTCCTATGTAAGTGCAATACCCTGAGGTGGATGTTCTATCACAGACGGGCCCGACATAATCTGTTGAAGCTGTCAGGTCCGTTTGTGATAGAACATTCCTCAACCACAGGCCTTTTCCAGGAGAACTCTTGACATAGTGTAGGATTTTTAATAGAGCATTCCAATGAGAATATTTTTGTTGATGCATGAACTGACTAACAACACCAACAACATAGGAGATGTCAGGTTGAGTGACAATCATATAAATAAGTTTTCCAACCAACTTTGGAAATCTCGCAAGGTCCTCGAAATCTCTATCTCCCTCAGGCTCAGGTGTGGCACCTGTATCAATAGGTACACTGGCTGGTTTGCAGTCGAGCATGCTTACCTCTCTCAGGAGATCCATAACATATTTCCTTTGCAAAAGTATCACCCATGTCTCATTATAGGTGTTAAGAAATTAGTGAGTCTAACTCACTCCAAAAGCTAGCTTTTTAGGAGAGGATTGCCCAAATTATTTAAAGGATATCTTGGCCATATTTTAAACCAATGTGGGACTTTAACACACTCCCTCACGCCAAGGATTGGACATCTGGATCATGGAGTTTTGCAGGGCTAAACATCTGCGGGTGGCACAATATCAACCACAGGATAGGCTCTGATAGCATGTTAAGAAATTAGTGGACCTAACTCACTCCAAAAGTTAGCTCTTGAGGAGAGGATTGCCCAAATTACTTAAAGGATATCTTGGCCATATTTTTAACCAATGTGGGACTTTAACAATAGGCAAACACAATGCTGAGAAAGCACCTCGGACGACCCAAATCCTTAGTCACGAAATGATTCTTCAAGTGAGCTTTAACTGCTCTCAATTTCATCACTATCATTGCCAGTGAGTAGGATATCATCACATAGACCGCTAGAACCACACATCCAGCAAAAAACCGAGTGATCATATTTGCATTATTTTAGCCCAATAGTATATGCAATTTTGCTTAGTTTGTCAAACCATGCCCGAGGACTTTGTTTTAGGCCATATATTACTTTCTTTAGATGACACACTAGATTCTCCCCCCTGAGCAACATACCCAAGAGGTAAAGATTGTCTCAGTTAAGTCCCCACAAAGAAAGCATTCTTAGCATCCATTTAATGCATGCGCCAACCCAGATTTATAGCTAGAGAGATAAGAATCTCACATAGTTGAGCCAAACCACTGCAGAAAAGTCTCAAAGTAATCCACTCCAAATTATTGTGTAAAACCTTTTGCAACCAAATGTGCCTTGTACCGTTCAATGGATCCAAGCTGAACACCCACTTACATGCGACACGTTTTGAGCCAGGAGGTGGTATAACATGATCCCAAGTTCGTCTGGATCTGAGAGCGTCCATCTCCTCATCCATGGTACTCTTCCACTTAGAATCAAGCAGTGCGTCCTAGTATGTCTTGGGAATAAAAACAGAAGACAAAGAGAAAGCAAACTAGCGAAGCGAGGGTGAGAGCTGAGCGAAAGATAAATGATTGCTAATGGGATGAGCAGTACAACTTCGTTTACCTTTCCGTAAAGCAATGGGAAGTTCAACATTGGACGAAGGATCTTGAGAGTGAGTCGGAGCTGGCAGGGTATCCTGTCTCCTTTGATAGACCAACAGGGAGGAGAATGAGACAAGGACTCGTCGGAATAATGGGTAATAGAAGGAGGTGGAGGAAGAGGTGGAGATTCCCGAATAGGAGTTACAGGACTCAGCATAGAGGTGAAGTAGGAATATCTTCAAAGAAAGAAACGTCGGTAGAGGTAAAGAGGTTTTTTAGTGATGACTTATGAGTCATAACAATGATATCTTTTTTGAGTGCGAGAGTATTCAATGAAGACACACTTTAGAGCTCTAGGGGACAGTTTGTCATAACCATGACTAAGACTATAAACAAGCAAATGCAATCGAAGGTTTTTGGTGGAATTTTAAATGGAGGTTGTTCAGGAAACGGGATGGAGAAGGATGACATATTCCCCAGAACTGATGAGGAAACACGATTGATAAGATACATAGCAGTGAGAACAACATCCCCAAAGATACCGAGGAATATTCATGTGAAACATAAGAGTCCTTGTCACATCTAGAAGATGATGATTTTTGCTTTCAGCAATACCGTTCTGCTAGGATGTGTATGGACATGTGGTCTCATGAAGAATACCATGGGAGGCACAAAATTTTACAAAGTCTGTATTCACGAGCATTATCAGTTCGAAGAATTTTAATGGAGGTACCAAACTTATTTTTTATTTCAAGATAGAAAGTAACTGACATTTCAAATGAAAAACCAAGTCATACGGTGTGATCATCTATAAAAGTGACAAAATACTTGTACCTTAAAGTCTTAAACGACTCGCTACAGGAGTAGGACCCCAAATATCAGAATGAATAAGCTTAAAAACAGTCTCTATGAGGACTCAAGCTTTGTGGAAAGGACACCCGATGATGTTTGCCTAACTCACAAGCTTCACATTTAAAAGGAGAACAACTCAAGGATGAAGGACTTGAGCTTTATGATAGATGGATGGCCTAATCGACAGTGCCATTGGAATGCGGTGGAGTGGTGGGCAACGGGAACATATGTAGATAACAGGTAAATTCCTCTAGTTTTAGCTCCCCCACTAATCTTCCTCCTCATCTCTAGATCATGTATCACATAGTGAGAAGGAAAAAAAGTTACATGACAATTATGACTTTTGGTAAATTGACTAATGGAGACTAAATTCATAAGAAATTTTGGAAGGTAAAAAACTCTATCTAATAACAGTGATTGTGCCAAGGCCATGTAAGGGAGAAGTGGAGCCATCGGCAGACATGTAATGGGTTAGACTCAGGGTTATAGTCAAAGAAAAGGTTCTTATTACCTGACATTATGGTTTAAAATCTCGATCGGTACGGTACGGTAAGTTCGGTATTTACCGGTTTTTTAGGTTTCCGGTATACGATATACCCGGTATTTGAAAAAATCGGGTATATTGTGTATACCGGGCGGTATATGGCGGTATGATGCCATATAGCATTCATGACTATGGTTGCATCTTGAAAGTTGTAAATCCTGAAAATGTTTGCATCTTGAAAGTAGATCCTTTTGAGAGAGTCTCACATGCTTTTGGTTGTGTTAAGAAAAATAATTGTTGAGGCAATTTGCGGCTCCAGACTATTTAGCATTCATGACAGAATATCACAATCATTTGCCTCTCAAATCAGAATATTTTTCAATGTCGGCCAGATCAAGAGGGTCATCATCAAGGTGTCTAGTTTTCTTTTGGGAACCACATAAAACACATAAAGCACGAGATAGAATATAATTTGTGCCATTAAGTTTTATAGACGTGCCGAGAGTTATAGTTTTGGGATCCACCATTGAGTTTGATATATTTAAAGTAAAGCAGCACTTAAATGGAACAGCAAAAAAAAAATCTAAAGTTCGAACCAAAAACCTGGAGTGCCGAAAAAAAATCTTTTAGAAAATCAAGTAGTAATGCTGTTGAAATTTGTAGAGAAACGGCGCTCGAGGAGAAACAACACCTGGACAAATGGCTGTAGAAATAGTGTTCGAAGGAGGGCCACTGAAGAATCAAGCTGCGACGCCTATGAAGAATCAAGCTGCGACGCCTATGAAGAATCAAGCTGCGGCATGAGCCGCTTGTGAAGGCTAGACCAAAAAAGCAGGGCCTCGCGTGAAGAATTGAGACTCGACGCTTCATGTGAGCCACCCGTGAAGAAAAAAATGAGCGGCAGCGAGATGACTCGAACGACGAGGCGGAGAAGCTGTCTGCACATGCACGTGACTGGGGAATAACGCAAACGACGAGACTTCCTTTTTTTCTTCAAGAGAAGGGCACGAGTCTCGGGATGCAGCGAAGCAGAGGCGCCGTGCATCTCGGGACGCAGGGAAGCAAGGGGCCGCCTGGGTCTCGGGACGCAGAGGCGACGCGGCAGACGCGTAGTCGGCGCCTGCAGTGGACGAGGCATGATGTTGCGGGCGTGTGGAAGAAACTTGCCTGGAGATGCAGCAGGCGTGATTCGGGCCCGAGAGAGTCGGCTCGAGGTCCGAGGCAATGGGGGAGAGAGAGACGGCGGGTGGGGAAGAAAGAATAAAACATAGGGCTTTGATACCATATCGAGCCTAGAAAAGATATCATTAATAAGAAAAGAGGCCTATATATAAGCCTGGAACAAGTTATGCTATACCAGAGGAACAACCTAAGTTATCCAATACCAACAATAAATAAATATAGTAAATTAATATCTTAACATGTTTGTTTTATCATACATACAAAACATATTGGACAAGATCATATATTATTATTGAATTATTGTATTATTGAATCACATATATTATATCAAAACTTTGGTTCAATTGAAAATTTTAAACATAAAATTTAATTTGGTTCAATTAACTTGTTTTTCTTTTTCAAAAATTAGGATAATGGTATGGGTTTTTAATTGTATTATTAGGAAGACTGCAACGTAGGTGTCGACGGCCAAGAGAACGCAACACCGACACTTGGCGACCAAGAGACCATGTCGTCGATGCTACGCGGCCAGGGAGACCATGGTGTGAACGTCAACGACCAAGAGACTGTGATTTCGGTGCTTGGCAAATAGGAGGCCGCAACGTCGACAATTCACAAATCCCTAGCTCCAGCGTCAATGATGCACAGACCCCTAGCCGCAGCGTCTTCGCTATAGCCTCCTTGGTCGGGTGTTGTTGACACTGTGGCTAGGAGGCCTTACGTTGACGACACACTGTTCCCTGGTTGTAGTGGCAGCGTCGTAGCCGTGCATCATCATCAACACGGGCCTCCTTGGTGCTGCATGCATGGTGTGAGGTGAGGAGAGATAGACCATACGAAGGTCGTCTTTTGTCGCTACACACAGCCACAAACAGGAGAAATGTTGGGTGATAAAATTAGGTGTTGGAGAAATCAAGGATACCGGTATAATTTCCAGCCTTGTACCGAAGTAACAGGGCCTTATTACTCCAAATTGGTAGCACTGGCTCTATTGTACCTAGATATAACTTATGTCGTGTCCCTGGTGGTATTTTTTCGCAACGAACACTGGGCAACGGCTGTTTTCTAGTGCTATACGTTAAAAACATGCGAAACGAAGAGACCCTTAACATGGTAGAATAGGAGATCATGTGCATATATATCGTGCCAGTAATTGAAAAACATATAGTCCAATTAAGTTCATCAAAGTCAATTTAATATGTTTTAGTAAATCTGAACTAGATGGGTTCTATCATGATGAGGCTTCATATTGGCGGCAACGAGCAAAGCTAAGGTGGCTAAAAGATGGAGATCAAAACTCTAGACTTTTTCACCAATGAGCTTCTATAAAAAAAAAGAGGAATTGGATTCTCCAGATTGACTCGGATGTAGGATCAGTCTCAGATGCGGACGTGATTGCACATGCCTTCCGGAATTTCTATCGGAAGCTCCTCGGCTGTCCACGCAAGCCTCTCCTGCTGATAGACTGGGATCTTCTCGGGCTGCCTTCTCTTTCATCCGAGGCTAATATTGTTATGGATTCCCCTTTCTCAGCCGCTGAGATTCAGACTGTCATTCGTGATTTAGGATGTAACAAAGCAGCTGGCCCGGATGGGCTATCCGCTGAGTTCTTCGTTGCCTATTGGGACACTATCCAGCATGATCTCCTGCTTATCTTTAATGAGCTTCATGTGCGGCCAGAATGCTTGCGGCGTTTTAACTCCGCCTTCATAGTGTTGATTCCAAAATCCGATGGAGCTTCTCATGTATCCGATTTCAGGCCCATCAGCCTTGAAAATATGATCATCCGCCTTTTCTCTAAAGTTTTATCTTCACGGCTCAAGCCGTATATGGATCGTTTGATCAGCCACTATCAACACGCATTCTTGGCTGAGCGGAGCACCTTAGACTGCTTCATGGGTGTTCATGAGACTATATGGGGCTGTCATCAAGCCAAAGAGGATGGCCTATTACTCAAAATAGATTTTGCAAAAGCATTCGACTCCCTTGACTGGTGTTTTATCCTGGATATGCTCGAGGCTTGAGGGTTCTCCCTGAAATGGCGCCAATGGATTAATCACCTATTGGATTCTGATTCCTCTCTATTGATAAATGGTCTTAGTGGCGTACCCTTTCGCCATAAGCGTGGCTTGCGGCAGGGTAACCCGTTATCCCCTCTCCTCTTTAACCTTGCGGTTGATTGTCTATCTCGCCTTCTAGCCCTTGCTGCTCAAAATGATTTCATCTCCGGGGTCTTAAACCATCGACTGCAAGGGGGTGTTACCCATTTCCTATTTGCAGATGACTTAATTATATTTTGCAAGAACTCTAATGAATATCTTGAAAACCTGCGGCTGCTCCTGAAGTGTTTTGAGTTGGCCACCGGTCTTTCTATCAACTCCGCCAAAACTTCGGTCACAAGCCTTCCCGGAAATCTTCTAGTTGCGGAACAGGTGGCTCTCTCATTCGGCTGTCAGGCCGCCTCCCTTCCTCTAAGATACCTTGGTCTTCCCCTTCGGCTGGGTAGACTTCACAAGACTGATTGGTTACAACTAATTAACCGAATTGATAGCAGACTGAATTCTTGGCAAGGAAGGCTCCTATCTCGGGCCGGTAGATTAACGCTTATCAACAGTACGGTGACTAGTACGGCTGCCTACATGCTCGCGATCTATAAGGCGCCGGCATGGGTCATAAAAATTATTGACCGAAGAAGACGGAGGTTTTTCTGGGCTGGTTTGGGAGATCAATCGACTAAAGATATATGTCTTGTTCCATGGAAGCTTATTTCTTGCCCTCGTATTGAAGGAGGCCTTGGAGTGTTGGATCTTCCCGACCATAATTCCGCTCGTCTTGCTAGTTGGATATGGAGGGTAATACAAGGTCACGACCTGCTTTGGGTGCGCCTAATGAATTGCTTATATGGAGATTTTCGCAATTGGCCTCTCAATTCTTTCATCAGATCTGCCTCCCCTCTTTGGCGTGATCTTGTTCCTCTCTTTGATTTGGTTTTTCGGGGTATGTCTTTTATGATTGGAAATGGTCTCCGTATCAAACTCTGGACTGATAAATGGCTTGATGGCTGCAATCTTGCTGATAAATATCCAGTATTATACTCCCATGCTTTGATCAAGGATTGCTCTATTGCTGAAGCTCGCTCCTCGAATGGCTCCGAATATGAATGAGATATCTCTTTCTCATCCCCAGTGGACTCTACGCTTCTTACATCATTTGTCCAAGATCTTGACAGCATTCATCTCACTATGTCTTCCGACTCTATCGGCTGGCGTTGGTCCTCTAATGGACAATTTTCAACAAGAAGTGTTTATCGCCTCTTATCTTTTCGTGGAGTATATGATCATCTCTATGAGGCTCTTTGGCATAACAATTTGCCTCCTAAAATCTCCATATTCAGTTGGCTATGGCTCAAAAATAGGCTTCTTACCCGTGATCGCATTGCTTCATGGGGAATCATAGCGGATACAGGCTGCCTCCTTTGTGTGGGGAACAATGAATCACATCTTCACCTATTCAAAGGGTGTCCATTTGTCAAAGCTGGGTGGAGAAGCTTCCTATCTTGCATTCGTGCATCTTTTTTCCCTATATATTATGCTTCATATTGCTTGCAATCCGGCTCTTCTTCAAAAATATTTCTGTCCAGAATGCGGATGTCCATTATCTGGTGCTGGTATATATGGTTTGAACGAAATTCACGTCTGTTCCGCCAAGAATCTTCTTCCTCTCAGACGCTGGCCGCTGCGGCCGCAAGTTTCTATATCGGTTGCTCAAAATATATTATCGTGTAGTCTGTCCCTGTAGTCGTAGTGTCATGTTTACTTATTTTTGCTTATGTTTTACTTAAGTATGTCGTAAAACGTTTTCATCTCCCTCCCCTTTATAACCTGTTATCTTTCAATTCTCTTGAATAAGATACCAGGTTTTCTTGCTTCAAAAAAAAAAGTCAATTTAATATGTTGAGCTTGAGTGTAAGGTATAAATTGGGCCCTTTCATGAAGGCTAAGTATTTCTGATAAGTGATCAACCAATCAAACTTACCATACTCAAATAGTATTTCATTTAAGAAAGAAAATGAGCAATTACCCTAAACCAGGAAAATTCCAGATCCATGAAAATTCTCATATTCATAATTTTTTTCTCAAAATTCCCTCGAGTTTAGTTTGGTATTTGGTTCCAGACTTCTACGAAAGTATGGAACCTACTAGTTCCGCATTTATAAGAAAGTCTAGAACCTACTATATCCTCAATAAGTTCTAGATGTTATCAACAATATACGAAATAAACTCATTAAAAACACTGCATATATCATAATCATCGTTATTGTTATTAAACAAATAATGAAATGGTCTTACTTGTTTCAGTTTCACACTTTTGATAAATCTGGAACCTACTATTTTATAGACTTTTATAAAAGTCCGGAATCGAATATCAAACTTAACTTGAGGGCATTTCGTAGATTTTAAGAAAAAGGTTATGGATTTGGGAATTTCTGTTATGGATCTAAGAATTTCCTTATTCATGTTATGGTTTAGGGTAATTGCTCAAAGAAAATTGGAGCACAACAAAAATGATGAACTAATGAAACATGTATCGTGTCATTGTAAATGTCCCTTTTTCGTACATGAAAATGCCAATATCAACAAATATGAGTATGTAACCCAGTCAGATATACATATTTGTTTATAAACCTAGACTAACTCAGTAACTCATGATGCACTTTGATTCAATCAATAATTAGGAGCTGAAGGTCAATATTTTAGCAGCTACTGCATTATATAAGTTCATTCTTGCAGTAGGATATAACTTATATTATTGATTAGCTATTTCTAACCTACTAAAATGTAAGTACTTCAAATGACATACGTGTGAAGAATACATGGACATTAGGTATTGTTATATTTGATTGGATGGTCAACTTTTAAGCTTATGGGAAAATTGGTCATCCAATCAAATTTAACATGGTATCAAAGGATTCAAAGCACGAGGTTCTAAATATAAATGCATAGATTGGTCTCTTTCTTAACAACTTAAGTTTTTGGTCATCTAATCAAATTTAACAGGTCTCATGTCCACGTGTGTCTTTGATCATATTTTCTTTCTTTAAAAATAATTACAATTTGGTTAATAAAAATAGAAACATTAAGAAATTTCCCTTGTTTCTCTACAGGGCCGTTTCAAGTGATAGATGAACATTTCAACACGGTACTTCCAAATTATTATGATGCTATTGGTTTGATGCTTATGATTCGTATAATACATCAACACCAGGTATTATTATATGCTTTTCATGATAGTCATATTTGTTAAGTATACTTTGGCCTTGTACATGCATAGGAAGGAATTTGATCTTTGATTAACAATTTTTATTTTTCAATATTAAATCTTCTATTATTCATGTATTATAGTTGTTTCTCTCTTTATAACGGGAGTCTGGAAGAATATTTTTCTGATGCATTTGGTTATTTAATGACGGGAGGAACAGATTCTAATGCCCTTTACTCTAGTCCTTATATGTAGTCAACTTAGTCCTCATAGTTTGATCCATGTGAAATCCATTATCTCTTTTCTCTCCTCTTCTTCCTTTCGACCGCTCACCATCTCCTCCTTCCAATCTACCGCTTGGCCCACTTAATTCCTTAACACTCTTAGGAATGCACTACTCTGGATCCAGATCACAATTTTTCTGAGTGGTTTATAGTGATTTTCTGTGCATTGTAATAGTTGAATGGACCAATCTGGGATGATTTATGGTTTTTGGTTCACATCTTCTGGAATAATATGCTTGAGAAAGATAATTTAACTGTTGGCTGTCGAGATTAGGGTAATATAATAACACAAGAAAAATGCTTCTGATGGTCTGGTCAATTCAGAACATGAAGTCTAAGAGTATTAGCTTACAGTGGAATATTCACATTATCTTTTAACCAGGGAATGACAAGTGGGTGGTCCTTTTTTTTTCTTATTCTGGTAGAGACTAAGGTAGCATTTGGTTGGATGGAATAGATGATGAATGAAATATTATTCCTTATGCCCCACTTATCTCATTGTTTGGTTGCAACTTGTTAACAATGAATAGGTAGATAATAGGAAATAAATAAGGAATACTATTCCCCATGCATGGGAAATATTATTTCTTACCTCAACCCAAACCCAAGGAATGTTATTCCCCGTGACATTTTCCAACATTGTCCTTAAACATTTATAATATTACATAAGAATATAAATATTAAATTATTAAATTAATTTTAATATTTGCATATCTTAAATAGATAATTATTATTTTATTTTTAAATACTATTTTAAATATTAATTTATGTAGATTCAATTACTTTTTATGAAAATAAAATAAATAATATTTTTTATTATTTTAAATTAATAAATTATATTACATTAGTGCATATTTTTATTATGTTGTTATTAATTAGAATAATTATAATACAACTTATGAGAAAAACTGGAATATTTTTTTCATTGATCAACATATGATACAAGCATGTATATATATACAAATTAGATTGCTAATCTATTCTAGGAAATTGACCTATAAATGGAAACACAAAAATTGGAAATAAAATATCCTCTCTAATTACATTTCCCTAATTACAATAATTTATTTCATAATTACTGCTCCCTAATTACAGCAATCATTAAAGCAATTATCTCTAGCAATCAATCCTGGATTGCAATTATTTCTCATAATATTTGTGATTTCCAATCCCTGATCTCTAGCAATCAATCCTTGATTTCCAACACTCCCCCTCAAGCTAGGGAGTAGATATTTTCCATCCCTAGCTTGCATATAATTTTTTGAAACATTGAGCTTACCAAACCCTTAGGACATCTGCTGGTTGGCCTTTTGTAGATACATAGGGAGTACAGGAACCGCTTTCAAGCTTCTCCTATATGAAATGTCTATCAACTTCCACGTGTTTAGTCCTATCATGTTGGACTGGATTATGAGCAATGTTGATTGCAGACTTATTATCACAATAAGGGTCCGTTTGGTTTGCTAAAAAATGGGGAACTGGACAAAACATCGGTTCGTGTCCCCCGTTTGGTTTGCTAAAATGGCTCCGAGACAGGATAACTTTCGAGTCCAAGGCAAGATTTCTGCCTATTTTGGTGTACCGAGAAATTTCTCGGTACACTGAAATTGGGCAGAGGACACGAGCTGTAAAAGACCAAAATACCCCCAAGAAAACCTAATCGGGAGGAGGGGTCTCGCGCGCATCTACTAGGAGCTTGCTTGTGGCTGTGGGAGGTCTCTCGCATCTCCTCTCTGGTAAGCGATCTCCTTCCAATCTCCTCTTCTCTTTCGATCTCCTCCGTCTCTTGCTCTCATCTCGGCACCTCTCAGCATAAAGAAGTGCAGGCGGCGCCGCCTGCCTTCTCTATTTCTCGGTACCCCAACGGCACAGAAGCAACCATCCACCTCTCATGAAGGCGAAGTCTTCGCCGCTGTAGGCGTCCTCCAAGTCATCGGGCTCATTCGTTAACTCCTCCAATGGGTTCCCTCCGCCAAGGGCGTCCATTGACAAGAGGCTGCCCCAGGGATGCAGGATAAGGGAGGACGGTAGAGCTGCAGGAGCTTATGCGGGACATACTCCGGCTAGCGGATGTGTACGAACGGGTTGAGAGCTCGAAGTTGCAATAGGTAATGGAGATGGAGAAGCAGCGGATGGAGTTCACAAAGGAGCTCGAGTTGCAGAGGATGGAATTCCTAATGAAGACGCAAATGGAGCTCTCGCAACTCATGGAGATCTGGCCTTCAAACTGGTTGTTGAGAAATATGGCATCCAAGTTCTTCACAAAAAGCTCATCTGGGACTTCACCTGAGTGCTTTTGAACCTGAGGTCAAGATAGACGAGCTCTTCGAAGGAGTCTGGATTGGTGCCCGAGAACCTGTTGCTGTTTAGGTGGAGGATGGAGAAGTATGTGATGAAAGAGAGCTCCTTGACCAGCGAACCCTTGAGGTTAGCATGGTTGAGATCTATGCCTGAAACCACAGGGGATGAGGAGGAGATGGCCTCAGGTGGTTCTGAGCAGAAGACACCATTGTATGAGCACACATCAGGACCAAGAGACTAGGTTTCCAGATGGGTCCTCTGTTATAGCTAACTTCCATGCTTGAAGAGTTGTGTACTCCCTGCTGGGATTGGGATTTGAGGGATTGCTTGGTGCTGTTGGTGTGGTGGTGGTGTCTTCTCTTGCATTGATCCAAACTCCAAAACCCCACCACTATGAACAAGTAATGCTGAGGTTCTTAGGTATGAGAGTTGGAAGAAGGCAATAACAAGATGACACAATACTGGTTGCATCTCACTATAGTAGAGGAAAGTTGTGGAGATTAAGAGCTTTTAAAGGTTTTGAAGAGCCTATTTGCTCAGTCTTAGAATGTCAATATTCCTCATAGCATCATATCTCAACTGTAGAATTTTCCTTTAGCATTGTAAAATGTTGGAATATATGCAAATGAGAAAGTGGTCTTGCCTTATCTATAAACTTTTGTGATTGATCAGTATTTTTGTGTGGTTGATCAGTATTTATTTGTGATGGAATTTTTTTTGTGGTTGATCAATATTTTTGTGTGTGGATGCTTTGCCAAGCAGCTGAAAATATCAGTTTAGATGGTTTCAGTTTAGCTCTTTAGTAAAAAAGAGAATGTGCAGTATTGTATGATTACTGATTTGATACACTCTTCAACTTCTCCAGCCTCTTGAGATGGTGGTTGCTGATTATTGAACTCAAACTTTGGCTCTCCTCTTGAAATTCTAGCATTAGTGGTATTCAACTATTAGTTTAAAAGAGTGATACTTTTAAGTTAATTGAAAACTAGTTGAAAACTTATTTCTTATTGTATTAAAATATTTGATACTATATATTAAAGAAAAATTATGTATTAAAATATTTTAAGACTACTTTATGTATGAAGACTTATATATATATAATTGAATTTGAACATTAAAAATATACAAACGCAGGACGGGACGGGATATCGTGTCATGTTCTTGACGAAACAAACACGGTATAGCTGTTGTCCCTAATGTTGGCTTTAGGTTTTCAACCTTAGCCTTAATCTCGGTTTTGATGGTTTTGATGATAACAAACATGGAACTAATAATTTCATTGAGAATATCTTTCAGGTTCCATATCAATTAGCGTTCGATGTCCTCGATCGAAAAAATCGGAGAAATCGGAAATCAGAAGGACATTGATCGTCGCGCTCGGGTTCGTCGCGGAAACTTTTCGAAAAGCGACGCATGCACCAAAGACGTATTGGATGGGCTCAAAGATCACATGAAAGCTCTCCAAGTTGATGCGCGTTGAAAGCCGGAACCCGAAAATGAAGCGCGGAAGAAAAAGGCTGAAGAAATCAATCTCAAGCTATGTTCGGTCGACCGGGCGGTTGACCAACTGTAGGTAAAAAGGGGCAGTAGACATTCGGTCGACCGACGGGTCGACCGAAACTTAGGGAAGAAAACGCAGCAGCTACGTCGGTCGACCGATTGAAGCCCAAATTGGGCAGTAGCTCGGTGTGGTCGACCCGCCGGTCGACCGACCTACGTTTGCTGAAGACGCGAGATCGCGACGGTCGACCGATGGGTCGACCGAAGGGCGGATCGATAGATTTGCGTGTGGGCGGTTGACCCGTCGGTCGATCGACCACAGGAAAAAAGGAAGCGGTCGAATGACCGGCCGACCGACCATTCGACCGACGGCCTGCAACGGATAGAAATCTATCTGTTGAGCTATCGTTTCTTCACGAGGGTATAAATACACCCTTATATACTTCATTTAACCTTCTTCCTTGATTCTTACAGAAATTATTGAGTATTCAAAGGGAAGATCTAAGCCTTCCAATCGATCAATTGCAGTCCGCCCTGTTTCTCTCCGCGACAATCTTTTTCAAGTGCACAAGCTTCGCTCAACTCGGGTGTTGATCAAGCGGTACCACTTGACGAGTTGAAGGCGCCAAAGGCTTGCAAAAGAGCGTTTAATATTGGTTTTATTCTTAGCTCTTTTGATTGTAATTTTACCTGTTATTTGAACGTTCTCTTTGATTTGGGTTTGTGTGTGAAGACCTAGGTTGTTAGGTCTTGCTGTGTGTGAAAGTGGTTTCCTGTTGTGAGGGAGTAAAGCCACTTGTGTAAATTTAGTGTTTACTAGGATTAGTTTAGCTGTCCCTTAGGGTTGAGGTGGAAGAGTGCTCTCGATAAGAAGGCGAAGACTTCTGGGTGTGGAAGTACCTTAGGTCGAGAGTGAGACTCTTCAAGTGAAAAGTCCTCTGTGTAAGGGAAACGTAAATTAATCTAGTAAAACTAGCTTGGAAATCCTAAGCGGAGTGCTTAGGCAGTGGAGTAGGCATTGGGGCCAAACCACTATAAATCTTGTGTTTGCGTTGTTTCATTTTGTTGTGCTTTAATTGCTTAATCATTTATTGCTTCCACATATAATCATTGAATCGCAAATTGCCTAAACGATTTAAGTAAACGATTAAAATCGGATTTAGGCTAATAGATTTAGTAAACACATTATTCACCCCCTCCTCTAGTGTCGCCATTTCGCCTACACCTAATGGGCAGTTTGCGAACCAAACGGGCCCTTAAGGACCTGTTTGGTTAGCGAAACCAAGTCTGTTTTCATGGTTTCAGTTTCACTGAAACCAAAACTGCTTACGAAAACGTGTTTGGTTTAGTGTTTTCGTGAAACTGAATCGAAACCAGAATAAAAACGAAACCAGTTTTCTTAATAAAAATGAAAATAACAGAATATTGTTTTCTGTGGTTTCGAGACTGTCGGTTTCGTTATCAAAATGCTGTGACAACTTTGTAATTATAAATATTTTTTTATAAAATTATTTAATTTAAAAATAAATCAAACTATATCGAATTTTTAAAAATAAAAATAAAAATCATCATTTTTAACTCAAACTTTTATCTTAAATTTATAAAATAATCAAACCAATTTATATCTAATTGACTCAAACCCAAATTTTAAATAACTCAATTTTCTTAAAGTTGGTCTATTTATAATTTAATCAAACCTAATTTTAGATCATTGGACTTGTCTTTTTTTTGAAATTTTATAATAACTATTAATTAATTTTTATATTTAATTGAACAAAAAAATCTTAAATTACCAATAACTTAATTAATTAAATCATTTAAATATTTTGTAATCATATTAACAAATATTTAATTTTGTAAACTAACTAAACATTTAATTACTACTAAAAATGTTTAAGAAAAATTAATATTATTTTTTATAATCAAATAAATATTTACTGATTTCAACTAACTAAAACTGATGTTGTTTTTATTAACCAAACGCGTTTTCAGAAAACTGAAAACTAGAAACCAAAATCAAGTTTTCGAAACCAAGTTTTCAGTTTCACTGAAACCAAATCAGAAAATAATTTTCGCTAACCAAACAACACCAGGGCATGTTTGGTTAGCGAAACCAAGTCTGTTTTCATGGTTTCAGTTTTACTGAAACCAAAACTGTTTGCGAAAACGTGTTTGGTTTAGTGTTTTCGTGAAACTGAATCGAAACCAGAATGAAAACGAAACCAGTTTTCTTAATAAAAATGAAAACAACAGAATGTTGTTTTCTGTGGTTTCGAGACTGTCGATTTCGTTATCAAAATGTTGTGACAACTTTGTAATTATAAATATTTTTTTATGAAATTAATTAATTTAAAAATAAATCAAACTATATCGAATTTTTAAAAATAAAAATAAAAATCATCATTTTTAACTCAAACTTTTATCTTAAATTTATAAAATAATTAAACCAATTTATATCTAATTGACTCAAACCCAAATTTTAAATAACTCAATTTTCTTAAAGTTGGTCTATTTATAATTTAATCAAACCTAATTTTAGATCATTGGACTTGTTTTTTTTTGAAATTTTATAATAACTATTAATTAATTTTTATATCTAATTGAACAAAAAAATCTTAAATTACCAATAACTTAATTAATTAAATCATTTAAATATTTTGTAATCATATTAACAAATATTTAATTTTGTAAACTAACTAAACATTTAATTGCTACTAAAAATGTTCAAGGAAAATTAATATTATTTTTTATAATCAAATAAATATTTACTGATTTCAACTAACTAAAACTGATGTTGTTTTTATTAACCAAACGCGTTTTCAGAAAACTGAAAACTAGAAACCAAAACCAAGTTTTCGAAACCAAGTTTTCAGTTTCACTGAAACCAAACCAGAAAATAATTTTCGCTAACCAAACAGCACCTAAGCTTCACCGGTGTCTCCCATTTTATCTTTAGATCATCTAAGAAAATCTTGAGCCACAACAACTCACCATTTCCTTGAGCCATAGAACGGAACTCTGCCTCTACAGTGGATCTAGCAACCATGGGTTGTTTTTTACTATTCCAATTTACCAAATTTCCACCAAGAAACGTACAATACCCAGATGTTGATCTTCGATCAATAATCGAACCAGCATAGTCCGCATAGTCTGCATCTGAGTATGCTTCAAGTTCCATCCTTTTACTTTTCTTGAACATAATTCCTTTACCAGGACTACCTTTTAAATACTGCAAGATCCTGTATACTGCATGAAGGTGACTCTCCTTAAGATTTTGCATGAATTGGCTTACAACACTCACAGCATATACAATATCTGGTCGTGTGTGTGACAAATAAATCAATTTCCCGACGAGTCGTTGGTACATACCTTTGTCGACTATTTCTTCCCTTGTGGCTTCACCTAGTCTGTGATTTGGCTCGATGAGAGTGTCAATTGGTCTACACCTCAGTTTGCATGTCTCTTTCAACAAGTCGAGAACATATTTCTGTTGTGAAACAAAAATCCCCTCCTTGGACCTAGCAACTTCTATTCTTAGGAAGTACTTTAGTTTTCCGAGATCCTTAATCTCAAATTCCCTTGCTAAATACTTGCATAATGCTTCCCGGTTACTATAATGTCATCAACATAGATTATCAAGATAGTAACTCCCCCTGAGGCCGAATGCTTGATGAATAGTGTGTGATCACCTTGACTCTGTCTATAATTCATAGCCAACATGACTTTAGTGCTCGAGGAGATTGTTTAAGCCCATATAATGCTTTATATAATTTGCACACTCCATTGGCTTTTAGATTCATACCAAAACCTAGTGGAACCTCCAAATAAATTTCCTCCTCAAGATCTCCATGCAGAAAAGCATTCTTCACATCAAACTGTTGTAAATGCCAATCATAATTAGTTGCTAGAGACAATAATACTCTTATCGTATTCATCTTTGCCACTGGTGCAAAGGTCTCCTGATAGTCCACCCCATGGGTTTGTGTGTAGCCTTTGGCCACCAGCCTAGCTTTATACCGTTCAATAGAGCCATTTGCCTTATATTTCACTGTGAACACCCATTTGCACCCTATTGGTTTTTTTCCACTGGGTAATTCCACTATCTCCCATGTCTTATTTTTCTCCAAGGCTTCCATTTCAATTTTCATTGCCTATCTCCATTCCTCTTTACTAAGTGCTTCATATAGGGTTTGTGGAATGGCCACATTGTTTAGGTGAGTGAGGAAGTTTTTATGTGAGGTAGATAGTCTTTCAAAGGATACAAATTGGGATATAGGATGTTGTGTGAAGTGTGAACTTTCTAACACCCTTTCTTGTGGATATGGGCTCATCTAAATCAAGGATATTAGATGATTTCTCTATAAGTGAACTTACCTCATTCCCAAGTGTGGATTCAAATTCTTGAACTTGCTCTGGATTGATCACGGGCTTTACTCTTTTTGAGTAGACCTTGTTAAAGTCCCACATTGGTTAAAAATATGGCCAAGGTAGCCTTTAAATAGTTTGGGCAATTCTCTCCTCATGAGCTAGCTTTTGGGGTGAGTTAGGCCCACTAATTTCTTAACATGGTATCAGAGCCAATTATGTGGTTGATATTGTGCCACCCGCAAATGTCCAGTCTTGCAAAACTCCACGCTCCAGATGTTCAATCCTGGGCGTGAGGGGGGTGTGTTAAAGTCCCACATTGGTTAAAAATATGGCCAAGGTAGCCTTTAAATAGTTTGGGCAATTCTCTCCTCATGAGCTAGCTTTTGGAGTGAGTTAGGCCTACTAATTTCTTAACGGACTTGAAGTGGTTTTGTGAGTTTTGAGATGTCATCAGGGGAAGGGGAAGGAGAAGGTGACTCAACGGGCTCCTTAGTGGTTTACTCCTTGGTTTTAGGAATAATTTCAGAGTCTGAAGTAGAAATGGGCTCAATTGGATCGGCTAGAATGGACTTGGTTGACTGTGTTTGTTGATCATCATGGGTGGTTCACATAGGAAAAGGTCCTTATCTTCCATATATGATCTCTCCCCCTGAAGAGAAGGACTTAAGAAATAGCTTTCTTGTTCTACAAATGTGACATCTGCTGAGACATATGTTGTACGAGTGATAGGGTTATAACTTATAACACTTATACCCCTTTTGAGTGGATGAGTACCCTATGAAAACACACTTGACAGCTCTAGGATCTAGTTTATCCCGACCATGAGAGTGGACATGAACAAATGTGACACACCCGAAGACTTTAGGAGGTAACTGAGTTGGTATGTTAAATTCTGAATAATATTGTGACAACATCTCCTTGGTACCGGACCCAAGAAGGGAGATCCCAGATTTGATGCTTGGGATGAAGAAGACTCCATGGTCATGACTTGGCTGTGGAATTCCATGTTACCAGAAATTTCTGATACTTTCATGTTTTTACCTACGGCTAAGGACATTTGGGAGGCTGCACAACAAACCTACTCTGAGGTGAAGGATGCAGCACGTATATTTGAAATCAAAACTAAACTCTCGACCACAAAACAAGGAGAACGTTTAGTCACGAAGTATGCCAACCTGCCGAAAAGTTTGTGGCAAGAGATGGACCATTACCAATGTATTGAGATGAGATGTAGTGAGGATGCAGCAACATTGAAGAACTTTATTGAGAGGGATCGAGTTTATGATTTCATTGCTGGGCTAAATATGGATTTTGATCAAGTGAGAATTCAGATTCTAGGTAAAGAGGAATTACCTTCACTGAACGAGACCATTTCCATTATCAATGCAGAAGAAAGCCGAAGGGGAGTTATGCTCCACACACCACTGGTTGAAGGGTCGGCGAAGATAGGAAAAGCCACTGATGAGAAGCGGAGATACAACATGGACAAAACAAATGTCTCAAAAAGGTTCGGACCAGCTGAGACCATTTCATGTAATTTTTTTCATTCTGTAGGTAGACTGAATACTCGGCCAATCTCTCATTGAGGGATTGAGATGACATAATTGTAGTTGACATGTTGATTTGAGAGAGGAAAATAGAGAGGATAAACAGAGCCGAAGGGATAATCAGCAATGAAGGCTGGTTTAGTGGAGGAAAAGAAACTGAAGGCTCTAATACCATGAGGAAAACTGGAATACTTTTTTCATTGATCAACATCTGATACAAGCATGTATATATATACAAATTAGATTGCTAATCTATTCTAGGAAATTGACCTATAAATGGAAACACAAAAATTGGAAACAAAATATCCTCTCTAATTACATTTCCCTAATTACAACAATTTATTTCATAATTACTGCTCCCTAATTACAGCAATCATTAAAGCAATTATCTCTAGCAATCAATCCTGGATTGCAATTATTTCTCAGAATATTTGTGATTTCCAATCCCTGATTTCTGGCAAACAATCCTGGATTTCCAACAATTTATTATATTTTTGGAATGGTATTTTAGTCGTTTTCCTCTCAATTGCTTGTCTATTGTTAATGTCAACCAAACAAAATAATACTATTCCTTGTCTATTTCATTCATTATCTATTTTTATTCCTTGTTTATTCCTATTCCTTATGATTTCATTCCATCCAACCAAAAAGATATGGAGAACCAAATCAATCTGTGGTGTAAAGATTATCTTTTAGGTTTTAGTTTGGGGATTAGATTTGGTCATCTCAAGAAGGAAAGGGCGGAGACAAGGATAACCATTATGGAGATGAATTTGCAAACTATTATTTCAATGTGTGGAACTTCCTCATATATTAGATATAAGATTTTTCTTTCTTTATTCAGGCATTCAATGCATATTTGGGCAAATGTTCAATTGAACTTACTAGTCATCTCAAGAATAATACCCTTGGTGTGTGCTATTTGCTGATGGTGTAATTTTGATTGACAAGAATCAAGTTGGAATTAGTTGTAAAAAGTAAATGGATTTGAGTTAAGTAGGATGAAGGTTGAGTATATAATAATATTCAAGAGAAGAAATCATGGGTATGTAGACACAAGCTATTCCAAAAGCTAAAGAGTTTTCAATACCCTAGACTTAAGACTAGTCGTAAGCTTGTGCATTGCGAGAGATTTAGGCTTAGGGTGTTTAAGTAGGGGCATCCCCCTCCCCATTCTTTTAATGTCTGGTATAAATTGTTTGGTATCAATGGCATGGTTTAAAATCTAGTACCAGACTACTAGTACTAATCTAGGTGAATGATCGGTATCGATACGATTCGGTACACACAAGCCTGTATTGACTTGTCCCGAGATTTTTCTTTTTTTTTAAATGTAAGCTCCAAAACATAATTTTAAGCTCCAAACACACATACACTGCACTTAAATGAAAGGTTTAGGGGCTTTATATAGCCCCCAAAGCCTTAAAAAACTGGCCGTAACGGCTGAATACCATTTGGGACCGGTTGGAATCATGTACTAGGCGGTACATCCAGTACACTCTCATACCAAGCTTTGTAGGGGTGTACCGGTACAGTTTTTGGAAAATGTTAAGAAATTAGTGGGCCTAACTCCACCCCAAAAGCTAGCTTAAGGGGAGAGAACTTCTGAGCTATTTTAAAGGCTATCTTGATCATATATTTAAGCCATGTGAGACTTTAACACACACCCTTCACGCCTAGGATTGCACATCCGGAGCATGGAGTTTGGAGGACTGGACATCTGCAGATGGCACAATGTTAAGAAATTAGTGGGTCTAACTCCACCCGGAAAGCTAGCTCATGGGGGGAGTTAGGCCTACCGCCTACTAATATCTTAATATGCTATCGGAGCCAAACCTATGGTTGATATTGGGCCACCTGTAGAACTCCACGCTCCATATGTGGTTAATGTCCAATCCTGGGGTGTGTTGCAGTCTCACATTGCTTGAGGTTGTGGTCTAAATAGCCTTTAAATAGATTGGACAATCCTCCCCCTTTGAGCTAGCTTTTGGGGTTGAGTTAGGCCCATTAATTTCTTAACATAGTATCAAAGCCTATCGTGTGGTTGATATTATGCCAACTGCATATGTTCAGTCCTGCAAACTCCACGCGCCACCCGCATATGCCCAGTCCTGCAAACTCCACACTAGCTCCATATATTCAATCTGAGCGTAAGGGGGGTGTTAAAGTCCCACATTGCTTGATGATACGGTCAAGATAGCCTTTAAAATAGCTCGGGTTGTCCTCCCCCGAGCTAGCTTTGGGGTGGAGTTAAGTCCAAGGCTGATTTTCTAACATGGTATCAGAGCCAAACCTATGGTTCATACTGGGCCCACCTGTAGAACTCCATGCTCCAGATGTGGTTGATGTCCAATCCTGGGCGTGAGGGGGGGGGTGTTAAAGTCACACATTGCTTGAGGTTGTGGTATAAATAGTCTTTAAATAGATTAGGCAATCATCCCCCTTTTAGCTAGCTTTTGGGGTAGAGTTAGGCCCACTAATTTCTTAACAGAAAACCGGTGTTTATCGACCGTACTGGGTGGTACCGATCTGTATTTGAAACCATGATAGCGGTAGCATGTACAAATATTTTAAATTGAGGAATTAACGAAAAGAAAACCAAAAAACATGTCAAAAGTTCCCAAAAGCCGAACCAATATAGAACAATTCCCATATTGCCCTTAAAGACTTCTGATGCAAATCCATTAAGAGCCCAAATTTTTATTTAAATTGGAAATATTTTATATATTTATTATGTATAGAGCCTTGGTTCATATTTAAAAAATTGGATTTGATGACTTTAATATGAAGCAATGCCTTCAATACATGGAAAATATATTAAATTTCTAATTTAAATAAAAATTTAAGTTCTTAAAGACTTTGCGCCAAAAGTCTTTACGGAAAATTTGGGAATCTTGATAAATACATTCTGATTTTGGGAATTCTTAATTAAGGTTTAAAATCTCGGTCGGTACGGTACGGTAAGTCCGGTATTTACCGGTTTTTTAGGTTTCCGGTATACGATATACCCGGTATTTGAAAAAACCGGGTATATTGTGTATACCGGGCGGTATATGGCGGTATGATGCCATATACCGCCCGGTATGGGCGGTATATGGCTCATACCGCCCGGTATGGGCGATACCGGGCGGTATGTCACGAAAAAAAAAAACGGCCAGTATGCATTTTCATACCGGTCCGTACCGTGTGTCGGTACGGTACGGCACGGTACCGGTATATATACCAGTACTGGCCGGTGACCGAAACCGGTACCGGTACCGAGATTTTAAACCATGTTCTTAATATGCTATTCTGTTTTTGGGTAATTCCTCTTTTACATTATGGTTTCACTTCAGGCATGTTGAATTTCCTGTGTTTAATCTTACTGTTGATAACTTGATGAAGCTATTATTCTTTACTAAGTAAAAAATGCCCCTCTAGCAGTAGAGAAACCATATTTCAACAATTCTTCTGTATGAAGTCACAATCAGAACATGTTATCATGTTCCTTTTTCCTATTAAGTTGAAAATGCACTATTGATTATTATAATTTTTTTATCAGTTAGTCGCATATTCATATTGGTATCTCTATATGATTCACATTAATACGTTTTTTCTCTGTATCTTTAATGTAATTTTCCTTGCAGTTGATTATGTTTAAGCAACGAATTCCATGTGTGGATTCGTACCTAGATAAGGTACAGTTACGAGTCTCGAATATTTACTCTTGTCAAGTACTTTTTTTGTGTTTTTTTTATAAGTTAGGTCTCATGAATGCCCCTGTTTTTAGCCTCTTAAAGCTTTTTGTCAATGTCATTCCATCTAAAAGTTTAATCCATTAGATGAGACATGAATCTATTTATTTGTATTAACTTTCCCTCACATGTTGGAACAATTCCAACATGTAGAGCTTGAATTAACTAGGAGTTATTTCTTTATTGTATGACGGACAAGATTCAAACATATGACCTCCCACTTCATACCGTCTTAAGTTTTGTATTTATTCCATCTAAAAGCTTAATCCATTAGATGTTTTCTATTGACTTAACACAATCTACTAAGCCATTGGATGAGACAATGTTTCTGAACTGTTCTTGTGCATCTTGCCTAATTGATTATGGAACATAATTATTATTCAAGAGTTGATTTTCCCCACCACTACAGGTCAATATTTCTCTGTGGCCTCGTTTCAAGATGGTATTTGACATGCATCTTAATAGCTTCCGTAATGCCAATATAAAGGCATTATGGGAGGACGATGTCCATCCTCACTATGTTATGAGGCGGTATGCTGAATTCACAGCATCCCTTGTGCACCTTAATGTTGAATATGGAGATGGACAGGTCAGTAGTCAACATGCTGGTATTGGTTTTTTAATATAATGAAGGTTATTTACCTCATTTTCTGAATGCTGAAGACAAACTTTAGCACTGATCAATATCAACTTATGATTCTCGTATGCATGCAGTTTTTAAAGTGTGCTTGTAGTCAGCAACTCAGCATCATTGACTGGCATAATATATCTGAAGTCTGAAGTCTGAACCATAATGAGTTTGTTTATTTTTGCTTAACTTTTGTAGCTTGATCTTAACCTTGAACGACTTCAAATGGCTGTTGATGACTTGCTTGTTAAATTGGCTAAAACATTTACAAAGCCAAAGTCACAGACAGTATTCCTTATCAACAACTATGACATGACAATTGCTATATTGAAGGTAGGTAGTGGTATTTGGTTCTGATTTTATATCCATATTATTAATATTATTATGCGTCTCTTGTTGTGGTTCATGTCCATTCTTGAAACTTGATAGTTTGGTGAAAAAATTATGTCCAGGAAGCAGGTACAGGGGGAGGAAAAATGCAAGAGCACTTTGAGGAATTTCTAAAGAGCAACATAGGATTATATGTGGTAAATATATAAGTGCCTTTTTACAAAGTGCATTTCTGATGTAGCACAGCTTCTGTACCTGGTTATCCCTAGTTATCCTTTTCATTTTTTTAGAATTTAATTAGTTAAGATAGATTTGTTTAGGTAATAGATTAGACTCTCTGGTAGTTTTTTGGCTAATAAGAAAGGTAATCCTATAGAGGCTTTCTCCTTTCATTGTAGGACTTCAATTTCCAATATATTTTTTATTCTCCTCTTACCATGGATGTATAGTTCCCCTCTCTCTCTCTCTCTCTTAGGGTTTGCCATTGTCGCATTGAGCTGTTCCATCTGTCTCTATTTTACTTCAAGTGGATATTCTTCAAATCTTCAATGAGATTTATTTTGATCCGTCCAGTTTGAGAAGATTCAACTCGGGGCATATTGTTCTCATACCCAAGAAGGAGGGTGCTTCCACGGTCCGAGACTTTAGACCGATCAGCCTTGAGCATAGCATAATTCGGATCTTCTCCAGAGTTCTTTCGCGTCGGCTACTACCCTGTATGGATAAGCTCATCGGTGCTAATCAGTTCGCCTATATGAAGGGGCGAAGCACTTTGGATTGTTTTATGGGGGTCCATGAGACCGTTTGGGCTTGTAAGCAGGTTGAGGAGGATGGCATTCTTTTCAAAGTTGACTATGAGAAGGCTTTTGATTCCATTGATTGGAGTTTCATTGAGGATTTGTTGGAGGCTCGCGGCTTTCCTCCATTATGGCGGGCATGGATATCTCAGCTTCTTGGCACTGACTCGGCCATTATTACTAATGGATCCGTGGGTACTTTCTTTCGGCATCGTCGTGGAGTTCGTCAGGGGAACCCTCTCTCCCCGTTCATCTTCAATCTTGCCATGGATTGCTTCTCTAAATTACTTGAGCTGGCGGTCCAAAATCACTTCATTTCTGGAGTCTTGAACCATAGGGTAACTGGTAGTGTTTCTCACTTCATGTTTGCAGATGACTTGATCCTTTTTTGCAGAAATGATGGCTCCAGTTTGAGGAACTTACTCTTGCTGCTCAAATGCTTCGAGCTTGTGGCTGGCCTCAAGGTGAATTTGGCCAAGTCGAGTGTCTTATGCTTGAAGGAGGACCCTGTTTTATCTTCTCAACTTGCTTCTGACATTGGTTGTCGTGTCGCCGAGTTTCCCCTTGTTTACTTGGGGCTTCCGCTTCGGGCAGGACGGCTGTACAAACGTGATTGGCTTGCGTTTCTCTCCCGCTTTGATGCTAGACTGAATGGGTGGCACGGACGTATTCTTTCGAGGGCCGGTCGTCTTACCCTGATTAACAGTGTCATCACTTCCTCGACGGGTTATCTCCTCTCCATCTTCAAAGCGCCAAAATGGGTCATTAAGCGAATTGACAGCAGGAGAAAGAAATTTTTTTGGGTCGGTCAGGAAAGTTTATCCTTGAGGGGCAGAAGTCTGGTGGCTTGGGATTCACTCACTTGCTCTAAGAAGGAAGGAGGACTCGGCATCCTGGACTTGCAGGCTCATAATCTAGCGCGGCTCGGCTCTTGGCTTTGGAAGGTGATTTGCAGGAGCGATCTTGTTTGGGTCAGGATTCTTAGAAACTTGTATGGGGATTTTCGGCTTTGGACAAATGGAGGCCCCTTCTATCGAAGGGCGTCACCGATCTGGAGAGACCTTTGCGGCTTATTCGATTTGATTACTCCTGGTCTTACTTTTCGGGTCGGCTTTGGTGATAGAATCAGGTTGTGGACGGATCGTTGGTTATCTGGGGTTTCCTTGGCAGATAAATTTCCATCACTCTTTCACCTCGCCATCAATCCAAAATGCTTTATATCAGAGGCTCGAGTCCTTGACAGGGAGGAGTCTTGCATCGGCTGGGATGTTACTTTTTCTGCTTTGGTGGATACTGATAGCTTGTTGTCCCTGGCCCGAGATCTGGAAACTATTCAACACTTGATGGGTGATGATTCTTTTGGGTGGAAATGGACCTTGGATGGTCTCTACTCTACTAAAAGCCTTTATTTGTTGCTCACTTATCGTGGGGTACCAGATGGTTGCCTTGGCTTCCTATGGCGTATTCGTCTACCCCCCAAGATTTCTTTATTCGGGTGGCTAAAAATAAGGAAGCGGCTTCTAACGAGAGATCGACTCTTTCATTGGGGCATTGCTAGTGACACCTCTTGCTTTCTGTGCGTGAATGGCTCGGAAACTCATGATCATTTATTCTGTGCCTGCTCTTTCAGTTGTGATGGGTGGAAAGCTTTCTTGGCTCTTCTTCGTATCTCTTTCTTCCCGCTATCTTGTTCTCCTTGGAGGTCTTACGGTGCTTCTGCTTCTCTTTCTCGGGCTGCAGCTTTGCAAGCGCGTCTGCTTCTCATTTGGAGTTGGTATATTTGGTTTGAGAGGAATTCTAGAGCATTCAGGGATCAGGCATCTACTTCTCAAGTTCTTGCTGCATCCGCGGCCAGCTTCTTTGAACTTTGTTCGTCTTAATGTATTTTATTTACTTTTCAACTTATTTTGTACTCTCTCCCCCCATACCTGTACCTTTCATACCTCTTGAATAGAATGCAGGGTTCTCCTTTTCAAAAAAAAAAGACGGACGGGAAACCACTGTTTTCATTTAAGTTAGATACATATGGCATAGAATGCCCTTCCTCCTTATCGAAGTTTGGAATGTAGCCTTTCCCTTGTGAGATGTATGCATCATGAGCTAAGCAGCAACCTTCACTTTGGTGCTAGGGTTCACCCTTGTTACTTCTTCATATATATGTTGTTGAATGCAAATAAAATGAGCAAAAATTTAAGTCTAAATGAAAGAGTGGTCATAATTTTCAAGTGTTCCTTAAGCCATATAAGTGGATGTATAGGCGAAGAATACATGGACACTCAGGCCTACTATGTACATGTTTAAACTTCGAACATGCTTTCCCCTCTTATCTTGGTAAAGTTACTGATCCCTCTAATCTCCACCTGCACATGCACCTAAACTCAAACCTAGCCCACACCATTGTGCTACTCTGGTTCCATGGTTTAAAATACCGTACCGATCTCGGTCAGTAGCCGGTATCGGTATGTACCAGTATCGTACCGTACCAACACATGGTACGGGCCGGTACGAAAAAGGCATATCGGGTGTAATTTTTTTTTTGCTGTCAAAAGACAACACAGAGCTATCATACCGGGCTGTAACAGCCCGGTATTTTATAAATACCGCCGGTACCGGGCGGTATTTTATAAATACCGCCGGTACCGGGCGGTATTTATCGGTACACCCAGTACCAATTGGTACCTGGTGTACCATATATGGGTTTCAACCAATATCGCTTGTACCGCTCGGTACGGTACGGTATTTTAAACCAAGTCTAGTTCTACCTCATTTAAGTGAAGTTCAAGGTGTTGTCCATACACATGGGAAAGTTAGGTTTGTTAAACTCAGACTTACTGTACCTCATTTAGTTTCTTGTCTAATTATTCAGATCAAATTTACCAGTAATTTTGTTTTGGCGGATAAGACTTAATTTTTGAACAGTGAGATTGCATTTGTCCTATTTTCTTTTCTTAGTTAGTTTTGTAGTGTTGTAGATTATAAGTTGTCAGATTATGGAATTAAGCTTCCAAATTTGCGAATTCCCTCTTCTTATTCTAAAACTTTCCAAGGTCCAGCTCAAGGCATTCAGGCTGGAAATTCCTGATTTTGTCAGAAATGAGCACTATCCTTCCATTGAGGAAAAAAGCGAGATTAAGGAATTACAGGCTGTTTTAGTCAACTTTTCTTGTTTAATGCCGTTTTAATATATGTTTGCCATTTTACATAAGTTGAGATTTCTCTCCATTGCATGCCAAGTCCATGCACGCCAGAAACTAATCATATGTTGCTGAATCATTTTGTCATCTATGCAGGAAGAATTGCTTCTAGAGCATTTTAGTGACCTTATCAGATTTGTCAAGACTAATGCATGTAAGTTAGTGCATAACTTATTATTGAGTGGATTCAATCATAAAGTATTGAATTGCCCTTTTTTTTATGCTTATATTAGCGGAAGACACAAGTACCACTACTGGGAAACCCAGTGTCGCTGATGTTGATCCATTGGTCAAGGATTTTGCAAACAGGTGGAAAGTTGCAATCGAACTGATGCACAAAGATGTCATTACTTCGTTCAGCAACTTTTTGTGTGGAATGGAGATCCTGAAAGCAGCTTTGACGCAACTACTTTTGTACTATACAAGGCTCTCAGAGTCTGTGAAAAAAATTCCTGGTGGTTCTGCTCTAAACAAGGACTTGGTTTCTATATCCTCAATATTATTTGAAATCAAGAAGTACTCCAGGACTTTTTGATTCCTTAACTACTTTTTGATTCAATATTTAAGGAAAAACAAATTCGGGTTAACCTGTTCACAATTTTATTGGACTTGATCATATTTGATGATGTTTTAATAATATTTATTTGAATCTAGGACTAATATTCATCAAATTGGCCGATTTTTGAAGTGCCAAACCCAGCAATGGACCAATGGTCAAAGTTTGTAAAATTTGGCTAATGGCCTTACTGTCACGGACAGACGTTCGTGGCCACCTGAACGCTCGTGCGGCTTCCTTGCCCCCACAAGGGATGAGCCTTGCACAATAATTTTTTGCTAATGTTGAAAGTCATGGGTTCCCAACTCGTTTGACCACGAGCCTTTTAGTGCTTGGACGCAAAAATATTTTGGGCCAATAGGTTGTATGTAAAAGGATGCTTGAGAAAATGCTTGAACTAGAGTGATGATTGCCCGAGGGCAATATACCTAAGGCTCCTAACTCTCAAGTGTCACCCACGAGGATATCAAAAGCACAAGGAGCATAACAAAATTTTCTATGGCCGCACACCCCCATCGATCATGTCACAGCTAGTAAAAGATGGTCGTTTCCTAATCGTGAGTAAGAGCGGTGGGCGGTGTGCAAGCACTTTTACAATACATATTTACATAGGCCACGCACCCCACCAGCCATGCCATAGCTAGTAAACGATGGGGTGTTTCCTCGTCCAATGCAGTCACGTGACTGCACTAAGTATGTATCCGCTACAAAAAAAATTAAAATGGTAGTTTTGTCATTTTCAGAAACTCTATTCTTAAATCCCAATGTCTTCAATCCCTCACATCTCAGCGACTCAACCTCTTGCCCTTCTCACGCCGACAGCGACAAAAAAATAATAATTTTTATTCTCTTCCTATCTTCCATATTCTCAGTTTCTCACACCTCAACCTCCTCACGCCGACAACCCCTATTTTCATGACTCAGGTAATTTCTTATTTTCTCTTCTATAGTTCCATATACTTAAGGTTTTTCTTTTATTTTGATTTTTTTAATTGCAGTGCAGCAGTGTTTTTTTTATTTTTGATTTTGATTTTTTTTAATTATAGTGCAGTAGTGATTTTTTTTTTTTTTAATTACAGTGTGCAGCAGTGATTTTTTTTTTGATTTTGATTTTTTTTTTCAATTACAATGTGCAGTAGTGAATTTTTTTATTTTGATTTTTTTTAATTGCAATGCCAATGCTACAAGAATGACATTTGATTTTGTTTAATTACGGGAAACATCAATTTATACTCAAGTTTGGTGGGTGTTTTAAAATTATTGTTATGCCTGAAAAATTATTAAATTATTAATGTGATTAATTGCGGGGCTGTTTTGTAATTAATTGATAGTTTGGTGGTATTTTCATAAAATGAGCGACTAATCGCTTATTTAAGCCGCTCTAATCTTTTTTTGTCTCGTAATTGTTGCCGATGTGTACCCCGGAGCTCGTGAGCACGTGGCGGATCGTAGCGGCGATGTGCGATCTTGAAGAATTTGGAAAAATTTTCGGAGTTGGTGGACCTTTAAGTAGGATCTTCGTCCTACTCCTTTAAACAGGATGAGATTCGATTTAGGATTCTTGTAGACGTGTAGATCTGAAATTTCTTTGTGTTTTATCTGAGTTTTGAAGTGTTCATCCTATCAAAATTTCGGATCTGATTTCTCGTTGCCGGATCTTGTGTTTGTGTCGAACTTTCCGGCAGATTACTCGCAGTCCGAGCCGCCGACGAGGAGACGATCACAGTACATGATCGGATCTGTCATTTTGTGATAGAATCTTGTCGTTTGTCGTCATTTTGGTGTTTGTCTTCTTCGTGCTCGACTCATTGCCGTCGGCAATAGTGCCGATCGGCACTGTTTTGAGAAGTTCCGCCAAGTTGCGTCACAGCTCGGGGTCGGGTCTTGGTCGGCGCCGGCCGCGACGAGCAGCAGCGCCCGACGAGGTGTCGCTGCCACGCGGGCAATCGGCCACTGCCAGGCGCGATAGCCGTTGAGGGCTGTCGTGCGAGGCGGGTGGGCTGCCACTGCCGCGTGCTGGCAACGGCGTGTCGTCGGCGCTGGCGTCGGGCTTCCCCGGCGACCCGATCTGCCGGAGAGGTCGGGGGTGGCAGTTGGTAGAGGCAGCGGCGGAGGGAAGTGTCGCATGAGCCCTAGTTTGGGTGAAGAGATGGAGTAGATTATATCGGTGAAATATACCTTGTAGCAGTATTGTATATCGGGTTATTTTTACTTGGTAACGGTTTTAGATAAATAACAGTTATATATATAATAAGTTGGTTTTATGTATTATAGTTGATATCACGGCAGCGGTAGCAGTGACTTATGAATTATATCACTGTTACGAGTACTGTAGCAGAAACCTATTTAGTTATTTGTTTTAAAATATCGTTGATATTTGAAATATTATTTTGAGGCTCTATAGTGGGTCAAATTAGTCATATTATATATGAATTCGTACCTACTCGACGTCCTGAATTTATTGGTGAGGTCAGTTTCACCGTTTGACTTTCAGATGTTGAAAACAGTTGGTATTTTTTATCGTTCTGCGTGCCGAGTCGGAAAATATTATTTTATTCATTTTCATGGTTTTCACTCGAATTGTTTTGTTGTTATAATAGTTATTAAGGTGAATCTCATCCTAGATCGGTTTTTACCCTATGTCGAAATATTATCTTGTTGTTTTATTCCGTTGAAAATTAATATCTACTGTCGTTGAAGCTCTTTATGCATATTTTGTTGATATATGTTGCCAACATGATGTTTTATTATGCTTATTAGTTGAGGATGCTAGTATAGATGTTGCATGCTTTACTTGTTGATAACATCTTTATGTTGTTGTTTATATATTTAATTCATACATGATGACATGACTACTAGCATCCTATATTAGTTGAGTTGCACTAGTGTAAGTTGTTGGCATGATGCATAGTTGATCTGCTATTGGGCGATGGCCCTGGACAATATTGTTGCCTGAGGTGTAGGGCACGTGACACCGGTGATCACCTATTTACCACACAGGTGCATGTGCAGCGTCGAGGTGTTAGACGTTGGCGGACTACCATTTTTGGATAGTCGCATCTATAGCTGGAGCGGGCTTGAGGTGCCACTCTCGGGGTGCGAGAGTGCGGGGGAAATCCAATGTCCACTACGCTCTTGATTGGGTCTATGACCATATATTCATGTAGAGAATAGTTGACATAGTTATTGGTGTAGGAGCATTAAATAAATTGTTGAATCGTATCTTTCATTATACATGGCATCATAGCATCTTGTTGCAATTCTACTCAGCCTTCTGCTGATGTTTGTTGTTTTTGCCTCAAATCCTGAGGTATGACGGCATTTCCTTATGGGATAGCTAGAGTTTTGGAGGAGGAAACGTCTTCCGCACATTATCTTAGTTTCATATTTTATTAGTTGAACTGTTCACTCCTATTATCTTTTGGACTTGTTTAGACTTTTGGACTAAAGTTGGATTCCTTTATTCCTATATGGACTGTTGAACCTTGATTATTTGTTATCTTGTTGGACATTTGCTTTGGAATCTGGTTGTATTTTAAATTCAGTCCACTTGTTGTTTGTTGTATAGTTGCTAGTTGTACCCCTCCCGGGTGAGGTCCCTTATATAGGGATAAGCCTAGGCGGGGCGTAACAATTATTGACATTTGAAAGTCAATGCTACAAAAATGAAAGGTAATGAAAATGAAATTTATTAATTATTAATTGCTTGAACAAGTTTGTTGTTAACTATTAAAATGCTTGGTGTCAATTTTTAATTGTTAATTGCTTGTTATCCATTTTTAATTTGTTATTTGTTAATTACTTCCTGCCCATTTGTTTTTAATTTTGTATATTTGTCTTGTTATAAATTATTATCAGGATTAGATTCTTATTTTAAACGTCTTAACCCTACGACAATACAAGATGAACTTCCAAATAAACAATAATAAGCTTCTAATAGTATTCCAACATCAATTCTTATTTGAGAAGAATCTTCTAAAATTCAAGGGCAAAATATCCAAATTTCTAATAGTACTTCCTCAGCTTCAAATCGAGATAAATCTCAAAAAAATATATAGAGAGAGAATCTTGAGGCATACTCGGGAAAGAGAATTCTAATTTATTTGATAACAAAAGATCTGACAAAAAGAGAGAACATACGGAGAGCATATTTGCTTAAAGGTCCAACTTAACCAATGCTTAAGAATTTTCCTCAAAGAGAAGTCTATGGAAAATTACGGAGATTTAATCCAATGTATTATGGTGAATTTGGTACTTGGTTAGAATACAGTGAAGCGAAAGATGTGTGCTTTTGCTTATATTACTATCTTTTCAATCTAGAATTTAAGAGTACAAGATTTGGTCATTGTGGCTTTGTTAGGATTGGTTTTGAACGGAACAAAAATGATAGAATCAAGCTTCATGTGGGAGATCCTAGCAACATTCATAGGAAATGTTATGAAGCTAGGCAAGACTTGATGAACAACAAAAAGCACATTGACATTGTTCTTTTCTAATATTTCTAAACAGCCAAATGTTGATTATCATCTCTGGTTGAAAGCATCTTTGATGTGTACAAGACATCTTTTGCGGAATGGACAACCTTTTCGAGGTCATGATGAGTCAGATAGCTCTAGTCAACAAGGTCTATTCCTTGAAACTCTAAAGTTTGCTACTATGCTTAATAAAGAAATTTCTAATGTTGTTTTAAAGAATGCACCAAAGAATCACAAATTTACTACGCCATCAATTCAAAAAGATATTGCTCAAGCTTGTGCTAATTTAATAGTAAAAGCAGTCGTTGATGATATTGGAGATTATTACTTTGCCTTACTTGTTGATGAAGCTCATGATGTGTCAATGAAAGAGCAAATAGCTGTCATGATACGTTATGTGGGCAAAAAAAGATTAGTTCTTGAGAGTTTTATTGGAATTGTTCATGTTCAAGATACTACTACAAGGTCACTGAAAACAGCAATTGATCGTCTCTTTTCTAAACTTGGTTTGAGTTTATCAAAACGTCCTGGCCAATGCTATGATGGTGCAAGCAATATGTCTAGTAAATTCAATGAGCTTAAGAGCTTGATTTTGGCGAATAATAAATCTGTGTACTACATTCATTGTTTTGTACATCAATTTTATAAAGGCTACGAAACATCATAGAAAAGTTCAAGAAATTTTTAACATGCTTTAGAAGATGGCTACTGTTGTTGGGGGTTCTTGTAAGCGAAAAGATTCTCTTAGGGATAAACAATATGAGTTGATCGTCCAAAATATTACTTTTGATGAAACAACAACTGAAAGAGGTCTAAATCAAGAACATAAGTTGGGGTTCTCATTATGCCACAGTTGCAAGTGTCATCTCACCGTTCTCTCCCTTTATTTCTTTAATGAATGAAGTTGAAGAGGACTCGGATAATACTTCAGCAAGAACAGAAGCTGCCTATATTTCATATATGATGGATAGCTTTAAGTTCGGATTCTTGTTGCATCTATGCATCTTATCGTGGGGATCAGTTTTGAGTTATCACAAGCATTACAAAGAAAAGATCAAGATCTCGCAAATGCAATTGCTTTCATTGGGGTAGTGAAGCGTCGATTGCAAGACGTAAGAGATCATGGCTTTGATAGTTTGCTCCAATAAACTATTGATTTTTGTAACAAACATAAAATTATAGTTCCAAATATGGAGGAGACCTATTGTCCTAAAGGAAGATCAAGGCGTATAGTAGAATTAGATACCTTCTCCAACTACTTTAAGGTCGAATTATTCAATCAAGTGATAGATAGTCAGCTTCAAGAGTTGAATGGCCGTTTTGATAACGTCAATACAAGCTTGATCAAGTGCTTGAGTTGTCTTGACCCACGTGAGAAGTTTGCCTCCTTCAATACGCATAAATTGATTGAATTTGCTATATTCCATCCTTTGGAGTTTGATGAGTATGTGGATCTCCCTTTTTTTTTTCTTTAAGTCTTAATAATTTTATGTTGATGTAAGAAGTTATGATGATTTTGCTAATCTACAAGGAATCGGTGTACTTGCTCGAAAGATGATTGTGAAGAAAAAAGATTTTGCTTAGTATTAAATTTATGTTATTTTGTAGAACATATATAAAACTTAGTATTAAATTTAAATTGTGTCTTTTATTATTTTTTAAAAGGGATAACGTACAATTTGGTCCCTCAAATATAGTCGAGTTTTCATAGTGGTCCCTCAGAAAAAAAACGCGGTCAATGTGATCCCTCTAAAACATGACTCAGGCAAAATAGTCCTTGACATGAATGTCAACAAGTATCAAAACCCGGCTATTTTGCTCGGGTCATAACTATTTTGCCCGAGTCATATTTTAGAGGGACCACATTGACCAATTTTTTTTAGGGATCACTATGAAAATCCGGCTATATTTGAGCGACCAAATTGTATGTTATCCATATTTAAAAAGTGACTGCACTACTCAAAAATCCTGAATCCGCCACTGTCCTAGCTGTGAGCAAAAACGGTGGATGGTGCGTGGACATTTTATATGGATGCACTAATCCATGCACTAAACAAATAATATATATAAATTCATCTGTTATCCTATCTTGTTTTATCCTACGCATGTTGTTTCACATAATAGAGGGAAATAATAAGGGATGAATTTATATAATTTTTATTTGTTTAGTGCATGAATTTGAAAAAAAATAGAATTAGAAAAATATAAAATTAATATTATAATCGATGTACACCGGATCAATAAGAATTTTATCACATCCTCTCTTTAATATCCTATCTGAATGCAAGTCACTTTTTCTATTAGGGGGAAATGCCTTATTTAGTCCATCAATTATCGTGTATTTTTTATTTTGGTCCCTCAACTAAAAATTCAGTCACATGAGTTCTCAAATTTATTCACCGTTATCACTTAAATCGTCACCGTCGACTCTCGTTAAAATTATCCAATGTGTCAAAGGTTACGTGTATTAAAATGTTATCGCATTTTTAGTTGAGGGACCAAAGTGAAAAAGATGCAATAGTTGAGGGGCTAAATAAGGCTTTTTCCCTTAAAGCTATTTTATGTTTCATTCAAAATTTAACAGTATTATAATGATTGATTGACAGGAGAGACTAAATTATTGACGATTGAAAATTTAAGAACTCGAGTGATCGGATTTTTAGTTGAGAGACCAAAGTAAAAAATACGCAATAGTTGAAGGACTAAATAAGGCATTTTCCCTATTATTAAAAAAAACATATCCTATGTTATACTTAATTAGTAAACCAAATGAATCATTATATCTTATTGAAAGGAATCATAATATCTTATTATCATAATAGTGTATAAGATGCTTATTCAGTATCTCAAACATGCCCTCAGTGTGCTATTGATTTGGTCCTTGGAAATTGATCTTTACAGTATCTGCAATGCCCCACCAAAAAATAACTAGTGGAAGATAGGAATATACCCAATTTCCGTGCTAGCAATATAATTTAGAAAGAACATTCAACAACAAATTATATCTCTATGTTCATGAGCATATCTGATTGCAATTACAAGGCAAAAATATTATTTACTTGGGAAATTACGGATTCATTGATCGATCAAATCACATTCCAGTGGCAGCTTTGGATGCTTCTTTTAGTGCCTTCATGATCTCCTCTGCAACAATTCCCTTGTTTGTGTAGACAATAAGAGGGCTCTCTCCTGGAACAATGTCTTCCTTCTGGTAGCTCCCTGCAGTTCTTTGTAACTCTTCAGAACCCTTCTCCACAATCCCTTCCATGATCAATGTCTTGTGGTTTCCTGATATCAGCTCCTCATGATCTGTATCACCTCTCTCTCCAAGAATCACATACATGTTTGTGACACTTAAACCCCAGCGGACGAATAAGTACCTAAGGAAATTCATCAATACAAGACCTGTATTAGTCGCCTACGTGCAAATTCATCAACTTTGTTGTCTAACCTCTTGATCTAATACAAGAATTGCTTTCTTTCAAAAAAAATCAACTTTGTTGTCTAGAAAACTTAATTGGATATATAAGAAAACTTAATTGGACAATAAGAGGGCTCTCCCTGAGTGTAAGCCGGCATACAAACCCTAGCAACAACAATTTTTATTTTGTAACTTGGAGAAGATTGGAACACAAGACCTGCTTTGATGCCATCTTAATTTTTTCACCAATAAACCCTAGCATTTATATCACTACAAAGAGAAGTATGGAAGAGCATAAAATTAAGACATATCCCTAGCATAAACCAAAAACCTACCAGTCAATTTATCTAAAATTATGTGAAGTTTCTTATGCGAATCTTGGTTTATGAAAGAGAAATTGCATTTATATACTCATACCTCAATGCTTGAGACCGAGATGCCAGCAGAGGAATAACCTGCAACCTGGTAGCATTCCTGCAATACATGAGATGGCATCGTAGTCCTCGCATTCTAAGCTTCTGACGGAGATCATCAACTGGCATCGCCTGGAGCAGTAACCAATTCAGGATGCCATTCAAAAGAAAAATACAAGGAAGTTTTACTTCTCTACAATTGACACAGTTATACCTTGGTTGTATCCTTAACTATGAATGAAACACAGTGAGGATTGCTAGAATTAATATCTTCCACTATGATGCCAGTAGACTTCTCAGATGCCTTATCATCTTGAACACCTTGTGAGTTCATCAACTTTGTCAATGTCCTCTTCACACCACCATAGCCCCAGCGATACTCAATGTGTGTGGCATAGTCAGGGTCTGCACAAAACTTCCCTTCTGCATCCATGCACTGAGCAGTGCCTGGATAGTACACTTCACTTCCACTGCTGCATATCAGAGCATCAAAATCTGTATGTGGAATCTTTGCCAACTTCAACAAGTTCAGAGCTTCTGAGATGGACATAGCAGTTGAGAGAGCAAAGCCCGAAATCCTCGACATCTGAGAGTCTGATCTAATAGCCTTAAAGACCTCCTGTATCACCTGCAGCATTTTCTTATCAGGAGCTCCACTGCTATCATAACAATCAGCAGCTATGACAAATAGCCGTCTTCGCCTTCGCAGAAGAGGATACTTGGGAATAGCAGCTCCTGAAGCCTCATTTTGCTTGTTGCTGTTGATAATGGCCTGTGGTTCAGGTGTCTGTTTCTTTATCTTGCTCAAAATTCTCTTGACTTGATCTTGCAACTCCAGGTCACTCTTTCCTGCTGCAACTTTCTCTAGCTCAACCGGGTCATATTCTAGGGAGGCAGTGGGAGAGCTCCTCTCACCGTCGACTGAAAGCCTGAGTGATGACTCTTGTACATCTGTCAAGGAGTCTCCAAATGACTCCTCGACAAACATATCATCCATAGGAGTGTCCGTCTTCCATTGTGGATGCCTCATCCTGCAAGCAGCTACTCGAGTAAGATATGTTCTGCAGTGCTCAGGCCATGAGAAGAGATGGATGTTTCGCCACCCATTTTTCCTGCATTCATGCCATAGGTTCTTCTCTGAAACTAGTTTCACTAGTGCATCAGCTATGGCTTTTTGATCATGAGGATCTACTAGCAACCCGTTGTTCAATGCCTGATGATACATGAAAACTGATAAGAATTATGCCGATCATTTGAATTGTGTTATATTTCATGTAAGCAGCCTTTAAGCTCTAAAACTGATATCTAAGGGTGCATTTGACAAAGAAAAAGAGGAAACTTGTTTACCCTTTGAATATCAACAGGACCTCCATTTTTTGTGGCCACCATTGGGAGTCCATGTGCAGCCGCCTGAAGTTTGTACATATTTAGATGATTAGTTGTCAAAGATTGATCAAGCTAATTGTTTAGACAAATAAAAAACGCACACACCTCAATTAAGGTAAGACCAAAAGGCTCAACTAGAGCTGGATTAATGAAAACTCCCTGCAACAGAAACAAGTTGCATTTAGCTAGGCATAATTAGCAAAATCAGTAATCAAGGTTCACAAAATCCATAATTGACCTTTGTTTTTGCAGCAAGCCTGTAGATTTCTGGAACATCAGACTGCTTATGATGCTTGGGGTAAGCCACAAGTCCATATAGATCATACTTATCAATCAGCTTCAACACTGTTATTAGGACACTAGCATTACCACCAGACATCTCATCTATGTCATCTCTGTTCCCCATAATTAAGGTCTGCATAAAAGAAGAAAATTTACCAAGAAAGCTCTCCAACTACTGAAGAAAAATCATGACAATTACTAAAAAAAATATTTTTGTCCTCAAAAAGAACTATTTTTTCTGATTCATATAACATTTATGATTTTACATAAGTTGTAAGGAACAGTTTCTAAAATAGAATTGCCATTATGACAGAAAAACCATCAGGATTAAAGAGCAAAATGGTTTTACAAGATTAGCCAGCTCCCTTAATGAGCGGCATTCTCCGAAGGCTTTCAAGAGGGTGGTGATGTTCTTCTTAGGGTCAGGTCTCGATAAAGCCAGGATCATAGGCTTGTGAGGATTCGTAAAGAAACGCATAACCTGCAGAAATGGTACTTCGTCTTACATCCAAAGAACCAGATGTACTGTAAAAGTGATTTGGATTTGTATCATTGGAGAGTACTTACCTCAGCCCATATAGGTGGAACTGATCTAGGTGAAGCTCCATCTGCCCCAATAAGATCCTTTAAATCTCCATCAGCATCAGCTGTGTCTTCCTGAATTGCTACATTGCTAAAATCCATGCCAGGAGGAATAACCTGCATATTCAAATTGCCATCAAATGTTAATCTGCAATTTTAATTTCTCAAGACCACTGTAATCTGAAACCATGTAAAGTGACAGAAGATGGATTATCTAGATTGAGACTTGAAATAAGTAGCTAAATGTTCAAATTGAGAAAAGAAGTGACTCAGTTAATCTGGTATCCAACTATTTGTCCTCTTTTCTAGAGCACATTAAATTATTTTTCATCAAACATACTTGCTCTTTCTGATTATAGAAAAACCTATCACTTCAGTGGCATGAAGTAGTGAAAAAAATTCAGTCATACAAATCCAACCAATGTCTTAACCAAATGTTAATTGGTTGTAATCAACTTGTAGAAAGATGAGAAGTCTACTCTAATCTACAATTGAACCATGTGACTTCATCAGTTACTTCTATTAGTACACAACCAATTTAAGGAATGAAGGGTCAAGGCGGTATTCATTTTTAATTCAGATCAGTTGATCTAGTTCATTTCATACTGCAGAAAATGTTGGAAATAGTGGATATGTGATTGTGTCCCATCACTTCAACTACAATCATTGTAACTCTAAACATTCAATTCATTGCACATAGATCATGTTATCATCTCTTGTTTGGTAATCAAGAATACTGCATGAATGCTTACCACCATCCTTGGCATATAGCGACCATGGCAATTAACACCGCGCCTGGCCCTTGCCCTCAGAATTCGCTCAAGCTTGACATCAAAACCATCATACAGTCCCCACTGCTCATCGATCTCTTGCCTTGTGCTTGTTATGACAAGCTCAGACGCATCCAAAGAGAGCTCTTCCGCTTCAATGCGCCTCATTATCTTATATGTTGCATTGATATCCTTCTTCGACTGACGACCCTGCTTAAGAAGTTGTTCCAGCTTGTTCCTCCCTAGTGAGTGGCCTGTCAGAACCATTGGAACATTCAAGGCGCCCGAAAGAAGAGCAGCAACATCACCTGCATCAGCATAATGGCCATGGATCACATAAGGCCACATGGGATGTCCTCCGCCAACCTGCTCGCCCAACACCTTTGCCATATTAAGAATGTGAGCAAGAGCTCCATCCACAAATTCTTGTAGGTAGGGCCAAAGCAGTTCTTTACGCAGATACTTGTCCCTTGGACCACAAGGTATACGAATGATATAGGCTCCAGCGCTCTCACCAACATCATTGCCCTCTGCATCATAAGAACCTGAGGTTAACATCTCTGTTGGCTCCCCGTAGCTCCAGTCAACATCAGGGGATGCTATCTGACGAGTGAAAAGGTCAACCCTGTAGACCCCTGGCATCATAGATAGTGCTCGGGCAAGCTCCACCACATACTTTACCTGTAAATTTCAGGCAACTGAAAATGGAATGACAATTTCACTTCAAAAATAAAAACAAAAGAAGACATGGAAATGATATTCTTATTACCTGACCACCTGTATCTGAGTCGCGGCCTAATTCCATATTTTCTCCACGAACTAGGCCATGTAAGCTAACAAATAATGATGAAAAAGGATTAATTCAAGGAATTGATGGAAGATTGTTACTAAAGATGACACTTGCCAAATTACAAGAGAATAGCATCTTCTTTATCAGAAAAGAGGTTTATAACGAAGTTTGTCTCTTGGAATACAATTCCTAGTGAATTTATGCCTCATGATGGTGATGTCTCAGCAGCATTATGCAGGCAAAAGATTGCATTTTTAAGAAAACACTGCAAAAAGAATGTTGTGAAGATGAAATGAAGCCACTGAATGTTACAACTATGTGAGATCCCCTTCTTCAATCTCCACTACATTCCTTGGAATACCAGTTCGAATGAGACTCGCGGTTCCATTCTTCGGAAATTCAAAGCTTTGATGATCTGGCATTGGAAGATTTGGAATGAAAGGAACGGCCATTGTTTTGAAGTTATCAAACATAATGTTTACGATATAGTGATAGAGGGTGTCGTCCTCTTTAAGCACACGTTGAACTTAGGATAGTCCTCTTAGTGTTGGTTTCTCACTGTACTTCCTTTTGTGTTTTTGTAGCCCCGTCCCCTTCTCACCTTAACTTGTATTTTTCAACTCTCTTGATAAATGCAAGCTTATATTTTCAAAAATAAAATAAAATCTATTAGATATTGAAAGGTACTTATAGGAGACAGAGTTACATATCAACATTAATATTTGAAAGTGTGATTGAAGAAACATTTAGTCAGATCATATATGAACACAATGGTAGTTCAGAGATGTAACAATTTTCTGAAAGTAACCAGCAAATGACATAGATTGGTTCTTTATCCATGACTAACATGTATCATTCCTCAGAGCATTTGTTGGTTATGAACTTATGAACATTTGTTTCTCAAATTACAGGAAATGTACTTTTAAAAAAAGTATTGATGGATTAATAAACTTGAAAATTTATGGGTTTGGAAAAAGCAATGTAGATTCCATGTGTTTGGGAATAATTCTTTAAATCAATAGAACTCCACAAAAAACCTTTGAGAATGGCATAAGTAAGACTATTTTTCAGCAATAGTAACAAAAAAGTTTGATGAAGTTTTTGCATATAAACATGTAAAGGCTAATACAAGCACAATTTGCTTAAGAGAATGACAGATTATCAATTGCTTTAAGAAGTGTTAAAGAATATAAAATGCATTGATTGGTCTCTTTCCTAAGAGCTTAAGCTTTTAGGAAAGTTGGTCATCCAATCAAATTTAACATGGGAGCGGAAGTCCTGGGTTTGAATCCTCCTAGCGTCAATATTAAAAAAAAATAGCTCCCATCTCAATTAAGTCAATCCATTTGTTGGGCTTTGGTCATTCTCCTCAAGTTCACCCGCCCACAAGTGAGGGGGAGTGTTAAGAATATAAAATGCATTGATTGGTCTCTTTCCTAACTGCTTAAGCTTTTAGAAAAGTTGGTCATCCAATGAAATTTAACAAGAAGCATATACCTGATAAGCACAATGTAGAGCTTTTTCTCCTTGTTATCATCAGACCAGACCTGGATATCAGAGATGTTCCTCTGGAGCATCTTTTTTGGTGTCTCAATATGCAGCAGTTCACCCACTATATCACCCTTTTCGCCTTCTGAGAGATCTTCCGACATGTCGTCGGTGGCATCTCTTCGACCTTGCTCCTGTTCCCACCTCCGGTTTGCCACCCTTTGAATATCCTCCCATTCCAACTACAAATTAGTAGTTCAATTTTCAGTAAGCCTCATTGTTAAATTTGAAATATGAATCCATTGGCACTATGAGTCATGATATTAAGGAAGCTAACAGAAAACTTTCAAAACAACTCGAGCAATAGCAATATGCTAAAAGAAAATTAAGACTTCTCAAGAAGAACAAAAGCTTCGTCACAAGAGAGAAAGATCAAAGAAAAGGAAAGAATAATTCTTACTTTGTTAACTTTAATTCTGAAGATTGCCATCACTCAATTCAATCTTAAACTATTTTATTAAAATCCAATTTTCCTGTTTCAAGTCAATAAAAAATTACATTTAAAAAATAGATATGCATAAGAAAAAGTTCCAATTCTCTTTCCTCCCAAAACAAACAAACCAATCAACAAAATTAAGAGCAATTAGAAGAAAAAGGAAGAAAGTGCCCAAATCTGTAAGTACACGCGAAGTGGAAAACACTATATGAAATACAACACAATAAGACAGAGCAACCAAAGAAGGGAAAAAACTGCGAAGAGATGCAAGCCGCCTGGCCCCGTGGCCGCCATGCGCTCACCTGCTTCTTCTTCCGAGTAAGGTGCCATATGCGCCAGCACATATTCTCAAGCCTCGTGTTCCTCTCCCGTGAGTTGCGCGTCGCCACCACTTTGATCCACGTCCGGTGGAGGTCACTCTCGTCGACGCCGGTCACCACCTCCTCCACGAAGTACTTAGTAGGATTGAAGTGAACGCCACCGCCGCCGTCCCTCACGCTCACCACCGGTGCCGACGACGCTTTCTGCTCGTCCGCCATCGCCCCGCCGCTGTCGAGTATCGCCTCCAGGTACCCATTGATCCATTCGTTTCCCGCCATGGACGCCACTCTCGATCCAATCCGCTAACTCAAACCCTCGATTAAAGGTACCTCTTTTATGCATAAAAATTCAAGCTTTAGTCGAAAACTTCAAGTGCAATTCGTCGAAAAAGGCTTACACTTCCGCTCAAAAAGAGAAGCTTCCATTAATATTCATTTAGAGAGAGCACGGAGAACTGGCTCTCGCCTCTAAAATGGCAGCAAAACTGATTGCTTTCCTGTCGAAGAATGTACCACAACCATACTGCTGCGCTGGTAGAATTCCCGTCCGTTTCTCTATAAAAGGAAAAAAATAGTGAACGGGAAAGCTGAGGCGGAAAGAAGCAACATTAGTTTTTTGCTGCAACAAACTCACAAAGTTGAGATCTTTAGTGCAACGAGAAGAAAAGAGCGAAGGCTTTCTCGAAGTTTTACACATTATGATGGAAACATTTTTGCTTCTCTCATGAGGCGGCAGCAAATGAGAGGCCTCTCGAGAGCCGTGATGAGGGATGGATAGATAGCAGAGAAAACAAATGGGGGGAGGGAAGGTACGTGCCAAAACTAAAAGGTCGGACCATGATGATGACACGTGTCAAATGCCGATTAGTTTTCACTCCCAAGTCTCGAGATTGCACGACTCCCCATGTATTAAATGATATTTAAAAAGTTAATGACGATGTAACGCAGCATATATTTGGTCTTCTAAGTACTCTCCGTTTTATAAGTGATTTTTTAGCCGTGGGCACGTAAATTAAAAATATTATTTAATAATTTAATTTTTAATATTTTTTTCTTTTTTAAAATAAATTATCTACAGGGGTGAATCTTAAATTTTATGCTTTTATTATTATACTCCTAGTGATAAAAAAATTTTTATTAAAGATTAAAATTAATAAAAATATAATTAATACTATATTAAAAATTTAAAGTATCACTTAACATAAAATTTTAAAAAATTTCTAAAAAATCACTTATTATGAAACAGAGAGTACTAATCTCATATTAATTTTTGTCTTACACTAAAATATAAACAACAATTTTCTAAAATCGGTTTTTGGGCTAGAAAAATTTCAAATCCGAATTTTTGAAATCAAAATTCTCAAAATATACTCATTTTACCTTGACCAAAATCTCTAATCAGAACTTTGATCAAAAATTATATATATATATAATAAAAATGAGATATTATAATATAAAAAATATATTTTCAAACTCCCTGATGCATTAAAGACTTTTGCACAAAGTCTATAAATTAAAATTAAAATTAAAAATCATAAAAAAATTGATGTAAAATATTTTTTTGAATCATAGTACATCTTTTGTATCATTAAAAAATTATTTCATGAATTAAAATATTTTATAAAAAAAATTATGAATCTATTATAGACTTTGCACAAGAGTTTTTAACTCATTAGAGACTTTTATTTATAATAATTTTTTAATTATAAAAAATAAAATTTAATTCACAAATATATATAAATAATATAAAAAATGTACTAGAGTCTATCAAAATATTTTGGACAAAAAGTATTTCAATATTTTTATTTTAAGTTTAATTTTATAGACTTTGGGCGAAAGACTCTAATGTATCAGAAGAGATTTTCACCCAAAGTCTATAATAATTTTATAATTCAAAAAAAAATTAATTAATAAAATATCTTTTTTTAAATACAAAAGATTTGTTGTGGTTAAAAAAATATTTTTCATCAAAATATTTCATAATTTTTAATTTAAATTTAATTTTATAAAATATAAAAATCTCTAATGAATTAAAATGTTTGAAAATATATTTTTTAGACTTTAATGCCCCAATTTTATTATAAATTTTTTATAAATTAAAATTATTTTTAAATATATATATATATATATATATATATATATATATTTAACCAAAGTCTCTAACTGACCCAAGGGTAAAATGAGTATCAAATTCACTAGGTTTTAATTTTGAAAATTTTGACCCCCAAAATTCGGATATGATAATTTGTCTCTCCCAAAATTCGGATATGAGAATTTTTCTCTCTCAAAATTCGGTTTTAAAAAATTCCTTAAATATAAATTCAATATATAATTAATAATTTATTTAATTGACAATACAGGCATTTGCCATGTCATTTAAATAGTATATTTTAAATAATAAGAATCCATGTCATTTTCCATCTTAATTATCATCTAAATTAAATATTATTAATATTAATTAATTCCTCCTTCTCACACTTCTTTTACTAATAAACCATCAGCAATTTTCCAAAATTAAATTGTGGGAAAGGAAATTCCTAGATTCAGAATATATAACCTAACTAGTTGAAGATTTTGGCCCGAGACTAAAATGGATATCAAATTCATTAGGTTCTAATTTTAAAAATTTTGATCTTTAAAATTCGAATCTGAAAATTTTACTCTCCCAAAATCCAGTTTAAAAAAAAATTCCTGCTAAACTATTTCCTTTATTTTCTTTTCCCAACTCGATCTTCCACTTCTTTCAGTGCTAAATTAAAATATATTACTAATTAATGAACTTCTTTCTTTCTCTTATGAGCTTTAAAACATTGAATTAATTATACGTTCATATATCACTTTAGGATTGTATATTTATAGCTGTCACTTCAGTTTCATATGATGCCCTTAATAATTAAGCATTATATATGATAAATTAAAGTTTTTAATTTAAAAATTATTTTTAACTCTTAATTATCCAATATGAGCGGATCTAAATACTTTATATTTTTCATGATACGACAAAGCCAGAAATCAAAATCAAGAGGGCAAACTTAAAGCAACAAACAATAAATATAATTTTTAAAAGATAATTTATTATAATAATATAAAATCAATAAATATGACAGTGACGGTGTGCATGACTGTGATCATGTGTGGGCGAAAATTATAGTTGTTTTTGAGTGAGGCTTAAGTGTAAGAATAAAAATGCATCACAGTGTGAGCGCAAGAATGAGACAACGCAAATAACGTCAAAAAAAGAGGAAAAAAAAAAAAAAAAAAATTAAATTGGACTTAACAACTTTACTTATTAATTTAAAAATATAAAAATAATAATGTAAAAAAATGATTTTAAATAGAAAAAAAAGAAAAATATTATATATATATATATATATTAGAAAATTCAACTTTTGCCCTATATAATAAAATAATTTAAAATTTGAAAGTGGGAGGCAATTGCCCCCATCCCCTAGCTCCACCCGTGATGATACACATATCCTATATTGTATAGAACTGATTGATTCCTAAGTTTTAGAACTAGATCCTTCTCTATTGGAACTTGAAATTGAACCCTACTTGAAACCTGTGGTGTAGTACCGATTCCAGATATCTTGTTGGAACTTATTTATTTACATGTTCCATGGTATAGGTTCCAACAGGTACCCTATTCGAACATATACCATGGAACCTGTAAATGAACATGTTTTAATAGGGTACAGGTTTCAGGATATATCTTTCGGGTATCGATTTTGATTTTGATTTTGATTTGGAGTACCCGATGTATTAGACCTAGAACTTGAACAGATTTTAACCCGTTCTTTAATTTTTATTCCGGATCCTACTAGTTTTGAGTCTATCTGGAATCTAACTAATTTTTAGGTCTACCCAGAAACAATATTCTTTGTAGAGCGCGCATGATGTTGTTGTATAAGTTAATTAACTGCATCACAGTAGGCCTGTTTCCATTTGAAACAATAACAAGAAGAGAAATATTAGCGCATGGTGTTGTCAATATATAATTATATATTTCTTGTCTTCTTTTCCTCTTGGACTCAACTTTTTTCATTGAAGATATATATATATATAGCTAGCTGAAGAGCTACTCCATGAATTAAATTAAATAAATGGGCATATTCCATTACAAGATGAGCATCTCAAATGCGATCGACATGCTACAGTGGTTGACGGCTCTGCGTCCGTTGGTTCTTTTCTAAGAACATATCTTGTGGTGCCCACTTGTACATGCGATAGAAGATGAAGCAGGCAAAGCTTATCCTGTCAACCTTGATGTTACAAATGGAAAACACTTTCAGCGGCGCCATTGGTGGTGTGCGAGAGTACAGTCAAGTTCCACTCATATCAATGAATAATTCTCCATGGCATGACTACATCTGGAGCTCTAACCATGTATACTTTCGTTTTGTATTGAAGTGGAACCATTAGCATTATGTATATATATATATATATATATATTACAGGTGGAAAAGAAAACAATAAAAAATATAATAATATATCTGTTCGTTGATGCTAATGTATGCGGTGGCAAAGCATCATCCGGATTCCTTGTTACCACCATCGACCAATCGATATCTTTAATAGCAAGCCCCTGTCTCCATTTGTTTCTTACCTGCACATGCCCTAGCTCACGCAGGGCTCAATCTGAGCCCCTTGATGTATCCTTGAGCCATTGGTTAGCCATCGACCGTTCAAATGTCAAAGTGACTTGCATGATCAATGGCTCTCCGGTCCTGAGAAGACTTGGATCAAGGGCTTAGATCGACCGTTCAATTCTCTCTTCTATAATCTATATCTGGATTGTTGATCGATCTTTTGTTTTAAGATAAGGTTTAATTAAATCATCTAATCAATAAATCAATGTTCTCTTCAATATATTTTTTTTGAAACTTTTTTTGTTTTTCAGCAAAAACATATATGTGTGTGTGTTTTCTCAAAATTAACAACTTTAAGTTCTATATGTATTTCTCAAAAATAAAAACAGATATATAACACGTATTTTCTATTATTTTCATCTATGATATTGTAATAAGATAAGAGTATAATTAAGACCCACTTTGATGAAGCTTTCAGATTAATTAATCCTTAAATTAAACTAAATGTAATTAAAACATATATACATTAAAAAATTGAATTAATTTTTTTCAAGAATACAATCAAAGAGATAAATTCAAATAATTAAATTCCCTTATAGTTAGTTTAATTAGATATTTATCTAATTAATCACAAACTAAGATTGATGAAATATTCTTTAATTTCTTCGCCATATCAAATATAAAAGTACGTAGACAAAAACTTATAAATGATTAATTAATAAAAAATTATAAAAATGACAGATTGCATAACTAATAAATTATATATATATACTCATAATAAATAAATAAAATAAATATCAAAAATTTAACAATAGTATATAATTTATTAGTATTAGTTTATATGTATTTATATATTACATGAAGGATGATAGATGATCATTGAGTGGCTCTGGCATCTGGGCTTGGTTTGGATTGGCCTCAACAGGCTTAATTTCTTGTCTAAATTTGGCACCAATTCGAATTCAGGTTTGAAAATTTTCCAAACTCCCTAAGATGATTATGTTATTTTTCTATCGTGATGCATTAATTAATGTATAAGCTCATTCAAAGTTTAGTCTTTATATGGATCCACATATTAATATTTGTTATAGATAATTTGGTGCAGATATGAATTTGTGAAGGTGGATTATGGTATAGATATTTATTTTTTTGCATTATTCGTTTCAAATTCAATTTGTTGTCATCCTGAAATAGGACTCTATAGCTCAAAAGAAAAACACCCTAATTTCAAGTTCTTGAGTCATAGCTAGTACAGGTGAGGCGTGCACGACTGATACTCCACTGCCTTCTCTACCCGTCTGATGGGTGATCTCTGACCTCTTTTAATTTCCAAACTGATTTAAAAAATAAATCATAGCTAGTACACATCTATGTCAAATTAATTTATAAATTAATACGTTGAAGAAAAAAATCATCAATTAAAATGATCAACTTGATCGAAGCTGATTCAATTCATGATGAAATTGTATGAACAAATCCTTTTGGGATAACAATTTTAAAACTAACTCTCCGTATAACTTTTTGCCAAAATTTGTATGAACGAATACAAATACCCATCATTATCTCCTCTTTTCCTTCTATCCCATGTTCATTTGTTTCCCCTTCCTTATTCTTCCTTTCCTTATTGCATCCACCGTCAGAGGTCGCCCCTCGCCCCTCGCCCCTCGCCCCTCGCCCCTCGCCACTCCCCACCCTCTCTCACCATCAACTTCGCCTAAGCCCACCGCCGGTCGATTGGGGATGAGATTGCCACCTCCACAATGATGGCCAACATGGCCAGAGTGGCTGCAAGAACGTTGTAGTCGACAGTGGGCCATCGTGGCTAGAGTTGCAACGCGCCAATGCCACGCAGGCCAATGGCCGCTACCCGACCAATCTTACGTGGTCAACAGTTGCGAGCAACGTGCAGCCCCACGTCGCAATTTTGTCGACCCATCTTTGGTATCTTGTTATCATATTTTGCATGAACCAGATTCTCCTTTTTCTTGTAAATCATCCGCAACACAAACAAAAATCACACAATCAATATACTAGTGCAGGGTGTTTTTTCTTCGTCCCGAGTTGTTGACTCTGTCGACGGATTATCTCAAGTTGTCGACACCCTGGACAGGTTATTCCGGGTTTTCCTCGGTTGTCAACATCTAGGGTGAGGTGCGTTATCTTTGTCCCTTGTTGTTGGCATATGAATAAGTTGTTCCTAAGTTGTCCTGGATTGTTGATATCCATGACGGGGTGTGTTGTCTTTGTCCCTTATTTGTTGGCATATGGACGGGTTGTGGAAGTTGTCTCGGGTTGTTGAAACAGACAAATTTTTCATCAAATGAATTGGGTATATCAATGAGGACAATTTTATCTAAAAAAATTATTCTCTTGACTAGATTTTTTTTAACTTATAAGGAGGGTCAATTTTTAAAAACACTTATTCCAAAAGGTCATATATAAAAATGCCCCTTAATTCATCGGGTTGGTCTCTCTTTTTTCTGTAGATAAGGGCCAAAGATTGTAACATATTAATTAATACAATAAAAAAAAACTTAAAATTTCCCTAAAAAAAAACTTAAAACTCAAAAAACATATTAATTATGATATAGTGTAGAAATTGATAATAAGAAGAAGATTTTGATGGGAAGCAAAAATTGATGAGTTAACACACTATATGATATAGAGAAATTGATGGGAATTAAGGTGATGATGACATAGTTGATAAAGTGGAAAATAGATGTAGAAAAAATGTATAGTAAAACTTATAAATATACTGTGAATGTTGTATAAATTACTATTTTTAAAAAGAAAAATGGCCGAATTTGTCTCCAAAGTATTGAAAAAAGTACAAATTTGCACATCAACATATTTTTTTACCAAAATTGCCCTCAACGTTACATAATTGAATTATTTTTGTCCTTCTCATTAACGAAAGTCCACGTCAGCAAACGAAATCCCACGTGGTAAGTGTAGCTCTGCCACATAAGATGCCACGATGAAAAATGACACATGACAATTATGTACTAACAAGGGCAATTTTGGCCCAAAATATATTTAAGGGGCAAATTTGCATATTTTTCAATACTTTAGGGGCAAATTTGCACATTTTTTAATACTTCAGGGGCAAATTTAATTATTTTTTCTTTTATATATTATTATCATTAATGTGGTTTAATTAACACATACACTACTAGAAATAGGTTCTTCAGCAACGGCCACTCAAGTCGTTGCAATTTGCAACTGCGTTCTTACGGTCGCTCAAGCCATTGCCGATGTGCTGTATCTGCAACGATTTTATTACGGTCGCTCGAGCCGTTGCAGATATATAATCACATTAGCAACGACTATGGTATTCGTCACTCTTGAGTCGATCGCGCGCTCGCGGCGCGAAAATAAAATACTTATTAGTAACGGCGTTTTAACGGACAAGTGAGCCGTTGCTGATGATGTTACTTATCAGCAACGGCTTTCTAACAGACGAGTGAGCCGTTGCTGATAAGTTTATATAGGTCGAGCGATCGCGCCTGCCCCTTCCTCCTTCTTCTTCCTCTTCCTCTGCTGTCACCGCCTCCTGCCGCTGCCGACGTCGTCGCTTGCTGCAGCTGCCGACGACGCCACCCCTTGCTGCCGCTGCCGACGCCGCCGCCCCGTCCTCGTTTGATCCAGGTATTTCTCATCGCCTTCTTCCTCTCCATTCACTGTAGATCCGGTTGAAACCCTATATCTAGGGTTTCGGTCGGCGATCGGATCATTGTCTAGTGTATGGACACTAGACTCCGGCGTCGGAAATCAATTAATTAATTATTTTTTAGATTAATTGTTTAATTTATAGATTAATTGTTTAATTTATAGATTAATTGTTAGATTAATTTTTAGGGTTTAGATTAATTTTTATATTAATTGTTAGGTTCAGATTAATTTTTAGATTAATCTTATGTTTTAGATTAATGGTATGTTAATTAGTTAAAATAAATGCTATCTTTTAGATTAATATTAATTAGTTAAAATGTTAATTAGTCCGAAGTCGTCCTCAATGGACTCGCGCCGGAATTGTCCACTTTGGACTCGCGTCGGAATTGTCCACTATGGACTCGAACTGACTCAAAATATTTAGAAAATAATCATCCCTCCGACGAGTTGATACGTTTCACGTACGCATCGACGAGTCGGATATGATTTAGCAAAACCTTAGATTCGTTCAGGGGTTATATGTTCGTGTAAAAAAAGTAGATGATCTTTTATACCACTACTAGAAAAATGGGCATCAGCAACGGCTGATGCCATTGCTGAACCGTTGCTGAAGAGCATCAGCAACGGCCGGGCCGTTGCAATAGAGCTGTGATAGAAACTCGCGTTGCTGATAACTTAGCGACGGATCGGCAACGGCCGGAGCGGCCGTTGCTAACAATATTATCAGCAACGGTTTTGCCACTGACATGGAGCCGTTGCTGATAACATTAATAGCAACGGCCGCTGAGTCCGTAGCAACGCCGTTAGTAAAATCCCGTCACTAAGTCGTTGCTGTAGGTCATCAGCAACGGCTTTCCCACGGACGGCCGTGGGAAAGCCGTTGCTGATGATGTGAACCTGGTAACGAAAAAATTTAAAATTCCAAATTTCCATTGATACATTGATACATTATCTGATACATAACTCACACACCCATACACTCATACACACATTCATTCACACATCACAAACACACCAAGATATACATCAAAATAATTATATTTATATTGCTAATTATCCACGATAGTATAAAAACAATTCAAATGCAAAATTGAAGTATCAATATCTCAGTAACAAAGTCAATATAAATTAAACAAGTTCAATATCTCAGTAACAAAGTCAATATAAAAAAAATCTCACGATGACGATGGAGGATGGCCTGGATCATATGGCGGGGTCTGGAGTGCTTGAGTGTACACCGGCGTGGACTGACTCGTGGACGATGGATTAGATGATGCCGAAGAGATGCCTGCTTCGGGATGACCTGACATGTTGCGTAGCATAGCATGTATATCCGCCATCATCTGACTCTGGCGCTCCATCATCTCAGTCTGACGCGCGACCGTGTCCTCTAGAGTCCTTATTCTGCTACTATGATCATAACTGGATCTAGAGGTGGACGGTCGCTCACCAGCGATCGGAGGGGTCGGTGCCCCAAGTGGCCCTAATATGGCTCGCGCATGACCACTATCTGCAAAGCCATATACGCGGCCATGGTCCCAGCCACCTGCGGCCTCGACCCACGATGCTACGTCAAAGTCCTCGGGGGTACCCCCGCGCTGCACCACCGTCTGGCTGTAGGTCTCCTACTCGAGTTTGATTTTTTGTTTAATATTTATCATAAAACTTAAATTATAAATATATAATGAATAATTTAAATAAATATATAGTTACCATAATGTATGCAGCGCGGTTGTCGATGTACTACCCCGTCCCATGTGCTCGACGGTGAGTCCGCTCAAACACCGCCATCGGGGAGGGTCGCTGGACAGTCCCATCATCCGACACCGTCGTCTACATTTACAAAACAAATACATTAATTAGTACACATAGTAACAAATAAAATATATAATTAAAAGATATACTTACCATACGGTTCGCGTGCACTGCAAATGCAACAGAGCCGACGGTGTGACGCGCTGCTCCCCCCGACATGCGATTTCTAGCCGCATTCCGAGAAACCTTCTGCCATCGATCCGTCGACCATATTCCCACGAGCTGGTCCTATATATCCGGAGTAATCCAACCGGGGCCGTATCCCCGAGTCTCCGCGATGTTAGTGGTCCCAGCTCGGGCCATCGCTTGGGACCGAGCCTGCCCCAGCTGCCCGTTGTACCTTGCCCGGGAAATAGCCTCCCAGGCAGCGTAAATGAAGGGCCTTTGGTCCTCGGCCCATGTATAGCGAGCCTGCAAAATAATAATATCAGTACCAATATTAATCATCATGCATGTAAAAATAATAATAATACATGCCTCAAACTCGCGCCATAACATGTCGACGTGCTCGCTAGGCACGTGAGACCACGTAGGCCATGCCCCGTGCATGTATCGTCGAATAGTAGAAGAAATGCTCCTCGGCACTTCTTCTTGCTCGAACCTGCACAACAAAAATAAATTTCAATATTATATTATGATATAATGAATTTGTAATGATTCTGTGGCTGGTGGAGGCTGGTGGAGGCTGCCACCTGTTCGGCTCGCGTGGCCGCCTGCGTCTGGATGTACTAGCCTCGGCAGTATCATCGGCATGAGGATCAGCAACAAAAGGATCAGCAGCATGAGTAAGTGCTGGAGTCTCACCGATCGGAGACTCCGAAGCTCTCCTGCGTCGATAACCACGACCAGACATATCCGTCGAACAGACATATAATCAGATTATTGTATAAATAGTAGAGATATATTTAATAAAATATATACTTTACAATTATTCCTCATCATCTGAATAATAGTCTTCGAATTCTTCCTCTTCTTCCTCTTCTTCATCTTCTTCATCTCCAGCTTCCTCAATTTCATGATCGTCATCATCAGCATATTCAACTTCTAATTGAATTGACGTTGTGTCTGCATCCTCAAAGTATTGGAATAATACGATCTACAGTAAGATGATCATCTTCTTGATAAAAACCATGTGTCATATCAGGTATCAGCTAACTTTCTCCTACTATCGGATCAATTTTTCCTCTACCTTTTATCTTACAAACTACACGCCAATCCGCTCTATCTTTATTTTGAGCCGGATACTTCGCGTAATATACTTGTTCGGCTTGTGATGCCAATATAAAAGGCTTATTTGCTGCCAATTTCAATTTGTAATTAACCTCAACAAGTTTGTATTTTGGATGAACTTTCATGCCCCTTTCTGTTGTATCGAACCAATGACATCTAAATAGGATCACTGATTTTAAGCCGAAGTAGTGCAACTCTATCACTTCTTCCACCAGTCCATAAAAATCCATAGGTATATATCACTGATTTTGGGGCGCGTCCGAAGTGGACGATTCCGGCGCGCATCCGAAGTGGACGATTCCGGCGCGCGTTCGATGTGGACGATTTCGGCGCGCGTCCGAAGTGGACAATTCCGAAATTAATCTAAACCCTAATAATTAATCTAACAAATTAAACAATTAATCTAGATAATTAATCTAAATAATTAATTAACAATTAAAAAACAATAAAAAATTATATATAAATCTATAAATTCTGGCGTCGAAGTCAAGTGGACTCCGACGCCGGCGTACAGTGGCCGGACACACTGTCCGGCCACTGTACAAGGTCCGGCGGCGGCCATCGGCCGACAGTCGCCGGCCGAAACCCTTTAAAAAGAATTTCGGTCGGATTTCCCGTCGGCCGCAACGGGAAGAGACGGCCGGTCGGCGAGGCATACCTGAAAAAGTCCGCAGCAGCGGGAGGAGGAAGAGGCGTTGTCGGCAGCGGCGGCGACAGGCGGGAGCAGGAGACGGCGGCGGCAACAGCGGGAGGAAGAAGGGTCGGGCACGACTGCGTGCCCTATATAAACTTATCAGCAACGGCTCACTCGCCCGTTAGAAAGTTGTTGCTAATAAGTTATCATCAGCAACGGCTCACTTGTCCGTTAGAAAGCCGTTGCTGATAATTAAAATATTAGCAACGGCCCGCCTTTCCGTCAGAAAGCCGTTGCGGATAATTAAAATAATCCGCAACGGCTCGCGTGTCCGTTAGAACGCCGTTGCAGATACAAATATCTGTAACGGCTCGGGCGGCCGTAAGAATGCCGTTGCAAATAGCAACGGCTTGAGCGGCCGTTGCTGAAGACCAAGTTTCTAGTAGTGTACGACGTACAATCCTTGAATTGTTCTTGATTGGACAATTTGGGAATATAGTTATTTGTATTGCACTTAGTTTTTTTTTAACCGTTAACTCATTCTAAATTTCGACAGCATCTCTCTTGTTCTCCGATATGCGCCCAGATGATATGCTTATTCGGAGAACTGTAGGGAGATACTGCCGAAATTTAGAATGAAGTTAGCGGTTAAAAGAAATATTTAGTGCAATATGAATAAAATGAATCCCGAATGGAATATGATCATCTCACCTAAAGGCATTAACTGAAGAAATTGTCATTGATTGACAGAATCATGTCGTTCGATCGAAGTTGGATGTACGGACGTCTTGATCGTGGAGCTTTAACGAATGAGTTTCGATTAGGTATAACTTACTTCCTAAATTTCACCTATTCGAATCAAAAATTTGTTAGCGTCGATGATAAAATCCGATGTCCGTGTCGCATTTGCTTGAATGGATGATTTTTGGATCAAAAAACTGTCACTCTACATCTATATAGCAAAGGATTTGCACCAAGATATTTTCTATGGACTTGTCATGGGGAGTCACGTGAAGTCGGGACGTCGAGCAATCCTGTCGTTCAGACACATGGTGAATCTTCGTCTGTTGGTGTTTCTTCATCCAGTCAATCTAATCTATATAGATGATACTTGATAGTCTTGGGGGTCAATTCCACCTAAATGATAATGTCAATCGGCCAGTTATTGAGACGTCAGTGCCACCAGATACTACAAGTGTTGATATCACAAAAGTACAAACTGCGGTAGAGATTGAATTGCCGAATAAAGAACCTGCAGAATTTTACGAGATGTTGAAAGCTGTCGATGAATCTTTGTATGAGAATTATCCTAAATACACTAGGTTTTCGGCAATGACGCAGCTCCTAAACATCAAGACCGATTGTAATATTAGTGGGGTTGCGTATGATCGGATTGTAGGATTGATTAATGGAATGCTGCCTACTGATAACAAGTTTGAGCCAACTTTTTATAAGACTAATAAGTTGATGAGAAAATTAGGGCTTGGGTACGAAAAAATACACGCGTGCCAAAATAACTGCATTTTATATTATAAAGAAAATGTGCAGTTGGATAAATGCCCTGTATGTCAACATCCTCGTCACAAGGAGAAAAAATTGGTCTGATCGAAAAATATCTCGTTTAATGTGCTTCAGTTTTTTCCACTAACACCGAGGCTTCAAAGATTATTCATGTCGAAAAAGATGACCCCCTACATGAGTTGGCATGCAAGAAGTCGTGATGATACAGTAATGACTCATCCATCTGACAATGAAGTATGAAAATATTTGGATACATGTTATCATTCATTTGCTAGGGATACTAGAAATATCATCTCCTATACCCTCTTGTTAAAATTATAAGTTGGAGTTTGATATATGCTTAATATTGATAGATTTTCCGCTCTTGATAAAGTTTCAAAAACATTTTTGATTTTTTGATTTTCAGTCTCTTCGGATACCTACGTAGCCTGTAATGGGCTCATGCGACCTTGCGGTTTCAAATCGTAGGCTCATTGTGGCCTTTTAGTTTTGAACCAATAGGAAGGGATCACTACTAGAAAAATGGGCATCAGCAACGACTGATGCCGTTGCTGAAAATCATCAACAACAGCGTGCAACGGCTAGCGCTGTTGCAATGGAGCTGTGGCAAAAAATCGCGTTGTTGATAACTTAGCAACGACCGCTCAGGCCATTGCTAAAAATATTATCAGCAACGATTTTGCCACGGACGCAGAGCCGTTGCTGATAACATTAATAGCAACGGCTGGTGAGCCTGTAGCAACGCCGTTAGTAAAAGTTCGTTGCTAAGCCGTTGCTGTAGGTCATCAGCAACGGCTTTCGATAAACTTTTAGCAACGGCTTTCCCACGGATGGTCGTGGGAAAGCCGTTGCTGATGATGTGAACCTGGTAACGAAAAAAATTAAAATTTTAAATTTCCATTGATACATTGATACATTATCTGATACATAACTCACACACCCATACACTCATACACACATTCATTCACACATCACAAATACACCAAGATATACATCAAAATAATTATATTTATATTGATAATTATCCACAATAGTATAAAAACTATTCAAATGCAAAATTGAAGTATCAATATCCAAACAAAATAAATTAAACAAGTATAATATCTCAGTAACAAAGTCAATATATAAAAAATCTCACGATGACGATGGAGGATGGTCTGGATCATTTAGCGGGGTCTGGAGTGCTTGAGTGTACACCGGTGTGGATTGACTCGAGGACGATGGATGAGATGATACCGAAGAGATGCCTGCTTCAGGATGACCTGACATGTTGCGTAGCATAGCATGTATATCCGCCATCATTTGACTCTGGCGCTCCATCATCTCAGTCTGACGCGCGATCGTCTCCTCTAGAGTCCTTATTCTTCTACTATGATCATAACTGGATCTGGAGGTGGACGGCCGCTCACCAGCGACCGGAGGCGTCGGTGCCCCAAGTGGCCCTAGTACGACTCGCTCATGACCACTATCTGCAAAGTCATATACGCGGCCAAGGTCCCAGCCACCTGCGGCCTCGACCCACGTTGCTGCGTCAAAGTCCTCGGGGGTGCCCCCGCGCTGCACCACCGTCTGGCTGTAGGTCTCCTACTCGAGTTTGATTTTTTGTTTAATATTTATCATAAAACTTAAATTATAAATATATAATGAATAATTTAAATAAATATATAGTTACCATAATGTATGCAGAGCGGTTGTCGATGTACTACCCCGTCTCATGTGCTCGACGGTGAGTCCGCTCAAACACCGCCATCGGGGAGGGTCGCTGGACAGTCCTGTCATCCGACACCGTCGTCTATATTTATAAAACAAATACATTAATTAGTACACATAGTAACAAATAAAATATATAATTAAAAGGTATACTTACCATACGGTTCACGTGCACTGCAAATGCAATAGAGCCGCCGGTGTGACGCGCTGCTCCCCCTGACATGCGATTTCTAGCCGTGATCCGTCGACCATATTCCCACGAGCTGGTCCCATATATCCAGAGTAATCCAATCGGGGCTGTATCCCCGAGTCTCCGCGATGTTAGTAGTCCCAGCTCGTGTCATCGCCTGGGACCGGGCCTACCCCAGCTGCCCGTTGTACCTTGCCCGAGAAATAGCCTCCCAGGCAGCGTAAATGAAGGGCCTTTGGTCCTCAGCCCATGTATAGCGAGCCTGCAGAATAATAATATCAGTACCAATATTAATCATCACGTATGTGAATATAATAATAATACGTGCCTCAAACTCGCGCCATAATATGTCGACGTGCTCGCTAGGCACGTGAGACCACGTAGGTCATGCCCCATGCATGTATCGTCGAATAGTAGAAGAAATGCTCCTCAACACTTCTTCTTGCTCGAACCTGCACAACAAAAATAAATTTTAATATTATATTATGATATAATGAATTTGTAATGATTCATAATTCATGATATATTACCGCTCCCCAATCATGCTAATAAATCTACATGACTCTGTGGCTGGTGGAGGCTGCCACCTGTTTGGCCCGCGTGGCCGCCTGCGTCTGGATGTATTAGCCTCGGCAGTATCATCGGCATGAGGATCAGCAACAGGAGGATCAACAGCATGAGTAAGTGTAGGAGTCTCACCGATCGGAGACTCCGAAGCTCTCCTACGACGATAACCACGATCAGACATATCTGTCGAATAGACATATAATCAGATTATTGTATAAATAGTAGAGATATATTTGATAAAATATATACTTTACAATTATTCCTCATCATCTGAATAATAGTCTTCGAATTCTTCCTCTTCTTCATCTCCAGCTTCCTCAATTTCATGATCGTCATCATCAGCATATTCAACTTCTAATTGAATTGACGTTGTGTCTGCATCCTCGAGTATTGAAATAATACGATCTACAGCAGGAGGATCATCTTCTTGATAGAAACCATCTGTCATATCAGGTATCAGCTCATTTTCTCCTACTATCGGATCAATTTTTCCTCTACCTTTTATCTTACAAACTACACGCCAATCTGCTCTATCTTTATTTTGAACCGGATACCTTTTGTCTTACAGGTATCGGCAGCTTTCAACATCTCGTAAAATTCTGCAGGTTCTTTATTCGGCAATTCAATCTCTACCGCAGTTTGTACTTTTGTGATATCAACACCTATAGTATCTGGTGGCACTGACGTCTCAATAACTGGCCGATTGACATTATCATTCAGGTGGAATTGACCCCCAAGACTATCAAGTATCATCTATATAGATTAGATTGACTGGATGAAGAAACACCAGCAGACGAAGATTCACCATGTGTCTGAACGACAGGATTGCTCGACGTCCCGACTTCACGTGACTCCCCATGACAAGTCCATAGAAAATATCTTGGTGCAAATCCTTTGCTATCTAGATGCAGAGTGACAGTTTTTCGATCCAAAAATCGTCCATTCAAGCAAATGCGACACGGACATCGGATTTTATCACCGACGCTAACAAATTTCTGATTCGAATAGGCAAAATTTAGGAAGTAAGTTATACCTAATCGAAACTCATTCGTTAAAGCTCCACGATCAAGACGTCCGTACATCCAACTTCGATCGAACGACATGATTCTGTCAATCAATGACAATTTCTTCAGTTAATGCCTTTAGGTGAGATGATCATATTCCATTCGAGATTCATTTTATTCATATTGCACTAAATATTTCTTTTAATCGCTAACTTCATTCTAAATTTTGGCAGTATCTCCCTACAGTTCTCCGAATACGCATATCATCTGGGCGCATATCGGAGAACAAGAGAGATGCTGTCGAAATTTAGAATGAGTTAACGGTTAAAAAAAAACTAATTGCAATACAAATAACTATATTTCCAAATTGTCCAATCAAGGATAATTCAAGGATTGTACGTCGTATAAAAGATCATCTACTTCTTTTACACGAACATACAACCCCCGAACGAATCTAAGGTTTTGCTAAATCATATCCGACCCGTCGATGCGTACGTGAAACGTATCAACTCGTCGGAGGGATGATTATTTTTTAAATATTCTGAGTCAATTCGAGTCCATAGTGGACAATTCGAACGCGAGTCCAAAGTGGACGATTCTGGCAGGAGTCCAAAATGAACTATTCCGGCGCGCGTCCGAAGTGGACGATTCCGGCACAATGCCGATGTGGACAATTCCAACACGAGTCCACTGAGGACAACTTTGGACTAATTAACAATATTTTAACTAATTAATTAATATTAATCTACATCATTTTCATTAATTTAAATAATTAACCTACCATTATTAAACATTAATCTAACTAAATTAAACTAAAAATTAATATAAACTCTAAAAATTAGTCTAAACCCTAAAAATTAATCTAACAAATTAAACAATTAATCTAAATAATTAATTAACAAATAAATAAATAAATAAATAAATAAAAATTAATCTACAATTTTCGACGTCAGAGTTCGGTGGACTCCAACGTCGGCGTACAGTGTCCGGACATTGTACAAGATCCGGCGACGACCATAGGCCGCCCGCCGCCGGCCGAAACCCTAAAAATAGGGTTTTGGTCGAATTTCCCGCCGGCCGCAATAGGAAGAGATGGCTGGGCGGCGATGAATACCTGAAATCGGCGGTCGAGGACGGCCGACAGCGTCGGCAGCGATGGCGAGAGGCGGGAGGAGGAGGCGGCGGCAGCAGCGGGAGGAAGAAGGGGCGGGCGCGATCTGTGACCTATATAAACTTATCAGCAACGGCTCACTCGCCCGTTAGAAAGCCGTTGCTAATAAGTTATCATCAGCAACGGCTCATTTGTCCGTTAGAAAGCCGCTGTTGATAATTAAAATCATCAGCAACGGCTCGCGTGTCCGTTAGAAAGCCGTTGCAGATACAACATATCTGCAACAGCTTGAGCGGTCGTAAGAATGTCGTTGCAAATAGCAACGGCTTGAGCGGCCGTTGCTGAAGACTCAATTTCTAGTAGTGGTTGGAGATCATATTTTCATTAATATTATATTTGTGATCTCTTAAAATTCATTTAGGATTCATGATAACATATATTGAAATGGATTTCAAACTACTTAGCAAAGTGGATTTTGAAAATGATACTTAATTTTTCTCTTTGCTATTTGGTTTGGGTTGCTTGCTAGTAGCTTTAGTTTTATTAAATCTACTAATGAAGTCTAATTGCAAGTTGAGAATGTTAATGGAAGGCTATGCTATCATGAAGAAAATTAAAAAATAAATGATAAGTTTGACAAAATTCTATTGAAAGAGGTATGAGTTTGATTTTACAAAAATCTTAGTATAATTCTTGAATACTTGTGCTATAATGATGTCTCTATACTCACGATTGATTTTGCATGACAAATGTTTGAATTTTCATGAGTATGACAAATCATGATAACTAGACAATTTCATGATATTAATATTGAATGAAATTGGACTAGTTTGAAATTTCTTATTAGAGACCTCATTTTGAGTAAACACCAAATGAACATGTTTAGATACACACATGATATGATTCTAGGCATTTAATCTTGAAAATTCATGTGTAGATGAAAAATGTGATAACTAGATCACATTAGAGGACTTAAGCTTGAGAAGTTTGACTCAAGTCAACAAATCGACTTGGACACTTCATTTTAAGTCCAAATTTCATAAACATGTTTAGGAATAGGTATAACATATTTCCATGCACTTAGAATAAAAAATTCATATGGATATGGATAAAATGACATAGAGGTCACTTCATGATAACCTCTTTTGAATCAAGTTGACCTAAGTCAATAAATTGACTTAGAAGTCTCATTTTCAATCCATATTTGAGAAACATGTTTAGATTTACTGATGTTAGGTGTCCATAGGTTTAAGTTTGAAAAATCATGAGTAAATGATATTATTAAAACTTTGCAAGTTTCATGATAATTAGCTTAGTTTTGAATGAAACCATGCTAGGTTGATATCTTAACTTAAGGACATAATTTTTATCTAAAACTTGACATACACTCTTTACATGGCCATTATGTGGTGCCGTAAAAGTTTGAATGAAAACTGAGCACTTTTTGAAAATAACTGAAAATTACGAAAATGCCATTGAAAATTGAGCATTTTCAGTTATTTCTAGAAAAATGTAGAAAAATCATTTTTAATCGATTCTTGAAATTGCACTTTTACATGTGTAAAAAATTATGTACACCATTTTGATTGCATTTCTAATATCATTCATACCATTTCTTGAGTAAAATCATTTCTAGGAATTATTTTGATACCTTGAATGATAGCTAGAAATATTAATTTTTTCATTGAATCAATATAGGAAGAAAAATAAAATTAGATAATTCATTTTAAGCTCAAACTTAATACACTTATCTTAAATGATCATTCAGCGATGTCCGTAAAGTTTGAAGCAAAATTGATAACTTATAAAAAATACCTGAAATTTACGAAAATGTCCCTGGACTTTCAAGAATTTTATGAATTCATTGGAAACTGATTTTTGACTGATTCTTGAATTTCTAGATTCCTTGCAAAATCTAGTTTGTCCAGTTAAAGTTTCATAAAATTTCTTCAAGAATATGATTTTGTATGAATTTAAAAGTTTAATTTTTGAAAACTTGAAGTATACTTTGACCTAAGTCAAAAAATGACTTAGAGACCTCATTTTCAGCCCAAACTTGATTCATATACTTAGATTCACTCATGTCAGATATCCAAGTGCTAAGTTTGAGAAAACATGAGTAGATAGCAAAAAGTTGATACTTAGCCATTTTCATGCTTTCATGCTTACTTTGAATGAAATTGTGCTAAGTTCATATTTTGATCAAATGACATTAGTTTCACCTCAAACTTGATATACATGCTTTAAATGACAATACCTTAGTATTTTGAAAGTTTGAATGAAATTTTAAAAATGTCATGGAAAAAATATGATATTCTTGAAAATATCGATACTTAAGTTACTACATGATTCTTGATTTTGGATTTCATCTATCATTTCACGATATCATGTATGACTTAATCTCTTATTTGATGTTTGACTTTCATCCCTTGAGTTGAGACTTTCGTGGTTTTGAAAAATCTTTTAGAGTTTCAACTTTGGCTTTTGATTGAATTTTCTTGCTCTTTTTGATTGATGTCGGAAGGGGAAAAAAATATAGGTAAATGGGAAGAAAATATAGAAAAATCATGCATATAGATAGGGAGAGTTCTATTATATAGATATGCATGTTGATAGGGGAAGGAATCCCTTAGTTGATATCCTTTATGCTTTAATATATATTTTTTCTTAAGGATATTTGTCATCATCAAAAAGGGGGAGATTGTTGGCTTAAGGTTTTCAACATTGGTCTTAATCTCAGTTTTGATGATAACAAACATGAAACTAATGATTTCATGAAGAATTATTTTCAGGTTCCATATCGGTTAGCGTGCGACGTCCGCGATCGAAAAATCGAAAGGACGTTGGTCGACGCGCTCGGATTCGTCGAGAAGATAGAGTTTAGATTTAGGGTGTCTAGAATTTAATGTAATCCTCATGATGATGCATAAGAAACTCAAAAACCAATATCGAACCCCAAATCGTGAAATCCCGGGACCGCCCTAGAATACACTAAGCCTAGGGAGCTCCTTGGAGGGCTATATGACCTAGATATTTTCTTGGCACCAAAAATCTCGATAATTGTTCCTTGGGTCAAAACTAGATAACGAGGTATTTTTAAGGATTTTTTGGAAGCCTTTAGCATACCCATACTTGACCCGGGAAATTAGAAAAGTTTCGTTTTCGGAAATTTTGTATTAGACCCCAAGAACTAGATTTTGATTCTTAAGGGTTTTGATTTTTTAGATATTTTTATTAAATCCAAATGGGGGGTAATCCTTATATAACATTTATGTTTTAAATTTATTCGACCGACGATCGACCGGACCATCGACCGGGCATCTGGAACGGTCAAAAATATACCCGTTGACGCCCTGTTTCAGCTGGGGGGTTATAAATACCCATCTCAATCCTTATTCAAGCCTTCTAACGATGCTTCCAAGCCTAAAAGAGTGATCTTAAGCATTTCTACAAGCCTTCATTGAGCAATCCTTTCAAGAACCTTAGCTTTGATCTACACATCTTGATTTAGCCTTCAAGATTTACCGATTCATCATCTCAAGGCATCAAGAGGACTAGGGAGTGTTTTTTGGAGCTAAGTTCTTAGTGTTTAATTTATTGCTCCAATTGTTATTGTATTTTATTGTTTATTTCATTGAAATTGAACTTGTGTAAACCTAGGTTGCTAGATTTAATTGAGTTGGTGGTTGCCTTGGTGTACGTTAAGGCTTAAACCCACCGTTGTAATCATAGTTTACTATGATTAGTTCTAGTTGTCCCTTAGGTTGAGGTGGGAAAGTGCTCTCGATAGGAAGGTGGGATACTTCCGGGTGTGGAAGTGCATTCGGTTGGAGAGCGGAGACTTTTCGGTGATTCCTCGTTGTAAGGGAAACTTGATATAATCTAGTATAGCTAAGTTTAGAAATCCTAAGCGGGGTGCTTAGGTAGTGGAGTAGGCATTGGGGCCGAACCACTATAAATCAGTGTGTTTGCATTGATACTTGTTTATTTTAATTGCTTTATCATTTATCGCTTCTGCATTTAGTCGTAAAATTACAATTTGCCTAAACAATTTAAGAAACGATTAAAACCGGGATTAGGCAAATAAGAGTTAGTTAACATACTATTCACCCCCCCTCTAGTGTGCCATTTTATACAACAGCTGTCACTTATGATTGTCATCGAAAGTAAAACTTTAATTTAAAGGCCGCGGTCTTGTGGACAATCAATGAAGAGCCATGATTGTCATGTATTCATACAGAGATTGCTTTCGATCGCATTCCGAGATCTTCTACCTGATAATATTTGGGGTCTGTTGACTGAATTAAGTATGTTTTTTAGAAATATTTGTGCAAATGTCCTTCGAGTCGAAGATATGTCAACACTTGAAAATATTGTTGAAATTATATGCAAGCTAGAACAGTTTTTCCCTCCTGCCTTCTTTGACTCGATGGAGCATCTACCGATACACTTGGCATACGAGGCATGAGTTGGTGGCCCTGTTCAATACCGGTGGATGTACTTATTTGAAAGATACATGAATCGTCTAAAGAAAAAAGTAAAGAACACCGCAGCTATTGAAGGACCAATATTTGAATCATATATCATCCAAGGAATTTCAACATTATGCTCATTTTACTTTGAACCGACAGTACAGACAAGATTTGATCGTCTTCCACGTAACGACGATGGGGCAGTTCGATATTTAGATGGACGTTTAAATATATTTTGTCACTCTGGTCGTGCTTTTGGTTCTCGTCCGCCTCGACACTTAAGCGACGAAGAGTATCATTTGGCACAATTGTACGTATTACTCAATTGTCCAAAAATTGAACAATTTATTGAAATATTTGACATTGAGATGGTGCAAAAATATTCTATTCACAACGATCAAGAATTGAAGAGATTACAGAATCATGATTTCCCTACTTGGATTCGGGCTTACAGCAAAGATCACAGACCTGAAATAGATGAAAGAATATTTGAGTTTGTTAGTGGACCGTCGCGACTAGTGTCGTGTTATAGCGGATATTTTGTTAATGAGTATAAATTTCACACGGTTGAATATATATTTACAAAGAAGACGATGAATGCCGGGGTCTGCGTGAAAGGGACAACATATGTTGAATGTGATATGACTTTTTATGGAATGGTGGAAGAAGTGATAGAGTTGCACTACTTCGGCTTGAAATCAGTTATCCTATTTAGATGTCATTGGTTCGATACAACAGAAAGGGGCATGAAAGTTCATCCAAAATACAAACTTGTTGAGGTTAATTATAAATCGAAATTGGAAGCAAATGAGCCTTTTATATTGACATCACAAGCCGAACAAGTATATTACGCGAAGTATCCGGCTCGAAATAAAGATAGAGCAGATTGGCATGTAGTCTGTAAGACTAAAGGTAGAGGAAGAATTGATCCGATAGCAGGAGAAAATGAGTCAATACCTGATGTGACAGATGATTTCTATCAAGAAGATGATCCTCCTGTTGTAGACCGTATTATTCCAATACTCGAGGATGCAGACACAACGTCAATTCAATTAGAAGTTGAATATGCTGATGATGACGATCATGAAATTGAGAAAGCTGGAGATGAAGAAGATGAAGAAGAGGAAGAATTCGAAGACTATTATTCAGATGATGAGGAATAATTGTAAAGTATATATTTTATTAAATATATCTCTACTATTTATACAATAATATGATTATATGTCTATTCGACAGATATGTCTAGTCGTGGTTATCATCGCACGAGAGCTTCGGAGTCTCCGATCGGCCAGACTCCAGCACTTACTCCTACTACTGATCCTCTTGCCGATGATACTACCAATTGGATTACTCCGAATATATGGGACCAGCTCATGGCATCATGGTCGACGGATCAGTGGCAGGAGGTTCCTAGGACTGCGGATAGAAACCGCATGTCGGGGGAGGGGGGGGAGCGCGTCACACTGGCGGCTCTATTTCATTTGCAGTGCACGCGAGTCGTATGGTAAGTATTATACATTACTTTTAATTATATATTTTATTTGTTACTCTGTGTACTAATTAATGTATTTATTTTGTAAATATAGATGACGGTGATGGACGACGGGACTATCTAGCGACCCTCCCCGATGGAGGTGTTTGAGCGGACTCACTGTCGAGTACATGGGACGGGGGAGTACATTGACACCCGCGCTACAATCATTATGGTAAGTATATTTATTTAAATTATTCATTATTTATTTATAATTTAAGTTTTAGGAAAAATATGAAACAAAAAATCAAACTCGAGTAGGAGACCTAAACTCAGACGGTGACCCCGATGACTTTGACGCAGGAGCGTGGGTCGAGGCTGCAGGTGGCTGGGACCACGACCGCGTATATGGATTTGTAGATAGTGGTCATGCACGAGCCGTGCTAGGGGCACTTGGGGCACCGACCCCTTTGATCGCTGGTGAGCGGCCGTCCACCTCCAGGTCTAGTTATGATCAGAGTAACAGGATAAGGACACTGGAGGAGACGGTCGCGCATCAAAGTGAGATGATGGAGCGTCAGAGAAAGATGGTAACGAAGATCCATGCTATGCTATGCAACATGTCAGGTCATACCGGAGCAGGCATCCCTTCGGCATCATCTGATCCATCGTCCTCGAGTCAGTCCACGCCAATGTACACCCAAGCACTCCAGACCCCGCCATATAATGATTCAGACCATCCTCCATCGTCGTCGTGAGATTTTATTATTTTGTTTAGATATTAACTTTGTTACTTGGATACTACTTGATTGATTTGTTTTGTTTGGATATTAATATGATAGTTTTGAATTTGAAGTTTTATATGATTATGGATAATTATAAATATAAGTATAACTGTTTTGATGTATATTTGGGTGTATCTGTGATGTGTAGGTGAATGGATGTATGTATGGGTGTGTGAGTTATGTATCAGGTTAAATGTATCAATGTATTAATGGAAATTAGAAATTTTAAAATTTTCCAGTTACAGGTTAGCATCATCAGCAACGGCTTTCCCACGATTGTCCGCGGGAAAGCCGTTACTGATAGTGTATCGTATTTTCTGGGCCGAGCCATTGCTGATGTCCTACAGCAACGACTTAGTAATAGGCTTTCACTAACGGCCTTGCCACGGCGGCAGAGCCGTTTCTAATGCAAGTATCTACAATGGCCCGCAGGCCGTGGAAGAACCGTTGCTGATACTTTTATTAGCAACGATCGCTCAGGCCGTTGCTGATCTGTTGCTAAGTTATCAGCAACGCGAGTTTCTGCAACGGCCGCATTGCAACGGGCCGGACCGTTGCAAGCAGTTGCTGATGCTTTTCAACAACGGCTAAAGCCGTTGCTAATGCTTATTGTTTCAGTAGTGATACTATAAGGATGATGTTGATATCATCTTTACCAAAATTAAGAAAATATAAGCTTGACAATTATACTTAATTTGTATTGTAACTGAATTGTTTACTCAAAGTTATTAATTATCAGCTTTAGTCACTTGTCATTGTAATAAGAAACCAACCAACTTAGTAGGGGTGAGTTCGGGTCGGGATGGGTCGAGATTTGGTATGTCTCGATCCCGTCCCAATTTTGAGTCGGAATGCAAATATGTGTCCAAGTCTCAGTCCCGAATATGAAGCATCGCGATTTTATCCCGGTCTCGTCCCGATTTTGAATTGGGACGGAATTATCCCCGAACTTTCGGGTCGGGCCAGACCAATTACTAATAATTAAATTTAATAAAGTTTTTATTTTAGTAATCAAGATATATCTTTTTGAATATTATTTTTATTTCATATTTAAAATTTATATTTCTCAATAAGTTTATTAAAGTATTTGTTTAAATTCTAAGGTAGAAATCAAACTTACAGAAATCGTGCAATAGACATAAAACATGTTGTCTGGGCACCATATAAATTTTATTCAAGAGAAAATGACCAAATTTGTCACTAAAGTATTGAAAAAGGTACAAATTTACTCCTTAAATATATTTTGGGCCAAAATTACCATTGTTAGTACATAATTGCTATGTGCCAATTTTTATCTTGCCATCTTATGTGGCCGAGCTACACTTGTCACATGGGATTTCGTTTGCTGACGTGGACTTCCGTTAACGAGAAGGACAAAAATGATTCAATTATATAACGTCGAGATTAATTTTGGTCAAAAATATAGTTGAGGGGCAAATTTATACATTTTTCAATACTTCGAGAGTAAATTTGGTCATTTTTTCTTTTTTAAATTATTATTTTATATTAATTATAAAAAAAATATTTCTATTTAGGTTTTATTGATGTTTTTGTGGCTATATATTCTAAATTAGGGTTTCTTAGTATTGAATCCTTTAAGTCGACCCTTGGCGGTAATAGATGACCAGCTTAGTTCAGTCGCAAGTGGATGCAGTATTGAATCCATGGGAGTAATTAACAAATGACCAGCTTTCTTTTTCTGACTTAATATTTATGCAAGAACCTTGGAAGCCCACGGCAATTGCCATTCTCCTTCTAAAGTTTCTGGTTTTGTTTTGACCTCCTTTACTCCTGTTCAAAGAGATATAGCAACCATTGTCTTGGTTCAATCATCTTTTGCAACAAAAATATCTTTCCCATGCACTTGTTAATTTCTTTTGTTGTTGGTGTTATTCTTTGGCCCCTAGTGGGGTTTTTTATCTTTTTTTTTGTTAACTCTTTCCTCTCTACCCTTGTATTGTATTCGTACCTCTTGAATAAATGCAAGTTGCTTTTATTAAAAAAAATTCAACCACGTCGACCAAAGGGGGATCAACGGAGGATTTCCATGTTATAATCAAAATTTTCTAAGATCTCATCTGAGAGAGGTTAAATTTTCTTCTTAACATTTAACTAGTAGTTTAGCTCCATATCTCAGAAGTAAAAGAATAAAAGAGAACAATGATAAGTAGTTACAATTGAAGGTACTCTAAACACCAAACACTACAACAAATTATAAAAATTTTGGTGCCAATCCTATATAAATTTTTGGCGCAATTGTCAGCCAAAAAAAATAAATGGGCACCTGCAAAGGCGCCGCAAAGTAGTGGGGAAACATGTATGCCAAATATGACATATCGGTGCCCGACAAGCGCCAAAAACTTTTTTAAAAAAAATAATTTTACATACCGACGCCAGTGTGTGCCAAGTGTGCGCCAGTACACTGGCGCCGATAAAATAAATGTTTTAATTTTTTTTTAAAAAAAAAATCTCCACCGAGGAATTCGAATTCCTCAGCGGAGCAGAATTTGCAGTGGAATTCAACTCAAATTATTTATTAAATTATATATATATATATATGTGAGTGTATGTAAATAAGTATATATATTTATATTAAAATTTTCATTTGACAATAAAAAAAGTAATTCCAAATTTCATTTGAATATAAAATAAAAATTAAAAAATTAAATTCTTTGAAAAAATATATATTTGGATGAATTTGATGTCATTGATAAGTCCAATTTTTGGAAAAAATTTAAAAAGATATTGAGTTAATATTGAAACAATTAAATGTATAAAACAAAAATATTACCTTACAAATAAATAAAAAATAAAGAAAAAAAGAGTAGAGAAGAGAAGAAAAAAGAAAAGGAAGAAGGAAAAAAGGAGAAAAAATAAGGAAGAATGAAGAAAAAGAAGGAAGAATGAAGGAGAAAGGGAGAAGAAAAGACGAAGAATGGAGAAGAAAGAAGGAAAAATAGAGAAGAATGAAGAAGAAAGATGAAATAGAGTATTTATAAAAGATAAAAAAATAATATATAAATTTATAAAAAACAAATTTGATTCGGGAGGCGAGAGACTCTGCTTCGGACCGTGGGCAGGGCCCACGCACACGGGCGCAAGTACCTGCACGAGTCCAAGCGGGCGCGGGCTTCTGTGCCCACGTACTCGCATGGATCCAAGGGGGGCGCAGGCTTCCACGCCCACGTACCCGCACGGGTGCAAGCGGGCGCGGGAGTCTGCACCCATGTACCTAGGCTGGCCTGGGTACCGGCGCCACATGCGCTAGTATTCTGGCATCGAAAATTTCCGGTGCCAGTACTATGGCACTACGGGCGCTAGAAATCTCCGGCGCGTAAGGGCTAGCGCTGGTTTATTTTCTTAATATTTTTTCTCTCCTCTTTTCATTTGGACGCCGAGTCAGATGTTGGAATTTTTCCGCCAATATAAAGCTATTTTGTTGTAGTGAAAGTACATCCCAACTTATGTCATTAGCTTACCTTTATTGACCCATTCTGCTCTCTTTTGAAATTATCCTTCCGTCAAACAAAGGGCCCGTTTGGTTTGCTAAAAAACGGGGGACTGGACTGGACATCCGCCCATGTCCCCCGTTTGGTTTGCAAAAGAAGGTTCGGGACAAGGACTTCTCCTTGTCCGGGATAGGATTTCCACCCATTTTGGTATACCGAGAAATTTCTCGGTACACCGAAATCGGGCGGAGGACAAGGGCTGCAATTATCAAAATTACCCCTTCTTTTGATCGTAGAATCGTCGGATCGAGTCGATGTGAATACCAAAGTTGTAAATTTTCGCGTGCTGAACGCGGTGGTGGTATCAGATTTTAGATTGGAAATCGTTTGGTATAATTTTTATATTTTTCGGTATTATCCTATTGTTATACTTTTAGGTTAATTGAAAATTAGTTGAACACTTATTAGTTAAACTAAAACATCTTATTGTATTAAAGTATTTGATACTATATATTAATATTTTTTTACATATTAATTAATTTTAAGACTAATTTACAAGGGTATTTTAGTCATTTGTCATATATAATACTTTGTTATAGCGAAACAAACGCAGGACAGAACGGAATATCGTGTCATGTTCTTGACGAAACAAACACGGAATAGCTATTGTTCCAGGACATCTGATGTCCTGTCCTTGTCCCTGTCTGGTGTCCTGTGATGAGCAGTTTGCGAACCAAACGGGCCCAAAAAGTATAGTCTAACCTCTCACTCAAGATGATGAAGGGAAAAGTAGTGGTTTTGGTCTCCTGTAGCATCCTCAAACTCAAAGAGGGCCAGCATTAATTGGTCATTAATTATATATTTCTCTTTGATCGATCAGTAGAAAGGTATTGACAACACATAAAAGTTGCAATCTATTTCGCAGGCCGGTAAGAATGTGCTTGTTAATTTTATTTTAAATTTTATTCCTCTTCGTACTCCGTCTATCTCTTGGTTTTTTAACAAATTCATTGAGAAAATTATTTTCAAGCTTAGGAATTTTATTTGGTCCTTTAAAAATGATGACAAAGGTATGCATTTAATTAAATGACATACTATTACCTTGACTAAGTCTTTTGGGAGTCTTGGTGTGTAGGATTTAAATTTTAAAGTAAAATCTTGGCAACTTAGACGTATCTATTCTTATTTTGAAAATGACAATTCTTTATGATTATCTTTAGTTAAAACTAAGTATCATCTTTTTACTCAAACTTGTGTTAATACTCTTAAATCTTGATGCGTTGCTTGGAAGCTTTTTGCTTTTGCTTTTAAAGACCTTAGATTTGATTTTACAAAGATTGTTAATTCTAGGTCTAATACTTCTATTATGAATATTCTTTTTGCTCTTAAATCTACTTTTGTTAATACTGTTGTTGATCTTATTTCTTGTAATGTGTGCGATCTTATTTCTTTTAATGATTGGAATGATAATTTTGGTATGCTTTACTTTCATCCTTATCTGTGAGAATCCATTAAGAAGCTTGGCTTGTCCCCATCTCCTGATGATGATATATACTTGGGATTGGGGGATGGGATTGTTATCACAAGTTCAACTTAGTTTTTCTTTAGAAGTCGTAGCTTTAAGGATCATGGCTCAACTATGTCCTGGTCTACCCTTTGGCATTTCAAGCTTCCTTAAAAAATTCTTACTTTTCTTTGGAAATTTTTTCTTGGTAGACTTCCAACTAGAGCCTAATTACATCATATAGGATTATATATCCCTTCTGGATATCCTCTATCAAAATCATTTGGAGCAGGAGTCTGTAAATCATTTATTTTTCTCTTGTACCTATACCTTTTCAATTTGGTCTCTTTTATCCTCCAAAACTGGCTTAAGTCTTTTGAATAGAGGATCTTAGATTAATGGTGGTTGGCTTGAGTTGTCCAATAACCAAACTGGGGTTGTCCCTTTAAAGCTCCTTATTGTTGTGACTTTATGGCTCACCAACCTAGCACGCTAGGAATGAGCGAGTCCATCTTGTTAGGCAACGCTCCCCTCTCTGCCTAGTGCTCAAAATTCTCGCTTTCACCGCGCAGACAACCAACCCCAGAGTAGTTGAGGGAAGAGACCCTATGAATTCAGACCTAGGTAGGACTCGTAATTGAATTCCCCCAGATAATTCTTTTATCAAATTTAATTACGACGGTTCTTGGCTTGGTTTTCAAACTGCCTTGGGTATTATTGCTAGAGATGCTCAGGGTGCTTGTATCTATACTGCCAATATTTTTATGGCCAATATTGGCTCTCCTGGCCTTTCTGAGACTTATGTTATTTCTTCACGCTATTCAGCATACTGATTCGATGCATTTCAGCCATGTTATCTTTGAGAGTGATTCTAAGTTGTCGATTCATGCTAAGCTCATTCGAATTCAGGTTTGAAAATTTGGCACCAATTCGAATTCAGGTTTAAAATTTTTCCAAACTCCCTAAGAAGCCCCACGGTTGATGGCCAGTTGCTCAGGCGGTCGACCGACCATCGACCGGTGATCGACCGGCGGGTGTCAACAGGCAAAAAAAGACATGTTGCAATGGCTATTTGATGAGGGGGTTATTGTTGTATAAAATGGCACACTAGAGGGGGGGGGGCGAATAGTATGTTAACTAATTCTTGTTGCCTAATTTCGGTTTTACTCGTTTCTTAAATTGTTTAGGTAAATTATAATTTTACGATTAAATGCAGAAGCAAGATGAATCAATTAAGCATAAACGAAAGATAACAATACTAACACACAAATTTATAGTGGTTCGGCCCCAATGCCTACTCCACTACCTAAGCACCCCGCTTAGGATTTCCAATCTAAGTTTTACTAGATTAATTAGTTTTCCTTACACAGAGGACTCTAACTCGAAGAGACTCACTCTCAACCTAAGACACTTCCCCATCCAGAAGTCTCCGCCTTCTTATTGAGAGCACTCTTCCACCTCAACCCTAAGGGACAACTAGAACTAATCGAGTAAACTACGTTTACACAAGTGGCTTTATACACCACTTAAATCCAAGACCTAACACTAGGCCTTCCTATAATTCAAATACAATGAGTTGAAGAACAAATTAAAACGAAACTTATTACAAGAATAGGAATGACAGCTTATCACACTTAACGCCTCTTCTTTCCACCCGTAACCGGCTTGATGAACCCTTTGAAGGAGAGCTCTTTTAACAGCAAGAGATCAAGTGTTAGGCTGATGAATGTTGTCGCTTTGAAGCTTGGAGGATGTTATGGAATCACTCTTTGAATGTTTTTTGCTTCCAAAATTGTCTAAGAGACAAACACAAAAGAGGTTAGAAGAGAGTATTTATAATCCTCAGCTAAAATAGGGTGTCAACAGGCATAAATTTTACCGTTATAGACGCTCGGTCGATGGTTCGATCGATTGTCGGTCGACCGATCGATCGACCGCCCAGCTTTCTGTGAGTATTACATGACCTTCGGTTGACCGACTGTCGCGAGATTAGCAATCCCAAATATGATCGACCAATCGGTCGACCGAATTAGTGATGCCAAGATCGCGCGACTTGCGATTTGTAATTTGGTCGACCGATGAGCATTCTGCCAAATTTTTCCTTCGGTCGATCGACGCAGCCCTCTGCGATTTCTTCACCAACTTCGGTCGACCAACAGGTCGACCGAATGGCTACTGCCATATTTTCACAACATTCGGTCGATCGATTGGTCGACCGAATTGGCTGCTGCCAACGATTTAACACCATTCGGTCGATCGAACATGGGCTGGAAAACTTTATCTTGACTTTCTAGTTTTGCGCTTGGTTTTTCGGCTTCGTTCTTCAGCGTGCTTTAACTTTAAAGGATTCTCCATGCTATCCAAATAATTTTTGATGCACGCATTGGTCTGTTTTGGAGATTGATCGAAAGACGTAAGGCTTGACGTATCTTTCATCGATCCTGCAATTTTCATACTTCAAGCACTTGTTAAATAGGTTTGTTATCATCAAAATAATCATGAGGAGAATAAAGCATGAAGGAAGAAACCTTCAGCTAACAGTTATAAATAGAGGTCTTAACTCTTCACCAACCCATCTTCACTGTTTTCATTGAGTCTACATTACATGTATTCAAGCCTTCTAGAAGTGATTTCAAAGCCCTAGCTTCAACGATTCTCAATCTTCTCGAAGCGTTCTTCGCGATTCAACTCTCACATCAATTTCTACCACCTACCTTGCGGAGTTGAAGTCTTAGAAGGCAAAGAAAGGAGCACACAAGTTTGATTTACATTATTGCTCCTTTAAACTTGTTTTCTCTAGTTGTTAACTTGTAATTCTCAAGATAGCTTGTAGGGTGTGCTAGGTAAAAACCTTAGGTTGCTTTGTAGAATTGTGTTTTGCTAGAAGAATAGGTGTTGAGGCTTTCTCAAAGTGTTGAGAAATGAGTTCTCATTGTATTCTTAGGAAAATACTTTGTTTATAAAGCATTTGGATTAGAAATCCTTGGTGATGAGCCAAGGTAATGGAGTAGGAGGGTTGGCCGAACCACTATAAGAATTGTGTTTGCATTGTTTGTTTTACTTGCTTATATTTACTTGTCAAGCATCCATCTCAAAATAACACTAATTTGGTTGTTGAAAGTGTCAAAATTGAAAAGAGCTAATTGAACCTAGTTTTAACTAACACACTATTCAACCTCCCTTTTAGTGTGAATATTTGAACAATAGTATGATTACCTTAATAAACTTCCTGAACACAATATGCAAAAGGTTTGAAATTATAAGAACACACATTGAATTCAATTAAGGTCATGTCATTGCACAAAGAAACAATTAAGGTTGAATGGTCCCTTCTCAGAGGGGACCCCATTTAAGGATGCTCTCTCGGGGTGTATGATTTGTGGGTGTGATTTCTCCACCTTGTGTCGCCTATGATTCTTTTGCCATTAGAGTTGTCGGACCCCCCAAATCTCGGTTTGAAGGGTATCACCTTAGCCGTATCCACCTCTGAGCTATAGTCATTGGAGTTGTTGGGTCCCCAAAATATCAGTGTGTAACGTGCCACCTTAGCTGTATTCTCCTCTGAATTATAGTCGGTGAGTCATCCCGTTGCGATCTTTGCTTCCGACGATCTCTTAATGTTCCACCTGGAGAGTTCCTATTGTGCCTACGGCTGCAGTCCTTCCAGGAAGGTAAATAGTTGATCAGTCTCGGTCATGTATGAAATATCCAACATGATAGTCGAGAACATCTTCACAAACTCTAAACTGAACTCCACATTCTCGGGGAAGAATTGTGCTTTCAGTTCGTGCTTGAGTTCATCCCAAGTGTCAATCTTGGCCTGCCCCTTCTGAATTTCATCATACTTGGTCCGCCACCACAGTTTTGCATCCTCAGATAGGTACATGGTTGCGACGGATACTTTCATATCATCATCAATTATCCTCGTGACCTTGAAGTACTGCTCCAAGTCGAAGAGGAAGTTTTCCACTGCTTTGGCATCTCAGGCCCTATTGTAAGGCTTTGGTTTGGGTACTCTGAGGTGGTGTTGTGGCGCCTCGCTCTATCGTGAACTGCCACCGCCCGAGTGGATCACTCGGGTTAGAAATTTGACTGTAGCCCTTAGCTTTGCAATCTCATCTTGCAGATGTTTGACTACATCTTGGGTGTCATCATGGAGTCCCTCTAGCATTGACTCCAAGATTTCTTGCGCATCGGCTAACTTGTCGACTTGGGCCATGCTGGCCTCGAGATCGTTGATTGCCACCTTGTGAACGATAAACATTTTCTCCAACTCTCCAAGCCGTTGGACAGTAGATCTTATCTGCCTAACTTGTTGTGTTTGTGTTGGCTCTTCCACCAACGCTTCTTCTGGACTGGTCGTCATCGCTTCTTCCATGATTGGTCAACAAAATCTCTCATGCGAGGTTGTTAAGTGCCCCAACGTCGTTTGTCTCCAATGAGGAAGGCATGAGTATGTTGACGATTTGTGTCGATTGCTTGCACCAAAGCTTTGCGAGCTTGCCTCGCTTTGATACCAACTGTCACAAACTAACTGTTTTGGATGAAAAATGTTCGTGCGTCTCCCTCTCTTCCCATGTGAGGAATCAGCCTTAAGCAAGTTTACTTGCCAATATCAAAAAATCGCGGGCTCCCACTTCGCGTGGGTCGAAGCCTCTATGTGCTTGGACTCAAAATATTGTTGGGCCAATGGTTGATTGCATGGAAATGCTAGCAAATGTGTTATGCCCAAAAATTCAAAAATAATATTTTATTCCTTAGCAGGGGACCGTGGGCCTGAGTTAGCGCGAATTGGCGTAGAGTCGTGGAATTTAATTCGGATAAACTTTAGGGATAATAGAATAAAAAATCATAAGATTTGCAAAAATTTTACGTTCTATCTGTATTTTTAAATTTTGCATGTAAATGCACAACTTTTACTTCCGTTTATGTCATCTACTAAATCATCATGCGTCGTCTCAATTTAGCTGACGTGGAGGTAAACGGCGCTTGCGTGACCTGACAACGGTATACGTGGCTTGCCACGTGCAACTAAAACGGTGGGCTCCACATAAATGAAATAAAGTATGGATGAAAATTTAAAATTGTGGGCTCCACACAAATGAAATGACTTAAATAAACCTCCACCTAACTCATTCTCTAAATAATCAATATATATACACCCCCACCTTTAACTCCAGTTCAAATTAAAGTACTGCATGCAACCAGTTCCGTAGATCAATGGAGTCTCCTTCACTTGTTGTTCTTCCCCTTCTTTGCCCCCGGCCACATGATCTCCACAGTCGACATGGCTAAGCTCTTCTCCCTCCCGTGCTGTCAAGTCCTCCATCCTCACCACCATAGGCAATGCCCCCCTCATCCAACCCTCCATCGACGTCACCAACAAGTCTGCCCTACGCCACCCCCATGACCTTGTCCGTCATCCCCTTCCCGACCGTCGATTTTGGCCTCCCCGACGACTGCGAGAACATAGCCCAGTCACCACCGAGGAAGCCAAGCACAAGTTCCTCCAGGCCGTCTCTAGGCTCCGTCAGCCATTCGAGCAAATCTTTGAAGACCTCAAGCCCGACGCCGTCATCACCGACTTCTTCTTGCCGTGGACCGTGGACATCACCTTCAAGCTCTGCTTGTCGTGCCTCATGTTCTACGGCACCAATTTCTGTTAAAATAGCTTATCCAATCTTGTATCAATCGAACAGAGACATAAAGAACTGAAGGCTTTATTGAGGAATTGGAAACCTAGATCTATTACAGAGGGAAATCTCAAGGAAGAAGATGACTGTACTATTCGAACTTTACAAATGAAATATCAGCAGCTTATATAGTCACTGAAGCTTCTAGATACATTCTCAAATTGATTAAAAGCTAAGAATGAATCAGACTAATTACATCAACCAATGCATACAAGTAAATGTACTAAACGACAAAACAGAACACAAGCTTAAGTAAAAGTCAGCATAAAGTTTGAGGCTCTGTGTCAGTAGCAGCATGCACAGAAACAAGGCGGTGCTCGAGGCTCTGCCCCGCAACGTTGAGTCTTTCGTCGTGCCCAGCCTCCCACACCGCATCGAGATGCTGCAGTCGCAGAAGCCGAACATGGGCGACACACCGTGGATGCTAGATTTCTTCATGCAAGTCATGCTCGCTGTGCAAAAGAGCGATGACATGGTGATGAATAGCTTTTACTAGCTGGAACCCGACTACGCCCATCACTACTACAGCTTGACCGGTAGGAGGGCGTGGCATGTCGGACCTGTGTCTCTCTGCAATAAGGATGCGCTGGAGAAATCCGATAGGGGAGACAAGACCTTTATCGACTTGGACAAGTGCATGAGTTGGCTCGATTCCAAAGAATCTGGCTCGGTTATCTTTGTCTACTTCGGAAGCATTAGCCAATTCTTTATGACCCAACTGAGGGAGATTACAATTGGCTCGAGGACGCCGGCGAGCCATTCTTTTGGGTGGTGCGGGAAGTGGGTGGAGACAGAGAAGAGTGGTTGCCGGAAGGATACCAGGAGAGGGTGGTGGACACCGGTAAGGGGTTGATCATCAGAGGTTGGGCGCTGCAAATGCTCATTCGTAATGCACTGCGGGTGGAACTCGTGCCTTGAGGGAGTCAGCACCGGCGTCGCCATGGTGACATGGCCACTCTTCGTGGAGCAGTTCTACAATGAGAAGCTGATAGTGGAGGTGCTCGATAATGGGTATTGGGGTAGTGTCGGGGTGAAGGAGTACGCCGCGAGCCCACATTTTTATGTGGAGCCCACAGTCATTTCATTTCATTTATGTGGAGCCCATATTTTTAAAATTTCATCCACACTTTATTTTATTTATGTGGAGCCCACCATCTTAGTTACACGTGGCAAGCCACGTATGACGCCATCAGGCCACGCAAGCGATGTTTACCTCCACGTCAGCTAAGTTAAGATGACGCGTGACGATTTGGTAGATGACATAAATGGAAGTAAAGGTTGTGCATTTATAGACGAAATTTGAAAACGCGAGTAGAACGTAAAATTTCTGCAAACCTTGTGATTTTTTAGTCTATTATCTCTAAACTTTATATATGGAAAAAAATTTAGGAAAAATATATTTATTTTATTTCTGTGATTTAGAATGCTAGGATGATAGAAGGTTTCGAGACGAATTTAGTAGTTCAATCGAAACTCAAATCGGAGTTAGAATGAATTAGTTGAGGATTTTAGAAGTCGGGCGAATAAGTGGGGGCACTTTGGTAATTTGGGCCAGCCAGGGCCTATAAATAACCAAAGGGGGGTGCACGGCTGCTGTTTCCAGCTGCACGCCACCCAGAGAGAGAGAGAGAGAGAGGGAGAGAGAGAGATGGAGAGGAGGCGACACCAAGAGGCGGGGGAGCTGCCGGAGCCGGAATTTCGCGAGATCGTCGGCGTTCAATATAGGAAGATCCTCTGCTTCTTCTTCCTTCCCGGTTTCTCCAAAAAGTTGAGTGGTTCTAGCCTTCTTTCCCCCAATTTCCTCATATATGTTGCCGCCCCTATGTCACGGGGATTTCGTCGTTTTCGTTGGGTTTTTCGTGAATCGAATTGGATAATCGTATCGAGATTTCTATCGTGAATGCAACAGTTCTATCGGATTGATTTTTGAGCGATTTGCCACCCCTTTTCCTTGCTGTGTCGCCCCTCTTCCCCTTGTTTTCTTGATGAATTCTTGATGATTGTTGGGGTTTCTTGGTGCTTGTTTGAGATCTTGAGGAAAGGAGGAAGAAAGTGTAGAATTAGGGTATGCCGCCCCCTTTAGGAGGGTCCTTAAGAACCCTAGGGTGGCCGGCCACCCCAAAGATGATATTTTTATGAATTTAGACATGTTTTCACACCTAGGAAATATACTTTAGGATACGTTGGATGGATTCCTAATAGTATGATCATTGTAGGAACATAAACTTAGAGATTTGGAACCCTAGGGACACCTAAAGATGCTAGGGCCTAAACTTAATTATCGGAAGGGGCCGGCCCTAAGAACACCTAAGGGGGTCGAACCCTCCTAACCCTTAGAGCACTCGGGTGGGGAAGGTAGGCCAACCTAGGGTATACAGTTAGGGTATACAGTTAGGGTCTTCAAGGGAGGGTTACATTGTATATGATTGCTAGGTGGTGATACCCTATCTTTTTAGGGCTTCCTATACATGTTATTCCTTCTTTTTATTCTATGCTTTAGATGTATTGCACATTTATTCCTTGTTGTCCCTTCCTTGTCATATGCTTATATTTACATGTGTGGTTGTGAATTATGACTTGTGAAGGTGGAGGATGAGGTATGTTCTAATATACCCTTATTTACGTGTTGATAGCACATTATAATTATGTTGTTATAACTGTGTGTGTGATAATGTGATGTGCTTGTTTCATTTCCCGGGAGCCTCGCTGGTGAGGGGAGGGTATGCCCCAAAGAGACAATGTTGGTCTTATTCCGTAAGTTCACCTGGTGAGGGGAGGTCATACCCCCAAAGAGACCGTCCGAATATCTGACCGATGAGGGGAACGTATGCCCCAAAGAGATAGATCGGAAGAGCCGTGTCATTGAGGGGAGAGCATACCCCAAAGAGACGACACTAGCTGGGTGGTAGATCAAAGGCCACACCGACTACCTACCCTATGTGGCGATGAGGACTGACGGGTCCGATTGAGCATGTGGATGCTTGCATTGTGCATATTATATGTGGTGGCATTTTCTTGCAGGTTGTTATATGATTGACGAGGATGATTGCGCTGCTAAAAAAATAAAATGATCAAAATAAAATTGTGCTTCATATTCTTATGTTTACTTATATGCTTTTGATTATGCATGATGATGATGTTGTGGTGAAACTGAAGGCTGATCTACTCACTAAGTCCCAGTTTGACTTACTAGGGGTGAGCATGGACCGATTAATCGGTCGATTAGCAACGCAAAAAATTTGGTCCATTAACTTCGGGTTTTTAAAACCATTAACCGTAAACTGATCCATTAACTTCGGTTAACCGCTATTTCGATTTCGGTTTTTTCGGTTCGGTTAACCGATAATTTTCGGTTAACCAATAAAAATTTTTAACCTACAAACATAATAATATTATGCAAATTATGGAGAAAAATTCAAACAAATACCGAATTCTCATTGAGAAAAAAGAAAAAAAAAGTGAAACCACTTGAACCAAGATGATGTTCTACAAAAACTAATATTTTTATTTTTATTTTCTTTTTTTTAATATTTTTTTGATTTTTTTGATTTTTTTAAAAAATTCTTATAATTTTCTATATTTTTTATATTTTTATAATTTTTTATATATTTTTATATATTTTATAATTTTCTATAATTTTTTATAATTTATAAATCATTATTTAATATATATATATATAATTAAAAATTAATAAATTATATCGAACCGGTCGGTTAACCGAAACCGGTGAACTTTTTACCTCTCGGACCGAAATCGTAAAAACCTGTTCGGTTTCGGACCGGTTTTTCGGTTAACCGAAAAACCAGTATTTTTTGCTCATCCTTAGGACTTACCCCTAACATATGTTGTTTTGCAAAACCTGAGCTAGATCAGAGAGGCACTACGGCGCAGTAGCGCGGTTGGTGGCGGCAGGACAGCGAGTCTCGTGACATGTCGTGGTCGAGGGGGATACCAGTTCATTTTTCTCTTTCTTGAGTTGTTGAGTATGTCGACTCGATTTGTTATGTTTCCGCATTTTATTACTTTGAGGTGTCATTGTTTAGCAATTTACCTTTAAAATTTGATTTGAACATTTAGCTATTTATTGAGTTGGTGGTTTTGGAATTTTTCTTGAAAATAAATATCTTTTTAAATTCCTTGAAATGCTATTAAATATTCAGGCCTGGTTTTGTTGTGTATGTGGTTTGGTTTAGGTTAGGCTTTAGGGTAGGTAGCGTACCCTGGCCGATCATACCAAATTTGGGGTGTGACAAAATGCTTGAACGAAATATAGAGCGAATGAACTAGAGTGTACCCAGGCTATCCTTGGGCAATATAGTTATGGAGCTTAACCCCCAAGTGCCACCCAAGGGGTTCCAAAAGCACGAGGAGCATGATAAAATTCCTATGTTCGCACACCTCCACTGTCCATGTCACGCCTAGGCAAACGAGCGCAGTGGGCGATGCGCGAGCGCGTTTTACAATACATATTTACATAAATGCTCATGATGCAATCTTTACAATGCACGTTAGGGACCGTCATGACACATACAAGACTTGACAACCCCGAAGGTCCCTAACAGCGAGGTCATTGTAGTGGTCTCTGGTGGCGGGTGTTTTGGCGACTATGTCATTCACATATACCTCCAATTTTAGTCGATTGTTGTTCGAAGACTTTGTTCATTAGGCGCTGGTATGTGGCACTTGCATTTTTTAGGTCGAAGGGCATCACCTTGTAGCAGAAGTTAGCGTGCTCCGTGATGAATGCCATTTTTTCTTCATCCTCAGGGTACATCCAAATATGTTGTAGCCTGAGTATGCATCCATAAAGCTCAGGTATTGATATCTCGAGGAACCATGGATGCGTTTGTCTATGGTCAGAGTAAATAGGAATCCTTCGGGCAAGCATTGTTCAGGTTTATGAAGTTCACTCACATCCTCCATTTCTCTGAATTCCTTTTGACCATCACGACGTTTGCAAGCCATGTGGTTAATCTAATTTCTCTGATAAAGTTTGCCTTCATCAACTTTATGGTCTCTTCAAGGGACGCTTGTTGGCGCTCGGCTTCGAGTTTTCTCTTCTTTTGCGCCACGGGTTTGACCCAAGGGTCAATGGCGTACTTGTGGCAGATGACTCTAGGGTCTATTCCTGGCATGTCAGCTGGCGCCCAAGTAGATTGGTCGGCGTTATCCCTGAGTAAAGTGCAGAGTTGACTTTTGAGCTTGACGGGTAGGTGAGCTTCGGTGAAGGTCACCTGTTCGGGGGAGGCCCCGATCTGAATAGGTTCCAGGTCGTTGGCGGGCTGAGGCCACTCTTGGACATCTCCTCCGGGGTCTAATTTAGATATCTTTGACTGTTGCTCTGTATAGAGAACCGAGTGCGCTGGTGGTGATGAAGTACCTGACGCCTCTCCCAGCTCAACTGATTTCTATTTTAGGCATTTGTTGTAGCACAAGCGAGCTTCTTTCTAGTCGGCATGGACCACTCCCACTTATGTTTCCGAGATAAGGAGTTTGAGCGCCTTGTGATCGAGGAGTCGATACAACGGTTCCTAAATTATTCAGTGAGGGTCACCCCAAGATCATGTGATAAGGACCGAGGCAATCGATGATGAGATATTGTATATTTGTTGATTTGGTTTTCGGTGGAGAGCCGAATGTCATTGTCAACCGCACATATCATTGGACACTGGCTTGTTATCATAAGAACCCAACAAGGTCACTGTTGTAGGGGTAGAGGGAGACTTCAGTAAAATGTCAGTCAAGCTCCCCTGGTCCACTAGAACTTTCCTGACAAAGAAGTCACTAGCAATTCCAGAAATGATGATGGGGTCATGTAAATTTTTATCAATTTCTTGGAAATTAAATTCATAGAACGATATTACTGGGGTTCAGGTGTGAGGCCTCTGCGGGCGGGTCGCATCATTGACAGCCATGATGGCTCGGAGCCACTTCTTTTTGGTCAAGCTTCTCTCGCCTCCTCTGGCGAATCCTCCAGAAATATAGTCGGTGACCCTGTGGATCTCAATGCTCAGTTGGCCATCTTGGTCGCCCCCCACACTCCTCGGTGGTGGTGTTCTACTCGGGCTTCGACGTTGGGAGTCGTAGTCTTGTCGATCCCGATTGCGGCTTCTCCTATGGATGATGTAGTGATCGAGGCAATCCTCCCGTATCAGGTGCTCGATCTAGTCTTTGAGCACACACACTCTTCGATGGTGTGCCCGTAGGATCGGTGGAACTCACATTTCTTACTTTTGTCAGCATTAGGTGGGGGTTTCAGGCTCATATGCTTGAGCAACTGCATGTTGTGAATCTCCCGAAGAATAGTTTCCCCTTTGGTGTTAAGTGGGGTGTATTCGTCGCATCTAGGGCTAGGACATGAGGGCGACCTTCCTCTTTTGTCTTTATCTTGCTCACAACGATCTCGATCTTCGCCCTTTTTATCGAGCTTCTTGGTCTTCTTGTCCTCGGCACCGTCTTTGGCAGTTTTCCTATCGACCTTTCTGACCTCTTGGAGTTCTTCTATCTCCACGTAGCACACTACTCGTTCTCGAAATTCGTTCATGCTCCTTGATTTGGATAACGTGACCCGGTCCATAAACTGTTCGGGTTTCAGTCTGTGCTTGACGAAATATGCTTGTCAGAATATAACTCGACGTGAGGGTCAAGGTTGGGGATCTCCATGGCCACCACATAGAATCTTTTCAAGTACTCCCTCAGCGTGCGGTTCATGTTGCCCTTGCTTGATGTAGTGAAGAGGGTCCTTGGTCTTGGAGTAGATTTGAGATGATGGGAATTGGTTGGTGAAGGCTCTAGAGAGCTCTTGGAAGGTGTAAACTGGCCCTGACGAGAGGGTGGAGAACTATAGTAGTGCAACCTTCTCCAAAAATGTGGGGATCGGTAAAGGATGGAGTCAGTCACGTCATTAAGGATCATCGTCAACCTAAACAACGTCAGGTGGGTGGTCGGATCACCCGTGCAGTCGTAAGGTTGAAGAGTGATCGGCAGTTTGAAGTTTTCGGAGAGACGAATTACCATGATGTGCTCCACGAAAGGTCCCGAGTCGACGGCGGGGGAATGAGCAGCCTCTGTGGCCTTGGTTCTTTCTTCTTCTCTCCGGTGGTGCATGTGGGAGACTTCATCTCGAAAAGAGGAGGTCGAGCTCCCAGTTCTTTCGAGATGACTATCCCCATCATGCTCTGAGTGGCAATGCTCACGCTGAGCTAAGTGTTGTTCCCTTGATTGCGTCAATGCCTCGACCTCAACTATAAACCTTTGGTCTGCGCCGGGAGATCGTCGATCAGACGTCGTAGCTCTTATGGTGTTGAGTTGTCGGGCACTAGAGCGTCACTCCTCGTCGTGTTAGAGCCTCTATGCAGCGAGGGAACAATGCTGCTAGGTTGCTTCATATATGCAGTAGCGTTCACCTGACTCTCGGTACTTACCATGATGGGGCAGGTAAGATTTACTCGGCCCCACACTAGATGACAAATGTTCTTTCCTAAAGTCAGAGTGATGTGGGTCCGCGTGTCTCCTGGTTCCATGCTGCTCCTTTGGGCGGACCTGCAAAGACACTCCAGCACTCAAGTAAGAAAGAATTCCAAATGGTTGGTATAGAATTGGAATCAAGAGTATAGTTGATGTGTGTTGTGCATGTTTATAGTGCAAGTTAGAGATGTTTGGGGCAATGATGTCTCCCTAAATCTCGTGGGGATATGCACGGAATGAGTTGAGGTTTATCCCGGAGATGTTGGGCTTATTACTATCGGATCCCTGATAATTAATAAAAGATGTGGGCGCCCTTGTATGGCCGGATGGAGCCCTCGGGCTAGATTGTAATTAGCTTAACTTTAGTCTAATTCATGAGTGTGAGTGTTATTGGGCTTGACCCAATCGGCCCACAATGCTAGTCCAATCTATATAATGAGTTGGAGATTTTTATGAGAAGCTAAACCTAATAAATATATTTTTTTTTAACTTCAAAAGTGCAAATACCATAAAACTTAACACAATCAAAAGTTCTTAACTTAGCATATCTAAAACAAGAAACAATATAGGACTAGACTAATTCCTCGAGCCAGTTTGATAGGCTCATGAAGTGCAACTCAACTGAGCCTTTTAGACACCCGAGTCATGCCAGAGTGGCCCAAGCTCAGGTCAGGGGCTCCGCCCAGTCACCCTGAGGGCATTTTTGTCTTTGGCCTATACCTGAAGATTCAAACACAACTAAGGGGCAAAACTCGACAATTGATTCATTCAAAGTATATCCCCACAAAAATTTAGGAGAAATCCCTGCTGAATACCTTTCACCGAAGACATGCCTTATAAATCAGATCTGACATCTACATGTATTCTCTCTAATCCAATTCTTTATAGACACAACTCGAATACGTCCTCACTTGAGCGCTTTGCAGGTCGCCCCCAGAGCCGCATCCAGCCAGGAGCCAGGAGGACTTACAGAGTTTTTGATCTAAGACGAGAACATTTGACGCCCACCGTGGGGTCGAGTAAATCTTATATGCCCCATCATGGTTAATACCCGAAGTTAGGCCAACATTGTTGCTAGTAATCGGCAGCAGCCTAGCAACAACATTCCCCCACTGCCACGTGACGCCAACACGACCAAGAGCGACGTTACGGTTGCCACCAACTCGGCCATAAAAGAATTGTAATGTGTGATCAGCGATCTTATGGAGGAAAACCAAAGTTCGGTGATCCAAATTGATGCACTGACGCAATCCAAAGAGCAACACCGGACAGAGCATGAACATCACTGGTCAAAACGTGAAGACAATAGTTATCACTGAGAGGATAAGGTCTCTCATACATAGCACCAAAGAGAGAAAACTAAAGTCATGGTTACCACCCATCGCCATCCCGTCGACTTAGGACTGTTCACCGAGCACATCATGACAGCTTGCCTCCCATATAACTTCAAACTGTCGATCACTCTTCGCCCTTATGATGGCACGGGTGATCCCACCACCCATATAACAATGTTCAAATCCATGATGCTCCTCAACGACTCTACTGATCCTTTCCTCCGTCGAGCTTTCCCTACTTTCCTAAAAAATGTCACACTCTTATGCTTTTCCAGCTTCCAACAAGTTCAATCCACAATTTCTAGGAGCTCTCCCATGCCATCACCAATCAATTCTCCTCGTCTAGGATCTATACCAAGTCTGAGAACGCCCTGAACTACATCATACAGGGATATCATGAATCATTGAGGGAGTATCTGATGAGGTTTAATGTCGTGGCCATGGAGATACCCAACCTCAACCCTCATGTCGAGTTATATTCGGTCAAACACGATTTGAAACCAGGACAATTTGCAAATCGGATAGCCATCGCCACGCCGAAGACTATGACAAATTTTGAGAGCGAACGGTGGGATACATGAAAATGGAAGAGTTTAGAGAAGTAAGGAAGACTGAAAGGCAAAAGGCCACAAAGGCCGGCGCCGAGGATAAACAAGGAAAAAAGCCCAATAAGAAGGGGGAAGGGCGAGACCTCCGAGGTAAGGATGACAGGAGGAGAAAGAGGTCGCCTCCCCAACCTCATTCCAAATACCACGAGTACACTCCACTTAATGCCAGAAGTGAGACCATTCTTCGGGAAATCTGCAGCTCACATATGATAAAATATCCTCCTAACTAGAGGTGGAAAAATAGGTCGGCACGCTAACTACGTGGGCCAAAAATTCGCAGCCCAGCACGGCCCGCGAGCCCGTAAATACTTAGCAAATCTACATAATTTGCACCCTATTGATGTGTAACAAAATCCAATAAGCAAACACATTACTTAATAATGATGTGTAATTCAAACCAAACCAAACCAAACACATTACTTAATAATTGCTTAAGTCCAAACCAATTATTTTGGAGTGCATCAAAGTCTAAACCATTTTTTTTATATTTAGTGGGCTAACGGGCCGGCCCGACACGATAAGAACCGGCCCACTTCAGCCCGCAATTTTATCGTGTCGGGCCGGCCCAACCCGATAATCTTATCGGGCTGAACTTCCCGGCCCAAGCATGCAATTATTGTGTCGTGCTCTTGCTGTGCCCATCTCTGCCGCCCTACTCCTAACGTCGGGAAGCAGAAAGTCCTAGCCAATGCATACAAGAGTAAAATATGTGAGTTTCATAGCACCTATGGTCACACCACAGAAGAATACATAGTCCTCAAAGATCAGATCGAGCGCCTGATACGGCAAGGCCACCTCGACCGTTATGTCAACCACAAGAGGAGAAGACGTAGTCGTAGTCGGAACCAGCATGACTGTAGCTCTCGACGCGAAAGTCGAAGTAGGACACCCCCAGGGGAAACCAATGGTAATTTTTGTGATCACCAACAACTTTATTGTAAAGAAAGTTCTGTTTGACCAAGGGAGCTCGGCTAACATCTTGTTCTACTTAACATTAAAAAAGATGCAACTAACAAAAGCTTCCCTCAACCCTTGTAATAGGGACATTGTCAGATTCTCAAGAGAACGAGTGAACGTCGAGGCCATGTCTGGCTAAGGACGACGTTTGGTTCTCAGGTGAATACTAAGACGATTGAAGTGAAATACATGGTCATCGACTACCTTAGCTTCTATCACATGATTTGGGGCACCCTTTACTGAATACCTTAGGAGTCGTCGTCTCAACACCTCACTTGGCTCTTAAGATTCTGGTCTCAGAGACAAAAGTAGGAGTGGTCCATGCCAACCAAATAGAAGCCCGCTTGTGTTATAAGGAATGCCTAAAGTAGAAAACATCAAAAATAAAAGAACTATCGAGTACCTCGTCTAAGCAGATAAACTTAGTATTTCACATGCAACATATGCCAAGAATATCTGAGTTAGACCCAAGAGGGGATGTCGAGGAGAGACCTCACTCGGCAGATGATTTTTAGCATCTACAGATTGGAGCCTCGCCCGAACAAGTGACATTCATCGGAGCTCGCCTCCATGCTGAGCTCAAAGACAATCTAAGTGCTCTGGTTCAGAACAATGCCGACTTATTCGCATGGACTCCTACCAACATGCCAGAAATAGATCCCATGATCATATGTCACAAGCTAGCCATCAACCGTCGGGTCAAGCCTGTAGCCCAAAGAAAAGAAAGCTCGAACCCAAATGTTAGAAAACATCTATTGAAGAGACCAAGAAACTATTTAAAGCATGTTTCATTAGAGAAATTGAGTTCACGACGTGGCTTGCAAATGTTGTGATGGTTAAGAAGATGCTCGAGAAAATGGTGGATATCAGTGGACTTCACAAACCTAAACAAGGCTTGTCCGAAAGATTCGTAACCTCTCTCGAGCATAGACGAACTGGTCGATGGCTCCTCGGGGTACCAATACCTTAGCTTCATGGACGCATATTGAGGATACAATTAAATACGGATGCACTCCGAGGACGATGTCTCCAAGGATGAGGAGAAGACATCGTTCATCACATAACACACCAACTTTTGCTATAAGGTAATTTCGTTCTAATTGAAAAATGCAAGAGCTACATATCAACACCTTACAACAATGTCTTTGAGCAACAAATCAGAAGAAACCTTGAAGTATATGTGGATGACACGACATGCATGGTTGCAAAAACTTTTGCCGGTGGAAATCATTGCGAAGACCTCGCCAAAATTTTTAGGCATCTCAAACAGTATAATATAGGGGTGGCAATCTATGTCGTGTCTAAACATGTCTTGTGTTGTAAAAGGCTAAACCCGAATCCGACTCGTTTATTAAATGTGTCCGAATATGCAATCCCGAACCCGATCCTTTTATTCTCGGGTTGACACGACATGACACACTTAACCCGTTTAAGTAAATATGTCTAAACGTGTACATGTGTACACTTACACGATACAACACGATAAACATAATTTCAATAGTGAACAAAATGAAAGCTACTGAAATTAAAAATTAAATACAGTAGAAAAATTATTAATAACAAGACATACACAACATCCGTAACTTCTTACTTTTTATTATATATATCCTTATAAATGGGTAAATTGATTAACTAGGTTCAGTAACACGATTAAACACTTTTAGTTAAATAGGTTTAATCGTGTTTATATAGGTTACACGGGTTCAACCTAGATTAACACGATTATTTAATCGTGTTAATCCGGGTTGAACTCGTTTAATCAAAACACACGTTTAGCCAAAACCCGAACTCGTATAACTCCGCGTCGTGTCGTGTCGGGTTATCGTGTTAATCCGGATTGCATCCGTTTAATTAAAACACACATTTAGTCAAATCCGAACCCGCGTAACTCTGTGCCATATCGTGTCGGATTATCGTATCGTGTCAAAAATTATTAGTCCTAGTATAATATGATGCTCAATCTTGAGAAATGCACATTTTAAGTTTACGACGATAATTTTATTAGATTCATGCTCACAAATTGAGGAATAGATGGTCAATTTCTGAAAAGGTCGGTTCATACCTGAAATGTGCAGTTCTCGTAAGAGGTACAATTTACTTAAAATTAAATATATTGATAATTGAAAGATGCGCAAATGGAAATGTTACTACTATATTAGCTTTCTCCATTGCTCTCTCAGAATTCGAGGAGGAAACTTGTTTTGGTACAGATAGGGACCACGGTTTTCTCGTAGAAAAGTTGTGGCCGAAAGACGTGTCACTTTATTGTTAATGGAAATGTATGCTACTCCATGCCTTTCGAGTTCCCTGTCTCAACGAGGATAGATGAGCACCATCCTTCCCCAACCGCAGCTCTCCGCTGCCCGACTTTACCCACAATTTCACCCATTGATTCAATTGTTGTCACATTTACCTGGAGCAACCGTGGAAATTTATGTGGGACCCATTTATACGGGGTATCATAAAATGACGGTAATGAAGTGAGTAACAAGGTTAGCGTAAATTAAGTTCACTTCTCTTGTTTCACCGCTCATCACATCACTCAACCAATTGAAAACATCTTCTTTTTTTCCTCCCACGACCATCGCTGTTGTCTCTCTCTCTCTGGCGATTGGCGGAGCCCATTCCCATGGCCTTGGTGTTTCTCCACTACGTCGTCGGCGACCTGACTCTGGGGAAGCCTGATTTCGTGGAGTTCTCAGAGGCGGATACCCTCGGAGCCGCCGCCCGGGCCATCGCCGAATCCCCCGAGGGCGCCATCCCCGTTTGGCGCAAGCGAGGCACGGCCGCTGGGGCGGCGCTCCGCTCGTCGGAATGCTTCGTAGGAATGCTCAACTCGCTGGATGTGGCGACCTTCCTCGCGAGGGCTGGTAGGGATTATGAGCGCGCCATGCAGACGCCGGTCTCGGAGGTCGTGGTGCCCAATCCGAGCCTGTTAAAGGAGGTGGATCCTGGCGCAAGGTGGGAAATTGTTCTGGTCTTTTTTCAATTCTCTTGGGTCATTTCTGGTGACGTTTTTCCGTTTTGGTGGTGGAATGCCGTTGTTGAATCTTATAAGACCTCGTTCCATGATCTGCTCTGTTCTTTTCTCGTCAAATTACTTTTATGTTTCTGAGAATTGTTGGTGTTTCTCGTCAAACAAGAAAAACAAAATCTATTGGTGTTTAATTAGTTCTATCGGTTAATACACTTTGATTCAAGAAATTATTTGATAGTTTTCTTCCAAATATGATGATTATTACCTTTTCTCATCTCTTATGATTTTATATATGGGAAATTTGAAATTTGAAATGATATGAACATGAAAAGAAGATTGATCTGTTTGGAGAAGTCTCTTATAACTCGATATTTTGCTGTTGAATGAACTTGGTCGTCTTTTTCTTCTTTCTTCGACTAGGCCCCTGGCATTTCCTGTTTAATTTATCACCTTTTCTTTTTAGTAGACCTTGATGATTTGTATGAGCAAGTTATCTTTACTAAATATCTTGAATTACAAAGTTCCATGCATTTGATTTTTTTACAATTATAAAAATTAAAAACAAGAAGGGTCGCATTTTGGTGCTAACACCACAAGATGAAAGCTTGAAGAGCCGTATGTAGATCTCCATGATAAGTTAAACATCCTTGTTATATCATATTAGTGACTGTTAAACTTCTGCTATTGTATTTTATGGGGTAACATTGTTATGATTTTTCTCTCATGAAACATGGGCACTTTGCACAACAATTGAGATGTAATTTGATAGACAAACATATATTTCAAATCTTATAGAATATAGTATTTAGTTTGTTCTTGTGTATGCAATAAACTCACTCAAGCTCTGCTTTGTATTTCCTATTTATAGTATAATCACCCAAGTCTATAAAACTTGTGCCTAATAATACTTTGTTCTTAGTAAAGAGAAGTGATCAATGAATTTCTTACTAGGTATTCCAATATTTAGTATTTATTATCTTTCGTCAGTTACTTGGGTAATCGATTATTTTCTCTTCCATGAGAATATACATATTTTTTTAGTTGAACCAGTTGAAAAGCAAATAAAGAAGTAAGATGTGTTGGATATACTTTAAGTTATGGAATCGAGATTGAAAAACAAATACCATTATTGGAAAAATGAAAGCAGTCCAGATTTTCATATGGGATTGCAGTTGAAGGCTTACTTCTAATAATAATATACTTCTTAATTTGGTGCATTATATTTATGTGTCATTTTGTATGGATACAGAATTCTCCTTAAGACTCATCTTTCTTTTTTACGTACATAACTGTCCTTTTCATTTGTTTGTAAGTAGTCATTACCTTCAATATGAAATCCTTCACTTGTTCTCATTGCCATGTGGACGAACCTTTATTTGGCTCATCAAACAAAATACTTCACGAATAAAAATATATCATTTTCCTGTTAATTAGCACTTTTTCTTTATGTAACTTGATGACCACTGGTTTGGTGGCATGAACCCTTGACTTTAGCAGATTTCCTGAGGATCAGACTACAGGCAAAGATCTTGGTTTCTCCTTATATTAAATCCCTATTACCTTCATGTTATCATAAGTGATTAATGCTAACCAATTATATTTTTATCTGAAAAATTATCAGATATTTACTGTGGTGCTGATATGCAGTTTACACTGTTTCATCACTTGATCTGTTTGTTCCTAGAAAGTTTATTTGAAGTGCTAAGCTTCAGTTTTGGTACTAAATGTTATAATCAACGAAGACAAAAAAAAGAAGTAAGTCCAGTTGCAAATTGCTGTAAAAGTGGGTTTTCTGGTTTCGTTAGACTGGTAAGTACCAGATCATAGCTGTGGGTAGTAACCTGGTTAATAGAAATTTCTTTCTAGGACAAACTATTTAGCTGCAGTGCCTCTTTTGATTTTGTATGGGCTCATATTCTCGTGCACTCTTCCATCAAATAATCCAGCTATTATTACTAAACTTGTTTCCTATGCTAATCTACTTGTCTTGAATCTGTAGGTTAGTTGATGCTTTAGAGGTGATGAAGCTCGGCGCAAGATGCCTCCTAGTGCGCAGAAGTCTTGCATGGGAAGGTATTACCAACCACTTTTCCACGCCTTACAATGGAAAATGGCTCAAGAACTCAGAGACAATGTCCACAAGTACAGCAAGTAAAAGCAGTCAGCCATCCTCTTCTACTCTTCCTCACTATAACTTCTGCTGCCTTTCCCGAGAAGACGTAGTCAGGTTCTTGATCGGATGCCTTGGTGCCCTTGCCCCAATCCCTCTGTCTTCCATCTCCTCTCTTGGAGCCTTTAATCCACACTACTCCTACATTGAAGCCTCCTCATCTGCCCTTGCAGCCATTTCTATGATTCCGCATGATCCATGTGCAGTTGCAGTTGTGGAGACAAACTCTGATGGCACACACAAGATTCTTGGAGACATTTCTGCATATAAATTATGGAAATGTGACTACATGGCTGCAGCATGGGCTTTGGCAAACTTATCAGCGGGGCAATTTGCTTTTGGCGTAGATGATAATGGCTCTTCACCATTACCTCCACTTGACTACCCTATCAATTCAGCACTAGAGGATGCTTCTGCGCCAACCTCTCCAAGATCAAGGATGTTTAGCAGCAAGAGTATTGGGTTTGTTAATAACCAATGGAATCAGGTGGCAATGGGGAGGCTGAGAAGCATGTACAGGGGGAGGAGTAAACCTTTGACCTGCAAGCACACAAGTACTTTGGCAGCAGTAATGGCCCAGATGCTCTCTTATAGGGCCACCCATATATGGGTGATTGATTCGGAAACAGAGGACAATGTATTGGTGGGTGTGGTTTCCTACATTGACATTTTGGATGCAGTCACCAAATATCCTAGTATTCTTTTTCCTCCAACCCCTTGATTTTTTTTCTATGTTTTAACTTTTTCTTTTTTTTCAGTTTTGTATTTGTAGGTTGCCTTTAAGTTTGGAGGATTCTTTTTCCTCGTTAAATTGAAATATTATAAAGGGTTATTAGCTGAAAGTAGTCTCGACTTGGGCAAAATTTTCATTTGTGTGTCTCAATTGTATATGTAAACTTACAAATTGGTTTCAAGTTTCAACAATGGTCTGTCGTCTACAAATTATGAGATTGCCCATTAACTAGGTGATGTGGCGAACCAAAAATAATTTAAAAAATGATGCCACATCATATTCATCTACTTAGGACCCCGACAAGCTTCCTTGAAATACCCTTACCACCACACCTCACTCATGTCGCTCCTTCCCCTCGACCATGATGTCGATGCTCCCCTGCCTGTCACTGCCGCCTCCCTCGTCATGCCATGTTTTCACCTCCGATCTCTCCCATCGCCTGCCCGGCCTCGTCGATTTGTCGTTGAAGCCGCCAAGCCACTCGAGCTCGACATCTTCTCCAATGAGAGTGTCATTGCCACCACGTCCAATGTTCTCCCCTCCCACACTTGCGCCAATGTCCTCGTCATCAACCAAAGGTGGAAGTTGCTCTGCATTGGGCTTTTCCAAGGTTTTGGTGAAGGATGCAATTCCTGAAGGAATTAGTCAACCAGGTACTCAAGGCGGCCATGGCCATTAATGCTCAAGTTCTTACGGAAATGGTGGTACTTGATGCCTACATCGAATCCCTCCCAAGGGTACATACTTCACCTGATATATATTAATGTTTTTATAGCATTTATTTTATCTAAAACCTTGCATGATGAACCTTGTGGCAGAATGGGAGAGCAGGCTTGGGGGATGCAATTTACAGGAGCATAACAGTGGATGTGTTAAGGGTCCGACCCGAATCCAACAAGTCCGACCTGTTAGGGACCTTCGGGTTTGTCAAGTCTTGTATGTGTCATGACAGTCCCTAACGTGCATTATAAATATCGCATTATTTGCATCCATATAGAACGTACGCGCACCGGCCCACTGCTCTCGCCCGCGACTAGCAAACGACCATTGTTTACTAGCCGCGACATGGCCGATGGGGGTGTGCGGCCATAGGAAATTTTGTTATGCTCCTCGTGCTTTTGGGAACCCTGTGGGTGGCACTTGGGGGTTAGGCTCTACACCTATATTGCCCCCGGGCAAACATCTCTCTAGTTCATTCGCTAAAGCATCCGTCCAAGCATTTGTAAGCATTTTTCATACAAACGGTCATTTGGCCCAAACATTTTTGCGTCCAAGCACACCGAGGCTCGAACGCAGGCGACCCGGGAGCCCGCGACTTTCGAGATTGTAAAGGCGGTCCTTGCCCAAGGCTTATCCCTTGCGGGGGCAAGGGAGCCGCACAGATATTTTTCGCTTAAACAAGTTAGTCAGTGACAGTCAGTATCAGAGCGAGGCAAGCTCGCAAAGCTTTGGTGCAAGCAACCGACGCAAACCGTCGACAAGCTCGTGCCTTTGTCATTGGAGACAAACGACGTTGGGGCATTCGATTATCTCGCAGGAGAGATTTCTTTGAACAAGCATGGCTCGCAATGGAGTCGGTGAAACAAGTGGTGTCGTCCAAACGGTAACGACTGTTCTGGAAGAACCGTTGGGGGAGGACCCGACACAAACTCAACAAGCTAGGACGAGAAGTTGCACCGTCCAATGGCTTGAAGACATGGAAACGATTGTGGCCTCTCACGACGTAGCCATAAATGTCCTTGAGAATGGCATGGGGCCGCAGGTCGGTAAGCTAGCCGACACACAAGAAGTTCTGGAGGCAAGACTAGACGGACTCCAGGACGACACTCAAGAAGCAATCAAACTACTTCAAGGGGAGATTGAAGAACTAAGGGCTACAATCTCATTCCTAACCCGAGAGATCCACTCGGGCAGTGGCAACTCCCGACAACACGAGACGCCACAACACCACCTTAAAGCACTCGAACTGAAGCCTTACAATGGGGCTCGAGATGCAAAAGTGGTGGAGAACTTCCTCTTCAACTTGGAGCATTACTTCAAGGTCACGAGGACGACCGATGACGATATGAAAGTGTCCGTTGCAATCATGTATCTGTCTGAAGATGCAAAACTCTGGTGGCGGACCAAATATGACTAAATCCAGAAGGATCATGCAAAGATCGACACTTGGGACGATCTCAAGCGAGAACTAAAAGCTCAATTCTTCCCCGAGAATTTGGAATTCATCGCCCGACGAAAGTTACGATAACTCCGTCACAACAATTCAATTCGGAAGTACATGATGGAGTTCTCAACAATTATGCTGGATGTTCCGGAAATGGCCGAGACCGATCAACTATTCACCTTCCTTGAATGACTAAAGTCGTGGGCGCAACAAGAACTCACAAGGAGGAATGTCAAGTCCTTGTCGGAAGCGAAGATCGCCACAAGCGACTCACTGACTATAGTTTTGAAGAAAACCCGACAAAGGCGGTGCTCTACAGGCCAAGATTCCAAAAGCTCGATAACTACAAGGGCAAAGGCACCGCAGGCGATACGAGATGGAGGGATCACCCGCAAAGAAAACACCCTCCAAAGGGGCCTCCTCAATAGGATTACACTCCTAGGGGAACCAACAGAGACTCACGCCTATTTACTTCTTGTGCAGAGGACCCCACATGGTCGGAGAATGTCCTCAACGGCAAGCATTTAACACCATTATAGCGGAGTCCATTGCGGAGAACATAGCCAACATCACCAATAAGAAGGAGAAGGGTAAGTCTCCAGCAGTCCCCGACGCGAAGGACTATTCCAATGAAGATGAAGATACTAGAAGGCCTAACATGGGAGTAATGCGTCTACTCAATGCTATCAAGACTCAAGTAGGGGAGCAAGGTCCAAAGAAGGGAGCCACCAAGGCGGCACACGAGCTGATGTTCATTGACATCGAGCTCAATGGCAAGAATACCCGAGCGATGGTCGACTTGGGAGCAACTCATAACTTCATCGCCAAAGGAGAAGCAAAACGACTACGGCTCAAGCTAGAAAAGAGCTCGAGTCATGTCAAGACGGTGAACTCCGAGGCACAATAAATCAACGGCATCGCACGGGACGTCCCACTGAAGATTGGAGGATAGAAGGGTCAAACCAACCTGATGGCAATACCTCTCGATGACTACCAAGTCATTTTGGAGATAGAGTTCCTCAAGTCGGCGAAGGTGGTACCCATGCCATTCCTCGACACATTATGCTTGATGGGGGAGAACAATCCCAGTATTGTTCCAACGGTGCGTTCGACACCAGGGAGCGGAAACCAACTCCTCTCCGCCATACAAGTGAAGAAAGGAGTTCGACGAGGCGAACTCACAATGGTGGCTGCAATGAAGCTAGAAGGATCACTCGATGGGGCGAAATGAGAACCAGCAGCAGTCTCTAGAGTACTCAACGAGTTCGAAGACGTGATGCCACCCGAACTATCAAAGGCCTTACCACCAAAGAGGGGGGTGGATCATCGAATCGAGCTGGAACCGGGGACTAAGCCCCCATACAGACCACCTTACCGTATGACGCCACCAAAGTTGGCGGAATTACGAAAGCAACTAAAGGAACTGCTCGACGGAGGATTGATTCGCAGCTCCAAAGCTCCATTCGGAGCCCCTGTGCTGTTCCAAAATGGGAGTCTCCGCCTCTGTGTGGACTACCGAGCTTTGAACAAAGTGACTGTGAAGAACAAGTACGTACCTCATCCCGCTCATTATGGACATGTTCGACCAACTTGGCCAAGCAAGGTACTTTTCCAAGCTGGACTTGAGATCGGGCTACTGGAAAGTGCGAATTGCCGAGGGGGACGAAGGAAAGACCACTTGCGTAACACGCTATAGAGCTTACAAATTCTTGGTGATGTCGTTCAGCCTCACGAATGCTCCAGCTACGTTCAACACCATGATGAATCAGCAGTTTCATGAGCACTTAGACAAATTCGTTGTGGTGTACTTAGACGATATCGTGGTCTACAGTCGGACCTTGGAGGAGCACATTCAACATTTGAAGATCATCTTCAAGATCCTCCGGGAGAACACTTTGTTCGTGAAACGGGAGAAGTGTTGGCCTAAGGTTTTCTACCTTGGTCTTAATCTCGATTTTAATGATAACAAACATGGAACTAATGTTTCGTTGAGAAAATCTTTCAGGTTCTATGTCGGCTAGCGCACGACGTCCGCGATCGAAAAAATCGGAGAAATCAGATAAATCGGAAAATCGGAAAATCGGAAGGACGTTGGTCGACACGCTCTTCAAGAAGTTAGAGTTTAGGTTTAGGGTGTCTAGATATATTGTATATTCTCTTTATGATGCAAAGAACCCTAAAACCAAACTCGAAACCCAAAGAGTAGAAAAACCCAAGCAAAATACCAATATGCCCAGTCCAGTCTAGGTTCGATCGACCGAATGCTGCCAAAAACTAGCAGCAGGCAATTCGGTCGACCGGTCGATCGACCGAAGTGGGCCGAAAAGTGGCAGTGTGTGCAACGGTCGATCGAACTGCGAATGAAAAGAATCGTGAGTGCATCGGTCGATCGAATTGCAGATCGCTCATCTCATGACTCTGGCGGTCGACCCTCCGGTCGATCAATCAGTGCGATTAAAGCACAGAAAGGCTAGCGGTCACAAGCGGTCGATCGGTCAATCGACTGATGATCAACCAGCAAGCGATCGAACGATGAAAATGGCTAGTTTTTCGCTCGTTGAGCCACCCGTTGACGCACCGTTTCTTATGGGAGTTATAAATACCCAAACCCCAACCTTCCTTAAACAACTTTTTGATCACTCCTAACCTCCTTGAGCCATCCTTTGATCAATTGTAAGCTTTGATTGAGTTAATCATGTGAAAACCCTAGCTTTGATATCTCATCCCTTTGATTGAGCCTTGACTTCACTGATTCACCATCAAAGGCATCAATAGGAAGCTAGAAAACTTTGTGTGGAGCTAAGTACTTCATTGTTTAATTTATTGCTCTATTTATTATTATATTTTGTTATTTATTTCATTGGATTTAAGCTTATAAGAAGACCTAGTGTTAGGTCATGTATGTAAGTGGTTACCTTGGTGTAGAAGGTGTAAAGCCACTTGTGTAAACATAGTTTACTAGGATTAGTTGAGTTGTCCCTTAGGTTGAGGTGGAAGAATGCTCTTAGTAAGAAGACGGAGACTTCCGGGTGTGGAAGTGCCTTAGGTTGAGAGTGAGACTCTTCGGGTCAAAGTCCTCTTTGTAAGGAAAATGATTTAATCTAGTAAACTACGTTTGGAAATCCTAAGTGGGGTACTTAGGTAGTGGAGTAGGCATTGGGGCCGAACCACTATAAATCTCTGTATTAGCATTGAAATATTATTTGTATTGATTGCATTATTATTTATTGCTTCCGCATTTAGTCGTCGAATTATAAATTGCCTAAGTAGTTTAAGAAAATGATTAAAATCGGAATTAGGCAAATCGATTTAGTTAACATACTATTCACACACCCCCCCTCTAGTGTGTCATTTCACCCAACAAGAAGTGCTACTTCGCCCAAGAAGAGATCGACTTTCTGGGACAATGGGTTGGGGGCGGAATGATTCGAATGGACAATGTAAAGGTCTGCGCCGTAGTGGAATGACAGCCACCAACAAAGGTCACAGAACTCAGGTCATTCCTTGGTTTTGTGAATTACTACCGAAGATTCATCGCCGGATATTCAAGGTGAGTAGCTCCACTGACGGACTTTCTCAAGAAGGAAAAGGCATGGCATTGGTCCCAACCATGCATGGAAGCGTTTGAAGACCTGAAGCGAGCAGTGATCGATGAACCATTTCTCAAGCTTCCCGACTATGGGCAGCCCTTTGAAGTCCACACCCATGCCTCGGACTACGCCATTGGAGGTGTCCTTATGTAGGAGGGACACCCCATTGCCTTTGAGAGTCGTAAGCTGAATGACATAGAGTAGCGATACCCTTCAAATGAGAAAGAAATGACTGCAATAGTGCACTATCTCCGTGTTTGGAGGCACTACTTGCTCACATCACGTTTTGTTGTAAAGACGGACAACATAGCGTTGAGTTATTAATTTTCAGACTCAGAAGAAGCTCTCGTCGAAGCAAGCTCGATGGCAAGACTTCTTTACGGAGTTCGACATGATGTTGGAATACAAGCCGGGACATTCCAACATGGTGGCAAACGCCCTGAGCCACACGATAGAACAGATTGCAGCCATTCGAGGAGAAGCTGGGAGCAGCATTAGCCAAGTACAATCCAACTTCCGTGGGAAGATAAGCATGGGCTTGCTCAAAGACACCCAGGTGGAGGCACTGTTCAAGCTGATCAAAGACGGGAAGACAAGAAAGTTTTGGGTCCGAGATAGACTCATCTTCACCAAAGGAAATCGACTGTACGTGCCTAGGGCAGATGGCCTGTGCAGAGAATTGCTAAAGGTGTATCACGATACTCTCTAGGCAGGGCACCCTGGCATACACCGAACAGTGGCCCTACTAGAGAGGGCTTTCTATTGGCCAAAGATGACGGACGACGTCGAGGAGTATATGAAGACATGCTTGATCTGCTAGCAAGACAAGATCGAGCGACAGAAGCCTACGGGTCTCCTCGAACCCCTGCTTATTCCTAAGCGACCATGGGAAAGCATCTCCCTTGACTTCATAGCGAGTCTACCCAAAGTGGGGGAGTTTGGTTCCATCCTGGTGGTCGTGGATCGCTTCTCCAAATACACCACGTTCATGGCAGTCCCCTTGCACTACACAGCAAGCGAAGCCGCAAAGCTCGTGATGCAGAATATCGTGAAACTTTGGGGCGTGCCAAGGAATGTCATCAGTGATCGAGACCCACGGTTCCTTGGCAGATTCTAGACAGAGGTGTTCAAATTATTTGGATCTCAATTATACTTCTCCACGAGCTTACACCCTCAAACGGATGGGCAAACGGAGCGCATGAACGCACTCCTCAAACAATACCTCTGACACTTCATAGCGGCGAACCAAAGGGACTGGACGAAGCTGCTAAACGTAGCCCAGTTCTCCTACAATCTGTAGAGGAGCTCTGCCATCAACAAGAGTCCCTTCAAGATTTCATTAGAACGGCAACCAAACACACCCCACTACTGGTTCTTGGCTACACTGAAAGCAGTCTCGTTGCTTATCAAATGGCCAAGGAGTGGTAATAAAATCAAGAGATCACTCAAGCATATCTCGAATCGGCAGCACGCAAAATGAAGAAGTGGGCTGACGAAGGAAGGAGACATCGAGAATTCAAGGTTGGGGATCAAGTATTGATAAGACTCCACCTGGCATCTCTCGTAGTCTTTCGGTGCAAGATACACAATGGCTTTGTGCGCAAATATGATGGGCCATTCCCCATCATCAAAAGGGTAGGGCCAGTGGCTTAACGACTCCAACTGCCAGCATGGTGCAAAATACACTCTATCTTTCATGTGAGCAACCTGAAGCCCTACCATGCCGACCCACACGACGACGGACGCAACATTCCAACACGTCCACCTGCAACAACTAAGCCGGAGCAACGTGAAGCAGAGAAGAGCTTGGCGGACCGCAAAGTGAAACTCCCAAACGGCAACAAAGAGCCGGAGTACCTTATCAAGTGGAAGGGACTCCCTACCTCCGAAGCTAGCTAGGAGAAGGAGAGCACCTTGCGACATGAAGAAGACATCATCACCGCATTCAAGAAGGGGTCGACGAGGGCGTTGACTTCGTAAGTGGGGGAGAATGTTAGGGACCTTCGGGTTCGTCGAGTCTTGTATGTGTCATGATGGTCCCTAATGTGCATTGTAAATATCGCATCATTCGCATCGATGTAGAATATTCGTCCACCGCCCATCGCTCTCACCTGCGACTAGCAAACGACCCTCGTTTACTAGCCGCGACATGGCCGATGGGGGTGTGCAGTCATAAGAAATTTTGTCATACCTCTCGTGCTTTTGGGAACCCCGTGGGTGACACTTGAAGATTAGGCTCCACACCTATATTACCCCGGGCAAACATCTCTCTAGTTCATTCGCTCAAGCATCCATCCAAGCATTTATAAGCATTTTTCATACAAACAGCCATTTGGCCCAAACGTTTTTGCATCCAAGCACACCGAGGCTCGAACGCGGGCGACCCGGGAGCCCACGACTTTTGAGATTGGCAAGACGGTCGTTGCCCAAGGCTTATTCCTTGCGGGGACAGAAGAGCCGCACGAATTTTTTCTGCTCAAATAAGTTAGTTCGTGATATATCGAACTTAAATCAGAGCTTATTTGATCAAATAATTCGTGAACCAATTATTAACAATATTGGGCAATGACACGATTGCAATCAAATCATGCAAATGTTGCTTTTGAAATTGCAGCACGTGTAAGTCAAGATGATAAAGATGGAGGTAGCAACAATATTTGATATTTAAATATATCACGTTGACCGGTCAAGATGATCAACATAGAGCACCACGTGAACGTGGCATGCAATTTGATAAAGTAAATTTCTTCTCGAATTGCGTGATCAACATGAACCATGCAGCAGCCACCGCCTCTTAAGCTTCGGTCAAGTCCTCATTTTTTTGGTCAAAATTAATATTACAGCCGCGAGATTAAATCCAACGCATTAGAATATTTCTTGCCACAAACTTCGATAGAATAAGTTTTTTTTTTTTCACTATAAAAAAAGACCGAATGCAAGGTTCGAGATTATCCCACATGTGAGAGATTTGGAGATCTAGAGAATTAGGAAAGTCGCTATCATTTTTTTTCAAGGAGTGCCCCTTCTCAGGTTTCAAAGCAAATTTCAAAGCAAATTTTGTAGAGACAGTGTCTCTACTCTATACCGATTTCTGGTTCAATTTATTTAAGATAGTCTGCTCTATTCTGAAGGAGATTAGTTTATTGACACTTATATTATATTTATTTTTTAAAATTAATAAAGCAGTCTCCTTTTCTCCCTGTGGACGTAGGATCGGCACCCCGCCGAGTTCGAACCACGTTAACCTCCTTTGTGTCTTTTATTTTTCTACATTATTATTATCGGATTTGGATTTTCGTTTCTCTCGTCGGGTTCGAGTTTTTTGTCGATCATGTACATAGTAAATTACTCCAAATTTTCTAACAAGATGTTTTCGACACTGAACAGCTCCTCGGGTCGATGGACTCGTCGACAGAGCACAAGGTGCTCGACCTCAAGAACAGGATTGAGCCTCCATTGTCATTTGAGGAAAGTGCACAACAACAAAGATGACAAATCATCGTGGGGTTCGGATGTGAGCATGGAGAAGAGGGAGCAATTCGAAGAGAGGGTTGAGACCATCTTGCATCTCAGAAAGCAGAGGTTCACCAGCATCCCTCAATCCGCTCTAGACATCAGCAAGATCCAATACAACAAAGTAAAATTAAACAAGATTCCACCAACGAGCTGTTTGAGTTGATTGATTAAATTTTTGATTTTTTACTAAAAATTGTTCTCGTGAACTATCTTTAGGATGTTGGGCAGTCGATCCTAAAGAGCTACTTGAGGATTCCGAAAAGTTTAGCTTATACAATCATGTCACTAAATGAAGATGTTCTTTACGCGAATTCTCCGGCTTGGGATCCATCGAACCATGATTCTAGTAGAAGGCAATCATTGTCTGACGCAGGGCCGGTGGGGAAACTGGACGCAAGAGAACAAATGGAGGAGTTGAAAGAGGCAACATCTTTGATGACTCTGTGGGATTTCAAGGTCAGCGTTGTTGGTGAGAATGTTGATGCATGCGAGGGAGGAGAGAACATTGGACATGGCGACGATGGCACTCTTGTTGGAGGAAACGTCAAGCTCGAGTGGCTTGACGGCTCCAACGACAGATCGGCAAGGTCGGGCGGACGATGGGGGAGATCAGAGACGAAGGCGTGACACGACGAGGGAGGCGACAATGGCGGGCAAAGGGTGTGTCATCGTCATGGTGGAGGGGAAGGAGCGGCACGAGTGAGGTGTGGAGGGAAGGGTGCTTCAAGGAAGATTGTTGTGGTCCTAAGTGGATGAATATGACGTGACATCCTTTTTAAATTATTTTTGGTTCATCACGTCACCAAGATGATGGACAACCAATTATAGCTCACATTAGTTCCAATTATAGCTCACCGTTTGCGAACCGTAAGTTTGTTCGTTATTTTGGTGACATGGCGATCCAGAAATGATTAAAAAATATACAATCGTTATGTCATCTAGATACATATTGAATGTCTTTTAAATATAACTAGCCCCGACCTTCCTCACCCTCCTCTCCCTCTTCCATGTAAAGACTAGGGTTGGGGTTCTGACAGACATCGTCGCCCTTCCCTTCTCCCTTTATCTTTATTTTCGAGCTGTGCAACGCCGATGAGCCTTCGGTGGAGATCTCCTAGTGAGACCATCATCACCTCATTCCTCTTCGTCCTAGTGTGGATGATCTCCTCCCCCATAGTCAGCGGCCTTTCGGAATTGGATGCTCGTGGGGCGGAGAGATTTGCCCTACTTCAGTTCAGCAGTTGTTACTTCCAACCCCATTGAGGTTCTCCGCCTTTGGGGCTCTAACACCATTGCTTCTGGTCCAGCGTTACATTCAACGGCGAGTCGCATGTCATCTCGCTCTCTATCTCCGCAAAAGGTGCCCCCCATCTGCACCCCCGTACAGACGTAGTAGAGGTGATCCAGGTCATATGTTGATTGGAAAATGGAGCTTTGCACTAGGTAGCTTGTTCAAGCTCAGGGTACTCTCCTTACTGTTTCGTTCCTTCGACGCACAAGATCCCAAATGATGTTTGGGAGTTGAAGGACCTGTAAGTGCTTAATCTCGAGGGTAACTCGCTCATGGGTGGCATGCCCTCGCGTTTCCCTCGCCATCTGTGTGTGTTACATTTGGCTTCTAATTTTATCAAAGGTGATATCCCGCCCTCCATGCCGACATTAGGGATGTCGACGGGGCAGGGTGGGTACGAGGGGTGCCTCCCCACTATGCACCCCCCACGAAAAATATATGATACTCTTACCCATTTAATTCCCTGTGGGTATTAGAAATGGGTACTCGTCACGAGGCAAGGACCCCCGCGGATATTTGCGAGTATCCATGACCATTTAAAAATAATAAATTATAATATTTTATTATTATTCAAACTCACAATAATGAAATAAATGTCAACAACACCATAAGTTCTCAGAAAAAAAAAGAGGTTTAGGGTTTTTTAGTTTATGTATATAATGGTAGTTTTGTAATTATACTTATATTTGCGGATAGCGGGTACCCGCGAATATGGGTACTATAATATTCATATTCGCCCCATATAATAAAACGGATAAAAAAATTTACCCACGACATCCCCGCGGATAGAATATTAGCTCTAGTACCCGTCATAAACGAATAAAAAAATTTACCCACGACATCCACAGATACCTGTTTAAGACCTTGTTTATTTTATGATAGAGTATGGTTTATCATAGTATGGTATGGTTTAATTTTATGTTTGGAAAGACTTCTAATAAACGGTCATTGTATGGTATGGTAATCTCATGGTTTGAAAAACATAAATTTTGGCCAAGTTTTTGAACCATGAATTTGGTGGTTTCTCATGATTTCATAAAATTTTATTTCTAAAATATCATCAATCAAAATTTATAATTTCTCTTATGCCCTTTATATACCCATATCATATTAGACTTTTATTTATCATTCTTGATCGGTTTACCCAAGACTATGTTCTCCTCTATAACTACTATCATTTAACCATATCATACCATACCATCCTCCCAAACAAGATAATAATTTTTACAGTACCATACCATACAATACCTTACCATACCATACATTACTAAACCATACTTCACCTCATCCAAACAAGGCCTAAGCGGGTATTATTATCATCCATGGTCGAGATGTGTAAATTTAGAAGCCCTAGACCTTTTTGGCAACCTAATTAATGGAACGATTCCAAAATTTATTGGCATCTCTTATAATTTGCTTGGTGGATCAATTCCTCATGAGATTGGAGATGGGTGCCGGAGTCTACGGATCTTGGACTTATCTAGAAATTTATTTGCCGAAAGCATCCCCTGCAATTTAGGCAACTGTATAGAGCTGCGAGTTTTGTTGCTGCTTCCAACCTTCTGGATGGTCTTATTCCTTCTAATCTTGGTGTACCTGTCAGAGAAGATGCTGGCGAGTGAGTATGCTGGCAGTTGGGTGCTTGTCATCAATGAATGTGTATTTTACACAACTATATTAAAAAGACATCCTACGTACTATACGTGTATCCAGATGACATAGCAATTGTATATTTTGTAATCATTTATGGATCATCACGTCATCGAAATAACGGACAAACTTACGGTTCGTAGGCGATGAGCTATAATTGGAATCAATATGTAAGTTCATATACACAATTGAGACTAATCAAAGGATTGACCACAAATGAGAATTTCGCTAAAGTTAGGGCTATTTTCAGCTAATAACCTTTTTCTTTTTGATATGCGTACAATTTAAATTTTGTAGTACACTTGCATACCTACAATTTCTTGGAACCATAAATCAATATCCTTTGAGCAATTTCCCTAAACCATAACATGGATCAGGGAAATTCTCGAATCCATAACAAGGATTGATATGGAAATTCTCAGGTCCATAATTTTTTCTCAAAATCCCCACAAATGTCCTCAAGTTTGGTTTGATATTTGGTTCCAAACTTTTATAATAGTAGGTTCCAGACTTTCTCAAAAGTTTGGAACTGGAATAAGTAAGACCAATACATGATTTTTTAATAACTATAATGATAGATACAATATATACATTATTGATAATATTTAGATTTTTTTGAGAATGTAGTAGGTTACAAACTTTCTTAAAAGTGTGGAACTAAAACAAATGAGATCAATTCATTATTTTCTGATGAATATAATTTGCACTATGTATTACTTACAATTGTAGTGATAAATTCAAACAAAAATAAAAGTTTTCAGACTTTCACAAAAGTTTGTAACCGAATACCAGACCAAACTCGGGGGCATTTCAGGGGTTTAAGAAAAAAGTTATGGATTCGGAAATTTCCCTGACCCATGTTATGGTTTAGGGAAATTGCTCATATCCATTCATATTTCACCACCATGCACGCTTATTATCCATATTAATTAATTAATTAATTAATAACTATCTGCCACCAAACACTAATTACTATATGATTAAGTCCATATATTTATTTCTGATATATTTTTGTTATTACTTATGAAGAACATTTGTAATTTTGGATTATCGATTCTTTTTCTTTATTATGTAATTTTGAACTTTTATAGAATCAAATATTATGACTAATAATTATTTTTAGCATTTTCTCTTTTGTCTACTTTTATATAATATGCATGAACATATTAATGTTCACGTATTCTATATATGCAACTTTGTTTATTCAATTTTTTGTATTATATATATTTTATCTATTCGAAAAATCGTGCATCACACGGGTAATTAAACAAGTAAAGGTAGAAGAGAGCGAATCAAAATAAGAGTAAATTTTAAAAAATAAAACAAGAATGTGTTTATGTTGATTTATTAGTTGCTTTAATGTCGTGTTTTGCAAAAGAGTTTATGGTGTGTTAGTGAAATGGCCACACTAGAGGGGGTGAATAGTATATTAACTAAACTTGTCGTCTAAATTCAGTTTTACACATTTTCTTAAACTACTTAGGCAATTCATAATTTAACAACTAAATGCGGAAGCGATTAATGTTAAAGCAATTAACACAAAATAATATATCAATGCTAACATAATTATTTATAGTGGTTCGGCCCCAATGCGTACTCCACTACCTAAGCACCCCGTTTAGGATTTCCAAACTAATTTTACTAGATTATATCGCTTCCCTTACAAAGATGACTATACACCGGAAAGTCTCCGCTCTCAAACCAAAGGTACTTCCACACTCGGAAGTATCCCTCCTTCGTACCGAGGGCACTCTCCCACCTCAACATAAGGAACAACTCAACTAATCCTAGTAAACTAATTTTACAATGATGGATTTAAGCCTTAACACCGAGGCAACCACCTACTCAATCAACCTAGCACTCTAGGTTTACACAAACTCAAACACAATGAAATAACAAAAAAATACAATACTAAATGGAACAATAAATCAAATAATAAAATACTTAACTCCACAACAAGATTCCTAGCTTCCTCTTGATGTCTTTGATGGTTAACCAATGAAGGGATGAAGGCAAGATCAAGATTTCTGGCTCAAGCTAGGGTTTTTGCAAAGAGTGACTTAATGAGGCTTGTGATTGATCAAAAAGATGCCTCAAAGGTAGTTGAAGTGATCAAGATCAGGGAGGAAGGCTCTCATAGCCTTGTATTTATAGGCCATGAAGAGAAGAGCAACACCTCTCTTCTCAACTGGCAATTTTTTTCTCGTTATCGATCGCTGATCGCTTGCCGGTCGATTGTCGGTCGACTGATCGAACGATCGCCAAGCGATCGAAGGCATTCTGCTCATTCTGGGCATCGGTTGACCGAAATGCCTTATGCCCAATTTCTGCTTCTTCTAGTCGACCAGTCGGTCGACCGAATCTGGGCAAGGCTGATTTTTTGCTTTGTTTGTTCATTTTTGATTTCGTTCTTCGCTAAGTTCTCTTATATAACATTTATTATAAATATTAATAAATATTATATAAGGATTACCCCTCATTTGGATTCAATAAAAATATCTAAAAAAATAAAATCCTTAAGAATTAAAATCTAATTTTTGGGGTCTAGTACAAATTTCCCAAAAACAAAAATTTTATAATCTCCCGGGTCAAATATAGGTGGGCTAAAGGCTTCCAAATAATCCTTAAAAATATATCGTTATCTAGTTTTTATCTAACGAATAATTACTGGCATTTTTGGTGCCAAGAAAATATCTAGGTTATATAGCCCTCCAAGGAGTTCCCTAGCCTTAGTGAATTTTAGGGCCATTATCTGATTTTCTAATTTTTTCGATTTTGGGGTTCGGGATTGGTTTTTGGATTTCTTTGCATCATCATGAGGATTTACAATTTATCTAGACACCCTAAATCTAGACTCTTATCTTCCCGACGAATCCGAGTTCGTCGACCAACGTCCTTTCGATTTTCTGATTTCTTCGATATTTTTGATCGTGGACGTCGTGCGCTAATCGATATGGAACTTAAAAATTTCTCCATGAAATCATTAGTTTCATATTTGTTATCATCAAAATCGAGATTAAGATTAAGGTTGTAAACCTTAGGCCAACATGGCGTACTGAACTAACATGGCAAATTCGATTAGACAACGAGGCAAATTCGTGTAGAATTTCGGAGGCACAGTATAACAAAGTGAAATCGCAATTGTACCCTAGAATAAAACCTATTCCCCCATTGGCACAACACTGGAACATCTTGCGTCACTAATATCCCTCTCCATCTCGCGTTGCTCGTGGCCTCTGCACTTAGGGTCGGCCCATCCATTAGGCCCAAAAGGACATTGCCTTAGGCCCCAAATTGATGGAGTCTCTTTAACTCTTTCACTTCTTGTTACACCCCAAATCTAGTATGATCGACTAGGGTACGCCACGTACCCTGAAGCCTAACCCAACTCAAACTACAAATACAATAAATAACTTGAATATTTTATGACGATTCAAAAGACTTATGGTGCGTTTGGTTGGATGAAGGGAATAGACAAGGAAAAAGAATAGACAAGGAATGAAATAGATAAGGAATAGTATTATCTTGTTTGGTTGACATTATAAATAGACCAAGAATAGAATTACTTTATTTGTTTAGCATAAGGAATAAATAAGGAATAGAAAATTAAATAACCAAAATACCCTTCTTAATAAAATTAAATATATTTACTTATAATAATATTTTATATTATAATTTATTATAATTAATAAAAATCTGAAATTAATAAAATAAAATTTAAATTTTATTTATTGAATTTATTTATTTATAATAATATTATATATTATACTTTATTGTAATTAATAATATAATAATAAAGCATATAAATAATGTAAAATTATTTAAAATTATTTATTAATTATATTTATTTAAAATAATATTTATATTATATCTATAAATATATAATATAATATAAATTATTATTAATTTTGCAGCAGAGTCTCTGCAAAGAGTCTCTGCAGAGAGGAACCCGCTAGCGTCTCTAAAGAGACGCAACGACATCTCTCGCATCACAAAGACGCCAGCGACGTCGCTCGCATCACAGAGACTCTTGGAGAGACACTCTGCTCATGGAGAGACGATGCAGCTCCCCAGCGAGAGAGAAGATGAGCGAGACGTCGACGAGATAACGAGAGAGGAGATGAGCGAAACGAGGTTGACACGTGGAAACATGAAGGAGAGAAGAGTAATATTTTTTCGGGAAATCATCAAGAATACTATTCCTTATGTATTCTGGGGGCCCCACTTATTTCAAATTAATTATGTGCAACCAAACAAAGGAATAAAGGGGATCATGGAAATATTATTTCATTCCCCATCTATTCTCTTGAACCAAACACTACCTTAGAATAGACATTTAATTTCAAACCAAACCAACAACTCAATAAATATCAAATGTTCAAGTTACTTAAAAAGAAACTTAAATCAACAAACCAAGACACCTATATGTAAGAAAATGCGGAAAACAAATAACCTGAGTCTACATGACTCAACTGTTGGTTTTAAGATTTCAACCTTAGTCTTAATCTCGGTTTTGATGGTTTTGATGATAACAAATATGTGACTAATGATTTCATTGAGAATATCTTCAGGTTCCATATCAGTAGCGTTCGATGTCCTTGATCGAAAAAATCGGAGAAATCGATAAATTGGAAGGACATTGATGGTCGTGCTCGGGTTCATCGCGGAAACTTCTCGAAGATCGACGAGTGCACCAAAGTCGCATTGGATGGGCTCAAAGATCACATGAAAGCCCTCCAAGATGATGCTCATTAAAAGTCGGAACCCGGAAACAAAGCATGAAAGAAAACTTGGCTGAAAATTCAATTCAGCCTAAATTCGGTCGACCGGGTGGTCGATCGAACAAGGTAAGAAAAAGGTCAATAGCCTTTTCGATCGACCGAACACTGCCGCAAAGCAGCAGTGGCTACTTCGGTCGATCGGTCGGTCGACCGACAGAGGCTGATTTTGGGCAGTAGCCCTAGCGGTCGACCGATCGATCGACCAGAGTAAAAAATCGCGTAGCGCGTGATTTTGGCTTCCCTGTATCGGTCGACCGATGGGTCGACCAGATTGAGGGAATGAACAATCGCATCTGGGCGGTCGACCCATCGGTCGATCGACCACATACAGAAAGCGGAGGTCGATGTGAGCGGTCGATCGGTCGGTCGACTGACCAATCGACCGACGGTCTGCAACTGATAGTTTTCTATCCGTTGAGTAGCCATTTCTTCAGCAGGGTATAAATATACCCTCATATGATTCTTTCATTCTTCTTCCTTGATTTATTACAAAGATTATTGAGCACTCAAAAGGGAGAATCAAGCCTTCCAATCGATCAATTGCAGTGCGCCCTATTTCTTTCTGCGGCAATCTTTTTCAAGCGCACAAGCTGGGCTCAACTCGGGTTTCGATCGAGTTCTACGACTTGACGAGTTGAAGGTGCCAAAGGCTTGCAAAGGAGCTTTTACTATTGGTTTCATTCTTAGCTCTTTTGATTGTAATTTTACCTGTTATTTGAACATTTTATTTGAAGTTGTGTTTGTAAGACCTAGGTTGTTAGGTCTTGTTGTGTGAAGTGGTATCCTCGGTGTAGAAGGAGTAAAATCACTTGTGTAAACTTAGTATTTACTAGGATTAGTCTAGTTGTCCCTTAGGTTGAGGTGGGAAAGTGCTCTCGGTAGGAAGGCAGGATACTTTCGGGTGTGGAAGTGTCTTCGGTTAGAGAGCGGAGACTTTCCGATGAAAATTCCTCTGTGTAAGGGAAACGAAAATTAATCTAGTAAAACTAGTTTGAAAATCCTAAGCGCGGTGCTTAGGTAGTGGAGTAGGCATTGGGGCCGAACCACTATAAATCTTGTGTTTGCATCGTTATTATTGATTATTTTATATGCTTAATCATTTATAGCTTCCACATCCAATCATTCAATCGTGCTTAGCCTAACGATTTAAGAAATCGATTAAAATCGGAATTTAGGCTAATAGAATTAGTAAATACACTATTCACCCCCCTATAGTGTCGCCATTTCGCCCACATTTGGTATCAGAGCGGGTCGTAGATTGAGATCTCACCATCTCCTCTACATCGTTTCTCGATCTTGAAATGGCTCTAGAGTCGGTAGCGTCTACACCTCCTAGGTTCGATGCCTCAAACTTTGGTCTATGAAAATCTAGGATGTACACCTTTCTAAAGACTCAAGGTTTAGGTGTATTCAACATGGTAAATATAAAATTTGTTGAACCCAAGAAAAAAATGGATGCATGGACTCAAGAACAAATTAATAGGTTTGAACTAAATGCTAAGGCAACAAATTGCTTATATTGTTCATTAGAAAATAACATCTTTGAAAAATTCATGCATTGCACTTCGGCTTCCGATATTTGGGTAACTCTAAACATGCTATATGATTATGCCAAGACTGAAGAGATTACTACTTTTGATGAAGGTGGTGATGACAATGGTCACTCACATACTACTAATCTCAATTTTGATGCCCATAGTGCTTCCAGTCAAAGAAGCAAATCTAAAAGCCGAAAGAGAAAGGTAATTTGCCACTTGTGCAAAGAAAAAGGGCATGCGAGGAAAAATTATCCTTCCATAAAGAACAAGGCAAAGAAGAGGTCAAACGCTTCCACATCATCATCTTACTCAAGTGAAGTCTCCTCTTACCATGACTATGAAGCCATCTCAAAAGAATGTCTCATGAATGACAACAATGAGGTACACTCCTCTCCTTCTAGTCATGTTAATAATAATGATAGTATTAGCTCATCTAGTTCTCATGATTTTAATGAATCGATGGATGAGTATAAAATCATGTATGCCTTGATGGTTAAAAAGGATAATGAGAATAAAAGATTAAAAAAGGATAATATAAGGCTTAACTCTCATGTGGATGAATTAAAACTAGAAAATGAGAGAATGAAATCTAGTTCTTTTGATTTTTCCTATGATAGGTTGAAACTTGAGCTTAAGGACATAAAGCTTGAGAATGAAAGTTTGAAGCTTGAGAATTCAAAAATTATAAGTCAAAACAACAATTTGAAATCTCAATCTAAAGCCTTATATCAATCTCTTGATTCATTGAAAAATGATGTTGTATCCTTAAATAAGAAAGTAAACGAATTGAAAAATATTTCATTTCCTAAGAACACAAGAATGAAAAATACTTATGTAAAGAATGCTCATGCTCATCATGTCTCTCATGTCATGCATTCTACCATTAGACCTCATAATTATAAGAAGATGAATGAGGTTTCTAAGAATGCTCATACTCATCATGATTCACATAACAAGCATTCTAAAAATAAATCTCATATCCATAACAAAAATAAAAAGAAATTTAATGAATTACTTTTGTTGTGGTGTATTTGGGCATACTATTTATGATTGCGCATTAAAGAAAAATCCAAGTGTTGCTAGGACACTTTGGATTCCTAAGCCCTCTAACCCCCAAGGACCCAAAGTCATTTGGGTACCAAAGATCTCATGCTCTTTTGTCGGAGGAGCCACCACACAAGGGTAGAGAGAAGTGAAGAGTTGAAGTTGACCTTGGATCTAAATGAGAAATCTCCAAGAGGTTGCAACTTCGAATCATCATGATGCCTAAAGTATGGAAATTGGCATACGGGTATATTTTGTATCATCTCCTTCTCTGGTTTGTTCTATTTAAGTTGGAGTGTTGATATATGCTTAATTTAAGTTATTTTCCCCGCTCTTACTAAAGAGTTCTTTCAAAAATGATTTTTGATTTTTTTTTTATTTCTCGGTCTCTTCGGAGACGTATGTGGCCTATAATGGGCCTAAGCGACCTTGCAGTTTTAAATCGTAGGCTAAGTGTGGCTTTCGGTTTTCAACCAATATGAAGGGTTGGAGATCATGTTTTCATATCTATTATTTTTGTGATCTCTCAAAATTCGTTTTGGTATAACTTGACTTTATTTAAAACGGATTTCAAATCATTTAGCAAAGTGATATTTAATAATGATACTTGATGCTTTTCTTTGCTTTTTGGTTGAGTTAGCTTGCTAAGTAGTTATATTTTCTTCACTAAAATATTAGTGTAGCTTACTTGCAAGTTATAAGTATTTTAGGAAGGCTAATAACTAGGAAGAAAAAGATTAGTTTGGCAAATTATCATGAATAAGATATAACTTAGATAAATTCAAAATCTTAGTGTTATACCTCAATGCTTAAGCTTAAAATAATGTCTCAATACTCATGATGGTAATTACATGTAAAATCCTTGAATTTTCATAAGTAGGTAGAATTCTAGCACTTAGGCAAATTTCATTGAATGAAATTTGCTCTAGATTGATACTTACCATTAGAGACATTCCTTTAAGTCCAAACTAGTTAAACATACCTACAGATCTTATTCCTCAAATGGTTCACATCTTAAGATCTCTTAGATTTATTTTGATATCATGGTAAAACTTTCTTTAAAATGAATCTTTACTATCTAGCATAGGTTAAGGTTCTAAATGAAACTTTGCATTGAACATTGCTATTTAGTATGTTAGCTTGCTAGTTGACATATTATTTCATTATGATACTAATGATGTCTACTTGCAAGTTGTGAATGTAAATGAAGGCTATGCTATCTAAAAGAAAAGGAAAAAGGAAATGAAAAGTTGGGCAAATTTCTAAAAAATAAGGTATGGATTAAATTTTACAAAAACCTTAGTATAATAATTGAATTTTTCATGTTTAATGATGTCTCCATACTCATGATTGATGATTGCATGATAAATATTTTAATTTTCATGAGTAGGAAAAATCTTAATAATTTAGCTCATTTCATGATATCATGATATCTATGAAATTGAACTAGGTTAAAATTCTTCTTTAGAGACTTCATTTTAAGTTAAAAAATAAAATGAACATGTTTAGATACACACATGATATGTTCTAAGTGTTCAATCTTGAAAATTCATGTGTAGATGAAAATGTGATAACTAGATCACATTAGAGGACTTAAGCTTGAGAAAATTGACCCAAGTCAACAAATTGACTTGGACATTTCATGTTAAGTCCAAAACTTCATAAACATATTTAGGAATAGGTATGACATGTTTCTATGCACTTAGAATAAAAAATTCATATGGATATGGATAAAATGACATAGAAGTGGTTTCATGAAAACTTCTTTTGAACTTAGTTGACCCAAGTCAACAAGTTGACTTAAAGTTCTTATTTTCAATCCATATTTGGAGAACATGTTTAGATTTACTCATGTTAGGTATCCATAGGTTTAAGTTTGAAAAATCATGAGTAAATGTTAAGATTGAAACTTAGCAAGTTTAATTTATAAAAACTAGTTTAGTTTTGAATGAAACCTGCTAGGTTGATATCTTGACTTAAGGACATAATTTTCATCTCAAACTTGACATATACTCTTTGCATGACCATCATGTGGTGTCATGAAAGCTTGAATGAAAATTGAACAAGTTGTAAGAATAACTGAAAATTACAAAAATATCATTTCAACCTACAATTGGTATGAATTTTAGTTATTTCTAGAAAAATATAAAAAAATCTTTTTTAGATGATTCTTGAAACTACACATTCACTGAAAAATCTAGTTTTATCAAAAAAAAAATTCAAAAAAATTCATCAAGAATCGAATTTAAAGTGAATTTTTGAAGTTGGATTTCAAAATACAAAATATCATCATTCTTGAAATGCTAATCTTTCCGATACTTTAATTTTTCTACAAAAAATTTAATAAAAACGCATGTACACCATTTGGATTCCATTTCTAATATCATTCACTCAATTTCATGAGTAAAATCACTTCTAGGAATGATTTTGATATTTTGGATAATAACTAGGATCCATTTGTTTATTTGAAAATAATATAGGATGAAAAATAAACTTAGAAAATTCATTTTGAATTCAAATTTGATACATGCATTTCAAATGATCATTCAATAATTGGTATCAAAAAATTTTGTCCAAATAAATTGATTTCAAAAAAAATTGTCAAAAATATGACTTTGTATAAACTTAAAATGTTGATTTTTTTGAAAACTTTAAGTATAGGTTGACCTAAGTCAACAAAGTGTATTTAAAATTTCATCTTAAGCTCAAACTTGATTCATAGACTTACATTATCTCATGTTTGATGTCTAGATGCCTAAGTTTGAGAAAACATGAGTAGATAGTAAAACATTGAGACTTGACATTTTCATATTCTCATATTTATTTCAAATAAAAACATGCTAAGTTCATATTTGGATCAAATGACATAAGTTTCACTTCAAACTTGATATACATAATTTAAATGGCCATATTTTGGTAGTTTGAAAGTTTGAATGAAACCAAAATGTCATGAAAAAGAATCATATTCATGAAAATATTCATACTTGAGATCATAAATGATTTAATTTTGAATTTCAATTTTGTTTTGAACATATCATGTATGATTTTGTTTTCATATCAAATATTGTTTTCCATCCCTTTGGTTGAGATGTTCATGGTTTATGAAAAATAATCTTTAGAGTCTCAACTTCATGAAAAAAATTATTTGTTCTTCATCCCTTTGTCTAGATTGACCTTTCTTGCCCTTTTTTATTAATGTCAAAAGGAGTAGAAGAGTATATGTATAAAGGGGGAGAAAACTATGGAGAAAAGTATACAAAAATTGGGGAGATAACTATAGGTAAATGAGAGGAAAATATAGAAAATCTATGCATATAAATAGGGAGAGTTTATTCTTATAGATATGCATGTTGATAGAGGGAGAAATCCCTTAGTTGAAATCCTATATGCTTTAATGAATATATATTTTCTTAAGGATGTTTGTCATCATCAAAAAATGGGAGATTGTTGGCTTTAGATTTTCAACCTTAGTCTTAATCTCGGTTTTGATGGTTTTGATGATAACAAACATGGGACTTATGATTTCATTGAGAATATCTCCAGGTTCCATATCAGTAGCGTTCGATGTCCTCAATCAAGAAAAATCAAAGAAATCGATAAATCGGAAGGGCATTGATCGTCGTGCTCGGGTTCATCGTGGAAACTTCTCGAAGATCGACGAGTGCACCAAAGTCGCATTTGACGGGCTCAAAGATCACATGAAAGCCCTCCAATATGATATTCGTTAAAAGCCGAAACCCGAAAACAAAGCACGGAAGAAAACCTGGCTAAAAATTCAATTTAGCCTAAATTCGATCGACTGGGCGGTCGACCGAACAAGGTAAGAAAAGGGCCAATAGCCTTTTCGATCAACCGACAAATGCTGGTTTTGGGCAGTAGCCCTAGTAGTCGACCAATCGGTCAACCGGAGTAAAAAATCGTGCAACGCGCGATCTTGGCTTCCCTATGTCGGTCGACCGATGGGTCAACCGAATTGAGGGAATGAACAGTCGCGTCTGGGCGGTCGACCCATCGGTCGACCGACCACAGAAAGAAAGCGGTGGTCGATGTGAGCGGACGATTGATCGGTCGACCAACCAATCGACCAGCGGTCTGCAACGGATAGTTTTCTATCCGTTGAGCAGCCATTTCTTCAGCAGGGTATAAATATACCCTCATATGATTCTTTCATTCTTCTTCCTTGATTTATTACAGAGATTATTGAGCACTCAAAAGGGAGAATCAAGCCTTCCAATCGATCAATTGCAGTGCACCCTGTTTCTTTCCGCGATAATCTTTTTCAAGCGCACAAGCTAGGCTCAACTCGGGTTCCGATCGAGTTCTACCACTTGACGAGTTGAAGGTGCCAAAGGCTTGCAAAGGAGCTCTTACTATTGGTTTCATTCTTAGCTCTTTTGATTGTAATTTTACCTGTTATTTGAACATTTTATTTGAAGTTTCATTTGTAAGACCTAGGTTGTTAGGTCTTGTTTTGTGAAGTGGTATCCTCGGTGTAGAAGGAGTAAAACCACTTGTGTAAACTTAGTGTTTACTAGGATTAGTCTAGTTGTCCCTTAGGTTGAGGTGGGAAAGTGCTCTCGGTAGGAAGGCGGGATACTTTCGGGTGTGGAAGTGCCTTCGGTTGGAGAGCAGAGACTTTCCGGTGAAAAGTCCTCTGTGTAAGGGAAACGAAAATTAATCTAGTAAAATTAGTTTGAAAATCCTAAGCGCGGTGCTTAGGTAGTGGAGTAGGCATTGGGGCCGAACCACTATAAATCTTGTGTTTGCATCGTTATTATTGATTGTTTTATATGTTTAATCATTTATAGCTTCCACATCCAATCATTCAATCGTGCTTAGCCTAACGATTTAAGAAATCGATTAAAATCGGAATTTAGACTAATAGAATTAGTAAACATACTATTCACCCCCTCTAGTGTCGCCTTTTCGCCCACATCAATAACTCAAACGAAAATCAAAACGACTCAGGTATCCCCCTCGACCACAACATGTCACGAGACCCGTTGTCCTGCCGCCACCAACCGCGCTACTGCACCCCGGTACCTCTCTGATCTCGCTCAGGTGCTGGAAAACAACAACAATTAGGGGTAAGTCCAACTTGGACTTAGTGAGTAGATCAGTCCTCAATCATCCATATCATCATCATGCAAAACCAATAATAAGCAAGCATATAATATAAGCAGTAAATGACAAGAACAATATCATATGCTTATCCACTACCCTGCGTATGATAAAAGCATTCATCAACAGATATATAAATAACCACATAAATCAAGGTATGATGAATGCAACATCTCAATCACATGAATGCTCACCGGACCCGTTGGTCTCACATAGGATAGGTAGACGGTGTGGCCGCCGAACTACCACCCAGCTCAATGTCGTCTCTTTGGGGCATGCTCTCCCCTCATCGACACGGGCTCTTTCAATCCGTCTCTTTGGGGCGTACGTTCCCCTCATCGGTCGGATCTTTAGACTGTCTCTTTGGGGTATGATCTCCCCTCGCCAGTCGGACTTCCAAAATAAGGCCAACGTTGTCTCTTTGAGGCATACCCTCCCCTCACCAGCGGGGCTTCCTGAAAATACAACAAACACATCACACATGCAGGTATATATATAATGAAAGATGCGCTACCCAACCATATATATATCATAATGATGCTCAGAATTCATAATTATTCAACATAAATAAGCAAACTATAAATAAAGAAATATAGTTCATCCAACAACGTAGGAACATGCCAATCCGGCTAAACATATACAATAAGTATAACACTATAAGTATACAACATAAGCACGTAGGTGAGGAAAATAAATAGCATAAGTTACACTAGAATAAGGAAATATCATTTAGCGACCCTACACAATTTAAACTCGCCATAGTGTCCCTAGTCGTGTACCCTAGGGTTGGCCTACCCCCCTCACCCGAATGCCCTACAGGCAAGGAGGGTTCGGCCCCCTTGGGTTTCCTTAGGGTCAACTCTCCAAGTGTCATCCTAGGGTTCCTATGTCTCTAGGTGTCTCTAGGATCCTTAATTTTCTAATTGTAGGTCTCTACAATTTTACAACTATTAGATATAATTTAACATACCCTAAAAATGTATTCCCTAGGTGTGAAATTATATCTAGGACCACTAAAAATCATCCCTAACATGGCCGGCCACCCTAGGGTTCTTAAGGAACCACCTAAGGGGGGCGGCATACCCTGAAATCCTAAAATCTTCCTTCTTTCACCAAGACACCAACCAAGCATCAAGATTACCTAACAACCAACAAGAAAAGCCAAGATTTCCTCAAGAAATCAAAGAAGAAGAGGGGCGGCACAGCAAGGAAAGGGGCGGCTGTCACGCCCCAAACTCAGGGTCACGTGACCGACCAGGGTATACGTGCCTATACCCCACAGCCTAACTCATACACATGCCAACTCACAAAAGATAGTGAAAAGAAACAACAGTTTATTTATAAAGAGAAATATAAACAGATTTCATTAAACAATATAGTTTTTATCAAAAGCATGAGGGCGGAATAACATGAATCAAAGAGTATCAATACTGATATTTAAATAAAATCTGAATAAAATATGAATGTCCCCATAGGACTACAACTCTAAAATACTAAAATAAAAGTGCATGACAAACTACTACAGACTCGACTATGACCCATAACCAGGACTATTATGAGATCATGTGGCTCATCTGACCTCCAGTTGCGCCAAGTGCTCCAGCCAAGCTCTACAAAATAAAACAACGACAACGGATGAGTTCAAATAACTCAATGAGCGGTTCTACCAACCCCTACAAAAAAACAACATCACATATAAGATGCATAAAACAAACTCCTAACTCAAGCAGGAAAAGGTCACAAGGGAGTGACCAGCTAACAGGCCATCTGGCCACCACCTGCCCGAAGGCATCCAACACCCAAACGGTGAAGATTAACAGGCCTAAGCCTACTATTCCCTAAGGCAACAACACGTACTAGGATAATCGGGAAGGCCCTCCGAGCTTGTCCTAGCATAAAGAAACTCGGGAGCAATCGGGAAGGCCCTCCGAACTTGCTCCACGAGATGCGTAGGGACAATCGAGATTCGCTCATCCGAACTTGTCCCTTTAAAATATCACAGGAGTAATCGGGTAGACCCTCCGAACTTATTCCTTAAAATTACCTCGGGAATAATGGGGTAGGTCCTCCAAACTTATCCCACGAGACCAACCAAAATAGTTGGGATTTGCTCAACCAAACTTGTTCCACATATTGGGAATTAGTCATCCAATCTCCCGGGGCTAGCCCGCAATCCGGCTCCTCAACAAGCCTCTCCGCCATTTCACAAAGATATGGCACAACATGACCAAAGTCAAGTCTCTCCTACGGTGTCTTAGGGGTGTCCTTATTGGAAAGCGTCTCAACACTCCAATACCCGACCTCAACTCCTAGACCCGTAATGTCATAACCTGTGCGATTTTATTTCATGCATAAACTTTACTTGTTGGTTCATAACAGATTATGCTGACCTCTTGCCCAATTTTAATTATGCAATTAAAATTTATATCACCAAGATTAGGGGTTTTGTTTTAGTTTACTGTCATACCCAAAACTGATGTATCTAACCCGAATCAGGTCTCCAAAGTATGTCATATGTTTCCAAACTATATTTTCTGGTCGAAATGATATGTTACACGACTATGTTCAGATAAATACATACATCACAACAAGCAATTGGAAAATAGCACCGATTCATCATCTCAATATGTAATTTCCAGCAACATCAAATTTTCAGCATTGCATGAAAATAAATCCAAAATTTACAGAAATTAAGCCCTTAATTACCATTTAAACAGAATATAATCTTGAGATAAATTTTTCAATTTTCATACTTAACATAAAGGCTAACAAGTACCAACCATACTATAAATAAGAACCAATCATCATGATCAAGAAACTTTCTTCAAGAACCTTCATGGCATCAATATCAAGATCTTAATTTTTAGAAACATGATTTTTACCCAAAAATCACAGATTTATTATAAAGCGTGCTTTTAAATTATAAGCATCAAGATTTGATAAACAAATTAAAAGCATAGAGGCAAGAAAAATCTACACCTTTCTCTTAGGCAATTCATCGAACACTTGGAGAGCGCCCCCTTTTCCACCTTGGCCGAGCAACCCTAGGGTCATCCTAGGGCTGTCGAGCCACATAAGGGAAGGTTTAGGGACTCCTCAAATACGGCACCCAAAAGATCAACGATAAATCGAGAGATCATTGGAAAACAAAATAAAATCATCCAGACCTTCAAGAACGGCTTCAAGAACTCGAAGAAACCCGAGAAGGAGGGGTAAAATCACTCACCTAAATAGGAAGGATGATTAAAGAAGAAATCCCGGATGATGGCCCTCGATTCGGGCTTCAAAAGATGGCGGCTCGACTCAAGGAAGGGGGAAAGATGGGCGGCGGCTCACCTCAAGCCGCCGGCTTGAGGAGAGGGAAAGGGGAAAGGAGAGGGGCTAGCTCGGCTTGGCTGGGCGGCTCCTCACTGCTCGGCTCCAAGGAAGGGATAGGGGAAGAAAGGAGGCGGCGGCTTTGCGACTGGCTGCTCGATGGCTCAGGCGACTGGCTCCTCTCTTCTCCTTCAATCGGCTGGGCGGCTCCAATAGGGAGCCGTCAGCCCTAGGGGGGATTTATAATCCCCTCCCACTTCTACCTAACCACACCCTAACCTGCACTCTTCTCGTCTCGAATCCGCGATCCACTAACCCAAACTAACCCCAAGAGAGAAATACAAACAATAAACACATGCACATCCACATGTAACATAATCAAATAAATTAGCTACATAATTATAACTCACAACTCAACTTACCCAAGCTCGCGAGCTCGCACCAGACCACAAGTCGACTCGGCTCGACCTCGAACTAGCCCACTAGACTGACAAATACAAACATAAAGGAAAAGAATATAATTAAATATCTAGGATATTACAGCGGCCAAATCGTCTAAAAATCAATCCAACAAATTCACGACGACGACGAGAAAATCCTCAATCCGAAGATCCAATCCGATACGAGAAAAACACATAAAAATTTGACGAAATCCCCATGACATAGGGGCGGCAGCATGGATGAAGAAATTGGGGGAAAAGGGCTAAATTCACTCACCTTTTTGGAGAAGACAGAAAGGAAGAAGGCGCTAAGGATCTTCCTATAATCGAAACGAACTCGCGGAATTCCACCTCCGGATTGGATCTTCCCCTTTTGGCGATGCCCTCTCTCTCCTCTCTCTCTATGCCTCGGGTGGCCTGCAGCTAAACCCCTAGACGCACGCCCCAGGTTCATTTTTGTGGGGCCAGGTTGGGCCCCAAATGACCAATTTGCCCCTCCTAAGTAAATTGACTTATAAAGTTCATATCTAACTCATTCTAACTCCGATTCGAGTTCTGATTGAACCGCTAGAGTCGACTCGAGACCCTCTATCATCTTAGCATGCTAAATCACAGAAATATAATAAATAATTTTTTTCTAAATTTTTCTATATTAATTGCTTACCCGGATTTAATCATGAAGCTCTCCGCCAGTCCGCGCTAACTCGAGTCTACGATCCTCTGCTTAAGGATAAAATATTATTATTAAAATTTTGGACATTACACTTCCCGAGATACGAAGGAATGATATTGCACTTTTAATTTTGTCTCTTTGACTCTTTCACTTTCCACCCGGGGCCCCATCCCCTAGGCACTCTCACGCATCGAGCCTCCCCCATTAGATCTGAAATAATTATTAGATCTATTCAATTGGTACACCATATACAAATTGAGCCTTATTTATATCCAAAAGTTCGGACTCTTCGTCTTCATCTTCGTCTTGCTCCAAGCCTCCAAGCCTCCAACAATCGGTCATCCACACTCCATAGGTCCAGATAAAATCTCATTTTTACAGCAATGCCCGACCTCCTTAAACACTAATCTTCTCCCTCTTCGCCTCTTGTCCCCGTTCTTCCGTAGTAGTTCCAACTCTCGTCTCTCGCTACTGCTGCAAAGTTGTTGCGTTCTTGCTCTTGCGAACTACATTCTCCGTCGGTGTTGCTGTCAGGTTGCTGACTTGTAATTAACACCAAAGCACTCCAAACTTGTAGTCCACTGCTGCCAAGTTGTTGCATACTACATTCTCCAAAGCAGTCCCAACTTGTAGTGTTGTTGCAAATTAGTTCAGAAGAATCGGCGCAATAACGGTAGAATCTCGAAGCAATCTCTTTATTAATCAAGTGAATCGTCAACTTCCACACCCAGATTCTATTGGTCCGACCTTCTATTATCTCTTATATTTGTATTACTTTTAAATTTATACGTAGCTAGTGAGAATATATTAGTTTGTTTTTGTTATTGGTAAGAAATTAAATAGGTCACATGGAAAATAAAACTTACATAAATGTTTATATTACTTTTATTAAATAAATGAAAGGTCACATCTTAAGATTTCGCATTAGGCCAGAATATCTCCACTCTACCATCAAGGACGCCAAGTGGTAACATTTCTGAACACACTGTCTCTTTGTGTGTGAAATCGCTTCACTATGCACGTTGTATAGCTGCGACAAAACCATCTAGGTTCTTTCAAAGATGATGAGGCTGTAGCGAGAGGCAGTAGACTCACAAGTTGGTTTGCACACAAGAACCAGGGGCAACCGAGAGGAGATGAAGCAGAGGTAGCCACCATAATCTTGTCAATTGCACCTCCATCGGAGAGGAGAGAAATGACATTTTGATGCAATATCCAACCTTTCCAGATGGAGTGAAGACCTCGTTGGCCTACGATTGGGGGCAAGAATCCCAAACATCTAGATGAGTTGGATTTAGCATCAAAAAACGGAAGGGGAGAGAGAAGAGGACAAGGCGAAGAAGGGAGGCGAAGGAGGTCGATGTTCTTGGGTAGGGCGATGGGCCCAAATTAAGAGCGGGGAAGGGGATGACCTGGGTACAGGCGGGACAGCGGAGGGCGTCGGGGAGGGCGGGGCATGGCAGGGAGAGAGCCGCAAAACACTACTCGTAGGCGAAGTGGCCACAAGCGAGGACGTGCGGCACCCAGGGTCGGCCCATCCACTAGGCCAATAAGGCAATTGCCTTAGGCCCCAGGTGGATGGGTCTAATGCCATGCATGTCAATTAATATATGCATGCATATGAATTAATGCACGTGGAAGAATGGGAGATGTGAGGCTATGATACCATGGAATTAATGCAAGAATGTTTTTAAAGTTTAATTTAGATATGAGAATTAAGTACTAAAGACCATTGTAATGTGCTTTTGATTAGCACGATATTATATGATTTGATTAATTAATTAATTTGGAGTGTAATTTAATTATTATTTGCATTGCTTTAATTATCCTTAGGTTGTTATATTATTTACTAATTATTTTATGAATTTGTGTGCATAATTAATTAATTTTTATATATTAGAATTAAATAGACTCAATTCAATCTTATTATTTTGGAGGGGGAAAAAGCATTTTTATTAGTTCACAAATTATAGTTCTCTTTTAGATGATTTTTAATTTTTAGGAAATGGAAAAAAAAATTAAAGCATGCAAAGAGACGAACATAAGACATGTATTATCCGACAATTGTCAGATAATTGAATTCCGCCAAAAAATTCATTCATCGTTGGAATTAATACGTGGGCCGAGGGTCATGATTTGTGGGGATCATTAGATGTATCATGCTTGAAGTAATTGCATATTACTCGAACAAAATTTTTGCCCAATCTTCGAATTTTTCATCTTCTTTATACTCGTCAGCTCCAAGCAATTAAGCCTCTAATAGTCGGTCGTTCACAATTCCAAATAAAAGCAATGTCTGACTTCCTCAAACACTCATCTCAAAAAAAAAAAAAAATTATATAAAAAATTATATTAATTTAATTTATTGAATAAATGAAATACCCAAATTTAAAATTTTATCTTAGGTCATAATATTTCATGGGCCACCCCTGGCGGCACCATCGGCTACTCCTCATTTGGCTGCACACAAATCGGGCAGGCGGGCACTCCGGCAACTCCATGTCAATTCAGCTATGGCGGGGATAGAAGACTATGATAGTATTATAATAATAAAGTAACAACAACTCGACAATAACTATTATGAATTTTCGCTTGTGTAAGCAGTGGTATTACATCAAGAGATTCAAACAACACCGGATTATTTCGAGCAAATGAAATGGCAATTAAGCACCCAAGAATTCTTTCATTGACAAGATGTGATGTCAATGCAAGTGTTCCCTTATCAAATGATATTAGGACAATATAAACTATAGAAATCCAGCTATTAGATAAATCAAATCTTCTTATATATTGTAGTTGACGAACATTTTTTTTTATCTTTGTTAATCTTAATATTTATAAATATTATAAATTATTAAAAATATATAATATTTATTTTGATCATGAAATTATATAAGGAGGATTTTGATCATTTTAGCCGGACAGGACTATTTGACTTGTCCAGTATAGTCTAATACATGTTGTTCAATTCAGTAATTTGCGTTTAGCGAAACAAATGATATTGAACTCTAAGCATTAAACTTAAAACAATAAAAAATGACTTTTATTATTTAAAAACATATGAAATCACTCCTATGTCGTGCAAACAATATCTTATATCATTTAAATTAATTTTTCAATTTATATCATTAAGTTAATTGTCATCTTATCTTTGTACTTAGGACATGTTTGGAACACTGCTTGAGCATCTTGTATAATATTATAATAATACTATACAATATTTAAAAAGTTTTTAAATGAGAAATTAACTAATAAATTAAAAAAATAATTAAAATATGTGATTATTATGAAATAATATAAAATATGGTGTATCAGTAATGCATCACCCGGACCTAGATCCCTTTATTAGCCTGGATTAGAAAAAAAAAATGTAATTATCCCTCCCCTCTTAATAAATTACATATTTATATTTATTGAAATGAACAACTCAAATATTTATCTTAAAAAAAAATTATTACTAAAAACAAAGATTTGTAAGTATAATGACTTAAATGCAACTTTATTCACAATTATGCATGTAGGATCATTATTTAACTTAATATTACTTTATTGGGGTAATAGACGAAAATAGCCTCAATTTTCGCGAATTTTTTAATTTTAATCAATCCTTTGATTGATCTCAATTGTATATAAGAAGTTTAACATTTGTTTCAATAATAGTCTCCCGTCATTTAACCGTGATGTCGTCCGTTAACTTGCTGACGTGGTAATCCGAAAATAATTTTAAATCCCTCCCCACTCACCATGTCACCTTAATATATACATATTATATTTTAATATCTATCTGGTCCCACCTCTCTCTCTCGGGTCGAGTGTGCCAATCGAGGGTGAGGCAGTCGTCTGCCTCCTCCACCCATAACCCTTCGTCGCTAGTGTAGAGAGCGAGGAGCATGCTCGCCTGCTTGTAGGCATTGGATCCCAAGTGCACTGGCTCGAAGCCGGCCCTTGCCATCCGCCATCGCTGTTGCCCCAGCATCTCGTGTCGCTCCGTTTGCTCCGTCCCCTTGCACGCTACCACATTGCAGATTTGTCGCCCCAGGTACGCCTCCACCATTGCTCGGTGCTGCTGCTGTTCCTCCGCTGCCGACACCGTCTCACCCTCCATCGTCTTTGCTTTGCCGCTCTCCAGCGAGTCGAACATGCTCGAGTAGTAGTGCAGCGCTTTGGTGAACCGCTCTATGAAGGTCCTCCCGTTGTGGTTCGCCTCCTCTTCCACCACCGTTACGATCCGCGACCGCAAGGCGCGCACCATCCCCAACACCTTCTCCATCGCTCCCGGCTGCGCCAGAAATCGGTGCAGCTCCATTACAGAGTTCACTGCCATCGCCTCCTCCTCCCCATAATCACCGCGATCGCCTTTATTGCCGCTCTCCAGTTTGAGCAGCATCCGGGGGTTCGAGGTTTGCGAGGCTTGCGGCCACGAAGCCACGGAAGTGGAATTCGATGCCGATATTCTTCGCGAGCACGGCCAGCTTCCAGCCAACCTGCTGTAGTGCATTAGAGTGATCCGCCTGCGGTGGCCCGATGCCAGTTAGGTGGAAAGACAGCGGTTCGCCCGGGCGGAGGGCAAGTGTTGGCCACTGCATCCCCTGCCTCAAGCCGAAGTCAATGACGTGTACGCGACGACAACTAGCAAAGGCCTCGAGGATGGCCTGATTCGCCGTGAAGTGGGCAAACTTGAGGTTGGGACAGCTCTTATAGAAGTGCACGTGGAGAAGGTCGTCCAAGGCTGGCGAGTCGAGGGCGGTGCGGTCCGACGGGCGTGGGCAATGGCAGTAGATTCTGCGTGCAATGGCTTCAGCAAAGTACCCGGCCACTTTCCGCATTGGGCCGCCCTGGGCAGCGGCTAGCATCGAGATTTGCTTTACCAGGGCATTTGCGGCCTTGAAGTTCTCCTGCTGCACCACCTCGGGGCACGCTAGCCGTGCGTGCACCAGGCGGATCCCCGTCACCTGCGTATCTACCACAACCACTAGTAGCCCCGTCGTCGATTTCGCTAATGAGGCATTCTCTGTCGACAACCCCGTCACCCCACTGGCAATTTCGCCTGGAGAAGACGAAGAAGAGCAAGTCCTCATGCGTTTCGGTTCCCTAAGAGATTCAATCATCTTCGATGGGAGATCCGCGCTGCTGCACCATATGGATGAGAAGGCGACGATGGAGGAGAAGGGATCGAGGAAGAGAAAGAGCAAGTTGAAGCAGAGGTTGCCTCACACAGGGCGCCCTGTGCATGCCGAGAGAGAGAGAGAGAGAGAGAGAGAGGTGGGACCAGATAGATATTAGAATATAATATGTATATATTGAGGTGACATGGCAAGTGGGAAGGAATTTAAAATTATTTTCGGATTACCACGTCAGCAAGTTAATGGGCGACTTCACGGTTAAATGACGGGAGTCTATTATTGAAACAAATGTTAAACTTTTTATATATAATTGAGACAAATCAAAGGATTGGTCAAAATGGAAAAAATTCGTGAAAGTTAAAGCTATTTTCATTTATTACCCCTACTTTATTTGCAAAAAATTGAAAAATTGTATATATATATATATATATATATATATATATATATATTTCTATTGATAATAGACTAAAATATAATTTTTTATAATTTTATGAACTTATGAAAAATAAATATTTTTTCAAAATAAAAGTGGGAGTATTTTAGAAATATAAACAGATAATTTTTATTGTATAATTAAGTATGTTAGAATTTTTCTAAAAAGTTTGTTGATAAAGGACTAATATATTTGCAATTTACAAAATTGAAATGTTTAAACAAGAATTTTTCAAAATCGGATTTTAGGAGAAGGAAATTTCCAAATCCGAATATTGGGGGTCAAAATTTTTAAAATAGGAATTTAGTGAATTTGATACTCATTTTATCAATTGGTCAAAATCTCTAATCAATTAGAGACTTTGGTTAAAAATTAAAAAAAAAAATAATTTATAAAAAAATATATAATAAAATTGAGGTATTAGAGTTTAAAAAATATATTTTCAAACTCTCTAATTCATAAAAGAGTTTTGCATAAAGTCTATAAATCTAAATTTAAATTAAAAGTTGTAAAATATTTTGATGAAAAATATTTTTTTAAACCACGAAACATCTTTTATATTTTTTAAAAATATTTTACTAATTAATTGTTTTTTAATTATAAAATTATTATAGACTTTGGGCAAAAGTCTCTAATGCATTAGAAACTTTTGCCCAAAGTCTATAAAACTAATTTTTAATTAAAAATAATAAAATATTTTTTATTCAAAATATTTTGATAGACTCTAACACATCTTTTATATCACATATATATATATATTTTTGTGAATTAAATTTTATTTTTTTATAATTATAAAATTATTATAAATAAAAGTCTTTAATTCATTAAAGACTTTTGTGCAAAGTCTATAATAGATTTATAATTTTTTTTAAAAAATATTCGAATTCATGTAATATAATTTTTATAATATCATAAAATATAAATTTTTTTATAATTCTATGAACTTATGAAAAATAAATATTTAAAAAAAATAAAAGTGGACGTATTTTAGAAATATAAACAGTTATCTTTATTGTATAATTAAGTATGTTAGAATTTTTCTAAAAAGTTTGTTGATAAAGGACTAATATATATTTAATTTACAAAATTGAAATGTGCAAACAGAAATTTTTCAAAATCGGATTTTGGGAGATAAAAATTCTCAGATTAGAATATTGGGGGTCAAAATTTTCAAAACAAAAATTTAATGAATTTGGTACTCATTTTATCCCTTGGCCAAAGTCTAGACTTTGGTTAAAAATTAAAAAAATATTAAAGAATAATTTTAATTTATAAAAAAATATAATAAAAATGATGTATTCGAGTCTAAAAAATATATTTTCAAACTCTCTAATTCATTAAAAAGTTTTGCATAAAGTCTATAAATCTAAGTTTAAATTAAAAATTATAAAATATTTTGATGAAAAATATTTTTTTTGAACCACAATACATCTTTTATATTTTTTTAAAATATTTTTTTTTTAATTATAAAAGTATTATAGACTTTTGGGCAAAAGTCTCTAATGCATTAGAAACTTTTGCTCAAAGCCTATAAAACTAATTTTTAATTAAAAATAGTAAAATATTTTTTGTTCAAAATATTTTGATAGACTCTAGCACATCTTTTATATTATATATTTTGTGAATTAAATTTTATTTTTTTATAATTACAAAATTATTATAAATAAAGTCTTTAACTTATTAAAGACTTTCGTGCAAAGTCTATAATAATTTTATAATTTTTTAAAAAAAATATTTAAATTCAAGAAATAATTTTTTAATGATACAAAAAAATACTACAATACAAAAAAATATTTTACATTAAAATATTTCATAATTTTTAATTTAAATTTAAATTTATAGACTTTGTGAAAAGACTTTAATAAATTAGAGAGTTTGGAAAATATATTTTTTATTCTCTAATATTTTATTTTTATCATAAAAATATTTTATAAATTTAAATTATATATATATATATATATATAAATTTTTGTTCAAAGTCTCTAACCGGTTAGAGACTTTAGCCCATGAGTAAAAATCCATCGTGTTTAAATTGAAAAAGTACATTTCCTTTATAAAATTGTATTTAATGGATTTAAATATAAAAATATAAAATTAGATAATTACAATTTATAAATTATAATGTCTATCGTACATTTTCGTTATTGGTAACTTTAATTTTTATAAAATTATATAATTTTTTATTGATAAATTTTAAAACATAACACCTTTTATAAGTAAGCATGGGTATCAAATCAATCTAAAATAAATTCGGATAGAATTCGGATAATTAATCAAGAATCAATTAAATTCGGTTCTAATTCTGATTTCATCATTTCGGATATTCAAATCCGGAATTGGAATCGAAATCGGTATCCGGAATTAAATTATATATTTAGTTATCCGGTATATTAGATAATAGGTATATCATGAAAAGCTCAAAATCCATTAACCCAAACCCGTTAACCCGAACCCGTCTCTTCACCTCACGCACACGCATCCTTTCCCCTTCTCACTCCATAGCCGTCGCACCACCCTCCCTCTTCACTCTCCGTCTCTCCCGTCTCCACTGCATCCCGGCGGCGATCTGCATCCCCACTCCTCCTGCACCCAATCTGCCGGCGGCGGCTCACATCTCACGATCCCCTTCCCGATCCGCATCTTGGCGTGGCGGCGATCTCTCCCAGCCTCCGGCCTCCCCTACCTGCAAATTTTCTTGAGGTGCTTCCCATTTCCCATCCTCCTTTCTTTCGCTCCCTCAAATCTATGTAGATTTAGTTAATTCTGTCACAGTATTTTTCAACCGACTAGCCCAAATTAAACTTTTTTTTGAATTATTTTTGATCCATTTAGTCGACAGAATCCCAGAATAATTCTATGGTTGATACGACCAATTTAGTCTGGTTTTCTTAAACTGTGATATGAAGTGAACATAGTACTCATTCAATTAAATTTAAATTTTAACATAAAAAATTTAAATTAATCAAAATAATGTTAAATTGATCAAAATTTTAACATAAATTTTGATTAATTTAACAAAAAAAAATTATATTAAATTTATATTTTGTGTTAAATTAATCAAAATTTTAACATAAAATTTAAATTAATCAATAACTAAAATGTTAAAATTTAAATTTTAACATAAAAAATATAAATATAAAATGTGAAATTAATCAAAATAATTTTAGCATGCTGATTATACAGACTCATTATACATGTCTACACCAAACACTGTATAATAACAATACAATACAGATTAATACTAGATAGGTTAGCTAATACAGACTACTACTATAGATTAATACAATACAACGTACCAAACAAACCCTTATTGTATTGTGCTCATTAATCGGCAAGTAGGTGGTAGCTGACTGGGCGATTGAAGTTCGAAATATATTTTTTTTCATTTGTAAATTTGATTTAAAACACCGTAGGGAACCTTGATCAGATCTTTGATTGCCATATTTTCAAAGAAGAGTGATTCCATAAATTAAGTTGGGCTGTGCAATTGATGATTTTTACTTCAAAGAACAACCAATTCTCCATAGCCCGTTAAGCCATTACCCGACATGTACCCTGCCTATCGCTCCTCCCTCTTCAGTCTTCACGGCTTGGTTTGAAATCTACGAGGAAGTACTATGGATTCTGCTGTCAACGAAGGTGATGAGTTGTGAGATATATGCTTAGGCTTTTGTTGGATTGATCTTTTGGTGATTAACTTAGTTGTTCTGTAACTTCTGTTTTATGAGGTTAGCAATTAGTAGGATGAAAACCCAATCAAGCTGAATCAAAATTTCTTTTCATGTTCTGTTCAGGTTTTATGGAAGCTCTCTTCAGTTTGGGTTAAAGTATTTTTAAAATTGAATTCAGTTTTAATAAATTTGGTTCAGGTTGAACCGAATGGAAAACTCTTTGTTCTTGCTAGGTAGATGATAATTTTCAAAAAAAAATGAGATTTAATTGATTTTATTCATTTGATGATTAAATATTTACTAGGCATTCCATTACTTTAATTGGTTTTTCCCAACTATATAATTATTTAATATTTATTTTAAAAAAAATTATGATGTTTGGGGGAATATATTCCCGTCATTCAGTTCAATTTTTTATCAGTTTGGTTCAGGTTGAACCAAATGGAAACCCCTTCCTCCTTGCAGCATAGGTAATAGTTTGGAAACGTTAGAGATTTGATCGATTTTCATTTCTAAAATCTTATTTCTTGTAGTAGTTGATTTTTTTTACCTTGTGAGAATCTTGTTCAAATGCCTCTTTTTATGTTTTTTATTTTGTTGGATAACGAAAAGACATGATGGACTTCATAGGAGACAATTGGAAGTTGTGTTATTGTTCCAAGAACATGCACGTCTTAGTAATTAATATGAGAGAAGTTGAAATCAGTAGAGCCTTGCTTTCTTTTTATTTTTCATGGTTTAATTGCAACAAATTTGTTTGTATCATGTGCTAAGACTCTTTCCTTGGATCTTTTTGGTATGAAAATGAATTACAGCCAAATAGAAATATTAGCCAACTGTGATGAATTTGACATTTTAACTAACCAAGTAACTGACCATGAATTATTTGTACTCAGTCAATATCATTAACAAGGGGTTTAGAGCTATAGGCTACCTGTTTAATATCCAACTCACGCAACTAGGTATGAGTAACCTGTTCACGAGTTTTGAAATGGGTTCAGGTAGTTAAACAAGCCCTTGAGATGGGTTTTGAATCCTTTAGGAAGGTTCACAACTTCAGGTGAGGCTTTTAAACATGTTGGATCTCAGTGCAAATTTTGCAGGCACCTTCATGCTGATATATTAGGGTTTATGTTCTTACCACAGTTTAAATATAAGAATTTTGATTTGATTTTCTAAATTGTATAACTTGAAGAGAACATGGGCGAATTAGAAGCAGAGAAGCATGCAGAATATATCCTGTTTATTGAAAAGGTTTGCTACTTGTGCTTGTATTTTCACACTTCTTTGATTAAAATGGTCTGACTTTGATCGGGGAATCTGATATCTTCTATCAGAAGAAGGATGAGTTTGAGGCTTTAGTGATAGAGCACTTGAGGTTGAATGGTGCATATTGGGGTCTTACCACTCTGGACTTGCTCCACAAAATTGGGGCTGTTGATCAAGAGGAGGTTGTGTCATGGGTAATGAAATGTCAGGACAAAGATTCTGGTAAATGCATTACCTCTCACTAAAATTTAAAGATTGTTTCTTTTATTATTATTATGGTTGATGCTTGCAACTACTAAGTGGTATTGCAGGAGGCTTTGGTGGAAATATAGGGCATGATCCGCACCTTTTGTACACGCTTAGCGCTGTGCAAGTTTTAGCACTTCTCAACCGTTTTGATGTTCTAGATATTGAAAAAGTGTCAAATTGTATCCTTCTTCGTAACTTGTTTATATAGTTTTGCACTTTTGCTGCTATTAGTTATTATTTTTGGTAATTTATCAACTGTTGACTTTTGACCGTTGACGTTTCATGAACTAATGCCAAACATTTGTGACCATTTGCAGATTTGATTTCTATTTTTTGCTTATAAGTCATGTTTAGTTTTGGATTTTATTATTGTCTAATATTTAGAGTAATTTAATCGTTATCTCATATTTTTGTTGACTAAAATGTCTATATCCTTTATTGCTTCTTTGTATTTGTATGGAGAAATTATAGAGGTAGTTTGGCCTCAAAGTATGAAATGTTTCATGTCTTGGTTTTGATGCCACTTATGATTTTGTCAATTTTGGTTTTTTAGCTACTAATTAGGTTTTCTATTAAGAAGTAAACACTATTAGTTTTGGTAAAATGTGATGAAGTTGGTTTATTCTTCTGGTATGATGAAGTCTCTAGATCCCTAAACCTAAAAAGGAGCATTGTAATGTTGATTGTTGTGGATGATATGCTCTTTAAATTAAGTACTTCGGGTGAAAACTCAAATCTTGAACTGGTATGCTTTTTTCACATGTTTAGTGCATTAACTTTGGTTAGACCTAGCAATATTTGGTCTGGCCCGATAAAATCGGGCTCGGGCCGATTCTTATCGGGCCGGCTTGATAAGGCTCGTACAAATATTGGGCCTGGTCGGGCAGTGTAGAAATTTTCATTATCGGAATATCGGGCTATTGAGCCTATATGAGTTCGATAGCCCGATTCGGGCTTGATAGCACGGTTTGGGCCCTATAGCCGAATTCTGAATTTTCGTTGTCGTGCTAACAGGTCGAGCCGGGCCGGGCTGGGCCGTTTACTGTTCATGCCAGGCCCAAGACCCCTAGCCCGAACTTTTATCGGGTCGGGCCGAGCATGATTTTTGTTCGGGACCGGCCCGATAACTCCGGCTTGGCACGAATTGTCGGGCCTAACTTTGGTATCTAGTCATGATATGAAATTAATTTGGGAGTTCTCAATTTCAGGAGAATATACCAATATACCCGTTATTCATGCAAGATCGAGGATTATCTATTGCATAGAAAGGGGGTCAAAATAGTTGCGAGCCTTAGGCTTACTAGCAATTTGATTTTTGTTAAGATTTAATTAATATATGTTTTACCATGTCCAACTGTTATAAGATTTGCATTTGAATTAGACATGTCCATATTATGTTGTGTTTGCATCATCTATGCTTGCAATTTGTTTTTGCAATATCCGCTGCATTATTTTGATAGACTATCTGTTTGGTGGAAGAAGTTCAGTTGCATTTCTTGTTGGACTTAATTTAGTATTTAGATGTAGCCAGGTTGCAGAATGAAGATGGATCTTTTTCTGGTGATATGTGGGGTGAAGTTGACAATAGGTATATTTCTTTTCTCATTTCCTATTTAAGATTGTGCTGATCACAAATTCTATAGCGGACTTAATATGAGGTCTTACTATAGGTTCTCTTATTGTGCTATTTGTTGTCTCTCACTATTGGGCTGTCTAAATATGATTAATGTCGAAAAGGCTGTAAACTTTATTGCGAGCTGCAAAAATCTAGATGGTGGATTTGGATCTATACCCGGTGGGGAGTCACACGCTGGCCAGAGTATGTTCTTTGTTATCTAACTTGATTTGCATATGCATCATTCTTGTAAATTAAGCTGCATATGCCTCTAGCATTTCCTGGTCCTCTCTGTTGCCAAGCCACTTAAGGTCTCATTGTGTAGAGCAAAATTATGTAAGAGTTGTGGGATTAATGTTAGTCAGTAGAGATATACCATTTCACATACTGTTCATCCATTAAATCTTTAACTATTTGCTCAGACCTTGTTAAATCATTTGTTGTGCAGTCTTCTGCTGTGTAGGTGCTCTTGCTATCACAGGCTGTCTGCACCATGTTGACAAAGACCTTCTTGGTTGGTGGCTCTGTGAGAGACAATGCAAAGATGGAGGATTGAGTGGCCGACCTGAGAAGCTTTCAGATGTGGAACTTTTACTCCTTATCTTTCTTAATTAGCTCCAAGTTTATTCCTTCAGGTTTTCTTTTGTTTATACCAAGTGTGATTTACATTTCATAGGTCTGCTACTCTTGGTGGGTGTTGTCCAGTCTAATTATGATAGATAGGGTTCATTGGATTGACAAGCAGAAACTCACAAGGTTCATTTTAAACTGCCAGGTTTGAATTGCTACCTATTGGACCTTTTATTATTTGGGCAGATTACAAAAGCACCCCTGAATAATTATTGTGGTAATGCTTAAGGACCTGAGTTCTCAAAAATTACACATTGTATCCCAATAGTTTGTACTTGCTAGTCTTTAAAACTTTAGTTGGCTGCAGGATCGAAGTTACACAAAATGTTGAATATACCCTTTTATCACCAATTTCAACCAATCAAAACATTGTGTGAGTTTTTCGTGAAAGTCTAGTCTTCTTTTGAAGTCCAAACCTTCAAGTTATCCTTAAGGTTTTTTATTATTTTGAATTAGCATTTTTTTAATCACCCATTTTGCATGGATCAACCAGATTTCCTGTATTCTTTATTTTAGGATCAAAGCCATAGGCAGTGAATCAGGGAACATGCGTTGTTTTAGAATATTAGAGAAAACCTAATTGCTAGAGTTAGACACATTCAAAATGAGAATGCAAAGCATAATTTTTGAAAAGACATGTCTTGAAGCATTCCAACAGTAATCATTCAGTGTTTTATGTATTTCACCCTTGTTATTATATGGGGTAACACAGTTTTTAAAATGTAGGACAAAGAGAATGGTGGAATTTCAGATAGACCTGACCATGCTGTTGATGTTTTTCATACCTACTTCGGGGTAGCAGGTACTCGTTAGCATCCACATCTTATTTGGTCTCCTATCCCTCACCTAATGCTCATAGCATAAATCTACAAGTCCAGTTATTTTTTGAAATCTCAGGACTGTCTCTCATGGAGTATCCAGTAGTGAAGTCAATAGATCCTGCCTATGCCTTGCCTGTCGATGTGGTGAATCGAATTTTCTTTGGAAAATAAAGCCAGTGCTGTGAGGTGAGCAAATTGATACTGGAATGATTACCATGCAAAATATTTGCCTGCAGATATTGCAAAGTGTTAAGATAATTTAATGATCAAGATCAGATCAAATTCATGGTGGAAATGCTTTGCTGCCAAGCAGACTATTTCTAGTTATTTTTGGTGGTTCATCGAACATTGTAATATTTCTTTCAATTCAATCAATCCAATGTATACCTGTATTTACCGGCAGTGGCTTAAGGACACCACGAAGAATCCGATACCCGGATTGGCAAAGAAGCTGACATGCATGTTAAAAGAGTCATTCTTACCATTATGTTTGGGAACAATTCCATTGTGGTTGACATTCAAATCATTTTAGTGAGAAGAATCTGCATTCATGAAACTAAGTGCCAATCAAATCAAACAAGTTGTTTGAATAGCCACTTAGTTAGCATTGCGTTATATCACACTAGTGGGAAGAATAAAGACAATTTCTATCAATGTAAGCTTTTTTAAAAAAAACATACATGTATTTTTTTTCTTTTAAAAATGCAGATATTTTTTCATAACCTTTTTCAGATAAGTACAATTTTGGTACATGTAATTAGGGTCATTTTATTTTAAGTACTTGTGAGTACTTGTGGGTATATGAGCTTTCGTTATTAGCAAATTGCACACGTCTTTAGAGACTTTGGTTAACGCATGTGTTAAATACATGTGATTGGACTTTTCTTTAATTTTCTTTATTAGTTTATCAATCCTAGTTCAAACATTGCTATAGATCATATAGTAAATTTAAATTTAAGGTTGACGAACCAATAAAGAAGTTAAGAAAAGATGAGATCAATTTAATGAGTTACGGCAATTTCTAATGGTGGGTGCTGAATCTGCTAATAGGAAAAGCAGTGCAAGTGACAATGTTCACAGCCCCTTCACTGATTCAATTCAATCCTTGTACGGGGGAATTTAGCCTTTTCTCTTTTAAAAAGCTACATAGATTATGTTTATTATAGATATTATATTTATTTTCATCAATAATTGGATTCAAATCTTTATTTATTGCATTTTATATTAACTTTTAGTTTTTGTTGGTGTTTGAAAGAACTTAGGTTGTGTTTTGTACGTGATAATATTATAATGGAAATTCACGTTATCACAATATATATTATCACCTTTTTTCCAATAATATACAATTACTTAGTTTAGCACGTTTGATCAACATAGATGTCAGTTTAATTTTATATATTTTGATTTCATAAAAAATTATAAAAAGATCATTGTTAAAATTTGATGATATTTTGCACTGAATATAATGTATGAAAGAGAATAACAATATTAAAATTTAGGATTATGATTTAGTGGTAATTCATATACCTACCTCCCATATGGGCTATTTACCAAAATAATATGGATTATCGATAAAGTGTAAACCAAATATAGTAATGTGTAGGTTCTGAAAATTTAAAAGTCACATTATCGATAACACAAATAAATTGTTGCATACCAAATGCTTCCTTATTGTTCTAATTCTATTACAACATGTTTAGTTATTGTTTTATTTAGTTATTTTTTAAAAGTTTCTTATCATCAAAACTTGCCATGATCATTTCTTTAGTTTCTGGTTATTCTAAATCAAACCACATCAACTATTGCAATGGTCATTGAAAAAAAAGTTAGAGATAAGGTGTCAAAGATTTAGGATAAGTTCATAGATGTTAAGCGAGTAGGCAGTCATTTATATTTAAAATTAGAATAAATTATACTATCATTTTTAAAAAAAAATAAATAACAATATTATCTACTCAACTAAGAGTCATTACTTTTTTAAAAAATTATTTTAATAGTAATTTTTTTACCAAAAATAAAATTAATTACTGATAAATGAGACTTGAAAAGTCCCGATACAACAATGAGTTAAGCTCCTGAGGTTTAATTAAAGTTCAAACAGTGAATTTTTTTAGATGACGAACATGATTTACAGTTCAATGAACTGCTTTATTATATTCATAATAAAATAAAAAAAAGTACAACATGGAATATTTCCAGTGGACTGCTTTTAATAATAAATTTCATTATGTCATTATCGCATTATCATAAGTTAATAACATTGATTATATTAAGTTTTTAATTGCTCATAATTGCATATAATCACAAATAATAGAACCAATAAGAATAGGATAAATTCCAAACTTTGATTGTTTAGATTTTTTTGGTTTCATTTTTAACTTTAATTAAATTGTTAGATTGACTAGACCAAAAATTGATGACCTATGGATTCAGAACTAGCTAGTTTTGAACTAGCTAGTTTTGAATTTAACATCAGCGAATTCCTAGACTAGAAAAATAAATGTTTTTATTCCCAAGTCCTGAACCTATTCACTTTTTCCTAAATCACAGAGTAAATACTCATATACACGTATTATCCTCCTCGAGTTATTTTCAATTAATTCAATCAATTTTAAATAGATTCAAGAAATTCATTCTAAATTCATAATAAAATCACAAAAAAATTATTATTCATAGGTAAATCACTTCCATAACTTGTATCAGCAAAATAAGTTTTTTAGAGTTGAAAAACATTTTTTTTCATCATTTTCAACTGGTTCGAAATTGGCCGAACTAGTTGAAATTTGTGAAAAAAAATCGATTTTAAACTCTAAAAAACTTATTTTGTTGATACAAGTTATGGAAGTGATTTACCTATGGATAATAGAGTTTTTGTGATTTTATTGTGAATTTAGAATGAATTTCCCGCAACTATTTAAAATTGGTCGAACCAGTTGAAAATGGTGAAAAATAATAATTTTTAACTCTAAAAAAATTATTTTATTGATACAAATTATGAAAGTGATTTACCTATGAATAAATTTTTTTTGTGATTTTATTTTGAATTTAGGATAGATTTCTCAGATTTATTTAAAATTGACTGAACTAGTTGAAAATTGTGAAAAAAAATAATTTTTAACTCTAAATTTTTTTTTTTGCTGATATAAGTTATGGAAGTGATTTACATATGAATAATATATTTTTTGTGATTTTATTATGAATTTATGATGAATTTATCAAACATATTTAAAATTGGTCGAATCAATTAAAAATGAGAAATTACCTAAATATATATTGTACTTTGGGATTTTTCTCATTTGTGACGTGTACTTTTATTTGTTTCAATTGAATCATATACTTTTACATTTTGTTTCAATTGTTTCAACATAGAGGAAGAATGAAGGGAATATCTTATCGAGGCAATCATATTATGAAGGGAATATCTTATTGAGACAATCATATTTGTTTCGGCAGATACGCTCTTTAGGCACTCAAACCTGCTTGGATCACAGCTAGACAAATAGAAGCAGGGCGAAGAGCAATGACACGATATGCATGTCGTGGTGGAAAAATATGGGTACGTATATTTCCGGACAAACTTGTTATATATTGTAAGACATGCGGAAACACGTATGGGTTCGAGGAAGGGATCCCTCGAATATTGGGTATTCGTTGTTAAACCAGGTCGAATACTTTATGAAATGAGCGGAGTATCAGAAATTGTAGCCAGAGCAACTATTTCACTAGCTGCGTCCAAAATGCCTATACGAACTCAATTTATCAAGATAAGGACGATGATGTGTAATAAAAAAATATTTTTAATATTAAAATATTATAAAATCAAAACTTAAGTTAAAGGATCGGTCCCACCTCTCTCTCTCTCTCTCTCTCTCTCTCTCTCTCTCTCTCTCTCTCTCTCTCTCTCTCTCTCTCTCTCTCTCGACATGATCCCGGCTCGCCTCCACCGGTGTACGTCGGCAAGTCCCGCCGGCGGTACCTCGTCAGCTCCGACCTCGTCGACCACCCGCTCTTTCGGGTCCTTCATGCTGTAGATGAACTCGCCGCGCCCTTCCGCAACATCATCATTGGTGTGGCCCGCTCGTGCGCGGCATCTCCAGCGGCCCTTCATTCATCATATCATTTAATCGGACACCCGTTTGACCAAGCCACCAACCCGCAACTTTCCACGTCTCCTCCCATTATCTTCTTTCTTCTTTAAATCTTGCTCCCTCTGGTCTCCAACCCAGACTCACCCACTTCGACGACAGTAGCCCCTTCAACTTCACCGAGAGCATTCGTCGCGCAGCACTCCGGAGCGATTTTACCATTGCCACGTGCTCGACATGGGCAGCAGCCATCAGCGGTGTTCTCGCCACAGAGACCTTCAGTTTCAGGAAGAAACATTCAGCCAAGTTGACCTTTGGGTGTAGTAGAGCAAGTAGAGGCGATTTTGCTAGTACTTCCAGCATCGTGGGGCTCGGCCAAGGAAAGTTCTGAGCCGCAGCCGCAGCTGTCGGGCTGCCACCTCATATCCAAGGAGAGTGAGAGTATTAATATATATAATCTGCTATGATCTGATTGATTTATGGAGTCTACCACAATGTAGCTTTAAAGGTGATATATATATAATTAAAGCAGAGGTCAATGTTACCATGCAATTTTTTATAGTAACTAAACTTACAGAACAAAACATATATTATATCTCTCATTGACATAGATGGATGTGTGCATCAGTTATCGGACCAGAGGAAGACGCCCATGGCGCACTTCCTCTTGTCGTCCACATCGCCGACCACCTAGAGACCATACTCGCGAAGGAGGCAGTAGCTTCCACTCCGGCATCGACTCTTATAGCTTTGGTGTACCTCGAATAGTGCAGTGGCATCCTGAAGTAGTTCGATTTATCTCTCTACTGCTTCCCATGGCTGTCTAATTAACAGTACATTATCGAGTTATTTTGCTTATCCTCTCTCTATCTTCAAGGTTCCTGTATGGGTGGCTAAAGCAATTGATATGAGAAGGAGACGCTTCTTATGGGTCGGGGCTGACGATGTATCTACTAAGGGCAGATGCTTGGTTGCATGGGATTTCATTACATCCCCAAAATCGGAAGGTGGTCTGGGCATATTGAATATCCGTGATCACAACTTGGCTCGTATCTGTTCATGGTTATGGAAAGTGATGCAACGTCTCGACATCTTCTGGGTCAGATTGTTATTTCAACTCTATGGGGATTATCGGTCATGGAATCTTCCGTCGACCCTCAGTCGAGCTTCCCCGATATGGAAAGATATCTCATGCCACCTAGACATTCTTTCCGCCGGGGCCAACTATATGGTCGGCAATGGTGCACACACTCGATTATGGTCTGATAAATGGTGTTGCTCTGGTCAGAGCATGGCTATGAAGTATCCAGACCTCTACCAGCTCTCCACTCAAACCTACTGCACCATCTCAGAGGTCAAAGTTCTTGATCCTTCCGGATCATGTATTGGATGGAATCTCACCTTTTCCTCGTTTGTTGATGCGACTTCATTAGCCTCCTTACTTCTGGACCTTGAGATGATAAAAAACTGCCCATTTGAAGATTCTGTATCCTGGAAATGGGAGGCACATGGAGGCTTCACCACTCGTAGTCTTTATAGGATCCTTTCCTTCCGCGGGACTATTGATCATCAACTTCGTCGTATATGGTCTCTCAAACTTCCACCTAAGATTGCTCTATTTGGCTGGATTTGGATTAAACGTAAGCTCCTTACACGCGATCGCTTGGTCCGATGGGGTATCTCCTCTGACCCAACATGTGTTCTCTGCTCTTCTGGTTTGGAATCTCACCATCACCTTTTTGTTTCCTTCCCATATACTTCGGAGGGATGGTCCAGTCTCCTTCTCTTGTGGCACCTCAGGCCTATTCCATTACGTTCATCAGGATGGTATGGGCGGACTAATCATGGTTGTGCTCATCTGACTGTTCTCTCCTTCACATGGAGATGGTTTATATGGTATGAACGCAACTCACGAGTGTTTCAAAATTCTCAGTCTTCTATTCAACTGACTGTTATGGCTGCTGATGCATTTTTGAGAAGATACTTTCAAGTGGATTTGAGCTCTGCAGTTTCATAACATCATTATTGAGCATTGTTGAACATGTGATCTATTCCCTGTATTTTATATTTTGATTTCTTCTCTCCTCCCTTCTTATATATCTGTAACTTTCCAATACTCTTGAATAGAAGCAGATTTCTTCTTCTTCAAAAAAAAAAAATGGCTGTCTGCGATGGCGTTCACTTTGTTGGGTATGACCATGGTTTAGGAGATTGAGCCCATTCCTGCTTCCTCCCCGGTAGTAGCACGAGAGAGAGAGAGAGAGAGAGAGAGAGAGAGAGAGAGAGAGAGAGAGAGAGGATCTCATCGTGGTGGTGGGCAAGGCAGGCATGAACTTAATAAGAGGAGAAGAACGATCGTCCATGGCTGTGCATGGTCAGTATCCCTATAAAGGCCTCTCGCCTGACTTGTGAGTCTGCTCTCTCTCTCTTTCTTTCCTTCTTCCTGCTGCTGCCATCATCCATCCATCCCCTAATCTTCCATTTCCACCTCCTCCCCTTAAATACCTCCTCCAACTACAAGTAGCAATAACACGTCTCCACAACCCACCTTCTTCATTACCTGTGTATACTCGAGATCTCTTCTTTTACATCATCCATCACCTGATACTTGCTTGCAGCTTCCATGGTGGCGACGACGGGCACAACAAAATCGACCTCCAACCAACGAGCACAGCGTCTGCTGCAATGCAGGAGCCTAGCCTTGGTTGAAGAAGGACGACGACCCGGTCGGAGACATGCATGAATGGTGATGCTGCTATGGACGACGACTACTAAGAGCTTGAAGAAGCTAGTGGTCTGTTGTTTTAGTGTAGTAAGGAGCAGGGAAGAGGGAGTGAGGGAGGAAGATTTAAAGAAGAAAGCAGACAGTGGGAGGAGACGTGGAAATTAAAGTTGCGGGTTGGTGGCCTGATCAAACAGGTGCTCGATTAAATGATATGATGCATAAAGGGCCGTCGGAGATGCCGCGCACGAGCGGGCCGCCGATGATGCAGTTGTGGAAAGGCGCGGCGAGTTCATCTACAGCATGAAGGGTCTGAAAGAGCGAGTGGTCGACGAGGTCGGAGCTGACGAGGTACCGCCGGCGGGACTTGCCAGTGTACACGGGGTGGAGGCCAACCGGGAGGGAGAGAGAGTTGTTAACTTAGGTTTTAATTTTATAATATTTTAATATTAGGTGGGACCCTTTAATTTAAGTTTTGATTTTATAACATTTTAATATTAGAGAAGTGGGACCTTTAACTTAAGTTTTGATTTTATAATATTTTAATATTAAAAATATTTTTTATTATACGTCATTCAGCAAGCCAAGGCATCGGTTTAACAGGGACTACTAACAAAAACGATAAAATTCAATTGAAACAAATATACAAATATATAATTTAATTAAAATAAATAAAAATACATATCATAAATAAAAAAAAACTTTAAAGTACATAAGTAATTTTTTATTAAAAATTGTCTGGGAAGGATACCATGAGTATTTACTTTTTGATTTAAGAAAAAAGTGAATAAAAGTTGGGAATTTAAGAATAAAAGTTTTTCTTCTCCTTCTGATTTTGGGAATTTGTTGATTTAACCTTGCCTCGTTCTCTTCCTCAGGGGTTTCTCTAGGCTTTTACTATCCACCTCGCTAGGATGAATTATAAGGCGTGTACTTTACTTCTTATATATAGGGATCTTGCAAATGCAAAGGCATGCATAGACATTTCAATTACACCTATATATTGTGATCATTTGCAAATCTTATTTTGCCTGGTTTTGGATCATGTCCACATATATATTGTCGTTAACCAACAAAACATTATTTTTGGATGAAGCTCAAGTTTCTCATTTATGAATAAAACATCATCTAGGTTGTTTGGTTAGGCAAATTTGTTTTTTTTTGTAGTTATCATTTTCATTGAAATGAAACAATTTTCTTATTTTGAGAATTACAAAAAATGTTACAGTATTTTTTATTTTTTGAAAACGTCATGCCTCGTTTTATTCGTTCTCAATTTTTTTGAAAATAAATATTAGAGAAATTCCCTCGTTTTGGTTCACTATTTTCATGCAACGAATAAATATTAATGCTCGTTTTCATTTTAAAAAAAATGAAAATTAAAAATCGGTGAAAAACATTACAAGATCATGGACGGTATAGTAAGTTTTAAGTCCATTTCTACTCTCCCAAGTTTTAAGTTTTAATTGTCCAGCTCAATTCAATTAGACAAACCGGCCGTCTAAAGTTTATATATAGTTTATAGTTGAACACTTGATTAACATCGTTTGTTAACTATATATATTAATTTGGTATGAATTGCTCTCATGTACTAAAAGGTTGAACATCTTTCTATATTTTAATTGATTTAATTTTGACGTACCATATATATATATATATATATAATTAAGCACATATGCCATTAATTTGGATACTGCACATGTATCAGGGGTGAGCACGGATCGAAATGTTCTGATCGTCCCAATCCGACCGAGACCCGAAAAGTCGGGATAAATTCCGTCACGATTCAAAATCGGGATGGGACCGGGACAATGCAAAAAAAATCGAGATTATCCCGTCTCAGTCCGATTTATTATATAAGTAATATTAAATATATAATATTATTTTTTAAACAAAAACAATATTAATTATTTTAATAGAGATATTATTTTTATTTTATAAAAAATCAATATTAAAAATTTTGGGACGTCTCGATCCCGTCCCAAATTTTTCGGGACGAGACAAAATTGGGATACTTCATATTCGAGATCAGGAGCAAAACGTATATTTGCGTCTCGATTTAAAACCGGAACGGGACCAAAAACTCACCCCTAACATGCATATATATAAATAAAGCCTCCGTATATTATATATCCTCTTGACCCAAATTAGAAAGGCATATCCATTATCCAGAGAGATCAGCGGAGAGAATGAAGAGGAAAGATTTAATTAATTACCTTCTTCGTCATTCCCCCAGCATCAAATCCAGCGGAGAAAATGAAGATGAAAGATTTAATTAATTACCTTCTTCGTCATTCCCCGCCAGCATCAAATCCAGGACGGGACCGGGATTGATAAAAAAAAAAATCAGAATTTTCCTGTTCCGGTCCGATTTACAATATAAATAATATTAAATATATAATATTATTTTTAAATAAAATAATATTAATTATTTTAATAAAGATATTATTTTTATTTTATAAAAAATTAATATTAATAAATTCGAAACATCTCAGTCCCGTTCTGGTCCTGTCTTAAATTTTTCGGGACGAGGCCAAATCGAAATACTTCGTATTTGGGATCAGGATCGAAATGTATATTTGTGTCCCGACTCAAAACCGGAATGCACCAGAAACTCACCCCTAACCTGCAAATATATATATATATATATATAAAACCGCCGTATATTATATATCCTCTTGAACCAAATTAAAAAGGCATATCCATTATCCAGAGAGATCAGCGGAGAAAATGAAGATGAAAGATTTAATTAATTACCTTCTTCGTCATTCCCCGAGCCCCGAGAAGTTGTCAGTAAAGGGTTTCAAATTAATTAAAGGAGTATATATACTTAGGGTGGTAACAATTTGATTAATTGTATTTTTTTATTATTAACTAAACCAAAATCAAATTAAGAATCCGCTAGCCAAAATTAATCGAAATCAAAATCGTTCGATTTCAAAAACTAGTATCCTAAACCAAAATCGAGTCATCGGTTAGTTCGGTTCGGATAGAATCGACTATCCATTTACTAATTGGTTAACCGATTAGTAAATGAATAATTAGTTAGAAAATTAGAATATGGATTATCTAAATATTATCGAAATAGTTAATTATAATAATTTCGGGTATCAGTTATTCACGAAAAAATTGATAACTAAAATCTAAATATATAACCAGTTTCGATTATCGATTATCCGCGAATCGATAACTGAAATCGAGCCATAAAATTTGGTTAATCGCTTAACCGTGGTTGATCGATAAATCGAACCATAAAATTTGGTTTAATATAGTGATTTTACAGTTCAATTTCGATGTCAATTAATGAATTCAAAAAATTGATTTAATTCAGTTCAATTTCAGTTATCGATTCGCGGATAACCGATAGCTGGAACCAATTATAGACTTATTATATAATATACACATATATAATTAAATGTTTTATTTTTGTTTTTTTAGAATCAATTTTTCATTTAGCCATCGGTTAATCGTTTAATAATTAGTTAGTCATATCTATCTGAATTATTTAAGTTGATTCGATTAAGCATAGGATATCTTGCAATTACACGATTTCGGTTCCAGATAACAATACTTAGAACTGATCAATTTCAATTTTGATTTCAATTATTCGTAAAAAAATATAATTAATCAAATCATTGTCATCCCTGATATATATTTACTCGATGGCACAATCTCATCGTCATGTGTATCTTTACATTATCAAAATAATAACCCTTAATATAGCCATTGATAATCTTTCACCCACTTAACTCTCATATTAGTACACAGCTAAAAATCTTGTCTCTTTCTCTACTGTTTTTGGTGAACATATTCTCTATTTTATGATCCATAACCCACCCTTTCCTCTTGGAATCAGATGAACAAAATAATAATAATAATAATAATAATAATAATAATAATAATAATAATAATAATAATAATAATAATAATAATAATAATAATAATAATAATAATAATAAAAGAATAGTAGACATTGACCATGATCTGCACAAAGGTAAAATTGAATAAAAAACAATCTTTTGTTGTACTTTTGGTCAAATATCCATGCTTGAAGCTAAGCATTTTCCTAGAAATATACGATTAGATTACATCCTCTCAAAGTGGTCTTTAATTAAGCTTTGAAGCTTCTTGACGCAAATCACGCAAGACGGCAAGAGGCCGAAAAGAAATCAAACTGCATTTGATGCACAAGGATGTGACACCATTAGATACACTTCAAGGACAGATTAAGAATCCCACTAATTCAGTGGGTGGAACTCATTGATGGCATTAATTCCTGCTCCTTGACCTCCCTCAGCGGGGACTCCCTTCTCCACTGAACCCACCTTTTCCACTGCTTCTTCTTCTTCTTCTTCTTCTTCTTCTTCTTCTTCTTCTTCTTCCTGCCATAAATCTTCTTCCATAGAAAAGCCAAATAAGAATAAAAGAAGGATTTTGAAGTCTTGTAAGTCTTCTCCTCGTATAAGTCGAGTCTTTGGTAGGCCTTCACTGCAGGTAAAACTACACTCCCTTCTATGTGGTTTGCTGCTTTTCTTTCTTTTGCTTTTCAGTGCTTTTTCCTTAACATTTCATCAATTCTTTCTGCTAAAACTTGCAGCAGACATTGTTTTTGTAGCTCCATGGTGAAAAATATTCGATTTTGAAGGAGGGTTATTGCGCTTAGGTTTGTGCAGAGCCAGATAGTCCCCCATGAGGCGTTGCCTAGGTATCGGTTCCAGGGCGAAGAGGTTCTTCCTCTCGTCGCCTGCCAAGGAGCAGCCTTTGACTTGGGATAACCCTGTGGGTCGATTTGATCTTGAGAACCCTGAGTTTGGTATGATCTTGAATGAGAAAAAAACATCTTTTTGTACTTCTTTTTCCTCTTTGACGCGAATTTCTGCTTCTACGTTCAGTGGTTTAACAAGTTAGCACTAGTTTTGTTGTTTTTTTCTTGAGTTAGTTACTGCAATTTTTAATTCCAATTTTTACTTACTCTCATGAATGATTGAAGTTGACAAATGGAAAGGGAAGGCAAACAGGCAAATGGTGCTATATATTAATACTTGCAATGGATTTGGTGGCGCTCTGCAAATTATCAAATTGTTTGTGTACTCCACCTGGAATATGGATTGATAAGCAAAAACTCAGATTGTTGGTGAAAAACGAATGAGTTTTATATCATGGTCTATTATTGCTACCTGGAGTGTAATTTTCGTAGACTTTTTTTTTGCCTAAATCTCTATCCTTATTCTAGTCAAACCATGGTGTTAAAAGCGTTGAAGGGGTCCGGTAATCCCTTATCAGTCACGCTCAGAAAAAGCTTGTCTTTCCCACTAAGGTGTCTTTTGCTGGACCAGGCAAAAACAGATGAAACCTCACTGAGGTGTAATAAAACCAGCCTAGGCCCAGCTAAAACTTTCTCTTCCTACATTTTTGCAATGTAAATTTTCAGTTAAGATATAACTCATTCAACCTGTGTGATGCTCAGGTCCAGAGGAACTCATTCTATACGACCAAAAAGTTTTTGGTGCTGCTCTCCTTCAATGCATATGAATGTCATCTGTCTGAAAGACTATGGCACTGATGCATTATTTGTTTCAAGTTTTCTTCAAATGATAGTCCTTCTATGTGTCATGTTTAATTAAAAGAACTTAATGTTATGCATTTTTTGTATTTGAAGAGGCATTCATGCTGATAGATAATAACCAAATCAGAGGGGAGCAATAGGGTAGGCTTTTCTTTTGCTATTTTCTTTTCTTTTCTTTTCTGATAATTGATTCTTTCAGTGATGATGAGTTCAAAGTATATCTGGTGTAACTGCTATGCATCAATATTAGGTTATCAAACAATTATGAATGATTTTCATTCTCTTTGTATAAGTTTGTTCTTTTCAGAATCTTCTACCTCTCAACTATGAAACAATTTAACCCTCCACTATTCCTTACTTGGAACCGATTAGTTCGGTCATTTTGCATAACTTAGTTACTACTGACACTTCTCATGCATTATTCATTCAACCATTTCCATTCTGAATTGTTATTTGTGAACTCAGATTAGTAGCTAATAACTTGTCTGCAATTAAATGATTGCAAATTGTTATTGAATAAGCATTCATATTTTCCTGAATAATTATGTTTGCAATATCTTGCAAAAGAAAATTTAAGGTTTGTTATTTGTACAGTAATTTAGCATAGTTTCCAAGAAATGCGGAACCATTTTAAGATCCGTCTTATTCATAGTTTAAATATTGGACCATAGAATATACTAGTCTATTTATCTAATATTTCTCCAAAATTTTACTTATTGATCCATTTGAAAGACTGAGATTATTGCAACTAAGTATTGGACAATACCAACATTTGATAGTGAAGAATTTCCTAAATGTTTTTTTACATTATTCCAAACTCCCAGGAATAAGTCTCATGGTTAAATTTTGTTGGTATGCCAATCTACCAACAGTAATACATGCAATCTTGTATTACTATTTGATTTATTGTTCTTCTATTTATATTTGTATATATTTTTTTTTGCAATGGGAACTTTTATTCAGAACTCTACATTTTGTAAAAGATGAAAAACTACCTGTTTTGGGAAGAGTAAAATTTTACATGAATCAGAATCCTCTAACTGTTTGGTGTTAAGTTCTCTTTATACCCTGTATTTGTAAGTAAATGTGGGGGACTTGAGCAAAATGAAAACATCTAGTTGAATCCCTGAAATAGAAGTTTACATCCCAACTGATGCTATATTGATTAAACTGAGTAGTTAATAAAATATAGAGGTGGTGTTGCAAGTACTTACATTAGATTATTGCAATTATTTCCTTAGTCCATTTAAAACTTTTATTGTACTACTTCTAATCAGGAAATTGACAAGTGTTCAAGCAAATCACTTGACCACCTTGTTGGAAATAGGATAATACAATGTATACAACCCTCTAGCAGCTGATCTATGCCTTAAGGTGTACGTTTTTTCACTCATCCTTCTAAATGGAGAAAACTCTTATGGTATGTTTGCTTCATTGGATAGGATAGGATAGGATAGGATAATAAATGATGGTAGATTGGATATAAATTTTTTAAATCCGGTATACACCGGATATAATATCAATTTTATACTTATTTTTTTCTAATTCATGCACTAAACAAACAATGGTTATTAATCCATCCCTTATCATATCCTTCCTTATCCTATGAAGCAAACATGCACTTAGGGCATGTTTGCTTCATAGGATAAGGGATGGATTAATATCCATTGTTTATTTAGTGCATGGATTAAAGAAAATGAGAATAGAAGAATATAGAATTGATATTATATCCGATGTACACCGGATTTAAACATTCATATTCAATCCTCCCTCATTTACTATCCGATCCTATCCTATCCAATGAAGCAAACATACCATTAAGGTGTACAGGCCCTCTTTGTTCCATGATGCAGCTTGAAGAATGCAGATATTATGATTAGTGAAGAAATATTCTAGAATTCGTTGAAGTTAGAGAACATTTTTTGGACTATTTATCATGTCATGATAGATTTAGCTATTTGTTAGAAAAAAAGGGCCTAAATGGAACAAGTTACAAGCGCAAGATCTAGTTTATTATAATATCTGGTATTGAACTTTTCTATAAATTTAGGAGATCATAAGAGGAAGCCATTTAAAAATTTGAGAAGGATGAACAGCCGTGCAAAGTAGCATTTCTTCAGTAGTCAAAACTACTGAAGCATCATGGAGAAAGGGGGTACTATTTGTGAGTTTGGTAATAATCAATATGGATAATTGCCATAGAAAAGCAGATGGGAAGATGAAAGCTAGAGAACATAGCATGAACTGTTAAAATGGAGTAGGTCCTTGCTCCGAAGTGAATAAGATTATGCTAATGGATACACATCCAGCACATGCTAAGTAACTATCATTCCGAAGTTTTTTTTTTTTTTTGAGAAAAAAACACTTGTATTAAACCAAAATAGGATACAAGTAGGGGGGAGAAGGGATGTAAAAACGTATGTACAGGTGCTAACACACCAAAAAAAACAAGAGCTAGCATGAAGGAAGGACAAAACTAGATACAAGATTAAAATATATAGCAGCCTCAGAAGCAAGGATAGAGCAAGGTTTTGCAGACTTGTCAAAACAGCGTCGATTGCGCTCGTGCCAAATTTTCCACCTCCAAACCATAATGAGTAAGTAGAGTCTCTTCTTCCGTTACAGGGACCCACTCCCCGAACTCTGCCAAGGACAAAACTCAAGTGAAAGAGCAATCATTCCTACAACATTTTGAAATAAATCCCATCCCTCAATAGTATAGATGCACTTAATGAAGAGATGATCATGAGTTTCATCTTCGACTTCACACAACGGACAAGTAGGATCTAGTTGGGCGTTGTGCAAGTTCAAACGGTCCTTGGTTGACGGTCTCTTTTTGTTAATGATCCAGTAACAAGTGAAATAGCTTCAAGACAAGTACTTTGCCAAAGGTATTTGTGCGGGATCCATACCTCTAAAAGTGAGCATCTTATAAAGAGAGTTTGTGGAGAAAACCCCATTAGAAGTCCATTTCCAAGTTAAAATATCCTCACCAATGTTTGATAAAATAGGACCCAAAACACGAGCCAAATCAGCCAGCCTTCCCAAGGGCACAAGGTTATTAAATTGAATGTTACAACCATGAGACTCTCCAGCCTCATTACGCACCTTAGCATCATGAATAAAAATATTCTGATCGGAAGCAAGATGGAAGAGCTCGGGGGAAGATATCTCGAAGACGAGAGCCAGAAATCCGAGGATCCAACCAGAGTCTAGTAGAACATCCAGACCCAACTTGATAAGAGATGGAGCTCCGAAACACCTCCACGCATTTCAATATACTTCTCCAAATTGGGGAGAGAGAAGAGGAGGCAATGTCCAAAGATAGAGATAAGGTTGGGTACAACATCTTAACAATGTTCACCCAAAGATTTTCATTCCCAATCAAAAGTTTCCATAACCAAGGTCCCAACCTGGCGGCATTGTGTGCATTGATGTCAAGGATGCTAAGACCGCCATCCGATTTATGCCCAATGACTGTATCCCAATTAATCAGGCACCTTCCACGAATGTCTACTTGTCTCGAACCTGTCCAGAGAAAAGTTCTTCTCCTTCTGTCTATTTGCTTAGTAACCCATTTTTGAGCTTCAAAAATGGAGAAAATGTAAGAGGCTTGGCTGGTAAGCATACTATTGATGAGGGTGCGTCTACCTGCTCTAGAGAGGAGCGCCCCCTGCCAAGAAGCCAGGCAGCTATCGTTCCGAAATATTTATATTGCCCCTGTGAGCTTCCCTTAATTTAGGATAGTTTTTAGTGAAATATATTGATCTTCTAAATTCTTGTACATGATTAAGCTGTCATTAACTGGTTTTCAACAAATGAGTAGAAATTGGAGTTAAGGTTGGAAACAATCAAGTGTTCATAGAAGCTCAGGCTGCTGTCTAGATTTTGCACCATTCAAATGGTTTTTGAAAAGATGCACTTATTAAGTTTAGCTCACTTAGTCTGGTCACTCTGACAAGACAACTTTTCATCTCTGCCACTACGTACTTAATCACCACAATCTTTTGAAGTAAGTGGAAGTAAATTCATATTCTCATAACATTATGATATTTCTAAGTTTATTTGTTAAATAGGTGAACCTCATTGGTTAACAATTAAATGGTTAAGTGCTTGTGTCTGCAGTTAAGAAAGTTGGTCTTTTTAGCAATATATTCTAGGATAAATGGTCTCTAATAACTTACCCTTTGACAGTGGTTGTAGATTTTGGAGAGCAATAATATGTTTTCAATATAATGGTTAATCTTTATCTTTGCAAAGAGTTTACTCAATGTTCTAAGTGGAATATTAATATCAATCTTGTTGATTACTGGTAGACAAGATCCTCTTGTAACTTTTAGAATAGGTGTCATCCTATACATTTGTTACTATGCTTCTCAGATACACCTATTCTGAATTATGAGATGTATCTCTTATTCAAGAGTTTACTCATCCAAAAGCTCTAGCTCATCCTCTTTGATCTGTTTTTGAATAGAAGGCGTAAGCCGCATAGTACTCTTTCTTCTGTGCCAACAAACTGAAGTAAGCACTGGAAGAAGAAACTGATGCCAGGAATTGCAAAGCAATTAAATATGTTGTTGGTGTACTTATTTTTCTACTTAATTCATGGGTCAAAAGACTCAAAACCAACTCTTCCCAGAAGAAAGTAATTGAAAGATCCAGTTCTTCTATTAGAGTATTAGCGCAATGAAACAACCATGCATTCCTATTTGTTTGTCCTTTGCACTTATGCTCATTTTATCTTAAAAGGTATATTTGGCTCATTATTTTTTGACAATTCAGCTGGTGGTGATGAGGAAATTTTCTTTGACTCAAAAGCGTGCCTGGACTCTGACTGCGAAGATGATTTCTTTAGTGTCAATGGAGGTACACCTTATAACTTCCAAAAGTTGAATATTTTCTGTACATTTTAGATTGTCAAAAGATCCTTCCTTCTTTCTAGATTGGTTATGCTGGTATTTAGTTCAGTTCTGAATCTGATACCAAATATCTTGTACCTTAATCATTTTTACTGCACAGACTATACGCCATCACGAGGAAACACTCCTGACCATCAAACAAATATGCAGCTACCTCCCATACTGAATGGTTCGTTATATGTTGATAAGTATCCAGACTCCAAGTCTGAACCCTCCCCCACCAGCAGAAGGAAATTAGGTGACCTTCTACAGGAAACATCACAAGGCGAACAAGTAGTCAATTCATCAAACCTTGCTGAAGAAAAGGTAAGGATCAATGGAGAACCAGAAGTTGACAAAATGGATGCAGACCAACCTTCAGGAATATCAAGTGGTACTCCAAATTGCTCTGTAGATAGTTCTACTCTCAGAGGTGAAGTGACGCCAAGTAGAGATCGCAAGTACCGAAAAGGAAAAACATGGAAGGCTGGTCATTGTTGCTTGCCAAGCTTGCATAGTTTTGGATTTGACGATAAGAGGCAGAAGACGAGTCTGGGAGCCTACAATGGTTCATAAAATGCCACGCGCTTTGAGCTATTAATTTTGTCCTATGAAGAGGTTGACTTTGAGGTTTCTCCAATCTACACATATAGGCATATCCACTAATTGTCATGATCTTGGCCTCCACACACCATTTTCCAAATTGTTTACAGAGACAATTATTGGAAGTTTGTTGTATGTCACAATCATCAAAGAATGTTATGAAATATCTGTAACTGTAAACAGGCAACCATGTACTATTGGTTTGTGTTAACCAAAGTTTCCATCACTTGCACAAGATGCCAAGGTTGAAAGAAACATGCATGGGACTTGTCTTGAGAAATCTCTACGTTTGACAATATATAAACCGAGTATATAATTAATTCTTGAGAGGAAAATGGATCACAAACCATCTCTGCTGTAAACAGTCTATTGGATTTTGCTCTCTATGCAAGTAGTGTATTTTCACCATTTGTGTTTTTTTGCTATATCACTGAAAATTTGCTTTTATCAGCTATATGTTTATCACAAAAAAATACCACAACAAATTGTAACATCCCAACTATAGGGTATCAGCTGTATCAGCTGCATGAGATTTCAATTTCTTAGTTAAGCAGTGTGCTGTTAAGGTCCTAAACTCATTATCATGCAAAAAATCTAAAGCTAAACAGAAACAAGAAGCTAACCATGAATTTGAGTATAGATTATCAAATTCATTGATGAAAAATTGAAAAGAATGAAGGAAGAGAAACAAAAGAATGTTCGCAACCAGATGAAGAGGATTTTGTAGATGGTAGGAAGACACTGCGGAGAGCGAGGCATGAACCATCTTGATGATTTTACACTATGGGAAATTGGGAATCTCGGGATCTAATGTCGAACATTTTATTAGTCAAGAATTTGAGACTCAAATAACACTCTGATGGAAATATATTATCCACCGTGCAAGATAATTTGACGAAAATATCTTTTATACTATTTCGTCTTTATTTCATCCTACAAAGTATATCGGATAAAATCATATATTATTATTATTATTATTATTATTATTATTACTATTATAAAATATTTATTTTAATTAACTTAATAATTAATATATTACGTTTACATTACATCACAAATAGATTAATTAACTAACATGTTGTCACTTTGAATTTATCAACGTGCTCCAACATTAATAAATATAACAACATATATTATATCATAGAAAATAAGAAACGCTAAAATTTTAATCTATAATTGGATTATTGAATCAAATATATTGCGTCTAAACTCTGGTTCAATCGAAAAATTTCAAATAGAAATTTTAATTCGGTTCCATCAACTTATTTTTTTTTAAAAAAAAGGGGATAATGGTATGAGTTTTGAACCGTAATCTTAGGAAGGTTGTGGGGTCGATGTCGCGCGGCCAGGAGGCCGCATCTTCGAGGTTACAGCGTCGACGCCGCGTGGTTAGGGCACCACGCGGTTGTGGCTAGGGAAGCCACGAGTTGTTGGCGCTGCGGGGCTAGGAGGGCGCGTGGTTGTGGCCAAGGAAGCCTAGGTCATCGATTCCGCATGGCCAGGAGGTCGCACGATTGTGGGCAAGGAAGTAGCAAGTTAATAATGCCATGACCTCCTCGGCACCTTGGCCTCACCACAAGGAAAATGGACATTAATGATGGAAAAATCTGTCACTAAAGAGTATGAATGATGAAAACTTTCGTCACAACATCCATCTCTGAAGACCTCATTGCTAATGCTCTATTTGCTCTTGTGTGACGGATGTGCCCGTCACAAAAATCTGTGATGAAATAGTTTTCATCACAAAATTTGTCACTGATATCGATGATTGAAAATAGATTTTCTGTCACTAATTGTGATATTAATTATGATTTCCTATGCATTAAAAATTCGTCAATTACATTATTACATTATATATTATTATAATATAATAATATAATATATTATAATATTATAATATCATTTATACTTTTATAATGTTTTAATAAATTTATAAAAGAATGATAGTAAATTTTTAAGTCTCATGAGGTATCAATTTATAAAATTAAGAAAATTAGGACAAAAAAAGATCTATGTGACTAAAAAAGTTATATTTATGATGGTTAAGAATAAATAAAAAATAATTTTAACCTACGTGGGACTAAAAAAAATAATGATAAAATTTGCTTTAATAATATTTTGTTTAATTTTGTGTCAAATTTCTACTTTCGTCACTTATATGTCACTATTATGTGGTGGTTCAGTGACAGATACGTGACAGATATGGAGGAAAAAATTCAGTGACGAATTAGTGTCGGAATATTAGTGACGTAAACAAATCGGTCATTATTTTATCACTAGTGCTATTTTTTAAAAATTCTAGGTCAAATTGGTCAAAAAATTTGTGACAGTTTTTGACGGAACTGTCTTGTGTTGGATTTTTCGTCACAAGTTTGTCACTATTTTGAAAAGAAGAAAGTTTATTTCACGCCATCACAAATCTGTGATAATTTTTGACGGATTTTAGCTAGCATAAAAATTTCGTCACTGATGCTCGTTTTTCTTGTAGTGCCTCATGGCCATACATCATCAACACTGCAAACTCCCGGCCACGTATCACCGTCCATGGGGCATCATGCATGGCGAGAGGTGAGGAGATCGAAGAACATAGAGATCTATCACCTTTTGCCATCACACAGCCAAAAAAGTTATCAAGAGAAGTGCTAGGTGAAAACATTGGGTGATGGAGAAATCAAAGGTATTGCTGAAATTTATAGCCTTGTTCGTTACTTCAATTTAGAGTAATAGAAAAATGACCCCTGATGTATTGTACCGAGCATGACTTATGTCACGTCCATGATGTTTTTTCATAAGCGAAGTGTTGTCCCTCAGAAACATGTGAAACGAACGGACCTCTATTCTCGTACGAGCTTTAGGACATCACTATATATGTGGCAAACAAATTTTTGATTATTTTTTTATTACTTCATGATTTCTTGGTAAGAATTTATATATATAATGATAAGGATTTATATTAAGTAAATGAGCAAAAAAAATTAAAAGAAAAAATCAATCAAAAAATTTATTTGTAGTGTGTATGATTACCTTATAGAAACATAGTGACATATTATCAATTTAAGAGGAACATAACACCAACTTAATGATAGATTTGTTAACAAATTAATTTATAGTTGACAATATTTTTGTTACAAAATTTTTAAATATGTTCGTTAATATATGAACATCTTAGGATGTAATGTAAATAACACTATAAAGTAAGGTTGGTCGGAAATTAAACAAAACCAAAATTACTTGTGAATCGAGCATCAACCAAGGGATCAACCAAACACAAGAAAAAAGATGAAATTATTAATTTTCTAAAACAATTATTCTTGGCATGATTCTAGGATTAATTCAAGTGGATTCTTGAGAGCATCTAATAAATGATTTATAAAATTTGAATAAGCAAATGAACTCAATATTATCTTGAATTATCCAAGTCGAGGTCTGAATGTCTATTAGATTTAATTTCTAAAACCTTTTTATTCTTTCAACTTAGTTTACTTCTCAAAGTTCACTTATTAGAGATTATTTGGTTGCTTACGGAAAGACTTCTAGCATTTATATTTATAATATTTGATCAATTAAATTATTTGGTTCGAATCCTAGTATGAACACATTGTGATTTTTTATCTTTGTTAAAAAAAATTTAACTATAATATTAAATTTTTATAGATTGCAATTGCAAGTTGCAAATTGTGTTGCAGGCTTGCAGCCCAAAAAGCCCATAAGACCAATTCGCAACATGCAAATGATAGGACTTCATCTCTTGCTTACGACAACCTCCATCTTTGCTCATGACTCTTGCGAGAGCCTCCTTCCGCTCTCGATTATCTCGTGACTGTCTCCTCTTGCTCACGAAAACCTCCCCTTTCCTCTCACTCGTGAAAGTCTCCCTCTTTCTCTCACTCGCGAAAGCCTCTCTCTTCCTCCCACTCGCGATAGCCTCCCTCTTCCTCACGCTAACAATAATTTTTTTTTGCTTGCAACAACCTCTCACACACCCGTAACAATCTCCATTTTCTCTATTTGCGACAAATCAAACACCTGCACACAAAAAATTACAATTTTACAGTACAACTCCGATTTGCGAGCATTTGCTTTTACATGCCATTTGTGCGGAACCAAATGTCCCTTTAATAATTGCACTATATGAACTTATTAAATATATTTTTAATTAGCAAGCCCAATAATATGAAAATAGGGTAAAACCTAGATTGAAACATTTGAAATAATTTCACTAATATTATTTTCCAGAAGCCACGTTATCTTCCGTTGAAGTGTACATTTTTGACAGAAAATGAGTAAAGGACTTGATTGAAAGATATTTGGAAGTTAACAGATGTGACGAATTGGTTCACTGACTAATGTAAAATAAGGGGTGCATTTAGGAACATTTTATTTTTGTTCAATAGTTTAAATGATACATTCAAATAAAAGAAAATAAACTTAACTAAAATAAAATATTTAAAATTGAAAAAATAATTTAAAATTTAAGAACGCGAACAAAGCCAAATAGGCCAAATAGTTAACTCCTGTATGCAATGTTTTACTTCGCCTCGTTAGTCGTTTACTCGTTTATGACTATTTACAAAGTGGCCCATAACAAAGTCGCTATTATCAGTTTTTATATGAATTAGGACTAGGAGGCAGGATGAATGGATGATGATATTTTTTGAGTGACGAGAGGACCAATTATTAATTATGAGAAAGACCGGGGTTCTTCACGATAATTTAATTGTCGACTCGTCCTACACTTCTTATCCTCCTCGGCTTTCTTCTTTTTGCTGCTACTATTATGGCTCTGTCGCTCCTCCCGGCCGCTACCGTCTCGGCTCGCCTCGCCACTCGAAAGCCTACGCCTCCTGCCGCTCCGTCCTCCCTTCCCCATCGTGGAAACCCTTCTACCCTCCGCCTTCACCCCTCTTCTTCTTCCTCCTCCTTCGACCCTGCCGCCGCAGCAGCCTCCACTGCCCTTCAATGCCCACATTTCCAGTTGTACGCTCGTAATCTCCGCCTCTGACGATAAACACGCTTAATTTTATGATAATTTATCTTCTTGTTGATTGTTTTAGGTGTTCCGGCTGCACCCACGAGTGGAATCTTGATTGCCCCCCCGTGCTCCAAGAAGCCACCGAGTTCTTCAAGAGCCTTGGCGTCTCAGATTTTACCTTCGAGAGTGGTGGATTGGTAGGTCTTCTTTTTGGCTATAGTGCATTTCTGCAAAAACCATTGGAATTGCGTGCATCTTAGTGTTCATTTGCACCTTTTCTTTTGTTGATATTTACTCGATTATCGGTAGACTCAACGATGCGGAATGTCTCTCTTAATGATATGATGAGTCAATAGACAGAGGAGAGTAGTTTAACATTTTGGTTATTGTTGTAACTTGGTGAGAGTAGCGTCAGTCATGTTGATAAAAGGGAGAATCATAAGTATGGTAGAAATTTCTTTCTTCCATAACTTAAGCTTGTTGTTTTAGGGATCTTAGTACTAGTGATTCTTTCTGGTCATTGGTGTCGTGCAGTTTGCTTGCGTGATCCATTGAATCCTTTGTTCCGTTACTGTTGACTTGTTCACAGAAAGAAAAACAACAACAAAGGGGCTGTTCTAACTTCTAAGTGAACACTAAAGATGCTTTATATGAAAATTCCCACTCATAGAATCATACTCAGGGCCTTGTATTTGTTGGCTCTTTCAATTTTTTTGTAATTTTCCATTGACAAGCGGTCCCTTTGAAGAGCATGAGTTTATTTCATGCCTAGATTTGCCTTGGCTAGGATTTGGCAATAATTTAGAAGTTTTGGTTGACATTAATTTTGCATACCAATCACAAGAGGAGTATGGATCAAACTATTTGTTTTATGTGGCATATGTGCAACTAATACTTATAGGCTTTTCCAATTGACCGCTACTTATTTTTGCTTTTTATATGATGCCAATGGATGCTCTTAAAGCAACTACATATTTATTGGTTGTTAGTTGATTCTTTTGTGAATATTTTTGTGAATGGTTGCAGTGGGGATGGAGATGTCGGGCAAAGCTCGCTGTTCGTGGTTCATCTGACACACCTTTGATTGGATTATACCAAGAAGGAACACATGACATTGTGGATATTCCAATGTGTAGAGGTTTACATTCTGTCATCTTTGATCAATTAAGTTTCTCATGAAAAGTTCTCCAGTTTAAATTTGAGACTTCTGTAATTATACCTAGATGCAAAATGATGTATATTCTTAGGAGTTAGGACACTTCAATGTATCAGCTTCTCGACAATATAGAATCTAGAGAGGGACGTCAATGTACCTCTTTTATAAAGAGGTGGTCCCCAGGGCTCAACACCTTAGCCATATAGCCATATAGCATATTGTGGTAGACATGTTAGGAACTCACTTAGTAAGTCAGTAGATTCATCTAAAATCTGGCATATGGGGAAGTTCATTATATTCAATATCTTAATTGTTTAATCTTGTAAAATATTATACATTTAATACCTTAATTGTTCTATCTGGCCGATGGGATTCCTAATCCTATTTATTTGCTCCTAGTTGTGGTACATAATTTTCTTAACAACTAAATATCCATTAGCTGACCCAAAATGCAAACTTATAGGTTGGGCATAGATCAGCTCGAGTTAGGTTTATGATTTAGGTCAGGTAAAGTGGATCTTTTGCTAACCTATGTAGTTGTTATGGTTGATTCCGTAGAAAAGAATCAATAGTTTTTGTATTATTGTAGAACTTGAGGAGTATATTATCAGATTTTCCTTCTTTTCCTTATAAGAGAAATTCAATCAATCAAATAGAGGTAGAAGTGGGTCTTTGTCCTTAAGTTGTGCTTTGCTGAGATTTAATAATTATTCTATCTAGCTGCTAGCTGATTGGTTCCTCTTAATGCAAAAAGCTGGCATAACTATGACATTTATTGAATATAATGAACTCCCCTGTATCTATTTCTCAACCTCAAATCCAAAACTCAAAACTCTGATGGAATTGTCTAACATTAATTGAATTGAACTAGAATTGGCCGAAAATTGGTTAACACTAATCAATTTGACAATCTCTATAAGGGAGTATGTTCAGGTAGAGAAAAAGAAAAGAGAAACATAAATAAGTAGGAAAGTCAATTGAAACCTATAACTATGTGTGAAGTAGAGGGGATGTAAATATGTTTATGTTTATTTTTTGCTGTAGCCATCGCATTTTTCTTCTTGATGTATATTAGTTATTAGTTACTTAGTTTCCACATATATTGTGTTTACAATCACAAATAATATGGATGATATCTTCAAATATAGTACACACCATAATTAAAAGATTACGACAAAAGAGAACGATATTAGCAGGACATGGTAAATATATTGGCATGAATTATGGTGTACTAGTACCAAGGATATGGTATTACACACCAAGTTCCTTTGAGAATAGTGCAGTCCTAGTATCATATATCATAATATTCCATGTTTTAGCATTCTTTAATTGTTTTGTCCAACACTCCAACCAAATGTTATTCATCAGTCAACATTGTTTTCTTTTTCTTTCTTTTTCGTTTTTGATTGTTAATAACATCCAGTTATCCTCAATGATATTTATCTCTGAATATATCATCAATGCTCCAATATGTTTCTACACAAGTAGCATTCTGCACCATACAAGAGATCAGATGTTTATCATATGGTACTATGGGCTGTTAACAGTATAAATGTATGGGTTGTAGCCTTTCCTAATTGTTTAAGCTTTTAGGAAACTAGTCATGGTTCACATTAAACATGATATTACGGCAAGAGATCCTATGCTCAATCCTGCCAGTGTTTCTTTTTTTTAAAAATACCCCAGATTAAGTTAAATTAGTGACTCGGTGCACATGTTGGGCTTGGATCAGTTTGTGAGTTCAGTCAAGTCCACCACCCACATGTGAGCAAGCGAGTTAAGAATAAAAATATGGAATGAACACTTTCCTAACACATTAAGCTTTTAGGAAAATTGGTCACCCACTCATTTAACATGGGCAGAGATAGGAGTTCACTTGAAGAATATGCTAGAACTGAATGTGCTTTGGCCTAACGATTTTTATATGACCAAATAGTATCAGCTAATACTGAATTCTAACTTGCTTATCAATATCAACCTATATTTAATCAGACCAAACTGATCTATATGAATCCACTTTAATGTGGTTCATTGCATTGACGAGAGTAGTTTATATATAGTATATTTATTAAGCAAAGTGGATTTGTTTTCGATCGTGTTTCTACATCATCAATTTTTTTCCTTCTTTTATAGATGGATCCACAGAACACTAATCCATATTGGGTTTGATTTGCACGTCAACTCGATTGCTAGACTTAGACAAGGAAAAACTCCTAGTTCTTTGTACTTCATAGGCATCTGGAGTGAGATTGGCAGGATAATACAATCAGAATCAGAAAGATTCCATGAGGTTGTGACAACCAATGTTAACAGTAGAATTAGTACTAGGCTTGGAAGGGGCCTATGTAGGAGAGGACTATCCTTGGATGCGTGGAGTCGCCATTGGACTACAGCCTCACATGCTATAAGTACTAATTAAGGTTTGATTTTGGGATATTAATTGGGCTTTGGGCTTTAGCAAGGATGTTAATACTAAGACAATAAAATTTCTAGATTGAAGTCACCAGATAGTTGTGCATACTGCATATTAGGACTTCAGCATATCTGAAACACAATTTGTTTGTTGTACCTTTTATGAGTTGCAATGACTATTGTTTGGTGCTCCATTTCTTACAAATTGGCTGTTTTCTGTTTTCCCAGCACATCACCCAAATATTAATGCTGCAGTTGATCTCTTAAAAGAAGGCAGGTCTCTTTCTCTGTGTTCATATATGTAAAGTTTTTAGCTCTTTTTCTGTTTTTTTTTATATCTCAAAAAATCTGGTCTTACTGCAACATCTAACTATAATAGGTATTTCCAAGTTAAAAGTTGAGCCATTCAACGAAGACTTGGGTACTGGTGAGCTGCGATATGTACAGGTTAGCTTTTACTTATTACTTTGTTCATATTATTTCATTGTCGAGATGTCTAGACAGTTTCATGTCCTTATGGTTTCCACTTCATCACCTAGTTGCTAATGCTCAAATAAAGTGAATTGTTTGTCAAAATGAACATCATAGCAGTAATGCTCTTTTTCTTGCTGAACTTTTCTTGGATGACATGCTTATGATACATAGTGAGCAAGCCTCACATCATGACAATAGTAAGGTTGATTGTTGCAGCTTAGGTAAGGAAAAAGAAAAGTAGTTTTTTTCCCTTGAAGAGGCACCTCATTTATACATTCTCCCTTCCCAGATGAATCTTTGATTCCCTACTTACACATGATTCTAGAAAATTGCAAATGATTTATTTTTCACCATAACAAATTGATACGAGTGATATATTATAATTTCACTATTACTTTATTAATTACTTGAAATTTAAGTTTTTTTAAAGGAATCAACTTTTGCTGCTATGTTTGAGTCATATCAAATCTATAATGGTATGATGGTGGTTATTATTCATCTTTAGGTTTGGATACTTATTGGGAGAAATAAGTTATTGAATATCCCTTTCCTTTTTGTTATTTGGCTGCAAAGGTTTCTCACATAAGAAGAATGTCTTGGTGAACTCAAGCTGTATGAAATTTAAGTTGCTCACTCAAAATATCTAGGAAACTTTTTACTTGTTTCAATTGGGATGGAGTGCTAGTTCTGAAGTTTAGAGGCTTGCTTGATGATATAATTGTTTTCTGCGTAATATAGGCCTCAAGGATTGACCTCCCTAGAGCTAACTAAATAACCAACTTAATTTCTTAAAGAAGAATTTAGTTATCATGATATTAGATACAAACAGTACATAAATACATCCCCTTCATTCATAGAACTACTAATATCCTAAATTTATTCTGGTTTTGCTATAAGAGTATTCTATTGATTATGTAAAAACATGGTGAATGGTGGAAATAGTTATTACTTGTCTTATGATACTGCTAGCCATTACCATATAATGATATTATATGCATGGTTTTAAGTGTCACTACATAAATGAATGAAAATGGCCCGAACTTTGACGTTTTTAACAAATATAGTCCATTCTTTTTTTTCAAACAAATATGTATTCCAACTTTTGAAATTATAACAATTATGGACTCCCATTAGATCTCTGTTTATTTACCCGTTATGTGCTGACGTGGAACGCCACGTCAACACATAAAAATTGTTTTTTAAATCCGGGATGCCACGTCATCATTAATCCTACGTGGCAGAATTTTTTTTTTAAAAAGGAAAAATTAATGAAAGTGGTCTTAACTTTGACGTTTTTAACAAATATGGCTCATTATTTTATTTGAAACAAATATGTATTCTAACTTTTGAAATTATAAAAATTATAGACTCTCATTAGATCTCTGTTTATTTACCCGTTATGTGCTGACGTGGAATGCCATGTTAGCACATAAAAATTATTTTTTAAATTTAGGATGCCACGTCATCATTAATCCTACGTAGCAGGTTTTTTTAAAAAATATTAAAAAAATAAAACTAATCCACGTCACCACCACAACTTAAAAACTTCAAACCTAATATCCGACCAAATTAAAAAACTAAAACCTGCCGCCCACTCGACTCGACACCCTCGACGAAGGTGTTCCTGACGCCGGCGCCTCACGTCGCCTGCTATTGTCGCCAGCGCATCACCTTGACCGGTCTCGCCTCACGTCACTTATTGTCGCCGGCATATACTTATTGTCGTCGCTAATATCAGTATACATATCAATATACTGATACTGATTTAATTAAACGAACTGATATAAAAATGCATTCAAGATAAAATATACTGGAGAGGAAGCTGATGATGTATCTCGTCGTGTAGGTAAAATAGTCATCCGTTGTCGATTTGATCTACGAACCATGGTATGTAGTTAGATTGATATATAGGTTTAGGGTTCAGGCGACAAGTTTCGGTGACAAAAAATAGGTATCTCGGGCCTGCAAGAAAGGTTAGGCAATAAATTTACCTTTAGGGTGAGGCGCCGACGAGACCAGGCAAGAAATAAGAAAAAAAATCTTCGGGGTGAGGCGCCGACAATAATAGGCGACGTGAGGCGAGACCAGTCGAGGTGAGGCGCCAGTGACAATGGCAAGCGACGTGAGGCGCCGGCGATAGGAACACCTTCGTCAAGGGTGTCGAGTCGAGTGGGCGACAGATTTTAGTTTTTTAATTTGGTCGGATATTAGGTTTGAAGTTATTAAGTTGTGCTGGTGACATGGATTAGTTTTAGTTTTTTAATATTTTTTTAAAAAAATCTGCCACGTAGGATTAATGATGACGTGATATCCTGAATTTAAAAAACAATTTTTATGTGCTGACGTGTCGTTCCACGTCATATTTGTTAAAAACGTCAAAGTTCAGGCCATTTTTGTTAATTTTCCCTATTTTTTTTAAAAAAATCTGCCGCGTAGGATTAATGATGATGTGGCATCCTGAATTTAAAAAATAATTTTTACGTGCTGACGTGACATTCCATGTCAACACATAACGGGTAAATAAACATAAATCTAACGGGAGTCTATAATTGTTTTAATTTTAAAAGTTGGAATACATATTTGTTTCAAATAAAACAATGGGTCATATTTGTTAAAAACGTCAAAGTTCGGGCCATTTTTATTAATTTTCCCTTATATTTTCCCAGCCATTGACCTCTTGTAGGGATGTCTTTAGTTAACACTTCCGGTGACAATCTATCTCTACACTGAAAATGGTTAAGATTCGTGTTCAAGACAATCTAACATAGTTTAATGTTGGAGCCTTGGAGGTCAGTGATCTAATGCCACCCACTTTTTTCATCTTACTTGGAACTAAAAATGTCAGGTGCCATAGTTATGCAATACTCATCTCTGAAATGGGTTCTAGGACATGTTATACTTTGAGGTCATTTTTTTTACATATGCAACAAATATGGAATGCCCATGATCAGTATGTTTTATAATGATAGGCTGGACCAGGAGGAGCTTCTATCCAATTTGCTCGGCCAATCTCTCCCTGAGCACATGCTTAGTCAATATCATTATCTATTTTTAACTTTGATAAGCTCTTATACCTTGTTTGTTTCGTATGATAGGATTTTAGTTGGAATTAATTAAGATAAGAATCCCCTAGGATAAGCCTATATCTTATCCCGCCTTTGTTTAGATCTCAGACAAGAGGATCACGATCAGATCAGATCAGATTCCCAAATGCTATGTTTGTTTTGGCTTTGATAACAGAGTCTGATATTAATAATTTAATTTTACCAACTTTTCATTTTAAAAATTAAGGAATTGAATTTAAATAATTAATTTCAACATAATAATATTTGTGATAAAGTTTGATGTTAGTGTTCCCTTAAACAATATGATTTATATGTTGTACCTGTGGAATTTCAGATGGCTGTAACAACATATAATACATCCCTACCACTTCAAGATCGATATCTAAATGGTCAGTAAACCTTAGCAGCAAGATTTACATATGTTTTGCCATCAAAGTAAGATTATGGCCCAATTTCTTTTTGCAGGAAAAGTACAAGTTTCACTTGTTTGGAACTCAAGAAATGAACATTCAGATAATCATGAAAAGTTGAGTTCTTTGTCTAATGTAAGTTCTGTTATTCACTGAATAATTCAGGAACAGCTCCATAAAATGATATTGATTATTGTTTCTTCATTCCATTTTTTTCAGTTTTTATGGAGAAATGGTGGAGCAAAAAGTAACAACCATTTAGTTCATTCCATCTGGGCTAACTTCCAGACATCAAACAGCAATGTATGTTAAGTGTATCTGTGGTCTTTTCTTTGCATTTCTAATTTTGTTACTGTCCATGGTTTCTGCCCACTTCAATGACTATTTTATGCTAAATTGTTTGGTATACATTATCCCAGTATCAATCAGATAAACCCACTAGTATAATTAGCTTATCTAGTTCAATAGCAATGTGGTAAAGTTTGTTCTTATTTTGATTTAATTCTTGCAAGCTTTTCCTACTTAATTGTGATGTTATGTTATATAACAGAATTTGAGTATGCTGAATATGACAATAAAAGAAAAAAATAAATAAAAACCAAGTTAAATCTTGACAAAAATGATAAGATTCACAGTAATTCAAAATGACAAGAGAATCCCAAAGATTTTGCCACAATTTGAAAAAATGAAAGAAAATTAAAACAAGCTCGAGTTGAACAAAAAAAAGAAAGAAAATAAATGTGTATTGATCCAAACCAACTGGTACGCACTCGTACTGACAAAGTATGGGTCAGTACTTAGCTGAACTGAACTGTGTGTCCGGTGTAGACAATTTCTCTGGTATGCTGGTGGTCCAAGTATCCGGCCCTCATCCGTTTGGCCTGTACTGGGCAGTCCAGGCAGAAATTTAAAGCACTTTAAAAACTTCAATCTTTAGTCATGGATTGGATGCTTTCAAGTAATTATTTCTCAGTATTTTGAATGTGACTCTTTTCTTAATTAAAGTGTTTATTGCATGTTCAGGTAATCTTTGGAAATAAGTGGAGACATCTTTTAGGTGAAAGAGAATTCTCGGAACATATTGGAGGAATTGATATATCCTTGGATCCATCAAGTTTTGGTCAGGCAAATACACAGGTATAGTCAAAGGTATATATCCTCTATACACAGTTATAGTCAAACAAGCATTTATATGTTATGATCAAGTGATTAGTGAGTGGAAAGCCAATTGATTGTTAACATGTTTAGTCAGTGCTTTCAGTAGAAGTGCATTTTTTGTGGGTATTCAGAAGTTTGCATGTGCTCTTTGGTTGTTGTGGTTCTGATCTTTTAATTCGTGGGAGCAATCAATAGATACCTCTCTGCGGATATCTTGAGCTAGATGTTTTGGAAAATTGAAATTTTTGTATGAGGAGAATCTTTGGGATGAAAAGGTTGATTAATTTTTATCTAGATTGTGATCTTCACACTTATTCTATGGTACTTTTACCACATTCCTTTTTGTTTCCCATGCAAAAGCAAAACTGTGAGGAAAAACAAACTGGTTTCAAGAACAAACACAGAATTTATTTTACATGTGGGCCTGTGGCTTACATGTTATTTTCTTTGGTAACTTGCGTATTTGCCACCAAGGTTTTTAGTACTGGTTTTAGCATTCTATCCTACAAGTTACAAAGATAATTAGGCGTATGCCAATCTATACCCTCAGATGTTCATGAATGAAGATAAAATATCATCAGTATTTCAAGCGCAATTGCTGCTGGTGTTTAGTTGGATTGGCAGGTTCCAACCAAGGTTCAACATCTCAAATTTCGTACCGATACTGGTATTTGGCCGGTACCATTATGTACCATACCGTACCGTACTGACACACGGTACTACGGTCTAGTACCAAAAAGGGATACCGGTATTTTTTATTTTTAAGCTGAAAAACATAGTTTTGAACTCAAATATTGTTAAATTTCACTTTGATCTTCAAATTTGAAGTTTAAAATAGAGTTTAAAGCTATAAAACACCATACTTGACCATGGTCAAATGATGAAAAGGCATACTGGGCGTTACCACCCGGTATGTATCGATACCGGGTGTACCGTATACCAGTTTTTCCAAATACGAAATTTCAAACCTTGGTTCCAACCAGTATTTACATATTCCAATTATTAGTATTTTTCAACCACCATTTATTTTATTTCTTTTTCATTTGTTTAATCAGTGGTACTTTGTGGTATTAGGTTAGTATACAACTTGTTCTAAATCAATATTGGTCCAATAGGTTACAAGAGCTAGAATATAACCAATCATTCAGAACTTGGTTTTGGGCCGTGATTTTCTGCAAAATTTTACATGTTTTATTTCCAGATAATATCTGATCTGACTGAGTGGAGTTGCAGGCTTTTAATTCCTTGCTAAGGAAGTTGCAGAAGCATGTTTCATATGGGTCATCTGTAGTTGATTTGTATGCTGGATCTGGTATCATTGGCTTATCACTAGCTGCGACTAGAAAATGCAGGCAAGTCCAATCACTGCACAAAAGTTGAATTCTACTTTCTAAAATTGTACACTGTAATTCAATGATATTATACAACAATTCCATATTTGCAGGTCTGTTAGATGTGTTGAGATTAACAAAGAGTCAAAACTTTCTTTCGAGAAGTCAGTTAGCCGTTTACCAAAAACCATAGATTCCGCAATTAGCTGGCATAACACAGACGCCTCTGTTGTATGCAACACAATCTCAAATCTTCTACATTTTACCACGATTTGAGGAACTATTTATGTAAGTAATTTATTGCTATGGTTGTAGGAACCTCTTCACTGGCTTAAAGGGTCAGATGTTGTTGTTGTTGATCCTCCTAGGAAAGGATTACATCCATCTCTAATTGATGCACTAAGGAAAGTTGCCTTGACTGAACTCAAGAGTAACCAAGCACCTGAGAGGTACATATCTGGCCTTGGGTTTAGTTCTTTCAAACTGTTTGCTTTCATTTTCATATTGACCCTTCCGAACCCGTGAAAAAATTACTTTGTAAGCAGTTCAATTATGAAGGTGAAAGATGAGAAGAGACCATGGGTACTGCGTGCTAGAGAAGCTTCTGTTCATGTGGAAGGCAATACTACTTTGGATAAAAGTCAAACATGGCCAAGTACTCTCATCTACATAAGTTGTGGATGGGAAAGTTTCAAGGAGGTATGGTTGCTTATCTTGATGGAGATACATTTGATTTACCATTACATGGAATCATGTTATGTTTACTTTTTTATTTCATCTTTCCTTTTAGATTATTCACTTATCTGTTATCTTTTCCTATGGAAGAGTGTTGCATCTTTTCCATCAATTTACTAGAACAACTTCTCAACAGGATTGCAGGAACTTGCTGTCGTCCAGGGCATGGTATTTGGAAAAAGCTCATGCCTTCAATTTTTTCCCTGGTACTCAGAGGTAACTATATGAAATATTATTTTATGGATTGATGACTATAGTAGTGGTTAGTTGGAACCATGGTTTAAAATACTGGTATTGGTACCGATCTCGGTTGATGACCGGTACCGGTATATACCGGTACCGTACCGTACATACCGGTACCGTACCATACCGACACATGGTACGAACCGGTATGAAAATGCATACCGGCCGGGGGTTTTTTTTTTTTTGGTTAGAAATAACTCCAAGTCTCCAATAACACATAATTGATGAAGAAATACTTAAAATCAATATTCAAAACAAGTCAAACCCGGCCCCAAACAGCTCTATAGCCGTTTGGGGGGTACTATACATCATACCGGGTGAAACCGCCCGGTATGACACCCAATACCGCCCGGTATGGGCGGTATTTGATCAATACCGCCCATACCAGGTGGTATTTGATCAATACCGCCCAAACCAGGCGGTATTGTCATGACATGCTATGTGGCCGACAGCCCGACATGGTTGTCGGCCATGGTAGCAACGGCTATATAGCCGTTGCATCATGCCAGGCGATATCGCCTGGTATGACACCAAACCGCCTGGTATGGGCGGTATGTGATAAATACCGCCCCATACCGGGCGGTATTTACCGAGATACCCGGTATTCTCCTATACCGGGTATCTCGTATACCGGTAAGTCCAAAAACCGGTAAAAATTGGGCATACTGCCCGGTACGGTACGATTTTTTGAACCATGGTTGGAACATCATGTAGCATGGATTTGCTGTTTGGACGTACAAAAAGTAGCATGATTTATATCTATTTATATTACTCCTATAATTAGCAAGGGTTTTGCTTGTTCTTGTTCAAGGCTGTGGCGGGGATTTGTTTGAACTCCTGGAACTCTTGCTTTTTGAACTGATAACTTGGGTTATTATACAGAATAAGTTTTAAAGTGGGTGGAGGTATTTGGAGGGAAAAAGGAGGGGAGGGAGAAAAGAGTGACTCCATTTTTTGTTTGTAGATCTTTTTCCAGGTCGGGAATGAAAAATTTAATCTATATATCTAAATTATATTTATTTGGCTTATTTTCCTCATCTAAAATATTTTCTCAAGCAAAAAAAAGCTTTCCATTTTTTTTCCTTCTCTTTTTCCCCTCCTATCCTTCCATACGAACAAGCCCCATGGCTATGTTTACTTGAGAGAATGGAAAATAGGAGGGAACAGATTAAAAAGGAAGCAAAACTAGAGAGAAAAAAAAGAGAAAATAGGAGAGAAATTGACTATGTTTACTTGAAGATGGAAATTGGTTTCTGCCTATTTTCGTCCAATTATTGGGCAGAAACCAATTGAAAGAAAGGAAATCAAAATTTTCCTTTCTCATTTTTATTCCCTCTTTTCTTCCTCCCAAGCAAACAGCATAAGAGTGATTTCAACCCTACTTTCCATTCCCCCTTTTCTTTCCAATTAAAGAGGTCTGAAAGGTTTTCATTCATTACAACTGATGGATCATTGTCTCATTGATGGTTATGTGCTACAATCCATTTGCTTAGGTTAATGTTATTGACATCCTAGGAATGTTTTTCCCTTCATAATCACATATTTTCAACTTCATTGCATGTTTTTGATAACAATAGAACATGCCACTTCATGTTACCTCACATGAACTCTTTCATATCAAAGAAGACTCATGTTAGTTCTTAACATTTTAATCGACTGAACTTTATAACCTCCTATGTTCCATATTAACATAATTTGTTATTAACATTTTCTTCTTCCACCCTATTTGTCACCTTATGGTCCTTATTGAGACATACTTTCATATGAAACATTACTGCAGTATTGAAGTTCTAGCTGTGTTCAAACATGGCCGACAAACAGCAAAAAGGACTAAGAAAGCAGGGAAGAAGAAGAAGACACCAAAGTTAAGCCACAATGGCAGATAAAACACTGAAAGAAAGACAGACAGATAGAGTTTCCCATTGGCGAAAGGTACTTCATTCCTTATTTGATCTCTCATTAGGTGTTGATATTTTCACTCATCAGCTATTGAATTGTATGTATTTGTGTGCCAGGAAAATGGCTAAACTAAAGCATCCAACCAGGTGTAAGCCGTAAATTTTGGGCTTGTGATTGTGATGGTATCATCATGGTCAGTGCCAGACATGCACTTCAGGGGGTGGATTGCTGTGAAGATTACTTTTGCTGCATTCCTACGATGTTCCACGTGCATTTTTGCAGCAAAGCAAATAACTAATGCTTGAGCACTGCTTCGTAAGGATACAAAATAAACAGTTAAGACTGTTTTTTGACTTTTGTTTCTTGCTTCCATATTGACATCATTGAAATCCCAATGTAATTTATCTAAAGAGAGCAATAATTAGCAGGCATATTTATTGATTATGTCCGACTATGAAATTCAGTTTTGATTACTTATTGGCATGTACTTAGTTCATGTTAGTCTTGCCCTCAATTTCTGATGACTTACTGGTAATAAAAGGTGGATTTTAGTGCACGAGGTTCCTGCTAATACGCTGCTCGAGGGATGTCTAACATAGAAAACACCCTATATATTAATTAATGGCCCAACCATGGATCATGGATATTCTGAAGAACTCGTCCAAATAAAGACGGGTTTGCAACTTGCATTAACGAGTGAAAATTCGATGCATTGAAGTCTCGTATTTAAGGACATCAAGTTCTCTCTTCTAAATTAATTGCATATTTTTTAAAATTCCTCCTCGAAATATTTAATTATAAAAATAAATTATATAATAAATTTTAAAAATGAGTAAATATTCTAAAATTTTATATAGTTTCATAAAAATTTAAGATATATTAATTTTTTCTTTCATGTATGAATATGTCAACCACACGAGCATCGTTTTCTTCCACGTCAACAAATTTGACGAAGTCCTTGACGAATTGGTAGATGAAATAACAGATACAAACTATGTGAATTTATAGATCAAAAATAAAAAAATTGATAAATTTTAAATTTTTATAAAATTATATGAATTTCTAGACTATTAACCCTCAAAGAAAGCAATACCATTAAAATATAACTTTCTCAAACCACTCCTTGAAGTCGTTTAAGGCAAGAGACCCCTTGCTCCCTGCTTGTTCCTGTTGTTCACCAATGCACTATGTAACTTAGGAGAAAATAGCCCACGTCGGCTTCTCTTTCCAGATGTATATATAAGAGTATATTTACAATGTTTACACGTGTCATTGGATACTTTACAACTAGGTCATACTTTATTACAATTAGGTCCTAACACTCCCCCTCAAGCTGGAGCAAATAAATTGCACAATCCCAGCTTATTACATATATACTTGATTCTTGGACCCTTTAAAGATTTGGTGAAAATATCAGCTAGTTGATCATTAGAATTTACAAAAGACATTGTGACCTTTTTAGACTGCACTTTTTCTCTGATAAAGTGAGACAATCTCTATATGTTTTGTCCTCTCGTGAAAAATTGGATTGGAAGCAATGTGCATAACAGGTTGATTGTCACAATACAATTTCATAGGTTCAGTGTGACTAAGACCTAGTTCCGTCATTAATTATTTTAGCCAAATCAGCTCACAGGTGATTAATGCAATAGCTCTGGCCTCTGCACTAGATCTTGACACCACACTTTGTTTCTTATTTTTCCATGAGATCAAGTTGCCTCCCAAGAAAATACAATATCCTGAGGTGGATCGACGATCAGTGGGTGCCCCAGCCCAGTCAGCATCAGTATACCCAGTCACCTGAAGGTGACCTTGATTGTGATATAGAAGACCTTTGCCCGGGGCAGTCTTAAGGTAATGTAGTACCCTCAAGGTTGCAATCTAATGGTCTTCACAGGGAGACTCAAGAAATTGGTTGACCATGCTAACAACAAAAGAGATGCCAAGTCTAGTAATTATAAGATAATTGAGTTTACCCACTAGCCTGCGATATCGTCCAGGATCAGATAAGGGCTCCCCTTTCCTGGTACTAGTTTGACATTTGGATCCACCGGGGTATCAACTGGCTTGGCCCCTAGCAAACCTGCTTTCTCAAGCATATCTAACACATATTTTCTTTGTGAAATATAGATATCTCCCCGAGATCGAGCTATTTTAATACCCAAAAAGTACTTTAGACTGCCTAAGTCCTTGGTTTCAAACTGCTGATGCAAGTAGGCTTTCAATCTTTAGATTCCTTGACTATCATTCCCTGTGATAATTATATCGTCGACATATACAATCAGGATAAATCGACTCCCAGAGGATGAGGTAAGGTGGAAGACCGAATGATCTGATATACTTCTGGTCATCCCAAATTGCAATAAGGCAGAACTAAATTTACCAAACTATGCTCGAGGAGATTGCTTCAGCCCATATAGAGATTTCTTCAAGCGACAAACTAGACCAGACTCCCCCTGAGCAACAAACCCTGGTGGTTGTTCCATATAGACCTCCTCATCTAGATCGCCATGTAGGAAGACATTTTTAATGTCAAGCTGATAAAGAGGCCACTCGTGGATGACTGCAAGCGTGATGAACAAGTGAATAGATGTTATTTTTGCCATAGGAGAGAAAGTATCCAGATAATCAATACCATAAGTCTGAGTGTACCCTTTGGAAATAAGGCGAGCCTTAAGGTGATCAACAGACCCATCTGATAATGTCTTGACAGTGTAAACCCATTTGCAACCAACGGTGGATTTTCCTGGCGGAAGAGGAATCAAAGCCCATGTGTCATAAAAATTTAAGATCTATTAATTTTTTCTTTCATGTATGAATATGTCAACCACACGAGCATCGTTTTCTTCCACGTCAACAAATTTGACGAAGTCCTTGACGAATTGGTAGATGAAATAACAGATACAAACTATGTGAATTTATAGATCAAAAATAAAAAAATTGATAAATTTTAAATTTTTATAAAATTATATGAATTTCTAGACTATTAACCCTCAAAGAAAGCAATACCATTAAAATATAACTTTCTCAAACCACTCCTTGAAGTCGTTTAAGGCAAGAGACCCCTTGCTCCCTGCTTGTTCCTGTTGTTCACCAATGCACTATGTAACTTAGGAGAAAATAGCCCACGTCGGCTTCTCTTTCCAGATGTATATATAAGAGTATATTTACAATGTTTACACGTGTCATTGGATACTTTACAACTAGGTCATACTTTATTACAATTAGGTCCTAACACTCCCCCTCAAGCTGGAGCAAATAAATTGCACAATCCCAGCTTATTACATATATACTTGATTCTTGGACCCTTTAAAGATTTGGTGAAAATATCAGCTAGTTGATCATTAGAATTTACAAAAGACATTGTGACCTTTTTAGACTGCACTTTTTCTCTGATAAAGTGAGACAATCTCTATATGTTTTGTCCTCTCGTGAAAAATTGGATTGGAAGCAATGTGCATAACAGGTTGATTGTCACAATACAATTTCATAGGTTCAGTGTGACTAAGACCTAGTTCCGTCATTAATTATTTTAGCCAAATCAGCTCACAGGTGATTAATGCAATAGCTCTGGCCTCTGCACTAGATCTTGACACCACACTTTGTTTCTTATTTTTCCATGAGATCAAGTTGCCTCCCAAGAAAATACAATATCCTGAGGTGGATCGACGATCAGTGGGTGCCCCAGCCCAGTCAGCATCAGTATACCCAGTCACCTGAAGGTGACCTTGATTGTGATATAGAAGACCTTTGCCCGGGGCAGTCTTAAGGTAATGTAGTACCCTCAAGGTTGCAATCTAATGGTCTTCACAGGGAGACTCAAGAAATTGGTTGACCATGCTAACAACAAAAGAGATGCCAAGTCTAGTAATTATAAGATAATTGAGTTTACCCACTAGCCTGCGATATCGTCCAGGATCAGATAAGGGCTCCCCTTTCCTGGTACTAGTTTGACATTTGGATCCACCGGGGTATCAACTGGCTTGGCCCCTAGCAAACCTGCTTTCTCAAGCATATCTAACACATATTTTCTTTGTGAAATATAGATATCTCCCCGAGATCGAGCTATTTTAATACCCAAAAAGTACTTTAGACTGCCTAAGTCCTTGGTTTCAAACTGCTGATGCAAGTAGGCTTTCAATCTTTAGATTCCTTGACTATCATTCCCTGTGATAATTATATCGTCGACATATACAATCAGGATAAATCGACTCCCAGAGGATGAGGTAAGGTGGAAGACCGAATGATCTGATATACTTCTGGTCATCCCAAATTGCAATAAGGCAGAACTAAATTTACCAAACTATGCTCGAGGAGATTGCTTCAGCCCATATAGAGATTTCTTCAAGCGACAAACTAGACCAGACTCCCCCTGAGCAACAAACCCTGGTGGTTGTTCCATATAGACCTCCTCATCTAGATCGCCATGTAGGAAGACATTTTTAATGTCAAGCTGATAAAGAGGCCACTCGTGGATGACTGCAAGCGTGATGAACAAGTGAATAGATGTTATTTTTGCCATAGGAGAGAAAGTATCCAGATAATCAATACCATAAGTCTGAGTGTACCCTTTGGAAATAAGGCGAGCCTTAAGGTGATCAACAGACCCATCTGATAATGTCTTGACAGTGTAAACCCATTTGCAACCAACGGTGGATTTTCCTGGCGGAAGAGGAATCAAAGCCCATGTGTCATAAAAATTTAAGATCTATTAATTTTTTCTTTCATGTATGAATATGTCAACCACACGAGCATCGTTTTCTTCCACGTCAACAAATTTGACGAAGTCCTTGACGAATTGGTAGATGAAATAACAGATACAAACTATGTGAATTTATAGATCAAAAATAAAAAAAATTGATAAATTTTAAATTTTTATAAAATTATATGAATTTCTAGACTATTAACCCTCAAAGAAAGCAATACCATTAAAATATAACTTTCTCAAACCACTCCTTGAAGTCGTTTAAGGCAAGAGACCCCTTGCTCCCTGCTTGTTCCTGTTGTTCACCAATGCACTATGTAACTTAGGAGAAAATAGCCCACGTCGGCTTCTCTTTCCAGATGTATATATAAGAGTATATTTACAATGTTTACACGTGTCATTGGATACTTTACAACTAGGTCATACTTTATTACAATTAGGTCCTAACACTCCCCCTCAAGCTGGAGCAAATAAATTGCACAATCCCAGCTTATTACATATATACTTGATTCTTGGACCCTTTAAAGATTTGGTGAAAATATCAGCTAGTTGATCATTAGAATTTACAAAAGACATTGTGACCTTTTTAGACTGCACTTTTTCTCTGATAAAGTGAGACAATCTCTATATGTTTTGTCCTCTCGTGAAAAATTGGATTGGAAGCAATGTGCATAACAGGTTGATTGTCACAATACAATTTCATAGGTTCAGTGTGACTAAGACCTAGTTCCGTCATTAATTATTTTAGCCAAATCAGCTCACAGGTGATTAATGCAATAGCTCTGGCCTCTGCACTAGATCTTGACACCACACTTTGTTTCTTATTTTTCCATGAGATCAAGTTGCCTCCCAAGAAAATACAATATCCTGAGGTGGATCGACGATCAGTGGGTGCCCCAGCCCAGTCAGCATCAGTATACCCAGTCACCTGAAGGTGACCTTGATTGTGATATAGAAGACCTTTGCCCGGGGCAGTCTTAAGGTAATGTAGTACCCTCAAGGTTGCAATCTAATGGTCTTCACAGGGAGACTCAAGAAATTGGTTGACCATGCTAACAACAAAAGAGATGCCAAGTCTAGTAATTATAAGATAATTGAGTTTACCCACTAGCCTGCGATATCGTCCAGGATCAGATAAGGGCTCCCCTTTCCTGGTACTAGTTTGACATTTGGATCCACCGGGGTATCAACTGGCTTGGCCCCTAGCAAACCTGCTTTCTCAAGCATATCTAACACATATTTTCTTTGTGAAATATAGATATCTCCCCGAGATCGAGCTATTTTAATACCCAAAAAGTACTTTAGACTGCCTAAGTCCTTGGTTTCAAACTGCTGATGCAAGTAGGCTTTCAATCTTTAGATTCCTTGACTATCATTCCCTGTGATAATTATATCGTCGACATATACAATCAGGATAAATCGACTCCCAGAGGATGAGGTAAGGTGGAAGACCGAATGATCTGATATACTTCTGGTCATCCCAAATTGCAATAAGGCAGAACTAAATTTACCAAACTATGCTCGAGGAGATTGCTTCAGCCCATATAGAGATTTCTTCAAGCGACAAACTAGACCAGACTCCCCCTGAGCAACAAACCCTGGTGGTTGTTCCATATAGACCTCCTCATCTAGATCGCCATGTAGGAAGACATTTTTAATGTCAAGCTGATAAAGAGGCCACTCGTGGATGACTGCAAGCGTGATGAACAAGTGAATAGATGTTATTTTTGCCATAGGAGAGAAAGTATCCAGATAATCAATACCATAAGTCTGAGTGTACCCTTTGGAAATAAGGCGAGCCTTAAGGTGATCAACAGACCCATCTGATAATGTCTTGACAGTGTAAACCCATTTGCAACCAACGGTGGATTTTCCTGGCGGAAGAGGAATCAAAGCCCATGTGTCATAAAAATTTAAGATCTATTAATTTTTTCTTTCATGTATGAATATGTCAACCACACGAGCATCGTTTTCTTCCACGTCAACAAATTTGACGAAGTCCTTGACGAATTGGTAGATGAAATAACAGATACAAACTATGTGAATTTATAGATCAAAAATAAAAAAAATTGATAAATTTTAAATTTTTATAAAATTATATGAATTTCTAGACTATTAACCCTCAAAGAAAGCAATACCATTAAAATATAACTTTCTCAAACCACTCCTTGAAGTCGTTTAAGGCAAGAGACCCCTTGCTCCCTGCTTGTTCCTGTTGTTCACCAATGCACTATGTAACTTAGGAGAAAATAGCCCACGTCGGCTTCTCTTTCCAGATGTATATATAAGAGTATATTTACAATGTTTACACGTGTCATTGGATACTTTACAACTAGGTCATACTTTATTACAATTAGGTCCTAACACTCCCCCTCAAGCTGGAGCAAATAAATTGCACAATCCCAGCTTATTACATATATACTTGATTCTTGGACCCTTTAAAGATTTGGTGAAAATATCAGCTAGTTGATCATTAGAATTTACAAAAGACATTGTGACCTTTTTAGACTGCACTTTTTCTCTGATAAAGTGAGACAATCTCTATATGTTTTGTCCTCTCGTGAAAAATTGGATTGGAAGCAATGTGCATAACAGGTTGATTGTCACAATACAATTTCATAGGTTCAGTGTGACTAAGACCTAGTTCCGTCATTAATTATTTTAGCCAAATCAGCTCACAGGTGATTAATGCAATAGCTCTGGCCTCTGCACTAGATCTTGACACCACACTTTGTTTCTTATTTTTCCATGAGATCAAGTTGCCTCCCAAGAAAATACAATATCCTGAGGTGGATCGACGATCAGTGGGTGCCCCAGCCCAGTCAGCATCAGTATACCCAGTCACCTGAAGGTGACCTTGATTGTGATATAGAAGACCTTTGCCCGGGGCAGTCTTAAGGTAATGTAGTACCCTCAAGGTTGCAATCTAATGGTCTTCACAGGGAGACTCAAGAAATTGGTTGACCATGCTAACAACAAAAGAGATGCCAAGTCTAGTAATTATAAGATAATTGAGTTTACCCACTAGCCTGCGATATCGTCCAGGATCAGATAAGGGCTCCCCTTTCCTGGTACTAGTTTGACATTTGGATCCACCGGGGTATCAACTGGCTTGGCCCCTAGCAAACCTGCTTTCTCAAGCATATCTAACACATATTTTCTTTGTGAAATATAGATATCTCCCCGAGATCGAGCTATTTTAATACCCAAAAAGTACTTTAGACTGCCTAAGTCCTTGGTTTCAAACTGCTGATGCAAGTAGGCTTTCAATCTTTAGATTCCTTGACTATCATTCCCTGTGATAATTATATCGTCGACATATACAATCAGGATAAATCGACTCCCAGAGGATGAGGTAAGGTGGAAGACCGAATGATCTGATATACTTCTGGTCATCCCAAATTGCAATAAGGCAGAACTAAATTTACCAAACTATGCTCGAGGAGATTGCTTCAGCCCATATAGAGATTTCTTCAAGCGACAAACTAGACCAGACTCCCCCTGAGCAACAAACCCTGGTGGTTGTTCCATATAGACCTCCTCATCTAGATCGCCATGTAGGAAGACATTTTTAATGTCAAGCTGATAAAGAGGCCACTCGTGGATGACTGCAAGCGTGATGAACAAGTGAATAGATGTTATTTTTGCCATAGGAGAGAAAGTATCCAGATAATCAATACCATAAGTCTGAGTGTACCCTTTGGAAATAAGGCGAGCCTTAAGGTGATCAACAGACCCATCTGATAATGTCTTGACAGTGTAAACCCATTTGCAACCAACGGTGGATTTTCCTGGCGGAAGAGGAATCATAGCCCATGTGTCATTAGTATGAAGAGCAGACATTTCATCCAACATAGCCTGGTGCCACCCCAGATGCCGAAGTGCCTCTGAGAAGTGCTGTGGAATGGAAATAGAAGTCAAAGAGGCAAGAAATGCATAATAATGTGGTGAAATAGCAGCGTAAGAGACATAACGAGAGATAGGATGTGATGTAGTACATTGACGAGTACCCTTCCTAATGGCAATAGGAAGATCAATGTCAGGTGGAAGATCCGGGACCGTAGGGGCAGTCGGCGGGGTAGGAGAATCTGAGTCATGTACCTGCCTCGAGCGACGATGATAAACCTGTAGTGGCTGAGTCTGAGTCTGAGTAGTAGGAGGGTCGACTAGAAGAGACAATGGAACTTGAGTAGGTAGAACCTCAGTAATGGAGTTAGGGGAGGTGGACTGACACGTGAAGAAAGGTGTAGTTTCAAAAAATGTCACGTCTGCAGAGACGAAGGAGCGACGAATGTCATGAGAGTAACAACGGTACCCGCGCTGAAGATGAGAGTACCCAAGGAACACACAGCGAATGGCTCGGAGTGTGAGCTTATCCCGACTAGGAGATAAGTCATGAACAAAACATGTACAACCAAGCACGCGAGGCGGAAGACGATAGAGTTCATCACATGGAAAGAGGATAGAAAAGGGAACTTGATTGTGTAAGACTGAGGAAGGCATTCGATTAATGAGATAACATGCAGTCAGAACTGCATCATCCCAAAATTTGAGGGGAACATTCTTATGGATGAGAAGGGTACGAGTAATTTCTACTAAGTGTCGATTTTTACGTTCAGCGACTCCATTTTGTTGAGGAGTATAGGGACAAGAGGATTGATGTAAAATGTCATGCTGAGCCAAGAAAGATTGAAAAGTGCTAGAGAAGTATTCTTTGACATTATCACTTCTAAGCACACAGATGGAAGCATTAAACTGATTTTTTATTTCAGCAAAGAAGGTAGAGAAGATAGTAAACAAGTCAGAACGTTTTTTCAATAAGAAAAGCCATATCATTCTGGAATAATCATAAATAAAAGTGACAGTATTTGTATCACAATTTTGATATGACACGACTAGGACCCCAAATATCAGAATGAATCAAAGCAAAGGGTGCTGAAGCATGTTTATTGACACTACTGGGAAACGAAGACCTGAAGTATTTTTCCAGTTGACAGGACTGACATTTAAGACTCTTAATGTTTGAAAAAGAAGGAATCATCTTTTGAAGAGTTTGGAGATGTGGATGCCCCAACTAGCTATGAAGTAGAAGAGAAGAAGAATCAACCACTAAAGCGGATGGTGTCGCATCAAGCTGGTACAGACCGTGAGATTCATGCCCGGTGCCAATCACCCTTCCAGTCTGTGAATCCTGAAGAGAAACATTATTAGCTGTGAATATGATAGAATAATTTAGCAGTTTAGTGAGCTTACTCACAGATAACAAATTCAGAGGAAACTCAGGAACATAAAACACAGAGGATAAGTGTAAAGAAGAGTTAACATGAATGGTGCCAATACCCTGTACTGATGATAGAGAACCATCAGCGAGAGTAACGAAGGTGGGATGTGGTGGAGGGTGGAGAGAAGAGAATGACGAGACAGTACCAGACATATGTTCAGAGGCTCTAGAGTCTAAGATTCAAGGGCAGGAATCAGAAGTATATGTCATGCATGCAGTAGATAGTCCACCATGTGCAGGAGAAGAGGTTGGCTGAGCAGACTGAAGCTGAAGTAAACGAGCATACTCCTCGGCAGAAATAGTGACATTAGGCATATTGCCCACTGAATATGGAGTCTCTAATAGTCCGCTCTGAGCAGATGAATTCGACTGAGCAACATGAGCAGTGTGAGTATGAGTATGAGCTGGATGTCCTGGGGGATAGCTATGTAAACTGTAGCAAACATCTCTGTTATGGCCAAACTTTCCACAAAAGGAACACTGTGGGCGTCCGCGGCCACCACTCGTCTGCCACTACGACCACGATGACCTCCACCACAACCTCCTCTATATGTAGGGGTGCTCTCTACAGCTAGAGCAGAACGATCAAGTGCTGGTGGATGAATATGAGCAGCAGAAGCACGTATCATCCTAGTGTAGGTGTCTGATAAAGAAGGAAGTGATGTACCACCCAAAATCTGAGTTCGAATTGGATCTAACTCAGGCCGAACTGTATGAAGGAACATAATAGCAAGAAGCTGATCAACACGATCCTGCATTGCTGGAGTAGAATGGAAGAAGGTCTCTGAAATCTGTGGCGAAGGCTTGAAACTTGCCGATATAAGTGGTAATATCTGAGTCTGATTGTTGAAGTTGAAATAAATTTCCAACAGTATCATACGCACGAGAAATGTCACTGGTATATAAATGACGTGCTTGTTCCCAGATTTCAACACATGTGAAGTGTCATATGAAAATACTCATCAGAGAAGGATCAATCGTCTACCATAATAAGGCTAAAAGTTGAGTGTTAAGTTTTACCCATGCAGCCCTCTTATCCTCAGGGATAGATATGACCCTAGTGGTAAGATGTTCTTCTTGTCCTTGGCCAACAAATCATATTTTGACCGTTGCTGCCCAAGAATTATAGTTTCTTCCATTGAGTTTTTCGGATGTAATAATCATTGGACCAGACAGCAATGATGATGAACTCAATGGCATTATAGACATGATAGTTTATGAAAAGATAAACACTGCTCAAATTACGAAATACAAACAAGAATCTATGAACAGTACGCGCCTGCTTGGGCCTGTGAAGAATCAGGTCCAGCGGATGGTGTTTGCAGCAAACTAGCGACACCAATGAGAGCCGATGTCGAGCAGTGAGAGCCACATGCAGAAGGCTGGCTGGCGACTCAAGATGGCGCGAGTGGCTCTACTGGCGAGCAAACACGGTGACACAATTGGCGAGCATCGCGAGCAGAGCAAAGCAGAGAGGAGGCTCGAGACGGGCGTCGCGTCGCTTGAGCAAGGTGTCGCGAGCAGAGCAGAGGGGGGGGGCGTCGCATTGCTCGAGCAGAAAGAAGGCGGGCGTCTTTGGCGATGGGAAGGAGAGCAGCGCGTCGCGTGATCACACGACACGGGAAGAGCCACGTACGCTGGGAGACGGCGCCGTGTTGTGAGAAGAAACAGGAGAAAAAAAATAGGGCTCTGATATCATGTAACTTAGGAGAAAATTAGAGAGCCCATGTTGGCTTTTCTTTCCAAATGTATATATAAGAGTATATTTACAATGTTTACACGTGTGTTCTTGGACACTTTATAACTAGATCCTACTTTATTATAATTAGGTTCTAACACACTCAATCTAACTTTCAGAAGATTTCACCATCTTATGTAAGTCAAACCTCTTTTTTTCAGTGCAAACCTACAATTTAACACAAGTTCATTAAAGAATGAATATACTTGTGATTCTCAGAATTGACGGACCAATACTTACCAAACATAGACGATGATTAGAAGTGGTTATGAACATTCCCTCATAATTTGGATGAGTAAACTAATTAAATCTGTATGATTCACACATTTGACAATGCTTTGGATATGCATCATTCTGACACAGAAATTCAAATAATTCAATACTTTTTTTTAACAAAGATATAAAATCAATAGTACGTGACCAAACCCTACGAACCCTAAATATCTTACTCTATGTCATGTAAGTTGAATCCAAATAATCCAGTTCCAAGCGAAGACTAATGAGAAATCATCACAGACCGAAAATGAATATATAAAAACAAATGAATCCGCAGCAGGCAATAGCATACATTAGATGATTAAAATAAAAATTAATTATAAAATATATTCTGACTTTTGACGTATTTTTTTAATCTTTTATCACTGTCCAATTTTCTTAATTCAGTATATCACTTTTTGATTTGTTACAAATTTATCCTACAGTCTACCCAACGTCAACTTTGTCGTCTAAATGCTGACATGACACTGCTGACATGGCTAATAATTCCAATCAGCATTCAGACGCGATTTTTTTTTAACTTATTTTTTTCGGTCCCACCAAACTCAGTCAGCAATCATTTAAGGGTTAATTATAAAATATATCCCGACTTTTGACGTATTTTCCTAATCTATCCACACTTTCTAATTTTTCAAATTCAATATACCACATTTCGATTTGTTACAAATCTATTCCACTGTCTACCTAACGTCAACTTCGCAATTTTCAACAGAAAGAAGAAATTTGTCTCTTCTGTTAAAAAAATTTTTGTCAAAACAAAGCCTACAACAATAAATCATATTTAACAGTATCATCACTGCTGCAAAATTTTACGGTGTCATATGAAATCCTACATTTAACAATATCATCACTCATAGAAAATTTCAAGGGTTCATACTAGCCATACGAAAGAGGGAAAGCCAAGCAAGCATGTGAAAAGTAATAGAGATATAACAAAGTAGACGGGGATGAAGACAAGGAGCACGGCGAGATGCAGGTGACGTCAGGGATTGAGAGAAAGGCGGACGACGAGCAAGCGACAAGGTTGGGAAAGAGACGAGCATGCGATTTTAAAGATGGATTTCTTTAATTAACTTATCATGATTTGCTAACTGAGTTTGATGGGGCCCAAAAAAAATAATTAAAGTTTGCATCGACTAGGATTATTAGCCACAAACATTCGGACGATGGACGACAAAGTTGATGCTAGTACACAATAGGATAAATTCGAACGACGAACGACAAAATTGATGCTAGTACACAATAGAATAAATTTATAATAAATCAAAAAATGATCTATTGAATTCAAAAAATTAAAGTCAAAATACATTAAAGAAATACATCAAAAAATATAATTATAAACCTTATTGCTGACTGAATTTGATGGAACAAAAAATAATAATAAGTTTAAAAAAAATTCATCTGAACGTTGATTGGGATTATTAGCCACGTCAATAGCTCCACATCAACATTTAGATAGCAAAATTACGAATAGACGATGGGATAAATTTATAACAAATTAAAAAATAATGTACTGAATTAAGAAAATTGAAAAATAAAGATAGATTAGAGAGACAAGTCAAAGTCGGAATATATTTTATAATTAACCCTTAAAACAAACATAACATACAATGCTTCCTTATAACTTATCAAATCCCTAGATTTTCCATAGACAAAATTTGATAATAGAAAATGAAAACAAGTTCTGAATGAAGTGGAAAACTCCATCAGAACATATTCAGTGCCAGCATTTAATTCAGAAGACTGATTGGAAATTAGAATCAACGTTTTTTGCTCAAGGCCCCACATTTCGATGCTTAAGATGATTGCGATTTCTTGGCCTTGCTTGGAGCAATTTGAGTATCAGGCTGAAACACAAACAAGCAAATGTTAGTTATGATTATTGATGAGGATAAATAGGTATATAGCCACAACAAACAACGATAATAAAAAATGTCGAACTTAAATATGAGCTGATATGATCAACCCATCACATAGAATGAGGTTAAATATCGGCCAGAATATGGATAATAAAAGTAATATTGGAGACTGGGAAACAAGCAAACAAATATGGAGACTATATATTAAAGAAAACCTTGAAAAACTAAATATAAGAAATAAATAAATAAATCAAACTCGTAACTGCACAATTACATAGACTATGGATAAATAAAAAACACATGTAGAAAGGGTCAAAAGAATTCACCTCTTTCTTGACAGGCTCTTCCTTCTCGGACAAAATCAATTCAATGTGGCATGGAGACGACATATAAGCTGCAAAAGAGATAATGAATCAGATTTGAGAACTTTGGCATTAGTATCTAACTATATAACTACTCACGGTTAATTCGTCCATGGGCTCGATAAGTCCTGCGCCTCTGCTTCTGAGCTTGGTTCACTTGGATGTGTGAAATGTAGAGAGTATCAACATCAAGACCTTTCACCTGAAATCAAGAAACATAACCAATACCATTGTAAAATAAAATACTATGCTGAAAAGGAAAGAACATTAAACAACTTCATACCTCTGCATTGCTCTCAGCATTTTTTAGCAAATCCAAAATGAACCTGGCAGACTTTGCAGGCCAGCGACCTTGTCCATTGGGTTGGCGCCCTTTAGCTTGAGCTGTACGTCCTACACCACCACAATACCTTCGGAAAGGAATGGCTTGCTTGTGAGCAATTACATCTTCAAGGTACCTTTTAGCCTTAGCTAAAGGTAGCTTTCTAATTGCATGAGCTGTCTCACGAGTATTCTGTTGCAATAGTACAGAATAAAATTTGCATCAGGCACAAGAACATCATATGCTAACCATCCAGAAGGGCCAATACATATATTAATACAAACTTCAGTAGGCAGCATGTGTTCCATTATGTAAAAGATAATCAAACAAGTAATACAACAAGGTTTTTTCAAAGCCTCAGTGACTTCAAAAATGGTTGATGTGTTTGCAACTTCACTCCAATTATGCTTATCAGATACACTTGGACCCATTGAAACAATAACTGAGATATGTGACCTCTACAGTAAATTACTCAAACTAGATTAGCTTTATTTGCTGCACATGTCCATCTCTACAATATTCTCTAACATTTCAAATACAAGAAATGTCCATATTCTATTCATTGACTAAGATTTTAAAAGTAGCCTACTACCCTTAAAATAGTAATGCACACTAAGTGTTTCATCAATTCAATAGTGAGAAGTTGTCTTAAAAGCAATGTAATTAAGGATTTCCCATAAGATGAGAATGAATTGATTCACAAATTTTTGGTTTCACTCAAAATTTCAAAAGTTTGAGTGTTCCTTCACATGCCACAAAAATGATTCTAACAAGAGTACTATATCCAGGTTAAGAAAGCCAAATAGGCAATACAAATGATTAAAATACCACATGAACTTTGAAAATCAACCACATACAAAATATAGGTACAACAATGCCAATCAGGTAACAACATCAACCATAAATAACCTAAGATGCAAGCAAGTCAAAAATTGGAGGATTTCCGACATCAATTTAGTCTATATCTTGGGCCAACAAAACCTTACCTAACAGGTAGATAGTTGGGGAGGTGACAAAGCCCTATAAGTTTCACTATAAAGAAAGAAAAGGAGACTCAATGCACGATGCAATCCCACTTTTGTGGGCTAGGGAGGGTTGATGTACGAGTTATTGAAAAGGATGGATTGTTTTGTTAAAGAACCTCTGGGCCCATAAAAAGTGGAATCCGTGCTTGTGGGAAATTATTGAGTTATTGGAGCTGAAAAAGAAGACCGGAAATTTTGTGAACAATGGTGAACAATGTGAGATGGAGTTTGTTGATTCTTGGATATGAAGATATCAAATGACATCAAACTCGGATATCGTGTGACTCATGTGTGGTATTTGAAACGTCTTCCTAGTTATATTGAGAATCTTTTAGATAAACCCCTTAAGGAATTAGAAAGCCTAGTATACTATGATGTGTGATTTGATCAAAAATTTTGTTTTATAAATTTGGACCGAAAAAGGTCATCCCATTCAATCAGAGATTCGGATGCCCCTTGCTCTCACATGTATTTTGGGAGAAGTACAAGTAATTACAGGTGTATCCAATACTTCCAGATAAGGTACTAGTGTGCTACTCTGATGCACCAGTTGGTATTCATTTAGAAAGGTCACAGAAATTACTTAGCTATTATTCTCCATCTTCTCCTTTGAATAGTTCATCTAAAACTAGTTAAAGACCTATACTTGGTCAACCCTTCAATAGTAGTCTGGTAAATACCATAAAGATTGGCATATCTGACAGGTATTGCAAACCTTGCATTCCAAAGATACAGTCTCATTTAAGCACCAGTTCCATATCATGCTAGTAAAAACTTAACAAACTAGTAATCAACTGGTATTAGAAAAAATGAACCTCATTTCTGTACAATATCAATTTCAGAAGATTAGCAATAAAAAAAGTCAGTACCATTCATTAGAATTCTCTACATCATTGACCGTTATCTTCACAATTAATTTAAAGTCAAGTTTCATCACCATAACAACCTAAAAACAACTATCAGCAGTAATCCTTTGTGTACCTTTCAGGAATCTTACTACATGAAGCATGAACATTCAATAAACTTTGTATATAAAGTTAGTTAAAGCTCAGTGAGCAAAATGAATCATAACTAAGACCTGACCTTGGAATGCATATATAATGGCATTCATATATATAATGAACTACATAGCATTGCAACAATTAAAAAATATCAAATAAAACAGATAACTACGACGCACCTTGAAGTGAACCCTTAACTCTTGGCCCATGGCCTTGGAAGCTGCAAAAAGTAAAAACTTGTTATCATTCATGGAAAACTCAAAATGTTGCCAGTTTGTACTGGCTTCCAGTTCGTTTGAAACCAAAAAAAGGTATGAAATTGGAGTTCATTTTACATAATTTTGGTGAATTCTAATGTTTGGAAAAAAGAAGCATGTCCTCATGAATAATGTATACCAACTAATATCGTCAAAAACCAATAAAAAATCGGCATATTGGAGACAACATAGAGCGGCCTTGCAAAAAGAAATCATAGTAGTAAAATAAAACCAGAACCGAAATGCAACTAAAATCTGAGAAGACTGAAACAAGAATTCAACCCTATATCAGAAGATCATAAAACAATAGCTGGGGACAACCAGAAACAATTAGATAGAAAAGCTTACACTTGGTAGGATTGGTGGGCTCTCTCGAATACTTCACCTGATCCAAAAAAAGAAACGAGTCACGACATGAATCAACCCCAAATCCGACAAAGCAGATCAGAATGGAAACAGAGGGTTCTACCATGGTGGCTGTAGAGCAATCGTTCTCCTCCCTCTCTCTTCGCTCGTTCGTCTCGGCGGCAGAGAAGAGAAAAGAGCTCCCCGCTTCTTGAAACGCGGCGGCTCCCTTATATGTGGCGAAAAACCCTAATTAACCTGAGCCCATTTGGTCTGTCCGGCTCATCAGTAAACCGTGGCGGTCCGAGTCTAACGGACCGGTACTGGCAATAATCAATGTAAATCAAAAAAAAATTAACTTGCAATTTACTTGTATAATCAATCCAAAGAAAGGAAAATCTCCTTTCTCATTCTCACTCCCTCTTTCCCTTTTCCTTCCCAGCGAAAAAAACATAAATAGTCTTAAGAGTGATTTAAATCCTACTTTCCATTCCCCCTTCTCTTTGTAATTAAACAGGCTTGAAAGGTTTTTTTTCATTACAACTAATGGATCAATGATGGTATGAGCTATATTTTCTAACTTCATTGTGTGTTTCCGATAACAAGAAAATATCATTTTATGTTTAATGAATCTTTCATATTAAAGCAGACTCATGCTCTATTATTAATGTTTGCACTCCGCCCGACCCTCGCCCTGGTGCTCGTGCCCCCCTCCCCCCCTTTTGTCATCGTTGAATTTTTTCGCCGAAGCTGCTTTGTCGAAGTGCTCGTCTGGCTTCAATGATCCACGTGAACTCCGCTCATAGGGGCTTCACTCTCAAAAGTCGCGCTCTATGGTTCTTCGCTCATGGAGGCTCCCCTTGTGTTATTGCTTCTGATTCTCTTGGACTATTGGATGTTTCTATGGCTACTTCGATGACTTCCAGTACACTTGATCATATTCATACGCTGGGTTCCTGTATGGGCGACCAGTTGGTGGTGGGTTGGTGGCCCCGCTTCTGGGAGCGTCTGAGGTGAGATGTCCCTAGTTTGTAGTACTGTAGTTTGGTGTGGAGTGCACTATTTTGATTATGGTTTTAGGTCTTGTTTGGATGAGGTGTAGCATGGTTTAATAATATATGGTATGGTATGATATGATATTGTAATTATTATTATCATGTTTGGGAAGATAGTATAGTTTGATATGATTAAATAGTATATTTTTGTTTGATTTGATGGTATGGTATAGTTCCACAAATGATAAAATGATCAGAATGTCCTCAAATATAAAAATTCATGTAAAATTATATTAAATTCATTTTTTTTGTCAAAATTTTAGATTTAATTAAATATATAATTTATTTTCTTAAAATATCATCAAATGTGTATCATATTATTACTCATTAATCTAAAATTAATAAAATTATAATAAAAGTAATGCACAAGGGGAAAAAAATCTTTTACATGAACATATTTTCTTGTACTAATATCAAAGCAAATGATCAAGTCATGAAAAATCACATAATGCAATCCATAATATAAAATAGTTCCATCGAAATTAAATCCATACAATCCCTAATATTATCCAAAACAGTTTCATACAACTCATAATTTAAAATAGTTCCAAACATATTAATATTTCAAAAAATAGACAATCTTCATGTTGCTCTTAATTACCACCAAACATCATCTCAAGCAAAAACTCTTTGCGTCGTTCGAGTGGAAAACTTATGAAACCAGTCAACATTTCACGATCTCGAAGAAGAGCCATATAAGCTTTTATTTCCACATTAGCTTCCAAAATCCAAACCCAAGCTTGATACTAATCCCCAAAGCTCACTTTCTGATACAGGTGGTTTGGTTGAGAGATCTCTAATAGCAATAGCAATATCACTAAAATCGTTTTTCAGTACATCTAATGCATCTTCTTTTGAAATTTGTCTCGGCCTCTTTGTCCTAGAAACTGTAGCTTCAAATTGTACTTGTGATATAGGTGTATTAGAAGTTGATGCATCTTCATAGTTAGTCTCAACTTCACATTCATCAACAGTTTCCAAAGTACAAGTATTTTCAAACATCATTTGATCAATCTCATCAATGGTCATTGAGCTTGGGTTATCTCTTCTTTTCCTAATATTATCCGCAGCTTTTCATCTCAAATCTATTGGAGTATCACTGCTCTTCCAGTAGCTCTGTCCTTTCCATAGAGTTGAACCAACTTATCATAATTTCGCACACGCTTATTCTTCAATTCAGCAGCTGCAGAATTTGCCTATAAAAATTAAACAAAAAATGATCAATTTACAAAATAATAAATAAGGCAAAATGTACTAAATATATGAATTACCTCAATTAATTATTGTCAAACCTCTTCTTCGGCATGCCACATTTCTGCCTCTGGAATCCAAGCAAAACCACTCAAACTATTTTGGAATATATCATACCATTTAGTAAAATATCTTTTAATGTTCTTCATGCGATTGTGGACTCGTTCTTTGTCTATTGGTTTATCTGAAAAATTTTCTTTCAGCTCACTCACAATGCAATCTACTGCATGTGTCGTAAAAGTCCCACCAACTCTATTCTCAATAATTTGTTGGTTCAAGAATGCATCAACTAATGCATCGTCCATGTATTCGACCATACACATATAGAGCTATCTTGTGTCTTCTTTGGCATTTTGATAACTACATAATAAAAATAATAATAATAATAATAATAATAATAATAATAATAATAATAATAATAATTTAAAAAATTAAAATGCTAATATAACTGTCTTTCAATTTAAGATAAGACTATATATACTCAAAATATTCCAAATTAAATGCAAGACATTGATGTAGAAAATGACAACACAAAGCTACAATAACATGTAGGAAAATCATTCATTGTAAGAGGCTCACATATGAGCAACTATGGAATCCATAATCAATTCTCCTCTCCTAGTTTCTTCACTATTGTCCCTAATATTAGGAAGTTCCTCTTGTTCATTTTCATTATCTAGAAGTTCATCTTCAACTTCTGCAAGTAGCTCATCATTTGGATCTACACTCCTCAAATAATTATGCAATATACAACATGCAAAAATGATGAGCTTTTGAGTTTCAAGCCGATATGTAGGTTCGGTTGAGCTTGCAATTATAGGAAATCGCTTCTTAAGTACTCCAAAAACTCGTTCAATTGCATTACGTAAGGATGCATGTCGAAGATTAAATAATTCACGAGCATTTCGAGGTGGATTTCTTGAGTACTCTTTCAAGTGATATCGCTCCCCCCTGTAAGGTGTAATAAGTCCACTCCTCAACATGAATCCAACATCAACAAGGTAGTATTTTCCTAAAGACAGAATAAATTCAATTATAGTGTGCATAGCATACGTCGTGCCTATAAAAAATGTATCTTATAATTACCTTCAGGAATTTTTAAGGGATGTTCTCTGGTTAATGCATCTTTAATTATTCTTGAATCGGATGTTGTCCCCGTCCACCCAGCTAAGATATATGTAAATTTCAAATCAAATGTGCAAGCTGCCACCACATTTTGTGTGGATGTTCTTTCCTCCCATGAAATCTGAGAGCTTCTTTACTGGACACTTTAACACGTATATGTGTGCCATCAATTGCACCAACACAATCCTAATATTAAATAATGATAATTAACATACAAACAAAAAATATTAATAGATAAAATTGAGTGAACAATTAAATTTGCTCACCTTAAAATATGGATAAAATCTATGACTGCCGGCTATCTCCAAAGGCACTTGGGATCCATCTGGTTGTTTAAGAAATTTATCCTCCAATACTAATATAGCTCGTAAAACATTATGAAAATGACAAGTTGTAGATTCACCAGACCGTCAAAACATGAAAGATAGAACTCGATTTTTTACATTATGTCCTAATAAGTAAAGAATTTTAACAACTTGTTCCTCCACCATCACTCTAATAGTTGGCCTAAGGCCACAATCTTTGACTAATAAATCATATAACCCTATAAAAGTTGGAGCACTCATCCTTATTATGTGACGACAAAAATTACTTGAGATCAAATATTTCATTAATTTATCTGTAACTTTTTCTCCTTCTAATCTTAATTCATGTGCAATTCCTCTCTTATTATTCTCCTCTTGCATTCCAAATAAGTAATACCAAGAAATTATCAAGCAAATAGCTTGTGCAACTAAAGCGCTTACGCGTTGTCTTAACAACATATTCTCATTCATCTAAAATGAAATATAAAAAAAAGTGTTAATGCAAATTAAAATTATAAAATATAATTTATATATATCACTGTAGATAGGAAATAAAATATAATCTATATATGTCACTGTATGCAAATTAACAACATATTCTCATCATCCTCCTCACTGTAAAACATGTTTAATTTAATAATTAATAATAATATAAGCAAACAAAAGAAAAAAGAAAATAGCAAATAAAAGGTATGCATGTAGCACTGGTACACTAAACCAAGCCTATAAGCTAGCACACTTAATCATGAACTCTTGATGTGAGATAAGTGGTGAACGTCACTCTCAGATTAAACAAATGGGATAAACCAGTTGTACCAATATAATAGATTGATGAAACCATTATGTATATTAAACAAAGATTGAAGAAACCATATTAAACAAAGGAGAACGTCACTCTCAGATTAAGTATATTACCAAACCATAAGACACATCACATCAGATCACATGAGGCATGAAAAAAATAAAGTATAAAAATATAAAGAACATGAAAAAAAAAGTAAACACCACAATAAAAATAAACATTGCATCAGATTGCATCAGATCACACGGTACAAAAGTATCGTGTCTTTATGTAAAAAAGAAGGAAGAAAGATAACTTATCTTGACAATCCAAAAACACCGGCGGACAAAGGAAAAAGCTTCGAAGAACCGCGAATAGAGAAGAAGATTGCTCCAAAAACCGACGGTCAAAGAAAGAAATAAGAGGAAATGGAAATATAATAAGGACCGACAAATAAAGAGAATACGAAAAGTTAACGGGTAGTTTAAGTATTAAAATTTGATAACCATGGGAAACCACCGAATTAGTGGTTTCAAAAATCATATAAAATTCATGGTTTTAAAATCATGAGATTACATACCATACTATACCATGGTTTTAAAAAATTTCCCAAACATAAAATCATACCATATCATACCATGATACATCATCTCCTACCATGAAACAAACAAGGCCTTAGCCAACTTTAATTATCTTTTGGGGAATGTATGATGCATCAACTGGCTATCTAAACGGTATATGGTTAAAAGTGTAATACGGGACCAACACTGCATGTCTTGTCTTTCTTTTTGAAAATAAATTATCTGAAATATCGAGTTGTTTGGTAAAACAACTGTGTGGTTTTAAGCCTGGCTCAGCTCAACATTATCTTGCATTAAACGCATCTGGCTTTTCTGGAGGGATACTTGTTGTCTGAAACTCTCTATTTGGGATTGTTTGACTGCAACTACCGCTGAGAACTTGATTCATCTTCACCTCCGGCACACTCCTTCCGGCCGGAAGTTTCACGTGGTGGGGGCTACGGTCCATCAAATCGCTCTCATTGACCTAGCTTCTTCCTGGAACTTCTTCAACTTCTCCAATTCATAGCTGAGCCACTCATTATTGGTGGGGACTCAAGAAATTTCTCCAAATTGGCTACTGGTCATGATATTTCTGATTTGCCTCTCGCGTGGACAGTTTATTTGGACCAATAATCAAGTGCCACCATCTCTTGCAAAGTTGGATCCATTCTCGTTAACAATGTGTCTCTTGCTTCTTTGCCCTCATTGTTATCACTTGGGGATTACCGACGTTTGTCTGACCACAACCTTATTATTCTACACTTTTGTCCCCCTGTTGTTGGGCTCTCCAAGCCTTTTAGGATGGAACGATTCTAGTTTCAATCATCTGAGTTTGCCAAAATCATCTCCTCTGGACTTCTTCCTCCTCCGATGTGTCAGAATCGTATTGTTGTTATTCTCTCCTACTGGATACGTAATTGGAAGTCTCTTCGTCAAACCAATAAGACTTGGAGTAAGCTGAAATATCTGAATCACATGAGCCAAACATGATCTTCAACTAGAAATTGCACATTTGTCTCACCAAGCTAACCACGGTTCATTATCTCTTGCTGAGTTGGACAATTTCAAAGGGGCTAAGCGGGAACTGGATTCTCTCTACTCCGCTGAAAACAATTTTTGGAGACAACATGCCAAAAAGAGGTGGTTGGTACTTGGCAGAGGGTGATAGAAACACTCAATTCTTCCACCTGTGTGCCTCCAACAGACTAAGGTTTAACTGCATCTCATCCATTTGTCATGGTAACAAACACATTACTGAGCACTTGTCGATTGCTTCAACTTTTCGAGGCTTCTTTACCGATCTTCTCGATAAGAAAGTCCATCCTTTTCTCAAGATTAGCTGGTCTGGAATTTATCCCCCCAGTCATTTGAATCTTCAACACCTGGATGTGCCCTTCTCTGCCAAGGAAGTGCATTCGGTTATGTTTGGATCTAAGAACCTCAAATCTCTGGGACCTGTTGGCATCCATTCAGAATTCCTCAAGAAGTTCTGGCCTCTAATTGAAACTCAAGTTGTCACAATTCTTAACGACCTTGAGAGGAGACGTGAAGACTTTCGAAAGATCAATAAACCTTTCATTACTCTCATTCCGAAAATTCAAGGTGCTAACCAGGTGAAGGACTCCCGAACCATTAGCTTAGAGAATTGCATTGTGAATATCTTTCAAAGTTGCTAGCCAATCGGCTATCCCTCATTGCCTTGGATTTGGTTGATAACACCCAAGGGGCTTTTCTCCATGGCCGTAGTAGCCTCAGCTATTTTTATGACGGTGTATGATACGCTTTGGGCTTGACAGAAAGGTAACCTTGATGCACACATAATCAAGATTGACTTTCAAAAAACCTTTAACTCCATTGACAGGGATTTCGTTCTAGACCCGCTTTAGGCCAAAGGTTTTCCTCTTAAATGGTGATGTTGGATTTCTCATCTCCTCTCAATTGCGAAGTCGTTGCTCCTTGTCAATGGATTGATAGAAACCCCCTTCACTCATAAAAGGGGGTCTTCGCCAAGGAAATCCCTTATCACATCTCCTCTTCTAACTTAGTGGTTGACGCTCTCTCGAGGCTTATTCGCCGCGTGGCTAATTGGGGCCTCATTTCATGTGTTTTACTTCATGTTGTACAAGGGGGATCACACATATTTTATTTGTCGATAACCTCGTTCTCTTTGGTATTAATTCAGACTCAATAACTTTGGTTTTTTTGGTTGCTCCTTAAGTGCTTTGAGCTATCCTCGAGTTTGAGGATTAGTGCAGAGAAAACTAAGGTCATCCATGTCTAGGATGACGCCACAAAGGCAACTAGTGTCGCTAGAATTTTAGGTTGCTCTGCGAGTCAACTACCTTTTAATTATTTGGGAATTCCTCTTAGGGTGTGCAAACCAACCAAGGAAGATCAAACAAAAGTCATCACTAAGATGGACAATACCCTCACCCCATGGAAGGGACATCTACTCTCATGTGTTAGGCGTGTTACACTTGTTAATAGTGTTCTCACCAACCACGTCTCTTATCTCTTCTCGATTTTTGAAGCACCGGCTTGGGTTATTTGACAGGTCGATAAACGTAGACGATGTTTCTTTTGGGCGGGATCTTCTTCTCTTAACCCAAAGGTCTGTTGTTTGGTCAATTTGGGCGCCTTGACCTGCCCTGTTAATTTTGGTGGACTCAATATTTGAATACTCACAATCAAGCGAGAATCGTAAAATGGATGTGGAAGCTGAAAAATCGAACAAGGATGGTCTGGTGTGATTGGGTGTCATCGCTTTATCCACTCTTGTTCTGCTCGGGCTGCCCTGCACCACTTGCTCTATCCCCAGTTTGGAGAAGTTTGTTGAAGATGCTCGATCTTTTCAACTCCTCGCTTGAGTTTCATATTGGAAAATGGAGGGATAACCAGATTGTGGCTTGACCCGTGGCTCAACAGTACATGCCTGAAAGACAAGTATCCAGCTCTTTTTTCTTTAGCCCGACAACCTAGATGTTCTATTGAAGATGCTAAGAAGGTGAACGCTTCTGGTGAGATTATCGGTTGCTACTCGAGATTAACAAGATTCCTTAATTTTTGATCACCTACAAACCTTGGAGAGTTACCTTGGGCTCCCCCGAAAATGGAAACTTCGACGTTTCCTGATTATTATGGTTTGACGTTGGAAAGTCTGGCATGATCGCAACATTCAGAGCTTCAATGAGGACAAGAGGACAACCACCGAGTTCGCCATTGAAGGAGGGATCCTTGCTTGACGATCTCCTCCCCCCTTGGTGGACTTGTTCATTACTATATTGTTTGTTTTGCTCTTGGAATTGTTCATGTTTGGTCGTATCGATATTCTAACTTTTACTCTTTTCTTCTCCCGCTCCCATTAGTTTGTATCTTTCAATTCTCTTTATTAAGGGTTAATTACTAAATATATCCCAACTTTTGAGGTGTTTCTCAAATCTATCATCACTTTTAAAATTTTCCAATTCAATACACCACTTTTCGATTTATAACAAATCTATCCCACCGTTAACGGGACGTCACAACAGTCGTTTGGATGCTGACGTGGGCATGATGACGTGGATCAAAAGCTCAATCAGCATTTCAAAATATTAATAAAATATCAAATTAAAAAATGTTTAATGTCACAATAATCTTTCCCCAAGGTCCGGGGCAGACCCTCCTGTCCGGCTCCCCGGTGTGGGTCGCGGGAGCGGACCGCATGGCCGCCGCGCTGTGTGAGCGGGCGCGGTAGGCGCGGGCATTCGGGCTGAGGACGATGGTGTGCGTCCCCCTTGAGAGCAGCGTCGTCGAGCTCGGATCCACGCACGAGATCTACGAGAACTCAAAGATCTTGAGCAAGATCAGAGCGATGTTCGACCGGCTACGGTAGCCACTCTACCCCGGGATCCTGGGTGCCACAACTGCAGCCGACAGGGGAGTAGGTCCTAATCAATCCTTGCGTGATGTACATGGCGGAGACTTTCGCGCCGAAGCCTCCTTCCCATTTCGATAAACCCAGCTCGATTCATAACCTCAACTTCGCCGGCGAGGTCAAGACGATTCCTTGACTTTATTTACAGCTATAACAAAAGTGTCTGTTAACTTTGTGTGCAAAGCTTCCAACCTTTTCTCCACATTTACTTTGACAAACACATGTTCAGTATTCTTAGAAAGGAACTGCATATTGTCATAGGAGGTACATCTGAGCTGGTGAGCTTGCCCCCTTTATAATCTTTGTCAATCATTAGAACCTCATCAGAACTAATTTGTTTTTTCCCCTTGTCCAGATAGAAAGTAGGAATTTTTGATTTGCCATGATTAGTGAATTTTGTAGAGGAAGAATCTTTGTCCTGAAGCACTAGCTAGGCTGCTGCTACTTATGGTCTTGTTAGCTTGATTCTCCATGATCTTATTGAGAGCTATGCTATGGTTCATCTTGATACCACTGCTTTGCTTATCAGGTTCCCTTAGCAACTCATATTTGTTTTTTGATTTGTTTTCCAAATTGTCATTCTTTTTGTTGTGAAATATTTTCTTCCTACTTACTACTTGCCATGGCCCAAACTCCTCACCATTAACCAAGCTTGTTTGATGGTTTTGAACAGGAATATTTTGAGCACTTGTTAAATTTTCACCTGGAGCAACAGCCTTAGTAGTATCATTGCACTTCAAAGGGCATTGGCTGCAAAGGTGACCCATCCTACCACATGAGAAACATAACTTTGGCACATTCTCAAAAGCAATCGCTTGTCAAAATTTGCATCCTCCTCCATTGATCCATACACCCGAAGGGACTTTATTCTTCAAATTCCAGGGTACACAGATCCTAGCAAATCTAGCCCTTTGGCCTTTTAGAGTAAACTCATCAATTTTAAGTGGATTCCCAATTCTCCCAGCTATCTTCCAGAGAACTTCTCTTTTCAAATATTCAATGGGCAGGCCAGGTAGCTGCAACCAAATAGGAATGACTTCAATCTTCTCTAGAAGGGGTTGAAATTTGGGTCTCCAAGGAGTCAACAGAAGAGCTTGACCTCTGAAGAACCATAGCCCCTCAGCAAGAACCCTATTCAGATCCTCGACACTTGAGAATTTGAAACAAAAATGACCCACAGCCATATCAATAACCTGAACATTTGCTTTTAATTTTCAGATTTACAGCAAGATATGCTGAATGACTGCAAGGGAAGGGTGCTTCCGAAGAATCTACCATAAAGACTATATCTTCATTCAGATCTTGCGGCAGTGATAAGATCATCTTCAATAGAAACTTCATTAGTGGAGGCAGACTGAATCCTCTTTAACTTCTCATCCATATCAGCTTTCACAGGTAAATCATCAAACACTTGAGCTCCCTTGAAGAGACCAGCCCAAGATGAAGGGGCCTTAACGTTGCTTTTCACCGGAGCAGCAGAAGAAGACCCATTCATCACAAAAATAAGGTTCTCCATTGATATAAAGCTACTTGGAGTATTGAAGAGATTATCTTTCAAAATAGTAGGTGTGCATGCTGGGTTCGATTTCATACCTCCCTCATTGGACTTCGCCGAACAAGATGTTGATCACGGAGAAGAGTTCTCATGGCCGATCGGCAACTTAGCATCAGGTTGAGGTTCAGAACAGAGAAGTGATCCCTTGAGGCTCAGATCGGGAGGCTTTTTTGGCTTTGGATTGGATCCAGGAGGTTTGGCAGCAGCCGGGGTCGAAGGATCACCTTTGCCATCGCCTGCAGAGGTTCCCGCCATCCAATTCCCAAAATTCGTCTAACAACTCATATTATTGGTAAGAATTAGATGGAAAATGTTACGTTGTTTCTGAATTACATATACATTTTTTTTTTATCATTGTATCAAATAAACAAAGAAACACCATATATTAATTAATGGCCCAACCATGGATCATAGATATTTTGAGGAACTCATAAGTATATAAAGTCCCTTATTTAAGGACATCAGAACTCATAAGTATATAAAGTCCCTTATTTAAGGACATCAAGTTCTTTATTATGTTCTCCCATGCAACTCTTTCCCTTGTTTAATAATATTTAATTAAGCCTTAATTATTTATCAAAATAAAATAATAATATTTAATTTTTGTATAATACTAAAAATATATAAAAAATCTATCAATGGATATCAAATATAAAATCTGATACTATCATCGCGTCCAGCGCACGAAAACCTACAACTTTGATATTTATCTCATCTCCATCCGATGATTCTAAGTCACCAAAATTAATTATTTTTCAATACTTAAATTATTGCATTTGTAACCCGTAATTTTATATTACGGGTTTTTCGGACTGTAATTCCATTTGCGGCCTGCAAATGATATTAGAAATAGGCTTGATTATGTTTTTTGTCACCCAAAATATTATATTTTTTGTTTGATCCCCCATTTTTAAAAACTTTTTATTTAGTCCCTCAAAAATTATTTTTATTTTCGTTTGATTCATCCGTTAATTTTTCATTAATTTTTAATGTTTAAGTGTCAACATGGAATGCTAATCTGGACTAAAGATGGACCAAACAAAAAAAATAAAATATTTTAAGAGACTAGATGAGGGTTTTCACATTTGTGGCATGTATTTTTATTTGTCTCAATTGAATCATATATTTTTGAATTTGTTCCAATTAAATCCTACCGCTTAATTACCGTTAGCAGCCCCGTAAAATCAATGATGTGGCATGCTGACGTGTTTAAAAACTAATATTTTATTCATTTTTTATCCAAAACCCCAACTTATCACCCTCTCATTTATTAATATTTTTTTATTAAACAAAGTCCACGTCACCTGCCCTCTCTTCTTTTTATACACCGTAAGCTGGAGGAGCTCGGGACGCTGCGTGTGCAGTACGGCCTCCACGTCACCGTCATCATCGTCGACCCCATTATAAGACGAGAGGTATAGAAAGGGAGTCGACGATGATGATGGCGGGATGGAGGACGATACCGACGCTGCAACCTTGAGGTTACAGTCGGGCTGGTCGATGGAGTCGCAGCGGCGGTAGGTCGCCTAGGTGGAGCTCTCAATCTTGAAGAGGTCCGAGCTTGCATCACTGCTGGTCGATGATCTAGAAGATAGAGGTCACGGTCGGGTTGCTGAAGTAGCCGCTCGGCTTCTCGTTGGCGATCACATCGATGATCTTCTTCACGTGCTCCCTTGAATTGCAGGCAAACATTCTCCCCTCCGTACAGGCAAATGTTTAGGCCATCTCTTACCTTTCAATAAAAGAGAATATAAATGCACAATTCTACAAGAACAGAGCTTCTCCACCCAAGCGACCTACCGCCGCTGGGTAAGGAAGTTTACCACGTTGACCTATCGCCTCAACCCACATGCAACCAACTCTATCTTCTTCTTCTTCTACCCATCACCTAGTCTGCATCAATATAATTCAGAGATCAACATGTCCAAGATCAACTGCCCACGCTTAAAGTTATTTGGCTTCCTGATGTCCAAGGAAGACTCCGGATCGAGATCTGATTCCTCATCGTCTACTATCACCACGGCCACCGCCGTTGCACTTGCCGGAGCCAGACACGCGGCTGATGGGAGGAAGTACGAGTGCCAGTACTGTTGTCATGAGTTTGCTAACTTGCAAGCGCTGGGTGACCACCAGAACGCGCACTAAACGAGTGCCAACGACTGAAACGCGCCGCCTAGATGCAACAACACCATCACCGGCTGGCACACTCTACCCCTGCAACCCCATCGTGTCGGCCTTCGCGCCGCCGCCTCATCTCCTCCAGGATTCCCCTTCTGTTGCCCCCGGAAACCTCGGCGCCGGGGGTCTACTTCTCCTGCGCGACGTCGGCGCCGCAGTTAAATGTGTCTCACGGTAGTGTCTTCCCGTCCTCCTCCATAGCCCGAGTCCCTCCGGCGACGGTTGGATATGGCGGAGACGGGGATGGCTGGCAGCTCTACAAGGAGAGCTCGGTCAGAGGAGCAAGCTCGTTCGCGAGGTTCACAGTATCAGACCCAGGAAAAACGAGGAAGGAGATGAGCTGAGCACCTGATTTGTGGCGTGGGACGTGTGGAAGTATTCCTCTTGAGACATCTTATCGGAAGATATCACGGTGCATATATGCATCTGCATGCCTTGATGCATATGTCTCCATGAATAACTAATTCCAATCTATCTACCAAATTCCTACAACTTGGTTTGATTAATTTGGACACTACTTCACCGAGAGCATTTATATACATACAAAACTCAAGGCACACATGCATGATCGATCATGAGCTCGGAAGAACGACTTGATCTTTTGATCTGGACTTGTCAAGGATAGACCACATCATTTGCACATCCTCGTATATGCATGCCATCACTTCCCCATGAAAAGAGATGATGACTTGTGCTTGTCTCTGCTGGGGAGTGGAATTAAGATGGTTCGAGCTTTTCTGAAGGGAGATGTGATGGTGCGCAACCAAGAAGCCATTACGTACTAATTTCTTCCTCGACTTGAAGAAATCCGCCCAGCTGTACACCTCATACTTGGCCGGATTTTTCTCATCCACCAGCTCCTCTAATGGCTCCATCATCGTGTAGTGCGCAAGGGTTGCAGAAGAAAGGCATGGAGAACCTCTCATTGTCTGAGTGCACCGACATCCTGTGCTCTGCGCTCTCGTGCCTATCATTGCTCCACACCTGCAACAAGGTCGCCGACATTGATTGACGCGGACTCACTCACCATCGGACAACTGCTTGACGTCGAGGCCGCCTACCTCGTCCTGAGCGAGGATGGTGATGGAGCCGCCGTCCTTGTGGAGGTCGACACTGAGGGCGAGATCGGTGGAGGGGCAGGGGAGGGTAGTGAGGAAGAAGAAGTGATGACAACAGCGACCGAAAGAGAGAGAGAGAGAGAGAGAGAGAGAGAGAGAGAGAGAGAGAGTGAGAGAGAGAGAGCGCGCGTGAGACCGGTTAGTTTTCAACTTATAAAATTATAATATTAAAATAATATATTTTTATTACCTGCCAACATCGATTTAACCGGACTAATTAAACGATACGATTCAATCGAAACAAATGTGTGAAAATATAAAATTCAATTAAGACAAATAAAAGGACATACTACAAATACAAAAACCCTAAATTAGACTGTATATTTAGGTAATTTTTCAAATATATATATATAACATAAAACATAATAATATACATTTTAATAATCTAAAATATAATAATATATAATAATATTTTAAGTTATTAAAATATTTTTTTTTCACATAGTCTCTTAAAATATATATATTTCTTTCGTTTGGTCTCTTTTTAATCCATGTCAGAGGTATCAAACGAAAACGAAAATAATTTTTGAGTGACTAAACGAAAAGTTGTTAAAAATGAGGGACCAAACGAAAAAAATATGATATTTTGAGCGACCAAAAACATAAGGGTAAATTTCACAGAATCCTCCTCGACTATAGTCGATGTGTGCAAAGACTACATAAACTGCCAAGTGTGCACGGAACTCCCATCGACTACACTTTTTGTTCAAATAACCCCCCTCTATTAGCCCGTCTATTAGTAACTTAACGATAAAACTCTCACGTGCGCAGAACCCCTCCCTCTAGTGCCACGTGGCAACAATCTCCACCCTCCATCTCATCCGACGATTATCACTTCTTCTACTCATCCCTCACCCACCTACACTCATCCCTTTGCCCTAGGCTCCACCGCTGTCGCCGCCGAGGAGATTGCTAGAGCCGACGACCTCCTCCTCCTCTTTTAGAGGGGGAGGATTCTTGGGGAGGAGGAGGAGGAGGAGGTCATCGATTCTTGAGGAGACCTCCTCCTCCCCAAGAATCCTCCCCCACCAGAAGAAGAGGAGGAGAAGGAGGTCCCTCCTCTTCTAGAGGAGGAGGAGGCATAGGCGGCGGCGGCTAGGGCAAGGGGAGGAATGTAAATAGAAGAAGAAGTGATTATTGGTTGGATGAGATGAAGAGTGAAAATTGCTACCACGTAGCACTTGAGAGGAGGATTTTATGCACGTGAAAATTTTACCATTAAATTACTAACAAACGAACTAACGGAGAGAGATTATTTGAACAAAAGTATAGTGAAGGGAGATTTCGTGCACACTTAATAGTTTAGGTAATCTTTGCGCATATCGTTAAATGGGGTTCCGTGCAATTTACCCAAAACATAATTAACTCTTGAAAATACAAGTTGTAACTAATAAATGCTGCAAAATGTTTTTGCAACTAACCAAACAAATTTATTGTCTAAATATTGCAACCAGAATTACAGCATTTACACTTGTGGACAATCAAACGCCCTCTAGATAAATTGAGATTTTGCAAAAAAATCAAAATATTATTGAAGCTAAATATAAAAAAGCCAATATTCCTAACATCATCCATCAAAAATACCTTAGACTGCTTGTACTTACCCCCCTGTTTACAAAACCGAATCAAACTTACTATTTATTCAAAAGACTGATAAAAGTCCAATGTATATCATGCTCTACCAGAGAATTCTAACTGAATTTAAAAGACCTATTAATTCAAAAACACACGCAATATAGTAGCCAACATATGCGATGATTTGAAGTGAACATAAACGTTCCATCATAATTTTGATGAGTAAACAAAATTAAATCTGTACGGCTAAGACAATTGACAATGGTTTTGAGCTGAATCATTCAGACGCAGAAACCCAAACAATCCAATTCCAAGCGTGGCCTAATTAGAAATCATCACATACCAAACATGGATATCTATAAACAAATGACTCGGTAGCAAGCAATCGCATACATTAGATGATTAAAACAAGCATAACTCAATGCCTCATTTTCTCATAACTTATCAAATCCCAAGATTTTCCATCGGCAAAAATTTTATAATAGAAAATAAAAATAAGTTCAGAAAGAAACTGGAAAACTCCATCAGAATATATTTCTTGTCGGCATCTGATTCAGAAGACTGATTGGAAATTAGAATCAACAGATTTGGTCAAGGCCCCACATGTTGATGCTTAAGATGATTGGGATTTCTTGGCCTTGCTTGGAGCAATTTGAGTTTCAGGCTGGAAAGCAAATAAGCAAATGTTAATTACGATTATTGACAAGGATAATAGGTATAATAGCCACAACAAATACCAATAATAGAAAAGGTGATTATAGAAAAGGTCAAAGTTAAATATGAGCTGATACGATCAACCCATCACATAGAATGAGGTTAAATGCCGGCAAGAATATGGATAATAAAAGTAATATTGGAGACCAATGGGAAACAAGTACACAAATATAAAGACTATAAAAACAAAAACTTGAAAAGCTTAATATAAAAAATATATAATCAAACTAGGTAACCACACAATTATATCAGACTATGGATAAACAAAAAACACATCTAGAAAGGGTCAAAATAATTCACCTCTTTCTTGACAGGCTCTTCCTTCTCGGACAAAATCAATTCAATGTGGCAAGGCGAAGACATATAAGCTGCAAAAGAGATAATGAATCAGTTTTGAGAATCTTGGCATTAGTATTTACGTATATAACTACTTATATACTCACGGTTAATTCGTCCATGGGCACGATAAGTCCTGCGCCTCTGCTTTTGAGCTTGGTTCACCTGGATGTGTGAAATGTAGAGGGTATCAACATCCAGACCTTTCACCTGAAATCAAGAAACAAAATCAATACCAATGTAAAATAAAATAGTGCGAAAAAGGAAACAATATTAAACAAGTTCATACCTCTGCGTTGCTCTCGGCATTTTTTAGCAAATCCAAAATGAACCTAGCAGACTTTGCAGGCCAGCGACCTTGTCCATTGGGTTGGCGCCCTTTTGCTTGAGCTGTACGTCCTACACCACCACAATACCTTCGGAAAGGAATGGCTTGCTTGTGAGCAATTACATCTTCGAGGTACCTTTTAGCCTTAGCTAAAGGTAGCTTTCTAAGTGCATGAGCTGTCTCACGAGTATTCTGTTGCAATAGTAGATAATAGAATTTACATCAGATACAAGAACAGCATATGCTATCACATAGAAGGGCCAACACATAAATTAGCACCTACTTCAGTGGGCAGCACGTATTCCATTATGCAAAAGATAAGCAAACAAGTAAAACAACAAGGTTTTTTCAAAGCCTTAGTAACTTCAAACAAGGTTGATGTGTTTGCAACTTTGCACCAATTATGCTCATCAGAAGCACTTGGACCTATAGAAACAAAAATTGAGACATGTAACCTCTACAGTAAATTACTCACACTAGATCAGTTTTATTTGCTGGGCATGTCCATCTCTACAAGACCCCTGAATATGTCAAACAAGTGATGTCCATACTCTATCAATTGACTACGATTTTAAGAATAACCTACTACCCTTAAAATTGTAGTGCACACAAAGTGTCTGTGTCAATTCAAGAGTGATAAGTAGCCTTAAAACCAATGTAATTGAACATTTCCCATGAGAAGACAAGAATGACTTGATTCACAAGTTTATGGTTTCGCTCATAAAATTTCAATAGATGAGTGTTCCTCCACATTTCACAAAAATGATTCTAAAAAGAGTACTAAATCCCAGTTAAGAAAGCCAAATATGCAATACAAATTATTAAAATACCAATAACATAAAAAACCAACTACATACAAAATATAGAGAGAAGTAAAACAAAGCCAATCATGTAACAACATCAACCATAATTAACCTAAGATGCAAGAAAGTAAAAAATTTGAGAATTTCCACATCATTTGGTCTATATCAGGTACTAATGTGATGTACCAGTTCGTATCAATTTAGAAAGGTCACAGAAATTATTTAGCTATGGTTCTTTCCCTTTAGAAAGGTCACAAATTATTTAGCTATGACTCTTTCCCTTATCCTTCGAATTTCTTCATCTTAAACTAGTTAAAGTGCTATACTTGGTCAATTCTTCAATAGTAGACTGATAAATACCATAAAGATTTGCATATCTGGCGGGTATTGCAAACGTAGCATTCCAAAGATATAGTCTCAATGTCTCATCTAAGTATCATTTCAATATCATCCTAGTAAAAAATTTAACAAACTAGTAATCAACTGGTATTATAAAAAATGAATCTCATTTCTTTACAATATCAATTTCAAATGATTAGCAATAAACACGCCAGTATCATTCATTAGAATTCTATAGATCTTTGACCGTCATCTTCACAATTAATTTAAAGCCGAGTTTCATCACCATAACAAACTAAAAACAACTACCAGCAGTAATCCTGTGTGTATCTTTCAGGAATCTTACTACATGAAGCATGAACATTAATAAACTTGGTATAAAAAAGTTAGTTGTGAGCAAAATGAATCAGAACTAAGTCCTGACCATGGAATGCATATATAATGGCATCCATATGTATAATGAACAACTAAACATTGCAACAATAAAAGAACATCAAAGACAGATGAATACAACGCACCTTGAAGTGAACTCTTAACTCTCGGCCCATGGCCTTGGAGGCTGCAAAAAATAATGACTTCTTATCATTTATGGAAAACTCAAAGTTGCCAGTTTTTCGCCGATTGTACTTCCAGTCTTTGAAATCAAAAAAATGTATGAAATTGGAGTTCATTTTCCATAATTTTGGTGAACTCTAACTGTTTGGAAAAAAGGAGCATGTTCTCATGAATAATATATAAAAACTAATATCGTCAAAAACCAACAAAAAATCGGCATATTGGAGACAACCTAGAGGGGGCTTGTAGAAAGAAATCATAGTGGTAAAACAGAATCGGACCCGAAATGCAGATAAAATCTGAGAAGACTACAAGAATTCAACCCTATATCATTAGTTCATAAAACAATAGCTGGGAGCAAACAGAAAAAATTAGATAGAGAAGCTTACACTTGGTAGGATTGGTGGGCTCTCTCGAATACTTCACCTGATCGAAAAAAGAAACGAGTCATGACAGGAATCAATCCCAAATCCGACAAAGAAGATCAGAAGGGAAACAGCGGATTCTACCATGGTGACTGCAGGGCAATCGTTCACCTCTCCCTCTTCGCTCGTTCGTCTTGGTGGCAGAAAAGAGAAAAGAGCTCGCGGCTTCTTGAAACGAGGCGGCTCCATTATATGTGGGCGAAAAACCCTAATCTGAGCCCATTTGGTCCGTCCGGTTCATCACTAAACCGTGGCGGTCCGAATTTACGGACCGGTATTAGCATAATCAATTGGAGTCAAATTTTTAAAACTTGCAATTACTTTGGTTAGATAGGATTGTGTAGGACTGGGGATTGCATTCCAATTGGAACTAATTTATGGCGGTTAATTAATTAATCGAATCACAAAGTTTGGTTTAGGATTGTGATTCTACGATTTGATTTCAGTTATCGATTCACAAATAATTAGTAACCGAAACCGATTATAGATTTATTGTATTATATATATATATATATATAATTAAAAATATTTTATTTTTATTCTTCTAATTATGGTTTTTTGTTTAGCACTTGGTTAATCGTTTAATAATCGATTAGTTAATCATAACATATATATCTGAATTATTTAAGCTGGTTCGATTCATCGTTAGATATCCAACGATTAAACGATTTCAATTTCGGATAACAATATTAAACTCCCATCGGTTTCAATTTCGATTTTAGATAGTAATTTTGTTAACGATTTTGATTCCAATTATTCATAAAAATATAGTTAATCGAATCGTTGTCATCTCTAAGTAAAATAAGTTTGTCATGTCATTAATATGGCAAAATTGCATCCATTTTTTTTAAAATGTATTTGGTTTTTCAATTGAAATTTTTTAATCTTTCTGAAAATGAGCCCTGGCTAGCTAGGTTGTGCTTTTTAATAGTATTTTGTAAAATTAATGAGGATTATTCTGATGTGTAAGGTACAGGAGAGTTAAGCAAATAGAGTCTAGTCTTCCATCTCTTTATTTGTTTATTATAGCTGAAGAGATTCTATCTCATATTTTAAAAAGACTTTAAGGAGAATGAAATTTCAAATATTGTGATTAGGTATGTCAGAATTTCCTACTTATTGTTTCTAGATAACATTTAAAATTATTTAATGCCAAATCCAAAAGGTTGTAGGTCTCGAAAGCAGTCTTCAGACCTTTTTGCAAGCCTTATTAGATCTGTTTTTCTACTCTCTAAACAATATGCAATTTAATGAAGAAAAACACAATGAATGAGATCATATATAATCAAATAAATGTAACAAAATTTCTAATCCTTGATAATAAGGAAAAGATTGACTCATCGTGTACAATAACAAAAAAATAGATTATGCTTACAATGGAAATTAAGGAAATAAATATGAGTAATCAATCTTTTGAAAATATCATAACAAAGCATCAAGATAAAATTTGAATCTAACAATATTAGTAAACAAGCTCTAAATGAGTAACATCAGACCCTGCTGTTTTGAGGTAATGGGACAACACCATCAAAGAAATCTCCAAAGTATCCATGTGGCTCATGAACCAGCCTAGAGATTATATCTCTGAGAGTAACCACTCCCTCCAAATTCTCATCTTTGTCCACAACATATATCCTCTGTATCTTCTCCATGTCTAGCCTCAAAATGATGTCTTTAATTGTGTCATCTCTCATACATGTTGCAATGCTGTTCATCATTGGTGAGGTACCTTCTAGGGAATCTCTTACTTTGGTGATGAAGTCCTTGGCTGTGATGGATCTGTAATTAAATAGAAAGTCTATGGTAGTCAGAAATTATTTTCACATATTTTTGTCATGAATTCCTTGCAATATTGTGACATAATAACATTCTCCATTGCAAACTAATCTATCCTTCTTTTGCAACAAAAAATTATCCATCACAGAATTTTATCACTAAAACCTCTTGTTAATTAGGCTTAGTAGAAAAGTGATGTTAAATTAGAGTATTATCAAGCATCTATAACTATGACATTATGTGAAATAAATAAAAAATTTAATTTTTAAAAAATAATTAATGAAAATTTTTAACAAGTTTAAACCTGAAATTATCACATATTGAAGGTATTGTAAACAGATATTGGACATCTTTAATGCTAATAGTTCCTACTGCCTTTCTTCCACTCTCATCAACCACTGGAACTCCACCTACTCCTTTTCTTCTCATTAGCCTGAAAGCATTTATGACTGCTTCATCTTCTCTTACCTGCATTGCATGGCATATAATTATTTGGGCAAAGTAGTATCTAATTCATGAGTATAAACTATTTAATTATTAGGTCAACAGATGAAATAAATGATTTGAAAAAGAAACATGTATATATTCAACATATATATATGACAAAAATATTATGTCAGTAATGCACCTTTATAATTCTCTTAGGCTTCATGATTGGAAGTCCTAGCTCAAAGAGTTTTTTGGTCCCCCAATCTTCAAACCAATGGAGACCAACACATTCCGCAAGCATGTGGATTATAGAGGATTGAGTGATAACATTATCAATCTTCTCTTCACCAAGGTCCACCACAGGAAGGCTTTTCATCTTATATTTAGAGAGAAGCAGCAGCATAGTGAGAAAGGAATCCGATTTCTGCAATGCTAGAAATGGTGCCCAACGAAATGAACCCGAGATATCAGAAACCTGCACAAAGTTATAGAAAGCATAGTTATGGGTTTCTGAATTTTGAGAGACTAAAAGAACACATGCATGCAGTTACCTTTGTGTTTTTGTACAAGTCAGGAGTGAGTAGGTCAAGAAAGTTTGTGCCCACTGCAGTTGTTGCTTCGGACACTCTCGTGGGAATACTTTTGTCTTTGATCCCACCATTGGCTTCAAGAGCAGCGAGTGCAGTGCGATCGAGCCCAGATGGTGCTCTCTCCAATGTAACAACTGTGCCAATTTTTGCTGCTAATTTATCTGGATCTCCATTTGTTGTAATATAAGTGATATCCTTCTTCACATTCGCTCCATTTTCTATCTGAAAAAAGAAGTGGCAATGACAATGAAATGTATAGGTTTTCAAAAATTCGAACTCAATGAATAAACTATTATCAGATTACCTTATGCAAAAGCCACACAGCAATGCCGGCAAATTCTACAATGCCGATATATCTATCCATCCAACTTGCATCTTCCGGTGCCTCCACATTCCTCACTGGTGCACTCATAAGCTTGTGCTCAGAGAGAATTTTGACAGCATTGGCGAGGCTAGCATCAGAAGGTATCTCAACCACTGTAGGTGCCCCCAAAAAACAAATTACTACGTAGAATTTATACTAATTTATCCATTGCCATATATATAAACATACCCTCCGAGGACGGAGCTGCAGGAAATGCTGCAACCAAGACCATCTCAAAGCAAGAGTTGAGCTTCTCTGTAGGGGTAAGTTGTGGCTCTTGAATGTCCCACAAGTCCTCCACTCGATGACCCAACTCCGCCTCTGGGCTTGATTTGCTTGATCTGGTACTTGCTGGTGAATCCATTAACTTATCCCAATAATTTTCCTAGCTCTCTTCTTCTCCTTGTGTTTGTTCTTTCACCGAGCGAGTCTCTTTAACTATATATGTTCAGTCATCTTTATTTAGAAAGAGAAAGAGTTTTAGCGGGTAATTGCTTCAAGTGAGGAAATCCTTTGTCGCAAAGTATACAAGTGGGAGGAAACCCGCGAGTCTCGATCTGTCGTTGATTTAGTTCAACCTCGTTTTACCACAAAAGAATTCTTGCATATTATTTGACGATTTTTTCGTTCAATTCCTCCCAGTTTTCAGAGCAAATTTCCAAATCTATGATGTGAATGGATAAAATTTTCAAATCCACAATGACAAATTTAAAATTCTCAAATTCATAACTTACTTTGTAAAATACCTAGAATATTATCAGAAATAAGTTTCTCTCTATTTTAAGTGATTAAAACTGAAATATATTTTTTATTATTATTAGAAAGTAGAGCACAAGTTAGCTTAATTTGATACATGTAATTACTGTTTTATTCAGGTCAATTAGTTAGATAACTAGTCTGTATAGCTTTAAATAAAGTCGTACAGGACTAACTAATGTGAAGGGGCTTTTTTTGTCATTTTACATTTCAAATATGTAAGCGCATAAATAGCGCAAATTCAATTATGAGAAGTAGCTTTTTGTATTTTTTTTTTACCCAATTTCAATAAAGAAAAGTATTCTTTTTCTGCTCTGAGCTTCTCCAGTTTCCGATCTCTGCTGGGAAACTCTCTTCATGATATCAGAGCAGGAGATTTGATTTGCAAAGAAGTCTTCGTTGATCGCTGATTGCTTGATCAAAGAAGTAGAACAATGGCGAGAAATCGAAGATCGGGTGCTGCGAGATCTGCGGCTACGGAATCTGCAAACAACTTTGAAAGAGGATCATCCTCAGAGATTTCTGAAATAGATGACAACCCGTACATATTACAAGGTAACGATAACCCTGGAATGTCTTTGGTTTCCTTCCAATTGACTAGGCATGAAAATTATATGGCATGGAAGCAGTCGACTCTAATCGCCCTATCTGCAAAAAATAAGATCGGCTTCATCAATGGATCAATTGAAGCTCCAAATCCAACTTCACCACTCTATAGAACTTGGCAGAGATGCAATGACATGGTGCGATCATGGATTCTTCAGTCGATCGCACCAGCATTGAACTCCAATGTAATGTATTCAACCACGGCAACCAAAATGTGGAAGGATCTTGAGGGTAGATTTGGGAGGAGCAATGAACCTCGCGTCTTCGAAATTAAAACCCTAATCTGCACTACAAGACAGGGAAATATGACCACTGCCGATTACTACACCAAATTGAAAGCTCTTTGGGATGAGCTGAACATTGTGGAAGCAGGTTCATGATGTGGCTGCGAAATTGACATTCAGAATAGGGAAAAGGACATACTCCAACATTTTCTGATGGGTCTGAATGAAACCTATGTTCAAGTCAGAGGACAGCTACTATTAATGAGGCCTCTACCAGACATCACACAAGCATATTCCTTGTTGGAACATGAGGAGAAATAGAGAGTTGTTGGACTGAACTCAGGAACAAATGTGGAAAGCATAGCATTGAACATCACTCACCAAAGTCAGGGGAACAATAAAAATTGGAAACCACCCATGTTTCAACAAAATTCAGGTAATCAGACCTGGAAGTACTGAGACTACTGCTCGAGGCTAGGCCATACTAAGAAAACATGTTACAAGCTTCATGGGTTCCCTCCTAGACACAAGTATTTCAAGGGGAAGTAGAAAAGTGGTGAACCATCATGGAGAAGCAAGCAATCAAATCAGGTTCAAAAGGAAAATGTTGAACACCAAGATGAGCTGAAGAAAAATTTAGATTTGCCAATTGGTTCAGATGGTATACTGAACAAGTTCACTGATGAACAGCTAAATGAATTGTACAATATGCTGAAATCTAAATGTGGGGTAAGCCATCAGCTAAACATGGCAGGTACATCTTACTCATTAGCTGCTTATGATACTTATTGTTTAACTTCTTGTATTTAATCCAATTCATCGATTGTAGATAGTGGTGCTACTGACCACATTGCTTCAAACTCCATTTCACTAGACAATAGAATTGAGCCAATCACCAATGACAAAGTATGCCTACCCAATAGAACCACTATACCTATTGATCACCTAGGAACAACATATGTCAATAGTAACATCCAACTTCCAAACACTCTACATGACCTGCATCCAAGTTTAATTTAATATATGTGAGTAAACTCACGAAAGAACTCGATCAACTGTTCCATCATTTTTAACTCAGATAACTTCCTCATCCAAGACCCCATTTCGAAGAAAATCCTAGGGAGTGGTAGAGAAGAGAATGGTCTGTACCTGATAAATGGAGCACCTAATCTGGAGTGTAGGGCATCCTCAAGTTCAAAAGTTTGTTTAGCTGTTGTAGATACTGCCACATTATGGCATATGAGACTAGGTCATGTTTCCATTAGTAGAATGAAAACTTTGTCAAGTCAATTTCTTGAGTTGAGAAATGTTTCAGAGTTGTTTTGTAACATTTGCCCTTTGGCAAAACAATGTAGACTTCCTTTTCCACAAAGCATGAATAAAGCAAAATTCTCTTTTGACATGTTGCATTGTAATGTTTGGGGTCCACATAAAACACCTACCTATAATGGAGAATCTTACTTCTTAACCTTGGTGGATGATTTCTCTAGAAGTTGTTGGACCTATCTTTTCTCTCACAAATCTCAAGTACCCAATCTGCTTATTGAATTCACCACTTTGATACAAACACAATTTTCTAAAGCCATTAAAGTTATTCGGACTCATAATGGCACTGAATTCTTCAATTCTATCTTGAGAAACTTTCTTATCAAAAATGGCATATCTCACCAAAGCTCATGCATTGAAACTCCTCAACAAAATGCCATAGCTAGTGGAAAGGAAGCATAGACATCTCCTTGAGATAGCTAGAAGCTTGAAATTCCAATCTCAGCTTCCTTTGAAATTTTGGGAGGATTGCATCCTCACGGCTACCTACTTGATAAATAGGTTGCCTACTCCACTTCTTGATAACAAATCCCCATATGAACTTCTATATGAATGCAAACCAAATGTCTCTCATCTTAGGGTGTTTGGTTGTCTCTGTTATGCGAGCACTATCAAATAAGGTAGATCAAAGTTTGATCCAAGAGCCAAAAAGTGTATATTCATTGGGTACCCCTATAGCAAAAAGGGATACAAAATCTTTGAAATCGAAATCGAAAACATCTCCATTTCTAGGGATGTTGTGTTTGTGGAAAATATATTCCCTTTTCAGCCTAAACCTACACAAGAAACCATATTCCTTATACTTGTGAATGAGAATTCATGTTTCGCTCCTTGTTCCACTGCCAATTCAACTTCAAATAAGCTTAGCAACCATCAAGAAATTTCCTCAATTCCATTCCCTTCTATGTCCAACATTGGAAACCAGCCTTATGAATCATCCACTGAGTTTAAGGGGCAGAGTAATTCATCCCGTGAAGAAAAAAGGGGGAGTGAAACAAACCAAGTTCAAGAGCCAGTCCAAAACCTAGAAACAAGTGAGTATCAGGCAGTGAGAAGAAGCCGTAGAATTCCAAAAAAAACTACAAAACTATCAGTGTGACGTATCTCTTATGTACACACAAACTAAGGGAACTCTTCAAAGCAAAACTACACCCTATCCTATCAACAAGTACTTAAACCCGTCCAATGTACCAAAAGAACACCAAAGTTTTCTAACCTATATGGATGCAAAACATGACCCAGAAATCTATGCCGAAGCTATTTGCAATCCTATTTGAGTGAAATCCATGCAAGTTGAGCTCAAAGTATTAGAAGAAAACAATACATTTGGGAACATTGTAGATTGCCTCGTGGTAAGAAACTCATTGGATGTAAGTGGGTTTATAGAACAAAGTTTAATCCTGATGGAAGCATTGAAAAGCACAAATCAAGATTAGTGGCAAAGGGTTTCACACAAGTAGAGGGAGTAAACTACTTTGAGACGTTTGCACTCGTATCTAAGATGGCCACAATCAGGACTTTGATAGCTCTTGCAACAGCTGAAAATTGGAAATTGCACCAGTTAGATATAAATAATGCATATCTACATGGTGACTTAGATGAAGATGTGTACATGATTAAGCCACCTGGGTATGGAAAAGAAAATGATGGCAAGGTGTGTAAGCTACTAAAATCCATTTATGGCCTAAAGCAGGCCGACAAGCTGTGGTTTACAAAACTCTCCTCAAGCATCAAGTCACTTGGATATACTCAAAGCATTGCAGATGCTTGCATGTTTATAAAGAAGTCTGTCAAGGGTGTGACTGTTATACTAGTCTATGTTGATGACATGATTATAACAGGGACAGATGAACAAGAGATCAAAAGTTAGTGTAAAAGATTTTCTAAATAATCAATTTAAAATCAAGGATTTGAAAAGATTGACATATTTTTTGGGTTTGGAAATCCATATAACAAATGAAGGAGTGCACATCAATCAATAGAAATATGTAAAAGATTTATTGATTGAGATGGACTTGCAAGATTGTAGGCCAAAAGATACTCCCCTACAAGTTAACAGTAAGTTCAATGGCGAGGAAACTGAAATTGATAAGTATTTTAGAGATGCTCTTGCATATAAAAGGTTGATAGGCAAGTTATTTACTTATATAACTTCAACAAGGCCATACATTGCGTTCAGTGTACAATCATTGAGCCAGTTCACTAATCAACCAAAGGAATCACACTACAAAGCAGTCATCCGAGTCCTCAAATATCTCAAGAAGGAGCCCAGCTTTGGTCTTTTTTATCCAGCAAATAAAATTTAAACAGTAACAGGGTACTGTGATGCAGATTGGGGGAGTTGTCAAATGAGTAGAAGATCCATAACATGGTATGTTGTGAAGCTAGGTGCATCAACTATCACCTGGAAATGCAAAAAATAGGCGACAATGAGTAAGTCTAGTGCGGAAAGTGAGCTTAGATCACTCTCGAGTGCTGCTGCAGAACTTGTTTGGATAACACATTTACTATCTGTTTTAGGCATCATAGTTAAAATGTCGGTTACTCTTTACAGTGACAATCAAAGTGCTCTTCACATCACCGTTAATCCCGTTTTCCACGAGAGAACAAAGCACATTGAGGTAGACTGTTACTATGTACGAGAAAGATTCTTGGAATGAACCATATATTAAACCAACATACATCCTTGGAAAGGAGCAACCTGCAGACTTGTTCACCAAAAGCACTACCGATTCAATAGCATTGGTATCTGATTTCCAAGTTGGGTACGGTGAAGTCCTTCTCCAACTCCAACTTGAGGGGGAGTATTGGAAAGTAGAGCACAAGTTAGCTTAATTTGATACATGAAATTACTACTTTATTCATGTCAATTAGTTAGATAACTAGTCTGTATAGCTTTAAATAAAGCCGCACGGAACTAACTAATGTGAAGGGGCTTTTTTGTCATTTTACATTTCAAATCTATGAGCACATAAATAGCGCGTGTTCAATTATGAGAATTAGCTTTTTTATTTTTCTTTTACCCAGTTTCAATAAAGAAAAGTATTCTTTTTCAGCTCCGAGCTTCTCCAGTTCCCGATCTCTGCCAGAACTCTGCCGGGAAACTCTCTTCAAATTATGCATTACATGAATCTATTATTAGCTATTTGTATTTTAGTTTTTTCTAATATATGAATACTTTCCAGTGACTTAAAAAATTAAGAACTCTTGCTTGTTTCGGGGCTACGTCTTACTTTGCTGCAGCTGCAACTGCTGTTGGCTAATCCCCTACCTTGTTCTCTGTTTTCTTTTGTTCAATTCTCAAATGAATACAAGATTATTTCCGGAAAAAAGGAAAGCTTCTGCTTCAAACAATCGATCAAATAGAGGGCAGCTGAAAGAAACAGAGGTATACAAAATCCATGGAATTAAAAATAGCATCTACTTTCTCAGCTCATAGCTAGCTTTTAGTTACATATATAAAAAATGGAAAAACTCTGCTAATTAATTAAGACCGGAGGAGGCTGCGGACGATCTCCGCCTCGGCGCTGCTGCCGTCCATCGTCGCGATGAGGGAAGAGAGGCGGCCGCTGAGATCGTCCACGTCCCGGTTCAAGCTCCTGATGTAATTGCACGTCTCTTTCAGCATCTTCGCAGCCGACGCCTGCCCCCCGCATCAATTACATGTTTCATTTTCAATTTACATGGATAATATTTGTGGGGGAAAAATAAATAATTATTACTCGACGGGCGCCTCGTTGACGAGTCTCGGGAAGGAGCGAGTGCAGCCTGGAGATGAGCTTACTGAGCTCTTCCTCCTCCGACGCTCTTGCCCTCCTGCTCGACATCTCTCGATCGGTGGCTATATATATCTTGAAGTAGTAGCTGCAGTGAGTGTTGCAGGTGGGAGAAGAGGAAGAAGAAGAAGTGGTTTGTGAGAGCAGAGTAGAGATGGGAGGAGGAGATTATATTTATAAATGGTGGATTAGGGAGATAGATAGATTGCAATTGTACTATTGAGGTGGGCATGCATGTTTCGATCCTGTCCCTCCATATCTGTTCGCGAAGGCCCTCTCATATATTTTGAAAATAAATTGACATGATTCAGAGAAGAACGAGTTAATTAGTTTGGTTTTCTCAAGAATATAATGAGTCTTTCTCTGTTTGGAATTTTATAATATATAGCAAGGAGAATTTGCTGCACATTTTCAAATATTGTTTTAGCAAACTTATTTATGTGGGATCATGTGACCAAGAGATACAAGACATTGCCCTACATATGTCTGCATGGATTTCTAATCTGCACAAACACATGCAACTATGCAAGTGAGACAACAGCCCTCCATATATACACACACCCAACAAGACCACATGCATGCACTTCTAACTATTATAATAATTTGTCATATTAATCACCACCTTATCCAACACATGTACAATTGACAGCCATGTAGGGATACAATTATATGTGTATTATGTGCATCATCTCGTCTGTGTACTACTGTACTACTTCCATGCATGTTCTTAGAAAAAGAACTTTTCGATCACGTACGTGCCTTGTGAGCACACAAAAAGACATAAGTAGTGTTGTGTGGAAAATGCAACAGGATGTTAACATTTAAAATTGTCAAAGTCAATCATATATCTTGTTGTTCAACAATTCATCACAAGTCGCTTGATGAATATAGAGCTAAATCAAATTAAGTTAGACTAGATGGGATGCACCATTGCATTGCATGGGATGTTTCCTGGTCCTTGTGGCGGACACGTGATCGTGTCTTCACGGAATTACATCGAGACTTAAAAAGAGGAAGAAAGAAATACCCACACGGCATGATGCCGGGAGACGACTGTGTTGCGGGACCCACCTACGTCTACCGACTCCTGAGTACTTCTGCTCTACGTCAATTGATTTATTTTTTAAATAAAATATTATATATATAAAAAGAAGATATGATTTCATAATAAGAAAATTACACTACTAGAAATTGAGTTTTCAGCAACGGCTATCAGCAACGGCCGCTCAAGCCGTTGCTATTTGCAACGACATTCTTACGGCCGCTCGAGTCGTTGCAGATATGTTGTATCTGCAACGGCTTTCTAACGGACACGTGAGTCGTTGCTGATGATTTTAATTATCAGCAACGACTTTCTAACGGACAAGTGAGCCGTCGCTGATGATTACTTATTAACAACGGCTTTCTAACGGGCGAGTGAGCTGTTACTGATAAGTTTATATAGGGCACGCAGTCGCGCCCTACCCTTCTTCCTCCCGCTGCTGCTGCCGCCGCCTCCTGCTCCCGCCTCTCGTCGCCGCTGCCGACGCCGACGACGCCTCTTCCTCCTCTCGCTGCTGCCGACTTTTTCAGGTATGCCTCGCCGGCCGACCGTCTCTTCTCATTGCGGCCGGCGGGAAATCCGACCGAAACCCTAGAAATAGGGTTTCGACCGGCGGCGGTCGGCCGATGGCCGCCGCCGGACCTTGTACAGTGGCCGGACAGTGTGTCCGACCACTGTACGCCGGCGCCGGAGTCCACCTGACTCCGGCGCCGAGAATTTGTAGATTAATAAAAAAATTTATTGTTTTATAATTGTTAATTAATTATTTAGATTAATTGTTTAATTTGTTAGATTAATTATTAGGGTTTAGATTAATTTCGGAATTGTCCACTTCGGACGCGCGCCGGAATCATCCACTTCTGACGCGCGCCGGAATCGTCCACTTCGGACGCGCGCCGAAATTGTCCAATATGGACTCGAACTGTCTCAAAATATTTAGAAAATAATCATGCATCCGACGAGTTCATATGTTTCACGTACGCATCGACGAGTCGAATATGATTTAGCAAAACCTTAGATCCGTTTGGGGATTGTATGTTCGTGTAAAAGAAATAGATGATCTTTTATACGACGTACAATTCTTGAATTGTCCCCGATTGGACAATTTGGGAATATAGTTATTTGTACTGCACTTACGTTTTTATTTTAACTGTTAACTAATTATTCTAAATTTCGGCAACATCTCTCTTGTTCTCCAATACGCGCCCAGATGATATGCGTATTCGGAGAACTGTAGGGAGATGCTGCCGAAATTTAGAATAATTAGTTAACAGTTAAAATAAAAACGTAAGTGAGGTACAAATAACATAAATCCCGAATGGAATAGGACAATCTCACCTAAAGACATTAACCAAAGAAATTGTCATTGATTGACAGAATCATGTCGGCTGATCGAAGTTGGATGTACCGACGTCTTGATCGTGGAGCTTTAACAAATGAGTTTCGATTAGGCGTAACGTACTTCCTAAATTTCGCCTATTCGAATCGGAATTTCGTTAGCATGGGTGATCAAATCCGATGTCCGTGCCGCATTTGTTCAAATGGTCGATTTTTGGATCGGGAGACTGTCACTCTGCATCTATATACCAAAGGATTTGCACCAAGATATTTTCTATGGACTTGTCACGGGGAGTCACGCGAAGTCGGGACGTCGAGCAATCCTGTCGTTCAGACATATGGTGAATCTTCCTCTGCTGGTGCTTCTTCATCCAGTCAATCTAATCCCTATAGAACTATGATACTTGATAGTCTTGGGGGTCAATTCCACCTGAATGATAATGTTGATCGGCCAGTTCTTCAGACATCAGTCCCACCAGATACTACAGCGGTTGATATCACAGAAGTACAAACTGCGGTAGAGATTGAATTACCGAATAAAGAAGCTGCAGAATTTTACGAGATGTTGAAAGCTGCCGATGAACCTTTGTATGAGAATTGTCCTAAATACACTAGGTTTTCAGCAATGACACAACTCTTAAACATCAAGGCCGATTGTAATATCAGCGGAGTTGCGTATGATCGGATTGCTGGATTGATTAATGGAATGCTGCCTACTGATAACAAGTTTGAGCCAACTTTTTATAAGACTAAAAAGCTAATGAGAAAATTGGGGCTTGAGTACGAAAAAATACACGCGTGCCAAAATAACTGCATTTTATATTATAAAGAAAATGTGCAGTTGGATAAATGCCCTGTATGTCAGCATCCTCGTTACAAGGAGAAGAAATTGGTCCGACAGAAAAATATCCCGTTTAAGGTGCTTCGGTATTTTCCACTAACACCGAAACTTCAAAGATTATTCATGTCGGAAAAGACAGCCCCCTACATGAGTTGGCATGCAAGAAGTTGTGATGATACAGTAATGACTCATCCATTTGACAGTGAAAGCATGGAAACATTTGGATACATGTTATCCTTCATTTGCTAGGGATACTAGAAATATCAGATTGGGATTGTGCACAGATGGTTTTAATCCGTTTGGATATTCTGCAACTCCTTATTCAGTTTGGCCAGTGCTGCTGACAGTTTATAATTTGCCACTGTCAATGTGCATGAAAGATGAATTTATTTATCTTTCGATGATTATTCCAGGTCCTAAGGGTTCGCGAAAAAAATTTGACATATTTCTCAGACCCTTGATAGATGAATTGAAAACATTGTGGACTAAGGGAGCTGTCACTTATGATTGTCATCGGAAGCAAAACTTCAATTTAAAGGCCGCGGTCTTGTGGACAATCAATGATTTCCCGGCGTACGACATGTTGTCGGGTTGGAGCACTCACGACCGACTCTCTTGTCCGTATTGTATGGAACACTCTAAATCAATCAGTCTTTAGAACGGACGAAAAATCTCATTCTTTGATTGTCATCGTCGATTCTTACCGGTTAATCATCAGTATCGAAGGAATCGTAATAAATTTACTAAGGGCAGAGTCGAAAGAGATGAGCCACCACCGATGTTGTCTGGTGAACAAATGTTAGCACGTGTTTCAGCACTTCCAGATATAGTATTTGGTCGCAATGAAAGAGTGTCAGGTTTTGGCCAAACACATAACTGGGTGAAAAAAAGTATCTTTTGGGAATTGCCCTATTGGAGTTCATTATTGATTCAACATAATTTAGATGTCATGCACATTGAAAAAAATGTGTTTGATAATATTTTCAACACTTTGATGGATATTTCCGGAAAAACTAAAGATAATGTCAAAGCCCGACATGATATGAAAATACTTTGTAAAAGACCAGAGTTAGAGTTACAAGAGGTCAACGGACGATATCTGAAACCGAAGGCCCCATATGTGTTAAATAAACAACAGATCAAAGATGTTTGTCAATGGGTAAAAGAACTCAGATTACCCGATGGATATGCTTCAAACTTATCTCGATGTGTGAACGTCGATGATTGCAAAATATCAGGGATGAAGAGCCATGATTGTCATGTATTCATGCAGAGATTACTTCCGATCGCATTTCGAGATCTTCTACCTGATAATATTTGGGGTCCGTTGACTGAATTAAGTATGTTTTTTAGAAACATCCGTGCAAATGTCCTTCGAGTCGAAGATATGTCAACACTTGAAAATAATATTATTGAAATCATATGCAAGCTGGAGCAGTTTTTCCCTCCTGCATTTTTTGACTCGATGGAGCATCTACCGATACACTTGGCATACGAGGCACGAGTTGGTGGCCCCGTTCAATATCGGTGGATGTACTTATTTGAAAGATACATGAATCGTCTGAAGAAAAAAGTAAAGAACACCGCAGCTGTTGAAGGATCAATATCTGAATCATATATCATCCAATAAATTTCAACATTCTGCTCATTTTACTCCAATTTGAAGGATGCAGACACAACATCAATTCAATTAGAAGTTGAATATGCTGATGATGACGATCATGAAATTGAGGAAGCTGGAGATGAAGAAGATGAAGAAGAGGAAGAAGAGAAAGAATTCGAAGACTATTATTCAGATGATGAGGAATAATGGTAAAGTATATATTTTATTAAATATATCTCTACTATTTATACAATAATCTGATTATATGTCTGTTCGACAGATATGTCTGGTCGTGGTTATCGACGCAGGAGAGCTTCGGAGTCTCCGATCGGTGAGACTCCAGCACTTACTCATGCTGCTGATCCTCCTGTTGATGATCCTCATGCCGATGATACTGCCGAGGCTAGTACATCCAGACGCAGGCGGCCACGCGGGCTGAACAGGTGGCAGCCTCCACCAGCCACAGAGTCACGTAGATTGATTAGCGTGATTGAGGAGCGGTAATATATCATGAATTATGAATCATTACAAATTCATTATATCATAATATAATATTAAAATTTATTTTTGTTGTTCAGGTTCGAGCAAGAAGAAGTGCCGAGGAGCATTTCTTCTACTATTCGACGATACATGCACGGGGCATGGCCTACGTGGTCTCACGTGCCTAGCGAGCACGTCGACATGTTATGGCGCGAGTTTGAGGCACGTATTATTATTATTTTTACATGCATGATGATTAATATTGGTACTGATATTATTATTTTGCAGGCTCGCTATACATGGGCCGAGGACCAAAGGCTCTTCATTTACGCTGCCTGGAGGCTATTTCCCGGGCAAGGTACAACGGGCAGCTGGGGCAGGCTCGGTCCCAGGCGATGACCCGAGCTGGGACCACTAACATCGCGGAGACTCGGGGATACGGCCCCGATTGGATTACTCCGGATATATGGGACCAGCTCGTGGGAATATGGTCGACGGATCGATGGCAGGAGGTTTCTCGGAATGCGGCTAGAAATCGCATGTCGGGGGGAGCAGCGCGTCACACCGGCGGCTCTGTTGCATTTGCAGTGCACGCGAACCGTATGGTAAGTATATCTTTTAATTATATATTTTATTTATTACTATGTGTACTAATTAATGTATTTGTTTTGTAAATGTAGACGACGGTGTCGGATGACGGGACTGTCCAGCGACCCTCCCCGATGACGGTGTTTGAGCGGACTCACCGTCGAGCACATGGGACGGGGGAGTACATCGACAACCGTGCTGCATACATTGTGGTAATTATATATTTGTTTAAATTATTCATTATATATTTATAATTTAAGTTTTATGATAAATATTAAACAAAAAATCAAACTCGAGTAGGAGACCTACAACCAGACGGTGGTGCAGCACGGGGGTACCCCCGAGGACTTTGACGCAACATCGTTGGTCGAGGCCGCAGGTGGCTGGGACCATGGCCGCGTATATGGCTTCGCAGATAGTGGTCATGCGCGAGCCGTGCTAGGGCCACTTGGGGCACCGACCCCTCCGGTCGCTGGTGAGCGGCCGTCCACCTCTAGATCCAGTTATGATCATAGTAGCAGAATAAAGACTCAAGAGGAGACGGTCGCGCGTCAGAGTCAGATGATGGCGGAGATGCATGCTATGCTACGCAACATGTCAGGTCATCCCGAAGCAGGCATCTCTTCGGCATCATCTAATCCATCGTCCTCGAGTCAGTCCACGCCGGTGTACACTCAAGCACTCCAGACCCCGCCATATGATCCAGGCCATCCTCCATCGTCATCGTGAGATTTTTTTTATATTGACTTTGTTATTGAGATATTGAACTTGTTTAACTTATTTTGTTTGGATATTGATACTTTAATTTTGCATTTGAATTGTTTTTATACTATCGTGGATAATTATCAATATAAATATAATTATTTTGATGTATATCTTGGTGTGTTTGTGATGTGTGAATGAATGTGTGTATGAGTGTATGGGTGTGTGAGTTATGTATCAGATAATGTATCAATGTATCAATGGAAATTTTAAATTTTAAATTTTTTCGTTACCAGGTTCACATCATCAGCAACGTCTTTCCCACGGCCGTCCGTGGGAAAGCCGTTGCTAAAAGTTTATCGAAAGTCGTTGCTGATGACCTACAACAACGGCTTAGCGACGAGCTTTTACTAACGACATTGCTACGGACTCAGCGGTCGTTGCTATTAATGTTATCAGCAACGGCTCCGTGTCCGTGGCAAAACCGTTGCTGATAATATTTTTAGCAACGGCCCGAGCGGCCGTTGCGGATCCGTCGCTAAGTTATCAGCAACGCGAGTTTCTGTCACGGCTCTATTGCAACGGTTGGGCCGTTGCTGATTCTCTTCAGCAACGGTTCATCAACGGCATCAGCCGTTGCTGATGCCCATTCTTCTAGTAGTGTTAGTTACAAACTCATGGAGAAATGGCAATATTTGTTGATATTCAGATTGCATTAACTACCTCATAATGTTTATTCATCTCATGATGTGCATAATCTAAGTTTGAGTTATATATGTATATTTTCTAGAGCTAATGATAGTGATTAAGTTGAGTTTTAGTTTATCCACCTACAAAATTTCTTGGTTCATGCATTTTTTTTTTCGGCCACATAACTTTCAAAAGTTTTTAAATAATTATAAAGGTTTATGTTATTTTCAAAACATAAGTTTGAGTCTAAATGATGAGCTTCAAATCAGATGGTAAGCTCTAATCCATGAAATGAAGAAGGAAAAAGGGTGAGAGGTAGAAGCAACCAGATTCACTTAATAAAATAAATCGCCATAAGTGAAAATCAGTTGTGTTGATTCGTCGCGCTCAAGGATGAACGATAATAATCGAGGGGGTTTTCGCCACTAAACAATTGGATCATGTATAGCAGGGGCGGCACAAGAGATGTTGTGGTCTAAAACGAAATCTTAAGATGAAACATTTCATTTATTCAATAAAATTAATATAAATTTTTATGTAACTTTTTTTTCTAACTATTTGAGATGAAAGTTATTAATTAAATCTATGTAATCAATTTTGCCTAATATTTCTTTCTCTACTTGGCGGGCCGACGAGAGACGAGAGCGAGTTGGGACTCAAACCATGAGACAAAAGGCAGAGAGGGAGAAGATGCGTGTTTGAGAAGGTCAGGCATTGATGTAAAAATAAGATTTTATATGGACCAATGGAGTATTTCATTGGTGCCTTGGAGCCCCACGGAGATGGAGAAGACGAAGAGTCTGAACTCCAATTTTGTTCGTGTTAGATCTGAAATAGTTTTTATTTGTGTACAAAGGATGGGCCCTGAGTAGGAAGTCAATGAGTCAAAGAGAAAATCGATTTTATTTGCTTGTAGGGAGGAGGCGGGAGGATGTGAGAGATTGAGAATACCAAGGCTTGATGTTGATCCATCAATTTGGAAGAATGCAAGTCTTAATATTGATCCATCAATTTGGGGTCTAAGTCAATAGCCTTTTAGGCCTAATGGAGGGGTCGGCCCTAATGTTTAGATAAAAACGATAGGAAAATGCACAAAAGCGGATTTCATTTTTAATATTTGATTGCATAAACTTATCATAGAATAGCTTATATAATGTGCTTTCTAAAATTTGGAGAAAAGTCTCAATTACCACTTTGATGATAATCTGGATTACCAAGACAATTCACATTACATGCACAAGTGAGACACCAAACAAGATAATGTGATGGGTCCATGTAATTTAAAGATAAAATTATCAGCAATCTGGATGGATTGTCTCATACCAAACATCTCCTTACACTATGTTTGGATAAAATTGAGTAAAGAATTTGGAGGAGTTTGGAGGGGGAGGGGTTTGGAGGGGTTTTAAAAATCTTGTTTGGTTAGACTTCATAAGGGGTTTGGATGGGTTTGGAGGGGTTTTATAATAAATCGATTTTTGTAATTGGACCATTATGCCCCCATTTATAATAATAATAATAATAATTTAAATAAATGCACTCATATCACAATAATAAAGCACTAAACTAAATATAAGCTTTTACCATTGTCAGTTCTGAAAATGAATAATGTCATACAATGCATTAAGAAATAAAAATATATGCATATCGCACAAGATTAAAATACTTAACATCTAAGCATATCACAATCACACTTAAGCATACTTAATAAAAATTTTGTTTTCAATCCCAAAATATGACTACAAAAATTAATATCGAGCAAATTAATGATCAGACGACGAAGGACCGAACATCATTTCCATGACTGCCTTTTGCTTCTCTGGTGGACAACCAAGTACTCCCCTTAACATCTCAGGATGTTTGAGAAGATAAATATAAGCTTGAGTAATACTTTGAGGTGCAATTCTTATTTTCTCCAAAAGAGAGTAAACTTCATCCTCCTTTATAGGGAGACGTTGATAAGCATCCTTCAGAATCTCATTCCCTTCCCTTATCGCCACATTCCCATCTCTGATTGCCTCAGTAACACTGTCTATTGCATCTGCAATGACTATGACTTCCTTATCTTCTTTCCATTTCTTAGCTTTTTTTGTCTTTGAACAATTTGCACTGTGTGGAGAAACATGAGTACGAGAGTGCATCTCTTGTTCCAAAAATTCTGCATTCTCCTCTACCATATTCTCAAAAGGGTCAATAGTCACTTCTTTTTCAACAACCAAACGATCGATTCCTTCTATAGTATCATCAAAAACTTCTTCGGTCATAGAGGATTGTCGCTTTTTCATCTCTTTTGTTGTTTCGGCATGTTCTCCAGTGGCTCTGTCCCTCCCATATAGGATCACCATCTTATCATAGTTTGGGACAAACTTGGTCATCCATTCTTTAGCTTGGGGGTGTGCCTATCAATATTTAGAGGGGGAAAATTAGAAAACGACACATAATATTTGCTTATTTAATTTTATTAAGAAATAACCTTCATAAATTTTATAAAATAATATCAACATACCTCAACTAATTTCTCCCACACTTCAGGTTCTGCGCTCCACATATTGGTATTGCGATCCCAAGCAAACTCACTTAATCCATTCTTGAAAAAATCATAGCACTTTGCGAAATTTGCTTTTAGGATCTTCCAACGATTTTTGATATGCTCTTTGCTTAAATTCTTGTTAAGCTTGGAATTTAGCTCTTTCATTATATTATCATATGCAAATGTCGTGAATGTTCCATTCACTCTATTTCCCATATTGTGCTGATACAAAAATGCATCAACCAACATGTCATCCATAGTAGGAGTCCAAGCCTCTCGACCTTCTTTCCTTGAATTTTCTCCCGCATTCTTTCGCTTTGACATGCTTGATTTAAACACATTATTAGGAAATTAAATTTATAATTATCATATATATGATATAAAAAATAATGCAAGACAACAATTAATAAGTAACCACGTGATACAACATATAGCATGGTAGCAACATTACTGAAATTAAAAATATCATTACAAGTTACTAATATTTATTATATACAATCACAACATATAACCATTCCACACCATTGAAATGAATTTAAAAAGTACATGCATAACAAGTTTTTAATAAATCTCATATACAATTACAACACATAATCATTCCACATGTCTGCAGCTATGCCATCTCTTATAATTTCTCCTTGTATTTCATCTTCACGATCAATCCTAGTAACATGACTCTCATTTTGAAGTTGATTTTGATTTTCAAGTTCGGCATCTACCTCAGCAACAAGTTCATCATATGGTTCCGCACCCCTTAGATAGTTATGCAAAATACAACACGCCAACACTATAATTTTTTGGGCTTGAACTCTATAAGTTGGTTCTGTTGTACTTGCGATGATTGAGAACCTTTTTTTTAAAACCCCAAATGCTCGTTCAATTGCATTACGCAAAGATGCATGTCGTAGATTGAACAACTCTTGAGCAGTCTGTGGTGGATTTCTTGAATATTCTTTCAAGTAATAGCGCACTCCTCTATAAGGTGCGATTAACCCAGAAGATAGCTGGAATCCAGCATCGACAAGATAAAATTTATCGATCCAAAAATATCATCACATGTCACTATTAATTAATTAAGAAATAATATTTGATATTAATAATGAAGCTCCATTTTTTATTACCTTTAGGAATTTTAAGATTATCTTCCCTAGTCAATGCATCTTTCAATATCCTCGAGTCTGATGCAGTGCCTTCCCAACCAGGAAGGACATAAGTAAACTTCAAGTCAAAATCGCATGCAGCGAAGACATTCAGGGTGGGCCAATCTTTTCTTCCACGATATTTAGGAGCATCTGCAATAGATACTTTTACACGTACATGTGTTCCATCAATTGCTCCGACACAATCCTGAAATAAATTATATGTTAATATTTATTAAGTTGACAAAATAACAACATGATTAATATGGTGAACAACTGAATTCACCTTAAAATACGGGTATAATCGACTGTTGTTGAGAATTTGTGGTGGTACTTGTGAACCATCTTGTTGTTTAAGGAGCTTGTCTTCAAGTTCAATTATTGATTTCAATACACTATGGAAATGGTGACTTGTAGTTTCACCGGACCTTCGAAACCAAAATTGAACCACGCGGTTCCTAACATTGTGTGTTAGTATATTAAGTGTTTTTAAAACTTGATCTTCTATGGTTGCACGTCGTGTTGGTTTTAAGCCACCATCTTTTTCCAATATATAGCATAAGTCTAGAAATGCTTTAGGCCTCATTCGTATTATTTTGTAGCCTTCACTACTTCCAATAATTTTACCTATGATCTCCTCACGTATCATTTCTCTTTCAGAACTCATATTACTACTGGTAAGTCGTCTCTTCGAGCGCATTAAAAAAAACCACTTAGCAACCAAACATATAATTTGCACCACCGCTCTCGCACACGATTCTCTCCATGCTATTACTCTCTTTTTAAATGATACAACTGTTGTTTCTAAGTTTTGAGCATCCATCTATCATTGAAGAATTTATATGTTATTATTCAAAAAAATATGAATATATAAGAGACATGATTGAATACATAAATTGTTCACTACAATCCAAAAACATCATAGAACATGAGAGCACACTTCAATTAATAAAATATATTCAATGTATCATCAAATAATGAAGAGAAAAAAATATGCATCCTATAAAAAAATTAATGATAACATCAAACAATACTTTAGTCCTATTTCCTAAGAATGATAATTTTTTAATTGAGAAGATAATTCATTGTATTATTCAATGGATAATACAAGGTATTATCAAATAATGATAAATGAAAAAATTACAATTTAATCCAACAAAAAAACCCAGTAAAAGCAATTATTTATGAAAAGTGAACAGAGAGAATCTCTGGTTGAAGGACGATTCACGGGATTATCCATTGGATAATCTAGTGAATCATCAAATAATAGTAATTATTTGCTGCGATTTTTGATTTTAGTGGACAATACACTGTATTATCCGGTGGATAATACAGTGTCTCGTCAGAGAATAAAATTACAGTAATTTATCATCATAAACATAAACATACCTGCCTGAGTAGGGAAGAGGAAGAACACGCAGCACTCAATGAAAAAAACCTGAAAAGTGGCGTCTAGGGTTTTTTATTTTTGTTTGAGGGATAAATAAGTAATTTATCATCATTATTACTCAAAACCTTCTAAAACCCCCCAAAATGGGAGGGTTTCGAAATGAGTGTTTGGAGGGGTTTGAAACACCTCCAAATCCCTCCAAAACCTTCCTTCCACCTCCAAAAAAAATTATCCAAACAAGGGGTTTTAAACCCCTCCAAAACCCTCCCCCTCCAAACCCCTCATAAACCTTCCAAACCCCTCAATCCAAATACAGTGTAAGAGTAATTAAAAGTTAAGCTAACTATTTCCTAGGCATTAGGAAAGAGAACTATTTAGGAAAATAGAAAAGTACTTAATGATAGCTATTTCCTAGGCATAGAAAAGAGAACTATCTAGGAAAATAGAAAAATACTTAATGAAAGATACAAAGATTTTCAAACATCAATTACTAGTCTCCTTTGTTTATTTCAAGGGCAGCGCATAGAAAATTCGGCCAAAACACAATTGGTCTTCATTGGGACATCCAATTAGCTCATTTCGGGTGTTTTATCACCTAAACTCGTGTACTCAAGCACATAGACGGGCTATAGGGAATAAATAATAATTATCTATACAATATATGTAATTATTAAAATTAATTTAATAATTTAATAATTATATTCTTATGTAATATTATAAATATTTAAGGAGAATGTTGGAAAATGCCATGGGAATAACATTCATGGGTGAAGGTAAGAAATGATATTCTCGAGGAATAGTATTCATTATTTATTTCCTATGGCCCACCTATTTCTTGTCAATAAATTGTAATCAAACAAGGGAATAAGTGAGACTGTCACACCCCAAACCCGATATGACCGGCCAGAGTACGCCACGTACCCCGAAGTCTAATCCAAATCAAACCACATATACAATCAAACCCGACCTAAACATTTAATAACATTTCAAAGATCTATAAAAACATTTATTTTCAAAAGCCCAAACCACCAACTCAATAAATAGTTAAATGTTCAAGTCGATTTCAAAACTTTAATTACTAAACAAAGACACATCAAAATAACATAAATGCGAAAACATAGTAAACCGAGTCTACATGACTCAAACGATACAAAAAACAACATGACTCGACTCGGTATCTCCCTCGACCACGACATATCACGAGACCCGCTGTCCCTGTTGCCACCAGCCGCGCTACTGCACAACAATACCTCTCTGATCTTGCTCAAGTGTTGAAAAATAACAACATAAGAGGGGTAAGTCCAACTAGGACTTAGTGAGTAGATCAGTCCCTAATCCACCACATACAACATTATCAAATAAAACACATAAGAAAAATGAAGCATAATTCAAGTGCATTTATTTAAGGATAAAAGGCAAAAATCCCCCCCCCTCCCCAAACTTTAGCCTAATTAGCAAAAGACCCCGTCAACTTTAAAAACCTGCAAAAAAATCTCATAGACTATTGAAAAACTAGCAAAAATCCCATGCAATTATCTCTCAATTAACTTTATAACTAAAAGCATAGTTTTTTTTTTGCATTACAATCAAAGTTCGTAGGGTTTTTTTTTCATAGCACTGCAAGTTGAGAGAGATAATTTAAAAAATATTTTTATATATTTTTAAAAATATATTAAATATGACATGGCAAAAGAGTAAACGTGGACGAATGAAGTGTCGACACGTGGTGTTGAGGTAGAATTTCGTTAAAAAGTTAATAGAGATATAACGCCATGGGCATTTTTGCTAATTTTTCAATAGTCCATGGGGTTTTTTTAATATATTTTTAAAGTTCGTGAGGAGTTTTTTTGCTAATTAGGCTAAAGATCGTGGGCCTTTTTGCCCTTTACCATTTATTTCATTAGTAGAGCAATCTTCCTAGACATCATATAGCAACCTGCAAAAAATATGCCACCAAGTATAAAATATAAATATGCTCAATGCAACAATCCACATGCTCGCCTGGACCCGTCGGTCCTCATAGCCACATATGGTAGGTAGTCAATGTGGCCTCCGATCTACCACTCAGCTAGTGTCGTCTCTTTGGGGTATGCTCTCCCCTCACCAACACAGCTCTTCTGATCCGTCTATTTGGGGGCATACATTCCCCTCACCGGTCGAGTCTCCGGACTATCTCTTTGGGGTATGATCTCCCCTCACCGGCTGAACTTCTGGAATAAGGCCAACACTATCTCTTTGGAGCATACCCTCTCCTCACCAGCGGGACTTCCGAGAAATACAACAAACACATCATACACACACATATATAAGTAAAGTGCATAACTCAACACATGTATATCAGAGATATGCTAGGGACATACCTCGGCCTCCACATCCCCATGTCATACATCATACTCACATGTATATATAAAACAATGCTCATGCTCATAAACAACCAACATAAAAAGTAACCATGAATAAACATAATTTCACAGCGCATCACATGCATCATAACATAATAAATAAAGAACATCTCACCACGCATATATCCACAAGTATATGTACTAATTATAGAGAGCATATACTTGTGGATATATGCTAGAACAATTTAAGCTATAGCGATAGCGATAATATCAATAGGGAACTTTATGCAAGGTACTAATTGTAGAGAGCATCTATGATGAACCACCAACCTCTTTTATGACTCTGATCACACCTCCAAGGGCGGGCACTTAATCCACTCACCTCTTTAGAAGAATCGGAGAGGAAGAAGAAGGTAAGGATCCTCCTACGATCAACGTTGACAAACTCGTGGAAATCCGGCTCCAATCGGCTCCCTCCCTCTTGCGTCACCTCTCTCATCTATCCTCGGGTGGAGTGCGGCTAAACCTGTAGCTGTACGTCCCAGGTGGCTTTTTAACCCGTCATAACTCCGATTCGAGTTTCGCTTGAACCTATAGACTTATCTCGAGACTCTCTATCATAATAGCATGCTAAATCACAGAAATAAGGTAAATATATTTTTCTTAATATTTTTCTATATTTAATGCTTACCCGAATTCAATCCCACGGCTCTACGCCAATCCACGCTAACTCGAGCCACAGTCCCCTGCTTAAGAATAAAATATTATTATTAGGATTTTAGGCATTACAATTTTCTTTCCCTTAAAAAAAATTCGTCCTCGAATTTTGAGATAAAGAAAAAGAAGCTCACCTCGGCATCAAAAAAGTACGGGTACTTCTCTCTCATATCCTGCTCGACCTCCCAAGTGGCCTCCTGCCTTGAATGACGCTCCTAACGAACCTTCACAAATGGGACCTCTTTGGACCTCAGCTTCCTCATCTGCTTGTCTAGGATCTCTACCGACTGCTCCTCATAAGAAATGGTCAGATTAACCTCCACCGCAACAACATCTAGGATATGAGACTCATCCTGAACATACCGCTTAAGCATGGATACATGGAAAACAGGATCCACCCAATCCATTCTAGGCGATAGAGCCAACTCATAAGCAATCACTCCTCTGCGCCGCAAGATAGGGAAGGGCCCGATGAATCTGGGGCTCAACTTTTCCTTCCTCCAAAAACGCACAACCCCCTTCATAGGGGACACCTTCAGGAAAACTGAATCCCCTTCTTGAAACTCCACGTCACAGGCTATACCATCAGCATACATCTTCTGACGACTCTGAGATGCTAGAAGTCGTTCCTTGATCAACTTTACTTTCTCAACAACGTCATGAACCAAGTCTAGCCCAGCATCTGAGACTCATCGGTCTCAAACCAGCCTACCGACGACCTACACATGCGCCCGTACAAAGCCTCAAATGGGGCCATGCCAATACTACTATGATGGCTGTTATTATTGGCAAACTCTACCAAGGATAAGTGTCTCTCCTAACTACCCTCTAGGTCCATCACGCATGCCCTCAGCATGTCCTCAAGTGTCTGGATGGTCCTCTCTAACTGTCCATCCGTCTAAGAATGAAAAGCGATACTGAACCGCACATGCGTACCCAGAGCTTCCTGAAAATGACTATCAAAATCGAGCGATGAACTATGTGCCTCGATCGGATATGATCATCACTGGGATCCCATGGTAAACCACAATACGGTCAAGAAACAATCGCGCATACTACTCAGTAGAGAAAGTGGTATTCACTTGTATGAAGTGTGCTGATTTGGTCAAGTGATCCACCACCACCCAGATAGAATCATTTCATTTCTCTGACCTCGGTAATTCGATAACAAAATCCATGGTAATTTTCTCCCATTTCCATTCTGACACCTCAAGGTTCTGCAACAATCCTGCGGGTCTCAAGTGTTCGGCCTTTACCTACTGGCAAACCAAACATTTAGATACGAACTTTGCCACCTCTCGCTTCATCCCTTTCCACCAGTAGTGCTGCCTCAGATCTCGGTACATCTTGGTAGCCCCCGAATGCATAGTATAAGTGGAGCAGTGGGCCACCTCTAGTACCCGCTTACGGACCTCTGCCATGTCTGGTATCACAATCATGTCTCTGTATCTGAGAATCCCCTTGGAGTCCACCCTGAAACCCTCTACATCACCTCTCACAGCCATATCTTTTGTCAGAGAACAAAAACCATCCTCACCCTGAGCCATTCGTAGCATATCAACCAAAGTGGACTGTACACGCATGTGTGCCACCAATCCACCAAAATCAGCCATAGATAACAAGTCCCCTGGATCTAGGCTCACCGCCAGCTCTCTGGCCAAGGATCTTCTACTCATGGCCAAGTGGGCTAAGCTATCCATCGACTTCTTGCTCAATGCATCTGCCATTACATTTGCCTTTCCCGAGTGATACTGAATATTGCAGTCATAATCTTTCAACAACTCAAGTCATCTCTGCTGCCTCAAGTTTAGATTATTCTGCGAAAGCAGGTATTGAAGGCTCTTGTGATTTGTGAAAATGTCACATGCCTCCCCATACAAGTAGTGACGCCACAGCTTTAAGGTAAAGACTATGACCGCCAACTCTAAATCATGAGTCAGATAGTTCTTCTCATGGGTTTTCAACTGCCTGGATGTGTATGCGATCACCCTGTCGTGCTGCATCAGTACACACCCCAGTCCGACCCCAGAAGCATCATAATAAACTACAATCCTTCCAACCCCGACGGTAGTGCCAGTGCAGGAGCGGTAGTCAAGCGGTCATTGAGCTTCTGAAAGCTCTCCTCGCATTTATCATCTCAGATAAACTTTACTTTCTTCTGAGTTAGGCGTGTGAGTGGAGCAACAATCTTAAAAAAATTCTCTAAGAACTTTCTGTAGTAACCAGCTAACTCTAAGAAGCTGCAGATCTCGGTCACGCTAGTCGACCTCTCCTAATTCTGAACTGCCTCAATCTTTGTAGGGTCGATTTTTACACCATCCCGTGATACAATATGCCCCGGGAATCCCACACTAGTCAACCAGAACTCACACTTTGAAAACTTTGCAAAGAGTTGGTGCTGCCTAAGGGTCTCTAGAACTACCCTCAAGTGCTCCTTGAGCTCCGCCTCGCTCCGCCTCGCTCCTGGAATATACTAGAATGTCATCAATGAAGACTATGACGAATCTGTCCAGAAAGTCCTTGAACACCCGGTTCATTAGCTCCATGAAGGCTACCAGGGCATTAGTAAGCCCAAATGACATGATCAGGAACTCATAGTATCCATACCGCATCCTGAAAGTAGTCTTCTGAATATCCTGATCATTGATTCTCAATTAGTGATACCCTGATCGTAGATCAATCTTTGAGAACCACTGAGCCCCGTGCAACTGATCGAATAAGTCATCAATCTTGGAAAGCGGGTATCAATTTTTGATCGTCATCTTATTGAGTTGCCGGTAATCAATACACATATGCATGTATCTATCTTTCTTTTTCACGAACAACACCGACGCCCCCCAGGGTGAGACACTTGGGCGAATGAACCCAATGTCTAACAGCTCCTACAACTGTACTTTAAGCTCCCTCGGCTCGGCGGGTGCCATTCGGTATGGGGGAATCGATATAGGCTTTACCCCCGGCTGTAGATCAATATAGAACTCGATCTCCTGCACAAGTGGTAGTCCCGGTAACTCCTCAGGAAATACGTCTGGGAAGTCCATGACAATTGGTGTACTCTCTATGCTGCTGGCCAAGCCCTCGTCGATAACATCTGTAGAGATAAAAGCCAAGAAGGGAAGTCACCCACCATCAACTTACGCGCATAGAGAGCAGAGATTACCCTGATAAAGTCCCCTCTCCCATCATCCTAAAAGGTAATGGTTGTAATTCTTGGCTTGCAAAATGTGACTACCTTTGTTCTGCAATTGAGTGACACATAATGGGCTAATAGCCAGTCAATGCCTAGAATCATATCCAACTCTAGGGTTGGTAATAGCATCAGCTCCACTTTCATATCGTGCCCACCTATGGAAATTTCACAGTCCCTGAAGACCATCTTAGCAACGACAATACTGCATGTAAGTGTAGACACTACTAATGGTTCAACTAACTAACTTTTGTCCTTTCCCAACCTCGATGCCAGCAACTCAAATATGAACGAATGTGTAGCACCTGGATCAAATAGTGCATAGGCAGGTGATGTACTAACTGAAATGATACATGTTACCACTGCATTGGACGCCTCCGCTCCCTCATGAGTCAATGCAAAGACGCGAGCAGGTGGCCTCCCTGGGCCCGTCGTGCAATGTTGCCCCGTCTCTTGAGTTCGAGTCCACTGCGCCACTAAAGCTGTCGACATAGGAGCTCTCCCTCTGGGTGGTACTGTTGCTTGTCCGCTTGCATGGCAGTCCCTCCTGATGTGGCATGGCTGGCCACGCCCAAAATAGGTACTCAGACCGTAGCAAGCTCTTGTACGACCTCTGAAATTTCCATGTCCCTGGTTCTGCGGGCGCATTATCCCGGTGCCGGCACACTCAGACTGGGTGCGCCTGTCCTCCGGACGGTGCTACTTGAACTTTTTCTAGGCTAATCAATCTTGTCGGTCGGTAGGTACTATATCTTCCTTTCGCATCGCCTCATCTACCACTTGAACAAAGGTAGTGTCCTCGGTGTAGTGTATCAGTCTGCCAATCTGTACCCTCAGACTCTCCACGAACTGCCTCACCCGGTCCATCCCAGTCACCACCAGGGATGGATGATAACAGGACAATCATGTGAACTCGATCTCATACTTCGACACCGTCATGGTGCTCGTTTGACGAAGCTGCTCGAACTCCCTAGCCCGCCTTTCACGGACATTCTTGGGTAGGTACTTTTCAATGATAGTAGTCCAGAATTCTTCCCACGTAGGGGCTGGTGCATGAGTCCCCTTACGTGCTCTCCACAACTGGTGCCACTCTTTCGTTGGGCCCTTAAGTTGCAGCCCAACTATGTCTGCCATCGTCTCAGAGGAACACTCTAAGACCGAGCATAACTTTGTACAGTCATTTAGGAATGTCGTCACATCCACTGCATGATTTGTGCCTATGAATACTAGCGGCTTCAACTTTACAAAGTCCATATAGAACGAGCTGCATACCACTGGCTCTCGCTGATCCTCCTCCCCGTATCCAGACTGAACTGGCTCCACTAGCTCGGTTGTTGTGGGTGCCGCTGGTGGTATAGGTGGGGTTCATTGCTAGCTCCCGCTCCTTACGAAGCTCCTCTCGCTCCCTACAGAACTCCTCCCGTTCTCTACGAAATTTGTCCCGTTCTATGCGAAGCTCCTCGGTTAGCTACGCCACCTAGGTCTCTAGTGGTATAACTCTGGGATCTTGCACTGTCTCCTCCTGAGCCACCTGGCTGGTAGCACGACCTCTACCTCGGCCGCGGCCTCGTCTGCCAGCGGAGTTACTTCCGCTTCCACTCATCACAACATCATCAGGTGCCTCCATTTCTCTCAATAAAAAAGCAAGTGCTACACAATTTTAATATATGAGCAAACAACTTAATCAAAATACGTACCATCGCTGGTGCACAGGTTCAGCTGTCGATCTCGTGACTAGGACATACCATATGTGAACACGCTAGCAATGCCCTCATACGATACCCATTATCCTATTGCCGTACCCGCTCCAATATCACATTGTCACACCCCAAACTTGGTATGACCGGCCAAGGTACGCCACGTACCCTGAAGTTTAACCCAAATCAAACCACATATACAATCAAACTAGACCTAAACATTTAATAACATTTCAAAGATTTATAAAAGACATTTATTTTTAAAAACCCAAACCACCAACTCAATAAATAATTAAATGTTCAAGTTGATTTCAAAACGTTAATTACTAAACAAAGACACCTCAAAATAACATAAATGCGAAAACATAGTAAACCGAGTCTACATGACTCAAACGACACGAAAAGCAACATGACTCGACTCAGTATCTCCTCAACCACGACATGTCACGAGACCCGCTGTCCTACCGCTACCAGCCATGCTACAACACCCCAGTACCTCTCTGATCTCGCCCAGGTGCTGAAAAACAACAACATAAGAGGGGGTAAGTCCAACTAGGACTTAGTGAGTAGATCAGTCCCCAATCCACCACATCCAATATTATCAAATAAAACACATATTTAAGTAAGAAAAATGAATCATAATTCAGGTGCATTTATTTAATTAGCAGAGCAATCTTCCTAGACATAATATAGCAACCTGCAGAAAATATGCCACCAAGTATAAAATATAAATATGCTCAATGCAACAATCTACATGCTCGTCCGGACCCATCAATCCTCATAGCCACATAGGGTAGGTAGTCGATGTGGCCTCTGATCTACCACCCAACCAGTGTCGTCTCTTTGGGGTATGCTCTTCCCTCACCGACACGACTCTTTCGATCCGTCTCTTTGGGGCATACGTTTTCCTCACCGGTCGGGTCTTCGAACTGTCTCTTTAGGGTATGATCTTCCCTCACCAGTAGGATTTTTGGAATAAGATCAACACTGTCTCTTTGGGGTATACCCTCCCCTCACCAACGGGACTTCCGGGAAATGCAACAAGCACATCATACATACATATATATAAGTAAAGTGTATAACTCAACACATGTATATCAGAGATATGTTTAGGACATACCTCGACCTCCACATCGTACTCACATGTATATATAAAACAATGCTCATGCCTTATAAACAACCAACATAAAAAGTAACCATGAATAAACATAATTTCACAGCAGTGCACCACATACATCATAACATAATAAATAAGGAATATCTCACCACACATATATCCACAAGTATATGTCACCGACAAATAAATAGAAAATTTTTTAGAGAGGATTCCTGTTTTAGAAGGAATGGACCTGAACCAAACCCTTGCTGTTGAATTTGATCCTATGATTCCTGAAGCCCCTACTCCACAAAAGAAAGGATTCTCACCTAGTCATGACAATGCTACCTCATTCCTGAAGAAGTTGTCAAGTCAACCTGACCCGAAGAGAAGTTCTAAAAGAAAGATGTATGTGAAGTCTGTTGTATGAAATGACACACTAGAGGAGGGAGGGTGAATAATGTGTTTACTAATTCTTATTGCATAATTCTGATTTTAATCATTTTCTTAGACTACTTAGATAATTCACGATTGAATAACTTAATGCGGAAGTGATAAATGATAAAACAATAAATACATACTATTCACCCCCCTCTAGTGTGCCATTTCACACAACAATTGGTATCAGAGCTTTCCATGTGATCTTTGGACTCGTCCAATACGTCTTTGGTGCATACGTCAAACTTCAAGATATTCCACGACGAACCCAAGCGTGATGATCAATGTCCTTCCGATTTTTCAATTTCATTCGATTTATTCGATCAAGGACATCGAACGCTAACCGATATGAAATCTGAAAGATTTCTCAATGAAATATTAGTTCCATGTTTGTTATCATCAAAACCGAGATTAAGACTAAGGTTGAAAACCTTAAGCCAACAATCCCCCCTTTTTTTATGATGACAAACATCCTTAAGAAAATATATCATTCAAGCATAAAAGATATCAACCATGGGATTTCTCCCTCTATCAACATGCATATCTATATTATAGAATTCCCCATATCTATATGCATGGATTCCCTATATTTTCCTCCCCTTTATCTATAATTTCTCCCTCTTTACCTATAATTTTCTTCCCCTTTTGACATCAATAAAAAATGGCAAGAAAGGTCAATCTAGTCAAAGTTGAGACTCTAAAGATTATTTTTCATGAAACATGAAAATCTCAACCAAAGGGATGGAAAATAAGTATTTAATATGAAACAAAATCATACATGATACGTTCAAAACTAAATCCGAATTCAAAATTAAATTATGTATGTTCTCAAGAATGGTGTGAATGATATTAGAAATGCAATTAAAATTGTATGCATGAGTTTGCATTTGAAGTTTTTGAAGAAAAATCAAAGTATCGAAAAAATGAGTGTTTCAAGTAAATGATACTTTGTGTTTTCTAAATCCAACTTCAAAATTCCATTATAAAAGTTCACTTTGCTAAATAGTTTGAAATTCATTTTAAATAGAATCAAGTGATACCAAAATGAATTTTAAGAGATCACAAGTGAAATAAAGAAAATTAAAAATGAGAACTCTAAGCTTACTTTCCAAAGATCACATGGAAAGCTCTAATACCAATTGTTGTGTGAAATGACACACTAGAGGGGGGGGTGAATAGTATGTATTTATTGCTTTATCATTTATCGCTTCCGCATTAAGTTATTCAATCGTGAATTGTCTAAGTAATCGGAAAATCGAAAGGAAATTGATTGTCGCGCTCATGTTCGTCTTGTAATATCTCGAAGTTCGACGTATGCACCAAAGACGTATTGGACGAGTCCAAAGATCACATGGAAAGCTTTGATACCAATTATTGTGTGAAATGGCACACTAGAGGAGGGAGGGTGAATAGTGTGTTTACTAATTCTTATTGCCTAATTCTGATTTTAATCATTTTCTTAGACTACTTAGATAATTCACGATTGAATAACTTAATGCAGAAGTGATAAATGATAAAACAATAAATACATACTATTCACCCCCCCTCTAGTGTGCCATTTCACACAACAATTGGTATCAGAGCTTTCCATGTGATCTTTGGACTCGTCCAATACGTCTTTGGTCCATACGTCGAACTTCGATATATTCCACGACGAACTCGAGCGCGACGATCAATGTCTTTTTGATTTTCTAATTTCTTCTGATTTATACGATCGAGGACATCGAACGCTAATCGATATGAAATCTGAAAAATTTCTCAATGAAATATTAGTTCCATATTTGTTATCATCAAATTTGAGATTAAGACTAAGATTGAAAACCTTAAGCTAACAAAGTCAAACCTTCTGTCTGGAGAAATTGTCAATCTGGAGACTCATTCAGACAATGAGCCACTGTTACACAGGGCTACTGAATTAAGAAAGTCAAAGAAGAGAAAACACAATCCTGAAGTATCAAGAGAACATAAAACTGTTGCTTCTCCTGAACAGAGAAAGTCTTCTACCTCCAAGAAGAAACATTCTAAGTTAGGAAAGAAAGCTGAGAAGAAAACCGCAGTCAGCAAAGTTCATAAAAAATTGCTCTCTAATGATCTTTTTCCTTTATAGAAGATACTACCGTCAGGAGGTATAATTTCTCAAAGATTACTTAATTTAGAATAAATTTCCTTGAAGTGCAAACCTATTCTAGAAATTCTTAAAATAAGAAATTTGTTTGGTTCTTACAAGACTATTAATTAGTTTTTACTGCAAACAAAATATCATAATAATATATAATTATGTTTTAAGTTATTAAAGTATATATTTTTTTTATCTAGTTCATTAAAATATTTTATTTTTTTTGTTTGACCCATTTTTAGTCTATGTCAGCATTCTATGTTGACACTTAACATCAAAAATTAACGAAAAATTAACGGAGGGATCAAACGAAAATAAAAATAATTTTTGAAAGATTAAATAATTTTTTTTTAAAAATAAGAGATTAAACAAAAAAAATATAATATTTTGAAAGATCACAAAAATAATTAAGCTTAAAATGTTTCTCTTGTTTTTTTAAACCATGTACAGAAAGCACAGAAGACTTCTCGTCTCTCCTTCCCCGACTCACCTCTTCTCTTTTACTCTTATTTGAATCGAATAGAGTTTAATCCCAAAAGAAACAAATATCTTGATTCCAAATTGCACCTTTAAGATTTTGTAACAAGTATGGTGGCGGAGTCCGCGACGGGGTCGGCGGCTACGACGGAGAAGAAAGCAAAGGCGAATCCATCAGAAAAAGGCGTGATGGAGTTTGAGTTCTGCGAGGTGTGCAGGCGGAACCACGACCAAGGGCGCCGCCATAAGTACTTACCAGCCCATGCCCGCGCCCTCGCCACTCTCCTCGCTGGTTTCCACCGCAAGCTCTCCAATCTCCGATTCTTCCTCCGCAATCCTTCCCCTCTCCGTCCCGAGCACGCTGCCCTCAACTGTCTCTGGTGCGTCTTTTGCAGTTGCGACCTCCGCGAGGATGGCAGCACCTTCGCCTTGTAAAAGCCCTTCTCTCCTCCTCCCCCTATGCTTTCCTCCAGTAACTTCTAGGGTTTCTGATCTGACCCTGGTTGCTATTTGTACAAATTAAATCCTTTTCTGCAATATTTTTTAACCTTCAAACGATGTACATTTGCAGTTGTAACGCGATCAATCATCTTGCGAGCTCGGAGCATTTGAGGAACCTGAACGATTTTCTGAGGAAGCACGGTGGAGGGATGAACCGGGTCGATTCCTTTAGGGTTTCTGAGGTGGATTTCCTAAAGGTGATTACCTCTTTCTCATTGAGATCTCAGTAGAAGACAATCTTGATTTCGTCTTTGGCGTAGGGGTTTATAAAATTTAATCTTATGTTGCTATCTGTATCTTTAGCAATGCAGTTCTCATGATTTATTAAAGTTATATCTACTTGGAACTAGACTTTGTGGTACCTTTTATCTGTTTCCTCAACTGTAAATTGATTGTAATTTTGTCTGGTTGATGCAATTGCAGTGGGAGAAGGGCTGTGAAACTCTGAATGATGCAGCATTTTCATATTGTGATAGGTCTATTGGACCATCACCTGGCTCATCAAAAGATATCCAACACACACTTACCTCTAGCTATATGGAAAATTTTGAAGAAAATTCTATCAATTCTTTAATTCCAAAAATTTCTCATTCTGTTTTGCCTTTACAAAGTCTTACCAATGAGAATTATAAGGAACACTATCCAGAAATTAGCGGTTTCCCAATTGGTGGCTCCATTCGGTGTGCAGCTACTTCCTCTTCAATGGGCATGGAGGGGCATGTTGGCCTTAATGGTACCGGAGTCTTTGGAAGTGTTTCGAGGCAATTATCAGGTTATATCTCTTAGCGTTTAAGGATGCCATTCCTCTTTTCTTTGCATACTTGAAATTTGGTTGCATCTTGCCTAGAATATGTTTGATCTTCAATGAATATTTGATTACTTCAGATAGGCAGTCCACATCTCATGTCAGCAATGTGAAAAGCTTAATTGGTTGGTTTCCAAGCAATGCAACTGTAAGTTTTTATATTATATCTTCTGGTTAGTTGTCTTTCTCCTTCTTTTTATGTTCCAAATTATTTCATTTTCGTTAAAAATAAGTGCTTAACTGGAATGTGATCAAAGTTTTTTACATGGATCTTCAGTTCCCTTCTTTTTGATCTTGATGGTCAGAAAAGAACTTCAATTGGTATTCTAACAAGCATTCAATTTTCCTTTTAAATATAAAACCAATGATGTACTTGATAATATTTCATATTGGTTATTTTTTCTTTAGTTCGATGAGTTATCTGTAATTAACAGAATTATTCAACAATGCTGGCTCAGAAGAGCATTTTTTATCCATCCAAACACATTTGAATTTGTTCACCAACACTGTTTTTTGGACTTTTCTGAAATACACATTTTGGTTTATATCTCAAATGCATGTTTTTTGAAGGCAACAAAACCGTGCTCAACTCACTCTTCTGGATAACAATCTTTTACATTCTTAATCTTCCCAAGCTTAGAGTTTTAGAATTGATTTTCTTTGACATATAACTGAAATGATTCTCAAGTTATTAGTTTCCTATCGGGTACATACATTAGCAACTCTAAAAAGAAGTTTAGATACAATCTGATAAGTCTATATCCAAAATGTTTTCAAATGAACCCTAAATATATATTTCGATGTCATTTGGTATAACTGAAGTTCTTTCCTCCATTCATTGCATGGTCATGTCATACTACCATTTAGTCTCTAGAATCTAATTAGTTCCAGCCTAGTACTTAGTCACTAGTTCCATCCCTAGTGCTTTATCAATATTAGGTGGTTGGGGCTAGAAGTTCATTTTTGTAAATCATAATCATTTCTTGTCATTACTAACACGAAAAATAACACCTGCCCCATGAACATAACATGGTTAACCCATTTAATATTTTTTTATACAAATAATGTAATTTATATCTTTTACTTGTATTGAGATAGTGAAGGAAAAAATAATTTTTTTATATAAGTTAAAGATAACATTTTTTTTAAAAGCAAGATCAATAGCAAGTATGACTTGAGCAAAATATATCATCCATTTTAGAATAAATATTGAGAACATGTTAATGTGACTAGATCCTACAAGATTAATTTGTTTTATAAAATCATTAAAAAACATGTCGTAGACATGCCATGAATGGGTTAAGCATCTCAACCCATTTATGATACGAATTTGTTGTGTCATAAATAGGTAATCCATTTATGAAAGCATGTTTGCATGTTCACATGAGTTTGCTTTCATGTTTTTCTCGTGTAAATGGGTTTTGTCAAGTTTTCTCAGCCCTATCCTATATGTATATATTATTTTTATCATACAGTTCTATCTATTAACATTTTCTAATTTAAGGCCCAAGCTTTAAGGAGCCAAGGTCCTGAATTGCTTGTGATTTTTTCTCAAGTGCTTGCTTAAGCAAAGCAAATATTTACTCTTACCTTTCAGAAAATGCAAAAATATATCCAAGGCAAAATATGAATTTTATATCATTATGATGGAAAATAATTACTATAACAGCATCTTAATCAACAAAAAAATAATTTACTGCTAAATGAAAATTAAGAAAAGAAACAAAATAGTCTAAATCAAGAACTATTGATCATTAAGAATTGTTGCATTATTGTCATCATATCCATGTTTTCATCTCCATATTCTTCAATATCTTGCTTGTTCAATCCTTTCCATGTGCACAGCTATAGTTGTTTCACTAGTCACTGCAGCACGCCATTGATCTCATTGTGTAGCCTTCATAAGTAATTAAGTATATTGTAATAGTTTGGATAATTTTTTGAAACATATCATTGGAAGTACTTTGTATTCTTTACTTCGCAGGAATTCAATTTGTATCCTTAATTTCTTAGGTTTTCCTATCGTGGTAGTTGTTTCTCATGATTTTACCATTCAGGTTCCATCGTTCAGTTCAGTGTAGGATTCCTCAACATTTTCCTTTACATTATTTTCTACACACATTCGATAATTTTTGTCATGGTTTAAAATCTTTGGTATCAATTCGTGTCTGCACTCAGGCCAATCAAGTATAGGCCAGCTTAATGATGAGCTGTTTAGACAAACCCCACTTGTTTGTCTCATATCCTCAAGACCTATTTACTTGAAAAAATAAAAGATGTTAATTTTAAGTTCCAAGTTGAACTCGACCGAGTTTAATGAAATAAGACAAGAGCAAACGTTATCTCGAAATGTTGTTTCGTAGTGAAGCCACCTATATTAAGGAATTATTGAAGTCAAAAAGACCATTTGGAAATATATGATGCATTTATGCAAACTCTCTGTTAAAATTACACATGGTACTTCAAAGCCAACAAGTTTCCAAGTAATTATATAATATCAGTGATCTAATTATTGAAGATCACGATATGATCTAATGATTGAAGATCATGGTTTAAAATATCATAATGGGTGGTATAATCGGTAATTATCAATTTTTAAGAAACCAATGTGAGTACATGTAGGTTTTGCCAGTATAGAGTGCATCAGGTGGTACAAGGCTTGTAATGGAGTGTGCTGCTTGGTATAGTTTGTGCAGTTGTTCTGTCCTTGTACTGCAAGGTATAGGCCCAACAGTTAATTTTCTCAATAAATTTCTCAAGCTATGCAAACATCTTGTTTCTTCTCTACTTCTGTCCAAACTCTCAAAAACTCAAACATTCTAGAACTCTATCCAACTCTATCTCAATCTATCTCAACTAACTTTTCAGTTTTCAAGCATGCTGCCAAAATATAATACTACGGCATGATTGGTCATTTATGAGTAGGAGCCCCTCATTAATGATGCATACTAATTTTAATTCTTTTGGACTATTAATGTGGAACTGGAAATATTTAGTAGTTATGTTTATGGTTTAAAATCTCGGTCGGTACGGTACGGTAAGTCCGGTATTTACCGGTTTTTTAGGTTTCCGGTATACGATATACCCGGTATTTGAAAAAACCGGGTATATTGTGTATACCGGGCGGTATATGGCGGTATATGGCGGTATGTCACGAAAAAAAAAAAAAAAACCCGGCCGGTATGCCTTTTCATACCGGTCCGTACCATGTGTCGGTACGGTACGGTACCGGTATATACCGGTACCGGCCGGTGACCGAAACTGGTACCGGTACCGGCCGGCGACCGAAACCGGTACCGGTACCGGTACCGAGATTTTAAACCATGGTTATGTTATGTTGCAACTCTTGAACTTGTTTATACTAGTATTGTTATTAATTCTAAATTTAGTATTTGAATTTTATAACAGTAAGTTATTTATTAAAGTTCGTCGAGTTTGTGGTGTATTAATTCACATTCCAAATTATTTTTGTGAGTAAAACATGCAAATTAGGTTTTATGGCAAAGATTAGGGAAAATTATGCTGAGAATAACTCTGCAATTTCTTTTGTATGGAACCATATTGATTCGGCCAAATTGGTACAAAGTTTTAAACCTTGTTGAAAATGAATTAATATATCTCACCTTGTTGGTCTGTAGGGGTTGCATGAGAACCATAGTTATTGTATCTTGAATTGAAGCTGTGGAACAGATTACGATTAAGATATATCTTTTCCTGATGAGTCTCCACTTAAAGGGCTTTATATACCAAAATATTGGCTAATTTAGCCTTTATTGATCAATTAGCTTCCTAATAATTAGATCTTATCCGGGATAATTATGCATATATTGCTCAATACATGTCAAGCTAATATTAGATATGTGGCAACATTAAGAAACTTATGAGTATTACCGTGGAAATACAATAAGAGAGCTTTGCAGAAGAAAGTATAGGGGGGCTTATGAGAGTTCCAGGGAATTTGAAGGTAAGAGGCAGAAAGATTGAAATGGTTAGGATTTGAGAGGTGAAAGGACCTTAACCCATAAACAACCATAAAAACAAAAAAAGGCTAAACTAAATATTACTTTTCTATTGGAACCATCTCCAAAAGCTAACAGAAAATTTGCCACTAGAGGAGTACCAATCCGTGCGTGGTAACAGACAAATTGATGGTAACCCCTATTGGCCTATTCCATTAATCAATCTTTTGCCTATTCGACACCTGTAACAGACAAATCTTTTGCCAAAATTTTAATCCTTGGTTTTAGTTTTGTGTTGTTCCATCAAACTTTTATCTATCTTATGGGTAATTGATGCTATTTTTATTTCCTTGTTTGGTTAATTACAAAGAAAACATGTTAATACCTTTGTCATGCTTAAATATTGACTTCTGAAAATTCAAAATTATGTATTACACTGTAGTTGTATTTAGCTAACACTTCATATCTTCCATTGACTTAATGGCAGTAGTTCGTTACAAAATTAGTTGCTTGTTTTGCCAAAGTTACATAAAATGCAAAAAATACACTTGACCTTATGTGATAGGGCATTATCACTTCAAAGTTGTTTGAGGTTTTTTTGATAGTACGGGATGATCTCTTTCCAGTTGAAGCTGTCAAGTCAGCCTTAAATCTTTTTCATTATTTTATTTGAACTTAAGTTTTTTCAGTAACCTGTTTTTACCTGGATTGATCACTTACATTCATTTTTCCATTTTGGAAACAAGCCATAGGGAGTGGGTTAGGCTTAAGTATAGGTTGGGAACATTAAAGATATCAGAGAAAGTTAGGCACTGCTAAAACGAGGTGCAAAGCAAAATGTTGAAAAGTTTGGTATGATGTAGTCCACTCTTAACATTCATCTTTCCCCATTTTCAAAACCCAGGTGTATCTTTTCAAACATTTCATTCTGAGCTGGTATCACTTTCTGAATGGCAATTCCTTGTTTCATTCCCTTTATTCGTTCATAGAGTTCTTTTATAGAGTTTCTAATTGACTTAAAATGAGATGGTAATCTTAATTTTTGCAGTATATCCATCTAATACTCTTGTTCCTATTTCGTGTTTTTGAGGTATTGTTTACAATTTCTTTTTACTTGCATTTTTATAAATCAATGAGATACTGCAACTTGTTCTTCTAATCTGCGTTATAATTGCTGAGTTTCTGCCCTTACTTTCATGCCTGCAAACCAAATGTATATGCAGTAAATATTGATTTTTCTTTTTCTTTAAAAAAAATCAGGATCCAAGAATTGGTTCTAGTGGGGATTCCAACCAAGGTACTTCTTATCTCAGAATTTTCATTTCCCTAAATGTATTTGTTATTGAAAAAAATCCAAATAAACATTTCTTACTTTGATCAATTCATCTCACTCCACTCCAATATTTTTGCCTTCTGAAGTCTGTCAAGCAAATGTTCATACTGGTGCTCCACCTCCTTGGTTAGAGATAGAAGAAAAGGATATGAATGTAACAAATAAAGCTCCATATATGAATGGTCTATCTGTGTCTTCATGCAACATCAAGAAGTCCAGAAAGCTGAATCCAAAGCGTGTAGGAGCAGCATGGGCAGAAAAAAGAAGAGCTGAACTTGATCTGGAGAAGAGAGGAGAGATTGTTCCAAAGATCTGTGATGCTAACTGGCTTCCTAATTTTGGTAGAGTGTGGCAAGCAGGTACCAGGAAGGAATCTCGAAAAGAATTTGAAATGGAAAAGAGGAAATTTTCTGATACCGAGAGCCATACACAGTTTTCATCTATGATTCAGCCCTATATAAGCAAACGGATGGTAGTATAGCTGACTGCTGCAGTTTGGACTATTCCATGATTTTCTTATCTATTTTTCTATTGACTGGGAGTTTGTTATTTGCTCATTGGTTGATAAAATCTCTAATATCTTAGTCAATTATAACATTGCCTTTTTACCTTTATGTAATACAACCATGTTGGCTACTGTGTTAGGCTTGATTATTCTACATGCTTAAATCCATGGCTCAATAAAAACATGCCTAGACTGCTGATTTGGGTTGGTCCACCCTGTTTCTGTTCACGCAGTACATACATAAAACCTCTAGCTGTCAGGCTTTAAATGGTGACCTATCAAACAACACATACCATTACCTATCAGGCTATCAGTATGATTGGCTATTTGGCTTCACCCTTTTAGGTTGTACTAGATTATATTGGGTGTACTGCCCCATATAAAGTACCAATAGGCATATTTCTAGCTGTTTCTTTTAGTTGTTTGGACTTTGGAGGCTATTTAACTCCTCAATTTATCTCACATCAGTACACTCTTTTATCCTCTCCAACTCTCTTTAACTATCTCCAAATTCTCTAATTTACTCTCAATCTATCTCAACTCACTCATCCAAGCATGACGGTGGAACACTATTATGACTAAGAACTTCTTTTATGTAAGTTGTTTTTAAGAAATGTAAGCTATTTATTTTAGTTTCTATACGATTTTAATCAAATATTCGCCCAATAAGGTATAAACTACTTTGCTTTTGTAAGTCAACATCCAAATAGGCTTTTTGAGAATGAATCAGGGGGTAGTTAGTTCAAAATTGGTTGGTACCATCTTGTATTTACCGTATCGTACCATCTTGCTATCTTGTATACTATAATACTGGTCCTATACTGGTTCGAGCAAAGATTGGTATCAGTATACTCATACCATGACTGGTATTATAATTTTCTATTGAATTGCTTTTCCAAGATGCTTTTTTTGGTCACATGCAATATATGTTTTTCTTATGTTATCCTTTTGAAATGAACAATACTCTTCTTTTGCATTTAATATTTTTAACAATTCATCGACCTTACATAAGATTTTCTATTTCAAAGTACCTAGGATCTATTTAACTTTAACTGTGTGACCTCAAGCATTATTTTTTTAATCATTGAGTTACTTGTCAGTATGACCTGTGTGGGATGTTATAGTGCTTGATGAAATTGCTAAGCTTTTGAAGTGTTTCCATGAAATATTTGAAATTTGGGATGTCAAAGATTTTTTTACCAAATAAAAAGGGATTTAGTTCTGAGTGGTAGCTCATGTCCATATCCAGGAAACTGTTTCAGCTCCAGATGCTTTCCGAACTATATAATTGTGTTTTTCTAATATCAAATGGACAATATAAATAGTGGATCCTCTTACGATACTATGCTTTTGTATGGGCTAAAACTGTAATAGTTCATAGTATCTTAATTCATACTAAGCTTCTTGTGTCCTTATCTATATGATATGTTCATAATTCAGAATTTAGGCAGATACATATTCTATGAGGAATTACTGTTAGAGTAAGAAGACCTAGCACACACAGCATAAAAGCAAACAACGAGCAGAAAAAGTAATGATACAAAGAAGTTACATGGCTCAGCAAGAGTTGTCTACATCCACAGCCACATAGAGATGCCTCCACCATTTGTCAAAAAGTACAAAATACGAACCGCCACCTCTTTTGTATATATCCAAATAAGGCAGCTAAGGGTTGTAAAAAGTACAAGTACAAATATACCCCTAATACAAGTATATGAAATATAGCTCCATATAGCTTGACCCCGTTATCCCTGCGCAGTGTATATTTGACATAGTGATATGAAATTTGGCTGCAATTTTTTCTATTTAATCTTGCCTGATATGAAGTGCAAGATTTTCCTCTTTGGCCTTTTTGTCTTTTCCAGGTGATTTATATTTCTAAAGGGTTTTAAAGATGGAAGTTGCTGATGCAACTGGGATTAGAGATCTGTTATGTTATCTATGTCAACAATGTTTCGTTTAATATCATATTTAATATTCACACTGTACTTTATGAGATATAGGCCTATGAGAGGTGGGAGCACCACCTTTATCGTAAAGAACTTTAGCTTGAGATTGTGGTGCCACTACAACAAGGTAACGGAATGTGATATATAACACTATACATCTTGGTGATCATGATATTGATAGCTTAACCAAAAGGGTTGGTGTTTTGGTGTCATTTTACCTTTTCCTTGTGCTAGAATATTAATATTAGGTTTGTGATTCTTGTTTGGTTATTAATTGTGAATGAACTTATGAAAAGCATGTAGATAAGATTTCTTGTGATAATAAAGTAATGAATTTTTGAGCTTTGTTTTAGCTGATTATGTTCTCAATGCAATTTCTAAGGCAAATATTGTGAACATAATTTCTTTTTAATCTCAGCTTCATGGTCATATAGTGTTGCTTACATCTTTCTATTCTTGCTTCTGTTCTCTATGGCTTCAAGTTATACACATCTATTTTCTCACAGCGTATAGGTTCAAGCGAGGATGGTGGAGATAATGCTCATGTCAAAGAAAACAGTAATCCATTATAGCACTGGAAATGCACCCTCCACAGAATATGGTATGGTATAGCCTTTTAGACGACTTAAAATAGTTTTTTAACTCATTGAATCAGTGTACACTATATAATGTGAAGGAATGACGAGAGAATTATTTAGTTTGAATACTGAAGAATCTTGCAAATTGTGAGTTGTTCAAGTATGAGAATATAATTCTATTGTAGCACTGCTATTTTCTCATGGAAGTTGTTAAATTTAGGTACTAGCTGTCTTCACAGCCTTGTTCAAATTTTTGGTGCAATACTAGTAAATTTTTAGTTTCATCTTTACATGACTGTAGTTATATCCAAACTTTTTTATGGCCCAGTGACAGTGTAACAGAAAAGGCTCCCGTGTTTTCTCTCTTTTTCCTTAAGAGTTTTTTTTCCTGCCCTTGTATTGTACCGGTATCATTCTTTTGCATCTTGAAAGTTGCATTCTCAATTGATTCTAACACTTCTTTTTGCTCCGTTGTAGACTGTCAATCAAAACGGATTATCTTGTTAAATCCTTGTCTTTGACAGTAAATTTGCGGCAACTCATCCTTTCATTGCAAAAGGCCCCAGCATAATCTTCCAAGGCTAATGTGGTACTGTACGATAGAAACTGTAGTTACCATATGGCAACACGACGGTCTTCTGCAGCTATTGCAAATTGATGTCTGGTCCGTGGCGCTGTAAAATGAGTGAAAATTCAATCCTATTTTCACCTTGAGGAACTGGGAGGACGAGCCAAAATTGTGGAAAGTTTCTGTTTTTGTGTGTGTGTTGAATTAGCGACTGAGAAATGTATATCAGCCGTTGAAGTCAATGAATCTAGCGATTTTATTGTAACATTGTGCAATCCTCAGCAGGCCCAACCGTTCGAACATAGTTTCTGAAACTGGTTTTGACAGCCAGTTGGACCAAAAAAAACTGGGCTATCCGGTTCGTTTTAGATTGTTTCATATCAAAAAATTAGATTGAACCACAAGTTTTCCAGTGTCCCGTTTGAACTGGCCGGATCAAACAAAATCACCCACCTTAATGAAATGCTATTCAACTTATTATATTTTTTAGATGATCTAGGTGAAATATCGTGACTGTCTACCCAAGTCTTTGCTCAAGCTTAGGTCTCGCTCGGTATCATGGTCAAACTTGGATCATCTAAAGCCATTATCATTGCAGTTTCGGTGAAGCTCACTACATCATATCTTTATTTTATTTTTTTTTACCGAAATAGACATTGCATTAATTAAAGCTCGGCAGAGCCAGAGCAAAAATAATCACCATACAAGATGTCCTCGAGATCAGGAGAACGGGAAGATGACTAGATTACAAAATCTCACTCTCTCATGGCTCTATTTGCTGCCCAATAGGCAGTTTTGTTTTCTTCTCCTAAACAAAATGAAAAGCTTTCACAATTACAAGTTCTCATAAAAAATTGGATGTCTTTTACAATAATACTAATCATCCATGCAGGATTAATATGATTACAGACAACATCAATCAAAATTTTTGAATCGGATTCTAAAACAAAACTTTGCAAATCTCTTTCCGAGGCTAATTTCAGAGCCTCCCATGCTGCCAGAGCTTCCAAGATAAGGATACTATCAGCCCTCCGATTTATGCCAATCACACCAAGACATGATCCATTCGAATCTCTAACAATAATACCCAGACCCCCTGCACAATCAGATAGCGAAGCATCATAATTAATTTTGAGATAATTCGGTGAAGGAGGAATCCATTTGACTAAGGATCGATTAGCTGAACTATCGCCGTCAGGAGGGGAGCTTAACCAATAGCTATTGGTGAAGCTTAATATTTTATTCATTAGGAACTGGGGTAAGCTGCGTAGCCTCATTGAGCTTAAGGTTTCTAGCATACCAGAAGAACCAACATGAGTAAGCAATGAGGGTATTAAAGAATTCCGTATTGCGGTTCGATCTAGTAGGATTGCCTAGCCACTCACCCGATAACCAGTTCTGGTGATTGGTAAGAAACAAACCAGTTTTAACCGAAATAAAATTCCAAACTGTGCGAGTATAATCACAAGCAAAAAACAAATGGTCATAGGTTTCAGGACAAATGTTGCACATAGGACATGAGATCGGGGTAGAGATGCCAAGGTGGAGAAGCCTAGATCTAGTAGGCATTTTTTATGGAAAACTTTTCAACAGAAACTAGTAACCTAAAAGCTGGCTAGTTTTAATTTCCAAAGGTGTTTCCAAGAAATAGGAGTTGCCAACTCACGCTGATTATGACATCTTAGAAACCTAAAAGCTAATTTGGCGGTAACATTACCCCCTAACTATCTTTCCAAATATACCTATCCTCATCGGGCTGTAAAGGCAACCGAATCTTGCAAATGAATTCCCCTAGCACCGAACCGAATAAAGTGCTGCACATATCCGCATTCCATTCCTGATTTAAAATCAGGCTATCAACCAAGCCACGTATGATGGCTTAAGAATTAGGGGCAAATCACCAAGCCAAGAGTCCAACATGATCGATGTGTTAACACCCGAATTAATAATTTTGAAAAAACCAGGGCGAAATTCATTAAATGCATTTCGAAATAGTTTTCAACTCCATGAGCAGTTGGCATCATAGCAATTAAAAAGCCGCTAGTCTTTATACTGAGCAAAAACGAGATCATTCAAGATAAAAGGGCATTTATTTAAATAAAATTGAACGCGTTTAGCTCGAAGAGATATGCATTTATTATGAAGGTCATGAATGCCAAGGCCACCAAGCTCTTTGGGTAAGATAACCACATCCCAATTAACAAGATGAAACCCTTTCTTATCCCCTTTACCCAACCAGAGAAATTTTCTCATATACATCTTAATTTTATCAATGGTTGAAGAAGAGGCCCAAGTGACCACAAGAGAATGGAGAGGCATTGAGCTAAGAACCGATTTGATGAGAACTAGTCTACCCGCTTGGAATAAAAACTTAGCTTGCCAAGTGGATAACTTAGCATTAGTGGAATCAACCAAATGCTTTTGAATCTGATCAGGAGGCCTTCTAGGGGAGATTTGAGTACCTAAGTACTTAAAGGGAAAGGAACCGGCTCGAATATTCATGACACTACTAATATGAGCAATGCAATCCCTAGAAGTAAATTTAGGGTAAAAAATTGAAGATTTCTCAAAGTTTACAGAAAGACCAATAAATTGTTCAAAATCCTTGAAATTTTTTTTGACGGACTCTAAACTCTTGGGATTAGCTCTAAACGTAAGAAGGATATCATCAGCAAAAAGCAAATGACTAACAGGGGCAGCATTTCTAATTTTGAATGGAGTAAGCTTGCCAGCTTGGACAACTTTATCAATTAGGCAAGTCAACACTTGGGTAGTTAAAACAAATAAGGGGAAAAAGGATCCCCTTGACGGATACCCCTATTAGAATGAAAGATTGAAGATAAACGACCATTAACCAAACATGCAAAGCTAACATAAGAAATGCAAACCTTAATCCATCCAACAAATTTATCAGGAAATTTATAAGCCATGAGCATAGCAATGATAGCAGCCCAGGAAACTTTATCATAAGCCTTCTCCAGGTCAATTTTGATCATAACCAAAGGGATTTTTGCTCTTGGAGCCATACATGGAATGAGCAATTTCTTGGGCAATCAGGATATTATCATGGATAGACCTACCCTTAATAAAAGCCGATTGGTTTTTGGCCACCAACTTAGGAACAACAGATTGAATTCGATTGGCTAAGAGTTTAGCTAAGATTCTATAACTTAAATTGCATAAAACAATGGGACGATAATCTTTAACACAAGATGGATTGAGACACTTGGAGAAAAAACTCAAAATGGTTTTATTCCAATCGGTTGGTAAATAAAAATTATTATAAAAATTTTCAAGACAACATGAAATCAGAAGCAATAATGGGCCAATAATGCTTATAGAATTTGCTAGTGAATCCATCAAGCCCAGGGCTTTTGCCATTGGGCATGGCCTTAACCACATTAGTGACTTCCAACACAGAGAAAGGGCAAATAATTTCAGTAAGATTGGCATTATCAATCACATTAACCACTAAATCCCGAGAGATATCAACAAAAGAATGGGAAGTATCCAACCACAGACCCATATAAAAATCAGAGAAAGCTTCCAGAATTTCATCATCCGTGATTAACGAGAAGCCCAAAGCAGAATTAATTTTATAAATTTTATTTTTCCTTCTTCTTATGCAAGCTATACGATGAAAATATGCTGAGTTACTATCACCATCCTTAATCCAATTACTTTTAGCTTTAGCCCACCACTTTAGGGAGATTTGTCTCCTTAAAGCAGTGGCCTTATTATTGAGAGCTCTAAGATTATTTTCATCATCAGAGTTTAGACCCGAATTCGCATCAAGCTTCTCAAGCGTAGAAATAGCTACAACACTATCATCAAGAGAAATTTTAAGCACACCCAAAGAATGTTTATTCCACACAGAGAGGGCTTTTCTAGTGAATCTTAAAGCAGTCGAAAATTTCGGAAATGACGATAAATCTATAGGGGTCTCCCCCCAAGCATTACGAACCACATCAGAAGATTCAGGATAATCAATCCAAAAAGTTTGAAATTTGAACAACTTGGATCGATATGAATTTTTGTCAAAGGAAAATAGAAGCGGGCAATGATCCGATATACCACGATTAAGATGACGAACAGAAGCTTCCTCAAAAAAGTGAATCCATGCGGCATTACAGAAAATCCGATCAAGACGAATTTAGATTTTTAAATTACCACGATGATTATTTGACCAAGTATAAGGAACCCCATGGAAGCCCAAATCCACCAGACCAAGATTATGATGAAATTCTCGAAAAGAAAGGACCGATCGGGACAAAGAAAACGATAAGCCACCTTTTTTATCACAAGCATTTAAAATACAATTAAAATCGCCTAGGAGAACCCAGGGGAAGCCCGAAAAATCAGAATCATAAAAGGATTTGAAAAATTCAACTCGAAGAGTCGGATTAGTGCTAGCATACACATTCGAAAGCATGAATGATTCATAATTATTAACACCCACCACCAGAGTTATGCATTGCGATTGAATATATAATACCTGAGCTTGAATACACTGAGTGTTCCAGGCAACAAGAAGGCCACCAGACGCTCCAACAGAGGGTTGGGCGACCAAATCCCAGTCTCTGTTGAACGACTTAACCAACCGATTAGCACGGAGCAAATCAATATGTGATTCCTGCAAGGCTATAAGGCAAACATAATTAGTGCGAATAAAAAAGAATAGCCGATCCCTTACCGAGCGACGCCAGGCGCCGCTAACATTCCATGAAATGAAATTCATAGGGGAATAATGGCCAGAGGATTCTCTGCCTCCATGGAGGCATCATCACCCACACGGGGCAAAGGATTGCTGATCTCATCAGAAGCATGCCTCCACTTATTGGGGATCGCAGTGGAGGAGGGGAGGGAATAGTTAATAAGCAGAGGGGAGTTGGGAGGTTTAGTGGGACGACGAGGAGATTTAGCAGACGATTTAGCAAGAGTGAGAGCCGAAGAAGCTGGGGAGGAGAAGGCAAAGGAGAGATCTTGAGTGAGTTGCTCAAAAGAGCGAGAGGGAGGCGCAGGATCAAGAGAAGGCATGGCGAAGGGATTCGCGGCGAGAAATGGGGGATTACCCTTTAATTGACCAGTCGGCCTAGCAGAGAAGGGCGCAACTGATGATTTTTTAGGCTTCTCGATGGACGCCACGCGTCCCACAACCTCTTTGGATGAGGAAGTCGACATCGTGCTAGGGCCAGCACGTGCCCACGAGGGGTTGGTTTCCACAACACTCAACGGCGAGTTCCGACCCCTGACATCCCGACACGACAGGGAAACCCCCTCGCCTGCCAACTGACATGCCGAGGCACACCCTGCAGTACGGGTCATAGCCGAAACGTCAGATCCCCCAGTACCTTTGAGGATACGCTCGGATTCGCCTTCAATGCTAGTGGATTCACCCAGATCCCCATCAAAAGCAGCATACCAGTCTGGATCTCCCGACTGATCACGAGATGCAAAATGGGTCTGATCGAACCCGCTTCCCCCCACGTGACGATCACGTGAAGATGGTCGCCCGCGAGAAGAGCTACGGGGGCCTTCTGAAAACGACGATGAAAATTCCGACGAGAAACTAAAATCCACGGCCCAACAGAGGCCAAATTCTTAGCCGTTGGCGTCGCCGGGGACGCGACCGTCGCATTTAAGTTCGACAAAACATCAGAATTCTCTTCCATCGGTGATGCCGAAGAAACAACCGGACCCGAAGGCACCACCGAAGGATGAGAACAGGCTGAGAAATCGAAGGAACAAGCGAGGCTGCAGATTTAGATGGGCAGTCGACCTCGCGATGCCCAATCAAACCACATGAGAAACAAATCGATGGGAGATTTTCATAAGCCAGAGGCTGGAAAAACTTTTTACCCGATTCACCAACCCATAATCCCTGTTTAAGGGGGCTCCGAAGATCGATTTCAACACAAACGCGAACATAGTGACCCTGATAAAATCAAAAGATCGAGGATTAATCGCAATTAGTTTACCCAAAGAACTCCCCAACACCGAGATCGATTCAAAATTCCAAAATTCCAAAGGGAGCCCTAGGAATCAAATCCAGACGAGGGTAGTTGAGAAAATCTCGCACCAAGGTCTGAAGCCTGGCCTCCTCGGGACCAATCGCAAAGCCGAACCAACGAGGGAATACGGACCCCCGGTAAAACTTCCATCGACGAAGAGGAATCAGAAAACCGAAAAATAAAAAATCCTTCTTTGAGATCCAAAACCAACGAGAAACCAAACATATTCCAAGTTCTCTTAGCCCACGAAGAAACCATTGAAAGGGGCAAATTCTTGCCAAAAAACTTCCTAATGAGAGAGTATTCCCAAAGCTCACTCCACAAGCGGAGTTGAGCCGGAGAAAAGTTGACAACATCAGAAACGATCGTCGCAAAAGTCTCACCAGAGGGAGTAGAGGATACCTTTGGAATAGGTGCTTGGTTCTCGCGCAAGATATGGGCCCAAGACATGGGAGTGGGAGGAGCTTTAGGGCTTGGACGAGAAGACGATCGCTCCTCAGATCTTGAAGCCTCCCTTTCCTGGAGAGGTAGAGGCGAAGAGGGTATCGCAGAGGAGGAGGGGCGTCCTCGATCAGGGGGGACCGGAGGGGGACCTAGGGGGGGGGGGGCTGGGAGGGGGAGAACACGCGAAACACGAGCAACCATCCTCAGCTCCTCCCACACAAAGTCCCTACATCATATCTTTATGAAAAGAGTCTGAAATGGACAAGTTTGTATCATGGAGACATGCGATTTCAACATCCCTAATATATATTTCCATCTCTCTCCTTTATCTATTCATTTTTTTAAAACCAATAACTTGTACATCTTCCCCTCCCTCTGTACAGTGGCAGTATTTTTTTCCCTTCATTCCCCATCTATATCAATTAAAGAATAACGAAGGTAATGAAAAAACAATTTTAAGGTAATAATGATTAGATTAACTACACAAGTGAAAAATATTTTTAAGTGACGTAACGCTCTGACTCGTGCCGTGACGCAGCAAGTCCCTCACTCACTTCCCTTCAATTCCAATTCCCAATCAAATAAATAAATATAAAAAAACAAATTATTAAGCACATGTGACAAATATAATATGCGTTATGCGATCATCGAAGCTATAAAACCCCGTCCCAAATCCCAATCACTATTTAAAGTTTAAACTCTTCGAGGTTGATCTTTTCGTGGTCGATCCTTTGGGGGAGTGATGGGGGGTTCAGGAAAGAGGGTTCTGTTGACGTCCAGTGGCGATGAGACCTCCAAGGGCATCGCTCATCGTTTGGCTCAATCTGGGTGCAGGTAAATTTCTATTTTTTTTCCTCATTCCGATCCGATTTGAACTTTTTGGTCTTTGGTTGTTATTGAGCATGTTGGTTTCCGTTATGATCCGTACGTAGCTGTTGGAATTACTGATTTATTTGCTTGATATTTAGTTGAAAGTTTTTAGCTCGTCTCTGATTTAGATTTGGTAATTCTGTAGGGGATGATTTGGTTTTATTTGATTGGCTTGTTTCTATGGATTCTATTGGATGTTTCTGCTTTTTTTGAGTCTTTCGATCAATATATTGATTTTTGATCAATATATTGATTTTTGATCAATATATCCTAGTTTGTGCTTTCTTTTGTGTTGTTTATACCTCTTCATATGGATACATTATTGGGTGAAATCAAACACTTGCTATTGAAGGTGCAACTAATTTTTTTTTTCTAAAGTCCATATAACATCATTATAATTCAATACTAGTTTGATAATTGGTGGCTTGATACTTCCATAGGAGGTGTAAATATTTATTCTCTGTTTCTCAGGATGATCAACATTTGGTATGGTCTAAAGTTTAAAACTTCTATTTGATTAAGCACTTATTTACCGAACCTTTTGGACAGGGAAAATGCAAGAGTGCTTACTCGTAAGCGAAAATGAGTACAAGAAGACCGTGAAAATCAATTCTATGGCACCCTGGTTCCTATTAAAAGCAGTTGGCAAACGGATGCGCGATTATAAAACATGAGGATCTATAGTATTCATATCCCAGATACTAGGGGTAGAGAGAGGCCTGTATCCAGGTTCTGCTGCTTATGGCTCAAGTTTGGCTTCTGTGCAACAATTGGTTCGAGTAAGTATATTCTAGCTTTATCCTTGTACATTATGTCATTTCATTTTCAGAGTGCAACTTATTGTCAAGATGAAAAAATTGGAACATTGGCACACAGCTTGTAGCTATTTTTTGCAAATACATTTTTATGATGTTATATTAAAAACACAAACATAGTATAAAAGATATATATTACAGTAAGAAACATTAGAAATTTGTTGTTGTATGTTGTAAATTTAAATTGGTATATATGTCATAAGATTTTTATAACGTGTGTCCTAAGGGCATAGAATAAGCAGCAGTTATTACTCACAATCACCCCCAAAATATTGTGGTCAAGGCTCTATTTAATGCTCTCAACCTATTTTTGTTCCCTCTTCACCAATGAAATTAATCCTTAATATGTGCCCTTAGGGCACAGGATAGACAATATGGGTTTAACTTTATAGTTGTTCTATGTGATCATGTAATATAATATATCCTTCAGGCAGTACGTACAAGTCACAAATCTATGTTGTGTAAAATGTTAATGAATACTAGGCATTTGAACTGATAACAATCAATCAACTTCAAACAAGTCAAATGAAACTAGTTAAGGCAGATTGACCTCCTTTTCCATTTCTTTTACCATTTTTCTTTGCCCTCTTCCCCCCACCTCCTTTTTAAAGGGATTTTCCCCCTTATTTTCTTTCTCTTTCCCTTTTTCCTCTGTCTTTCTTTCTTTCATATTTGCATAGTAATTTCATTCCTCAATTTTTTTTTTAAAGTTCCTTTAGAAAATGCATCTTAGTTTTTTTTGTTTCAATTAGGTCATGAATTGTCCTGTTATATTATACAAACATATTATTCACTTGTATGTTTATTAAAACTTTACTTTTGCATGACAGTTATCACCTATGGAGATTGGTAAGTACAATATACGGGTCAATGCAATTGCCCGTACGTGGTCTACACTTGAATGACGAATACCCCCGTTCAGTTGGGAAAGAGAAGGTGGATCAGAAACCCACAGCAGATGTAATGCCGCTCTTACGTTGGCTTGATCCAGAAAATGATCTTGCTTATACCGTTGCTTATTTGGTGGGCGATGATTCCCGCTACATGACTGGCACTACCATTTTTGTCGATGGAGCTCAATCCCTTGTCCGTCCCAGGATGCGCTCCTACATGTAATGCACGCAACTTGTTCCCTTTTTTGAAATCTGAATGCCCGGCCATTTCCAATAATCAACTTGGTAGAAAGATGACAAATTAAGAGCTCACTAGGAATGAAATGTTTGTTGAAGCATGACAACCATTTCCGATAGCAAGTTTATTAAATTTAATTCTGAGGTTTCTTTGTTATACAATTCCTAAATCAGCTTTAATTATGACCTATTAATCTAATAAGGTGTTGAATCCAATACCTTTATCTCTGGATTTCTACTTTCTAGAACATTTGAATATATATAGTATTAATTTGATGTATTCAGGAGCAATGCAGTTATTTTATTATTACAAATTGTATTCCTGCAAGATGATATATGTATCAAGTGGATATATACTTTGTATGCTTAGGAATAGTATCAAGTAGTATAAAATGATTTACAAAATAAATATTTTATGCTACTAATATATTAGTTGTGGTACGCATGCAATCTTACAAATATGAGTTATTGTGTTTGAAGTATCTCCTTCGTTCCTTCGTTCGCGCGTGTAGTATATTTCAGAATACTTTTGCAAAAAGGAAAAAGAAAAGAAAAACTCATTTCAAAATCAAGCCCATGATCATATTTGTAGTCATGACATGCAAGGAGTTGCTTTCTAGTGAAATTTTACCTATACGATTTGCCTTATAAGTCCAATATTTATTAATTTGTGCAAATTTCGATGGTGAAATAATTAAGAACAGAACTCGAGTTTTCATTTAATTAGTTCAAATTTGAACTAAGTTAATAACAGGTTTTCACACATTACCCTTTTAAAATATAAAATTGAGTATTTATCATTATAAAATTTAAATATTTCACATGCACCCATATAAATATATAAAATTATCATATATAAATGTTATATATATGATGTTACTATTACTTAAATAAATTTGAGTTAATTTTGTCTAATACTGATTACCATCAAAATAATTTAATTACATAAAATTATGTATACTTAAAATACCCTTGCTTGTGATCATATATGTTTAATGGTTAATAATTTTGTGCTTTCATATATTGATGTTTTTTTCTCAAGTTTCCTCCATCACAAATAATGTTACTGTATATTATGACTTCATAAACTCATCATTGGAGTTCATTCTATATATGCTTATTTGACAATATATTGAAAACAATCAACATAAATATAGTTTAAAAAAATTAAATTACATTACCACCCCTTATTTTGAATCCCTCTGTCCTAGTTGATATGTTTAAATTTGAATATTTTAATGTTAAATGCTCTCACACCTTTTGACTAAAAAGCACCAAACAATTTTCTTTTTACCCCACATTAATTATTAATTAAAATATTGGAGGATCAGATAGTGAATGAAGATTCGAAGAGCGTCATATCAAGGATCATAAATGCATGTACATTAATCTTTCCAAAAGGCTCAAAGCAAATACGGAGGACACGCTCCATGCATGATTAGGGTTTCTGTCAGAACACTTTATAACATCGAGGACGATATCCACCAACACTGAGTACTGTACTCGATTCCATTCATGCATCCCTTCAACTACTGCAATAATTCCCTCTCCATTCCGCCTCACAATTTTAACATTAATTTGCATAAATATTGATTCAACAAGCTAATTATTACAATATGAGCATATATAATTCTCATTAATTAATTACTGAACCTTCTTACTAAATATACTTTTAATAGTAAACATTACTCCATTGTTTCCACCGCCGGCGTTCTTGGAGCCACTGCTTTCCTTCATCTTCTCCTGATGCGGTTTTCTGCCCTTTCCCTGGAGCTTCCAAACGTTGCCTGTCCTGCCGAGGCGGAAGCCGCCAGCAAACCTCCTCGAGGAAGACGAGTCGCCGCGGATCTTGCTCGCTGCCACTGCTGCTTTGGCCCTCCTCCAGTAGCTAATGCCGGAGTTGGACCAGACGCCGCCTCTGCGGCTCGTCATCGTCGACGTCTTCTTCTTGTTTTTCCTCTTTATTATCTCCTCCATCGCCTTCTCGCCGGCCTTGATGAGATGTTTCCAGTTGTAGGAGCGCGGTGGAGACGTTGGCGCCGGTTCGGCCTCGGGTTGAGGAACGCAAGGACGGGGAGCGGTAGAATGGGAGACTCGGTCGGGAAGGGGGGTCAGCGAGAGGTGGTCGAGGGGGAGGACTACTCCATCGACGAAGAGCTCGTCGGCGGCAGCGAGGTGGGTTTGGGGGACGGAGGGAGTCTTGCCGGCCATCCAGAACTCGAACTCCGGCGAGAGAGTGCAGCTGCTGCTTACTCTCGGCGGCTCTGCTGAAGTATCCATTGCGAAGGAAGGAGGAGAAGAAGCAGGAGGGAGATGAGAAATAATATTGTAGGCAAAAGCAATATATAAATTAATTACCGTGCAGATGCAGTGTAAGCCCATCATACGAAATTCGAGATATTTAATTTTAAGAATAACTAATCTTCGGATTTTGTAAATGTTAAAAAGGAGCAATTTACCTGAATCGAAAGGAATTGAATGGATTCAATATCGATTTTGCCGGCCAAAATCTCTAATTCCCTAACCAATTAGAGACTTTGGCCAATAATAATAATAATAATAATAATAATAATTTTTATTTATAAAATACTTTTTATGATAAAAATAAGATATTAAAAGATATTTTTTTTTCAAACTCTCTAATATATTAAAGACTTATGTACAAAGTTTATAAATTTAAATTAAAAATTATGAAATATTTTGATGTAAAATATTTTTCTAGATCATAATTCCTCATGTGTATTTTTTCAGCTATTTTTGTACAAAGTCTGTTATAGGCTATTATTTCGGCCCGAGCCTGGTCTGTGGCCTGTTTATAAAGCATGCTAAAAGCTAAAATATGTTTATAAAATTTACTTTTAAATTCTAATATAAAAATGATAATAATAAATTTAAACATAACAACAATAGTTGTTGTTTTATTAAATTAAAATATATATTTTATTATATATAATTAAAATATATAATAAACTAATAATATTATATATTTATTATATATTATATATACCACCTTAACAGGCTCAGGCCGGCCTATTAAGCTCAATAGGCCTTGTAGTGAGCTTGGGTCTGGCTTGATAAGAAAAACAGGTCTAGAAATAAGTCTAGGCCTTTTTTTTTTAAGAGGCCAAGCCGAATACAAGCCAGGCCACAAGCTCTTGACAGGCCGCTTGGCCTATTTTCACCCCTACCTTTGAATTATTGACAACATAATCATATGTGTAACCACTATATTACTAGTGGATCTATAATCCGATTCGAACTTTTTTTTAATCGGCAAACTACGGGGTTAAAACACATTTAAACAATAGTTTTTTCCATTCATAAAACTCGAACCCAAGACATTGCTTTAGGAGAGCAAGTGCCGAACGACCCACTTGTACCAATCTATGTGGGTAAATGTTATAAGTATAATTAATTGCAATGTTATAACTAAATCTTGTATATTATATATTATAAGATAATATTACACTAAACACTAGATAAAATTAAAAAAATGAATATAACATGTTGCAGAATTAAATCTAACAGCCGATCAAGCAATGTTTGAGAGCAAAAGAATCCCTCATTTTCTGATATCATTCAAAAAGGAAATCGAGTAGCAGAACATGAAAGGAAGAATCACTACTGAAATAATAGGCATCAGCAACGACTGAAGTTGTTGCTAAAAACCATCAGCAACGGCCCGACCCGTTGCAACGGAGCCGTGACAGAAACACGCGTTGCTGATGTTTTAGCAACGGATCAGCAACGACAGCTCGGGTCGTTGCTAATAATATTATCAGCAACGGCTTTGCCACGGACGCAGGGCCGTTGTAGGTATGAACATCAGCAACGGCCCCGTCGGCCGTTAGTGAAATCCGGTTGCTAAGTCGTTGCTGTAAGTCATCAGCAACGTACGGCTTACGATACACTTTCAGTAACGACTTTCCCACGGACGGCCGTGGGAAAGCCGTTGCTGATGATGTAAACCTGCAACTGAAAAAATTTCAAATTTTAAATTTCCATTAATACATTGATACATTATCTGATATATATTTCACACACCCATACACCCATACACACATTCATTCACATACACATCACAGATACACTCAGATACACTACTGGAAAATGGGCATTAGCAACGGCTTGCAACGATCCGACCCGTTGCAAAGTAGCCGTGGCAGAAAAGCGCGTTGCTGATAATTTAGCAACGACGCTGCAACGGCCGATCAGGCCGTTGCTAATAACATTATCAGCAACGGCTTTGCCACGGACACCAGGCCGTTGCTGATAACCTTATTAGCAATGGCCCGTGAAGCCGTGGCAAGGCCGTTTGTGAAAGACCGTTACTAAGCCATTGCTGATGTTATAGAACAACGGCTTACGATACACTTTTAGTAATGGCTTTCCCACGGACAACCGTGGGAAAGCCGTTGCTGATGACTAAAACCTGAAACATAATTTTTTAAAAAATTTTAATACATTGATACAATCTGATACATAACTCACACACCCATACACCCATACACACATCTATTCACACATCACAAATACACCAAGATATATATCAAAATAATTATACTTATATTTATAATTATTCACAATCGTATAAAAACTATTCAAATGCAAAATTGAAATATCAATATCCAAACAAAACAAAACTAAAATATATATAGTATCGAAGTAACAAAGTCAATATAATAAAAAAACAATAAATCTTTCGATGACGATGGAGGATGGTCTGGATCATATGGCGGAGTCTGGAGTGCCTGGGTGTACACTGGCGTGGACTGCCTCGAGGACGATAGATCAGATGAAGCTGCTCCGTGATGACTTGACAAGTTGCGTAGCATAACTTGCTTATCTGCCATCATCTGACTCTGACGCTCCATCAACTCAGTCTGACGCGCGACTGTCTCCTCCAGTGTCCTTATCCTGTTACTATGATCATCTCTGGACTTGGAGGTCGACGGTCGTTCACCAGCATGAGGAGGGGTCGGTGCCCCAAGTGGCCTTACCACGGCTTGCGCATGACCACTATCTGCAAAACCATATACGCGACCGTGGTCTCAGCCACCTGCAGCATCGACCCACGCTGCTGCGTCAAAGCCCTCGGGGGTGCCTCTGCGCTGTATCACCGTTTGACCGTAGGTCTCCTACTCGAGTTTAATTTTTTGTTTAATATTTTTTATAAAACTTAAATTATAAATATATAATGAATAATTTAAACAAATATACTTACCATAATAAATGCAGCGTGGTTGTCGACGTACTCCCCCGTCGACCCATGCACTTGACGGTGTATCCGCTCAAACACCGCCATCGGAGAGGGTCGCTGGACAGTCCCGTCGTCTAACACCGTCGTCTACATTTACAAAACAAATACATTAATCAGTACACAGAGTAACAAATAAAATATAAAATTAAAATTAAGGTATACTTACCATACGGTTCGCGTGCACAACAAATGCAACAGAGCCTCTAGTGTGACGCGCTCCTCCTCCCGACTTGCAGTTTCTAGCCGCAGTCCTAGAAACCTTCTGCCATCGATCCGTCGACCATAATGCCACGAGCTGGTCCCATATATCTGGAGTAATCCAATCGGGGCCGTATCCCCGAGTCTCCACGATGTTAGTGGTCCCAACTCGGGCCATCGCCTGGGACCTGGCCTGCCCCAACTACCCGTTGTACCTCGCACGGGAAATAGCCTCCTAGGTAGCGTAAATGAAGGGCCTCTGGTCCTCGGCCCATGTAAAGCGAGCCTGCAAAATAATAATATCAGTACCTATATTAATCATCATGCATGTATAAAAAAAATTAATACGTGCCTCAAACTCGGGCCATAGCATGTCGACGTGCTCACTGGGCACGTGAGACCATGTGGGCCATGCCCCGTGCATGTATCGTCTAATAGTAGAAGAAATACTCCTTGGCACTTCTTCTTGCTCGAACCTGCACAACAAAAATAAAATTTAATATTATATTATGATAAAATGAATTTGTAATGATTCATAATTCATGATATATTTACCTCTCCCCAATCACGCTAATGAATCTACGTGACTCTGTGGCTGGTGGAGGATGCCACCTGTTCGGCCCGCGTGGCCATCTGCGTCTAGATGTACTAGCCTCAGCAATATCATCGGCAGAAGAATCAGCAGTAGGAGGATCAACAGTAGGAGGATCAGTAGCATGAGAAAGTGTTGGAGTCTCACCAAATACGGGGCCTTCGGCTTCAGATATCGTCCATGGACCTCTTGTAACTCCAACTTCGGCCTCTTACAAAGTATTTTCAGATCATGTCGGGCTTTGACATTATCTTTAGTTTTTCCGGAAACATCCATCAAAGTGTTGAAAATATTATCAAACACATTTTTTTCCAATGTGCATGACATCTAAATTATATCGAATAAGTAATGAACTCCAATAGGGCAATTCCCAAAAGATACATTTTTCACCCAGTTATGTGTTTGACCAAAGCTTGACACTCTTTCATTCCGACCAAATACTATCTCTGAAAGTGCTGAAACACGTGCTAACATTTGTTCACCAGACAACATCGGTGGTGGCCCATCTCTTTCAACTCTGCCCTTAGTAAATTTATTACGATTCTTTCGATATTGATGGTTAGCCGGTAGGAATCGACGATGATAATCAAAGAATTATATTTTTCTTCCGTTCTGGAGACTGATTAATTTAGAGTGTTCCATACAATACGGACAAGAGAGTTGGCCGTGAGTGCTCCAACCAGACAACATGCCGTATGCCGGGAAATCATTGATTGTCCATAAGATCTCGGCCTTTAAATTAAAGTTTTGCTTCTGATGACAATCATAAGTGACAGCTCCCTCAGTCTACAATATTTTTAATTCATCTATCAATGGTCCGAGAAATACGTCAATTTCTTTTCGCGGACCCTTAAGACCCGGAATAATCATCGGAAGATAAATAAATTCATCTTTCATACACATTGACGGTGGCAAATTATAAACTGTCAGTAACACTGGCCAAACTGAATAAGGAGTTGCAGAATATCCAAACAGATTAAAACCATCTGTGCACAATCCCAATATGATATTTCTAGTATCCCTAGCAAATGAAGGATAACATGTATCCAAATATTTCCATGCTTCACTGTCGGATGGATGAGTCATTACTGTATCATCACGACTTCTTGCATGCCAACTCATGTAGGGGGGCGTCTTTTTCGACATGAATAATCTTTGAAGTCTCGGTGTTAGTGAAAAATACCAAAGCACCTTAAACGGGATATTTTTCTATCGGACCGATTTCTTCTCCTTGTAACAAGGATGTTGACATACAGGACATTTATCCAACTGCACATTTTCTTTATAATATAAAATGCAGTTATTTTGACACGCGTGTATTTTTTTGTACCAAAGCCCCAATTTTCTCATCAGCTTTTTAGTTTTATAAAAACTTGGCTCAAACTTGTTATCAGTAGGCAGCATTCCATTAATTAATCATGCAATCTGATGATATGCAACCCCGCTGATATTACAATCGGCCTTGATGTTTAGGAGCTGTGTCGTTGCTGAAAACCTAGTGTATTTAGGACAATTCTCATACAAAGGTTCATCGGCAGCTTTCAACATCTTGTAAAATTCTGCAGCTTCTTTATTCGGCAATTCAATCTCTACCGCAGTTTGTACTTCTGTGATATCAACCGCTGTAGTATATGGTGGGACTGATGTCTGAGTAACTGGCCGATCAACATTATCATTCAGGTGGAATTGACCCCCAAGACTATCAAGTATCATAGTTCTATAAGGATTAGATTAACTGGATGAAGAAGCACCAGTAGAGGAAGATTCACCATATGTCTGAACGACAGGATTGCTCGACGTCCCGACTTCACGTGACCTCCCATGACAAGTCCATAGAAAATATCTTGGTGCAAATCATTTGCTATATAGATGCAGAGTGGCAGTCTCCCGATCCAAACATCGTCCATTCAAGCAAATGCGACACGAACATCGGAGTTTATCACCGACGCTAACGAATTTCTGATTCGAATAGGCAAAAATTAGGAAGTACGTTACGCCTAATCGAAACTCATTCGTTAAAGCTCGACGATCAAAACGTCGGTACATCCAACTTCGATCAGCCGATATGATTCTGTCAATCAATGACAATTTCTTTGGTTAATGCCTTTAGGTGAGATTGTCCTATTCCATTCGGGATTTATGTTATTCATATTGCACTAAGTACTTATTTTAACCGCTAACTTCATTCTAAATTTCAGCAGCATCTCCCAACAGTTCTCCGAATACGCATATCATCTGCGCGTACCGGAGAACAAGAGAGATGCTGCTGAAATTTAGAATATATTAACGGTTAAAAGAAAAACGTAAGTGCAATACAAATAATTATATTCCCAAATTGTCCAATCAAGGACAATTCAAGGATTGTACGTCGTATAAAAGATCATCTACTTCTTTTATACTAACATACAACCCCCGAACGGATCTAAGTATTTGCTAAATCATATTCGACTCGTCGATGCGTACGTGAAACATATCAACTCCTCAGATGGATGATTATTTTCTAAATGTTTCGAGTCAGTTCGAGTCCATAGTGGACAATTCCGACATGAGTCCAAATTAGACGATTTCGGCGGGAGTCCAAATTTGACGATTCCGACGCGAGTTCGAAGTGGACGATTCCAGCGCAAGTCCGAAGTGGACGATTCTAGCGCGAGTCCACTGAGGACTACTCCGGACTAATTAACATTTTAAATAATTAATTAATATTAATCTACAATATTTTAACTAATTTAAACAATTAACCTACAATTATTAATCTAAAACATAATATTAATCTAACTAAATTAATCTAACTAAATTAATCTAAAAATTACTCTAAACTCTAACAATTAATCTAAAAACACTACTAGAAACTTGGTCTTCAGCAACGGCTATCAGTAACGGCCGCTCAAGCCGTTGCTATTTGCAACAGCATTCTTACGGCCGCCTGAGCCATTGCAGATATGTTGTATCTGCAACGACTTTCTAACGGACACGCGAGCCGTTGCTGATAATGTTAATTATCAGCAACGGGTTTCTAACGGACAAGTGAGCCGTTGCGGATGATAACTTATTAGCAACGGCTTGCTAACGGACAAGTGAGCCGTTGCTGATGATAACTTATCAGCAACGGCTTTCTAACGGGCGACTGAGCCGTTGCTGATAAGTTTATATAGGTCGCAGATCGCGCCCGCCCCCCTTCTTCCTCCCGCTGCTGTCGCCGCCGCCTCCTCTCCTGCCTCTCGCCGCCGCTGCCGACGCCGACGACGCCTCCCGCTGCTGCCGACACTGTCAGGTATGTGCCCTTCGGCCGACCGTCTCTTCCGTTACGGTCGGTAGAAAATCCGATCGAAACCCTAAAAATAGGGTTTCGGCCGGCGGCGGTCGGCCGATGGCCGCCGCCGGACCTTGTACATTGGCCGGACAGTGTGTCGATGGTGGACTCCGGCGCCGGAATTTATAGTTTAATAATATTTTTTTATTGTTTTTTTATTGTTTTTTTATTGTTTTTTAATTGTTAATTAATTGTTAATTAATTATTTAGATTAATTGTTTAATTTGTTAGAATAATTTTTAGGGTTTAGATTAATTTCGAAATTATCCAATTCGGACGCGCGCCGGAATCGTCCACTTCGGACGCGCGCCGGAATCATCCAATATGGACTCGAACTGTCTCGAAACATTTAGAAAATAATCATTCATCCGACGAGTTGATATGTTTCACGTACGCATCGACGAGTCGGATATGATTTAGCAAAACCTTAGATCCGTTCGGGGATTGTATGTTCGTGTAAAAGAAGTAGATGATCTTTTATACGACGTACAATTCTTGAATTGTCCCTGATTGGATAATTTGGGAATATAGTTATTTGTACTGCACTTACGTTTATATTTTAACTGTTAACTAATTATTCTAAATTTCGGCAACATCTCTCTTGTTCTCCGATACGCGCCCAGATGATATGCGTATTCGGAGAACTGTAGGGAGATGCTGCCGAAATTTAGAATAATTAGTTAACAGTTAAAATAAAAACGTAAGTGCAGTACGAATAACATAAATCCCGAATGGAATAGGACAATCTCACCTAAAGACATTAACCAAAGAAATTGTCATTGATTGACAGAATCATGTCGGCTGATCGAAGTTGGATGTACCAACGTCTTGATCGTGGAGCTTTAACGAATGAGTTTCGATTAGGCGTAACATACTTCCTAAATTTCGCCTATTCGAATCGGAATTTCGTTAGCATGGGTGATCAAATCCAATGTCCGTGCCGCATTTGTTCGAATGGACGATTTTTGGAACGGGAGACTGTCACTCTGCATCTATATACCAAAGGATTTGCACCAAGATATTTTCTATGGACTTGTCACGGGGAGTCACGCGACTTGTGTCGTGCTATAGCGGATATTTTGTTAACGGGTATAAATTTCACACGGTTGAATATTCATTTACAAAGAAGACGATGAATGATGGGGTCTGCGTGAAAGGGACAACCTATGTTGAATGTGATATGGATTTTTATGGACTGGTGGAAGAAGTGATAGAGTTGCACTACTTCGGCTTGAAATCAGTGATCTTATTTAGATGTCATTGGTTCGATACAACAGAAAGGGGCATGAAAGTTCATCCAAAATACAAACTTGTTGAGGTTAATTACAAATCAAAATTGGCAGCAAATGAGCCTTTTATATTGGCATCACAAGCCGAACAAGTATATTACGCGAAGTATCCGACTCGAAATAAAGATAGAGCAGATTGGCGTGTAGTCTGTAAGACAAAAGGTAGAGGAAAAATTGATCCGATAGTAGGAGAAAATGAGCTGATACCTGATATGACATATGGTTTCTATCAAGAAGATGATCGTCCTGCTGTAGATCGTATTATTCCAATACTCGAGGAAGCAGACACAACGTCAATTCAATTAGAAGTTGAATATGCTGATGATGACGATCATGAAATTGAGGAAGCTGGAGATGAAGAATATGAAGAAGAGGAAGAATTCGAAGACTATTATTCAGATGATGAGGAATAATTCGGAATGCGGCTAGAAATCGCATGTCGGGGGGAGCAGCGCGTCACACCGGCGGCTCTGTTGCATTTGCAGTGCACGCGAACCGTATGGTAAGTACATCTTTTAATTATATATTTTATTTGTTACTATGTGTACTAATTAATGTATTTGTTTTGTAAATGTAGACGACGGTGTCGGATGACGGGACTGTCCAGCGACCCTCCCCGATGGCGGTGTTTGAGCGGACTCACCGTCGAGCACATGGGACGGGGGAGTACATCGACAACCGCACTGCATACATTGTGATAATTATATATTTGTTTAAATTATTCATTATATATTTATAATTTAAGTTTTATGATAAATATTAAACAAAAAATCAAACTCGAGTAGGAGACGTACAACTAGACGGTGGTGCAGCGCGGGGGTACTCCCGAGGACTTTGACGCAGCATCGTGGGTCGAGGCCGCATATATGGCTTCGCAGATAGTGGTCATACGCGAGCCGTGCTAGGAGCCACTTGGGGCACCGACCCCTCCGGTCGCTGGTGAGCGACCGTCCACCTCTAGATCTAGTTATGATCATAGTAGCAGAATAAGGACTCTAGAGGAGACGGTCGCGCGTCAGAGTTAGATGATGGCGGAGATGCATGCTATGCTACGCAACATGTCAGGTCATCCCGAAGCAGGCATCTCTTCGGCATCATCTCATCCATCGTCCTCGAGTCAGTCCACGCCGGTGTACACTCAAGCACTCCAGACCCCGCCATATGATCCAGGCCATCCTCCATCGTCATCGTGAGATTTTGTTTATATTGACTTTGTTACTGAGATATTGAACTTGTTTAATTTATTTTGACTTTGTTACTTAGATATTGATACTTCAATTTTGCATTTGAATTGTTTTTACACTATCGTGGATAATTATCAATATAAATATAATTGTTTTGATGTATATCTTGGTGTGTTTGTGGGAAAGCCGTTACTAAAAGTTTATCGAAAGCCGTTGCTGATGACCTACAACAACGGCTTAGCGACGGGCTTTTACTAACGGCGTTGCTACGGACTCAACAGCCGTTGCTATTAATGTTATCAGCAACGGCTCCGTGTCCGTTGCTGATAATATTTTTAGCGACGACCCGAGTGGCCGTTGCTGAAACGTCGCTAAGTTATCAGCAACGCGAGTTTCTGTCACGGCTCTATTGCAACGACTCGGCCGTTGCTGATGCTCTTCAGCAACGGCATCAGTCGTTGCTGATGCCCATTTTTCTAGTAGTGAAATCATAACAATTAATCTAAACCCTAAAAATTAATCTAACTAATTAAACAATTAATTAAATAATTAATCCAAACAATTAATTAAAAATATATATATAATATTATATAAGCATTTCCGGTGCCGGAGTCTAGTGTTCGGACACTGCATAAACCACCGGTCGCTGGCCGGTGGTCGTCGGCCGGCTCTAACAAGGGGGCGGAGGTTGGAATCGAAGGTCGAGGACGGGGCAGCGGCAGCTCGGCGGCGGCGTCGGAAGATAGCAGCGGCGGCGGGCAAAGGAAGAGGAAGAAGGGGGCGGGCGCGATCGCGTGCCCTATATAAACTTTTCAGCAATGGCTCACTTAGCCGTTAGAAAGCCGTTGCTGATAAGTTAATCATCAGCAACGGCTCACGTATCCGTTAGAACGCTGTTGCTGATAATTTAATCATCAGCAATGGCTCACTTGTCTGTTAGAATGCCATTGCAGATATAGCATATCTGCAATGGCTTGAGCGACCGTAAGAACACTGTTGCAAATAGCAACGGCTTCAGCGGTCGTTGCTGATGGCCGTTGCTGAAGAACCAATTTCTAGTAGTGATATACATCAAAATAATTATACTTATATTTATAATTATCCATAATCATATTAAAACTATTCAAATTCAGAACTAGAGTATCAATATCCAAACAAAACAAGTTAATCAAGTATATATAGTATCCAAGTAACAAAGTCAATATCTAAACAAAACATTAAAATCTCACGATGACGATGGAGGATGGTCTGAGTCATATGGCGGGGTTTGAAGTGTTTGGGTGTACACCAGCGTGGACTGACTCGAGGACAATGGATCAAATGATGTCGAAGGGATGCCTGCTCCGGTATGAGCTGAGATGCTGCGTAGCATATCATGCATCTCTACCATCATTTGACTCTGATGCTCCATCATCTCACTCTGACACGCAATCGTCTCCTCCAGTGTCCTTATCCTACTACTCTGATCATAACTAGACCTGGAGGTGGACGACCGCTCACCAGGGACCGGAGGGGTCGATGCCCCAAGTGGCCCTAGCACGGCTCGCGCATGACCACTATCTGCAAAGTCATATACGCGGCTGTGGTCCCAACCACCTGCAGCCTCGACCCACGCTTTTGCATCAAAGTCCTCGGGGGTTCCCCCGTGCTGCATCACCGTCTGAGTGTAGGTCTCCTACTCGAGTTTGATTTTTTGTTTCATGTTTTTCCTAAAACTTAAATTATAAATAAATAATGAATAATTTAAACAAATATACTTACCATAATGTATCCAGCACGATTGTCAATGTACTCCCCCATCCCATGAACTCGACGGTGAGTCCGCTCAAACACCGCTATCGGGGAGGATCGCTGGACAGTCCTGTCGTCCAACACCGTCGTCTACATTTATAAAACAAATACATTAATTAGTACACAGAGTAATAAATAAAATATATAATTAAAAGTAAGGTATAATAGTACTTAACATACGATTCGCGTGCACTGCAAATGAAACAGAGCTGCCAGTGTGACACGCTCCTCCCCATGACATGCTGTTTCTAGCCGCAGTCCTAGAAACCTCCTGCCATCGATCCGTCGACCATGATGCCACGAGCTGGTCCCATATATTCGGTGTAATCCAATCGGGGCCGTATCCCCAAGTCTCCGCGATGTTTGTGGTCCCAGCTCGGGCCATCACCTGGGATCGGGCCTACACCAACTGACCGTTGTACCTCTGCCGAGAAATAGCCTCCCAGACAGCGTAAATAAAGGACCTCTGGTCCTCAGCCCATGTATAGCGAGCCTGCAAAACAATAATATCAGTACCAATATTAATCATCATGTATAAATTTTTTTTAATACGTGTCTCAAACTCGCGCCATAGCATGTCGACGTGCTCACTGGGCGCGTGAGACCATGTGGGCCATGCCCCATGCATGTATCGTCGAATGGTAGAAGATATCGTCCTGGGCACTTCTTCTTGCTCGAACCTGCACAACGAAAATAAAGTTCAATATTATATTATGATATTATGAATTTGTAATAATTCATAATTCATGATATATTACGTACCGCTCCCCAATCACACTAATGAATCTACGTGACTATGTGGCTAGTGGAGGCTGCCACCTGTTCGGCCTGCGTGGCCGCCTGCGTCTAGATGAACTAGCCTTAACAGTATCATCGGCAGGAGGATCAGCAGCAGGAGTAAGTGCTGGAGTTTGACCGATCGGAGACACCGAAGCTCTCGTGCGACGATAACCACGACCAGACATTTCTGTCGAATAAGCATATAATTAGATTATATATATAGTAGATATATATTTAATATAAGATATACTTTATAATTATTCCTCATCATCTGAGTAATAGTCTTCGAATTCTTCCTCTTCTTCATCTCTAGCTTCCCCAATTTCATGATCATCATGATCATCAACATATTTAACTTCTAATTGAACTGACTTTGTGTCTGCATCCTCGAGTATTGGAATAATACGGTCTACAATAGGAGGATCATCTTCTTGATAGAAATCATCTATCACATCAGGTATCGGCTCATTTTCTCCCGCTATCGGATCAATTCTTCCTCTAGCTTTAGTCTTATAGACTACACGCCAATCTGCTCTATCTTTATTTTGAGCCGGATACTTTGCGTAATATACTTATTCGGCTTGTGATGCCAATATAAAAGGCTCATTTGCTGCCAATTTCGGTTTGTAATTAACCTCAACAAGTTTATATTTTGGATGAATTTTCATGCCCCTTTCTGTTGTATCGAACCAATGACATCTAAATATGATAACTGATTTCAAGCCGAAGTAGTGCAACTCTATCACTTCTTCCACCAGTCCATAAAAATCCATATCATATTCAACATACATTGTCTCTTTCATGCACACCCCGGCATTCATCGTCATCTTTGTAAAGGCATATTCAACCGTGTGAAATTTATAGTCATTAACAAAATATCCGCTACAACACGACACTAGTCGTGACGGTCCACTAACAAACTCAAATATTCTTTCATCTATTTCAGCTCTATGATCTTTGTTGTAAGCCCGAATCCAAATAGGGAAATCACGATTCCGTAATCTCTTCAATTCTTGATCGTTGTGAATAGAGTATTTTTGCACCATCTCAATGTCAAATATTTTAATGAATTGTTCAATCTCTGGACAATTGAGTAATACATACAATTGTGCCAAATGATACTCTTCGTCGCTTAAGTGTCGAGATGGACAAGAACCAAAACCACGACCAGTGTGACAAAATATATTTAAACGTCCATCTGAATGTCGAACTCCCCCGTCGTTGTTATGTGGAAGACGATCAAATCTTGTTTGTATTGTCGATTCAAAGTAAAATGAGCAGAATATTGAAATTTCTTGGATGATATACGATTCAGATATTGATCATTCAACAGCTGCGGTGTTCTTTACTTTTTTCTTCAGATGATTCATGTATCTTTCAAATAAGTACATCCACCGGTATTGAATAGGGCAACCTACTCGTGCCTCGTACACTATAAAAAAAAAGTCTTTTGCGACGGCTATTGCGGTCGCAGAGCCGTCGTAGAATAACTTCTGCGATAGTTCATGACGGTCGCATATTTCCGTCGCTGAAGCCATGGTCGCAAAAGCTGTGCGACGGTAACGCAGCGGTCGCAATAATTTTTTTTTGCAACCGCTGTAGGTCGTCGCATACCGCCGTCGCACAATAACTGCGACCACTCTGTGCGACCAGGTCATCTTCTGCGATGGTACTCACGGTCGCAGTACCGTCGCACTATTATATTTTGTTTTTTTTTAATTAGAAAAATACAAATTCATGTTTACACTATTTAATTAAAATGCATTTCAATCAAAGAAGAGACATCAACTTCTAATATTATATACATCAAATGGTTATCAAAATATTATATACACCGTATCAAAACAATAATATTTACATCATATCAAAATAAAATATCAAATAAATACATCAATGGCCAGGCGCATCAGACGGCGGCAGGGGAGGCGGCGATGAGAGGGGCTGCGTCAGGAGGGTCGACGACGATGATGGATCTGATGCTGATGTCGTCGGGCCGAATGACGTGGGAGGCGAAGGGACACGAGCGCCAGGTATGATAGAAGCTATATGCGCCAAGTACTCGGTCATATGTGCCATGTACTGGGACACAGTATCCTTCATAGCGGTTATGTCGGTGCTGAGGCGTGCCTGAGCAGTCTTGACGGTCGCTAATCGGTCCTGATCCACACGTGATGTTGATGGACTAGCGATGGAGGAGGTGAAGGCAGACGATCCCGTACCATGTGGCTGCAACAATGCCCGTGCATGGGTCGTTGTGCCAATGCCATATACACGGCCGTGGTCTACACCTATCACCTGCATCCATGCGTCAACATCAAGCTGATGCTGCGCAGGATCACCTCCCCGTTGGGTCACCAACTCACTATATGTAGCCTTTAAAGAAAATTAAGTTGATTAATTAAATTAACTATACATAATAGAACTAGATAAATAATTTTAAATATTAACTTATCAGGATCGTCTCCGGCCTCCCGCTGATAAACTCACCCCGGCGAGGGCCACGCTGATATTTATGCGTCTCCTCGAAGACCCTCAGAGGGTCAACCGGGATGAGCGTCCCATGCTCGTCTCACGTCCCCTGTAATAAAATAAATATAATTAGTTTTCTTATAATAATAAAAAATAATTATTAAATTACTTACCAATCTACGCTCGTGGCTGATAAATGAGATGGACCCACCGGTATACCGAGCGACGGATCCATCGACCAACGTCATCCTATTTTGGTGCGCCATCCGGGAGGCACCCTGCCATCCCTCCGACGCCCAGATGTCGCATAGTCGATCCTATACGTCGACATGCATCCAGGTTGGCCTGTGTCCCTTGAGTGCATCCATAGGAGGATATCCTTGAAAAGCCTCTTATAGTAACCTTCCCAAGCATCCTCCACCTGGACCTGAATGGCGGGATCCCAAGCATATCGGGCCTCCAAAAATAAAACAAGTTATGTGATACAATCATTTCAAATATTAATACAATTAACTAAAAAATTAATAAACTACGTACCTCGAACTCAAACCATAATGAATCTCGAGAATGCTCCGGCACGTGGGTCCATGAACGCCACGGCTCTTGAAAGGACCTCTTGATAATTGAGGTGATGCTGCGAGCAACATCATCATGCTCAAATCTACAACTCAAGTATAGCAACATAAGTAGCAATTAATTAATTAACAATATAATTAATAAACTTTAATACTTACTTTAGACCGTGTAGCGATATCCGCTGACGCTGGTCAGGCGATGAAGGTACTTGAGCCTCCCAATTAGGCCCACGAGGCCTACAACGACCTCGAGCCTCCGGGGCCGGTGGTGGTGGTGGTGGTGGTGGCACTGCTGCGGGCGTCGAAGGTCCCGGTGCCATGGGTGGTGGTGGTGGTGGTATAGCCTCTGCGACAGTGGTAGTGGTGGGGGGTGCAGCGGCGGCGGCGGAGCTAATCCTGCTCGATGAGCCCTAGAACGATAGCCTGGGGCTCGCGACATCTATAGATATAATGTTGAATACATTAGGAGGAAAATATTATCACCTGGTACAGTCTGCTACCAAGTGCATAGGTAGAAGTGGTATATGTCGATCTGTTCATTCTTTCATATCATCTATAGATAAAAAAAGAATTGTATTCCAATTTCTATACATCTATAATATGCTGTATAGGTAGAAGTGGGTTGTCTATAACCTAAGTAGAAGGGAGCTAACACTAAGTCACTAAGACAACTGGAGAAGAAGATGTTGTTCTGCTAGACCAAGACAAGAGTCTCTCCACATCTGCTCTACTGTTATTTCTTTGAAATTAATTATTTTTGCCACATACTAGTTGAAACTCTGATAATCCCAGTTAGTTCATACATTAACAAAAGAATACGGTACAAGATGTTAATGCTTTTTTAAAAGCAATAATAATAAATTATCTAACTTTGTATGAAGTGCTTCAGGAATAATTTTCCACTGAGATGTCATACCTGTATCAAGCAGTGCTCACAGTCAAACCATGTCATAGTCAACAAGCCAACTAAACTACTTCCAACAACAGAGAAAATTAAGTAGCATTCAAGTGTGCTAGATACTCTATTACACATAACAACCACCTCCAGAATGCCCTCTTTCCAGAGCAACTTGTAATTAGTTTGTTTGGATTTCAATGAAGTATCTTTTTTAAGGCAAAAAAGACAATGATTAACAATTGTTGGTCTAAAAAGGCTTTCAGATCTCTAGCACTACACAAATCAGCGAAAAGAAAAATGTTTTAAAAATACTAATCCTATAATTAAGACCTACATTCGTTGGAAAGAGGAGACAGCTTCAACTGATATATTCTGAAAATCCAAACACACTAAATAATGAACACAAAAAGAATGTTTAAAGGATTATTTTTTTGCCAATATATTAGCTAATAATCATGCCATGAACAAATCACTGACCTGAAGAGGGTCCAGCTAATAATGCAGTTGCTATGGGATCAAGCTAAATCAATTTATCTGGTTTAAACTATGAGTTATGTGCTGCCACTTGCTACTGGTACCTATATGAATAGTATTGGCACTTATTATGTCTTATGTCTGTAAAAATTTTAGCTTTAGATATTCCAGCATAGTACTGGCAAGGTTTATGCTTCAACAGTCACAAAAGTACTGATGAAACATATCAATCTATTTGTATAATAAGATCTGTTTAACTTATGCACAATAGAAATCAAAATTTTCTCGTTTAGTTACCGGAATTGCTCATGAATGTGAGTTTCAGTTAAGCTCCTGAACACAAAATCTGAAGAACAATTATGCCACAGATCTAAAATTGAGTATTAGAGATTCTCAAAGGGAAATATAGCTTCATTAAACAAGTTGTTGGTAATACCCACAATAACATTATCATACACGCGACCTGGAACACAGGAGTGATACTAATACTCACACTTAATCATGTGAGCCTAATTCTAGTTTCTAATGCATGTTCTTTTAATAGTTTTGCATACAGGTTTTAGGATAGGGTTTCGGCGGCCCTAGTGGTCATCTAGGGTTTGGGCGGAGAGAGAGAGAGAGAGAGAGAGCAGCGGGCGGCGGCGGGCGACGTGCGGCATGCGGCGGACGACGAGCAGCGGGCGACGTGCGTCATGCGGCGGACGACGAGCAGCGGGTGACGTGCGGCGGCAGAGAGAACGAGTGAGATCAAGTGATCGGTTGAGCAGGGGAAGAGGGCGGAGAATTTTAATAACATTTTGCGACCGCCGTGCCGTCGTAAAAAGTGGTCGCAAGTAGTCGCCAAACTGTCGCCGGGTTATTAATTCTGCGACGACAAGCTTTGCTGTCGTAGAACCGTCGCAGAATCGGCCACGATGTGACCCCTGTGGCAAGCGGTCGCAGATTCTTCACATCTGCGACCGCGACATTCGCCGTCGCAAAAAGATTGATTTTTAGTAGTGGTATGCCAACTGTATCGGTAGATGCTCCATCGAGTCAAAGAAGGCAGGAGGGAAAAACTGTTTCAGCTTGCATATAATTTCAATAATATTATTTTCAAGTGCTGACATATCTTCGACTCGAAGGACATTTGCACAAATATTTCTAAATAATATACTTAATTCAGTCAACGGATCCCAAATATTATCAGGTAGAAGATCTCGGAAAGCGATCAGAAGCAATCTCTGCATGAATACATGACAATCATGGCGCTTCATCCCTGATATTTTGCAATCATCGACGTTCACACATCGAGATAAGTTTGAGGCATATCCATCAGGTAAGCTGAGTTCTTTCATCCATTGACAAACATCTTTGATCTGTTGTTTATTTAACACATACGGGGCCTTTGGCTTCATATATTGTCCGTTGACCTCTTGTAATTCCAACTCCGATCTCTTGCAAAGTATTTTCAGATCATGTTGGGCTTTGACATTATCTTTAGTTTTTTCGGAAACATCCATCAAAGTGTTGAAAATATTATCAAACACATTTTTTTCAATGTGCATGACGTCCAAATTATGCCAAATCAGTAATGAACTACAATACGACAATTTCCAAAAGATACTTTTTTTCACCCAGTTGATTAGACTATCAAGTATCATAGTTCTATAGGGATTAGATGGACTTGATGAAGAAACACCAGCAAAGGAAGATTCACCATGTGTTTGAACGACATGATTGCTCGACGTCCCGACTTCACGTGACTCTCCGTGACAAGTCCATATAAAATATCTTGGTCCAAATCCTTTGCTATATAGATACAAAGTGACAGTTTTCCGATCCAAAAATCGTCCATTCAAGCAAATGTGGCTCGGACATCGGATTTTATCACTGACGCTAACGAATTTCTGATCCGAATAGGCAAAATTTAGGAAGTACGTTACGCCTAATCGAAACTCATTCATTAAAGCTCCACGATCAAGACGTCGATACATCCAACTTTGATCGCCCGACATGTTCTGTCAAAAAGTTGACAATATCTTTAGGTAATGTCTTTAGGTGGGATGATCCTATTTCATTCAAGATTCATGTTATTCATATTGCACTAAGTATTTCTTTTAACCGCTAACTTCATTCTAAATTTTGGCAGCATCTCCCTACAGTTCTCTGAATACGCATATCATCTGGGCGCGTATCGGAGAATAAGAGAGATGCTGCCGAAATTTAGAATGAGTTAACGGTTAAAAGAAAAAATTAAGTGCAATATAAATAACTATATTTCCAAATTGTCCAATCAGGGACAACTCAAGGGTTATACGTCGTATAAAAGATCATCTACTTCTTTTACACGAACATACAACCTCCGAACGGATCTAAGGTTTTGCTAAATCATATCCGACTCGTTGATGCGTACGTGAAACTTATCAACTCGTCGGAGGGATGATTATTTTCTAAATATTTCGAGTCAGTTCGAGTCCATAGCGGACAATTCCGACATGAGTCCAAAGTGGACGATTCTGGCGCGAGTCCGAAGTGGACGATTTCGGCACGAGTCCGAAATGGATGATTTCGGCGCGAGTCCGAAATGGACGATTTCGGCGCGAGTCCGAAATGGACGATTCCGGTGCGAGTCCAGTGAGGATGACTCAGGACTAATTAATATTTTAACTAATTAATATTAATCTAAACATTAATCTAAAATATAACATTAATCTATACATTAATCTAAAACATCAAATTAATCTAAAACATAACATTAATCTAAATATATTAATCTAAAAATTAATCTAAACCCTAAAAATAAATCTAACAATTAATCTATAAATTAAAAAATTAGTCTAAAAAATATTATTTTAATCAATTTCCGACGCCGGAGTCCAGTGTCCGACGTCCAGTGTTCGAACACTGGACAAAGATCCGGCAAGTGGCCAGTCGGCCATCGGCCGAAACCCTAAATATTGGGTTTCAGCCGGATCTAGATTGAATGGAGAGGAGGATAGCCGGCGAGACTTGCCTGGATCAATAGAAGATGGCGAGATCCGACGGTCGAGGACAGGGCGGCGGCGGCGGTAGGGGCAGCAACGGTGACAGCAGAGCAAGAGGAAGAAGGAGGAGGAAGGGGCGGTCGCGAACCCTCAGCCTATATAAACTTATCAGCAATGGCGTTGTTACGGCTCACTGGTCCGTTAGAAAGTCGTTGCTGATAAGTTACATCATCAGCAATGGCTCACTTGCCCGTTAGAACGCCGTTGCTAATAAGTATTTTATTTTTGTGCCGCGGGTGCGAGATCGGCTCAAGAGTGACGTGTTACAATTCATATTTTTATTCTTATTATAATAAATACAATTCATATTTTTTGTTGATTTTTTTTTTGTATATATTTTTTTTTCAAAAAAGTTCGTGACGTGTTATACACTTTTGTGCAAAATCTAATATATTTTCTCACTCATTTTAGGGCTATTTTCGCTTATTTCATGAATATTTTTGCGAAATTCTTTTAAAAAGATTCATTTATAAAAAAATATCAAATTTTTTTTTTATGAATGAACATTACATAAATATCTATTTAATGATTTTATAAAAATGTTCATAAAAACTTCTTTTTTTATTAAATGAGCGGGAATAACCCAAAATGAGCAGGAAATTTTTATTATTAAATGAGTGGAAAAGAGAAAAAAGAGCGAAAAATTACTAACTTATTTATTCCAGAGTTAGTTATTTTATTATATAAAGATGAGTAGGAAAGAGAAAAAAATAGAAATTTACTACCTTATTTATTACATACTTAGTTGCTTTTATTATATAAAGATAAGATAATATTAGAGTTGAAAATTAGAAAATTTGATATGAATAATTAAAAATAGAGTGAGAAATTAGGAAATTTAGAGTAATTAATTGAAATTTAATTCGACTTTATTTGGAAAGTAGTCATAGTTAATTAAATTGATTTGGGAATTTGGAAATTAATCATAGTGAAATTAATTTTTAAAAAATTGAAATTAATTATTTTCAATTTTAATAATATTCAAAATTAATTTAATTGATAAATTAGATATAAAAATTATTTTAGATGAAACACAGTTTCATATGGAAGCGACACGTATCTGCATGAAGATGAGTTATATATAATATATAAGATAAAATAAAATGTCAAAAAATTAAAATTAAATTAAATTAAATTATATATATATGACGTTTATGAATTTTAAACATGTCCACACATGTCCAATTGAATTTTAAAAAATAGTAAAAGAAACTTAATCCATTATGAATTCGTTTAAATTATAAAATATAAATCTAAATTATTATATAAAATCAAGGTTAAAAACAAATAATAGATGAAAACATCAATTAGTGTGGTGAATTAGAGAGAATTATTTAATGTGAAAATTAATTAATTTATTATAATTAGAATAAGCATGGTACATTACAATTTTAATTAGTATGGTGCATTAAATAATTAAAATTTTAATACTCAAAATTAAAGTACGAATATCAAACAAATAGTAAAGTCATATTAATTATTTATTTATCTCAAAATTTTATTATGCATGTCATGAAGTCTCAAAAGTCAAAAGTGACTTTGTTATTTATTTCCATATTTAAGTGATTTTATAAACCACTTAATAATACAATTTAGTAGGAAATTTTAGCATGTGACAATTATAATTTAAATTGATGAGGTGCATTAAAATAATTAAATTTTAATATTTATGAATTTTAATTAATGTGATCCACATTCATTTGACCTTTTTATTTGGGAGGTCAAATATTATTAAAAAATATGTGGATCCTATTAATATATTTAGTAATGTCCTTTAATTAAATTAAACTTAATACTAAATATTTACACGTGTGAAAGAAAAAAAAAATATTACTAAACATATTAATTATCAAATTAATTAAATTTGTAATTAATTGAAATTTATTTCATGCGGAAGAAAAAGATGAGGGAGAGAGAGAGAGAAAAAGAGAGAGAGAGCGAGAGAGAGAGAGAGAGAGAGAGTCAATGAAAATTAAAATACAACAATTAAGGTAGATTATAAGAGATAATATGATAATTTCAATAACGGACACAATCATTTTGGACACACTCAAGCTATTTTCGTCATATTCAGAGTATTTTCTATAATAATAATAATAATAATAATAATAATAATAATAATAATAATAATATAGTAATTTGTTTTGGATTAAAAATGTCAAAATTATTTCAAACAAATAATACTTCATATCTAAAATATATTAAAATAAAATAAAATTTATAATAATAAGATAGCAAAATATTGATATTAATATAAATCTAGAATCAATACTAAAACGTTTAAAGGGGAAGTAAATATATTAATAAAATATAAATATAGAGTCAATATTAATTTCTTTGAATTTAAAATACTATTAAAAACAATTTTAAAAATTGATATTTTAATATTCAAAAACTAATATAAAAACAATTCAACACATTAAAAACTATTTTCAATAATCACTCAAAATATAATAAATATAAAATTAAAAAAAAAAATCAAAATTAGGTAAATTCTATAGTTTCAAAAATTAAATTATATAAAAAAACAAAAAAAAAGGTACGAAATAATAATATATAATATAGATATAAAATAACAAATTGAGATAAATTAGAATATTATTTTAAATTTCATAAATTTCTTTGGATTTGAAATACTATTAAAAATAAACCCAAAAATTGATATTTTAAAAACTCAAAAAACTAATATAAAAGTAATTCAACATATTAAAAAATATTTTCAATAGTTATTCAAAAAAATAATTATTATAGAATTAAAAACCTCAAAAATAAGTATTTACAAAATATAATTTAAAAGTAATATATATATATATATATATATATATATATATATATATATATATATATATATGAATATAGTACATTTTATAATCTTAAAAGAGTATGATTTGCAAGTAGTAATAAAATGAATAAAAATAAAAATTAATAAAATTGGGCGCTCTACCTCACTAATCAATAAAATGATATATGAATAATTATTTCAAAATTTATCAAATTGTTTAAAAAATATAAAAATAAAAATCTTATATTTCTATCGATAAGAACCATTTCAATAGATTCATTTAAATTAGAATTATTGAAATTGAGCACTCTCCACAACCGTATTGATCCTAACTAAATCATAGCGGATCATTATTTCAGTACGAAAATAAAAGAAAAAAATAATAAACTATGAAGATTAAGAAAAAGGAGAATAATTGATATCCTACACTAACCACGAAACTAATTTTTGTAGACATATGAAATTTTGGAAAATTGTTAAATTTGGTAATTAATATTTAATAATTAATAAGATTATTAATTTCAAATTTAAAAATTTGAAATTTGAAAGTTTCACAACAATTAATAAAATTATTAAGTTATTGATTTCGGTTATAATTACACTGATTATTACTCTTATTTAGTAATTTTGAATTGTGTAATTAATAACAATTAATCAAAATTTCAAAAACAATCACAATAATTAAATAATTAAATTGTGCAAAAAGATTATTAATTACAGAATTAAAAGAATTATTTGTAAATTTGGTAATTAATATTCAATAATTAATAAGATTATTAATTTCAAATTTCAAAATTAATAAGAAAATCAAAATTAGGAAATTTCACAACAATTAATAAGATTATTAAGTTATTGGTTTCAGTAATAATTACTAAATGTTGATTATTATTCTTATTTAGTAATTTTGAATTGTGTAATTAATCACAATTTCAAATATAATCACAATAATTAAGTAAAGTAAATTGTGTAAAAAGATTATTAATAAATGAATTATTAGAATTACTAAGTAAAATTATATTAATTTCGAAATTTTTATTTATTTCCTAATTTCCTTATTTCAAAATTTATTTAATTAATTTTATTAAATTTCCACATGAATTAGAAAATTATGAATATTTAGTTAGAATTTTACGGGGACACATATTAATGTGGAAGGGACATGTGTCTATACGATGATGTATTTTTGCAGAATTAGAATTATTAGAATTTTTAAGTAAAATTATATGAAATTCGAAATTTTTATTTATTTTCTAATTTCCCGAATTCAAATTTTATTTAGTTAATTTTATTAAATAAATGTGTGAATTAGAAAATCACTAAGTAAAATTATATTAATTTCGAAATGTTTATTTATTTTCTAATTTTCTAATTTTAAAATTTATTTATTTAATTTTATTAAATAACTGCGTGAATTAAAAAATTATAAATATTTAATTAGAATTTTAAGATATCAGAGATTAATGTGGAAGCAACATGTGTATATACGAAGATGTATTTTTTTAACTTAGAATAATTAGAACTACTAAGTAAAAATTATATTAATTAAAATTTATTTATTTTCAAATGTAGTCGATTTTCAAAATTTTGTGAATGAAAATTACATAAATGTCTATTTAATTATTTTATAGAAATGTTCATAAAAATTTCTTCTTTTTATTAAATGAGCTGAAAAAAACTTTTTATTATTATTAAATGAGCGGGAAAGAGAAAAAAAGAGCGGAAAATTACTACCTTATTTATTTCAGACTTAGTTATTTTTATTATATAAAGATGAGGATGAATTAAATATAAATTTTTTAAATCCGATATACACAAGATATAATATTAATTTTATATATTTTTTAATTCATGTATTAAATAAATAATAAATATTAATTTATCTATTATTATATTCTTCCTTGTCTTGAGGAGTAAACATGCAATTAGTATTTCAATAGAGTTTATGTATAATGGTTGGGAAATGTCTCGTGTCACTTCCGTGTTGTGCCCTAGCGGCGACACTTCAAGCGATTCCCTCCCCCCTCCTGTTCCCCATCCTCCTGACCCTCCCGATGGCCGATTCGGCCCCCCCTCTTCCACTCCGACGAAGGCAACGGGCTTCTCCTCCTCCTCTGTAGCTTCCGCTCCCGGTGTGGCTTCATCCCTGCCCAACTCGAGGACAAGTATCGCAGATATACAAAACCCTAACAAGGGCTCAGGGCCTATGTCATCCGCCTCAGCCCCTCCTTCCGAAAAGGCTCCGAATTCACCCAAATCTTGGGCAGATATTCTGAAATCGAAAAACCCTAATCTGGGATCGGAGCCGGCTTTAAAGAACACCTTCTCCAATATTTCTTCCGCTACATCCAACCGTGTTGTCTTCACTTCCGAGAAGATCTCCACCCTCCGGCAACCTTGGGAAGTTCCTTGGTAAGCCTCCTCCCCTTAATATTATCAGATATTGGGCATCTCGATTATGGTATTTGTATGGCTTTCAAAATGTTCTGGATCTCGACGATAATTTCTTCGTTTTTTGATTTTCTTTGGTTGAATATGCCAATTCTATTTTGAGCGGTGGTCCGTGGTGTCTGCGGGGCGATGTAATACGCCTCATTCCATGGAAGCCCCTCTTCCGTCCATGGGATGAACCGTTTACTACCGCCCCAATTTGGCTGCGATTACAGTCCCTCCTGCTTGAGTTCTGGAATATAGACTGTGTTACGCATATTGGTAATAATTTTGGTCGGGTTATTCGTGTTGATGATCGTTCTTTTTCGTTTGAACGAGGTAAATATATACGGGTGTGTGTTGAAATTAATTTAGCCTTACCTCTTAAACAAGGTTTATGGATCTCTTTTGAAAACCAAGAATTTTTTCAGCCTGTATGGTATGAAAACCTCTCTACTTTATGTTTTCAATGTGGTATAATCGGGCACAAAGAAGCGGACTGCCCTATTCTTCTTTGTCGCAAATCTAATGTCAATGTTCCAGTTAATAATATTTCTGTGAAGGATTCTATAGTTAATACTGCTACTGGTAATGTTGATTTTGTTTGTAATGTTAATCCTATTGACATTATGGTTATTAATAGTGTGGTGGATTCTCCTGTTAATGTGCATGTTCCTAGTAACATTAATTCTGCTAGTGATTCTATTGTTAATAATGTTGCTTATGCTGGTAAAGATAAACTTGTTAATACTGTTAATGATATGGTTTCTAATTGTGAGTTGGATACTCCTATGGCGACAGCTTCCCCTATTAACCCTTTAAACTCATCCTCCTCTCTTCCTTCCAAGCAAGCTTTGACCCCCTTCCTGAGCCTGCCTGTGGCCCTTGGATTGAGATCCAGAGATGCCTTACCAGAAGGAACAATCCCCGTAGTGCACTCCAACCCTCCATCCAAAGGAATGGTCGTGCTCGGATGCGAGGAGTCTCTATTGACTCCAGGTCCTCTCAAAGGGCTGCCGGCGAGGCTTTAGGCTCTGATCTTAACCCCAAAGCCTTAACCCATAAGAACTTTGTTCCCTTAAATAATTTGAATGAGAACACTTCTGATAACATGATGTCTTCCAAGCACAAACAGCTTGCCAAAAGTACCCAGAGATTTGAGCCTAGAAGCTCTCCTTGTTCCACAGGAAGAGTTATATCTAGCGCCAGTTCTGAGAAAACTGTCAATCCTAAAGATCCTAGCTTCAAGTCTCCTCCATCAAACTCTCTTCCTACTCTAGCCAATGAACTTGAACTAGTATTCAAAGCTTCTAAGGATTTTATCAAGAAGCCTAGTTCTAGTAGAGTTGCTAGTAAGAAACCTTTAAATAAAAACTCCAAATCAACTTCTAAAATGGCTAGCTTAGCCTTAGTTCCCTTTAAGGCTAAACATTCTAACAAAAGACATAGAATCTCTAGTTTATTTGAGGACCCTGATGACAACAACAATTCCCCTTCTAAGCCTATTGATAATAATCAGATTTCTAAATCTCCTACCTAGGTCACTTCAACCCCTATTCCTATTGAAACTGATACCCCAACTTGTTCCCAATGAATGTTCTGAACTAGAACTGTAGGGGGGCCGGAAGGAAGCCAGTCAAAGAGTTTATCTCAGTACATCTTAAACTCTCTTCTCTTAAAGTTATTGTTCTTCGAGAAACCCATTTGGATGAGCCTAAATCTAAAAAGCTTATTAGAACTTTTGGTAGATCTTGGATTGGTGCTATTATGCCTAATGTGGGTGCTTCTGGTGGCATCATTATTGCTTGGAACACAGACTTTGTAAATGCGCGGCTTATTTCTTCTTGCTCCCAAGTCATTAATATTATGTGATAAAAATTGATAACTCTGAACCTTTCTTACTTTCTGCTATTTATGTTAGTACTATTCCTAACGTCAGATCTATGTTTTGGCAATCTTTTATTGATTTAAACTTGCATCCTTATCCATGACTTATTATGGAAGACTTTAATTGTATCTTAAACTCATGTGATAAACTTGGAGGTGCAAGTTTTAAAGTTTCTACCTCTATTCAAGATTTTAAAAAAATTTGTAGTCATTGTGATTTGACCGATCTTGGCTTTACTGTAAATAACTATACTTGGACTAATAATAGGACGGGCTTAGCTAAAATTATGATTAGATTGGATCGTGTTTTTGCTAATTCAGCATGGTTACATTTCTTTGGGCATGCTTCTGTTCATCATTTAACAAGAACTACTTCAGACCATAGGCCGCTCCTTATTAATATCCCCAATGATAAGCAAACTATGAGTAAGTTATTTAAATTTCAGAACTTTTGGACTCAATATGAGGAAAGCAAGTCTGTTGTAAACAATGCTTGGAATTCTCCTCTTCCAGCCAATAGATATGCTTTTAATCATAAATTAGCCAATACCAGAGGGGCTCTAAGTCACTGGAATAGAACCTCTCTTGGTATGCTGGAACATAATCTTGACACTATTTACTCTGACATTGCTTCTCTTGAGTCCATTGAAGGTACTCCCCTTGCCCCTAGTGACATTTCCACTAGGCTTAGATGCCTTCATAATAAATGTATTGTCATTCAAAAATAGATCTGTGTTAAGTGGTGGTCTAAGTCTAAAGCTGACTGGATCAAAGATGGGGACCAGAACACTGCATTCTACCATCGTATTGTCACCAAAACTAGAAGAATTAACTTCATATCTTCTCTCCTTAATGCTCAAAATGAAATTATTACAGATAAATTTGCTATCCCCCTTGAATTTGTTAATTTCTATTCTAACCTTTGGTCCTCCGAGCCCAATCCTGAGCCTTCTCCTATGTCCCTACCTTGGCCTGCTTTCACTCAAATCACTCATGACCTTGCCAATACCCTCACTGCCCCCTTCTTTGCCTCTGAGATATGGGATACTGTTAGGTCTTTGGGCAATGGCAAGAGTCCAGGTTTCGATGGTTTTACAGCTGAATTTTACAAGCATTATTGGTCCACTATCTCCGAGGATTTTTTCTCACTGCTTAAATACCTTCCACTCCTCTGCTACCTTCCCTCCTAGTTGGAACCAAACTATACTAACATTCATTCCTAAATGTCAATCCCCTACGGTGGTTAAAGATTTTAGACCCATTGCCTTATGTAATATCTCATATAGGATCATTTCTAAAATCTTAGTGAATCATATTAAGCCTTGTCTTCCTCTTCTCATCTCCCAGGAACAATCTGCATTTGTTAAATCTAGGAGCATCCATGACAATTTTCTTATTGTTCAGGAGCTGGTGCATTCCACCTATGCTTCTAAAAGCATATGCCCTTTCATTATTGCTAAGATCGACCTAGAGAAAGCCTTTGATCTTCTCAAATGGCCTGCTATGACAAAAGTTCTCACCCTTTGCAACTTTCCTGAAACTTTCATTAAATGGATATACTCTTGTATTTCCACTACCTCCTTTACTTGCACTATTAATGCTTCTAACTCTGATTTTTTCCATGCTACCAAAGGTATTAGGCAAGGGGACCCAATCTCCCCCTTCCTTTATATCCTTGTTGCCCAAACCCTTAGCAATCCCATTAATACTGTTGTTATAAACAATCAACTCACTCCTTTTACTTTTAGCAATAATATATTCATCAGCCACCTTATGTTTGTAGATGATATAATCCTCATCTTCAAAGCTAATAGTAAAAGTATAAACTCCAGTAAGAACATTTTCATTCACTATGAGAACCTGACTGATCAAAAAGTTAATTTCTCTAAATCTGAACTCTTCTTTCCCCATTCCACTCATACTGCAATTAAAAATAGAATTGCATCTTCCCTGAGCATGAGACTTGGGAAGTTTTCCTTTAAGTAACTTGGTACTATGATAGCTCCTAGGAGACCCCCCCCCCCAAAAAAAAAACTATGATTATATCCTCTCTCAGATTGAGTCCAAAATCAGTTCTTGATAATCCAATTTCCTCTCCCAAGCTAGGCGAATAGTCTTAATAAATTCTGTCATCAATGCTATTCTTGTCCACTCCTTGTTTGTTACTTGGCTTAACAATGATATCATAAAACTCATTGAGGAAAAGCTGAAAAACTTTCTTTGGAGTGGTTCTAATGGCAATAAGAGGATGCACTTAATTAGTTGGGACACTGTAATCCTCCCTAGAGCTCAAGGGGGGCTAGGTATTCAAGACCTCAAAAATAAAAGCTTAGCTCTTCATGCCAAGAGAGTTCATGGTTACATCAATAACTCCAACTCCCTTTGGACCCAGCTTGTCAAAGCCAAGTATCTTTCTCTATCCCTTACCTTCTGTTCTACTCAGCCCAATACCTCTTGGGCTTGGAAACTTTTTCAAAATGCTTTCTCCAATCTGAAATTTGGGTTCAAAAAGATCAATTGTACGGGTGACAATACTTTCCTCTTTAATGATTTTTGGGTTCTTGATCTTCCTCTTGCTTTGAAGCCAACTTACATCAATGTTAATTTGCTTGATAGTTTTACTCATGTTAATAACTTGATGAATAATCATGCTTGGTCAAATTTCTTTGAAAATATTTTCTGTGATAAAACTTTGTGGGAGGCCATTGAGGATATCGTGTTACCTGTAGAACCCTATGATGATCAATTCATTTGGATGAGAACATCTAATGGTTGTATTAATGCTTCCTCTGCATACTCTTTCCTAAAAAGCCATGAACCAAATCTTACTGTTGCTAATCCAGTTTGGGGAAAAATTTGGAAGCTTGCCATTGCTCCCAAAGTTAAAAAAAAATTGTGGAAACTTTGCCATGGTAGGCTGTTAACTCGTTCTCGCTTGTTTCACTTAGGGATTACTAATTTCCAGTCTTGTATTCTTTGTGATTTGGAGCCTGAGACTCTGCAACACCTTTTCTCGAACTGTTGTTTTGCTTTTGAGTTGTGGCTTGCTTTAGGATCTACCCTAAATTTGGATTTTTCAAATAGAATTAATTTGTGTTCTAGTAGCTGGCTGCTGCCGGCCTCTTCCCCTACATGGGGTAAGGGACCCTCAGCCATTGTTGCTAACACAATATGGTTTATCTGATATTTTAGGAATTGTACATTGCATGGTGAGGCTAAACCAACCATTAGTGTTGTCTTATCTCGGATTATTGCGTTCTCTGATAAATATTCAATTCATGTAAGTCTTGAGGGTAATCCTACCCTGATAACTCATACTCCTCATTGGTCTCCCCCTCTTTCTAACATGTTAAAGTTTAATTGTGATGGATCATTATTGAATAATGATGGTGGTGCCGGGTTTATTTGAAGAAATTCCCTTGGTTCATGTTTATATGCGGCTAATAATTTTTTTTACTCTAGCTCTGTTTTGCATTGTGAAGGGGTGGCTGCTTTGTTTGTTCTCACTTTTGCAGATTCTATGAAGTTAGACAACTTAGTCCGACTGTAAGCTCTTGGTGGACTCAATAAATGGATACTCAAGGATCCCGTGGTTCATCTTTGCGGTGGTTCAAAATATTCTTTATTACATTATGAAATTTTCAAATGTTTTTTTTTTTTCATTTATGCCTAGATCTTGTAATAAAGCTGCCCATTGGGCAGCAAACCGAGCTCGAGTCTGGAGGGAGTCCAATATTTGGACGTCTGTTCGCCCTCCTGACCTCGACGCGATTCTTACCATAGACTGTATTTATGCTGGATTTCATGTTACTTAGGGGGCGTTTGGTTACCCGCGAGTGTAAATGCTGCAAAATCTATTTGCATGCAAAAGCAAATGCCCACAAATAGATTTTGCAGCCTACCGTTTGATTGCCCGCAAGTAGAGTTGCAACTTCTATTTGCAAGCATTTGGTTGGCCGCAAATGGAAGTTGTAATTACACTTGCAACTTGCATCTTATGAAATTTTTCGGGTCGGGTCGGGCACGAATTTTCTCAAGTCGGGCTGAGCCCGGCCGGGACGGGACGGGCCGAGCATGCACGAATTTATCCGGACCGGGTACAAACTTTTTCGGGCAGGGCCGGGCACGAACTTTTCGGGTTGGGTCGTGCACAAATCTTTTTGGGCCGGGCCGGACACGAATTTTTTCGAGTCGGCCCGAGCCGGACCAAGACAGGTTGGGCAGTGCACGAATTTTTTCTGGCAAGGCTGGGCCGAACACAATTTTTTTTCGGGCTGGGCACGAATTTTTTTTTTCTGGTCAGGCCGGGCCGGGGATGAATTTTTTTGAGCTGGGCCGGGAAACGAATTTTTTCAGGCCGGGTCGGGCAAAAAAATTTTCGGACCGAGCACGAATTTTTTTTGGCCGGGAACGAATTTTCTCATGCGGGGTCGGGCATAAATTTTTTGGGCCGAGCCGAGTCAAGATGGGCAGTGCACGAATTTTTTCGGGCAAGGTTGGGCCCGATGCGAATATTTCGGACTGGGCATGAAATTTTTCGGGTCGGGTAGGGACACGAATTTTTTTGGGCAGGGCTGACCACGAATTTTTTTGGGCAGGGCCAGGCAAGAATTTTTTCGGTCCAGACCGGGCACGAATTTTTTTGGGGCGGGCCGAGCACAAAATATTTTGGGCCGGGTTGGGCACAAATTTTTTGGGGTTGGGCCGTGCACGAATAATTTTGGACCGGGCAAGGCACGAATTTTTTCGGGTCGGCACGAGTCGGGCAGTGCATAAATTTTTTCGGGCAGGGCTGGGTTGGGCACGAATTTTTTTGGGTCGGGCATGAATTTTTTCGGGCCGGGCCGAGGTACGAATTTTTTTTGGGCAGGGTCGGGCCGACAGTGAATTTTTTCAGGCTAGGCCAAGCACGAAATTTTTGAGTCGGGCTGGGCACGAAATTTTTCAGGCCGGGTTGGGCACGAATTTTTTCGGACCGAGCCGGGCTGGGACGGGTCGTGCAGTGCACGAATTTTTTGGGTCGGGTCGGACACAAATTTTTTCGGGGCGGGACGGACACAAATTTTTTCGGGCCGGGTCAGGCACAAATTTTTTCGGGCCAGGCTGGACACGAACTTTTTTGGGCCTGGTCAGGCATAAATTTTTTGGGTCGAGCCTGGGACAAATTTTTTCGGGCCAGGCTAAAAACTTAGGCCCGACACGATTTGTCTGACAAATTAATAATTTTTAATTTTTGTATAATACTGAAAATATATTAAAAAATCTATCAAATGACATCAGATGTAAAATCTGACACTACCATCAGGTTCAGCACGCAAAAACCTACAATTTTGATATTTATCTCGTCTTCATCCGACGACTCTACGTCGCCAAAATTAATTATTTTTCAATACTTAAATTATTGCATTTGCAGCCCGCAATCTTGTATTGCGGGCTTTTTGGGCTGCAATTTCACTTGCGGTCCGCAAATGATATTTGAAATACAAGTTGCAACTAGTAAATGCTGCAAAATGATTTTGCAGCCAACCAAACAAATTTGTTATCTAAATGCTGCAACTAGAGTTGCAGCATTTGTACTTGCGAGCAATCAAACGCCCCCTTAGTAAATATATTTATGTTTTGGTAAAAAAAAAAGAGTTTATGTATAATGTTTTCCCAGCTTGGACGTGGATGTCCGTGTCATTGATATGATAATGTATGACATGGCAACTTATTATAAATCCTCCTTGTTACGTTATTTCTCAATCAACAGTAGCTCACCTCACATCATGTACCAAATAATGACGTGTCATCCACTTTAAATGATGTGGCACAATGTCATGTACTGAAAGATATCACCATGGAATAGAATAAATGGAATCAAAATTGAAATGAATTTTAATTTAATTATGTTTAAATATATAAAATATTTGAATATATTTGAATTTTATTTTTATTTTAGCATAGATATGCGTGCATCTACCGTCATGATGCATGATAATCATAAAGCATTGTTAATATTTTCTACGACTCACGAATAATATTTGAATCTCACATGATATCGTTGATATTTTTTTAAAAAAAACATTAGCTTAGCATTATGCGCTTGAGCTATCACAGATTAAATTTTAGTGCTCGTTGTTCAATTTATTTAGAATTTTACGTTAAGTTTATGCATGACAGATGAGCAAATAATGTATGTATCGATGAGCGAGTTAATACGTACATGTGTTTATTAAATTTTACAAATTAATCATGACGAGCAAATTAATATGTGTCAATGAATTTATCGTGATTACACAAAACCTTAAATCCATTTTGATGTATATTTGTAGAAAAGAAATATATGTACCTTTATACGATGTGCAATCCTTGAAGTATTGTCCCTAGTTATTTATTTTAGCACTTTCTTCATTCACAAATGTTAGCAATCTCCCTTATTATTTGATACACATCAACCGATATATATGTGTATTTAGTCTAATATTTTGAATAAAGTTAACTGTTGAAAAAAATAGTTATGCTATGTGAATAACATGATTCAAGAATGGAATGAGACGGTATCACCTCAAAAATCATAAATAACAAAAGATGATGATTTGACAAAGTCATGTCAAATAATCTAATTAAATTGGATGCAACAACCATTTGATTGTGAAACTTTAATTGAAGAGTTTTAAATGTAACTTATTTCTTAAATTTCACGTATTCAAACTTGAATTTTGTTGGCAATGATAAGATCCAATGCCTTGTTGTGTTTGCACCAACTCAAGATTTTTAGACCGAAAGACCGTGACATTTATATAGAAAAGGATTTAAATCAAGATATAATTTTGAGAATTTTCATAGGGCGTCGTATGATGTTAGATCATCGAGCAACTCTGCACTTCATACCCCTAATGAATCTTCTAGCATATTTGCAGTCCCCTCGACTTATTCTTTTTGAATTATGATTCTGAATAGTCTCGATGATCATTTTAATTGGAATGTAAATTAGCTTGATTACTAATATGTTTGTGCCAGATACTTGAGAAGTTATGAGTTGTTAAAAGTTGTAGGCCCGCTTAGAGAACCAATCCATCCTCTCGCTAGTGCGGGCCCGTCGGCGTCGAGTAGAGAGAACCTGAATTGCATTACCAGCTTGGAGGTTGAGTTTGCCCAATAAAGACAATGCATGGAGGAGCAAACCAAATTAAGTAACGGGGAATCAACAACAAATGCACGCTCAAGGAAATGCGTTCATTTATGGTGTAGATGACAACTCATAGTGACATAGCACTCCATGGTCCCAGGGAGCCCTCTTCATCGATCACTTAGAAATCGTTGCTCCCTTCCCCTCCTCAGAGTTAGTTTTTTGTTTTGTGTTGAATACTTGTATACAGTTTGAGTACTTATATATATTTCATTAATCAAACACATCATTTTGAAATTATATATATTCAATGTGTTTTGATGTGTACCATCTGACTTTTGATGTGTTTGATGTGTATCAATGTTGACTTTCGATGTGTTTAGATCGTTTTTTAACCTAAATGCATGATTTGAATATGGTGTTAGATGTATCGAATGTCGAATATTGTATATAATTAATGATGTTTTAGACAGTATTTTTTAATGTATTTGAATAATGTAACATGAATTAAATTATGTATTTATAGGTTATTTAAATATTTAAAATGAAGTGGGAAAAAAAATAATCAAAGTTCACGATGATTTTCCAACGGAAGGTCGTCAGAGATAAGGATGACAATAATACTCGTTTAGGCGGATACCCGCCGGTATTTACCCGTTTATGACGGGTATGTGGGTTAATTTTCTACCCGTAGGGATTTCGTGGGTAATTTTTCTTACCCGTTTATTATATGTGGCGGGTACGAGTATTATAGTACCCATACCCGCAGGTACTTGTTATCCGCGAAAATAAGTAAATTGTCCTTATGGTGAAGACTTTATATTTTAAAATCTTATGTTGATGTTAAGAAATATTTGTAATTTATATTTGAAGACCTTATGTTTTAAAACTTTATGATGATATTGAGAAATATTTGTAGCTTATATTTCAAGATCTCGTGTTTATAATCTTGTGTAGTGTGTTTATATTTGAAGTTGTTATCAAAATATTATAATTTACATTTTTTAAAGTGTCTTGGGTACTCATTTTTTATATCTGCGAGAAATTAAACGGGTAGTGGGTACTCGTATATTTCGCGGGGCGGGTAACGAGTAGGCACCCTCGTATCCGCCCCGCCCAATTGACATCCCCAGTCAGAGATATGTAGTGTTATGCGATGGACGAAACTGTTGCAAAAAGCTTATCCAATTAAAGTTTATTTGGGTCTCGAATGAATTTAGAATGCTGTAGTTGATGTATTAGCGACGTGCTTGCCATGGCTCCACCATTGAAAAGTCATGGCTAAGTCGTCACAGGAAGCTTATTAAAAATTAATTTATTCAGACACGATTTGAGTTTAGAATATCACATTTGATGTATTCAATGACGGTCTTGCCAAAATTGTATCGTTGGAAAGCTGTGGCTCTACCATTGATGATCTCGAGGCATCAACATCTGCTAGAGCCGTTGCCGATAATTAATGGTATCTACGACGGCTAATTAATGTGATCATTACAGATACATTATATCAACGATCGATTGTCGCTTTCTGCCATCACAACTCATTAGCGATGTCTTGCAGTTGTTTTTATCATCACTAAAGTTTAGCAATGGTGCAAAGACGGTTATAACCGTCGGTAATAGTATTTATTTATTTTAGTCGTGAAAATTTACATTCACAAAAAATTACACACATGTGGATAAAAACAATGGTTGAAGTTCCAACGAGAAGAGTCAACGTCGTAAAGAGAGAAGGATATATTGTTAAGAAATGTTTCAAACATATATAAATACTTTTCAAGGGGAGCATGCATTGTAGTTTGTAGATTTGTAATCGATCGAGAAACTGCTACTTAAATCATTAATGATCTTTCAGTCATTCCAAAGCTATCTAGTTATTCAGCCAGTCACTGACTCACTGCACATGCTAAACCTAAAACACATTTTTCATGCAAGATTCATTTTTTATTTTAGCTTGGCTTTTTCATTTTCAATTAGCCTATTTGTGATTAATTAGTACCAAGTGTACTATATATATATATATATATATATATATATATATATATATATATATATATCTCAAGATACCTTTCTGAATTAAAATACTGGTTCAGATTTAAAGATACTGTAGTGATTCATAATATATTAATAATCAGAGAAAGAACCTACAGGAATCAAACATATTAATAAAATATTTTGGTAGAATTAAAATCTTGGCCAGACATGCATATATCCTTACAAAAGTACCTAAAGGTATCAAACAAGGTTTTTGCTACAGGAATCAAGCAAACTCAACTCCCAAATGAGTCAAAGGATCAAAGACATCAACATCCATGCCCTAAAGTACAGTGGACAACCAAATAAACAATGACCCGGTAATTAAAACACAAGCACATGAACATGTTTTCATGTGCTTGACCAAATAAACTAATGCATTCAACTCATGTGGTCTTCTATAAATGATTTCCTCCTTTAAATAGACTTGGAATTAACATATATCTAATTAATTAAGCTTGACTAGATAACCATATAGTTTGTCTCATGTGAAAGTTTTATTATGAGTATCAGAGAAAATTCATGTATAGAGAGAGAGAGAGAGACCCAAAAAAATATTTTTTCAAAAATAGGAGAGAGATAGAAGCCCAAGCTTGCTGTCACTCACTGGATATAATTTTTAAAATGACAGTAAGATTGTGTTTATTTCAGAAATAAAAGACTTAGTTGTTTATTTTAATGAGGATAGAATGCTTTTAATTTTCTATAATATACAATACATAAGTATTATATCCCTTAATCCTCCTGTCATATTATTTTAGTGCCCCACCCTTTCCAATTTCCATTTCCCCCCTAACCAATGCCAACTCAAAGTAAAGCCCAGAAAGATAAATCAAGACAAATGACAAGCTGGGAGTTACCTTTTTCCCATCCCAATTCCCAAGTCCCAAGTCCCAACCCCACCCCCATTTAATATCCATGACCATTTACTCCACCCAATAATTGCAACACATGCCCCTCCATGCCTCCTGCTCTTCTTCCTTGTTCAAACTGGGCTTTTTTAGACTGTAGTAGGTGCTTGATATCAAGGTGAACAGCAACAGGAAAAGAAAATGAAAAAGAAAAGGTGAACAGAAGCAAGCTTTTGTGAGGTGCTTAGCCTACACAAGTTTTAGCTCCCCCTTTTCCCTTCATCACATTCATTGTTCCCTTTGGAATCCATGTCAGGGATTGAATGGTTGGAAAGCTCCAAACCAAATCAGTCTCCTGCTGCCCTTGTCTGCAAGTACTGACAAGCCTCTGCAGCTGTCTCCTAGCTTTTTGGTTTTCTGCTTTTGCTTTGGAGTCCAGATGCTTGTTCCCATATTTTCCAACCTTCATCATCATCTCCTCCTCTTCCTTCCTCCCCTTTATTCCTCTCCATCTTCTTTTCCCAAGGTTTAATTTTTAACTTGGTCTGAGGCCTATCCATGAGCTTGGGATGCTTTGATCTTGGCTTGCTGCTGATGGTCTATCTATTCCTGGATACTATGTCTACCTTTTTGATTCTTTTGATGCACTTTGAGCTGTTCTACAATATAAGGTTTCTTGAATTGGTGTGCTAGATCTTGGGTTGCTGTTGGTCTACCTGTTCCTGGATACTTTGTGTACTTGCCATATTATTATTATGTTCTTCTTCCCTCTGCATGCTAATTCTTGCTTCTTCATACTTTGTTGACCTTCTTTTGTATGATTTCTCTGTTTGATAACTGAGTAGGTTCTCATCTGTCCACTCTCAGCAGCCCCCTTCCAAAACCAGCCCACCATGTCTCCCATTGCCATCTCCTCTTCACTGCCCTTGGCTTCCTCCCTCGGTCAACTCCTTGATGGCATTCATGGAGGACTGGTGAGAGAGAAAAGCAAGCATTATTAAACTGATAGCGAGACAAGTGCGGAAGAGAGAGTGACAGAGGGAGGTAGGCTTAGGAAAAGGGAAGTGACGAGAAAGACAAAAAGGAAGAGAGAGAGAGAGAGAGAGAGAGAGAGAGAGAGAGAGAGAGAGCGTAGAAGAGAGGCAGAGCGGCTTTGAGAGGTTGCTTTCATGGATTGGGATCTCAAGATGCCTCCTTGGAACCTGGAAGAGCTCGACCGCGATGCTGGACTAAGCATCGGCTCGGTGGACGTCGAGTCGAGCGAGCTCGATTGCTCAGTCGATCTCAAGCTCGGGGGACTTGGCGAGTTTGGTTCCTCAAACAAATGGAATGCCCAACCTACTACTACTACCGCGTCGATGGGGATGGCGCTGCCGCCCGGTCCCCCGAAGAGGCCGCGGGCTCCGCCAAACGCCGGCCACGGCGTCTCCTGCTCGGTCGATGGGTGCAAGGTGGATCTCAGCAAGTGCCGGGAGTATCACCGGCGCCATAAAGTGTGCGAGGCGCACTCCAAGACTCCGGTGGTGGTGGTCCGGGGCCAAGAGCAGCGCTTCTGCCAGCAGTGCAGCAGGTAATAGAACAGGAGTTCTCTTGGTTAGATTGATCTGTTCGAATGCTTGCTAGTGGAGAATTTTGCTGTTTGATGATCTTGCAAATGATTTCTGATTGATCATGGCATTGTTGTGTTCTTCATCCTAGACTCACAAACACCCCCAAAATTTTTTGCTTCATTTTGGCCGTTAATTCTTCGGGGTATGACCTTTTTTGTCCTTGCGTCATTTGTTATCTTCATGTTCTATGATGATTCAGATAAACTCAACTTTACTTGTATGCATATGATATGTGCTTTTGTTGATTCAATTATCGCACTTGTCACTGTCATTGCTGATCTTCTAGGACCCTACATAATTAATTTAGTCATTTTTCTATCCTGTAGTTCTTCTGATGTTAGGTTTTGACATCTTTTAACACCCTTGTTTTTGTGGTTTCAAATTTAATATTCTCTTTAATAAATATTTTGCTGTATTATGTTTTTTTGTTTTTGTCTTTTCTTTTCTTTTCCCATATTTGTTGTTAATTGCATTCTTCCATATAATTGTTTATATGTTCATATCCTCAATATCGAATAAAAATCTTAAATAAGCCCCAAATTGGAACTTTATGGCTGCATACAGGTGAAACACTTTGCTGAGGAGCAAATTTCTTCCTGAAGTAGTTACTCAACTAGTTTCCTACAGATGTTAAGCAACAGACAAAGAGAAATTTGGTTTTAAAAGAAGAATAAGATATGAGTCTGAAATTTGGTTTATCTTTTTTTCAGCTATAAAAATGTCTAGCCAGGGGCTCTAACCTTCGCAATTTTTCTTGTTCCTTTTGTTTTCCAACGTCTATTAATTTGTTCTCATGGTATGACTTTAAATTGCATTCATTTTCCTTGATCTGACATTCTACCTTATTGTTGAATGGGAAATTGTTGTGGTTTTAACTTTAAGTTTCAACAAGTGACTTTTGATTATTCCCTTTGTTTGCCCTTCTTTCCTTTCAACCTTTTGCTTTTCCATGTGATTATTTGTTTGTTCTCTTGAACCTGAAACCTCCCCTTTATGTAAGAACCATATCTGTCGTACCTCATAACTTCTTCTTCAACTTTATCATCTTTACTCATTCATATGTTTGCCTTGGGGAAAGAAATGTTGACCTTTCTTGTTCATTCCAATCCATTACGAATAACTTTTTCTTTTCTGTCAAGTCACTTAGGTTTTGTGCAAGATTTTGAAATGTATCTTCACTTTTCTCTAACATTTTTATATCTGCAATAGACAGATCAATTTCTTTAACTTGTTTTCTGAGCTCCTGTTGGTTCTGTTATACATACAGCATTCCATGTAGTTGTGTTCATTTCACCTTTTATCTGTTTTCTCGTCAAATTTTGTTCTATTCTATTCAAAATCTCAAATACTGGTCCAGTACCCAGTCTTGGTAACTTTGTTGGATTGGCTACCTAGCACTCTGAAATATCAAACAGTGCATCTACCTAGCTTTGGTTCCTTAGTTGGCTCCTTTTACCTTGATTTGAGATCAGGGTACGTTAAGCTAATTATATACGCTTGAATTGGTCTCTTCACCTCACTGAAATGAAGATCTAAATAATTGGAGTTGGTCCTAATGGTCAATATGAACTAGGAATCAAGTTGGATGGTTTAGTTACATTGGTTTACTTTAAAAGCCCCTATACTTATACTGAATTGTTTAAGTGTAAGAAAATGTTTAATCTAGAATAACTAGGCACTTGAACTGAATTTTAAGACAAGACAAATGACAATTTCCATGGCGAGGCTAGTATTAGTCTTGTCTGAATGAGTTTCTTCTCTTTCCTAGTTGATCTTCTTTTCTTCTTGTTTCTATAGGGGCTCACTAGATCCATCAGCCCATGGAACCATTTTTCTTTTGATCCTCCGTGCACGTTGTTGACTATATAGCAAGTAGCAACCTCCTAGCTAGGTCAACTATTCTTTTTCTTTTTTCTTTGGGTTTCCAAGGAAAATTGGCACAAACATATGAAACAAACTGCTGGTTTGATGTAAAAGAATAGTTCTGTTTTCTACTAATGTTCCTTAATATGCTAGAGTGATATCTTTTATTTATTTGGTGAATGTGGAAGAATGTGATCGTGACACTATCCATCTTGCAGACCTATAAAATTAATTTTAGCATCAATATTCTTTCTGGAGCACTCTTGCATAAACTAATCATCTTGGATAAATTACACTTCCATCCCCTCTACTTACAAATAAAAATACTACCCCTCAACCGTGAGTCATCAAATCCTCTTGATTATTTTAATAATAAACCTTTCCATGTCATCGCCACATCATCATATTATTTGTCCGTAGGACAATGAAGAGCACCCTTGGTTCATATATGTTTTGCATTTTTGGTAATTGTTGGAACAGAAATTCCATAGGATAATTTTAGTCTTTGGTTCAATGATTACTTTATTCTATTTGGTTATATGGATTGTGTAATACAGGTCTCAAGCTAAACAGATCCTGCTATATTTATAGATAACATATATAGAAATCTTCTTATCCTGGGAAACGAAAATTTATTTCATTGTTGATCTTATTTGGTTTTTTTACTTTCTAGTAATAGATTTGAAACTCTTCCTTATTATTCTGGTTGCATTTTTCTTTTAAAAAAAGACTCTATTTGTTGTCATTTTTTTCAATTTTTTTAGGTCAATTTTTATTACAATTCCATCCTCTTAACTTTTAAATGTCACATTCCATCTCAACTATGACTCATCAACCCCTCATGATTATTTCAATAATAAATCTTGCCATAACATCATAAGTTGATACATGAATTATATTATACTATAATAAAATATTTTATAATGGTGGCAAATTAAAAATTAAAAAATAATTTTAGTATTGTGTTGGAGTTTAATTACTTTTACTTTTTTTAATTTTCACCATAAAAAAATCTATTTAAATTATATAGTAGTCCACATCATCAACTTAAGATGATGCAGTGATATTTATTGTTAAAATAATCAAGAAGAGGGGTTTGATGATTTATAGTTGAGAGGGTCAGATTGTAATTTTCAAAACTAAAGGGGATGGGAGTGTAATAATGGCAAAGTAGAGAGGGTAAAAGTGTAATTTATTCTTTTTATTATTATGATCCTATGGTTAGATGGTTCAAATTATGGAACTTTTTCATAACTCTATGATCAAACAATCTAGGTTGATACCAATAAAGTTTAGTGTTCCATTAACTTTTGTACTTCCATTAATTTTTGATATTCTGCTTCGTCCTTCAATATAAATTCAGTAATCTTCTCCTTCCGTCTCTACAGATTTCATCTGCTAGAAGAATTTGATGAGGTAAAACGAAGTTGTAGGAAACGCCTTGATGGGCATAATAGGCGTAGAAGGAAACCACAGCCAGGTTCTGCAAATTCAGGGAGCTTGTTTCTGGATCGCCAAGGTTTTACTATTTTCTCTAAATTGAATCATTTCTATTCTCTTTGACTAGATAGAAAAAAATCAAAAATGGAGCAAATACTTCAGCACCAACTTAGTATGATATGCTTCTTGACTAAGCTGCAAATAGTACAACTATTTTTGCATGCCTACCCTCTGTTTTCTTCTAGATGCAGTCTCAATGCATGAGATTCCACCAATGAAAGGTCATCCTCGGATAGCAAAAGGTTTATTATATATGTAGTAGAGCAACCTTATTGTTGCAACACAGCTCATGCTTTTTTTCTTATGGGTAATTATCTGAATATATCCTGAACTTTGGACTTTGTCTCAAATGTATCATGAACTTTCACTTCACTATATCCTGAACTATTAAATTTGTATCAATTGTATCCCTCCGTTAAAAATCACTCACATACTCCGTTAACAGTGTGACGTGGCTTGCACACGTGGATTAAAATATATATATTTTTTATATTTTAACACTTTCTCCATCACCACCTTGCCGGAGAAACCGCCGGACCTCGCCGGAGAATCCTTTTCTATTGGAATTGTTTACGAACAAGGTCCGACGGTTTCTCCGGCGAGGTCCGGCAATTTCTCCGGTGCGGTTCGACAGTTTCTCCGGCGAGGTTCGGTAGTTTCTCCGGCGAGGTGGTGATGGAGAAAGTGTTAAAATATAAAAAATTATATTTTAATCCACGTGTGCAAGCCACGTCACACTGTTAACTGAGTGGGTGACGGAATTTTAACAGATGGATACAATTGATACAAATTTAATAGTTCATGATACAATTTGGTTAGTGAAGTTCAGAATACATTTGAGACAGTCCAAAGTTCAGGATATATTCAGGCAATTACCCTTTTCTTATTTCATTTGCTGATAATTCATCTAGCTGATTAATGTAGTAGCTGTCCATAAGGTTTCTTATTATGGAATTGTTCTTTCTTATGTTAAATGAGTCAAATACTCATAAGCCCATGTGCTTCTCACATATGTTTCTTATGTTAAATTGACATCAGACACCTCTGCTAGTCAACAATGTTCCTGAAAAATCTTCCTACAGCCTTACTAATGCATTTAATCACCAAATTCTTTTGTTATTGAAGAGTTTTTTTGTTTAGTAATCTAGATGTGTTATGGTCTTGACAAATTATTTCTGATATCTAGTATCAGGCTTTTCTTCCTATTCTCAAATATTTCCAACTGCTGCACCGGAGTCAAACTGGACTCAAATGGTCAAAACAGAAGACAATGCCCTGTATGCTCCTTCACAATTCATCAACCACCAACAGTTTCCAAATTCCTCTTACCTCTTCAGCAAAGAAAGAAAGCAAATCACTTTTTTTCAGGACAGTGAGACTGCCCTGGGTAGCAAGTCCACACCGCAAACACCCGTAGGTCAGCAGAATCTCCGAACAACTCCTTCCTCTACAAGCAGCGGCAGCAGCAAGATGTTCAGCGACGGCCTAACTCAAGTCTTCGACTCCGATTGTGCTCTCTCTCTTCTGTCATCACCAACCCAGAATCCCGATATCACCCTAAGCAATATGGTACATCCAACTGACCGGATCCCTTTGGCTCAACCTCTTACAAGTTTGCAGTATGGCAGTCTCTCTCAGTACACACTCCCACAGGCGATCAGCAACGTGACACCAACTGGATTTTCGTGTCCCAGAGGGTTGCAGGACCAGAATATGGGGACTGTCTTGGTGACTGATCATGCTAGCGATACTGAAATCAATTGCCACAGCATATTTCATGTCGGAGATGAGGGTTCTTCTGATGCGGCCTGCCAAACTCTTCCGTTCTCTTGGCCTTAGTTTCTGTTAAGCTTACTACATGTGTTCAAGAATTGCAGAATTAGTGATCCAGAGTTCTCAGCCTCTTTACCCTGTTTTCTCTTTTAACTTGAACAGCTACAGCCTTCAGTGATCATGTGATTGATTTCTTAACGTGCTGTCACACATACTGAGTTGTATAACTTCAGTAACTTATAGATTGTATTGTGTTCATGATATTTGTCACCCAGGCCTTCTCAGTGTTATAGTCATTTGTCCCTGTTGTGGCTGTTCCATCGGTTAAGCAAGTTGGAAATATGATGATTCTATGTGATGCCATAATTATTTAATTATTGAAAATATAGGTATAGAAAATAGGAAATTCTCAAAAAAAAGGAAAGGATTCATTCATCTTTTTTGTTTTGATTGGATTTAACTGGACTTCAGTTGAGTCTATCTTACTGTGTTTAGTTGAGGAACTGAGTTTGGCCATTTATTCATCTTTTATGAAAGCAACAATACCTTCAGGATAAGGGAGAAAATAATATTATTATCTTTGATTACTAGGAGTCTCCATGTAGAGGTGGCAACGAGCTGGGCCAGCCCATGGGCGGCACAGGCTGGGCTCGCCTTCTGGGCACACGGGTCGAGCTAGGCACGGCCCGTAGTCGGACTGTGCTTGGCACGGCCCGCGCATCGTGTTGGCCCGAGCACGACACGCGGGCCGACGAATATATTATATATAAAAAATTAAATTTTCCTATAAATACCCCATCTCCTTCTTCATTTATTATATCTTCATCTTCAACTCTTTCTCTCAATCCTCAACTCTCAACTCTCAATTCTCAACTCTCAACTCTCTTACTTTCAACAATCTAAGTTTATTTGCAATCATTCTCAACAATATTTTAAGCTCATTAAGAAGACAATGATTCAAGATTGTTGTTAATTTTTTTTAATCTCTTAAATTTGTTTCATTGATTAGTATAATATTTATACTTTTTATATTTTTAATTTTTACTAATGGCGGATGGAGATTTTTCAGGTTATACTCCACAAGCTGGATCAAATATGTTAGAGAAAATGCCTCCTGCTACTCCTACCACTTAACAAAATCAAAACATAGAGATAAGTTCATCTATTAATTTATGTCCATCATGTAGAAAAAAAAAATATGGTTTGAGAATATTTTCAGAAAATTATTGAACCTGATGGCACCATAACAACAACCCGGTACAAAAAATATCAAAAAATTCTTTCGGCTTTAACAACAGGAGGAACTGGACATCTATTACATCATGCAAAGGGTCATGACACTAAGGTTGTACAAGCTCAACAAATTCTTAATTTATCTTCTTCTGGTTTAACAGCTTTTTCGTATGATCATGATTTTCAACGTCGATAACTTACAAAATTAATTGTTCAAAGTGAATCTCCTTTTAGTTTTGTTGATCAACCAAGATTTTCTAGTTGGATTCAAAATACTTTACAATCAAAATATAAAAAAATTACTCGAAATACAATGAAAAGTGATGTTTTAAAATTATTTTTTATATATAGAGAAAATATAATGACTAGTTTTCAAAATAATAAATCAAAAATTTCTTTAACATCTGATGTTTGGTCTAGTTAACGTATTACTAATTCTTACATTTGTGTTACTGCACATTGGATTGATGAAAATTTTATTTTGCAAAAAAGAATAATTAGTTTTAAAGTTTTTGAATATCCACACACTTTTGTTGTCATTTTTTCTGCTATTAGATTTATAATATCTTTCTATAATATAAATGATAAAAAAAATTCGATTAGTTTTGATAATGCTAGTAATAATGATGCTGCTATTCCTCCCCTTATACAGTTATTTAAGTCAGTATTAGATGGTGAATTATATCATGTTCATTGTATTTGTCATGTTCTTAATTTATGTGTACAAGATGGTTTAAAACAAGTAAATATATATGTAGAAAAAATAAGAGATGTTATTATATATATATGCGTTCTTCAAAAGCAAGAATACAATAATTTAAAAAATTATGTCAATATTTTAATAAATCATTTAAAAAATTTAATGGTGATATTATTACTAGATGGAATTCAACATATTATATGCTTATGTCTACTATAAGATATCAAGAGATCCTTACAATATTTTACAATCAAAATATGTCTGGTGATCCAATTAATAATAATGATTGGTTAGTTGCTGGACATATTACTCAAATTTTAGAACTTTTTAATAAAACTACCTAACAACTTTTCGGTGTTTATTACCCTACATGTAATTTAACTTTCACATATAGTTCGTATTAGTGGAGTATTTTCTTCATATAAACATCATCCTTTATTTGCACAAATTATTTCTTTAATGGGATCTAAATTTAAAAAGTATTGGTCAGATATACCTACTTTATTTTGTTTAGCAATATGTTTAGATCCTAGAATGAAAATTGATAGTTTAAATATATTGTTAGATGATTATTATAACTATATGAAATTAGATAATGTTGAAGAAAAAAAATTAAAATTATGAATTTATTTAATTCTATGTTTGTATTTTACGCTTCAAAATTTGGTGATACAATTACAAATAAGCCAACATCATCTTCTTCTAGATTAAGAGATGATCGTGGAAATAGTATTAATTCTCAACTTGGTTGTAGAATAAAAAAAACTAAATCTACTAATTTTAATGAATTACTTTTTTTCCTAGATCATAATCATTATGAAGAAATAGATGATAATGAAATTTTAGCATGGTGGAAAAAACAAGAAAATACGTATCCTATTATTTTCATCATGGTACATGATATACTAACTGTTCATGTGTCTACAGTAGCTTCCGAGTCTTGTTTTAGTGCAGGAAATAGAATTCTCGACGAAAAAAGGAGCCGAATGAGTAAAGAAACGGTTGAAATATATATTTGCTTAAAAGACTGGTTGGATGCTGAAGATAGATTACAAGATAAGGGAGGACACGACACTTCATCATCGGGAGAGGAGGAAGCTCAAACAAGCGAAGCTGGTGCTGCTGGTCCAAGTACAAGTTAAATCACCGGGACTACGGGTGATTAAAAATGTAAAAAGAACTACGTAGACCTGATTCTTCTATAGTTAATCATTGGGGAGTACAAGTTTAGCTATAGAAGGTAAGTAGACAACCTTTTAAGGTGCGGTCTATTATAGTATTAAAAAAAAATATTTTATCATTGGATGAATATTTTTGTATTAAAGAAATAAAAATTTAATTATAATTTAATTTTTTAAAAATCTTTTTATTAATTTGTACTGTGTTACAATCTTGTGACCATTAATTTTTAAAACTAAATTTTAAACCTTTAAAAAATTAAAAAATTAAATTAAAAAAATAAATTAAATAATTAATTTTCGGATCGCTCGGGCACGGTCAATTGCCACCTCTATCTCCATGGCAGTAAATTGAAATATCAATAAATAAATAAACCTTGATTCTCTGAACATCGATGGAATCTCAAAATATTTTAAATATAAATACACTAATATTTATTCAGTTGTGATTGGAGATTTTATTTCTTAATACTATTTTATTCAACATGCAATATTGGTCCAAGTAATCCGTTTATAAAATAATACATTTATTAAAACAGTCAATTAGTACCTACATATAAATGTCTTCATGTTTTATACCAACAAAATAAAGCTATATAATTATATGAATATGACTCATAGATTCGAATTGTATAGTTTTGGATGAAATAATACGTAAAAATAATCTTTAATAAATAGCTAATAAACAATTTGATCTATCAGCTCAGTTGATTAGAGCATCGCGCTAATAACGCGAAGATGGTTAGAGTCTAATGCTAATAACACGAAGGTTGCAGGTTCGAGATCTGCATGCGCTGTCTGATTTTAATTTTCTGGTCCGAGACCTGAAGCTGCATAGTCTATTAATTATGTCCAATTTTGATTTGTACCAAGTCATTTAACAGTTCAGCTTGCATTATAACCATTTTAATCACTTTTATTATTCAATTCTTTTTTTCCATTTTGGAGCCAATTTAACGATAGTTACGATGAAATACATCAAATATTTCAAATGAGGAGGTAATTGGATGATGTTTGATACATCACCATAATATTTGTATTGATATGATAATAACTTAATAAGGAAATTGTTAGATAGAAACATAATAAATTGTTTTTAGTTTTCTTATTGGCGTAAATTGGTGATTTTTTTATGAATCCAATAATACTTTTTTATCTCATACAAATTATACATTAATAGTTGATAAGGATATAATTGCTAACTTCCTACCTCATAAATTCAACCCAGAACTATGTTGGGCTGACCATACCCCTTCATTTCAGGAGCATCATGATCCAAGGGCCCCATCGAACCCCATCTATTCGGGCGCATGGTTCTGCTCGACCACTAGCATCGACTTGGCGCTATACTCGGTTGGCCCCTTTCGATCATATCAAGCTGAGGGGAATTTGGACAATAGCATGAGGTATGAGTTGTGATGGAGCAAGATCGTCTGATAATTAGCTCGGCTCAAACTTTAACAAGTAGAAGATTTTTTATACCGTACCACCACTACATCGCCCAACCAAGTCCTTCGATCGGATAAACGGAAAAAATCAGCGTACATGAAGATTTTGTCTCGACCAAAAGCATTGCCGCCTATCAATGTTAATCGAGTTGGGTTGTGCAAAGCCAAACTACAAAGCGCAAAGCGGTTCATCTCTAACTAACGACTTTGACAACTTGAGATGTTGCACATTTAATAAGATCATGTAATTTTCTACACATTCAATAAAATTTATTAACTCCATTGTGCCAACTAGTGATCATATCAATCAACGACGATATGAAGTCAATTAAAAATACTGATCGGCATGAAGTCAATTAATATATGATAAATCGATGCGAAGTATTTCATTAAAAAATCTTGATTAGCATGAAGTCGATGGTCTATGACAAATCGAGGACATGTACCTCGTTAAAAATGACATTCAACACTAAGTCAGTTGATCTACAATGAACTAAAGCGAAGTACATCGTTCACGAAGCTGATCAATCAATGATGAATCAAGGAGAAGCACTTTGTTAAAATATATTGATCGGAACAAATTCAATTGGTCTATAATTAATCAAGGAGAAGTACCTCGTTAAAAAATTCACCGACACGAAGTCGATCTGTCTATGATAAATCAAGAAGTATCTCATTAAAAAATCCTAATCGGCATGAAATCAATTGGTCTATGATAAACCAAGGAGAAATACCATGTAATTAAGAAAGATGGAAGTATAAAGAATAAAAGAAATTAAGATGTTAGTCCTAATATCCTTCGTTCAGGTTGATTTTTGAGTTGACAATATTCAACGTCATGATTTTAAGAACCGAAATATTTTCAGTACTAAAATTTATATAGTTACTTTGTTTCTTACCCTCTTGTATGTATAAAATCTTACCCCTTAAATTTAATCATATTTTTAAATGAAAAGTATTGTACTTTTTATCCTTTATAGTTACGAATATTTATTATATTACTGGTTCAGCAAGTGGCCTATTAGCTCAGTTGGTTAGAGCGTCGTGCTAATAACGCGAAGGTCGCAGGTTCGAGACCTGCATGGGCCAAAATAAAAAATAAATTAATTTTTAATAAGTCTATTTGTTTTTTATTAGTTTTGATCGAACCATGCTCGGCCTTAAAGTTTAAAACTTTAAACCCCTTTTGAACGGTTTTTAGCGGAACCGTGAAACGGGCCGGCTCGGTCCATTAGTTTTGATCGAACCATCCTCGGCTTCAAAGTTTAAACCCCTTTTGAACGGTTTCAGTGGAACCGTGAAACGGGCCGGCTCGGTCCATTTTTAGACCACTCAAATTGAGGCACGAACAAGCTGCACTTTGTACATTTTGGGATCGAAAGCTTCGCCTCGAGAACCTTCCTTTCTCTTCCCTCCTTCCGAACGATAAATACCAGGCATTGATCCTTCCGTTCTCACGTTGCATCGAGAGTTTCGGGGCTTGAACTCCAAACGGAAACACATAGGCCCTGTGCGGTCAGTTCTCTCTCTCTCTCTCTTCCTTTTTGATCTAATCTTTTTTCTGTTTTTCTTTTCTCCTGTTCGATGTAATAAGTCGTTCAACAAACGCCCATTTCGCTCGTGGAATCTTCAATGAACTCAGATGAAGATTAGGGCTTTTTAATTTATGTTAATTGTTCTGTAACTACATTTGATTCTTTACTTGGTCGAGTGAAGCCATTTGTCGAACAATTAAAGGGCATTACTTTGTCACTTTGCCGTCGTGCTCTTAGAGTTTCTTCAATTTTTATGCTTTATGTTCGCATCTTTCCATCTTAAGATGTTACAAACTTTCACTTAGGGTCTGTAATTTGGTGATTATTTTCTTGTCCATTTTGGCCAAGTCGGTGCTTCATCTATGATGCGAATAAGTGTTTTATTAGCTCTCGTTATGCTAGGCGATGTTTATTAGTCTAATTCCTGTCGAAGCATATAAATGGACGTGGTCATAGATTGTAGTGAAGGCTTCATACTTTACGTTTCCTTAACTTCTGTGTGCAGTAGCAGTACCACTTGTACACAAAATACCCAATACATAAGTTTTTTGTTATTACTTTCATCAGTACTGGCAGTAGATCTTGACAAACTAGTTCCACACACTTTAAACCCAGGATCCTTTACTGACCTTCTCCTGACCATATTACTCCTAATACCTCTGTGGTTATACTCAGTCAGCTGCCTGTGTTGGCTTTTAGTCCATGGGAGAATACAAATTGGATTTTAGTGTACATACATGATGCACCAGTGCAATCTTTTTTGAAATTTTAGCTAACGTTTACAATTATATTCCTAAACATGATATTTTTCTGTAAATTATTCAATCTAAATTTGAGGTGGAAGGATTGTTGTGCCAATCTGCATTATTCGACAAGGGTTCAAATGTATGCTTACCAATCTAAGCCAAAGCTACCAATATATGCCTATACCAATTTTTGGTCTTTGTTCACTAGGCATTGAACTGATTGAAGCATGTTGAGCTACCAATGTATGCCTATACAAATTTTGGGTCTGTGTTCACCAAGCATTAAACTAAATGAATCATGTTACACATAATTACATTTTTGATCAGTCTGGTGTTATTTGTTATGTTTGCTGCTTATTTTTGATGTAAAGGTATTTTCTTTTTTTCATTTTGATGTTTGATGCAATTCCCTTGGATGTGTAATGAGAGCAATAGTATGATTTATCCGTCCAATGAAGTTCTAAATAAGTGATCCCAACAAAGATTGATCAACATGTTATTTTCCTGAGTATTGCTTTGTTCTATAATGTTCTAGACAATGGTTTCATCTTTTCTCCAATATGGTCAAGTCAACAGGTCAAGACTCGAACCTAAAGGATCACAAGATACTAGATTGACTTGATTTTCAGAATGCTTAGTCCCACATCACTAACTTTTGACTTGAGGCGGTTGTAAACTTGTAATCATGACCATGTTCTTACTTCCATTCCTTCAAAGAAACAATACATTTTTCTTCTTAGTTTTTCTTTGAAATTAATATTTTCTCTAGTTTCATATTTCCTTTCCCTTATTTTTCTTTTCTTCGTAGTAAATAGACCTTAACCTTAGGGTAGTAGAGTTCTGGTGGAGGTGGGTTGCGCATATGAGTTGGTATTAATGGTCAGTTAAGGGATTCCGTTCACACCGATGAGTTGCTATTGGGAGAAAATGACAAATTTACTCTTTTGCTTTTTTTGTTTGCTATTGCTTCTTATATTCAATTGAACTCTTGCTATGATTATTATTGGACATATCATATAGTTAAGTCATGTAACTAGCTAATGTTATTTAATTAATTACATGAGCTGGGTTGAGTTCCTTATTATCGGATTAATTGTTTTTTTTATTGTTATACTATGATGTTAGGATACTCTTGTAATTTGGTTATGCATTACATTAGAGTGTTGGTGGCTTGGTGCGTATCTACTTAGTTAGGATGATGCATGAGTTTGATATGGCTTCATCCAATCTATTAAGGTTTCAACAATGGACATTTTAATAGACCCATTATTCTTACGGGAATTAGCATCATTGATCATATGGATACACTCAGAGTGCAAGTGTTGAAAGCGCCTAAAGCAATGCTTGTGGGCTACATCACAGTATTTGTGCCTTTAGCTCGAGCGGGCTTGAGTTGTCACTCAGGAGATGCAAGAGTGTGGGAGAAACCCAATTATGCAACTTTAGTTCTTAGTTGGTTGTTTGGTGGTGCATGTATACATGTTGGATTGTGTTGATATAGGTGTTTATGGTGATATTGTGATGAATTATAGTTGATAGGTGCAATTGTCCGTTGTTATGATATTATAGGTGTTTATTTATGGTTCCATTGCACTAGTTGCACCTTTTGTTGATTTCCATCATTGCATAATGATGTTATTGTCGTCGTTGTCATATTGCTATCTCCTATTTAGCTCTTGGTTGACTCAGTTGTTGTTTGCCTCAAATCTTCAAATTGATTGCTAGCTTAGGAGAGTCAGATAGTCTAGTTAGAGTTAGATAGAGAGACGCTATGAGATGATTTTGATCTCTTTCTACTCTTTGATACGATTGTTTTCTATCATTGTAAACTAAGTATGATTTTTCTTTTTGTTATTGGTTAGAGTTGAGATCTTTTAATTGTTCTTGCTGCGGTTTCTTGTTTATTTATTCTTGTGTCACTGTTGTTGCTTTCCTTGTTATGGCCTTCTAGTTGATCCTAGAAGGGGCATAACATTTCTATCATCACCAGTGCTGCAATATCCTGGAAGGGGCATAACATTGATCTGGTGTCGGAATTTGCAAGAACGTCATTCAAGTCAGTTGATGAAATATCAACTATTGTATGATGAGTGAGTTTTGAACAATGCTGGATGCATAGTTTTTAATCTCATGCCATTCCTCCTGAGTCTGGACTGGTACTTTTTTCTACAATACCTTTTTTGGTTGATACCAGGTGGTATAGATTGGTATCCTATCCGGTGCATTGGTATTTGAAACCTTGCATACTAGTATCAGCTTTAGCTGACCCAGTCTGCTAAAACTTTTTGTAAATAATAGTTGATCCAAGTTGATCCAACAATCAATGTTCAGAAATTAGAATTTACAGCTCGTTTGTACTTTGTAGCAAGGAGATCGAAGTGACTAAAAATGAGCTTACTGCTTATATGATTTTTTTCTGCAGCTTTTCGACAAACTAGCATTAAAGGGTCATGGCTAAGCACCATCCTGACCTTATTATGTGCCGGAAGCAGCCAGGAATAGCCATTGGTCGTCTCTGCGAGAAATGTGATGGCAAATGTGTCATCTGTGACTCATATGTGCGCCCATGCACACTCGTACGCGTCTGTGACGAGTGTAACTATGGTTCTTTCCAGGGCAGGTGTGTCATCTGTGGAGGGGTTGGTATATCTGATGCATACTACTGCAAGGAGTGCACTCAGCAGGAGAAGGATCGTGATGGATGCCCCAAGATAGTTAATCTTGGCAGCGCAAAGACTGATCTTTTCTACGAGCGTAAAAAATATGGTTTCAAAAAGAGATGAAGGGAATCAGCTTCATCCTTTCTTCGTAGACATTTTTGTATTCAACTTAATGCTCATCTTTAGTGTAAGCTTTAAAGTACTTGTGTTTGTGGAGAACATTGTTAGGATTGGTGTTTGACAGCAGAATCTAATTATTATGCACGTAGTGTTGTGTTTCATAGTAAAAGAAACTTCTGATTTCCCATGGCACGATTTGGCTGCAGAGATACACTTGACTATGCTTCGTTTTCAAGAATCACTAATCATCTTTTTGGTTTGAGATCACTTTCTTGTGAGGTTGTTTATCTTTTTTGCATTTTTTTAACTTTAAACTCATAGATTCCTTCCTATAAAGAAAAAAAAGGGGCTGTTGAGGTTTTAAGGTGCCTAAATACATCAGGACAGAAAATTCACCTTGACCTGAATTCAAGATGAAGAAAAATTTTGGTAAAAAGAATGTATGTACGAGATTTTTATGATATAAAATCTTGGGCTATTCTCTTGGTCTATGGGCATGAGATAGTTCAATTAAGAAAATGTTCATACTGATCATTTTCTAGCAGAATTAACATAAACAAGCATGACGGCAAATTTTGGAAATTAACTTTATGTTGCACAAGTATAATTAGCATCACCTCTTTCATTCATATATAGTTGGCTAAAGTGCCAAATTCTTGTGTTGTTTTATACAAGCTCGCGTGACTGATCACCTAATTAATAATAACACTCCCTGAAGGTAACTTCTTGATACAGCATTAAAAGCTCTTGTAGGCAAGACTTCACTGTCATCAAATGCCTTATATTTAGTATTATTGTTATGATCTTCGAATAGTAAAGCATAGAAAAATAGGAATGCAAGCAATTTTAAAAATATAACCTGAAGGGTTCTTAATTTAAATTGGATCTCTATTTATTTTTCTTTCTATAATTTCATTTCTAAACTATACAATTCTTTCCAAAGAAAGACCTATCTTATTGATATGAGAAAAGTAGGTCCAAAGCAATCACAATGAACACAAGATTCCAAGTCAGACGGCCTAATCGTAGGCCGAACGTGCAAACATTGATGATCATGAGCATAATTTGCTATCCAATAAACGGCTTGATTACATTCTTTGATATTAAAATAAAATTTAAAATTATAAGTACCAGTGGGCAATGAGCTTTTCAATATCTCAAAATATAGCTTGTATATTCCTTGGTACAATACCTTGCTATACCAACGCCCTCAAGTGAGCTCTCCATCTCGTCACTTCCACCACCGCCTCCCAATCACGCTTAGCTTTTGTCACTTCCACCATCGCTTTCCCAATCATGCTTAGCTCAAGATAGATTTTATATAGTTTGGGTAGTTCTTCACCTTGAGCTAGTTTTTAGGGTGGAGTTAGACTCATCAATTTCTTAACATTGTATCAGAGTCTATCTTGTGGTTGATATTGTGCCACCCGTAGATGTCCAATTCCGCAAACTCCACGCTCTAGATGTCTAATATTGGGCATGAGGGGGATGTGTTAAAGACTTACATTGCTTAGAGATATGGTCAAGATAGTCTTTATAGTTTGGACAATTCTATAGTTGATATTGTGCCACCCGCAGATGTCCAGTTCTGCAAACTCTACACTCCAGATGTCTAATCCTGTACGTGAGGAGAGTGTATTAAAGTCTCACATTGCTTTGAGATATGATCAGGATAGCCTTTATAGTTTGGACAGTCCTTCCCCTTAAGCTAGCTTTTGGGTGGAGTTAGGCCCACTAATTTCTTAACACTAATGTTAAATGAAGATCTTTTCAATTAAGGGATAAGGGTCATATTTGCCCCTAAAGTATTAAAAAATATACAAATTTGCCCTCAAACTTTCTTTTTTTTCAAAAATGCCCTCATCGTCCAAATTTTGGGCCAAAAATACCACTACATGTAACGGTTTGACAAATCGACAAACAGTTGCTTACGTGACAATGATAAGGGTCATATTTGCCCCTAAAGTATTCGAAAAGGTACAAATTTATTCTTAAACCTTTTTTAAAAAAAAATGCCCTCGTCGTCCAAATTTTGGGTCATATTTGCCCCTAAAGTATTCGAAAATGTACAAATTTGCCCTTAAACTTTATATTTTTAAAAAAATGCTCTTACCATCCAAATTTTGGGCCAAAAATACCACTACTTGTAACGGTTTAACAAGTCAGCAAATAATTGCTTACGTGGCAAATAAAATAAGCCACATCATCAAGCCACACTGGATTTTAAGCTGCCAACATGTAATACCCCATATATTCACAACCTAAATTAATTAGGCGCGACATATAAAGTTCGTATATATCCTAGCTTTTAGTTACAAGCCATTAAAACATGCGTCAAATTGAACGAGCTGAAAAAATAGAAAAAATAAGAAAAAGAAAATAAGGTAGTCCAGCCGGCTGCAAAAACTAGTTGGTTATGGGGTGCTACAAAAACACGTCCCACCACTTCTTTGTAATACTCGAAAATTTTCAAAATGCTTATTTAATTATTTCAGCGGGATAATTTAATCGTGCGTCAGGATAGACCGGAGGAAACGCCGGAGGGCTTGAATTGAAGATTGGTCTTTGCGCGATAGAAAATTAAAAAAAAAGTTTACCTTTTCGAATACTTTAGGGACAACGAGGGCATTTTAAAAAAAATAAAAAGTTTAAAGGTAAAATTTTACCTTTTCGAATACTTTAGGAACAAATATGGTCCAAAATTTGGACGACGATGATATTTTTCAAAAAAAAAAGTTTAAGAGTAAATTTATACATTTTCGAATACTTTATGGGTAAATATGATCCTTATCATTGCCACGTAAGCAACCATTTGTTGACTTATCAAATCATTACAAGTAGTGGTATTTTGACCCAAAATTTAGAACGCAAAAATATTTTTGAAAAAAAAAATTAAAGGCAAAATTATACATTTTCGAATACTTTAGGAACAAATACTGACTCTTACTCCTTCAATTAATGTATTATAAGGCCAACTCTTGGCACATCTTTTGTTGTTTTTCAAAAGGTGCCGGCTTAGCAAAAGTTGGCTTGATGTAATTCTAAAAGCCACTTTTCCAAAAATGTTTTTTTTCCCAGTACAAAGTGTAAGATGGCTGCAGCTCACCATCTCCATTGGCATGAAACTCATTGACATCCTACTTAAACAACAATAACAACCCATAAAATTCCAATTGTAAAGCACAAACCATGGCTCTGGCCGATAAATGAAAACAGAAAATTTACCATATCACAAAAGTTTACAACTGTGAGAAATAGAATCAAATGGAGACCGAGTGCGGAATCTGACAAACAAGCATGAATTTTTATTGAACGTGTAATTTACATACATGAATTCTAGATTGCCAAAGAAGACATGTTTTATCACATATTTGAGTGAGAAAATAGAAAGAAAGAAAATCTAAAGTGGGTGTGTATGTACACTCTGTATGCTACAGGGGAAAATTTAGAATCTTATGGATCAACTTTATTGAACAAGAAAGAGGACATTGACAGCTTCTTTCGAGAATGCGTTTCTTTGTTGTCCACCTTGCGATTGGTAATTGCATCTTTCTATTGTTTTGGGTTTGCACAAGTCTTTTCTGTATAATTAGATCAAACCTTGTGGAGCCAGACCAAGCAAAGACCTGTTCATCTCCTGCAAAATGATCCCAGAAGGCTAATTAGTTTGAAGAATTGAGAGACAGTGATTCAGTAGGGACCTGAACTATGATTGGATCATTTGTAGTACCATATATATGCAATCTCAGTTGGGTAGGTCACCAAAACCAAGACAGCATTGGTGAGCTGACTTCTTATTTATAACTGATCATACTAATATGTAGAACTTTGAAATTCGGCAGTCTAGATATTTGTTTGATCATACTAATGGTTGATTATCTGTAATGCAAACCAGGATACCTTCCTTTACTAGTTTACTCCCGCCATTCTTTGGAAAAGCAAAGGAAAACCTAAAAGTTCAATTTGTGATTGGAATTCATTCAGAGGAAACACCTTGCAAGATTGATTGATTGAGTTTAATGAAACAGTTCCATCCCAACTAGGTTGAGTTTAGTGAAAGAGTGGAGCATTCTCAGCTATCAAAGAGACCCAAGGCATACTTGACAGAAAACTATTGGACACAAAAACGGGGTAGCTGATTGAAAAGACCCATCTAATGGAAATCTTAAGAGATTGCTGGAGCTAATGCATGATTTTTTATTTGCACGGCATGCCGCATGCAGGATAGAGGCCATCAAGAGTAGTGTTGATACAAGAAATTCATTGGGCATGAATCAGACCAAGAAACTGATGAAAATGACAATTTCCAAGGAAAGCCTTTATGTCAAGGACTAAAGATGAACTTGTTGGCAGATTTTGACCACTATACAATCATTACTCTTAGTATTTGGATGAACTCATGAATATGTAAAAAGATTATTCAGATGGGAACGGAGAGACTCCAATATGAGTTGAAAACAATAAAAATCTCATTTGATGCATGAACATGACCATGAAAAATACGTGTAAACTACCAACCCATCTACATAGTACATACCAAGATAGTTAATTACATTACTCCGTAAATTTGCTATTATATTTAATATGCTGGATGAAGGGCATCTTAGTTTTCAATTATTAACTCTTCTTCAGCTATTTCTAACTGCTTGCTCTCAGATGCCAGAACAGTCTTATAACCTTATTGTTGTTCTTCCCCTTTTTGCCAAGTTAAATGACCAACAATTGATTTGTCTAAGAACATCATAAGGTGATAGTTAAATTTGATTGGATGACCAACTTTCTTAGCTGTTAGGAAAGAGACCAATCTATATATTTATATTCTTAACACTCCCCCTCACTTGTGGACGGGTGAACTTGAGGAGACTGACCCAAGCCCAACAAGTGGATTGACTTAATTAAGGTGGGAGATTTTTTTTTTAATATTAACGCTAGGAGGATTCAAACTTAGAACCTCCGCTCTGATACCATGTTAAATTTGATTGGATGACCAACTTTCCTAAAAGCTTAAGCTGTTAGGAAAGAGATCAATCAATACATTTATATTCTTAACAGTGATAAGTTGACTCTCAATCATTCTTAAACAAAGAAAATATATGTAATCTACAAGACTCAAATGTTTTTGTCGGTAGGCATGTACATAAAACAAGTGTATAAAGTTTCTGTCATAATACTTAAGTTTCCTTAACCCTTATATCTACACTCATTAAAAACTGTCAGCTTAACCTATAAAAATAGGTGCAGCACGGACGGCTTCATTCAATACTCTAGTTAACATTTCAAATTTTGCAACAAATTATTTGTTTGTCAAATTAGGTTTTCTTGCAAATTTAAGATTGTTTTGCAAATGAACAATTGTATCATCCCTACAACACTATGTAGTCAATTGACATACAAAAGATAATGCAGATGCAGAATAATTAAATCTCTCTCCATCGAAGAGTCTTCCGCTCATTGACAGTTTATATCTGTTCTTATCAATAATATGTGCATTAATTCTATAGGCGTGAGGAAGTTGCATCAGAAAATGCAGAATGTCATATTATTTCAATTTCCTAAGAATTTGTAGAAAGACAAAAACAAACACTATTAAAATAAGCTAATAACTTAAAGGTGCTTACTTCTCAAAGCAACTCTATGTTCTGCACTTCTGCCATAAGGTGCCTGGCGCTGAAGTGGTTGAAATACATGTGCCGGTATCCTCTCATTAGCAATATCTACCACATTTTATCGCTATTGATTCTTTTTTGTTGCTGTCTTAAAAAACCTAGTGACTTCCCTGTAGAGCTGTTCCCCTTCAAAAGGCTTTGACACATAGCCATCCATTCCACACCTTAGGCACTCCTCATGTGTTGCCTGGATAACGTCTGCTGTCATGGCTAATATGGGAACATGCCAATGCAGTATGTTACCTACAGCCTCAAATGGCACTTCCCCACTCTTTATTTGATTATTTATTTCGGCTTCCATTTCACGTATTCTTTTGGTAGCTTGAAACCTAAAGAAACAACAAAGCATTTTACTAAAATTGGACTGAGAATGTACACAAACTGGTTCAAAATCAAAAGTACATTTGAATTAAGAACAGAACTTTAAATTTCATTCAGAACTCATTATAAGTTCTCGAGTACAAAAGGAGACTAATATTCACATTCATGAAAGATACATTCCTTAACCATGCAAATATTAGAGAAGAATGAAGTAAATCCATTTTGATTAGCTCTAACATAAAAAATTTAATATATGATAAGAAGAAAGGATATATCCATCAAAAATCCGAATAAGGTGTGACTATCAGTCAAGGTACCCGTACCTACCGCATCAACACACAGTACATACTGGAATGTATGACTATTTTTTCTCTAAATCATATTTCACATTCTAAACAATGTTTTTTTCATAGAGAACTTAATTAGCATGCTTGAAACATTCATAACACAGCATAATTTGATAAAAAACTAAAATGCAACATTTGACGTTCAAAAGGAAGATATAAATCAAAAGACACTTTGTAGTTCTTCAGCACCATCTCTCAATAGAGTACGGGAGACTGAAAGAGATTTAGAGAGAATATGAGAGTTTTGTGAGTGTTGGTGAATGTTTGAGGGGTTTGAATCCATTAAATGGGCTCATACCGTCCCACACAAAAAAAAACTAGTGGAATACAGTCAAGAAAAAAAAAATCAACTAGGAAATCAGCCATTGGGCTTGTACCGGACTATATAGGCTTTGTGACTCATAAATTTGGTTGGACGATTAACTTTCCCAAAAGCTTAAGTTGTTAGGAAAAGAGATCAATCTATTCATTTATATTCCTAATACTCCCCCTTACATATGGCTGGGTAAACTTGAGGAGACAGACCCAAATTCAACATGTGGATTGGCTTAACTTAAGTGGGGGTATTTTTTTAAAATATTGATGCTAGGAGGATTCAAACTCAAGATCGTGTGCTATGATACCATGAGAAATTTGATGACCAACTTTCCCCAAAGCTTAAGCCATCAAGAAAAAAACCAATCTATGCATTTATATACTTAATGATCTAGTACATGTGGTAGAAGCTCTGTACTGCTCGGTACAAATGGTATTTTCATATACCATCCATACATCAATACCGGTAATCCAAAAAAAGGTAAATAGCAAACAAAGGGATGTGCAGAATTGTATTTAAACCATGCTATGAGTATCAATCATAAAAGAGAAAGATGCATGATGGAGAAAGTAATGATTTGTACCCATCCATCTCAGGCATCTGAATATCCATAAAGCAAGCATCAAATTTATGCGGTGGCTTGAGCAAGTTTATTGCTTTTTTCCCACTATCTGCACAAGTTACTTCTGCCCCATATTTCTTTAAAGCACCAGCTGCTACTCTAAGATTCACAATATTGTCATCAACAACAAGAATCTGCTTCTCATGAAGAAGGCTACGCAATGACAGCTGGGGAATCCGGCCATTCCGCGAATGTTCACTATCTCCGCAGCCCAAAGCTCGCCGTAGTGATACTTGAAGCATGCTTGCTCTCAGTGGCTTTGTGATTATAGTTGAGATATATTCCATTGAACCAGAGTTATTTTTAACAGAACTTGTAGGATTTGCCAAAAGGAGGAGTTTGGGGATATCCAACTGATCAGCCTTTAATTTGTTAATAATAAAAGGCCATATACTAGTATTCTTTGACCATGTTTCATTTTCAACAAGCACCATATTTGTTGTCACTGTTCTACTAGTTAATCTAGTAAGAACCTGATTTGGGTCAATTTCCAATATAGGATTTATTCCCAGCCGGTGAAGATGGTATTTTGTGACCTTTGCTCGTGCTGGCCTATGATCGACTACCAATGCAGTCATCCCATGAAATTCTGAGGACTTAAACTCGTTTGAGTTAGTACATTGCCTTGTGAGGATCACTGTGAAGGTAAAAGTAGAACCAATCTGAGGTTCACTCACAAATCCAATCTCTCCTTTCATAAGACCAACTAGACACTTACTAATACTCAATCCAATACCAGTTCCCCCATGAATGCGAGCAATTGATGGTCCCACCTGCATGAAGGGAGTGAAAACACGGGATTGAGCTTCTAGAGGTATGCCAACTCCTGTGTCTTCAACAGATATGACAAGATTTATCAGATCAGAAGAGGTTGACAAGAGAGATGGATCAGATGCAGGATGTTCCTCCTTGAAAATCCTAAAGCTTTCCCAGCTATGTCTTTTATCTGCTACAGGAAAGCCACTCAAGGTATTTGTGGAATGAGCTTCTGTTTCCACATCCAATGAACTCATCACCTCATCATTAAGATGGACAGTCAGGTATATATGTCCTCTCTCAGTGAACTGCAAAATAAGAATTTGTCTCAAGATGATTTTATTATCCATCTGTCAAGTGGATGCAAAGATAATACTTACTTTTATTGAATTTCCAATTAGATTTGTGATGATTTGACGTATTCTGCCATGGTCACCAATGAGGATTTCAGGAACTTGGTCAGAAACATATACCGCCAACTACCCAGTTAATTTGAGAAGAAACCAAGAGAGAATTAGTTGATGAACATAAAAAAAGTATGAATAAAGATTTTGAAAATTTCACATACCTCTAGCCCTTTCTCCTGAGCCTTCCCGTAGAAAAGTGACAAAATGTCATCCAATACTGCCCGCAAGTCAAATGGGACAGCTTCTAGCTCAAGCTTACCCGACTCAATTTTTGCTTGATCCAGAACCTCATTGATAAGTGACACCAAAGCTTTTCCACTGGCTTGGGCAGTTCTAACATAGTCTTCTTGTGTAATGTCCAGATCAGTATCCATAAGCATTTGAAGCATCCCTGGGAAGTTAGAATCAGTTATTGGCTGATCATGTGTAATCATCAAAATGCACTCTAGTTGTATACTTACCCAATACACCATTCATGGGAGTTCTGATTTCATGAGATACAGTTGCCAAGAACTGAATGGATAAGACAGATAATTAATGTTACAGGCGCAAAGCAAGCAAAAGTGAAATAATTATACATAAGCATCAGAAGGATAAAACATGCAGCTCATAAAAAATACAGTAAATAATGTACCTGAGATTTTGCAATATCCGCTGCTTCAGCCCGTTTTTTAAGTTCCATCATTTGTCGATAATCATCTTCCACTTTTGCAATGCGGCTGACAGTAGCATGGAATATGTATCCAACTAGTAAAGCAATAACAAGAGTTCCAATTGATGTTGTTATTGCAAGCCAAGGCAATGGAGATTTTTGTGTGAACCTGTTAAAAAGGAAAAAGTAAGACTTGTGGATATCATGCTTATTGTGCAAGTTCACATGCATATCAAGGTAAAGATTTCTTCTAAAGCAGTACCAATTAACAGGCATGTCAATTACCTGCAATGCATCTCATGCCTTCTTACAGGATCCCCAAAATGAAGGGTACTAATATGGAATATACTAGTACCTGTCACGTTTGAGCCATACATACTAATTGGTTTATCAGGATCTGTTGTATCATAAACATTGACCATAATCGAGTGCTTGCAAGCAAGTTGGTGAAGCAACTTATCCACTAGAGCCTCTACATCAAAGATTCCACCTAAATACCTTGCAAGTACCAAATATAATTAAATCAAATTGTTGAGCATAGACATTCTTCATGTGTAGTTTCTTTTTCTTTAGGAAATTAATATAAATAATTATTAAAGTACCCTATGGCTGCTTCGATACGCTGAGCTGGTGTTGCATTTGAAGGGAGTCCTGACTTGTAAACTGCATATGTCAGAATAACCCCAAGCCTTTTTGACTTCAAAAGAGGAAAAGGAGCAGTTAAAACACCCTTCCCAGATTCCCTAGCTATTAGGATGTTTTCACGATCTTCCTGCATATGAGGAACTGCCTTCAGTTGCTGGGATGCTAGGATGTTATGGATAGTTACAAAGTTCATTCCAAATGAAAAAGAGTCCAATAAGCATGGTTAAATGACAGAAACAGTAGGTGAAAACATAAATTGATTGGTAGAATCATGATAATTAAAGATGTAGTCCCAGAAGATACACACACTGAAATAATTGCAAATTCTTTTGACCAGTAAAAAGCTTCCCGGTTACATTAAAAATGATTATTTTGTCATGTCAAATAATTGATTAGTTCGCAATAAACTGTAACAACACCTTGTTACAGTTGGCTAAAAAATATGCCATAAGAACATGAATAGCTAATAGTTGTAAAGTAAGAGTAAACTACTAATCAAAAGCTATGCAAACAAAACCACGGAGAATGTTGAAGTCATATCCGTCTAAACGATTGTAGCATCATATTATGAAGTAACTAGTCTATTACGTTAATGTTGATTAACAATACTTATATGCATGATTTAAAATACCGGTACCGGTATGTACCGGTACCGTACCATACCGACACACGCCTACGGGTCGGTACGAAAAAGGCATACCGGCCAGGAAAAAAAAATTATTTTTTTTGTTTTTACTGTTAAAAATAACTCCAATAACACATAATTGATCAATAAATACTTAAATTTAAGATTCAAATGTCAAATACATGAATACAATGTTTAAAATGCGGACGAATGACGTCCATCGTACTCGTACATATCTTGGGGACATACACGACTAAGGTCGACACCGTAAGTCTCCAATGCCCATATCTGGAAATGATCCCATGTCATCATGCCTTGGTATCCATTATACCACATACCCATTAGTGTTTCTTTGTTGGCAGTCCAAGAACTAGCCCCTGTATCATCAGTTGAGTAGGTACTTGATACAGATTATGTTGATTAAGAAACCTCTTGCAAGCTACCCATCATATCGTGGGGGTTTATATAGACCCCAAATGAAGTCAAACCCGGCCCTAAACGGCTATATAGCCGTTTGGGACCTGTCGGCCATTGTAGCAACGGCTCTTTTTAAGAGTCGTTGCGACATACCAGGCGGTATCGCCCGGTATGACATCAAATACCGCCCGGTATAAATACCACCCATACTGGGCGGTATTTACCGAGATACCTGGTATCGCCCAATACTGGGTATCTCGTGTACCGGTTTTTCAAAAAATCGGTAAATACCAGCCATACCAAGCGATACGGTATTTAAAACAATGCTTATATGCTATAACGGTATAACTCCATTAACAATGCCTCTATACACCAAAAGGTTCCAAATGTACTAGAAAACTTAAAAGATATCATAAAAGTTATACATATCAAATAAGCTCATAAATACTAATTAAACTTGTCTAATTAAAGATAATAATAATGGTCAAAAAAGGCTGTTTAACCAACACTAGAACTTGATAAGTACTACAATATGCGTTTATCTTAGTATACAACCATCCATGGGACATTTATGACTGTACTAGATAAGAAAATGGAGTTTGAAATGCGTTGTCTCACCTTTCCAGTCAACAAATCAACAGAAATTACATGTTTGTAATTGTCTTGGGCAAATATAACAGGAGCATATTCCTCTTGTACAGGGGATATCTCCTGGTTATCAGGATTTGCATCTTCTTCTCGTGCTGGGGGTTGCTCTGTTGAATCCATTTTCTTAATTCTCCAACCTTGTTGCTTCTCAAACTGATCTCTTTCTGAATGCAGCACTTTGATGGCATATGCCACACCACTCGTCAGTGGCCTCTCAAAAGCAGTCCTTTCAGCATATCTAGCAAAAGTTATCTGCATATTTGACAAGTAGACATTTTTCACAGCCACGTTGACGTATCAGGACACAATATAGTAAAAACATGTTTTCTAAAACATTTGAGGAAGCTGAATAAAACACAAGCACTGTGATCAAACAAATGTCCTAGTCACGCCATACATAAAATTGAGTGTTCAAATGGAAGGAAGGGATATTTCAGAAAAAAATGTACTTGATCAATGGCAGATGGCTCCTTAGAGTGGTGAAAGGTTGAGATCAGGATGGCTAGGGCCTGAAGATGGTTCATACTGACATTGAACTGGTCCTGAAGCATCCTAGCACGCTCATCACACATGCTTGCCAGCATCTCTCTCCTCTTCTCCACTGCTTGCGAGTTCATAAACCAGAAAATCCATATTGAAAAAAGGAACCATCCAGCTACCCAGAGGAACAGCAGCCTCCTCCACAAGGTCTCTCCGACCTTCTTAGACCCAAAGTAGTGGTTGCAAAGGTGATTCTTCCAACCCCTTAATGAGAACTTCTTTGACCACCTCAACCATAGATTGCACTTATCACTAAGATAAACAGTCTTCTGCTCCATTATTTGAGCATCGATGAACCAATTCATGGGTACCTCAGAATGACCCAAGCAACAAACCATCAAAACTCGTTGTAGGAAGATTTACCCCAGATCCAATTGGGCCAAGAACTCATCCACAGCAGCTATGTGTTTCGTTTATCTTTCTCTGGGAACTGTAAACAAAAGTCAGTTAGATGTTTCAAAGTATGGAGAAACATAAAGAGAAGAAAGACTGTTGCCTTCAATGCAAAAATTCCAGTCAGGCATCTCAATAGGCTTATTTAATATCAGGTACTTACCCTTTCCCTGCCAGTGCAGAAGTTACACAACAGTAACATTGGGGAATGAGAGATCAAAAGGGAGAACAAAGAACAAAAGTAAGGAAACTAATCAAGCTTTTGTTAAAGATAGTATCCCATTAAGGTATTCAATCGTAAAAGGTTACATAGTTAAACAAAATTGACTAGTCAGATGCTAACACTTTTCTTGTGTATCAATTTCACTATGGAACTTAGTGTTATAAAAGGTTTCTTGGTTCTAGTTTCCAACTACATAAGCTAGAAAATTATGCCCAATATTCAAATATAATGTAAAAATAACTCTGAATATCTCAACTTTCCCTATTGATTCTGCAAGTGAAATCATCAGAAAAGCCAAGAGCTTTTTCTATATTTTATTTTAGGAACAGAAGCAGACCAACAGAATTGCAATCCATTACACCTGACTAGACACTCATCCACAAGCATAATTACTCTATATAAACACCCTCCCCATCTTTCACATATTTGAAGGCAAAGAAAACAGAAGGTACACGATGAACCTCTTATCTCGGTTTTGGCATTCATATCACCACCTAACTTTTTCAAGATTTGGAGGATATCGGTTCCTAAAGTGACTCAGTTTGGTTATGTTTAATCTTATCCTTCCTATCAAAATGACCAGTCTGTAACCTAATACTGTTGAGCCTTTAGTTCTGTCCGAATTAGGAAACATGAGATCTTTGGAAAGTAAACTACTCCGAGTGTTGGACCATGCAATTTTACTGATTGTTGGAGGTGGGGAGGTGGATTTATGATTCCATTACGATCTTGAACCATATAGATCAGTGTCCATCATTTCATTTGCAAACCCCCGAGTTGGTGGAAACAAGCAGCATAGGCGATCTCACAAAAGGAAATCTAGGGTGGAAGAGAAGCATGGAAGTAGAGCATACTATATTCTTTAGAAAGGACGAAGTGAAGTGAGACTGAGAGGAACTTACCCAGGGATGGATTAGGATAGCCAGAAGACTAGGGACAAGCGACGGCCAGTTGACCGAGGCGACTGGCCGAGATGAGCGGTGTCCCACAGCTCACCTGGTGAGTGAAAAAGGCTAATTGGCTCCGCCTCCCACGAATCCACGATGAAGCCGGCAAACGACGAAGGAGAATGATGGAGATATTGGAGTTATCAAACACCACATGAGAAGCTTCACTACTACCTGAACCCTAGCCTCCTGGAACCATGGCAGGGACGGGGCCGTGGCAGCAAGATCAGATCTTTGTCAACTCAAAGCATCAAGCAAGCTAAAAGCAACGTAAGACTTCACCAAAAGCTCGGAATAACTCAGAAAACCGAGGCCCCAAACCTGCGGCAGCCAATCAAGGCGTAGTGAGTCCAAGATGTAGGCTTTAACTCAAAGCAGGGGAAGAGTGCTATGGACGAAGATGATGGTGCTGGTTATGGAGGATAGGGAAGAGGAAAGCAGCGGCCTTGATTCAAGGATTCTTGGGAAAGGAGATTCCTGAGAGGGAATGATGGGGAATAAGGCAAGGGGCGAGGAGGAGGAGGATGAAGAGGAAGAGGAGAGGCCAGTGGATGGCAAAAGCCATTATTAACCCTACCAAAGGAACTCAATTTTTAAGGGAAGAGAAGAAGGGGAAAAAAAGACAGAATGATCCAGAATAAACAAATGGCATCCAGCCCCCCCACTCAGCACCAAAACACTCACCTTTGCGCAATTCCCATCCCAATCAGAGAGGGGGATGAATGGATGGATGGATGGAGGGGGGAGAGTCAGCAGTGGAAAAACCCTGCACGCAAGTGCTCTCTGCTCCTGCTCCTCAGCCTCTCTTCTTGTGGGGGCTATGACTTCTTTTACCAGGACCAAATTGACCCCCCTCCCCTCTCGCTCTTTCTCCTCTGCTGCTGCTGCTGGTGGCGGCTGAGCCTCCTCCTCCCCATCTACTGCTACTAACATTCACCTCACCTCCACTGGAAAAGGGGAAGGAACGGGTGTACTCTGGGGCAGGGGCAGGGGCATGGGCTTGGCCAAAAGGGTAGGTGGGGGTTCAGAGAGGGACGTGCAGCATTTGATGGATGGATGGATGGATAGATCATAGATGGATGGTGGAACAATGCAAAGCGAAGCAAATCAAAGCGAGCAAGAGAGAGAACGAGGTTTGGATCGGAGCTTGGAGTTCGATTTAGTAGCAGTAGTTGTTGTTGTTGCTGCTTTTGGAATTTGGATAAGTTTCACACTAAAAATTAAAAGGAGAAAAAGAAAAAACTTGATGAGGAATGATAAGGTGGGGGACTGGGCCCACCAGAAAAAGGCTTCTCTCTAGTTGAAACAGCTTGCTGTGGGGCCGCCTTAAAGCTTAGCTTCACCAGTTGGAACTTGGAACAGCTTATACCAATCAATGTGTTTGCTTGCCTCTCTCTCTCTCTCTCTTTTTATTTATCTAGAGCTTCTAATTTAAGAGGAAAATATAAAAATTCGTGGATATTATATAAATATATGTATAATTATGTGTAGATTTCTCTGGGTCATTTGGTGGGAATTATTATATGCAGGACATCATCTCAGACTGTTCATGTGATACATGGCAACAGTACTTAGAAATTCTTGCTTCCTTCCAACAATTTACTGCTCTTGTTGACTCTTGGGTACAGAAGTCTTTTTCTTCTTTTCAATCATGTTTTTTTATAAATGGTTTTTTTTTGTTTTTCTTTGCCTAGAGGGACTCTGATTTTTCATTTATTTTTTATTTTTTTATCGTTGAGGTGTTCTGCAATTTATTCTTTTATCATAATAGTTGAATAATTGAAAATAATGAGAAAATATATAATCCAATCATTTTTACTCTAATTATTCCTTTGTGTTGCGTATCGAGATGGACTAAGATAAAATAATAAATAAGAAAAAGAGAAAAAAAAATATTCAAACTAAACTGAATATATATAACATCAATTTTTTTATTTTTATTTTTTTTCTTAATTGAAACATCAAACATCAAACATCAAACAAGTATGAATTAAAATTTATATATTATTTTGTCTCTTTTATCCCATAAAATAAATATGTCTTCAAAGAATTAGATTTGTATTAGATTTGTACTATTTTCATTTTCTTTATATGTTCTAAAAATACTATATAATAACGAATATTTCGTCATTAAATAATAATCTTCTTAAAAATTGTAAAAGTAAAAAAAGAATTTAAAAAAACATGATGAACCTTTTGAGACAAAATGACCAATTAAGCAATGTACATCGGACCAAATTTTGATAAGGACAAGATTTGATCATGAACTCGGCATCAATTTTGCAAGTTGATGATCAGCTCGTGCTCTAATAACAACTATCATCCTATGAAGCAACGACACCGACACGGATACAGGACACAATACGAACACGAACACGGGGACACATCAATTTCAAAATTTTACAGGACACGGACACGATATATATAGCATATATATAAATTAAAATTTTAAAAAAATTCACAGTTTATATATATATATATAGTTCAAGAATTTATAATAATATCATGATATTTTCATTGATATCAAACTTCTATTTTTTAATTTTTTCTAGGTCAATTTCAAAATATATGAAGTGTTCTAAATAATGTCTTGTGTCAATATTTACTATTTTTAGCCACTTCCAAAAGCATGGAGCACAATATCTATTGACATCTCCCAAAAAAAAAATCTAAATTAGCATGTCTTAGTAGAACTAGTCATGTATAATCACACGTAAACAAAAAAATTAAGTAGAGTCTCACTATCTTCTTCATCAATCATTGTTGTTATCTTCTTCATTAAAAAATATTACTCTCTCCAACTCTGGTTCATCAAGAGAAAGATTGGAAACTTCAAGAATTTCATTATCTTCATCTTTATTATTTTAAGCCGGTAGTTAGACTTACAAAACAAATAAGCTAGTTATCTAATCAAGGAAGGGTTATCTAAAAAAATTCTCAATGATTTAAGAAGAAAAAATTTGACAAGTATACGATTCATCGTTAATGAAAGACCTAACAATTATCTTGCGTAACCGTTTAACTATTAGATGGCCCATTTTCATTTTGATTCCAAAAATTACTAACAAATTATTCATCATATTAGATCAGTTGATTCATCGGCGAGCTTGATTTTAATCACCTAAGGCATATTTAATTACTTCATAGGATAGAGATAGTATATATTATTTATTTATTTAGTGCATGAATTTAAAAAATAATATAATATAAAAAATATGAGAGATAGACATATTTGATTCACCCTAATGAACCTGAATTGTGTATCTTTGATTAATATTGAATTAGGTAATTTATAAATTAAATATCCACGTGGGCAAGATCAGAGTGTAAATAATGGACCGCACCAGCCCTTGAATAATTGTGGCATATATATAACCCCTTCTCCGTCTCTCTTGACCAACTTTATGTCTTGCACAAGTACTTGGTCTCTATCGCCTGCCCTTTTTGCATTTATTTTTTCTTGCTTTGAACAAAATTAATAGCCAAACCCTAATTGCTTTCATCATCACCATTAAAAGAAAATTTAAAAAAAAACATTTTCTATCGACTATTAAAGTATATATATTATTTAATTAATCATCTAAGACTTTTTATATATACTTCACGTTGGCATTAATGCTTCACGTTTCACGTGATGATAAATCTAATATTTAATTGAGCAATTTCCTCGTATCCATAATAAAAATTTAAAATATTTTAGATTCATAATTATTTTTTAAAAATCTCTAAAATACCATCAAGTTAAATCTAGTATATGATTTTAAATTTTTGAAAAAAATTAAAAAAATAATAAATTTTAAACTTTCTCAAAAGTGCAAAATTAGAACAAGTAAGATCAATTCATTATTTGTTTAATAACTATAACGATGATTATAATATATATAATATTTTTAATAAATTTATTTCGTGTATATTATTGATAACATCTAGAATTTTTTGAAAATATAATAGGTTTTAAATTTTTGCAAAAGTCTAAAATCAAATATCAAACCGAACTCAAGGGTATTTCAGGAATTAAAAAAGAACTATAGCTATGAAAATTTTTAGATCCTTGTTATGAATTCGAATTTTTTTTTGAATCATATTATAATTTAAAAAAATTGGTCTATTTTTTTAATTTGCACATGTTGTAATTAAGTTTTTTTTCATATAAATAAAAAATTGTGTTAACTATGTGTCAACTTCACAATCTATTTGGACCACCCTTTTCTTTATGTGAAAAAAATATAAATTAATTAACCCAAGGGTTTATAAATCTACCCAAACCAATTGGATTATTTTGAAATTTGAGAATCCCCAGGGCTTTAAGTACGAAAGCAAAGAGAAAGGATGCGGCTTCCACACTAATTATTTATAGTGATACATTGTAGACAAGAAAACAAAAAAGAACAAATACTATTATGTATTACCTACATATATCACATCAGAGACACTGATTATATTATAGATTATAAAATAGCTTCAAAGGAGAAAGATGGTGGGAGAAGCATCCTCCACTCTCCTTTATAATTTGCTTTATATATATGTTACATTAAATAATATATAAAGAAAGAATTAGAAAGCTAGAGAGTACCAATAATTTGACTTTGGATTTTATCATAATTAAAAATAATGATAATTGTATGACTTTGGACCCAACCATGCCAATTTTGTCACCTTCCCAACTCCTAGCCATGTATATCCATCTTTTTTAAGGGATGCGGATGGGTCCAATGAGACCTACAATTCTAATTAGTTGGTATGATAGGAATTGGATTAACTTGCACCCACAATTTTTAATTACTTGGTGTTGGTCAATAAATTTAGTCCAACAATTGTTGTTTTTTTATCCAAGGAATTAAGGCCAAATCTTCAACATCAAAAGTGCTATTTATTGCTTCAACTAGGACTACTTTTTTTTTACTGGAAGTCATAAATGCCAAGGAGGTCAAAATAGTACATTTTTTTTTTCTAATTCTTGCTTGGAATATTGCAGCATTCCCATTGAATGGGAAGATTTTATTTTTTTTGAAGTGATGACTAGGACTTCAGGTGGCCAAAGAGTAGTTAAATGAGAAAGCAAATCAAGGTGGTGAGATTGGAAGTACATGTCATTCAATATGAGCATTTAGGGCATCTTTTGACCCATATATATATATATATATATATATATATATATATATATATGTATGCTTCTTATCCTACCTGGTTGAGGTGGTCCTCTGCAACACATGTTGGAGTTTAGGGGAGGGGTTATTTCTTAAATTTAGGGATCCTGAGGTGTCACATTGCATAAGGACATGGACAAAGGAAAAGGAGGTCTTATATGCAAATAAATCTTTGAAGAGCTAGCCTATTGGATTTATTACATATGTAGTGGCTTTTATTAGTTATAACTTTATGTGTGTTCTTTTAAAATTAGTAATAGTAATTGGTGGAGAATTTTAAAATTATATAATTCAATTTCATTGACGATAAATTTAGCATATATACTCTTTTAAATAGTTAATATAGTAAATAATTTATTTCTAGAAAAAATCTTATTTGAATGTTCATGGCCACAAAATTGATATAGTTAAAAAATTATGTATTTAATATAATACATATTATTTATATATCTCCATAAAATTAATAAGAAGTAACATGGAAAAACATAAACCTGCAATTGCTAGGTGCCCAAGTAACGCGGAAAAGTAAAAACCTCGCTTAATCCTCACAGAAGTAAGAAGTGTGAGTTCCACCGCACCTACGGGACACACCACCGAAGAGTGTGTAATGCTCAAGGATAAGATCAAGCGCCTGATACGGGAAGGCCGACGACGACGCGACCTGCCCATAGATGCTTCACGTTCGAACCGTGGTAATATCGTTCTATGAATCTGATTTAAGAGAATTGATAAAAATTTATATAACCATGTCTTCATTTCTGTAATTGATGGCGACTTCCTTGTTAGGAAAGTTCTGATGAATCAGGGGAGCTCGATTGATATTCTATTCTACTCGACATTCAGAAACATGTAGTTGAACGAAGCCTCGCTCCACCCCTACAACAAGGACCTCGTCAGGCTCTCATGAGAACAACTCAGCATTTGAGGATATGTGTTGTTGTCGACGACGTTCGGCTCTCCACTGAAGACTAACTAAATCGATGGATGTACAATATCTCGTCATCGATTGCCCCGGCCCTTATCATGTCTTATCACATGATTCTGGACGATCTTCACTGAACAATCTAGGAGCCGTTGTCCCAACTCCCTACTTGGTGCACAAATTCCTCATCTCGAAAACGAAAGTGGGAGTGGTCCATGCTGAACAGAAAGAAGCCCGCATGTGCTACAACAAGTGCTTAAAGAAGAAATCAGCCGAGCTGGGAGAGGCGTCAGATACTTCATCCCAATCATCACACTCGATTTTCACTTTTCCATATAGAGCACCAACCAAAGATATCTAAATTGGACCCTAGAGGAGATGTCCAAGAGCGGCCCCAACCCGTCGAGGACCTAGAGCATACAGGGCCTCCTAGCTCGTACAAGTGACCTTCATCGAAGCTCGCCTACCCGCTGAGCTCAAAAGTCAACTCGACACTCTACTCAAAGACAACACCAACCTATTTGCATGGACGCCAGTCGACATGTCAGGAATAGACCACAGAGTCATCTGCCACAAGCTCGTCATTGACCCTCGGGTCAAACCTGTGGCACAAAACAGACCACAGAGTCATCTGCCACAAGCTCGTTGTTGACCCTCGGGTCAAACCTGTGGCACCAAAGAAGTGAAAGCTCATTGCCGACCGCCAACAAATGTCCCTCAAAGAGATTGGAAATTTGATGAAAGCAAACTTCATCAGGGGAATCAGATTCACCACATGGCTTGCAAACATCGCGATGGTCAAGAAAAATTCGAAGAAATGGAGGATATGTGTAGACTTCACCGACCTAAACAAAGCCTGCCCGAAGGATTCATATTCGCTCCCGAGCATAGACAAACTCGTCAACAAATCCTCGGAATATCAATACCAAAGCTACATGGATGCATACTCAGGATATTCATGCTACAACCATATTTGGATGCACCCAGAGGACGAGGAAAAAATGGCCTTCATCACAGAGCACACTAAATTTCGTTACAAGGTGATGCCCTTTGGGCTGAAAAACACATGTGCTATATACCAGCGCCTAAACGAATAAAGTCTTCGTGCAATAAATTAGTCAAAATATAGAGGTGTATGTGGACGATATGGTCGCCAAAATGCCTATCACCGAAAACCACTACGACAACCTCGTAGAAATCTTTAGCCAGCTCAACCGCTACAACATGAGGCTGAATCCTAAAAAGTGTGCCTCCAGAGTACACAACGGCTAGTTCCTCAGATTCATGTTCACCAACCGAGGGATCGAAGCAAACCCGAAAAAGTGTCGGGCGATCCAAGAAATATGCAACCCGTGAAATATTAGAAAGTGCAGCAACTCAAGTGAAAAATGGTTGTGCTATCGAGATTCCTCTCTAGGTTGACAGACGGAGCCACCCCCTTCTTCAAAATCCTAAGGAAGAAGCAAGACTTCCAATGGGACGAAAAATGCGAATAGGCATTTGGGGAACTCAAGAGTTTCCTCACCAGTTTGTCAGTTCTGAATAAGCCTCAATATGGGAAAACACTTTTCCTCTACCTCACAGTCACGGAGAACGCCCCCCAGCTTGGTGCTTGTCCGCTACAACAACCTCGTAGAAATCTTTAGCCAGCTCAGCCGCTACAACATGAGGCTGAATCCTAAAAAGTGTGCCTCAAGAGTACACAACGGCTAGTTCCTCAGATTCATGTTCACCAACCGAGGGATCGAAGCAAACCCGAAAAAGTGTCGGGCGATCCAAGAAATATGCAACCCGTGAAATATTAGAAAGTGCAGCAACTCAAGTGAAGAATGGTTGTGCTATCGAGATTCCTCTCTAGGTTGACAGACGGAGCCACCCCCTTCTTCAAAATCCTAAGGAAGAAGCAAGACTTCCAATGGGACGAAAAATGCGAATAGGTATTTGGGGAACTCAAGAGTTTCCTCACCAGTTTGTCAGTTCTGAATAAGCCTCAATATGGGAAAACACTTTTCCTCTACCTCACAGTCACGGAGATCGCCCCCTAGCTTGGTGCTTGTCCGAGAGCAGGTAAAAGATAAAAATCGATCTACTTCGTCAACAAAGTCCTCCAAGAATGGGAAGCAAGATACCATTGGCTAGAGAAGCTTGCCTTCGCCCTGATCATCTCAACCAAAAGACTAAGGTCGTATTTTCAGAGCCACCACGTCATGGTACGCATAGAACAACCAATCGGGTAGGTTCTAGCAAAGCAAGAACTCGTAGGACGAATGATTGCATGATAGACAGGGCTCTATGAATTCAGCATAGAATACCAGCCAAGGTGCCCCATCAACGCTCGAGCGCTGGCAGACTTTGTCACCGAGCTCACTGATCGAGAAGGCGACGTCAACCAGGTCGAAACATAGACATTGTTCATGGACGGCGCCTCAAATTAGAAAGGAAGCAGAGCTAACATCATCCTCAAGAATGATTAGGGAGTTGCCTTGGAGCAATCCCTCAAATTCTAGTTCAAAGCAAGCAATAACCAGGCGGCGTTTGAAGCCCTAGTTGCTGGACTAAAGCTCGCCTATGACGTGGGAGCCCAGAAAGTGATTGTCAAAAGTGACTCAACTTCTCGTTGGACAATTCAACGACAGCTTCCAAGCAACAGAACCTTCCCTAGAAAGGAACATGTCCATAGTACATTCCTTAATGACTAAGTTTGATGATTGTGTGATCCATCATATACCTCAGAATTTCTTTTGTCGTCCTTCGGGCTTGTCGAGCCTCTGAGTTACTTTGGTCATCCGAAGGTTAGGCTCTACGATCTCAATTGGGATCATGGCCTTTGCTATGTTAACGAGCCTGTAGGGAGTTTCTTAAGGGACAATCGAGTGATGGTATTGAAACCCCATAGCACTTCGGGCAACTCCTCGGCCCAGTGTCCATTAACTTTGTCAAGTTTCTTCTTGAGTCCTATCAAGATGACTTTGTTGATCGCCTCGGCTAAGCTACTAGTATGTGGATGTTCTACTGAGAAGAGCTATTGGATGTTGAGGTTTGAGCGGAATTCCCTCAAATCGCTTATCCATGAATTATGTGCTATTGTCGCTGACGAGTTCGCGTAGGATGTCATATATGTAGATATAATCGTCTTCCACACGAACTTCTTAACCCTTTTTGGTTGCAATTGAGGCTAAAGGTTCGACCTCTATTCATTTGGTGAAGTAATCGATGGCTACTATCAAGTATTTGACTTGCCTTGAGGCTAGAGGGAAGGGACCGAGGAGGTCAATCCCCAACTTATAGAATAACCAACTGGTTTCTGAGCCATGTAATGGCTCGGGGTGTTTTTGTGAAACTTCTAAAAATCTCTACCACTTGTTGCACATTTTGACGTATAAACTGCAGTACATCTTCATGGTTGGCCAAAAGTATCTGACTTGAAGGATTTTGCTTGCGAGGGATCTTCCTCCAATGTTGTTGTCGCATATACCTTCATGCAATATTGTTACCACAGTATCTGTTAAGGGTTGGCCGATGCACTTAAGTAATGGTTGAGAGTATTCTCTTTTGTAGAGTTAGTCTACGAGGAGGGTGTAATAACTTTCCATCATTCAAAATTTATTTTTCTTTGATATGTGCTATGGCACCACCCCTTGCCCAAGGTAGGCTATGTAGGGGCTCCTCCAGTTGGTTGTCTGCTCGACTGCTTGGACTTCGACCGTGGTGTCGGCCGGTTGAATGCTCGGTTGACCGAGGACTTGTAGGATGACTGACCTGTTATTTTGAGATTTTTTGGTATTCGCGAGCTTAGATAACATGTCAGCTCGGGTGTTTTTCTCCCGATATATGCTGGATCACGCAATCATCAAAGATAGTTATTAAGGAATGTACTAGCGACAAATACATTTTTAGGAAGGGATCCCTTGCTTAGCTATTGACACACGTTGACTTGTCCTATGACACTTTGTGAGTTGCTTTTGACGATCACTTTCTAGGCTCCCATATCGACTAGTCGAGGGTGAGCTTTAGTCTGGCGAAAGGCTTCATATGATTTTTTTTTTCCATTTTTGTATTTTTTTTAATTTTAAATTTATTTCGATGTGTTTTATGTATTTATATTTTTTTAAATAACCTTTTAGAGTTTTGAAACTTTTATATTAATTATATTCTTTTTATTATAAATAAATAGCCTAGAAATTCACGTAGTTTCATAAAAAGTAAAATCTTTCAATTTTTTTAATTTTGACCTATAAATTCACATAAGTTGCTTCCATTATTATATCTACCAATTCGTCAAAGGTCTAGTCAAATTTGCCGACGTTGGAGAAAATGGTGCTTGCATGGCTGCCTGATTCATACGTGGCTAAAAGTGGAAACTCGTCCAGCAAGTTGTGGGAGGCCGAGCATGTATGAATTCGTCAGCCACGTGAGCATCATTTTCTTCCACGTTAGCAAATTTGATGAGATCCTTGATGAATTGATAGATATAATAACATAAGCAGACAATGTGAATTTACATATCAAAATTGAAAAAATTGGTAGATCTTAAATATTTGTTGAACTATGTGAATTTTTAGACTATTTACCCAAATATTTTTCATTTTTTAATTTTAATAACTTTACGTGGCAGCTTCAAACGTCACAAAACCATAGTAGATGATGAGTGTCGAATCCAACAAAAATAAATACATACTTCTTGAGATTTTGTAGTCATGACAAGTAGGGTCGAATTCATAGAGACTGGTTAGTTTTAAATTCTTTCAAAACCAAAAATTAAAAGAAAGGAATAAAAAAAGGGAGGGTTTTGATTAGATGCGAGAAGACGTAAATAAAAAAATAGTAATTAAAATTAAGGAGAAATCAATGAAAGGAATATCTAGCTAAAAGTACATTCTCAATTTCGATTCGTATGATTGATCATGAACATAAATGATAAGTTCCTTTATTTCTAGCAATTTAATAGATTATGTGAATTGAACAGCAATCTCACATGTCGAATTAATTCAAGAATTTTATTAGTACGGATTGAACAGCAATCTCGACTAATTTGTCTCTAAATTCGGCATGGAACAGTCATACCAGAAGATTAACTATTGTCCTAATAATCTGGTAACAGACCAATAATTAAAAAGGAATAATAGAATAATTTTTGCAAAAAATAAATTAATACTAGAAAGCAAAGATGTTAAGCACAGAGGAATCTACCAATTCGTAGAACCAAAATATCGAATCGTCCTTTAGCTAGAGAAAAATGAATTAGTCACACATTGCAAACACAAATATTTTCATTCTCCAAAAGTTACTGCTGAATTCAAACTTAATTCTAAAGATAAAAACTAAAAGAAGGCTAAAAGCTAAGAACTGTCAGCCCCTGTTCATTACAACTTTTCTCCTCTTATAGGAGAATTCCAAACCTAACTAGAATGATAAATAAAAATTAACCTTACATGGTAATAAATTAACAATCAAATATCTTGATTTAATATTTTAGACACAAATGGATTGTCCAAATTCGCATGGAAATTTGGAAATAAAATTTCAGCTTTTAACATGGTAAATTCTAGATCTGTCACATGCATCTCTACTTAGGCGTGGACACGTCCAAGACAGTGCGATCAGGTCCAGCTGTCTTTTCAATTTCCAGCTTTCAAAAAATGTGCAAGGGGATTCTTTTTTATTTCTTTCCATCATTTATTGTCTAAAAATTAAATAAAATAATATACAAATTTTAGGAAGTATTTAATTCAAATTTAGCATGTAAATAAGCAACAAAAGATGTAAAATAAATATGTCATCAAATCTCCCAACACTTAAATCATGCTTGTCCTCAAGCATAACTCAAATCGAACAATCACTCGCTTTAAAATTCATCGCACCCTATCGCAGCCCGCATCATAAAGTTTTAACGACTCAAATAAAAAGACAATAGCAAGCAAACCTTTCACAATGAAATCTCATCCATCCACACAGATTTATGATTACTTAGATGCTCATTCAAAGTACAAGATGCAGAGGATAAAAAGTTTTAAGCACACATGCAAATTTCAAAAAAAAAATCATCACACAGAAGAAACATCTATCAAGCAATGCCACAGGTCGAAATAACTAAAAGACTTAACTTATTGATTGAGCACCTTTATTTTTCCTAGATCGTTGCTCAATCTTTTGACGCGAGGACATACATTGGTGATGCATGCACCTGGTTACTCGGTTGGCCCCGAATCTAAGTTCTTTGTCTAGAATGTCATTCAACCTTTTGACGCAAGGACACACATTGGTGATGCATGCACCCGGTTACTCGGTTGATCACAAGTCTAGGTGGCTACTAGCTCTACTCATGATCTTTGGTGATCAACGGAGTAGTGATGCTCTTTCTTTTTTTCTCTTTTTTTTTTTCAGTTTGAGGCATAACAAGGTAAAGTTCCTACTGTACAAGATAAAACTAAGCAGACATGATTGTTTTAAAATTTATTGCATCTTAAAATTCTGAGAGTTCATCAAGAGATGGTCATATATCGTGTGGGGGGATGAGAAATGCATTATTCATGTTAGCTCTCTATTGTAATTCAGTTCAAGTCATCTAAACACAATGAATTGGGGTGTTCAATGATGTAAATGAATCTTTCAAGATTGCAATTGAAATGTATGAGTTAAAAAAAATCGAGTTCCAGGACAAGATTTCAACAAAAAAAAACTTATCAAAAGTGTGCAAACAGTGACCTTCTAATGAAAATTTTAGCTATCTACATAAAGGTGTTTTTCATAAAAGTCATGATTGAGCAAAATAGGTATCATGCAAAATAAGCTCCGCCCCACACTTAAAATTCATATTGTCCCTAATGTGATTCAAAATAATTTTAAAGCAAAATAAGAACATATTGGGAAAACGAGAACTTCCATGAACATTGGAGGAAGGGTGGAGTCATCTACAGCCTCGGGGGTGCTTGAGGGTCAAAACCCATGAAGAGGAAGAAACTCAACAGGTTCTCTTGAATCTTTGCAACTCGTTCAGTAAGGTGGGTCACGACTTTCTCTAAGCACATTATTTGTTTCTCCAACTGTGATTATTGGGTAGAGGAGGATGGGGCATCCGCAGTTATGTTTGTTACGTTACTACGGAAGGCTCTTTGATTGCGGGGCGTGGGAGGACCTGGAGGAGAAAAACAAATACTACCTTTCTCTTTATAAAGCAAACTCATTCCATCCAAACATTTAAGATCTAATGGAGCCATGTTATATGCTAATTGTAGATCATGTTCGTCAAGATTAAGCAAACCTTCATGTAAAGCCAAGTGAGTGATATATGGTCCTAGAATAAGTGGGCGTCTAAATCGTTGACATTGGTTAATTGTGTAGCAACCCAAAAACCAAGATTTGTTTTCTCTTCATGAATCATGCACCACAAAAAATAGAGTTCAGATTTTGTTACAATACCCGCGGAGTCTTTTCTATCTAAGAAAGAATATGCAAGAAAACGATGAATATATTATATTGCAGGATCATGTATGTAAGAATCCTTGGATTTACTAGGATCATATGATGCACTTGGGTCCCCAATTAAGAATCGATATACATCAGTTGGTTTAAAGTCATCAATAAAATCACAAAGGCTGCTAAGATATTCCTTTGATTTTGCATCTTCTTCACTAATGAAGCCTAGTGCAACATTGAATTCAGTGATAGATAGATCAAATTTTTTGCCCATGAGTCTAAATCTAACCAGTGAAGGTGTGGTGACAGTTAGCTCAGTGGGTTTTTCAAAATGAAATATTGCATAAAACTCTCTAGTCAATTCAACAAATATTGGACAGTTTATTTCGAAATAAAAACTCCAACAAATATTATCAATCAAGGCAATCACATCTTCTTTAATTTGCAGAGTTTCCAAAGTGGGGATGTCGGAATACTTACATTGGACTATCGTGCATTTGCAAATTTCTGCATACCTCTTTCTTTCGGTTGGATCAATGAATTCCATATTCGCACTGTGATTGAGCTCTGGCGGTGGAAGAATTTGCTTCCCTTTCTTGATCCTTGATCAATGTCTGCGATGTTGTGAAGTGTCTGTCTCAGCTTCTTGTTATGGGGGTTCTTTATCAGCTTCTTCAAAGGTTCAGCCTCTGCCTCCTCGGAGGAGCTGTTTGCATCAGCTTCTTCTCTTTGTTAAGTATGGTTAACTTCAGGTGCTTCCTTCACTGTTTCTGTTCGAGGAGTGGGTTGAATCGCAAAGGTGGATGATAACGAGCTCAAGGATTTGGATTAAATTTTTGGAGCTGGTTGGTCCGGAGAATTTCGTCGCCCACGGGATGGACGAGGGCGTTTGGCTCTAGGTTCCCATCTTGGTGGCCGTCGTGCTTGGCTGTGGGTTCTCATTGTTGTTGGGAAGTTGGCGGTGAAGCAAAAAGTTCGACAAAGAGAGAGCAGGCGCGGCTAGGGTTGTCTGCGGCTTGAGGTAACTGTTGCTTCTAGCGAAGGGGATCAGTGATTGAGACTCGGCGTCGATGTGTGAAGCCTTTCGTTCGGTGTTGAAGAGGAGAAGAAGAAGTCGTTGCTCGTCGACCTCTAGTGAAGGGGGCAACGAGTGATGTTTGGCGACCTTCGGTGAGGAATGTCGGTGACTAAAGGTCGGCGACCTCTAGTGAAGAGATCTGGAGAGTGAAGAGAGGAGGGGATCAGCTTTGACAAGGGAAACCGGGGACTCCTCTGTAGCGTCTGGAGAGGAAGGCGGCGGCCTGGTGAGAAGGCGATGAAGCAAAGAGGGCGGTGGCTGGAGAGAAGAAGGCGACGGCCTGGTTGGAGACGACGTCGTCGAGAAGAAGGCGGTGGGTGAACTGCTCGGTGGAGACCTGGTGAGAAGAAGGTGGCTGGTTGGGGAGGATGGCGATCGCAGAGAGGAGGGAGGCGTCGAGTGGTGTCGGGTAAGGGGGGGGGGAACTAGGGCATGCCTGGTTGCCATTTGAATTGGACACGGGTACGCCCGTTAACCCATTAACCTGCCCCTGCTCTCTTTTCTTTCCTTTTCCCTTTTTTTTGCCAATGTCTACCTGCAATTATAAACAAAAATTCGAATTAGAGGATGAACTAAATAAAATGAGGGAACGCCTAATGCTAATTTTTTTTTTAAGTAAGCTGAATAAATAAGGCGCGGGCACGCCTAATGTCTGGGTTGCCTCCCAGAAGCGCCTTGTTTCTTGTCCTAGGCCAGACTCTGCTGCAATTTATGAGTCTTCAGTTGGATACTCCAAGTGAATCTCTTCGACATTCTGTACTTGGAATCCATCATAGAAAGGTTTCAAGCGATATCAATTAACCTTGAGAGTCTTGTCGGTGTCCAAGCTCTTAATTTCTACTGCACCATGGGAAAATATGTTAGTGATAATAAAATGACCTACCTATCTCGATCTCAACTTATCAGGAAATAACTTTAAATGGGAGTGTTAAAGCAAGACTTTTTGTCCAATTAAGAATTGCTTCCTGAAAATCTTTTGATCGGGAAAAGCTTTGGTTTTTTCTTTGTAAATTCTTGAGCTCTCATAAGCGTCGTTCTGAATTTCTTCCAAATCTTGAAGCTATAATTTTTTGTGTTCTGCTGCCTCATCCATCTTCATATTGCAATTTTTAACAGTCCAATATGCCTTGTGTTCTAATCCAACCGTTAGGTGACATGGTATGCCAAACACTAGCCGGAAAGGAGACATCCCTATGGGAGTTTTATATATTGTCTGATAGGCCCATAGCACGTCATCTAGTTGCAAACTCCAATCTTTTCTATTGGGGTTGACTGTTTTCTCAAGTATAGACTTGATCTCCCTATTGGACACCTCGGCTTGACCATTAGTTTGAGGGTGATAAGTTGTAGAGGTGCGATGAGTAACATTGTACCTTTTCAAGAGAGCCTCTACCACCTTGTTGCAGAAATGGGTACCTCGGTCGCTGATTATAGCCCTTGGTGTTCCGAACTTGACAAAAATTTTAGATTTGACAAAATCTACAACAATTTTAGCGTTGTCATTCCGAGTAGCTTTAGCTTCCACCCATTTTGAGACATAGTCCATGACCAAAATAATATAAACATAACCAAATGAAGAGGGGAATGGCCCTATGAAATTGATTCCTCACACATCAAATATTTCACAAACTAGGATCGGAGAAAGTGGCATTTGATCTCTATGTCCCAAAATTTCAGTTCGTTGACAATTTTCACAAGACTTGCAAAACAGATACGAATCGCAGAATAAAAAGGGCCAAAATAAACCACTTTCCAATACCTTGCGGGCTGTTCTCTTATGACCGAAATGACCACCACATGCATATGAAAGACATAATTGTAAAATAGAAGGAACATCTGTTTCAGAAACACATCTTCTAATAATCTGATCTGAACAATGTTTCCACAAGTATGGGTCATCCCAAACATAGTACCTAGCGTCTCTTTTGATTTTATCATTTTCAGCTCTAGATAACTCATTGGGGAATGAACCTGCAACCAAATAATTGACAATATCAACATACCATGAATTTATTTCCTGAATAGAGAAAAGATGTTCATCTGGAAAGTCATCTTTTAAGGGTAGAGATTCTACATCTATGAGCAGTCGACTAAGATGATAGGCATATTCCTTTTTTATCTCGTATTTCTATATCAAATTCCTGCATTAAAAGTATCTAACGTATCAGCCTCGGTTTTGCTTCCTTCTTCTTGAGCAAGTACTTTAGAGCTGCATGATCAGAATAGACAATAAGTTTAGTCTCAAGTAAGTATGAACAAAATTTTTCTAAAGCAAAAATAATAGCTAAGAGTTCTTTTTCTATTGTCGGATAGTTGCATTGGGCATCATCAAACATCCTTGAGGCATAATATATGACATGTGGATTCTTTTCAATTTTCTGTCCAAGAACATCCCCTATAGTGTGGTTACTTGCATCGCACATGATCTCAAAAGAAAAATTCCAGTTCGGTGGTCGAATGATGGGTGCTGAAACCAACTTCTCTTTTAAGGAGTCAAATGCTTGTTTGCACATGTCATCAAACTCGAATGCATCTCCTTTTGTAGCAGCCGACATAAAGGTTGAGTGATCTTGGAAAAATCTTTTATAAAACGCCGATAGAAACCTGCATGTCCCAAGAAAGATCGAATTTCCTGTACACTTACGGAGTAAGGTAGAGATTTAACAACATCAGTTTTTGTTTTATCTACCTCAATTCCCTTGGAAGATATAATATGTCTCAAAATTAAGCCTTGACTAATCATGAAATGACACTTCTCATAATTCAAAATCAGATTTATTTCCAAACATCTCCTGAGCACCATTGTTAAATTTTTCAAACATTCATCAAAAGAATTACCATAGACAGTAAAATCATCCATAAATACTTCGATGATATTTTCCACATATTCCAAAAATATACTGACCATACATCTTTGGAATGTGGCTAGAGCGTTGCAAAGTCCGAATGGCATCCTTCGGTACGCAAATGTGCCAAAGGGTCATGTAAAAGTAGTTTTCTCTTGTTCTTCAGGCGAAACTGGGATTTAGCAAAAACCTGAGTATCCATCAAGACAACAATAGTGAGTTTTACCAGCTAAGCGTTCAAGCATTTGATCAATGAATGGAAGCGAAAAATGATCCTTCGTAGTAGCTGCATTTAATTTTCTATAATCTATGCAAACTCTCCACCCATTTTGAACTCGAGTGGGTATTAACTCACCGTCAATATTTTTAACCACGGTTATGTTGGCTTAAGGTTCTTAACCTTGGTCTTAATCTCGATTTTGATGATAACAAATATAGAACTAATGTTTCATTGAGATATCTTTCAGGTGTTATATCGGTTAGCGCACGACGTCCTCGATCAGAAATATCGAAGAAATCGGGAAATCAGAAGGACGTTGGTCGACGCGCTCGAATTTGTTGGGAAGATAGAGTCTAGATTTAGGGTGTCTGGTTTATATTATAAAATCCTCATGATGATCCATAAGAACCCAAAAATCATCCTCGAATCTGAAAATATGAAAACCTAAAAATCGTCCTGAAATACCCTAGGGAGCTCCTTAGAGAGCTATATGACCTAGACACTTTCTTGACATAAAAAATGGCGGCAATTCTTCATTGGGTTAAAATTAGATAACGAGTTATTTTTAAGAATTTTTTGAAAGCCTTTAGCCTACCCATTCTTGACTAGAAATATTAGAAAATTTCCATTCTCCGAAAATTTGTACTAGACCCCAAAAATTAGATTTTGATTCTTAAGAATTTTGATTTTTTAGATATTTTTATTGAATCCAAATGGGGGATAATCCTTATATAACATTTATGTTTTAAAGTTGTTAACTTGAAGTTAATAAATATTATATAAGTAGACTTAGTGAAGACGGAATCAAAAAATGAACAAACAAAGCCAAACCAAACTGTCCAATCCAAGTTCGGTCGACCGAATGGAGTTAAAAGTTGGCAGTAGCCAATTCGGTCGACCGTTCTGTCACAGACTAACTTGCTTGGGCGAAAAATATTCGTGCGGCTCCCTTGCTCCCGCAAGGGATAAGCCTTGGGCAAGGATCGCCTTATCAATCTTAGAAAGTCGCGGACTAACGAATCGCCCGCGTTCGAACCTCGGTGTGCTTGGATGCAAAAACGTTTGGGTCAAATGGCCGTTTGTAAGGAAAATGCTTACAAATGCTTGTGCGAATGCTAGTGTGAATGCTTGTACGAATGAACTAGAGTGTTGGGTGCCCGCAGGCAATATAGTTGTGGAGCCTAACCCCCAAGTGCCACCCCCGGGGTTCCCAAAAGCACGAGGAGCATAACAAAATAATCTATGGCCCAACACCCCCACCGGCCATGTAACGACTAGGAAACGAGGGGCGTTACCTAGTCGTGCGCGAGAGCAGTGGATGGTGCACGAGCGTATTTACAATGCATAATTACATGATCCGCACACCCCACCAACCCATGTCGCAGCTAGGTAACGAGGGTCATTACCTAGTCGCGGGCAAGGGCGGTGGGTGGTGCACGAACGTTTTATATGAAAGTGAAAGATGCAATATTTACAAGTATTTACAAAGCACGTTAGGGACCGTCATGACACATACAGGACTTGACAAACCCAAAGGTCCCTAACAGTTCGATCGACCGAAGTGTGTCAAAAATTGGCAATGGCTACTTCGATCGACCGAGCGATCGATCAGACAACAAAGGAGCCAATTTGTGATTAAGTCGGTTGACCATCCGGTCGACCGAATAGCGCGGCAGAAGTGCATAATGGCACCGATCGTTGGGCGGTCGATCGATCGACAATCAACCAAATGATGGAAAACGGCTAGATTTCGTGTCGTTGAGCGCTGTTTCACCCGATCCTTCACCTTGGCTCTATAAATACCTAAACCTAAGCCTTCCTTAACAACTTTTGATCACTCCTATACTTCATTGAGCCATCATTGATCAATTTCAATCTTTCATTGAGCCATTTCTTAAAGAAATCCTAGTTTGATCTTTCATTGTTGAGTTGTCCCTTAGGTTGAGGTGGAAGAGTGCTCTCGGTAAGAAGACGGAGACTTCCAAGTGTGGAAGTGCCTTAGGTTGAGAGCGAGACTCTTCGGGTCAAAGTCCTCATTGTAAGGGAAACAAAATTAATCTAGTTAAACTAGTTTGTGGAATAGGCATTGGGCCGAACCACTGTAAACAATTGTGTTAGCATTGTTGTCTTTGTGCTTTCATTGTTTATCTTCATTACTCGCTTCTGCATTTAGTCATCGAATTATAAATTGCCTAAGTAGTTTAAGAAAATAATTAAAACCGAATTTAGGCTAATTGTTTAGATAACATATTATTCACCCCCCCTAGTGTGGTCATTTCACCAACAGGTTATACCTATTTTCTTGGGAACAACCTGCACTGGACTTACCCATTTGCTATCTGATATTGGATAAATCACATCCGCATCTAAAAGTTTCAGTATTTCTTTTTTCACCACTTCCATCATTGGTGGGTTCAAACGTCGCTGAGCTTCTCTACAAAGTTTATTGTCTTCTTCCAGTAGTATCTTGTGCATGCATGTGGAAGGGCTCAATCCTTTGATGTCGGCTATGGTCCAGCCAATAGCTTCTTTATGTTCCTTAAGCACTTGGTTCAGTTTCTGTTCTTCTTGAGCGTTATGTTTGTTGGAGATTATTACTGGAAGGGTTTCTCCTTCTCCCAAGAAAGTGTATTTCAAGTGATCGGGCAGCGGCTTTAACTCCACTTGGGGTGCCTGCACAACAGAAGGTAGAAGTTTAGTGTGAGAATTAGATGATTCTAGGCAAGGAGCATTTTTTGTGGTTTCAATCCCCTGTAATTCATTCTGTAATTTTTTTTCAGCATTAAATTCAAATCTGTCCAGATTTAAATTTATATCCATAATGCCCAAATTAAAGGTCTCTTGAACTCAAAAGTCTATAATATCAACACTGTTAACACAAAGTTCTTCGTTAAGAAATTTCATGGCATCATAAATATTGAATTTGATGACTTCTCCATTAAATTCCATAGTTAGTGTACCATCATGTACATCTATTTTTGTCCTGGTTGTGCTAAGAAAGGGTCTCCCGAGTAAAATTTCAAACGAGTTGCAAGAAGTATCTTCCTCCATGTTAAGCACAAAGAAATTTGCAGAAAAAACCAAATTGTTCACTTGAACTAAGAAATCCTCCAACACCCCTTCGGGGTAAACGATCGACCTGTCATCTAATTGAATGACCACACCTATTTTTTTCAATGGACCAAAATTCAAGGATGAATATATAGACAATGACATAACATTTATAGATGTTCCTAAATCACACATAGCCATTTTTATACCACTGATGTCTATGTTGCAGGAAATATCGAACATACCTTGATCTTTGCATTTGGGAGGTAATTCCCTTTGAAGTACAGCAGAAATATTTTCTCCCATACTTACCTTTTCATTGTTGGTGCATAGTTCTTTGAGGAATTTGGCATATCGCGATATTTGCTTAATGGCATATCGCGAAAAGTTTCAAGAATATCTTTTTCTTCATTTTTCTTCTTAGACTTGGCTAATCTTCTTGGAAAGGGAGGCTCGATCGTCAACGTTCTTGGCTTTTCTGATTCTTTTTATTTTTGGTTAGCAGTAATTTTAGTTTCAGTTTATGTCTCTAAGGCGTGCCCACGTCTTGGCAAACTGGGCTCTGCTAACTCCTTCCCACTTCTCAGAGTTATTACGCTAGCATTCTATTTTGGGTTGATGATAATTTGTGAGGGGAGCTTGTCTTGTGATTCAAACTTGCTTAGAGATGACGCCAATTGGCCCATTTGATTTTCCAAAATTTGAATGATTGTCCTTGTTTCATGTATGCTTGTTTTTGTTTTCTGTTGAAATTATTGTGTATTAATTGCAAGTGATTTAACAATTTCTTCAAGAGATGTACCTGAATTTGAAGGGATTTGTTGTGGCAGGATAGGTGATTTATGCTGAAATTGCTAAAAAAATTATTGTTGAAAATTTTATTGTCTTGTCCCGTAACTTAAGTTTGGATGATTCCTCCAACCTGGATTGTAGGTGTTCGAATAGGGGTCAGGTTTTCTTTGTGGAGGACATGGGAATCCTCCAACGGTGTTAGCTTATTCTTGTGTGTCCTCTTGAAGGGTAGGGCACATGTCGGAGAGATGACCAGCGACGACACAAATCCCACACACTTTAACCTGTGATATATTTCATACAATCAAATTCTGAATCATAGTAGTTAGATGAGTAATTTTAGATTCAAGGGATGACACATTTACCTCATGTACTCCTCTTGAAGGTTCCCATCGAAGCCCAAATTATGGTGAATTGGCAACTATGATGGAAATTAATTCTCTAGTGGCTTGAGGAGTTTTGTTCACTATAGCCCCACCACTTGTTGCATCCATCATCCTCCTTTCCATGGTTAGTAAACCTTCATAAAAATATTGGATTAGTAATTGTTCAGAAATACCATGTTGAGGGCAATTTGCACATAATCGTTTGAATCTTTCCCAATATTCATGTAGAGTCTCCGTGTCTTTTTGTTTAACTCCGCAGATTTTCCTCCTAATTCCAGCGGCTCGTGAAGCTAAATTTTTTATATCCAAGAACAGTCTTAGAAAATATGTCAATGCGTTGATTGATCCAGGAGGAAGGTAGAACAATCACTCTTTGGCTGCATCTGCGAAGGAAAAAGGGAGGGCTCGCAGTTTGATTTGCTCATCGGATATCCCGTGTGGTTTTATTACTGAACATACAACGTGGAATTCCTTCAAATGCTTGTGAGGGTCTTCATTTTCAAGTCCTCGAAAAATAGGTAAGAGATGTATCAGTCCAGATTTTAATTCAAAGTTTACCTCTAGTTCTGGGTAAGTGATGCATAATGATGGTTGGTTAAAATGTGCAGCAGCCAGTTCGCGCAAAGTCATATTATTTTCAGCCATTTTTGCTTCTGGTTCTGCTTATGTCTCAAAGTTAAGGCGTGCTCACGTCTCGTCTACTGTTGAAGATGAGGGTGTCGAAACGTGTTTACCTCGCTGTTGGGTTGCTTTTCTAAGATTTATAGTCGTCTTCTCAATCTCACAATCATTTATGAGTTCTCCTGTGCGATCAGATCAGATCATCAATGTTAAGACGCGCCCACGTCTAACCTGTCTGGAATTTTCTTCCTGCACAGTCAAAACTGGTTAACAAAAGAATTAAAATTGATTATTACCAATCCCCGGCAACGGCGCCAAAATTTGATGAGTGTCGAATCCACCAAAAATAAATACCTACTTCTTGAGATTTTATAGTCGTGACAAGTAGGGTCGAATCCAATTAGTTAAGTTTCAAATTCTTTCAAAACCAAAAATTAAAAAAAATGAATTAAAAAAATAGGGGGTTTTGATTAGATGCGAGAAGACGTAAATAAAAAAATAGTAATTAAAAATAATAATTAAAATTAAGGAGAAATCGATGAGAGGAAGGTCTAGCTAAAGGTATATTCTCGATTTCGGTTTGTAGGATTGATCATAGACACAAAGGATAAGTTCATTTATTTCTAGCAATTTAATATACTATGTGAATTGAACAACAATCTCACATGTCAAATTAATTCAATAATTCCAAAGCTAAGAACTGTCAGCCCCTGTTCATTACAGTTTTTCTCCTCTTATAGGAGAATTTCAAACCTAACTAGAATAGTAAATAAAAATTAAATCAACCTTACATGTTAATAAACTAACAACCAAATATCTTGGTTTAATATTTTAGACACAAATTGATTGTCCAAATTCGCATGGAAACTTGGAAATAAAATTTCAGCCTTTAACATGATAAATTCTAGATCTGTCACATGCATCTCTACTAAGGCGTGGGCACGTCCAAGGCAGTGCGACCAAGTTCAGCTGTCTTTTCAATTTTCAGCTTTCAAAAAATATGCAAGAGGATTCTTTTTTATTTTTTTTCATCATTTGTTGCCTAAAAAATAAATAAAATAATAAACTCATTTTAAAAAATATTTAATTCGAATTTATCATGAAAATAAGAAACAAAAGATATATGAAAAATAAATATGTCATCAGTAGAAGATTATCTTTTGCGGTGCGAGTTTTAGCTATTGCATGTTATAAACGATCGATTCATTTGTGATGAATTTTTGCAATGGTCATCACAAAAAATCTTTTGTATTGGTTTTGCAACTACTAGAGCCGTTAATGTTATTTATTCATCGAAGAGGTAGGAGTCATGGTAAAAATCCTTTAACTCATCATATATGTATGAATAAACTGTTATTTGCATATTTAGATTTCATGTATATATATTCAAAAATAATCATCAAGTAATTTATAAATATATATTATTTACTCATGTGTTAATTATTTTGTTTCTAAAGTCTATAATAAATTATTATAAATATAAACAAATTATTAATCATATGTTTGACTTTTGAGATAATTTATATATTTAAAATCAGTTATTAAACATCCTAAGATATTACTAATTCTGCAATTAGAAATTTTGTTCTTCCAAAATTCCTAAGGTAATATTGGATTGGATAAAATAGAGAGATAATTGAATACTATTCCTTATGTCACACTTATTTTTTTGTTTGATTGCAATTTATAGACATGAAATAGGTTGATCATAATGAATAGATTCATATAAAATACTATTTCTTATGCATGGAAAATACTATTTCTTATCTCAACTCAATAAATAGTATTCTTTATCTATTCCTTATGATATTTTTCTATATTGTCTTTCAATATTTATAATATTACATAATAATATAAAAAATTAAATTATTAAATTAATTTTAATAATTATCTATCTTAAATTGATCATTATTATTTTATTATTAAATACTATTTAATAATTATTTTTTTAGAAAATAGTTTGTTATGAAAATAAATAAATAATAGTTTTTATTATTTTAAATCAATATATAATTTTACACTAATTCATAATTTTATTATGATGTTATTAGTTAAAATAAATTATAACAATTTATTATATTTTAGAAGGGTATTTTGATCATTTTTATATATTATAATTCAATATTTATAATATAAATATAAACATTAAATTGTTAAATTATTTTTAATAATTACATATATTAAATAAATAATTATTATTTTATTATTAAATAATATTTTAGTAATTATTTTTTTAAAAGATTCAATTATTTTTTATGAAAATAAAATAAATAATAGTGTTTTATTATTTTAAGTTAATAAATTATTTTATATTAATCCATATTTTTATTATATTGGTATTAATTATAATAAATTATAATATAATTTATTATATTTTTAGGAGGATATATTAGTCATTTTCTCTTAATTTATTGTATATTCCGTGTAAAGTAAACAAAGTAAATATATTCAGTTTTATTAAGAAGGATATTTTGGTCATTTAACTTTCTATTGTTTGTCTATTCCTTATGCTAACCAAATAAAGTAATTTTATTCTTAGCCTATTTTATAACGTCAACCAAATAATGTAATACTATTCCTCATCTATTTCATTCATTGTCTATTTCTATTTCTTATTTATTTCTATTCCTTATGAATTCACTCCATCCAACCAAATAGGGGTGAGCAAAATTTACCGATTAACCAAATTAATCGATTAACCAAATTAACCGATTAATCGACCGAACCGAACCGAACCCGAATTAACCGAATCGAATTTTTCGAATAATTTTCGGTTCGGTTAACGATTAAAAAAATAGTTTTCAGTTTTCGATTCGGTTCGATAAATTAACCGATCAGTTCGGTTAATTACCGAATTAACCGAATTATATATTAAGTATAACAAAAATACAAAAATATCATATATTGCTATTAGCTAAATTGGTTATGTTTGATTGCAATTACACAGGTTGCCAGAGTTTGAATCCCAGAAAATTATTTATATTTATTGTTTTAATTTATATTTAGAATAAAGAGAGTTTAGTAATAATAATTATTAAATAATATCTATTGCCTTAGTGGTTAAGATTTGAATATTAGCCATTTATATTTATTTAAATTTTATTCGGTAATTTCGGTTCGATTAATCGATCAGTCGGTTCGATTAATTACCGAATCAACCAATGCTCACCCCTACAACCAAACACATCCTAAGAGAAAGATCTGGTATTTGAGGGGGTTTTATGAGAATTTGTATTAAAATGTGACTTTAATAGATAATTTCCTTTTTTTGATAAGGACTTTAATAGATAATTTCAAAATTGTTTATAGTTTTAGTCTTTTCGATAATTAATCATATGATTCTCTTGAATTAATTGGATCAATCAAATTCTAGATACCATTCAAGTAAAGGGTTAGAATTAAAAAAAAAGAGACTTGGTTATATTTAAACAAATAGTGGAGGGTAGAGTAGGTATTAGAAAAGGGTTAATTAATGTATCTAGCCCAAACTATGATCATTTTTTATAAATTTAATCCGACTTTAATTTATATCAATTACATCTTAAACTATCAAATTGATATCAATTCTCACCCAACGTCAAATGCCCGTCAATGCAACCGTTAGGTGCTGACGTGGCATCTGACTCAACAAATTAAAAAATATTTTTTTTATTATCACTTGTGTCACATCAGCATGTAATAAAAATATTATAATATTATATAAATAGGAAAAATTAATGTATATATCTCAAACTTTGGCTCTTCTAACAAATATATCTCAACCTATAAATGAACATGTTCTAACAGGGTATCCTATTGGAATTTGTACCCTAGAATCTGTAAATGAACAGTTTTCAGAGTATAGGTTTCGGGTATCGATTCTGATTCTGGTTTCGAATACCCGATGTGTTGGACCCGGAACCGGAACCAGCTTTAATCGGTTTCTAAATTTTTGTCCCGGACTCTACCCGAATTTAATTCGGGTTTATCCAGAACCTACCCAATCGGGTCGGTTCCAACCAGTTTCGGGTCTACTCGGTACCCATGCACACCCCTATTAGTGTCTAATAAAATTTGGCATTTTAAATTTAATTTTTTTATACAATTCGATTATATTATTTTAGAAAAAAATAAAAATTTGAGCCAAATGAGTATATTTTACTAATAATATTATTATATGTCATACATTTAATATTATTTATATTGTATTTAATTCATTTTAGTATTTAATTTTCTTCATAAATTTTCTTTATTTACTTTAAATTTTTATTTTTAAATAATACAAAATCTCAAATGAATTTATATATAATGACTATAAATTTATTTTAGTTAAATTAGACGTGGGATTCTTCGAAGTGTTAAAAAGTTTTTCGTGTAATTTTTTTAAAGAAAAAAGAATTAGATGAAATTGATTACAAAATTATCTGATAAAATGAGAGTTTTGATATATTTTAAAAAAATATTTGTCTTCAAATATTATAATTATTGTCAATCCCAAAGTTTGAGATAAATTAGGGTGAAAGATAAAATATTAGGATAGATTTATTAAAATGACCAAAATTTGGGATATATATATTAATTTTTCTATTTATATAATATTATAATATTTTTTATTATATGCTGACGTAGCCCAAGTATAATAAAAAAATATTATTTAATTTGCTAAGTTAAATGCCACGTTAGCACCTAACGACTGTATTGGCGGACATATTACGTCGGACTAAAATTGATATTAATTTGATAATTTAAAATATAATTAATATAAATTAAAAATTTTATTAGATTTGTGAAAAAAATAATTTAAATTAGATACATTAATTAACCTATTAGAAAAAGAAGAGGCAAAGAAGAAGAACAGCTGATTGGATTGGCGTAAAGGGGCGAATGATGGGCTCCATGATTAGCTTTGCTGCTCCCTCCTCCACCGTCTAAAATCCTGACGTCGAGCGGGGAGTGAACGGCCACCGAGGACCTCACGTGGTCGGTTCCAGGCCGCACGATGCCCCAGACGCGTACGGCCGTCCGGGGACACGCGTCGCAACCCCAAGAGATCTCGTGCGTGTCGGACGAGGAGACGTCATCTTTGCAATCCCTCCCTCCTTTTTTTTCTCCCCCCATCGACGCGGACGGATGAGGATGAAGATGAGGATGAAGAGATGTGTTGTCACGTCACCACCACCATCCACTTTTAGCTTTGTTTTCACTGGATGCCTCGTTTTCAACTTTTTAGCCCAAATTTAAAGTCTAATGAGCTTTAATTTTTTTATTTTTTTATTTCATTTCGTTTATTTAATCATGTGCTTCTGACATGCCCATATTCAAAATTCAATTAAAATTTTGAAACATCTGACTTAACTCCTTTGTATTAAATTTTATTTTATATATTTTTCTTATTTAATTTTTAATTAAAAAATTAATTTTATTTTTTAAAAAATAATTTTATAACACGATCATTACAAAATATTAATATAATAATATATGAACAAATCGTATTACAAAACGTACAAAGACGTAAAAAAATACAAAAAATACTATAATTAAAAATTAAATTTAAGACTTAAACAACATATTCGGATACTATTATTATTTAAGCACAAGTAGGTTCATATTAAAAAAAATTAAATTTCATTCAGTAAAATTAAACTAATATTTAAAATTAAAATTAAATTTTATTTGAAGAGCCAAATTAACTGGAATAAAGGTGGAACTAAAATAAAATTTATAGTCAAATCTGTACGATATTACTAATTATTATATTGAAATCTTGGCATCTAAGGAAAAAAAAAAATCTTGGCATCTAACTTTTATTTTAAGGTACATTGAACTGAACCGAGAATAGTGACGTGTAGTGATTGATTGGGTCTGAAGAACAAGACAATAATTTATCCTTCAACATTATTCACACGGTTCTTCTATACATCCATATCAGACTTGAAGCATTTTGAGCATGCAAAGTGGCTGAAATATATATGTCACTTCCACGTCATCACATAATAATTAATTGGTCAAATTTGATAGGATTATGTTCGTGGTTGAAATTAGGATGATGCGGGCCTCCGTATCTCTTTGATTCAGCATTGCTCCGATGGTGATCTGCAAGACACTCTAACACTTAAGTAAAAGAGAATCTCAAATGATGAATATACAATTAGAATCGAGTGTATATCTGATGTGTGTCGTGTTTGTTTTATGAGTCATGTTAGAGATGTTTTGACGATGATATCTCCTAAGATATCACGGGGATATGCTCAAAATATGGTCAAAATTTATCCGAAAAATGACATACTCATTAATATCGAGGTAATTAATGAAGGACGTCGATATCCTTATTTGACCGTGTGAAACCCCCCAGACTAAGTTATGGTTGACTCGATCGAAATATAATTTATGAGTGTGGGTGCATCTGAGCCTGCTTCGATTGAGTGCAAGGAACTAGCTCAGTCCAAGTTAAATTAGAGTAGGTTAAGCTGGAGGTGCACCTAGCCATCCCTAGACTTGATCATATCCCCTAAGCAAACTCCTCGTGTGAAAAGAAGAATCACTTAGAACATATTTTGTTTAATGTAATTTTTTAGTTTTTTAGTTTTTATTTTTTTCAATTATTTTTTCCATGATTTATTGGCTTATATTTTCTAATGTTTAAATTGTCTTTACATGAGTCTTATTTTGTAATTTTAACTTTTTTTTTAATTTTCTTATTACTTTATTTTTAAAATTTTCATATATATGATTATTTTCTTTGTTGTAATTTTCTTTGTTTTTATTTTTAAAATTTTCATATAAGTTTCCCCTATTTTCTAGTTTTTTTTAAAAAATATTTTTGGTTATTTAGTTTTTAAATTATTTTCATATGAAATTTTCTATTTTTAAATTTGAACTTATTTCTTATGATTTTTTGTATTTTCTTTTTTTCCTTTTAAATAATCTTCATATAGTCTTTTCTGTTTTTTGTAATTTTTAAAATTTTAAAATGTTTATTGTATTATTGTTTTTTATATGTTCATTTTTATTTTTAAAACTTTTATATGAATTGTATATTTTTATTATAAAAATAATAATAACTATTATTTTTATTTTAAAAAAAATTATGTGGTGGCTCTAGATATCACGAAATAATAGTAGAATATTATCCGCTGCAATGTCCGTTTTAGTTGTTCTTTTGAGAAGGAAATTTTGTATTTATCATGAGGTTTGATATAACCCATTGGAATGAGTTAATTTGGATTAATTTGAAAAATATTCTAATAATTGTGTAAGTTTAAATAATATTCCTAGAACACAAATCAGAAAACAAAAAGCAATGATGAAGTTATCTTCACTCCCAAAAGTTAATTTTTCTTTTTTACTAATTCAACCGTTGACCGTTGACCAAGGAAGAATCTAATGCAATAAAACTTGAAAATTAATTAGTCCACCTCATTCACCCATATATATATATATATATATATATATATATATATATATATATATATATATATATACTGGACCATTTCTTATATTGTATTTTTTTATTTGTTTGTTCTTTAATTACTGTGCCCTGGAGGTGGGGGCCAATGGCCCAAAAGTTGATATTTAAATATTAGGGTTTGGTGATGCTTAGCTAAGAAGGACCATTTCTTTTGGTGATTATATTATATATGTTGACCTTTTCTGTGGAGTGATGATTGAGGAACCCTAAGATCTATAAGTGCTTACTATGATCCTAAATTCCAGGATTGATATATCATTTAATTAATCACTGAAATCAATGAAAAAAAAAAAAAAGTGGTCTCCTCGTTGACAGTGTCAATGAAAATATTTCCTTAAAAAAAAATTGAGATGGGCTAATTGGTTAAATTATTTTTTTATCCAAAATAATAAATTATATTATTAAATAAGTAAAGGATGCATCAGAATTCACGAAAATTATAAGACAAAATAGAGTTCATCTCAGGAGGTCGAATGGAGGGACAATAGCTCGAGTGCTTGGTGGTTCCAAAGATAAAATAGAGTTCATCTCATGAGGTCGAATAGAGAGACAAGAGCTCGAGTGCTTGGTGGTTCCAAACTAAATTATTGTCCAATAAATAGCTTGATTACGTTCACGATAATAAAAGAAAATTAAAATTTACAATCAAATGACTTCATGACATCGTATATGTCACGAATTACGAGTAATAATCTTCAAGGGAGATTTGTATTTGAAGAGACCATCAATTAGACTTTTACAATTACTTTCAATAATAATATTGTTAACTCGGCCATAAGTTTTTCCGTGACAATATTGTGAAAAATAGTCACGACTTCACAAGATTGAATAGAGATACAAAATTGAATACAATCAAACAAGAATCATTAATATTTCTAACAATAATATCATACAAAATCAGCAGAAAATTACAATTAATTTTAACCAAGACATGGGGAGAGTGGGAGGCCAAGAAATTAAATTTTATGTTGTAATATTATTGTCTTAAACAATTAAATTTCTAGCAATTAATACATTATTATATATATACTATCACTTCTGTTGGATAGTAAATCAATCTCTACCAAATGAGTACATTGTTTTGTATAATTTTCTTTCACGTGTTTGAGCTCTTCTTTTAGATGTGAATAACTTTTTAAGTACTTTTTGTCAAAAATAATTAAGAATATATATATATATATATATATATATATATTACGACTAATTAACATTAATTATTATAATTTTTTGATTCACAAAATCGATCAGTCCTCCGCGTCATGGATCATGGCCTTCAAGCGGTGATTTAGAACTTAATCATTTTTAAAGTTGATTGTTTTCTTTTAATTTAACAAGTTTTTTAAAAATGCATTTTCATTCATTGTCATTTGTCAATTTGTTATTGTGTCGCCTTTAACCCTATTACCAATTAATGCATCTCCATTATCAGCCTTCGCATGTATATAACTTGCATAATAATAATAATAATAATAATAATAATAATAATAATAATATTATTATTATTATTATTATTATTATTATTATTATATTATTATTATTATTATTATTATTATTCCAAAAAGAAAAAATTATTAATCACTGATAAAATGAGCTAGGGCAGTCCTAATACAATAGGTCATTGAGCTCCGGAGGTCTGATAGAAGTCCAAACATTGGACTCCTTCAGACATCGTGCTCTGTTTGCCGCCAAATGGACCGCTTTATTACATTCGCGAAAATAAAAAGAAAAATTATAATTTATAAAATCTCGTGCAAGAGACTGAATTTAAGAAATAAAATGACGCAGCCGAGGGAGAACCGAGCTTTGCCCTTGAATGACTTGAATGATCGTCTTGGAGTCAGACTCAATGATAATATTATCAAATTTTCGGTGCGCAAATTGAATAGCATGGAGAATAGCGAGCACCTCTGCAGAGGCAGGAGAAAAACAAGAATCAAGGTAGTAAAATACAATGAAGAGGCAATCACCAAAACTGTTTCTAACAACAAAAGCAATACCAGAATTGTAATTCAAAAAAGAGCCATCATAATTTATTTTTATGCAAGCACCCTGAGGGGGAATCCATTTATGAGCAATAGAGTGATGGAATAAATTGCCCTCAGGTGCCTCAGTTCTATCCAACCAAGAGGCAAATATGATTATTCTGAGCATGATGCTAAGAGGAGAATGCCGCCTAACATGGTGCACCATTTCATTCATAGCGTATCAGGTAAACCAACAAGTAATAACAACGAGAATTCCAATAGGAACACCCCTAGAATGGTTACTGGTTAGCCCAAGCCAACCTCCATTAATCCAAGAATTTCGGTCATTCAAAGGTAAAGCAGTGCGGATTTGTAAATGAGACCAAACAGAAGCAACATAATCACAAGAGAAGAATAGATGATTAATAGTATCAGGAATTGAATATTTATTGCATAAGGGACAAGTAGAGGTAGAAAGCAATCCAAGATGATTTAAATAGGACCTAGTAGGCAACCTATCATGAAGCATTTTTCAAAGAAAATTAAGGATTTTTGGAGGTAACTTGAGCTTCCAAACATTGGACCAGGGTATACTATTGCTATGTTCTTGTAGGTTACGATTTTTTAGAAAGGAATAGGCACTACCAATGGTAATAGACCCATTAGCATCCATTTCCCAAACCCAAGCATCTTCATGGGGTGGATTAGGCAACCTAATTTGCTTAATGGATTACCACAGAGAGGCATTAAAGTAAAGCAAGCCATAAGCATCATCCCAATCATAATTGGTAATCAAGCAATCAACACAGTCAGTGGATAACTCAACATCCATGTTTATAAATGTAGGCTTAAGGCCTAAAGAAACATTATCACACCAAGCATCATGAAGAACATTTGTATTAAAACCAAAATTTACAATACGTTTAAAATCAAATCTGAGATGCTTAAAAGCATTAACAAAAAGCTTCCAAACTGTAGCACGATTATTAGAAAACATGACAGATGATTGGGAAACAAGAGGATATTTATTTCTCACAAATTTTACCCAAATTGAATCCTCATTCTTAAGGTAAGAATCAATTCTTCTAAGCTGCAGAGATTTAATATTGTATTGCAAATCATGCACACCCAAACCACCAAGGCTTTTAGGAAGAGTAATGATATCCCAACTAAAAAGGTGCAAACCCTTACCATCCTTAGAATTAGACCAAATAAATTGATTGATAAGAGAGTTAATCTTTTCAGCAATTTTATTTGTTATCCAGGAAACAACATAATTGTGCAAAGGGATATCATTCAAGACAAAGTTAACAAGAACCATGCGACCAGCTTGAGAAATGAATCTATTGTGCCAAGATCCAATTCTACTCTTAATATTATCAATCATAAAATCATGAGAATGAGTAGGAGCTCTTCTAGGGGCAATCACAGCCCCCAAATATTTAAAAAGAAACTGACCACCTTTCATATTAAGAATAGAAAAAAAAAATTATTTAATACCAGCAGAAGCATGTTTTGGAAAATAAACTTCTAATTTTTAAAAGTTAACAGCTTGCCTAGTCAATGCTTCATAGGAAACAAGAATGCTTTTCATGCATCTTAAGCCATTATCAGCGGCTCTGAAAATAAGTAAAACATCGTATGCATACATCAAATGAGATAAATGAAAATTCCCAATTTTGAAAGGAATAACTCTTTTTTTAGAAACAGCTTCATTAATCAAGTTTGTAAATGTTTGGGCCACCAAAATATATAGATAGGGAGATAAGGGATCCCCCTGTCTAACACCTTTACAAGAAGTAAAGAAAGAGGAAGTATTACCATTTACAAGACAAGCAAAAGTAAGGGAAGACACACAAGCTTTAATCCAATTAATGAAAACAAGAGGAAAGTTTGTTAAGTCCACGACTTTGAAAATTGCATCCCAAGAGAGCTTATCAAAAGCTTTATCAAGATCCAATTTAACCAAAATATAAGGTTTGGTACTATTGGAAGCATAAATGGAATGAGCAATTTCTTGGACAATCATGATTTTATCTTGAATATTTCTACCCTTCAAAAATGCAGTTTGCTAAGGGAAAATTAATGAAGGAAGAATGAGTTTCAATCTATTAGTTTGAAGCTTGGCCAGAATTCTATAAGCAAGATTGCACAGAAAAATAGATCAAAAATCCTTAACAGTCCTTGGATTCTTATCCTTAGGAATGAAGGTTATAAGGGTCTGGGTCCAATCAAGAGGAATAAATGAAGTAGAATAGAAATTCATAATACATTCAATAAAGGAAACAGAAATTGAAGACCAATAAGCTTTATAAAATTCAGCTGTAAAGCCATCCAAGCCAAGGCTCTTACCATTAGGAAGCTGCTTAACAACTTGCCAAATTTCCTCCCCAGAGAATGGACAAGTAAGGCATGTCCAATTACTAGAAGGTAATTTGGTAAAAGTAGGCCAAGTAGGGATGATATTAAAGTTAACAGATGAGGGAGACCATAAAGAACTATAATGCTTAACAAAACATCAAGAATATTCTTATCAGAGTAAAACACTTGATCTTGGTGATTAACCACAGAAAGGATAAGGCTAGTTCTTCTCCTAGATGTTACAACCCTATAAAAATAGGTTGTATTCCTATCTCCATCATCAAGCCATTTCACCTTAGTCTTGGATCACCATTTAATGAATATTTGCCTTTGCAATGCAATGGCTTTATTATAAAGAGATCTCAGGGCAAGCTACTGAGAATCAGATAGAGAATGAGAGGATTCAATGACATTTAAGTTAGCTATTTGATTATTTACTGAAGAGAGGCTGTTGTCAAGCAAACCTAGAATATTTTTATTCCACTCTGAAAGCCTATATCTAGTTTGCTTCAAATTCAGAGAAAATTTAGTAAAAGGGCTCATTAAGGTATCAATAAATATTATGGACCAAGTATCAGAGATAATTTCATAAGAGTCAGGATACTCCGGTCAAAAACTTTGAAATTTGAAGGACTTATTTTTTAATTCTGGGAACTGAGACATTCAAGTCAAGCAAGAGAGGACAATGGTCCGAGCCAGTCTTACTAAGATGCTTAACAGAAGCTCTACCAAAGAAATGAAGCCAAGCAGCATTAGCTAAGGCCCTATCCAATCTGATTAAAATTCTTTTAGAAAGCTTCATGTTATTACACCATGTATAACTAGGACCCGAAAAATTTAAATCAGTTAAACTAAAGCTATACACAAAATTCCTAAAATCACTAACAGATTTATTAACACAGAAAGAGAGCCCCCCAAATTTATCAGCGGAATCAAGAATAATATTGAAATCCCCCATAATAATCCACGGATAGCTAGAGAAATCAAAATCATTCAAAGAAGACCATAAAGCAGACCTAATGTTAGGATATGTGCTCGCATAAATATTGGAAAATAAAAAAAGCTCAATATTATCCATATGATAAGGGCATGAATAATCTGAGAATAGGTAGATAGCACCTGACAGTGAACCACAGAGGAGTCCCATGCAAGGATGAGACCCCCAGAGGCAATTGAGGAGGGAACTGAGTGGCCCTTCCAGTTGCGGCCGAGACGATCAATGAAGGATTGAGCATCCTGCAAACTTAAGTGAGATTCTTGTATAGAAAGAATAGTAGGAGAGTGAATCTTAAGGAAGGAAGACAATCTTTCTTTAACGGGGCGCTTAAAGGCTCCCCTTACATTCCAGCTAAGGACTTTCATGGGAAAAATAAAAGATTCAGTTAAGAAGACTCCTTTGAAGGCCGGGATGAAGTATCCATTTCAGAAGTGGAAATTGGTGCCACCAGAGGTTTCGATCGTCGCCTTTTATTGATTGAAGGGCCATCAGTTAGAAGAAGAGGAGCGATTGCAGCATGACCCAATTTAGGATCCTTCTTAGCACGGGGCCGCGAGACCTTGGGGGGCGCAGGAGCCAAGTGAGCAGCTGGGAATACCATTTCCAACTCCTGAGCCATCTACTCAAAGGAGCGAGAAGCAGGAGCATGAGTGTCATCTTTAAACTCAGCGTCCATCGGTGTAGCTCTGCCAGGCGGCTGGGAGGAGGTACCAACAAGCAGCGTAGATGGAGAGGGGCCATCAGGCGGCGCAGTTAGGGATTTTAGAGAAGCATTATTAGGGTTTGCCCCTTGCCGATGCTTAAGAGTGTCGCGTAACGGATCGTGCCCTAACGGGTACAAATTTGGAGCCGATCGAAAAGAAGATACGATCGAACTCGTGTCCAGCCTATCTTTGGTTTGGTGGTTTGGTGGTTTGGTTTAGCCGCAACAACAGCTAGGGTACGATCGGAGACATCTGGAATGGGGGTGTCCTTGCCCGATCCGCTGAGTTCATCCACATACACATCATCCCCCTACGTATCAGCCGAGCATATGCCGCCCAGAGGCCGACGGCGAGGACGATGGCGGCGGACCTAAACCCAGGGACCACAAGTCGGTTCCCTCACTCCATCAGAATCCAAGACCATAGCAGAGGATGACTTATCCGAAGAAGAGTCGGCAACAGGCAAAGAACTCGAAGAAACATTAGGAATCAAAGCCGATTGACGATTATTCTCAGAGCTTTTACATTTAGAATCTGAATGCCCAATCAGGCCACAAAGAAAGCAAATTTCGGGCAAATTTTCATACGAAATAGGTTGAAAATTTTTGATACCATCAAAATCGACATAGACACCATGACGAATAGGAACAGAAAGATCGATTTCGACGCAAACTCTTATATATTTACCCCTTTCGAAAAAAAAATGAACAATGATCAATACGAAGAACACGACCCAACGAGGTAGCAATTAAAGCTATAGATTGTTCGTTCCAAAGCTGCAAAGGGAGCCCATGGATTCTAGCCCAAACAACTGCGGAGGAGATCTTCTCTTGCCATGGCCGGAACATAGGTTTCCAAGGGAACAGTTGAAGAAAATTTCCTCGGAAGGACCACGGGTCATTCGTAAGAACATCAGTGGCTTGAGAAACAGAATCGAATATAAAAACAAAGAAACCATCGTCCAAATCCAGAATAGATTTAAGGTCACAAGAAAGCCACAACGATTCCGCCCAAGATCTCAGAACATTAACGGGAGGAACGCGACCAATAAACTTCCAAATGAGGCTGGAGTGCCAGGGCTCACTCCATTTCTCCAATTGAGATTTTTGGAAAGAAACCCTACCGGTAGGGTTAGATCTAATCCTCTGAAAGAGAGAAGAGGTTTCAGAAGAGGGAGAATTCATACCGCGCAAAAATCTGAGACCAAGATAGATTGGCGGAACCAAGATTCCAGATCTTGGATGCATTACCAGATGCTGGCGCAGCCGAGGATGATCCGAGGTGCGATGATCCAGGGCGCGGTCCTTTAAGAGGATCATCATTGGCCCTGGGCGAGGATCGCAGGGATGGCTCCGAACCAAGGAGAGTTGATGAAGCCTTTGGAGAAGTCTGAGAGCGGGACGGATCAGGGGGGGCGACGGGGGGCGAGCACTCGAGGAAGGCGAAGGATTCGCCCTAGCGAGGGCGAAACGAACGCTCACCATCTTTTTTCCGTTGAATTGAATAATCCTTCAATTAAAAAGTTTACACTACAAATAGACAAATTATTAACTTGCATATTATTATGATTAATATCATACGATGAAATACTACACGAGTGAATATATAAAAATTCAAATATGTTAAGTTACTCATGTTATAATCTTCAGCATTCTAGATAGCTAGGTCTTCATATTTCGTCATCTAACTTATGTTTTTCATGTAGCATTCAGACTAAATGATTTTATGAATTATTATTATTATTATTATTATTATTATTATTATTATTATTATTATTATTATTATTATTATTATTATTATTATTATTATTATTATTATTATTATTATTATTATACAAGGTAACATATATCTCTATTTTTCCTCGAGAGCTTTCAATTCGCCTCTTACCATCAAATTAAGTGTGAATAACACGTACGTTGAGTGAAAATCCACACTAGAATGGGAGGTTGAATAGTGTGTATCTTTTTTCTTATTTAATCAATGTTCTTTTGCTCAATTTTAACTTTAACCAAATTCAAATATAATTCAATAATATTTGTTATCAAATATCAAATGCAACAATAAGCAAATAATCAAGACAATGCTAACATATTATTATTATTATTATTATTATTATTATTATTATTATTATTATTATTATTATTATTATTATTATTATTATTATTATTATTATTATTATTATTATTATTATTATTATTATTATTATTATATAAGGTAACATATATCTCTATTTTTCCTCGAGGGCTTTCAATTCGCCTCTGATAATCAAATTAAGTGTGAATAACACGTACTCTTCTCTTTGAAATAAGGGGCACTTTCGATTTTATGTGTGCTTCAAAACTTTTTGTCTTCTTCGTATTATCATATATTTAGAGTCAATAAGTTATGGTCAAATTTGAACAAGATAATAATCTATTAGGACATGTTTACTTCATAGGATAAGAAATGATATGATAAGAGATGAATTAATATTCATCATTTGTTTAGTGCATAGATTAGAATAAAATATAAATTAAATATAAAATTAATATTATATTCGATGCACACGAAATTTAACAAATTTATATCCATCATCATTCATTTATTATCCAATCTAATCCATTCATATCTAATGAAACAAACATATTATTAGGGATTTATTTGGTTAAGAAGTAACTCGTAAAAGTGTTCAGTTGATAAGAACTTCCAATTAATTATTTTTTTTATAATATATTTGGTTTTTTTTTAACAAAGATAAAAAATCACAATTGATGATCATACTAAAATTCGAACTCTAGATTTTTAGGCAACATACAACATATTACCACTAACTGTGTTACCCATAGTTGGCTTCCATAATATATTTGGTTGAAGTAAAATCAATTGACCAATTAATATTATATAAGTAAATATAATTTTATATATATATACATATTTATGTAATTATATATAATTTATTATATTTATGACAAATTAATATTTTAGCATATTTACGTAGAAAATATAATGTCATTCTTCTATTGATTAATATGATATATATTATATAATTTTTTATACATAGTTTAGTATATATAAAATAAGAATACAAACATTTTTTTTTCCAAACATAATGCAAGAAGTGTAACTTACCTTGGTCTAGTAAATTATTTTTTATATTTTACAAAAAGTTATCACTCCTGGAAAAATTAAAACTTCTTGCAAAAAAATTATATTAATCAAACAAATTAACTCAAATTCATTTTCAAATCAGGTACCTTAACTTAAATTCAATTCACAAAATTTTAGTATTTTTTTTAATACATTGTGTTCACGAGCTAATTATCATGTAAAACTTAACTTATAATTTTCATTTGAAATATAATATAATCAAAAAATAAAAATAGAATCCTCAAATGATGACCCGAACACGTGGCAAACACAAAACTCACGATAGAAATGAAACCAACTGTTGAAGTCCAATATGATCAAATCAAATATTTTCAATTAATTTGAGTCAGTTAGTGTTGAGGTTAATTTTGAGTCAAATTCTAATCAAATTGAGTTTTTTAATTTAAATTAATTTAAAGATGGTTTGGAATATTTCATTATTTTTTGATTGGGTCAATTTTTCAAATTGTGTCAAAATAAGTTTTCAATTAAATTTATTTTTTAAAAATGTTAAATCAATTTCTATAATTAGATTGAATCATATTCCCTTTTTAATAAATATTTAAAACATGATCGGACCCTAAAATTTCAAAAAAAAAAAAAAAAAAACTCAAAATCCAATACGATCAGATCATTTTTAGATCCAATACGAATCAAGTTAGATGAAATTAGACTTATGATTCATATTCAAATTCGCCTTCTTTGGATGTGCACGGGAAATGACTCGTTTTGTCATTTTGCTCCGTTATTAAATATTAATTACTGCATAAAAGGTCCACCTCATCCTATATATTAATTAATTAAGAGCTGATAATGGAGATATTAATTTCCAACAGAAAATTTATGTGCACTTTTCAATCGGTAATATATACGTCAAACTCAACCTCTAAAATTAAAATGATATATATAGGACTATTTTTTGTACATAAAATTAAAATGTAATTATATAAAAGGCATTAATTAATTATATTTTATTAGTACACGTGTAATTATATAATTAAACTAAGGTTAAAATGATCAAATTGATCGACACGTGTGTTTATTTGACTTCGATTCATTCAAATGTTGCGATCGTATTATTAATCAATTTTTTTTGCGTAGATACTATGATTTATGAATATTAAAAACAGGATCTAGAATTAATTTTTCAAGGGCCGTCCACGATCCACGTGTCAAACTTCAGGTGGCTCAATCATTTATTTCTGAGCACGTGTATTATTTTTGAGTACAGATGTCCTCCACATACATATAAGTTTAAGTTTGACCAGGAAAAGATAAAATACGGAGACATAAGCAAGACAATTAAATCATAATGTCGGTCAAAATTTGAGCCGATAAATGCAATGCGCGTACCTCAAAATTCCAATGTACTATAAATAAATAAATAATAGGAGGCAGGAGGAGATGGCCGGGTCAATAATTCCAATATGATTCAATCAAAATTGCATTAAATGGTGGCTATTGATGGAGAAGCTGGTCAAATCATGGCGCACATGCCTGCCTATTAATTCAGTTAATTTTCTATTTAAATAATTAATTTGATTAAAATATTATTTAAATAAAGTTATATATATATATATATATATATATATATATATCTCTGTATGAGAGAGAAAGCAATCAAACCGACCACATATTTTTATCTTTTTGGATATTATTAAATACAAAAAAATTAGATGAACAAAATAACGCGAGCCAACCAACTTTTGAGAACATGCAATGCACGTAATCCAGCATGCATGCATGCATGCATGCATGAATCGACTCATCGAGCAAGTTGCAGAACATCGAATTTGTATGTGCATGTCAGATATAGTTTATATAATTAATTGAATAAATTATATTTTATATAATTTTTAAGAATGCTAATTAAAGAAGCTACAGAGTTAAATATGATAATTAATCAAAATTCAAGATTAATAACAAAATTATTATTGAAATTAGCATGCATGCAAGACTTTTGGGAACATGTACAGTATATATATATATATATATATATATATATATATAGCTAACTAGGAATTGAAGGTGAGGGGTCCCCCCCCTTAGATTTATCTCGATCTCCATAATATTAACAATAATAATTAATTGATTAATGAGTTGAAGATGTTCTCTCTCATCCGTGATTCATGGACCGGGATCAGAGGGAGACACATCACATGGAGTTGTGCAGGGCAAAAGGCTCCAAATTAATTAATTAATTAATTAAATCCTTATATATATATATATACTCTCTCTTGGCTTAATTTGCCTCCCATTTGAAGGAATATTTATAGTCTTTCTCTTCCAAATAGGAACCATGTGTTTGATGCTATTAATTAATGAAATGGGTTAATTAATTTGCTTTTGTGCTGCCACGTGCATGATCCATTAGTAAAAAGTTTAGGGTTCTTGATTCCTGTTCTCCACTGCTTCCTCCTCCACCGTATAATTAGATGCTGTTGTGGTAGTACAATACCCAAATCATTTAAAAGAAATTTCACTTTTCTTTTTCTATTTGATTTAATTAATTAGAGTCTTCTTGTACTGTATATATATATATATATATATATATGTCGACATTTATATCCAATATTCATTATTAGTTATTATATACATTCTTATAAATCATGCAAAATAAATCATATTATATATAGTATTTGATATTAATTGGGTGTAGCATCATATCATATCCACAGTAGTGGTACTGGAATGATGATTGAATTCGATCAACAATTATTATACATACCTGTAGTGCAATAATTTAATCTATTTGATGTGATCATTTTAAACCAAAAAAAGTAAAATATAGGATTAATTTCATTTTTTTTTGAAAAAAAATAGTTTTTTTTTTATCAAGCACACCAATCGATCGAATCAAATACCTACGATGAATAACTTAAATGTTACTATGATTTGAGCACAAATGAGTTTACTTGAATATAGAATTTATATATTTTATTTTATCCCTTAAAATTTATATAAATATTAATTTGATCCTTCCAATTTTTTAAAAATCTCATTTTAAATTCTTAAAATGATTTAAATTCTCATTTTGTTCCTTATAATTTGAAAAAGAAAAAAAATCTCATTTAGTCCATTAAATTAATTTTTAACTATAATTAGTGTCAAGGGGTGTTCTTTTCTGAGAAGCAAGGGGTGTTTGCTTCCCCAACATGACTAAATTGAAGGCATTTGATTGCTTATGAGGTGCTAAGAAGTATTATTGAACATAAAGTTAGTATTGGTAGAGTTATAATAGTCATCTCTGATTAGTGTAAAATGGTATTGGTGATTTTCTCGTGTGTATATATATATATATATATATATATATATATATGAGTTTACTTGATGAATATAAATTATTTCTATCTCTTCAATATGGTGTTTATCAATAATTTTTATTTTTAAAAATTGTCTTAATGCATGCACGTGCTTTTGATTTATATGCTTATGCATACCGAAAAAAATATATACTCGTGCATGCTTCTAGTATTGCAAAGCTATGTATTTCTTATTTGATTTTATTATTTTAGTATGTTTGTTATTTATAAATTTAGGCTGATTTTTAGTTTAAAGTAATTATTGCAAAATTTTATTCCAGTGAGAAGTTTCTACTAGATTTGTGAGGAATATTCTTGTTTTGTTTTAAAAATAAACATAGCACATGTGTGATTCTTATGCTCATTCTTGATATTTATGTGAATTAAAAATATTTATGATTTTTTGATAAATTTTATCACAAATATTTTTTTTTCTTTAATTAGATATACTTATAGGTGTGTAGTCTTTGCTAATTTCTAAATTTGAATCTACAAAAAAATAATAATTTTTAAGAGCTAGTTTTAGCTCTGTTACCGGTCACCACTGTAGCAAAACGTGGAAATAAAAGTAGTCTAAAATTGATGCATATCTAAGGCATTGAAAGGAAATCGAAAGGAAATCGACGCCAATTTGTGATCGACACTGGTTTCCAATTGGCTCTACCATTTTCAATTCGAAATTGACACCAGCTACTTGTTGGGGTAGATTTTCAACTTTTCACCATTTTTTTAATGGGAGAAGTGCAGATTTGGTCCTATTAGTTTTTAAATTTTTGAACTTTGATTCTATAAATTTTATTTTGATATTTTGGGTCCTATAAGTTTGTTCTATAGTACAGATTTGGTCATATATGTTTGCCCAGTAGCACAGATTTAATCCTATCCGCGACGGTCCGTTAACTCTTCGTCAATGTGGACTAACGTCGTTCATACATGTTGATATATTTGGTCATATAAATTTTATTTCAAAATTTTCAGTTCTATATGTTTGCCCTGTAGAACAGATTTGGTTCTATATATTTGCCATGTAGCACAGATTTAGTCCTATTCGCGATGGTCCATTAACTCTCCGTTCACGAAAAAATAAACGACATTATGTCCATGTTGACGGGGTTAATAGACTGTCGTGGATATGACCAAATCTATATGACAGACCGAATAAATTTGCTCTGTAACATATTTAAGTTTGCTTCGTAACATAGATTTGATCATATTCATGACGGTTCATTAACTTTGTCAATATGGATATAACGCCGTTTATTTTTTCGTGGACGGAGAGTTAACGAACCGTCACAGATATGATTAAATTTGTGCTATAAAGCAAATATATTGGACCAAATTTGTGCTATGAGACAAATTTGTGCTACAGGGCAAACATATAAGACTAAAAATTTCGAAATAAAATTTATAGGACCAAATATGTCAACGTGTATGAACGACGTTAGTCAACATTGACGAAGAGTTAAAAGACCGTCATGGATAAGACCAAATCTGTACTACAGAGTAAATTTACAGAACCGAAAAGATCAAAATGAAATTTATAGGACTAAAATTTAAAAAATTGACAACCGACCAAATATGCACTTCTCCATTTTTTTAATCCTACACCGAGTATATATATATTTTGATTAGGATTAAAAATTTTAAGTGATTCATTAATCCAATTAATTCATACATTTCTAAACATTTGAAATATTAATCCATATTAAAAAGAAGTATATTTTTCTTTAAAAATATCAATAAAGGTTTTAGTCCACATTATTTGAAAAATAATAATGAAGGCTTTAGTTGAATAATGTCCTCTCGGATTTAATTGCAGATACCCCCAACCAAAATTAGGCCATTACGCACAGACTAAAATTTAAAAAAAAATGGCTAAAAAATAATAGTGCATAGATTAGGGGCTAAAAAAGAATAATTATACAAAGAAATAAGGAATCTAGAGTTGAAGGTGGCAGTCAACGAGGATCCCACCAACATGGTCTAATTTTATGCGCTCCATGTGAGCCATGCACTAACGACAAGTTTAGCCGTCCCTCCAATTGGCGATTACATGTGGGCCCCGCTCATCCATTTATATATACTAATCATTGACGTGTCAAGTTTAATTATTCAGAAGGGATAATGATTTATTTATTTTATTTGTGGTTATCTACTAATAATTAAGTAGAATATTTATATAGTTATTGTGAGCATTTTATCCATTTAAATTCTGAGTCATTTATTCCTCAGGATATGATCATACGAATAAAATGCTGTTTTATTAGTCACGTGCGGAGATAGTGACAGTACTCCTTATAAATATATAAATATTTCATAAATTTCATTGCAATGAGTTTTTAAGGTTTTATAATAAAGTGCTTTATAATAATTTTACTTTGATAAAAAATAAAAATGAACCCCTACAATATATGGTTGATGAGTCACATTTGGCATATGTATGAGTAAGAGGCCTCAATATTTGTGGCCCAAGACTGGCCCACTTTTCTGATATGGTGAAAGCCCTAGATGTGTTCATTAAATTTTATCTATTCTCATTCAATGTATTTTCTTCCTGAGAGTTCTCTTCAAGTTCGATAAAGATTCATCTTCTTTCATATTTGTGAGTGTTGGAGTAATCACTGCTGCAGATCGGAGCAGATAAGAGGAAGGAAGCGCTTTTGTTAAATAACTTTCGGAAATATAGTGAATGGACCAAGAAGACTCTGCGTGGTCAATAGTATAAGTTTTAAGTGATGATTTTTTTTTGGTAATAATAGCTTTTTCATTTTTTGAATACTGAAGTATAAATACTCAGTTGTAGTGTTCAAGTACATAGCTTTTTCCCCCTTTCGTGTATTTTGCTCTAGAGAACTTCAAATGTTCATCCGAGATTTGAATAAAGAAGTAGTTTCTAGGGTTCTTCATTACCCAATCCACATATATAAATTCCACAATTATTCATAACTATGGTATCAGAGCCTCGAAGCTGAAGAAGCGATTGATGATTTGAAATCCCGATTCGATCTAAATATGATATCTAGAAATCAAGATGGCGAGGAATCGGCGATCACATTCAGCCCGATCAATGGTGGCAGAATCTGGAAATCAACTGGAGATTCAGTCCCCGATGCAGGAAACTGAATACGAGGATGATCCATTTATCATCCAAGGAAGTGGCGCGCTAGGTATGATTTTAGTATGTGCCAAGTTGAATGGTCATGAAAATTATTTACCCTGCGAGAGTCTATGCTGATATCACTATCGGCGAATAACAAAAAATGGTTTATTGGTGGATTGATCAGTGTTCCGGATGAAGGATCCCCAAACTTCAGAATTTGGAACATGTGTAATGATTTGGTCAAATCCTAGATCATTCAATCCATAGTTCTAGAATTAACTTCGAGTGTATTGTATGCTAAAACTGCAAGAAAAATGTAATTGATCTTGAAGGGCGATTCAACATAAGTTATGAGCCGAGAATATTTGAGTTGCAAGCTCAGGTCAGCACAGCAAGGCAAGGGAGTTCTTCGATAGCAATGTATTTTACAAAGCTGAAGTCCCTGTAGGATGAATTAGATGCAGTGGATACAAAATTCAGGTGCAAACGTGAGGGAGGAAGAGAAGAGAAAGCTAGAATTAGACTCAAATAATTTCTGATGGGTCTGAATGAGGCCTATGTAGGGATTCGGGGGCAGATATTGCTTATGAATTCGATTCCTGACATCAATCAATCAGACTCACTCTTGGAACAAGATGAGTCTTAGAGGAAAATGACATCACAAGGAATTATCATTGTTGAGAGTGTAGCTCTAAACAGTGTGAGACAAATGAATGATTCAAATTACAGAGGTGAATCAGCATTCACATCATTCAAAAATGAGAACTACAGAAACTCGAAAAATGGGGAACAATTTCAAAATAGAAAATTTTGTGACTACTGTATGAATCCAGAACATACAAGGGACAATTGTTACAAGATTCATGGATATCCACATAACAACAAACAGTATAAAAGGAAACAAAAGGCTACATGACAATATTATGTGGAAAGACAAATGAACAATATATGCAACATCTGAAAGAGAAGTGAAGAATGATAAGCAAGGAGATACTTTGCGCATGAAAAGAGAAGAGAGTGCACACAGGGAGTTCACTGAAGAACAGTATAATGCACTGTTAAGCCTCATAAGCAAGGAGATACTTTGCACATGAAAAGAGAAGAGAGTGCACACAGGGAGTTCACTGAAGAACAATATAATGCACTGTTAAACCTGATAAATAACAAGAGTCACTCTGGGGCAATGCTGAACATTGCTGGTAAGTGTGTAAATTGTAATATGGCACACATGGAAGAAAGTTGAATACTAGATAGTGGTGCAACATACCACGTAGTATTTGAGAAAGTTAAATTGGATAATGTAACTATTCCATTTAACAATGATAGAATTTCATTGCCGAATGGTACTTCCATACCCGCAGTAGGAATTGGAACAGCTCATGTAAATGACAATATCAAATTAAAAAATGCATTGTCAGTAATCAGTATCATCATTCAACTTCAATCTAATGCCAGTAAGTAGACTGACTAAGGAACTGAAGTGTAATATGGTTTTTAATTCATCATCCTTCTCTATTCAGGACCCAGTTACGACGGAGATACCGGGGAGTGGTGAGGAGGAAAATGGCTTATACAAACTCAAGGAATCAAAGCTGCAAGAGGTACACAAGACATCTTTTGCTATGAATGTTACCTTAGATACTTTTACCTTATGGCATTTCAGACTCGGACACATATCTCCAATAAGAATGAAGTTGTTGTCGGGGTTTATACCCAAGTTGAAACAATCTTCAAATGTGTTTTGTAACATCTGCCCAATGGGCAAAATGTGTAGACTTCCTTTTCCTATCAATGTTAGTAAAACTTCTGAGATATTTGAATTGGTTCACTGTAATGTTTGGGTCCACACAAGCATAAGACATATGATAATTGTTCATATTTTTTGTCAATAGTAGATGACTTTTCAAGGACAGTTTGGACTTACTTGTTTACATTTAAGAGTCAAGTTCCAAACATTTTAATCATATTCATCAAAATGATAAAAACTCAATTTAGGAAGCATATCAAAATTGTAACACTACTAGAATTATCGTTGTCACCGACGACTCAAGCCGTGGCTGAACGCCGGTGATGACTATCATGGACGGTGCAGACCGTGGCAAAACGTCGTCACTGATGTGCGCATCTCAGATAAGTTGTGACGATCGACCTCTGCCATCACAAGTAATCATCAGCGATAATCGCGAACAGCCGCGCGCGCTGTCGCTGATTTAAACACATAAGTGAAGGCCCTCGACGACTGTCACTGATTTAAACACATCAGCCGCAGCTTGAAGGCATCGGTGATATTATTAGCAACCAGGATATTTGGTGCTGTCCAGACCATCAGTTATTTATGATACGCTTTCAGCCACGACCTAGTGACGGTCAGCCATGGGTAAGTCGTGGCTGAAGTTATATCCTGTAATTAAAAAAAATTAAAATTTTGAAAATTTTTGTATACAATAATATTTAGAGTAAATACCCCAAAAACACTAACTTTGAATATTTTCCCATTTTTAGCATAAACTTTTTCCGCTAACAAGAAAATACAGGAACTATCATTCCGTTACCGTGTTTAGCACGCACCGTCATTTTTGACGGATTTAGCTGATGTGGCACATTAACGATGACAACGTGGCAAATTTTGTCCTACGTGAATTATTGTTTTATTATTTTAACCACTTTATTTTATTATTTTATTATTAAAAAAGTTTTATATTATTATTTTTCATCTTACTCTTCTTTGTTTTCCACTCGTGCAAGCCTTCCCTCCTCTTTCCTTCCTCACCAAGCTCATCGACGGCGACAACGCCGCCGCATACTATTTGCTCCTCAGCCACAACTCCTTCATCCTCCTCATTACTTCGCACCCTTTCTCCTTCATCTTGGCGTGCCGTGAGAACTATGCCGTCATGCACCTCGACCTCATTAAGCTCACTCGGCGAGCCTCCGCCATGCTTGTTGGTGATTGCCTGCAACATTAAAGTTTGAGACCTAAACGATGAACTGCCGAAATAGTGGATCCTCCAAATTAGCGACAAGAGAGTGTTGCGGGTGGTTGCACCGACGAGGCAGCAAGACCCTACCGACGTGATCCGCGACCGTTACAGCCACGACCACTTCACGACAAGGTGCTACTGTGATGGCAATCTACATGTATTAGAGAGCATAGTCTCAAATAAAGAGTTAAATCTACATGTATAGGCTCTACAAGGTGCTGATGTGATGGCAATCACGGCGGTGGGAGAAAGGATGAGGAGGAAGAGAGGAAGACGAAGGCTCAACAAGCGATGACGACAAAAAGGCAACGCCTTTTCTGAGCTAATCGAACCTCTCCATGTCGAAGTTGTGGGTCTTGATGAGGCGCCTCTGCTTGGCGGCAAAGTGGGTCTTGATGGGCTCCATCACATCCCACGACAGCTCCCAAAATGTGAGACGCATGAAGCTTGCCGTCTGTAGCGCCAAGAAGCCCAATCTGCACCACATCTCCCTCCTCACTAGCGACTCCGCTTGGCGTCGATCGACGCCTTCTCCTCCTCCACCTCCTTCAGCTCCTCCCTCTCTGCCTCGGGCAACGACGCTGGAATCATGTTCTCGATCTCCTTTTCTACCTGGGGAATCATGTCCTCGTAGGAGACGCAGCACCGCCCGAGCCCCCTCAACCTCGCTCGGACTGCCTCCATTGTGCTACCCTTATCACCTTTCTCACCCGTGCCATCGAGACTCCCTCTGCTGGCGGAAGAGGTAGCGGCGGGGACAACCCCTCCGTCGACAAGCCTCCTTGCTCATACCTACCTCCTCCTCGCCCTCCCGGACCTCCTCTCATTCTCCCTGATACATCCCATCAGGATCTACCTCCACTCGTAGGGCGTCACACGGCCGCCGCACTTGTCGCCGCTCACCGCCACAATCTCCAACGTCGCCCTTCCCCTCTTCCTCATCTCTCACCACCAGGCGGCGGCGGCATTGAGGAAGAGACCCCGCTGGAGAAGGCCACATTGCGTGAGATGGACTTGTGCAATGAAGGTCATGAGAATGACAAATTACAAATTTACCCCTCATTGCTTCACATAAATCAAAGAAGAAAATTATAATATAGGCCTTGTAGGATAGTCACTTGCCATGTTGTCACCGTCAACGTGCCACATCAGCTAAATTCGTCAGAAATGACGGTGTGTGCTAAACGGGGTAACAGAATGATAGTTCATATATTTTCTTGCTAACGAAAAAAGTTTATGCTAAAAATGGGAAAATATCAAAAGTTCATTTTTTTTTTGATATTTACTCTAATATTTATACATTAAAATCTATTTACAACCATAATTTACAACCACAAAATATCATACACATATTTTTTCAACCAACAATACAAGTTTTACTTAAATATCATCAATCTAAGCATCAAACCGGAGGCAAACGAGTATCAAATATCGAACGTAAAGTATATATACTGTTAGCGAAATGGCGACACTAGAGGGGGGGGAGGGTGAATAGTGTGTTTACTAAATCTATTGGCCTAAATCAAATTTTAATTGATTACTTAGATGGTTTGGGCAATTTGCAATTCGATGAATGAATGCGAAAGCGATAAATAATTAAGCAATTAAAGCAAACAAGAAATCAACGCAAACACAAATTTATAATGGTTCGGCCCCAATGCCTACTCCACTAACTAAGCATCCCGCTTAGGATTTTCAAACTAGTTTTACTAAATTAGTTTACATTTCCCTTACTAAATTAGTTAACAACTACGTTTACACAAGTGGCTTTACTCCTACACCAAGGATACCACTTCGCACAACAAGACCTAACACTCAGGTCTTCACAAACACAAATTTAAGAAACATTTAACAATTAAAAATACAATGGAAATAGCTAAAAATGAAACCAAGTGTTTGTGCTCTTTTCCAAGCCTTGAATCCTCCAACTCGTCAAGTCGTGAAGCTTGAACAATTTCCGAGTTGAGGCAACAACAGGCGGCGCTTGAAGAAGAACTCGACAGAGGAATAGGGCGCGCTGCAATCACTCTCTGGAAGACTCAAATCTTCCTTTTAGATGCTCAATAATCACTGTAGGAATCAATGAAGAAGTATAAAAGATTTATATCAGGGTGTATTTTTACCCTGCTAAAGAAACGATAGCTCAACGGATAGTTTTCTACCCGTTGCAGACTGCCGGTAGAAGCATCGGTCGACCGGTCCTTCGATCGCTCATTTTCTACTTGTGATTGGTCGGTTTTCGGGTCGATCGCCAGACGCAGATCGCGCGATTCGCGATCTTCGGTCGACCCGACGCGTTCATGCATCGCGCTTATATGCAGGTCGATCGATCGATTGGTCGACCGCCAGCTTCGGGCAGATTTTGCCTCCATTCGGTTGACCCGTCGGTCGACCGACGTAATCTTTTGTCGCGGGTATCAGCAGGTCGACCGCCCGACGGGTCGACCGCCCGAGCTACTGCCCATTTTGGGCTTCTGTCGGTCGACCGAAGTAGCTCTGCTACTTTCTTTACCTTCGGTCGGTCGATCGACTGGTCGACCGAACCTAGGCTGAATGTTATTTCTTCAGCCTATTTCTTTCGCGCTTCGTTTCTGGGTTTCGGCTTTCAACGAGCATCATCTTGGAGAGCTTGTGACTTGATCTTTGGACTCGTCCAAGCGACTTTGGTGCACTCGTCGATCTTCGGGAAACTTCGCGACAAACCCGAGTGCGACGATCAATGTCCTTCCGATTTATCATTTTCTTCGATTTTTTCGATCGAGGACATCGAACGCTAATGATATGGAACCTAAAACATATTCTCAATGAAATCATTAGTTCCATGTTTGTTATCATCAAAACCATCAAGACCAAGATTAAGGCTAAGGTTGAAAACCTAAAGCCAACAATCTCCCCCGTTTTGATGATGACAAACATCATTAAGAAAATATAACATTAAAGCATAAGGATATGAACTAAGGGATTTCTCCCCTTATCAACATGCATATCTATAAGATAAACTCCCCCTACCTATATGCATGGATTTCCTATATTTTCCTCCCTCCCCTTTTTTTTATATACTTCTCCCTTTTGACCTATACTCTTCTCCCCCTTTATCCATACTCATCTCCTCCTTTTGACATCAATCAAAAAGGGCAATGGAGGCTATCTACTCAAAGGGATGAAACACAATTAAAATATGAGGTTGAGACTCTAAGGATTATTTTCATGAAACATGGGTATCTCAACCAAAGGGATGAAAAACACCTACTTAATAGGAAAATTAAATCATACATGATATGAAAGAAATGATATATATAATTCAAGTCTAAATCATGTATGCACTCAATTGATACCAATGTTGTAGATTATCTTTTTCATGACATTTTTTTTTTCATTCAAACTTTCAATATATCAAGATATGGTCATTTAAATCATGTATATTAAGTTTAAAGTGAAACTAATGTCATTTGATCTAATTTGGAACTTAGCATATTTTCATTTGAAATAAGCATGAAAACAATGAAAGTGCTAAGTCTCAAGATTTGCTATCTACTCATGTTTTCTCAAACATAGGCATCTAAACATCCAACATGAGGTAGTGCAAGACTATGAATTAGGTTTGGGCTTTAGATGAGATTTTTAAGTTACTTTGTTGACTTAAGTCAACCTATACTTCTAGTTTTCAAAAATCACCCTTTTAAGTTTATTCAAAATTATATTTTTGACAAATGTTTTTGAAACCAATTTTTGGATGAAATATTTGATACAAAATATAGAATGCTCATTTTGATACCAATTGTGGGATGAAAATTTTGATACCAATTATTGAATAGACATTTGAAATGCATGTATCAAGTTTGAACTCAAAATGAATTTAAAAATCAAAGTCCATTTTTCATCGTATATTATTTTCAAATAAACAAATGGACCATAGCTATCATCCAAAATATCAAAATCATTTCTAGGAATGATTTTACTCAAGAGATTGTATAAATGATATTAGAATTAGAATCCAAATAGTGTACATGAGTTTTTATTGAAGTTTTTGAAGAAAAATCAAAGTATAGAAAATTGATATTTCAATTAAGGATGATATTTTGAATTTTGAAATTCAACTTCAAAAATTCATTATAAATTAGATTCTTGATGAAATGTTTTAAAATTTTTACTAAAGAAACTAGATTTTTCAATGAAGGTATTGCTTCAAGAATCATTTCAAAATTAATTTTTTATTTTTTCCTATAAATAACTGAAATTACTACCAAATGTAGGTTGAAGTGATATTTTTGTAAATTTCAGTTTTTCTTAAAGTCTCTTCAATTTTCATTCAAACTTTCATGACACCACATGATGGTCATTTCAAGAGTATATGTCAAGTTTGAAATAAAAATTTTGTCCTTAAGTCAAGATATCAACCTAGCATGGTTTCATTCAAAACTAAACTAGTTTTCATGAAACTTGCAAAGTTTCAATCTTAACATTTACTCATGATTTTTTAAATTTAACCCTATGGATATCTAACATGAGTAAATCTAAACATGTTCCCCAAATATGGATTGAAAGTGAGACATTTAAGTCAACTTGTTGACTTGGGTCAACTAGGTTCAAAAGAGGTATTCATGAAATTGATCTCTAGTGTCATTTCATCCATATCCATATGAATTTTCCATTCTAAGAGCTTGGAAATATGTCATACATATTTCTAAACATGTTTATGATGATTTAGACTTAAAATCAAATGACCAAGTCAATTGATACCAATTGTGGTTTGTTGACTTGGATCAAGCTTTTCAAGCTTAAGTCCCCTAAAGTGATATAGATATCACATTGTTCATCTAGACATGAATTTTTAATTTTAATTTTCTAGACTTATGTGATATGTGTATCTTAAACATGTTCATCAAATTTTAACTTAACATGAAGTCTCTAAGGAAGAATTTAACATAGAGCAAATTTCATTTAATCAAGATTACCATGAAATTGCCTAAGTTATCAAATTATTTTCTACTTATGAAAGATCAAATATTCATTATGCATAAATCAATCATGAGCATAGAGACATCATTAAACATGAAAATTCAATTTCTTTTTTCAAAGATTTTTGCAAAATCAAAATCATACATTTTTCTAGAAAATTTGCCCAACTTTTTCATTTCCTTTTTCATTTATTTCTAGATAGCATTGTCTTCGTTTACTTTCATAACTTGCAAGTAGACATCATTAGTATCATAATGAAATAATATGTCAACTAGCAAGCTACTATACTAACTAGCAAGGTTCAATGCAAGGTTTCATTAGAATAACTTAACCTATGCTAGATAGTGAAGATTTATTTTTAAGATGAATACCATGATTTCAAATGAATCTAAGAGATCTTAAATTATGAAACATTTAAAGAATAAGATCTCTACCTATGTTAAACTAGTTTGGACTTACAAGAAGGTCTCTAATAATGGATATTTATCTAGAACAAGTTTCATTCAATGAAATTTGTCTAAGTATCAAAGTCCTACCTACTCATGAGAATTCAAGGATTTAACATGCAATTATCATCACGAGTATAGAGACATAGTTTAAGCTTAACCAATGAGGTATAGTTTAAGCTTAACCAATGAGGTATATCTAGGATTTTGAATTAATTGAGGTTATACCTAATTCATGATAATTTGCCAAACTAATCTTTTTCTTCCTAATTAGCCTTCCTAAAACCTTATAACTTGCAAGTATACATCTTAAGTGGACAATGAAATTAAATCTACATGCAAGCTATCAAACTAAATAGTGAAGAGAAAAATCAAGTATCATTTATCAAATTCCACTTCACTAAATTGCATGGATTCATTTGATATAAATCTTCATGATAACAAAATGGATCAAGAGATCTCAAAATATAAAATATTTGAAACATAAGATCTCCAACCATTCATATTGGTTGAAAACCGAGAGCCACAAGTAGCCTACGATTTAAAACCGCAAGGTCGCTTAGGTCCATTATAGGCCACCGGGGTCTCCGGAGAGATCGGGAAATCAAAAATCAAAAATATTTTTCAAAAGACTCTTTTAGCAAGAGCGGGGAAAACAACTCAAATTAGATGAGTATCATAATCTCCAACTAAAATAAAACAAGCTAAAGTAAGGAGATGATACCAAAATGTTTGATGCCAATTTTACCTAAGACATCTACGTGAAAGCTTGAAGTTGCAACCATAATAGGATTTTTCATTCAACTCTTTGGTCAACTTCAACTCTTCATCAATCTTTCACCATTGTGTGGAAGCTCCCCCTACAATAGAACATGAAATTTTTGGTACCCAAATGACTTTGGGTCCTTGGGGGTTAGATGGTCTAGGAATCCAAAGTGTTCTAGGAACACTTGGATTTCTTTTAAATGCACAATCATGAATAGCATGACCATATACACCACAACAAAAGCAATATCCATGAAACTTTTTCTTTTCATTTTTAACATGGACATGATATTTATTATTCATCTTTGGAGCATGAGGTTTGATGTTGGAATGCTTGATATGAGAAGCATGAGGAACCTTAGCATTCTTTACATAAGCACTCTTATTCCTAGGATTTCTAAAAAATGAATCATGTGATAAGTTACTAGTTTTCTTACTCAAGAACACAACCTCATTTTTTAAGTCATTTATGGATTTGTGTAAAGCTTATATTTGAGATTTCAACAAGCAATTTTCATTTTTCAAAATATCATGCTCAAATTTGAAAACACTTATACAATCCTTGCCCTTGAGATTCACATTATTTTTTGTGTTTTCATTCTCATTTCTAATTTTTGTAATCTTAGTTAACAACCCATCATTCTCAATTTTTAATTCTTCATTTCTATGTTTCAAATCCTTAACCTCAAATTTCATATCATCATTGCAAGAATTAAAAGAACTAGATTTCATTTTCTCATTTTCTAATTTGCATTCATGCAATTGAGAACTAAGACTTAAGTTTTCTTTCTTCAATTTTTTATTTTCCTTGTTCCTTTTTACAAGGATGGCATACATTTTCTTAGATTCTTCTAATAGCTCATCATAAGACATTCCTAAAGAATTAGAGCTATTATCATCACTATCACTATCAAGATTTTTATCATGACTAGAAGTAGAAGATTTTACCTCATTTCGAAAACCCATGAGGCATATTTGAGATGTGACTTCATCATCATGAGAGAAAGATGCTCCATTAGATTCCGAGGTGGGCTTGGAAGCATTCTTCTTCTTGGTCTTTTTCTTCAAGTGGGGACAATTTCTCTTTTTATGTCCCTTTTCTTGACAAATGAAACACCTTAGTTTTCTTCTTCGATTTTTGATGTTCCTTTGACTAGATGAGCTTTGGGCATCAAAAACTTTATTAGGACTAGAGGTGTGACAATTGTCATCACCTCCTTCATTGAAAGTAATAAGTTCCTCAGTTTTTGCATAATCGTAAAGCATGTTTAAACAAGCCCAAATATCGAATGCAGATGAACAATGCATGACCTTTTCAAGTATTTTATTTGAAAATGAGCAATATAGAAGATGCGTTGTTTTAGCATTCAATTCAAATAATCTAATTTGTTCTTGAGTCCAATCATTCATGTCAATGGTTGGCTCAACATACTCATTCTTTAGCATGCACAATAAATCTAAACTTTATGTTTTGAGAAAGGTATACATCCTACTCTTCCATACACCAAAGTTTTCTTCATCAAACATAGGTAGTGCACATACTATACTCTCTAGTGCCATTTCTAGATCGAGACTAGGTGTAGACGAGATGATGAAATCTCAAACTACGAACCTGCTCTGATACCAAATGTAAGCAAAATGGTGACACTAGAGGGGAGGGGGGGGGGGGGAAGGTGAATAGTGTGTTTACTAAATTTATTGGCCTAAATCCAATTTTAATTGATTACTTAGATGGTTTGAGCAATTTGCAATTCGATGAATGAATGCGGAAGCGATAAATAATTAAGCAATTAAAGCAAACAAGAAATCAAAGCAAACACAGAATTTATAGTGGTTCGGCCCCAATGCCTACTCCACTAACTAAGCATCTCGCTTAGGATTTCCAAACTAGTTTTACTAAATTAGTTTACATTTCCCTTACACACGAGGACTTTTCACCAGAAAGTCTCACTCTCGACCTAAGGTACTTCCACACTCGGAAGTCTCCGCCTTCTTGTTGAGAGCACTTATCCCACCTCAACCCTAAAGGATAACTAAACTAATCCTAGTAACAACTACGTTTACACAAGTGGCTTTACTCCTACACCAACGATACCACTTCGCACAACAAGACCTAACACCCAGGTCTTCACAAACACAAATTTAAGAAACATTTAACAATTAAAAATACAATGGAAAGAGCTAAAAATGAAACCAAGTGTTCGTGCTCTTTTCCAAGCCTTGAATCCTCCAACTCGTCAAGTCGTGAAGCTTGAACAATTTTCGAGTTGAGGCAACAACAGGCGGCGCTTGAAGAAGAACTCGACAGAGGAATAGGGCGCGCTGCAATCACTCTCTGGAAGGCTCAAATCTTCCTTTTAGATGCTCAATAATCACTGTAGGAATCAAGGAAGAAGTATAAAAGATTTATATCAGGGTGTATTTATACCCTGCTGAAGAAACGACAGCTCAACGGATAGTTTTCTACCCGTTGCAGACTGCCGGTAGAAGCATCAGTCGACCGGTCCTTCGATCGCTCATTTTCTACTTGTGGTTGGTCGGTCGTCGGGTTAGCAGGGTGTATTTATACCATGCTGAAGAAACGACAGCTCAACGGATAGTTTTCTACCTGTTGCAGACTGCCGGTAGAAGCATCGATCGACCGGTCCTTCGATCGCTCATTTTCTACTTGTGGTCAGTCGATCGTCGGGTCGATCGCCAGATGCAGATCGCGTGATTCACGATCTTCGGTCGACCCAACGCGTTCATGCATCGCGGGCTTATATGCAGATCGATCGATCGATTGGTCGACCGCCAGCTTCGGGCAGATTTTGCCTCCATTCGGTTGACCCGTCGGTCGACCGACGTAATCTTTTGTCACGGGTATCAGCAGGTCGATCGCTCGACGGGTCGATCGCCCGAGCTACTGCCCCAATGCCTACTCCACTACCTAAGCACCCCGATTAGGATTTCTAAACTAGTTTTACTAAATTAGTTTACGTTTCCCTTACACACGAGGACTTTTCACCGGAAAGTCTCACTCTCGACCTAAGGTACTTCCACACCCGGAAGTCTACGCCTTCTTGTCGAGAGCACTTATCCCACCTCAACCCTAAGGGACAACTAAACTAATCCTAGTAACAACTACGTTTACACAAGTGGCTTTACTTATACACCAAGGATATCACTTCACACAACAAGACCTAACACCCAGGTCTTCACAAACATAAATTTAAGAAACAATTAACAATTAAAAATACAACGAAAAGAGCTAAAAATGAAACCAAGTGTTCGTGCTCTTTTCCAAGCCTTGAATCTTCCAACTTGTCAAGTCGTGAAGCTTGAACAATTTCCGAGTTGAGGCAACAGCAGGCGGCGCTTGAAGAAGAACTCGACAAAGGAATAGGGTGCGTTGCAATCACTCTCTGGAAGGCTCAAATCTTCCTTTTAGATGCTCAATAATCACTGTAGGAATCAAGGAAGAAGTATAAAAGATTTATATCAGGGTGTATTTATACCCTGCTGAAGAAACGACAGCTCAACGGATAGTTTTCTACCCGTTGCAGACTGCCAGCCGAAGCGCCGGTCGAAGCATCGATCAACCGGTCCTTCGACCGCTCATTTTTTCCCTGTGGTCGGTCGACCACCGGGTTGATCGCCAGATGCAGATCACGCGATCCACTATCTTCGGTCGACCCGTCGGTCGACCGACGCGATCACATATGGCGCTTATATGCAGGTCGGTCGACCGATTGGTCGACCACTAGCTTTGGGCAGATTCTGCCTCCATTCGGTCGACCTGTCGGTCGACCGACGCGATCTTTTGTCGCGAGTATCAGCAGGTCGATCGCTCGAGCTATTGCCCATTTTGGGCTTCCATCGGTCGACCGCTCGGTCGACCGAAGTAGCTCTGCTACTTTCTTTACCTTCGGTCGGTTGACCAACCGGTCGACCGAACCTAGGCTGAATGTTATTTCTTCAGCCTATTTCTTCCGCGCTTCATTTCTGGGTTCCAACTTTCAACGAGCATCATCTTGGAGAGCTTTTGACTTGATCTTTGGACTCATCCAAGCGACTTTGGTGCACTCGTCGATCTTTGGGAAACTTCGCGACGAACCCGAGCGCGACGATCGATGTCCTTCCGATTTATCGTTTTCTCCAATTTTTCCGATCGAGGACATCAGACGCTAATGATATGGAACCTAAAACATATTCTCAATGAAATCATAAGTTCCATGTTTGTTATCATCAAAACCATCAAGACCGAGATTAAGACTAAGGTTGAAAACCTAAAGCCAACATATATAACTCTCAAGTATATCAAGTATATATACAACAACTATCAAGTATCAAAGTCTCAAACAGAGGCTAACAAGTATCAAAATATAATCAAAATACAATAAACCAAAATCTTACGGCTGCGGTGGAGTCAACAGCGACTGGGTCGGGAGCGTCGACTGGGTCGAGGAGGACGACGACTGCGACATCATCAGTAGAATGCCCGAGTGAGATGCAATCTGAGTAAGGAGGGCATGCATGTTCTGCATCGTTTGTCTCAACTCATGATTCATGCGTCTCTGCTCCTCCATCGCATGTCTCTGCTCCTCTATCGTTCGCGATGTCGAGGGGCGCTCACCCGAAGTGAGAGGGGTCGGAACTCCAAATGGCCCTAACATGGCGCGTGCTTGACCACTAGTCCGCAAAGTCATAAACATGGTCGTGCTCCCAGCCACCTGAGGCCTCGATCCATGCACCCGCATCAAACTCCTCCGTCGTGCCTCCACGCTCGATCACGGTCCTTGTGTAGGTCTCCTGCACGCGTTTATATTTTAAATTATATATATATAGTGTAAATCAAATATACATAAATACATACTTATTATGATGAACGAGGCCCTGCTATCGATGTAGTTCCCCGCTCCTCGTCGCCGACGATGAGTGCACTCAAACACCTGCATCAGTGAGGGGCGTTGGACGGTGCCATCCTCCGCAACCTGCGTCTTACATTAGAAAACAAATACATTAGTATCATTATACACAATATATAATATTTTAATTAAAAGTAAGGAAATTATATATACGATACGACACTCATGCACTGCAAAAGACACAGAGCCACCAGTGTGGTGCACCCCCATGCCGTCCCCCTTGGACATGCGATTTCTCGACGTTGTCTGGTAGACCTCCTGCCACTCAGGCGTGTCCCACCCTCAACAAGATGGTCCCACACAGGTACAAGAATCCATTAGGGGGCGTGTCCCCAAGTGTGCCCAATCTGTGTGGCCCCCAGCAGACTCGCCACGGTTTTACGGCCCTACTGAACTAGATCGTTGTAGCAAGCGCGGGCAACACGCTCCTATGCAGCCTTTACAAAAGTGGTCTGGTCCTCCGGCCAAGTATAATGAGCCTGCAAAAAAATAAATTTATTATTACCAATCAATATTTAACATTAACATTAATTTAATAAATATACTTATTGAGAACTCTCGCCATAGTAAATCCATATGCTCACGAGGCACGTGAGACCATGTAGGCCACGCCCCATGCATAAACTTTCGAATCTGTCTATAGTTCTCCGAATACGCATATTATCTGGGCATGTGTCGGAGAACAAGGGAGATACAAGTCAAAATTTAAAAATGAATAATGACTAAAATAAATAAACTAAGTGCAATATAAATAACTATGTTCCCAAATTATCCAATTAGGGATAATTCAAGGGTTGCACGTCGTATAAAAGATCATCTACTTTGTTTACACGAACATACAACCCCCGAATGGATCTAAGGTTTTGCAAAATTAAAACTTGACTCGTCGATGCGTACGTGAAACGTATCAACTCGTCATGATTATTTTCTAAATTTGTGGATGCCGGTGTGAGTCCACAGTGGACGATTTCGGTACGCGCGAGTCCAAAATGGACGATTTTAAAATTGTAATTACACCCTACTAAAATTAACCCTAACTTTTCTTCTACCTTTGATTAACTAACCATAACATTAAAAGTAACCTAAATTTAATCTAACAACAAAAAAACTAATTAACCCTAATTAAATCTAATTAAATTAAATCTAATCTAATTTAATCTAACAACAAAATTTAATCTAACATCAAAAAATAATTAACAAAACTAATTAACCCTAATTAAATCTAATTAACAAATAACCCTAATCAATCTAACATTAACCCTAATTAATTAAATTTAATTAATCTAATTAGCAAAAAAAATTAACTAATGCCGGTGCCGATCGAAACCCTAGCGTTTCGGCCGACGCTGACTGGAGAGGGGAGGAAGAGTTTACTTGGGAGAAGGCGGCGAGGAGATTGGGGCCGGCGCGCTGTGCATGGAGATTGGGGCTCGATCGGCGAGGGCGAGGACAACGGCTCTATCGACGACGGCTCGACGACGAACTCGACGGCGAGAAGGCGACGTCGACGACACGCGAAGTCTGTGCCGAGGAAACGATTGGTGGTCGTGACAACTCGGTCGGTAGCGGAGAGAGAAGAGAGTGGGGGAAAGAGGAATGGACGGGCGCAAACACAAATAAAAAGATTTATCACTGACGACCCGTCAGCCTTCGGTAACCCGTGGATAACTATTAATTATATCACTGACGGTCGCGTAGCCCTCACTAAGCCATCGGTGACGTATTTTTTATTTTTGCGCTGCGTTCGCATCATCAATTAATAAGTGACGACCCCTGCTAGCCGTGGCTAATTACTTACTTATATCACCGACGGCCCTTTGGCCCCCGCTAAGTCGTCGCTACTAGGATATTTCATTTCGCGCTTCGTGCGTGCCATAAGCTATGAGCGACGGCCTTGGGCGGCCATATGTGAGCCGCGGCTGATTTGGTTACATCAGCTATAGCCGCCGAAAAGCCGTGAATTATTCTGATGACCCAGACGATCGTCGGTGAGCCTCATGGTTGATAGCTAATATTCTAGTAGTGTAAGAACAGACAATGGGTCAGAATTTTTTAATTCTACTCTAAAAACTTTGTGGTACTGTTCATCATAGTTCTTGTGTAGAGACTCCACAGCAAGTAAAATGCAGTGGTGGAGAGAAAACACAGACATCTTCTGGAGGTTGCGAGATGTCTGAAATTTCAAGCCAAGTTACCAATTAACGTCTGGGGAGAATGCCCAGTTCACTCTTATCAAATGCAAGTCCCTATGAAGTATTATACAATGACAAGCCAAACATAAATCATCTGAGATCCTTTGGTTGTCTATGCTACACTAGCACTTTACAACAGGAAGGGTCAAAGTTTGACCCAAGGGCAAGGGAAGTTGTATTCATAGGGCCGGTATCCGGAAAAAAATGTTATAAGATGTATGACCTCAATACAAATGGAATTTATGTTTCAAGGGATGTTGTGTTTATAGAAAATGTATTCCCTTTTAGGGATAAAGAGAATCAAAAGAAAACAGTATGTTCTTTACCTTTGTTGAATAAGAAAGAGGACACCGAAGTGTTCTCTAAATCCAGACACCAACAAAATGGTTCCATTGCAAAGCAAAATGACTTGCAAAGAAAGGAATCAGATGAAGGTCAAGAATTCATTCATCAGGGCAATTCTCATTCAAATTGTGAGGAAGATCAGGTGTTCAATGATGAAGATATCTGCAAAAATATTATAGTGCAACCAATGGCGGATCCACACTATGTCCAAAGCAGTCACATGACTGCACTAAATTTTATGAATGACTATATATATATAAAAGATCATTCTCAAATAATGTTGCAACTAATGCTACTTTGGTTATATAATGGTTTTTCTAATTTGCCAAATTAATGCTTAGATACAATACTTTTTGATAATTAATAGTTTGGATGAACTCTTAAAAATTATTTAATTAATTTGATTAAACCAATCAAGAATTAATGCATGTGTGCATTATCTAAAACTAAATAATTAATATGAACCAACAAGTATAGAGTGAAGTTTTCTTTTAATATGAACTTTCACGCTGCACTTCTTCAAAGCTTCAAAGTTCGATCGGCTTCGCCCGTTGTTCTCAACCTCACACAAACGACACAACAGATAGGCAGTCACGGCCTCTTGGCCCTTCAGTTTGGTTGTTCCACATGCTAGAATTTAAGGGTTGAAGGATTTCAGATATCTATTTTTAAAAATTTTAGATTTTTTTTTTAATTTTTTTTTTGTTTTTTTTTAATTTTTTTAAAAATGACTGCACTACACAAAAATCCTAGATCCACCGCTGAGTGCAGCTAGATACTACTAGTAAAGAAGATACTGATATTGAGAATGTGAACAATATGACTTCCTCAATTCCATTGGTAAATCCACAAGTGAGAAGAGGAAAAAGGAAGATCAAGAGACCTATGAGGTTACAAGACTATGTGTGCAATACTTCAGTAAGCACAAGAAAATGTAAAACTTCTCCATACCCTATATATGTGTAAATACTTGAGTGTTTCAGAGATTTTAGAAACACATAGGAGATTCATAGCAGCAATAGATGTTCATCAGGACCCAAAAACATACAAGGAAGTTGTGAAAAGTTCCATATGGAGGAACTCAACTAGAGGAGCTAAAAGCCTAGGAAAATAACAAGACTTGGAGCATTTGTGAGCTACTAGCAGGGAAGAAACCAATAGGGTGTAAGTGGATTTACAAAACAAAATATATTCAATCAAGATGGGAGCATAGAAAGATATAAATCAAGGCTTGTTACAAAAGGTTATACACAAATTGAAGGTATTGACTATCGGGACACTTTTGCCCCAGTTTCGAAATTAACAACACTGAGAATAACATTGACAGTAGCTACTTCATTGAATTGGTCACTTTGGCAATTAGATGTCAACAATGCATACTTGCATGGTGACTTGGAGGAAGAAGTCTATATGGACTTACCACCTGGTTATCAACAACATTATAGAGATAGGGTTTGCAAGTGGAACAAAGCTATCTATGGTTTGAAACAAGCAGAGAGACAATGGTTCTCCAAACTGTCAAGTAGCATCAAGTCAAAGGGATACCAAGAGAGTTTATGTGATCCCTGTTTGTTTATTAAAAAAGAAAATGGAAAGATAGTCATAGCCTTGGTGTATGTGGATGATATCATCCTCACTGGTTCTGATGAACATGAGATAGTGAGACTCAAACAGTACCTAAATGAACAGTTCAAAATAAAAGAATTAGGTAAACTGAAGTATTTTCTTCGTTTGGAAATACAAAAGACCGGTGAAGGCATACATGTGAGCCAAAGGAAGTATGTATTGGATTTTTTTATCAAAAATGAAGTTGATGGATTGCAAGCCTATGGCCACTCCTATGGCCTTAAGCAATAAAGATCACAAGAAGAGATTAGAGGAAGATGAATCATTCAAGGATCATGCAGCTTACGGAACCTTAATTGGCAGATTGTTGTATATCACTATAACTAGGCCTGATATAGTCTATAGTACACATCACTTAAGCTAGTTTGTATAAGACCCGAAGACATCACATTATCAAGCAGCATTGAGGATTGTAAAATACTTGAAAGGTTCACGAGGACTGGGTCTGTTCTACTCAGCAAAATCAAAAGTTTCAGTAGCAAGTTTCTCAAATGCTGATTGGGGGAAGCTGCCCATTAACTAGGAAATCAGTGACTGATTATTGTATCAAGATCGGGACATCAATTGTTAACTGGAAATGCAAAAAAAAGAGTGATTGTCAGCAAGTCGAGTGTCGAAAGTGAGCTGAGAGCTCTTTCCAGTACAACTGCTGAATTGGTGTGGAGAATAAATATTCTATCAAAAATGAGAATAAAAAATTAATGAAGGACCAATTCCATTGTTCTATGATTGTCAAAGTGCCCTTCATATTGTTGAAAATCTAATTTTTCATGAGCGCACCAAACATCGTGAGGTAGATTGCTATTATGTGAGGGAAAAATACTAGGATAAAATTGTTAAACCTATGTACCAGTCGAGTAAGGAATAGCCGGCAGACATTCTAACAAAAGCTCCGCCTTCGCACAGCATCAATTTTTAGTTTCCAAGTTGGGAATAAAGAATCTTCTCCCTTGTGCCAATTTGGATGGAGTGTGTTGGAGTAATTACTGCTGCAGCTCAGAGCAGAGAAGAGGAAGGAAGCGCTTCTGTTAAATAACTTTCGAAAATGTAATGAATGGACCAAGAAGACATTGCGTGGTCAATAGAATAAGTTTTAAGTGATAAAGACTTTTTGATAATAATAGCTTTTTCATTTTTTGAATACTAAAGTATAGGTACTCAGTTGTAGTGTGCGAGTACATAGTTTTTTCCCCCTTTCGTGTATTTTGCTCCAGAGATTTTCAAATGTTCGTATGAGATTTGAATAAAAAAGTAGTTTCTAGAGTTCTTCGTTACCCAATCCACATATATAGATTCCGCAATTATTCATAACAGTGAGTTGCTGGGTATTAGTTCTTGATGTTCTAACAAACCCTTGAACTGACTTGGTGGGAAGTCTCTTTCGTCTATATATATCAAGATACATGTTGTGACCATAATATGGAGCATTAATTGTGAGAATGAAACTCTATTTCGAAAAATAATTAAATAATTAATTATATGTTGACGAAGAAATATAGATAGATATGGATCTCTTTAGCTAGTACATCAGAATTAGGAAAAGTACAATTTCAATATCTTTACCAAATCATGCACGGCAGGCAAAGACAGTTGCAGTCGAAATCTTTCGTGTTTAAAGCATATTCACACCCCCCATGCATAGTTGATGATCCTGTAGGCCAAACTTTGCAGTATTCCCCAGACTGCATGAAGGTCCACCATGGAAGCTGGAGAAGGAGATCGACTTCAACTCACTGTGTCTGATCGAATCAAAAAGGAGTAATTAACAAAACAAAAGACTATTATCTGAACAGCAATTTTCCATATTCTAAATTTGGGAAGGGAAATTTTCAAAATCGAATATGAAGTTTTAAAATTTTCAAAATCAGAATTGAGTGGATCGGATATCCATTTTATCCATGGGACAAAGTCTCTAACCCGTTAGATACTTTGGTTAAAATTTTTTAAAAAAAATTAAAAAAATTTAATTTATATAAAAAAATTATAATAAAACTGTGGTGTTAAATTAAGTCTAAAAAATATATTTTCAAACTCTTTAATTCATTAGAGACTTTTGCAAAAGTCTATAAAACTAAATTTAAATTAAAAAAAATTATGAAATATTTTGATGAAAAATATTTTTTTGAACCACACTACATCTTTTGTATTTTTTAAAAATATTTTATTAATTAAAATTATTTTTTTGAATTATAAAATTATCATGGATTTTGGACAAAAGTCTCTAATACGTTAGAGACTTTCACCAAAAGTCTATAAAATTAAATTTAAAATTAAAATATTAAAATATTTTTTGTCCAAAATATTTTCATAGACTCCAGCATATCTTTTATATCACATATATATTTTTTATTTATTAAAATTTATTTTTTATAATTAAAAAATTATTATAAATAAAAGTCTCTAACTCATTAGAGACTTTTGTGCAAAGTCTATAATAGTTTCATATTTTTTTTAAAAAAAATATTTGAATTCATGAAATAATTTTTTAATGATACAAAATATCTACTATGATCCAAAAAAATATTTTACATCAAAATATTTCATAATTTTTAATTTTAACTTAAATTTATAGACTTTGTGCAAAAGTTTTTAATGCATTAAAGAGTTTGAAAATATATTTTTTATACTCTAATATCTCATTTTTATCATAAAAAATATTTTATAAATTTAAATTATTATTTTTATAAATTTTTATTTAATTTTTGACCAAAGTCTCTAATCAATTAGAGACTTTAGCCCAAGAGTAAAACATATATCCAATTCACTAAGTTCCGATTTTAGAAATTTTAATTTCTAAAAATAGATTTTGAGAAATTGATGTTATTTGAATGCAGAATCATAGTAAACCACTTGCACACATCTCAATCGACCATCAATCAGTGGCGGAGCAAGTATTGCCCCCTCTGACATTGGTCTCTTTTTATATATTATATATATATATTAGTATTTTATTATATAAATAAACTAAATTGCTCTTTCTGAAAATATTATAAAATGCTTCTTCGCGTGTGATTTTATATTTTGCCTTTTCTGAAATAATTTTCTGGCTTCGCTCTGCCATCAATTGATCATGTCGACCGACCTCCCCTTAGTTTATCATCTCATAACAACTGACAACAATTACCAAGCCACAAAGAAAACACTATCAGATTAATTAATCAAGATTTGCCGTTAAAATACTCAATTAATTCATTGGCTCCGATATAGCGAAGTCTTAAACATGGTTGTCTGGTCGGTGGCCGCCATGTCCAAGGAAAGAATCCAATACCGCGCTTCCTTTAGCACTACGCCATGCCTCTCCCTTTCTTCATATATATTATTATCACTTCTCCTCTCCTATTGGGTTCCTCCTTGTGACAGTGTGTTTTCAAGTGCAAGAAAGAGAGATATATGGGCAATTTCTGGGCTTTTCTAACCCACCTGCACTCTCTTGCAGGGTATGAATCTTCATTTTTTAATGTTGTAATTCTATAGCTAGGTATTAATTTCTATTTGACAGCAGCATCTTTCATTAACAATACATATACATGCATGCTTGCAGGCCCACCATTGCTCTCCTTTATCCCTTGTAAGTACATAGGCATCATTCTCTTCTTGATCTTTCTCCATTAAGCATGCAATTGCTTCATGTTATCAGTTCTCTTGTTCAATTGTTAATGATCAGGTATGCGTCAATCTGCGCGATCGAGAGCAGGACGAAGGACGACGATGAGCAATGGCTGGCCTACTGGATTATCTACTCCTTTCTAACTCTGATGGAGATGGTAGCAGAACCCATCTTGTATTGGTATATATATCTGCTAGCTTGTCGACCTCATCTTGCTTTATATATGTCCGTGGTTTGATCAAATATGATATGGATGAAGGATACCCATATGGTATACAGTGAAGGTGGTGGTTGTGGCATGGCTTGTGTTCCCACAGTTCAGGGGTGCGTCCTTCGTGTATGAGAGGCTGGTGAGGGAGCAGCTCAACAAGTATGGGTTCAAGCTGGGCACCTGCGCTTCTCCTAAAAAGGTTGTTTATTATATTATGTGTTGTATATATTTTTGTCTTGGTCTGCACGCAACTACATATATAATGTAAAATAAAAAAAAATGTGTTTAATATTGACAGGTAAAGGATGGTGAGGACTAAGGAGTGAAGGACTTAATAAATTAGGGATGAGATTGATTAATGTACGTAGAAAGCACTCAATATGAATGAGTTAGTGCTTTATTTGGGAAGAGGAATATTGATGGTCTCGAGTTACAAGTGTAAGCTGTGGGTTGTAATTTCAAATGTTTGCTTTATCATATTAATCAATGTTTATCTGTGGTCAAAATAGTAATTATGATAATTTTCTTAATTTGTTGTGGATATATATATATATATATATACACAGACGTACAATATCATATGTTAATTTGTTAACAACTAGATCTACACGATTCTGGAAATTAAGGAGCTTAACAAATTAAATTAAAATGATTCATAATTTATCTTTTTAAAATATGAAAGTTATTATTTATTTATTCATAAAAAACTTTATATATGTAACTATAATTAATTTAAGGGTAAATTAATGAATATGTCATGATTTTTACCGAAATTTCTAAATCTATCACGACTTTTTAATCATTTGTTTCAAATGCAGGCATCAAATCCTGATTCGTTTCAATTATATCACACCGTCAGAATTGGATTAACTGTCCCGTTAAAAAGCTGACGTGTCATCGATGATGTGTCATTAGCTATTTATTTAATCTAAAAAAAATAAAGAGTGGCTGACGTGGCATCGATGACGTGACATCAGTTATTTATTTAATATAAAAAATAAAGACTAGCTGACGTGACATCAATGACGTGTCATCAGTCATCGATGCCACGTCAGCTACTCTTTATTTTTTAGATTAAATAAATAGCTAATGACACGTCATCGATGCCACGCCAGCTTTTTAACGAGACAGTTAATTCAATTCTGACGGTGTGATATAATTGAAACGAATCAGAAGTTGATGCCTGCATTTGAAACAAATGATTAAAAAGTCGTGATAGATTTAAAAATTTCGGTAAAAATCATGACATATTCATTAATTTACCCTTAATTTAAATATATATATAATTTACATAATTAAACATCTTCGCGGTCAATTATATATTTTGTATATCCATTCGAGTCAAATCAATGCACATAATTAGTTATATTAACCCATTAGTAATTTAAATAATATTTAAGTATATAAAATTATTTAATAATTGAATATATTTTAGTCATGTTCAATATATACTTTATTCTATTTAATTTTTAAATTATTATATATATGAATAATTTTTATTGGTTTCAACGACAATTTTTAATATATATATATATATATATATATATATTAATCAAGAGCCACTACTAAAAAATAGTTCAATTGCTGTTGATTTACTGACAGCCGACAGTGTTGTCGTTGTACCAACGATCCAAGAGGTCATCACTCATAATGTAAAATTGGCGACGATTACGCCACGCGACAGCATGAGCAACTATCGCATATTACACAACATGTGTGGCAGTTTAGAGATGACCGTTTGAAGCCGTCGCTAATACGTAAAGGACGCGACCCCAACGTCAAATTAAAATACTTATCAGGGACGGTCTAACGATGGCTGTGGCGATTGTCGCTAATAAGTCTTTTTATTTTCTCCTGCACGGCCGAGTCCCTTTCTTCTTCCTCTTCCTCTATTCTCTTATTATCCGCATTGCCGACGTTCTCCACGTCGTTTCCCCCCGATCTTCGTTGCTCACCATTGCCACCTAGGTACGTCGTTGGCCCTTGCCTTTCCCCTCTCCTATCCACTATGGGGGCCGAAACTAGGGTTTTAGCCCCAACGCTGGCGGCAGCAGCGTCCATGATGGACTGTACACGCCAGAGTCGGCGTTGGGGTGGAAACCCTAGGTTTCGGCCCCCAACAGTAGTTTTTTTTTAAAATTTTTTTGTTTAATTAATATATTTATTAGTTAAAATTGATTGTATTACCTAAAAGGTAAAATTTATTAGTTTAATTAATAACAGTAGGTTATTTATTAGCTATTTTTTTTAATATTGGTTAATTTCTTTCGATTATTATTGGTTAATACTAATTGGTTAATGTATTGATGTATTGGGGTGAAAAGATTGGTTAATTTTGGTTAATGTTTGTAGATTAATTTTCGTTTAGTTAGTTAATTAGTTGATTATTTAATCCAATTAAATGTTGATTAAATTATTTGTATAATGCCTAATGTTGATTAACTTAGGGTTTAATTAAAGAAAAACTTAATTGAAATTAATTGACGTCGTGGATGTCGCCACCGGTAGGGGTGAGCATGGACCGGTTAACCGGTCCATTATCAATTTTATTAACCGGTCCATTAACTTCGATTTTTCAAAATTATTAACCATAAACTGGTCCATTAACTTCGATTAACCGTCACTTCAGTTTTGATTTTTTTGGTTCGGTTAACCAATAAAATTTTTTAACCTACAAATATAGTAATAAACAAATCACATATGCAAAAAAATTCAAACAAATATCGAATCCCCATTGGGAAAAAAGAAATGAAACCACTTGAGCAAAGATAATGTGATGCGATAATAATTAAACCGCGAACCGGTGGACTTTTTAAAATTTCAAAAATATAGTCTGAAATCAAAAAAACCAGTTCGATTTTGGACCGATTTTCCGGTTAACCAAAAAACCGATCTTTTTTCTCACCCCTAGCGGCTCCCCGACGTTGGGATCAACATTTGTCGTTCGTATTAATGTGTGTCATTCGTATCGACGTGTATCATTCGTATTGACGTGTGTCGTTTGTATCGATGAATAACTAAATCGAAATTAATCATGACTAGCGGGTTGATATATTTCACGTATGCATCAATGAGTCGGGTATAATTTTGCAGAACCTTAGGAGATATTTGGTATGAGACAATCCATCTAGATTGTTGGCAATCTTGTCTTTAAATTACATGGACCCCACATATTACCTTGTTTGGGTGTCTCACTTGTGCAGGTAATGTGGGTTGCCTTGGTAATCCAGATTATCATCAAAGTGGTAATCGAGATTGCTCAAGGGGAAGGGTGTCTATATGGATTGTCTCTGAAGTGGTAATTTTGAAATATTTTTTAGGACAAAATTATCTTCCTTAAAACTTAGCTTTTTTACAAGTTCTTTGCCTCATCCTTTCCAAAAAGAAGACGTTCCATGACTTCTCCCATGATATAATATGATAATCTTTTTATTATATTATATTATATTATATTATATTATATTATATTATATTATATTATATTGTATTGTATTATATTATGTTATATTATATTGTATTGTATTATATTATGTTATATTATATTATATTGTATTATATTATGTTATATTATATTATATTGTATTATATTATATTATAATATATTTGTGAAAATGATATTTTCGACAAGTAGATCTCATTACTCGGTAATGTATTTGTTATACCAAACATGTCTATGTGAATTCCAGCAATATTATCATAACATTACTTGTGCATACTGCATACCAAACACTATATTCTACATTACCAGTAATCTTTTTAGTTACAATCTATCTGAAAGGTAATATGAATTGCCTGATAATCTAGATTATCTGGTAATTTAAAAGATAATGCACCAAACACCACCTTAGATCCGTTCGGGGATTGTATGTTCGTGTAAACGAAGAGGATGATCTTTTATACGACGTACAACCCTTGAATTATCCTGTGATGCCCAAAATTATAATAATAATATTTTATCCTCAAGTAGGAGACCGTAGGCTCGAGTTAGCGCAGACCAGCGAAAAGCTTCGGGATTAAATTCAGGTAAGCATTTAATATAGAAAAAAATTAGGAAAAATTTAATTGTCATATTTTTGTAATTTAGCATACTAGGATGATAGAGGGTCTCAAGTCAAGTCTAGTGGTTCAATCAGAACTCGAATCGGAGTTAGAACGAGTTAGATATGAACTTTTTAAGTAGAATAAATTAAGGAGGGGTAAATAGTCATTTGGGGCCCAACCAGACCCCATAAAAATAAACCTAGGGCGTGTGACTAGGGGTTTAGCTGCACGCCACCCGAGGTCTAGAGAGAGAGGGAGAGGGCGACACCAAGGGGAGAGAAGGAGCCGTCAGAGCCAGAACTCTACGAGTTCATCGGCGTCGATTGAAGGAATATCCTTAGCTTCTTCTTCCTTTCCGTTTTCTCCAATGAGGTGAGTGGATTTAGCCTCTTTTTTTTCTCTTTTCTTCATCCATGTTGCCGCCCCTATGTCATGGGCTTTTCGTCGATTTTTGGTGTGTTTTTCTCGTATCAGATTGGATATTCGGATTGAGGGTTTTCTCGTCGTCGTCGTGATTTCGTTGGATCGATTATTTGGCGATTTGGCCGCCCCTTCCATTGCTGTGCCACCCCTTTTCCTCCTTGAATTCTTGAGGAATTCTTTGGTTTTCTTGTTGGTTGTTAGGGATTCTTGATGCTTGTTTGGTATCTTGATGAAAGAAAGAAATTTTGATGGTTTAGGGTATCCCCCCCCCTTTATAGGTGGTTCATTAGGAACTTTGGGGTGGCCGGCCATGTTAGGAATAAATTTTAGGGTCCTAGATATATTTTCACACCTAGGGAATACACTCTAGGGTATGTTGAATTATTTTTGAAGTTATAAAAAATATAGAGACCTACAGTTAGGAAATTAAGGACCATAGGGACACCTAGAGACATTAGAACCCTAGGTTGACATTCCGATGAGTCGACCCTAAGAAACCCTAGGGGGCTGAACCCTCCTTGCCTTTAGGGCACTCGGGTGAGGGAGGTAGGCCGGCCCTAGGGTATACAGCTAGGATTGCGTAGGGTCGCTAAGTGGTGTTACCTTGTTCTAGGGTTATTTATGCTTTTCATTTTCCTTACTTACAAAGTTATGATGTATACTTTGGGTGTTATACTTGTTGAATGTATTTGGCCGGATTGGCATGTTCCTACGTTGTTGGATGTGTTATATCTCTTTATTTAAGATTTGTGAACATCATTATGATATATGCATATATGTGGTTGTGATGTATGACATGAGGATGTGGAGATTGAGGTATGTCCTTAACTTACCCTTATATATATATATATATATATATATATACGTGTGTGATGTGCTTGTTGCATTTCCCGATAGCCTCACTTGTGAGGGGAGGGTATGCCCCAAGGAGACAGCGTTGGCCTTATTCCGGAAGTCCGACTGGTGAGAGAAGATCATACCCCAAAGAGACAGTCCGGAGACTTGACCAATGAGGAGAACGTATGCCCCAAAGAGATGGATCGGAAGAGCCAGTGTTGGTGAGGGGACTGCATGCCCTAAAGAGACGACACTAAGCTGGGTGGTAGTTCGGCGGCCACACCGTCTACCTACCCTACGTGACTGTGAGAGACCGACGGGTCCAGTGAGCATTCATATGATTGTGCTATTGCATTTGATATTATTATCTGTTGGTGGATGCTTTTATCATGCGCATGGTAGTGGATAAGCATATGATATTATTTTGTCATTTACTATTTATATTATATGCCTACTTTTATTGATTATGCATGAAGTTGATATGGTGGAATGAGGACTGATCTACTCACTAAGTCCTAGTTGGACTTACCCCTCATCTTTGTTGTTTTTCAGCACCTTAGCTAGATCAAAGAGGTACCAGGGTGTAGTAGCGCGACTGGTGGCGGTAGGGCAACAGGTCTCGTGACATGTCGTGGTTGAGGGGGATACCTGAGTCATTTGTATTTTCTTTTGAGTTGTTGAGTCATGTAGACTCGGGTTATTTGTTTCCGCACTTTTCTTATTTATATGAGTCTTGGTTATTTAATTAAAGTTTCCTTAAAGTAACTTGGACATTTGATTTTTCATTGAGTCGTTGGTTTGGAATTTAATGTCTATTTTATCTCTTTTAAAATGTCATAGACTGTTCAGATTATTTATTGTGTCTGTGGTTTGAGTTGGGTTAGGCTTCGGGGTACGTGTCGTATCCTGGCCGATCATACCGGATTTGGGGTGTGACATGTCCAAAAATTGGACAATTTATTAGCATAGTTATTTGTATTGCACTTAATTTTTTTCTTTTAGTCGTTATTCATTTGTAAATTTTGGCTTGTCAATCTCACTTGTTCTCCGTTACATTCTATGGTGATATGCGTACTCAGAGAACTGTAGAGAGATGCTGCCGAAATTTAGAATGAATCGTGATAAAAAGAAATACTTAGTGCGATTTGAATAACATGAAACTTGAATGGAATGTGACCATATATCCCACCTAAAATTATTAATTGATCAAGATATTATCATCGATTGACAGAATCATATCAGGTGATCGAAGTTAGATGTACCGACTATTTGATCGTGGAGCTATAACGAATGAGTTTCAAGTATTAGTAACTTATTTTTTAAATTTATACTATTCAAATAAAAAATTCATTAGCGGTGATCAAATTCGATGTCCGTGCCGAAATTGCTTGAACATTTAGATCGGGAAACTGTCACATGCATCTATATACAAAAGGGTTCATACCAAGATATTATCTATGAAGTTGTCACGGGGAGTCATGTGAAGTCGGGACGTCGACGAGCAATCCCGTCATTCAAACTCATGGTGAATCTTCTAGTGTTGTTGTTTCTTCATCCAATCCACCTATGATACTTATAGTCTTGGCAGTCAATTTTATTTGAATGATAATATTGAGTTACTGAGACATCAATGCCAGATACTACAACAATCGATGTCATAGAAGAACAACCTGCGATAGAGATTGAATTACCGAATAAGGAGGCCACCAAAATTTATGAGTTATTGAAAGCTGTCGACAAACCTTTGTATGAGAATTATGATTAATACACTAGATTATCAGCAATGACACAACTCATAAACATCAAGTCTGATTGTAATATCAACTGGGTTGCGTTTGATCTACTTGCGAGCTTTATTCATCAAATATTACCTAAAGATAACAAGTTAGAGCCAACTTTTTATAAGACAAAAAAATTGATGAAAAAAAATTAGGATTTGGGTATGAAAAGATACATGTCTGCCCAAACAATTGCATTTTATATTATAAAAAAAAACACAGTTGGATAAATGCCCAGTATGTCAACATCCTCATTACAAGAAGAATACACCATTCCGACAGAAAAATATACCTTTTAAGGTGCTTCGGTATTTTCCACTAACGCAGAGGCTTCAACGATTAGGGTGCAACGATTTTAGCCGTCGATGAGGCGTATATTCCTAGTAGTGAGTTGTTTATTCGCATGAGTACCCATTAATTATTAGAAATTCGAAATCCTTGGCAATTGGCTTTGGGTGCATCTGATATAGCCAAGGATTCTCACTGAATCAAGTTAGGCATTTTCAACATTCATTATGTGATCACTACTAGTTTGTTTGCTTCACAGATTAAATAGGATACGATTGGCCGTAATAGTGTTTTTGCGACAGCTACTGGCGATCGCAGACTCTGGTCGCAAAGCAATCTCTCTGCTATCGCGAATTGAATATTTTGCAATGACTGAACCTTCGATCGCAATGATGTCGCTAGTTGCAAATGGCCTTCACAATTGCGGCCACAATTTTGCCATTGCAACACGCAAATCACAAAATCACATACTACTAGTATAAGATTTAATGAGTGTAATATCATAAGTTATAAATTATTCTAAAATGATAAAACAATAAATAATATTATAATTTATTATAACGCACAATAACATAATAAAGCTAGATATAAATTTTTTAGTTAAAATTTTAAAACTAAAATATTAAATTAAAAATATAACAAATATAATTTTTAGTTATATAATTAAATAGCATATTTTATAATTTAAAAATATAACAAATAGGTATAATATTGTGTAATTAATGAGAAAAATAAAAAATATTACCAGAAATAGACAAGGAATGACTTGAGGCAAGAAATAACTATTCCTGTATATAAAATAAAATCACAAAATAAAATAGCTATTCCTTATGTTTAAATTCCAACCAAATATGATAAAAGGACTAGCTATTTCATTCATCATCTATCCTGGCAACTAAATATGCCCTAAGATTCCAATTGATTAATTATTAAAAAGAAATTGTTATACTCAAATTTTTATTTTTATATTTCTAGTTCTTTTTGACAACTTTTGAAATTTTATTTGAGTTAATAGACTTACTTGTAAAACTTAATTATTGGAAGTTTTTTTTTGCAAAATTACTCAACCCTAGAGTTATATATAACTCCAACCTAGTTTATTTGATTTTTCACCAAAAGGAGGCATATGTCATTCTTGCTGGGGCAAGTAGAGGTGGTCCGTCAAGGAGGGGGGAGTTGTGGAAGATGTACGTAGGATTCTTCATTATTCTTTTTCCATAATTGATTATATAAATACTGAATACCATGGACTTGGGTGTGAAGATCGCGGTGATTAGAGTTATTATTTTTAGTTTTTGGCGTTGTTTAATCTCTATGTTTTCTCGTTGATTCGAGTTATGTTGTAGTGTTTTGAATAAAATTATGTGAAAAACATATGAATTTGTAGATGATTATTTTATTGAAATTTTGATGTCGATTTTAAAAAAATAGATTGTGTTTGGTCGTATATGCCGAAACATGATGGATGAAGGTTGGACGTTTTTTGACGAGATAAAGCATGGAATAGCAGTGCACTCTAGGCAGGCTGGTGGCACGCCCAGCTTGGTGTCCCGTGGAGTCTTCCTACCTATTTGATTTATTATCAAAATTTAAACATATAAAGTAGAGGTGGCAATGGGCCGGGCCCGGGCCGGTTCCGGGCCATGCTTAACCCGGCCTGAAGAATTTGGGTCGGGTCGGGCCCGGCTCACCTCCTGGGCACGCGGGCCGTGCCAGTCGAGCCGTGCTAGGCACGACTCGCGCACCGTGCTGGCCCGAGCACGATCGTAGGTCGACGCGCTCCAGGCCTGGTCTGGCCGCGCCAGACCTAGGTCAGGCCCGAGTCTGGCTCGGGTCGGACCGATTAAATTTTAAATAAAATATTTATTATTTAAAATTTCCTATGAATACTCTATCATCTTCTTCATTTTTTCTATCTGCATTATATTCTCCAACTCTTTCTCTCAACTCTCAACTCTCTTACTCTCAACAATCTAAGTTCATTTACAATTATGCTCAACAACTTTTTAATTTCATCAAGGATTCGAGATTGTTGTCAAATTTTTTTAATCTCTTAAATTTGTTTAATTGATTAGTATAATATTTATACTTTTTATATTTTTAATTTTTACTAATGGCGGATAGAGATTTTTCAAATTATACTCCACAAACTGGATCAAATATGTTAGAAGAAATATCTCCTACTACTCCTAACACTCCTACCACTCAACAAAACCAAAACACAGAGATAAGTCTATCTATTAATTTATGTCCATCAGGTAGAAAAAAAAGTATGGTATGAGAATATTTTGAGAAAATTATTGAAGCTGATGGCACCATAACAAAAGTCCAGTGCAAAAAAGTGTCAAAAAATTCTTTCAGCTTCAACAACAAGAGGAACTGATCATCTTTTACGTCATGTAAAGGGTCATGACAATAAGGTTGCACAAGCTCAACAAATTCGTAATTTATCTTCTTTTGGTTTAACAATTTTTTCGTATGATCATGATTTTCAACATCAAGAACTTGCAAAATTAATTGTTTAAAGTGAATCTCCTTTTAGTTTTGTTGATAAACCAAGATTTTCTACTTGGATTCAAAATACTTTACAACTAAAATATAAAAAAATTACTCGAAATACAATGAAAAGTGATATATAAAATTATTTTTTATATATAAACAAAATATAATAACTAGTTTTCAAAATAATAAATCAAAAATTTCTTTAACATTTGATGTTTGGTCTAATCAACGTACTACTAATTCTTACATTTGTGTTACTGCACATTGGATTGATGAAAATTTTATTTTGCAAAAAAGAATAATTAGTTTTAAAGTTTTTGAATATCCACACACTTCTATTGCCATTTTTTTTACTATTAGATTTGTAACATCTTTCTATAATATAAATGATAATTTTTTTTTGATTAGTTTTGATAATGCTAGTAATAATGATGTTGCTATTCCTCCCCATATACAATTATTTAAGCTAGTATTAGAAGGTGAATTATTTCATGTTCGTTGTGTTTGTCATGTTCTTAATTTATGTGTATAAAATGGTTTAAGACTAGTAAATATACATGTAGAAAAAATAAGAGATGTTATTAGATATATGCGTTCTTCAAAAGCAAGAACACAAGAATTAAACAAATTATGTCAATCTTTTAATAAACCATTTAAAAAATTTAATGGTGATGTTATTACTAGATGAAATTCAACATATCATATGCTTAGGTTTACTACAAAATATCAAGAGATCCTTACAATGTTTGACAATGAAAATATGCATGGTGATCCAATTAATGATAATGATTGGTTAATTAGTTGTTGGGCATATTACTCAAATTTTAAAACTTTTTAATAATGCTACCGAATAACTTTTCGGTATTTATTATCCTACATCTAATTTAACTCTTTCACGTATAGTTCATATTAGTGAAGTATTTTCTTCGCATAGACATCATCCTTTATTTGCACAAATTATTTCTTTAATAGAATCTAAATTTAAAAAGTATTGGTCAGATATACCTACTTTATTTTGTTTAGTAATATGTTTAGACCCTAGAATAAAAATTGATGGGTTAAATATATTGTTAGATGATTATTATAAGAATATGAAATTAGATAATGTTGAAGAAAAAAATATAAAATTTTGAATTTATTGATTTCTATATTTGTATTTTACGCTTCAAAATTTGGTGATACAATTACACATAAGACAACATCTTCTTCTTCTAGATTAAGAGATGATAGTGGAAATAGTATTAATTCTCAACTTGGTCGTAGGATAAAAAAAAACTAAATCTACTAATTTCAATAAATTAGCTTTTTTTCTAGATCATAATTATTCTGAAGAAATAGATGATAATGAGATTTTAGAATAGTGGAAAAAATAAGAAAATGTGTATCCTATTGTTTCCATCATGACACGTGATATACTAACTGTTCTTGTGTCTATAGTAGCTTTCGAGTCTTGTTTTAGTGTAGGAAATAGAATTCTCGACGAAAGAAGGAGCCGAATCAGTGCAGAAATGGTTGAAATGTGTATTTTCTTAAAAGACTGGTTGGATGCTGGAGATAGATTACAAGATAAGGGAGGACACGACACATCATCATCGGGAGAGGAGGAAGCTCAAACAAGCGAAGCTGGTGCTGCTGGTCCAAGTACAAGTTAAATCACCGGGGACTACGGATGATTAAAAATGTAAAAAGAACTATGTATATATGATCCTTCTATGGTTTAATCATTGGGGAGTATAAGTTTAGTTATAAAAGGTACGTAAATAACCTTTTAAGGTGCGATCCATTATAATATTATAAAAATTATTTTATCATTGGATGAATATTTTTGTATTAAAGATAAATAAAAATTTAATTGTAGTTTGATTTTTTAAGAATCTTTTTATTAATTTGTAATGTGTTACATATAAAAAAATATGTTAAAAAAATATATAATAAAACTTAGTACAATGGTTAAACTATCTCAGATAAAATTAGAAGTCCAAGTTCAAAACTCAACCCGTTATTAATTTTTAAAATTAAATTTTAAATCTTTAAAAATTTAAATTTAAATATTTAAATATTTTAATTAAATATTTAATTATTCGGGTTGGCCCGAGCCTGGCCTGAGCCTAGCCCGGCCCGAGTTGGGCCTGCCCGCAGCGCATTCGGGCTGTGCCAGGCACGGTCCATTGCCTCCTCTAATACAAAACATACACTCTAGACGTTTTTAATGAAAATACATTCGATGAATAATCATTTTACCCTCATTATTTGATTTCTTATCAATATTTAAGCATACAAATCCAATCATTAGGCTTGTTTATTAATAAAGAGTAAGTATTGAAAGAAATGATTAAATTAATAAGGCCAACTGTGGGTAACACAGTTGGTGGTAATTTATTGTATGTTGCCTAGAGATCTAGGGTTCGATCCATAGTATGGTCATCTATTGTAACTTTCTATCTTTGTTAAAAAAAATGATTAAATTAATAAGGAGTAAGTATTGTCTAGGAATGATTCTGTTTTGTGGCAACCGTAGGTATCACTTCAATATATATTGATAGAATTTTTTTCTCATTTTTAAAATAGAAAGACACAATTCTCATCAAAAATAGAAATCGCTGTTTATTTTTATAAATAAAAAATAAAGAATTTGTTCTCATATAATCAAATTATTAAATTTCTATTTAAACATGGAACGAAAAAGATAATATATATGATGAGTAGAAGGAGCCTTTCCCTTAGCTTGATAAAGCATGGAATAGCAGTGCACTCTAGGCAGGCCGGTGGCACACCCAGCTTGGTGTAGGTTGGGCGGTGCACCCGGCCTAATGTAGGCTGGTGCGGGGCTGCAGAGCCACCGCGGCCAGGCCACATTGCTTTTATGTGCCTAGGCCGCGACACTTGTATGCGGTCAAGCTACAATGCTTGTTTGTGGCTTGATCGGATGCTTGTTTGCGGCCAGCCACCACCTCATGGGGCGGCCGTGAACTACGTTGAGGCCCCATGTCGACTAGATTCGACGGGGATTGGGGGGATGTGGTGGTGGCGCTGCCTCTAAAGGTAGAAGGAGAAGGGTATTATTAGGGGTTGTTTCGAATATATCAAGTTTTCAATATAATATTAGTGTTTTAATTATATATATATATATAAAAAAGTTATTCTTTATTCTTTTAATTATTCTTTTTTGTGTGCTTCAGATTAACGAATATTGGCATATAATATAGGGTGAATGTGCAAATTTGTCCATTTACTATTGAAAAATTAGTAATGTTCTTCCTACTTCATTTGGGTGTAATATTACCTCTCAACTTATCAAACTGGTGCAATGCTATCCATTAACTTGCCAAATTAGTGCAATGTTATTTCTCAACTTATCAAATTGGAACAATCTTTTCCTCATGTTAATCCTCGACCCGTTATATATAATTAATCAGTTTCAATCATTTGAACACATAGCATCTCAGACATAAAATATTGATACTTCACACCTTACGTGATATATTTAAATAATAAAAATATTTAAATTAAACTTTAAACTCATATTAAATAATACTATAATCGAGCAATATTGTATCCACGTGTTAGAAATACTTAAACTAATCCTTAAGCTCATCGATTCCAACAAATTAGTTCGATCATGGAGTGGAAGGTCACGGATCTTTTTCCCTTTAAATTAAGCTCAACGTTGCAAAAGTGTGACAAATTAAGACTAGAATGCAAAGAGCTCAACTCGCTGATGACATGACCACAAAGCATCATTTCTCATCTCTTTAAAGTTTAAACCTGCATGCCACTATGAGTGAAGACCGGCCGGGTTATCTCTTTTGAAGAGGAAAATTAAAGGTAAAAGCAACAAGTAGAAGTATATATGCCGGATTCCACCCCACTAGCTAATCAATATTCTTTCCATAGTCCATAAGTTAATTTGACAAGTACGTAGCTCTCTTGTGGAGACACAACAAAGTAATCAGCTCAGATTTTTCATATATAATAAGTGGGCGAGGACTCTTTTACATAATGATTGATAGTAATACTTAATTTTTGATAATATTGAAGATAAAATCTTTTATTCAAATTGAATTTTTTTTTATTGAAAATATACTAATTAAGAGGACATCATTCCATTCTATACGGAATTTAAAAAAATCCAAATACGACGAGACTGATTATATTAAGAGATAATTAAAAATGCAAGCCTTTGATGCAAAATTAAACAAAATTGAATTGATTTCATTAATTCCTTGGTAAATTAATATTTAGAAGTTTGGAAGTAGACGTCAATTTAGAACTTTACGGATCTTATGTTTCTTCCCTTTTAAAACAAATTTAAAATGTGACCGACTTTATATATGTAGATGAACTGTGTACGTCCGATCACATGCGATACTAATTAAAGAAAGTTTATCAATTTGATTTTTTTATTGGAATGATCTAGTGTATGCTTAATTCCCTCGTGATTGCTGCTTTTACAAAGTGTTATGCCTTGAATATTTTTGGACCTCCTTGTAAATATATTTCTTAGAGGGGGTGGGTTGCAAAAATGCAAATCCTATATAAATGAGCCCTAAACCTCTCTAATCTTCTCTTTTCTCTCTCGGTTCCTGTAGCAGTAGAGGGCGTCGGAAGATTGGAGGCGTCGGCGACGAGAAGACTCCGGTGAACCGGAGTTCGGAGGAGATTCCGGTAGGATTCTTATACCCTTCTTGTTATTCTCGTCTAGGGTAATCAGCGTGTTGGATGAGATTCCGGGGTTTATTCTTGTCGTCGATTTGGATTTCCGCAATGTTGCGAGATTTGATGCGATCATGTATTGTTGTCGATCCGGCGTTCTGCATTTTGAGATCTCGTGCGATTTGTGCGATTTGAGCAATTGTGCTCCGTATCCTTTGTTCGTGTTTCTTGTCGTCGGATCTTCGAATCATCGGCGTGTTGGTCGTTGTCTTCTTGAATTGGTTGTCATTGCCTCCGTCGGGCGAACTGCTCGCAGTCCGAGCAGCCGACGAATGGAGGATTGGAGTTGGAGATTTGATCGGCTGAAGATGGTCAGGTCACGCTCGGTTGAGCGTTAGTGGTGCGATTGACGATCGCACGGCGCAGCTGGTCATCGGGTGCAATGCTGCCGGCAGGTGCATCTCTGTTGACGACGACGACTGTTGCCGTCGGGTGTGTCGCCGTCGACGGACGCGACCGTCGCCGCCAGGTGCAATGCCGCGAGTCGCCACGGTGACATCGCGCGAGGGCGCAGCGTCGCGCAGGAAAGGGGCGCGATCGCCCCCGATCTGGACCGCCGTCCTTGGTTTTCGTCGTTGCCGGTTCGCAGAGCGGCGGCGAAGTTGAGGGCGCCGGCGTCAGGCTCCTCCGGCGACCCGATCGGCCGAGAGGGTCGGGGGTGGCGGCTGGTAGGGACGGCGTCGGGGTGGATGTGGCGCGGATGAAGAGGCGTCGGGTTGAGGCGGCTGATTTGGGGGGAAGGCGGAAGATGAAAGGTATTGGGTTTATGTCGGTGCTAAGATCTTGGTAGCAGTGGTATAGGTAATATATCAGCGTTTTTATGAGTGATATTAGTTGGTTTTTACTATAGGTATATAACACCGTTATATTTGAATAGTTACTGCTGTGAATGTTATGATAGGTGAGGGTATGATATTTAGGTTCGTAGCACTGTTACGATCATTCGTAACAGTATCCTATTTAAGTTGATATTTTGAGTTAATTGTTGATACTTAAATAATTAATTTGAGGCTTTATAGTGGGTCAAAATGATCATATCACATATGAAATTAGACCTACTCGTCGCCCCGAATCCATTAGTGGAGTCTGTTTTGTCGTTTGGCTTTCGGATGTTGCAAACAGTATGCTTTTATTGCCTCGTTTTGCGGGTCGGGTCGGATAATATTATTTTATCGGTTTTCATGGTTTTTACCCGAGTTTTTCTGTTGTTGTAGTTGTTGTCAAGGTGAATCTCATCCTAGATCGGTTGTTACCCTATGTCGAAATATATCTTGTTGTTCTATTCCGTTGAAAATTGATATCTACTGTTGTTGAAACTCTTTATGCATATTTTGTTAATACATGTTGCCAGCATGATGTTGTTATATGCATATTATTTGAGGATGCTAGTTAGACGTTGCATGTCTTATGCTGTTGTTTATTTACTTAATGCATACATGATGACATGACTACTAGCATTATATTGGTTGAGTTGTAGTAGTGTAATTGTTGACATGATGCATAGTTGACCTACTATTGGGCGATAGCCCTGAACACGTTGATATATTGCCCGGGTTGTAGGGCAAGTGACACCGGTGATCACCTATTTATCACACGGGTTGTGTGATCAGCGTCGAGGTGTTAGACGTCGGCGGACTATCAGGTTGGATAGTCGCATCTCTAGCTGGAGCGGGCTTGAGGTGCCACTCTCGAGGTGCGAGAGTGCGGGGGAAACCCAATGTCCACTACGCTCTTGATTGGGTTTATGGCGCATACTCATATAGTTGATAGTTGACATAGTCGATTGGTTTAGGTGCATCGAGTAGATGGTTGAATCATATCTTCCGTTGTACGCATGGCATCATAGCATCTTGTTGAAATCCTACTCAGCCTTCTGCTGATGTTGTTGTTTTTGCCTCAGATCCTCAGGTATGACGGCTTTATCTCCTGGGGTAGCTAGAGTTTTGGAGGAGGAGGAGACGTATTCCGCACGGCATTTAGTTCCCTAGTTTATTAGTTGAACTATGCACTTTTTAGTTGGACTCTAGAGTTTATTGTTCACTTTGGACTGTTGAACTTTTATTATTATCATGTTGGACTTTCGATTTGAAATCTGATTGTAAATTTAAATTCTGTCCATATATTGTTGGTTATTCTGTTGCTAGTTGCGCTTCTCCTAGGTGAGGTCCCTTATATAGGGATAAACCTAGGCGGGGCGTAACACAAAGAGATGCCATTCTTTTTCAAGATAACATGTGCTAAAAGGAAGTAAAAAAAAATGCAAAAGTCCAATAGAGAGAATTCAACATGAAATTAATATGCTGTTTTTCTTTAACTAATATTTAAAGAAACAAAATGTGGAATTTGCCCATTGAAATGAGCATATATATGTGGCTCCTACTATACACAATTAACATAGGGTATTAAATTAATCAGAACATAATTAAAGCATGCATGCATCATGGGGAATCAATTCATCCTCCCTATTTATATATCCCCCTCTTCTTCTTCTTCTTTTAGATCCATCAATATATCCTTTGTTGTCAAGTCTGCACATAATGGATCCTATCAGCATAGAGAAGTTTCAAGCCATGAAGAGGTACAGATTAAGAAGGAGACGTCTCTTCTTTCCAAGCCTCCTCCATTATAGCTTGGCAACACTAGCAGGATCGGTAACTCTTCTTGGCTTGTTCCTCTCGAGCCCCCTTTGGCTCCCCAACCTGATCGGCCTCTCCTTCCTTGCACCTCTCCCCAACTTGGTTGCCGTCGTGTCGGCGCCCAAGTGCCTGTTCTTAGTGGGCAACGTCATCGTCCTCCTCCTCGTCGGCGAGTCGAAGCTCTTGAGGACGTCGTCTGGGCCGGCTTCGGACATCTATGATGAGTACATGATGAACAGAAAGGGGAAGAATCTTGAACAGCAAGCGGAGAGCAGAAGCGAGAAGGGAAGGAGAATGGCGGAGGATGAGAGGGATGAATTAGACTACTTGGATGGAGAGGAAGACGAGTGGTTGTGCGAAGTAGACAAGAGAGCAGAAGACTTCATTGCAAGAGTTAATTGGCAAAGAAAGCTGGAAGCAAGAAGGCTGCTGCTCTCTTATGGCTAATTAATATATATATATGCAGGAATTAGATTTACATATCCATGTCTAGTGATCAGCAAAAGCTTAATTAATTAATTGGGCTCATTGTGACGGATTTTTGCCGTTGTACATACGTTTGCTAAGCAATAAATTAGATCAGAAATAAATATTTTTTTTTATAAAATGTCCAGGAACAAGGGTCACCCCCTATTCAGTTAGAGGGTAAAGAGAGCACAGGGTCACCGACCACACTACACTCGCCTCTAAACTGAACATGGGTATATTCGCCCCGGATCAAAGTTTCTTTATTTGAATTAACATCAAACATTACATTCCCAGTCCTAGACTGAATTGTGTTACAAATATAAACTCTATCACTCTTTACAATTTTATTTACAATACTCTCTTCTTCTACAACTAGCTTCATCTGATTCCTACATCTCCTTTCTAACCTTTCCTTCAAAACTGCATTTTCATGCATAACTGGTCTTTGATTCTCAATATCATCTTTTGCTATAATATGAGCTTCTGTATTCATTTCTCTCCTGATATGAATCCAATAAGTAACAATCACCAATTCAGCCAATTCCCTGATTTCAGAAATCAAAGTTGACAGCTTCCAAGGGCTGCAGAATTCATTTCTCAGAACTTTTATCAACCTTAGGCAATCTGACTTAACTCTTACTTTTTTCAAATCTTTCTTTCTTAACTTATCTAATCCAAACCAAATTGCCTTAGCCTCCGCAAACAAAGAGCTATCAGCTATTTCAATACTTTTCCCCTCCCATGTTACTTTACCATTCCTGTCTTTGATCACTACACCACACCCAGCTTAATTGTTCTTTCCCTTTCCAGGCAGCATCACTTAATAATTCCCATTGCCAATCATCTTTCTCAATTACTTCCTCCTTTCCTTGCTCATTTCTTCCTTGATCAGAAATAAATATTGATTGAGCACTTGAGATTGTGCAAATTATAGTTAATTACTTAATTTGGGCACCAGCTATCGAGGAGGCTACCACAGGTCTTATTTATTCAAGTTTTTTTCTAAATCATAATATGAAATCTTAAATTTTTTTTAAATCGAATATAATATTTGAAAAATTTAAAATCAAAAACAAATTAAAAAAATATTTAAAATAATCATTTTGATTATGAAAATGCATTCTAAAATCTTCAAAAAATTATAAAAATTCTAAATTAACGAATAACTTTTTTAATGATTTTTTAAAAAAAATTTAAGGATTCATTTTCATGATCAAATGACCACTTTAATTTATTTTTTTTGAGATTTTACGATGCATTTTCATATTTAAAATGACAACTTTAAATAATTTTAGTGCAAGAATATTTAGGGTATTTCTGAATTTGATTTTGATTTTGAAAATTTTAGAGATTATATTCAATTTTAAAAAACTTTGAGATATCATATTCAGGTCAAGAGAAATTGTTGTTATTTATTTTGAATAAACTAATAGCCAAAAATAATTGATAACATATCATTTATTACTCCCCAAAGCATATGTGTTTGACATCATTATTATATAATAAAAGTAATAAAGTCTGGGATAAAAAAAGAAAGTTTTTTTTTTTCTGCTCATTTTTGGTTGATTCCCACTCATTTATTAGGGGTGATCGGGTCCGGGTATCCTGTATTTTTTATGATACCCAGACCCTATCTTGTATAAGACCATTTTCTAAGTTTTGAAATCGGACCCTACCCTGTTGGAACCTGGACCAGACCCTGCTCGGAACCACATGTTCCGGTTCTGAGTACCCTGTTGGAATCTGTTCATATACAAGTTCCAGGGTACAGGTTCCGGGTACCCTATTGGAATATGTTCTAGAACCTGTAAATGAACAGGTTCTAGAGTATCAGTTCTAGGTACGCATCGGCTCCGATTCCGATTTTGGGTACCCGATGTGTTCGATCCGGAACCGGAATCGGTTTTAACCGGTTCCTAAATTTTTATCTCGAATCATATCCGAATTTAATTTGGGTCTACTTGGAACCTAACCAATCGGGTCGATTCCAATCGGTTCTGCGTCTACCCGGTACCCATGCATACCCCTAATATTAATGAGAAAATATTGTTTTTTATCGCTCATTTTGGGGCTATTCCTGTTCATTTTATTTTATGGACATTTACGTAATGTTCATTCACAAAAAATTCTTTAATGGATTTTTTTGTGTGATTTTTTGGGATTTTATGGTACATTTTCAAAATTATTTTTAATTTGGGATTCGAAATATTCAAAACTCTAATATTATTGAGATTTTCGGGCCAATAGTTTTAAACTTAGTATCCAAAAATTTCAAAACTCTAATAAAAGTAACAAAATCTGTGGGTACGTAAAAAGGAATGTTATTTCCAAATCATTTTGGGGCTATTTTGCGCTCATTTTATGGATATTTTTGTAAAATCATGTAACAAAAAAATAAGATCCCGCACATTTAATGAAAACTGTATAACTTCCCACTAATTTAATGAATTTTTTTAAAAAAAATATTCTTGGCAAATCACGTTCGAACTTGATTAGTACGTACACATAATTTAATTATTTAAAATTATTTTTCGGTAAAAAGAAACTATTATATTATTCTCATTCATTATTTCGTCTAAAATTTATTTTCTTTTTTATTAAATTAAAAATATTTTTTTTAAATCGAAATTTAAAAAATGATTTTTAATTTACAAATCAAAATTTTCAAAAATAATATTTTCGAGATTTTCGGACCATATTTTTTTAGACCCCTAAAATTTATATTTTTTATAATAAATATATTTCATATTTTCCAGAATTATTTATTATTTATTTTTTTAAAAAAAGTTTGTACCGTGTTACACACTTTGTGCAAAATGAAATATTTTTTTCCACTCATTTTAGGACTATTTCCCGCTCATTCCATGAATATTTTTATAAAATTCAACAAAAAAAATATGAGATATTGTTCATGTAGGATATGTTTGTGTAGTTATCCTGCACATTTAATGAATTTAAAAAATATATATTTTTGACAAATCACGTTGTAACTTGATTAGTACGAATAATTTAATAATTTTAAATTAATATTTTTTGTAATGTTTTGGGGCTATTCTTGCTTATTTCACGTACATTTTTATAAAATCATTTTATGGATATTTATGTAATGTTCATTCATCAAAATTCTTTAATGATTTTTTTTTATAAATAATGTTTTTTTTTGATGTTTTATGATTTTAGGATACGTTTTCAAAATTATTTTTAATTTAGAATTTAAAATTTCTTGAACATTTTTATAAAATTCAACAAAAAATATGAGATCCCGCCCATTTAGGATATACTTGTGTAGTTTTTTTGCCCATTTAATGAATTTAAAAAAAAATTAATTCTTGGCAAATCAAGTTGTAATTTAATTAATACACATATGCATTTTTTTGTGTGATTTATTTGAAAATTTTACGATACATTTTTAAAATTGTTTTTAATTAATATTTGTGGAGATTTTCGGGCCAAAATTAGTTAAGTTTATCTAATTTGATTATAGTTTAATATAATTGCTGAATTTGATGTAGTATCCATCTAATCAAATTTCAAATTTATTTATTATAAATTAATCAATTTTTTGGAAAATTTACTAATAACGAAATTAATTTAATTTGATAAACCAATTTGATAAAATTAATTACCTATATAAGTTAATCAAATTGAATAAGTAAATCAGTTTGATATGTCAACTTAACTTAATTAAATGTCAACTATTTTTATATGCTAATGTAAATTAAATTTCAATCGTTCGTATTAAAATCATAATAAAGTCTACATGGAAGGTAAATTTTCCGCTCTTTTTGTGACTATTTCTCGCTCATTTTATGAATATTTTTACAAAATCCTCTAACAAAAAATATAATATGTGTAATTTTTTTCTCATTTAATAAATTTTAAAAAGTTTTATTCTAGGCAAATCATGTTATAACTTGATGAGTACACATACTTTAATACATTTTAAATTATTATCTTTTGTAAAAATAAATTGTTATAATATTCACATTATTTTTTTTCGCATTAAATTTCTCTTTTTCCTATTTAAGTAAAAAACATAATTTTATTTAACCGAAATTTTTAAAATGCTTTTTAATTTAGGATCCAAAAATTTCAAAACTAATATTTTCGAGATTTTCGGGCTAAATTTTCTTACACCCCTAAAATTTATTTATATTATAAAAAATATATTTCATAATTTTTAAAATTATTTTTTTGAATTTTCTGCGGAGGTTGTTTGGAATATCACCTAGAGTATTTATGTGATGATATTCTTCATAGGCAGAGACGATTGTGTTGTTTTGATGACAATGTTCTATAAATTTTTCTTTATTTTAAATATCAAGTTTTAATCGATGATAACTATTGAAATGATTTTACTCATAATCTGAATACAAGATTGGAGTTAAGTGAAGATGAGTTCAAAAACTTTGCTCTTGCAGAGATGAGAATATATTAAGGAGTTACAACAGGAGTTTGACTGATTTTTCCGAAATGTCATTTCTAAATATCACATTCTTTCCTCAATGCAGAAATAGAGTTATTCGGGATGAGCTTAACTATGATAAACGATCATTAGCTGCAAAACATGCCCAACTTCCGTTTAATCTTACCGTTGAACAAAAAAATATATACGATAAGATCATGCTTAGAATCGCTAAAAATCGTGGAGGATTCTTCTTTCTATATGGATTTGGTGGCACTAAAAAAATATTCATTTGGAGAACTCTTTCGGCAACTCTGAGATCAAATTGTGAAATTGTTCTAACGGTTGCTTCGAGTGGAATAGTGGCTTTGCTCATTCCAGGTGGGAGAAAGACATATTCAAGATTTGCATATTTGCAATTCCCATAAATGTTGACGATGTCTCCACTTGTAATATTAATCAAGGTAATCCATGGCTGACTTGATAATGAAAGTGAAACGTATTATATAGGATGGAACTCCAATGATGAAGAAACATTATTTTGAAGCTGTTGATCGAACCTTCAGGGCTATTATCAGATTCTTAATTCCAACAAGCTTTGAGCAACCTTTTGAAGGAAAAGTAGTAGTTTTAAGAGGGTGATTTCAAACAGATTCTGCCTGTTGTACCCAAAGGGTCCAAATAAGATATTGTGCATGCTACCATTAATTCATCTTATTTGTGGAGATACTGTGTGAGGTGCTAACATTAACAAGACATATGAGGTTGCACTCAAGAAATTCACCGTATGAAATTCAAGAACTGAAAGATTTCTGCAATTGGGTATTAAGCATTGGAAATGGGGCCCTTGGTGATGCTAATGATGGGGATGTCAACATAAAGATTTTTGATGATTTGTTCATAGAAGAAACTGGTGATCCACTTGCTGCAATTGTGAATGTCATTTATCTATCATTTTTTAACAACATGAGTGATCTCAATTACTTGCAGGCGTGCAACACATGGCTATCTTAGTACCTATCAACGAAATTGTAATACCTCACTTTAGTCCCACATAGGGAGAATATTGGATGTTGTGTTGATTTATAAGGCTTGATGGGTGTGGTGTGTTGCCATCAACTTCAGCTTAAGCATTTTAATTAGGCCAATAGGTTGGCCTATGAAGTTGATGGATCAGTTATCCCATCGAGCAAGTTGTAACAAATAATATCATAGCAGGACCTAGTCCTAGGCATGCCGATGAAACCTATGTGAGAAAGAGCTATCCAGGTGATGGAGTGGAGCCACTACTAGGCTAGGCCTCATATGTCGCCGACTTGAGTGTGATTTTGAACTGTGTTAGACTCGAGTTGGATCTTGACGATGATGTTAAGATATAAGTTGGGGAGATTGTAATACCTTATTTTAGTCTTACATAGGGAGAATATTAGATGTGGTGTTGGTTTATAAAGCTTGATGGTGTGCTACCATCAATTTTAGCTTAAACATTTTAATTAGGCCAATATGTTGGCCTATGAAGTTGATGGATCAGTTATTTCATTAAGCGGGTTATAACATAAATAGTTCAAAAAGTGAATAATTTTATGATATCTTTGGGTCATGGCGAAATGAAGATTTAGCTCAGCTTTGATAGCCCTGTTCATCGGATGATGGCTGTGATTGAATTAATGACATTCATACGCTTGAATTTTTGAACACCATTTCATATTTTGGCCTTCCAAATTGTGAATTAAAGCTCAAAGTTGATGTTTATGTCTTGCTTTTGAGAAACATAGATCAATCTTGAGGTCTATGCAATGAGACTTGACTTGACTTGAGACAATCCGAATGGATCAATATGTGTTGAAAGAAAAAATAATATCAAGAACTAATATAGGAGATAAGATTTTTATTCCAAGACTAATATTGATGCCATCAGATATAATTAAAAGTTCATTTTAGAAGTTATTTTCATTTTTTTATAGATATTTGTTATAATAAAATCGTCCATAGTATATTTTATCTTTAGTTATATTTTAATTTTTTAAAAATATTAATTTTTCTTTTGTAAATGATTTAATACCTAATATGTTGATATATAATTCGATATTATTAATACAAAAAATCATTTAAAATATTTTTTTTTTTTATTTTTTAAAATTTATTACATCCCAAAATATATTTTTCATAACTTATTATATTTCTAAATTTTTACATATACAATAAATGATGATATCTAATTCAATATTATTTTAGTATATATAATTTCCATTCAAAAAAATAGATACCTTGCTTTTACTTTATAATTAAATTTATAAATGCATACAACTAATTAATTTATCTTTATTTAAATAATTTTTATAGTATAATTAGGCCGAGCTACGCACGGAAGTCATACTAATATCTACTAATAGCTTAGTTGTTTGTACCTATTAAAATTTTTTATGAAGACCTGAATAAGTGTGAACCAAATTTTATTAAGAATGAATGCTCTTTATTAAAATTGAATCTAAAATTCTTAAATTTACTTTTTTTTGTAATGATATAGATATATTTTTTCACTTTAAGTTAGTCTTAATAATTGCGGAGTTCTATAGTTGCACTCAATTATTACCCTACATTGTAGTACCAGCCCGGCGAAAACTATCGAATTGGGTTGGGTTTAGGTTGGTCCAGATCCCTATTCTAGCCCCAAGCTATGGAATTGGGTTGGGTTTCGGTTGGTCCAAACTCCTATTCCAGCCCCAAACCACAACTTGTGCTGCTACCGTCTGAAGAAATCTAACGCCCTTTCAATTCATTCATTTATTGCAGCGCATGGTCATCTCGGGGCTCTCTATTTCGTCGCTTTGCTCTAGAAGCAAATCCGGCAAATTGGATCTAACAATCCCCTAATTTCTTGAGATCGAACCGTGGACGCCAATAACACGAGGTAAAGTTCCCTTTCAATTGCTCCATCGGGGCCGCTGGCGTCGATCTGATCTTTCACTTCCTCTATGTAACCCTAAGTATGTGCTCAAAGCTTCCGCCTTTGGCTTCGTCTTCCGGTCATAGGATTATGATGTAATTTGGACGCGGAGAAAAATTTGGTTTTTAATAGTTGTTTCTCTTTCTACTACTACTTTGATCTGCTTTTCATTCATTTAAATTGGGATGTAGTTGCAGGTTTGTCAAGTTTTGATTGTTTTCAGTCTTTAATTTGATTGGAATTAAATAGTGTTTTTAGCGGTTTTCTGAACTGTTGGTCTGTTTGTTCTTAAGTTTTGCACTGAATTGCGATCTTATCATTCAGGTTCGAAAAAAAACTTATTCTTTTGTGCTAGACTGGTTTTTGCTTAATTTTTTTTCCTCCTTGCATCAATCATTGTCTGGAAGGTAAGGTTAGGTGCTACAATTATCGGAGATTTAAATTGTTGATTAGTGTGAACTCATCTATATTTACACTATTATGTATATTATGAAATGTTTTTTACAGTAATAAAAATATCTTTTTCTCTATTACTGCTCAAGATTAGTTTAAAAGTTATGTGCTTTGAAGACACACACACACACATAGATATATATATTATAATTCTGGATTGAACTAATCAACCATCCGGTTATTCTTGTCTGCAGATGTGGTCCTTCTTTGTGAAATTTGTACTCTTTTCTATGATGGCTATTCTAATCCATCTGCATCCAGCTATTGGGATTAGATTTGTGATAGATAGGGAAGAATGTTTTTCTCATTCAGTGCCATATGAAGGAGATACTGTTCATGCTTCCTTTGTCGTGATCAAGGCAGACACTCCATGGCATTATAGTGATGCAGGTGTTGATCTTGTGGTATGTTTCAGTTTCTTTGGATTTTTGTTAGCTTGATTTAATCTTACAACTAATTATTTAAATATTTCTTGATAAAGCTTATTTTGTAGCTAATATTGATTCAATTAGAGTGCCATATGAGTCTTTTCTATTTTAACTACTATTTCATGAGACTTTTCATTTTGTATCAAAGTAATCATTTAAGAAAAGTTTTGTTATTGAGGAGGGTTGAAGCCAAAATTTCAGATAGCTTGTTAAGATTGAAATATATTGGTTGTTTAAATAATTTAATTTTAATAGCCACGTACTTTTATCGTCCAAGGTTTAAAATCTTATAATGGCACTGATGAAAATGTGAGATTGAGATGAATGTACATATCTTCACAAGGGTTTTGAGGGATTTTTATAGGCTTCAAACCCCTCCAAAATGGGCTCCAACTACTAAAATTGCCATTTTTTAACCGTTGAAGAATAATAAAAGAGTTTACCCAATGGCTAGAAAAATGTATCGGATGGTACAAGCTCTGGACTATACTGGTCCGGTACATATGATACAAAGGCTGTACGACCCAGTATGCTTGGTACGGATGCTATTTTATATATTCTGTTCGATACCGATATCAATTTATTGAAAAACTGATAAATACTGATCCTACTAGATGGTACAGCTCTGTGTTTAAAACCATTGTGTCATCTGGAATGTGTGAATTGATGTTGAATGGAAATAGGTTTATAACATTTTGGAATTTGTTTATTTTCAATAGTTTGTACCTAACTCAGGTTTGCATGATGAAATTCTCTGCTGTATGTGTTTATAACTTCGTATTCTATCTAATTAGTTGAAAACATACAGTTTCACACTTTGGAATTGATTGAGTGGATTGGGGAAAGGCTTATGATTTCTCTATCAAATCTATTGGAAAAAGTGATATAAGAGAAATTGCTCCCATTGTTCGTTCCTAGAGTTTGATGAGTTGAGATGCATCTGTAAATCATAAGATGATATACTTGTAAACTGGAAATATTCCTTGTGACCGGTGCAGTGTCCTCGATATTAATGATATAGTTGACTTGGAAAAATTGCAATGTGATTTTAGTAGCTATCTTCTTGATCTTCTGGTTTTTTTATGTAGTCATCTCAATATTTATATACGGCCTAGATCAATCCCTACTTTCTTGTTGCTGAAGCATACTTTTTAACACCTTGAGCAATGACTTAATATCAATCTTTATGGATCTAGATGGTATACTAAATTGCTACACGATTGAATCAATTATTTGGTTTCAATTTCTTGTTCATTTTCATCTATGTAATTTATGACTCATTGTTTTTTGTTCTTTTAATATTCATATCAGTCATCATAAATTTATAATGGAAAAGCAATCATGAGTCATAGGTCATATATTTAAGTATGGTATTAAGATTAAGCAGGCATTCTACTTATTGTGCCTATGTAGATCTACACATGATATCTTGATGGCTATATTCTGCATAGTGGTATTTGTTTTAGTGCTGCTATGTAGATTCATCCTATGCCTGTATACTGTATAGATGTAAGCTATTGTGATGTTGTGGATTCATACTTGATCTATCACAAAACTTAAACTTAAATCCCTTTATAGTTACACTAAGTTGTTTACTAGCGGTGCCAACAACTTGAGTTCTCCTTAATCAAAAGCTCTTTTTTTTTTTTCCCTTTTATAAAGATTAAGATTAAAACAGGCAAAATCGACAGGATGCGTGTTCCTAAAATTTTGGTTGTCCACTTAGGATGATCAGTGCTGGGTCCTATGCAAGGTGACATAGAAAAGGATAGAAAACCCATTGAATAGTTAGTTTTATCATTTAAAAATTCTGAAGGATAATTTTTAATGAACATAGTATGCTAAATGTGGAAAAGAGCTTTAGTTAAAATGGATGATGCAAGAAGAGTGTGAATATATTGTTGGAAGCTTTTAATGTGGCCAGTCATGAAAGTCGCAAAGGAAATAAAGAGAGTAGCCGAGTAGGTCATGTATTTTTTTCATTTATTCAACATGCCAACATTTATGGTCAGAAACATTATTATTTAGATCTGACAGTCTAGGAGCCACTACTGAGTTGTGAATAAATTGAGTGGTGAGAACTATCACCTTTGATGACAGGTTGGTGTAGTTTGCTAGGTAATTATAAGTGTTTCTATTAGCTATCACCTAATCTCTCTCTCATTCAAATTTTAACACACTGCCTACTGGGCCTTTAGGATCTTCAGTATTATTTTCGATATTTTTGTAGAGGATAACTATGACCTTTTGTTAATATGGTAGCTTAACAAAATTTTCTTTCTAACTTCTGTTATTTGGTCGGGTTGCATGCTTTGATTTTGTCAATCAGCTTAGAAGCCTTATATATATTTCAACATAGAACTTCTGTTAATTTGTAAGGAAAAGAAACATGAACAAAAAAAATAGTTGTTCAGTGATATATTAAAATTCCGTAGGTTTATCTTATCAAATTCAATGCTTTCAGATGGTTTTGATCTTTGGTATATTGTAAGAAGGATTATGGATCTAATTAAACCCACCAACTTAGTTTAACCTTTTCAAATTTAGTCAGGTTTTTTGTTTAGTTTCTATGTAGCCCATGCAGATTATCATGGTTGGTTTGATATCTGGATATAGTGTTCAAATTTTTTTTGTTTTGAAATATATGAATGAACAAAATTGATTGAAAGTATATGACAACTGAATAACTGAAAGGTAGAAGGAAGACTGTAGGTTAGATGTCTTGATGATCTCGTTTTCTGTTGTGGACGGTTGAGTGGTTACATCTCTTCCAACACTGAAGTCAAGATTCCTAGGTGACTAAGACCTGCCACTGTAATTGGGCCCATTCACCTGTTCATCTTATCAACCCAAGATTCCTGAAGTTGGCCCTATCGTAAAGAAGTGTAATATCAGGCTTTGACAATACCAAATAACATGGAGATACCATTCTTGTGTTCTGTCTCTTGTCTTTGGCCTTGTCCTGCCTAAATCTTATCTTAGGTTTTTCTCAACTTTTTATTATACCATACGTCGAACTTCTGAAACTTCCTAGTCCCTTCAGTACTAGACATCCTGTCCTGTCACAGAGCCACAATCATGTAAATTCACTAATTTTTGGATGATTTTGCATCATGATGGAGCAACAACTCACAAGTCGCAACAATAGTTTTTCTCTACAATAAACTTTTCTGTGTTGGCAACACTTGGAGGCTACAGAAAGTGCACGATAATAAATAGTCAATTCAATGTAAATTTGCACCCGTGATGATTTTACACTATTTTCAACAAAGAAATGCCTCACACTTGGTTATCCGGAAAATAAATGTGCTTTTTCCCAAACTGGACCCCACATTTGCAGCAAACTGGTTCTAGGAACACTTTCTCTTTTGCTCAATATTTATCTATGCTTCTATTTCCATATGAGTATTGAATTCTGACTAATGGTACTCAAGGATGACTATGTTCAAGGGCTTTGTTTTATTTGCTTCCTTTATTAAATGAGTTGGGTGATCTTCTTTGTTCTATTATCAAATGAAGTGTTAGGTGATGAGAGAGAGGGCAAGCTTTCAATTTTTTATGATTGATTTTTTCCCAATAGATAGTGGCTTTGGTGTAACGATAAAATTACTCGACTTGTGACTTGGAGGTCATGAGTTCGAACCATGGAAATAGCCTGTAAGGCTGCAACACATCAACCATCCCAACCATCCCCAGAGCTCATAAATCTAGGATTGCTTCGTGCACTAGGTCGCCTTGTTTATCTTTTTTCTCCTAGTTTCAAGAAAAAACTGAATGGAGAAATAAAATTTGGCTGTCTGAAAGCTGCACAGATATGATTTTATACATAAACTATATCAGTCTTTTATGTCTTTCTATACTTCTATGCTACATAGTAGAAAGCTGAGAGAAGAATGTTAGTAATGTTAAATGTTTTTGCAGCATTGCAGCATATTTCTTTTACCAATGCACTGGCACCCACATTCTGTTCAGTCATTTCCTGCTAATTTTTTTCTTGATATTTAGTATTTAGTACTCATATTAACTTTTTTTTTTAACTGCTTTATATACCAGGTAAAGGATCCTTCAGGCACTCAAGTTCATGATTATCATGACAAGACAAGTGAAAAATTCGAATTTGTGGCTCAAAAGAGGGGTCTTTATAAATTCTGTTTCACTAATAGGTCACCGTACCATGAAAGTATAGATTTTGATGTTTATATTGGTCACTTTTCGTACTTTGAACAACATGCCAAGGATGGTAAGCAGCACTTAACAGCAAGATAAGTAATTTTCTAGGATGCAGATGTTCTTTTGGTAATTTCTTTGTGAATAAATATATGCAGAGCATTTTGGACCTTTACTGGAACAGATTGGCAAGCTAGAAGAAGCTCTTTATAACATACAATTTGAACAGCATTGGCTGGAAGCTCAGACTGATCGCCAAGCCATAAGTAAGCCTGATGGAAATTAACTTATATCTTAATGAAGTTAACTCAGATAATCTTTGATAGTTTGATGCAATTTTCTCTTTCAAGTTACAAGCTATTTCTACTTTTTAAGTTCCATAATATAGTGGGAAGCTCTTCTCTACCAGGAGCAAATTTAAATACCACTTGCAAATAGACTTTACAGCAGACAACTGATTAGATGTTGTCAAGCCTGCTAGTCTACTAATTGAACTTGAAAAGCACTGCCTGAATGTTTTCTCACCTCAAAGTAAATAATTTTTCTCTGGAAAACAGATAACCTGAGTATGACTTGCATATCATCTGTGCAGTTAATGAGGGCATGAGCAGGAGGGCTATTCACAAGGCGCTTTTTGAGTCCGCTGCGCTGATAGGAGCTAGTGTGTTGCAAGTTTATCTATTGCGTCGCCTCTTTGAGCGAAAGCTAGGCACTTCTAGAGTTTAAGTCCTCAGTGGCTATGTGATGTTGGCCATTCTTTTGGTCATGGATCATAACTAGAATTTTGTTAGCGTGTTTTTATACTTCTATTTTTTTCAGTTAAACTATATGCAATGTTTAATCATTGTCAAACATGTGTTGATTTATTCCCCATGTGAGAAATGATTTAACTTAAGATAATTTTGGCCAAGTACTCTATCAGAAATTTCTACATGGCATGCTTAGGTTGGGAATTCTATAGGTAATTGGTGCCTCTCCAAAATCCAGTGAGGCAATATTTATAGTATCATTAGTTTATTAAGATTAAATTGTCTCAATAGTTGTGCCAAATTACTGTTGTATCCAGTTATCTGATGCATAGTTTCCTTCTCCTATATGTCTGTAAACTTTTATCATAATAGAAAATTTAATATCATTTTTTAATAATAATTTTTTATAGGATGAAGAAGTGAACTTGCATTCCAATTCAAACCGAATAAAATATGAAATCCCACAATGAATGTGGAGTCCATATACACAGTATGATCCACTATGAAAACATTTCTTTTCATTTTGCCGAACCACCGATTCAGAAGATATTAACTAATTTGTCTGAAGAAAAAGATCAAGGCTGAAGTCAACGACAAATCAGGGTTAGATTAGTTCCGGATATCGAGGCGGATAAAGTAGGAAGTACCAATACATTAAATAGCCGTTGAGGTTGACTTTATTTGATATTGTACGTTGGCCTTGATTTTAGTAATTTATTGGAAGAGATCAAGAGAGACAAGTGAGCGCGACTTGTCATTAGCATCGATTGGATGTTTTCCGTCTTGTTTGGAAAGTACAATTATAACGTAAATTTAATAAAACCAAGGACTTATGTGTTAAGTTGGAGAGGTTGAGTGTCTACGTGCTACACGGGCATAAGTTTATTATAACGAGCAAATATTTAAAATTATATCTTCAATTTCTTTTTTTTTCAAAATCATAACATGAATTCAAATATTTTCAGATCCATAAGTTAAAATTAAATTTTTCGATTTTGCCCTCATAAGTCACGGGCGGGTTAGTTTGGACGCTGGTCGATCGGTTCAACAAGGTTTGGATCGGTTCAACAGGATTTAAACACAATTAATAAAATATACCTTCTATTTTACTTTATACTGTCTTTTTTACTCTATACCGCCACTATTTTGCATGTACTTGGCGTTGGAGCTTGGAGCACGTATCTTCTTCTTCATCTTCTATTGCTCTTCTTCCCCGGCCAGCGTTAGAGCTTCTGGAGACTCGAGGTTTTCTTGGTGTCTTGCTTTGTTGACGTCGAATCATTTGCTCTTCCCCGAGCTCGACAGTAGCTCGACCTTGTTGCTATTAGCGGCTTCATTTTTTGACGTCGAGGATTTCTTGATTTGTTGACGCCGAGTTTTTCTCTTCATTCCTCTACGACCTCGACTAATACCTCGGCAGTTATATAGTTTCGGCAAAGTCTGGAATTAGCCGTCACAGGTTTGTACCTATCGTTTTACTAGTTTTTTTATTTATTATGTAGACACTTTCCATATTAGTGAATAAATCTCTAACGATATACTCTTTTTGCTTGATTCAATACTTTTATGAAAGTATCTAATGCCCTAAATTTTGGATACTTAGCGGCATTTCATACAGTTTCATTAGGAAAGTTTCTTGATTATTAGTCACTTTAAATAAGAATAGTTGTTACACTGTATTTAACAGGAACCCTAGTTGTAACTTGGGAGTTGTTTCAAGACTTTCGCAAAAGTTTGTAAGTATATCCGTCTAGGTTTGTATCATCAGTGTCCTTGGTTTTTTGTTTTATTTAGTAGAAATATTCTATATTAGTAATGATAAAAATGATGATATTATGTTTTTTGTTCAATTCCATACTTTTGTGAAATTATGGAATTCTATAGTCTATTCCATACTCATTCTGATTTCATTTGGTTATAGGTGTATGTGTGATGGCTGATGCACATAGTTTTGTGGTGCAAGATTCTGATGCTGACAATATCCTGTGAATTATTGAAATATATGTCATTCCTCTTTACTTATTGTTAACTACGGATAAACAAATAATGATCAACTTATATCATTGCAGGTCGTAACATCTTGACGATGATGACTTTATTGTGCCTGATACATATGCCAATGTACAAACTTCTATACAACAAGCGTCAAACCAGGTTGAAACTATAGCTGCCATTGACATTGTAGCTCAAGAGGTTCAAGAAAATACAAGTCAGCCATGTTTAGATCTGAACTTCCCTTTGACATTTGATGATGATGAGTATGACTACATTGAGGAAGAGCTTGCTGAGGAGAGGATAAGAGAAGAAGTGGAGTCAATTGAGGATTTCCCGAATTCAAATTTTACTTCTAGTGATGTAATTGGAAGATATTTTCCATTGGAGGAATATATGTACGAGAATTATAGAGCAGGTAAGGGTGTGGAGAATATCCACACAAGCGATGAAGAGACTGAAACATATGTGAACAATGACGAAGATGTCATTCCTCCAGAATCCTGTGATGTTTTCACTTCTGAAGATGCCAATTGCATTGATTTTGACTTCACTAACGGTCAGTATGACATAGGGGATCATAATTTTTAAGTCGAAGAAGAAGATGACACCCTGGTAAACTCCATGAATGTTTATCCAATTGATGATGATTCACAAACTTCAGAATTGTATCTACATCAGGTAATTCATTTGAAAATAATTCTAACAGTATAAGGTATTTCATACTTTTCTGAAAGTATTGAATTAGAGCAAATACTAGTTTTGTTGTCTGTAATGTATATTTATATATGTTATCCTCTGTAAAACTACAATAATCATACTAGTATAAGGCATTCCATACTTTAGTGAAAGTATAGAATTAGAGAAAATATCAGTCAAAGTATCATTTTTTTGATACCAGTCTAATAGATACCATTTGTAATGATTATATTTGAATTCTGTATGAGTCCATATAATAGTCATATTCGTTGATAGACAGTCCATACTTTTGTGAAAGTATGGAATTATAGAAAATATTGGTCCAGTTATCATTTCTTGGATATCAGTCTAATAGATACCATTTTAAATGATTATATTTGAATTCTATATGAGTCCATATAATAGTCATATCATATAAAAGCATTTCATACTTCTATGAAAATATGGAATTATAGAAAATAACAGTCTAGTTATCATTTCTTGGATATCAGTCTAATAGATACCATTTTTAATAATTATATTTGAATTCTGTATGAGTCCATATAATAGTCATACAATATATAGACATTCCATACTTTTGTGAAAGTATGGAATCGAAAAAAAAAACTAGGTTTTCGCTATGCAATGACTATTAGTATCTGTTAGTTTATGATTTGATATTATACAATGTGCAAAATTACAATAATCATAGTATGTAAAGGGCATTTCATACTTTTGTGAAATGAGAACATGTTATTGTTGAACTCAGGTCATACTATTTTTATCTGTTAGTTTATGAGTTGATATGAGACCTTGTATTAATTTTAGGTATTTTCTGATAGAGATAATTTCAAGAGAGCTCTTACCAATTATTGCATCAAACAAAATTTTGAATTGAGACACATCCAAAGCAATAGTCACTATATCAAAGTCGGATGCAAAGAGCCCAATTGTTGTTGGACGTTGTCAGCAACCGGCAGGGGTAAATTTTAAATAGTGATTTTTGTCAATGAGCATAATTGTACTGTTGCAAGGCTGAACTTGGACCATCGATAATGGACTGCCACTTTTGTTGCGAATCACATAAATGAGCATCTTTTGGGCAATGAGAAAATCACTAGTAGTTTCGTTATCTTTGATATAAGAAAGGTATTTGGAGTGTGTATATCATATAAGAAAGCGTACATTGCACTCCAAATTTCTCTCGTTTCCGTTTGTGGTGACTATGATCAATGCTACAAAGATTTGCCAGCATATCTTAGGGAATTAAGGATTCATGACTTTGAATTAAAAGTTAAATTGATGAGTTGTTCCTCGACCCACCGTTTTCGACGTGTCTTCTAGGCTTTCGGAGCAAGCTTGCGTGGATTTAGAGAATATATGCTGCCTATATTATGTATTGATGCAACACATCTGAGAGGTAAATACCCAGGGGTTCTTATGATTGCAACTTCTATTGATGCAGACAATAGATATTTTCCCGTGACATTTGCTGTGACTGAAATTGAAAAAACAAAATTATAGGAGTGGTTTTTGGATGAACTTTTGAGATGTATCCCCGGTTATAGGGGATTAAGTATTATGAGTGATCGAAACTCGAGCATTATAGCTGCTGTGAGAAATATCTTTTCGGATGCTGCGCATGGATATTGTATGGTTCATCTTGCAAAAAATTTAGTACATGATATTCGTTCAAAAGATGTTGTGCCCTTATTTCGGGCAACAGCAAGATCAACCACGGAACATTTATTTAATAAATGTATGCAAAAGATATTGGCTATTCATGAGCAAAGTTACCAATAGATATCTCAATTGGAGAAGGAGAAATAAGCTAATTTCTTTTTCCCCGGTAGGAGGTATTATATCATAACAACTAATTCCGTAGAATGCTTGAATGCATTATTTAGGAAAGTCCGTGAGTTGCCAATCACAATATTGATTGAGATGACAAAATGCAAGGTCTCAGAGTAGTTCTTCAAGATCGACGTAAAGTTTCTCTTACATTGACCACTACTTTGACTGGAAAAATGGAAACAGTTTTAGCAGAGAATCGCCACAAATATCGTTGGCATGTTGTGCATCCATATTGAGACCATTGCTACCAGATACAAACATCATACCAAATAGTTATTGCTGATTTAGCTAATAGATCATGCTCTTGCAAGAAGTTTCAACTTTATGGTATTCCTTGCTCATATGTCATGACTGTTATCGATTGTTGTAGTCTTGACCCTTATCCATACTTTATCAAAACTCTGGAATTTCATGAAATAAACCATTAATCATATTCCATACTTTGAGATAACTGTAGAATGTCATAAATACACAAAAGAAGCCAACTTTCATACTCTGGAAGTGCAAAATCAATGAATCCATACTTTATCAAAACTCTGGAATTTCATTAAATAAATCATTTGTTGGGTGAAATGGCCACACTAGAGGGGGGGTGAATAGTGTATTAAGTAATCAATTAGCATAAATCCGATTTTAACTATTTCTTAAATTATTTAGGCAATTCACAATTGTACAACTAAATGCGGAAGCAAAAATAAACCGATTAAACTCAAACAAAGATAACAATGCTAACACAATGAGATTTATAGTGGTTCGGCCCCAATGCCTAATCCACTACCTAAGCACCCCGCTTAGGATTTCCAAACTAAGTTTACTAGATTATATCGTTTCCCTTACACAGATGACTTTGACCCGAAGAGTCTCACTCTCAACCTAAGGCACTTCCACACCCGGAAGTCTCCGCCTTTTTACCGAGAGCACTCTTCCACCTCAACCCTAAGGGATAACTCAACTAATCCTAGTAAACTATGTTTACACAAGTGGCTTTACAGCTTCTACACCAAGGTAACCACTTACACACAAGACCTAACATTAGGTCTTCTTACAAGCTCAAATACAAAGAAATAAACAAGAAAATACAACACTAAATGGAGCAATAAATAATACAATAAGATACTTAGCTCCACAACAAACTCCCTAGTCCTCTTGATGCCTCAAGGTGATGGATCGATGAAGCTTTGAAGGCTATATCAAGGAATGAGATATCAAACTAGGGTTTTTTCAAGTAATGGCTCAATGAAAGCTTGGAATTGATCAAGGATGGCTCAATGAAGTATAGTAGTGATCAAAAGTGTCAAAGGAAGGCAAAGACATGGGTATATATAGAGCTAAGAGGAATGCTCGGGTGGAGCAGCGCTCAACGGCATGAAATCTAGCCATTTTCCACCATTCGGTCGATTGCCGGTCGATCGTCGGTCGATCGACCGATCGACCGCTGGCATTTTGCGCTTCTGCCGCTCTATTCGGTCAACCGACTTAATCGCGATCAAGCTCCTCTGCTGTCTGGTCGACCGATCAGTCGACCGAAGTAGCCACTGCCAATTTTTGGCACACTTCGGTCGACCGAATTGGCTACTGCATCATCATGAGGTCTAGTACAAATTTCATACTTTGAAATAACTGTAGAATGTCATAAACACACAAAAGAAACCAACTTCCATACTTTGGAAGTGCAAAATTAAGGAATCCATACTTTATCAAAACTCTAAAATTTTATGAAATAAATCATTAATCAAATTCCATACTTTGAGATAATCGTAGAATGCCATAAATACACAAAAGAAGTCAACTTTCATACTCTGAAAGTGTAAAATTAATGAATCCATACTTTATCAAAACTCTGAAATTTCATTAAATAAACCATTAATCAAATTCCATACTTTAAGATAACTGTAAAATATCATAAATACACAAAAGAAGCCAACTTCCATACTCTGGAAGTGCAAAATTAAGAAATCCATACTTTCGCAAAACTCTAGAATTTTATAAAAAAACAACAATATATTACCATAAACTAGTTTATGAAAATTTACCTCAAAAATTACGCCCAAATATATATGATTAGTTGGGCTGTTACGAGCATTCCTTAATAAGATTGAAGCGTAGCCATCAATCGTGTCGTCGTCGATGAGCACATCAAAGTCTAGTATATTTCATAAACTATCCAAATTTAAATAGTAGTACACACATCTCCAAATATATTCATCGCTCAACATAAAACAAATCAAAAATACTAATAAATATTCAATCTACTACACCATTCCAGCCTATTCAATCCACTCACAAATACAATTATTGTCCTGCAATAATAAATTAAATTGTAATAACACTCACTCTAATTTATTCAAAGATAGAAGTAGATAGGCAATATTATCGTCCACATCTTTGAATTCAGTTCTTATCTGCACCAAAAATAAGAAGAGAGTTATTGTCATTATAGTTATTTGGTTGCATGCTTTTTAATGATAACTTCGAAGAATTCAACTTTTACCTTTCGAAGAATTTTTTATTTTTTGGCTGCATGCTTTTTAATGATAACTTCAGTTTTCTCATCTTTTTTCTCATGATCTTCATCATCCAAACTTAAATTCAATGGAAAAAATATTGTGGTATCTTTTTTCTCATGTTTTGACCTCTTATAGTTGTCTTTATAACAATTTTTTTTTCTTTTCGTTGGCTCCGGGCTTGCAACAACAGTTTTGGTTGGTTCCAGACTGAGAACACCAAATTCTTCAATATTCTTTTGATTTTTTTTGGCTTTTTTGCCATCTATCTTCTGCCATAGGAGGGTTCCCCTCCTTTCCCTCAAATTATATGTATTCTTTTGAATCGATGCCCTCCTAACAATATTCCTATAAATAATGCTTGGTGTCAGAGGGCATATATCAGGGGTGGATCTCTTCTTCTGCCTTCTTTTTTCCCTCATTTGCCTTCGCAAATACCTATTGATGTGCTCTTGACAGTATTCTGTTACAAAATCAATCAAGAGATCTTCCGTCGTCTGAAAAAACTTACAAAATAAAAAGTCATTCCATAGGTGAAAGTATGGAATTAGAGAAAATACTATTTTAGAACTCAATTTATTGGATACAAGTACATGTATCATTTTTTGGATGTCATTTCTAAAGAGTATACTAAATTCTGATATCAACTTGATATCAAAATAAATCATTCCATACTTTGGTGAAAGTATTGAACTAGAATAAATATGTAACTTCAATATGTAACTTCATACCCTAGTGCGTGGCCGGAATAGAAGTTGTTCTTCGGGTGAAGGAATAAGATTTCCAACAACTCCATCATGGGTCACAAACTCTCATTTGGAATCGAGGATCCTTGTTTGCCAATTTATAATAACATATTTTCACAATCTGGGCTTATTTGGTATGACTCTTGGTACCAAAATGAGAACATGTTAAAAAAATGAACCCTGTCAAAGAAAATATAATCCATAAAATAGGTTATTACCCATATAAAACAAAATATTGATATATAAAAAATATCATACTAACCAGCAAAAGAATAACACAACCACGTATGTAGGTGGCAGTTGGGTTGGCTTGCTGTTGTTCAACTAATAATCTAATTCTTTCCCCAATGGAGGAGATTTGTCCGGCTACGAATGAATATATACAATTGGACCAATTATACTTACTAATGTCTTTCAGGTTATCTACATAACCCAACAAATAACCTGGTACATGACATTCGGGCGTACAAAATAATATACAAGAAAATACATATAAAATGTACAAACGACAGAAATCCTCAATATCTTCAGGGTTGAATTGTCCTTCATATAGCCCTCAGAAGTGGCTTCACTTGCCTCCTCTAGAGTTCGAATTATTTCTCCTTGATTATACAGGCCTAATAGGAGAGCCACGTCAGATTCCAAGACTCACCTCCTTTCCTTTGAAGTTAAAAATTACTTCTTTCACCCATTGCTTTATAATTAATAAGAGCAAATTCCTGGACATTGGGAATTCTCCTATGTCCAGGAATATTTCAAATGTGGTGGTTTGTATTAGAGCTTTCTTCTGTGGACTTATTTGAATGCTTTGGAGGTTGCCCCAATTATGCTCGAAACCTAATCTAAGGAACCTTCTAAATCTATCAACGTAGCAAGTCCATTGAAGGACATGTGCATGCCCTTTTACTACTCTTGAGGGTGGTGCATAAGAGGTTTCTGCTTGCTGTGTTGCACGACCTTCATCTTGTTCATTTGGAGCTTGCTCACATCTATCTTGCTCACTTCTATCATCAATTGGGTCTGCAATATAAATAGTTTGTTGTTTAAAAAAATAGATAAGATATAATTGTTAATAAATAAAGAAAACAACAGACTCATATATACTTGCAAACCTAACCTTGCGAGTGCTTTGTCGGGTCCTCATATTTCAAATATAATTCTAAAAAAATTAAGCATCATATTTCATTAAAAATAAATGAATCATTGGATAAATGTCATATAGAAGTCTATATAAGCCTTAATGTTTTAATATTGGACTAATTTATGACCAATATATGACTATGCCATACTTTTGTGAAAGTATGGAAGTGAACTAATTTGCAAAAGAAGAGTATGAAAATATACAAAAAAAGTCTGCATAAAGCTTATTAAATCAAGATTGACCTAATTTACGATCATTCCATACTTTCCAAAAGTATGGAAGTGAACTGAATTTATAATATTTCAATAAATTTGCTAAGAAACGATATATACAAGTCAACATAAAGCTAATTAATGCAATATTACATTAATTTATGATAATTTCATACTTTTGCAAAAGTATGAAATTGCATTGACATTATACTATTTTATAAGTTTATCAACATATATGTCTGTAATAGGGTCATAGGGTTTTAGCATGTAAATACTATTGCTTGGACTCAAATAAAACCAAATAGCACTCAATAAAATAATATTTCATATTTCTTTAAAAATCTATAACTAACAAAAAAAACTAGATTTCATTCAAAATATGGAATCAATATATACATGCATATATAAGTCTATATAAAGCCAATTAATGCAATATTACCCTAATTTATGAGAATTCCATACTTTTGTAAAAGTATGAAATCGTATTAAAATAATACTATTTCATAACTTGGATTAATTTGTAGAAATCTTGAAATTATGAAATTAGGGCACAAGCTCAAAATTTTGGACTCAAATAAAATCAAATAATATTCAATAAAATAGTATTCCATATTTTTGCAGAAGTATGGAATCGCATTGAAATTATACTTTTGATGAGCTATTCTTAAACAGTAAACAATAAAATGTGTAATAATTCAAGGTAATAAGAACATAATAAGGAAGCAGTTAATAAAAGTTGGAATTTGTAGCAGTGAGATTTGGAAAATTAGGGCACACCATCAAAGTTACAGTGAGGAGCTTACCTACGGGGTTAGGATCTTTAAAGAACTGTGATTAGGCCGGAGAATGGGGCGGCAACACCTGCGGGGTATGAGGCGGCGATTGGGGCAATTCGGGAGGCAACATAGGGTATGAGGGGGCGATTTCCTTCAGGTACTTTGTGCGGGACGTGACAACACAGGGCAGTAGTTTCCTTTCGGAGATTCAGGCGGGGAAGATAACAGAGGACGATAGTTTCCTTCCAGCGATTCAAGCAGCGACAACAGTGACAAAGGAAGACGAAAGGGCGATCGAGGATAAAGCTTAGAGAAAAGGGTAAAAAGGTAAGGTCGGTCGAGCGATAAAAAGTAGAGATTAGCGGGAAAAAAAACACGATTTTTGCTAAAACCCTGTTGAACCGGTCCATTTGTTATTGAACCGGTCGACCAGCGTCCAAACCAACCCGCCCATGACTTATGAGGGCAAAATCGAAAAATATGGCTTTAACTTATGGATCCGGGAATATCCGATGTTATGATTTTGGGAAAAAGTGAGTTGAAGATATGATTTTGGGTATTTGCTCTATTATAATTAAGATAATTTTGTAATATTTATAAAAAAATTTATGGTTAGTTGCCAAAGCTATAAACATTTTTAGAATATAATTATTAAAATCGCATGTATGTTTTTTTTCTATAAATCTCTATAATGCCTCTTAAATGTTGAGTTCTTATAGGCTTTGGTGTAAAGTTCCTAGCTCCGAATAAATAATATTTTCGACTATTTTTATGCAATTAATAACTTATTGTTATCAACTGAAAATTAGTTGTCATTTGCGCTGAGTTTTACCTTCTTCTGTCCAAATTTTGGTCCAAATAATCCTACCTTGATAGATACATTAATTATTTGATAGGAACATGAAAACCTAACAAAGTTAGTAGTTATTTCCCGCCATCCGTCGCATATGCTATTCTCAATATGGAGATTCATGCTGGTAGAGATTTCCTTGTTTGACATTTCACTCAAAGAGGGAATTATACGATTTCATATGATCATCAACTTGCTCATGATCAATTAATGGGGAGCTACAATTAATTTTCAAACTTGTCAGCCTTCACCATAGAACAACATATGGAAACTTTGGGCCCCTCCAAAACTATAACATATGGAGGCTACTGCAAAATGTTCTACCTGTTCGGCTAGAACTTTGTCGATGAAACATTCCTATAATTGACATCTCTTGTCCAACCCGCAAGCAATCTCAGGAGGATGTTTTTGCACTTGTTCTTCCACTGCTCCTTTGCTCACTAAGTGTGGAATACATCTCCTTTCGCTGCTCTTATTTCTAACAATGTTAATAATGCTCAAGATTGGTGGAAGATTGTCATGAATTCCAGCATTTGATTTCTAGCACATTTGGAACTCTACGCCTAAATTTTGTGGAGCATTTGGAAGAGTCGAAATAATGGAAATTTGCAAATTTCTCGGTGACACATCTCGACTTGCTCGTGATATGTGGAATTGTTCAAATCAAATTTAGTTTAGCTTGTATTTCCTTCCTTGTTTGGAAGTGAACTTGGATGCATATAATATTGTATGTTCTTATGCAAAACCCTCACATTGTTGGTGTCTTATATGTTTTTTTATATATTTAAAGTTATTTTAAAATTTATTTATTTGAATTATTAATATCAATAGAAATTTGGATAATTATCCAAAAATGATATTAAATTTCAAATGAAGATTTTTGTGTGACCATTCTTAATTGCTACTAATTTTTGTCTTCACATTTTAATTTTGTTTCAGTCGTAAAACTCTGTTTATTTTTCATCCACTCAATGTTGTGACACGTACAATCATAAATTAATGCAAGCATAATATTTATGCATTAAGTTGTGAGTCCATCTTCAAAATAATTTTTAAAAAATATATTTATTCAAAAAAATGATCCTAATTTTTAGTTAATTCACATATCTTCAATTTTAATGACTATATTTATGCATTATATGAGTTGGACGTTGAGATATATTCTTAAACAGTGTCATAAAAAGAAACTAGTGCATGCTTTGTATGCGCATAAACCACCGAGATTGGAGAAAAAGGAGGCAATTGTTTGTGCCAAAAGCTAAACAAGGAAAAGGATTTAGATGTGACAGAAATGAGAGACAGAGAGAGGATGATGGTGACCTCCTTCTTATCACAATTAGGGCTGCATCAGTGGTTTAAGTGATTCCCCAAATCAATTCAACTGCTTTCTTCCTCTTCTTCTTCTTCTTCTTCTTCTTCTTCTTCTTCTTCTTCTTCTTCTTCTTCTTCTTCTTCTTCTTCTTCTTCTTCTTCTTCTTCTTCTTCTTCTTTCTCAGGTTTTTGCCAAAACTGACCTGCATTTTTTACTTGTGAGTTGTGACTCTTGCATTAAATCCAATATACATTTGAATAACTTGGGAACTATATAAGTTTGTTTGGCTGCATGCATTCACATTTAATTTCAAAAAGGTTAAGGAGGAAAGCATTGACCAAATGGGGATGACCTACCATTTTTAGGTATGTAAAGTTAGATTCTTGGTTTATGGCATCATGGCTCAAATGATATGTCAACAGCTAGGGCCTTCATTGTGCCTCCACTATTGGAATCATTTGCCACGATATATTATATAGTCCACCCCACCCCACCCCACCCCAATGATTATCATCAACCAGCTACAAAAGTTGACAAACATAAACAATATATATCAACTTCAATCGTATAGAAGAAGAAAACATTGGTCGTCTTCAAAGACAACAAAATTATTATGTCTAATAATATAGAGCTTGACCACAAGGTTGACTAGCTAGGTAAAGGATTTGCCAAGAAACTTGGTGAATGATGATAATTGAGTAGTCTTCCATTGCACTGGATTGTGATTTTGACTTCCCTCTAGCCATAAGGGGTAAAATTAATCCCAAGTAATTAAAAGGAAAATTATATATAATATATTTTGAGTTTGTCACGTTGGTGACAAGAAAATGTGAATGAGATGAAAATGAAAGACTTTTAATGATTAATAAAGCAGTGATGAAGCTTTGATCTAAGTTGAGAAATTAATGATTGAAGAAAGAAGTTGAAAATAATATATATTTTCTTGGAAGCACATGCATTATATTCACATGTTTGATTCATTCACATGAGAATATATATATATATCAATTATTATGTTGGAAACTTAGTTTAATGTTTTTTTTAATTAAAGGAACTCAGTGATCAGATAGGATTATATCCCCATCTGATACCATTTTATTCAAAAAATCATAAAGGAACTCATTACAAGACTGCAGTTTAATATCTTCTACCTCATCTATCTTACTGCTCCATATATCAATAATGCCTTTATAAAGGCTTAGACCAACTACAAAGTGAGCTATTTTATTACAATCTTTATTAACAAATAACCACTCATTGGGGGTGAGAAAAAAAAATCGATTTTTCGGTTAATCGGAAAACCGGTCCGAAACCAAACCGATTTTTCCGATTAACCGAACCGGTTTTTTCGATTTCGGTTTTTATCTTTGGAAAAATAAGTTTTCAATTTCGGTTTCGGTCCAAGAGGTAAAAAGTCCACTGATTTCAGTTAACTGACCGGTTCGATATAATTTATTAATTTTTATTAGCGAACGTCTGGTATATGAAGATATTTATACTTCTTTTCACATACAGAAATATGAAATTCAGACTCATGTGACAAGCCAATGACCTGAAAGAATCACTAAGGAAATATCGCATCTAGAGGCTCATTTACTCCGCAATTTAGATAGAAATGGAGTTGTGATGCTGGGATCTTGGGTAGAAACATGTGATATTTTAGTAGGTAAATTAACGCCTCAGACGGCAAACGAATCGTCATATGCTCCAGAGGATAGATTATTACGAGCCATACTTGGAATTCAGGTATCCACTGCAAAAGAAACTTCTCTAAAATTACCTATAGGCGGAAGAGGTCGTGTTATTGATGTGAGATGGATCCGGAAAAGGGGGGGTTCCTGTTAAAAAATAAAAAAACTTAAAATATATAAAAAAAATATATAAAAAAAATCAAAAAAATATTTAAAAAATAAAAATATTAATTTTTGTAGAATATTATCTTGGTTCAAGTGGGTTCACTTTTTTTTTCTTTTTTCTCAATAAGAATTCGGTATTTGTTTGAATTTTTTTCCATGATTTGCATAATATTATTAAGTTTGTAGGTTAAAAAAATTTATTGGTTAACCGGAAATTATCAGTTAATCGAACCGAAAAAACTGAAACTAAAATAACGGTTAACCGAAGTTAATAGACCGGTTTACGATTAATGATTTTGAAAAATCGAAGTTAATGGACCAATTTTTTTTTTGCTAATGGACCGGTTAATCGGTCCATGCTCACCCCTACCACTCATTAACACCAACATCAACACCCGCTCTTAGGATGCTATCAATCAGGTTCTCTAAGTCCCATGTTTTTCTATTATCAATCAGCTCCCCCTTTGTAATATTATTAGCTCTGCATACTTTTCTCACAACCATGTTTTTCTTCCTTACATTATCCAGCTCATACCAAATGATACAAAGTTCAGCCTTTAGGGGGTTACCAACTATGGAGATATCAGCACCAATTATTTTCCATTTGCTTTGTTCAGTCATCACAAAACCCACACCAGCTATATATTAGTCATTCTTTCTAAGCAGCATCACAAAATAAAGAACTATCCTTATACTCCAATTGCAAGCATTCTTTTACTTTTCTTCTATATAGGAAGAGCAGATTTCACTCATTTGAAGCCATACTCCATAGTGTTATTGAAAGCTTTAACAAATATACAATTCAATCGCTCTTTCTTCCCTTTATGCTTCATTTGGCATGTTCTTCTAAAGTAGCCGTAGAGAAATTGCTATCAAAGCAACCAACTTCTCACCAATATCATTCTCAACTTTATCGGCTTCTTTTATTCATCCCCACAAGATATATAGTCTCCTTTCCACTAACTTCCAATATTCAATTGCATATTTGCATTCAAATAAGAAATTATTACGGGCATCTTCTCCAAAATTACAAACAAAACAATTTGAATTACCAATACTAGTGAATCTACTAAACCAACATACAGTAGGAAACCTCTTCCACAATAATTTTCATATAAAAATCTTAACTCTTTCTGGAATCTTCATCTTCCAGAAAGGGTTAATGTGATTGTTGAGACCTAGGTTGGTCTCGTGTATGTTGTTTGGTAGCCTCGGGTGACAAGGCATACATCCAAATGTGTAAGAATACTTTGGTTAATGGATTTGTGAAAATCCTAAACGAGGAGTTTAGATAGTGGATGTAAGCTTGATGATCAGAAGCCGAACCACTGTAAATAAGTGCGTGTGCATTACTTTTATATTCTTGCCTCATTATCTTGTTTAGTATTATTGTGCATGCTTGATTGATATATACTTTGAATTCTCATTTCTCAATACTTAGTTTGACTTCGAATTAAAATCAACAAGATCCAATTCGTCCATTCCTCTTGTGTGTTTGATCCTTCCATCGAGATTGTGTCCAACTCATATATGGCTGCTTGGTTGAATGAATGTGACTCAAACTTAGGTTTATCTTCCAACACCAACAAAATCCAATACTAAAAAAATAAACTATAGTCATTAAATAAACACTATATCAAAGAGGAACCACAAGTCAAGAAGACAAAAATACCTACAAACACTAAAAATAAGGAAAATTTTGTTTGCCACTATTAATTTCCATGATCGGTAATTTAAAATGATTAGTGATTTTCCTAGAATGCCGAGGACCACCGCTCGAGCGAAAGTTTCACTAAGATGCAAAGCGATGTTTATAATACAAAATACAAAATATTTTTCACAATAACAAAAAAACATAATTTGGATTTTAATATCTCAGACTATTATTATCATCTAAACCAAATCAAATGGATCAATTAATATCCAAATTCATCAAGTATACGAGGGATCTCCCCCTCCATGATTCAGCATAATATATATGGAAAATTTTTAAATAAATTGCCATTCTCATATCCCACCCGAGAATGGGTAATTTCTCCCAGATGTTTCTGCAAGCAAGGGCTTATTCTTCAACAAAAGCAGCAATCAACGAGGAAAACCCTAAAACTGTCCCACATGCAGAAGAAAGAAAGGGAAGAAAAGAAGGTTTGAGGAAGAGGCAAGTTAACTCTTAAGAACAGAGCTCATTTACATGTGAGAGAGTGATAGGGGCTTCAGGATCACATCAAATCCTGCTTTCTCTCTCAGGCTTTTAGAGTGGTGACCAAGCAATCTGGAGCACCAGTTGTGGGGTGCCAAGTGTTCCCATAGCTGAGTGCCACCTGCACACATACATGGAGTCCCTTCCAAGTGATGCAACATCACTGTCTTGAGCAATCATGTCACGGACAGGGTGGAAAGAGGGAAACAGGGAAGCAATAATAATGAGACAGGGGAATCCAATCAGTGGAATGTAGGCAGGGAATTTTTACTTGGTAAATAATAGTTTGTGATCACTCTCATGAAAAGGACTGCATACAAGTTTAATTATATTTCAACCAGTAGTATTTCTTTTATTTTTAAAAATAAGATATACTATTTATGAATATTTACAGCAGTTATAGTGTTTCTGAAAGTAACATGATTATGAAATGTTTAATTTCTTAAAATATAACACTGTGTAAAACTATTACTAGAATTTTTTTAGATTTTCTGACATTATGAATTTTTATTTCTATTTTTTTAATTTATTATAGTATCCAATATTAAGGTATTGATCCTTAATACATATAAAAATTGTATCTTTATCCTTTTACTGTAAATAATTCTACAGTATAATCAACTAGATATGCCTGGAAATTTTTTTATTATAGTTAATTAATAAAATATGTAAGGGTTTAAAAGTTAACAATTATGGTGAATATAGATATATAAAAACAATTTTGAAGGGGTGTGTTATTTTTTAGGAAAGACTTTACAAATTGAAATAAACATGAAGGGGATAAGATAAAATTTAAGTTATAATAATTTTTATCTATATAATTAGCCCTAATTGCATGGAGTGCAGTTGCAATTTACCCTAATCATTAGCCCACCAAATTACAAAGCACAAAGATAAGAATACCTTTTAAGCCCCAGAAGGACATTCCTGATATTTGGGGATTTTTTGAGTGAAAATGTAAAAATAAACAGAACCTGCAGTAAAATATATTCTATGAGCATGAGGTAAATACTAACTAGGAAAGGTGGAAGTAATTTTATCAGGAGGAAAAAAATATTAGAAAAAATAGAAAAAGGACACATAAAATGTTTCATTTTCTTTATTTACCAAGAAGGAAAAAAGGATGAAAAGAAAAGAAAAATAGATTTTTATTTTTCATATAGTTTCCACAATAATAGAAAAGAATAGAAGGACAATAATAATTTAAATATTTCTTATCAAAAATACCTTCCTTCCAAATAAGGATAATAGTTCTATTTATCAATGTTTATATATTTCCTTTCTAATAAATAATGGAAAGGGAAGGGACAAAAGTCTTCCTTTCTAGCTTAGTCAACAACATTAAAAAATATTTTAATTCTCTTTCTCTCCATTCATTTATTCCCTCTTATTCATTTTTTTTATTGTGGTAAATAAATCAATGATTAAATCAATTATGATTTCATTTTAATTTAGTTTTGGAATTTATTAGCAGTTTTAACATTTTATTTAGTACTTATTGCTAAGTTTATTACTATAATTTATTATGAATTTTCCCTCATGTACCTATACAATAAATATTAAGAATTTTTTTAATTGCATATCCATAATACATAATTATTTAGTAATATTATTGATTAAATATTCAGATGAATTTAAAAATATTACTAAAAACTGTTGATTTACCTCAAAAATCCCAGCAATAGCAGAGGAGAGAAAAAGGAAGACTGAAAGATTCCATGCAGACAGTAAAATTAGAAAGTTGGGTATCTTGTTCATTTTTCAACTATTTGATTTTTTTTCTTTCTCTCTCTTCTGTTGTTGTCCTTTCAACTCCAATCTAAATTCTCTCACAATAATCATTGTGGAGACAGCCTACTCCTTCCCTTCCCCCCCTCTCTTCTCTTCACCTGCATCTCTCTGCCCGACTTCCCCAAATCTTCCATCCTTTTCGTTCCTCCAACTCCTCTCTCCCTCTCTCTCATGGATCCCAAGACTTCTGCCAAGTTGCCGCAAGAGGTCCCCAAGTTCCACCAGGTCCTGGGCCTCCCGCAGTCAGACAAGAGAGAACCCACCACAGCCCCATCTGCAGCAGAAAGCAGCGACCTTTTGCCCTCCACGACATCCGCCGGGAGGGAGCTGCAGCCGGCGGCGCCCAAGGACGAGCAAAAGCGGCAGCTTGCGCCCAAGAGGAACTCCAACAAGGACCGCCACACCAAAGTCGACGGCCGCGGGAGGAGGATCCGGATGCCCGCCCTCTGCGCCGCCAGGGTCTTCCAGCTTACGCGCGAATTGGGCCACAAATCCGACGGGGAGACCATCCAGTGGCTCCTCCAGCAAGCGGAGCCCTCCATCATCGCGGCCACCGGCTCAGGCACCATCCCGGCCTCGGCCATCGCTGCGGCAGCCGCTGCGAGTTCCATGTCCCACCCAGGGGCCACTACCCTTGCCGGGCTCCACCAGAAGATCGACGAGGTGGGGCAGGGAGCCTCCCTTGCGTTGCGGCCGAATTGGGCCATGGTTGGGGCTACTGGCCTTCCTCGCTCGCACCCGGGCTTGTGGCCGCCACCGGTGGGTGGGTTCAACTCTGGTTTCTTGCAACCGGCCGCCGCCGCCTCATCAAGCTCCAACCTTGGGGCCGGAGGCAGTGGCGGGGATGGTTCAGTCGGCAGCTTCATGCAAAGGATGGGACTGCACGGACTAGAATTTCCCAACCCCAATCTCAGTGCAATGAGTTTCGCCGCAATGTTTGGAGGGCATGGGCACCAGCTGCCCGGACTGGAGCTCGGCCTCTCACAAGATGCGCACATCGGGGTGTTGAATCCACAGGCCTTGAGCCAGTTCTATCAGCAGTTTGCACCGGGGAGGTTGGGCCCTGGTGCTGATGGCGGCGGGCCATTGCAACTGCAGCAGCCACCGGCGCCGGCACAACAGCAGCAAGATCAGCAGGAAGAGGACAATTCACAAGGGTCAGAAGACTAGGAGGAAGTACATTAACGTTCAATTGGATGATTATTAGGCAGAATTTACAGTCTTAAGCTGAATTGATTACCGAATTTTGAATTTTTTTTTCCTTTCGATTGGTTGGCTTTCTTCTGTGTGTGACTTCAACTAGAAAGGCAAGGAAAGGGGGGACAAACGAAATCCATTAATTAATGTGAATGAGTGATTTGATCTCTGTCCATCCTTTCTATGCAAATTTTACCGTGGCTCAGGTATCTTCTCCTCTCTCAATTTGGGGTATGGATTAAACATTCCCAATATTAGGTTTTAATGCTGTTGTTGGTATGTGAGATATGCAGGTGTATGGTAAGAGAACTGGATAAATCAGCCTGCAGCTGCGTGTCTTGTTTATCTTGAGGTGTGTAGATAAAAGTTTTAGCCACATTTGATAGTTTTTTTGCTGATAGTTACATATGCAGTTGTGTTTGCTATCAGAACTAATAAACATTGACATTCTTATATTGTGTATCTACTTTAAAAACATTCTGAGAATTTTCTCTCTAAACAAGTTTAGCTCTTTGGTAAAATGGGGGACAATTGAATACTCTACTGAGTTTTGATAATTTCAACCTATTTGTCTTAATTACTTTCATAGTTGCATCAACTAATTATCTGACTTAACTGGTAGCATATTTGTTGCTGTTAAAACTGTGCAAGTAGTAGTCTTTTTTGAAAAAACCTGTCAGTCATAGTATATGGTGCCATGTTATGGGCTATGCAGAATCTCATATGAAATTGATGACACTTCTACTCTTGCAACATGTTCTTTCTATCCACATAAACTGCATAGGCAATGTTTATACATATTAGTATTAAAAAGGGAAAAGTGCAGATTTAGTCCTATAAGTTTTCAATTTTTTGGACTTTGGTCCTATAAGTTTCATTTTGGTATTTTCAATCTTATAAGTTTACTCAGCATAGATTTGGTCTTATCCGTGACGGTCCGTTAACTCTCCGTCAATGTGGACTAACGCCGTTCATACACGTTGCCATATTTGGTCGTATAAATTTCATTTCGAAATTTTCAGTCCTATATGTTTGCCCCATAGCACAAATTTGGACCTATATATTTGCCCCATGACACAAATTTGTTCTAATATATTTGCCCCATAGCACAAATTTGATCATATTTGTGATAGTCCGTTAACTCTCCATCCATGAAAAAAATAAACGATGTTATGTCCATGTTGACGGAGTTAACGAACCGTCATGAATAGGACCAAATCTATGTTACGAAGCAAACTTATATATGTTACAAAGCAAATCTATATTACGGAGTTAACATACCAACTTGTCTATATGCGGTTCGTCATATTGATTTGGTCCAAATATTTTTTCGTGGATGGAGAGTTAACGGACTGTTGCGGATAGGACCAAATATGCACTATGGGGCAAACATATAGGACAAAATCTGTGCTACAGGGCAAACATATAGGGCTCAAAATTTTGAAATAAAACTTATAGAACCAAATCTGTCAACGTGTATGAATGACGTTAGTCCACATTGACGGAGAGTTAATGGACCGTCACGGATAAGACCAAATCTATGCTAAGGAGCAAACTTATAAGACTGAAAATATCGAAATGAAACTTATAGAACTAAAGTCCAAAAAATTGAAAACTTATAGGACCAAATCTGCACTTCTCCCGTATTAAAAATAATGATTCATGCACTTTTGATGAAGTTTATTTCCCTTAACTATCTAGGGGTTTGGTTGTGGATTTCTTCTTATTTCTTTTTATTAAATTAGCCATGATACCTCTAAAGTTGAGAGAAGTTTTTTTTGGAAATACCAGGACATTTTTGTTAATGTCTCATTGGAAAATGAAAATGGATAAAAATTATGTTAGGCATAGAATCCGTCCTCTGGAGTAGGATGCAACAAACAAGAGAAATTGAGAAGGAAGAAGAAAAACAACATAGGAGTTAGAGATTTACATGGTTCAAGAATAGTTGCCTATCTTCTCAGCTGCACAAATAGATCAACTATATTTCCACACAATTATGATTTACAAGATGTCTATCCTTAATTGTCAAGCCAAAATATTTATGTACATAAAAGACAAATATGCCTGCATCAGTAGTTGGTTCAAATTCGGACTCAAGTCGAAATAAAAAATCACCTACACCTTTGAGCTCATTGCTGAGCCTGACTTCCATTCAAAATAGTTGGTGTAGTATAGAAAGTAGTTAGAATTAGGCTTTACACTTCTCTAGCAAAAATCTTATTACAGCTGTTATGATTTATGAAGACAATGATAAAAAAAGTACCGAATCTCTCCTAACATACTTTTTCCTCATACTCTAACTCAAATCTTGGACGCCATCTAATTAGTCTCTTGCTCTCATATTATTGACACTATGGAAACACTTACCTGGTCTTACCTTTCGGAGTTCTCTCTCCATTAGAGATTTGAGCTTATCTCAATAAGTATTCCTTCTTCACTATACTCTGCCTTATAGGCTATAGCCAATCTTCACATTGACAAGTTTACTTTGTTCTTTCACTTTTCACATTATTATAGAGATGATGGAAAATGATACTATATCTTCTAGTTACCATATTAATCATAAATCCAATATTCCTTTTCATCCTTATTTCTAGTTAGTATCATTGAGATTTATAGATACTCTTCTAGCTAGCTTATCAATTGGTTAGAAGTACTAATTTATGTATACCTGTCTAATGATATGATTCAAAATAAACTTGATAAATAAATAAAGAAAAGTCCTTCGTCATCTACTTAATGAAGGGCCTGAGTCCCAATTATATTTATACTCTTGCGCAAGATGAGGAGCGTCAATGACTTCATGATGAATGTAATTGCCAATTTGACCAGAGTGTATGTCAAATTGCTTCAGAACATTTTAAAGCATTCCTACATTTGAATATAAAGATGAAATCAAGCATCTTTTCCTAATGAAATGTATACTGTAGCCAAATATTCTTTGCAAAATATAAAAGGAATAAGGAAGCCTAGGACATATATATTGAACATTTCATATGGAGGTTCACTCATATGGGCTTGGGATACTTGAAGAATTAACTGGTGCTGTTTGTCTTTTAATCAGAACTTTGATGGCCATTACTTAAAAAATGGCATGGTTTTGATGATAATATGAGCTACGTAAGCTTCTCGTATCTTATGATGGCTATCAATGTATTTGTAAGCAACAGGATTTACCAATTCCAAGTGTTCTATATAACAAGGACTCGCAACTCATTGACTTGGATAGAAACGGTAGGTTGCTTAAATTATCTAAGAGCGGATGGTGTTGGTTAAGCATGTTGCTTACTGATAATTCTATAACTAACCCTTCTTGTGATAGGATGATACTCTATCTTTTTTTAAGTTGTGTTTCCTCTTCCATAGCCTAAGTTGAATATGAATGAAGCACACTTCCATGACTGAAATGTTAGTTAGGATCACAGTTCAGTATATTTGTCTTCATTGGTTGTTAATTTTTTCTGTATGGTGTTTTTATCATTGTCCACTATTGTGACACCCAATGACAAAGGCAAGCCTGGAAATCGATTAGGGTACATAACAAGGAGTGGAATTGTTCTTGGTTTAAGTAGAGATTTGGCTAGGGGTTTAATGGGGGAAAATCCATGTTGCTGACCCTAGTCCTACAACAGTAAAGAGTCTTCTGTCTCACCTGACATATAAGATGGATTTCATGGTTTTCATTTGTTTCAGTTTGATTTCTGCACCATGCTGACTTATTTCATAAAGTAGTTTGATATTTCATTTTATTATTAGTCAATTACTTGGTTTAGGAACTTCCTGCTATGTAGAGCAATACCTACCTCTTTAAAAAGATTCTGCATGCCTGGAGTTGATAAGCCTCTTTGTCAAGATGTGTTCAAGGAAATCTTGCATATTATTTCTGAGCCATGCTTATCGAATCATACAACTGTGACACAATTTTACCTGTTTCAATGCGTCCAATTTCTGAGGTAGAGCTGTCTTCATAATGAATTAGCAATCATCCTTATTACAAATGGAGCAGTTTTTAGAGCTTTTAGCACATGGTGTGTTCTTCGTTGTCCCTAGTTCACTGTTAGCAATCAGTTTTTTCGCACAATAAACCGGTCCAAAACCTTTTGTTGTCCCGAAAATTGCTTTGAATTCATTTGGTGTAAACAAAAGTTATAATCTACCTGAACCTTGTAAAATAGCTTTTTTATAAATGGGAGGCCAATGTTGTACAAAAAGGTAGATTATGTAGGCATGAAAATAATTAATGCTTGATATCTGCCATGAAAAGAACAGGAAGTGCTATCCATGTTGGTGCTTCATTGGAGATCTCCATATTTCTTGAGACATGCAGAAGTGCTTGTATTTGGTCTACTAATTTGGACAACTAATGGGGCAATTTCTCCCCCTACCAGTAGTTGACCAAAATTGAAGAGTCCTTCACCACTAAGAAGTATCATTACTTAATTGAACACAAAGAGTGGAAATTAAAGGAAGTGTTGGGATACGGGCGCGAAAACAGCGGAAGCTATGAAAAATAAATTTCAAAAAATATTCTCTAATCTTGTCAGAATTGATTCAATTTAATTCGATCCATTATAATTTGGATCTATTTTTGAAAGTTGGATCAAAGAGAAAGAGGGAGAAAAAGAGATTTAAAAATAAAAACAAGTTCTCTAGGCTGGGCTAGGCAGGCACTAGGCTGTTGGCAGCCACATGCGCTGAACGCGCTAGCACTGCTGAGTGCAATGCACGCAGCAGGTGCTGCACGCGGGCCTGCACGCGGGCCTGCAGGCCTCCTCATGCTGCCTACCTTTTTTGACCTCTTCAACACGCAATTCGAAAGTTGAATTGCAAATTGAGAAGCCGCCTCATCTCTGTCAAATATCCGATTTAATTGGTCATTTTTTTTTATGAAGACCGTGTGATTAAATCAGACGCTTGTCCAAATATTTCGCCAAAGTTCTCTCTACCGAACCCGATTTTGAGTTGGCTCCAAACTCCATTATAAAAGGGGTCTTAATTGCAGTCCCAAATCATCCCATCATCCCGACATTCCGACATCCCATCTATTCTGTTTCTCAAGCAAGATTTTTTTTCCGCGGCTCTCTTCCCCTTCACACCGTCTCAAGCAGAAGCAAGAAGATCAAAGATGCCGCATCCACAGTTTTCAGGCAGAAGCAGAAATTCAAATTCTGGGGTGCAAAAAAATATTCGAGTACAGATAATATTTTTCTTTTATAGTTTAGTTATCAATTGTATTAGATTTTCTTGTATTGACCGTATTTTCTCCACTCTCTAATAAAATCAAATGCCCTCTTCGCCTCGTGGAGTAGGCCTGGTACCCTGCCGGGCCGAACCACGTAAATTTTGGTGTTCTTTGTGTTTTCTTAATTTATTCGTTTTGATATTTTTCTTTTTGGCGTTTGGATTTTTGGATCCTTGCAGGAAGACCCAATTTCTTCCTAACAGTTGTGGTATCGGAGCCAACAATCCACAATGTTATGGGCAAAATACGAAATCCAGAAATTGGACCATAATGTTAACTATTCATTATGGGCTTTGAAGATGAAAGCAATATTGGTTAAGTAGAACCTTTAGGATACTATTCGTGGGGGAGATAAGATGGAAGCACTGAAAGGGAAAAGGACTGGACTGATGAAAGTGCTAAAGCAACCTTGTACATGAGTGTCTGCAACGAGGCACTACGAGAAGTCGCATCAGAAAAGATCGCTGCTGATGTATGAAAAAAGCTTGCTACAGTCTACCAGGATAAAACTATTACAAGTTAGATGACACTTAGACAGAAATTTTATTTTTTATGCATGACTGATGACACTTCTGTTAAAAATCATATTAGCACTTTCCATTCTATTCTTGCCGATCTTGAGGATATGAGAGTTACATTTGAGGAAGTAGATAAGACTTTTATGTTTCTAATTACTCTCCCTACTTCTTTTAAAAATTTTCCTGAAAGTTTATTGTATGACAAGAATACTATTACTTTGGATGAGGAGACAACAATGCTAGTGTCCAATGAGGTTGTCGACTCTCAACTTACCATAGGGTCCTCTAGAAGCCGTGGAGAAGTCCTGAACACTAGAGGACGAAACAGGTCACGGGACAAAAGCCAGGGTAAGTTCATATCTAAATCCAGGTTCAAAAACGTACTGTGCTATTATTGCAAAAAGATGAGACACATCAAATCAGAATGTCGTAAGATGAAACGGACACAATAGGAACAAAATCAAAACGAGGAAACATCCTATGCTGATGAGGATGAAAAAGTAGAGGTACTTACTATTTTTGCTTGTTATGCTAGATCTCAAGATGAATGGATTTTAGATTCAGATTGCTCTTTTCATACGACAATGTACCTAGATTGGTTTACCACATATGAACATGCTAATGGGAATGAAATGCTAATGGGAAATGACTTATTATGTCAAGTAGCAGGTGTTGGCTCGGTAAAAATTAAGATGCACGATGACATTACAAGGACTCTAACTCAGGTATGGCATGTTCCAGGTCTTAAAAGAAATTTAATTTCTTTATCTTCTCTAGATTCACTTGGATACAAGTATTCAGACCAAGATGGAGTTTTCAAAGTCACAAAGGGGTCATTAACAATAATGAAAGTACTAAAAGTAAACCAACTCTACATCTTGCAAGACACAACGGCAACAAGTGGTGCAGCTATGGTAACCTTTGAACATTCTGATGATGATCTTGCTAAATTATGGCATATGAGATTATGACATATTAATGAAAGGAGCATGCTAATGCTTGAACAAAAGGGACTACTTGTAAAATAGAAATTGACTAAGCTAGATTTATGTGAACATTGCATCTATGACAAACAGAAAAGAATCTCATTCTCCACAGGGCAACACTATGCTAAAGAAAAATTGGACTGCATCTACTCTGATCTATGGGGGCCATCATCGATTGAATCTCGAGGAGGAGCTCGATACATGCTCACATTCATTGATGATTACTCCATGAAGGTATAAGCTTATTTTATTAAAAATAAATCTGATGTCTTCTCTAAATTTTAATCTTGGAAGACAATGATCGAGAAGCAAACCGGTAGATATGTTCGAACCCTACGAATCAACAATGGATTTAGAATTTTGCAGTGGAGAATTTAAAGACTTCTGCTCCAGGAAAGGGATCATAAGACATCACACAGTTCCTCATACACCTCAATAGAACGGAGTAGCAGAAAGGATGAACCGTACCATCATAGAAAGGGTAAGATATATGCTTTCTAATGCTAACCTTTCTAAAAGCTTTTGGGCAGAGGCTGCATCCACCGCTTCCTACCTGATAAATCGATCTTCTTCTTCATCAATTAAATTCAAGACGCCTGAGGAGAAATGGACCGGGTCGCCAACTTCTTATGACTATCTTAAAATTTTTGGGAGCACTGTCTATGTCAGGGTAAATGAAGGAAAATTAGAACATATATCAAAGAAATATATTTTCTTAGGATATCATAGCGGTGTGAATGGCTATAAAGTGTGGTGTCTAAATAATTGTAAAGCATAAATCCATAGAGATGTAATTTTTGATGAACAAGTACTCTTGAAAATGAAAAAGGAAAACCAAGAAGAGGAGGACTCGTAGAGTCGTAGGAATCTACATTGCCACCAGAAGAAACACCACCTCAGCCCGCTACCCAAGAATTTTGATTCCCTACACTTGCGCCTCAACCACCTTCCGCAGAAGTCAATGATATTGCTTCATTATAACAGACCACTGAAGAACATGTTCAGGTCCAGGAGGAGCAATATCAAGTTGAGGAGGAGAATCCTTATTCCACCGCCCTCAATAGACCTAGGCGAGCACCACGTCCTAATCCTAGGTATGCTAATGTTGCTACATATGCTTTAGCAGTGGCAAAAGAAACTCCGTGCACTGAAGAACCAGCCTCCTATAAAGAAGCCCTAAATCAGACAGATTCAAGAAAATAACATGTAGCTATGACAGAAGAATTCAAGTCATTGCAGAAAAATAATACTTGGAAACTTGTGAAGCCTCCACCGCACAAAAAACTTGTTGGGTGCAAGTGGTTCTACAAACTCAAAGAATGTGGTATCTATAAAGCTCGGCTGGTGGCAACGGGATACAGTCAAAAGGAAAGTATTGATTACAAAGATTTTTTTTTCTCCTGTGATTAAGCATACCTCTATTCGTGTTCTTTTAGCATTAGTAGTCATGCAAGTCTTGGAGTTAGAACAGCTTGACGTAAAGACAACTTTCCTACACGGTGACTTAGAAGAACAGATCTACATGACACAACCAGAAGGGTTTGAAGAGAAAAATAAAATTGATCATGTTTGTCTCCTAAATAAGTCACTATATGGCCTCAAGCAATCTCCCAAACAATGGTATAAGAGGTTTGATCAGTTTATGCTTGGTATTAATTTCAATAGATCATCTTTTGACAGTTGTGTTTATTTAAAGAAATAAGCTAGTTCTATAATTTATCTACTTCTTTATGTTGATGGTATACTCATTGCGGCAAAAGATATTATTGAAATAGACAGGTTTGAGAAAAATCTTAAGGGTGAATTTAATATGAAGGACCTTGGGGCTGCAAAAAAAATCCTTGGGATGGAGATAAAGCGAGACCGGAAAGCAAAAAAATTGTACCCAACACAGAAGAGTTATGTAAAGCAGGTGGTCGAGCGTTTTGGCATGCAAGAAGCAAAATCCGTCAAGACACCTCTTGTCGCTCACTTCAAATTATCAGAGTTACTATGCCCGAAAGATAAAAAAGATAGAATTGACATGTCACAGGTACCCTATGCAAGCGCAGTTGGCAGTCTTATGTATGACATGATATGTACCTGCCCAGACATAGCACATGCAGTCAGCGTTGTGAGCCGATACATGACAAATCCAGGAAAAGCACATTGGGAGGCAGTTAAATGGACACTACGCTACTTACAAGGTACTTCTAAAGCTAATCTTATTTTCGGTAGAACTAATGAATCGTTTGCAGGATTCTCAGACTCAAACTATGCCGGTGACCTTGACAAGAGGAGATCGATCGCCGCCTACATCTTCATTATAGGCGAAACTGCATGGAGTAAGTTGGAAAGCCGGCCTACAACCCAATGTCGCCCTCTCCACCACTGAAGCGGAGTACAATGGCTATTACAGAAGCGATTAAAGAAGCAATCTGGCTTGGGAACCTGATAAAAGAACTAACTTCTCAAAATGGGGACATAGTCGTGCATAGTAACAGTCAGAGTGCAATTCATCTATCAAAAGATCAAATGTACCATGAAAGGACAAAGCACATTGATGTCAAATTCCACTTCATCAGGACATTCTTTCAAAAGGAGAAATAAAGTTACAGAAAATTAACATGACTCATAATCCTGCAGATATGCTAATAAAGGTACTACCAACAACCAAGTTTGATTACTGCATGAACTTGGTTAAACTGATTCAAGGCACAGGTTAGCCCTACAGTGCTCTTGGGAGAAGAGGAGAAGGCTACATCGGGCTCAAATCTCATCAAAGGAGGAAATTATGAGAGTTCATTCAATTTAACCCGATCCATTATAATTTGGGCCTATTTTTGAAAGTTGGATCAAAGAGAGAGAGGGAGAAAAAGAAAAGAAAAAAACAGCAAGTTCTCTAGGCTCGGCCCGGCCCAGGCAGGCTGGACATTTGGGCCGAGCCCAACCCGTGTGCCAGGCTACTGGCAGCAGCGTGCGCTGCACGCGGGCCTCCTCATGCCGCCCACCTTTTTTGACCTCTTCAACACACAATTCGAAAGTTGAATTGCAAATTGACAAGCCGCCTCATCTCTGTCAAATATCTGATTTAATTGGTCAATTTTTTTATGAAGGCCGTATGATTAAATCAGACGCCTCTCCAAATATTTCGCCAAAGTTCTCTCCACCGAATCAGGTTTTTTGTTAGCTCCAAACTCCATTATAAAAGGGATCTTAATTGCAGTTCCAAATCATCCCATCATCCCGACATCTCATCTACTCTGTTTCTCAAGCAAGATTCCTTTCCAGCAGCTCTCTTCCCCTTCACACAGTCTCAGGCAGAAGCAAGAAGATCAAGGACACCGCATCCACAGTTTTCAGGCAGAAGTAGGAATCCAAATTTTGGGGTGCAGAAAAATATTCGAGTATAGGCAATATTTTTCTTTTACAGTTTAGTTATCAGTTGTATTTAGATTCTCTTGTATTGGCCTTATTTTTTCCTCTCTCTAATAAAATCAAGTGTCTTCTTCTCCCCGTGGAGTAGGTCTGGTACCCCGCCGGGCCAAACCACGTAAATTTTGGTGTTCTTTGTATTTTCTGGATTTATTCATTTTTGGTATTTTTTTCTTTTGGCGTTTGGATTTTTGGATCCTTGTAGGAAGACCCAATTTCTTTCTAACAAATCTCAAAACTAATGATCCCCTTAAAGTGAATTAGAACTCAATAATAAATAGGAGGGCATAATTCATACCTTAGCAATAAGGTCGTGGATGAAGCGCTTTAATCCCTAAGTAAGACGCACACGTGAACGCCCTCCAATGGTGATCCAAACCAAGATCCTTGTAACACCGAGAAAATTCCTATTCTCATTTGGCCCATCGTGGTTCTAGTCTTCACCAAGGCACAAGAAAAGGGGGGTGGGCCCTTCACTAAGGTTCGGCCTTTAGACAAGAAATCAGCTACAAGAAATCAACTATAGAAACAATACTTGTACCTCTAGGTTGCGGATCCAAGGGAGAAGAAGTCATCTTAGGTTCGGTTGCCCTTCAAGTAAGCGAAGAGGAGGAGAAGTAAGTCTTTGGTTCGGTTGCCCTTCAAGCGAGGAAGAAGAGGAAGATCAACACCTTGATTCAACTCCTCCTTTAGGGGTATGCGATTGCTCTTCTGGAGGGAGGAAGCAACTGCAACACCTTGGGGAGGGATGACTCTCACTTTTAGGAAGGGAGTCGGCTCTATTTTGAGGGGGAAGGGTCGACTCTCTCAATTCTCAAGGTGGCGGCACAATAATTTTGACTCTTTTGAAGTGTGCCGCCCCTCCCCTATATATATAAACAGAAAGCTAAGAAACCCTAAGCCCTAGATAACCGTGCCATATTTTGAATCAATTCCTAAAATTTTGGAGATGAGGAAACTCCTTTTCTAATCTCTAGAATTCGGCTCCTTTAGTGTAAGAGTTGGTTGACTCCTTCCAATAAGGAGTAGGATGGCTCCTTAATTTTAGGGAATGTGGATTTCATCCTCATCTTAGCTTAATTTGATTTAAGGAACATTTCCTTATTTCAAATTTCCTAACTTGTAGCTATTTGAATTCAAGGAGCCTTTCCTTAATTCAATTTTTCATAGATGAGCATTTTTGACATATCTGTGCTAGTAAATATTTTCGCCAAGTTCGAAATTTATCTTGATAAATTTCGTTACAAGAAGTACTTGTATGGGTGTGATCTATTAGGTCCCACACTAAGCTGGCGGTAGGTTTTTCCCATGTGAATATATTTAATTCGATAGAACGTCTTCTATCCAAATTAATTTATTTGATCCTCATTAAACTCTTTAATGAGATCGATCGATCAATCGATCAATCTTTGATCAACTTTCTACTGATGAGTCAAGATTGTCGCTTAGCAACGTGTCATGATTATATAGATAGTGTAGAGTTCAATTAGATAGGAACGTCTATAATCGAACATCCTTTGGCTAGAGGATTATTTTAGACTTTTATATTGGGGAAGTGCACTATTGCACTTCTTTTACTGGTCAGAGTTTGCTGAGTCCAATAAGAATAGTAATACATATTTTTTGTCTGCAGATGACATGGTTTACTCACTAAAAAAAATATACTTCTAATATATTTATTTCTTATACGGTAAAATAATATAAATTTTTATGTGATTAAGTCACAGTCACATTTATGCAAATGAAATATTATTATTTTATATTTAACTCCATTGATGACATGTCATTCAAGCAATAGGAGTGTATATGTCAAATTCATTCAGACGGTATTTGTCATGAGTCGAGTGGCTGAGAAAGCGTCAAGCGTCAATGATGAGATGACACGCGGCCCAACAATGATTGCGGATGACGTGGCAATGCCACGTAATGGATCGAGGCGGGTGCGGAGAAGGCCGCATCACTTAGACGAATACATAATGTAATTACATGTAAGCATCGAGTATAAATAGGGGATGATGAATAAAGAAAGGACACTTATGCAGTTGCTTAAACCACTCCTCTCTCTCTCTCTCTCTCTCTCTCTCTCTCTCTCTCTCTCTCTCTCTCTCTCTCTCTCCATTCTGTTATCACCGAACGCGCATTAGGATCATCGTCTCTTTCTCGATCCAGATCTGAGGTGATGAGCCATTGTTGCGTCGAAGAGATCGAATCTGAGTCTCGTATGGTCATCGCCGACTGATCGATCCCGTGAATCAGCCCTGCAGGTGTGCAAGGCCTTACATTGGTGCTTTCATTGCTACTCTACCTGTATCCTTGCTTGCTTCGACTATGGAAACACGGTCACAAGAAATGGCAGAATCGATTAAACATTTGCAAGAGACGAGTATGAGACATGATCAATTACTTGGCTCGATCCAAGCTACACTACTAGAAACTTGGTCTTCAGCAACGGCTATCAACAACGGCCGCTCAAGCCGTTGCTATTTGCAACGGCATTCTTACGGCCGCCCGAGCCGTTGCAGATATTTGTATCTGCAACGGCGTTCTAACGGACACCCGAGCCGTTGCGGATTATTTTAATTATCAGCAACGGCTTTCTGACGGAAAGGCGAGCCGTTGCTGATATTTTAATTATCAGCAACGGCTTGCTAACGGATAAGTGAGCTGTCGCTGATGATAACTTATCAGCAACGGCTTTCTAACGGGCGAGTGAGCCGTTGCTGATAAGTTTATATAGGGCATCAGTCGCGCCCGACCCTTCTTCCTCCCGCTGTTGCCGCCGCCGCTGCTGCCGACGACGCCTCTTCCTCCTCCCGCTGCTGCCGACTTGTTCGGGTATGCCTCGCCGGCCGGCCGTCTCTTCCCGTTGCGGCCGGCGGGAATCAATCCGACCGAAACCCTATTTCAAGGGTTTCGGCCGATGGCCGCCGCCGGACCTTGTACAGTGGCCGGACAGTGTGTCCGGCCACTGTACGCCGGCGCCGGAGGGTGGACTCCGGCGCCGGAATTTATAATTATATATATTTTTTATATTGTTTTATAATTGTTAATTAATTGTTTTATAATTGTTAATTATTTGTTTAGATTAATTGTTTAGATTAATTGTTTAATTTGTTAGATTAATTATTAGGGTTTAGATTAATTTCGGACGCGCGCCGGAATCGTCCAATTCGGACTCGCGCCGGAATCATCCACTTCGGACGCGCGCCGGAATCGTCCAATTCGGACTCGCGCCGAAATCGTCCACTTCGGACTCGCGCCGGAATCGTCCACTTCGGACGCGCGCGGAAATCGTCCAATATGGACTCGAACTGTCTCGAAACATTTAGAAAATAATCATCCATCCGACGAGTTGATATGTTTCACGTACGCATCGACGAATCGGATATGATTTAGCAAAACCTTAGATCCGTTCGGGAATTGTATGTTCGTGTAAAAGAAGTAGATGATCTTTTATACGACGTACAATTCTTGAATTGTCCCTGATTGGACAATTTGGGAATATAGTTATTTGTACTGCACTTACGTTTTTATTTTAACTGTTAACTAATTATTCTAACATTCGGCAACATCTCTCTTGTTCTCCGATACGCGCCCAGATGATATGCGTATTCGGAGAACTGTAGGGAGATATTATCGAAATTTAGAATAATTAGTTAACAGTTAAAATAAAAACGTAAGTGCAGTACGAATAACATAAATCCCGAATGGAATAGGACAATCTCACCTAAAGACATTAACCAAAGAAATTGTCATTGATTGACAGAATCATGTCGGCTGATCAAAGTTGGATGTACCGACGTCTTGATCGTGGAGCTTTAACGAATGAGTTTCGATTAGGCGTAACGTACTTCCTAAATTTCGCATATTCGAATCGGAATTTCGTTAGCATGGGTGATCAAATCCGATGTCCGTGCCGCATTTGTTCAAATGGACGATTTTTGGATCGGGAGACTGTCACTCTGCATCTATATAGCAAAGGATTTGCACCAAGATATTTTCTATGGACTTGTCACGGGGAGTCACGCGAAGTCGGGACGTCGAGCAATCCTGTCGTTCAGACATATGGTGAATCTTCCACTGCTGGTGCTTCTTCATCCGGTCAATGTAATCCCTATAGAACTATGATACTTGATAGTCTTGGGGGTCAATTCCGCCTGAATGATAATGTTGATCGGCCAGTTCTTCAGACATCAGTCCCACCAGATACTACAGCGGTTGATATCACAGAAGTAGGGGCTGCGGTAGAGATTGAATTACCGAATAAAGAAGCTGCAGAATTTTATGAGAAGTTGAAAGCTGCCGATGAACCTTTGTATGAGAATTGTCCTAAATACACTAGGTTTTCAGCAATGACACAGCTCTTAAACATCAAGGCCGATTGTAATATCAGCGGAGTTGCGTATGATCGGATTGCTGGATTGATTAATGGAATGCTGCCTACTGATAACAAGTTTGAGCCTACTTTTTATAAGACTAAAAAGCTAATGAGAAAATTGGGGCTTGGGTACGAAAAAATACACGCGTGCCAAAATAACTGCATTTTATATTATAAAGAAAATGTGCAGTTGGATAAATACCATGTATGTCAACACCCTCGTTACAAGGAGAAGAAATCGGTCCGACAGAAAAATATCCCGTTTAAGGTGCTTCGGTATTTTCCACTAACACCGAGGCTTCAAAAATTATTCATGTCGGAAAAGACAGCCCCCTACATGAGTTGGCATGCAAGAAGTCATGATGATACAGTAATGACTCATCCATCTGACAGTGAAGCATGGAAACATTTGGATACATGTTATCCTTCATTTGCTAAGGATACTAGAAATATCAGATTGAGATCAATTGTGCACAGATGGTTTTAATCCGTTTGGGCATTCTGCAACTCCTTATTCAGTTTGGCCAGTGCTGCTGACAGTTTATAATTTACCACCGTCAATGTGCATGAAAGATGAATTTATTTATCTTTCGATGATTATTTCGGGTCCTAAGGGTCCGCGAAAAGAAATTGACATATTTCTCAGACCCTTGATAGATGAATTGAAAACATTGTGGACTGAGGGAGCTGTTACTTATGATTGTCATCGGAAGCAAAACTTCAATTTAAAGGCCGCGGTCTTGTGGACAATCAATGATTTCCCCGCGTACGGCATGTTGTCGGGTTGGAGCACTCACGGCCGACTCTCTTGCCCGTATTGTATGGAACACTCTAAATCAATCAGTCTTCAGAACGGACGAAAAATCTCATTCTTTGATTGTCATCGTCGATTCCTACCGGTTCATCACCAGTATCGAAGGAATCGTAATAAATTTACTAAGGGCAGAAAATACTTTGTAAAATCCGACATGATATTTCTGGAAAAACTAAAGATAATGTCAAAGCCCGACATGATCTGAAAATACTTTGTAAAAGACCAGAGTTGGAGTTACAAGAGGTCAACGAACGATATCTGAAACCGAAGGCCCTATATGTGTTAAATAAACAACAGATCAAAGATGTTTGTCAATGGGTAAAAGAACTCAGATTACCCGATGGATATGCATCAAACTTATCTCGATGTGTGAACGTCGATGATTGCAAAATATCAGGGATGAAGAGCCATGATTGTCATGTATTCATGCAGAGATTACTTCCGATCGCATTTCGAGATCTTCTACCTGATAATATTTGGGGTCCGTTGACTGAATTAAGTATGTTTTTTAGAAGCATTTGTGCAAATGTCCTTCGAGTCGAAGATATGTCTACACTTGAAAATAATATTGTTGAAATCATATGCAAGCTGGAGCAGTTTTTCCCTCCTGCATTTTTTGACTCGATGGAGCATCTACCGATACACTTGGCATACGAGGCACGAGTTGGTGGCCCCGTTCAATATCGGTGGATGTACTTATTTGAAAGATACATGAATCGTCTGAAGAAAAAAGTAAAGAACACCGCAGCTGTTGAAGGATCAATATCTGAATCGTATATCATCCAAGAAATTTTAACATTCTGCTCATTTTACTTTGAATCGACGGTACAGACAAGATTTGATCGTCTTCCACGTAACGACGACGGGGGTGTTCGACATTCAGATGGACGTTTAAATATATTTTGTCACTCTGGTCGTGCTTTTGGTTCTCGTCCATCTCGACACTTAAGCGATGAAGAGTATCATTTGGCACACTTGTATGTATTACTCAATTGTCCAGAGATTGAACAATTCATTGAAATATTTGACATTGAGATGGTGCAAAAATACTCTATTCACAACGATCAAGAATTGGAGAGATTACGGAATCGTGATTTCCCTACTTGGATTCAGACTTACAACAAAGATCACAGAGCTGAAATAGATGAAAGAATATTTGAGTTTGTTAGTGGACCGTTGCGACTTGTGTCGTGCTATAGCGGATATTTTGTTAACGGGTATAAATTTCACACGGTTGAATATTCATTTACAAAGAAGACGATGAATGCTGGGATCTGCGTGAAAGGGACAACCTATGTTAAATGTGATATGGATTTTTATGGACTGGTGGAAGAAGTGATAGAGTTGCACTACTTCGGCTTGAAATCAGTGATCCTATTTAGATGTCATTGGTTCGATACAACAGAAAGGGGCATGAAAGTTCATCCAAAATACAAACTTGTTGAGGTTAATTACAAATCGAAATTGGCAGCAAATGAGACTTTTATATTGGCATCACAAGCCGAACAAGTATATTACGCGAAGTATCCGGCTCGAAATAAAGATAGAGCAGATTGGCGTGTAGTCTGTAAGACAAAAGGTAGAGGAAAAATTGATCCGATAGTAGGAGAAAATGATCCTCCTGGTTTCTATCAAGAAGATGATCTTCCTGCTGTGGATCGTATTATTCCAATACTCGAGGATGCAGACACAACGTCAATTCAATTAGAAGTTGAATATGCTGATGATGACGATCATGAAATTGAGGAAGCTGGAGATGAAGAAGATGAAGAAGAGGAAGAAGAGGAAGAAGAAGAAGAATTCGAAGACTATTATTCAGATGATGAGGAATAATTGTAAAGTATATATATTTTATTAAATATATCTCTACTATTTATACAATAATCTGATTATATGTCTGTTCGACAGATATGTCTGGTCGTGGTTATCGACGCAGGAGAGCTTCGGAGTCTCCGATCGGTGAGACTCCAGCACTTACTCATGCTGCTGATCCTCCTGTTGCTGATCCTCATGAGGATGATACTGCCGAGGCTAGTACATCCAGACGTAGGCGGCCACGCGGGCCGAACAGGTGGCAGCCTCCACCAGTCACAGAGTCACGTAGATTGATTAGCGTGATTGGGGAGCGGTAATATATCATGAATTATGAATCATTACAAATTCATTATATCATAATATAATATTAAAATTTATTTTTGTTGTGCAGGTTCGAGCAAGAAGAAGTGCCGAGGAGCATTTCTTCTACTATTCGACGATACATGCACGGGGCATGGCCTACGTGGTCTCACGTGTTTAGCGAGCACGTCGACATGTTATGGCGCGAGTTTGAGGCACGTATTATTATTATTTTTTACATGCATGATGATATATTAATATTGGTACTAATATTATTATTTTGCAGGCTCGCTATACATGGGCCGAGGACCAGATGCCCTTTATTTACGCTGCCTGGGAGGCTATTTCCCGGGTAAGGTACAACGGGCAGCTGGGGCAGGCTCGGTCCCAAGCGATGTCCCGAGCTGGGACCACTAACATCGCGGAGACTCGGGGATACGGCCCCAGTTGGATTACTCCGGATATATGGGACCAGCTCGTGGGGATATGGCCGACGGATCGATGGCAGGAGGTTTCTCGGAATGCGGCTAGAAATCGCATGTCGGGGGGAGCAGCGCGTCACACCGGCGGCTCTGTTGCATTTGCAGTGCACGCGAACCGTATGATAAGTATATCTTTTAATTATATATTTTATTTGTTACTATGTGTACTAATTAATGTATTTGTTTTGTAAATGTAGACGACGGTGTCGGAAGATGGGAGTGTCCAACGACCCTCCCCGATGGCGGTGTTTGAGCGGACTCACCGTCGAGCACATGGGACGGGGGAGTACATCGACAACCGCGCTGCATACATTATGGTAATTATATATTTGTTTAAATTATTCATTATATATTTATAATTTAAGTTTTATTATAAATATTAAATAAAAAATCAAACTCGAGTAGGAGACCTACAGCCAGACGGTGGTGCAGCGCGGGGGTACCCCCGAGGACTTTGACGCAGCATCGTGGGTCGAGGCCGCAGGTGGCTGGGACCATGGCCGCGTATATGGCTTCGCAGATAGTGGTCATGCGCGAGCCGTACTAGGGCCACTTGGGGCACCGACCCCTCCGATCGCTGGTGAGCGGCTGTCCACCTCTAGATCCAGTTATGATCATACTAGCAGAATAAGGACTCTAGAGGAGACGATCGCGCGTCAGACTGAGATGATGGAGCGCCAGAATCAGATGATGGTGAATATACAAGCTATGCTACGCAACATGTCAGGTCATCCCGAAGCAGGCATCTCTTCGGCATCATCTAATCCATCGTCCTCGAGTCAGTCCACGCCGGTGTACACTCAAGCACTCCAGACCCCGCCATATGATCCAGACCATCCTCCATCGTGATCGTGAGATTTTTTGTTTGAATATTGAACTTGTTACTGAGATATTGAACTTGTTTAACTTATTTTGTTTGGATATTGATACTTCAATTTTGCATTTAAATTGTTTTTATACTATCGTGGATAATTATCAATATAAATATAATTGTTTTGATGTATATCTTGGTGTGTTTGTGATGTGTGAATGAATGTGTGTATGAGGGTATGGGTGTGTGAGTTATGTATCAGATAATGTATCAATGTATCAATGGAAATTTGAAATTTTCAATTTTTCTGTTCCCAGGTATATGTCATCAGCAACGGCTTTCCCACGGCCGTCCGTGGGAAAGCCGTTGCTAAAAGTGTATCGAAAGCCGTTGCTGATGACCTACAGCAACGGCTTAGCGACAGGGTTTTACTAACGACTTTGCTACGGACTCAGCGGCCGTTGCTATTAATGTTATCAGCAACGGCTCCGTGTCCGTGGCAAAACCGTTGCTGATAATATTTTTAGCGACGACCCGAGCGGCCGTTGCTGATAATGTTTTGAGCGACGGCCCGAGCGGTCGTTGCTGATCCGTTGCTAAGTCATCAGCAACGCGACTTTCTGTCACGGCTCTATTGCAACGGCTCAGCAACGGCATCAGCCGTTGCTGATGCCCATTATTCTAGTAGTGATACTAACGAATTTGGGACGAGTTTAGGATTGAATTTTCTTAATGGGTTTGGGATAGGATTGGCTTCGCCGTCCCAAACCCGTCCCAGTGCCATCCCTAAATAAATACAAGGAGGACTCATGTATATTGACCAAATCTTTTGTCAGATTTAACCCATCTCTACAAATAAATTACTACTTTTACTGTGCCTTTATACCATGTCAATTAGCTTTTGTCATAAATTAATTATTTTTTACTATTGTTTCTCTAAGATTTAAAATAAACTCTATATATAATCAACAAAGTAAAGCTAATTGTATCTATCTAAATTAATGATCATTTCGGTAATACTACAACACAATCATTTAAAATGTTCACTATGAAATCGGCGTCTGCCACAAGTGCCGATTTCATTTAAAGAAAAAAAAAATGACACCTATATTGGCACCAACTTCGGGTAAACCAGCACCAATACATGTGTCGATTTGCTAAATCAATTCATATTGATTACTTCATTTATAATCACATGTACCAATGTCATTTAGAAGAGTTGAAATTTTAATTTTGAATAAACGTCGATATTTAGTCATATTTAGAGTAGTTGGAATTTTAATTTGGACACCCATCTCATATCTATATTTTTTTCATTTTAAATGATGTTGGTTTATCTCTTTCTACCTAATTTTGGTAACAAAACTAATCATTAATTAAGTTACGTAAGAAATGAAACGATGAGCACCATACCCATTCAATTAATTATGTGTTATCCACGTAGGCGTTTGATTAAAGTAAATAATATGCTGCACAAAGTGTCACGCACATTAAATTATTTGTCGTCGGATCCTGCACCAAGTACTTAAATAGGTTCTGCAGTTAATTAAAGCATTTGTTTATCTTGGGTGAGTTGTGGACAAAAGAAAAGACGCTTGTTGTCTTTAACAATGACATGTGCTGCTTTCTTTTTGGGTCTCATGACTCATCGGTAGTAGCAATCTGTATTTATTAAATCCGGACTGAGCTAATTAAGTTGGTTCGACTATAATATTGAGTACTCTGTTTGATTCACTCGTTGGATATTCTTAGGCTTATATATGTTAGTCATTAGCTCTCATAAATAGCTTATTATTTTAACCTTAATTTGGACTCCCAATGCACTACAAGAATATTAAGCGTCACTCACGCCTCGTGTTGTTGCTAAGCCGTCAATGATATGCTTAGTCGTCCTTAATTAATCTCGTGGTCGAAAAAATCATCGCTGATAATTTGCAACGATCGCGCGAGCCGTTGCAAATAATATTACCAGCGCTGGTTCCATCGGCCGTCGCGTCGCAGATAAAACATTAGCGATGGTCGCACGAGCCGTAATTGTCGAGTCAACCGTCGCTACTTATGCATTGCTATTAACGACGGTTAGTCGTTGGTAATTGTCAGTAATGACTTTCCCTATTTCTTAAAAATAAATAAAAAAATTAAAATTATTGTTTACTATAATTTATATATATATACACACAAAATGCTATAAAATATATAGTTTCTACATCACAAAAAATAAAAAATATAAATTTTATATTTACATAAACCAAAATATTAAAAAACATTGTCATTATCTCAACACAAGTATATTCCAAAAGTAATCAAAATGCAATCTCATGCTTTTGATGAAGAATGTGACTATGACCGCGGATGTTGGGGATAAATGGAGGACAACGGATCAAAGGGTACTTTGGAGTTAGCGGCTAGCTGCATCGGGGGTAAGGGTGGCAAAATGAGCTAGCCCGCTAACTCCGTGGCCGGGAATTGACGACCCAACACTGTCACGCCCCAAATTCAGACATGATCGGCCAAGTACCACCCGTACTCTGCAGCCTAACCCAACCATGACAACCAGAATAATAACACAAATAGTGTACAATTTATAAAACCAATCCGATTGCAATAATTCATAACTTAAAGAAATCTCAAACCAACACTTAAAACAATTTCAATGGCTACAACAGTTCAAATTCTTTTTAGGAAGAAAATCAGTTTAACATAACAAAGTCTCTCAACATCAAAAGTACAAAAATAAGAAACCAAACCCAAGTCTACATAACTCAAATATATATATATATATATATATATATAAATATATATAATCCTCTACAGACTCGGGAATACACCCAAACCACGACACGTCACGAGATCTGCTGTCCCAGCCGCAACCAGCTGCGCAACTGCATCATAGTACCTTTTTGATCCTGCTCGGATGCTACAAAAAGAACAACACAACATCGTAAGTCCAACTAGGACTTAGTGAGTGATTCAATCATCTATTCACCATGTCCAAGTAACATAAGTCAAACGAGTAAATGTATAATGGGTAAGCATAACATTCATAAGCAGAACCAAGAATGCATAATCACCCATCTATATATGACATAGCAACACAAGTATGCATAATCACCAAATCCAACCAAGCCACCCAGGTCGGTCGTTAGTGTGGCGGGCTGACGAGCTTCCTGGTCCAGGGGCCTGTCGGTCCAATGATCCAGGGCCCCGTCGATCCTACGAGTCGGTCACTGAGCCTGGCTCTGGCTCAGCGAGCTTCCCACCCATGCCACTCCGGATCAATCGTCAGTGTGACGGCTGACGAGCTTCCCGGTCCAGAGATCCATAAGAGGGAGAGAGCAATCACAAGCACACCCAAGTATCCAAGCATAATCAACATAATCATAAAGAAAAAATAAGGACATCGTCCACATAACCAATATAAATGCTCTAGGACCTTTAGGGCATGTTTGGTTAGTGAAATCATGTCTGTTTTCATGGTTTCGATTTCAGTGAAATCAAAACAGCTTACGAAAACGTGTTTGATTTGCATTTTTATGACACCGAACTGAAACCAGAATGAAAACGTAATCAATTTTTTTAATAAAATTGAAAATACCACAATGTTATTTTCTGTGATTTCGAAACTATCGATTTGGATATCAAAATACAGTGGCAAACTTATAATTATTAATATTTTTTAAAAAATTAATTAATTTACAAATAAATCAAACTATATCTAATTTATAAAAATTAAAATAGAAATCATCTTTTTCAACTTAATATATTATCTTAAATTGATAAATTAATTAAATCAATTTATATCTAATTGACTCAAACCTAATTTTTAAAATAACACAATTTTATCAAAGATGATCTATTTATAATTTAACCAAAACTAATTTGTTATAATTATTTGTAGTCCAAATTATAGTGTTGAATAGTGATTCCTCTTACTTTTATCAATATGTGAGTTTCTTCTACAATCATATTAAATTTTATGAAATATTTTATATGAATTAATTACTATTTAATCAAAATTAGATTACTACTAAAGATATTTAGTGAAAACCAATATTATTTTCTATAATCAAATAAGTATTCACCGGTTTCAAAATCAACTAAAATTGATGGTGTTTTCATTAACCAAACGTGTTTTCAAAAAATTGAAAACTATAGACTGAAATCAAGTTTTCGAAACTAAGTTTTTATTTTCATTGAAATCAAAGCAGAAAATAGTTTTCGCTAACCAAACAGCACCTTAGGATCCTTAATATCCCTCGTGCATGTATATATTCCATGGTCGTACCCCGGCCTTTCCATATACACATACCAAACATGTCCACATACCATTATAATCACATGCTACATATCCATATACCAACATGTCCATATGTTAACATAATTACCTATCCAATACATAACATAGAAACGACATATGAAACTATAGTAAATCTCCAACACGAAGTAATCATCCACATCATAAGAACACCGTATCCGTACATGTAGGAAACAACTATGCATAGCATTAATAACATGTCATGATGTATAGTAATAAGGTTAGCCAAAAGTCCATTCGACTCATGTCCCTAATCTTATAGGGCCGGCCACCCACACCCGAGTATTTCCCAAAAGGGGAATTCGGCCCTTACCCTCTTCCTATAGTGAAGCCACCCTATAATGTCAATCTAATAATCAATAAGCTTCTAAGCGAGACTAGGTTCCATGTATTTCCTAAATTTAAGTCTCTACATTTAATCTTATCCTAATCACATCTAGATGAATCCCTAAGGTGAAGTCTCTATAATTTATCATGTTCCAGTGTCATCTACCTGAACCACTAAGGGGCGGCATACTCCTGCAATCCTAAAAGAATCCTTAAGGGGTGGTAACATACCCTAATTTCATCATTCACCATTAGTTTATTCACTAAACCACCATGGTCTCTTCTCTTCCAATAACCCAAGAACATCAACAAGAACACAAGAATCCCAACAAGAACACAAGAAGGAAGGGGTGGCACAACCAAAATTGGCCATGAACCATGCGGCCAAGGATCCCAAATCCGATTCAAAATCTACGACAATTAGGATGTCAATCCTTCATTCTACGATCTGATTTCGATACAGAGAAAAATGATATAAAACCAAACGAGATTCCCACACAATGGGAGGCGGCATGGGTGATGAACAAGGAATAGAGATCGAGGTCCAAATCCACTCACCGGAGAAGAAAATTGAAAAGGAAGATATATAGTCCTCTGCGCTCCCACGTCAACGAAGTCCGGGTGTCATGCCCAGTTTCAAGTCCTCCCATGCCATCTCCTTCCCTCTCGTGTATCCCAAAATATAGTCGTCCAAAATAGATCTCCACCATTCCCATCAAGGGGCAAGGAGTCTCAGACATACTCCCCAAATTTCAATCCAATTATCCCTAAGATAGTGTCCCGATCGCCCGATTTGGCGAAACTCAACGTAGCAGAATCTTGGAGAAGAAGACCAAGAACAATGATTCGGTAAATCCATCACAGTGATGGATCTGACCGTCAAAAATAAATCTCCACCGATCAAAATGTAAATCATGAAGTCTAAAACGTACTTTCCAAATTTCATTACGATCTGACTATGGACGCTCCGTTGATCGCAAAGTTTGATGGCATCCAACGCTATAGGAGCTGTGTGCCGAGGTTTCCCCTCCTCCCTCTCCATGCGTGCGCCTCTTCCTATGGACGCCCAAGGGGTGTGCGGCTATTCGCGCCCCTGAGGGGTGAGGTATAAATACTAAAACCTCAATCATCAAATGACCAAAGTGCCCCTTAACTTAAGTTGAGTATAAAACAAGCCATCACTCAACCACTTCAAGTCCGTTTCCGATTTGGTTTGAACCTCCAGACTCATCTCGAACCCAACTACCCATCTAAAGACTAATCAAATTTAAATTAATTAATTACCTTGCGCATAAAGGCCAATATTAAATTCACGCTCTCCGGCGTTTCATCCGACCCATCCTGACGTGCAACCAAATTAATTATCCCGCTGGAACGATTAAATATAAAAAAAAATCTGCGGGTATTACAAACATGACCCACAATATTTTTCAGGCCGCTCGGCATAGCCCGCGAGCCCGCATAATTTTATAAAATTATGTTTTTTACAAAATTTTACTTAACGTCAAACCAAACCAAACCAAACATCAAAGATAAAGGCTCTTATAGCTCTTCTTGATGCTTTTTTGTGATGAAACTTTGAAGATAAAGGCTTTATCAAATATTATTTCAATGATAGAGTTTCTCAAGAAAATGGGTAATTAAAATTCACAAATCACTTAAAATCTCTCAATGAGTATCGGAGTGATAGAGGAAGGCATGAGACAAGTTATATATGATTCCAAAAAGAGAGATTGAGGTGAAGCAAATCGTAATGGATTAAAAAAAGAGCTGTTTGGCTCGACGGTCGTAGGTCGGTTGATCGACCCTTTCGACCCCTGTAGACAATTTCAGCTCTGGTTCAAGGTTGGTTCTGATTTCAATGAATTGGATTTATTTTTTATCATCATCAACATGAATCCTAAGGATTAAATAATGATTCTAATCATAAACCAAGTTTTCAAAAAAATTCTTCACTCAAAGCATTGATCATTAATGTCCTCTTGATTTTTTCAATTTTGCTTCGGTCTTTCCGATCGTGGACATCTCATGCTTATCAACAGGGTTGGTCAGTACACCAAGTCGTGTACCCTGTTTGCTTTGTAAAAACGGGCCTTGGATGGGACACCAACCAAAACTTGGACAAAACATCAAGCAATTTTTGTGTATTGAAAAATTTCTCGATACACCGATGTGGGGCAGAGTACACGGTTACGAAAAGACAAAGTTACCCCCAAGAAAACCTAATGGGGGGTCTCTTGTGTCTAGGTGTTGCAGCTGCTACGAAGAAATTTTTCTTTCGTGTCTCGGTGCTTTCCATGCTCTTCTCGTTGTCCCATCAGATCTCTCTCTCTCTGTTTGTCCCGATGGATGCTTCCCCAAAGAAAATCTACCCCTCTGCAAAGCTTATGATCTCCAGAAGAAAACCTACCCTGAAGAGGACTTGGTGCATGATGTTTATTTTTGTTTTAGGAATTTTCATAGGCATTTTTATCGTGAATGTAAAGAATATTATGGTCTAATTAATTGTGAATTTTAAGACTTTAATGTATTAAGAAATTTGATAGTATTGTATTAACTTTCAATTGGACTATATATTGTAGTTTATGGACAATTTTTACAATTATCTTCATTATTTTTAATATTTAGAAATTATATAAATTGTTCAAAATATTTTTGCCCTAGAACTATTGAAAATAGGGTAAAAATATCCCTAAACTTTATTTTTTTTCAATTTTTACCCTTAGACAAACGAAAACCGTTGAAAAATACCCTTATTTTGGATGAAATACCCAATTGGCAAATAGCACTAACGGCTTCCAATCACAAGCCGACACATAAGACGCATATGACACTCTCCCTCCTAGTGATTATATAATAAATAATAAAATGGATTAAAGGTAATTTTTGCCCTCGAACTATTGGAAATAGGATAAAAATACTCCTAAACTTTTTTTGATTGGTCTTTACCCTTCGACAAATAAAAATTATTTAAAAATGCCCTTATTTTGGATGGAATACTCAGCTGGCAAACGACACTAACGGCGCCGAATCACAAGTCGACAAGTAGGACGCCGAATGACATTCTCTCTCCCCGTGAGCAATAAATATTAATAAAAAAACTAAATTAAACTTCTAACATGGCAAAAAAATTAAAAATAAAGCATAATACTTTCGTACCCTAACACACATAAATCCTAAATCACTTACATATTTTGCTCATAATAGAAAATAAAGCAAATAAATCGACAAAAATATATTAAATAAATACTACTTATCCCGAACTTTCTGCATTTGTAACACACCTTGCTTGGGTTCAGAGCAAATTTCGATTCGAAATCGGCCTAATTGCCTCTAATCTATAGTGACAAAATCTCATACTTTCAACAACAAGCTTTGTTAGGGCTATGGAGGAGGAGTTAATTTTATGAACTTTCGTTTTAGGGGAGAAAAAAATTAGGAGCACATTTTTTAAATAAAAAAAAATTGTCACATTAGAAATGTAATTTAGTTTTTTTATTATTTATTGCTGACTGTGAGAGAGAGTATCATCTGGTGTCCTACGTGTCAGCTTGTGATTGGACGTCGTTAGTGTTGTTTGCCAGTTGGGTATTCCGTCTAAAATAAGGATATTTTTTAACGATTTCCATTTGTCTAAGGGTAAAAATCAATCAAAAAAAGTTTAAGGGTATTTTTATCCATTTCCAATAGTTCGAGGGCAATAAATATTTTTTATTATTTATTGCCGACTGGGAGAGAGTGTGTGTGTCATCTGGCGTCCTACATGTCAGCTTGTAATTGGAAGTCGTCAGTGTCATTTGCCAGCTAGATATTTCATCCAAAATAAGGGTATTTTTCAACGATTTCCTTTTGTGTAAGGGTAAAAATTGAAAAAAAAATAAAATTTAGAGATATTTTTACCCCATTTTCAATAGTTCGAAGATAAAAATCACTCTTAACCATATATAATGTTCAATTTGGGCATGAAAAAAATATAAAGGATAAGTGTATTTTTATCATTTTGACCTCTACAATATTGTGTTATAGCAAAACAAACGCAGGACTGGGCTCTTGTTCGTGTCCAATGCTTGACGAAACAAACAAGGTACAAGATATTGTCCTAGCACAGCTGTTGCCCCATCCCTGTCAGCACCGATGTCCTGTGTTGGACATTTTGCGAAATGTTAAAAATTTTAGGCCAACATATAATTAATACTACTTTTAAATAGTTTCTATATATATAATTGAGACTAATCAATAGATTTATCATAATTAAGAATTCTTGAATATACATTTATCTTATAATGCTTTTGTCTACGACAAAATTGTAAATATCAAGCTATTCTGTATATAAAAAATATAGCTGAAACAAAATCGATTAAAACCTATAAAGTATAGGGCTATATCTAGAAATTATTAAAAGATAATTTTTTTTTATCCTTGCTTACTCGGTGATGTGTCAGCATTCACCTTAATTAGTGAGATAATAAAAACAATTGACAACTCACCATTCCATATGTACAAACTAACCCTTAATACATAATTTTAATGAATAATAATTAAATTATAGATAACAAATTTCAAAATGATAAAATGACCCGATCCATTCCGGAGTCTCTAAGGTTAAATCATTATTAATTTAAAGATAAATTACATTGACTTCTTTTGAAATTTAGTAAAATTATATTAATATTTTCTTTATTTATAATTTTATCCGATGATCTTTTTGAATTTTGTAAAAGATTACACAAATTTTTTCTATTAACGAAAATTGCTAGTGGAGTGTGAACTGCACGTGCTTACTAATGATAAAAATATCTTTATGTTATTTAATCCTCATTCTCTTATATTTTCACCTCAAGATTGCTTAATATTTAATTTTCACATTCAACTAGCATTAATTTCGTAAAATATATTAAACAATAAAATAATTTCTCAAAATTTTATTTTCAAAATATTTATTCAATTATTTTAACATGTTTTTTAATGATTTTTCAACGAGAGACATAAAAAAAAATTTAGATTGCATTTAACATAATTAATTACAGAAAAATAAGTGTCACTTGGACAAATAGATAAAAGCGGGAGAAATCAGAGTAATTTATCTTTAATTTAAATAATATATTTTTGAGGAATGTAATCAATTTAAGGAATACGTCCTGAATGATTAATGCATAATAAAATACAATTTATTAGTTTTATTTTTCTTTAGCATATATTAATAGTGGCATAGTGCCGTAGAGTGCAAAGATTCCTTCTTTCATTTAATTGTTTATACAGGAGACGAAGAATTTTGTCCTAATTGACTTATTGGTCTTCCTTATTTTTTTTTAATAAAAATCAAAAATAATAAAAAAAAAAATTATATTAAAATTCGAATCCTAAATTTATAAATAACATATAATATAATAATATATTACTATCAACTATATTGCTCACAGTTGCCCATGAATTTTTCTTAATTAATTAAACTTTAACAATCATTTGTATTTTTAAATAAAGATTATAATAAAAAATAATAATTACTTTATAAACAGCGGAGTTAAATAACGAATGCTATTTTAATCTGTCCTGTGTTTTATATTTAGAATCGATACGTTTACTTGATTGTATAGGATAGGATGTAATTGAATAATAAATAAATGTGAATTAGATATAAAAAAAAAATTAATTCGATGTACATCGAATATAATATTAATTTTATATGTATATTTTTTAATTTATGCACTAAACAAATAATAAATTTTAATCAATTTATTATCATATCTTTCCTTATCCTATAAAATAAACATGCCCTAAAATGATAAAAAAATAAAAAAAAAAGATGGTGAGACTTACTAGGGGTGTGCATGGATACTGGGTAGACTCGAAATCGTTTGAAACTTATTCAATTAGATAGATTTCGAGTAGACCCAAATTAAATTTGGATAGGATTTGGAATAAAAATTAAGGAATTAATTAAAATCGATTCGATTTCGAATTTGGATCCAACACATCGAGTATCTGCGCGGAACCAGAACCGGTACCCGAAACTTGTTCATTTACAGGTTCCAACATGTACCATGTTGGAATCTATTTTGGAACATATTTCAACAGGATATTCAGAAACAGAATTGAACCTGTGGTTCTGAGTATAATCTGATTCTAAATTTCAAATGGGTAAGATCTAGTTTCAAAACTTAAAATCAATCGTGTACATGATAATATCTGAATATCATAAAAAATATATGGTATTCGAACCCGCTCACTCAATCTACAAAAAGAGAAGAGTAAATTATTATTAGGAGTCAGAGGAAGGGTTTGAATTAATCCACTGATTCATTCTCTTTCCTTAAAAAAGCCCCCCAAGATTTGCTGTTTTCCACTGTTTCTTTTGGGAGGCTCCACCGAAGGAATTCCAACTAAATCTAGCCAACCAATGAGGATTGACAACTGTAGCTGAGAGAGAGAGAGAGAGAGACAACTGTAGCTGAGAGAGACGAAGAACCCCAGTGATCCTAGCAAGTTGCCCACACCACACCACACTGATGTGGAAGGAAATCGAATAGAGAGAGAAAGTGAAGGAGAAGGACCACCTCCAATGGCAACTCTGCAACAAATGGAAGATCCATCCCCCATGGGGTGTATTTCAGTATTTGGCCTATCTCTCTCTCTCTCTCCTTTCCATATAAAGTCACCAGCAGCCGCGAGCCCCACCACACGCCACCGGGGAGGAATATGGAGCAAAAAGCACATGTGCCCCCCACAACCAAATACTGAGCACAGTGTTGGGAGGAGAAGGGTGGACGGTCTAAGTACCCCAATAAGAAGAGATAGGGCGTGGAATCTTTTTATTTCATCTTTCTTTCTCTCTCTCTCTGGCCAGCAGCAGCCTCTGCTTCAAATAAGGCTGTGGTGGTACTAATAGTACCGGCCCTGCAACCAACCATGATGGGCTGTGGTGGGGGGTATATTTCCAGTGAGGTTGATGAGGAGTATGAGAAGCTAGTCCTTCGCATGAATCCCCCAAGGTGAAAGATTTCCTTTTCTTTTTCCTTTTCTTTTAGAGGAACTATTTCTTGATTGGAATTGGAGTCTTTTACAATTTCGGAGTTGTGAAAAGTTTCTTTCTCATGTGCTTTTTGGGTTGGTTCCTGCAGAGTTACTGTGGATAACACTTCGAGCAGGAAAGCTACCTTGGTAAAGGTTGGTATGCCTGTGAGATAGAGAGAGAGAGAGAGCGCATCCTCTTTTGGTTTTGCTTGTGTGATTGATTGACCTTTATTTTTGCTTGTTTTCTTCTTTGGATTTTGATGCAGGTGGATAGTGCTAACAAGCAAGGAAGTTTGCTGGAAGTGGTGCAGGTCTTGACTGATTTGAAGCTTTCTATCAAGAGGGCTTACATTTCTTCTGATGGAGAATGGTTTATGGATGGTCAGCTTTTGAGTTCCGCCTTTGCATTTTTCCTTCCATCTTTACTTTGTATGCAGTTGTGACTTTGTTTTTGCTCAATCTCATCCGTCTTCTTCTCGCTTGCTCTTCCTTCTGCAGTGTTTCATGTTGTCGACCGACATGGGAATAAGCTTTCAGATGAAGGCGTTGTTGGGCGAATCGAACAGGTAAATCGATACGCTTTTGATGCTTCATTTTGTTCTCGTTCTCGGATCTGCTTTGACATATCTCCAATAGACTCATCAAAAAGTAGAATTGACTGCTTAATTAGCTTCGAGATTAATCTTGCTTTTTCCGTGTTTGTGCTGAAATGTCTATTTCTAAATGGCAATCAGTCTCTCGAAGCAAGAGCATTAAGAAGGTCAGTTGGCCTTCAAGCTGCTGCAAATCACACTTCCGTCGAACTCATCGGGAGAGATCGACCGGGTCTTCTCTCTGAGATCTTTGCCGTTCTCACAAACCTCAAGTGCAATGTGGTGGGTGCCGAGGTCTGGACTCACAATTCGAGAATGGCCTCGGTGGTCTATGTCACCGACGAATCGACCGGAGCACGAATCGACGATGCGGAGCGGCTGTCGAAGATTAGGCACCTTCTCCTCTATGTCCTGAAAGGAAACCAAGATAAGCAGAGTGCGAAGACCGCGATCTCCATGGACTCGACGCATGCTGAAAGGAGGCTGCATCAGATAATGTTTGCTGACCAGGAATATGAAGATGGTAGCGTTCAGGAAGAAGATGGCATCGCTGATGATGACAAGAACAAACCCCTTATCATCGTCGAGAATTGTGCAGAGAAGGGCTATACGGTCGTCAATGTGCGCAGCAGGGATCGCCCTAAGCTTCTCTTTGACACTGTCTGCACTCTCACTGATATGCAATATGTCGTCTCCCATGCAACTGTGATTGCTGAAGAACCAGAAGCTTGCCAGGTTTGACTTCCTAAGCTGCTCTCGTAGCATCAATTCTTGTCCTTGCTTTTATCCATTGCAATTAGTAGAACAATTCTTAGATTATCTCTTGATATTGTACTATGTCATATACTGACATTTACTAGAAATAGTATACTACTATACTTCAATAAGTACTACAAAAAAGTTCTTTGGTTCTAGAAATAAAAGCTAAAGATTTGAAAGGCTTAATTGATTCTCTTGACCTGGAAACTAGAATTATTCTGCATTGCAAGTGTTGCATCAAGTTTGACATGTTCACATCTACGCAGGAATACTACATTAGAAAAGCCGATGGATGCCCAGTGAGTTCTGAAGAAGAGAGAGCCCGGTTAGCGAATAGCTTGGCAGCGGCAATCGGGCGAAGAGCTACAGATGTAAGTTGGTCCTCTCTATATTATTGTTCTTGAAAATTCACAATTATGAACTCTCCAGCTTAAACAGGGTGTGAGGCTTGAGCTTTGCTGCGAAGATAGGATTGGTCTTCTCTCGGATGTCACCCGAATCTTTCGCGAAAATGGACTTTCAGTGATCCAGGCAGAAGTTTCGACGAGAGGATCTCAGGCTGTGAATGCTTTCTACGTTGTGGATGCATCAGGAAACCCAGTGGAAAGCCATACGATTGATGCTGTGAGAAGAGAGATTGGGCAAACAATTCTGCATGTAAAGGATGCTGCAAGTGCAAGTTCTCCACCAGAGGATAATGGCAAGTTCTCATTTGGCACTCTCTTCAAAACCAGATCAGAAAAATTCCTCTACAATTTGGGGCTGATAAGATCATACTCTTGAAGCAATTAATTCCCTGATGTAGTAGCTGCTAATTAATGCAGATCAGATCTCATGGTTAGGATGTACATAAAGGGTTTAATTGGGTCTTTAACCTGTGCAGGTCAAATGAATTTTCACTCTTATCCATCTGCTACAAATTGAAATCAAATTCTCCATGCCAATTGTTCTATATATTTACTTCTCTTACTTCATTTTCGTGCTCTGACCCGTGAGAAAAAACCTGGAAATTTTGTTGTGAATTTGTGATAAAAAGGATTGATGTAAGCCCAAATTACATAATTAAAACTGGATTATTATTTTTTTGTTGGTCATCATTTGTAATTTAAAAAATAAAATAAGAGGTAAAAGTGAAACAACAATTTATAAAATTTGGATTTTTCGAATGAGAAATTCTCAAAATTGGATTTGAAGTTTTAAAATTTTCTAAATTAAAATTTAGTGGATTGAATACTCATTTTACCCCTAGGTTAAAGTCTCTAACCAATTATAGACTTTGATTAAAAATTATTTAAAAATATATTAAAAAATATTTAAAAAATAAATTTTAATTTATATAATAAAAATGAGATGTTAGAGTCTAAAAAATAAAATTTCAAACTCTCTAATTCATTAGAAAATTTTGCACAAAGTCTATAAATCTAAGTTTAAATTAAAAATTATGAAATATTTTGATGAAAAATATTTTTTTGAACCACAACACATCTTTTATATTTAAAAAAATATTTTATTAATTATTATTATTTAATTATAAAATTATTATAGACTTTGCGCAAAAGTCTCTAATGCATTAGAGACTTTTGCCCAAAGTTTATAAAATTAATTTTTAATTAAAAATAATAAAATATTTTTTGTCCAAAATATTTTGATAGACTCTAGCACATCTTTTATATCACATATATAATTTTTATGAATTAAATTTTACTTTTTTATAATTATAAAATTATTATAAACAAAAGTCTCTAACTCATTAAAGAGTTTTATGCAAAGTCTATAATAACTTCATAATTTTTTTAAAAAAATATTTGAATTCATTAAATAATTTTTTAATGATACAAAAGATGTACTATGATCCAAAAAAATATTTTACATCAAAATATTTCATAATTTTTAATTTAAATTTAAATTTATAGACTTTGTGCAAAAATCTTTAATACATTAAGGAGTTTGAAAAATATATTTTTTATTCTCTAATATCTTATTTTTATCATAAAAAATATGTTATAAATTAAAAATTAATATTTCTTATATTTTATGTATATATATGTTTTAATTTTTGATCTAATTGGTTAGAGAGTTTGGCCAGGGATAATATAAGAATTCGATCCACTAAATTCCGATTTGAAAAATTTTAAAATTTTTAAATTCGATTTTAAAAATTTTTCATTCTCAAAATTCGAATTTAGTAAATTGTTTAAAATGAAAAAATTAAAAATGATTGAAAGATGAGTCAGATATGAGTGGGAATGACTTAAAAGAGTGAGAGCATGCCATAAACAGCCCCATCAATCCACCATGGTCCTGCCTTTGGGTGGCCATTCATTTATCTTTTTTTCTTTCTATTTAGCCAATGCAGCGTCGTCCTTCAAAGTGGGATGAGGTTGGCGACCAATGGGAGGCCGTGTTAGGGTGTTTGCTGTCTGAGCCAGGAGGCTGAAGTGACAGTAACCAATAGAGAACTTATCCAGCATCATCAACAAGTCGATTGGCTTTCGGAGGCTGGCGCGCTGGGGTGCTGGGGATACGCTGTAACTACGGCGCAGGAATCTTTGTTGTTATTAGGCAATTAAGAGATGGTGACAGTGATGACGCTTGTACCCACATGGTGTCGCGAATCAAATCCTTCTTGGTTTCTTCGCACCCAACTTGTGCTCGGCCATTGATTCTGAGTTCTGACACTACCTTTTCGACATGGAAGTTGGAACAATGACGTCTTGGGATCTCCTGCCGAAGTGCCGAGTCTAACTAGAGGTGATAATTGTTCGAGCTCGGATCGGCCCACGATCAGGCCCAATCAAGCCATTGTCGGTTGAATCATACTAGACATGGCCCAAATTTTCAAAGGAGCAATCAGGCACTAGGCCTGCCCCTTGGGGCTTGGGCCAGCCCAGCGCAAACCTAGGCATGCACTTGTGCTGGCCTCTTGGGCGTGCCATGGCCTTGGTACATCATGTAGGGATGGTAACGATTCGATTAAACGCACTTTTGTGGATTAATCGAAACCAAAATTGAAACCGAAATCGGTCGGTTTCAAAAATTCATATCTGAAACCAAAACCGGCTCAGTTTCGAATATCTGCGGATAACCGAAATCGAATTTTTCGATTTGGATAGAATCGGTTATTCGTTTACTAACCAGTTAATCGGTTCAAAGATTTAATAGGTAATAGGTTATGGGTAAATAGGTAAGTGGACAAGGATAACAAGTTTCGAGTTTATATTTAATATAAATAATATTACTATCGGTTTCAGATATCGGTTAATCGCAAAAAATTGATAACCGAAATCGAATATATAATCGATTTCGGTTATCGGTTAACCGCGGCCCAATAACCAAAATTGAACTGATTTTAAATAGTTTTTAGTTTTACTATCCGAAATCAAAAATGAACTGCAAATCTACTATCTAAAACAAAATTTTACGGTTCATTTAACCGATTAATCGGTTTGAATTGTCATCCCTAGGCACATGGGCAGTGCCGAGCATGGCCCACATGCCCTAAGGCCTAGCGTGTTGGGCTAGGCCTGGCCCAAAATTTTTTGGGTCTGGCCAAGCACGACCGATTTTGGGTCGGGCCAAGCATGATCCATTTCGGATCGGGTTCGTGCTGCCCATGGGCAAACTCGACCCATTGACACCTCTAAGTGTCTAATTTAATACCGAGAAGCCAATTTGATCAAATGTGGTTAACATCTAATTAATTTTTAATAGAGAAATTAATGAATCCAATCTAAATTATGGCGAAATTAACAAATTTAATTCAACTTTTATTTTGCATCAAGTATAAATCAAAGTTTCGAATTAACACCAATTAATGAAATAATTAGTCGTCGACGTGGCGTTCCAATTATCAACTAATATATTGATTCTTTTAATACTTATATACATAAATCAGCAGCACATTAAAAAAAATCTTAACCTGACATCGTCCTCACTCGAACTAATTGAAATGCCACGTCAGCAACTAACTATTCGACAACTAATAAATATAAGTATTAGTTAAAAAAATATTCGACTGCTGATTTGTGTACATAAGTATTAAAAAATCAATATATTAATTAAGTGTTGATTGAGATGCCACCTCGGCAAATAATTTTTTCATTATCAACAATTTGTCGATGAGATATAATTGATGTTAATTCAGAATTTGGATTATGTCTTATGCAAATTAAAAAATATGTTAGATTTATTAATTTTACTATAATTTGGATTAGATTCATTAATTTTTCTCTTATTTAATATTTTAGCTAGAAATCAAAAATAACCCATTGAAAATTAGTGCGAGGGTTTCTGTATATATAACTTGGTGATACTAAAGTAATTTTTTATTATTATATTTTCTTCGTAAGAAAATTTAAGGTTAATAGCTAAATATATCATGAATTTTCCAGAAATTTTCAGTAGTATCCAATTCATATATTTATGTTAACTATATCATAAATTTTACAATTTGATTTAACTATATATATCCTCTCTTTACATTTTTGTCTATTATTAGCTAAGGTTATTAACTGGATGATGTGTCTTTCTTTCATTTGTCATGTCTTCGTAAAAGTAATATAACTTTCGTCATCTTTTTCTAAAAGAAAGAATTATTTCCTAAATAAATCCTAAACATTTTCTTTAAAAAAATCATCATTTAAAAAACAATACTAAGGTCCACTATAGCATATTTATTAAAAGAAATGAGGCATCAATTTCCAATTTTATATATAGCATCATTAATCTCATATCTCATTTAATGTTTCTTAAACATCATTAACTATTTCAAATAATTCATCAAATCCTTTATTAATTTGTTTTTAAAACAAGTAAAGATTTAATTAGTCCCACATCTGGGACTTTGATTTTAATTATGCTATTTGTCCCGATATCGGCGTCAATTATGGCGTCGATATCCTGATTTATTGTAGACTCACTTGGGCTCCCATTAACTCATATTTAAAAAGTCTATATTATAACTTGGGGCATCTATTAGCTGTTAATTTTTTTCATTACAAGTTGGGTGTCGGTTTTTTCGTTACATTTTTCTAGTGGTTTTCCGCTAGCTATCAAAGTACAAGCACTGGCCGGGGATCTAAAAGATTTTATTACTATAGGCAAAATAAACAATAAAAGTTATTTTAAAAAATTAATGGGCATTTTTTTATATAGTTCTTTTGGGATAAACGTTTTAAAAAATGATCATATTTATAAAACTAGCCAAGAAAATAATTTTTTGGATAAAATTTACCATCATTAAATCATTAATATCCGACATGTATGATGAAAAAGATGTGTTTATTTCAAAAATCCGTCCATATGCCAACAAACAATGGACAAAGACAACACACCCCACCCTCGAAGTCAACAACTCAGGACAACCCTCCATATGCCAATAACAATGGACAAAGATAACACACCTTGCTCTGGATGTCGATAATCCAGGACAACCCGAAACAACCCATTCAAGGTATCGACAACTCGAGACAAAGACAAAACACATCGCACATATATCTATATTGCTTGTTTGATTTTTGTTTGTGCTACAGATCACTTATAAGGAAGAAGAAAATTTAGTTTATGTCAAAGATGATTGCAGGATGCCAAAGATAGGTCGACGAAATTGCGATGCGGGATTGCATGTTGATCGATGAGAGGAGAGGGTGAGAGGCCACCACCGATGCTTTGTTGCATTACAACTTTGCTTGAATTAACCTATCTACATTAGCTTAGTGTTTAGTGATAGAGGGAAAGAATTAACATTAGCGATCTGTTTGTGTACTGTGTTTCTGTGTTGGCCAAAAAAACCAACTGGTGATGCATGGACACATGTCAAATGAGGGGTATTAAGTCAACATTTGAAGAATTACATTCTATTTCGAATAAGATTCGTTGATGATACTAGCTAGAATCGAAGAGGCAGGCCTTGTCCAGACTAATACATTACAAATTGCTGTTGGTATATATATCAAGGCACGCAGGTATATAATATTGACAAAATAAACATTAACTTCAACTCAAGTAAATGGAAAACTGAAGGAACTGGAAAAGGAGTTAAAGAAACATAAATTTTCTGGTGCTGGAGCCTGGATGAACACAACTTTCGATGAGCTGGTTGTGTTTTGGTTCAATAGGTGTGTATATAGGATAGTGTCTCCTCGTCAAAATATATATATATGGTTGTCATCCCTTTAATCTTATTTTGCTTGTACAGTTGTACTCCTTTTTCTTTTGAAGCAATTCGATTTTATCTTTCCGATTATTGAATCTTAATTATAATCATAGAAGCTCTACGCATATTGCTTAAATATTACTTGGGGTTATAATTTCATGGGCCAACAAGGAAGATTGGAGGAGGTATATATAACAATAATGAGTGTTCTTTGTGATGACAATGCATGCATGCAATTACTATCATTCTTGATTACATAGTAGTGAGAACATTATTTATTCCAAAGTATATAAGTGATAAAGTTAAAGTTTTCTATAGAAAAGCATCTAAGCCTCTACAAATTATATTTATCCTGCCAGGACCAGGCAACACACAATAAATAGTTTGATCAAATAATTATATAGATAAAACTACACAAATAAGAGTCTTTTCTTCGCTTTCTAGAAAATAGATTCTTGCTTTTTCTCTATGAAGGTAGGAGGCCCCACACAACTTTTTTCCAAAGGATTTTTTTTCATGTGTTCGTCAGTGGTGGATTTCTAAAAAGCAGTCTGGCTTGGCATACATGAAAATTTGCAGTGATAAATTCCAAAACCTAAGAAAGATGCGTAATCATCTTTCTGATTTACAGTTAAGTGAAAATTATACACCATAAGGATAAGTATACTATTGATATTTAAGGAAGTGTCAATTTCATCTTAGATTTAGACATTAACCCAACAAAAACAAAGCAACTTGTTGAATGTAAGGAGATGTTAGCTACAAGAATAAAAATGACTTGTATTGATCTCATTGGTCTGTACATGTTCGAAAATTCCAAAATTTAAGCATACACGAGCCTGGGGGGAAAATTCAAAATATGAACCCTCATATACAACAGATTAGTTGAAAGCCTAATCTAAATTATTCAGAAAAAGAATTTTATGAGTAGACCTGTACAGCCTTGTAATGGAACTAGGTACATTGGTTACAGTAGTCAGTCATCTGGTCGCTGGATCTCACCCATCAAGATGCGGTTGCTATGAACCTTGAAACCAAGAAGAGATGGATCAATCTGTCTACCTTTCTTGCCTTTCTTTTTAGCACCCTTTCCAACTGAACCCGCTTCAAGTGTCTCTGGCTCGGGCATAGGCTTTTTGGTGCTCTTCAGCATATCACTGAATGAAGGTTCTATAATGTCTGCATCATTGACTGAAGAAGTTCGACGAAACCTCAGGTCTTTTTTGTTAGAATTTGACGTCTCCAAAGATTGTGATGTGAGATTGCCTGCAGAGTCTTGCTTTCCTTCTGCACCATTGATTTGTTTTTATTAGAGATAAAAACAAGTCAATCAATATAAAGCAAGGACTACAATCAGAGCACAAATTGGAAAAAACATTAGCATACCATCAGAAGATCCAGTGGTAGTATTCTTCCCCTTCGCAGGTTGTGAAGGGGCCAAGTCTGATGGTGCAGGAGATGACATAGCAAGGGGGTAGGAACGTTTTAAAAGTGAGTTATTTTCAGCTACTTTTGCAATATCACCATAAATCCTGCAAAGAAGAAGAGATCATAAAAATATTGGGAAAACCAAAATTCTGGTGAAATTTAACATATTTCCACTCAGAGGGGGCAACGATCATTTGTCATTACATTAGATCTCCTGAAATCATAAGCCTAAGCTAAATATCATTGTATGGTCAATGGAATGAGAATGAAACATGATCGTCTTTAGTTCTTTCACCATCCAAATCTTTCTTCTCCTTATATTACCTGCTTTCCACCCATTATGGGACCTCATTACTCCATGCTTAATTTAAGACCACATATCCCTGCTGGAGTAAAGTTCTCAATAGTCATCTAATTCAGCAATCTAAAAAGTTTATGTACCTTCTTCCTGACCATAATCCGAAGGAATAATTGGGTCCTCATCAATACACAAGAATGTGTTTGTCAACAATATCCTACTAATATTGTGTCCCTCACTTCTACAAGTTATCTTTATAGGTGAAGGTAGGTGATCCAGTTCCAGGCATAGAGGCAAAACTAGACAAAAATGGCTAAATACCAAACAAGGCAAAGACCAACCACGATTGAGTAAACTGAAAACTAATTACAATTGGCCAAATATCAACTAATATTTGGGAAGATTCTTCAGTTGAATCCCGAATATAGACCAATTCTGGAGTAAATGATATGAATAAAAAAAATTCCAGATTGACACAATGTTTGGAAGAAGAAAACATACCTTAAATCACTTTATTTCAGAGATACTTATTTAGGTTGGAGTAAACATAGTTTTAATATCATATTCTTTTTGCAAAAACTTCTGTTAGATTGATGGTCACCATAAACTCACTACTGGAAACATCTCTTTGTGGGGAGAAAGAATGAAGATCGCTAAAATAGGAGATAATTTAAGAAGCCTATCTATAGAAAGCTGCAATACTAAAAATCCCACTGAGCATATCATCCTATCTGAAAAAGGCCTTTTAATTATAAATACAACACCAATTAGGAAACCGAATGCCCAAATGATAATAAAAAATTAACCAAATATAACAAAAACAATAAGTGTAAACTTAAACTATATTTCCATCGACAGTTGCTTTTTCTATATAAAACCGCATCCTCATTTAAGTGTTGAGGCAAGAATCCAGTTGTTATATATAATCAAAATGCCTCCTAACATCCTAGCGTTGAAGCCTCAATCCTACCAATTAAAAACTGTATTTAAGGATTACAAACTGGCGATCACTTACTTCGAAGTTCATAAGGTTGAGCTTCTTAAAATTCCAAATAAGGAAATTCAAAGATCAAAGGATAAACCAAGGTTTAAAATCTCGGTACCGGTACCGACACACGGTACGGTCCGGTATGGATAATAGCATACCGTTTTTTTTAAAAAAAAAAAAAAAGTTAGATATAACTCTAATAATACACAATTGATGAATAAATGCTTAAAATCAATATTCAAATGTCAAATACATAAATTCAATGTTTAAAAGCCATTTGGTACTCTATTAGGATTTTTCATAGATACAAGAGAATAACATTAGAATTAATACCATGTGTTGGTACGCAACATAAGACGTACCAACTCATGATATTCATCATCTTAGTTGATGTTGCGCTACGCAGAGTCTTCGGCGGTCCCGCTAGCCGGTTAGCGGGCGGGGGTCAAGGGGGCAGTGCCCCCTGCCAGGGGTACAGAGTCTTCGGCGGTCCCGCTATATTAATTTCTACCAACACATTAGAAATTTTTTAGACCCTTTGGGTTGTGGGCCTGTGTCGCCCTATATTAATTCTAATGTAATTCTCTTGTATCGAGAAATCCTAATAGAGTACCAAATGGCTTTTAAACATTGTATTCATGTATTTGACATTTGAATATTGATTTTAAGCATTTATTCATCAATTGTATTTTCAAATACCGGGTATATCGAATACCGGAATCCCCAAAAACCGGTATATACCGGCCAGTATATACCGTTTCAGGCGGTTTTTTAAACCTTAGGATAAACTACATAAGCACTATATAAAGTACCCTTCCAGTAAAAGTCTTAATGTGGTACATTCACCTTATCAAGTAAGTGATCATAGAATACTAGCAAAGATACAATATACATATCTTACTAGATCATAAATCACTAGATCTAAAGGTTCATCGAAATTCAAGCAAAACGAAGACATCTTTATCATTATTGATGGTGGAGAAAGTAATAAATTTATAAAATAATGTAGCAGCTGATGTGGCATGAGTTAAGCGAAAAATATATTTTTATCATGAAATCTGCGACCAATGCTTCCAGGAACCACATGGAAATAGATGGAAAGTACAAGTATTTTTAAAATCATGGGGGCAGGACATCTTTAGACTATGTAGAGGGGTGGTACATGTATTTTTCTCAAAAATATACAATCAGTTAGTTTGCAAAAAAAAAACCACCAAATAAACATGACTTCATGCAAAAAACCATTATTTATTGGATTATTAACAAAGAGAAACTTCTCACATAGCATTGGGCATTTCTTCAGAATCAGCACCATCAATCCCTGTTTCATGGTTATAGAAGCCTAAAGCACCACCTGCGGCACATAACAAGTTAGTAATAGCCTAAGTAGGGTAGCATTGAACTTGGGAAAGAGTAATTTGGTAGATCAATTACCAGCTTTGCCAGCTAAATCATTCTTAAATGGGTTGTCAACATCTTCATGGCCTCCACCTACAGCTTGCATAACCCCACTGTCATGAATGTCTAGTGTAGGTTGAATCCTGGAACGGCCTTTAAGACCTTGCATCTTGCCACTCTCCCCATTCTTCAGATTGGAGAAATCTAGTAATTGTAAAGAAGCATCACCCATTGAATTCATGAACTTCTCTCTTTCAAATAAATCTGTATCTGACAGGAAATGTTTCTGGTCAAATGATGATGCAGAACCAGATCTCACAGTTAACCTTCCACTGCTTTCAAAATTATTGCCACTACCTTCCAAATTTTTGTTTGCAATTTGTTCATTTGGTTGCTGTCCTATTTCAGCTAAAAGAGAACCCTCTGAAAAAGAACCACTCAATCCTACTCTCTCAGTGTTTAAATTGTAAGAATGTGCTGACCCAGGCCGAGAATATAGCCAAGGATCTCTTTTATCATAAGATGGTGTGGGAGCATCATCTACCAATCCAAGTGTCTGTTGAGATCTAAGCATGTCTTGGCGTAGCAACCCTCTCAGTCGGTATTCTGAGGTTTCATCATTTCCAACTGATAGTGGCCAAACATTTGGGCTCTCAACAGAGAGGTTCATATTGGTGGCCCTCTGCTTCTCTGCTTTAATTTGCAACTGCTTTAGACGGGAATCCATCACGTCTGCTGGTAATTGTCTACCAGTCTCAGACCAGTGGCTATCTGTAATATCCATGTGTGCACCAGGGAACTCATTAGAAATCTGACTTTGAAGAGATCGAAAATTAGAAGGAAACTGTCCCAAGTGACTAGAAGCATGGAGCTGATCAAGATGATCCTGTGCATCCAATCCTTGAGCTCGAGCTCGAGCTAAGGCATTTATAAAATCTATGTTTGGCGGAGAAGTACTTGCATGCATATGCATTGACCTATCCGTTGGATGTAACCCTCTTTCATAAGGTCCTCGTTGTTGCATTCTCTCCTGTGTTAGAAAGTTTCGCTGAGGATGACTAGGATGCTCTAAAAACGAAGGTCCTTGTTGTGTCTGCATAAGGTCTAATTGGCTTAGTCTAGCAGAATAATTCTGATGTGGACTAGCTGCAGTCCTGATGAACTGACCAGATTCATCAACTGCCCAAACTCCCCCTAAATGTCTCTCTTCTTCCATTCCAGGTAAATTCCTTGAAGAATTGGAGAGCTGTCGTGCCTGAAGCTGCTCCAACTGAAGCCCTAAAATATACTGTTGCTCCATCTGCCTCTGCTTCGAGTGAGTGAGAACATCCAACAAGTCATTATGATTCTGTCGTTGGAAGTGCCCAAAATTTGCTTGGATAAGTTGCTCCATAGCAGAGCCATGCGAAAGATTGTGGGGTTGCTTTTGTGACTCATTCAAGAGCTGTTGTCTAAAAAGAATCTGATCTAACATGCTTGCCCCATGGGGATCAATGTTTGTTGCTCCAATACCAGGTTCAAGTAATTGCCTATGCAGAAAATTTTCTAGATGCATCTGTTGTTGTGGTTGTGGTTCATGACGCTGAAGATGATGCTGCAGCAATTGCATCTGATGCTCATGAAGCTGCTGCTGTTGTCTCTGTTGCAGTTGACGCTGCTGCTGCAATTGATCAAGATGCAGCTGCTGCTCAAACTGAAATTTGAGCATGCGTTCTAAATCATCTGGAGGCTGTTGATTAGGGTGGTGCTGGTGCAAAGGTCCATGCACTTGGTCAAAGAATGTTCCTGTCAAGTCAGAATTTTGATGAGCCAGTATGCGTTGCTGATGAATTTGCTGCTTAAGTTGTTGCTTCTGTAATTGTTGGAAGAGCAGGTGCTGTTCTAAACCGAATTGGTTTGACTCAGATTCAAATCTTGACATGTTACTGGCATCAAGATTATCAGAAACAGTTGAACTGTTGCTCCTTCTATATTTATTGGACCATGTATCGCTGTTGATAGGGAAATCACCGACAGAATTAACCTGTTCCTGATTGTGGTTAAACACTGAGGCATTTCTTGTATAATCATAGTTGTCAATCAAATTCTCAGCAGAGCCTGGAATAGTTGATGAAAGGGGAAGCTTCTGTTGAGTTCCTTCTAGTTCAGACCACAACAATCCAAGAGGATTCAGATCATTATCTCTTGGAACATTATGATTGGAAAAACTAGTATTTCCTGTTTCGTTAACCATATAATGCTGACCACTCAAGGACCTTGAGATAGCAATGTGGTCATTAGCAAGCTTCCCGGACTGTTTCTCCACGTCACCCAAGGATCTGCCCTTATACAACACAACTGTAAACAAGGTTTTAGTTGGCAACTACAAAATTTGTTATGGAAAAAAAACATAAATGAGACAAATTGTTGATAGTACACAAACCTTCTGAATCGTGAGCACTAAAATCTCTGTTAGAGTCTATGAGAGCTTCATTCTCAAGAGCATTATGTTTTAAGTCCCATGCTAAAACTTGATCATTTGAGGGAAAAGGGCCACTAACATGGGAAGAAGGAAAACAAGACTCCAGGCCTTCCCTTGTAGCATCCAAAAGTTCAGAATTTTCACCAGGATGAGTACCAGGGATAGAATGTGACTCTAATTTCAAATGAGGCATGATATCACCTAGTGGCTGAAAAGGTGTGCCTTCAGGAGCATCTGATAAACACACAGGTAAATCAATACCAAAGAAACCTTGTTCGAACCATGAGATGATGTCAACACCTAGAAATGGCCCCTGTATATCTCCTTGAGGATCTTGGTAATATAAACTCAACTCCTCAGGCGAGCCTAAAATCCTATTCTCAACTTTGCTGTATTCAAGTTTATTGGAACTAGGGATCTCCTCAGCATAAGCCACATCCAATAGGGGATATGATTCAACTGGAAGCTTCAAACTAACATCAATAGGTATGGTTGAATCTTTTCCTTCTAACTTGATGTTTTCCAAGATATCCAAATGACTCGACTGGAAACCAATATTTACTGCCTCTGTATCACCAGCATTTATCTCAGAATTCTTGATATTACCATCAGAAACTAGTTTGTTATGGCCAATCACTTCTGAATCCAAACTATCAGGACCCACCATATGAGTCAGAGGGTCCTTACTTTTTCTTTCTACACAGTCAGAATGCAGCTCTGAATAGAAGAAAAAAGAAGAAGCAAATTTTAGTTACATATACTCTCAGTTGTCAATAGGGATAATCAAAAGTAAAGCTTCGGAAAAGACTAAAAATAGATATTGTCATGACCTTCATAAGTGAAAAAAGTTTCCTTTTCACCATGTTTCTTCTCAATCAGGGTATCAATTCCGTCACCTGCACAAAAATAATATAATAGTTTAATTAATCAGACTAATGAGTTTATACTATGATAATTAGTAGCTCACCTTTTCCAATCTCATTTGGTCTTGCCTTCTTTGCCTGATTTAAACCAGCTTCACTGCTTGTGACTTTCCCCTTCCAAATATCTTTCAGAAGAACCTTTAAGCCACATAACCAGTTTAAAATATTGAAGTACATTATAAGAATTACCTCCAACAAACCAAAAATAGTCTGACCATGAATCCTAATGACATGATGGCACACATAACAAATGCAAATAAATCACCATGGACCGTACTTTTTAACCACAAACAGGCAGTTCCAATTGACAACTGTTTTCTAGTTGAGCAGCATGTGTAACCAAATAATTATCCAATATGCAAGAATTACTTAGGCCTCTTTACACAAATGAACTATTTCTACAGGTAATATAGAACAAATGAACAAAGCAGTGCTCAGTTACAAGATATATAAATGATCTTGATCACAAATGCCACTAGGTAATAGAGTAAAACAAAAATGTGAGGGGATAAGAAATCAGATATACCTCTTCATCTGCATTGGGTGTAATGAAGGCTAGAGGAGTTACAAAGCTAGATTCTGTTATTGGAGGAGCTTCCTCAAACCCCTCAGGGATAGCTTCAATGACTGTTGTCTTTTGCTTCCTATAGATATCAAGAAGTTTCCCTCTAGGATAATGGAACTCAGCATTATTTACTGGCTGTGAACCAATAGGACCAGGAGCAAATGACCTGCTCACTTGCAATATTGAAACAGCATTTGATCTACCCCTACCACGAGCAAAACCTGCATTTGAAACCTCAGCACGATCTCTTTCCAACCCAAATCCAGGAGCAGCTCGGAGCACTGAAGGTCCACCAGAATGAACATCCTGACGATGGCGAGGCCTCCATTTATCACGAGAATCAACTCCAGATAATGGACGGAGGCTAGCAATAAAAGACTGTTTCTCGATATGAGAATCTTCCTTTTCTGCATCCACTTTCTTCTCTGTTCGTGGCTCCTTGTCTTTGTCCTCCGGGCCCCACCTTGATGACCACTTGCTATCACGACGGCTTTCATTCCCTGAACCCCGGTTACTAACCTCATGCAACCTACTGGAATCGACAGCTTCTCTCATAGGGGCATTGTCAGGACGACGATCACTTTTGCGATAATCAATTTCTCGGTCCCCTTCCTTTTTACGCTCTCTCCTACCAAGCAAGCTGGTCTCCCTCTCTTCTTCACGCCAACGGCGACTACTATCACTATCAGTTACACCTTTCCTCCACTCTTTTTTGTCAAGTGATCCATCCATACGCCATATATCTTTCTGAATGGAATCAGGCAAGGTTCCAAATGATGCTGAATTTGCTGGCCTAGCATCCTGCCATAAAGATTATATTGGCACTGCGGTGAAAAATAGTTTTCTAAAATAATTTAACCTACAAGCGGAAAGTCTTGTTTGCAAACATGGTGAATCAAAAAAGTTCTTATTAAACTAGTCATGTTTGAGGTGTTCCACACATAGCTTTTGAGAACCTACCATCAAACTGGCCGAGCACTAAAAATCCAAATAAAAACTAAAAGAATAATAAAAAAATCTGAAACAATTAAGAATAACAAATGGTAGAAATTGATGGTCTAAGTAATCTGCTAGCCAAAAGAAATAGAGTTCCCTATTCAGGGAACATATTCTGTATGATATGGTCTTTTTCCAGCTTACTATTGTCTAATTTGAAGTAGATTTATGATTGAGATTATTCATGATTTTTGATGTGTTTTTGAAAACAAGATTTCCAATATATCTAGATGGGCCTTTTGTTATTTTCTTCAATCTATTTAGCTGTTTATAGGCTCCTATTGCACACCAGGAAAAAAAATAAATTATAGCATCCCAACCTTTATTTTCAGTGTCATATGAGATTAAAAAAGGTTGACTGGGTTCAAAAAAGTTGTGTAGCTAAGTGCATAAGCAGACTTTATATATTATATAGATAGATGATCAGTATTAGGCAACTTTTATAGTGTATACAATTATACATAGGCTTTATATAAAGTAGCAAGAAGCTTTTTGAGACATTGCTTTCAATTAAACTAATAAACAAAATTTGTTTACATAAATTAAGCACAATTTGTGAATTTGTGAATTTTTTCAGATTAAGTATTGGAAAACTAGATGTTACCACTTTGTAGACCACCCAAGTTGATTTTCTAATCCTGATGTCTCATATCTTGTACAATTATTTTTTTCTCTATGCAGAATGTCTGAGTGAGCAAGTTGCAAAGCTTAACAACACATCCACAAGGAAGAGTGGCAAAGAAAAAAAATGTTCATACATTTCTATCCCATAAAATGGTGACACAAAACAGGAAAAGGAAAAAACACTTACTACTGCAGCAAAATCTTCAATTGTACATAAAAAATAGAGCATATTTACTACTGAAATCCTTTCATCAAGACACTTTATACAAGGTGAACTTTTGCTGATACAATTAATTTCCACCATAAATACAACTGTTTTATTAAAGTACAACAAAATTGATAAGTGGACCAAAATCAAAATGCAATCATATAATGGGAAAAAAGAATAGGAAGAGTTCAATCTTTGCAATTCAAGTGACAACCTGAGCAAATAAACCTAGTAGCTCAATAAGTTGGAAAGACTTACCTTCATAAGTTTGACAAAATTACTTAATCTCAAGCTACTGATGGTAGCTAAATATGGCTCATAACAATTCAACCCATTCAAATATTTACTGTGGGAATGATTCGGGAAGAGTAACCTCTCCAAACCTCAACCACCTAAGTTTGATATCCTCATTAAAGCCTATCAAGTGCAAAACTTCATTCCCAAAGGGCATCATGAAATTTAAAAACAGTAACAGCTCCATAATTAAAGCCTTGAAGCACTCTTTCAATATGAAGGGGAAAAAGTTTCTTATCAATGTGGCCCAAAAATTGAAGCTAAAGTTACCAATAGTAGGTTCAGCTATTCATATATATGTTCTACTCGTCGGTGATTCTAACTTTCTTAAACTCAACAAACAATCCAACTTAACTTTACTGTGTAAATAATATTAAACTCATCCGTGTAAATAATATTAAACTCAACGAACAATCCAACTTAACTTTACCATCACTTCTTGATAACAATCCAACATAAATACTAATTGCTGATGTACTCTGAAGCACCTTAGAAAGCTTTTTTGCACGGCATAATAAACAACAGCACAGCATGGGTTTTATTAACTACATTAAAAACAATTCAACTGTCTGGTTGGTAGAAGCTATGTTGCACGGAAACCGAAACAGGAAACGCGACACGACACGATACGGGGAAACGTTGATTTTAAAATATATAGGACACGGAAACGTTGGGGAAACGTTAAATTAACTAATTTTTTTAATAATTAATATAACTTAAATAATATATAAAAATATATTAAAAACATTTTTCTAATTTTAGCAATCTCATGTAACAAAATAAAATATTAAACATGCATTTGATTAATATAAAACAAACTCTTACTTTAATCAGTGGGATGTGAAGTGTGGATAAAATAGTGCATTTGATTAAAATAAAATAAATCTATTATTTTAACCATTGGACAAATCAATGTTTTTATTACTCCACCAAGAAATTTTCCACCGCATCAGCATAAAGTGATATGGACAAAGTAATGTTTCTTTAACATGAAGTCATGAACAAAAGGTCAAAAGGAATACAGTGAAATCAAAAAATTTCTGCCGCACTCACGAAGAACTCCGCCGACCGCTCCACCGATGCTGCGAAGAAGATGAATCGGCGCCCACCGCTTTAGATTTTTTTTTTATCGGAAACGTTGACCGTTTCCGAGACGTATTAACAACGTATTCCTTCGTCTCCGTGTCTGAAACGTTTAGGACACGGAAACGGAAGCCCCGCTGGCGTTTCCGTGCTTCAGAGGGTAGAAGCATATCCAACATTACCTTCATTATATAAATTATATTTTGCTAATAAAGCTGTGAAATTCGTTATTCAAATTAGAACAAAGGAATACAAATTGGGGGAAAATGTATTCTGCGTGTAGCAATGTGCATCTTTTTCAAATTGCATATTTTTATGTAACCCATCAATATTACATAAAGATCAGAAGATTAATGAGCATGCATTTCCTGTCAAAACTTACTTGATACCACAAAAAATCAAGGGTTCATTTTCAAGGAATTGCTCATTGGCTCTATCATCTGGTATCTAGTAGATTCTAATCATGAATTGCACAATACTTAATATATAAAAATTTTAACAACAATTTTTGCAGTTAAATGCAGGTGAACTTTTAAAACTCACATTTTAGAAGCATGCAACTTGTAATAATCACAAATAACTGTTAACAGACAGGTTTTTGAACTTTCTCAAACTAAATTAAACAAAATCAAATGGCTCAAACTAAAACACAAGTAATGATTTCCGTGGCTTACTAACTGTGCATAGTAAAGACTAACGAGAAATAGTGCTACCATGCTACAAACAAATAACAGACATAAATAAGATCAACTACAAAATAACAGTATGAAACTAAAGTGAATAAAAAATAAATCAAATAATGAATATCACCAGAGTGGCAACTAGGACAGAATATAAAAAAAACATCCACAATGGACTATTAACAAACATAGAACAAAGTGTCTGCCAAGTAAAAAAAAAAGAATGATAATGCTACCAATATAGAAGAAACGCATACCTTGCTGTCGCTAGGTTTAGAATAAAGCCACTGGGGAGACAGGGGAATGCTATTATCAGAAGTCAGTTGATCTGCAACATGAAACACAAAACACATATCCAAATAATTAGAAATATTATAAACAAATTGAGGACCAAACTTGTAATACATAAACTAGAACTACAGTTCCCTTGCATGGAGATGATAGTGGTGATAAGAGTATATTCCATGGAAAAAAGATTTTGTGCATTAAATGATGCATATGCAAGGAAATCATGAAAACATTAGAAAGCTGAAATTTCTGGCTAGGACAAAGCATATCCTCAGGTTACATAATACACATTATGTAGAAAAAAAATGAAAATCAATTCACATGCAACCTTGCCAACAAAAGGATGATTGGCGTCATATCGTGCTGGTAAGAGGCCAAGTTGACTAGCACAAACAAGAACCAACAACTACTGCTGAAAAATGAAAATTGCCAGCAAGAATTTCATACTTTGATTTTCTTTAAAAAAGAATCAGAGATATAATTCATAATTTGCCAGCAACAAACTCACTATTGGAAGTAGACAGAAAATTGACTATTGCAGCTTATAAAGAGCAATATGAACTTCTTCCCTCGCTATTTTCACATGTATGAATATCTGACAAGAGAATAGTACACCATCCAATGAAACAATGTCGAAAATCAAATGAAACTCTCAATTGAGCCCTAAAGAACCTCAGGAACAGATACGGACAGGTCTAACACTAAAACTCACTATAATTACTACTTGTAGGCACCGGCCTCATTGGTAGTTTGGTCATTAAGGAACTCGGAAAAACTGACTATTCATAAAGGTCAATGTATGTCCTCCTATGCTTGTTTCCATGAAAAGAACTTTCTCTTTCCGCAGAGTACTTAAGCAAAACAAAGGATACGATCCATATATTAATAAAATTTAGCATCAAACAATAAAATCGAAAAGGCAAGAAAATATCAAAACCGAAACAACAAAACCCTAAAAGCAGACTTTTGACTCCAGGCAAGAAATTGAAGCAAGGGACAACACGTGACGAGATCGATCCACTCGGATCAGCAATCAAAATCCTTCAAAATGCCAAAAAAAATACGAATGAAGCACCAAGGGGCCACCTTTCCCCGCCCAAGCCTCCTCCGCCGGCTTCGAGAGGAGGAGATCCTCCGGCAGATCCAAGTTGCCACTAGCCATCCCACAGCACTGGATCACGTAGAACGCAAAGATCAGGACCCCGAAAAGCCCGATTAGGGTTTCCGAGGGCAACAGAGCTGGGGTATCCGAGGGAATCAGACGAGAAAAGAGGGATTTTGAGGGTAAGAAGACGAAGAGAGAGGAGATCGACTGGAACGAGGGTTCGCCGAAACAGGACGATTGAGATCGATGAGCAGAGAAGGTTTTGGTTGCGATCAAGCCAAGAGAGTGTGAGATCGTCGAGAGCCGAAGGGAAGAAAGAGAGAGCGAGCGCGATAGGGAGAAGATGGAAAGTATACCTTTTTATAACTATGGATTTCCTGAGTAGTTTTTTTTTTTACTTCTTATTTTCTTATCAATTTTCTCACGTTAATCTGAAAACCTAAAAAGGTTATCTATAAGAACCGGACCAAACATTGGTCGAAAATATAAAATCGTGAATGGAACGGTTCAATTCAATTGCGGCCCAACCGGATAAGAACACGAATTTAGGTTAAGTTATACGCAAAACTAATTGGAATCAACTTTGGTGAATAAGCTATCAATAGACAAAACAAAAAAAGTAATAATGATGCCTTCATGGAGTTTCAAGTTTTTTATATTTTAAATTGATCATCTTCTATTTCAATTTTTTTATCCCAATTCTAAATTTACTTGTAATGGGAAGTAAAACCAAAATTAAAATTATAGAAAATATATTTTACGTATAAAGAACTAAAATATCCATTCAAAACTAAATTATTTGGTTTTTATCTTACAAGTATTTTATTTCGAAAACTTTAGCATAACTATTTATTTATATTCCGGTGATATTTTGTAAAATATAATTTGATATTTTTGTTAACTATTAGATTTCTGTAAATTTAAATTATCTAAATAATAGCATATTTGATTTACGTAATCAAATTGAAAGTTAGGTTTACAATTTGCTTGTTAAGACTTAAGAGAAGATAATTTTTTATTATATTAAATAGTCTAAATGTGCTTTTAAGTTAGGGAGAAAATTATATTTTTGATCTTCACAGTTTGTTCAAATTTTGATTTTAATTCTCATAATTTTAATATTTTAATTTTAATCATCACACTTTATTTTTATTTAGAATTTGATCTCTGTCGTCACATGAGGTCTAAACAGAGTTGAGGTGGATGACAAATGCTGACTGGGCATTGTTGACGTGGACCTATAATGACCAATTTTGTAAATTATGGGGGACTAAAACTAAAATTTTATAAAATATGAGGACTAAAATTAAAATTCAAGTAAACTATAAGGACCAAAATTATTATTATTTTCTTAAAAAATTTATAAAATCACAAGATATTTTTAAATTTATTTATAAATAATTATAATATTTAAAAATATGGATTTAAACAGACGTCGTTATTAGGCACTAGTTTTTTCCTTTAATTACCCTGATTTAGCATGAATTCCACAGTGATTGCAGAATTCGAAAATTTGCTCTCCTGATATGCTCATCTTTTCACCGAACGTCAAAAAAGTATTAATTTTCACTCTAATAAATATTAATTTCTCATATATTTGTTGTAGTGGCAACACCATAATACAAGATTATTACTATGATTTCGTGGGCATTGTTAAGGGATATTCAAAGATACAAAACATACTACAAATTAAATATTAATATGTTCTCTATTTAATTAATGTGTTCAATGCAAGAATACGAATTAAATCAGATATTTGTGTCTTAAATATAAAATAAATTAATTTTGCAAATATTAAATTAATCTTCTAAATATATAAACATGTTATCGTACTTTTCAAAATAAAATCCAAAATAAATTACCTTAATATGTAAAAAGTTTGCTCAATTTTAATATTTTTAAATATTATAATTATTTATAAATAAATTTAAAAATATCGTGTGATTTTTTTTATATTTATTAAGAAAAATAATTACTTGAATTTTGGTTTTAATCCCTATAGTTTATAAAATTTTGGTTTTAGTCCTCATAGCTTATAAAATTTTAATTTTAGTACCCATAGTTTATAAAATTGGTCCCTACATGCTCCACGTCAGTAATGTCCAGTCTGCACCTGTTATCCACGTCAGTTCTATTTATGCCTCATATGACGGTAGTGATCAAATTCTAAACGAAAATAAAATGTGAGGACTAAAACCAAAATTTTAAAACTGGACTAAAACCAAAATTAGATAAAACTATGGAGATCAAAAATATGATTTTCCCTAACTTATTTCAATATAATATATTCTATAAGTTTTTTAAAAAAAAAATCAAAAATCCCTCTCAAAAGGTCAGATTGTACTCAAGTATCGGGTAGAGAAGGCAGAGAATATATTCTATAAGTTACTAACATATAATTTGAATAAAATAGGTTAGTAAGTTCTAAAATTTAAAAAAAACATGGATAAGTTTATGGTAATATATTGTATGTTATCTAGATATCTAGGATTATATCTCTAGTATGATCATCTAATATGACTTTCTATATTTATTATATAAAAAAATCTAAAATTAAAAAGATAAGTTTTGTCTCCAAATTTTATGAACTAATCCTTATAGAGCAAGTTTTAGATTTCATGTAAAAATTGGCACTAAACATGCTATAAATGATTAATTTATGGATGTCGGGTTGCAAATATGCAATGTAGTTTGCTTCCAATGATTTGTGTCTTCTTTTAAGAAGAGACCTATTAATAAAGGAACATTGACAACCTCTCCAAACTAAATTGATTTAACCTTGGCATTGTGGAGAAGAAGTTAAATATCATTATGGTCGTTTGATCCTTCTCAATTATTTGCTATTAAACACACCCTTTATTTTTTTTCAATGTTTACAACTTTGAAGTGGGCATACATGGGAACCTCAATATAACCTACAAACATGAAAATAGAAATGAGGGCACATTATTCTTGCATGAAGTCGGGATGATGCATGCCCATGCGTCTCCTAGTCCGCCATTGCTCTGATGGGGAACATGTAAAGATACTCTGACACTCAAGTAAGAAGGTGGATATAAAATTGAAATCAATGGTATTACTTGATCGTGCTTGTTTATAATGCAAATTTAGGGATGTCGCGAACGATGATGTCTTCTTGGATCTCAAGGGGATATACTCGTAATAGGTCGAGGTTTATCCCGAGATGTCTAGGGGTGAGCAACATTCCCCGATTCATCGAAAAAATTAAAAACCGACCAAACCGAAATCAAACTAATCGAAAAAAAATAGTTTGGTTAACGATTATTTTTATAAAAAAAATTAATTTTCGGTTCAGTTCAATAAATTAACCGAATGGTTCAATTAATTTACCGATTAACCAAAATCTATTTTAATATATAAAAATAAAAATGATATAACATATATTATGGTTTGCTTTAGTGGTTAAGATGCTAAAATTATGTTTAACTAACCCAAATTTGAATCTTGGTTAATATAATTTTTATTTTATTTTGATCATTATAGATATAATAATTTCGATTATATATCAAATAACAAAGTTTGTTTGAGTGGTTGAGGTGGTATATATGTATTTGAGTGATCCAAAGTTTGAATCTTAATAAGGTATTGATATTTTTTTTCACTATTTTTTCGGTGAATTCGGTAAATTAATCGAATCGAACCGAAAAATTTGGTTAACCGAACCGAATTAACCAAATTTTTTGGTTCAGTAAATGATTCATGGATAAGTCAAAATTTTGGTTCGATTATTAACTGAACCAAACCGTTGGTCACCCCCTAGAGATGTCGGGCTCATTACTGTCGAATCATTGGTAATTAATGAAGGACGTTGGTGTCCTTGTGTTGACGGATGGATCCCCTAGGCTAGGTTGTAGCTGGTTTGACTTGAGTTTGTTTCATGAGTGTGGGAGCTTCTGAACATTGATCCAGTCGAACCCAAAGAGCTAGTGCAGTTCACAGCCCCCGAGCTTGGTCGAAGTTTGAGACTTCGTGCTAAGCTCCATAGTGTGCCGACTTCTGCTTATCTGCTGAGCTTTTGCACATGCCGAGTTAGAGGCGGCAAAAATAGGCACAACACGATAGCACGACACGATAACTGCGGGCCGGGCCGGCCCGATAACATTGCGGGCTGACGCGGGCCGGCTCTTATCGGGCCGGGCCGGCTCTTATCGGGCCGGGCCGGCTCTTATCGGCCCGGCCCGGCCCGTTTGGCCTGCTAAACATATATATAAAAAATTAAGTCTAGATTAGGGCTTGTTTAGTGCTTTAAAATTGAATGTGAAGTTAATCTATGGAGTTTTTCATGTGAAATGTCATATTTGATGCTTATTTAGTCTCTTAAATATTTTAAATTATATTTTTTACAATTTTTTTAGAAATTTTTTAGTTAATAAGAGGGCTCGCGGGCCGGGCCGGGCCGGGCCGGGAATTTCCGGCCCACTGAGTTAGCGGGCTGGGCTGGGCCGGCACGCCACCTTATCGTGCCGGGCCGGCCCGTTTTGCCACCCCTATGCCGAGTTTCTGATCTCGGATTAGTACATAAATGTCCTATGTGTCCTTTCCTTGGTCAGATTGCTGGAAAAGGAAACCTCGATGTGCATTGATTTTGCTACCTCACAACTCTTAAATTTTTGTGATTAATGTGCCAGTTTGCGGGGGCGGAAGGGGTACCCTTTCGTGTGCCCACCTACTCAGTCTTTAGTTCTGATAGGAGGGTAATTATGTCCTAGATATTTGGTTGTCTTTTTTCGAGACACTCGAGTGTCTGTTGTCAGATGACCGACTTTGCTCCATTAGTGGGATGTGACTAACGACCGTTAAGTGGGGAGGCTCTCTCGGGCCTTTAAAAGCCCCCTACATCTTCCTTCTCTTGCATTCATGAGTTTTTGGTATAGAGTGAGGAGTGCTATGAGTTTTCTTCCCTCCATGAGTCAGGCCTTAGGTTGTTAGTGAGTAGATCGGGGATTATTGTGGGTTCGCACCGTGGGACTTATGAGGAAGGTGGGAGACGTGAGATCGATCATGGCGATCGAGGTGGCTGAGGACCTGCAGTCGGCAGATCGCGATGAGTTCATGCTGCGAGGCTTATGTAGCGGACGTCCTCGGTGGATTGCGGTGAGCTTCGTACCAGGGGCTTGTGTATCAGACATCATTCTCATTGATTGTGGTCGTCCTACTCTTGGAAGCCTAGTTGCGGAGCCGACCCTACTTCGGTGACTCACACCGATGCCTCCCCATGACTCAGTATCTCGCCCTCCTCCATTTTATCACCACCGTTTCTAGCTGGTTCAGCCAGGTTGAGAAATGTTAGGAGAGAAAACAACTCCACTTAGTGGTTCCGCTATAATCTCTTGCTCTCCGTGGTACCTGCACTAGGACTGTTATAACCATGGAGTGATTTTCTCCAATAGCTTTCTCGTTGTACACTTTCTTTTTGTGGATAAGTAAATGTATGCCCACCCTTTGAGGGTTTTGGGAATATATATGCATATTCTTTTCTATGATGTTTCTTTCTTCCGGCTTTTGCACACTTCTTGTGATGTTGGATGATACCGATGTTGTGTGGTCGGTCAACTCTCACTACTAGAATATTAGCTTTCAGCCATGGGGCTCACTGACGGCCGCCTTAATTGGCCGTCAAAAGCATCCATGGTTTCCGATGACAGCAGCGGTCGTAGCTGATGTAACAAACTCAGTCGCGGCTCGTATACGGTCGCCTAAGACCATCGCTCATAGCTAATGGTGCGCACAGGGCGCAAAATGAAATAAGTTATTAGCCACGACTTAGCGGGGGCCCAATAGCCGTCAGTGATATAAATAAGTCTGTAGCCACGGCTAGAATCAGTTGTCGCTTATTAATTAATCGGCTAGACCTAGTCAGCACCGTCTATGATAGTCGTCATCGACGGTTCAGCCGTAGTTTGGGCCGTCGGTGACATCGATAATTCTAGTAGTGTCTATTGGAGTTAATCACGACGTATAAAGTCATCTTGTCTGACAATCCTCGATGTTAGCTAGTTGGCAGCCTTCGGGGTTTGCTAACGATCCTTCAGGCTAAGATTAGATTCCTATCAAAGGCAATATTAGGATCGATGTTACATGCTCGGTAGTTGTCGATCTTGCTCGAAGTCGCTCGAGTTTGAAAGTGGAGGCGTCGAGGGCAAGGACAAGACTCGGTGTTTAACCGAGCTCGCTATAAGGGTGCTTCAGGTCATTGGTGTCTTTCGGTGGTGATGGTGTCGAGGACCAGACTCGGTGTTTAACTACCTCGCAAGGAGCGCGCTCCGGGTCGTTGATGTCTTCCATGGTGCTGAGGCCAAGGATGGTGCTGAGGCCAAGGATGGCGCTGAGGCCAAAGACCAGACTCAATGTTAAACCAAGCCCGTAAGGAGCGCGCTTCATGTCATTGATGTCTTCGGTGGTGTAGAGGCCGAGGGGTGGCACTCAGGTCGAGGGCCAAACTCGGTGTTAAATCAAGCTCGCGACAAACGCGCTTTTGGTCATTTATGTCTTCGGTTATGCTGAGGAGAAGGACCGGGCTCAGTGTTAAAATGAGCTCGCGAGGAGCGCGCTCCGAGTCATGCTCACTAAAGGCCGCATTTATGGCCGAAGACCACACTTGGGGTCAAGCCGAGCTCATCATGAGCGTAAGGCGGTACCACACTCAAGGTCACGCTCATTTAGAGCTAGAGTCCGCATTTAGAATCGAGGACCAGACTCGTTATTAAATCAAGCTGGCGAGGAGCGTGCTTTAGGTCATTGAGGGTGCTGAGGCCGAGGACCAAACTCGATGTTAAATTGAGATCGCGAGAGCGTGAGTCGGGTCGTTGAGGGCGTTGGGCCCGGTAGTGGTGGCGCTGAGGCCAAGGACCATGATTAGGTTGAGAATGATAGATGCATAGCACATGATGGGAGTCATTATCGTCGTCAGGTGGTGTTCCTATTGTGAGAGTTCCTTCATTGTGCACTATGAGAGGGCTGTAAATAATTTGGACGCAAAGAGACGTATAAAAGGGGAGAGTAGTTGTTCATGCTTGAGAGTTGGGGTCTTCTGGTCTAGTTCAGTATCTCTCCTTGTCTGATTCGACGCGGGGGAGGGGGAGGACTTGCAAAAGACACTCCGACGCCCAAGTTAGTGGGACTCCAAGGTGGAGGTAATGGAAATTGAAATTAGGGTTACCCGAGGTGCGTCGTGTCTATATTTATTGCAAGTGTAGGTGATGACGCCGCACGGAAATCTCGTAATAATATTGACTAGAATGGGCCGATGTTGATCTCGGAGATGGCATGCTCGTTATGGCGTATCTCTCCTGATAAGATAGGGCGTGAGTATCCTTGTTAAGCCGGGTGGGGTCCCGGGGTAGAGCCTCTTGGTCTGACTCGTGTGTGATTCAGGGTGTAGTTGTGCAGAGCCCCCTGGGTGGAACCGTGTGGTTCAGCTCGGAATGAACAATGGGGTGTTGTTGGGTCTAATCCGATCGGGCCCAATGGTTTTAATCCAGTCCAGTAGTATTATTTAATAATTTATTAGATAATAGTACATTGGATTCTCGTTAAAACTTTCAAAGAGAAAATCATATGGGAAAAACCACAATGAATGAAAGAGAGTACACCAGCCTTTTGTAGTCTAAGGGGGGTTGCTTAGCTGTAGTAGACCCGCAGGGAGATTGTGTTCCACGTTCGTGGGAGTTCTCATCCGAAGAGTTCAGCAATTTTATAAGCTCTCTTTCCGATGTAGGCCTTCCCAGGTTGGGGCGAGTTTTCCCTTCCTGGTTGGCTTCCTCTAGAGTTCGATCTTTCTTAGTACCAGATATCACTATTTGAAATTTCTCGGCCTGACATGTTTATCGTATTTCTGAGAGATTCTAACCTCGTCGAAGAAGAACGAGAGCTCGCTAGGGTCAAGGAGGGTGTAGTAACTCACCATCCTTTTGAACTTCTTTTGGTTTGAGATGTACTCTGGCACCTCTCCTTGCCTAAGGTAGGATATGTAAGGGGTCCTCCAGTCGATTGTTTGTTCGACTGCTTGGACTTTGACCATGGTGTCGGCCGATTGGATGCTCAGTTGACTAAGAACTTGTTGGATGACTAGCCCGTTGTTTTAAGGTTTCTTGGTGCTAGCGAGCTTAGATAACAGACCGACTCAGGTGTTTTGATCCCGAGATATGTGCTGGATCATACAATCATCAAAGTTAGTTATTAAGGAATTATTAAGGACATGTACCTTTCTAGGGCGAGGTCCCTTGCTTGGCAATTGTCGTTGACTTGTCCTACGACAAGTTGTGAGTAGCTTTTGACGATCACTTTCCGAGCTCCAACGTCTCGGACGAGCTCTAGTCTGTCGACCAGGGCTTCATACTCCGCCCGGTTATTACTTGCTTTGAACTAGAACTGGAGGGACTGCTTCCCCTAACTATTCTTGAAGATGATGTCAGCTCCGCTTCCTTTCTCGTTTGAGGCGCTATCACGAAGTAAGCTCCTGGCGAGCTTAGTTTAACATCGAGTTTGGTCCTCGGCCTTAGTCGTTGCCATCTCTTGGCCCAATGCCCTCAACGACCTGAAGCACACTCATTGTGAGTTTAGTTTAACATCGAGTCTAGTACTTGGCCCCGACGCCTCTACTTCTAATCTCAAACGTCTTCTAGGAAGAGCGACAACTACCACAAAGGTAACTTCGGTCTTACTTCTACTTCTGACACAGATCTAATCTTAGACCGAAAGTTTGTCCGCAACATCGACGGCTACTGACTAGCCAACATTGGCAATCGCCGACCCGATGTCACCAGGCTCAGATAAAGAACAGCTTCCTGCTCCGTGCTCGACTACAGGCAGAGTTAGTTGTAGGGGTGAGCGGGTCCGGGTACCTTGTAATTTTCATGATACCCCGACCCTACTCTGTTATAACTTGGAATCAGATCCTACCCGAAACCACAGATTTTGATTCCGATTTCGGGTATCCTATTAGAACCTATAGTACAGGTTTCAAATTCCATACATATCATACAAAACATCTAGAATCTAACATACTTTCATGATGTAGCAACAGGTCACCAGCATGATAGGTTATCAAAGAAGCTGATTTGGTGGAATAGGAATAAGGTGGGAAATTTGGAAAGGAACCTTAATGATACTTTAATGAAGGTGAGAGAGTTGGAGGCTAGAGAGGAAAGGGGGGATCTATTTGACAATGAAGAAATGCTTCTAAGCATAATGTTAAGGAAGGCAGGTTGTCTATGTAAGCATATACAAATCAAGTGGTGGTCCAAATCAAGACTGAAATGGGTTGAAGATGGTGAGAAGAATACTAGGTTTTTTCATAACTCAGTGAAAATGAGAAGGAAAAATAAAGTAGATGAGCTGATAGTGGGTGATGAGAGGATTACTGATGGTAGTGAAATAGCAAATTCCTTTGCAGATTGGTATGAAAAGTTGTGGAAACAGTCTTCCAAAAACATGTCTTATGATGGTGAGTTAGCTAATCTGAATTGTGCTACATTGATATGAATGAGGAAAATAAAATGATAAAATATATCAACTTGGAGGAGATATACTATGCTATTAGCTCAATGGGGAGAGGGAAGAGTCCCAGAGCCGATGGGTTTATACTTGAATTTTATTTGAATTGTCGGATATCATAAAGATGACTTTAAAGAAGGAGTTTGACTTAATCTTGAAATATGGTGTGATACCTGCTGGTTGGAAGGAAACAGTATTGGTCATGATTCCTAAAGTTGAAGCACCAAGGTAGATAACTGATTTTAGACCAATTTCTTTATGCAATGTGGTTTATAAGATATTTGCTAAAGTCCTTACAAACGTGGTTAGAAAAGTACTGGGAAAGTAGTAGGGAATAACAAAATGTTTTCATCCCAAAAAGGTGCCTTCACGATTGTATAGTAGTGTTAAATGAGGTGATTAACACTGTACATAAATCAAAAGCAAAAGAGTCTGTTCTGATATTGAAATTGGACTTGGAGGAGGCCTATAATAGGGCTGATTGGTGCATAATTCTGAAGATAATAAAGTGTATGAGGTTTTCCAATATGTTCATCAAGTGGATCAAGGCATGTATAGAGGGGGTAAGTTACTTGTGAAGATGAATGGATAACAATACAGAAATTTTCAAATCTTCAAGGGCATAAGGCAAGGAGATCCCTTATCTCCTTACCTGTTTATTGTAATGGAACAATTATTCACAAATATGTTGAATGATGCAGTTGAGAGAAAAAAAATTATGCCTTTTAAGCAGAATGGGATATTACTTAGCCATATATTGTTTGTTGATGATATGATTTTATTTGTGAAAGGAAGTAAAAATTTAAGGAGGTTATTGGACAAATATTGCATATGGACTAGGAAGAAGGTGAACAAGGAAAAGTCTGAAATTTTCTTTCCAAGAAAATGTGATAGTGCATATAAACACAAAATTTGTCAATATCTGGACATTAAAGAGGGTAAGTACCCCATGAAGTATCTTGGCACATACTTAGCACCTAAAAGACTTGAAAACAAGTATCAAAGGAAATTGGCAGACAAAGTGAAAAGCAAGTTTCAGTATTGGGCCAAAAATCAAATAACACAAGCTGGAAAGCAGTGTTATTGAATTCTGTCATTAGTTCAGTACCTGTTCATTCCCTTCTAACTTCTTGGGTTAGTGATAAGATCATTAACAACATTGAAAAAATGGAGAAGGATTTCTTTTGGGCTACCAACAATCAAAGACATTCAGCTAAACTAATTAATTGGAAGAAAGTGACTGATAGTAGGAGTCTTGGGGAGCTAGGAATCAGGAATCTTCATGTGATGAAATAAGCTTTGGTGGCAAAGAGGATTCTGCCTGTGCTTAACAAGGAAGAGGCACTATGGGCAAGGTTGTTAAATTCAAAGTACAAAAATTGGCATCCTTGGCTGGGAATTGAAGGCAAGGAATCTTCTAGGAATACAAAAGCTTTGATGTCTGGAATGGTGGCAGTGAGAGAGGGACTGAGAATGGTTATAGGGGATAGAAGAATAGCTAGTGTATGGAATGATCCATGGATCTCTGAGATACCCTTAAGATGGTGGCCTACCTTTGTTAATGTGGATGAGCTCACAGAGTATACTTTTGTAAATGAATCGTTCACTAAAGGGAAGTAGAACACATATATATGTTCTTAGTTTTTTTTATTTGTCTTTATGTAGGAAAATTGAAGACATATGGATTGATACTGAATATGGAAATGATAAGTGGGTTTGGAGTAAAAATGATACTGGAAGTTTAACTACCAAAAGAGCCTACTGCTTTATTAAAGGAAAGGAAGATAGAAAGGAGTCTACCTATTTTGACTGGACCAAAATGTGGAGACTAAAAATGCTTGAAGGGTTAAAATTTTCATATAGAAGCTAATTTAGGGTAGAGTGCCTACTTCAAAATGGTTTGGTAGGTTTACTGGTGCTGAAATTGAGAAGTGCTTTATATGTAAAGATGCCGAGGATGACATCAATCATTTATTGTTTGAATGTGAGTTTGCTTGTAGATATTGGAGAATGGTTGAGAATAGATTGGGTATTCTGTTCAGAAGGAGGGATGAATGGGCAAATGGTGGCTGGATGAATGAAGTAGAGGTATATGATACTGATTCTGGTAACAAGCTTTGTGTGTTCATTGCTACCTCAATGTGGTTTCTCTGGAAAAATAAAAGCCAGCTAAAGTATGTAGGGAAAGGATCTGCTCTCTATTAGGGGTGGCAATTCAGGACGGGCCAACCTAGCCCAAATTTTTTTTTGTGAATGGCCCGGCCCGGCACGAAAAATTAACGGGCCAGCACGACACGACCTGTTTAGCTCGATAACACAAAGATGAAAATGGAGTTATCGAGCCCAAACGGTTTATCGGGCCAAAATCGTGCTATCGGGCCGAAATTGTGCCAAAATCGTCCTATCGGGCCGAAATCGTGCCAATATAATCGGGTTATCGGGCCAGTATCGGGCTATCAGGTCGATTCGGGCCCGATAGCCCGATATTTTCGATAATGTTCAAATTCTTATTGGGCTATCGGGTCGGGCCTACACCGCCTAGCCTGGCCCGATAATTTTTCGGGCCTTATCGAGCCAGCCCAATAACGGCCCGAGCATAGTAAGAACTGGCCCGAACCCGATATTTTTTTGGGCTATTGGGTCGGGCCATATTTTGCCAGCTCTACTCTCTATGCTATTTTCATAAAGGCTTTTAATGAGATCTTGTCTTATAACAATGAGTCATTGAAACTGAAGGACAAGGTGAATATGAAACCTGGTGTTATCACTGAAACTGATGTTTCTCCAAACAACATGAACATGATAATATTATGTGATGCAGCTTGGAAAGACCCATTTGAAGGTGGAGCTGATTTTGTATTAACTGAATTGGGTAAGTGAAAATGCTTGGGTATGAAAAAATTGTTGACTGAGAGCCCTTTAAAAGCAGAATTTATATTCATTTGGTTCAGTCTTGACAATGCAAGGAAAAAAGAAATCAGGGATATGATTGATGCCTCGGACTGTCTAGGGGCGATTAAAGTGCTGAGAGGTGATTTTGAAGTGCTATGGAATCTGGTTAACTTGGTGAATAAAATTTAGCTGCTGAGCAAGGATGTTAGAGTGAAGGAATGAGTTCATGTAAGTAGAGTAATGAATGTAATAGCTCACAGTGCAGCTAAGTCTGTCGTGTGTGATGGTTTTGAAGGAGTCTGGGTATGTGATAGTAGCAGGATGGAAAGGGTTGAAGATGTAATTCTTGATTGTAATAGTTGTTTTAGTGAGTTCATTAATAAAATTTCATCTGATGGTGCAGGCAGCCTTGAATGTGAAGGGACTAGGGAGATGTCAATCTTGGCAAGCTCTAGTCTCATTATATCAGCTAGGAATGTTGTAACATGGTAGATGTATGCTTGTTTGTTTGTTTGTTTTTAAAATATATACTTTCATGACTTTTTCTAAACAATTTCAAAGTGGAATCATTGGAAAGTAAACTCACAAAGCTTTTAGTGGCCGCTAGATTTGAATGAAATGAAATATTATTTGATGATTCCAATGTATATTATAAGTGTGCACTTAAATTTTGAATTCATGATTTTGGCAGAATTGACTTATTTAAGGTATCTTGTGCATAATCTCTTGTTCTAAACATTAAATTATGAGATTAAAGATTTGCTGGATTGTAGAGTTACTTATCTTTCGATTGACAGCTGAAGATATGGATCTCAATGGTCACTAAAAGACTACAATTGATTATAGCTATAAAATTGAACATACTTTCAATTACCACAACTGTTGCAACGGCAAGTATTCTTTAGCGTACACAATCCCAAAACACATGATTTTCTTAACATAATAGACTACTTACTGCATATCACCAATGGGAATCATGCTTATCTTTCAAATATACTCTATATCTTCTTGCAATCAGAGAGATACTCTGTATCCTATATCAAATATAAGTGGATCCTATATCAAAACCGATTTCAGGTACTTGAGATGATGGAATCGAAACTAGAACAAGATTTAATCGGTTTCTTGATTTGTTATCCGGACCTTACCTAAATTTTTTTGGGTCTACCTGGAACCTACCTGATCGAGTAGATTTCAACCAGTTCTGGATCTATTCGGAACCCATGCACACCCCTAGTTAGTTGACAACACAAAATCAGCATCGTCTGACGCCCAGGCCAAGAACAAGCCAAACATCACTAGAAGTGTGCAAAAGCCATAAGAAACAAATGTCATAAAAAAGAATATGTGTACATATATTAACAAAAACCGCGAAGGATAGACATAAATTCACTGACCCACAAAGGGGGAAGCATACAATAAAGGACAACTATCAGAACGAAACACCTCGTTGATACAATAGTGTTCATGATAGCTCTCGAGTGCTTGGGAAACCGACATATGAATCTCCAAAGTCATAATTACCCTTATGTCCGAATTAAAAGCAGAGAAGGCGACAGACACACGAAAAGGCCCCCATTCCTCCTCACAACCACCACATTAACTACGAAAGTCGAAGAGTTGCAAAGCGTCGAAACCGACATACACGAGGTCTCCTACTCTAGCAAATTGGCTATAGAAGGAACACATCAAATACTTGTATCTAAGGTCCGAAGTTGGCGCACTACTAGAGCTCGACATGAAGTCCTCAGACTCCAACCAAGCTCGGAGGCTATCGATTGGACTAGCACTTTGGCCCGGTCGGATCATGCCTGATAACCCCCCCAATCGTGAACTAAACTCAAGTCAAGCCAAACACCACCTAACCCGAGGGCTCCACCCGGCCATATAAGGACACCAACTTATTTCATTAATTACTAGGGATTAAACAATAATAAGTCTGACATCTCCGAAATAAACACTGACCCATTCCGGGCATATTATCGTGAGATTCATGGAGACATCATCACTCAGAGACATCCCTATCGTGCACTCTAAATAGACATGACACACATTATGTATACTCTCGATTCTAATTCCTTACCCATCACTAGGAATTCCTTCGTACTTGAGTGTCAGAGTGTCTTTGTGAAAATATTATACAACTTATACCACACATTTCCTTCACGATATAAAAGAGGTAGTATCCTTTTTTGCCATCATACTTTTCTTCATAATCACTAAATCCTCAATTCCTAGTCAACCCAAGCTTCTGTAATACACGCGAAAAAATAGAAATAAAAAATATTTTATTTATTTTGGCTTCAGCGAGAAAGCCGGGATGCGCGTTGGAGCGGGCTAAGAAATCGTCAGAGGGTGAAATTTTTAATATGAACCTTACACGTGAGGAAAATTATTTTATTCGAGTTAGGATGGAAGGTTGGGTTGAGTCGAGTTTGTAGGTTCAAACAGAACTCAATTTGGACGATTATAGGTCGAGTTATGGTCTGTTTAAGTCATAAGGGCAATGTCATAATTTCAAATAAAATAAAATATATTATATCTCACCTGGGGCGTACAGCTCCTCCTTGGAGTCACACGCACCCCCAAGCGATGGTGTGAGGAGGCGCGCTCAAGAGGGCAGTCGGGTGCTCGTCGTCGTTGGAAGCCGATTGTCACGAGGATCGGGGATTTCCTTCCTCGATTCCTCCTCGTTCTCCTTGCCGATGAGTGGATTTCTAGGGCCGGCTCTCCTTAGGGGCTGGTCATCTTGATCTGGTCGAATTTTGTTTTTGATAGATAGTTGCTGGAATTTATATTCTCTACCTAAAACTTCTTGCTTGTTTCCCCTTGAATGAGTGTTGTTGATGGAACCAGTGTGGTAGGGTATTGAGTTGATTTTAGGGCAGAACTAGGACATGCTTAGGACATGAATTTTTGGCGGTAAGGCATGGCTGGGATTCTTTCTTTGATTTGGATTTCATGCTTAGTTCATTGTGTTAGGGGATTGTTTAAAGGAAGATATGGATTTCTTGATGACCCCTTGGATTGGGGCCGGTTAGGGCAAAGCAACCCTATGATTAGGGGCGGACGACATTAGGAAGATGAAATTATTGAAATTTTTTAATCTATGTTCTGATCGCTTAGCTACTCATGAAATGATACCAACCAAGGGGGAGATGATTCCTTATAAGTAAGAACCGATGTAGGACCGGATAGGGCAACCCTACGGAATAAGGGCGGGTGGCCTAGGGAAAGGTTACACACCGAGATTTTTATTATTTTATATTGTCCATTATTTTTTTGTAGAGTGGATGTGACATGGAGGAGAAATGATTCTTTGTCGGTAAGAACCGGTGTATAGGGCCGATTAGGGCAGCCCTAGGGACTAAGGGCCGTCGATTTGGAGAAGATGTTGATTGTTGGAATTTTTATCTACTCCTTATTTAATCACTGTTTTAATTTGTAAATTTATAGCATGTGAAGATAAATTGATTTCTTAAGGATAGGGGCCGATGTAGGGCAGTTTAGGGTGGTACCTAAAACAATAGAGTATCACTACTGGAATAATAAGGTTCAGCAACGACTAAAGTCGTTACTGAGCCGTTGTTGAAAAGCATCAACAATGACTTGCAACGGCCCAGCCCGTTGCAACGCGGCCGTTGTAGAAACTCGTGTTGCTGATAACTTAGCAACGGATTAGCAACGGCCCGAGCGGGCGTTGCTAATAAAAGTATCAGCAACAGTTCTGCCACGGCCTGTGAGCCGTTATAGATACTTGCATCAGCAACGGTTCTGCCATGGCCTGTGGGCCACTGTAGATACTTGCATCAGCAACGGCTCTGCCGCCATGGCAAGACCGTTAGTGAAAGCCCATTGCTGTAGGACATCAGCAACGGCTTGGCCCAGAAAATACGATACACTATCAGTAACGGCTTTCCCACGGACAGCCGTGGGAAAGCCGTTGCTGATGATGCTAACCTGTAACTGAAAATTTTTAAAATTTCTAATTTTCATTAATACATCACATAACTCACACACCCATACACACATCCATTCACATACACATCACAGATACACCCAGATATACATCAAAATAGTTATACTTATATTTATAATTATCCACAATCATATAAAAACTTTAAATTCAAAACTATTGTATCAATATCCAAACAAAACAAGTCAATCAAGTAGTATCCAAGTAACAAAGTCAATATTTAAACAAAATAATAAAATCTCACGACGACGATGAAGGATGGTCTGGATCATTATATGGCGGGGTCTGGAGTGCTTGGGTGTACACCGGCGTGGACTGACTCGAGGACAATGTATCAGATGATGCCGAAGGGATGCCTGCTCCGGTATGACCTGGCATGTTGCGTAACATAGCATGGATCTCCGTTATCATCTGACTCTGACGCTCCATTATCTCACTCCGATGCGCGACCGTCTCCTCCAATGTTCTTATCTTGTTACTCTGATCATAACTAGACCTGGAGGGGGACGACTGCTCACCAGCGATCAGAGAGGTTGGTGCCCCAAGTGGCCATGGCACGGCTCGCGCATGACCACTATCTGCAAATCCATATACGCGGTCGTGATCCCAGCCACCTGCAGCCTCGACCCACACTCCTGCGTTAAAGTCCTCGGGGGTGCCCCCGCGCTGCATCACCGTCTGAGTGTAGGTCTCCTACTCGAGTTTGATTTTTTGTTTCATATTTTTCCTAAAACTTAAATTATAAATAAATAATGAATAATTTAAACAAATATACTTACTATAATGTATGCAGCGCGGTTGTTAATGTACTCCCTCGTCCCATGTACTCGACGGTGAGTCCGCTCAAACACCTCCATCGGGGAGCGTCACTGGATAGTCTCGTCGTCCATCACCGTCGTCTACATTTACAAAATAAATACATTAATTAGTACACAGAGTAACAAATAAAATATATAATTAAAAGTAAGGTATAATACTTACCATATGACTCGCGTGCACTGTAAATGAAATAGAGCCGCCAGTGTGACGCGCTCCTCCCCCGACATGCGGTTTCTAGCCGCAGTCCTAGAAACATCCTGCCATCGATTCGTTGACCATGATGCCACGAGCTGGTCCCATGTATCCGAAGTAATCCAATCGAGGTTGTATCCCCGAGACTCCGCGATGTTTGTGGTCGTAGCTCGGGCCATCGCCTGGGACCAGGCCTGCCCCAGCAGATCGTTGTACCTTTGCCTCCCAGACAGCGTAAATGAAGGACCTCTGGTCCTCAGCCCATGTATAGTGAGCCTGCAAAATAATAATATCAGTACCAATATTAATCATCGTATATATATATATATATATAAAATAATACGTGCCTCAAACTCGCGCCATAGCATGTCGACGTGCTCACTGGGCACGTGAGACCACGTGGGCCATGCCCCATACATGTATCCTCAAATTGTAGAAGATATCGTCCTGGGCACATCCTTTTGCTCGAACCTGCATAATAAAAATAAAGTTCAATATTATATTATGATATAATAAATTTGTAATAATTCATAATTCATGATATATTATCGCTCCCCAATCACACTAATGAATTTACATGACGCTGTGGCTGGTGGAGGCTGCCACTTGTTCGGCCCGCGTGGCCGCCTGCGTCTGGATGAACTAGCCTCAGTAGTATCATCGGTAGGAGGATCAACAGCAGGAGTAAGTGCTGGAGTCTGACCGATCGGAGACTCCGAATCTCTCGTACGACGATAACCACGACCAGATATATCTGTCGAATAAGCATATAATTAGATTATATATATAGTAGAGATATATTTAATATAAGATATACTTTACAATTATTCCTCATCATCTAAGTAATAGTCTTCAAATTCTTTCTCTCCTACCTCTTCTTCCTCTTCTCCATCTTCTTCATCTCCAGCTTCCTCAATTTCATGATCGTCATCATCAACATATTCAACTTTTAATTGAACTGACGTTGTGTCTGCATCCTCGAGTATTGGAATAATACGGTCTATAGCTGGAGGATCATCTTCTTGATAAAAATCATTTGTTACATCAGGTATCGGCTCATTTTCTCCTGCTATCGGATCAATTCTTTCTTTACCTTTAGTCTTACAGACTACACGCCAATCTGCTCTATCTTTATTTTGAGTCGAATACTTCGCGTAATATACTTGTTCGGCTTGTGATGCCAATATAATAGGCTCATTTGCTGCCAATTTTGATTTATAATTAATCTCAACAAGTTTGTATTTTGGATGAACTTTCATACCCCTTTCTGTTGTATCGAACCAATGACATCTAAATAGGATAACTGATTTCAAGCCGAAGTAGTGCAACTCTATCACTTCTTCCACTAGTCCATAAAAATCCATATCACAGTAGACATATGTTGTCCCTTTCACGCAAACCCCGGCATTCATCGTCTTATTTATAAATGCATATTCAGCTGTGTGAAATTTATACTCATTAACAAAATATCCGCTATAACATGACACTAGTCGCGACGGTCCACTAATAAACTCAAATATTCTTTCATCTATTTCAGCTCTGTGATCTTTGCTGTAAGCCCGAATTCAAGTAGGGAAATCACGATTCCGTAATCTATCCAATTCTTGATCGTTGTGAATGGAGTATTTTTGCACCATCTCAATGTCAAATATTTCAATGAATTATTCAATTTCTGGACAATTGAGTAATACGTACAATTGTGTCAAATAATATTCTTCGTCGCTTAAGTGTCGAGATGGACGAGAACCAAAAATATGATCAGAGTGACAAAATATATTTAAATGTCCATCTGAATGTCGAACTGCCCCGTCGTCGTTACGTGGAAGACGATCAAATCTTGTATGTATTGTCGATTCAAAGTAAAATGAGCAGAATGTTAAAATTTCTTGGATGATATACGATTCAGATATCGATCCTTCAACAGCTGCGGTGTTCTTTACTTTTTTCTTCAGACGATTCATGTATCTTTCAAATAAGTACATCCACCGGTATTGAACAGGGCCACCAACTCGTGCCTCGTATGCCAAGTGTATCGGTAGATGCTCCATCGAGTCAAAGAAGGCAGGATGGAAAAACTGTTCCAGCTTTCATATAATTTCAACAATATTATTTTCAAGTGCTGACATATCTTCGACTCGAAGGACATTTGCACAAATGTTTCTAAAAAACATACTTAATTCAGTCAACGGACCCCAAATATTATCAGGTAGAAGATCTCGGAATACGATCAGAAGCAATCTCTGCATGAATACATGATAATCTTGGCTCTTCATCCCCGATATTTTGCAATCATCGGCGTTCACACATCGAGATAAGTTTGAGGCATATCCATCGGGTAATCTGAGTTCTTTTATCCATTGACAAACATCTTTGATATGTTGTTTATTTAACACATACGGGGCCATCAGCTTCAGATATCGTCCGTTGACCTCTTGTAACTTCAACTCTGGTCTCTTACAAAGTATTTTTAGATCATGTCGGGCTTTGATATTATCTTTAGTTTTTTCGGAAACATCCATCAAAGTGTTGAAAATATTATCAAACACATTTTTTTCAATGTGCATGACATCCAAATTATGTCGAATCAGTAATGACCTCCAATAGGGCAATTCCCAAAAGATACTTTTTTCACCTAGTTATATATGTGTTTGACCAAAGCCCGACACTCTTTCATTTCGACCAAATACTATCTCTGGAAGTGCTAAAATACGTGCTAGCATTTGTTCACCAGACAACATCAGTGGTATCTCATATCTTTCGACTGTGCCCTTAGTAAATTTATTACGATTCTTCGATACTGGTAAATTTTTTTGTTCGTTCTGAAGATTGATTGATTTAGAGTGTTCCATACAATACGGACAAGAGAGTCGACCGTGAGTGCTCCAACCAGACAACATGCCGTACACCGGAAAATCATTAATTGTCCACAAAATCGTGGCCTTTAAATTGAAGTTTTGCTTTCGATGATAATCATAAGTGACAGCTCCCTCAGTCCACAATGTTTTCAATTCCATCATCTATTAAGGGTGTGAGAAACACATCAATTTCTTTTCGCAGACCCTTAAGACCTGGAATAATCATCGAAAGATAAATAAATTCATCTTTCATACACATTAACGATGACAAATTATAAACTATTAGCAGCAATGGCCAAACTGAATAAGGAGTTGCAGAATGATCAAACAGATTAAAATCTTCTGTGCACAATATTTCTAGTATCCCTAGCAAATGAAGGATAACATGTATCCAAATATTTCCATGCTTCACTGTCGGATGGATGAGTCATTACTGTATCATCACGACTTCTTGCATGCCAACTCATGTAGGGGGCCGTCTTTTTCGACATGAATAATCTTTGAAGCCTCGGTGTTAGTGGAAAATACCGAAGCACCTTAAACATATATTTTTTTGTCATACCAATTTCTTCTCCTTGTAACGAGGATGTTGACATACAGGACATTTATCCAACTGCACATTTTCTTTATAATATAAAATGCAGTTATTTTGGCACGTGTGTATTTTTTCGTACCCAAGCCTTAATTTTCTCATCAACTTTTTAGTCTTATAAAAAGTTGGCTCAAATTTATTATCAGTAGGCAGCATTCCATTAATCAATCATGCAATCCGATCAGACGCAACCCCGCTGATATTACAATCGGCCTTGATGTTTAGGAGCTGCGTCATTGTCGAAAACCTAGTATATTTAGGACAATTCTCGTACAAATGTTCATCGGTAGCTTTCAACATCTCGTAAAATTCTGTAGCTTCTTTATTCGGCAATTCAATCTCTATTGCGGTTTGTACTTTTGTGATATCAACACATGTAGTATCTGGTGCACTGACGTCTCAGTAACTTGCCGATCGATATTATCATTCACGTAGAATTGACCCCCAAGACTATCAAGTATCATAGTTCTATAGGGATTAGATTGACCGAATGAAGAAACACCAGCAGAGAAAGATTCACCATGTGTCTGAATGACATGATTGCTCGACGTCCCGACTTCACGTGACTCCCCATGACAAGTCCATAGAAAATATCTTGGTGCAAATCCTTTGCTGTATAGATGCAGAGTGACAGTTTACCGATCCAAAAATCGTCCATTCAAGCAAATGCGGCACAGACATCAGATTTTATCACTGACGCTAACGAATTTTCGGTTCAAATAGGCAAAATTTAGGAAGTAAGTTACGCATAATCGAAACTCATTCGTTAAAGCTTCATGATCAAGACATCGATACATCCAACTTCGATCGGACGACATGATTCTGTCAATCAATGACAATTTTTTCAGTTAATGCCTTTAGGTGAGATGATCCTATTCCATTCGGGATTCATGTTATTCATATTGCACTAAGTATTTCTTTTAACCGCTGACTTCATTCTAAATTTCGGCAGCATCTCCCTATAATTCTCCGAATACGCATATCATCTGGGCGCGTATCGAAGAACAAGAGAGATATTGCCGAAATTTAGAATGAGTTAACGATTAAAAGAAAAAACTAAGTGCAACACAAATAACTATATTCCCAAATTGTCCAATCAGGGATAATTCAATGGTTGTACGTCGTATAAAAGATCATCTACTTCTTCTACATGAACATACAACCCCCGAACGGATCTAAGGTTTTGCTAAATCATATCCGACTCGTCGATGCGTACGTGAAACATATCAACTCGTCAGAGGGATGATTATTTTCTAAATGTTTCGAGTCAGTTCGAGTCCATAGTGGATAATTCCGACGCGAGTCCAAAGTGGACGATTCCGGTACGAGTCCGAAGTGGATGATTCCTGCGCGAGTCTACCGAGGACGACTCTGGACTAATTAACATTTTAGCTAATTAATATTAATCTAAAACATAGCATTTATTTTAACTAATTAACATACCATTAATCTATACATTAATCTAAAACATCAAATTAATCTAAAACATAAAATTAATCTAAACCCTAACAATTAGTATAAAAATTAATCTAAACCCTAAAAATTAATCTAACAATTAATCAATAAATTAAATAATTAATTAATCGATTTTCGACGCTGGAGTCCAATGTCCGGACACTGTACAATGATCCGACCGCCGACCACCGATCGAAACCCTAAATATAGGGTTTCGGCTGAATCTATAGTGAATGGAAAGGAAGAAGGCAGCGAGAAATACCTGGATCAAGCGACGACGACTGGATCCGGCAATCAAGGATGGGGCGGCGGCGTCGGCAGTGGCAGGAGGCGGCGATAGCAGAGAAAGAGGAAGAAGAAGGAGGAAGGGGCGGGCGCAATCGCTCGACCTATATAAACTTATCAGCAACGGCTCACTCGTCCGTTAGAAAGCCATTGCTGATAAGTAATATCATCAGCAACAACTCACTTGTTCATTAGAACGCCGTTGCTAATAAGTATTTTATTTTCGCGCCACGAGCGCGCGATCGGCTCAAGAGTGACAGATGTCGTAGCCGTAACTAAGCCGTTGCTAATGTGATTATATATCTGCAACGGCTCGAGCGGCCGTAACAAAGCCATTGCAGATACAGCACATCGACAACGGCTTGAGCGGCCGTTGCTGATAGCCATTGCTGAAGAACCTATTTCTAGTAGTGTATGGCGGTTGGTGATAGGGAAATGACCTCGGTAGATCACTGTTTGACATACATTTATGCGCAATAGTTAGGATGACTTGGTGATGAGATGAGACTCTTTATTAGGGGTACTCGACTAGAGACACTACCCTAAGGATTAAGGGACGAATGGTCCTAACGACGAAGTTTCTATTCCGGCTTAAGGTGAACCTAGAATTTGATGCTAGAAAAAGGGTTAGAACTTGAAAACTATGGCATATTTAAATCTGGAATTTTTATAGCATGACAAGGCATGCTGAAATTATTTATACATGCTGAATTAATATTGATATATGCTGGAATAATATTCATACATGCTGAAATGATATTTATGTATGTTGAAATGATAGCTATACATGTTGAAATGATATTTATACATGCTGAAATGATATTTGTACATGCTAAAATCTTATGTATAGATGCTGGAATTAGTTATACGTGCTGGAATTATTCATATACATGTTGAATTATGTATACAAGCTGGAATTATGTGTATACATGCTGAAATTATGAGTATACAAGCTGAAATTACTTGGTATAGGCTGAAATGTAATTTGGGTGATAAAACATAGATCAGAGATGTTGGGCCCAAGAGAGAGTTGAGTTGGGGCGTGTGGACGCGTACCCGAGTTGTCGACAAAAATGTTAAAATCACCCGAGAGATGTTTGTGTATCTTTATGTTCGATGTAGACATTGCTTGTGTTTGTGATTGTGGATGGACGATGACTAGGCCGAGAAGCATACCAACTTGGCAAGTTGGTCCCGACTTGGCGATCGAGTTGGAAACAGGTTGAGAGTTGTCGTCACTGAGCCACGCTGATGATGGACCCGAGTGACATGATACGGGTCGAGAGTTGCCGTTAGTGATCCACGCTGACGATGGACCCGAGTGATTTGGTTGGAGGGTTATTCTCAACTAGAGTGGGCGCTGGAACTAGTATGACATCCTAGTTCTTAGGGCCCAAGCGGGAAGCTCGCTAGATAGATGTTCTAGCGTCCAACTCGTGTGCTTGCATGTTTGGCCCGGTATGGGCCGAGAGGATATTGTGTTTGGATATTTGGGCCGATATAGGTCGAGTGGTTATTATGTTCTGATCATGAGTTTGTGGATGAATGCATTTACTTTACATGTTATTATATTTCAACACTCTATATGTATAATTTATGATTGATGATATTTATGCTCGGGGGTAGCTTAAAGAGGGCTCGGGTAGAGCCACTCATTGAGTTCATTTGGAACTCACCACTCTTTTGTTGTTATTTTTGCAGATTTTTACTATTGGTGGTACGATGGTACCCATATAGCGCGGCTGGGGTTGCAGGCTCAAGCAGCGGATCTCGTGACATGTCGGGTCGTAGTCGAGTGTAGAGTCTTATTTGCATACTGTTGTAACTTCATTGTAGTCATTTGATTATGTAAACATATCTAGCATTCTGGTAGTTTATATTGAGTATGCATTGTTGTTTCTTTTATTTCCGCATTGGTATGCATGTGTTGGTAGGCTTTGGAGTACGGACGTGTACCTTGGTCGGTCACGTGATCCTGAATTTGGGGCATGACAACTTTTAGTTGTAGTGATCTTCTTCCAGCTAATTATCTTCCTAGTACTTTTCTCCTTGCTACTTGCCCAAAAGAACTTCCTTACAACACTTTGAATTTTGTTCACCACTCTATCACTCATCCAAGACATCATCATATTATAAACCGATATTGCATTTGCTATAGAATTTATACCCGCTTAAGACACATAATTTTTAGCTCATACATGATCCTTTTAACTACTTCTTTGTACATTTTATTCTAATACTTTGCATCCAGTCTCTTTGTTGATAGGTAAGTCCCTAGATAATGCATTGGAAAGCTGCCCTCCTTCATATCAAATATTTGATAAATCTTATCTTTGGTTTTTGGACCACACTTCTTTGGAAAAAATATTTCCGATTTCTCTTCATTAATTTTTTGATCAATTATGCTGCAAAACAACTCAATAGCATCTTTTAATCCTTTCAAAGAACTTTTGTTTCCTTTGATTAAGTCATCGACATGACTCAATTCAAAATCTCTTATCTTAAAGGGTTTAATTCTTCCCAACCTCACAAACTCCTTAACTATAACTGCTATAATTTCTTCCATGATTATAGATAGGTAAGGTGATATTGGATCACCTTACCTAATTCCTCTATATCTTGCAAATGACTCAGAAACTTCGCAATTCATTATACAAAAATCTAGCATTCTTTATATATATATCCTTGAGTCCACTTAATAACTAATTCAAGAATTCTCATACAATTCATTGTTGTATAAATTGCTATCTATCTCACATCGTCATATACTTTTTGCAAATTCAATTTTAGATATATATAGGGGCTTGCTTCTGATAAATTATAATTTATTGCTGAAAATCCAGAATAACATAATGGCTAAGACAAATCCAGGACAATGTTTTGATTGTGGCTAAGACAAATTCAAGACATCATTAGATAATTAATTATCTTAGTCACAAATAAAACATTTTCATGGATTTGTCTCTGTGGTACAAAAGTTGTTTGCTTTGAACTTATCAATTTTTCAACTAAAAATCTTAGTATGTTTGCTATTATTTTTGTTAACAATTTATACAAAACATTACAGTATGAAATTCAACAATTTTATAGATTTTTTCTTTGTTTGAAATCATTATTAGCGTTGTATCATTCCAACCGACCGGTTGGCAACTTTTAGGTACTTTGAAATCATTCATTTCCATGGTACGCGCGAATATTAGTTGAGATTAATTAACTTCAATTAATACACACAATGATAAATTAACTTCATATATATGCATAAGATTAATTAATTAACACATATTACAATATTGTTCTCATTCTCAGTCTTTTACATTCTCCCTTAAATAGGAAGATATAACGAGATCTTCCCTGGGGTATATATATATAGTAGGAATTTTAACATACATATAAAACTATATGCAGGGTACGTATAGATATTATATATAAGATAAGATATATATATGTATATAGTGGCCTGGTTCATCGATCGATCAATCTAGCTAATTAATTAATGAATCACTCTTCAGACCAAGTGATGTGGTAGACACCGATCCCGTCGTCGATCCCCAACGCCCGCCACACCGCCGGAGAAGCATCCACAACGTTGTTAGGGCACGGCGGCTGGAAGTCGTGCTCATCGTCACATCCATTAACCGAGTCGCATTCGTCCACCACCTTCGCCACCACAGACTTGCCATTGGCGTTGATCCGGATGTTCTTGTGGCACCGGCTGCCGCCGCTGTACCAGCCGGTGGACAACGCCACCACCATCTCATTGTCGCTGTGGTAGCTGTCGTCGCACTCCGACGGGCCTCCGCCGTCGCAGTTCTCGGCGAAGCAGTTGACGGTCATCTGCGCGCGAGTGCTGCCGGTGACCGGCGGCGAGCAGCGGTACTGCGGGTACATCTTGCCGTCCTGGCAGCAGTCGGAATCGTAACCCCGCTTGCAGTCGCCGGACGTGCCCGGGAGATATCCGCTGGGGTGGCAACCTCCCAGTCCCAGAGAGCGGTGGGAGCTCACCAAGTAATTACTGAGATGAATGAGAGCGAAAACTAAGACGAGGGTGAGTTGACGGAGGAGCGATTTTGCTGCCATCTCTCGATCACACTTTGATTTGATTATTTAGGGTTATATGATTGGTTTGGTTGTTTGAACCATTAAATGGCCTGGTATATATATAGAGGCCTGTGTGCGTAATTGGATCGATGCATGATGGAATAATTGATTAATTAATCTTAACTTAACGGGATTGCTATGCTCCTCATAATTATATTTATATTGACGAGAATATATATCAATATATGTGGATAAAAACGTACGTCAAGGTGAACATTTTTCGCAGAATGCATTAATATTATATACTGATTCTTAATTTTGGTGCTCCTCAATTATATATAATATTATAATTATAAGTTGTACGATGTGTTTGCTCTGATGCCATAAAATTAAGCAGCCGGCCGTACGTAGTCTTCCACTCTTCTTCCTCTTTAATTAATTAAGTCTCTGAGTTATAACCTATACATGCAGACTTAATTATATCAGACAAGACACACTACAACAAATTAGCTTCACACCGGCGGAAAAATTCCAACGCCCGGTCATTGGCGTCAGAACGTGAAGTAAGGTAAAAAATATAATAATTAAATAATCGGCGGGAGCGGATAGGCATCGAAAATTACCGGCGCTAGCTTACCAACACATCGGGCCGGGCGACGGTACCTCCGCTGGCGCATGCACGCGGGTGTCCATGCCCGCATGGGCGTGCGCCCATGTGCCCCCGCGCGGGTACACGGCGCGGAAGCCCACATGGGCGTGCGCCCACTGCCCTCACACGGGTACGTACGCGGGCACGAAAAAGGGTTATGATAAGAGGGTTTTAAAAAAATATAACACATTGTCAAAAACATTTGCCATATAGATTATTTTTAATACCGTAGTTGGATAGAAACTTAATTGGAAACAAAGAATAAAATTAAAAATTCATGCGATCAAATTTTTAATTGAGGACCAAAGTGAAAAAAAGAGATAGTTGATGGACGAAATTATACCTTTTCCCATATTATAATTAATTATATATCGTGCACAGGTTCAATTGCTGATTTTGCATGTGTGGAAATCATTGATCGAGTGAGTTTCTTTTTCTATTCTGATTCTCTGTCGTGTATATCATGCATGCTTCAAACTTATATCTTTAAGCAATATATTTCTGCCTAAATATAATTTGCTTTTGCTCAAGCGAAGACGCCTCAATCTCAATCAACTAAAATGGAATCATCTCCTGCTCACTTAATTTCTCGGAGTGGCAACGTGACCAAATTTATTCCAACGTTCCGCCGCTGATCCTCAAAGTCGGTATTGAGCTCCATGGGCTTCCAATTATCTTTTGGAATCTTGAATCGCTAGCGGTGGTGGTCAGCCCGTTAGCCAGCATTGACGCTTCCGACAATGATTCTCTACAGTGGCTAGAGCTTGGTGCTTGCCGAGTGATGGTTCGCGTTGCTTCGCTCACTGCCATCCCGTCCACGATACATGCTGTCGTGGACATCTCCAAGTATGCAGTCGACGTCTTGATCGCTTAGCATGAAAGATGCTACAACCCTTCCGAAGGCAATGATGGCCCTGATCCACCTCGCGATTAGGATGGGGACGCAGACAACGACGCTGGCGATGGTGGCAATGGAGATGCGGGGGATACTGGACGGGACACGACCAGGGCTCTCGATCTCGTTGAGGGTGGCAGCACGAATGAGGCTTCACGTGCGCTCGACGATATTTTTGGCATTCCACACAACTTCCCGTGCACTAGAGCTTCCGATATTGGTTCTTCATTGCCATCGGGATTCTCTCCGTCAGGTGATCTTTTGCCTTCTACTTCTTCTCTGCGCAGGATTTGCCCTCATTTGTTCTCTACCTCGCATCCTTCGGTGATCCCCGCCGACCACTCTTGCTCCGTCAGATCCGATCGTTGCTGCAGTTGGACAACTGTGAGTTCTCTCCCCTTTTGGAAGGTCAATCTTCTAATGTTGATGGCCCAGACTGCTAGTTTCCCCTCCTCTCTCCAAGACATGTCTATGGCTCGACTGCTCCTGACAACCGCCTCCTGCCCCTTGCTGGCTTCGATGGCCTTTCCCCTTTGGCCGTCGTTACTTCGCAAGGCCTCTACTGCCTCCTTTTGAGAAAGAAGACCGAGGACCTTCCTCCTTCGGCAATTTCTTTGTCGATTGTCGATCGAGTCTCCTCGATTGGATTCCGCTCTTCAACTGCTTTATTGGGTTCTCTCCCGGATGGGGCCACATGGAGGGCTGATGATGTTATGTTTTATTTGATGTTCGGTCAAGTTTCCTTCAGAGTTGGTTTTTACAGCTGGCTGCCCCGGTTTATTTTGAAATTTTTGGAGCTCACATCTCACGTGGATCCGGATCCGTTTGGCTTATCGGTTCATTCTCTGGAATCGGATCTCCCCTCTAATGATTCCCTTACTGCTCTGGGTCGTTTGGTTTCAGCCCATGTAGGGATCTTGCCCTGGGCGTAGTCGGACTTGGCCATTGAGGTTCCACTCATCCTTTCTTTAAAGCAGTCGGTCCACCATTTCCTTAACGTTGGCGGTTCTGCAGGACCGGACAATGGCTTATTTATTGATAATCTCCTTACTAATTCGGCTCCTCTCAATTCTAATGGGCATGACATTGTACCAATGAACTCTTGTATTACCTCCTCACCTCCCGCTGATTTTGGCAAGAAACGCAAACCGCCTCCTCCGACCTCTATTCGGAGGAGCGCTCGGCTGATTAGCAAGGAATATTTTCCGGCGCATACGAAGACAGAAGCAAGAAAAGCTGTTATCGCTAATGGAGCTTTTTCTTAGTTTATACAACCGATCTCCTCACCATCCCAGCTAGGCCAGATCAACATTGAGACTACTACTTGTTTATCCGCGGATACTCTTCAAAGCATTCAAGATTTGGGCTTCTTGTGCCCTTGTAGTCCCCCCAACTTGGCTAGAACAATAGCAGCTTTGGAGGCGTAACGATGCTCAGTCCCTGCAATAATTTTGTCGTGACGTTCACTTTTGTCCATGTCTGCTACAAATATTTTCAACAACTTTAATGTATTTTTTTGGAATGTACGTGGCCTTAACCACCTCTTGAAGATGTACATGGTTAAGCAAGATGTTAGGGATACGAAATGTAGCATTCTATTTTTGTTTGAATCAAAACTTTCTCATGTTTCTTTCCGTGTTGTTAAACAATTGATTGGTTTTAAATCTGGGGGTATCAATAACTTTCTTGCAATTGACGCCATGGTTCGGCTGGGGGTATCCTTGCTATCTGGAATCCTTCTATCTGGAAATATATCAGTCATTCATTCGGAGTTCACCTAATTAATGTTCAGCTGCTACACCTCCATTCTAATGAAACTTTCTGGGTTTCGGGGTTTATGGATCGCCTCAACCATTCAAGAAGGAGGGTCTTTTTCCAGGAGCTCTATGATTGGGCTGCGAATAATTCTATTCCTGCTATTATTGGAGGGGACTTCAACTTGACTACCAACAACTCTGAGAGGCTTAACTATAGAGGTAATAACTTTGATTCCAGACGTTTATCTAAATTTATTGCGGATTGTGAACTCTTGGAGCTTCCTTCTTCGGGAATTTTTTATACCTGGACCAACAATCAAAATCCTCCCGCCTTGGCTAAACTTGATAGAATACTGGTCAATTCCAAATTTTGAGATTGTATGCCTAATGCCAGAGTGTCCGGGGAAGCATGGAAACTCTCGGATCATGCCTCTCTCCTCCTCCACTGTCCTTCCTTTGCTAAAGGTGAAGCTACGCCTTTTAGAATGGAATCAAGTTAGATCGCTAACCCCAAGTTCATTAATATCTTTAAAGTTGGGCTTCTTCCTGCTATTGCTCCTTCGGTTCCTTCTTTTGATTTACTTCGGGGTTGGATCTATGCTTGGAAAAATCTCCGCTCAGTTCTCAAAGTTTGGAACTCCACAAGAAGGAAATCATAGGTGCATAAAAGATTATCCTTGGAAAGTCGAGTTCATGACTTCTCCACTCGAGCCGACTCTGGCCTCTTGTCGAACTAAGATCTCTTGGATCGAGTTCAAGAAATGCAAAGCCGAGCTAGACCATCTCTATCTCTCTAAAAAACTTTCTAGCGTCAAAGGGCAAAAAAAAAGATGGATCAAAGAAGGTGACCGAAATACAAGGTATTTTCACCAATGTGCCACTATCAAAATAAACATAAATTGGGTGTCCAAAATTCAATGCCCTCTCGGCCCTCTCTCTGAGACTTTCTAGATCTCTGAGGCTTTTAGAAATTTCTACATTGGTCTTCTAGGTACTGAAATTAAGCCTCTCTTGAGCATCAATTGGTCAGAGATATACCATTCTGAGTCTGAACACCTGCTACATCTTGATGAGCTGTTCTCGGAGGAGGAAATACATATGGTTATCAAAGGGTTAAAGAAACATAAATCCCCTAGCCCGGATGATATTCTAATGGAGTTCTTTAAAATACATTGGGACTGTCTTAAAGATGACATTACCCACATCCTCCTTGAGCTTCAGAATGATTCCTTCAAACTCCATCAAACCAATCACGCTCTCATAACTTTGATTCCGAAGAAAGAAGGTGCGACTCTTACTATTGATTTCAGGCCGATCAGTTTGGAGAACTGTCTTGTTAAGATTTTCTCTAAACTGTTGGCTAATAGACTGGCTCTTCTTCTTTCTGATCTTGTTGATCTTACTCAGGGGGCTTTTATCTCTGGTCAAAGCAGCTTAGATTGTTATATGATGGTCTTTGAAACTCTTTGGAACTGTAATCTTATACAAGAAAATACCTATCTCATTAAGGTAGATTTCGAGAAAGCCTTCAATTCCGTCAACTGGAACTTCATTATTGAGCTATTACAAGTTCGGGGCTTCCCTCCGAAGTGGATTTCGTGGGTTTTCTCTCTTCTCGGCACTGCTACTTCCTCTATTCTTTTCAACGACACTCAAGGGAGACCTTTCTCTCACAAAAGAGGACTTAGACAAGATAACAATTTTTCTCCACTCCTCTTCAATTTGGTTACTAATTGTCTCTCAAAGTTGGCGAAAAGGGCGAATTTCAGGGGTCTTATTAAGGGTGCTCTATCCGGGATTCTTCCCGAGGCTATCACTTACGTTTCTTTTGTAGCTGACCTCATTATTTTTAGCAATACCTCTCCTCAGCATCTTCAGTACCTAAAATTATTATTAAAGTGCTTTGAACTTTGCACTGGTCTCAAATTGAATAGAGACAAAACACGGGTCATTGATATCAAGGGGTCTGGTACTGTCAGTAGTTAGGCCGTAGCTACTCTGAATTGTTCCTCAGATTCTTTCCCGCTCAACTATTTGCGCCTTCCTCTCCGGCCGGGTCGATTACTTAAAGAAGATTGGCTCAAGATCATCGCCAAATTTGATCAGGTTCTTGCTTCATGGCATGGTTCACAACTCTCCAAGGTAACCAGGGGCACTCTCATTAACAGTGTATTTACCAGTCAGACCTCTTATATCTACTCCATCTTTAAGGCTCCACTCTGAGTGACTAAGCTTATTGATAAAAGACGCAAAACATTTATGTGGACCATCAGCAAAAGTGGTAGCACTCAAGGTAAATATCACATCAACTGGGACAAAGTTACTTCACCCAAGACTGAAGGTGGACCAGGCTTGCTCAAATTGCACCTGCACAACAAAGCTCGTCTCTCTAAATGGTGCCCGAAGTTTATTCGAAATAAAGAAATGACTTGGCATAACATTCTCTCCCTCTCCAATCCGTCTTGGGGCGTTCTTTTAAGTTCTTTGGACACCTCTTCTTCCCCTATCGGGAAAGATATTCTTGGTGATAGAGAGATCCTTAAAGCCTCTTTTACTACCTAGATTGGGAGTGACATAACCACACGTTTCTGGCTTGATCCTTGGGTTCAAGGGGGTAAGTTGTGTGATCGCTTCCTAGACCTTTTTGCGGTTGCTACTTCCCCTAATGCTTCAGTTTGGGATTCTAAGGAGTTGAATGCATGAGGATGGTATAGTGGTTGGTTGGAACATTTCTTTCTCTTATTATGTTCCATTGGTCTCTATTTCCTCTCTGGTGAACTTGATTAATCCTTTTCTTCATGAGGTGGCCGGGCAATGATCTCATTCTTTGGAAATGGACTAACGATGGCAATTTTTCTACGAAATCATTATGTAGCTTATTGACCTTTTCAGGGAATCTCTTATCCGGTTTTCGACTTCTTGTGGCAAAAAGATTGTCCTGAACCCATGAACTAGTTGGCTATTAATAGAAGACTTGTTACAAAAGATCGACTTATCGCCAGAGGTGTCTAGACTACTTCCCATTGCCCGCTCTGTGAGTTAGAAGATGAATCCTCTAATCATCTCCTATTTGAATGTAGCTTTTCACAACAAGGTTGGGATTTTTTTACTGAGTATGAGAGGGTTAAATCATTTCCAATTGTCTTACTGCTCATGGAACTCTCCTAGCAGTGCAGATACTCGTAAGGACTCTTTGCTCAAATTTAGAGTTAGAATTAATGATCTGGCACTGGAAGATCTAGCACGAGAGGAATCTCCGATGCTTTGAAGATAAGAAAAAGACTGCTCTGGAACTTGTTATTGAGGGAGTTAACCTACTTCTTTTTGTTCTTGTTAAATCTTTGTATGGTTTTTATTTCCTTTTCTCTGACTCTCTCCCTCACTCACTTGTAACTATCAAATCTTTTGATTAATACAAGTATTCTCCCTTTCAAAAAAAATAATTAATTTATAATTTTTTGAAAACACAAAATTACTAGTTGCGACGACTGGGTGCAGTCGCAATTTCGGGTTATTTGCGACGACAAAGTCGACCGTCACAGATTATTTGCGAGGAGATCAATTGCGACGAACCTTTGCGACGGTCATTTGCTGTCGGAGAAGGTCTTCGACGACGGTTTCGCGATCGCTGAAGCCATCGCAGAAAACCATTTTTCCGATATTGATATATAATAACAATAAGATTCATTCTGTGAGGCAGCAGGCTCCTGGTAATCTCGCGACACAAATCTTAGCTTTTGTTACTACCTATTATCAACTGAGAATTACTGAGGGAAATTCACCAATCCCTCAAACATAATTGTCAAATAGAATTCCATACGGTCAAATTTAACCAAAATCAATTGTGATGGCTCTCGGGTCAATGGTGAACCCGATGTAAATTTCATTGTTCGGACCTTAGATGGTGTGTGCTAGCATGCTCAAAGTTTGTTTTTCCCTATGAAGATGCACTTCAGGATGACAACAAGATGGCTCTTTCTGCGTTGAACTTTGTGCTTCATCAATCGAACACTCTTATTATTACGTACTATGTACCGAAACAGATTCTGAACATTTGGTGGATATCTTGCATGGGGCTACTCCAGAACTTAATTTGGTGCTTGCGACATCTTCTGAAGGATATTCATGTTAAATTACCAAGTTGTTCTCCTGTCAAGTTTAATTTTATATATTTGTCAATATAATCAAGCAATTCATTGGACCACAAATCATGCTAAGCTCGTCAAAATGTCCAACGTATGGACCTCTATCTACCCATCTAACTTGGAATGCATCTTGGTATTGGACCTTTTTACTCCTAGACATTTTCATTGAATAAATAAGTATTTATTTATTTTGAGAAAATCATCTTACTAATATTTTATTATTGATATATATATTAAACATATATTAGTTATGATAATGATTTTATCTCATTAAGTTAATAAAGTTAAGTTAAAACACACACACACACGAAGATTTTAAGATAACTTGGTGGTGGACGTATTGAGTTTGATTTTTTTTAACATATAAAGAAAACACTCAATAGGTCGAGGTTCATTTAATCAGCTATACTGGTCCGAATTTCTTGGGTTTGATTGGTTCTTGAGTTTTGGGGCTTGGATCAATATTGGCCTGCATTGATCGAGGTCCTCTGGTCTTTCTTTTATTTGATAAATTTGGTAGAGAGAGAGAGAGAGAGAGAGAGAGAGAGAGAAAAGTGGTAGCTTTTCTTAGACCGATCAAATTTGACATGAATTTGGTCTCAAAAACTCGGATTGATTTCCGACCTCCTTAAATATTACAGCATGAGCTGGTTCAGATTCCATGTAATTAAACATATATATTTTATAGCCTGAGCTGGTTTAGATTTCATGTAATAAAACATAATTTATATTACTATAAATTTTGTAACTGGTCTGTCATTTGATTAGCCTATTTATAAGTTTATAACACATATCATATATACAATGTCATATATGCAAGGGATCCCTATATGTAATAAAGGATTTACTCTATGCAATAAAGGAGAGTTCTTCAGGTTTTCAAGAAGATAGATAGGGATGAAAAAATAACTGCAAAAGAGAGAGAAGAGCATTTACTTATATATATATATATATATATATATATATTCTTCTTCTTCATCATCTTCTTCCTGCTATTTACGGTTCGAACAAAGAAGAAAAAAAAGTAACATTCTATCAAACAAAGTGATTCATCGGTTTGGATTGTACATTTACTGTTCCAATGGCGGCGCTACCCAAATGCTTTGGGTATAAATATGTGCATGTTTCCATGGTCCAACCCTCGCGCAGTTGAGCCCCGAGGGGGAGCCAGCTCCAGGGCTTGCATGTGCTTCAAGGTGGTCGACCTTCCACCAGACTCCGCCGCGCGCCGAGATCGTCGTCGGCCCTGATGACAGTGGAAAAGGCGCGGCTTTAGACGATCTACTATTTCCACCCCACTTGAGATGAAGCTCGCGTTAGTGTTCAAGGAGCGGGAGATATTGGCAATCGTGTCGGCTCTGGCGCATGTCATCGGAGATGATGGGTCGAAGCTGTCATTGTCGTCGTCATTGTCACCATCGTCGCTGAGTGGTGGAAGTAGGCAGAAGAGGGGGAGGGAAGGGTTCTTCGTGCAGGAGACATCCATGGTAGGGAGATCCCTCCCTTCAGGAGAATCATCGTCATCTGGCAGGTATTTTGCTTGATAAACTTATTCACTTTTTCTTCAATTTGTGCCTCCGGTCAACAACATGATGATTAATTAGTGCAGTAACAGGATGCCCCAAATATTACGAGCTCATTATCACGTGTACAACCAAAATATAGGAAAATGAATTAATTTCGTGAAAATGTTTTACGAAAATTACTTGAGCAACAAAAACATTGTCATAAAATAAAATCATTAAGGGCAAAAAAAAATATTCTAGAATATTTTGTAAGACAAATCTTTAATCAAGTATTTCATGAATATAAGAATATCATAATTAAATTAGTAAGATAAGATCTTACTTGATGACGACATATTTGCAGCGGAATAAACTTCTGGATCTCCAAAGGAAAGCCGGGTCTTCCTCCACAACACCGTCTCAAATGCTCTGCTTTTGATGAGGAAAGCAACTATGAGCTAGGGTTTTTCCACACGGTGTAAAGAGGGGACCTAGCCTCTATTTATAACTGATTATATGGGCCCGTCCATCACGGGCTTCATTCATCGGGCCTACACTTGATTAATCACACAAATCATGGTTAAGTGTTTCAAGCTCGAATCACATGGATCAAGATCACATGAGCTAATAGGCATCTCAATAATGGATCATAAGATCAAACCCGCTTTTATTAAATCAAAATATTACAATTGATTGTAGCCCACATATGAAAAATAAAAATATAGAATATTTAAAAAATATTCTAACATTCTCCCACTTGGGCAAGATCAATTGTAAAATTTTATTTTTTAAAAAATTTAAAAACGTCACTCGGGTTTAATCACATATTTCAAAAAAAAAAAATGTGGCCACAAAATAAATAAATAAAATAAAAAATGATCCAAGATGCAACATTTATTATGACTCATATCAACAACCAATGATATCGAATCATGGCAGCCATCATGACAATACTGGACATAAGACTTTCCATGGTCACGAATACTACTGACATTGCTGACAATTGTCATTGGTGTGGAGTGTAGCATGAAAATAACACTCAAAATGATCCGATAAGAACAGTGTTATTTTCATTGTCAGTCCTCATACTTTCTCTTCTAGATATACCTTTCGGCAGAAGAAAGCGTATGATTTTTAAAAAACCATCAAGTCCCTAGACTCAAAATTGGCATCAATCAATGGGCAACATGATTCACATGACACCGAGCCTTTAAACATAAAACATGATGTCTCTAGACTTAAATATTGTATCAATCAAGAGACATTCTGATTCAAATGATACCGAGTCTTAAATAATTATTGAACACATATATTAAATATGACAATATGATCTCAAAGGAAAAAAAAGTTTATTATCGAACATGCGGTAACATAAACCTAACAATCATGTATCAAAGTGCTCAAAATAAAAGGAAAAATAACTCCCACTAACCAAGCACATCAAAAGAACTCAGAATGCCCATATTTTCAACATGTCTTTTAAAGACTATGGGTCTGAGTCCCTTGGTTAAGGGATCAGCAAGTATCAGATCTGTCTCTATGTGTTCAACTAAAATATCTCCTTTCTTTACAAGATCTCTAACAGTCAAATATTTCAACTCTAAATGTTTGGAGCCACTAGAGGTTTTATTGTTCTTTGTAAAGAACACAGCAGCACTGTTATCACAATAAATAGTAAGAGGCCTAGAAATAGAATCAACAAGCCGAAGCCCAGAAATAAGATTCTTAAGCCAGACGGCTTGAGAAGCCGCAGTATAACAGACAACAAATTCTGCTTGCATAGTGGAAGAAGCAACTAGAGTCTGCTTCTTACTTTTCCAAGAGATGGCTCCACTAGCTAACATGAAAATATATCCAGATGTAGATTTTCTGTCATCAAGGCACCCAGCGAGATCTGAGTCAGAATAGCCTACAATCTCTAAATTTTCCATTCTTGTATACACAAGCATGAGTTCTTTAGTCCTCTGCAGGTATCTCATAACTTTCTTAGCTGCTACCCAATGATCATAACTAGGATTTGACTGATATCTGCCCAAGACTCCAACAATAAAAGCAATGTCCGGTCTAGTGCAAACCTGTGCATACATCAGGCTCCCCAGTGCACTATCAAATGACTTGTCAATCATTTGACCATTCTCTAATGCATTTTTAGGACATTGATTTTTGCTAAATTTATCGCCTTTAATGACAGGTACATCACCAGGCTTGCAATCTAACATGTTGAACCTTTCCAAAATTCGATTAACATAAGCTTTTTGAGATAATCCAAGCAAACAACGAGATCTATCCCTATGGATTTCAATTCCCAGTACAAAAGAAGCTTCACCAAGATCCTTCATATCGAAAGATTTAGTCAACATGAGTTTAGCTTCATGAAGGAGAGCAAGATCATTTGAAGCTAGCAGAATGTCATCCACATATAATATGAGAAAAATTATTTTGCTCTCACTGACCTTGATATATATGCAATGATCAACTTTATTTTTCTCAAAACCCATGGAAGCCACAATCATGTCAAATTTTAAATACCACTGTCTAGAAGCCTGTTTCAAACCATAAATGGACTTCTTCAATTTGCATACCAAATGCTCATTGCCAGTTTTTTGATAACCTTCAGGTTGTTTCATATAAACCTCTTCATAGAGATCACCATTTAAAAATGCTGTTTTGACATCCATCCGATGTAACTCTAAATCAAAATGAGCTACAAGGGCCATAATAATTTTGAAAGAATCTTTAGAGGAAACAGGTGAGAAAGTCTCATTGTAGTCAATGCCCTCTTTCTGGGTAAAACCCTTTGCAACAAGTCGGGCTTTGAACCTCTCAACATTATCTTTGGAGTCCTTCTTGGTTTTAAAAATCCACTTACAACCAATAGGTCTATAGTTTTCAGGTAATTCAACCAAATCCCAAACATTATTATCAGCCATAGAAAGCATTTCCTCATTCATAGCACATATCCATTTATCTGACTGTGCACAAGAAGTGGCTTGATTATAGTCACTAGGATCAATGACATCCCCAACATCATAATCATTTTCATTAAGATATACCAAATAATCATCAGGGATTGCAGATCGCCTTTCTCTAGTAGATCTTCTCACCGGCACAGGTAAAGCAGGTTCAGCAGGAAACAGATCAACAATAGGATTAAGCGGATTAACAGCTAAAGGACTGTCCGAAGGAACAGGGGAATGAGGAATATTATCATCATGACTAGCAACAGAATCACCTGGAACAAGTGACCTAAGATCATTGATAAGAGGAAGAGGTACTGATACATTAGTGACAGGTTCATAATGAAGAGAATCAGGCTCAGCTACATCAAGTTCTAAAAACTTCACTGTCAAAGACTCCACAATTTTAGTGCATCTGCTTGGACAATAGAAACGGTAGCCTTTTGAATGATCTGAATATCCAATGAAAAAATAACGAATGGTTCTAGAATCAAGCTTTTTCTCAGAGGGATTATAGATTCTCACTTCAGCAGGACATCTCCAGACCCGAAAATGATTTAAATTAGGTTTTCTACATGTCCATAGTTCAAAAGGGGTTTTGGGAATAGATTTACTGGGGACACGGTTAAGAATATAGAGAGAGGTTTTAATGGCTTCGCCCCACAGAAATTCTGGCAAATTCGACCTGCTCATCATATCCTTAAGAGTGCGGTTACGCCATTCAGCTACACCATTTTGTTCAGGACTACCTGGCATGGTATATTGAGGAACAATTCCATATTCTTGCAAGTATGAAGCAAAAGGTCCTACATGTTGACCAGCAACACCATGTCTACCATAATACTCTCCTCCACGATCAGATCTCACTATCTTGATGACTGTTCCCAACTATTTTTCAACTTCGGTCTTAAACACTTTGAATTTATCAAGCGCTTCAGACTTTTCTTTAATCAAATAAATATAGCCATATCGAGAAAAGTCATCAATAAAAGTGATAAAGAATTTATGACCACAAATAGTAGGAGAGTAAGGTCCACTAATGTCTGTATGAATGATTTCCAATAGACTTGAACTTCTAGAAGCACTCTTTTTCTTGGTTCTTGTCAATTTACCCCTAATACAATCAACACAAGTCCCCATATCTTCAAAATCTAAGATAGGCAAAATATCAATTTTAACAAGTCTTTCAATCCTTTCTTTAGAGATGTGACCTAAACGCTTATGCCATAAAAGAAAAGATTTATCTTTGATCCTTGATCTTTTAGCAATTTTGTTTTCAATGTTTAGAGATGTAGATGGACAATAAGGAGCTAAGGACAATATATATAAACCATTAAACAAAGATCCACTTCCAATAAATTGAGAATTCAAAATAATATTCATATTGTCATTTCCAAAACTAAAATGAAATCCAAGTTTATCTAAACAAGAAACAGAAATCAAATTTCTCCTAAATGAAGGTATATATAAGGTGTCCTCCAGAACAAGTTCAAATCCTGACTCTAAAAACAATCTAACATCTCCTACAGACTCCACAATCACTTTAAGATCATTTCCTACTCTCAGTTTGCTTTGCCTCAGACTTGGTTTCCTCAGGTTTGCAAAAACCTGCATAGAAATAGCAACATGGGTTGTGGACCCGCTATCAAACCACCAAGAATTAATAGGGACATCAACTAGATTAGACTCAAAACAAACAAGGGCTAAGGGGTTACCTCCAGCTTTTTGCTTCTTTTCTAACCAGGCCTTAAACTTTGTACATTCAAACCTTTTGTGTCCTTTCTTTTTGCAAAAGAGGCATCTGACAGATTTCTTAGTAGGGGCGGGCTTAATTAGGACCTTCATTGGGGTTATTCTGACCACTACCTTGTCCTTTATGAGATTTCTTTGGAGCAGCAGGTGAGGAATGCTTAAATTTCTTATGAGGCTTGCCATAATGGGGTTTAGGATGAACAGTTAGAAGGGATAGATCACTCTTTTCTTTTTTAAGTTTTTCTTCCTCAGCAACACATTTAGTGATGAGATCATTCAGGGTCCATTTTTCATTCTGGGTAATATAGGCAGTCTTAATTTGACTGAACTCAGCAGGAAGAGAATTTAGGGCATGAGGAACAAGGAAGAGGGAGCCATCTAGTTCAACTTTCAAGGCTTTAAGCTGGGTTTGAAGCATAACCATTTTCAGAATGAACTCTCTTACACCCCCAGAGTTATCAAAAACCATAGTCGTCAATTCTTTCATTAGATATGCAGTCTCAGCATTATCAGCCACTTGAAATCTTTTCCCAATAGAATTAAGAAAATCTTTGGCATTTGAAGTATCAGACAATCCACTCATTAAATGTTCAGGAACAGTCCTTTTAATAGCAAGCAAGCTTAATATGTTGGATCTCTCCCACTTAGCTAATAGGTCTTTTTGTTCAGGAGTGGCGGTTTGACCTTCAGGAATCACCGGCTTGTCTTCATGAATAGCCATGTCAAGATCAGCCATACATAGAGAGAATTCTATGTCGTGTTTCCACTTCTTAAAGTTTGAACCAGTCAACATATTAATAGAGGCATTGCAGTTGTTCATACTAAAAGTTATTGTGACAAGAATGGAAATACATTAGATTAAATTATAGGGATTGAAATATTATTGAAATCGAGGCTAACCAAATATTACATATTCACCTTTGGGCAGAACATGCAATCACAAAATAAAGCCTCAATGAGTTAAAGTATGAGAATACACTGATTTTCAAAAATCTATCACCTTTAGGCAGACAGATCTCTAGACCAATGCACATCCTAATAACTCCATTTAATAAGACCTCCAATTAAAACACTCAATAATCATCCTTTGGGAAAAACTATTGAATGAATTAATCTTCAGTATTTCTCATATGATGAGAAAATACACCACTCATTATAAGTAATCCCACTTTGGTGGTAATTACAAATAATAACTAGTGAAAAAACTCATCAGGAATCAATATTATGTCCTTTAAATTATTTCAATTCATAATATAGTGCAAAAATTGGTATGAAATAAAAATACCTCAACTGTTATGAATCTCCATTTTTAAGCATTCCCTAAATTATTTATATTTATTTATAAATTATGTCAATCTCTACACCTAATTGTCACAATATTAGGTTTGAGGTTTTATAAAAGATAACATAATTTACAATAATAAATTATCATGTATGAAATTTGCATAAACAAAATAAGTAATTATGCAAAAATATAACATGAATTATAGTCAAATCATAGCAATTTAATTGCAACAATAATTCATAAATCAAGTCAATTGAAGTATAATTAAATCTATTACAATAATAAATTGACATGTATAAAATTATAACATGAATTATAGTCAAATCATAGCAATTTAATTGCAACAATAATTCATTAATCAAGTCAATTGAAGCATGAATAAATCTATGTATTGATATTCATAATGTTCAAATTTTGAATCATTATAGCATGAAAAATCCAAATATATGCAGAAGAAATAATTCTGGTCTAAAATTTTATTGGGCAGATTTTTCAAAAAATATTATATTATATTTATTATTATTATTATTTCTTATTTTTGCGCTGGCTCTGCAGTGCTGGGCCCAGCAGCCCAGCCCAGCGACCCAGCCAACAGAAGTGGATCAGGTACACTGAAGCGGGCGCCACCTGTAGACAGTCGGGTGTCGCCCGCGTTCCCGTTAGGGCACAACTGACGCGGGCGCCGCCTGCGGTCAGTCGGGCGTCACCCGCGTGCCCGTTAGGGCACAACAAACGCGGGCGCCGCCCGCCTGCCTCGTCGAGCGCGCTGCTGACGCGGTGACGCCAGCAGGCCTCGACGAGCACGCCTCTGACGAGACGGCGAGCGTGCCCAGGACATGAGCGACGCGCTCGTTCACTCGCCTGCCTCGTCGAGCGCGCTGCTGACGTGGTGACGGCAGCAGGCCTCGACGAGCACGCCGCTGACCGCTGGCGACGCGCTCGCTCGCCTTGTGCGGCGCGATCGCCGAGGCGGAAAAAGGCTACTGCGGCGATTTTAATTTTTTATTTTATTTTATACTAAGGTACATAATCAAAATCATATCATTGCTTTACCTTATAAGATCCACTCCAAATAAAATTACACAGCAGGGAGAGAACCAACGGATAAAAACATGATTCATAAAAAATATATAATATCCAGAGGATAATAAATTAATCCAAACAGAAAAATTGATTTTAATATAAAAATCGATGAATCAAAATTTAAATGGATTATTCATCGTATTAAAATCATCTCATAATCATCATAAACGAATTCTTAAATTCATGAAAAAGATGCTCTGATACTAATTGTAAGACAAATCTTTAATCAAGTATTTCATGAATATAAGAATATCATAATTAAATTAGTAAGATAAGATCTTACTTGATGACGACATATTTGCAGCGGAATAAACTTCTGGATCTCTAAAGGAAAGCCGGGTCTTCCTCCACAACACCATCTCAAATGCTCTGCTTTTGATGGGGAAAGCAACTATGAGCTAGGGGTTTTCCACATGGTGTATAGAGGGGACCTAGCCGCTATTTATAACTGATTATATGGGCCCGTCCATCACGGCCTTCATTCATCGGGCCTACACTTGATTAATCACACCAATCATGGTTAAGTGTTTCAAGCTCGAATCACATGGATCAAGATCACATGAGCTAACAGGCATCTCAATAATGGATCATAAGATCAAACCCGCTTTTATTAAATTAAAACATTACAATTGATTGTAGCCCACATATGAAAAATGAAAATATAGAATATTTAAAAAATATTCTAACATATTTAACACAAGTTTGATAGTTATCTAAATGATGATGGCACGATGATCGCATCCTTTCTTAGAAAGATCACTTTTAATTAACATGAGCATTAATTTTTGTTCCATATAAATATTATAGTGAGAAATAATTAAGAGTCCACTTATAATTAATTTTATGAGGTATAATATATACGTGCATTTAATTTACTTTAAAATGAGTATCTCTAAATCACACATATCCGTGGATGAAGTTTATGTATTTTCATTTCATATGCATAACCATATCATAATGTATATATATCTCATTGAATTTGGTTGAGAGAACTCATTAAAACTGCAGGCTTCGTAACATGAATGGAAATCAAATCGAGTTTGGATCATCGTCAAAAATGTAGGAACTCAATGGCTTCCTTCACGCACAATGATCAGCAACATATGCTACCTCTTCCTATAAGCATCTCTACATATTTATATATGTATTTACCATCTCTTACCAAACAAAAACATCATTTCATAATTAAGGAACTTGAAGTAAATGATAGTATATATGAAACTATAAATATATTTTGATATATAGATTATTAGTTTGTTTTTCTTTTCTCTTTCCTTAACTTTCACATTCTATTTTTTTTTCTACGCTTAAATATTACTGATCTATCAAATTAATTAATGACAATAAACTCACAATATTTAATCCATTGTATATATATGTCCTTAATATTTCAGCTACTAATTATCGTTTTAAGCATCTCAATTTATTCAATTTGATTTATATTCTTAATGGATATAAAACTAATGGAAATAGTTCATAATATAAATTAAGATCAATTAATTGTCCTATTAATTAGTTCTGCATATAACAAGTTTATGATCAAGTGATTGTCAATATTTAACGTGGAATCAAAACGATTGTTAATTAACTATTTTACATTACAACATTAATTAATTAATTTTAAGCTATTATATATGTGTGTGATTTAATCATCATTATATATATTTTTGTAGGGAGGAGATTCAAAGGTTAAAGACCATTAATCCAAACACTAGCCACAAGCAAGCATTAACAATGCGGCCAAGAATGTGAGTATATACATATAAATGAATTTTATACGTACATATAATTTGAATGAATAGAAATATTAGAGCACCATTTTATCAAGCATAAAATATCCCTATAGGTAAACGACGTTAATTGAGAGATAACGAAATTGACGTGGCTGATGACTGGGACTGATGATGTGGACATGTGGCTCGCATGCAGGCCAAGACGTTTTCTCACGGGTACTAAAATGCTCCTGACGTTTTCTTACGGGTACTAAAATGCCCCTAACGTTTTCTCACGGGTACTAAAATACCTCTAACATTTGTTTTGGAGCTAAAATACTCATGAAGTTATTGAAAATAGTACAAAAATGACACCAGACTAACTTTTGTTAGGTGAGACTTAACAAATATGTCGTGGATGCCGACAAAGATATTAACTTTACACGTGACACACATGCAGAGCGCAACTTGCCACGTAAGCGACACATAAGAAATTGAAACCGAAACTGAAATCGAAAACTAAAAATTTAGAAAATAAAAACCGAAACTAAAACCATCAAATCGGTTAATCGAAAAATTTGGTTCGATTTCCACTACTAGAAATTGAGTCTTCAGCAACGGCTATCAGCAACGGCCGCTCAAGCCGTTGCTATTTGCAACGGCATTCTTACGGCCGCTCAAGCCGTTGCAGATATGTAGTATTTGCAACGGCTTTCTAACGGACACGCGAGCCATTGCTGATGATTTTAATTATCAGCAGCGGCTTTCTAATGGACAAGTGAGCCGTTGCTGATGATAACTTATCAGCAACGGCTTTCTAACGGGCGAGTGAGCCGTTGCTGATAAGTTTATATAGGTCACAGATCGTGCCCGACCCTTCTTCCTCTCGCTGCTGCCGCCGCCGCCTCCTCCTCCTCCCGCCTCTCGCCGCCGCTGCCGCTGCCGACACTGCCGTCCGTCCTTGACCGCCGATTTCAGGTAATCATCGCCGTCCGTCTCTCCCCGTTGCGGCCGACGGGAAATTCGACCGAAACCCTATTTTTAGGATTTCGGCCGGCGGCGATCGGCCGATGGCCGCCGCCGGAGCTTTTACAGTGTCCGGACATTGCATATATATATATATATTTAATTTTTTATATATATGTTAATTAATTATTTAGATTAATTGTTTAATTTGTTAGATTAATTGTTTAATTTGTTAGATTAATTATTAGGGTTTAGATTAATTTTTAGGGGTTAGATTAATTTCGGAATTGCCCACTTCGGACGCGCGCCGGAATCGTCCACTTCGAACTCTTGCCGAAATTGTCAAATTTGGACTTGTGTCGGAATTGTCCAATATGGACTCGAACTGTCTCGAAACATTTAGAAAATAATCATCCATCCGACGAGTTGATATGTTTCACGTACGCATCGACGAGTCGGATATGATTTAACAAAACCTTAGATCCGTTCGGGGATTGTATGTTCGTGTAAATGAAGTAGATAATCTTTTATATGACGTAAAATTCTTGAATTGTCCCTGATTGGACAATTTGGGAATATAGTTATTTGTACTGCACTTACGTTCTTATTTTAACTGTTAACTAATTATTCTAAATTTCGGCAACATCTCTCTTGTTCCCCGATACGCGCCCAGATGATATGCGTATTCGGAGAACTGTAGGGAGATGCTGCCGAAATTTAGAATGAAGTTAGCGGTTAAAATAAGTACTTAGTGCAATATAAATAACATAAATCCCGAATGGAATATGACAATCTCACCTAAAGACATTAACCAAAGAAATTGTCATTGATTGACAGAATTATGTCGGCTGATCGAAGTTGGATGTATCGACATCTTGATCATGGAGCTTTAACAAATGAGTTTTGATTAGGCGTAACGTACTTCCTAAATTTTGCCTATTCGAATTGGAATTTCGTTAGCATCGGTGATCAAATCCGATGTCCGTGCCGCATTTGTTCGAATGGACGATTTTTGGATCGGGAGACTGTCACTCTGCATCTATATACCAAAGGATTTGCACCAAGATATTTTCTATGGACTTATCACGGGGAGTCACGCGAAGTCGGGACGTCGAGCAATCCTGTCGTTCAGACATATGGTGAATCTTCCTCTGCTGGTGCTTCTTCATCCAGTCAATGTAATCCCTATAGAACTATGATACTTGATAGTCTTGGGGGTCAATTCCACCTGAATGATAATGTTGATCGGCCAGTTCTTCAGACATCAATCCCACCAGATACTACAGCGGTTGATATCACAGAAGTACAAACTGCGGTAGAGATTGAATTACCGAATAAAGAAGCTGCAGAATTTTACGAGATGTTGAAAGCTGCCGATGAACCTTTGTATGAGAACTGTCCTAAATACACTAGGTTTTCAGCAATGACACAACTCTTAAACATCAAGGCCGATTGTAATATCATCGGAGTTGCGTATGATCGGATTGCTGGATTGATTAATGGAATGCTGCCTACTGATAACAAGTTTGAGCCAACTTTTTATAAGACTAAAAAGCTAATGAGAAAATTGGGGCTTGGGTACGAAAAAAATACACGTGTGCCAAAATAACTGCATTTTATATTATAAAGAAAATGTGCAGTTGGATAAATGCCCTGTATGTCAACATCCTCGTTACAAGGAGAAGAAATCGGTCCGACAAAAAAATATCCCGTTTAAGGTGCTTCGGTATTTTCCACTTACACCGAGGCTTCAAAGATTATTCATGTCGGAAAAGACACCCCCCTACATGAGTTGGCATGCAAGAAGTCGTGATGATACAGTAATGACTCATCCATCTGACGGTGAAGCATGGAAACATTTGGATACATGTTATCCTTCATTTGCTAGGGATACTAGAAATATCAGATTGGGATTGTGCACAGATGGTTTTAATCCGTTTGGACATTCTGCAACTCCTTATTCAGTTTGGTCAGTGCTGCTGACAGTTTATAATTTGCCACCGTCAATGTGCATGAAAGATGAATTTATTTATCTTTCGATGATTATTCCGGGTCCTAAGGGTCCGCAAAAAGAAATTGACATATTTCTCAGACCCTCGATAGATGAATTGAAAACATTGTGGACTGAGGGAGCTGTCACTTATGATTGTCATCGGAAGCAAAACTTCAATTTAAAGGCCGCGGTCTTGTGGACAATCAATGATTTCCCGGCGTACGGCATGTTGTCTGGTTGGAGCACTCACGGCCGACTCTCTTGTCCGTATTGTATGGAACACTCTAAATCAATCAGTCTTCAGAACGGACGAAAAATCTCATTCTTTGATTGTCATCATCGATTCCTACCGGTTAATCATCAGTATCGAAGGAATCGTAATAAATTTACTAAGGGCAGAGTCGAAAGAGATGGGCCACCACCGATGTTGTCTGGTGAACAAATGTTAGCACGTGTTTCAGCACTTCCAGATATAGTATTTGGTCGCAATGAAAGAGTGTCAGGTTTTGGCCAAACACATAACTGGGTGAAAAAAAGTATCTTTTGGGAATTGCCCTATTGGAGTTCATTATTGATCCGACATAATTTAGATGTCATGCACATTGAAAAAATGTATTTGATAATATTTTCAACACTTTGATGGATGTTTCCGAAAAAACTAAAGATAATGTCAAAGCCCGACATGATATGAAAATACTTTGTAAAAGATCAGAGTTGGAGTTACAAGAGATCAACGGACGATATCTAAAATCGAAGGCCCTATATGTGTTAAATAAACAACAGATCAAAGATGTTTGTCAATGGGTAAAAGAACTCAGATTACCCGATGGATATGCTTCAAACTTATCTCGATGTGTGAACGTCGATGATTGCAAAATATCAGGGATGAAGAGCCATGATTGTCATGTATTCATGCAGAGATTACTTCCGATCGCATTTCGAGATCTTCTACCTGATAATATTTGGGGTCTGTTGACTGAATTAAGTATGTTTTTTAGAAACATCTGTGCAAATGTCCCTCGAGTCGAAGATATGTCAACACTTGAAAATAATATTGTTGAAATCATATGCAAGCTGGAGCAGTTTTTCCCTCCTGCATTTTTTGACTCGATGGAGCATCTACCGATACACTTGGCATACGAGGCACGAGTTGGTGGCCCCGTTCAATATCGGTGGATGTACTTATTTGAAAGATACATGAATCGTCTGAAGAAAAAAGTAAAGAACACCGCAGCTGTTGAAGGATCAATATCTGAATCGTATATCATCCAAGAAATTTCAACATTCTGCTCATTTTACTTTGAATCGACAGTACAGACAAGATTTGATCGTCTTCCACGTAACGACGACGGGGGTGTTCGACATTCAGATGAACGTTTAAATATATTTTGTCACTTTGGTCGTGCTTTTGGTTCTCGTCCATCTCGACACTTAAGCGATGAAGAGTATCATTTGACACACTTGTATGTATTACTCAATTGTCCAGAGATTGAACAATTCATTGAAATATTTGACATTGAGATGGTGCAAAAATACTCTATTCACAACGATCAAGAATTGAAGAGATTACGGAATCGTGATTTCCCTACTTGGATTCAGACTTACAGCAAAGATCACAGAGCTGAAATAGATGAAAGAATATTTGAGTTTGTTAGTGGACTGTCGTGACTTGTGTCGTGCTATAGCGGATATTTTGTTAATGGGTATAAATTTCACACGGTTGAATATGCATTTACAAAGAAGACGATGAATGCTGGGGTCTGCGTGAAAGGGACAACCTATGTTGAATGTGATATGGATTTTTATGGACTGGTGGAAGAAGTGATAGAGTTGCACTACTTCGGCTTAAAATCAGTGATCCTATTTAGATGTCATTGGTTCGATACAACAGAAAGGGGCATGAAAGTTCATCCAAAATACAAACTTGTTAAGGTTAATTACAAATCGAAATTGGCAGCAAATATATGAGCCTTTTATATTGGCATCACAAGTCGAACAAGTATATTACGCGAAGTATCCGGCTCGAAATAAAGATAGAGCAGATTGGCGTGTAGTCTGTAAGACAAAAGGTAGAGGAAAAATTGATCCGATAGTAGGAGAAAATGAGCTGATACCTGATATGACACATGGTTTCTATCAAGAAGATGATCTTCCTGCTGTAGATTGTATTATTCCAATACTCGAGGATGCAGACACGTCAATTCAATTAGAAGTTGAATATGCTCATGATGACGATCATGAAATTGAGGAAGCTGGAGATGAAGAAGATGAAGAAGAGGAAGAAGAGGAAGAATTCGAAGACTATTATTCAGATGATGAGGAATAATTGTAAAGTATATATTTTATTAAATATATCTCTACTATTTATACAATAATCTGATTATATGTCTATTCAACAAATATGTCTGGTCATGGTTATCGTCGTAGGAGAGCTTCGGAGTCTCTGATCGGTGAGACTCCAACACTTACTCATGCTGCTGATTCTCCTGTTGTTGATCCTCCTGCTGATGATACTGCTGAGGCTAGTACATCTAGACGCAGGCGGCCACGTGGGCCGAACAGGTGGCAGCCTCCACCAGCCACAGAGTCACGTAGATTTATTAGCGTGATTGGGGAGAGGTAATATATCATGAATTATGAATCATTACAAATTCATTATATCATAATATAATATTAAAATTTATTTTTGTTGTGCAGGTTCGAGCAAGAAGAAGTGCCAAGGAGCATTTCTTCTACTATTCGACGATACATGCACGGGGCATGACCTACGTGGTCTCACGTGCCTAGCGAGCACGTCGACATGTTATGGCGCGAGTTTGAGGCACGTATTATTTTTTTTTACATGCATGATGATTAATATTGGTACTGATATTATTATTTTGCAGGCTCGCTTTACATGGGCCGAGGACCAGAGGCCATTCATTTACGCTGCCTGGGAGGCTATTTCCCGTGCGAGGTACAACGGGCAGCTGGGGCAGGCTCGGTCCCAAGCGATGGCACGAGCTGGGACCACTAACATCGCGGAGACTCGGGGATACGACCCCGATTGGATTACTCCGGATATATGGGACCGGCTCGTGGGAATATGGTCGACGGATCGATGGCAGGAGGTTTCTCGGAATGCGGCTAGAAATCGCATGTCGGGGGAGCAACGCGTCACACCGGCGGCTCTGTTGCATTTGCAGTGCACGCGAACCGTATGGTAAGTATACCTTTTAATTATATATTTTATTTGTTACTATGTGTACTAATTAATGTATTTGTTTTATAAATGTAGACGACGGTGTCGGATGACGGGACTGTCCAGCGACCCTCCCCGATGGCGGTGTTTGAGCGGACTCACCGTCGAGCACATGAGACGGGGGAGTACATCGACAACCGCGCTGCATACATTATGGTAACTATATATTTGTTTAAATTATTCATTATATATTTATAATTTAAGTTTTATGATAAATATTAAACAAAAAATCGAACTCGAGTAGGAGACCTACAGCCAGACCCGGTGGTGCAGCGCGGGGGCACCCCCGAGGACTTTGACGCAGCAACGTGGGTCGAGGCCGCAGGTGGCTGGGACCATGGCCGCGTATATGTCTTTGCAGATAGTGGTCATGCGCAAGTCGTACTAGGGCCACTTGGGGCACCGACCCCTCCGGTCGCTGGTGAGCGACCGTCCACCTCTAGATCCAGTTATGATCATAGTAGCAGAATAAGGACTCTAGAGGAGACGGTCGCGCGTCAGAGTCAGATGATGGCGGAGATGCATGCTATGCTACGCAACATGTCAGGTCATCCCGAAGCAGGCATCTCTTCGGCATCATCTAATCCATCGTCCTCGAGTCAGTCCACGCCGGTGTACACTCAAGCACTCCAGACCCCGTCATATGATCCAGATCATCCTCCATCGTCATCGTGAGATTTTTTTTATATTGACTTTGTTTCTGAGATATTGGACTTGTTTAATTTATTTTGTTTGGATATTGATACTTCAATTTTGCATTTGAATAGTTTTTATACTATTGTGGATAATTATTAATATAAATATAATTGTTTTGATGTATATCTGGGTGTATTTGTGATGTGTGAATGAATGTGTGTATGAGTGTATGGGTGTGTGAGTTATGTATCAGATAATGTATCAATGTATCAATGGAAATTTGAAATTTGAAATTTTTTCGTTACCAGGTTCACATCATCAGCAACGGCTTTCCCACGGCCGTCCGTGGGAAAGCCGTTGCTAAAAGTGTATCGAAAGCCGTTGCTGATGACCTACAGCAACGGCTTAGCGACAGGATTTTACTAACGGCGTTGCTACGGACTCAGCGGCCGTTGCTATTAATGTTATCCGTATTGGCTCCGGGTCCGTGGCAAAACCGTTGCTGATAATATTTTTAGCAACGGCCCGAGCGACCGTTGCTAAGTTATCAGCAACGCGAGTTTCTGCCACGGCACCATTGCAACGGCTCCGGCCGTTGCTGATGCCCATTTTTCTAGTAGTGTTCGAATCGGCCTTTCGATTAACTGAATTTTTGATTTTTTTGCTCACCCCTACAGTTGCATGGCAAGTTGCTCTCTACATGTGTTCCACGTGTAAAGTCAACATCTCTATCAGTATCCACGACATCTCTGTTAAGTCTCACCTAACAGAAGTTAGTTTGGTATCATTTTTGTACCATTTTCAATAACCTCGAGGATATTTTAGTTTCAAAACAAATGTTAGGGGCATTTTAGTACCCATGAGAAAACGTTGGGGGTATTTTAGTACCCGTGAGGAAACGTTAGGGGCATTTTAGTACCATGTGAGAAAATATCAAGGGCATTTTAGTACCTGGGAGAAAACGTCTTGACATGCATGCGCGCGATGTGTCCACATCATCAGTCCGAGTCATCGGCCACGTCAGCTCTATTATCCCTCCATTAACGTTGTTTACCTATAAGGGCATTTTTGTACCCAATTCCATAATGTCAGGGGTATTTTTAATCCAAAAAAAATCTTAGGGGCATTTTAGTACCCGTGAGAAAACGTTAGGGGCATTTTTGTACCTTTTCCCATATATATATATAGCGCATATATTATCAGCCTTAATTTCATATAGTGCATATATGCTCAATTCAGTATCGCATTGTTAAAGAAAATGTTGATGATGCTTTCTATGAGATGCAAAATCCACAAGAGGCTTATGTTTTTTATGGTGATTTATTTGTATATATTTATTTTTGTAATTTTTTATGAATTAAGTGTATTAAGTAAAGACAATGATTGTATTCTAGCTATAATGTCATTAATTCAAATGATATTATACTTATATATATATATATATATAATTATTTAAATAAAATTATATTTATATATATTTGCACAATGCGCGAATTCTCGACTAGTATAATAAAAAATGATAAATGTCGAGTGCAAGGGAGAGAGAACGGCATGGAAACTTTCCGAGAGAGAAAAGTATTTACTTTTAAAAGATGAAAATCGCATGAGAGAGAAAAGAACATTTCCTTTATGTAATAAAGGATGAATTCATCATGTTTTCAAGAAGAGAGAGAGAAGCATTAACATTTAACTGCTGGAGAGATAAGTGGGTTTATAAATGAGAGAGCATATTAATTAAAAATGTTAAAGAAACTAAATTCAAAAATTAAAATATGAAAAGAATATGAATTTGCCACATCAACCAATCTTGGATGTGAAGGTGCCACGTGGTGGTATTGAATCTTGCTTATGTATATATATTACATGCTCAATATTTTAAAGCACTTATTTTTAAAATTTGATAAAAGAATCTCTAAATTGTTATTTGTCAAGGCAGATGCATGGTTTTTGATATTTTATTTAATTACTTGTGTTTGTTTGTTTTTATTGTTAAATACTTTATGTTATTTTATTATGCTATTATGCTAGTATATGTTTACTTATATTATACCCTAAGACTATATTACACTCTTGTACATCTATATATTTCTCCTCACACTGAAATGAATACAATTAATTCTTGGGGCTTAACATGATATCAAAGCTAGGGTTCACGTACCCTCCCCTTTGCTTGAGCTTTCGGCGGCGATGCCTAGGGTTTCGGCGAATCCTAGGGTTCCAACGAACTTTTAAAACATGTGTTCTTTTCCTCTTCCCATTCCCAGTGTCCTCCTTGTCTCCTTCTAAGCTGCCAGCCTCTTCTCAATGTCCACCAGCCAGGTGGACTCCTTCTTCCGCCCTCAGCAAGTTCGCCTGGTGGTTGACTACCTGGTGAGTCTGCATGTTCAAGTGACACTTCAGTCTTCTTGCGGGCATCTTCCTTGCTCGCCTCCTCCTCCACTTGTTGGACATCTCCTAGTGCCTTCTCCTCACTAGCGGATCTCAGACAAGACCTGCTGCACTTTGGCAGCTGGTAACTATCTCAGCCACCCCCTTCCGGGTGGCTTTCTTGGCTGCAAAGAACTGCTTCCCTATGCAACAATCATGTCCAAATAGGCTGCTCCAGCAGTCATCTTCTCCAAGTTGGCTACCCCTCTTAGGGTTTTTTTTTTCTTTCTCGGTAGTTGGTTCTTTGTGTCAGAGTTCTAGGGTTTCCTCCTACTCCCTAGGGTTCAGGCGGGATTTCGGTAGTCGGCTAGGGTCCCGATGAACCTCTCCGGTGAACTTCTCTTCTTTTTCTCCCCGCCTCTAGGCCGGCGGGTACGTTCTCCTATGGTTTTCAAAATCGCAAGTCAACTCGTAAACTCGGATGATTTTACGATCCTAGGTATCAAAATCGAGTTGACTTGCACTCAAACTCGTTTCTGGGTAAACTCGCATAAACTAGGTCAAACTCGGGTGAACTCAATTTGATGATAATTATTATGGATTGAACTTATACTTTTATATTCTATCTTTGAGTCATTGTGTGTGCTTTATTATGGACTTATGGACTTAGAATGCTTCATTATGTATGAATTAGACTTGTACTCTTATATTTTATCTTTATGTGTGCTTTATTATGGAGTTGAACTACTTAATTATAAATTTTAAGTTCTATTAAATTATATTTTTGTAGCATAGTATTTTTTAAAAATATTTTTTTAATATTAGGTAAACTCTTACGAGTTTACGAGTCAAGTTTACAGAGGCTCTACGGGTTCACTTAAACTCTTGAGTTTAACAACCTTGGGTTCTCCTCTATGTCCGCCCACCTGGCAGACAACATTTGTTATTCGCTAGCCAAACAAACAAATTTTGAGGCTTTCCACCAAAGTGGAGAGAATGGGTTTCATATCTACTGGACACCGACTCAACTCTTATCACAAATGGCATCACCGAAACTTTATTTCGATATCGTAGAGGCGTAAGACAAGGGAACCCGTTTTCTCCATTCTTATTCAACTTGGCCTTGGATTGCTTTTCTTATCTGCTTGATCTTGCTATCAGGAATGATTTCATCAAGGGAGTCTTGGAACATAGAATCGATGGAGGTGTCACTCACTTTATGTTTGTGAATGATCTAGTTCTTTTATGCAAGAATGATGATTCGAGCCTTAGAAATCTGCTTATGCTTCTCAAGTGTTTTGAGCTTGTGGTCGGCCTTAAAGTAAACTTGGCCAAATCTAGTATTTTATGCTTAAAGGCTGATTCTGTTTTGACTAACCGACTTGCTTCGGAGATTGGTTGCTAGACGGCTGCTTTCCCTTTGAACTACCTGGGCCTACCCCTCGAAGCGAGGGTGGTTGTGTAAGGCTGATTGGCTTAGTCTAATTTCCAGATTTGATGCTCGGTTGGGTAACTAGCATGGCCGACTTCTATCGCGAGCAAGTAGTCTTACCTTAATTAATAGTGTCATCACTTCTTCCACGGGATATCTTCTCTCTTTGTTTAAGGCGCTGAAATGGATCAGTAACAGAATTGATAATAGATGACAGAAGGTTTTTTGGGTTGGGATGGATAATCATTCGTTGAAGGGGAAGTGCTTTGTCGGATGGAACTTAGTCACCTATTCAAAGATTGATGGTGGGCTTGGCATACTTGATCTGTGCGCTCACAATCAGGCGAGACTTGGCTCCTAGCTCTAGAGACTGATTAACAGACGTGATCTCATTTGGGTTGACATCCTTGGGAACTTGTACGGGGCCTCATCGGCTTTGGATAAATGGCAACACCTTCACTCGACGTGCCTCCCCGATTTGGAAGGACCTATGCAGCCTCTTCGATATATATGATCATCCTGGGACTTTCATTCCAGGTCGGCCAGGGTAATATGATCAAATTGTGGACTGACAGATGGTTATCAGGAGTTCGCTTGGCTGATAAGTATCCATCTATGTTTCACCTTGCCAATAATCAGGACTGTTTTATTTCGGAAGCTAGAATTCTTAACGGCTTGAATACTTGTGTTGGTTGGGATATCTCCTTCTCTGCGTTGGTGGATAGTAAGGGCTTATTCTCTTCGGCTCGGGACCTAGAGGTAATTCAGAACTCTTTTGGGGAAATCTTATTCAATGGAGATGGATGAAGGATGGTTTCTTCTCGACAAAAATCCTATACCACTTGCTAACTTATCATGGAATATCTGACATATATACCATTGTTTCCTCTGGCAAATTAAGCTTCCTCCAAAAATTTCTATCTTTGGGTGACTTCAGTCGAGAAGGAGATTGCTAACCTGAGATCAACTAGCTTGTTGGGGTATCACTTCAAACACATCCTGCCTCCTTTGTGATAAGGGACGAGAGTCGCACAGACATCTTTTCAGAACTTGCTCTTTCAGCTATACTAGGTGGAAATTGTTTTTATCTCTGGTGAACACTTCTTTTTTCTCATTATCCATATCACCGTGGAATTCTATGGCGGGTAGACCCAACAAGATAACGAGCTTACAGGCACATTTGATCTTGATATGAAATTAGTTTGTGGTTTGAAAGGAACTCAAGAGCTTTAATTTCAAGAACAAATCCTCAACTTTTAGCTTGTTCGGCTGCAAATTTTTATGCTCTTTGTACCATTTGATTTGTATTTTTCATTTCTTTGGACTAGTCCTTACTCTTCCCTTACTACTATATCTGCACCCTTTCATCACTCTTGAGTAGAATACAAGATTCTTCTTTTTCAAATTTTTTTTTGAGATGGATACAATTGCTTCTTGGGGCTCAACACTTATTATATTGTTAATACATCGGTGCCGACAAATCAGTACGACACTTAAAAATTCTTTTGAACAATCTTTTTTAAATGATCATATATAGACGAGCATAAGAAGTTCCATTTAATAATTTTTGTCTTTATAAGCTTTATTCTCATTGAATAGCTTAAAATATTGTTTTATTTATCATATAATTTTATATATTAATCAAGAAAATAAAAATTTATAAATATAAATGACATGAACTTAAAATTCACAATTATGCATGGGACCGTTATTTAAGTAACCTTAAGAGAAGGTAGGGCTTAAAGGAGTGTTTGGTACATAACCACCTAAGATTACTGGAGATCTAAATTATCACCTAGATAAATTACCACTTTTAAAATTATCGATAATGTTACATTACCATGTTTGGCATGAACCGATAATCTCGCTAGTAATTCATATTACCTTGTTTGGTTTAAAAAAAATGATTGGAAACTGATATCTTTAACTAAAATACTCTCAAATAAATAAATAAATAAATAAATAAATAAAATAGGATTTATCACTTTACTATGAGATGAGGCGAATAAGAGGAGACAAGATTTGTTTCTATGTTAATAGGGGGTATTTTAGTAGGGAGTATTTATGTCAAAAAAATATATATATTACCACTTTACTGGTAATCCACCTAGCCACCCCCTCCCTTAGTAATGTGGATTACCAATTGAGTGGTAATGTAGATTACCATGGGCCCAAGTAATTTTAATTCAGATTATTGGTAATCCATCTTGGTCACCTCATAGCAAATGCCGAGAAACAGGCGAAGCAGATATGTCAATTCGACATCTCAATGCTAATTCATAACCTAATATGAAAATAAATTCTATATTCAATGAGGATATATATCATGCTTTAAAATCTTAACTAGTACCATATATATATATATATATATATATATATATATATATGACGGTATAAATATACAAGTACTCGGTGATGCATGGACTAGTTAAGCTGTAGTTTGCAGCACAAATAAAACAAATGTTACAGATTTGGACGATGGCTTTAAGCTACTGAACATAAATAGAAAAAGAATGGATATGAACATGGATAGAAAATGAATGTATATGAACATATCCATTTATTTTCTATCCATGTTAAGTCGCTTAAAGCCAAAAAATTTCCGGGTAGCAAGTCGAAGAAAGCTCCAAACATGTTAAATAATTGCCGCAACTGTACATAGATCTCTAGTTTCTTTCCTACTAGTCTTCACTTGCATAAAAAATATGACCAATCTAAAACTTCTAAATAGTTGTCGCCTGAAAACTGTCGACCTTTGTCGATGATAGTGCTCATTTGCATGAAAATGATTACCAATACCTGCAAAAGTTGTCAACCAAATAATGTCAAGTCATTAGAACATTGAGTTAAAAGAAAAATATATATATTTAACTACAAATCTTCACTTCACATGCATCAACTTAGAAGAAGCATCAGCTAGCTACAGAACAAAAAGTGATTGAATTCATAATTAATAACACCTCTTAAGATGGAAATTATGACTTGGTTGAGTTTGAGCCAGCTTCCTAGTTATCATCCGTCCCAAAATACCTATCTGCAAACTCTCCCATTCCAGGGATTACTTGAAAATCTTCATTTAAGCCATACTCTATCTCAGATGTCACAATCTTTATCCTTGGGAATTTTTTGCAGACAACATGCAGTCCTTGGGGAGCCTGACCATATAAAAGAAAGTGAGTATGCTGTAATGGTACAACTGTAAACAATTTGCTCATCACACAAAGAACCGCATGGAAATAATGATTCAAACACAAATTAACAGGACTTACAGAGACAAGATTGAGAAATATTATATTGCTTTCTTGTACCCCTTTCTCCAATAGTAGAGAAATTGCTTTAACAGCTGAGTTACCTACAATGTTGAATTACTTCATTAGAAAACTTATGAGAAAACATATGCACGTATAGTAAAGCAACTTATAATTGTGCTAGATTGTATCAGTCAGCAAACAAAAATAAAAACATAAAAATATTTTTCAAGCAAGATAGGTGGAGACTCTGAGATGCCAAAGCACCATTCATGCATATCAAATTTTAGTCTTAATTGGCTGCCTTAGATATTCATGCAAAGATAAAAATCTTAATAGAGGAAGCATATTGATGATTTGGTTATATATTAACCTTGACATTTTGTCCTCTTCATGTTGACTTATAGTGAATGGTCTGAAAATCTAAAACTGTAGCATGCAGAATCTTATTTTGCACGTTTAACATAATTAATGGTCAATACAAGAACACAGGACAATATTGAAATTTATTATATCTGTTCCTAACTTCTATGAGAAATTTAGAACTGAATTAGGTGCAGTAGTAAGTAATATACACCAATATTTATACCTTAGATGAACCTACCTGTGGCTAGTATTGGGTCCAAAAGCAGGACATTCCTATCTGCAATGTCCTTTGGAAGGTTGTAATAAATTAGCTGAAAATAGACATTATTAGATAGTCAAAAAGAGCACTTCAATGACAAGATTGAGAAGAGGTGTGCCAACCTGCTGAGACTTATCGCCTTCCTTATGAATAAGGATCTTCCCAATCTTGATGCCCTTACAACATTCCCTTAGAGCATTCTCCATACTTTCACCACTGGTAGATAATAACAATTAACACTTGCGTTGCATGTCCAGCAGAGTAAGGATAAGTACTAATATATGTGGTAGAGATAATTAGGCATCAATTACACTTTTGAATGTGTAGTGTATTTTCTTCTGTTATATTTTCTTTGTTTCGATGTGGATCTGAGGAGGTGATTTCAGTACCAGAACAAAGACCAAAAGTATTGAAAAAGAAGTCATAACTACAAAAATGATGCCTACGAGTCAAGCTGTAAAGTTAAAGTAGGCTTCATAGAAATCTTTATGAACACTGTCATATTCACAAGATACATTAAACCATAAACGTATATGCATGCACACAAGGTTTAAAATCTCGGTACCGGTACCGGTTTCGGTCACCGGCCGGTACCGGTACATACCGGTACCGTACCGTACCGACACACGGTACGGACCGGTATGGGAATAGCATACCGGTTTTTTTTTTTTTTTTTTTTTTTTTTTTTTTAAAAAGTTAGATATAACTCTAAACAATACGTAATTGATGAATAAATGTTTAAAATCAATATTCCAATGTCAAATACAGCTCAAAGGGTCTAAAATCAATATGAATAGTGGGACCGCCGAAGACTCTGCGTAGCGCAACATAATTCGGCTATTAGATATGTTGCACAACATAAGACGTAGTGCAACGCAATTACGTATTGTTTAGAGTTATATCTAACTCTTAAAAAATAAAAATAAATCAATATTCCCCGATATCGCATCATACCGCTCATACCGGGCGGTATGATACATATACCGCCCGATATACATGATATACCCGGTATTTTCAAATACCGGGTATATCGAATACCGGAATCCCCAAAAACCGGTATATACCGGCCGGTATATACCGTTTTGGGCGGTTTTTTAAACCTTACATGCACATACATTCATATATATACACAAGCAAAAGGGACAACATAAACTTCTTAGATTTTAACTTTTTTTTGTTATTTCATGTATAAACTCTTTAAAATTCTTCTTTGAATAAGCCAAAGAAAATGTCATGACTGGCAGTTCTTTATGGGTTCAACAAAAAAATACTACAAACAAATTAAAGTGTCAGGGTTGTTAATAACATAAAATAAGCATACCTTCTGATGACAGAGATACCACATAATCTTTTGCAGAATTCCACCCCAGTATAAACAGAACCTGAAAAAAGTGAAGCATTAGTGAAAGTAAAACATTTAAAAGAAATGTGTTCTCTATATAATAAATAGAAGGGAAAAATACATGTATCACCTCTTTAGATACCCAAAAATAGATGTACCACCTCTCTTGACTTCAAAGATCCTTGTGACCCCCTCAATTTCCAATTGGCCCTCAATGTTGTTGTGGCTTGTTTGATGATTACAACATTTTTTTATGCCACATCATCTACCATGTGAATTTTTATTTATTTTGGGTGAAAAACCATTAACCCGTTACATACTCATCGACTCATGAAAACAAATTACTAAGATGATGGATTTGTCAACGGGTTAATGGGTTCATCCGAAACAAACAAAAATTAATAAAATGCATGTGGCATAAAAAAATGTGTCTTTTAATGACAACATTTAGGGGGTCCAGGTGGATATTGAGGAGGTCACAAGGGTTTTTGAAACCAAGAAAAATGATACGCCTATATTAAAGTATCTACTATTTAGAGGAGTGGTACGTCTATTTTTCTCCAAATGGAAACATAACATCTTTTTTGCTGATAATAGGAGGCAAGCAGGTCACTTGAATAGAAATAGATTAAATAAGGAAAAAAATAGATTCACTTTTGTGAAGGTTTTCTGTAGATTAACACTTATGATGTGCCTCCACTATCCACCAAAGCTAAAGTTGAGTAATGAGTGACAACATAAACAGAGGAATCAACAGGTCCATATGGATTCAGCAGTCATCGATATGAGGTCCAATATAAAAAATTAAGATTATGATATTTTACATGATATTTTTTGTACTGCCACATTTCTTTTCTCTTAAAGTGTTTTTTATGTTTCTTTAAGGACCATAAGCGAACTCCAAATAAAGTAATCTATCAGCAAATAGATTAAAACCAAATGAAAATGAAATTAATAAGCTTGAATCAACATGAAAGTGACGTTCGTGCTCTTACAGAATTATGAGATTGTTAAATTTGATTGGATGACCAACATTCCAAAAGCTTAAGCGGTTAGGAAAGAGACCAATCTATGCATTTACATTCTTAACAGAGATAAACCCCATTTACCATATTCATACCGCTCTTAATTTTCTCTCTCTTTGTGTGTGTCTCCTCATTCTAATACTTCAATGAAGATCTCTATAGATGACTTTTCCGAAAGACAACAATCCAAAGTACTTTTTGTAAACAGTACAGCTTATTTGGTTAATCTTAATTTGCTTTGTCTCTGCATGTCTTTCCTCATTCTATTACTTTGATGAGGATCTCTAATGATCATTTTCTGAAAGACAATAATTCAAACTTCAAAGTACTTTTTTCAAATAGTAAAACTTATATGGTTATGTTTTGTTGTCTTAGATGTCTCAGTAAAAGGATAGTGATACAGCAATAAGCTAAAAGACAATATCTCTTTCAACTGAGAATACATTTGTTAACTTCTGAGAAAAATAATATTTTCAGTTGTAGGGTTTTTTTTTCCTAAAATAAGTTTCATTTCTTGGATGCATGGATCAAACTTTCCAGTAAAATCATATAGTCATTTGTCAAGCATATCCTATCTTATAGAAAGATAGCATGCGAATTTACGAACAGATCAAATGTCACATTTGTATAAACAATTTTGCAAACTTCCACATAGCATTTTAAGGTATAGATATATAATTAATACATCCTTTTATTTCATAGGACGATTGAGAGAGATTGCTACCTGTTGGTGTGGTCACTTGCTTTTCATTAAATGGAAGGTGACCTAGGCCATGCTCAACAACCTATCACAAGGAAAGAAAATGATTAAAACAAAATATTACCATGACAGATCTTTAAACCAGAAGAAATATTTACTGACCAAGCGAATCAGACGATCTGAATAAAATATAAAATCGTGCTTTGTTGTTTTGGCATCACGTATGAGTGTATGCATACCACGGATCTGAAAAATATTTGCAAGATTGCTGTTTATAAAGAGGTACGCATATTTGAAACTTTAGAAGTTAAGAGATTAAAAGTTTAGCTTCAACTTAATAATAAAATGCTTGAGACATAAGTTAATTTTCATGAAGACAATAGATTAATAAAAACATCTGATTACCTGGAAAGTTGACTGGATAACATAAAGATTTGAATATATTTTACAGAGACTATGTTGACCGAGTTTTGTGTGGATATGTTGGACAATTAAGTCAATTGCCACATGATTATCGTTACCCCGGGGGATGATGATATCAGCATACTTCTTTGTTGGGAGTATGAAGTCATCAAAAGCAGGTTTTACAAATTTTGAGTACTGCAGGAATATAAAACATGTTTAGAAAAAATTAACTATATGGCCAACAAAAAGAAAAAGCAAATGCTGATAGTTAATTTGCTACATCTAGTGAAATGACCAGCAAGATATTAGAATATGACCATAAATGATAAGTATATTGAATGTTTTCAGTGAACAACTACAAGTCTTTACTAAATGATTTTTTATTTTGCAACCATCTATTTCTTTGATAAATGAAAATATCCCAATAATAGTCTTTACTAAACTTACAACTAGTTATATAAGAACTGACCAATTTTACTTATAAGTAATGTTATAAATATTGCAATTATGAAACCTGTACCACTAACTGTCTTCTCTTTGTTAATTAACCATTCACCTATTTCTTGATAAATGAAAATATCCCAATAATGACTATCATTTAGCTGCTGACCTTTAGTAGTGTAGTCCATTTACTAAATGTTTAAAGTGATACGAGATGCTAAGTCCCTATAATTGGAAAAGCATTTAAATGAATATGGTGCTTTCACCCATTTCAGGTGCATACGTGAGCTTAATAAAAAATGCAAAAAAAAAAGTTCAACTTGTGAATTCTTAACCTGGTCTAGTACAGTCTTTACATCTCTGCCCTTTTCAACAGTATCACGTCTTATCCTCCTAGCCAGGCGTATATCTGCATCTGAAATTTAATTTCCACAACTATTATTAGTCTAGCTTTAAAGAAGAATAAAAGCAGAAACTTACAGCATATGACACTTTATGAATGCAAATCTTTATTTACAAAGGAAAGAAGAACAAAAACCTGTATCAACAAAGATCTTCATGTTCATCATTTCGCGAACACGTGGATCATGGAATACCAAAATCCCTTGTAAAATAATTACATCAGAAGGATTGACCTGAAAAAAAATTGTATTGGGTTCAATATATTATATAATCCACAATTCACTGAATGAAAAATTTCCAATGACCATCTAAATTCATAATCAGGCCCTAAACAGGCGGGCAGTATGTCACTGATATGTCTAGGCATCTAGGCTGAGCCAAAAGATATACAAGTGGATTCGACCAACTCATTACATGAGCCATGGTCTGAGTTAAAAATTTATAAATTTCTGACAGGTAGTCTTGCCAAAGGTTTTTTTCCTATTCCTGGTAGAGGATGCAATCCTTCTGATAGGGTTAATCTCAGATAGGTACCAATACATTCATTCCGTTATCAATTTGATCATTGTAATTTATTTTGTTAGTATGGCCAAACTTATCATTTTGCCATTGTAGTTACATTGTTACTCCATCATATTGTAGAGGCACAAACTATGGCAGGCCTCTTAATCAACAAATCACATGCTACAACTATAACATTCTTGGAATTGCAGATCTACTTGCTAGGATTCTTGCTAAAACTATGGGAGGCCTCTTAATCAACAAATCAGCATTGCAGTATCTCATTTACAGTCATCATGCTAGAATATCGTAGTAGCTCATTAACAGTCAAAATTGTAGGAAACTAGATTATTATGGTAGATTACAGAAAAGCACAAAAAGTCTCAGAAAACATAGCAATAATAGAAGTAAATCAAGATAAACTTAATCAAAAGTAATCTAGGTTAACATTTCTTAGAAGACTTGAAGCTTGAGTTTCAAAATATTTATGAAGCTTCCTAACAAGTTTTGTTCAGCTTGCAAGTTCTTTACTTTTTAATTTCTGATGTACCTTTCTGGCTTGCAATTTGCTCTTGTAAGTTCTGAAATCATAGCTTGGGACATCAACAGCCAGGCCACGCTTCAACTTCTCCATACAGCAAAGCATGTTCTCAGTGTTAAAAGCATCTGAATCAAATAAAGGGATTACTATAAAAATGAGAATTGTAGACACTAAACAAAGATGCATCATGCATCTCACTCAAAAAAGAGATATGCAAGTGCAAAGAAATTCTGCTGATTTGATTGAAGAAAACTTTATCATATAATTTATTGATTGATGAAAACTTTATCATATAAAAGCAAATAGACAAATCAAGCCAATTTGCTGGGCAACCATTGTCATAATCAATAAATTCAAGAATCAAACTTTTCAAATAATAACACAATCATGCTTTAAATAATATATCAAAAAGCTATCACTTTACCTGGATGATCGAAATTATATTCATGTACATGATTCAACTCCTCTTCCGTCAGATCATAATAAAATGATTCCTGCCACATCATGCCCACTTATAAATAAGTTTCCAATACAGTTCCATATATAGTTTGATCTATATTCTATCCTGCAGTAAAAGTGCAAAACATCTAAACAATTTCTCAGAAGCACCTCCATATAAAATGCACTTTTTTAGTATATAATTTTCATGTTAACTATACGAATTTCATAGCTTTTTAACAATGCAAATCAACTTATGCACAAGAATATTAGTAGCACAAAAACTGACACATTTTTGTTTATGTAACTAAAGAAGAACTTAGGTCCTCAGTGAGCATCAAAATATCATTGGAAGTTGAAACTTGAAGACAAAAGAGTTAGATAATAACTGCATTCTTGGACTAAGATTAACATTTTATTAGGTATTGTACTTCAACCAAAATTACCAGTATCCAAATGGTCCGACCATGTGAGCCCAATGTTTCTTATCCCTAGGAGGTCTTCCACATATAGCAGGTTTTTCCTCCAATTGAGTTTAGGTGGTCAGTGTACTAATTAAGGATAATATAAGTTATTTCCATCATGTTACATAGCACACACCACCTAAGACAGCTAATGCGATAGAGAAAGATCCATGGAACAGACTTTCTATTTTTCTTCCATTACCTATTGTTGATTTGGCAGGTTAGATACAGGGACACAACATTGAATGCATCTATATTCTTGTAAGTATTCGTGTTATGGACTCTACTCCTCCACCTCACCCACCTCACCCCCATCTGCCACATCATAAAAACAATGTGAAGAGGCGGCAAATTGGAAGTTCAAACATCAAAGAAGACAACAAAAGCAATTTGGAAACAAATTGGAAGAATAGAATCTTCATTAAATGTTATTATCTCCACTTAATTATGCTTTTAATAGGTTTATCTCTATTTAATTCTGTTTTAGATAGGTTTTGTTTCCACTTAATTCTGATTATGGCAAGGTTTCCTTTTTGGGGAAAACCTTGCCATAATATATTCTATAAATAAGAGTGAATGAGAAGGGAAAAACATATCTGGGTTTTTAAGGCTCATAACAATTTGAAACAGGCATCTTCATATATTGGAATTGGACAGGAGAGAGTGAATGTATGAGTGTATGACATTATTCTAATCGTCAAATAAAAACAATCTCTTTTAAAGTTACAAGTACTGTACTTGATTCACTAGGACAACTCGTTGATCACGGAGCTGCTGAATGATCATGTCGCAGACAGTTGTTTTCCCAGAAGCTGCACCACCAGCAACACCTGTGTATGACATAATATACAATTTTAGAGAAAGTAAAAGGTTAAGTAGTTCAATTTTGAATATATCTTGATCAGGATTGCACAATATAAGAGTCTCGGAACATTTGGAATGTTGTTGGAACAAAAGTATCCAAGCAAAATTTGCAATTTCTTTTTATAAGACCAAATGAAACAGCTAAACGAAATTGAAGCAAAATTTTGACACTGCCAAACAAGATTGCATCTTCAGATTATCTTAGTTGAGCAAACCTAGAAACAGCATCAGTGTACAAGACCTAAAACTGCAGGATTTTATGTTGCAATTCTCGCAACTATAAGTTTTTTAATGGTATGGTATAGTACAGTTCGGTGTCTCCCAGCCAAACCTTCGAGGAATAATAGACATATATATTCTTAATACTCCCAGTGACATGTAGGCAGGCGGACTGAACTGTATTAGTCCAAGCCTAACACGTGAACAACTTACCCTGAAACTAGTAGGATTAGATCTAAGGACCTTGTTCTCTAATGCCATACTAAATTTAATTGGATGACCAATATTCTCAAAAGCTTAAGCTCCTGGAAAGAAACCAATCTATTCACTTATATTCTGAATACCATCCAATTCAGGGATACACATTTTTCTATATACCATATTGGTTTGATTTAGCATTGCGTTACAGAAAATAGATTTTGAACCATAGTTTTCACAAATAGGAAAGATAAGTGTAAGTTATACCACAAAAATCTAACTCCTAAAAGTTAACAAAAATACAACATTCATAAAAGTAGTAAGGAAAAAACCTAAACTTTACTCAAGCAAACTTGAATTATATTGTTTTAGATGAATCAGTCTTGTCCTTTTTGAGGCTAAGGAAGACAAAAGTAGGTTCCTTTTACCAAACACGATAACTAAACCTTCAGAACACATTTTCTATGCTCAGGGATAATCCTTTTCTTTCCCATGCCTATTTCTTCCCAATAATCAAGGAAAATCATATACTCTTCATTCCTGCTTCTTAAATAATTTGAGACCCTTTTTCTTTTTCTTCGTTCTAAAATAGGAATACAAGCAGTAGCTACTATAGATGTTTGGGACCATCCGGAAATATTTTAGAGACACCCTGATCATTGCCAAATAGCAAGTAGATTTAAAGTTTTGTTGAACAAATATTCAAAACGTCTTTTAAAAAATTAGTCAAATTTGACTATGTAAGATTTTGTTAGTGCTTCAGCAATTGCACTGCAAGAAGGCTGAGAACCAACAATATGATTTCTAGTTTACTGCACAGGTATGCTACAAAATACACAAAGGAGAGTGGTGATGCTACCACTCATACATTTTCAGTGAGTCTTTATCCAGTAACTGAAATAGCAGCATATTGCTCGAGTAATATTACCCAATTAGTTCAAGCAGTGCAATTGTATATGAGCTTTAGCTATGTTTGATCTCACTCTTGTGCTGCTTAAGCTTGCTTGGAATTTACAAGAATCTGTCCATAAAGCTACATGTATACTTTGCTTCTCTCAAGTTGGTTACATGCTCTTCATTAAAAATATAAGAGAATCAAGTTTTCCAGACTCGAACTAATCACAGATTTTGCATAATTCAGATAACTGAACCCCATAGAGGAAGTGAATATTTGTGCAATAAAAACAATATCCTCATGCTTGGATTTAAATACTTAATGAAGAATTAATCCCTTGTCTGCATGTGTTAACTTTTCAAGGATTTGAATAATCTGTATAATGCAGCAATTTATTAGTTTTTCAAATTGTATAATCTCATTATGATCTGCATATTTGCAAAGATCATATTCTTAAGCTATGAATAATTTCTCCTTGTAGGCTACATTGTTTGAATTGGTAGTCTCCTTCTTTTCAACGTTTTTGTTGGATACAAATAGATTTTATTATCATAGCTTGGATTCACTAGCTTTGTATTTGCCTAAGTGAGTATACCCAGGGTCGATCTCAAATTTATATACTCAACTCAGTCTTTATCGTTGAAAATCAAAAGATATTTTAACATAACCAGGCTCATTAATTTTATTTCTAATAATCTGCAGTCATCACTTAATAAAGCCATTAGTGGCAGTGATGTAATCACCACTTAACATAATTAATCATCGAAATCCAGGTTTAACATAAAGAGGTACTATATGGGCTCCTTTTGACAACTGGAATATGGTATATCAGGGTGAAAATAAGGTAAAGATGTCAAATTTCCTCATATATTAGGAGTGTGGACAATTGTATGACAACCACTGTCTCAAGTTCTACATAAGATTGAGCCGATACCAGGATCCAAGACTCAAGAATCGCCTAGTCTCACCTGGATTTTCTTATCAGATATGCTTTTCTGGACAGGCTTCATAACATTTCAACCGAAAAAAAAGGTCTTGAATAGTTAATGAAATTGAAATTTGTCCAAATGGAAAACAGAACAGGTAAATGCATAAAAGTTTCACTCTTTCCACATTAACACACTGGTATTTCGTTGACTTATTTCAACTTCCTCCAATCATTTTCTGTAGAAAATTCAGAGTTTTTTTTTATATCCTCTCAATTTTTCATATTCAGCACGCATTTATTCCCTAATTCATAAATTGAAAGATACGATGTGCCCTCTGCCCCATTTGCCAATAGAACACAAGTAGGAAGTGATCTGACGAGTTCTTTTTTTCAGAAAAAAAGATGTGCAGTCACACATATCTCAGTATATAAATATCAGATAAAAATATAGGGTACATGATTAAAAATAGTTTCCCTAGCATCTCTGAACTTGGGAAGCCCTAAAATCCACAATGACATTTTATCAAACACAATTTCCCTGATCTTCAATACTTGATAATTTCCTAGTTTCAGTTTAGACTAAAATAATTATATCCATTTTATTTCTTAATTATATGTATTTGAACAATGAAAAATAGTAGAAGTTAGTTTGCTAAAAAATCATGTAAATTAAGTACTTCCTAATTATAAAAACACAAAAAAAATTGAACTATGCCCTATCTTAAATCTTGGAGTCTGCTAAGAACATTGTTCAGATACTTCTAAGTCAACTTTGCAGATTAAAAAGGACTGAAATAAAAACAAAAATTAGCTATACACTATATGATGCATAAAAACATTGAGTGGACGTAAACTCTGAAATCTAACCTATTCTCTGAGAACAAAAGTGTGGGTTAACAAAACTATACAGCGTAAATTGTCATGAGAACAAAAGCTAACCTATGATGAAGGGTTCTTTGTAGCCATTCTCTGTTGCAGAAGTTGCTACCGGTTTTGAATTTCTTGCCTCTGTAACGTCCCGGTGGAATCCAGAAAAGTGAACTCCAGCATAATCCTCTAGCATTTTTTCAGCCGACTTAGAACCCATGTAGACCAGCTGTAAAGAATCAAAGGATCACATTGAGAAGAGATAGTTAGCAGGGCTTTAATTCTTATTATTTAAGTATCATAAACTCTAGGATAACACTGTGAAAATTGCTATATGCAGAAAAGATAGGCACAATGTCTTATATGAAATCAGTATAGACTTTCCTTAAAAATTGGAAGCACTATATACATCAATATAATTAGCTCAAGTTTTAAATTAAGAAACAACATGCCAGAAATTTCCATATTAAGAAAGGAAGAAAAATTATATTCCAATCTCAAAAGATAGCATATCAAATATTTGCATTCACTTTTGTTCTACGAGATCCTTATATTGGTTGCTTAATTTTAGAGGCGTCAAGGACAAATTCCATCCACTCCTATGGCAACACAACTCAATTTTTTGTTGGCTCAAAGCGAGAAAGAGGTTGCTCACGAAGGATCGACTCGCTCGGATGGGTCTGGTCGTTGATCCCGCATGCCCTCTTTGTCTAGTGCATCCTGAATCTCATGGTTGCTGCATTTATTCGCGTGACGGCCGGCGGCAGCTCCTCCTGTGAGTGTTGTTCATACCTCTTGAAATGAATGCAAGTCTCTCTTCATCAACAAAAGAAAAGACTTGCATTCACTTTTGGGTCTATTACGAATAGAGACAAATAAGACGAAAAATATGCGGTAACGACACTACATGTTTATTAGTTGTTATGTTCCATCGTTGTGCGGCTTCTAACTTGAAAGCTTCCACTTTTCTCCTTGACAAAATCTAGTAACATTTTCAACACATTGCAATAAATTCAGTATTTTCTGCTTTTGCCTCCGTATTCGAGGCACGGTAATCAAATCTCTTGGTTATCTCATACATCATTCTCGAATTGAGACGATCGACGGACAAGTTATATCCAAACTCAAAGAAACTTTAGAAAAATCACCCTCCCCAGCAAACAAATACACACATATGCATACACAAACAACAATAACAAAAAAAGACTAAAAATTAAAGAAAATCTTTTTTTTATCAAAACACCGACCAAAAGAGAAACTTACGGGGGCGAACTTGAGCCAATGCGTCTAACCAAAACCAGAAAAACTTGTGCGAATCGATTTGCGTTAAGTGCTACGAGCACGCAAACGTCGGATCCAATGCGATCAACCGGGGATGAGAAACAGAAAGGTGTCGGTGGCAATCGCCTCCTCCAGAACCAGCGTTTCTCGCCGTGCCGATGCGGATACGGGAAGGCGTCCCCGATCAAAACCCTAGTTCGATATCCGCAAATTTCGTCGTCGACGAAAACTGAGTCGAGAAAAAGAGAAATATAGGGGATTCAGAAGAAGAGCGCAGCCTTCGAACACCTTGCATGCGCATCAGGAACAGGTGAGCTATAAATAAGGCGAAACTAGACCCGTGCCATACAGTTGCAATTCCATTCACTGTTCGCCAGCTGTCTCCCTACGAGCTCCTACGTGGCACCTTATTCCTCTACAATAGTAAGGACACGAGGACAGCTGCCGAAAAATACGTGGAATTTGAAGAAGCCTTTACAGTTTAACTTGCGGTGAGAGACGTTGGATCATGTTAAGCGTTGATTTCGGGATTTGGTTGTAATTTATCCGGATTTCCGTTTCAACTGGGAATTGGAGGCTGAAAGGAACCATGGTGGTTTGCCATATGAATCATATGAATGAACGTGATCTTTCACTTGATAAATATGAATAATGAGAAAATAAATATAAATTGTTCATTTTTTTCTATTTATGTTTATTAATTTTTATTCATATTCATTCGTTTGTATATTTTCTATGAATGCTGACTAGGCGTAAAAACTCTATGCAAGAATGATATATGGTGGGGCCGACCTTTCCATGTAGCATTTCTACTAGAACATTCTTGTTTGTGGTTATGTTAATTATTCGTTCTCGGACATATTTCACTTTTTACTATAAAAAATTTCACACTTCGCAACAAATCAAAATAATTCTATAAAATGTTTTTAATTAATAATAATAAAATTTATTCTATACGTAATACTTTGGTTTAATTAGTCTCACGTATACTTCCTTAAATGTTGTGTTTATTTATAAGGCTTAATGGGTATTATCATTAACTGCTTAAGTATTTAAATTAGGCCAATAGTTTAAACCTATGAAGTTGATATATATTTTCATCAAGTGAGTCGTAACAAATGTTATCAAAACAAATCTAATCCTAAACATGTGAGGAAGCTTATATTAGAAAGTGTTGCCCAGTAGATAGGGTGGAACCTACTATATGTTAGGTCTTGCGTCGTTGAATTGTGGGTGTGATTCTAGGTTATGTGTTAGACTTGTGTTAGGTCTTGACGAGGACCTCAATACATAAGTGAGGGAGATTTTAAGATCTTGCCTGGTTTAGTAAAATTTTAATATTCTTGTAATACCCAATTTAGTCCCACATTGAAAATACATTGGATGTTGCATTTACAATACTTGATGTGTGTGCTACAATTAACTTCCACTTAAGCATTTAAATTAGACCAATGATTTGGGCTTACGGAGTTGATGAGTCAGTTATCCCATCAAACATGTAACAAATGGTATGATATTAGAGAGATTCTAATCTTTGGCGTGGTGTGAGAGAGCCTATTTGAGAAAAGGTTGTCTAGAGATGTAGTTGAGCCATTACTAGACTAGGCCTCACATGCCCTTGATTTAGGTGTGATTTTAGACGGTGTAAAACTTGAGTTGGGTCTTGACGATGATGTCAAGATATAAGTGGAGGATATTATAATACCACGATTTAGTCCTACATTAAAGTATATTGGATGTTTTATTGATTTATAAGATTTGCTAAACGTGCTACCATCAACTTCTGTTTAAATATTGTAATTAAACAAATGATTTGGGCCTACGAAGTTGATAGATTTGTTATTCCATCGAGTCACAATAGTAAAAAAATCAAAAGAAAATAAGAAAAATAATAAGCAAAATAACTTATTTGCTACTTAAAAATAATCAGAGTTTACAAAAGTATAATTTTGAAAAAAAAATTATTGCACTTTCCGAAATTTAAATTTAATATGAATATAAGATTACGTATTAATAGGTCTAATAATAAAGATCAATCTTACAAAGATCAAATTTTAAATTAAGCAATAATAGTAAAAATTATTATACATAATTAAAAAAATTAGTGAATTTTTAATAAAGATGATACAATTTTTGAAAAAAAAAACAGTAATAAACCTAAATTAATAAAAAAATATTAAACATAAATACTCAAAAATAACATGCTCGATGAATTTTAAAAGAAAATTATAGTTTAAGAAAATTACAATTGTGATAAAGGTTAAAAAATGAAAGTAAACAAATGAGAAAAAGAAAATATAAACTAAAAAAATTAAGAGGCTCAATTTATCGTGTATTACTTTATTATATTATTAATTTCACTATAATATTTAAAATGAAAGTAAAAAAAAGTAAATCTCAGACTAAATAATTTAGTAAAAAAAACTTATTCAAATAGTAATAACATAGAAAATATATCATATCTAATGAAAATCAAAATTTTAAAATATATAATTTTATATATTTAATTTGTTTTAGAGTTTTGAAATAATTTTAAAAAATATTACAAAACCTTAGATCTGTTCGATGATTGTATGTTAGTTTAAACGAAACATATGATCTTTTATACTATATACAATCATCTTGTCCCTAATTGAATAGTTTGAGAATATAGTTATTTTTATCACACTTAATTTTTTTAGACGTTATTCATTCATAAATTTTGGCTTGTGAATCTCACTTGTTACTCATGAAAATTTTGATTACTCGATCTAGTTGCCATGCCAGATATATTTACAATAATTTTTCTAAATGAAAACATGAAACTTTAAAATTTCCTAAAATCAAATATAGTCTCTGAAATTCTCAAAATTAGAATCAAATTCAAAAAATACCTAAAATACTTTTGTATTGAAACTGTTGAAATGTTTAAATAGTTTTTCGCTCTTGAAAGTGGTCATTTGAACATGAAAATGCATCCTAAAATTTTTAAAAAATCACAAAAAATTATTCATTAGTTTATAATTATTGTGATTTTTTAGAGATTTTAGGATGCATTTTCATAAACAAATGATCACTTTACTTGAATTATGTTTAAATATTTCACAAAAGTGATTATTTTGACGATGAAAATGCATTCTAAAATTTTTAAAAAATCATAATAATTTTATATTAGTGAATTAAAATTTGTTGTAATTTTTAAAAAATTTAGAATGCACTTTCATGGTCAAATGACCACTTTCAAGAGTAAAAACCTATTTAAATATTTTAATAGTTTTACAAAAGTGGCATTTTAACTATGAAAATGCATCTTAAAATTTTCAAAAAATTACAAAAATGTAAAAATAATGAATAATTTTTTATATATTTTGGGATATATTTTCATAATCAAACGATCATTTTATTTGAAACTGTTTAAATATTTTAACAGTTTCAAATATAAAAATATTTTTAGTAATTTTTTTTATTTATTTTCACTACTAGAAACTTGATCTTCAGCAACGGCCGCTCAAGCCGTTGCTATTTGCAACGGCATTCTTACGGCCGCCCGAGCCGTTGCAGATATCTGTATCTGCAACGGCGTTCTAACGGAAAACCGAGCCGTTGCTGATTATTTTAATTATCAGCAACGGCTTTCTGACGGAAAGGCGAGCTGTTGCTGCTTTTTTAATTGTCAGCAACGACTTGCTAACGGATAAGTGAGCCGTTGCTGATGATAACTTATCAGCAACGGCTTTCTAACGGGCGAGTGAGCCGTTGCTGATAAGTTTATATAGGGCACCAGTCGCGCGCCCGACCCTTCTTCCTCCCGCTGCTGTCGCCGCCGCTGCTCTCGCCTCTCGCCGCCGCTGCCGCTGCTGCCGACGCTGCCGACGCCGACGCCTCTCGCCGCCGCTGCTGCCGTCTTGTTCAGGTATGTTGATCGGCCGGCGGGAATCAATCCGACCGAAACCCTATTTCTAGGGTTTCGGCCGGCGGCGATCGACCTATGGCCGCCGCCGGACCTTCTACAGTGGCTGGACAGTGTGTCCGGCCACTGTACGCCGGCGCCGGAGGGTGGACTCCGGCGCCGGAATTTATAATTATATATATATATATATATATATATTATATTATTTTATATTTTTTAATTAATTGTTTAATTTGTTAGATTAATTATTAGGGTTTAGATTAATTTCGGACGCGCGCCGGAATCGTCCACTTCGGACGCGCACCGGTTTGTCCACTTCGGACGCGCGCCGGAATCGTCCAATTCGGACTCGCGCCGGAATCATCCACTTCGGACACGCGCCAGAATTGTCCAATTCGGACTCGCGTCGGAATCATCCACTTCGGACGCGCGCCGGAATCGTCCACTTCGGACGCGCGCCGGAATCGTCCAATTCGGACTCGCGCCGGAATCATCCACTTCGGACTCGCGCCGGAATCGTCCACTTCGGACGCGCGCCGAAATCGTCCAATATGGACTCGAACTGTCTCGAAACATTTAGAAAATAATCATCCATCCGACGAGTTGATATGTTTCACGTACGCATCGACGAATCAGATATGATTTAGCAAAACCTTAGATCCGTTCGGGAATTGTATGTTCGTGTAAAAGAAGTAGATGATCTTTTATACGACGTACAATTCTTGAATTATCTCTGATTGGACAATTTGGGAATATAGTTATTTGTACTGCACTTACGTTTTTATTTTAACTGTTAACTAATTATTCTAAAATTCGGCAACATCTCTCTTGTTCTCTGATACGCGCCCAGATGATATGCGTATTCGGAGAATTGTAGGGAGATGCTGTCGAAATTTAGAATAATTAGTTAACAGTTAAAATAAAAACGTAAGTGCAGTACGAATAACATAAATCCCGAATGGAATAGGACAATCTCACCTAAAGACATTAACCAAAGAAATTGTCATTGATTGACAGAATCATGTCGGCTGATCGAAGTTGGATGTACCGACGTCTTGATCGTGGAGCTTTAACGAATGAGTTTCGATTAGGCGTAACGTACTTCCTAAATTTCGCCTATTCGAATCGGAATTTCGTTAGCATGGGTGATCAAATCCGATGTCCGTGCCGCATTTGTTCAAATGGACGATTTTTGGATCGGGAGACTGTCACTCTGCATCTATATAGCAAAGGATTTGCACCAAGATATTTTCTATGGACTTGTCACGGGGAGTCACGCGAAGTCGGGACGTCGAGCAATCCTGTCGTTCAGACATATGGTGAATCTTCCTCTGCTGGTGCTTCTTCATCCGGTCAATGTAATCCCTATAGAACTATGATACTTGATAGTCTTGGGGGTCAATTCCGCCTGAATGATAATGTTGATCGGCCAGTTCTTCAGACATCAGTCCCACCAGATACTACAGTGGTTGATATCACAGAAGTAGAGGCTGCGGTAGAGATTGAATTACCGAATAAAGAAGCTGCAGAATTTTATGAGATGTTGAAAGCTGCCGATGAACCTTTGTATGAGAATTGTCCTAAATACACTAGGTTTTCAGCAATGACACAGCTCTTAAACATCAAGGCCGATTGTAATATCAGCGGAGTTGCGTATGATCGGATTGCTGGATTGATTAATGGAATGCTGCCTACTGATAACAAGTTTGAGCCTACTTTTTATAAGACTAAAAAGCTAAAGAGAAAATTGGGGCTTGGGTACGAAAAAATACACGCGTGCCAAAATAACTGCATTTTATATTATAAAGAAAATGTGCAGTTGGATAAATGCCCTATATGTCAACACCCTCGTTACAAGGAGAAGAAATCGGTCCGACAGAAAAATATCCCGTTTAAGGTGCTTCGGTATTTTCCACTAACACCGAGGCTTCAAAGATTATTCATGTCGGAAAAGACAGCCCCCTACATGAGTTGGCATGCAAGAAGTCGTGATGATACAGTAATGACTCATCCATCTGACAGTGAAGCATGGAAACATTTGGATACATGTTATCCTTCATTTGCTAGGGATACTAGAAATATCAGATTGGGATTGTGCACAGATGGTTTTAATCCGTTTGGACATTCTGCAACTCCTTATTCAGTTTGGCCAGTGCTGCTGACAGTTTATAATTTGCCACCGTCAATGTGCATGAAAGATGAATTTATTTATCTTTCGATGATTATTCCGGGTCCTAAGGGTCCGCGAAAAGAAATTGACATATTTCTCAGACCCTTGATAGATGAATTGAAAACATTGTGGACTGAGGGAGCTGTCACTTATGATTGTCATCGGAAGCAAAACTTCAATTTAAAGGCCGCGGTCTTGTGGACAATCAATGATTTCCTCGCGTACGGCATGTTGTCGGGTTGGAGCACTCACGGCCGACTCTCTTGCCCGTATTGTATGGAACACTCTAAATCAATCAGTCTTCAGAACGGACGAAAAATCTCATTCTTTGATTGTCATCGTCGATTCCTACCGGTTCATCACCAGTATCGAAGGAATCGTAATAAATTTACTAAGGGCAGAGTCGAAAGAGATGGGTCACCACCGATGTTGTCTGGTGAACAAATGTTAGCACGTGTTTCAGCACTTCCAGATATAGTATTTGGTCGCAATGAAAAAGTGTCAGGTTTTGGCCAAACACACAACTGGGTGAAAAAAAGTATCTTTTGGGAATTGCCCTATTGGAGTTCATTATTGATTCGACATAATTTAGATGTCATGCACATTGAAAAAAATGTGTTTGATAATATTTTCAACACTGTGATGGATATTTCTGGAAAAACTAAAGATAATATCAAAGCCCGACATGATCTGAAAATACTTTGTAAAAGACCAGAGTTGGAGTTACAAGAGGTCAACAGACGATATCTGAAACCGAAGGCCCTATATGTGTTAAATAAACAATAGATCAAAGATGTTTGTCAATGGGTAAAAGAACTCAGATTACCCGATGGATATGCTTCAAACTTATCTCGATGTGTGAACGTCGATGATTGCAAAATATCGGGGATGAAGAGCCATGATTGTCATGTATTCATGCAGAGATTACTTCCGATCGCATTTCGAGATCTTCTACCTGATAATATTTGGGGTCCGTTGATTGAATTAAGTATGTTTTTTAGAAGCATCTGTGCAAATGTCCTTCGAGTCGAAGATATGTCAACACTTGAAAATAATATTGTTGAAATCATATGCAAGCTGGAGCAGTTTTTCCCTCCTGCATTTTTTGACTCGATGGAGCATCTACCGATACACTTGGCATACGAGGCACGAGTTGGTGGCCCCGTTCAATATCGTTGGATGTACTTATTTGAAAGATACATGAATCGTCTGAAGAAAAAAGTAAAGAACACCGCAGCTGTTGAAGGATCAATATCTGAATCGTATATCATCCAAGAAATTTCAACATTCTGTTCATTTTACTTTGAATCGACAGTACAGACAAGATTTGATCGTCTTCCACGTAACGACGACGGGGGTGTTCGACATTCAGATGGACGTTTAAATATATTTTGTCACTCTGGTCGTGCTTTTGGTTCTCGTCCATCTCGACACTTAAGCGATGAAGAGTATCATTTGGCACACTTGTATGTATTACTCAATTGTCCAGAGATTGAACAATTCATTGAAATATTTGACATTGAGATGGTGCAAAAATACTCTATTCACAACGATCAAGAATTGAAGAGATTACGGAATCGTGATTTCCCTACTTGGATTCAGACTTACAGCAAAAATCACAGAGCTGAAATAGATGAAAAAATATTTGAGTTTGTTAGTGGACCGTCGCGACTTGTGTCGTGCTATAGCGGATATTTTGTTAACGGCTATAAATTTCACACGGTTGAATATTCATTTGCAAAGAAGACGATGAATGCTGGGGTCTGCGTGAAAGGGACAACCTATGTTGAATGTGATATGGATTTTTATGGACTGGTGGAAGAAGTGATAGAGTTGCACTACTTCGGCTTGAAATCAGTGATCCTATTTAGATGTCATTGGTTCGATACAACAGAAAGGGGCATGAAAGTTCATCCAAAATACAAACTTGTTGAGGTTAATTACAAATCGAAATTGGCAGCAAATGAGCCTTTTATATTGGCATCACAAGCCGAACAAGTATATTACGCGAAGTATCTGGCTCGAAATAAAGATAGAGCAGATTGGCGTGTAGTCTGTAAGACAAAAGTTAGAGGAAAAATTGATCCGATAGTAGGAGAAAATGATCCTCCTGGTTTCTATCAAGAAGATGATCTTCCTGCTGTGGATCGTATTATTCCAATACTCGAGGATGCAGACACAACGTCAATTCAATTAGAAGTTAAATATGTTGATGATGACGATCATGAAATTGAGGAAGCTGGAGATGAAGAAGATGAAGAAGAGGAAGAAGAGGAAGAAGAAGAAGAATTCAAAGACTATTATTCAGATGATGAAGAATAATTGTAAAGTATATATTTTATTAAATATATCTCTACTATTTATACAATAATCTGATTATATGTCTGTTCGACAAATATGTCTGGTCGTGGTTATCGACGCAGGAGAGTTTCGGAGTCTCCGATCGGTGAGACTCCAGCACTTACTCATGCTGCTGATCCTCATGAGGATGATACTGCCGAGGCTAGTACATCCAGACGTAGGCGGCCACGCGGGCCGAACAGGTGGCAGCCTCCACCAGCCACAGAGTCACGTAGATTGATTAGCGTGATTGAGGAGCGGTAATATATCATGAATTATGAATCATTACAAATTCATTATATCATAATATAATATTAAAATTTATTTTTGTTGTGCAGGTTCGAGCAAGAAGAAGTGCCGAGGAGCATTTCTTCTACTATTCGACGATACATGCACGGGGCATGGCCTACGTGGTCTCACGTGCCTAGCGAGCACGTCGACATGTTATGGCGCGAGTTTGAGGCACGTATTATTATTATTATTTTTTACATGCATGATGATATATTAATATTGATACTGATATTATTATTTTGCAGGCTCACTATACATGGGCCGAGGACCAGAGGCCCTTCATTTACGCTGCCTGGGAGGCTATTTCCCGGGCAAGGTAAAACCGGCAGTTGGGGCAGGCTCGGTCCCAAGTGATGGCCCGAGCTGGGACCACTAACATCGCGGAGACTCGGGGATACGGCCCCGGTTGGATTACTCCGGATATATGGGACCAGCTCGTGGGGATATGGTCGACGGATCGATGGCAGGAGGTTTCTCGGAATGCGGCTAGAAATCGCATGTCGGGGGGAGCAGCGCGTCACACCGGCGGCTCTGTTGCATTTGCAGTGCACGCAAACCGTATGGTAAGTATATCTTTTAATTATATATTTTATTTGTTATTATGTGTACTAATTAATGTATTTGTTTTGTAAATGTAGACGACGGTGTCGGATGACGGGAGTGTCCAGCGACCCTCCCCGATGGCGGTGTTTGAGCGGACTCACCGTCGAGCACATGAGACTGGGGAGTACATCCACAACCGCGCTGCATACATTATGGTAATTATATATTTGTTTAAATTATTCATTATATATTTATAATTTAAGTTTTATGATAAATATTAAACAAAAAATCAAACTCGAGTAGGTGACCATGGCCGCGTATATGGCTTCGCAGATAGTGGTCATGCGCGAGCCGTACTAGGGCCACTTGGGGCACCGACCCCTCCGGTCGCTGGTGAGCGGCCGTCCACCTCTAGATCCAGTTATGATCATAGTAATAGGATAAGGACACTAGAGGAGACGGCCGCGCGTCAGACTGAGATGATGGAGCGCCAGAGTCAGACGATGGCGAATATAGAAGCTATGCTACGCAACTTGTCAGGTCATCCCGAAGCAGGCATCTCTTCGGCATCATCTAATCCATCGTCCTCGAGTCAGTCCACGCCGGTGTACACTCAAGCGCTCCAGACCCCGCCATATAATCCAGACCATCCTCCATCGTGATCGTGAGATTTTTTGTTTGGATATTGAACTTGTTTAACTTATTTTGTTTGGATATTGATACTTCAATTTTGCATTTGAATTGTTTTTATACTATCGTGGATAATTATCAATATAAATATAATTGTTTTGATGTATATCTTGGTGTGCTTGTGATGTGTGAATGAATGTGTATGAGGTGTTTGTGATGTGTGAATGAATGTGTGTATGAGGGTATGAGTGTGTGAGTTATGTATCAGATAAATGTATCAATGTATCAATGGAAATTTGAAATTTTCAAATTTTCTGTTTGCAGGTATACGTCATCAGCAACGGCTTTCCCACGGGCGTCCGTGGGAAAGCCGTTGCTAAAAGTGTATCGAAAGCCGTTGCTGATGACCTACAGCAACGGCATAGCGACAGAGTTTTACTAACGGTGTTGCTACGGACTCAGCGGCCGTTGCTATTAATGTTATCAGCAACGGCTCCGGGTCTGTGGTAAAACCGTTGCTGATAATATTTTTAGCGACGGCCCGAGCGGCCGTTGCTGATAATATTTTGAGCGACGACCCGAGCGGCCGTTGCTGATCCGTTGCTAAGTCATCAGCAACGCGACTTTCTGTCACAGCTCTATTGCAACGGCTCGGCCGTTGCTGATTCTCTTCAGCAACGGCTCAGCAACGGCATCAGCCGTTGCTGATGCCCATTTTTCTAGTAGTGTTTGGTTTTGGTTTTGGAGTTTAAAAAAACTATTTATATTAGGAAAAAAACCAAAAAAAAGAGAAAAAAATATTAGGAAAAATCCCTTATATATTTATATTGACATTTTTTAGTCTCAAGATAAATAATTGATTTTGGGATAAAAATATTTTTTCTCCTATTTTTTGTGACGCCATCAAAATTTTATCTAACAGATTATAATTTCTTAAGGCACTTGATATGTCCATATTCTTTATTAATATCAGGAGAAATCTTTTTGTCGCAGTCTCGGTTGAGTTTGAGTTGGTCAACCAATTGACTTCATTTTTATTTCGGATTAGTAATTAAAATGAATTCACTCTTTGGATCAGATCGCAAAGCTTATCCCCCTGAACCTCATCCTCCCGCACCTTAGACGAAAAGTGCTTATTTGAATGGTGGAATACGGAAGGAAGAGAGGCTAATTATCTTATATTTGACTTTTAATTTTAGGAAGGAGATGAATTTGGAGGTATTAGAAATTACTCACCAAATCCTTCAAATTTTTATTCCATCAAAGTAGTGGAATAAGGAGATATAACAAATTTGGAATATTTTAATATTATAAAAAATATTATTTTCCTCTCCATTAAATCAAAAATTTCTCAATAAGACCCGCCCCGACTCGGCACGATAAAATCGGGCTTGGGTTGATTCTTACCCGTGCCCGGCCGATATCAAGCCGACTCAATAAGATCCAAACAAATATCAAGCCATGTCGGGGCCAACTGGTGTAGCCTTGATAGCTTGATTTAAACCAAATAGTCTGATTCTGGTAGCTTGATTCAGGCTCAATAGCACGATTCGAGCTTGAATCCAGCCCAACGGAATAGTTCGGATCCGATAGTCCGATTCTAAATTTTGTTATCGTGAGAACATGCTGAGTTGGGCCGACTCGTTTACTGTTCATGTCGTGCCTGGCTCGGGATATCGGGCCCGAACTTTTATCGAGTCTAGTTAGGTCGGGCACATTTTTTGTTCGGGCCTGGCCAGGGCGGGCACGTTTTTTGTTCGGGCCTGGCCAGGGCGGGCACGAGTTTTGTTCGAGCCACGTTGGGTCGATCCGATAACTCCGGCCGGCATGAATTGTCGGGTTTATCTTTCACATTTTTTTATTTTTTATTTTTAATATTTGTTGGTTTTTTTAAGTCTGATTATTAAAATTTATGTTTTTTGTTTTAATTAATTTTTTCAACAAATTATTAAAGGATAAGAACAAGTTAACTTTCATTTTATATGTACATGTTTATGGATTACTAAAAGTGTCTTTTCATTAAAATTATTCTTCCCCACCCTATCATTTATAACTTCTACCCAACTAAGGAGATGGATTATTATTCTCTCATTCATCATCCACCTTTTAATTACCCTATTCAAATATGAAATTAACTACCCTTCACCATCTCTCCCTCCTCCACCTCTCTTTATCCTTCCCCACCTCCCTATCCCTCCCCCCCTCTCCTCCCATTTGTATCTAAACAAACATGTTAGGCTTTGTTTGGATTGTGGAATAAGGAGGAATAACGAGGGATGGGGGAGTGAGAGATTAATTATTTCATGTTTGACTTTCAATTTTAGAATGAATAGAAGGGTTTGAAGGAGTTGAAAACCCCTCCAAATTTTATTAAACTCATTAAATCTTTATTTCACCCCCTCTTTATCCTCCTCTCTCCCCCCCCCCATACCTTTGTATCCAAACAAAGTATAAACCTCATAAAGCCCCTACCTTTAATACGATCCTACTGGCTCTCGTAAATTAAAGCGGCCTCGTCACCCACCCTTACCTTCTACTTGTGAGACCAACTCATCTTAGTCCTCGTTCGAACCCAATATCTATGTGGAGTGAATGATCACTATAGTGTTAGTAGTGTACCCTAGGCCAATGGAACAATATTATCATTCTAGTTGTAGTTTTCCTTTCTCAATATCTGGAACACTTGTTTTATCTTGTTATTTATTATGAGCGTATTTAACTTGATAGAGATTCCTTGAATGATTTCTTCTGTCTAATGGTCATCAAGTACGAGACTTGATAGTAAAACCCTAAGACAATTGAAATCCTATTCTAAACAGTCACTAGTTGGTCATTGTCTTGAAACGATAATGAATGGAGACTAGTATGCAGTCTGACTAACGATGATCATATTTTACTGATCATGAATATGTGATATCAAAGTTAGATCATTGACACATGTTGGAGAATATGGTGTCGGGCAGACACACCGTGAGAATACTACGTGGATTATATCATTAGTATATCTCCAACGATAGTGATATGTCAGTCCTCCGACCTGATGTCACCATGGATTCCTACATGAGGAATTTTGTGTTTTGACCTAGTCTAACATCACCTTTAACCATGTGGTAATAAGGGCTACAATTGGACATGAAATGAATTATGTAGAGAAATATGTGTAGTCGTGAAGAAATTTATCCCTCTCTTATATGAGAGAGATATCTTTGAGCCATTTGATGAGTGTGACTGAGCAAATGCATGATTGTGCTCAAATGAATTGATAATGATATCAATATCATTTGTTAAGTCAATGTACTCAAGAATCAAGAAACAAGATTGAACAATATAAGGATGATGTAATCTATGTCTTATGCTCAATCGAAATATTGCATGACAAAAGGACAGAGTATCATACTGTGAGTTAAGTTGCTCGGATCACCGAGATCACTTGACTTGGGTAGTCATAATGTCTTGCTAGAGGCCACTTAATACTTGTGGGTTGCAAATGTGATTTAAACTCACTGTTAATGTTAAGTGAACCTACAAGATCACACACATAGAGCGAACCAAATTGGGCTTAGGGTTATGACTCATCGGATTGGATCTGCATGACCATTAACCCGCAATTCTCTAGCTCTTGGTAATTTTGAAGATTAATTTTGAATTTAAAAATGAGTTTTCAAAATTAGAATTAATTATTCTGAATTTTAAATGTGATTTAAAAATGGAATTATGTTAATTATAATTTAGGTAATGTATCTTTAATATTCGATATTAAAGGATACATTATAATTGACATCTTGAATTTAGAAAATCCATCATTAGTAATTATTATTAAGGATATATTTTATTCGGACATTAAAATTATTTTAAGATTTCGAATATGACGCTTTGAATTAATCAACAGATGAGGAGAATCAATCAATATGATTGGTGTGTCTATAAATAAATGTTTATGGTTTATGTGAGTATGTGATTATCTTATGGTGGTTGTCGACCTCTTTTTGAAAGGAAGCCAACCTCCTTTTGAAGGAAGCTGAGCTCCCTTGGTGTCAGTCGACCTCCACCGAAGAGAGAGAGAGAGAGAGAGAGAGAGAGGCGTGGAAGGTGTTTCGTACTCGATTAGATCGGAAGGAGTTCCGGTATAGCCAAGCTAGCACTCGGGAACTGCCTAGTTCGTCGCATTTGTCTGTGCGCTAACCGTAGAGGGTATTCATCACTTGGCAGCACCTTGGATCTGGAGCAAGATCATGATCTTGAATTTGCGGAGTAGAAGATGGTGTTCGGTCTTTAAAGGTATAATCCTTAACATAGTATCGATCTAACCGAGAAGCATGGATCCATTTGGGTAGAGGATTATTCTTTTATTTCCGCTCTGTGTAATAAAATTTTATTGCCTACTCGGTCCTCCATGACCCAACATAGAGGAGTGATAGTATGTTACTAATAAAATTAAACCTAAATTGATTTTATCTTGCTCTTAATTAATTAGGCTAAACACAATAAATAACAACGCAAGCGAAAGTAATATGATAAACAAACAAGCATAAAACATAAGAGAGTAATGATAACATACAAGAACTTATAGTGGTTTGATAACATTGTCTACTCCATTACCTAAGCACCTCGCTTAGGATTTTAACCTAAATTCGATCATTATTAATTTAAGATTCCTATGGCGAGAAATTTTACATCGGAAGCTCTCTACCTTCTCCCCGAAGGCAACTTCCCACCTCACTCTCCTAGGATTATCTTAAATCAAGTATACAAGAGTAGACTTATGCTTCAACAAGGCAACCACTCAAACCGAAGACCTAATCAACCATGGTCAAACACAAGCTTTAAATTACAACAAATTAAATCAAACAACAATACAACAATTATGGAGCTAAAGTGGACTAAATCTTTGGGCCCGGACCAAGCCCGAATGCGCCCACACTCATGAACCAGATGTTGGCCTAAGGTTTTCAATCTAGGTCTTAATCTCGGTTTTGATGATAATAAAAATGGAACTAATGTTTTCATGAAGAAGTATTTTCAGGTTCCATATCGGTTAGCACATGACGTCCCTGATCAAAAAAATCGAAGAAATAAGAGAAATCGGCAAGGACTCTCGTCGACGCTCATTTTTCGTCGGGAAGATAAAGTTTATGTTTAGGGTGTCTAGTGTGTGTTGTAAATCCTCATGATGATGCAAAGAAACCCAAAAATTAATACCCGAACTCCAAAATATGAAAATCAGGAAAATCAAAAAATGGTTCAGAAATTCTCTAAGCCTAGGGAGTTCATTGGAGGGCTATATGACTTAGATATTTTCTTGACACCAAAAGTCCTGATAATTATTCCTTAGGTAGAAATAAGTTAACGACCTATTTCTAATGAATTTTTGGAAATCTTTAACATATCCATATTTGACCCAAGAGATTATAAAATTTTCAGTTTTTGCAAATTTGTACTAGACCCTAAAATTTAGATTTTGATTCTTAAGGATTTTAATCTTTTAAATATTTTTATTGAATCTAAATGGGGGTAATCCTTATTTAACATTTATATTCTAGAGTTGATAACTTAAAGTTAAGAAATGTTAAATAAGACATATAAGAGAATGGACCTTTGCGAAACTGCCCTCAGTGCAGTTTTGGTCGAATGGTCGGTCAATTGACCTGCGACCGACGAGTGACCAAAGTTTGTCAAAAACTCATAGTGGGCATTCGATCGATGTCTAATCGAATGTTCGGTCGACTGAACCATCGACCTACAGATCGACCGACGGAAGGTAACGACTCAATTTTGAGCCGTTAAGTGATGTCTCAACCGGGTTTTTTCAGAGCCTCTTCATATATACTTCACCTGAGCCTTCCTTATGTTCCTCAACACTTTTTGAGCTATTCTATGTGATACTAAAGCCTTGATTGAGTCATTTTGATCTCAAAACCCTAGTTTCATCATCTATCCTTGATTGAGCCTTCACTATTCATTGATTCATCAACTTGAGGACTAGGGATTTGGTTTTGAAGCTAAGTATAATTTGTTTAGTATTTTTCTATATTTACTTGTGTATTTTGTTGTTTATTTCATTTTATCTCAAAGTTTGAAAACCTAGGTTGCTAGGTTTGTTGAATTGGGTGGTTGTTTGGTTGTAAGGCTTAAATGCACCGGTGTAAACTTAGTTTACTAGGATTAGTGTTTGTTGTCCCTTAGGATTGAGATGGAAGAATGCTCTCAGTAGGAAGGCGGAGACTTCCGGGTGTGAAAGTGTCTTCGATGTGAGAGCGGAGATTCTTCGGGTAAAAGGTCATCATCGTAATGGAAACAAAATAATCTAGTAAAGCTAAGTTTGGAAATCCTGAGCGGGGTGCTTAGTTAGTAGAGTAGACATTAGGGTCGAACTATTATAAATCTTTGTGTTTGATTACTTGTTCGTTCGCTTCCGCATTTTAGTAGTTGATTTGTGAATTGCCTAAGTTGTAAGAAAAGATTAAAATTGGATTTAGATTAAAGTTTTAGATAACACACTATTCACCCTCCTTTAGTGTAGGACATTCGACTTACACTAGACTCGGATCGAGCCAACCACAACTTAGCTCAGGGGCTCCGCCTGACCACACAAGGATATCAGCATCCTTTATTAATTACCAGGGATTCGATAGTGACGAGCTCGCCATCTCCGGGATAAACTTTGACCTATTCCAGGCATATCCCCACGAGATCCTAGGAGACATCATCGCCCGAAACTATTGGCCTAAGGTTTTCAACCTTGGTTTTAATCTCGGTTTTGATGATAACAAACATGTAACTAATGTTTGAGCAAGAAATATTTTTAGGTTCCATATTGGTTTGTGTGCGACGTCCCCAATTGGAAAAATCGGAGAAATCAGAAAATTCGACAAGGACGCTCATCGACGCTCGGATTTCATCGGGAAGATAGAGTTTAGGTTTAAGATGTTTATTATATTTGTATAATCCTCTATTTAATGCATAAAACCCAAAAACTCAAAACCCGAATACTATCTTCTGCGACCAATCTGCGACGGATCTTCTGCTACTAATATGCTATCGCCCAACAGCCAACAGCTCCTTTTCAAATTCTTAAACGACTCTTTTTGAACTCCTACCATTGGGATCTCTATATAAGCTCTCAAACTTGTCTTCCTTTAGTTCCCAACTATTCATTAAGCCATTCTAATAATATTTGGAGCATTTCTTGAGCCATTTCTCTCAAATGAGCAACACAACCCCAAGCACACTTCTCGCGAGCTCGATTTTCACTGAGTCTGGTCATTGGCCCCTAGATCCACTACTTTCGGCCTCAAAGTCCTTATTCGATTCCTCACGCACGGTCCTGCCTTATGCTCCTCGGTGAGCTCGGTTGGAACCTTCGAGCACGATCTTCGACCTCTAAAGCCACTACATTCGACCTCAGCGCCCTCACTCGACCAAGACTCGATTTCCACTAGCCTAGCTTATCGGCTACCACACCACCATTTTCGACCGCAATGTTTTACTCACAAACACCAAACAGGTAACCCCAAATTTAGATATTATTTTAACTAGGACATGCATATACTAAAGCTTTAACAAATCAAAGAGGCGATCAAACTCGGAAAGAAACACAACATGGATGAATATATAAAGCATCCTTTTCATAAAGCCCCCAAAAGGTATATTTATACTTACAAACTCCTCGAGGGTAACTTACAAAATAAAATAAAATAAAATCACAAAGGTACAACTCCCAAGAAGCACGGTAGTTACAAAGACGTTCCACTTAAGGAACTTGATAGCCGTTCCGGCCAGCAGTCCCGTTACAAGGACTTAACCCCACATACGGTCCTGGTAATGGGGATTTCCCGCAACCCGAGAGTTGAAGGGCAGGGTGAGAAGGAGTTCAAAGCCTCGACACGATAAGCTGAGAACCACAAACAAGTTTCCAACCAGCATGACGCCTCCCCCGACACTTTAACCATGGAGATAGCTTCGTCGTAAGCCCAGTGGTATAGACTCACAACCAAAACCTCGTCTACTGCCTTCATCTTTAAGCCTGATAGTACAAACTAACAGAGAATGATGACTCTTCGCCAGCAAAACTAGAGCTCGGCACACAGTCCTACAAATTTTGATCGAGCTCGAGGGGTGTGGACTGTACTAGAACTATTGGGCCGGGTTGGATCAGACCCAGCAGCGCCCCATAACTTATCTCGGGCCGAACCAAACAGGCTTCGCTCGGGGGCTCCACCCGGTCACACTCGTGGACTAGATTCGAGCCAAACTAGACAGCTCCACTCGGGGACCCCACCCGGTCATACATGGACATCCATGTCCTTTCTTATCATGAGGGATATGTCATTACAAGCCTGCCATCTCCGCGATCAACCTCGACCCATTCTGAGCAACATCCAAGCAAGATTATCGGGCGGCGCTATCAACTTGACCTGTAATAAATACAAACACGACACGTCTCAGGTAACCTAAGTTCCATATTCCATTACACACCGAATAGATTACTCTGATCCTTAGGCAGAAACAAATACAATCATTATAGACACCATAAACCTAGACTCAAACTTCCCAAAGAATTCAGAGCGTTGATGAGCGTCCTTGCCTATTTCACTGAAGATTTTTCTAATCTCGAACGTTGTGCGCTAACCGACTTGGAACCTAAAAATATTTCTCCATGAAACCATTAGTTTCATGTTTGTTATCATCAAAAATGAGATTAAGACCAATGTTGAAAACCTTAGGCCAACACCCACTTGCATCAAACGAATTTCTAATTATCAGCACATTCAAAATAACCAAGATAACAATACCTTACAATCTTCTCAAACTTACTTATATATATCGAGACCGAGGACTCATCCCAGTTCCACCTCAGCAGTTCCCTGTAAGAAAATGGAACGGAGGGGCAATGTCGATCTTGGAACTCAATCACAAACTTATCCTCGGGCGAGATACACTCCTCCTCCAAAAACAAAATAGGCATGAGACTCTTCCTCTAGAACAACAAGAACCTCTCAGAGTAGGACTCGCTGTCCAAGAAAAACTACCAGATTTTTGGCCTCGATCTCACTTTGAAGAAGTGTGTTTTGAAGTTCTTATAAGAACTTTTAAACAAACCAAATAGCGTCCTCCTTGGGGCACTGTACTGAAAGACACTCATAAACCCTTTTGGGTCTCCTTCGCTTGGAAGAAAGAGAAAAACACATTAAGACTCGGCTCGACCCCGAGACACTTCATCATATTTTCAAAGCATTTGATGAAAGTCCAGCTATTCGGATGCAACTGAGTCGAGGCAACATTAGCAATTGAATCAACACTCACACTCAAATTCGGTAAACGGCGGTCGGACCCCGAGGTTTTCAAACATGGTCTGATACACGAAGAAGAATTCAGGGTCCCTCCTATGGTGATAAACTCTATCCTTCAGAGAACATAGAAGACAGTCGAAGTTGTCACACCCCAAATCTGGTATGATCGGCCAAGGTATGTCACGTACCCCGAAACCTAACCCCAAAACAAATTATACATAGATAAGGAATGAACCCAAACAATTTATAACATTTAAAACTTAAAGTAAAACATCAAATCCTAAAAGAAACCCCGCTACTAATTAGAAAAAAGAAGAAGCTAAAGGTTCAATTTATTTTCAAAACTTTAAAGTCCCAATAAGGACACCCCAAACTAAGAAAAATGCGGAAACGAAATAGACGAGTCTACATGACTCAACAAAAATAGAAACGACTGGACTCGGTATCCTCCTCCATCACGACATGTCACGAGACTCGCTGCCCTGCCGCCACCAGCCGCGCTACTGCACCCCGGTACCTCTTTGATCTAACTCAGGTGCTGCAAAATAATAGAATAAGGGGTAAGTCCAACTGGAACTTAGTGAGTAGATCAGCCCTCAATTTCACCACAACATCATCATTATGCATAATCAAAAAGCACACACGTAAGCATAAGAACATAAATCATTATTTTATTTTGAGCATTTATTTTAGCAACGCAATCATCCTCGTTAACCATATAACAACCTGCAAGAAAATGCCACAATATATAATATGCTCAATGCAATTATCCACATGCTCGATGCAATCATCCACATGCTCAATGCAATCATACACATGCTCAATGCAATCATCCACATGAATCACCTCCGGACCCATCGGTCCCACGTAGCCACATGGGGTAGGTGGGCAGGTGGCTGCCGCACTACCACCTAGCTCAGTATCAGCCTGTTGGGGCATGCCCTCCCCTCACAAACACTGGCTCTTCCAAGCTAGCCTGTTGGGATATACATTCCCCTCACCTGCTCGGGTCTCCGGACTGTCTCCTTGGGATATAATCTCCCCACACCAGCCGGACTTCCGGAATAAGGCCAACGCTATCTCTTCGGGGCATACCCTCCCCCCACTAGAGAAGCTTTCGGGAAATGTAACAAACACATCACAACATCACACACACAAGTATATGAACACAAAATAAAATATGTTGTCAATAGGTAATAAAGGGCATGTCTAGGGCATACCTCCACCTCCTTCTGCCATACAATCACAACCACACACAAATATATGTATGTGGAAATAGTGCTAAAAAATTTAGATCTCACATCATTCATAACAACCATGAAATAGGAATATAGCATGTCCAACATCGTAAGAACAAGAAGCAAGTATATCATGAAAACAACGCAAAAGGAACTTCAACAATAAAATTAATGAAATGGAACAACAAGATAATATTTCTACATAGGGTAACACTGATCTCGGATAAGATTCTCCTCATCAAATATTATAACCATGAATCATCTCAGTTTGAAATCATAAAAACCTATAAAACATTATTTTTCAACTCGCACGCAAAACGAGGTGATGTCCGCCTACTGCTTTTCAAAATCCGAAGGTCTTATGGCGAAACAGACCTCCCCAATAAATCCAGAACGTCGATTAGGTGAAAATTTATATATAACATAAATATTTTTGCTAATTTTAATGTCTCAAAATAATTATTTAGAATAATAGAAGAAATGCCTTATATTTATTTAATAAATCGTTGTTACGAATAAATATAACGGTGCTACAATTCAAATAAATAAATAATGAAATCTCAACCCTTCATCTAAACATGATCAAATCATAGCCTTCCATCTAATATGATGTGATCACATCCCTCCATCTAACTTGATGCAATCTTAGCCTTCTATCTAATATGATGCAATCACATCCCTCCATCTAACCTGATGCAATCTCAGCATTCCATCTAATATAATGAAATCTCGATCTTCTATCTAACATGATGCAATCACAACCTTACATCTATCCTGATGCAATCTCAGTCTTCCATCTAACATGATAAAATCGCAGCCTTCCATCTAACATGATGCAATCACAGCCTTATATCTATCCTGATGCAATCTCAGTCTTTCATCTAACATGATACAATCACAGCCCTTCATCTATACACGACGCAATCCTAGCCCTTCATCTAACACCTCCTCTCCCTCACCCAATCTAGGGTTTCCCCACCCTAAACCCACCCAGCCGCCGCCACTGACCCTGCTCTGGCCGAGCAAGTCGCAGGGGGAAGCCCACCGTCGACGCTGCCGCTGACAACGCGTTGTCGCCACCACGGTGGCGGCATCCCATACGCCACGTACGACAGCCCTCCACGGGCTGCCGCGCTTGGCGGAGGTTGCCGGCGCATGTGGCAGCAATGCCTCGTCGGCGCCGTTGCTCACCGCAGCGCCTCGTCAGGTGCCGGAGTTAGTCACGACCAGCACAGAACGGCGCACTGCTCTGAGTCGCGACGTGTCCTGGCAATTCTCCCAAAGCTACATCGGCCGACATTGTAGTCGACAACTGCGGAGCCGAGCACGAAGAAGACGACCATGAAACAACAAATTTAATCGTGCATGGCGATCGTTTCCTCGCCGACGACTCGGATTACTAGCAGTTCGCAAAAAATCGACGAAAAACACAAGATCTGACAATAATATTTTTAAATCCAAATTTAATAGAAGCATGGACATATTAAATCTTGAAAAACCACAAAATAATTTTAGATTTACAAATCGACAGAATATCTACACGAAATCTCATCCTAAAATCAATATCATGAATGAAAAAATTGGGGAAAAAGAGCCAATCCACTCACCTCTTTCAAGAAGACGGAAGGGAAGAAGACGCGTTGGATCTTCCTTCAATTGACGCCGGCGAACTTGCGGAATTCCGGCTCCAACGACTCCTCCTCCTCGGCAGCACTTTCTCTCTCCTCTCCCCCTTTCCTCGAGTGGCGTGCGGCTAAAACCCCTGGCCGCACGCCCCCCAGGCTCTAATTTATAGACCCTGGTTGGGTCCAAATGATCAAAATTCTCCTACTTAAATTATCAGACTTAAATAGCACATATCTAGCACGTTCTAACTCCAATTCAAGTTCTGATTGAACCGCTAAATTTGTCTCGAGATCCTCTATCATCCTAGCATGCTAAATCACATAGATATGGCAAAAAAAAATTTCTAATTTTTTTCTACATTAAATGCTTACTTGGGTTCAATCCTGAAGCTTTCCGCAAATCCACGCTAACTCGGGTCTACGGTCCCCTGCTCAAGAATAAAATATTATTATTAAAAATTTTGAACATTACAGAAGCCTTCCTCCTTATCCCAGTGGGAGATTAGTGCACTCTTCGAAAAGATAAAATATTGCTCAAGTTGGTTATCACCGAACTATGTTGTTGTATTTCATCATGGACCCACGAATACGTGTCCAAGGTTCTGGCCAACGGCCCTACCTCCTACTTAACTTTGTCACCCTTCTTCACCATCGCCCCGGTGAAGATCACAAACCTTAATGAATGGGGACAAGTGTCAATACAGTCTATCAACCTAAGGCCGACCCCCATAGTGTGAAAAGCTAAGAGTGAAATCTAAAAGACTTACCGAGAATGAAGCAATTAACGACAATCAAGTAAAACGATTGGGACAATAACTTCACCGACGAAAACCTCCAGAACACAAACGTTAAAGAACAAGAACGTGAGGCACTAGGAGAGTTCAAAATAAGGAGAGAAGTGTGGCTTCAAAGGCCAAAGGCAATAGTCTCTCCGTCGAACAACTAACAATAGTACCCTGATGACATATTAAATCACAACCGATCGACCCGTCAACTACGGTTCCCTAGAACGCCCATGGGGCACGAATTTGCATCACGATTACTCTTCAAGCAAGAATTAATGTCAAAGGGATGGACATCAATGAGCGATCGCCATGTGGGAGGAAACACTCCTCCACCATGCAGCCACCACATCGAGTGTGGAAACCAGAAGTCGCCAAACGACATAGCCAAGATACGTCAATCTAATCCACCTCAACCACTCAAGGATAGAAAAGCGGCATATGCACACTTCTCAAGGCCTGTCCGGAGTCAGACCTCGGTACACCCCTAGAACTCGGCAGATGAGCCGAAGTCAGCACATGGCTTCATGAACCAAACTCAAGTCTTAGCCCGACGGCTTCATCCGGTCATACAAGGGCACTTGTGTCATCATTAATTACAAATGATTCGTCAATTATGAATCTGACATCTATTGGATTAGCCTCGAATCATTCTGAGCACATCCCTACGAGATTTCGGAAGGCATTATCGCGAAACATCCTTTATCCTGCATGATATACAAACACAACGCACATCAGGTAAATGATTCACTTTGGTCCTCAATTAAAAATTTCGTCCATCAACTATCTCTTTTTTTCACTTTGGTCCTCAAGGTATAATTTCGTCCATCAACTATCTCTTTTTTTCACTTTGGTCCTCAATTAAAAATTTGATCGCATGAATTTTTAATTTTATTCTTTGTTTCCAATTAAGTTTCTATCCAACTACGGTATTAAAAATAATCTATATGGCAAATGTTTTTGACAATGTGTTATATTTTTTTAAAACCCTCTTATCATAACCCTTTTTCGTGCCCGCGTACGTACCCGTGTGAGGGCAGTGGGCGCACGCCCATGTGGGCTTCCGCGCCGTGTACCCGCGCGGGGGCACATGGGCGCACGCCCATGCGGGCATGGACACCCGCGTGCATGCGCCAGCGGAGGTACCGTCGCCCGGCCCGATGTGTTGGTAAGCTAGCGCCGGTAATTTTCGATGCCTATCCGCTCCCGCCGATTATTTAATTATTATATTTTTTACCTTACTTCACGTTCTGACGCCAATGACCGGGCGTTGGAATTTTTCCGCCGGTGTGAAGCTAATTTGTTGTAGTGTGTCTTGTCTGATATAATTAAGTCTGCATGTATAGGTTATAACTCAGAGACTTAATTAATTAAAGAGGAAGAAGAGTGGAAGACTACGTACGGCCGGCTGCTTAATTTTATGGCATCAGAGCAAACACATCGTACAACTTATAATTATAATATTATATATAATTGAGGAGCACCAAAATTAAGAATCAGTATATAATATTAATGCATTCTGCGAAAAATGTTCACCTTGACGTACGTTTTTATCCACATATATTGATATATATTCTCGTCAATATAAATATAATTATGAGGAGCATAGCAATCCCGTTAAGTTAAGATTAATTAATCAATTATTCCATCATGCATCGATCCAATTACGCACACAGGCCTCTATATATATACCAGGCCATTTAATGGTTCAAACAACCAAACCAATCATATAACCCTAAATAATCAAATCAAAGTGTGATCGAGAGATGGCAGCAAAATCGCTCCTCCGTCAACTCACCCTCGTCTTAGTTTTCGCTCTCATTCATCTCAGTAATTACTTGGTGAGCTCCCACCGCTCTCTGGGACTGGGAGGTTGCCACCCCAGCGGATATCTCCCGGGCACGTCCGGCGACTGCAAGCGGGGTTACGATTCCGACTGCTGCCAGGACGGCAAGATGTACCCGCAGTACCGCTGCTCGCCGCCGGTCACCGGCAGCACTCGCGCGCAGATGACCGTCAACTGCTTCGCCGAGAACTGCGACGGCGGAGGCCCGTCGGAGTGCGACGACAGCTACCACAGCGACAATGAGATGGTGGTGGCGTTGTCCACCGGCTGGTACAGCGGCGGCAGCCGGTGCCACAAGAACATCCGGATCAACGCCAATGGCAAGTCTGTGGTGGCGAAGGTGGTGGACGAATGCGACTCGGTTAATGGATGTGACGATGAGCACGACTTCCAGCCGCCGTGCCCTAACAACGTTGTGGATGCTTCTCCGGCGGTGTGGCGGGCGTTGGGGATCGACGACGGGATCGGTGTCTACCACATCACTTGGTCTGAAGAGTGATTCATTAATTAATTAGCTAGATTGATCGATCGATGAACCAGGCCACTATATACATATATATATCTTATCTTATATATAATATCTATACGTACCCTGCATATAGTTTTATATGTATGTTAAAATTCCTACTATATATATATACCCCAGGGAAGATCTCGTTATATCTTCCTATTTAAGGGAGAATGTAAAAGACTGAGAATGAGAACAATATTGTAATATATGTGTTAATTAATTAATGTAATATATTTGTATTTCTCCCCTTCTTACAAAAAGTTTAGTCCTCTAAATTTAGTTACCTGATTTGATCCAATCCAAAGGGTAGGTTTGTGCTTGGATATCTATCATCTTTGTACTCATAATTAAGTACGTAGTTTCCCTTTTCCACTAAATTAACTTTGACAAAACCTGGTCTTGTCAATCCAGTATACGATTATTATTTTTTTGAAAAAAAGAATATTTGTGTTTATCATAAAAAGTGATAAGTACAAGTAGCAAAGGAGAAAGGGAGGGAGAGAATTATATACAGATAAGGAGAGTATCCCATACAAAAATAAGAAAGTAGAGACAGAGAGGGAAAAATACATTTCAAGAGAACACATCGAGATGATACAAGAGAGCGCTCTCTATAACAATTTCCAAGAAAGATTTGGAATCTAGTTGAAGCAGTGGTTGTTTATCATGACGGTCAGGTATATATTTTCGTCTACTCATGCTATAAGTTTCCCTAAGCTCTCGAGGCCGAAAAAGTAGTGAGAAGGGTGGAAGTTGACACCACTCAAGCATGACTTTTCACCCTTGTCTGGTATGATTACAAGTGCGAAAAAGATGCTCATGTGTTTCATCACCTCCAACACATGCATAAAGGAATAATGGCTAAATTTCAGGCGATTAGACGATCCTTGGTCGACAATCTTCTGATGGTGAGCCACTGAAGGATATATAGATAAAGATTCATTCTGGGCTGGCACAGTGCCAAATATATCTAACTAAAGGCTCTTTGTAGCATTTGTACATCAGCAGTTTGTAAAAAGAGCTAGTAGTGAATTGGCTATGCCGACTATTTCCAAGAGGTGTGATCCTCACCTCTAAGAAAAAGTATCGGTGCGAGGTCCTTTGCTAAACTTGCAAGCCTGTGAGGAGCAATGAAGTTTGGGGTTGTTTGGTTGACTGTAATTGGATTGCAGGCAATTGGATTTACAACATCTAAACCATTTGATTGTTTGATTGCTTGCAATTGATTCAATTGTAGAATTTAAGTTTTGCAGCCTGCAAATACAAGCTGCAAAACAGGCTGCAGGCCCAAAAGCCTGCAATCCTCACTTACAGCATGCAAGTAAGGATTTTCTTGGCATCCCGACTCTCCGAGACCACACGCGACACCGACTCTTCTTCCCTGAGCCCTCGACAACTCGACTCCTGGTCGATGCTCCCCTGCAACGGCTTCCCTCGAGCCCTCGCCTCTTGCTCGACTCACTACTAGAATAATGGGCATAAGCAACGGCTCTAGCCGTTGCCGAAAACCATCAGCAACGGTGTGCAACGGCTCCGCCCGTTGCAACAGAGCCGTGGCAGAAAAACGCGTTGTTGATAATTTAGCAACGGATCAGCAACGACCGCTCGGGCCGTTGCTAATAATACTATCAGCAACGGTTTTGCAACAGACCCGGTTCCATTGCTGATAACAATTATTAGTAACGACCCGCGTGTCCGTAGCAACGCCGTTAGTGAAAGACCGTTGCTAAGCCGTTGCTGTAGGTCTTCAGCAACGACTTTCGATACACTTTTAGTAACGGCTTTCCCACGGACGACCGTTGGAAAGCCGTTGCTGATTACTAGATACTGATACCGAAAAAACTTCAAAATTTCGAATTTTCATTAATACATTGATACATTATCTGATACATAACTCACATACCCATACAACCATACACACATCCATTCACACATCACAAATACACCCAGATATATATCAAAACAATTATACTTATATTTATAATTATCCATAATCGAATAAAAACTATTCAAATGCAAAATTTAAGTATCAATATCCAAACAAAATAAAACTGAAATATATATAGTATCAAAGTAACAAAGTTAATATAATAATAAAAAAAAATCTCACGATGACGATGGAGGATGGTCTGGATCATATGGCGGAGTCTGGAGTGCCAGGGTGTACACCGGTGTAGACTGACTCGAGGTTCATGGATCAGATGATGCTGCTCCGGGATGACCTAACAAGTTGCGTAGCATAACTTGCATATTCGTCATCATCTGACTCTGACGCGCAATCGTCTCCTCTAGTGTCCTTATCCTACTATTATGATCATCTCTAGACTTGGAGGTCGACGACCGCTCACCAGCATGCGGAGGGGTCGGTGCCCCAAGTGGCCCTATCACGGCTCGCGCATGACCACTATATGCAAAACCATACACGTGGCCGTGGTCCCAACCACCTGCAGCATCGACCCACGCTGCTGCGTCAAAGTCCTCGGGGGTGCCTCCGCGCCGTATCACCGTCTAATTGTAGGTTTCCTACTCGAGTTTACTTTTTTGTTTAATATTTTTCATAAAATTTTAAATATATAATGAATAATTTAAACAAATATATTTACCATAATAAAAGCAGCGCGGTTGTCGAGGTACTCCCCCGTCCCATGCACTCGACGGTGTGTCCGCTCAAACCCGCCATCGGGGAGGGTCGCTGGACAGTCCCGTCGTCCAACACCGTCGTCTACATTTACAAAACAAATACATTAATTAGTACACAGAGTAACAAATAAAATATAAAATTAAAATTAAGGTATACTTACCATACGATTCGTGTGCAAAGCAAATGCAACAGAGCCGCCAGTATGACGCGCTCCTCCCCCCGACATGCGGTTTTTAGCCGCAGTCCTAGAAACCTCCTGCCATCGATCCGTCGACCACATCGCCACGAGCTGGTCCCTAGGGGTGAGCAAACTTCACCGATTCACCAAGACCGAACCGAAACCGATTTAACCGAACCGAATTAACCGAATTAATTTCGGTTCGGTTTTCGGTTAAAGAAATTTTTGGGTTCGGTTTTCGGTTCGGTTCGGTAAATTAACTGACGGTTCGGTTAATTTACCGAATTAACCGAATATATATATATATATATATGTATATATATATATATATGTATATATGTATATATATATGTATATATGTATATGTATATATATATATATATATGTACATATATATATATGTATATATGTATATATACATATATACATATATATGTATATATATATAATAACAGATATATTAGATCTTGGCATTTGTCTTGGTGGTTAATTGTTAAGTTTAGCATTTCCGCCGGCTCGGGTTCAAATCCCATGTTGTGTAATAATATTTATTTAACATTCAATTTATATATAATAGGTGTTAGTTATATATAAATTGATAGTAATGTTTGCTAAGATGGTTAGAAGGGTAAATATTAAAATTTAAATCTTAGTTGGCCAAGTTTGAGTCCACATGCATGCTTTGAATTTTTTTTTTTTTTAATCTTTTCGGTTAACCGAACTGAAAATTTGGTTAACCCGAACCGAACCGATGCTCACCCCTAATGGTCCCATATATCAGACGTAATCCAATCGGGGCCGTCCCCCCGAGTCTCTGCGATGTTAGTGGTCCCAGCTCGGGCCATCGCTTGGGACCGGGCCTGCCCCAACTGCCCGTTGTACCTCGCCTGAGAAATAGCCTCCCAAGCAGCGTAAATGAAGGACCTGTGGTCCTCAGCCCATGTATAACGAGCCTGCAAAACAATAATATCAGTGCCAATATTAATCATCATGCATGTATATATTTTTTTTAATACGTGTCTCAAACTCGCGCCATAACATGTTGACGTGCTCACTGGGCACGTGAGACCACGTGGGCCATGCCCCGTGCATGTATAGTCGAATGATAGAAAAAATGCTCATTGGCACTTCTTCTTGCTCGAACCTGCATAACAAAAATAAAATTTAATATTATATTATGATATAATGAATTTGTAATGATTCATAATTCATGATATATTACCGCTCCCCAATCACGCTAATGAATCTACGTGACTCTGCGGCTAGTGGAGGCTACCACCTGTTCAGCCCGCGTGGCCACTTGCATATGGATGTACTAGCCTCAGCAGGAGGATCAACAACAGGAGAATCAGCAGCATTAGTAAGTGCTGAAGTCTCACCGATCGGACATATAATTAGATTATTATATATATAATAGAGATATATTTAATATAAGATATACTTTACAATTATTACTCATCATCTGAGTAATAGTCTTTGAATTCTTCCTCTTCTTCATCTCCAGCTTCCTCAATTTCATGATCGTCATCATTAGCATATTCAACTTCTAATTGAATTGACACCGTGTCTGCATCCTCAAGTATTGGAATAATACGATCTACAACAGGAGGATCATCTTCTTGATAGAAACCATCTGTCACATCAGGTATCAGCTCATATATTTCAGCTCGGTGATCTTTGCTGTAAGCTTGAATCCATGTAGGGAAATCACGATTCCGTAATCTCTCCAATTCTTGGTCGTTGTGAATAGAGTATTTTTACACCATCTCAATGTCAAATATTTCAATGAATTGTTCAATCTCTGGACAACTGAGTAATACATACAAGTGTGTCAAATGATACTTTTCCTTGCTTAAATGTCGAGATGGACAAGAACCAAAAGCACGACCAATGTGACAAAATATATTTAAACGTCCATTTGAATGTCGAACTCCCCCGTCGTCGTTACGTGAAAGACGATCAAATCTTGTCTGTACTATCGATTCAAAGTAAAATGAGCAGAACGTTGAAATTTGTTGGATGATATACGATTCAGATATTGATCCTTCAATAGCTGCGGTGTTCTTTACTTTTTTCTTCAGACGATTCATGTATCTTTCAAATAAGTATATCCACCGATATTGAACGGGGCCACCAACTCGTACCTCGTATGCCAAGTGTATCGGTAGATGCTCCATCGAGTCAAAAAATACAGGAGGGAAAAACTGCTCTAACTTGCATATGATTTCAACAATATTACTTTCAAGTGTTGACATATCTTCGACTCGAAGGACATTTGCACAAATGTTGCTAAAAAACATACTTAATTCAATCAACAGACCCCAAATATTATCAGGTAAAAAATCTCGAAATGCGATCGGAAGCAATCTCTGCATGAATATATGACAATCATGGCTCTTCATCCCTGATATTTTGCAATCATCGACGTTCACACATCGAGATAAGTTTGAAGCATATCCATCGGGTAATTTGAGTTCTTTTATCCATTGACAAACATCTTTGATCTGTTATTTATTTAACACATACGGGACCTTCGGTTTCAGATATCGTCCGTTGACCTCTTGTAACTCCAACTCTGGTCTCTTACAAAGTATTTTCATATCATGTCGGGCTTTGACATTATCTCTAGTTTTTTCGGAAACATCCATCAAAGTGTTGAAAATATTATCAAACATATTTTTTTTCAATGTGCATGACATCTAAATTATATCGAATCAGTAATGAACTCCAATAGGATAATTCCCAAAAGATACTTTTTGTCACCCAGTTATGCGTTTGACCAAAGCTTGGCACTCTTTCATTCCGACCAAATACTATCTCTGGAAGTGCTGAAACACGTGCTAACATTTGTTCACCAGACAACATCGGTGGTGGCCCATCTCTTTCGACTCTGCCCTTAGTAAATTTATTACGATTCCTTCGATACTGATGGTTAGCCGGTAGGAATCGACGATGACAATCAAAGAATGAGATTTTTCGTCCGTTCTAAAGACTGATTGATTTAGAGTGTTCTATAAAATACGGACAAGAGAGTCGACCGTGAGTGCTCCAACCAGACAACATGCCGTATGCCGGGAAATCATTGATTGTCCACAAGATCGCGGCCTTTAAATTGAAGTTTTGCTTGCGATGACAATCATAAGTGACAACTCTCTCAGTCCACAATGTTTTCAATTCATCTATCAAGGGTCTGAGAAACACGTCAATTTCTTTTCGCGGACCCTTAGGACTCGGAATAATCATCGAAAGATAAATAAATTCATCTTTCATACACTGTCAGCAGCACTGGCCAAACTGAATAAGGAGTTGCAGAATGTCCAAACGGATTAAAATCATCTGTGCATAATCCCAATATGATATTTCTAGTATCCCTAGCAAATGAAGGATAACATGTATCCAAATGTTTCCATGCTTCACCGTCGGATGGATGAGTCATTACTGTATCATCACGACTTCTTGCATGCCAACTCATGTAGGGGGTCGTCTTTTCCGACATGAATAATCTTTGAAGCCTCGGTGTTAGTGAAAAATACCGAAGCACCTTAAACGAGATATTTTTCTGTCGGACCGATTTCTTCTCCTTGTAACGAGGATGTTGACATACAGGGCATTTATCCAACTGCACATTTTTTTATAATATAAAATGCAGTTATTTTGGCACGCGTGTATTTTTTCGTACCCAAGCCCCAATTTTCTCATCAGCTTTTTAGTTTTATAAAAAGTTGGCTCAAACTTGTTATCAGTAGGCAGCATTTCATTAATCAATCATGCAATTCGATCATACGCAACCCCGCTGATATTATAATCGGCCTTGATGTTTAGGAGCTGTGTCATTGCTGAAAACCTAGTGCATTTAGGACAATTCTCATACAAAGGTTCATCGACAGCTTTCAACATCTCGTAAAATTCTACAGCTTCTTTATTCGATAATTCAATCTCTACCTCAGTTTGTACTTCTGTGATATTAACCGCTGTAGTATCTGGTTGGACTGATGTCTGAGTAATTGACCGATCAACATTATCATTCAGGTGGAATTGACCCCTAAGACTATCAAGTATCGTAGTTCTATATGGATTAGATTGACTAGATGAAGAAACACCAGCAGAGGAAGATTCACCCTATGTCTAAACGATAGGATTGCTCGACGTCCCGACTTCACGTGACTCCCCGTGACAAGTCCATAGAAAATATTTTGGTGCAAATCCTTTGCTATATAGATGCAGAGTGATAGTCTCTCGATCCAAAAATTGTCCATTCAAGCAAATGCAACACGGACATCGGATTTTATCACCGACACTAACGAATTTTCGATTCGAATAGGCGAAATCAGGAAGTACGTTAGGCCTAATCGAAACTCATTCGTTAAAGCTCCATGATCAAGACGTCGGTACATCCAACTTCGATCAGCCGACATGATTCTGTCAATCAATGATAATTTCTTAGGTTAATACCTTTAGGTGAGATTGTCCTATTTCATTCGGGATTTATGTTATTCATATTGCACTAAGTATTTCTTTTAACCGTTAACTTTATTCTAAATTTCGGCAGCATCTCTCTACAGTTCTCCGAATACGAATATCATCTGGGCGCGTATCGGAGAACAAGAGAGATGCTGCCAAAATTTAGAATAAGTTAACGATTAAAAATAAACGTAAGTGCAATACAAATAACTATATTTCCAAATTATCCAATCAGGGATAATTCAAGGATTGTACGTCGTATAAAAGATCATCTACTTCTTTTACACGAACATACAACCCCCGAACGGATCTAAGGTTTTGCTAAATCATATCCGACTCGACGATGCATACGTGAAACATATCAACTCTTAAGATGGATGATTATTTTCTAAATGTTTTGAGTCAGTTCGAGTCCATAGTGGACAATTCCGACACGAGTCCAAATTAGATGATTCCGGCGCTAGTCCGAAGTGGACTATTCCGGCGCAAGTCCGAAGTGGACGATTCCGGCGCGAGTCCACTAAGGACAACTCCGGACTAATTAACATTTTAACTATTTAATTAATATTAATATACAATATTTTAACTAATTTAAATAATGGGAAAATGGCTAAATTTGCCCTTGAAGTATTGAAAAAGGTACAAATTTGCCCATCAACTATATTTTTTACCAAAATTGCCATCGACGTTACATAATTGGATCATTTTTGCCCTTCTCGTTAACGGGAGTCCACGTCAGCAAACGGAATCCCACGTGGCAAGTGCAGCTCGGCCACATAAGATGTCACGATGGAAAATGACATGTGACAATTTATGTAGTGACAAGGGCATTTTTGGCCCAAAACATATTTAAAAGGGCAAATCTAAATCTTTTTCAATACTTTAGGGGCAAATTTGCACCATTTTCAATACTTCATGGGCAAATTTGCATATTTTTAAATAATTTAGAGGCAAATTTTGCCCGTTTCCCTTGAATAAAATATATATGATGCCCAAACAACGTGTTTTATGTTTATTGCATGATTTCTGCAAGTTTGGTTTCTATCTTAGAATTCGAACAAATACTTTAGTAAATTTTTTGAGAAATATAAATTTTAAAGATGAAACAAAAATAATATTCAAAAAGATATTTCTTAATTACTAAAATAAAAACTTGATTAAATTTAATTATTAGTAACTGGTCCGGCCCGACCCGAAAGTTCGGGGATAATCCCGTCCCAATTCAAAATCGGGACGAGACCGGGACAAAATTGCGATGATTCATATTCGGGACTAAGATTGGGATATATATTTGCGTCCCAACTCAAAATTGGGACGGGATCGAGACATACCAAATCTCGACCCATCCGACCTGAACTAACCCCTACTATGTTGGTTGGTTTCTTATTACAATGATAAGTGACTAAAGTTGTTCATATCTTTGAGTAAACACTTCAGTTACAATACAAAATATAATTGTCAAACTTATATTTTCTTGATTTTGGTAAAAATGATATCAACATCATTCTTATAGTGTTAATTAGAATCACATTAATGATAATAATATATAAAAGAAAAAATGATTAAATTTGCCCCTGAAGTATTGAAAAGGGTGCAAATTTGCCTCTAAAGTATTGAAAAAGATTCATATTTGTCATTTTAAATATGTTTTGGGCCAAAATTGCCCTTGTCACTACATAATTGTCACATGTCATTTTCCATCGGCATCTTATGTGGCCGAGCTGCACTTGCCACGTGGGATTCCATTTGCTGACGTGGACTTCCGTTAATGAGAAGGGAAAAAATGATCCAATTATGTAACGTCGAGGGCAATTTTGATAAAAAACATAGTTGAGGGGCAAATTTGCACATTTTTCAATACTTCAGGGGCAATTTTGGCCCTTTTTTAACCTACCATTATTAAATATTAATCTAACTAAATTAATCTAAAAATTAACCTAAACTCTAATAATTAATCTAAATTATAACAATTAATCTAAACCCTAAAAATTAATCTAAGAAATTAAACAATTAATTAAATAATTAATCTAAACAATTAATTAACAATTAAATAATTAAATAAAAATAAAAAAATGGCATTTCCGGCGCTGGAGTCCAGTGTCCGGACACTGTACGAGGTTCCGACGGCGGCCACCGGCCGAAGCCCTATTTTAAGGGTTTCGGTCGGATTATACCTAGGAATCAACGGGGAAGGCGGGGCGGCGAGAAATACCCGAAATCGGCGTTCGAGAACGGGAAGCGGCAGCTCGGCGGCGGCGACGGCGTCGGAAGAGGTGCGGCGGCAGCAGAGGAAGAGGAAGAAGGAGGAGGAAGGGGCGGGCGCGCAGCGTGCCCTATATAAATTTATCAGCAACGGCTCACTCGTCCGTTAGAAAGCCGTTGCTAAGGTAATTAATATCTGCAACGGCTCACAAGTCCGTTAGAACGCCGTTGCAGATGTAGCATATCTGCAACGGCTTGAGCGGTCGTTGCTGATAGCCGTTGCTGAAGACCCAATTTCTAGTAGTGACTTCTTCCCCCGAGCCCTCGACTTCTTCCCCGAGCCCTCGACTCCTCGACGCCCCCGACTTCTTCCCCCAGCCCTCGCATGACGCCCCCTGCACCGTGACTGGTATGTTACCAACTGCGACTCCTCGGCGCCCCCTGCTTCAATGTAAGTTGTCTTCCTTGCAGCAACATTTCTGCGGCAGTTGGGACAACCGACCGCCACCAAGCTTTTGCTGCCGCTTTCCGACCCTTCCTCCCAACCCTATTGGCTATCCGCCAACTTCGCTGCTGTGACTCTCCCCCGACTTCGCTGCCGACTCCCCCGACTCCAGCAGTCACCGCTGACTTCACTAGCTTGCTGTGAGCAACACTCGCCTCTGCGGTAAGATTTTAAACCTGACTTCAATATTTAAATTCAAGTGATTATTTAATTTAGCTCAAAAACTATGCCATTAGGAGCTTGAAGTAAGTGTTCTGGAACAATTTTTTCTTTGGCTCAAAAACTATGTCATTAGGAACATGAAGTAATTTAGCTCAAAAATTATGTCATTAGCTCAACCAATTATTTTTCCTTTCTGTTCACCATGGATAAAGAAACATTGAGATTCCAGAGAAGTGCTTGAAGTGATTGTTCTGGAACAATTTTGATTTCTTGCTGATTTGCAAGCTCTCATTGGGTTCATCTATGTAGCACATATTGCTTTAGGATTGGATGAAGTTCATTTCATCTATTCACCACATTGACTCCCTTGCATCACAAAAATTCATAATTTATACATATCAGTTTAGCTTGAAGTTCATATCAGTTTCCATTAAAATTCATAATTGCTTGGTGTCAGCACTAAAGTTTTCAGAAGCTCTATGTGATTTAGGATGCTTCGTATTTATGTGCAAAGCTTTAGCATCATTCCTAGGAAGTCTACCATCTCCCGTCTTTGATTTGGCTGACGAGAAAAGGAACTTCCCACAAGAATTCCTTCATCTAGCAGACCTTATATCTGATATCTGATATCTGACATAACTAGCTATCCCATTTGGAGCTAAGAAGCAGATTTAATCCTATTTTTACTTCAATCGATGACTCATTGTTCTGGAGCTATCTGGGATAAAAAACCTTTTAGCTTGAGGCATACTAGTAATTTTATTCATTCATACCTCTAAGTGCCATCTCAATGCAATCTGATGATAAATCAACCATCCTTTCTTTGATCCTTACAAGGACAGTGAAATCATAACTCAATTTTGTGGGTTTTGAATCTTTAGATTCTTCTTCTTTGCTGATTTTTGGAATTGATATTGTACTTTAGTCTAAAGTAAATATTGAGATTGTTAGACTGGAGAGCAAATGTTTATTTTAACAAATCAGTAAAGGGGCTCAAAGTATCAAGATAGATGATCTATGAGAATTGCTTACCTATCATCATGTACTGAAGTCTGGAACTCCCCACTCTTCATCATGAAAAGTAGCATAACAAGGATCTATTGAAACAGACAAATGAAAAAATTTATCATAGTAAGAGCATAATGAGTGACAAATGGAATTTGAAGCTAATTTTTTAAGTAAGTAGCTAGGGTGAAAGTTCTGAAGCCCCTAGTCGTTTTAAGAAGTAGCGGGGGAATTGCATATCTATCTTATGGTCATTGCTGTCCATAAAGTCCAACTTGGTTGTGAAGATATCGGTTTGCTGTAGCTGGGATATATAGCTGGCCGGGTATTATTTTTTAATTGATGTCTATTGGTTGATTGTTTCTGTGTTTATTGGATATATGATCTAATGGATTGTAGAAATTCATTATTCTTATTTTAGATTAGTCAAATTAATAGTAGGACTTCTTATATTTCTGTTAATATTGGAAGAGTTGATTTTTTCGCCGAGGAGAATTGCCAAAAAAAGCAAGATCTTTTTCATTGCATGGTATTAACTCATTATTTCATTCTCCGTTATGTTAATATCTATGCTTTGCTTCTAGATGAAAGTTGTTGCTGTAGGTCACCTGACACTTCTAGAGTGAGAAGCAAGATGCTTTGCGCTAGCTCAAATGACAGATTCAAGAGATAATTGGATGAGATCCAGGTTGAGTTGCAAGCAACTGATCCTACTGAGATGGGACTTGATGTCATCAGAGGCCGAGCCAATCGGAAATTGTTCTTTGGTTGGTTCTTAACAGGAGCATTTATAGTTTAATGAGATTGTGTATTTGCTAGATATTGTACTAGTTTGGTGTTTATAGTTGATTTCTTCATATTGTACTGGCTTGGTGTTCCATGATTTTTTTAAATATATATAATTCTTCATTTGCAGTTATAATCAAAGTTACCGAGTCGTCAAAACTTAATTATGATGGTATAACTCGTTTCTAATACTAATTTATTCATTTTTAATATTAATTTAGTTATCATTTTTTTAAGTTAATGCGAGTTACACTTTCTATTTGTGGCCAACCAAACGCCTGCAAATAGAAGTTACAGGTTGCAAGTGTAATTGAAACTTCTATTTCCGGGCAACCAAACGCCTGCAAATAGAAATTGCAATTCCACTTGTGGGCAACCAAACGGTAGGCTGCAAAAAAATTTCGCGGGCATTTGCTTTTGCATGCAAATGCTTTTTGCAGCATTTGCACTTGCGGGCAACCAAACGCCCCCTTTGTGAAGCCAAAGTTCCATCCCAAAATGTTGCCTTGGGTAGAATATTCTTTAGAGTCTGCAATAAGTGCATTAGGCGCCTCGACAAGTAATAAGAGATCTCAATATCTATCAGAAAATCGATGACCATTTAACCAAGGATCCATCCATAGACGAGTACGTACGTAGCTCCACTTGAACCGACGTGGAAGTTGAACGAAACTCTGAAGATATAAAGACAATGCATAATACCGCGTTCCAAATCGATGACATATATCTTGGCTTTTGACGTATCCAGTAAGCACGTCATCGTGGGATAAAGAGAGGTAATTAGATCCACCAAAATCAATCCAAGCTTGATCTCTAAAAACTTCCATAACCACACTCCCAACCTAGCTGTGTTATGGGCTGAAAGATTGAGAATGCCTAATCCACCATCTTTTTTTGTTGACCGTTATTATGTCCTAGCTTACATGACATTTACCTCGTGTATCCCTCTTGTCTAGACACGATAACTTTTTGCTCGACATGATAAAATCAGGCTCAACCCGATTCTTATACTATAAGAAATGTGTTGATACGATAGTTTTGATTTTGTATATTTTTTATACGATTGTGGATAATTATAATTATAAGTATAATTGTTTTGATGTATATCTGGGTGTATCTGTAATGTGTATGTGAATGTATGTGTATCTGAATGGATGTGTGTACGGGTGTGTGAGTTATGTATCAGGTTATAATTAAATGTATCAATGGAAATTTCTAATTTTGAAATTTCTCAATTACAGATTAACATCATCAACAATGGCTTTCCCATGGTCATCCGTGTCAAAGCCGTTGCTAAAAGTGTATCGTAATTCCTGGGCCGCAAACTCAAAGCCGTTGCTGATGATCGAACTACATCAACGGCTTAGCAACATCCTTTCAGCAAAGGGTTTGCAATGACATGTGAGCCATTGCTGATGGCAATATTCGCAACAATTGATGAGCCGTTGCAGGACCGTTGATGATAAAAATAGTAGCAACAACATCGCTTGATTGCTGAGCCATTGATGATAATATATGTACCAAAAACGGATATATATATAGCCCGCTGTGGAACTGTTGCTGATAGTATTATTAACAGTGGCGTGAGCGACCGTAGCGGATCCATTGCTAAGTTATTAGATATGCGATCTTCTACAATGGCTGCGTTGCAACGGGTGTGACCGTTGCTGATGGTCTTCAGCAACTGCATAGCAATGGATCCGACCGTTGGTGATGCTCATTATTCCAGTAGTGTTATCGTCTCCGGGACCTTATTAGGTCGTGTCGGGCGACGTAGGCCCAGCCCACCTCAATAAGAACTTTTATTCATTTCTGAAATATCAAGCTGTCAAGCTCGAATCGACCCGCTAGTCTGGTTCAGATAGCCCGATTCAAGCCTGATAGCATGATTCAGGCTCGATAGCACGATATTTCAGCCTCAATAGCCCGATAGCTTGATTCTGGAATTTTTATCATGCTTGATTCTGGGGTCCCGAGCTTGAACTTTTATCGGGTCAGGCCGATATCTCTGGCCCGGCATGAATTGTCCGGTCTACTCTCGTCCAAAAGAAGACTCTTCGTCTTTTATCAATTTGATGAATAACCCAAGCCGGAGCTTTAAAAATTGATATAATATATGGTGCTTGACTTGTAAGAGTGTTGTTTATTAGGGGTGAGCATGGATAGGTTAAATGGTTCATTAAGAATCTTTTAAACTGGTCTATTAACATCGGTTTTTTAAAATTATTAATCGTAATTCGGTTCATTAACTTCGGTTAATCGGTACTTCGATTTCATTTTTTGCGGTTTGATTAACCAATAATTTTTTTAACATATAAAAATAATAAAATTATACAAATTGTAAAATTCATTTCAAATGTTGAAAGTACTTTAACGTAAAAAATACAAAATAAACATAATAATCATAAATAAAAACTCAAAAGAAGGATAATATCCTCATAAATAATTACAAGATTGAATTGAATATATGTTCAACATAAAACTCAAATCTTTGTTCAGTAAAAATATGTATGCATATATATAATTGGTCAAATTTCGAAGGATAAAATATAATTTAAATATAGTTCAATGTATTACCTTATATAAGTTTTAGAGAGAAAAAGAAAAAAAGAAAAATTTTGAATCGTGTAAAAATTAAAATATTATATATATATATATATATGAATAGGGATGGCAATATTACCCGTTTAGGCGGGTACCCGCGGGTATTTACCCGTTTATGACAGGTATGGGGTTAGTTTCCTACCCGCGGGGATTTCGCGGATAATTTTTTTTACCTATTTATGTTTTGAAATCTTATGATGATGTTGTTATCAAAATGTTGTGATTTATCAAAATGAAATTGTTATCAAAATACTTGAAGAGTTGAAGTGTTATTAAAATATTATAAATTATATTTTTTTAAAGTGTCATGGGTACCCGCCAATACTCATGGGTATCCGTCCCCCCCCCCCCGCGGGTAATTAAATGGGTACCTAATTTTGATACCCGCGGGGAATAACCGGGTAGCGGGTACCTGTTTATTTCACGGGGTGGGTAGCGGGTAGGCACCCCCCGTACTCGCCCCGCCCCATTGACATCCCTATATATAAACTGATTAAGCGTAGACTAATGATTAATCAGTACTCAAACCAAAACCAAAATCGTCGGATCAGTTAACCAAAAAATTTGGTTCAGTTTCAGGTCGATTTTTCGATTAATTTTTGATTTTTTTTTCTCACCCCTACTGAGTGTGCGCCTTCCTGCTCTGGATAGGATAGACCCTCTCCAAGAAGCTAACACTACTAGAAACTTCGTCTTCAGCAACGGCTATCAGCGACGGCCGCTCAAGCCGTTGCTATTTGCAACGGCATTCTTACGGCCGCTCGAGCCGTTGCAGATATCTGTATCTGCAACGGCGTACTAACGGAAAACCGAGCCGTTGCTGATTATTTTAATTATCAGCAACGGCGTTCGGACGGAAAGGCGAGCCGTTGCTGATTTTTTTAATATTCAGCAACGGCTTGCTAACGGATAAGTGAGCCGTTGCTGATAATAACTTAGCAGCAACGACGTTCTAACGGGCGAGTGAGCCGTTGCTGATAAGTTTATATAGGGCACGCTCTCGCGCCCGACTCTTCTTCCTCCCGCTGCTCGCTGCTGCCGCTGCCGCTCCTGCCGACGCCACTCGCCGCCGCTGCCGCTGCTGCCGACGACGCCGACCGCTGCTGCCGACTTGTTCAGGTAAGTCTCTTCCCTGCTGCCGTCTCTTCCCTGCGGCCGGCGGAAATCACCCGACCGAAACCCTATTTCTAGGGTTTCGGCCGGCGGCGGTCGGCCGATGGCCGCCGCCGGACCTTCTGCAGTAGCCGGACAGTGTGTCCGGCCACTGTACGCCGGCGCCGGAGGGTGGACTCCGGCGCCGGAATTTATAATATATATATAGTTTATATTATTTTATAATTGTTAATTAATTATTTAATAATTGTTAATTAATTGTTTAGATTAATTGTTTAATTTGTTAGATTAATTATTAGGGTTTAGCTTAATTTCGGACGCGCGCCGGAATCGTCCACCTCGGACGCGCGCCGGTATCTCGATGTGTGAACGTCGATGATTGCAAAATATCAGGGATGAAGAGCCATGATTGTCATGTATTCATGCAGAGATTACTTCCGATCGCATTTCGAGATCTTCTTCCTGATAATATTTGGGGTCCGTTGACTGAATTAAGTATGTTTTTTAGAAGCATCTGTGCAAATGTCCTTCGAGTCGAAGATATGTCAACACTTGAAAATAATATTGTTGAAATCATATGCAAGCTGGAGCAGTTTTTCCCTCCTGCATTTTTTGACTCGATGGAGCATCTACCGATACACTTGGCATACGAGGCACGAGTTGGTGGCCCCGTTCAATATCGTTGGATGTACTTATTTGAAAGATACATGAATCGTCTGAAGAAAAAAGTAAAGAACACCGCAGCTGTTGAAGGATCAATATCTGAATCGTATATCATCCAAGAAATTTCAACATTCTGCTCATTTTACTTTGAATCGACAGTACAGACAAGATTTGATCGTCTTCCACGTAACGACGACGGGGGTGTTCGACATTCAGATGGACGTTTAAATATATTTTGTCACTCTGGTCGTGCTTTTGGTTCTCGTCCATCTCGACACTTAAGCGATGAAGAGTATCATTTGGCACACTTGTATGTATTACTCAATTGTCCAGAGATTGAACAATTCATTGAAATATTTGACATTGAGATGGTGCAAAAATACTCTATTCACAACGATCAAGAATTGGAGACATTACGGAATCGTGATTTCCCTTCTTGGATTCAGACTTACAGCAAAGATCACAGAGCTGAAATAGATGAAAAAATATTTGAGTTTGTTAGTGGACCGTCGCGACTTGTGTCGTGCTATAACGGATATTTTGTTAACGGGTATAAATTTCACACGGTTGAATATTCATTTGCAAAGAAGACGATGAATGCTGGGGTCTACGTGAAAGGGACAACCTATGTTGAATGTGATATGGATTTCTATGGACTAGTGGAAGAAGTGATAGAGTTGCACTACTTCGGCTTGAAATCAGTGATCCTATTTAGATGTCATTGGTTCGATACAACAGAAAGGGGCATGAAAGTTCATCCAAAATACAAACTTGTTGAGGTTAATTACAAATCGAAATTGGCAGCAAATGAGCCTTTTATATTGGCATCACAAGCCGAACAAGTATATTACGCGAAGTATCCGGCTCGAAATAAAGATAGAGCAGATTGGCGTGTAGTCTGTAAGACAAAAGGTAGAGGAAAAATTGATCCGATAGTAGGAGAAAATGATCCTCCTGGTTTCTATCAAGAAGATGATCTTCCTGCTGTGGATCGTATTATTCCAATACTCGAGGATGCAGACACAACGTCAATTCAATTAGAAGTTGAATATGCTGATGATGACGATCATGAAATTGAGGAAGCTGGAGATGAAGAAGATGAAGAAGAGGAAGAAGAGGAAGAAGAAGAAGAATTCGAAGACTATTATTCAGATGATGAAGAATAATTGTAAAGTATATATTTTATTAAATATATCTCTACTATTTATACAATAATCTGATTATATGTCTGTTCGACAGATATGTCTGGTCGTGGTTATCGACGCAGGAGAGTTTCGGAGTCTCCGATCGGTGAGACTCCAGCACTTACTCATGCTGCTGATCCTCCTGTTGCTGATCCTCATGAGGATGATACTGCCGAGGCTAGTACATCCAGACGTAGGCGGCCACGCGGGCCGAACAGGTGGCAGCCTCCACCAGCCACAGAGTCACGTAGATTGATTAGCGTGATTGGGGAGCGGTACGTAATATATCATGAATTATGAATCATTACAAATTCATTATATCATAATATAATATTAAAATTTATTTTTGTTGTGCAGGTTCGAGCAAGAAGAAGTGCCGTGGAGCATTTCTTCTACTATTCGACGATACATGCACGGGGCATGGCCTACGTGGTCTCACGTGCCTAGCGAGCACGTCAACATGTTATGGCGCGAGTTTGAGGCACGTATTATTATTTTTTTTACATGCATGATGATATATTAATATTGGTACTGATATTATTATTTTGCAGGCTCGCTATACATGGGCCGAGGACCAGAGGCCCTTCATTTACGCTGCCTGGGAGGCTATTTCCCGGGCAAGGTACAACGGGCAGCTGGGGCAGGCTCGGTCCCAGGCGATGGCCCGAGCTAGGACCACTAACATCGCGGAGACTCGGGGATACGGCCCCGGTTGGATTACTCCGGATATATGGGACCAGCTCGTGGGGATATGGTCGACGGATCGATGGCAGGAGGTTTCCCGGAATGCGGCTAGAAATCGCATGTCGGGGGGAGCAGCGCGTCCCACCGGCGGCTCTGTTGCATTTGCAGTGCACGCAAACCGTATGGTAAGTATATCTTTTAATTATATATTTTATTTGTTATTATGTGTACTAATTAATGTATTTGTTTTGTAAATGTAGACGACGGTGTCGGATGACGGGAGTGTCCAGCGACCCTCCCCAATGGCGGTGTTTGAGCGGACTCACCGTCGAGCACATGGGACTGGGGAGTACATCCACAACCGCGCTGCATACATTATGGTAATTATATATTTGTTTAAATTATTCATTATATATTTATAATTTAAGTTTTATGATAAATATTAAACAAAAAATCAAACTCGAGTAGGAGACCTACAGCCAGACGGTGGTGCAGCGTGGGGGTACCCCCGAGGACTTTGACGCAGCATCGTGGGTCGAGGCCGCAGGTGGCTGGGACCATGGCCGCGTATATGGCTTCGCAGATAGTGGTCATGCGCGAGCCGTACTAGGGCCACTTGGGGCACCGACCCCTCCGGTCGCTGGTGAGCGGCCGTCCACCTCCAGATCCAGTTATGATCATAGTAATAGGATAAGGACACTAGAGGAGACGGTCGCGCGTTAGACTGAGTTGATGGAGCGCCAGAGTCAGACGATGGCGAATATAGAAGCTATTCTACGCAACTTGTCGGGTCATCCCGAAGCAGGCATCTCTTCGGCATCATCTAATCCATCATCCTCGAGTCAGTCCACGCCGGTGTACACTCAAGCACTCCAGACCCCGCCATATGATCCAGGCCATCCTCCATCGTCATCGTGAGATTTTGTTTATATTGACTTTGTTACTGAGATATTGAACTTGTTTAATTTATATTGACTATGTTACTGAGATGTTGTTACTTCAATTTTGCATTTGAATTGTGTTTATACTATCGTGGATAATTATGAATATAAATATAATTGTTTTGATGTATATCTTGGTGTGTTTGTGATGTGTGAATGAATGTGTATGAGATGTTTGTGATGTGTGAATGAATGTGTGTATGAGGGTAAGGGTGTGTGAGTTATGTATCAGATAAATGTATCAATGTATCAATGGAAATTTGAAATTTTCAAATTTTCTGGTTGCAGGTATATGTCATCAGCAATGGCTTTCCCACGGGCGTCCGTGGGAAAGCCGTTGCTAAAAGTGTATCGAAAGCCGTTGCTGATGACCTACAGCAACGGCTTAGCGACGGAGTTTTACTAACGGTCTTGCTACGGACTCAGCGGCCGTTGCTATTAATGTTATCAGCAACGGCTCCGGGTCTGTGGCAAAACCGTTGTTGATAATATTTTTAGCGACGACCCGAGCGGCCGTTGCTGAGCCGTTGCTAAGTCATCAGCAACGCGACTTTCTGTCACGGCGCTATTGCAACGGCTCAGCCGTTGCTGATTCTCTTCAGCAACGGCGTAGCAACGGCATTAGCCGTTGCTGATGACCATTTTTCTAGTAGTGTAATTTCTTGTCAAACTTGATAATTATCTTGGTCGAGTCTTCTTTGTGCAGGTGACTGAGTCTTAGAGGCCGAGATATTCCATGGGAAAATTGCTGACTGAACATATATCCCAAATTAGAGGCCAGAGAAGAGGTTAGGGACTCATCACCCGAAATGTGAAGAAGCTTGATCTTGAAGACATTATTCTTTAGACCAAAGCTCAGCTCAAAATAGTTAGGTAGAAGCCTTGGAGAATATGACCACATCATCTACAAAAGAAATATGTCTGATTCCATCGGGCAAAATATCAGTTAAAGCCCCCTCAGGAGGCCCTAACGAAATGCTCGAGAGAAAAGATGGGAAATCAAATCCATAACCAAATTAAAGATCGATGAGAGGGGACAAAGGGTTACCTTGCCGTAGCCCTCTAATTTTGTGAGCGAACGGAAGGCCGACGGAACCATTAATGAGGATTGATGAAATCGAGGACTTAAGGAGGCACTGGACCCGACCGATCCATCTCGGTGTGAAATCTCTGCCTTCAACAAGTCGGTGATGAATCCCCAGTCCATCGAGTCGAAGGATTTTTCAAAATCCACTTTAATTTGATAAGGCATACATTGTCCTTTCTTTGTTTGCAACGTAGGCGGTCTCATTCATGTACCGTCATGTAACAATCAAGACTACTTCTTCCGGTTAAAGAATCCCCTTGGCCGGTGCAGTCCGCGAGTGTAGGCATGAGAGGTGCAAGTCTAACGACTAGTAGCTTAGAGAAGACTTTAACCGTACAATTCACCCATTCATCTTTGGAAATTAGAGTTATAAAAGTCTTGTTGATTTAATTGCTGCATATTCGAGGGGTTAATTTCGCTGCAAATTAATCATACCGTATCTCATTCCAAAATATTTTGAAGAATTCCATTGGGGTACCGTCTAGGCCGAGAGATTTGTGGTTTTTCATTTCTCCGATGACTCTCTATGAACTTCCTCTAGTATACGATTAAGTGAGTAATTATATATTTCGAAATATTTTTACCCAGAACAAGCAGTCTTCATTTAACTGGAATAAGATTCTATCATACTTTACTTACAATTAATTATTAAAATGGTTATTAGATATGATTTGAAGATTTTACTTTGTATCATATGCAAAAATTTATGATTAGTTGATCATATATATACTTAATTATAAGATCCAACTCTTGAGTAGCATAATTATAAACACTCGCATCCAAGTGTCAGAAAATAGAAATCATATATATGGATCCAAATTTCATAATAAATCAGATTTTAAAAATTAATCATAAGGATTGCAAATTAACATTGCATGCTATATATACATCTTATTCCTTCATATATAAGTCAACAACTAACACAACTTTTAACCATACATCTCTGCTACATTAAAACAAGCAGAGATCCAAGAAAGTAATTAACATGATTACAGCCATTATAATTAATTAAACGATCGATATATATGCTTGTCTTAATTGCACAACACATATATAAATTACCTCTCTCAATACCATCATGCAAGCAGCAGATTCTAGATGATTATTGAACACGTGTCATGATCATGGGTCTCGCGGGGCTCATCAGCAGGTATCCGGCAGCTGCGTGAGTACTCTTGCTGAAGTTGCACCGGGGCGTCGACTGCAGCTCCGCCGCATCCTGCTCCACCTGCAGCAGCACATTCTGGAAGAGCTCGACGTCGCAAGGGAGCTCCAGCGGCCCTGCCGCCGGGAACCCGAACTCCATCTCGGCCTCGTCGAGTAGCATCCTGAAGAGTGGGTGGTTCAGGCACTCGGTACGGACCATGAACCGCTCCCTCGCCGCGCCGACGTACACCGAGAAGCAACCCTCCGGCGCCATCTGCCGCTTGCGGTGGCTCCCCAGCGACCGGCACCGCTCCAGCGTCTTCAGTATCAGGCCCTTTGGCCTCTTTTCTTTGGCGCTCTCAACCCTCCTCATTTTTTATATTTGTAAAAAAGGACTTTGGTTTAGTTTTGCCAAAAACGAAATATATATCTAAACTCAAAGTTTAATTCTTCATCATGAACATAAAAAAGAAGAAGAAGAAATTAAGAAGCAACAGCGTTAGATCTTGTTAACCTCTATCATAAACTTGGTGAAACATAACCCTTGCTCTCGGAACCTTAGTGTTGCTCATGATATGAAGAAGAAAGATTAGTCATTCGCTTCTACTGATCCAGAGAATAATTAAAGAAGCAATTGAGCAGGGAGAGAAGAGGGAGGCTTTGATGCTCAAGCTGGGAGATCTACCAAAATGAAAGCAATTAATGCTGAAGAAGGCATAACACACCATGATATATATAAAAAGAGGATGGTATAAAATTAATATAATTAATTTCTACAAATTACTGATGTCATGCTTTGCCAAACTCCACAAGCAATTTCTTTGATTAATTTAATATAATCTCACATCTACATATGTATGAGGTAGATACTGTGTCCCACCTAGCTAGCTAATCTAACATCAGCCCTACATAGCTATGAATTGTTATTGGCAGTTGCATGCATGCGTGATGATGCATGCCATTTGAAGACGCTGTCATAGTTTTATATTCTTGACGTACGACCAGTTCTCTGATTTCATCGCTTAATTTTGGGTGGTTGATTAATTACAGCTTGCAGTGGATTTGATTAACATATACAGAATTAACAAAGATGTAACCATTTGATTGACCTTTTCAAGCAACGATCGAGAACGAGTGGGATTTAATATTCAACCAGTGGTAGAATATTTAAAGATGATCTTGCTATGGATGATGATCATGATGCAGGGTTATCGATCTTAAATATATATGATTATGTACAATATTAATATATTATGCATATCCCAAATCTAGCCCAATTTGACGCGTATCCATCACGTTGTCATGCTGATTGAGATTTGAGTTTTAATTAGCAAGGAGCGACCAAGTCTAGTTTTTTTTGACCCGCTGCATGAGCTCCAGTCTGCATCACTTATATAAACACATTTCAATTTAACTTTAATTTGAATGGCCATATATATACATACGCAATTTGTAGTGTGAGACTTCATTATGAATTAATCAAAACTCACAAAATATATTACATATATATATATCAATCGATCAATAGTTAATTTGAGCTTTAGCTTGCACAAACTTTGACTCTCATCCAATTTTAAGATCATGAACTCAAGATGGAAAAAATTACTATGGAGCCCACCTATGAGTGAATTTGATCGACATTGTTAAGAATGAACCTAGTATCATTAAGACCGAATCTAGAGTGAAAGTGTTAAGTTGACTCTTTTGTAACAGAGATTCACTCTTACTTTAGGTTCAATTCTAATTATACTAGTTATGTTCAATTTTAGTAAAACTAGATTAACTCCTATGAAGTTTAGCTACATAAAGTTGCACTCTCTCAAACTTGAGCTTATTTTTATTGCAATTTTTTTTTTAATTCAACACGTTTAATTTTTTTTTCAATATCGAGCACGTCTCATGATCTTGGATTGATCATTTTACTTATATAGCTAACTAACAAGTGCGAGCTCAACTTGTTTTAGCTCGATTATGATTTTATGTTGCTAGCTAGAGTCTCAAGCTTAAGTTCCAAACCACCTTGTAATTAAGAAATACAATCAAGATTTAAATGAAAAATCAACAAAACTATAAACTAATTATCTATTTGAATAATTAATTAATTTCAATCAACTCGATCGTGATTATTAAAATTCCATACAATCATTACAATGCAATATAGCTTTGAAGTGAGATCAACTCAATTTTACTACTCAATTAATAAAGATCGAAGGGAAAAAATGCAACTAACTTAATTATATATTTGATCGGGCATATATATATTTGATTCTTCCATTATAATTAAGACATTGGTTGCCCTTTCAATAAAATATCATATTTTTGTTGTGTAGTATCTAAGATAAGATAGATAGTGGGTGGTCAATGTAAAGCAAGAGTGGTTGGAAGGTCGGCGGCTTAGGGGAAGGATGTCAACGTCTATAACGTAACGGATCGGCCCGGAGACAAAAATTATTGTGAAAAAACTAATAAAAAAAATTAAATGATATGGATATTAATCTTTATATATAATAAATACTAGAATAGATTACAATTAGAAAAAAAGAAAAAGACGGGCAAAGCGACACGGAAATGCATGGCTGTCTTGACTTCATTTATTTATTTTAGTCAACGGTATATAATTAGACGAAGCTGCACACCTGTTCACTGCAAATTAATATCCTTACGTACGTAGTTGAGCTCAAGCCGTCCGCATAAATAGATAGTATTGATTAATATTATAGTAATTACAATGTCTTTCCTTTAATTAAGGCTAGTATATATAATTAATTGTCAGGGATTGATTAATATTATTGAAGCGTGCAATAGGATACCTTCCAATGGCCAGAAATCATAGTTCGGCCGCTGCCAGATCTGCGATGGTGGAATCGCGCGCAGAATCACCCAGAGAACAACTCGTCATTAAACATCGTCAAGTTCGAAGACAATAATATCCATATATATATGCTCCCAAGCAACGATCGGCAATCCTGGTATGAATCTGATTTCTGTCCAACTTACAGTTCACGAAAATTATCAGCCCTAGAAGGAGTCTATATATGATGATTTCTTTGTCGGCAAAGAATAAATTAGGCTTTGTCGACGGGTCAATAAAAGTTCCCGATGAAACACCCGGGTACAGATTGTGGAAGCGGTGCAATGATATGGTTCACTCATGGATCTTGCAATCCATTACGCTAAATCTAAGCACCAGCATAATCTATGCCAAAACGGCAGTAAAAGTGTGGAAGGATTTAGGAAAAAAGGTTCGGGAGAAGTAATGAACTTAGAATATTTGAAATCTAGATGTTGACTAGTTTTACAAAGCAGGGAATGATGTCCATTGTTGATTATTTCACAAAATTGAAAGTAGTGTGGGGTGAATTGGATGGCATAGATGCTGGTGCATACACTACTAAAAACTGTCATATGTGACGGCTGATGCGGTCGCAGAGCCGTTGCAGAAGAGCAATTGCGACGACACAAGCAGTCGCAAAGTTTCCGTCGCGGATAGGCTCGTCGTAGATTTTACACGCCGCCACGTCATCGTCGCCAAAGATGCATATATTGCGACCGCCGACCAGCATCGCAAAAGCCATCGCACAGTGTTTTGCAACCGATATGGCGACCGTACGTGGCCGTCGCACAGTTTTTTGCGACCGCTTCATGCGACCATGTAGATGAGCATATGCGACGACGTCAACGGTCACAAAACCGTCGAATATATATATATATATATATATATATATATATATATATATATATATATATATTTAAAAATTCATGTTCCAATATTAAATTAAAATACAGACAAAAGACAACAAAGTATAATATATAGATATCAAAATATTATTTACATCGTATCAAAACAATAATGTTTGCATCATATCAAAATAAAATATCAAAAAAGTACATCAACGATCAAGCGCATCAGGCGGCGAAAAGAGGAGCTGCGTGGGGATTACATCAGTCGGCGTCGATGATGATGATGGATCTGATGCTGATGTCGTCACGCCGAATGATGGGGGAGGAGAAGGAGTCAGAGCACCAGGTATATATGATAGAAGATATATATGTCATTACTGGGTCATCTGCGCCATATGCTAAGTCATGTGCATCACAGTATCTCTCATAGCGGCCATGTCGGCACTGAGGCGTACCTGAGCAGTCTCGACGGCTGCTAATCGGTCTTGATCCGCACGTGATGTTGATGGACCAATGACGGAGGAGGTGAAAACAGACTGCCCTGCACCATGTGGCTGCAACAATGCCCGTGTGTGGGCCATTGTGCCAATGCCATATACACAGTCGTGGCCGACGCTTGCCACCTGCATCCATGCGTCAGCATCAAGCTGATGTTGTGCAAGATCACCTCTCCGCTGGGTCACCAACTCACTATATGTGGTCTTTAAATAAAAGTAAATTAAATTAATTAAATTAATTATACATAATAGAACTAGATAATTTTTTTAAAATATTAACTTACCAGTACCGTCTCCGGCCTCCTGCTGATGAACTCACCCCGGCGATGACCACGCTGGTATCTGTGTCTCCTCGAAGACCCTCAGAGGATCAACAGGGATGAGCGTCCCCTGCTTGTCTCGCGTCCCCTACAATAAAATAAATATAATTAGTTTTTCTATAATAATAAATAAATAATAAAAACAATTATTAAATTACTTACCAGTCGACGCTCGTGGTTGATAAATGGGATGGACCCACCGGTATGTCGGGCGACGGATCCCTCGACCAGCGTCATCCGATTCTAGTGCGCCGTCCGGGAGGCACCTTGCCATCCCTCTGATGCCCAAATATAACATAGCCGATCTCATACGTCGACCTGCATCTAGATTGGCCCGTGTCCCTTGAGCGCATCCATAGGTGTATCTCTGTTACTGCCTATACTCGCGCGCGCCTCATCTCGCGCCCGATGGAGGATATTCTTGAAAAGCTTCTTATTGTAAGCTTCACAAGCATCCTTCACCTGAGCCTCCATGGCGGGATCCCATGTATGTCGGGCCTACAAAAAGAAAATATTAATACTACTTCACGAAAAGTAGATATTGAACATCAAACTTCATATTTGTATTCAAAAAATCATATCCAATATAGTATAATGCTCAACATAAAGCAGGATAACTACTTCAATAGCTTAATAATTGCATAGCTCCACAAACATCTTAAATTGTTTCAACAAAGTCTAAATGTTTGATGAAACTCTAAGTTCACTGTCCCAACGTATAAAGAGCATCAATTGAGCATATGCCCAATTTAATATATTTGAGATTTCTAAAAATATGTGGAATAAAGAAACTACTTGAGTTAAGAAACTGCAAATCTTACCATGTTTGTAACTAATTGAAGCTTAAATTGTACTAATCTTATGCCAACCAGTCAGTTTATTAATGTATGGAAGCACATTGAAAGTATCTTGATACACTCATCAGTAGATGCTGTAAATGCACACATTAATTGAAGCTTAAATTGTTATATTTATGTATGAAGGTAAAATGCACACGAGCATTAAGTAGATGCTGTAAGCAAACATTACATGCACTTCATAGAGAATAACTATTTGAATGGTCTAAACTTATAAGTCATCTACCAATGTGCATTTATATATCACATAAAGCATTAAAATTCAAGCATGAGTATTTGGCTATGTTTAGCTCATATTATTTGAATGGAGAAAATTCATAGTACAACTTCACAAAAAGGAACAAAAATGATGCCTATTGACAAGGCAAGAGGCGTATCTTTCCAGGTCATTGATGGAAACAAAAAATTCTTTATTGTAGAGTTTCCATATTAAAATATCTGACCTGATAATTAATTGAGGTGAGGAGCGAGTTAAACCTCAAGTGAAGCAAAAACAAAAGTAAGAAGTGTGAAAGAACATAATCATAAGGTTTGACAAACACTAATTAAGAAGATACATGTTCTTCCTTTTAGAAGACTATAAGAAATAAAGTATACCAACAAAATATGCTATTGCAATAGAGGTACTAATCCAATTCTTTTTTCTATTACTGTATGATATAGAGATTTTAAGGTGTAAGGTTGGGGATTTTCCCAAAGCCTAAATCAATCAGTTAGTGCCCATGCGCATGTCAAGAAATTTGAATGAGTACACACTAATTATTTGCTTCCCTTCATTTCCCCAGTTGAAACAGAAGAATCAGCTAGAACAATTAATAATCAAGATATACATCAATCCCAATTCCTCATGCACAATTGTCTTCCAAGAACATGCAAATTGATAACCAGAAAACAAGGATTGTAATTGCTATACTAAATTACAAATGCTTTTATATACTCTGAATTGCAATACTAAATTACAAATTCTGATACATCATTAAACTCTAAAATTACAAATTCTGCTAAAATTTGTTCCATTAGGAAACTCAAGAGTACACTCTGCTAAAATTTCAAAAACAAAAAAAATTGGAACCCAAGAGTACACTTCTTCTACTTGATTTTTCATGCATCAACTTAAAAAGTCTAGAAGATTACTTGAAACAAAACAAGAATTGGCTGGAAGAAAGTTGGATCATTCCAATGCACTACAATAAAGTCCGGAGGAAAATTGAACCATTCCAGTACACTATATAGCATATAATTTCAGTATAGTATCATTCCAAAAGCCGATACAATATTAATGAACACTAATAAATACTTTAGTAATAAACTTCACCAATAAACTTCAAATGGACTATCATTTCAGAAAACTTCAATTAGACTATAATAACATTTAAGTCCACCTATTAATTAGTTACAGTATCTAAAATTAATAAACTACGTACCTCGAACTCGGACCATAATGAATCTTGATTATGCTGTGGCACGTGGGTCCATGAACGCCACGGCTCCCGAAAGAACCTCTTGATAATAGAGGTGATGTTGCGAGCAACATCGTCCTCCTCAAATCTACAACTCAAGTATAACAACATAAATAGTAATTAATTAATTAACAATTCTAATAAATAATCTTTAATACTTACTTTAGACCGTGCAGCGATATCCGTTGGCGTTGCTCAGTTGATGAAGGTGCATGAGCCCCCCCGATTAGGCCCACGAGGCTTACGACGACCTCGAGCCTCCGGGGCCAATGGTGGTGGCGGCACTGCTGTGGACGTCGAAGGTCCCGATGCCACATATGGTGGTGGTGGTGGTGGTGGAACTGCGGCGGACGTCGAAGGTCCTGGTGCCACGGCTGGTGGTGATGGTGGTGCTTCCATGCTAATTGTCAAGTTATAGATGCAATGGTACTGAAATTGACATTAATTGACAAGGTGTGTAATACTTATGGTAATTCCATGCAATTTTAGAGTTTAATGATGTATCATTATTCAGCAAAAAGAAAAAGAATGCTGGGAAAAAGGTAAACAAAATGGCAAGGTCCTCCAATAATGCTGCCTCATTATCATCAATATTTAAACTTGACATTTTTTACAAACTGGGAGATGTACTTTCGCAGCAATTGATGTTAAACATCCAAGTTATCTCATTTAATGGGTCTTACTCCTAAACCAATCTGAATAAAAACCAATAGTATACAGTATACTAAATAGTAATTATTTTAACAATGATACTCACTCATTAAGGGGGAGGATTTTGCAACTAGAAGTGAAGCTGAGAAGATGAAGATCATCACGTACATGGCTATCAAAAACATAACATGAAAACTTGCAATCCAAAAAGTAGTGCAATGCTAGATGGTACTTCCATGCACTTCAAATTTATTTAAATGGACTATCACAAAGGAGCAAAAAGAATGCTGGAAAGAAGAAGGTCCATGTTTTCGGGTAACGTTAAATTTTCTAACAGAGATTTCAACTAATTTTCTTACAGAGGGCATATCCCACTAATTTATTAAGGTAAGGCTGAAAGACATTTACATATCACATGAGTGTATTCAACTACATTTCCTTTTCCCCAATGATTTATAGACAGCTGAAAAAACATGGATATTGAATTTGAAGGAACAAGGTTAAGTGATTCAGAAGATGAATTTTGGTTATCAATACAGACCAGATTCCAATCAATCACGGGATTATATAGCTTGGCACCCAATTGCTTCCAATCAAATCCGCAAACAACATAACACATAGACAAGGTATTGAAAAGATGTCAAAACCACACCAGTTAGCCCTCAACAAAAAGAAAAAGGCCGCATCAAACTAATAAAACGTTGCTCAAAAATGAAATCCCTTATTTAATTCCGCAGGTGCTTGGACGTACAAAAAGCGCAGGGAATCCAATAGCTGAAGGGCCCTAGAGATGCCTAGTTCAAGGAATCAGGAATTCGAGAGGGATAAAGAAAAAAATAACATCTTTTAATTGATTTCCATTCAAAGATCAAGAATCTGAATCTGAGTAATTTAATGAAAAATAAGTATTTCCTTCGAAACATATCATTTGATATATAATTCCTTGTTCTCGTGCAGAAAAAATGAACACAGGAAAAAATGAGGAAAAATGTGACCCATTCATTGCTTTATTTTCATTAGAAAACTCCTGCATGCCTTCACTTCCTATTGATCACAAACATTCACTTCCTATTTGCTGCCTCCACTTCCACGAATCATCATCATCATGATTCGTGGAAGGGAGGGGCCGGCGGCCCTCCCAGTTGCCGCGGATTCGCGGCAGGAAGAAGGGAGGGTCGGCCGACCCTCCTATTTCTCCGTCGCTGACCAAAACCCTAGCCGACGGTGGCTAGGGTTTTGAGAGAGAGAGAGAGAGAGAGAGAGGAATACCAGCGACGGTCGGCGATCGGAAATCGGGTAGGCGTGAGAGCGAGAGTCGCGAGCGGGGAAGAGAAATCGCAGAGAGTCGCGCGTGAGAGTGAGAGAGCGTGCGGGGAAGAGAAAAGGATAGGCGCGGGTGTTAAATTAATGTTACTTCCGACGGTTTTGCGACCGCTACAGGCGGTCGCAATACAATAGCTATGCCGTAGCGGTGTTGGTAATTTCGCAACGGCAAGCTCCGCGATCGTAATGCCGTCGCCGTAATGGCCCCCTTGCGACCCGTTACCAGCTGTCGCAGAACTGTCACATATGCGACCGCCAATTCAGCCGTCGCAGATAGTCGGATTTCTAGTAGTGATATTGTAACTGTGAGATAGGAAGAACAACATGGAAAAAGGTCGTCTAAGATAATTTCTGATGGAGTTAAAATGATTCATTTGTGAACATTAGAGGGCAAATTTTATTAATGAAACCCCTTCCGGGCATTAATCAAGTTTACTGGCTGCTTGAACAAGAAGAGTCTCAACGTCAGGTGAGTGCCAACATGAATTCGGGAGGTGATAGCATAGTCTTAAACATTATACATCAAAATTCTGGGAGTAGTAGCAGAATCAATAAAAACAAAGGTCAGGGTCATTTTAGAAAATTTTGTGATAATTGCTAGAAGCCAGGACACACTCGTGAAGTGTGTTTCAAGTTGCATGGGTACCCACCTGGGCACAGTTTATAAAGGGGAAGCAAATTAAGGACATATGAGCATGCTAGAATTGAAAAGCAAGCTTGCAGTGTGCAAAACTTGAGGCATGATGATAGTGAGGGTACGTGAAAGCTCAGGAGCAGGAGCTCAACTCATGCAAGAAGGTGCACTAAAAGGGTTCACTAAGGAACATATAATTCTTTGCTAAGCCTGCTGAATCATAAATGTACTGCCCAGCACCAAATGACTATGGCATGTATTTCTTTTTGTTCAGCTGCATGTTCAATATGTTAAAGTATCATATTAGTTAAAAATATGATCAAGATGATCTTTAAATAATTTGGGCAGTCCTCTCCTTATGAGCTAGCTTTTTGGGTGAGTTGGCTCACTAATTTCTTAACATTGTATCAAAGTCTATCCTGTGGTTGATATTGTGCCACCCGCAGATGTCCAATCCCGCAAACTCTACGCTCCAGATGTTCAATCCTGGGTGTGATGAGGGTGTGTTAAAGTCCCACATTGGTTAAAAATATGATCAAAATGGTCTTTAAATAATTTGGGCAGTCCTCTTCTCATGAGGTAGCTTTTAGGGTGAGTTAGATCCACTAATTTCTTAACACAATATCTAATTACTGAATTATGGACAGTGGTGCAACTGTGCACATTGCTTCTAGCTAGTAATATAACCCTTGAAGACATCTCCAAACTCACCTTGAACAATAAAGTTTCATTACCAAACAGATGATCTGCCCTAGTATCGATCACATGTAGGTACTGCTTACATAAACAAGAACCTAAAGCTTGCTAACACTTTATTTGTACCAATCAATCTCATGTCGGACAAGAACTCAATTGTTCCATGACATTTCCCCCTCAAATTTTGTCATCCATGACCTTGCTACGAGGAAGGTTCTACAGAGTGGTAAAGAGAGAGATGGATTGTACTTGACACTTGGAGCATCTACATACATCAACAATAAGGAAAATACAACCCAAGCTTTGGCAACTTTTTAGACACATCGGCTCTTTGGCATTTTCGTTTAGGATACATGTCTTTTGCTAGAATGAAATTGTTATGAGGAGTCTTTCCTGAGTTAAATAAAGCTTCGGTTTTTTATGTAATGTTTGTCCAATTGCAAAATAGTGTGTACTTCCCTTTCCTGAAAGCATAAATAAAAGTCTTGATTTCTTTGAAATCTTGCATTGTGATGTATGGGGACCCCATAGAGTCTCAACACATGATGGTTGTTTTTATTTCCTGACTTTGGTGGATGATTTCACTAGAGCTTGTTGGACTTACTTATTCACCTACAAAAGTCAATTAAGTATCAAACATTCTTATCAACTTTATTAAGCCGATACAAACTCAATTCTCAAATACCATTAAAACATTGAGAACCGACTTGGGAGTGAGTTCTTTAACTCCACCTTATGTGCCTATCTTTTTAGTCAGGGTATCTCCCACCAAAGTTCATGTGTAGAAACTCCACAAAAAATGCAATAGTGGAAAGAAAACCTAGACACCTTTTGGAGGTAGCTATAGGTAGCTATAGGGTTGAAGTACCAATCTTAACTTCCATTGAGGTTTTGGGGAGAATGTATTATGACTGTCATCTACCTCATTAACATATTACCTTCCTCATTAACAGGTTTTGGGATGAATCACGACATTTAAACTTTTAATCTCCTACTCAAGTGCTTCGAACTGACTTTGGGTGTATGAGTCAACTTTGCATAACTTGTGTTATTCATCTCCTTAGAAATCAAGTTGCAGCTTCGAATATTGCTTGGGAGCTCGGCTCCCAAATGTGATGCTGCCTGTAGTGATACATGCCTTGTGAACTATAGATCATTGCGACCAACTGTCGAATGGAGGAGGGTTAGGCATCCTTGATTTAAAAAAGTCATAACTAAGCTCGGCTTGGCGGCTAGCTATGGAAATTGATCAATGGCTTGGGAGTCGTTCAGAGATGTTACTTCACTAAAAACTTCAAGGCTGACCCGATTCAAACACACATCTTCTCGCCAATCTGGAGGAACATTCGTCAACTTCGAAAGTTTTTTCAAGTGAGCGTCACCTATAATGTTGGAGTCACTAACACAGTTTATCTTTGGAATGGGCCTTGAATACATAGCCAAACTAATGCATATAGTACTTGGAGTTATACTAGTATGCCTTTTAGTCGAACACATTTATTGTGAACACTTAAGCCTTAGACGTGCATGGTAACATCACTGGTTGGGATATCTTACTTTGGAACTATATCCCAACCTCTATGGGCGTTATGAATTGGATTAAAGATGGGGTGCATCAGATCAGGTTCACGAGCATTACGTACTTTGCAACGCACAAATGGAAAGTCATGAATATCTCTTTAGCTTGCGCAAATAGAAAGTTACGAACATCTTCAATACCTGTTTTTATACCATAGAGGGCTTGTGCCTTTATCTTCAACATGTCAATTGTGTTTTCTATCCACTTGATTACCACACTAACTACTAGAAAAACGATCTTCCGTGACAGCCATAGCGGTCGTTGAACCGTCGCCGAAAACACTCTACGACGGCAATAGTTTGTCGCATAAACTCTTGTCACAAATATTCTGCGACGGTGAATACAATTGTGGCAGAAACACGAAAATAGCGACCACAGTTGCGATGACGAGCGGACGTCGCATGGGCGGTCGCATTACAACGGCGACGCCCAGCGGACGTTGCAATTGAATTTATACGGCCCAGTGACCGCTGGATGCCATCGCCAAATAGGTTTGCGATGGTTGGTATAGAAGCGCGCGACAACTGTCGATACACCTTCCGCGACAACGTTGTGATCGCAGAGCTGTCGCAGATGTAAAATTTATTTATTATTTTTTAATTTTAAAAAAATTAAAATTTCATGTTTACAATATTATTTAAAATTATTAAATATTCATACGATATCAACAAAAGTATTTACAGCAATCGTGTGTATCACCAAAAGTATATACATCAATCACAAAGTATTTACATCAATCATGGGTATATATCAACAAAAGTATATACATCAATCACAGAGTATTTACATCAAATTAATATGTGAAAATTAATAAGTATCCATGTATCCGTCAAATAAATACAAAGTACAAAATAATCATAACTCGGGTGGTGGTGGTGGCGGCTGCAAAGTGAGAGACTGTATGGGGAGCGCATCACTCGACGTCGATGAAGATGATGGCTAGCTCCGATGTAAATGTCGTCGCACCGAACGACGGGGGACTAGAGCACCAAGTATAGAGGACGTTATCTGTCCTAAGTACTGCACCACATGCGCCATCTGCTGCTGCCAAAGAGATGTCAACTCGCTCTCCAATGCAACTAATCTATCTGATGAAACAACTGAAGTGGATGGACAGACGAAGGAAAACAGCACCACGCCCCATGGTATATTATTATTATTAGTATTATTATTATTATTTTTATTATTATTATTATTATTATTATTATTTATAAATATAATTTGTAAATATATAATAATTATAAATAATATTATGTTAAAAAAAAGGCCCTACACAATCGGGTTGGCGATCACTGCCCGACACGATTGAAGCCCGACCAGAGGCCGGGATTAAAGAGAGGGGCTCGGGCAGCCCATCCCTTTAATCCCGACGCTTTGATAGTTCCCAACGAGGCCCTTTAATCTCGTCCCTTTATTTGCTACTACTGGAGTAGTTACCAACTATCTGCAGTGCATATTTGCTATGAACTTTGGTTACCACAAATATTCATCTTACCGTCATAGTTGTAGCAAATGTCTTAATTTGTTTGCAATGGTTCTTTAACATGTACATATGTACTCACGAAGAATATCCATATGACTAGTGGCGGATCCACTATAGGCCCAGTGGGGGCAATGGCCCCCACCGAAATATTTTTTTTCTAAAAAAACCTTGGATGACCCCCACAAATTATTTTATCACAGTTGAAATGTACTAACCCACATTTTTATCAAAGCTACCGTACAAACACAGTGTCGTAACAGTGGTGATTGGTGAAATATTTTTTTTATGCACAGTGTCGTTACAATAAAATCTTTTCATATCTCTACATTTAATGTGTCGTGTTTAACTCTCCTACACTCGATCCATTAACATTTAATGTCATGCCAATTGTCATCTGCAGACCTGCATAACTCTCATAAGAAGTCACAACTCACGAACTCACACTCCCGCCTTCACTTGCTCGCTTTGTCGCTCGCCTTCACAGCTCGATGTCGCCTGCAAACTTGCTCACTACCGCCTGCAAACCCACTAGATGTCGCTGCCGCTTGGCGCTCACTGTCGGGCTGCTCGACGAGTTTATCTTCAAAAGGGTCTGTGTCAGCCAAGAGAGCATGACTTTCCAAAAAGAAAATTTGGGAATTCATTTAGACGTTTTAATCCTGTATGGTTTAATGAGTTTGGTAATTGGTTAGAGTATAGTATATCTAAGGATGCAACTTTTTGTTTATGTTGTTATCTTATGGGACCTTAAGCTGGAGAGCACGGTAGTGGTGATGCATTTGATCAGGTGTTAAAAAATGCTCGTGTGAATCTAAAATTGATTGCACATGATATACAAAAAGATGTTGTAAATTGTGTTGCTAGTGAGACAACTAAAGCGATAATTAATGACCTTGGTGATGATTTTTCTGCTATTTTAATTGATGAATCGCGTGACATTTCAATTAAGGAGCAAATGTCAATTGTTTTACGCTATGTTGACAAGAAAAGAGACTAGTTGAGCATTTTCTTAGTCTTGTTCACATATCTAGCACCACAATATCAGTGAAAAATGCATTAGAATCATTGTTTGCAAAATATTAATTAAGTATATCAAAAATACGTGGACAATACTACAATGGTGCTAGTAATATGCAAGACGAATTTCATGGTCTTAAAAGTCTAATATTGAAAGAAAATGAGTGCATTTTATATTTATTATTTTGCTCATCAATTACAATTGACACTTGTAGTCGTTGCAAAAAAATAAGTTGAAGTTGATTGTCTTTTCACTTTGGTTGCAAATTTAACAAATATGGTTAGATTTTCACCTAAGCGACAAGAAATTCTTCGGGATAGCCAAACAAAAAAACTCATAGAAGCATTAAAAAATGGTGAAATATCTATTGGGCGTGGATTAAATCAAGAAACAACACTTAAAAGAGCAGAAGATACTCGTTGGGGATCATACTATTTAGCATTGTTAAGTTTGACTAATATGTTTTCTTCTACTATGGATGTTCTTGAGACTATTGAAACTAATGGTACCAATTTAGATCAAAGAGGTCAAGCACGTAATTTGTTAAGTGCAATGCAATCTTTTGAATTTATTTTCACTTTGCACTTGATAAAGAATATTTTAGGAATGACTAATGATTTATCTCAAGCGCTACAAAGAAAAGATCAAGACATTGAGAATGCAATGTCATTAGTAAAAATATCTAAACGAAGATTGCAATTAATGAGAGATGAAGGATGAAACACTTTATTGGATGAAGTTTCTCTTTTTGTAACAAACATGAGATAACCATCCCAAATATGATTGATGTTTTTGTAGTTCCAGACGACCAAGATGAAAATTGGAGAAAATCTCAAACTTACATCATTATCAGGTTGAGTTATTTTACCAAGTGATCGATAGACAACTTCAGGAACTCAACAATAGGTTCACAGAGACAAATACTAAATTACTTCTTTCAGTGGCAAGCTTAAGTCCAAAATATTGTTTTATTTCATTTGATAAACAAAAATTGGTACATCTTGCAAAATTTTATCCGATTGAATTTTCCACTCTAGATCTTATGATTTTAGATGATCAACTTGAGAATTATATTTTAGATATTCGTTTAAATGATAAATTTTTAAACTTAAATACGATCATTGACCTTTATGTAAAGTTAGTTGAGATAAGAAAACATATAGTCTATCCATCGATTTATTTACTTTTGAAGTTAGTATTGATTCTTCATGTGGCAACAACAAGTGTTGAAAGAACTTTTTCTACTATGAATTTTATAAAAAATAAACTACGTAATCGGATGAGAGATGAATGGTTAAATGACTGTTTGGTTACATACATTGAGAAATAAGTATTTGACAACATTGATAACAAAAAAATTTTGCAACAAATAAACGAATGACTCTTCAAGGTCGACTATCAAAATTAGCTTAGAAGTCTTAAAAATTTATGTATTAGTTTGCCCCACTAATAAAAATTTTTGGATCCGCCACTGCATATGACCCATAGGCGATTTCAAACAAATAAACGGTGGGTGGATGGGTGCAAAGAGGCTAAGATTTCGAGGAGGGAGAGCCTAATAGTGAGGAGCTCGAAATTGATCTAGGGTGATTTAAAGTGGGAGAGAAGGGCTTGGGTTTGTGAGCTGAAAGATGTGCAACACTTAAAAGAACATGTATAGTCCCATGCAATGTCAGTCATTGCTGAAAAGCATCAGCAACAGGCCAGCCCGTTGCAACGCGGCCGTTGCAGAAAATCGCGTTGCTGATAACTTAGCAATGGATCAGCAATGACCCGAGCGGCCGTTGCTAATAAAAGTATCAGCAACGGTTCTGCCACGGCCTGCGGGCCGTTGTAGATACTTGCATCAGCAACGGCTCTACCACCGTGGCAAAGTCGTTAGTGAAAGCCCGTTGCTAAGCTGTTGTTGTAGGACATCAGCAACGGCTCGGCCCAAAAAATACGATACATTATCAGTAACGGCTTTCCCACGGACAGTCGTGGGAAAGCCGTTGCTGATGATGCTAACCTGTAACTGAAAAATTTTAAAATTTCTAATTTCTATTAATACATTGATACATTTAACTTAATACATAACTCACACATCCATACACACATCCATTCACATACACATCACAGATACACCTAGATATACATCAAAACAATTATACTTATATTTATAAATTATCCATAATCATATAAAAACTTCAAATTCAAAACTATCGTATCAATATCCAAACAAAACAAGTCAATCAAATAGTATCCAAGTAAAAAAGTCAATATCTAAACAAAATAATAAAATCTCACGACGACGATGGAGGATGGTCTAGATCATTATAAGGCAGGGTCTGGAGTGCTTGGGTGTACACCGGCGTGGATTGACTCGAGGATGATGGATCAGATGATGCCGAAGGGATGCCTGCTCCGGTATGACTTGACATGTTGCGTAGCATAGCATGGATCTCCGTTATCATCTGACTCTGACGCTCCATCATCTCACTCTGATGCGCGACCGTCTCCTCCAGTGTCCTTATCCTGTTACTCTGATCATAACTAGACCTGGAGGTGGACGGCCGCTCACCAGGGACCGGAGGGGTCGATGCCCCAAGTGTCCCTAACACGGCTCGCACATGACCACTATCTGCAAATCCATATACGCGGCCGTGGTCCCAGCCACCTGCAGCCTCGACCCACGCTCCTGTGTCAAAGTCCTTGGGGGTGCACCCGCGCTGCATCACCGTTTGAGTGTAGGTCTCCTACTCGAGTTTGATTTTTTGTTTCATATTTTTCCTAAAACTTAAATTATAAATAAATAATAAATAATTTAAACAAATATATTTGTCATAATGATTGCAGCGCGGGTGTCAATGTACTCCCCCGTCCCATGTACTCGACGGTGAGTCCGCTCAAACACCTCCATCGGGGAGGGTCGCTGGACAGTCCCGTCGTCTATATTTACAAAATAAATACATTAATTAGTACACAGAGTAACAAATAAAATATATAATTAAAAATAAGGTATAATATTTACCATATGACCCGCGTGCACTACAAATGAAATAGAGCTGCCAGTGTGATGTGCTCCTCCCCCCGACATGCAGTTTCTAGCCGCAGTCCTAGAAACCTCCAGGTAGTGGCTGGTGGAGGCTGCCACATGTTCGTTCCGCGTGGCCGCCTGCGTCTGGATGAACTAGCCTCAGCAGTATCATCGGTAGGAGGATCAACAGCAGGATGATCAGCAGCAGGATCGAGTAAGTGCTGGAGTCTGACCGATCGGAGACTCTGAAGCTCTCGTGCGACGATAACCACGACCAGACATATCTGTCGAATAAGCATATAATTAGATTATATATATAGTAGAGATATATTTAATATAAGATATACTTTATAATTATTCCTCATCATCTGAGTAATAGTCTTCGAATTCTTCCTCTTCTTCCTCTTCTTCATCTTCTTCATCTCCAGCTTCCTCAATTTCATGATCGTCATCATCAACATATTCAACTTCTAATTGAACTAACGCTGTGTCTGCATCCTCGAGTATTGGAATAATACGGTCTACAGCAGGAGGATCATCTTCTTGATAGAAATTATCTATCACATCAGGTATCGGCTCATTTTCTCCCGCTATCAGATCAATTCTTCCTCTACCTTTAGTCTTACAGACTACACGCCAATCTACTTTATCTTTATTTCGAGCCGGATACTTCGCGTAATATATTTGTTCAGTTTGTGATGCAAATATAAAAGGCTCATTTGCTGCCAATTTCGGTTTGTAATTAACCTCAACAAGTTTGTATTTTGGATGAACTTTCATGCCCCTTTCTGTTGTATCGAACCAATGACATCTAAATAGGATAACTGATTTCAAGTCGAAGTAGTGCAACTCTATCACTTCTTCCACCAGTCCATAAAAATTCATATCACATTCAACATACGTTGTCCCTTTCACGCAGACCCCAGCATTCATCGTCTTCTTTGTATATGCATATTCAACCGTGTGAAATTTATACTCATTAACAAAATATCAGCTATAACACGACACTAGTCGCGATGGTCCACTAACAAACTTAAATATTCTTTTATCTATTTCAGCTCTATGATCTTTGTTGTAAGCCCGAATCCAAGTAGGGAAATCACGATTCCATAATCTCTCCAATTCTTGATCGTTGTGAATAGAGTATTTTTGCACCATCTCAATGTCAAATCATTTCAATGAATTGTTCAATTTCTGGACAATTGAGTAATACGTACAATTGTGTCAAATGATACTCTTCGTCACTTAAGTGTCGAGATGGACGAGAACCAAAAGCACGACCAGATTGACAAAATATATTTAAACGTTCATCTCAATGTCGAACCGTCCCGTCGTCGTTACGTTGAAGACAATCAAATCTTGTCTGTATTGTCGATTCAAAGTAATTAAAATGAGCAGAATGTTGAAATTTCTTGGATGTTATACGATTCAGATATTGATCCTTCAACAGTTGTGGTGTTCTTTACTTTTTTCTTCAGACGTTTCATGTATCTTTCAAATAAGTACATCCATCGGTATTGAACAGGGCCATCAACTCGTGCATTGTATGCTAAGTGTATCGGTAGATGCTCCATCTAGTCAAAGAAGGCAGGAGGGAAAAACTGTTCCAACTTGGATTTAATTTCAACAATATTATTTTCAAGTGCTGACATATCTTCGACTCCAAGGACATTTGCACAAATGTTTCTAAAAAACATACTTAATTCAGTCAACAGACCCCAAATATTATCAGGTAGAAGATCTCGGAATGCAATCAGAAGCAATCTTTGCATGAATACATGACAATCATGGCTTTTCATCCTTGATATTTTGCAATTATCGACGTTCTCACATCGAGATAAGTTTGAGGCATATCCATCGGGTAATCTGAGTTCTTTTATCCATTGACAAACATCTTTGATCTGTTGTTTTATAACACATACGGGGCCTTCGGCTGCAGATATCGTCCGTTGACCTCTTGTAACTCCAACTCTGGTCTCTTACAAAGTATTTTCAGATCATGTCAGGCTTTGACATTATCTTTAGTTTTTCCGGAAATATCCATCAAAGTGTTGAAAATATTATCAAACACATTTTTTTCCATGTGCATGGCATCCAAATTATGTCGAATCAGTAATGAACTCCAATAGGGCAATTCCAAAAGATACTTTTTTTTCACCCAGTTATGTGTTTGACCAAAGCCCGACGTCACTCTTTCATTCCGACCAAACACTATCTCTGGAAGTGCTGAAACACGTGCTAATATTTGTTCGCCAAACAACATCGGTGGTGGCTCATCTCTTTCGACTTTGCCCTTAGTAAATTTATTACGATTCCTTCGATACTGATGGTTAGCCGGTAGGAGTCGACGATGACAATCAAAGAATGAGATTTTTTTGTTCGTTCTGAAGATTGATTGATTTAGAGTGTTCCATACAATACAGACAAGAGAGTCGGCCGTGAGTGCTCCAACCAAACAACATATTGTACGCCGGAAAATCATTGATTGTCCACAAGACCGCAGCCTTTAAATTAAAGTTTTGCTTCCGATGACAATCATAAGTGACAACTCCCTCAGTCCACAATATTTTTAATTCATCTATCAAGGGTTTGAGATACACGTCAATTTCTTTTCGTGGACCCTTAGGATCCGGAATAATCATCGAAAGATAAATAAATTCATCTTTCATACACATTGACGGTGGCAAATTATAAACTGTTAGCAGCACTGGCCAAACTGAATAAGGAGTTGCAGAATGTCCAAACGGATTAAAACCATCTGTGCACAATCACATTATGATATTTTTAGTATCCCTAGCAAATGAAGGATAACATGTATCCAAATATTTTCATGCTTCACTGTCGGATGGATGAGTCATTATTGTATCATCACGACTTCTTGCATGCCAACTCATGTATGGGGCCGTCTTTTTCGACATGAATAATCTTTGAAGCCTCGATGTTAGTGGAAAATACCGAAGCACCTTAAACGGGATATTTTTCTGTCGGGTCGATTTCTTCTCCTTGTAACGAGGATGTTGACATACAGGGCATTTATCCAACTTCACATTTTCTTTATAATATAAAATACATTTATTTTGGCACGCGTGTATTTTTTCGTACCCAAGCCCTAATTTTCTCATTAGCTTTTTAGTCTTATAAAAAGTTGGCTCAAACTTATTATCAGTAGATAGCATTCCATTAATCAATCCTGCAATCCGATCAAACGCAACCCCGTTGATATTACAATCAGCCTTGATATTTAGAAGTTGCGTCATTGCCGAAAACCTAGTGTATTTAGGAAAATTCTCATACAAAGGTTCATCGGCAGCTTTCAACATCTCGTAAAATTCTGCAGCTTCTTTATTCGGTAATTCAATCTCTACCGCAGTTTGTACTTCTGTGATATCAACACCTGTAGTATTTGGTGGCACTGACGTCTCAGTAACTTGCCGATCGACATTATCATTCAAATGGAATTGACCCCCCAAGACTATTAAGTATCATAGTTCTATAGGGATTAGACTGACTGGATGAAGATCACCAGCAGAGGAAGATTCACCACGTGTCTGAACGACAAGATTGCTCGACGTCCCGACTTCCCGTGACTCCCCGTGACAAGTCCATAGAAAATATCTTGGTGTAAATCCTTTGCTATATAGATGCAGAGTGACAGTTTTCCGATCCAAAAATCGTCCATTCAAGCAAATGCGGCGCGGACATCGCATTTTATCACCGACGCTAATGAATTTCCGATTCAAATAGGCGAAATTTATGAAGTAAGTTGCGCCTAATCGAAACTCATTCGTTAAAGCTCCACGATCAAGACGTCAGTACATCCAACTTCGATCGGACGACATGATTCTGTCAATCAATGATAATTTCTTTAGTTAATGCCTTTAGGTGAGATTATCATATTTCATTCGGGATTCATGTTATTCATATTGTACTAAGTATTTCTTTTAATCGCTAACTTCATTCTAAATTTCGGCAGCATCTCCCTATAGTTCTCCGAATATGCATATCATCTGGGCGCGTACCGGAGAACAAGAGATATGCTGCCAAAATTTAGAATGAGTTAACGGTTAAAAAAAAAAACTAAGTGCAATACAAATAACTATATTCCCAAATTATCCAATCAGGAACAATTCAAGGGTTGTACGTCGTATAAAAGATCATCTACTTCTTTTACACGAACATACAACCCCAAACGGATCTAAGGTTTTGCTAAATCATATCCGACTCGTCGATGCGTACGTGAAACGTATCAACTCGTCAGAGGGATGATTATTTTCTAAATATTTCGAGTTAGTTCGAGTCCAAGGTGGACAATTCCGACGCGAGTCCGAAGTGGACGATTTCGGCACGAGTCCATTGAGGACAACTCCGGACTAATTAACATTTTAACTAATTAATATTAATCTAAAAACATAGCATTTATTTTAACTAATTAACATACCATTAATCTATACATTAATCTAAAACATCAAATTAATCTAAAACATAACATTAATCTAAATAGATTAATCTAAACCCTAACAATTAATATAAAAATTAATCTAAACCCTAAAAATTAATCTAACAATTAATCTATAAATTAAAAAATTAATCTAAATAAATAAATAATTAATCAATTTCCGGCACCGGAGTCCAATGTCCGAACATTGGACAATGATCCTGTCGCTGGCCGAAACCCTAAATATAGGGTTTCAGTCGGATCTACAGTGAATGGAGAGGAAGAAGGCGGCAAGAAATACTTGGATCAAGCGACGATGGCGGCGACTGGATTCGGTGGTCGAGGACGGGGCGGCGGCGTCGACAGCGACAGGAGACGACGACAGCAGAGGAGAGGAAGAAGGAGGAAGGGACGGGCACGATCGCTCGACCTATATAAACTTATCAGCAACGGCTCACTCATCCGTTAGAAAGCCATTGCTGATAAGTAACATCATCAGCAACAGCTCACTTGTCCGTTAGAACGCCGTTGCTAAAAAGTATTTTATTTTCGCGCCGCGAGCGCGCAATCGGCTCAAGAGTGACGGATGTCGTAGCCGTAACTAAGCCGTTACTAATGTGATTATATATATGCAACGGCTCGAGCGATCGTAACAAAACCGTTGCAGATACAGCACATCGACAACGGCTTGAGCGGCCGTTGCTGAAGAACCTATTTCTAATAGTGTGTGCAAGGGAAAGCAAGCACCTTCTGACATCCATTTCCCTCATCCTCAATTGCTTGCAAATATAACTAAGTGCATATGCTCAGTTGAATGACATTTATTAAACACTGAAAACGTATTCCATTTTTTTCTTACGAAAATGGTCAAATAAGCTAGGTAGAGTGAAAGGATGAAATACCAAACTAGAGATTTTGAAATACGAAAATGGTCAAATAAGCGGGGGCGGAGTCAAAAATAAAAATGAGGGGACAAACTAGATGGAGAGCCAAAGAGACCGACTGAAAGGGTGAAGAAGAAGGGGATTGTGGCAGAAGTGGTCCAAAAAAAATTAAGATAGAGATTTTGAAATAAGATAGCAAATATTTGATTTTGGAGGGGAGGCAAAAGTGACTTTTCACCTATATAAGGTGCAATTTCCCCTCACCATAGAGTGCCTCCGGCCCTCAAGATAGATTGAGCACAGCTTAAGAGTAGAGAGTCACCAGCTTAACTAGAGAAGAACTAGTGTATGGGGTAATATTTGTTCAGACCTCTTCCTCGATAGCTGTCTCACTTGATGTGGAGAAGTCACAGATCTAACACAGGATCTTGATCTCTTCCACGGAGCTCCAAACGACATACAAACTACAATATGAAGAGGGAGAGCAAAACAATGAAAATTTAAGAATGAGCTCTCTGCAATTCAAAAAGTGGAACAAAATCCTCGAAAAATATTTAAACATCTCAGATGGAACATTACGCATACTTCTAGATAAATTTTGTATATACAAATACATGCCTACAATGCATTTAAGAAAGAGTATAACCAACTGGATCACGTTGCACAGCACCTTATCCAGCTCGCATCATGAAGAAATTTTTTGTTTTTACACAACTAATCATGACAATCTGGCATGAGTTTTAAATGAGGTAATCAATTAACATGATTTAAATAGCATATGGCGTGCACATCAAAACAAGCAATGAATAATTAGATGTATTCTCATGAGTAATCCTGGTTCAACTCATGACTTGGCGCACAGCAATCCAGCACACATCAATTCTAGCATACATCTCGAAAACAATTGACAAAAATATATTACAGAAAATAACTATAGAGCCAACATTTAGTAAGAAAATGAGCATGATAAACCCACCAATTAAACATAGTTCTCTAGAAATAAAAAAGGAGAACACTAGAATTGGTATACATTTGTTCTACAATCGTTTCTTAATTAAATACCATTATGCTTCATTCAGATGACTATCAAATATCAAATTCTCAGATGCATCTTCAAGGGTTATGGATCAGGTTTCTGCATTTTCATGTTTATGCCACAACTATGAATACATGACTAGTGATTTTAACAGCTCTACATCTTAAGGTTTTCTGACCATTTTCTCTCTAACATTTATTGTCGGGTCAATGGTGGTGGTGGAGTTGGCAATGGTGGTTGGCCTACATGGTTGACTCCCTCGGATGCTTGAAAACCATTGTATGGAGTGAAAGCACTTGGATAGGGTGGCAAACCAAGCATTGGGTAGTTTGGATATAGAGGCGGTGGACCATACACAAAGGACATACCCGTTGTAGGCACAGAAGCAATGGGCATGAACTGAGGTGCCGATGGTGGTGGAGGTGGCGGTGGCGTAGGTGGGAAAGAAGGTGGTGGCGGTGGGAAAGAAGGCGGTGGCGGTGGTGTAGGTGGGAAAGAAGGTGGTGGCGGTGGTGGCAGCTCCACAGTTGTTCTTGGATGTGTAACAGGAGATGGTGGCTGAGGCGGTGGAGGCTGATTCAAAAAATCAGGATGTGGTAGTGGTGGTAAAGGTGGTGGAAGTTGAGGCTGGGATGGTAGCAAATAAGAAGGTGCATTGTCTTCTAATTTCTGCCTTTTGTTATCAGAAGGAAGGTCTTCTTTAATTGTGTGGCCAGCGGTGGCATCAGAAGCTACGGAGGAGAGTGCATAGCTCAGCATCTGGGCAGAGGAAGTAGATGCTGCAAACTGTGCTGCCGCCGAAGCAGCTGCTGTCTTTGGGTTCCCATTTACAGGAACAGGAACATTATTGTCTGAAGGAGGTCCTTCTGGGGTATATCTGACCATAGTAGTTTGTGGAACAATGCCAGCAGCAGGTTCAGGGATGAGATTAGGCGATTCCATTTGCTCCGGTGATAAGGAGCCAATATTGAGCTGCTTACACAAGTTGACCAATTGTTCATGACCAGACTTCGCAGCCTGAGCAAATATCAAGTAACCATGTCAAGGATAAAGGAACAACGTCACACATAAATCCATCACTTGTCTTCTAATTAGACAAGCAATTTATTAATTCTAAAAGCATCCCCAGTCTCACAAATAACAATATCCATTAGGTGTTACCAAAACTGTCAAAAGAGGAAGCTGAAATAAAAGGCTGGTGTTTCTGTTAAAATGGAAGCTTAGTAAACCACTAATAGGCATCCTCTAATATAGTTCATAGCATTGTAACAAAATTTATTAAATTTTCTTCTTCCATGAATTTATTTTAAGTTGCCCAATCAACAAAAGTCCAGCATGTTCAATATCCTAAAAGCACTTAAAAGGTATTGTTTCATTATGGTAAAAAGCTAGAACACATTAAATTCTCAAGCCTCCATAAAATGTTTGCAATTAAAGACACCTAACATGGGAAAATAGTTCCTTTCAATGCACCACTACACCTTAAGTGGCTCTCAAACTCCCATAAATATATTTGGATCTTCTGGCAATTGGAACTAAGACTTGATGTAACATTTTAAGTAAAAGCATATGGATTCAACATAACATTCATTGTACCAGTAATAGAATGAAGCAAATTTTATTTATGGATAGGTTCTTGTCAAATATAGACTAGACTTTAGGGGGTGTTTGATTGCGTGAAAGAGATGGGGAATGGAATAGTATTAATAATGCCCCACCTATTCCCTTGTTCTATTGCAACTTTTTGATAAGGAATATGAGTCATAAGGAATAGATAAAAGTACTATTCCTTATCTCAACTCAAAGAATATTATTCCCCATCTATTCCTAATGACATTCTCCAAAACTACTCTTCAATATTTATAATAATTACATAAGAATATAAAAAAATAAATTATTAAATCAATTTTAATAATTACATATATCAAAAATAATATGCTATGCATACAACAAGGGCATCTAATGTTAATTATTATTGTTATTTTATGGAGATTCAATTGATTTTTATGAAAAGAAAATTAATAATAATTTTTTTGGATTAAAATTAATAAATTATTTTTAATTAATTTATTATTAATTTATATTTGATATATTTTCAAATTAATATTTTATTTCTAAAAATTATTTCACAAATCCATATTTTTATATGTTGTTATTTATTAGAATAAATTATAATACAATATATTACTTGTATATAAATGTTCAATATTGTTAACAAGACTATTTTGGTCATTTTCCTCTTCATTTCTTGTTTATTTCTAATGCTAACCAAATATAAAATACCTATTCCTAGTCAACCATACAAGCGAATATTATTCCTTGTCTATTGCATTCATTACCTATCCCTATATCTTATGATTTCATTTCATCTAAGATGTAATATCTCAAACTATAGGTTAATTAACAAATCTATGCTAACTTTTTATTTACACCTAATCTATCATAAATATAAAATACCTATTCCTAGTCAACCATACAAGCGAATATTATTCCTTGTCTATTGCATTCATTACCTATCCCTATATCTTATGATTTCATTTCATCTAAGATGTAATATCTCAAACTATAGGTTAATTAACAAATCTATGCTAACTTTTTATTTACACCTAATCTATCATAAACCTTCAAATTCATATCAATTATATCCCACCATCAAATGTTTGTTAATTAATTAAGGTTTGCCGCATTAGCAAATGCCAGCATATAGTAATGCAAAAAAAAAAAAAAAAAAACCTTTGTAAATGGGAATGCAATATAGGGTAGAAGAGGGAAGGAGGTTTCAAGATTTTCTTTTAAATTTTTTTCAGTAATATATACTAATATTTGCTCACGTGGCAATCCTTAATAATAATAATAATAATAATAATTAATGCAAACTGGACTGCCACGTCAACAATTAACAATTACATTAACATACATCTACCAATGTAATATAATTGATATGAATTTGAAAGTTTGAAATAAATTAGTTGTAAATAAAAAGGTATAGATTTGTTAATTAGTCTATAATTTGGGATAGATTCATTAATTTTCTTGGTTTTGACAATCATGGGATCGCCTCAAGGGCTAAATGGCGCAGGGTCTACGCCCTGCACCATGGGTGCTCCTCAGGCGCGCTATTTAAAATTCAGCATAAAACTAAGTTTATCAAGATGGTGAATATCTTTTGTAATGTTGAAAGTTCTATTAGAGATTGTCAATGGAATAAAACACAACTGAGATATATAGGAAATTTGAGGTGAGAAAAAAAATACCTGAAGCTGTTGACGGACTTGTTCAATTTTGGATTCCTAAATCCAAAAAAATAAGGGAATATTTTTAAATTTTATAATGGATATTAGAACCTGAGCAAAAGCCTTCAGAAGAATGCACTAACAAGCTACCTGCTCTTTAAGAGCTTCTCTTAAATGTGCAACAAGAGCTGCTCTGGAAGTCTCTATCACTTTGAGTTGTGCTATGCGTTCTCTCAGTATTCTATGGTGTCTCTGCAATTCCCCAACTGCTTCAGATCCATTTGAATTCCCTATCCATAGGGTAAATCAATAGATATTAACGGAGATTGGTTGAAATGCATACAGTAAAACGAAATATCCATATAATAGCCTTTGATATCCTGTTCAACAAATCTCATGCTTAAGAGAAAAATACGAAGATGCAATTACTGAATCATTAATACAAATCTAACTCCCACATTTGGTTGCTTGCATTGTACAAGTCTTACTTCGAACAACTTGTTTATTTATAACTCTTTGATTACCTATAAATAGACCACTAGCCACAAGTAGCCTTGCAACTAATGCCTTATTCGTCAGAAGTTCACTTGCAAATTGAAATCCCACTTGTTCTAGCTGACAAGTAACATTGGAAAAAGAAATAAAAAGATAAAGGCTTAATTATGTTTTTGGTCCCCCAAAATATCATGTTTTTTCCGTTTGGTCCCTCATTTTAAAAAACTTTCCGTTTAGTCCCTCAAAAATTATTTTTGTTTCCGTTTGGTCCCTCCATTAACTTTCCGTTAACTTTTGATGTTAAGTGCCAACATGGAATGCTGACATGGACTAAAAGAGACCAAACGGAAAAAATAAGATATTTTAAGAGACTAGATGGAAAAAATATATATTTTAATAACCTAAAACATAACAATATACATTTTAATAACCTAAAGCATAACAATATATAATTATGTTTTAGGTTATTAAAATATATATTTTTTCCATCTAGTCCCTTAAAATATCTTATTTTTTCCGTTTGGTCCCTCTTTAGTCCATGTATACATTCCATGTTGGCACTTAATATCAAAAGTTAACAGAAAGTTAACGGAGGGACCAAACGAAAACGAAAATAATTTTTGAGGGACTAAACGAAAAGTATTTAAAAATAAGGGACCAAACGGAAAAACAACATGATATTTTGGGGGACCAAAAGCATAATTAAGCCAAAGATAAAGTATCACTTTATTTTTATTTTTGATGAAAACAAAACAGGAGAAGCCCCGCTAAGTACTAAAGTATCACTTCTATATGCAAAACTAGAATCCATAGAAGATAAAAGGGGCAACCTATCAACCAACAGCTAGGCCAAAGCTCTTTTAGTTATCCACTTGTCCAATTAAGTCTCCATATACATTATTTTATATTTCATACCTAGACAATCCCAAAGCACAATAGTCAAGGGAATTTCATCCTGAAACTGGAGGTAGTGTAAAATACATTTGTAACAATCATTTTATTAACCCAATAATAGTATTCCAGCATTTGGAGCATCATGAATGCATTAAACTAAAAGACTTCCATGTCTACAGAAAAAAAAAAAAAAAAAAAAAAAAACTAATTTGCCAACAGTCATATAAGAGAATATGTCAAAATTTGTAAGATATAGCATCTTTGAACTTACTGTCAGTTGCAAATTCCTTCTGCGCTTTTTCAACAAAGTTAATAGAAGTTTGACAATTTCCAAATAAAGTTTCTTCATCAAAAGGAAAACCATATGCATGATTATAGCCTGAAATGATTTTGTCCAATTGTTCTTCATCAGGCTGTTTCTGCAAATGATAAACATGCAAATTATGGTGCATTCTATACTTGAGATAATGCATATGAATGTATGATATTGCAGAAACATTACAAGGAAAGAAATGATATCAACAATGGTTTAAATAACTCACCAACTTGTATGTGATTCCTTTTCTATTTCTACTATCAGTATTCTTTCCTAATATATCATCCTTAAGAACTTGTCCACGAGAACCAAAGACTTTGCGTTCATCCCATATGTCAATCTGAAGATATGTAGAATGTTAGAAGAATCAAAATATATCTAATTAAAAAGTTACATTGAAATAGAGTTCTGCAAATGAATAATAAATTGCATAAAGCATTTCCCATGAATACCTAAAAAGTGACTTCTAACAACCAAGGATTTAAAACACATATTAGTACTAATATTAGTTTATTTCTCGTTTACTATATGCACACAATATGTCATATATTCATATCCACTGCATTGCATCATGACTGACATAGACCATACTACTTAATCCTAAACCGGAGATGCAAGCCACCACTGATAAATAATATAGCAAAACCACACTTTATAACTTTATCTCCTTAAAATCAGAAAATGTGCGCAACTTCACATGAAAGTTTGTAGTTTGTACTTGCATGAATGTACATGATCTCGCCAAGGCTGAAGGCTCACGTGGACCGTTCATACTGACAAGTACTTACTAGTTTGACTAGGACCAAAACACAGACAAGCAAAATTACCAGATTTACTACTAGGCTACCTTTATGAAAAAAGAAAACTCAGATTTGAGATTAATAAATGCATTTAAGAAAGAAAATAAAGAGTGAGTGGAGAGGAGAAACAGAGGCAAATAAACATATGGAATCATAGCTGCAACAGCCTCCACCACCTCCGCGAGAACTTCATCCAGCCAGTACTAATCCTTAGTAGACCATGAAAAAACAGTACAATATGGATATCATACTAGTCTGACATTCACTTATTTTAATCAGATTTCTGTTAAGCTATAAGTGGTATAATATATCTAGAAAATTTTGATATGATATAACATGAATATCGCATAAAAAAGTAAAACCCTGTAAGTGTTAAGAGATGGAAGCTTGACAGTTGACACTGTAACAAATTTGATTATACATGTACTTCACTGTAAGAAAATAATTAATTAACATACATTTTCATCTTGAGAATTTTATTTAGCATGTTTATATTTGATATAAATTATACAAAATATTAAATACCATATTGAAAAGTGAAATAATTCTGAATAAGGGTGGAAAAAGTCTTAAGAGATCCTAATGAGCAACATAGAGCTTATAAAAGCAAAAGTTGGGCAAAGCATGTTGAGCTAAGATTCTAACAAGGAGTTATGAGAACCTATATGCCTAGAATGGTGCAATTTAGCTTTTTGTCTCTTTGCAGAATTTCTTTTGACTTCAGAAACAACTTTTTTCTTGATATTGTCTTCAGATTTGTATTCCCTAATCCCTACCTTATAAAAGACCTTTATCATATTATGAGGAAAAACTAAACACCTTGGCATTGATATCCAGCTGAAATTTCCATCCATGCAAGTTTACAATCAGCATAACTGGATGACTTACTAGCATCGCAGAAATAAAGGAAATAAATTGTACAGGAAATTCAGGAATAGCATTCTATTTGTAGGAGTTATAATTATTCTTCAAAATTCCAGGAATAGGGCAAGTCTACTGCCAAACCCCTATTTGAAATAACCCAAAAATTAAGTATACTAACAATGTCTCTGCATTAAAGAAATCTCGAGTGGAAAAAGATCGATCGGTCCCACTTGCTAAGTTTGTTCCTTCCAATTTTCTTGTAGAAACCCTTCTTTCCAATTTCATCTTGTGTTACACTCAACATTTAAAATAACAGACCGAACTGCCCCATATGGCCAGTATTTACAGATCCAATCAGTTATTGGTGTGAAGACTAAGGTTTAAAAAACCGCCCGAAACGGTATATACCGGTTTTTGGGGATTCCGGTATTCGATATACCCGGTATTTGAAAATACCGGGTATATCATGTATATCGGGCGGTATATGGCGGTATTTCGCCATATACCGCCCGGTAAGGGCGGTATATGTATCATACCGCCCGGTATGAGCGGTATGATGCGATATCGGGGAATATTGATTTTTTTTTTTTAAGAGTTAGATATAACTCTAAACAATACGTAATTGATGAATAAATGTTTAAAATCAATATTCCAATGTCAAATACATGAATATTAAAAGTCATTTGGTACTGTATTAGGATTTTTCACAGATACAAGAGAATTACATTAAAATTAATATAGGGCGACATAAGCACACAGCTCAAAGGGTCTAAAATTAATATAGGACCGCCGAAGACTCTGCGTACGGAGCCCCCTCCCGAAAAAATTTTAGACCCTTTGAGCTGTGTGCTTATGTCGCCCTATATTAATTCTAATGTAATTCTCTTGTATCTGTGAAAAATCCTAATACAGTACCAAATGACTTTTAATATTCATGTATTTGACATTGGAATATTGATTTTAAACATTTATTCATCAATTACGTATTGTTTAGAGTTATATCTAACTCTTAAAAAAAAAAAAAAAAAACGGTATGCTATTCCCGTACCGGTCCGTACCGTGTGTTGGTACGGTACGGTACCGGTACCGGCCGGTGACCGAAACCGGTATTGGTACCGAGATTTTAAACCTTGGTGAAGACCATCTGGCCAAGGTGAATAGATTGAACCAATCAATTTTGTTTTTTAAATTTCCTTGCTTCGCTCTTTTAACTGTCCCAAGTCCTCTCTTTTTACCCTTTTCTCTTCTTTATTTTCTTCCCTCTCTGTCCCTTTTGCTATCTCTTGTTAACATCGCCAGCCTGCAACTCACCTTTCCCATCGCCCACTCTTCTTCTTTGCTTATCACCAACCGACTGCCCACCTCTTCCTACTCCTGCACCAAGTGCCAACCAATACACACCCGTACCATTTGGTGAACTATTACTGAACTCGTCCACCTGACAGAGACTCACGACCCCTCTTCCTTTTATGCCAATAGATACCAACCATACTGTGTATCAACTATCAAATACACTAATGCAAATATACCGATGCAGTCACTGACGAAAACTATACCAGATTGAGATTTAAAACCTTGATTACACTTCCTAAAACTAAATCAAGATCTGACAAAATTGCATGTGTGCAAATAATGCATATCAAAATCTATACAAAGAAATGGTTAAGAGATCTTAGAATATATGCATGTTTCTGTAATGACTAGGAGATCCACGTCTGCAGCTATTATAAGGCTTTAGTAAACAAGCATGAGGTATTGCATAGTTAAGAATATTTAATCTATGGCTTCAGAGTTAACACACAAAAATAAAAGGCAAGCAAGCTAACTTGAATTAGAAAATAAATAAGTAAAAATTAGGAAATATTTACTACAAAAGAAATTAAACAATAAGACCAATGATAGAATTTCCATACTAAAACAAAAAGGAATAACTTCACTTACCAATCTTAGTGCAGTGTTTCTTCCAAACTCACCCCCATTATTAAATACCTCATTAAGTGCGCCAGGGAGAACTTTCCAAAACTCATTGATAAATTCCAAACCTTTCCGCCTGCTATTTTGTAGAATATCATTTGCTAGATATAGAAAACATATCCGTTGATCTCTTGGAGCACAATAAAATTGTCGCTGCCAAGTTTCCACAACCAGCTTTGCTTTGTTTCTATGGAAGATGCACCAATGTGATAAAGCTATCAAAGTTAAGCGGCAATCCAATAGTAGGCATGCTGAAGAAAACTATAAACAACCTTTGAGTTCAATAAACTTTTATGATTGTTCATAACTGCAATTCAGATTAGTTTTTTCTTGGACATACCAAAATATGAGCAGATAAATAGAAGCACCTGAACAATGAGACTCTTCTATATGACAGATTGTCTCATGAATTTAAAATTTCTTATCATAAATAAATAATCTAAATGCCAATATATATATAATTTCTACCTCTAAGAATAACAACAAAAGAAACGGATTGCGGGTCAGGAAAATGTTTATTAAGTGTGTGCTTAAAATGATGAGAAAGTAGCCAATTATCATAGCCAATTATCATATTACAAAACCAGAAGAATCTCCAACCATCTTAAACATTAAAGTTAAGCTAATTTATGGTCAACTATAAATATTGCCAAATATGCTAAATGGGTTTATATGCACAGAATTGGAAGGATACTCTCTATACTCTGCTGTGTATTATTAAGTTTGACAAGCTTGTCCACCAAAATCTGCCCATTAAATGATCCATTCATCGTTCCTGACCTATAATATGCAGAAAACCTACAGGTGTTGGTGTTAAAATATGGATGAAATCAACTGATTACAAAACTAAAGGAAAAATAGACAAGATATGTGACATATTTAAGGATAAATAAATCAGAAGCACGTAGCGATAGTCTGAGAAGACGAAAGAATGTAAATCAAAATGAACCACTTTAATTACCATAAACATGCATAGCTTCTCAATCACTTTATCAAGAACAAATGCAATGTAAAACAAATAAACCAGTGTAAACCATCACCTAAAAGGAACTACATTATGCTATGTTAATAGCTAAGCATCCATCAAGTAAGATAAATGTCTAAAGAATTTAAATTCTCATATGAATTGAGTGATGTTAATAGCTAATTATTTCAATCATTGTTAATAACATACTGCTTAAGACTCAGAATTTCCTCTCCTAATCAAGTGCCATCATGAGAGTTCTGCACGAACCAGTTAAACCAATCATGAGAACTAGTAAAATCAATTTTCAATATAGCCTCATTCAGAAGACAATCGAAGTTGGGACTGTGATCAAGATCACCCATAATATAACAACACTAATCAGGAAAGACTTTTATCATAAACAACTCTAAGATTTAAAAAAAGATACTAATTCCCTCGCACATTTCTCTATTTCTGTTATTAAGAGCTGGATCTACTTTCAGATTTTTGGAATTTTTATATGGTACTAGGAAGTTTAGATAGTAATTAATTGCCACTTACTTAAAACACAGGCACATGAAAATTTTACAAATTTAACCACCACCAGTAGTCCACTAAAAACAAAATTACTCTGTTAAATATAATGATACTGAGAATCAAATTCCTAATATATGGGAAGCTATGGGCAATAAAGACATAATTGGTGCACATTACTGCACAAAGAAGAAAAAAATGATTAGTGTTATGAATTTGTGAAAGATAAAAACGTCAGTTTCATATGGCATACACCTTGGGAACTCCCTATTTCATGTAATGAATGTCATGGTAAGTTCACAAAAAACAGCAAAGTAAATAGGTAATGGCATTGTTTTTACTTTTTACACTGTTTGACAATATATTTTTAGTAATGACTCCTTTGTTTTACAGTCATATTTGTGTGATTTCTACACTTTTTTTCAATCTAACTTCCTTTTGTTGCTCTCATTTTACTTCTTTTAAGGCTATCAAACACATAATTAGCTAAAATTGGCTAACTCCAGTTGTCCCACTGAGTTTCAACTTTCAACCAATTTCATTGTTCAAACGAAGGCATATTGTAACTTTTAACTTAAATGCTATGATATGGATCAGACATATCGTAACAGAACTCAATCAAGTAATCAACAGTAAAATAGATATGGTTCGTAATTATTAGTTAACAAACGAAGAAAAAACAGAAATTATATTTGTTTATTGTAAAAGCTTATGGCTCGAGCCTGGAGAAAATCTCCAAGTCTCCATACATTTAGAAAAAAGAACATGAGTGGCAAAAACAAATTTTCGATTTAACATCTATTTCAAAAATAAGTTCCATTAATACTAAGCAAGAATAGCTTAGCGGAACTATCACCCCATATGTTACTTTTTGTAGTAATAAGAATGGTGTACAAGTTCTTGATAGAGAAACTTCCCTGTTTAAATTATTCATCTAATGATAGGAGAGCAGGTTATGTACAAATCTTGTTACGACTCGCTTGATGGGATAATTGATCCATCAACTTCATAGGCCAAACTATTGGCCTAATTAAAATGCTCAAGCTAAAGTTGATGGTAGCACACCCATCAAGTCTTATAAGCCAACACCACATCCAATATACTCCCGATGTGGGATTAAACTGGGTATTACAATCTCCCCCACTTATGTCTTGATGTCCTCGTCAAGACCCAACTCGAATCTAAACCATAGCCCAAAATCACACCCAAGTCAAAGGCATGTGAGGCCTAGTCTAGTAGCGGATCCACCACAGCTCATGGGCAGTCCTTTCTCACATAGGCTCCCTCACCATGCTTAGGACTAGGTCGTGCTCTAATACCATTTGTTACGACTCGCTTGATGAGATAACTCATCCATCAACTTCATAGGCCAACCCATTGGCCTAATTAAAATGCTCAAGGTGAAGTTGATGGTAGCACACCCATCAAGCCATATAAGCCAATACCACATCCAATATATACTCTCAATGTGAGACTAAACTGGGGTATTATAGATCCATTTAACAACTCTTCCAAAATAAGTTTGATTTAAAATCTACTTCAAAAATGACTTCCATCAATACTAAGAAAAAATAGCTTATCGGAACTATCACCCTGATATATTATTTTTTGTGGTAATAAGAATGGGTCTACATGTTGTTGAAAGAGAAATTATCCTTATCAGTTTGTTCATCTAAAGACCAATAAATAGGTTCCATATAAATAAGTGAAACATAAATTTAAAATAGTGGATCTTTCAGCTCCTCTTGTCGTGGAGGAATGTCGGACTATTTGGGGGAGCTAGAGCTTGGTAAACCAGTACTTATCATGGAACTTTTTGTCTGGACAAATAAAGAGTCGTCTTAAAATTGCTCCTAACCCTTTCAAAGGTGCGCTCTTCCCGGTCCTCTTGCAAACCACAGGAGCGTCCATGAAGCACTCAAACTTTTAAAGTATCTCTAGATGGCAGGAAAGTATATCTATAAGAAAGGACTTACCCCAGGACTTACAGTTTTAGGGCTACTAACTGACTAAAAAAAACTCACAGTGGTATCACAGTATACCAGGCCATTTAATTCCTTAAGGGGTTTTGAAACACGAGAGTGCCTACCTTTGAGCCAAAAGTGCTCGCTATACCAAGCTTAAGCTTGGGTGAAACTAAGTGTTAGTTCTCCGCTATAGAACTCACACAAAAAGGAAGGATAAATTCTCAGCATAGAAAGTACTAACTAAACCAAACGTGAATTTATATGACAAGCTCCATGGAAATATAGTAGGGCTTCAACTACAAGCACAAGACAACGCATTGGGTTATCAACTACTTGAGCGTAAATTATTTTGCAGGTTTATATTTCTACATATGGACAACGAAACAAGCATGTTTTGCCAAAATAGAAAATTTTGCTGAAGTCATCCACAAAACAATATGCAGAAGGCAACCAAGACATCTATATTCAATAATTGCTTAGAAATTATAACTTTTACTGTATATGGTCAATTTAGGATCCTCATATGTAAAACTTATAAGATGCAAGACAACCATGCACATAATCAGCAGATGATCGTAGAAGTACTTCACAAGTAGTTTTCCCCTGATGATTAATATTAAATCATACTTTGGCCAATCCAACACTTGCAAGAAGTAGACAATAAATAGAGAATGTAAAGCATATTGAAGAGACATGGCTCCTAGAATGCTTAACAGTAAGCAGTCAGAAGCATTATGTGGAATTCAAGGCTACCATAGAAGAACCCTGGAAACTTGCTACCGAGACTATTCCCTACCAGAACATTTGAGCTGTTTTTGTATACTTCGCATGCATCCATTGTCATGATACTGAACTATCCCATGCCAACAGTACAGGTCACAGAAGTAAACAATTGAAACAGAAAAGGCAAAAAATTTAATTTTACATTTATTGAACATAGCAGGTAATGGAACTAAGCCATTAAGAGAAAAACACCATCAGACAATCTACAAACAGATATATAACATACTCAGTGCTAAAGATTCAAGATCTGATGAATTTGGCAACTCTCTTAGTGATGAGACTAGACCTACTAATCAACTAAAGAGCGTGCCTTTCTCAGTCTACAGAGAAAATATAAAGTAGACGTAACCGCACATCAGAGAAGTTTGAAATTAAATCATATCCAAATAATTCAATAAAAAATGTCAAAAATGATCATTTCCCAAGAGAGATACAATTCAAACTTATAACCAAAAAGACTCCTCTTTTTCACAAAAAAAAAATTATCAAAAGGAGAAGAAACTCACGTTTCGCACAGAAAAATACAAAAACGAAACCTAAAGACAAAATAGACTTCTATAAAACAAAAGAAAACAAGAAAAAGCCCTCGAGCTAAGAAATCCACAGGCAACCCGACCTGCCAAGACTAATGCAGCGGAGAGAGGCTAGAGGCGCTCGTCAGGGAAGACAAAGATCGAAGCATTCTCCTCCTGCCCTTATCCCGATATATAGTGAGTTTGGGGGGATGAATTAGGGCTCCTGTGACCTTAATTCGCTCCCCTTCCTCCTTATTAGTTAGGGAAGAATAATTTGCCACTCCGTTGTTGCCAGGGGAAGAAATAATTACTTGCCACTTTGCGAGAAGACGCCTGCGGGTTTCGAATACGAGAGGAGACGAAACAGAGAACAGGTGATGTAGGATGGATAGGTTCAGGTCGGGCTCCACAGGACTCACGTTGTTCGTCAAGACAACCGTTCTGTATCGATATTTTCTTCTTTCTATCTTCCGAAACTGCCCTTCTATACGTTACAACAGCCAACAGGTGCCTCCAAATTCCAAAATTCCATGGTGAGTTTACTTACAAAGACTCACTTTCCGGTTTCCAATTTTATTTTAAAAATTAATAATAATAAATGTAATATTCATTTTTATGCTTTATGTTTTTTTTTTGTTCTTTTTCATATTTCTTACGTTTATTTTTAGGTTTTATAAATACAAATGTAAAATATTTTAATATATTTCTTTTTATTCATATATATTGTGTTATATATTATTTTAGTATAAAATTATTTTACTTTTTGTAGTGGTGTCTCATTTTAGGGAAAATTTGTAACTCCAAACTAAATTGATATTTTTGTTTATATTATTACTATTTATTAAATATTTAACATTATGAATTATATTTTTTTCGTTATATATTACAACTTAAGAGCATGTTTGGTACATTGTATAGTACTAGTTTGTATTTAGTACTATCATGTATTGTATTATTATTATATAGTATTTAATGTACACATGTACTAGCCTATATAGTAATAGTTTGTATGGACTAGTCTATATTAACTAACATGTATAATATAATATAATATAATATAATATAATATAATATAATATAATATAATATAATATAATATAATATAATATACACTATAATATAATATAATATACACTATAATATTATATTATATTATATTATATTATATTATATTATATTATATTATATTATATTATTATAATATATTACATATTATATAATATTATATAATATGTAATATATTATATTATATTATATAATATGTAACATATTATATAATATGTATTATATTATATTATATTATATTATTTTATATAATGTAAAAATTATAGTGTTAATTACTAAATATATCCCAACTTTTAACGTGTTTTCCAAATCTATCCTCACTTTTCAATTTTCCCAAGTACACAACTTTTCGATTTGTAACAAATCTATCACACCGTTAACGGGACGTCACAACAGCTGTTTGGATGTTGACGTGGATCAAGAGCCCAGTTAGCATCCGAAAATATTAATAAAATATTAACTTAAAAAATATCCGCTATAACTTGAAAAATACCCAGTCAACATCCCCACTTTATAATAAAACTATTCTTCTCTTTCCCGACAAAAACGAAGAGCTCCCCAGCAATCGATCCCTCACTCCCCAACAATCGATCCCTCGCTCCCACAGCAATCGATCCCTCTCCAAGCGTCTAGGTCCCAGAAATCCTTCATTCATATCGCCGCTCAAGAATCTATCTCCAAGGTAAGTAGCAATCGAACCTTCCTTTGAAGTGAAGGTAAATGTTGGAAACCCTAAATTTGTTTGGAAATCTTAAATTTTAGATCCTTTGTGTCACCGCATAAAACCCTAAAACTAGATATATATTTTTGCAAATCCTAGATAGATTTGTTTGGAAACCCTAAATTTCAAATAAACCCTAAACTAAAACAATCAATCTGAAACTGAAACAATCAAACTGATACTGCCAGTCTGATAACAATCAAACCATGGTATCGGTCTGATTTCAGCCAACTGGTATTAGTCTGATTTCAGCCAGCTAGTATCAGTCTGATTTCAGCCAGTTGGTATCAGTATGATAACTAGTTTACTGCCATAATTCCAGTTGGTATCATTCTGATTTCAGCCAGCTGGTATCAATCTGATAACCAATTTACTGCCATGATACCAATTGGTATCATTCTGATTTCAGTCAGCTGGTATCAATCTGATTTCAATTGATACCAGTTGAAACTTCAACTCAAATCAGACTGATACAAACTTCATACCAAAAACTAAAACCAGCTGATATATACCACTGAAACTGAAACCAGAATATACTCATATATCACTGAAACCATACTCAAAGGAAACCATATCAACATATTAAAATACTGAAACCATACCATACATATTGATATACATAGTAGTCAAAAAACAAAATAGTATCATGTACTCCACCATACTAGAATACTATATCTATCCATCCAAAATAGTCAAACTGATATCAACCATACTATGCATCACTGAAACCATACATACATCAAATCATACCATACATAGTAGTATTATGTACAAAAAACAAAATAGATACAATGTTCATCATCCTTGTGTATCATATCCTTGTGGAATATTTTGGCTCCCTTGTGTATCATGTTCTTGGACCCTCCTTTCACGTTTTCGAATCAAGGATCCGCTTCATTCCCCTCGAGAAAAGCAAATTGATAAACTAGATCCAGACATCTAACAAAATAAAATACTTAATTATTAATGTTATCAACCAGAAAGAATTCAAGTTAACAATATATGTACTAACTTACCCTAAAATAGGTAATGTCTGTCTCTTCACCAACAAAAACTCCGAATCCTTGCGAGGTCATTGCTCTTTCCCTAAAATATACCTTCTTAAAATAACAAAATAATTAGAGCCAAGTGATACAAACTACCACTTATTATTACAATTTAGTATTACAATCTAAAGTAAAAATCCTTACCTTAGAAGATCTACCTCCTCTTGTTCCTCTACCAGATGCACTTCCACCTCCCCTTGTTCCTCTACCAGATGCACTTCCACCTCCCCTATTTGATGAGCAGGATCTATCTCTATTGTTGAAGATAATGCAACATCACTTCACGTAGATGGGCAAGACTTGGTTGACTAAGCCTTGTAGTTATCCTCTAATTATTTTTATTTATCATGTTAGTATAGTGGATAATTATCAGTTAATTATCGAGTCCTTAGTTGTTATCAACTTGTCATGTAAGCCTATATAAGGCTACTCCATTTAGTGATTAAATGCATCTCTAGTTTTAAGTTCAACAATTGGTATCAGAGCCCAAGGCGAGAGATCGCCATAAGTGAGAGCCGAAGAGAGGGAGAGAGAGGCAAACACTTGTCGCTGCAGGAGGTTCGAACGTTCATCCATATAGAGAAGGCAAAAGAAGACTTCGTCGGGTCCCCGTGAGGAGCACATGGGGCGGTTCCCATGGAGAGGGGAACGAACGAGATGAAATCGAATCTGTCCGATGACAGCTATATCCAAAAGTGGGAGAAACATATATTGCAACAAAGCATAAAGTCCTCTGTTTGAACAGAGGTGAAGGAGTGAAGTTTGCTCACTCGTCCGTCTCCTCGGGTGGTGCAGCAACATCAACATTGGATCCATTCCGAGCAAGGCATCGGCGAGGCCGACACCGACAGCCCGCAGCGCGACTTACGCAGGAAGGAGATAACGTTCCTGTTGCTGCTTGAAAGAAAAGAAGAGTTGTACCAGATCTCGCAAAGGAGATCGAGAGGATTGCCGAGTCGCACGAGATCTTGCAAAGGAGATTGAGAAGACTGCCAAGTCGCACCAGATCTCGCAAAGGAGATCGAGAGGTCGACTGCCGAGTTGCACCAGATCCCGGAGACGAGATCGCGAAGCCTACTGTCTTCACTCGGCGGAAGTGTATTTTAGGAATCAAATCTCGGCTGGCAGGATGCAAGGAAGGTGGACGTAGTAGACGAGAGGAGATCCTAGTCGAGGCGGATCACTTCCTCCATCAGCTGTTGAAGATTCCTCCATCAGCTGTTGAAGATTTCTCAACAGACGAAGCTGCTGCTGCCAAAAAGAGGAAGAAGAATCACTTATTTTGGTGGGCCCCACTCAAAAGAGGAGCAGAAGACAATTGAAGCAGCTGCGGGCCCCACCTTTTTAATTCACTTGTTCATCTAGTGTGAAGAAAAAAAAAATACTCCCCGAAGGAATTAATTTGGATGGGCCCCACCATTAATTATCTTGATTTTGGCAACAAAGAAGAAGCATTATGCATACCCCCATTTCCATTTTGACCGGGTCAAAATAAGGAAGAAGATTATCTCCATCAAAGTCATCATCAAACTAAAATTCTGGAGGGTTTCAACGTCGCTCCATTGCATCGACTCCCACTCTGGTTTTGGGGACAAGTCACGTTGATCATCACATAGGGAGACCACAATCGTGGAAGAAGCATCGATCGACCCCCGTTTTTTCAGCAATAGTAGATCTCTGACGTGGGTTTTCAGAAGCAGTCGTCGCCCAAAGAAATTAAAGAGTGAGGGAGATAAAAGGGACAGTATCGTTGGGTCCCTATGAAGAGCACAAGGGACAGTCTCGTTGGTCCTCGTGGAGAGCACAGAGGATGAAACAAAGTCTGGACGGGTCCTCGTGGAGAGCACAGAGGACAAGTCTCACCGCATCCTCATAGAGAGCACAGATGATGAAAGAAGTCTTGTCAGGTCTTCGTGAAGAGCACAGGAGATGAAAAATAGAAAGACAAAGAGACAAAAGAGATGTACGCGCGGAAAGAGACACATGTGTGCGGCGTCAGATGGAGGATGATGATTGAAAGCTTGAGATGGCGAAGCTAGTCTTGAGGGGGAGTGTTGAAGATAATGCAACACCACTTCACGTAGATGGGCAAGACTTGGTTGACTAAGCCTTGTAGTTATCCTCTAATTATTTTTATTTATCATATTAGCATAATGGGTAATTATCAGTTAATTACTGAATCCTTAGTTGTTATCAACTTGTCATGTAAGCCTATATAAGGCTACTCCATTTAGTGATTAAATGCATCTCTCGTTTTAAGTTCAATATCTACCTCTCCCAGTAGATGATGATGATGCACCTCCAGTGCTTGCTGGATCACCTCCCTGCAATAAAATAGTTTTTGAATGAATAACCATAGCTAAATAATAAAAACATATTTGTAATAAGCTAAACATACCCAAACCTCTGTACGAGTTGGTTGTCCCCTAAGTGGACAAGTTCTTCTATTATGGTCGTCTTGAAAGCATATTTGACATGTGATAATAAGACCTCTTGTTCCTATTCTTGTTGTGTTATCATCTTCATGCAAATCTCTTTTTCTTTTTTCTTTGGCCTCCAGGCATCTTTTTCACAGGAGGTTGCAAAACATTAGGTCTGTCAACTAAAGGCCATGTATCCTTTCCCGTCAAAGGCTGCAAGAGGAACTCATATGCCTTCAAGTAGGTGTTCCTCTTATAGTAATTGTCAATATAGTTGTCTGACTCTTCTTTGAGCCAAGTGATACATGCAATTGCATGATTACATTGTATGCTAGATAAATTCCAATGTCGACAAGAACATGTTCGAGAATTCAAGTTAACAACATATGACTTGTGAAACTGTTGAACCTCAAATAACATATTACTTGTTAACAAAATAAACTAAAAATAAACTCAACTAAACAAAACTAATCTAAATTAAAGTAAAGTATAGCAAACTAAAGTACAGTAAACCAATCTGAAAATAAACTAAACTAACTTGCAGGTGTCACATAGCAATATCTTGTTTCCTTCTTGATTTCTTCAAATTTCTTCCTTATGTTGGGGCATATAGTATGAGTGCTTTTTAACATCAACACATGTTTATCATGCATCCTTGCCATCAACATACGCCGGATATCTTCAATCATATCAATAACTGGCTTTGATCGTGCCTTCAGAATATACCCATTGAAAGTCTCATTTATGTTATTACTCACAGCATCACATTTGCAACTTGAACTGATATAAGTTTGGCAAAATTTTGTGACTCCAATTGCAAGAAAATCTTGATGTGCTCTTGATGAAGTAGCTTGGAGTTCATTCAGTACTATTTGGAAATCAGACTCCACCGTGCATCTAACAGCCCTCCAAAACAGTGATTTCAAAGCTAGCCCACCGTGTTTCTTCTTCCAATTAGCATATAAATGTCGAGCACAAATCCTATGCTCCGCAGCAGGTACCCTTTGTTTAATTGCATACTCTAGCCCATGGGTATTAAACAAAGAAAAGTTAACCGTCATCAAACTAGCTATTTGGATATTAAACACTAAACTAAACAAAGTAAACTTACTTTTTGTTTATCACTAATTACAGTCAAACCATATCCTTGATATATGGACAAGTCATCAAACAACAACCCTAAAAACCAACTCCATGAATCATAATTTTCTTCTTCAACGACCGCCCACGCAATTGGGAACATTTGGTTATTTCCATCTCTACCAACAGCTGAAAGTAATTGGCCACCAAGAAATGTCTTGAGGAAACACCCATCAAATCCAATTATCGATCTACAACCATTAAGAAATCTCTTTTTCAGCCCTTCAAATCCAATGTACAGTTGCTGGAAAACTGTAAATTCTTGATTACATACAATGCTAAACAAGCTTGTGGGGTTCACACATCGAAGTTGCGCTAGATATGAACCAAGCATGGCATAATGATCCTCAACAGAGCCTCGTAGTCTTCTTAAATCCTCTCATTTTGTTCTGTAAGCTTTCATTCTTGAGATGCTAATATAAAAATTAGCTAGCAAATCCTTCTCCATGTCATCCACACTCCAATTAGGATTGCTCCTAAATTTCTCAAGATAATATTTTGCCATCCAATCTTTTGTGGCTTGTATATTCCTCATGCTTCTTGAACATCTGTGCTCACTATTGTAACTTTTAATCATGAATGTCAATTCTCTCTTCATCAAGCTACCGTATATTCTCCACGGGCAACCACTTACACATTTGGCTTCCATTTTTTTTGCACATGTCCTTGTCCATTTTATGTTGTAACCATTTGCAACAGCATAGCTTTGAACAACTTCTTTAAATTGAGAATTAGACTCAAATTTCATCCCAAGTTCTAGTTTAACATCCTTGACCTCACATTTGGGATTATATACTTTCCTATGAATTTTTTTCCATGTATGCTCAGTCGACCAATCTACACCCTCTTCATCTTCACTATCGTCGGGTGTAACGACTTCATCTTCACTATCCTCATACTCACTAGTACATTCACGTGCATCTTCAGGCAAATTTGTAGGGTTAATTGGGATAGGCACCTCTTCTGCAAAGTTGTTATCAGATGTACCTTCAATTGTGACTAATACAAATTCATTAGTGTCACATTCATCTTCATTCAAATTTGGACCTCTACCATGCTTATATTTGTTTTTTTTCAATGCTCTAACTGTCACATATTCATCATTACTTAATTCATCAAATTCACTAGAACATATATCAGTGTCACTTTCTCTATTTGGGGGATAGTCAATGTCTTCAGATGTCTCAATATCATCATCACTTTCTTCTTAGCAACAATAATAATATGCTCAGTATTTGCATGTTGATCAATCCCAGCAATAACAAGATGTTCTATAGCTGCATGTTTATTCCCCCCCCCCAAGTGTATTAGTTTCTGCCTCTGTAGATGCATGTTCATCAGTCCCAGTAACAAGATGTTCAGTCCATCCCGGGATAGCATCAATATACAGTGTATCATCCATGTCGTTTTCATCTTCACTGCTAATATGAACCTATATCATAAGATGATTAATATCAATAGCATGTCATCATATAATTGAGTAATTAAATATATTAAAATTATACTTACAGGGGCTGAAGCTGATGATGAATCTCGTCGTGGAGGAAGAATAGTTTTTCGAAGCCGATTTGAACGTCGAACCATCTCAACTTACAAGGGCTATATTAGGGATAAGTAATTTAAGTGGGGATATATTATGCAATTTTTACCCAATCAAATTCATGCACTAACACTAGCCATTAGCTCTACGTGAACATTACTAACATGGACAATATAATCAGAAGCATGAACACTGTGGGGAGAATACACATTCAAATCCAATAAAAAATATGGGATGGAAATGAAAATCGAAAGCATGAACATAAAAACATGATGCATGATTAACCCTAGTTTTGGTGAATGAATCTAGGGTTCCATCTTTTCAAATAAAAAAAAAAAGATAGAAAGAAAATTACTAACCTTTTGTAATTGGGAGTTCGTCGGTAACGTTGGAACACTTCGCGTTGGTGGTCGTTGATTGTAGGGAGACGATGTGAGTCGAGTTAGTGTGAGCTGCTTCGATAAAAGTCGGGGATGATGCTTGTTCTTTTCGGCAAACTGGAGACGACGGTGCGACGAAGGAAGCCGACGAAGATTGCCAGATTTCGACCGGTGGACAAGAACGGAGCGGTGGTCCCGATTTTGTCGGGGATGAAGAGGCGATAACTAGAACAAAAGTGGGATTTGGATTTTGTCGGGTGGGGTTTAGAGTTGTTAATTGGGTTTGGGTAAAAGATCTGCTGACTGGATTTGGTGGGGCCCATAAAAAAATTAGTTAAAAAAAAGTGGGGATGCTGACTGGGTATTTTTCAAGTTAATATTTTATTAATATTTTCGGATGCTGACTGGGCTCTTGATCCACGTCAGCATCCAAACGGCTGTTGTGATGTCCCGTTAACGGTGGGATATATTTGTTACAAATCGAAAAATCGTGTACTGAATTGAATTAATTGGAAAGTGGGGATAGATTTGAGAAACACGTCAAAAGTTGGAATATATTTAGTAATTAACCCAAAATTATATAATATATTTTATCATTAAAAATATTTCATAAATTAAAATCATTTTAAAATATTTTTAATATTTTTTAATTTTTGGCCGGAGGTAAAATGAGTATCCAAAATATTGAAAGTTCTAGTGCAAGCTAATGAAGAGCTTTGAGAATGTATTACTAATACACCTTGTGACAATTTATGGGGTACTATTTTTAGTGCAGATATGAGTTAATACCCTTTCCAAAGTCCCAAACATTGTATAGTATTATCCTAATACTCCTAATACTATACAAAAGGCTTATACAGGCTACCAAATGGGCCCTAAGGGCTCGTTTGGTACACCGTATAGTACAAGCCTGTATAGTAATAGTCTGTATTGACTAACTTGTATAGTACTAGCATGTATTGTACTATTATTATACAGTGTTTGGTGCACACATGTACTAGTATGTATTGACTAACATGTATAATATAATATAATATAATATAATATAATATAATATAATATAATATAATATAATATAATATAATATAATATAATATGTAATATATTATAATAATATAATATAATATGTAATATATTATATATTATATAATGTAATATAATATATATTATATAATGTAATATAATATAATATATAATAATATACACTATAATATAATATAATATAATATAAAAATTATATAATATATTTTATCATTAAAAATATTTCATAAATTAAAATTATTTTTATAATATTTTTTATATATTTTTAAATTTTTGGCCGGAGGTAAAATGAGTATCCAAAATATTGAAAGTTCTAGTGCATACTAATGAAGAGCTTTGAGAGTGTATTACTAATACACATTATGACAGCTTTTGTGGTACTATTTTTAGTGCATGTATTAGTTAATACCTTTCCCAAATACTATATAGTATTATTTTAATACTATACATGATGCTTATACAGGGTACCAAACATGCTCTAAGTGTTTTGATTCAACTTTTGTGTTTTTATTATTTTTTGTTCAAGTCTACTATGTGTTTTGAAGAAAATTGAAAAGTCTAATTAGAACTAGTATCTTGTGCTTATATTATTATTACTAGAAATATTTTCCTTTTAATTTTTTAGTTTTATCATAAAAATTATTTTTCAACTTGTTAAAATTTTTGTTTTTGATTAATTTCTTTACTCACTCAGGTTATCACATTTAATTTTTTCGAAAACTCCACACATATATTTTGCTTATACTATATGACTTTAATTCAATTTGGTTATTGCATTTTAGAAAAAATTAAAACTTTGGATCAAATTGATATATTTTTGCTTATGTTATTATTTATCATATATTTAAAATTATCATTATAATCTATTTACTATGTATTAATTTTTTTTATTTTTTAAGTTTGATTGAATTTTGTTGATTCGGTTCAGCTATCACATTAAAAAAAATTGAAACTCTAAATCAACTCGATATCTTTTACCCAAGGCACAATGGAGGATTGGGAATCAACATTACTATATATCTTTTACCCAAGACACAATGGAGGATTGGGAATCATCGATCTGAACATCCACAACTTGGCATGCTTAGGGAGATGATGGTGGGAAATAGCATCTAGAAAGGAGCTACTATGGGTTTACATTGTGAATGAAAATTACTTCCGAAGAAAGGGATGGCAAGATGATCACTCTACGGCTATGGTCAAGTGTGCGGAAAAGGATTTATGCGGTCAAACATTTTTTCTCGATGGGTATGGAATCAAAGGCGAGCAAAGGGGACACAACGATGTTTTGAAAAGGATAGATTGGTACTCAACTATAGGTTGGCGGATAGGTTCCCGCAGCTCTTTACGCAGTGCCGAAGAAAAAATGGCAAAATATCGGATTTTCTCAATGAAGTCTCCGGAAACTGGTCCTTTTCATGGAGATGAGAGGTATGTGTACAGGAGGTAAACGCTATGAGGTCAACTATCTCACAATGGAGTGTTGGGGTGAGGAGGATAGATCCTTGTGGCGATGGGAATCGACGGGAATCTTCTCTACATCAACGATGTACAAGCGGCTGGTGGAAAGAGGTATTCACAACTTAAGAGCATCACAATTATGGAAATGCAAGGATCCTAAAAAGATGAAATTTGTCATTTGGCTTGCGATCAAGCAAAGACTCCAAACAAAAGAACGACTTATTAAACACGGGAGTAACTCTTTAGACCCCCTTTGCGTGTTCTATAAAGCCCATGATGAATCGACAAATCATCTTTTTGCGGATTGTCGGATCTTGAGAAGAGGATGGTGTGATCTAGCAAGGAAAGTAGGGATGGAAAGATTCAAGGTAATTCCAGAAACAGATCCTCAGATTGATAATTGGAACACTGATAGAGCTTCTCTATCTATGATATGGTGCTGAAGTGTGTGGACAGTTCGGAATGCTAGCATTTTCAATGAAACATAACCGATTGGTCCAGAGCGATGTGATTGGGGAAGACTTTCTGGGATCGAATCATGGGCAGTCATCTATTAGGGGTCTGGATTTCAGGGGATGTTTACGTGTTTTAGTGATCTTGGTATTTGTTGATGGTTTATTATGTCAGGGTCTTTAAGAGCTCTTGTTTAATTTCCTTTTAGGCTTTCTTGCCTTGCTCGCTTCTTGCCATGCCAATAATGGCCTGGTGTGGCTTTGACAACATGGTTGGTCGTTGCACATTTCACCTCTTATGAAATGCTATGTGTGGCAAATGCCTCACTTTTTCTTAAAAAAAAGAAAATTCGATATCTTTTACTAATATTATGAATACTTAGCATTAGCAGAATAACTTTTTTTCTTAATTTGGTTTATTACTTCAGTTTTTTTTCATTAAATTCCTTTATTTTACTATAAGTTTCTTTTTTTGAAAAAAATACAAAATCTCAAATATAACAATAGTAAATTAATTTTACTAGAATCAAGTGTTAGGTTCTCCAAGGTACAATAGTAAATGATGAATAATTGAATATGAATTTTTTAAATTCGGTATACATCAGATATAATATCAATTTTATATTCTTCTATTGTCATTTTTTTATAATCCATACACTAAGTAAATAATATATATTAATTCATCCATTATCATATCATTCATTATCCTATGAAGTAAATATGTCCGAGAGTTTTCCATGTGATTTTTTTAAAGGAAAAAATGGTGGAATTGAACATGGTATTCTCCGAGAAATGGATAGAATTAGAGCTTCCAATTGTGGATTTTAAAATAATCATATCTATTCAAGAATTCCCCAAAAAACCTCTTTATATAAATTATGTTTGGTAATAATTATTTACCATTAATGTGTATTATCACATTATAGCTACGCCAACTTCTGGTTAGCATTTTTTATCGGAAAAGTTTAAAAATAAATGGCACATCTATAAAAATAAATTATGTTTGGTAATAATTATTTACCACTAATGTGTATTATTACATTATAGTTATATATGTCAACTTTTTTTTTACATTATATATGTAAACTTTGGATAGCATTTTTCATCTGAAAAATCTAAAAATTAATGGCACATCTATTAAAATAAATTATTTTTGGAAATAATTATTTGCCATTAATGTGTATTATTACATTATAGACTTATAGTTATATATGTCAACTTTGGATAGCATTTTTATTTGAAAAATCAATAAATTAATAGTGCATTTATCAAATCTTTATATAATAAAAGTAATAAAGTTTTTGTCCTCTTTGAAATATTTTTTCTCGCTCATTTTATGATTATTTTCCGCTTATTTCATTGCCATTTCTGTAAAATCCTTTAATTAAAAATATGAAATTTTACTTATACATATATATATATATATATATATAACACAGGATTACCTTTGGTGCTTGTTATATATATTTTGCAACGATGTTATATAGTAACATTTTATTTTTTGCAATTAAAAATGAGTGGGGGTAATTCAAAACATTGGAATAAAAAATAATTCAATATCAATATTATAATTGTGCATTTAAATATAAAAATTAATTACATTGAGTATTATCTCTCTTAATAACTACTCTCATGTACTCCTCTCTCTTAATTTAATTTTTAATTTATATCATATCTCTAATAATACTAATAATAATAATAATAATAATAATAATAATAATAATACTACTACTAATAATAATAATAATAATAATAATAATAATAATTATTATTATTATTATTATTATTATTATTATTATTATTAATTCCTCAGTATTTAAAATTAATAAAAAATTATAATGAACATATTATTTTTTACAATAATACATGATCATATATTAAATCTTATCTTATCTTATATATTATATAAAACACATCTTCATTTGAACACGTTTAATTATTTGGAAATTTGTAATTCCAAAATTCATTTTTTTTATTTTCTAATTTGTTTCAATTTGTTACTATATATAATTTGATTTTTATTCATAAAAATATTATTTTTTAGGAGTTTTTTCTTTTATACATATTGGTAGATAAAAATATTTTTTAATGTACTCAATATTTTATATATTAATTTTTGAGTTTTTGGAATATGATTTTCATTGAGTTTATTTTCATATTAATTAATTATTCTGAAAAAATAATTACCAAATTTATAAATTTGGCAATCCAATTGTTAACTGCTGAATTAATTTTAATTATTAATTCCAATTGTTAATTTCAATTTAATATTTTTATTTTTCTTCTACCGAAAATTATGAGTATTAATTTCGATTATTAACTGTTGTATTAATTTCAATTGATAATTTTAATTTAATTTTAATTTCAATTACAACATTCAATAATTACTGTTTAAATTAATGCAGCATTAATTTAATGTGGGGCGGTGAATTTAATTACTACCGCACATTAATTCACTGCATGACTGCTAATAAAAATTTGTTTTTTTATTTAATTTCACTAATCTCATGGCTATCAATTTAGTATTTTCATTTTTATTTAGTATTTTAATAAAAATTATGAGTATTAATTTCAATTATTAACTGTTGTATTAATTTCAATCGCTAATTTTAATTCCAATTACAACATTAATTACAACATTCAATAATTACTATTTAAATTACTGTAACATTAATTTAATGTGTGACGATGAATTTAAATTTACTTATCTCCCATTCAATAACTATTATTTAAATTACTACCGCACAGTAATTCACTGCATGACTGCTAATAAAATTTTGTTTTTTTATTTCATTTCACTAACTCATGACTATCAATTTTAAAAAAAATTATTTAATTTCACCCCGCTCTATATATATTAACCCTATTACATTATTATTCCCCCCTCTCTGATTCTCCATTCCCTTCCCTTCCCCTTTTCTTATTCCCCATATCTTCCCCCACCTATTGTCGTCATATTCGTTTTGTAATCCAAAAATATATCGCGCTATATTTCTAACTCTATTTTAGATAATTAAAATTTTCATTCGCTGATTTGCATTTGTCTATAGTTTTTTGCAATCGTTTTTCTTCTCTCTTCCTAATTTTTCCTCGATTTTTTATTTAATTTCTTTTGTGCAATCTTTTGTGTGTTTATCTATATTAGTTTTTTTTATGTTTTTAATTTTGAATTTATTATTATTGTGAATGTATTGATTTTTTTATATTAAATTTTGAGTTTTTAAAATATTATTATTTTGAATGTGTTTATATTATTATTTTTTATTATTCATCAAAGTTGACATTTATATTTCATTCAAGTGCATGCAACAAATTGACAGAGGAGGAGATAAAGAGGAGGATCATTAAGTGTTGCAACAAGGAGATGTAACAAAGACTGATGCTTAATTAGGATGTTTTTCCCGAACTGAGTGATTGTATTTGGATTTTTTTATAGGTAAATTGTTTAAATCAGTTGACTAAATTGCGTAGGAGAGAGAAGGAAGAATTTGAGCCGTTCAAAGTAAAAGGTAACTAACATATATAAAATATTTTGAATATATTAAAAAGTAAAAAAATCAAAATTGCTATATTTTTTACTAAGTTTTAATGAATTTAAAATTTTGTTTTTTTTATATTTTTTTCTTTTTCATTTCTCTATCTTTTTTATCTAACATATCTTTTCTTTATCTCACATAATCACATGTCGCCTCTCTCATTTTGTATTAGCCTACTTTTAATATTTATAGTTTTGGATTTATTATTTTTTAAGGTATTGAATTATTTTTTATATTAGTTTATGTATTTTTGAAATTTCATTTTTGAGTTTACAATATTTTTTACTGAATCTAGTTTTTATATATATATTTCTCTTTTTCACTTTTCTCTCTCCTCTCTCTCTCTCTCACATAGCCACATGTATCATCTCTCTCTTTATATTAGTCCATTTTTTATATTTACAATTTCAAACTTATTATTTTTTAATATTATTTTATGAATTTTTGAAATTTTATTTTTTGATTTTGCTATGGTTAAATTACTGAATTTTTTATGTATTAAAATTTGAATTTTGTTTTTTTATATTTTTTCTCACATGTCTTCCTCTATCTCACGTAATCACATGTATCCTCTCTCTCTCTTTGATATTTGCCCATCTTTATATATATTTTTATGTTGGTTAATTTTTAATTTTATTAATTTTCGAATCTAATTAATTATGTCTACTTAATTTTCAAAATTTTGAATATATTTAATCATGTCTGCTAAAATTAATATAAAATTTTATCAGTATAGAATCTTATTAGTTATGTCTGCTTAATTTTGAATTATTTTAATTTCGAATCTTATTGATTACTTTTGAATTTAATTTTTAATTTTAAATGCTTAACTCCCAAATTTCTATATGAAACATATCTTATATAAAACACGGTTCTTGATGGACACGTGTCGCTTCCACATGTCATTATTATCTCACCATTTTATGCCTGCTTAATTGGGTTAATTGCTATTTCAATTAATTCTAAATTTTACTTATTTTAGAAATCAATATTAATTATTTCAATATTTTGTATCTTATTAATTATGTCATCTTAATTCCAAAATTTTGAATATATTTAATTATGTTTGCTTAATTTTGAATTTTTTTATATAGAATCTTATTAATTATGTTTACTTAATTGAGTTTTATTAATTTTGAATCTTATTAATTAATTTTGAATTATTGAATTTAATTTTTAATTTTAAACGTTTAATTTTCAAATCTTATCTTATCTTATCTTATATATTATATAAAACACATCTTCTTGTGGACATGTGTCGCTTCCACATGAATTGGGGTTCCCTCCAAAAATAATTTCTATATATAATCTACCAATTAAATTAATTTCAATCATTATTAATTTTAAAAATAATTAATTTTGATTTTTAAAAATAATTTCATTATGCTAAATTTCTAAATTAAAATTTCTACATAATTAACTATGATTATTTTTCAAATATAGCCGGTTTAATGGCTAATTAATTATTCTTAATTTTTTAATTTTCACATTTATTTGATTATATTAATAAATAAATTTTGAAATTAGGAAATTAATATAAAATTTGAAATTTATATAAATTTTCTTTTTCACTCTAATGTTTTAAATGTAGCTTCAAGCGAAATTGCTTAATTATTGTTGTCAAATGGAAGAACGGCTCATTCGAGATTTAAAATTCCGATATCTATTAATGAAAGCTCTACATGCAACATCAAACAGAGTAGTGCTCATGCAAAATTGATAAACAAGGCAAAATTAATTATTTGGGATGAAGCACCCATGGTAACCAATTTTTGTTTTGAAGCACTGGACAGATGTTTAAAAGACATTCTTAGATATTCTGAAAATTATAATACTAGTCTTCCATTTGGTGGAAAAGTTGTTGTGTTAGGTGGTGATTTTAGGCAAATATTGACCGTTATACCTAAAGGTACAAGACAATACGTTGTTCATGCTACAATTAGTTCTTCATATATTTAGTCATATTGCAAAGTTTTCAAATTGACTAAGAACTTGAGACTTTTCGTAGACTCAACCGAATTAACTGATGTTGAAGAATTTAGCAAATGGCTTTTGAATGTAGGAGATGGAATTGATGGACATTCAAATGAAGGAGAATCTCAAATTGAAATTCTAGATGACATGTTGATAAGTAATTTAATTAGAATATGCATTTGATGAGTTGGTTGATTTTGTTTATCCTCATCTTTTGGCTAACATGACAAATTTGGACTACTTCAAGGAAAGAATAATACTTTGTCCTACTCTTGAAGTTGTTGATAGGGTAAAAAATATTTTATTGTCTCGTATTCGATCATGCTAATGAAAATGTGTACTTAAGTTCAAATTCAGTTTGTAAAGAGGATGCTAATATGGAAAGTGAATTAGACACTTTTTCACTTGAAGTCTTAAATGTCATAAATTGTTCTGGTCTTCTACCTCATAAATTAGTGTTGAAGGTCGGTGTTCCAGTAATGCTACTCAGAAATATTGATCAATCTAATTGATTATGTAATGGAACAAGGTTGCCGATAAGGAGATTAGGACATCATATTCTAGAATGTATTATTCTTACAGGAAACAATATAGGTGAAATTTTTATTATACCCCGGATGAATATGATTCCAAGCAATCAAATACTTCCAATAAAATTTCAAAGAAGACAATTTTCCGTCATGTATCATTTGCGATGATCATAAATAAGTCACAAGGACAGACCCTTTCTTTTGTTGGCCTTTATCTTCCAAGACCAATTTTTACACATGACCAATTATATATTGCTCTTTCAACAGTGAATAATAGAAAATGGCTGAAGATTTTATTGGAGAATTATGAACATTTTCAGCCAAATAGCACTATGAATGTTGTTTATAAGGAAGTTTTTAACAATCTTCATTGAATAAGTAAAGTTAATATTTTTTTATTTAATTTAATTATTTAACTACTTCATTTCTTACTTACATTATAGTATTTATTTTTTAACTTGACCTTTGCAAATATTATTTCTTTCTCTTTATCTTAACAATATTGGTTGAATAGGTAAAGTTAATTTTTTGAGTTTTATTACTTTATTTCCTCATTTTATTTCTAATATTATTGTATTATAATTTTTAACTATAGGACATTTGTGATTTTGGACACGTGTCCACGTGAAGATGTGTTTTACATATTATATAAAACTAGTCGAGAGTCCGCGCGTTGCGCAAATATATATAAATATAATTTTATTTCGATAATCATGAATAATCAAATAAATTTATATAGTATAAATTTATTGATTTTGTAATATTTTATTTGAATAAATATACTCAATTAAATTGTAAAATTGTTATAAAAAATATTTTAAATTAAATTATAATTTTTAATAATGATATTCATACCTAAATAATTAAGAGTAATAATAAATCTCACATATATGAAAATTTATAAGTGTAGATAAAATAGTAAATATTAGGTTAATATAATCTATATAATTATAAAAGTAAAAAAAATATACAAATACCTTTTAAAATATGATTTTTTATTGCTTAAATTCACCAAACACATTAATATATTCATAAAATGTAAAAAATAAACTAAAACTCACTGTAATAAACTTTTTATGTTCAAATATCATTATGCTGATATCATTATTTTAGTCGAGAACCCGCATATTGCTCAAATATATATGAATATAATTTTATTTCGATAATCATGAATAATCAAATAAATTTATATTGTATGAATTTATTAATCTTGTAATATTATATATAATATTTCATTCAAATATATATACTCATGCGTTGCACAATTATATATGAATATAATTAATTTATAAAATTATTATCAAAATTAGTTTTAATAAAATTATACTTTTCAATAATAATATTGATATCTAATTAATTAAGAGTAATAATAAATTTCACATATAAGGACATTTATAAGTGTATACAAATATCTTTTATATATGATTTTTTTTTGTCTATTGCTTAAATTCACCAAACAAAATTAATATATTTATAAAATATAAAAATAAACTAAAATTGATTGTGATTAACTTTTGTGTTTATATATCATTATTCTAATTATATTGGTAATTTAATTATTTTATTTTTATTCATTTTTTTTCAATTACACGTATTCATCTTTAATAACTAAACGTTTGGTTAACCATTCATTTATTAATTAATAACAATTTGATTATATTCTAAAAATTCAATTGTAAACATTTATTTCACTACCAAATTAAAGAATTATTCTTTATCTAAGATTTTTAAAACATATATTACTTGGTTGATATCATCATTATCATAATTTTTTTTAAAAAAATAACATTACACATTATATAAATATATTATATTTATTATTAGTCTTAATTATTTAGGTATGATAATTATTATTTAAAAGTATAATTTAATTTAAACTAATTTTTTGTTATAATTTTTAAAACTTATATAAAAGTAGGAGTAAACAATACAATAAAATGAAATAAGTGTAGATAACTAAATTAAAAATAAGATATTTTAAATTATATATTTTTTCTTCAATAATAAAAAAATATTTTTAAAAAATATATATAAAAAACAATTTTTTTTTACATTAGAAAAAATTTTCAACAATAATTTAGAAAATATATAATTATTAGGAAAAAATAAAGAATACATATATAAATAATGTAAAATTATAATCATAAAATAAAATAATGTTAATAAGATGTAAATATAGAATCAATGTTAATGTTAGTATTCTTTAGAGAAAAAGAAATAGTTCAATATATATTAATGCTTCTATATAATTGTACGCAGTTGCTCAAAATATATTACCTTTTTAGAAAGTAATTTTATGGCAATGATATTTTACATGAATATATATAAATTTTCAACAACAAAAAAGAAAAATTATAAATAGTAACATTTTCATAGATAAAAATCAAATATTATATATAATATAACAAATTGACATATTATACTCAAAAAATTAAAAAATGAAATATTATATATATAATATAAAAAATTGAAACAAATTAGAAATTAAAAAAATTAAATTAATTTAAACTAAATAAATTTTAGTTAAAATATATTAAAACCTTGATCGGTGATAAAGGAAATATCTTCGTCAACACAAAGCTAATATTAAATAAAAATAATTTTTTTTACATTTAGAAACTAAAAATTAATTTTTTTAAAACTACATAAATTTTAGGCAAAAATAGATTTGAAAATCTTTGTCAACATAAAGCTAATATAAAAATAATTTTTTACATTTAAAAATATTTTCTACAATAATTTAGCAAATCTCTAATTATTTACATAAAAAAGTAATAGGTCTAAGAATAAATAAATATAAAATTATAAAAATAGTGTAAAATTATAATAATAAAAGAATAAAATATTATAAAATTTCGACAATAAAAATATATAATAAAAGAAAAATTATGAATACTAATATTTTTCTAGATAAAAATTAAATATTATATATAATATAACCAATTGAAATAAATTAGAAACTAAAAAAATTAAAATATTTTAAACAACATAAATTTTAGGTAAAAATAGATTAAAATCGGGATCAATGGTAAAAGAGATATTTTCATTAACAGAAAGCTAATATAAAAAAAAAAATTACATTTGAAAATATTTTCAACAATAATTTAGTAAATCTATAATTATCAGCATAAGAAAGATAATAGATCTAAAAATAAATAAAGAATAAAATTATAATAATAAAAGAATAAAATATTAAGAAATTTCAACAATAAAAATATATAAGAAAATAAAAATTACGAATAGTAATAATATAACAAACTGAAATAAATTAGAAAATAAATAATTAAATTAGGTCAAAATATATTAAAACTTGTATCGATGAAAAATGAAATACCATTGTCAGCGTTCGACTGAACTATGCCGCTTGAGAATTGGATGAAAGAATATTCTGCAAAGAAGGTTGTCTTATGTGGATATTTAAAGAGGATTTATAGGATTGGATTCCAAGTGGAGAATTAATTGAGAGAGAAATTTTTTTTTAATTAATTGAAAAAATTAAAGTCAGTAATAAATTTTAATAAATTTTGGCAGCTTAAAATAAATTTGTATTAATCTTACTTATAGATGAGATGAAGAGACAATGAATATTATAGCAATTGAATAAAAATGCATGTGAGAGGGAGAAATAAAATGAGAGATATAACTGTTATGGGAGAGAGAGAGCTAGCGAGCGGAACTCAATATCGTGAGTGAGAGAGAGAATAAATGAGAGAGAGATTTAAGGAGGAGAGAGAGAGGAGAATTAAATTCTTATTATCCCAAAGTTGAGAAAGAGATAGAGAGGGGAGAGAGAGAGTCAAGGGGGAGAAAGAGGGTTAAAGAGATAGCATTAAATGCGAGAGAGTATAAATGAGAAATGAATGTACACATTAAATGAGAGAGAGTAAATGAGATAAATAAATGTATCTAGTTAAGATAAATAAATAAATTCACATTAAATATTAAAAAAATACAGAAAAAATGAAAATTTAATCTTTGGATATTAAATGAGACATAAATAGAAAATTATGTAAAAAATTTCACAAAAACTAAAAAAATAAGAAAATGACACGTCAGCAAATTTTCATTGGGAAAGTACCACGTGGCGTTAGTGAATCTTGCTTTTATATATATATTAATGTTTATGTAATTTATATATGCAAAGTAAGTTTATTTAATTTTTTTATATCAGTTTTTTATATTATTTATATTATATCCATTCAAAAAACTTGTGCATTCCACGAGTAATTAAATTAGTATATATATATAAAATACAAACTTGTCATGTGGCATTTTCTCAAGGAAAGTTGGTTGATGTAGCATTTTCTTATTCTTTTGAATTTTCCTGTTTTTTCTACTTTTTTACACATTTAATCACTCTCATTTTTAATGTCATTCTTTTTCTTTTTTAATGCTATATATATATATATATATATCTCACTTCACGAAGAGAATTTAATTTTATATCTTTCTTCCCCGGTTCCCTCTCTCTCTCTCCTCCTTAACTCTATATCTTTCTAATTTTTGTTTTTTTTCTCTACCGAAAATTATGAATATTAATTTTGAATATTTTATTTGCCGCATTAATCACAATTATTAATTCCAAATGGAGTAATTACACTATTATGTTTTATCCGCAGCATTAATCACACCTATTAATTCCAAATGGAGTAATTACAATTTAATATTAATTCCAATATTTAATATTAATTTTGAAAATTATGAATATTAATTTTGATTGTTTTATCTGCACATTAATCACAATTATTAATTCTAAATGGAGTAATTACAATATTATGTTTTGTCATTTTTGTTTTTCTTCTCTGCCGAAAATTGTGAATATTAATTTTGATTGTTTTATCTGCCGCATTAATCACAATTATTAATTCCAAATGAAGTAATTACAATATTATGTTTTGTCTGCCGCATTAATCACAATTATTAATTCCAAATGGAGTAATTACAAGTTAATATTAATTCCAATTATTAATTTCAATCCAATTGTTAACTGTCGTATTAATTCCAATTATTAATTTCAATCCAATTGTTAACTGTTGTATTAATTCCAATATTTAATATTAATCCGAAAATTGTGAATATTAATTTTGATTGTTTTAAAAGATTCATCGTGTGTCTCTCGATGAAGGACGATAACTTTTCGCCCCCTAGGGCGAAAACTTTTGTCTCCGCTCGTCGTCCCCCCCTGTTGTTCCTCTCTCCCTCTCCTCGCTCTCCTGTCTCGTCTGTGCCAGACCCCGCCCTTCCTTCTTCTTCGGCTGTGGTAATAAAGGCTTCCTTTGGAAACCCTAGTTTTGATCCCTCTCCAAAATTGACTTCTAGTATAATTTCTTCATCCCCTACTTCTATTCATCTGTCTAAAACTGGTTTAGTCTCAGATCTCTCAGATTTTTCTAGTAAATCTCGAAACCCTAGTTTAGATGTTTTGATTATGGATGTTTCGGGTTTAGATTCATCTTCTGTTGTAAATAATACTCCTTCCATTTCACACATGGTCTCAAAATTTTGGCTTTCTCTGAAAATAATGTTAGCCCTAATTTTAAATTTTCTTTGAATGAAAGTTCCGGTTTGATGAATGCTAGGGGTTTTAAAACTCCGACCCTCGAAAGCAATCCTTCCATGGCTACTAGAGGAAAGGGAACTGGGGATGACTATACTATTAGACCTAGTTTTCCCCCTGTAAAAATAGTAAAGGTATTCCTAAGTCCTCTGTACGGGACAAGCATATTTGTATTTTAAGTAATCCTACTCAGGTTCACTCGAATGTAAATTCTAGGCCAAACTCTAATTTGCATGCCAGTTCTTCTGTTAATAGAAATGTTTCTACTGTTAATTCTGTTAAAGCCCCTGTTGTGGCTACTAGAGACAGTAATTATATAGCATGATCAAATCCTGTTTCTTTGCAATCTCAACCCCGTTCATGGTCTCAAGTCTTAACATGTAAATCTCTTCTTAAGCTTTGTACCGTAGATTTTGCTACTCTTAATTCTATTGAGTCTAATGTCACTGGCAAAGTGCAATTTATTGCTGAACAAGTTCAAGCTTGGAGGCAGCCATGGGAATTCAGTCTAATTGGTAAATTCCTGGGTAAACTTCCATCCTTATTTGCTATCCAAAGATGGGCCAAAAAATTATGGGGTAAATTTGGATTTATATGTGTTGTTGATTTAGAAGATTTTTTTTTTTGTTTTTAAATTTTCTTCTTTTGAAAATGCTAATTCTGTTATAACCGATGGTCCTTGGTCTCTTGGTGGAGACGTTATTAGATTAATTCATTGGAAACCTCTCTTCAGTCCCTGGAAAGAGGAATTTACTCATGTGCTTATTTGGATAAGAATTCATGGTCTTCCTCTTGAATTTTGGAACCATGAATCTATTTATTTAATAGCTAATAGCATAGGAAATATTTTAAAAATTGATGAAATATGTTTCTCTCTTGATAGGGTTAGATATGTGCGTGTTTGTGTTAATATTAATTTATCTATCCCTTTGCACTAAGGCATTAAAATTGAAGTAGATGATAAATCTATGTTTCAACCTATTTCCTATGAAAACTTGCCATCTGTTTGCTTCCAGTGTGGTTTTGTTGGTCACTTAGAATCCAATTGCCCTAAAAAGGCATCTAATAACTCCTTTGTGAGTTCTAATTCATCTCCCCCTTGTTTCAATGAGAACCCCTCTAATCATAATGTCTCTAACTCTAATTCTAAATCTCCTTTACCCAACCTTTCCCTTGAGCCTCAGGCTTCCCCTCTTGATGACCCAGGACTGACCTTGGAACCGCATTGTGAACCGCATTGTGAACCGCATTGTGAACCGCATTGTGGTCCTTGGATTCAAGTTCAGCGAAAACGATCCCGTCGACGCACTGTTGGGCAAACTAGTTCCCCTCCTTTGAATCCCCCCATTCAGGATAGGGAACCTAGAATGCTAGCAAAATCTGATTCCTTGAACCAAATAAAGGAGGCTAAGGCTCCTGAGGAAATCAGGAGGGAGTCCTCTAAGTCTCGGCCTAAATTGGATAAACCTAGGAAAAAGGCCATCACTCTAGGATCTGCTTCTCACATTGAGTTTCATTATACTGTTGAGGTTACAGATGAATCTGACCATGAGGAGTTCTTATCTATTCAAGAGGATTCTTTATCTCAACATAGTGAAATGAAACTCTCTCTTTCAAACCTCCCTATGGCTCATCATCAGCTCATCAATCCTAATTTAAATACCAACTCTACTTCGCTTGATCTTAACTTCAATCCTCCCCATCCTAAAACTTTCAATCAATTAGTGGAGGATGTTTCTGATGTGATTCTTTCTTCTAAGAAGCAGCTGCCTCTTAAAGTATCCAATAAGGGTAAAATGAAGAAAAAATCTAAAGCAAATAAAAACACCATAGTAATTCTATGTTCTCTTTAGAGATCCCCTCTAAATCTAAAAAGCATAGACTCAGTAGCCTTTTAGACTCTCCTAAAGGAGTTGTTCACATTCAAGAGGATCCCCCTGAGAATCCTTTAACTCTTATACTAAAATCAACTTAATTATGTCATTAAATATTTTAAGTTGGAATTGTAGAGGAGCTTCTAGGAAGCCAATTATGGATTATCTCTCCTATGCTACTAGGAATCATTCTATTAAAGTCATTTCCATACATTCAAGAATCCCATCTTGACTCCACTATGGGGTTAAAATTTATTAAAAATCTAGGGAGGAATTGGGATGGTTTTATTCAACCCTCCCAAGGGGCCTCAGGTGGCTTTATTCTTGTTCGGAATTCTGATTCTGTCCTTGCCAAAGTAATTTTTTCTAACTTTGACATTATTCATGATATCCTTAAAATTGAAAATCTAGAGCCTTTTCTTTTCTCCAATACCTATGCCAGTTCGAACCCTCTCCTTAGAAATAACCTATGGGATTCTCTTTCTAACATTGATTTCACCCCTTATCCTTGGTTAATATCTGGAGACTTTAATTGTATTCTTAATCAAGAAGATAAAAAAGGAGACACTCGTTTTTCTATTACCCACTCTATCAGATGCTTTAGAAACTTCATCTCTAATTCAAATATCATAGATCTTGGATTCTCTGACCCTCCTTACACATGGACCAATAATAGGAAGGGTCATTCTCGCATCCTTATAAGATTAGATAGAGTTTTCTCCAATCCTACTTGGCTGCATTTATTTGGTTCTTCAACTGTCAAACATCTTCCCATGCTCACTTTTGATCACTGTCCTCTGTTTATCTCTATCCCTAATTCCAAAATTACCAAATGTAAGCTTTTTAGATTTCAAATTTTTTGGACCGATTATGATGAGCCCTCCACTATCATTAGTAACTCTTGGAATCTCCATTATCCTGACCCTAATGTCTTCTCTAACTTCAATAATAAACTCTCTAGGACTAGAGCTGCTTTCTCTGGATGGAATAAGAATTCTCTTGGTAAATTAGAAGATTTGCTCAAAATACTCTCAATGATATTCATTCCCTTGAGCATCTTGACTCTCTATCTTCTCTTGATGATTCCCATTACATTATCCTTAAAAGTATTTACAATAAGGCCAATGTCCTTCAAAGAAAGATAACTATGAAATGGTGGGCAAAGGCAAAGACTAAATGGATATCTAATGGGGATGCAAACACTGCTTTCTTTCATAGAGTAGTCTCTGCTCGTAGAACTAATAGGGTCACTTCAATCCTTTCCTCCTCTAATCAAACTCTCTTTAATGATAAGGAAATTCTTGATGAGTTTGTTTCAGCTTACTCTAACCTCTGGTCTAATTCTAACTCAGACTCTTATCCTCTATCCAATTCATGACCTTCTTTTTCCTCCATACCTTCTTTTCTTAATGAGTATCTTACTCTTCCTTTTTGCAAAAATGAAGTGTGGGATGTTGTTAAATCCATGGGAAATGGTAAAGTCCTAGTTATGATGGATATACAACTGAATTTTATAAAAAAATTTGGGATATCATTTCTGATGATTTCATGCAATGTTGCACTGCTTTTCATACTCATGCCTATCTTCTCCCTGATTGGAACAAAACCTTGCTCACATTTATTCCTAAATGCAATAATCCTAAACTTGTTAACGATTTTAGGTCTATTGCTCTTTGTAATTTAAGTTATAGAATTATTGCTAAAGTGCTTGCTTCTCGACTTAAAATTTGTTTACCTGAGCTCATTTCTCTTAATCAATCCCCATTCATTATGGGAAGAAGCATTCACGATAATATCTTAATTGCCTAAGAAATAGCTCACTCAATGTATTCTTCTAAAAGCAAAAACCCAAATATTCTTATCAAAATTGACTTAGAAAAGGCATTTGATACTATTTATTGGAATGACATCTTACATGTCCTTAAGGCCGGTAAATTTCCTGAGATTTTCATTAAATGGATTTTTGCCTGCATTTCTTCTCCTACTTTTGCATGCATGATTAATGGTAACTCTTCTCCTTTCTTTAAATCTAATAAATGAATAAGACAAGGGGACCCTCTATCCCATTTCCTTTATGTAATTGTAGCTAATACTCTTTCTTTGCTTCTTAATCAAACTGTCAATCTCAAGAAGTTTTCTCCTTTTAAGATTAAAAATGGAATTGCCATTAGCCATTTCATGTTTGCGGATGATATCTTACTTGCTTAGCAAATCAATGTTCTTGTTACGAAAGGAGGAGGGAATGATACTAAGAGAAAGAATAATAACAAAGGAGAGGACGGTCGTGATTCAAGCAATATTGTTTGCTACTACTGTCATGAGCCGGGTCATACAAAGTGTTACTGTAAGAAATTACAGAATCACAATCAAAGAACTCAAACTGCTAATGTTGTTGCCGCTTCTAGTTCTGGGAAGACTATTATGGTCTCAGCTGATGAGTTCGCCAAATTCTCTCAGTACCAGGAATCACTAAAAGAACCTACTCCTGTTATTGCTCTTACCGAGTCAGGTAAAACATGTCTTATCTCCTCTGTGCACAAATGGGTCATTGATTTTTGTGCCACAAATCACATGACAGGTAATCCTAATATCTTCTCTAGTTTTCAATCTCACTAAGCACCTTCTCCTGTAACCATAATTGATGGGTCAACCTATAACATTATGGGATTTGGGACTGTTAAACCAACTTCCTCTATTACCTTGTCATTCGTACTAAGTCAACCTAAACTAGCCTTTAATTTGATTTTTGTGAGTAGACTTACCAAAGATCTTAATTGTTGCATCTCATTCTTTCCCGATCATTGCATTTTACAGGATCTTATAACGAAGCAGATTATCAGAAAGGACATGTATCTGATGGTCTCTATATTCTTGATGCATGGGCGCCTCGGTCTGCTGCTTGTTCCAGTGTCATCTCTCCATTTGAAGCACATTGTCGATTGAAATATTCTTCACTGCTTACATTGAAGAAGTTATGTCCTCAATTTCATGATATATCTTCATTGGATTGTGAGTCATGTCAGTTTGCAAAATATCATCGTAGCTCGTTAGGTCCTAGAATTAATAAACGAGCTAATTTTGCTTTCGATTTGGTTCATTGTTTGGGGACCTTGTCCTGTTGTGTCTAAAACTGGGTTCAAATATTTTGTTAATTTTGTGGATGATTTTTCTTGAATGACTTGGATATATTTTATGAAAAATCGATCAAAAGTATTTTCTCATTTTTGTACTTTTGTGCTGAAGTCAACACTCAATTTAATTACTCCGTACATATATTGAGAAGCGACAATGCCAAGGAATACATGTCAGACTCATTTCAGAACTACATGACTTAACATAGAATTCTTCACCAATCTTCTTGTGTTGCTGAGAGAAAGAATATACATTTACTTGAGACAGCTCGCGCTCTTCTATTCCAAACGAAGGTTCCTAAGCAGTTATGGGCTGAGGTTGTATCCACAACGTGCTTTTTGATTAATTGCATGCCATCTACAGTGCTTAATGGTGATGTTCCATACAGTGTTCTCTTTCCAAATAAGTCATTGTTTCCTGTGGAGCCACGGATATTTGGTAGTACCTGCTATGTTCGAGATGTACGACCTTATGTTACCAAGCTGGACCCAAAAGCTTTGAAATGTGCCTTTTTGCGATATTCTCACCTTCAGAAAGGATATAGATGTTATTCTCCTAACCTCAACAAATATGTGGTGTTAGCTGATGTGGTGTTTTCAGAGAACACACTATTCTTTTCCTCTTCTCCCACTTCTACAAGTCAAGGGGAGGAAGATGATTGACTCATTTATACTTTTGCGTCTCCATGTGCTTTACTGAGCAACTATCGGCTGTTGAGTGAAATCCCACACTAGAAGGGGTGGTTGAATAGTGTTGGGTTACTTTACCAATGTACTTCAATTTCTTTTTTAATCAATTTCAACTTCAACCAAAAGTAAGTGCAACTAAGTAATGTTAGTTAGCGAATATGAAGCACAATTATAGACAAACATACAAGGCAATGCTAACACACGAAAGTATAGTGGTTTGACCAACCACCTACTCCACTACCATGGCTCCACACCAAGGATTTCTAATCAAGTACTTTATAGATTGTGTGTTTCCCTTTGAATACAACCGAGGACTCGATTCTCAACCCTTTGAGAACTCCTCAAACCTATTCACCTAGGCAAAACATAATTCTACAAAGTAAACCATAAGTGTTTACACTAGCACACCTAGCAAGCTAACCAATGAAAACAAGTTCAAATAACAATTAAAATTACAATGAAAAGAGCTAAAGAATAAACCAAGACAAAGTACTCTTTTCCAAGCCTTCAATGCCTCCAACTCCCCAAGACGTTGAGATCGAATCGAAGCCGGAGTTGAGAGAAGATGAGCGCTTGAGAAATCATTGATCGGAGAAGCGAGCGCAAGCTAATCAAGCTCTAGAAGGCACAAATCACTCTTTTGGAAGCTTATCGTAGTTGTTAAGAAGGATTAAAGAAGTTAGGTAAGGGGTATTTATAACCCCTCAACAGAACGGCTCATCAACGGGCATTTTTTCGCCCGTTGGACACCGACTGATCGACCGCCCAGCGACCGCTGGCTTTTAGCCCTTCTGCCGCTCTGTTCTGTCGATCGGATGTGTCGCGTTTTAGCTCCTCTGCTGTCCGGTCGACCGAAGTAGACACTGCCAGTTTTAGGCCTCGTTTGGTCGGCCGAAGTAGCCACTGCCAATTTTTGGCATAGTTCGGTCGATCGACCAGTCGACCGAAGCAGCCACTGCAGATTTTTTGCATTGTTCGGTCGATCGAACTTAGGCTGAGGCTGATTTCTACCTTTTCTTTGTTACATGCTTTTTCATGGGTTTAGTTACCAATTTTTAACTTGAATAACTTTATAAATAGGCTTGGGATGAGATCCTAGGGATATATTACAAAGTATCTACTTAACCCACATCCGATCCTTTCTTGACGATTTTTTCTTTCGTATCTCCGAGCGAAGTTCGCCGAAGTTTGCATGCTTATCGCAACCTCAACCTGAACTCAAAACTTCACATATATATTAAATATTTGTTTATTATCATCAAAATGAAGATCGAAGCATAAGGGGGGAACTAACCCTTAAACCAACAATCTCCCCCTTTTTGATGATGACAAACACAACATGGGATTTGAGGAAAACGATAGGTATTATTTGTGAGTTTGAGTTAATGCATACACAACTTAACATATGTTCCCCCTATCAATGTGCATATCTTACTTGTAACTCCCCCTATCTATATGCATCATAAAATAAATGCGACCTTACTTTTTCTCCCCCTTTTGACATCAATCAAAACGGGTAAGAGCTAAGGTACAATTAATGAGTTCCATCATTAAAATCAAGAAAGCCATAAAATCAAGTATCATCTACCACTATAGTCCTTCCTATTAATATAAGCCTATAGAAGGCAATCATCAATAAGTCGCAAAGCCCCATTACAAGACAATACATAAGTGTGATGATACCATGCAATTTTAAAAAAACATGTATGTTTTGAATACTTTTAACCACTATGAAAAATACAAATTCCTAATTGCATTCTTAAGTTTGTAAAGCTTTCCTCGCTTAAGGGTTTTCTAAATATATCTGCAAGTTGTTTGTCGTATACGAATTCCACAGATATATTTCACTTAGCTACATTATCCCTAAGAAAATGGTGCCATAGATCAATATGCTTAGTCCTAGAGTGTAAAACATGATTTTTTGTTAAATTGATTGCACTAGTGTTATCACAATGTATAGGTATACAAGAATACTTAAGTCCATAATCTAAAAGGGTTTGTTTCATCCAAAGGATTTGTGCACAACAACTAGCCGCATCGATGTATTCCGCTTCGGTAGTTGAAAGTGCAACCGAGTTTTGTTTCTTTGAAAACCAAGAGACAAGACTCACTCCTAGGAATTGACAATCACCCGCTAGTATTTTTTCTATCTACTTTACACCCGACAAAATCCGCGTTCGAAAAACCGATTAAGTCGAAAGGTGCATTACATGGATACCATAGTCCTAAGTCAACCGTGCCCTTCAAATATCTCAATATGTGTTTGACCTTAAGTGAGACATTCTAGGACAAGATTGAAACCTAGCACATGCACAAACACTAAATATGATATCGGGTCTACTTGCAGTTAAATAAAGAAGACTACCAATCATACATCGATATCATTTTTCATCTACTTTGACACCATCTTCATCTTTGTTAAGCTTGATGGATGTGCTCATTGGTGTAGAAGCTATCTTGGCTTCATTCATCCCAAACCTTTTGATGAGCTCCTTTGTGTACTTGGCTTGATTTACGAAGATTCCTTTGTTGGTTTGCTTGATTTGGAGACCACGTATGAATGAAAGTTCCCCCATCATACTCATCTCAAACTCTTCTTGCATACACTTTGCAAACCACTCACAAAGCAATTCATTAGTAACACCAAATATTATATCATCAATATAAATTTGCACAAGTAAAATATCATTTTCATTGTGTTTTATAAAAAGGGAGACATCGGCTTTTCCAATGTTAAAGCCTTGATCAATCAAAAACGTGGAAAGCCTTTCATACCAAGCCCTAGGGAATTGTTTTAAGCCATATAAAGCCTTTTTAAGTTTAAAAACATGATTTGGAAACTAAAAACTTTCAAATTCGGGGGGTTGTTCAACATATACTTCTTCATCGATAAAACTATTTAAAAATGCACTTTTAATATCTATTTGAAAAAGTTTAAAGCCTTTAAAACTAGCATAAGCCAAAAGTATTCGAATTGCTTCTAATCTAGCTACGGGAGCATAGGTTTCATTATAATCTATCCATTCTTCTTGATTGTACCCTTGGACTACTAACCTAACTTTGTTTCTAATGACTAAACCTCCTTCATCTAACTTGTTTCTAAACACCCTTTTAGTCCCAATCACGGTTTGTCTGCTAGGTCTAGGTACTAAGTCCCATACTTCATTTCTAACAAATTGATTGAGTTTTTCTTGCATTGCTATTACCCAAAATTCATCTTCTATTGCTTCCTTAATATTTTTTGGCTGTACTTGAGATATGAATGCTACATATTGATAAATATTTTTAAGTTTAGAGCGCGTTACCACTCCCGTTGATGGTTCTCCAATGACTTGATCCATTGGATCCTTATCAATCGATATCCTTTGGGGAGAGGTGGTAGAGCTTCCTCTTCTTCGTCTTCATCTTGAGGTAGAGTTGAGGATGGGGATTCTTCATGTTGAGTTTCCTCATTGTCTTCATCCTCAACCTCTTTGTCATGAAATGTGAGTTCCTCAAGTTTCTCACCTACATTCACAATCTTAACATTTCTAGAAGAATCATTAGTTTCATCAAATGTAACATGCATAGATTCTTCAACAATTATAGTTCTACGATTATATACTCTATATGCCTTAGAATTATTGGAGTAACCTAGGAAAATAACTTTATCGGATTTAGAATCAAATGTTCCAAAATGCTCCTTAGTGTTTAAGATAAAACATTTACATCCAAAAACATGAAAATATCCCACACTTAATTGGGATTTTATCATTCCAAAGCTCAAAATGTGTTTTCTTAATTTTAGGTCTCAATAAAACACGATTAAGCACATAACAAGATATATTTATGGCTTCGGCCCAAAAGTACTTGGGTAAATTACTTTCACAAAATATGATCCTAGCCATCTCTTGTAAGGTTCCATTCTTCCTCTCAACCACTCCATTTTGTTGAGGGGTCCTAGGGGAAGAAAAGGTATGCTCAATACCCAATTCATCACAAAATTTGGAAAACTTTTAATTTTTAAATTATCTTCCATTATCACTTCTAATTTTCAAAATTGAAGTTCCTTTCTCAATTGTGACTCTCCTAGTAAATTTTTTGAAAAAGTCAAAAGTTTTATTTTTCTTAGCTAAAAAGAAAACTCATGTAAATCTTGAGAAATCATCAACTAGCACATAGCAGTATAGTTTTCCACCTAGACTAGCTACATCACATGGACCAAAAAGATCCATGTGCACAAGTTCAAGTGTTCGGGATGTGCTTACTTGATTAATGCTATGAAATGAAGACTTAACTTGCTTACCCAGTTGACATGCATCACAAAGTTTGTTTTTCAAATTTTATCTTAGGTAATCCTTTAACTAAGTCCTTCTTAATTAGATATTTCTTGGATGAGGCTCATGCTAGCATGTCCTAGCCTTCTATGCCACAACTAAGAATCATTTTCCATGACAACCAAGTATCTAACATGGGGGATTAGGCAAAATATTTAAATCTAATGTGTAAACATTTTCTTGCCTATTTCCAATAAACATAATGTCATTAGATGGTGCGCTTCTAATGATGCATTTAGATGCTTTAAAAATGATTACATATCCATTGTCACACAATTGAGATATGCTAATCAAATTATGCTTTAACCCATCAACTAGTAAGATATTTTTAATGCATGGGTAAGGGAGTATACCTATATCACCAATGCCAACAATCTTACCTTAATTTGGCATTGTCTCCAAATGTCACATGTCCACCATCTTTACTTGATAGGGTTGCGAAAAGATTGATGTCACTCGTCATGTGTTTTGAACAACCACTATCCAATATCCATGTGCTTCTACTTGCTTGAGGATACTTCTCCATCTACAAAAGGAGAAGAGACTATTTCAGGTACCCAAATTTTCTTGGGTCCTTGAGTGTTAGTCATCTTAGGAACCCAAGTAAATCTAGCATGTATGTTCCTCCTTAATGCACAATCTCTAGCCATATGGCCAAATATACCGCATGAAAAATAACTTCCATTAAACTTTCTTCTATTGTGTGTGTGAGCATGGAAGTGTGATGACTTTCTAACATGGACAACCTTAGGCATGACATTTTGTAAGGTTGTCATTTTTTCATTTAGCATGCAAAGTTCCTTTTTTAGACTTAGCATGCTATCATTCAAGTGCTCTACTTGATCACTTAAGTACTTGTTTTCATCTTCCAATTTTTTGTTTTCATTTTCTAAGTTTTTCTTAGCATCATCTAGGGCATGTTTTTCTTCCTTAAGGGTATCTACTTCTTTCCTTAATGCATTGCTTGAGAGTAGCAAATTATCATTTTCAAGCTCTAAAGATTTGTTGTCTTTTTTAAGCACTTTAAACTTTTTCCTAATAGCATTAAATTCATCATGCATTTGATCAAATTCATTTTCTAATTCTTCTTGTGTAAATGAAAGCTCACCAAATGTAAACCTTACCTCATTGTCATTTGTCATCAAGTAAAGATTTGTCTTTTCACTCTTGGAGTCTTCTTCACTTGATGAAGGCTCGCTTTTATCCCATGAAGCCATCATTGCCTTCTTCTTCTTCTTCTTCTTCTTCTTCTTCTTCTTCTTCTTCTTCTTCTTCTTCTTCTTCTTCTTCTTCTTCTTCTTCTTCTTCTTCTTCTTCTTCTTCTTCTTGTATTTGTTATTTTTGTGAGGGTTGGAGGTGGAAGCCATCTTGAGAAGTGGGCAATCCTTCCTTAGATGCCCGGTTCTGTTGCAATTAAAGCATGTGTAGCCTCCTCTTCCCTTTCTCATGCCTCCTCTCATGAAGCTCATGAATCTTCTCACCAACATTGCCATTTCTTCAAAGTCGTCCATCTCTTCCTCGGATGATGAGTATTCTTCACCCCGGTGTGATGCTTTTAAGGCAATGGTCTTGCCTTTGGGAGCATCTTCCTCCTTGTATTGCTTCATATAGGTCTCATGTGTCATGAGAGACCCAATGAGCTCGGTGATCTTCAAGGTGCTCATATCCTTGGCTTCCATGATTGCGATGACCTTGGGCTCCCAAGCTTTTGGAAGGGAACAAATGAGCTTTCTTACCTTCTCATATTCCCTTGTCTCTCTGCCAAGGTTAGCTAATCCATTTGTAATATTTTGAAATCGAGCATACATGACATCAATAGATTCATGCGATAACATTTTGAACATTTCATAATCATGCATGAGTAGGTTTATCTTAGATTCCTTAACTTGTGAAGTACCTTCATGTGTAGTCTCTAAAACTTTCCAAATTGCATATGCGGACTTACAAGTAGAAATTCTATTGAACTCAATAATTTACACGCCACAATATAATGCATTGACGGCCTTTACATTTGCATTAAAGAGTTTAATCTCTTCTTGGTCCCACTCATCCATATCCTTAGTTGGTTGCTTATACTCTACTTGTATCATTCTCCATACATCCATGCCTAGTGATTGTAGGAAGACATTCATACGTATCTTCCAATAAGCATAGTTGTTTCCATCGAACAATGGTGGAGTATGAGTAGAGCACCCTTAAGCTAGTTGGATTTCACTAGTCATTCTAACTTGTAGGGTAGATGGTTAGATCTAATCCTACGACCTTGCTCTGATACCAATTGTTGAGTGAAATTCCACACTAGAAGGGGGGTTGAATAGGGTTGGGTTACTTTACCAATGTACTTTAATTTCTTTTTTAAGCAATTCCAACTTCAACCAAATATAAGTGCAAATAAGTAATGTTCGTTAGCGAATATGAAGCACAATTATAGACAAACACACAAGGCAATGCTAACACACGAAAGTATAGTGGTTCGGCCAATCGCCTACTCCACTACCTTGGCTCCACACCAAGGATTTCTAACCAAGTACTTTATAGATTTTGTGTTTCCCTTTGAATATAACCGAGGACTCGATTCTCAACCCTTTGAGAACTCCTCAAACCTATTCACCTAGGCAAAACACAATTCTACAAATTAAACCCTAAGTGTTTACACTAGCACACATAGCAAGCTAACCAATAAAAATAAGTTCAAATAATAATTAAAATTACAATGAAAAGAACTAAAGAATAAACCAAGACAAAGTGCTCTTTTCCAAGCCTTCAATGCCTCCAACTCCCCAAGACGTTGAGATCGAATCAAAGCCGGAGTTGAGAGAAGATGAGCGCTTGAGAAATCATTGATCGGAGAAGCGAGCACAAGCCAATCAAGTCTAGAAGGCACAAATCACTCTTTTGGATGCTTATCTTAGTTGTTAAGAAGGATTAAAGAAGTTAGGTGAGGGGTATTTATAACCCCTCAACAGAACAGCTCCTCAACGGGCATTTTTTCGCTTGTTGGACACCGACCGGTCGATCGTCGGTCGATCGACTGATCGACCGCCCAGTGACCGCTAGCATTCTGCCCTTCTGCCTCTCTGTTCGGGGCGACCGGAGGGTCGATCGAATATGTCACGTTTTAGCTCCTCTGCTGTCCGATCAACCAACCGATCGACCGAAGTAGACACTGCCAATTTTTAGCCTCGTTCGGTCGATCGATCGATCGACCGAAGTAGACACTGCCAATTTTTGGCATAGTTCGGTCGACCGACCGATCGACCGAAGTAGCCACTGCCGATTTTTTGCATTGTTCGGTCGACCGACCGGTCGACCGAAGTGGCTACTGCCATTTTTCTGCCTTGTTCGATCGACCGACCGGTCGACCGAACTTAGGTTGAGGTTGATTTCTACCTTTTCTTTGTTACATGCTTTTTCATGGGTTTAGTTACCAAGTTTTAACTTGGATAACTTTACAAATAGGCTTGGGATGAGATCCTAGGGATATATTACAAGGTATCTACTTAACCCACATCCGAGCCTTTCTTGACGATCTTTTCTTTCGTATCTCCGAACGAAGTTCGCCGAAGTTTGCATGCTTATCGCAACCTCAACCTGAACTCAAAACTTCACACATATATTAAATACTTGTTTGTTATCATCAAAATGAAGATTGAAGCCTAAGGGGGGAACCCTTAAACCAACATCGGCTAGTGTTCCTCCAACACCAACAAAATCGCCAATTGTTCACGTTTATTCCAGGCGACAAGAGACCAATGATACATGTCATGCACCAGCTCCTTCGTCATCTGATCCTCCTCCAAATGATCTTGATCTTCTAATTAGTCTTCGCAAAGGTAAACGTCAGTGTACCCTTCCTAAATCTATTTATCTCATTGCTAATTTTATTTCATATGTTCACTTGTTTTCCTCGCCTAGCTCTTCGATTCCATCTCTAGACTCTATCTCTATTCCTAAGACTGTTAAGGAGGCTTTGAGCCACCCTGGGTGGTATAATTCAATGATTGAGGAGATAAATGCTTTAGATGAAAATCACACCTGGGATTTGGTGGATTTGCCAAAAGGAAAGAAAGCTGTGGGATGCAAATGGATCTTTGCAGTCAAAGTTAATCCAGATGGTTCTGTGGCTCGATTTAAAGCCATACTTGTTTCTAAAGGATATGCTCAGACTTATGGGGTGGACTATTATGATACTTTCTCCCCAGTGGCCAAACTAACTTATGTTCGTCTATTCATATCCATAGATGCTTCTCAAAATTGGCCCTTACACCAATTGGACATCAAGAACACATTCCTTCATGGCGATCTTCAGGAAGAAGTGTATATGGAGCAATCACCTAGGTTTGTTGCTCAGGGGGAATGCGGGAAAGTTTTTCATTTAAGGATATCTCTGTATGGTCTAAAATATAGTCCTCGCGCTTGGTTTGACAAGTTTAGTGAAGTTGTTCAAGAGTTTGGGCTGAAGAAAAGCAAGTGTGATCACTCGGTCTTCTATAGACAGTATGTAGTTGGCATTCTTCTTCTTGTTGTATATGTTGACGATATTGTCATAACGGGAGATGATAGTATAGGGATTTCATCGCTCAAGTTATTCTTGCATGCCAAGTTCCATACAAAAGACTCGGGGCAACTGAAATACTTCTTGGGAGTAGAGGTAGCAAGAAGCAAGAAAGGGATTTTATTATCTCAGACAAAATATATTCTTGATTTGCTTGCAGACATCGAAAAATTAGGAGCCAATCCATGCAGTGCACCGATGATTCCCAATGTACATCTTACAAAAGATGATGGTGATCCTTTTGACGATCCAGAAAGGTTCCGAAGATTAGTTGGGAGATTGAACTATCTCATAGTGACTCGTCCATATATTACTTATGCAGTCAGTGTTGTTAGTCAATTTATGTCTGCACCAACAATCAAACATTGGGCATCTCTAGAATAGATCCTGTGTTACTTGAAAGGAGCTCCTAGACTTGGAATATTGTACAATAATCATGGCCACACTTGCATTGAGTGTTTTACAGATGTTGATTGGGTTGGATCCAAAATTCATAGAAGATCCACTAGAGGTTAATTATTGCGTTTTTGTTGGTGGGAACTTGGTGTCATGGAGAAGTAAGAAGCAGAATGTTGTATCCCGATCCAGTGCAGAATCTGAGTATAAGGCCATGACACAATCCACATGTGAAATTTTGTGGATACATCACCTATTAACTGAAGTCGGTTTGAAGCCTTTGTCACCAGCAAAACTTTGGTGTGATAATCAGGCTAGTCTTCATATTGCCTCGAATCCAGTGTATCATGAAAGAACCAAACACATCGAGGTTGATTGTCACTTTATTCGTGAAAAGATTCAAGAGAATTTAATTTCCACTGATTATGTAAAGACGGTAGAGCAACTAGGAGATATATTCGCAAAGGCTTTAAATGTGACACGGGTTGAATATCTTTGTAACAAGTTGAGCATGATTAACATCTATGCACCAACTTAAGGGGGAGTGTTATAAGCTGTAATAGCTTTCCTTATATATGTACATAATTGTAGGGATTTGATTAGGGACAGCTGTAATAGCTTTCCTTATATATGTACATAATTATAGGAATTTGATTAGGGACTGATTTAGAGGCTAATTTGAAGGGATAGAATTTGATATGTTTCCTTTTTTCTATAGCCTATGTAGTATAAATACATGTTATATTTACTGGAATAAGAGACAAGATATTATTCCACCACTCTCTTTGTTTTGTTACACTTCTAAAGCAGCCTCCTACTCACTCAGTTCCTCCGATGGAGACACGTCTTCCTAGAAGTCAACGAATGGTCCCGAGATGCTATGTACTCATCTGCTTTTGGGCCTACGGATGGCAGCAGGGTTTCGGGGACCCACTCTTTGGATTTCTCTGACCTGTCTCTCGACGAGCCCCTTACGCTCGTTGCTCCCACTCCAACCACTCTGGTGAACTCTTCTGGGCTAGTCAAGCCCTTTGCTGGTCTTCTGGACCGCGGACCGACCACCCCACTCCATTCAGATGAGCCATCCTTCATTTCCATTGTTGCCCCTTCACCGCCCGATCAAGCCCCAAGGGGAAGGAAGGCCCAAGCCAAGCAGTTTGGGCCAGCATCTGTTCGGTGGAGCTGCAGGTTGTCTGCTCGGCCCATCATGAACCCAATACTACGTGCAGAATCGCATAAGGACGCCTTGCTCGAGGGATCGGTTTCAGCTACTTCCCGCTCCCGTCATACCTCGAACGTTGGGGCTTGCGGCTCCAACATGTCAGATATGACTAACTGCATCAACAACGAAGTTATTTCGGCCATTAAGGAGCTTGGTTTCATTTGCACTGGCCGCCATGAGGCTTGATGGTACTTCCTACCTCCTGTTGTTTCATTTTGTGGTAGCTACTACTTTATATTATGGACCCGTTAAATGTTTGTGTTGTATTTTGGAATGTTCGTGGTCTTCACCGTCTTTCTAAGTGGTATATGGTCAAACAACTCAGTCGGGACTATGGTTGTACTGTTATTTTCCTTTGTGAGACTAAGCTGGCTCAGGTATATGGTCGTGTTATTAAACAGCTCTCGGGTTTTCGAGCTGTGAATGTTTATCATTTTCTAGCTATTGATGTTGTTGGTTTATTTGGTGGCTTATTGATGTTTTGGAACCCAGCTCACTGGAAGGTTGTTTCTAGATCCTTGGGAGACTATTCTATTTATGCTTTTCTCCAATCGGTCAAAACACGAACTACCTTCAATTTCACTGGAGTTTATGGTCCTCCGAACCGGGCTCTAAGCCCTCTATTCATCCAAAGCTTATATTGTATCTTGGGAGTGCCTGCTGAGCTTCTCATCATAGGTGGAGATTTCAACCTTACAAAGGACGATAACGAGAGACTTAATTGTCATGGTGTCCCCGGGATTCTAGAGCTTTTTCAAAATTCATTTCTGATAATGACCTCCTAGAATTGCCTTTTCATAGTCCCCCTTTCACTTTGATGAATAATCAGAATCCCTCGGCCCTGGCGAAGCTTGATAAAGTTCTCATCAGCTCGGCCATCTTCAACTGTTTCCCTAATCTGAATCTTTATGGAGAATCAAGAAGACTTTTAGATCACTCACCTCCGCTTCTAAAGCGTCGTTCGCGGATTTCTAGAGGCACCAAACCGTTTCGGCTTGAGATCAACTAGCTTTCCTAGGAGGACTTCTCATATATTGTACTTGCGGGGCTCAGTTGGACCGAGTCGGTCTTCACAGCTACGACGGGCCGGCCTCTCTCTCGTTGGATCAAATCTTAGAAAGACCTCTGACATATTATTAAGGATTGGGACATAGCAAAACGGAAAGGTTGGCAACATAAAGGCAAGCTTCTAGAGAACAAAGTTTTGGAGATCAATACGACCTTGGATTCTGGGTCTGTTTCTGATGACTCACATAACCTCCTCAAAACTACCAAAGAAGAGCTCGACAAATTATATCATTTAGAAGATACCTATTGGCACCAGAGGGCAAAAAAGAGATGGATCAAGGAGGGTGACCGTAACACAAGATACTTCCAACAATGTGCCTCTTTGAGATGGAAGGCCAACTCGATATCTTCTGTACAAACAAAGCACAGTCGCACTCAATGTCAGTTTGAGATCGTCGATCACTTCATATTGTATTTTAAATTCGTGCTTGGGACATTAGAATGACCGTTACTCAAAATCAATTGGGAATCTGTGATCCCGTCTCAGGCAGAATTGTTATTTGAGCTGGATGCACCTTTCTCTGTTACAGAGGTTTCTAATGTTATCTAGGCCTCCAAATATTACAAATCCCCAAGTCCTAATGGCCTTCCCTTTGGAGTTTTTTAAGAAGTTCTGGGATTCGATTGGGCCGGGCTTGATTAGAATTCTTAATGATCTGCTTCTACAACCTGGGGACCTCCACAAGATCAACTCGGCTCTGATAACTCTCATTCCCAAGAAAGAAGGAGCGGATTTGACCAACGATTTCAGACCTATCAACCTTGAGAATAGTGTGGTCAAGATCTTCTCCAAACTTTTGGCAAACTGACTGGCTCCCCACATGACTTCCTTATTGAAAATTCGCAAGGGGCATTTACACAAGGTCGCAGTACTTTGGACTGCCACATGACCGTCGCCGAGATAGTATGGGCTTGCAATTCCTTGGAGAAGGATTCATGTATCATTAAATTTGACTTTGTCAGAGCTTTTGATTCTATCGGGTGGGACTTCATTGAAGATATGCTCAAGGCTCGCGGTTTCCCACCGCGGTGGGTGTCTTGGATTTCGCACCTACTTAGGTCCGCATCCTCCTCCATCATCATCAACGGTTCTATTGTCTAGCTCCCCTATTGCTCACAGACGAGGACTACGATAAGGTAACCCTCTATTCCCTCTCATCTTCAACCTAGTAGCAGATGTCCTCTCCAAACTGATCAGCCGGGTTGCTCTCTTAGGACACATTAACGACATTTTGCAGGGCTATCTTCCTGGGGGTATCTCACATGTCCTCTATGCAGACAACCAAATCATGTTCTCTAAAGCCAATATACACAATTTCAATCAGATCAAACTCGCCTCGGGGCTCCGCATAAACACGGCCAAGACAAGTGCTCTTCACATCGGAGGAAATGCCTCTCTAACAAACAACTTGGCGGAGATCCTTGGCTGCTCAACTAGCAACTTTCCCCTTAAATACCTAGGTCTGCCTCTCAAAATTGGTAAACCTCACAAGGAAGATTGGCATAATCTCACTGCAAAACATGATAAGCTCCTAGTTGCTTGGCAAGGTTTAAACCTCTCTAGGGCTGATCAACTCACCCTCATAAACAGCACCTTGACTAGTCAAGCATTCTACATGCTCTCCATTTTCTCTACATCCAAATGGGTGACGAAATGTTTGGATTAGCGAAGGCGTCATTTTTTCCTGGTGCGGATCTCGGGACACTAATTATCGTGGCAAATCACTCATCAGTTGGTCTACTCTACTCGGTGATATTGAGGAATGAGGTTTGGGCATAATGGACATCGATTTGCATAACCAGGCTCGTCTCTCTAGCTGGCTCTGAAAGCTTTGGAGGCGGCATGACCTGGTTTGGACTTCCTTAGCATCTACGCTATATCCTGACTCTCTTGGTTTTGGTCATCAAGATTAGATTCCCTTATCTCATATCTGGAAAGATATTGGCTCTCTCCTCGAGGTATTTCACTTTTCTTCAAATATTTTAGTTAGGGAAGATTCTAGAGTCCATTTTTGGCTTGACCCGTGGAGTAACGACACCTCTTTGAGTCAGAAATATCCACAGCTTTTTGCACTTGCCGCCACTCCAAATGCCTACATTAAAGACCTCAATGAATTTGACTCTTCAAGCTCTCCCACAGGTTAGAACAGACAATTCTCCAACTTGTGCGTATCGACGACATTCTGCAGCTACTAGATGATGTTCATGACCTTCTCTCCCGCTTCGGCGAGGATTTGATATCTTGGAAGTGAACGACCTCTAGGAAATTCTCCACCAAATCCCTCTATCAGCTTCTGAACTTTCGAGGCGTCAAACACTACACCGGCTTCTTACATTGGGCAAACTTCGTGTCAAAGAAATATATCCATCATGAATTGGTTTACGTTTCAAAGCAAACTTTATACTCGAGACAGACTAATCAGTTATGGCATGCAGGTGGATCCTATCTGCGTCCTGTGCCTCTCAGCACCTGAATCACACGATCACCTCTTCTTTCATTGTTCATTCACAAGCATAGGGTGGAAGCATCTCCTCTCCTTAATCTCCAAGGAGTTCTTCTCCTTATCCTATTCCCCCAGTGTAACTGCAACGACTCTCGCTCAATGAAAATATCCAAATTCAAGGCCATCATGATTTGGAGATGGAAAGTGTGGTTCGAGCGCAACAGTCATTGTTTCGAATCTACTACTCGCCTCCCATTTGAGATGACATTAGAAGGAGCTTCTCTTTTTCGTCTCTCATCTTTGTAAATTTCCTTTACCGTTTTCCCGTTTTTCCTTTTTGATCTGCCACCCCTCACTTGTATTTCTCAAACTTCATGATTAATACAAGGTTTATATTTTTCAAAAAAATTGTAATGGATAATGGGCAATGTTTCTTTATTTTAAAAAAAGGATAATGAGCAATGGTTAGATGTAGTCGTCACTCCCTGCCTAGGATCATCCCCTAATAAAGAATATTACCTAGGAATAGCGTAACGAAAATCGAATAAGATATAACATAGACTTAAGTACTTCACACAATTAAATGTTGGAATAATATTTTACACAATAATGAACCGTTCATAAGGAAAAATTTATACAACACTATGAAAATCGATGTCAGAGCATGCCTCCTTTATTCTATCTAATTAGTCATCCTCAGTTACTAACTTGCACCTGCGTATCTGAGGCAAAAACAATAAAAACCAATAAAAAATTGAGTAGGATTTCTCAATATGACAACAGAGAAGATGACCAATCATTATGCCATGATGATTTTGTACACAACTATATGAATATCACAACTACTATCCTATGCTCATGCCAACTAATGCGATGTCAACTTTAGATCAACACTTGTGCACCTATCAACTAGTATATACATGTATAATAATTTATGCACCTCATGACCATTATCATATGCTCATATCATCTAATACAATGTCAAAACATACATGCCCTCGGGACTAATGCGTACATACATAATAATCACTCAATCAAGAGCGTAGTGGATAGTTGGGTTTCCCCCGTACTCCCGTGCCTTGAGAATGACACCTCAAACTCGCTCAAGCAAGAGGTATGACTACCCCGAATGATAGTCCATCGGCATCTTACACCTCGACGCCGCACACTCGCACCTTGTGTGATATATATATCGTGATCACTGGTGTCACCGCCCCTACACCTTAGGCCAACAATATAAAATGTCCAAGGACTTTTACTCGATAATAGATCACAATATGCAACATGTCAACTTAAACCTAACCACTACAAAATTTAACAACATGGATAAAATACTACCAACAATGATACTAACATATGAAATGCACAATAACAACAATTAAACATAACCAACGGGTAATCATACCATGCAATAAATCATGCAACATTACTGAACTTATATGACCAACAATATGGCATGCCCAGGAATAATATGCAACATGAGTTCAACCTAGTTTAGAAACAAAAACAAATAGAAGAGGCAAAATGGCATTTTCGTCGTTTTACCCGTCAAGAAATCATCGGCTACAATGGAATCAATCTGTAAGTACAACCACCCATTTTAAGACCATATTCTAACTTAATTCAATATAATTCCATAACTCCATAATTATAATCACTCCTGAAACCAACTTCAACACCATCAAACTCGATTATTTAATTAACTAAATCTAATCTTCTAATCTCAATTAGCAACAAATAATTCAATACTTAAATACAAATCAAATCAATTGGACCCTTTAATATATTTAATATATTAATCAAACATTAATGTGATATTTAAAAACTCAACTTCCATTATTATCATCTCTAATCATTTCATCCTAAATTTGTCCACAAACCTTTGCAATGTACTCCTTATAATTAAGGGAAAATGTACTAAAATACCTATAACATTTTCTCACGAGTACTAAAATGCTCATAAGGTTTTTTTTTGGATCAAAAATACTCCCCACGTAATGGGATTGGGTAAAAAATGACACTATAGGTAAACAACGTTAATGAAGGAATAATAGAGCTGACGTGACTGATGACTTAGACACGGTGCACATGTAGACCAAAACTTGACATGTCAACAAGGGGGGTCCCACCATTAATTTTTCTCTATTTTTTTTTAGAAAAAGTACCAAATTGTCTAACGTTTTCACACGGTGTATTAAAATGCTCATAACGTTTGTTTTGGAGCTAAAATACCCCTGATGTTGTTGAAAATGGTACAAAAACAACACCCAAGCTAACTTCTATTAATTGAGACTTAACAAAGATGACGTGGATGCTGACTGAGGATGTTGACTTTACACGTGGTGTACATGCAGAGAGCAACTTGCCACGCAAGCGTTACATAAGATGACACGTAAGCTTGGGTACCCTAACTCTCTCTCTCTCTCTCTCTCTCTCTCTCTCTCTCTCTCTCTCTCTCTCTCTCTCTCTCTCTCTCTCTCTCTCTCTCTCTCTCTCGCGCGCGCGCGTTCCTAAATAGCAATCAAATTGTAGTAGAATTGTACCTATAAAATTTTAGCAAAATAGCAGCAAAATTGTTGGACAATATTTATGTTTGGTGCAATGTTAAATTCATGACTGATGCAATGTTAAATTCATGACGTGTTGATGATGTGACAAGTCTTGGTCTGTATGTGATGAGGTGTCCAAGTCGTCAACCACGTTAGCTCCGTTATCTCTCCATTAATGTTGTTTACTTATAAGGTCATTTTTTTACTCAATTTCACTACGTAAGGGATATTTTTTATCCAAAAAAATTATTATGGGCATTTTAGTACCTGTGAGAAAATCTTAGAAGCATTTTAGTACTCGTGAGAAAACATTAGGGGGGGGGGGCATTTTAGTATCTTTCTCAAAAAAAGCATATAGAAATTAGTGGTGGAAACCCCCCCCCCCCCACCGTTGACGTGTCAAGTCTTGGTCTGCATGTATGCCATGTGTCCAAGTCATCAGTCCTCATCATCATCCACGTCAGCTCCGTTATTTATTCATTAACGTCGTTTACCTGTGGGTCATTTTTTTACTCAATTCCATTACGTAAGGGATATTTTTGATCCAAAAAAAATCTTAGGGGCATTTTAGTACACATGAGAAAACGTTAGGAATATTTTAGTACATTTTCTCATTAATCATATAATCCATGTAGTCATACAATGTAAATTAATGTCACGACTCAAATTCATCAATCATATATTGATCAATATACATCGACCATAAATAAATCAATATACATCAAGACTAGTCAAAATCAATTAATCATCTCCTATAATATTGAAAAATACAAAATTCCCATAAAACAATCCCTGATCTAAAATATGATACTGTCATCGCGTTCAGAACGTGAAAGTATATAACTTTGGTATTCACCTCAACTTCAACCGAGGTCTCTAAATCCTCCCAATAAATTTATTTTCTATTTTTTATTTACTAATAAATTTCAAAAATAAAAAAATCAATATTAATTTTTTCCCTTTCTTCTCTCTCTCGTACCACACCTGCCACACACATCCACATCTCTCTGGGTGCACGGGGGGCTAGGATCGACCCCCTTAACACAGGGTGTCATGCTATGACCTTGGAGGGACCTAGTATTGGCGCCCTGTGATTGGGCTTGCACGCCCTTTGATGCAGCTGCGGCTGCACCAAAGTTTTCTCCTCTCTCTCCCTTCCCTCTTTCTCTTGGGCACAAACTTGCAACACACATCCACCTCTCTCTTTTCCCTCTCTCTTTCTCTCATGTACATATATGCAACTTTTTTTTTCCAAATCACTTCTCTCTCTTATCTAAAATCATGATCCCAAATTGCAAGAGAAGCTTTGGATAATTAACGGAAAAGAAAGGAGAAATGAATTAATATGAATCCTAGCTACCTCGTATGCAAATCCTCGCTCCGATCACCACTTCGACCTACCCTTCCCACGATGGTTGCCACCTCTCGGTGAAAAGACCTAATGAATCTAGGTTAAGACTACTAATAATCTAGGTTAAAAATTTTACGGAAAAGTCATCCGAGAACTAAATTTTACAAATAGGTCATTTAACCCCAAATTTAAATTCTGAAAAATTCACTAGAAAAAACTAGAAAATAGAAAATCATTATTTAGATATTTCAAACATAACAATAGTCCTAGACAAATGTTTCACAATAGCATTGCCAAAATAATGTAGCCAAGCACCATTAACAAAAACCTAGTATAGACGAACAAGAATACGACTATTAGTAGTTTGATTATTCCATCAGGTGTAATTAGGACCTATAAAACCCATGTCAATAAGTCCAACATCATTGATAAATTTATGGAAGACCCTAATAGCATTGGTGATTTTAAAAGGGAGTAGGGGTGTTCGTTGGTTCATTGGGTCAACCCGACCCAATGAACCCGAGAAACCGACTCGATACGATCTAATTGGGCCGGGTCGAGTCGGGTAATCGGGTTGGGTCGGGTTCAGTTTATTCAAACCAGACTATAATTGGGTCGGGTCTCGGGTTTCAAGGTTTGGAACCCGATTACCTGAGACTCGACCCGATTACCCAATTTAAGATATATATTATTATTATTTTAAAAAAGAAATATTTAAAAAATCAAATACTCTCTCGGGATCCTGAGAAGAAGTAGGCCGACGCGGCCCGCGTCTTCCCAAGAAGGAAGATGCTTGGGATGACGCGACCAAACCGCACGAGGAACATTTTTTTTAAATATATATATATATATATATAATGGGTAACTCGACTACCCGATCCGACCCGACCCGATTCCGGGTGGGTCGAGTCGAATCAGATTAAAAAAAATTACCTACAAATCCGACCCGACCCGATCCGATTGCTTGTTGGTCAGGTCGGGCCGATTTTTTTCCCAAACCTGACCCGACCCGACCCGTGAACAACCCTAAAAGGGAGACCATGCACCACTTTTGTCTTGGTCATTTAAGAGTCAATTGCAGTCTCCAACCAACATCCATGGATAAGTCATGGTTAGATAAAGAAACTTAGAAACCCATAGATCATTACGAATGGTTGTGTTAGTACTTGCATATAAATTGGAAAGTAAGAAGAAGGGGTGCGAAGAATCTAATTGAAGTAATATTTTAATGCATTGTGATTGAATTGATATCACCTTATAGCAGTAATGGTGGAGGTATCTCATGTAGTTAACAATCCACCAAAAGCCCCCGAGGATGATTCAGCAACACCTTCCCACAAATTGCCCAAGGAATGAATAAATCTCATAGTTTTATGCAATAAGAGTACAGAGAAGCCCGGAGTACGATGCAGAAATAAGAGAACATCTCTAACATGCATTTATATGTATCAAAATATATACAAAAACAATCAAAATTACAAGAAATGCAGTCCTAATGTTAGGTCGTAATAATTAGTATATTATTTTCCTACCTAACTTGTCATGTGTGAAGGCAAACCCAAGTACTGTAAAGGGAAAGTGGTACCCTTGCAACCCAAGGTGATTGCTGCCGAGTCGGATTTACGAGAGTCGCCTGGTACATGAGTGATGGCCGACTTGTTGTAGTGGACCCTAAGGCCCGACGCCCTCTCAAAAGCAAACATGAGGAGTTTTAAATTGATAATATCTTATTCCTCGCCGCGAGTAAAGAGCATAAAGTCGTCCGCTAACTCCAAGTTTAGGACCTCTTTGTCGTTCCCGATCCGTATGCCTTTAATGAGACCGCGAGAGTTGATAAAATTGACAAGAAATTATCTAGCTGGAAGGGTAGGCTTCTCTCTCGCGCTGACAGGTTGACACTCATTAACAGCGTTCTTAATGGCATCCTGGGATATTTTACGTCTATCTTTAGGCTTCCTAGCTAGCTGGGTTCGAAAGGAGATTGACAAGCGCAGTAGAAAATTCTTATGGAAAGGTTGCTCAGATTCTATGGGGGCTAGTGCACTTGTGAACTGGGGTGACGTCACGAACCTCAAGGCCAACGGTGGCATGGGAATATTAGATCTGAATCTTCACAACATTGCCTAGTTGGGTGTCTGGTGGTGGAAGCTTTTAAAGAATGCTAATCTGCTTTGGGTTGAGATTGTCAAAGCCAAGTATTTTAGTCGCTCCAAGTGGTGTGATCGGCATAACACGATGAGATGGTTGGCCGTGTGGAAAGGCATAGCTAAAGCTAAACATTCGTTCTCCCTAGGTGTGGAATCTGTGGTTGGCGATGGGAATAATACAAGCTTCTGGAATGACCGATGGATACTGAATTGCCAACTCTCGAATTTATTTCCGGACCTCTTCTCTACTCATAAAAATCGAAGTATATCAGTTAAAGGGTTTGTGGGTCAGCTAACGACGTTGAACTCTCCTGCTTGGAATGGCATCTTTGATGTCTCGCGGGTGTTCAAGCTACTAGATTGGATGGCCATCCAACACTTCTACCTCCTCTACCTCCTCCTTCTACCTCCTATAGATGGAGATGGGATATTAACGGATCTTTCTCTACCTCCTCCTTCTACCGCATGATGAAAAATAGCAGGGTCAATGTGAGGGCCGGTGTCACGCTTTGGAACATTCAGTGCCCGTTGAAGATGCGTGTTCATACGTGGATCCTGCTTAAGAATCGTTTCCCAACAAAAGACCGACTTGTTCGGCATGGTATTCTGGTGGACGATTCCACTTGCATCTTCTGCAAGGTGGAACCTGAGACGACTTTGCATTTATTCCAGGACTGTATTGTCTCTTTCGCTGGCTAGCTGCATTTCATCTCCAGCTGCGACGCTGGTCTCATATCTGTCCTGCCATGCTCTGAGCCCGATTTTGTTTCGTCTGACAAATCTACTAAGCTCGGTATGATGATTTGGTGCTGGCTGCTATGGCAAACAAGGAACAATTATATCTTCAATGGCAAGGAACCATCTCTATCCAGACTGATGGCTTGAGCACTCGATCTCAAATCAGGTTCGGGTTGAGCTTAGGCCAACATGAAAATAATTCAAAAACTAATTCATTAATTACTCAATTAAAATTATACTAAAAAATCTAAAATGTTACTCAATAAAAAAATAAAATAATTAAAAAGTTAAAATAATGAAGTAATTAATTATTTAAGTATTTTAAGTAATTTTATTTATTAAACCGGTTAAAAATTGGGTAATAGTCTAGCTCAACTAAACTTGGGTTGAGTCGCTCGTGAAGTACCAAATGAATCAAATGAACAACAATTTGGTAATTAGTATGAAAATTGAGTTACAATAGACTTTTTCAATTTTATTTTTCTGTTTCCAGCGTGTGTGCATTTTTGCCACTTCATGATTATTCTGTCTAGAGGTAGCAATTCGTGTTGTGTCGTATTTAAACGTGTCGTGTCTAAACGGTCTCGTGTTGTAAAAGGCTAAATCCAAACACGACACGTTTATTAAACGTGTCAGAATATGCAAACCCGAACACGATCCTTTATTCCCGGGTTGACACGACATGACACACTTAACTCATTTAAGTAAACGTGTTTAAACTGTTAGAATATTTTTTAAATATTCTATATTTTCATTTTTTATACGTGGGCTACAATTAATTGTAATGTTTTGATTTAATAAAAGCGGGTTTGATCTTATGATCCATTATTGAGATGCCTGTTAGCTCATGTGATCTTGATCCATGTGATTCGAGCTTGAAACACTTAACCATGATTGATGTGATTAATCAAGTGTAGGCCCGATTAATGAAGCCCGTGATGGACGGGCCCATATAATCAGTTATAAATAGAGGCTAGGTCCCCTCTATACACCGTGTGGAGAAACCCTAGCTCATAGTTGTTTTCCCCATCAAAAGCAGAGCATTTGAGACGGTGTTGTGGAGGAAGACCCGACTTTCCTTTGAAGATCCAAAAGTTTATTCCGCTGCAAATATGTCGTCATCAAGTAAGATCTTATCTTACTAATTTAATTATGATATTCTTATATTCATGAAATACTTGATTAAATATTTGTCTTACAATTGGTATCAGAGCAAATTTTTCATGAATTTAAGAATTCGTTTATGATAATTATGGGATGATTTTAATACGATGAATAATCTATTTAAATTTTGATTCATCGTTTTTTATATTAAAATCAATTTTTCTGTTTGGATTAATTTATTATCCTCTGAATATTATATATTTTTGATGAATCATGTTTTTATCCGTTGGTTCTCTCCCTGCTGTGTAATTTTATTTGGAGTGGATCTTATAAGGAATAGCAATGATATAATATTTTGATTCTTTGTCTTTTCTTAATCTAATAGATTGTGCATGATCATATATTATTTTTCTAGATCTATTTCTTTTGTTACGGCATCTTGCCGCATGTTTATTTCTGTCTCGATCATCGATCCTGATTTTTATTACTGTGCCTCTGAGGGCATGCCGGTTTCCTGCACGCAATCTGCACGATCGTGCGCTGCCTCAGGTCGTGTGTGTCCGCTGTTGTCCGTGTGCTTGCGGCGCGCGCTGACCTATTTTTTCGGATTTATTGTTGTGGCTTGTTGTTTGTGCCTCTGTTTCTGTTCATACTGTGTCACGGCGTCGGAGTAGCGTGTTGTGGCCGTGCCATGGCCATTCGCGGTCACAGGCATATCATGCTCAGCACCGGCGGCTCTCTTCGAGGAAGCTGTCTCCTCTCTCTTCCCTTATCGTTGTCTCCGGCCTACAGTTCACGACTAGACGTCGATACTATCGTCGTCGACGTATCAAATCGGATCGTGATCAGTGTCGGTCTCAGCGCTACATTGATGTCATCTTCCGACCATCTCTTGCCCGACTGGTTCTCTTCCCGACGTCTCCAGCCTTCGGGAGACGGCAGGACGTCGGTGAGGCTGGTCTGCTGGAGGCGAGGAGGACCACTGCAATGAGTGGGCGGCGGCTACAAGAAAATGAACTCATGCATGTGGAATGAGAGGGTTTTCCTTTTAATGGATGAGATTAAATATGCTTATTTTGATGGCTGTGATTAAATATTTCTTTTGATGGCTGAGATTTGATCAAATAAACTAAAAGGCTGGGATTTAAGGATTGGTTAGTTAATTGGATCTAGATCTGGATCTATTTCATAAGGTTCCAGATCCATTAAGAGCCAAAACCCAACCCAGCTTCTTTAATAAAACTGGTTCACCCTTATAAATTTCAAATCGGTTCATATTTTTAATTTTGAAATCGGTTCATGCTTGGTTCACTGATTTATGTCCAATTTTTCATCGGTTCAATTCAATTTCGAATGATTCACTATATTTTTGACTAATTTACTTTAGAATTAGATCATAGTATGAAATTTTGAATACAACATTATTGTCTATCCACTCATGAGCCTATATGGTCATAGCATATATTAATTTATCATGCTAATTTTGCTCATATGTTATAATTGACCTTAATGTTTTATTATTGTCAATTTTGTTGTCATTGTCATGCTACATTTGTTGTAGAATTCATGTGGCCAATCTATTTATGTTATTCTTCTACATGTTGACATGATTATTTGTTTTTTTAATTTATGCAAATTTTATGAATGCCAATTTGTTATTGTACTTCATGACATATTTTACCTCATGTGAGGTCTTGAGTTATTGTTGATTAATTATTTTATCATTGTATTTCATACTATGCTATATTTTGCTTTATGCATAGTTGATATAATGTTGCTATATGATAAAATTATTACTTGTTTTAATACATATTGGATGTATTTGGACCCAGTAATGCTTGTAGGTCACTTTTCTAAATAAATCCATTATTCATGAAAGTGCTTATACATCATTTAAATTGTATAAGAACTCTTTCTCATTGTATTTAATTTTTGGGAGTCTTGTGTATTTATGAGTCAGACTTTTGATCCCAATATGTGTCATGAGATTTACCATATTAAATATCATGCTATAATTGATCACGTGATTATTGTCGTCGATTTTATTATATTGCAGTATTTTAAATTTTTAATGTGACTGCAAAATCTTTCATATCTTGTGCTGAAACTGAACTGAGCTATTGGATCTTGAATATGGGCCTAATGCTATTAATGATCTTTTTCCAATTTTTCAGTCTGCTGCTTATAAAAGTTCAGCGCATAATAAATAGACTTATTTTTCTGCTTAATTTAGGCATAATGCAGCATTATTATCCTGATATTATAATAATACTGCATAATTGACACAGTATAGCTGATTTATTAACATAATTTTATCAGCATGATTCGTTTCATGATTCTTTATTGCAAATTTTATTGTCATGATTCAAATTTTGCTACATTTAGCTTGATGTAGAATACATGTGATTTATTATTTACGTGATAATATTATTATTCATTTTATGTTACGTGGATTACTTAAAATATTAATTCATTATTGTAAATAATGATGCCAATTTTTTATATATATTTGAAACCTAATATAGCTACAATTAGGTGGGGATATTGGCATAATTTACAACCACATAAACATAAATAATAATTTGAAATAGTCATTGATTTAAATTCATTATTAATCATGGTACTTTATTCTTGTACCAATTTTGCAATATATATTGGATTTGAATATTTGACATGTGGGCAATTGATTCCTAAATAAGGTTTTTCACTGATTATTGCTTGTAATTACTGCCAAAGTGGGATTACTTGTAGTGATTAGTGGTTTTTCTTATCATTCGAGGAATGCTTCAAATTAATTCATTCAATAATTTATCCCGAAGGATGATTATTGGATGTTTTAATTGGAAGTTTTGTAATGGAGTTAGAAGAGTGTGCATTGGTCTAGAAATCTGTCTGCCCAAAGGTGATAGATTTTTTGAAAATCAGTGTATTCTCATACTTTAACTCATTGAGGCTTTATTTTGTGATTACATGTTCTGCCCAAAGGTGAATATGTAATATTTGGTTAGCCTCAATTTTAATTTTATTATATGCCCTATAATTTAATCTAACACATTCTAATTATACTGTGATGAAGTTATTAGAGTGTGCGTTGGTCTAGAAAATCTATCTGCCTAAAGGGGGCATGTTCTTGAAAACTAATGTAGTCTCATTGATTAACTGATTCATAAATCGATCACTTGTTGATAAGATAGTGACACTAATAGGATGTGAAGAAAATAATTGATTAATATATAAATGTGAAGGTCAGTGGGAGGAAAATATTTTTTCTATTAGTAACTAGCTGAATATCAAGCTACCTGACCTAAAAATATTAATATATGACTTCACATTGTAGATCTCATTACAAGACTCCATACATTTAGAATCAAATTTTTGACTATTAGAGATCTTGTAAAGAAAGGAAATATTTTAGTTGAACACATAGTGACAAATCTGATGCTTGCTGATCCCTTAACCAAGGGACTCAGACCCATAGTCTTTAAAAGACATGTTGAAAATATGGGCATTCTGAGTTCTTTTGATGTGCTTGGTTAGTGGGAGTTAATTTTCCTTTTATTTTGAGCACTTTGATACATGATTGTTAGGTTTATGTTACCGCATGTTCGATAATAAACTTTTTTTTTTCTTTGAGATCATATTGTCATATTTAATATATGTGTTCAATAATTATTTAAGACGCGGTATCATTTGAATCAGAATGTCTCTTGATTGATACCATATTTAAGTCTAGAGACACCATATTTTTTGTTTAAAGGCTCGGTGTCATGTGAATCATGTTGCCCATTGATTGATGCCAATTTTGAGTCTAGGGACTTGATGTTTTTTTTTTTTTTTTTAAAAAAAAAAACCATACGCTTTCTCCTGCCGAAAGGTATATCTAGAAGAGAAAGTATGAGGACTGACAATGAAAATAACACTGTTCTTATCAGATCATTTTGAGTGTTATTTTCATGCTACACTCCACACCAATGACAATTGTCAGCAATGTCAGTGGTATTCGTGACCATGAAAAGTCTTATGTCCAGTATTGTCACGATGGCTGCCATGATTCGATATCATTGGTTGTTGATATGAGTCATAATAAGTGTTGCATCTTGGATTATTTTTTATTTTATTTATTTATTTTGTGGCCACATTTTTATTTTTTGAAATATGTGATTAAACCCGAGTGTCGTTTTTTAAATTTTTTTCAAAAATAAGATTTTACAATTGATCTTGCCCAAGTGGAAGAATGTTAGAATATTTTTTAAATATTCTATATTTTTATTTTTCATATGTGGGCTACAATCAATTGTAATGTTTTGATTTAATAAAAACGAGTTTGATCTTATGATTCATTATTGAGATGCCTGTTAGCTCATGTGATCTTGATCCATGTGATTCGAGCTTGAAACACTTAACCATGATTTGTGTGATTAATCAAGTGTAGGCCCGATTAATGAAGCCTGTGATGGACGGGCCCATATAATCAGTTATAAATAGAGGCTAGGTCCCCTCTATACACCGTGTGGAGAAACCCTAGCTCATAGTTGCTTTCCCCATCAAAAGCAGAGCATTTGAGACGGTGTTGTGGAGGAAGACCCGGCTTTCCTTTGAAGATCCAAAAGTTTATTCCGCTGCAAATATGTCGTCATCAAGTAAGATCTTATCTTACTAATTTAATAATGATATTCTTATATTCATGAAATACTTGATTAAAGATTTGTCTTACATAAACGTGTACATGTATATACACCTACACCATACAACATGATAAACACAATTTCAATAGTAAACAAAATGAAAGCTACTAAAATTAAAATTAAATGGATAAATGAATTAAATAGATTCAATAACACGATTAAACACGTTTGGTTAAATGAATTTAATCATTGTTTATACGATTATATGGGTTCAACCCGAATTAACATAATTATTTAATCGTGTTAATCCGGATTGTACCCGTTTAATCAAAACACATGTTTAGCCAAACCCGAACTCGCATAACTCTGTGTCGTGTCATGTCAAGTCAAAAATTGTTAGCCCTAATTTCGTCACTCTATTATGACCATTTAATCGTAACAAAAATAATATTTCTAACGAATGTCACTCACTAATTATGTTACTAATTTTAGTGCAAAATTAATACATATCATTTTTATCGCTAATATATCAAATTATTTTTACTCCATTTTGGATATATTGGAAATTTCTCACCTAGCATTTTCATACTACATGTCAAAACCTCTAAACAATGATTGCCCAAAAGCCTAAGATCCCTATCAATCTGTTATATATGTTAAGTGATTCAACATATGATTTCATACTCTGTCCAATTTCTAATATTATTCTAGTCTTTATGATTCAAGCCACAGTGTAAATATCTCTTAGTAATCAATCTAAAAATAAATTTTTATTATTTGAGGTTAAGTCTAGAAACAGAATACTTGTTGGATTAATTCATATACAGTAGTAAGCAATATAATGAGAAAGAGATGAAAACTTTCATGAAGGTTATCAAATACAATTGTTCTTTTTTCTTTTTTGTTCTCAAAACAACATGGCGCTACAGTTGATGATGCCACAATTTGTGGCAAAATTGGAAGTGGCTTTGCACCACTCCGCCAAAAAGAATAGTATGAACGTTGCCTTTAGACATCAACATGATCAAAGTTTGAATGTTGGAACTTCTGCTGCAAAACCATGTGTCGTCTGGTACAAAAGCCTTGATAATAGATTCCTATATGGGTCTTCCTCTCTTTTTTTCTTCAAATAGTCTAAGCAATTCTCAACCTCAGACTTTACATGAAGATAAAGTTGCTGGGCATTATCTCTATCTCTTAGCTCCTCTCTTCTCCCTTATAATGCAACACATGAACAATCATTAGAATAAAAAAAAATCAGCAATTAATTGTGCTGCAAAAGACAAAAATTAATCCAAGAAGCCAAAAATGTCCTCAATTACGTGAAACATGTAGAATAGCATACCTTTTGTTTCAATTGGTTTCCCAAACAAGTAATAAAATCGCCCAGGGATCTTTGGTAACACTATTGGGGGGTAAAGGCTTTGATTCCCAACCTCTTCAGCATAGTCAGCCCTACTCAAATAAAATAGAGTGGGGACATAAGAGAGAGAGAGAGAGATTAGGTGCTTGTTATGGAGTAAGTACCAACCATATCATGTAAGATTTTCACTTTAAATAACCTTCAAGCAACAAAATAATGGAAGATGAGAAAATGTAAATCCTCATATCTTTAAATAGCATTCTTTACATGCTTATTCATTTATATTTTATCATTAGTGATACTTACAGCTTGTTTCGATTGGAGGGGTTTGAAGGGTTTTGGAGGAGTTTGGAGATGTTTTGGAGGGGAAGGTGTTTGGAGGATTCAAAACCCTTTTGTTTGGGTATTTTTCTTTTGAAGGGGGAGAAGGGGTTTGAAACACCTCCAAACCCCTCCTAGAATCCATTTTCAAAACCTCCCATTTTGGGAGGTTTTGGAGGGGTTGTGAGGGTTAATCAATAAAAAAAGTTAAATTACAAAAATATTCCTGAAATAAAAAAATTATTATTATAAATGAGGGTACAATGGTCTACCAAACCCCTCTAAACCTCTTATGAAGTCTAACCAAACAAGATTTTTTAAACCCTTTCAAAAACCTCCAAACCTCTCCCCTTCCAAACCCCTCCAGTCCAAACCCCTTACTCAAATTTATCCAAACATAGTGTTAAAGTTTATGTATTGTTGACTCTAATGTCTCTAATCATATATTTCATATGTGAGGTAATCAAAAACATGTTCTTCTTCCTAATAGATCGTCCTCTAGATATTCCTGATTTACAATCCATTTGGAACTTTTAATGCCTTCAATTGAGTCTATTATCTTCTCATATTTCCTGTTAATCTTCTTCTTATCAGTCAAATAATCAAAAATCTCAAGTATTGTGTAGCTTTCTACTCTTCTCATGGGTCATTAAGGATCTAAAGACGAGTAAGACGATTGGTGGGGAGCTGAATCTAGAGGGATTTACATGTCATCACTACACCATTGTCATGACATCATATAAGTGGCAATGTTGACTTAGCCATCCGTTGATAGACAAGTTGAAAAATTTTCTTTCTACGTATGTCTTGTGTTCCTTTCCGGTGTGAAGCTCGCGAGCTCGATAAACACCACTATGTATCATTTCCCGATAGCTTAGATAGTTGTAGTGAGTCTTTGTTTACTCTTGTTCATTTTGATATTTTAGGTCGTAGTCCGCATGTCAATCATTTGAGATATAGATATCTTGTTACCTTCATTGATAACCACACTCTTATCACATGGGTTTACATGTTGAAGTGTGGGTTTGAAATCTTTCATTTGCTTCAAAATTTTTATTCTGAAATAGAAACTCAATTTAATGTTTCTATTAAAATTTTATGCATTTATAATGCTCGAGAATATTGCAGTTTGATTTTGTTTGCTTTTGTGCTTTTCATAAGACAAATCATGCCCCAATACTTCTCAAGAAAGTGAAATTGTCGAACATAAAAACCAACATCTTTTTGATGTTGCTTGCAACATGATGTTTCATATAGATGTACTTTCACTTACCTCATTAACAAAGTGTCATCCTGTACTTCCTTGGTAAAATTTTTAAGAACTTTCATCATGTATATGATTCTCTATGAATTTTTGAATCGAGTATTGAAAACTTAAAATGTCATTTCTTTTAAGTATTCGAGTTGCGATACTTCAAAACTGAATGGAATTTGGATTTTAAATTCACACACCATGGTTCTATCTTTGTGATAATTTAATTTCTTATTTGGTATCGCTTTAGACATCCCTTGAATTGATACTTTTGAAATATTGAAAAATCTTTAAAGTCTCAACTTTGATATTATCTTACTTATTTTTCTTGCCCTTTCTGATTGATGCCCAAAGGGGGAGAAAATACATGTTAAGAGGATAGATAATTTCGAAAATTTATGCATATAATTAGGAGGAGTAATTTCATTTAGATATGTATGTTGATAGGGAAAAAATATCAAATTTGAGTATGTGCTTACTTGAAATTATTTTTTAAAGAGTCTTTGTCATCGTCAAAAAAGGAAAGATTGTCGGCCTAAGGTTTTCAACCTTAGTTTCAATCTTGGTTTTGATAATAATAAACTAGGAACTAATATTTCATTAAGAAATAATTTCATGTTCCAAGTCGATAAGCACACGATGTCCGCGATTGGAAAGATCGATGCCAAAATAAAAAATTCAGGAGGATAGTGATAGTGATCGATGCTCAAAGTGCAGAACATACTTGAAGATTAGGGTTATAGGATTTAGTATTAATTTTGTAGTCCTTGGGGTGCTATTAATGATGATAAAATCCAAACCTATAAAAATCCGAACCAAACCCAAATTGATACTAGAACTGCGCAGAGGTTGAAGGTTTGATCGAAGGGTCGATTGACCGACCTTCAACCAAGGTTCGACCAGCGGCTATAACAGCCTGACTTCTGGCCATGTCTTGCATCTCCCGAGCTTATTCTTACACATGTCTATGTATGTGTTTGTTGCCTTCATTAGCCACTTTGATACCCATTGAGTCATCATTTAAAAGCTTGTGAGCCTGTGAGCTAATATTTGAGTTTAACCTAGCTTAAGCTTCGGTTGGACCAGCGGTTATAACAGCCTAACTTCTAGCTGTTGTGTCTTGCATCTCCCGTGCTTATTCTTACACATGTCTATATATGTGTTTGTTGCCTTCCTTAGCCACTATGATACCCATTGAGTCATCATTTAAAAGCTTGTGAGCCTGTGAGCTAATCTTTGAGTTGAGCCTAGCTTAAGCTTCATATTTCTTGATTGAGCATTTGAGCCTTTGTCCTTCAAGTTTCATCATCAAAAGGCATAAATCCACTTGTGTAGCTAGGTTCATGGTTTAAAATCTCGGTACCGGTACCGGTTTCGGTCACCGGCCAGTACCGGTATATACTGGTACCGTACCATACCGACACGGTACGGACCGGTATGAAAATGCATACCGGCCGTTTTTTTTTTTTCCGTGACATACCGCCCGGTATCGCCCATACCGCCATATACCGCCCGGTATACACAATATACCCGGTTTTTTCAAATACCGGGTATATCGTATACCGGAAACCTAAAAAACCAGTAAATACCGGACTTACCATACGGTACCGACCGAGATTTTAAACCTTAGCTAGTTTAAATAGGATTCCTTGGAGCTTGAGGTGGTGAAGGTGTTTTTGAGGAGAAGGTTATAATCTTCCGGTATAATCCTCTTGTAAGAATCATTTAATCTAGTAAATTGGTTGGAATCCTAAGCGATGAGCTAAGGTAGTTAATGTAGGCTTGGTTAGAAGCCGAACCATTCCAAATTAGTATGTTTGCATTGCTCTTTCGTTTGTGTATGCTTACTTGATATAAAGCTTCTGCTTGACTTATTTGATAAACTGAGTTTGTCATCCGCATTTAATTGAACCCATAAAATCGACACTAAGTTTCACTTTGGGCATACATACTATTCACCCCATCTAGTGTATCATTTCCTCTCACATTAAGTCACCCTTCTCCTGTACCGGCTGCTCTCTTTCGGAGGGATTAAAGACAAACATAGCGAGTTCATCTGGCAAGCGGAGCTCCCCCCCCCCTCCCCCAAGATCTCCATCTTCGGGTGGTTGAAAGTTAGACAAAGCTTACGCACGAAGGACAGGCTTCTCAAACAAGGGATCCAAGTCGACAACTTTTGCCCGCTTTGCAAGGCCAATCCCGAGTCCCATAATCACATCTTCGGTAGCTGCCCCTTCTCCCTGGATGGTTGGCATCAATTTCTGGACCTAGCACATCATGATGTTTTTCCACTTACGTGGAAACCTGGGACGCACCACCGGGTTTGGCTAAGGCTTGTAAATGCAGATTCCGCCTATGCCTAATCTGGTATTGGGTCACTTGGTTTGAAAGGAACCAGCGATCCTCCAAAGACTCAAGCTCAAGCTTCTCCTCGCTAGCCGTCAGTGCTACCACATACCTCTCAACTCTGGGGTCGACTGTTCAGCGGACTGCATGTTAGACTTCGAGTCTCGGGGTTTTGCCCCTCTGGTAATGCTTTACCTTCTCTCAGTTTTGTTTCTGTTTTTGTCTCTCCTCTCCCCCTACTTGTACTCAATTCAAAAAAATGAAAAAATGTCACCCTTCTCTATGCTTCACCTTAAGTAACCACCCTTTAGCGTGTCTCCTAAGGTACTATTAGGCTAGGTCAAGATAAGTTGTCTCCTAAGGTTGTTAGATCTTCATTTGATAATTCTACACTCAAAAGGGATACTGGTATTATGACCCTGCCTCAAGAAACATCTTTATATCTGTCAAAAGTTTGCCATTAGAATGTTGACCCAAGGAATCTACACTATACTATGAAATCTCTTGGAAGGGGTTGTGGTAGAGGAAGAAGGGAAATCTATATATTGAAGGCTATTCTGATGCTAATTATGTTGGCTCTCAGTGATAGAAAGTTCACATGTATACGTAGATATTGTACTTATATTGAAGGAAATCTTGTTATTTTGGAAAGTAAAAAAAACAGGGTGTTGTGGCTCACTCCAGTGCTCAGGCAAAATATGGCACACAACGCTTGTGAAATAATGTGGGATCCTATTGGTGGAGTTTGGCTTTACTTATAATGAGCCTATGATAATGTGTTATAACAATTAACTTGCCATCTACATTGCAAGCAATCTTATGTTTCATGAGAAAACAAAGCAAATTGAGATTGATTTTCACTTCATTCGCGATATTGTACTTTCTAAAAAATTGTCACTCCTTATACCTCTTCTAAGGTCTTTACCAAGGCTCTTGGACCTATTCGATTCAACTATATATATGACAAATCAAGCATGGTTGATATATATGGTCCAGCTTGTATCTTCTCTTTTATCCTCTTCTATTCTTGGGGAGACCTAGTAGTGAAGATGATGCACTTTTACTCCTCACAGAAGTCAAATATAAATTGCATCATACCTCAATCTGACTGCTTCTTGATTTATCTTCTTGTTTAAGTCATCATAAAATGGAACTTTGACAAGATCATCATAGTCAAGCAAGACCTAGATAACAATATTCAAGAACTAAAAGTTAGACAAAAGCTTATGCAGGTAAAAATGGACTCTACAAACCAAAAATAATTATTCAAAATAATGATAAAGAAAACTGATCTACTATGCTTATTCAGTTTCATTTATTAAAGTTATGGAACAAGTTTTCTTTAGTTAACACAAATGAGAAGTAAAGAAAAACAAATAAGCAAAGGATAAAATCATTCACTCATTGATATTCCTCCTTTTCTAATTTTAGAAGCCAGCTCGCTTTCCATGTTTATTCATAACTCAATAATCATATGAAACCTACTACTTCCCGTGAATTTGTGCAGCAAGTACTACATCTGACGTATTTAACAAATGATTTGTTCAAAAAGGGTGCAAGTCCCACTGAACTTCAAGATGGTCATGATAGCATTCTTATGCGGGACTATCTTAAATTAAGCCAGTCTCTCATAGTTTTGGTACCTAAAACTAGAGTCTCTTTGAATTATATGGCATTTTTTTCTAGGCAAAAATTAGATAATTTTCAGTATCTAAAGGCATTTTTTTAGGGGACATTACCTAATGTGCCTCGTATGTTTCACTTGATTTCTTCATCAATTTATGTTTTAATTCTGACACCACAAGCATAAAAACCATCTACCTCACTAATAAAAAAGAGGCATATAAAGGTATGTAGGATTCTGACCAGAAGAATATGGTTGCAACTTTGAGCAGTAATATAACAACTATATAAAATATTACGATGATCAAAAGCAGTACATCAATAAAATCCAATACATGATGTACTCACATCAAACATGTCATCTTCTCCAACAACACCAAATGGAATTATTTTGGCTTCAAACCTTGATGCCATCCGGATTACCTCTGACTTTTCAGGCCAAAACAACTTGTATTCTTCACCCTAGAGATTAGAAATATTAATCAAGTATCAAGGAAAGAAAGCATAAATGGAAAAAAATATAGTCTATTGTGTAGAACCTTTTGGACTTTATGTAAAACTATTCAATTTTGCTTATGATATGACTGTTATTGGAACATCATCAAACTCAAGCTGGTACGAAAACTTGAATCTGGACTCATAAAAGGTAGTGAACTTAAACAACAAGATGAAATTGTTGAAGTAGGAATTAGCTCTAGATAAACTTGGCCGACAAGATTGGTTCGAGGTGGAGGTTACCAGATTTGGGATAGACACAAGGTAGAACTTGCTTGATTGGATATTCACACAGGATGTCCTGAATGGAGGGCGAGGGCGTAAATCAACATAACATCAACACGGAGGTACTTGAGCCACAATTAAGTGGTGAGTTGATGATGTTACCCAAGAAGGAAAGTTGCAAAGTTGAACCAGAAAAGGATGAGGTTCTGGCCAGTGGGCTTGGGGACACCGAGGTCGGAGTTGGCAGTTGATGACTGGACACTGGTCTTCTAGGCTGTAAGGCTCTGGATACTCCTATGGATACTTATTCTCATTTTGATACATGAGATTCTTTTGAGGATGTTACTCAATATCGTCATCTTGTAAGGAAACTAATCTATTTAACAGTCATAACCTGATATTTCTTTTGTTGTTGGAGCAATTAGTCGACATGTAAAATCCTAAACAATGTCCTTTGGATGTTGTAGTAAGAATTATTTGCTATATCAAGAAGGCTCTAGGAAAATGAATCTTATATAAAAAGGGTGAGAATCTAAATATTGAGGCATACGTTGATGCAGATTATGCTGGATCTATGAATGACAAAAGGTAGCCTTTGGCTTTTGTATTTTTGTTGGGGGATATAGAGTGACTTAGAAGAGAAAAATACAAAATGTGGTGGCAAGGTCAAGTGTTGAGGCTGAATATAGAGCTATGGCTCACTCTGCTTGTGAGATGATATGGGTTAAGACCCTTCTTGAGGAATTTGGAATTTCTACTTCTCTTCCTATGGTGATACATTGTGACAATAAGGGTTGTTATCTATATTGCGAATAATCCAGTTTTCCATAAACGTACTAAACTTATTGACGTGGATTTTCATTTTATCGAAGATGTACAGTTATCCAAGAAAATTGTGACACCTCACACATCTTCTAAGGATCAACTTGCAGTTTCACAAAGGCCTTGGGAACTTCTTGTTGTTTTGAACTATGTGACAAGCTAGGCATGATTGGTATCTATTCTCCCCTTAAATGTTAAAATATATCTTTATTTATTTCCTATTTTGTTTATTTACATATTTGGTAGATCTCTTATTTATTTGGAGTTTATTTAGGCTCCTACTTATTAGGAGTTTATTTTTTCGCCATGTTTTTCTCCCCTCTCATAGTACAAATAGAGGGTGTGGCATGGTTTAAAATACCGGTACCGGTACCGATCTCGGTCGGTGACTAGTACTGGTACCATACCGACACACGGTATGGTCCTGTATGAAAAGGCATACCGGTCGGGTTTTTTTTTTTACTGCTAAAAATAACTCCAATTACACATAATTGATCAAGAAATACTTAAGTTTAAGGCGAATCAAGAAATAATTGATCAAGAAGTACTGTATTAGGGTTTTTCACGGATACAAGAGAATCATTATATTGGAATTAATATAGGGCAACACAGGCCCACAACCCGAAGACTCTGCGTAGTGCAACATAAGACGATTAGGGCAAATCAGTCGCCACACATCCCAACATACGGTGTTGGTCAAGGGGGCAGAGCCCCCGGAGATTTTTTAGACCCTTTGGGTTGTGGGCCTATGTCGCCCTATATAAACTCCAATATAATGATTCTCTTGTATCTATGAAAAACCCTAATTTATCAAACAGTACCAAGAGCCGTTGGATCATACCGGGCGGTATCGCCCGGTATGATAGCAAATACCGCCCGATATTTGCTAAATACCGCCCGGTATTTGCTAAATACCGGCGCATACCGGGCGGTATTTACCGGTATTTTTAAAAACCCGGTATTTTGCTACAGTGCACAAGGTCATACCGGGCGGTATAGCCCGGTATGATAGCAAATACCGCCCGGTATTTGATAAATACCGGGCATACCGGGCGGTATTTATCGAGATACTCGAAATTCTCCCATACTGGGTATCTCGTATACCGGTAAGTCTAAATACCGGTAAATACCGGGCATACCGCCCAGTACGGTACGAATTTTTAAACTATGGGGTGTGGTACTCAATAATATCATGTTTTTTTATTTTTCTCTCAACTGGTAGTTTCTTTATCAACACTCACTACATTAGTAGATATTCAACTCTAAGACCTAAATATTCTATTCCTCTTTTTGAGACATTTCATTCCCCTTCACGGGAGTTGACAGATAAACTTGCTGTAGTTTATATCAAACCTAGCATGGATCCTCCACTAGGTTTATCTTGAATTGCTCCAAATTCATGTTTTACTTGCTTTAGCCAAATGCTTTCTTACAGAACTCAAGAAATGTATTTATATATTGCTTGGAACAAACAAAAGATGCACAAATCTATCTGAACTTCTTTAAAATTTATTGCAGGGCTATGCATTTAATGCAATATTATTAAATTGGTATTTCTATAGACGCATTAGTATTGTAGTTAAACAATATATGAGGTTACCTTTCTATGAAGCGCTTCTCGTGCACCTCCTGGGTATAATAAGACAAAAGACTTCGTGGATAGAAGCTTATAGAAATTGGTTGCTGAGACAGGAACTGCACCCATAATCCTATATGAATCAAATGATGATGAATCAGGCATTAACTGTTCAGAAGCCCGATTAAATAAAAAAGGATGGGCTATGCCTCGAAGATGGATATTTTTCTCAGTTATGAGCTTTGTGACCATTGGACCAAGCTCTAGACCCAGTAACATATGATATCCCACAAAAACAGCAGGTCCTTCTGAGGGGATTCCAGCAAAACCTTTTACTATTTTACCATCTTGTAAAGTTGACAGAATCACAGGGCTTGCAGCAAAGTCAATCCATCTGATGAAAAACGAAAAACAGACTTTAGGTTTCAGCCAAATTATAAATAGAGGATTTAATGACTATGGAAAATGGAAAAAGAACTTCTACTATATGATAAAAATATAAAATGTCATTACCTGTACTGTTCTGTTGCCTTTTTGAACTCATCTGGAGTAGGCAACAAATAATCTGATACAAAATCAACCTGTCTTGAACGTCGATAATAGCCAGCGCCCTTTACTGTAGTTACTAAATCCACTTCATCTTCCTGTCTCAGTATAAGATTCACACCTTTAATAGTTAAGTTGTAAGCTGAAAAAAATCATACATTCATACGTTTATTAAATCTTACCTTCTTGCAGGAGTAAGTATTATTCAAAACATTTTAGCAAAATCTCATAAGTAGAATATATCTTTATTTATTTCCTATTTTGTTTCTCTACATATTTGGTAGATTTCTTATTCATTAGGAGTTTATTTAGGCTATTATATCTCCATGTTTTTCTCCCACTTTCATATTATAGATAGAGCATGTGGCACTCAATAATATCATCGTGTTTTTGTTTTTCCCCTCAACTTGGTATCAAAGGAGAAGGAGAGGATTCCTAGGTTTCCTCTCTCTCAAGTGCCACCACCTATCTTCTACCCTTCCTCTCCCCATCACCACATAGAGATGTTGCCCTAGGGTACCTACCTTTCAACCACCTGCAGCCTCTATTTTAGCAGCAACAAGGGACATAATTCCAAAATTTCAAAAATTCCACATTTCAGAAATTTCAGAATTTCAAAAATTTCATAATTCCAGAAGTTCCAAAATTCCAGAAATTCAAATTTTCAAAATTCCAGAATTCCAAATCTAATTAGCCCCTTCCTTTTTTTATTCTTTTCCCTATTAGCCACTGACCTTTTCAGATACGCAACCCTGCTTGAGAATCTCTCTTTTATATATTTATTTATTTGGATCGACTTGATCATGGCATCCTCTCTTCCAACCAACTTGAAAACCGCTCCTCATGGTACCACCATCAATTTTAGTGATACCAATTATCTTCTCTAGGCTCGAGCATTTTGATTACTCATGGGATCTCATAAGAAGACTCAAAACCTTGATAAATATCTGCCAAAGGAGACTGATCCATCCTATGACAATTAGAAGGCAGATGATTGCGTTGTTCTCACATGAATGCTGCTGAATAGTTTAGAGCCCACTGTTGCCTCGACTGTTCTCTATCAGGACTCAGGAGACCGCCAAAGAGACATGGAATTTTTTTCATGAGACATATTTTCATATCAGTAATACTTCTCATATTACTCTCTTTATTTTGAGCTTTTTGCTATGCAACAAGGAGATTTGTCAGTGCAGGAATATTATGCTCTTCTTAAAGGCAAGTGGGATGAAATTCTATAATATTGCCCTTATCCCATTGATCCAAAAGTCCGGCAACAAAAGACTAACGTTTTTATATCTACCAAGTTATTGTCTAGCTTGCATTCTTCTCTTCTGTTAAAGACGAGTTAATGGCTGACACGGCAATTACTGATGTGTCCACTGCCGTTTCTCGCCTCCTTCGTGTTACTACCTTGCATACTATGCCACCTCCAGTCATCAATCTTCTCTTGCTGCTTGTCCTTCTTCTAGTGGTCAAGGTAGAGGTGATCGAATTGGTGGACGTGGAGGGGGTCATTCTGGTGATCGTGGCTGTGGCAAAAATAATTATCCTCGCCCTCATTGCAACTACTAATCATCCTAAAAAAAGAAGTTATCATAAGCATGGTTTAAAAACTCGGCCGAAACGGTACGGTAAGCCCGGTATTTACCGGTTTTTGAGGATTCCGGTATTCGATATTTCGATATACCCGGTATTTGAAAATACCGGGTATATATATTATACCGCCCGGTATGACGCGATATCGGTTTTTTTTTTTTTTTTTTAAGAGTTAGATATAACTCTAATAATACATAATTGATGAATAAATGCTTAAAATCAATATTCAAATGTCAAATACATGAATACAATGTTTAAAAGCTATTTGGTACTGTATTAGGATTTTTCACATATACAAGAGAATTACATTAGAATTAATATAGGGCGACACAATCCCACAACCCAAAGGGTCTAAAAAATTTCTAATGTGTTGGTAGAAATTAATATAGCGGGACCGCCAAAGACTGAGTAGCGCAACATAAGACGTAGTGCAACATCAACTAAGATGATGAATACCATGTGTCGTCCTATATTAATTCTAATGTAATTCTCTTGTATCTGTGAAAAATCCTAATACGATACCAAATAGCTTTTAAACATTGTATTCATGTATTTGACATTTGAATATTAATTTTAAGCATTTATTCATCAATTATATATTATTAGAGTTATATCTAACTCTTAAAAAAATAAAAAAAATAAAAAAATAAAACGGTATGGTGTTTTCCGTACCGGACCATACCGAGTGTCTGTATGGTACCGGTTTCGGCCAGGTACCGAAATCGGTACCGAAACCGAGATTTTAAACCATGATCATAAGTATGACTACCCTCCACATGTAAGCAGGTATTTACTTCCGTCGAGAGTTCTAATCCATCTCGTGCATTACCTATTACTTATACTCTTAGCCAAGATGATATTGATGGATTAATCCAGTTTGCTCAACCTTCTGCTGCTCTATCTACCTCACATATAGTCACCAACTCACCACATTTGGTTCTATTGTACATCCTGGTATGTCTTGGATTCCACCTTCTCGTACTTCCTTGCATATGATATATAGGTAACCGCCAATGTTGTCATCCATTGATATCACTCCACTACCACCTGTCACTGTGGCAAATGGCTCTTTATCCCCTATTGAAGAGAAAGGGTCTGTTTGCATCTTCCATTGCTCTCCATAATGTACTTTATGTTTCCATGTTTCCTGCTAATCTCTTGTCTATTAATAGCATTACAAAATCACATAACTGTCCTGTCTCCTTTTATCCCTATTCACTGTGTTTTTCGAGACCTCAAGATAAGAAAGACGATTGGTGGCAGTGTTGAAGCTGGTGGTTGTTTACTATTCCGCTGACACAAGTACCTCCTCTTTCTTCACTCATCATCCATCGTCCATCTCCGTCTATCATTGGCATTGTCGGTTAGGCCATCCTCCACTCACTCGCATTAAGGATATCGTTTCCACATCTCTCACCTTTTGCCTTTAGAGTGATGCATACCAGTTGGGTAAACATCACCATACTTCTTTTCCATCTAGCACTTCACCACACTCCACTGCTGCTTTTGACTTAGTTCATTTTGACATCTGGGGTCCGAGTCCCGTTTTAACACCCTTTAGGTTTTCATTATTTTGTCACTTTTATTAAAGACCATACTAGAGTCACTTGGCTCTTTCTATTAAAGTATAGGTCTAAAGTTCTTACTGTTTTAAAAAATTTTTAGGGTTAATTACTGTATATATCCCAACTTTTACTCTCTCCCTAATATTTTCCATCTTTTCATCTGTATCAAATGAGGTCTCTAATTTTTATTTCGTTTCAAATCTATCACGTTGTTAACTACCCGTTAATTATCACATTTGAATGCTGACGCGGACATACTGACTGTGATTATCAGTCCACGTTAGCATCCCAGTCAGCATGTCCACGTCAGCATCCCAATCAGCATGTCCACGTCAGCATGGTGATTGTTATTATCTTGTTATTAAGTAGGTTAATTACAAAATATATCCCCACTTTTCATACTTTTCCCTAATCTATACTCACTTTTTAATTTTCCCAATTATATACCCCAGCATTTGATTTATTTTAAATTTATCCCACCGTGATCCAGCATCAAAATTGTCGTCTGAATGCTGACCTGGCACTGCTGATGTGGGTCAGCAGCTCACTCAACATTCTTATCAAGTTTTTAATTACTAATATTAAGCAAAGTTTTATTTGTAAGTAACCCCTTTTATAAGCTTTATTTGTAATTAACCCTAGATGTAAGCATTGTCTAGTCGGCAAAGCTATAAGTTTTTAATTTTAGCCGAGTTAAAAATAAAACCAACTTTGCTGACTAGGCAATGCTTACTCTAGGTTTAATCTAGGATTAATTACAAATAAAGCTTTGTTTAATATTTGTAATTAAAAACTTGATAAGAATGCTTACTGGGCTGCTGCCCCACGTCGGCAGTGCCATGTCAACATTCAGATGATAATTTTGACGTTGGGATCACGGTAGGATAAATTTGAAACAAATCGAAAGCTGGGTATATAATTGGGAAAATTGAAAAGTTGGAATAGATTAGGAAAAATCATGAAAAGTGAGGATAGATTTTGTAATTAACCCACTTAATAACAAGATAATAACAGTCGGCATGCTGACGTGGACATACTAACTGGAATGCTGACATGGACTGATAATCCCAATCAACATGTCCATGTCAGCATTCAAACGGGATAATTAACGGGTAGTTAACAGCGGGATAGATTTGAAGCGAAATAAAAATTAGAGACCTCATTTGATACAAATGAAAAGATGGGATATATTAGGGAGAGAGAGAGAGAGTAAAAGTTTGGATATATACAGTAATTAACCTAATTTTTTATCAATAAATAATAGTTCACTTCTATCAAAATTTTGTGCACTAATAATGCTCTTGAATGCATGCAATCTACTTTCCAAACCTTTTGTGCCTCTAATGGTATTATTCATTAATCCCCACTTGTGCACGCACATCTTAACAAGATGGATTGTTGAATGCAAAACCGTCATCTGCTTGAGGTTGTTCGCATTTTGATGTTCCAAATGCATGTTCCTCGCCAATATTGGGGAGATACCATTCTTATTGCTTGTTTTTCTCATAAACTGTATTCCCACTTCTAATGTTGGAGATGTCTCTCCATTCTCACTCTCAGTGGCGAAACGCAAAATTTAATTGAGGTGGCCCAATTTAGAATATAATAAATTTGATAAATATTATTTTGATCGTTCACCTTCAAATTTTTAATTAAAATCACAGCTTATAACTAGTAAATATTCTTTTGTTTGTTTCCATATTTGAAAATATTAAACATCCTACATCGGCTGGTTATAAGTGTAAAGTGCTCCTTATAATGGCTTGGACAATCCTCCTCTTTGAGCTAGCTTTTTGGGTGGAGTTATGTCTAAGTTCATTTTCTTTAACATGGTATCATAGCCAACAATGCCACCAATCTTACAATGTTGGGCCACCACCTGCAGATGTCCAGTCCTGCAAACTTCATGCTCCGGACCTCACACAGGAGGTCGGCCCTAGGTGTGAGGGGTGTGTTAGATATCTCACATCGACTGGTTATAAGTGTAAAATGTTCCTTATAATGGCTTAGACAATCCTCTCTTTTGAGCTAGCTTTTGGGGTGGAATTAGGTCAAGTTCATTTTCTTTAACAGAAAATATTGCTAAAGTCTTTAAAATAAAAATAATTAGAGCTCTCGCACTCTTAAAACATAATTCTTTCATCTCAATTACCCAAAGCATGCTCTACCGCAATGTGAGTGTCACCTTGCTTGCCTCGAGGGCCAATTTTATGAAGCATACTACATGAAGAAAATTAAGAAACTAGTAAAAGATTGACAAAATTACAAGTATATATAGAAAAATAATAGTTCTTTGGTGCATTAATAGTACTTTATATTACATCATAAATTAAAACTAACTTGACTGCATAATTCATGTTGCAAAAATAAATCTTATTTTTCAGATTTGGGTTCTCAATTGAACAAAATTCACAATCATGAATGAAGTATAAGATTTTTTTTATTCCTTTTCTAATATTTTCCTTTAGTACTTGATGAGCAAACTAATTAATCTATCATATATTAAATAACTCATCTACAAAAGTCCACACAACTTAGTAATATGAGTATGGATGATAGCATACAAGGATGTATTAGGAATGAAATCAACATGAGAGATTTAGAGGTAAAAAGTTAATGGAGAAAAATTTGGACTTAGCTTAGAAATTATGCAGAAAATTTTGGACTTAAGTTAAAAGTTAATAGAAAAAATTTGAAATTAATGGAGAAAACTTTGGGCTTTAATTATAAGTTAATAGAAAAAAATTTGGAGGATTTTGTTTTAAGAAAAGTCGGCTTTATATATTCAGCCATTACAAAAAAAGAAAATAATGCACATAAAAGACTAGAAATCAAATTTGAACCTAAGATCTATAAGCAAAATACTCCAACATCAAACCACTAGGCTATGAATGAATTAGTTAAAAAAGTTGGGCTTAATAATATTTATGCAGTTTAATCGTATATCTTCTTAAAAATTACCAAATTATCTTTAATATTTAATTTTTTGGAAAATTTTCATGGTGGCCAGTCCACCCCTGCTCACTCCTATATCCGGGGAAACTTCTCTTTCCTTTGGTGCCTCGGGTGTTTGGGTGTGCGTGTTTTCTTCACTCCTTTCATCGTGGGCTTGACAAACTTTCTCCTTGTTTGTTCGTAGTGAGTTTCTTGGGTATTCACACACGCGAAAGAGGTATCATTGTTATGATCTCATGAGTCATCATTCTTATGTTTCCTTTAGATGTCACATTTTCTGAAATGTCTATATCTTTCACCATCCACTACATCAGACCTACCACTTTACCCCACTTTACAGACATTTATATATTGGGTGTAAGGTTTAAAATCTCGGTCGGTACGGTACGGTAAGTCCGGTATTTACCGGTTTTTTAGGTTTCCGGTATACGATATACCCGGTATTTGAAAAAACCGGGTATATTGTGTATACCGGGCGGTATATGGCGGTATGATGCCATATACCGCCCATACGCGATACCGGGCGGTATGTCACGGCAATGCCGTTGGCGTTGCCAACGGCTCTGTGGCCGACAGCCCGACAGGGCTGTCGGCCACATGCCGGAATCATACCGCCCAAACCGGGCGGTATTACATGCATACCGGGCGGTATACCGCCCGGTATGATCAATAGTGACCCCAAACAGCTCTATAGCCGTTTGGGGCAAGTTTGGGTTGTTTTGGGGCCTATATAAAGCCCCCAAAACACTTCTTTCATCCTCACTCACCCCTCTACCCATCTAAACTCTCAATCTCTCTCAATCTCTCTCTTTATTAATTTCTACGTCGAAATTCTGTCGAAATGGCGCCGAAATCTCAAGCCGACCCCGCATGACAGCACGGTCGTCGGTTGGAGAAGGCTCATCACTGGCAATGCGTCCACTGTAATATGATTTCACGTGGTGGAGGCATCACTCGATTGAAGAAACACTTGGCCGGAGGATATTCCGACATCGTCAATTGCGCCAAAGTACCGCCCGAAGTTCGGAAGATGTTCAAAGCGTAACACAACAACAAGAAGGAGCAACGTCTTAAGACTGCAGCTCAACAAGCCGAGTTCGACCGACGAGCTACCCAAGATGTCAGCGGTGGCCATTATGAGGCTCGAGGTGACCATTACGACGAGGAGGCGGAACTTCAAGCCGGTATCCGAGCTTCATTGGAGCATGCTGAATTCGAACGAGAACGGATGTATTATCCCGGATCTCAATTCGAATATGGCGGCGGCAGTGGCAGCGGTGGGATAAGCAGCGTCGGCTCAACTTCGGCTGCCGGAGCAATGGACCGAAGCGGTCCAATTCCCTCCGGTCCTTATATTGGTCAGAGTTCTAGCATGAGAGCACCTCAAACTCAGAGCAGAGGAGGCCTTCGTGGATTCTTCACAAACCTCGGAGCAAGTGGTAGGAAAACTAATGTTGATATTTCTGATCTTGATCCCAGGGCATTTCCTCCTCCATCATCAAAGCAACCGCGCATAGACGATGTTTGGGCCAAGAACAAGAAGTGGGAGTTGGGGAAAGCCATCTCCAAATGGTTCCACTTCAGCCGGATTCCCACAAATGCAACCAACAACCCGTACTACTGAACTATGGTGTCTACCATCCAAAAGGTAGGCCCAGGTATTACCCCTCCAACTCCATATGAAATTTCAGGACCTTTCCTTGAAGAAGAGGTCAAGGAAATAAATCAATGGATCGACGGAATCAAGCGGCAATGGGGGGATTACGGATGCACTTTGATGTGCGATAGTTGGACCGGTCCAACCCGAATAAGCATCATCAACTTCCTCATCTATTGCAACAGGAGGGTTATCTATCACAAGTCGGTGAACACATCCGATGAAGTCCATAGTTCTCTCTACATCTCGAAGCTGATGAAGGAGGTGATCGAGGAGAATGACCCCAGAACTTTGTTCAAATTATAACCGACAACGGAGCTAATTTCAAAAGGCTGGTGAGATAATTGAACTCGATTATTCTCACATATATTGGACTCCATGTGCAGCGCATTGTGTAGACCTAATGATGAAAGATATCAGTGATATATCGATGGTGAATACGACGGTAAAAAAGGGGCAACAAATTACGCGCTTCATATACAACCACACATGGATACACGCCCTTATGAGAAAATTTACAGAAGGTATTTTTAAAAAATAATTTATAGTATTTATTTATTAATTAGTTTAAGTGATAATTACTAATAATAATTCCATATTTTAGGTGAAATTCTTCGACTGGGAGCGACTCATTTTGCAACCAATTTCATCGCATTAAGGTCGCTCCAACAACGTAAGGCGGGCCTTCGATCAATGTTTACAAGTGAGGAATGATCTACATCAAGATATGTCGGAACTAATGATGGAAAGCAAACCGAGAAGTACGTCCTCAACACGCGGTTTTGGGATCGCGTTGCGGAGATAGTCGTCGCCGTAGAACCATTATACAAGGTTCTACAACAGGTGGAGATGGAAAAGACGCCTCAAATGGGTCATCTCTACTACTACATCCATCAAGCACAAGAAGAAATCAAGAGGGTTATGATTTCGGAGACCAAGTATAAACCCTTCATCGACATTATCTCCCAGAGGTGAGAGGATCAAAAGGGTCGTGACATACACATTGCGGGTAATTTTTTATTTAATTTTCTAAAATTTATTTAATTTTAATTCATTATGCTAAATTACTTATTAAATTGATAATTTTTTGTAGCGTATTATTTAAATCCCGCAAACCACTATCGATATGATCTTGGAACGACGGATAGTTTCTTATATCCGCTTCGCAAGGTCATACAACGAATGTCGGCAACAACCAGAGAAGCGGCAGAAGCTCTAAATGAATCAAAATATTTCTGAGATTCAAGTGGCAATTTCGGAGATCCATTTGCAATATCGTGCCAAGATTCTATGGATCTAGGTAGATATAATTTTTTTCAATTTATTTATTAATGATAAAATTGGTAATCTCGTTACTAAAATCAATTTTAAATCTATTGCAGTTGAATGGTGGTTGCAATTTGGAATCGAAGCTCCAACTCTTCAGAACATTGCAACACGTATCCTCTCGCAAACCACATCATCAAGTGGATGCGAGAGAAATTGGTCGACCTTCTCCTTAATTCATACCAAGCCGCGCAATCGGCTTTCATATGCCCGATTAGAGAAGCTAGTATATGTTCATTACAACATGCGGCTTCGAATGCGGACATTACAAAACGAAGATATTCGACATGTAGATCCGTTCGATGTTGAGTTCGTCCAAGACGATGCCGACCCGATAATTGATTGGTGGAGTGCAATGGAGAGCGACCAGCCTCTTCTTGATGAACCAGGCGAACCACCTCAGCCTTCACCAATTATATCTGATGCACTTGAGTCTGAGAGCCAACCAGAAGACATAGCCATTACTCCCTTGGACTCTCAACGAATTCGACAAGCAAGACGCCGATCCAAATCAGACTCTCCATCTTCCCAATCAAAGGGAAAAAAGAAGGCAACACCTTCAAAGGCAAAAGGCAAAGCCAAAGGTAAACGACCAATTGATCCTTTGGAAGCGATTGCAGAAGCAGAAGAGGACGAAGAAGACGAGCCCTCCATTCATAGCAGTAGCAGCACAAAAGACGGAGGAGATGATGATGATGATGGAGCTGGTGGAGAAGACACCGTCGTGCCATCAACATTGCCATATGATGATCTATGGACAAATGAGCAATACTTCGATCACGCCACCCAAGATGATGACCATGGTGCTAGTACCGGACAAACAACTCAGGTGTACAAGAAGAGAGGCTCACGTCGAAGAGGTGGACCGACAGCTTTGCAAGATTACCATCACGATATGATGAGTAGTTTGCAAGAGGTTTCTGAATCCACCTACTCTGTATCTAGTACCTACTCAACTGATGATACAGGGTCTAGTTCTTGGAATCCCAACAAAGAAATGCTAATGTCAATGTGGTATAATGGATACCAAGGCATTATGCCATGGGAAAATTTCCAAATATGGGCATTAGAGAACTACGGTGTTGACCTTAGCCGTGTATGTCCCGAAGCCGAAGATATGTATGGGTACGACGGATGTCATTCGTCCGCATTTTAAACATTGTATTAATGTATTTGACATTTGAATATTAATTTTAAGCATTTCTTCATCAATTATGTGTTATTGGAGAATTGGAGTTAGTTCTTTAATAAATAAATTTTAAAAAAAAAACAACCGGCCGGTATGCATTTTCATACCGGTCTGTACCGTGTGTTGGTACGGTACGGTACCGGTACCGAGATTTTAAACCATGATTTGGGTGATTGTTGAGTTTGTACCAAGCCACAAACACATAGTACGGGTTGACACACACGTGAGTACTATATCATGCACATGATTCCTAGGGTTTGGAGGTTACCAAGCTAGTCTGTCTCATTGAACTCAAACCTGTTCATCCCATATTGGGTGTTAAAGCCCAGAACATTGAACCACGTTTTTTATTGGAAACAGATGGAAAATACCCACATTTTTTGTATAATGTGAGAAGAATATTTACATTGAACCATGTTACAATCATTTTTGTTTCTTATGTGGTCTAATAACATAACTAATAAAAGGTATTTTTAAACTTCTTGCTTGTCTGACAAATATATTGTTACTTAGAATACAGTTTGTTTAAGTAAAATACATTGGTCAAGGACAACATATGTGATACCATCACCAATCCCAATCCGCCAACTCACGACGCACGTTGCGGTATTAAATACCAGCGTCGTAAACAACAAGGAAATAAATGTCACAATGAATGATGGAGGACAAAACCAAATTGTCTAAAAGCTCTAGGGAAGCATCAAACAAAGTAGACAATTACAATTTGAATTATTTTTCATTTATTGAGACATTAGGATCAAGTAGACAATTTCAATTTGAATTGCTCTTCATTTATTGAGACATTGGAATCATGCATCGTAGTCAATGCAATTACACTTGTAATCTCTATTTAAAGAGACATGATGAAGAATAGAGAGATGATCGGTACTTGACTCCAACTATACTCTTTCTCTCTTTCTACTTCTCGCCACTTCTTTCCTTCCATAACTTGGGACTATTGGCACAGCCGCACAGGTGACATCAAGATAGGTGAGCAGACCTATCCTCGGCATCCTGCAACACGAGCTTACACCAAGGCTCGTATCAAATTGGTATCAGAGCAGGCGATGGGTGATTCACTCCAAGAACAGCTTGCATCGTTCATGCGCGAAATGACAGCTTCTCAAGAGAAAGATCGAGCGAAAAGAAAACTCATCTTGAACCAAATCGAGACACTATCAAAGAGGATGAGGCTCTTCGCACTACTCTTGTGGTAGATGAGGGCAACTCATCCATACAACCACCGGCTGGCCATGAAATACTAGGACTTGTGCCTAGGTCATTCTAGCACAACCATGCTGCCCAACACCAAGAAGACAATGTGCTGGCACCATTCAACCAGCGCTCACCTCGCTTTGAATTTCCGTGCTATGATGGGAGTGTCGATCCACTGCCATGGCTTGCAAGATGCGAGCAATACCTCCATTTTTATCATATTCAAGAAGGATCAAAGGTTGCGATCGCAGCCTACCACATGACGGAAGACGCACAAATATGGGTACTCAAGCTAATGGCAGACATTCCTCGCTTATCTTGGATAGAGTTCCAAGACCGGTGCCACTGGCGTTTTGGTCCTCCTACTCGAGGCAACAAGCTGGGAGAACTTGCAAATCTTCACCAAACTCGGTCCGTGATAGAGTACCAAAGATCCTTCCAACACCTTCTCTCCCGAGCATGCTAACTTAGTCCAGAACAAGAAGTGGAGCTCTACTTACGTGGCCTTAATCCCAACTTACAAGTGTGGGTGGAAGTACTCAACCCGGTGGACTTGACGGAGGCAATGCGATTCTCTCGCCTCTACAAACGGCTGGCCGGAAATCAACACCCTTTTGGGTACCCAAATCGGAGAAGTATACCCTTCTCTTCTACAAATTCTGCTCAACACATTTCCTCACCACCATCCACAAAGCACCTCATGGCCCCTCCAACCGCTGCCCCTATTGTGCCTCTTCAAAACAGAAACTGTTCACAGGGGTTTTCTAGGCGCCGCCTCTCCCAAGCTGAGGCTGCCCAACGCCAACGACAAGAGTTGTGCTTTCATTGTGAGGAGGACCGGTCCCCCTCTCATTGATGTTGCCAACTATTCCTATTGGAAATCACTCCAGATGAAATACATCCACTTCCAAAAGAAAATGATAAGGCACTGCTCACTATCGGCAACGACACTACACCACCTCCTAGCAGAACTAGAAGTTTCCCTCATGGCGTTGCAGGGAGCACCTCATGCACAAACAACGCCATGAGGGAGACTTCTGGTCCGATGCTAGGAGGTGGTGTAATGTCGCTGCCGATAGTGAGCAGTGCCTTATCATTTTCTTCTGGAAGTGGATGTGTTTCATCTGAAGTGATTTCTAATAGGAATAGTTGGCGACATCAATGAGAGGGGGACCAGTCCTCACAATGAAAGCACAACCTTTGTCGTCGGTGTTGGGCAGCCTCAGTTTGGGAGAGGCGGCGACTAGAAAACCCCCATGAACAGTTTCTGTTTTGAAGAGGCACAATAGGGGCAGCGGTTGGAGGGGCCGTGAGGTGCTTTGTGGATGGTGGTAAGGAAATGTGTTGAGAAGAATTTGTAGAAGAGGAGAAGAGTATACTTCTCCGGTTTGGGTACCCAAAAGGGTGTTGATTTCCGGCCAGCCGCTCGTAGAGGCGAGAGAGTCGCATTGCCTCCGTCAAGTCCACCGGGTTGAGTATTTCCACCAGCACTTGTAAGTTGGGATTGAGGCCACGTAAGTAGAGCTCTACTTCTTGTTCTGCACTAAGTTGGCCCGCTCAGGAGAGAAGGCGTTGGAAGGATCTTTGGTACTCTATCACAGACTGTGTTTGATGAAGATTTGCAAGTTCTCCAAGCTTGTTGCCTCAAGTAGGGGGCCAAAACGTCGGTGGCACTGGTCTTGGAACTCTATCCAAGATAAGCGAGGAATGTCCGCCATTAGCTTGAGTACCCATATTTGTGTGTCCTCCGTCATGTGGTAGGCCGCGATCGCGACCTTTGATCCTTCTTGAATATGATGAAAATGGAAGTATTACTCGCATCTTGCAAGCTATGGCAGCGGATTGACACTCCCATCATAGCACGGAAATTCAAAGCGAGGTGAGCGCTGGTTGAATGGTGCCAGCACATTGTCTTCTTGGTGTTGGGCAGCATGGTTGTGCTGGAATGGCCTAGGCACAGGTCCTAGTATGCCATGGCCAGCCGATGCTTGCATGGATGAGTTGCCCTCATCTACCACAGGAGTAGTGCGAAGAGCCTCAACCTCTTTTGATAGTATCTTGATTTGGTTCAGGATGAGTTTTCTTTCAGCTCGATCTTTCTCTTGAGAAGCAGTCATTTCGCGCATGAAGGACGCGAGCTGTTCTTGGAGTGAATCACCCATCGCCTTCTTTGATACCAATTTGATACGAGCCTTGGTGTAAGCTCGTGTTGCAGGACGCCGAGGATAGGTCTGCTCACCTATCTTGATGTTACCCTTGCCAATAGTAGCAAGGTATGGAAGGAGAGAAGTGGCGAGAAGTAGAGAGAGAGAGAGAGAGAGAGAGAGAGAGAGAGAGAGAGAGAGAAAGAATATAGTTGGAGTCAAGTATTGATTATCTCTCTATTCTTCATTATGTCTCTTTAAATAGAGATTACAAGTGTAATTGCATCAACTACAATGCATGATTTCAATGTCTCAATAAATGAAGAGCAATTCAAATTGAAATTGTCTACTTGATCCCAATGTCTCAATAAATGAAAAACAATTCAAATTGAAATTGTCTACTTTGTTTGATGCCTCCCTAGAGCTTGTAGACAATTTGGTTTTGTCCTCCATCATTCATGGTGACATTTATTTCCTTGTTATTTACAACGCTAGTATTTAATACGGCATCAAATATATTGTAACTTAGAATAATTTTGTTTAAGTAAAATACATTGGTCAAGGACAAAATATGCAATACCTTTGGCCATTAACCTAAAAAATACTAAATTTAGACTACAAAGATTTATGTGGGAAACATGCAAATCATAAAGCAAGAAGTTATGAAATTTGATCAAGAAAATGAGGTGCAAGGTTCTCATCTCATTAGAAGGAAACTTTATACAAACAATTTAACCCAGCACCACATATTTGAGGAAAAAAAAAGAACTTCGGCCATCATACATACCAGGAAAATTGTGTGACTATTTTCATTGAAATGACGGATTCTAGAATTTGGCAGTAACTTGCTGATCCTTTCAGCTTCTTTATGGCTTGGAAATAATTGATCCTTCCCACTATAACAAGGATAGTAATATCAAACCTCATCAATCTGTAAAGACATCATGACTTTATAAAAGAAACTATTCGGAATGAAATTACACAAACAAAAATGACAAAAGAAGAAGAAATATGTTATTCCCTTCAAGATAACAAAGTTAAACTACTATCAACAACTCCTTATGTTTGTTCAATCATTCAAGCTCAAATAGATATATCAATGACAATAGAAATGCAAAAGATTGGTCTAAAATGCTCTAAAGTTAATCAGACATTTACTTATTGGCAACTAATGTCCTCAACTTCTCATAAGATTGCTAGGGATTATGAGACAAATTAAGATTTAATTATTTGTTTAATCAGCAAGCTCAAAAAAAGAAATAAGCAAGAAATTTTATCATGAAATTCTGTCCTATCTCCTAAGTTTGTAAGCTATCAAGGTAAGAAAATTAGTTCAGATGTATAGAGCTTAGTTTACGACTAAATCACATGTCATTACGGGCTTGTTTGGTTGGGTGCAAGTGACCGCAAATGGGCCCAAAAAATGAACTAAACAAGCTCATTTACACGCACTTGCTGTCATTTACATCCAGCTAAACAAGCCCAACATGAACTTGGTTTTGTCTATTAATAATATGTCCTTGTAGTCTCATTATATTCTAATAACTGGAATATACATATTTTTAACCACCTCTTTAACACAAGTTAACAACAATAAATCCATCATACCAAGAAGATCAGACCTACAGGCTTATTTTAATTTTCTCCATGAAGGCAGCAAAGACATTCTTCAAGAATATTTTCACCTATAATGGACCAGGTGACCAGCACACTAATAACAAGAGAATTTTTAGTGGTGCAGCTTTCACGATGCAAAAAGAGTAGAAACTTATGTACCAAAGTGAATGGAGGATGTTTAGATCTAGTGTGATAGACATAGTAAAATTAGTAATATATCCTAGAAAAACTTCAATTTCTGGTTGTCAAAAGATGAATAAAGACCAAGTGATATTCAATTTATATATATGTTCATTGATAACTTTTTCATGCAATGAATAATAAACTGACCTGAACAACATAGTAACAGGCTAACAGCAGAGAAGTTATGGAGCAGTTTATTTAGACATATGATATCAACTTTTACTCTATTATGAAGCTCTAATATAGGAACTGTCTTGTATCATTTTTAATTAATCATGGAGTTTTTCCATTTTTTATTTGGTTGCAAATCATTCCTGGTGTCTAAATTTTTTTTAACTACGTCTATCCATTAAAATATCTTCAACAGCATTATTATTGGGCAATTTATCAAAAACAGAACAAGAAACTTCAAAAATGACCAATTAGGCAATTACATAACAACTTTTTGGAATTACAAGAACCAGAATGAAAAATTTGGGGATCCCCTAATGCCCTCAAACATTGCTATTTCCCTCAAACCATTATAATATTTTGTTTTCTAAAATAATATATTGAATAATATAATGCATTTTTTTCTAGTTTTCAGTAGATTTTACACTTCATAATATGAGTAGGTGTCTTCTTGTCTTGTATCAAGTAATTTGGAAATTCGGTTGAAGTTTCTAGTACCATACTATGTTTACTAAACAACATATATAATTCATTCTTTATGGTTTCCAGCAAATTTTTACACTTCATAATAGTATGAGTAGGTGTTTTCTGCCTTATACCAAGTAATTTGAGTATTTTTATGTTTTTTGTCCAATAATCTATCTTAGTTAAATGGAACATATACTATGTGATGCATTATTTCAATTGCATTTAGGGGATCCCTATATTTTTCATTCGTTATTGTAATTCTAAAAAGTTGTAAAATTGGTCAATTGGAAGCTTCTTACTCCAGTTTTGGTAAATAGTCCATTATCTTTTGACCTCCAACTCATAGTCAAAACCTACAAATCATAAGCATCTGCTTTCCTATTCAATGTCAAGTCCAGTTTTAGGACTGTTAGGACTTAGGACTCATTTGTAAATAAGTCAAGTTCAAGGACTTTATTGTAAAGTAGACTCTTATATATATACATGAGAGAGGGGCCGGATGGGGCAACTCCAATTTTACCACTATCATGGATTCATGGTATCAGAGCCACAATTCTAACCCTAACACCCCTATCCGGCGCCATCTTCCGCACGCGGACGCCTCGGTGTGGCGTAGTGTCCGACGCACCGACTTCCACACAGCATTGTGTTCTCCACTCCGAAATCGCCTCTGCTCGCACGTCATCACCAGCGTCGTCTTCTCGTGCGCTATCTCCACGCGGCTCATCTTCCCCATTGTGAAGCTTCCTTGGTTTGCGTGTCATCACCAGCCTCGGCTCATGTGCCATCTCAACGCATAGGCCGCCTCGGCACACGCGATGCACCCCCTGCTCGTGCATCGCGTTCCATGCGACGCCGTTCCCTGCTCGCACATCGTGTCCCACGCGACACCGCCCCCTGCTCGTCCATCGCGCCCGATGCCGCCCCATGTGACGATGCCACTTGCTCGCGCCAGCTGTTGCATTCTAGACGACGCGTTCTACAAGGCACAACATCCCTCTTGTGTGACACACTCGGCAAACGCCGGATTTCACGTCATTATTATCTCGAGTTCCATGCCATCATTTGGAAGGTAGCTCTGATTCACTCCGGCGTCACCGCGAACAAGCTCCCTTAGTAGAGATTCCAATACTTGGAAATCAACATGTCTATAACGCCTTCGATGTCGCCATCATTCCCATCACTTTCTGGTTCAATGACCATTACTACCGAGAAACTCAATGGAAAAAATTACAATTCGTGGGCAGCAGTAGTCAAGAACTGGTTTATTGGACAAGGACAAGAAGATCATCTCACCATCAGAGCCTCATCCATCTCTGAGGATAAAAGGGCCTTTGGGTAAAGCTTGATGCAAAACTTGTAGCTTTACTATGGCAGTCGATTGATCCTTCACTCATGAGTATTTTTAGATGTTATTTTACTTGTGTTGAAACTTGGGAACAAGCACATCATTTATATACCAGTGATATCTCTGCTTATGATACTATTGGTAACTTGTTTCAACTTCGGCAATCTGATTCAGATACTACTACTCACATTGGAATGTTTCATGCCTTATCCACTAATGTACAGGCTATGCAAAATCATATTGATCAACTACTTGCGATTATGTTTCTTCATATAGTTCGACCTGAGTTAGAACTTGTTCGAACTCAGATTTTGGGTGGCACGTCATTTCCTTAGCAGATACCTACACCAAAATGATACATGCTTCTATAGCCCTTATACCTACACCAGAATGATACATGCTTCTGTAGCCCTTATTCCTACACCAGAGCACCCTCTTGATTGTTCTACTCTTGCTGTACAACCCACCCCCACCTTGGGAGGAGGTCGCAATGGAGGTCACAACAGTTGTGGTGGTAGACGTGGTGGTAATCATAGTGGTGGGCGTGGATGCCCTCGATGCTTGGACATAACAGAGATGTTTGCTACAACTTACATGGCTACCCTCTAGGTCATCCTACCCACACTGCTCATGTTGCTCAATGAGGCCACCTTCTAGGTCAGAGAGGACTCTTAGACACTCCATCTCCAATGGGCAACAAGTCCAATGTTAGTATTTTTGCAGTTACAGTCTGCTCAGTCCTCCACTTCCCAACCAGCACCATCTACTACACTTGGAGGCATTTCTACCTCCTGTGTGACGCACACCCCTGATTCCCGTCCTTGGATTTTGGACTCTAGAGCCTCTGAACATATGTTTGGTATTGTCTCGTCCTTCTCTTACCTCCACCAGCCCCCATACCCCACCAGAGTTACTCTTGCTGATGGCTCCCTCTCATCAGTAAAGGGTATTGGAAAAGTTCCCGCTACTTCATCTTTCAACTTATCCTCTGTATTCTATATTCCTGAATTTCCTCTAAACTTGTTATCATTAAGTTTACTAAGTTATTAAATTGTTCTATCACATTCGCATCTGATTCAGTTTCCATTCAGGATTCGAGGACTCGAAGGGTGGTTGTACCAGCTTGGTCTGACACCTCTGCATTAGTGGTCGCATCTTCTTCTCTTTTACAGTTTTACTTCACAGCCAGTTGGGGCATCCGCATCTCCAAACTCTTCGAAAGATAGTTCCTTCTCTCTCAAATCTCAAGAGTCTTCAATCATGTCAACCGGGAAAACACTCTAGGTCTTCGTTTCCCGTAGTGTCAATAAACGTGCTTCGGCACCCTTAGTTTATTAGGATATTTGGGGTTCTAGTCGTGTCATATCAAAATTGGGATACAAATATTTTGTAACCTTTATCGATGACTACTCCAGAATGACATGCTTTTCTTATTAAAAGAAGGCTCCGAATTATTCACCATTTTCTCCACCTTTTTTGCTAAAATTAAAAATCAATTTGGTGCTTCGTGATAATGCCAAAGAATACTTCTCAAGCACTTTCCAATCCTTTGACTCGTCATGGCATTCTCCATTAATCCTCATGTCCTTATATTCCTCAACAAAATAAGGTTGCAGGATGAAAAAATAGACATTTGGTGGAGGTTGCTCATACTCTTCTCATCCATATGAATGTTCCTCTCAAATTTTGGGACGATGCAATTCTTATCGCCTGCTATCTCATTAACTGGATGTCTTCCTCTATCCTACACAACCAAATTCCTTTTTTCTATTATCTTTCCATTGATGAACTTTATAGCCTTCCACCTCGTGTCTTTAGTTCTTCTTGCTTTGTTCATGACTTGTCTTCTGGCCTGGACAAGCTCGCTCCCCAAACGTCTTTCTTGGATACTCTTAACTTCAGCGCGGGCACCGTTGTTACTCTTCTGCTCTACATTGCTCCTTTATTTTAGTAGATGTGACCTTTTTGAGACAACGCCCTTCTTCCCCAACCAATCCACAGAGGTCCTACCTACTCTTTCATTGTCTCTTTCAGTAGATCCTCTAGCATCTTCCACTCAGCCCTTACAGGTTTATCACCGTCGATCACGTTAGGTACATCAGTCAGATTCCGCTGCCCCTGCAGTCGCGGATCTTCCACCAAATATTGATCTTCCCATTGCCTTCAGGAAGGGTACTCACTACTTCGCTAGTGTACTAATCATATCCTCTCTCTCCTTATGTTTCATTATTATGATTTCCTTTCTTCCTTGTCTTCTGTCTCTATTCCACGACATCTTCCAGAGGCACTTCGACACGAGGAGTTGGTACCTCTTCCTCCACTGTGGGCTGCAAGTGGGTTTACACTGTCAAGACATTACCAGATGAGTCTGTTGATCGCCTTAAGGCTCGATTTGTTGCGAAAGGCTATACTCAAACTTATGATATTGATTATCTAGATGCTTTCTCTCATGTGGCTAAGATCGCATCCATATGCTTGTTTCTCACTTTAGTCGTCATCCATGACTGGCCCCTTTATGAGCTTGACATTAAAAATGCATTTATCCATGGTTATCTTAATGAGGAAGTCTACATGGAGCAACCACCAAGGTTCGTTGCTCAGGGCAAGTCTGGCTAGACTGGCTAGTATGTCGATTGAAGAAATCATTGTATGGTCTCACACAATCTCCTCAAACATGGTTTGGCAAATTCAATTTTGCCTTACTTCACTTTGGGATGACCAGAAGTATCTGAGATCACTCAGTTTTTCATCTCACTTCATCCTCTAGGAGACACATTCTTTTGATTGTCTACGTTGAGTCGTTGACGATATAATTATCATAGGGGATGATATCAAAAGACTGAAAGTCTATTTGCATCAACAATTTAAGACCAAGGACTTGGGCAACTTAAAGTATTTTTTGGGTATTAAAGTAGCTCGATCTAAAGGAGACATCTATGTATCATAGAGGAAATATGTGTTAGATATGTTTGAGGAAGTTGACACCCATGTGGACCTAAATGTCAAATTGTTGCCAAGACAGAAGGAGCCCTTACATGATCTAGGAAAATATCGCAGGCTAGTGGGTAAACTTAACTATCTTACAATCACTAGACCTAACATCTCCTTTGTTGTAAGTGTGATTAGTGAGTTCCTTGAGTTTCCGTGTGAGGATCATTGGATAGCAGCCTTGAGAATACTACGATATCTTAAGAGTGCCCCAGGCAAAGGACTCCTATAATCTTCAAGTGATTGGATATACAAATGCCGACTGGGGCCACTGGGCAGGTGCACCCACTGATCGTCGATTCACCTAATGATATTTTGTTTTCGTGTGAGGTAACCTAATCTCATAGAAGAGTAAAAAACAAGGTGTGGTGGCAAGATCGAGCACAAAGGCTTAGTACAGAGCTATGGCACTAGTCACATGTGAGGTGCTTTGGCTTAAACAACTAATGGTTTCAGACTTTCAGTCATACATGTACTGTGACAATCAAGCTGCTATGCATATTGCATCCAATCTAATTTTTCATGAGAGGACAAAACACATAAAGATTGACTGTGATTTCAGAGAAAAAGTGTAATCTAAAGAGATCACAATGTCATATGTAAATTCTAATGACCAGTTAGCTGATATATTCACTAAGTCCCTAAAGAGTCTATAATAAAGTATATATGTAACAAGCTAGGGCTCTTCTCCAGCCTGAGGGGGAGTGTTAGGACTCATTTGTAAATAAGTCAAGTCCAAGGACTTTATTGTAAAAAGTGCTTGTGTCATGATTTCAAGCTCAAAAGTAAATGCTATCAATTCTATATCCAGAACTAGTCTCTACTCACAGTAACCTTGAAACTTGTTTATAAGGGCTTGAGCTAACTATCATACCTCTAAAGATGACAATTCCATAAGTTAAGCATTAGAAATCAAATATTTATGGTATTTGTAATGCTTAAATAATAAAACAAGCATTAGAAATCAAGTAATTAATTATCTAATAGCTTGATAGAAGACAATTGTATTTTTGTGTTTTCCAAATTATTTTGAAATTCTTCATGCTCAAGAAGCATCATAACATTAGAATTAACACAATTAATTACCTGGCCAAAATCAATGTCTGAGCTTCCACAACATGAAGCCGAGAATTCACAAAAAGAGAAGCTGATTTCAGCAAATCCAACTTCCAAATAAGTGATTCTTTTGGTAAAATATCGAGCAAAAACTGCAAAACAAGGATGAAACCACATAGAATTAAGAACTTTTTTCTATTAACCAAGAAACTCTGGAATCATAAAAAGAAAATAATATTTAAAAATCTAACAAGAGTGATACAAAAGTGTTCTTGATTACATGCATACATGTTTTTGCACAAATATCAAATGCAGCAACTATAATTATGGCATTGGAAGTTTGGGCTTCAAACCTTATCACCAGTCCTTATAAGAATTATAGATATTCTTGATAAGTTTTGTCCTAAGAGTAACCTAACATGTTTTTATTCATTTTGTAATTTACTTAATCCACAAAAGTCACTGTCCAGGAGCGAGAGAGCAAGAGTGAGAATATTAGTTTATATATTACTGGGTAACTCAAGTACCGATGGTTGGATTTCTCTTCCTTTGTTCTCTCTACTTGAAGCTTTTCTAGTGTTTGGACAATAGAACAAGAGACTGCCTATAGACATAATGGTAAAAATTGGAAGTCATGGACTACACTTGAGTTGACAACAAGCTTAAACTATGTAGGGTGGAGGGAAGCTCATTTGCTCACAACCACACTACCAATCGATTATGGTTCCAAGGCATCATAGAGTGATTAATCACATCATTTCTGAAACCCCAAGCATACACTTCTCTTGCAACTCAGCCTATCCCCATGCTAGTTGTGCCAATGCAAATCTTTCAAATAGATTATGATGGTTTAATGTATATGTAGCACATGGGTTGCCACTTTTGTATGCCCTGATTTTCAATCAAAATACATGGTTGTGAACTTGTGTCAATCAAAATATGGCAGGCGATTGCAAGTTAATGGTATCAACTGTTGGCCTAAGATTTTCAACATTGGTCTTAATATCGGTTTTGATGATAACAAACTCAGAACTGATGGGTTTCGATGGTTTATTGAGAAATAATTTGATGTTCTAACTTCTAAGTCGAGTTGCATGTGATGTCCGCGATCAAAAAATCGGCACGAAAATGGGAAATTCGAGAAGGACGTTGATGGGTGCGCGAAAGTCGAGAAAGACTTAGAGTTTAGGTTTTTGGATCTAGATATATTGTAATATCCTCTAAGTGTACGTTGATTATAAAGAAACCAAAACCCAAAACCCCGACTTCAGACTACAGTGCAGTTTTGGTCGACCGATGGTCGATCGGCTTGCTACTGGACTTCAGCCAGCGGTAATAACGGCTCTTTTTCTAGCCATTTCAACCTGTTGAGCATGAGCCTCTTCATGTGATTTACCTACTTAAAGGCCTCAATAGCCTTCCTTTGACCCTTTACAATCATGAGCCATCATATGATCCATTCTAAGCTTTGATTGAGCCAATCTTTTGAAAACCCTAGCTTTGTATGCTTACTTTCTTGATCTAGTCTTTGAACTTGATTCGATTCAACAAGGCATCAAGAGGAGCTAGGTCTTCTTTGGAGCTTTAATTTATTGCTCCATTTACTTGTATATTCTTGTGATTTATTTGCTTAATTTTGTTAAATAGATTAGTTTTATATTATATTTATTGTTGGTTCGGAATAATTCATGTTGTCCCTTGGGCTTAAATAGATTATATTTATATTATATATTTATTTCTTGATCTAGTCTTTGAACTTGATTCGATTCAACAAGGCATCAAGAGGAGCTAGGTCTTCTTCTTTGGAGCTAAGTATTGTGTTGTTTAATTTATTGCTCCATTTACTTGTATATTCTTGTGATTTATTTGCTTAATTTTGTTAAATAGATTAGTTTTATATTATATTCATTGTTGGTTCGGAATAATTCATGTTGTCCCTCGGGCTTAAATAGATTATATTTATATTATATATTTATTTCTTGATCTAGTCTTTGAACTTGATTCGATTCAACAAGGCATCAAGAGGAGCTAGGTCTTCTTCTTTGGAGCTAAGTATTGTGTTGTTTAATTTATTGCTCCATTTACTTGTATATTCTTGTGATTTATTTACTTAATTTTGTTAAATAGATTAGTTTTATATTATATTTATTGTTGGTTCAGAATAATTCATGTTGTCCCTCGGGCTTATTATATCTTGCTCTAGGCTTATATATAGCCTCTCTTATGATTAATGAAATAGACTTTTGGGGCTCAACATGGTATCAAAGCAGCCCTAGGGTTTATTTCTTTTTCTCCCGTTTTTCTTTTGTTTTTTTCCTACGCCGCCAAGCCGGCGGCTCCCTCCTGCGTCGCACACCGCATGGCGTCCTCTGGTTCGTGCTCCTTTCTCCACGCCAACCGCTCCTGGAGATCAGCCGCTCGTGGGGCTTTGTGGATTTTTTTTCCTCACGCCCGCCGCTCTGTGTTTTTTTTTCTTCTTCGCGTCGTCTTCTCTCTGTTGGGGAAGGCTTGCACGACGAGGAAGGCTCGTGACCCGTCTTCTCTTCGAGATTTTCTTCCTGCCGCGTGCTCAGGGCCCCCGCTCGACGAAGACCGATTCTCCGAGATTTTCTTCCTGCCGCTGATTTCTTCGCTCTAAAGAAGGGCTCGATCGACGAGGAGCCCCTCCTTGGGTGCTTTTGATAGGCGCCAACATCTCTTCAGCCGGCAGCTCAGCCGGCTTCTCCAATGGCTCCAGCCGACTTCTCCAGCCAGCTTCTTCAGCGCCTCAAGCCGGCTTCTCAAGCGGCTCAAGCCGGCTTCTCCAGCGGCTCAAGCCGGTTTCTCCAACCAAGCCGAGCCATTTTCGAGCTGTTTTTGAGCCACTTTCGAGCCGAGTTTCTACAGCTGTTTCTTTATTTCCCAAAGAGATCTCTTAAGCACTCCAGGTTTTTGGTTCCAACTCAGAATTTTTTTAAAACTATTGCTTCATTTGGTATTTCTTTATTTTAAGTATGTCAAACTCTATGGTGGATCCCAAAACTGCAACTCTGAGTACTTCTATCAAACATAATGGCACCAATTATATTCTCTAGTCTCGTGCTTTTCGTGTTTTCTGTGGTTCCCAAAAGAAAACTAAACACCTTGAAGATGATCCTTCTAATCCGGCCGATATTGAAAAATACTTTGATTGGGAGGCAAACAATTATGTTGTTCTCTCATGGATGATCAATAGTCTGGAGCCGCAAATTTCCTCAACAGTTATTTTTCTTGACACTGCCAAAAGCATGTGGGATTCTCTCAAAAGAACATATTTTCAAGATGCAAACATCTCCAGGGTTTACACCTTGTACTCTGACATTTTTAATATGAAACCTGAGGAGGGCGCATCAATTCAGGAGCTCTACGCCACCTTGAAAGGAAAGGCCGATGAACTAACAGAATATCATCCCTTCACCGCTAATGTTTCAATGCAAAGAAAGCAAAGAGAGGAATTTCTCGTTGCGAGGTTTCTTTCCGCCCTACCACCGTCTCTCCACCATGTCAAGTCCCAGCTCATGGCAGATAATATCATTCTTGATCTCAGAAGTGCTATAGCCAGAATACCGAGAGTTACTAAACTCAATCCTACTCCCGTCTCTTTCCTTGCCGGAGGTAGAGGCCACCAGGGTCGTGGTGGTGGTAGAACTGGAGGAAGGGGGAGAGGCAAATATTTCTTTCCTCCTTGCATACATTGTGGAAGAACCAATCATCCTCCCGATAGGTGCTGGCAAAAGTTTGGGAAACCTCATGCCAATGCAGCCATCTCTACTCAAGCTCCTTCCAGTAGTGGAAATTCAAAAAGATGAGACTATTAGTGTCTCCAAATTTGAATATAAAAAGTTCATGCAAGCAGTCACTTCCTCAGTCATGGCTTCCTCCTCTGGGACTACAACTATTGCTTCTTCTGGTAAGTCTTGAATTCTTGACTAGGGTGCTTCCAATCATATGTCAGTTAATAGGAATCTTTTCTCTAATTATAACCCTGAGTCTAACCCACCATATGTCTGCATTGCCGATGGCTCCACTTCTCCTGTACATGGCCTTAGCATCTCTAATAACCTAAAGTTAGATAAAATTTTTCATCTTCCAAAATTTCTTGTGAATTTACTCTCCATTAGTCAGCTTACCAAAAGTCATAATTGCTCCATAACTTTTTTTCCTTCTCATTGTGTGATACAGGATCTAGAGACGAGGAGGGAGATTGGTGAGGGAGCTGAAACTAGAGGAATTTACCTATTATCTACATGTGTTCCTGTAGCCCACCATTCCATCACTACATTCCAATGGCATTGTCGGTTAGGCCATCCCTCTATCAACAAGCTCAAGTCCTCCATCCCTGAGTCTGTGTCATGTTCTCCTTTTAAATGTGAAGTTTGTAAGTTAGGCAAATACCATCGGGTGCCCTTTCCACAAAGCTTGAGTCCTCGTAGAGTCTTCATTTGATCTTATTCATTCTGATATTTGGGGTCCTAGTCCTGTAGTAAGTCGTTTGGGTACAAATATTGTCACTTTTATAGATGACTACACTTGTGCGACTTGGGTTTTTCTTTTAAAAAATCGGTATGAAGTGTTTCATGTCTTCAAAATTTTTCATCTTGAGATAAAAAATCAATTTGGTACCTCTATTAAAAAATTTCAAACTGATAATGCTCGTGAATATCTTCAATCAGATTTTGGAAAATTTTGTGCCTCTTATGGTATTCTTCATGAGACCTTTTGTCCTTACACATCCCAGCAGAATGGTGTTGTTGAACGCAAAAATTGTCATCTTCTGGATGTGTCAAGGACACTTAAGTTTCACATGAATATTCCTCGGAATCTCTGAGGATGCTGTTCTCACTGTTATGTATCATGTTAATCGTGTTTCCTCATCGATTCTAGGGAATAGGTCACCCTTCTTTGTCATGTTTCCCAAACAACCTCCATTTAAAATTCCACCTAAAACCTTCGGTTGTATATGCTTTGTTTATAGTCTTGGCCCCGGTTACGACAAACTATCTCCTAGAGCTGTGAAGTGTGTCTTCATTGGATACTCTTGCACTCAAAAAGGATATTGTTGTTATGACCCGATTTCAAAAAAACTCTTTACCTCTGCTAATGTTTCTTTCTTTGAAGATATTCCCTACTTCACCTCTACGCCGAGTCTTGGACATCCTATTTGGGAATCACTACCTCGACCTTTTCCTTCCATTACCCATCACTCCGACAAGTCCTTATCTCCTACTCCTGCTCCTCCATTGTTAATCTATCAGAGAAGACATAAAGATATAGGTGGAGAGACAGGCTACCCTGCCAGCTCTGACTCAATCTCAAGATCCTTTGTCTGATGTTGAACTTCTCATTGCTTTAAGGAAAGGTAAACGAAGTTGTACTGCTCATCCATTAGCAATCATTTATCTTTTGCTCAGCTCTCACCCTCACTTCGCTAGTTTGCGAAAACTCTTTGTCTTCTGTTTCCATTCCCAAAACATACCAGGACACTCTGCTTGATCCTAAATGGAAGGGTGTCATGGATGAGGAGATGGATGCTCTCATATCCAGACGAACTTTGGAGCTTGTTCCACCTCCTCCTGGCTCTAAACCAATCGCATGTAAGTAGGTGTTTAGCTTAAAATATCTTCCTGATGGATCCATTGAACGGTACAAGGCTCGCTTGGTTGCAAAAGGTTCTGCATAATAATTTGGAGTAGACTACTTCAATACTTTTTCTCATGTGGCTCGGCTCAACTCTGTGAGGATTCTCATCTCTCTTGCCGTAAATCTGGGTTGGCGCATGCATCAAATGGATGTTAAGAATATCTTTCTTTATGGGAAATTAACTAAGCAATCTTTATGGAGCAACCTCCTGGGTATGTTGCTCAGTGGGAGAATCTAGTGTCACCTTAAGAAAGCAATATATGGCCTAAAACAAAGTCCCCAAGCATGATTTGACAAACTAAATAAAATCGCATCTACTATTAGGCTAAAAGAATGCAAATATGATGACTCCGTTTTTATGAAACAAACATCTACTAGTTGTGTGGTTCTTGCAGTATATGTGGATGACATCTTACTCACTCGTAGTGATAGTGATGAAATTGAGGCAGTTAAAACTCATCGAAAAAATCACTTTGTGACAAAAGATTTGGGTCGTCCGAAGTATTTTATGGGCATTGAGTTTGCCTATAATGAGACAGGGGTGGTTCTCTCGCAGAGGAAATATGCTATGGATCTCCTGAGTGAGGTAGGAATGCTTGGATGCAAACCTGACAGTGTACTTGTTGATACAAGTGCTACACCTGAGCATGAAGGTGGCAGAGACTTCGAGAATCTTACGAGATTTCGAAAGTTGGTTGGGAAACTTATTTATTTGATTGTGACCCGACCTGCCATCTCTTACGCAGTTGGCGTTGTTAGTCAGTTCATGCATCAACCGAAATATTCTCATTGGAATGCTCTATTAAAAATCCTACACTATATTAAGAGTTCTTCTCCTGGTAAAGGCATGTGGCTCAGAAAAAATTGCCACATTAAAATAGAAGGGTACTTTGATGCAGATTATGCCAGATCTATCTGTGATAGAAGATCCACCTTCGAATAATGCACTTATGTAGAAGGAAATTTAGTCACTTGGAGTAAGAAACAGAATGTGATAGCTCGTTCAAGTGACAAAGCTGAATATAAGGCTATGGCCCATACCACATGTGAATTAATGTGGGTTAAAAGTCTCTTGGGAGAACTCGGATTCTCGTCTGATAAGCCTATGGTCATGCATTGTGACAACTAGTCTGCTATTCAAATGTTTAGAGTGCCTTTGGAGAGTGAGGTCGGAAATTACCTTCGGGGAGAAGGCAAACTTCTATTGTAAAGTTCCACATTGTAAGGAACTTTAATACTTAGTGGATTTAGGTTGAAATCCAAATCCTAAGCGGGGTGCTTAGGTAGTGGAGTAGGCAAGGTCGTCAAGCCACTATAATTCTTTGTGTTTGCATTGCTCATTGTATTGTGCTTAATTGGTTTACATACTTGTGTTCGAACTTAATTGTTTGATATTGTGTTTAGCGTAACATAATACAAGAAACCGACAAAATCGAATTAGGCATAATTTTTATTAGCGACACCATGGTTTAAAATCTCGGTACTAGTACCGAATTCGGTCACCGGCCGGTACCGATTTGGGTCACCAGCCGAAACCAATATATACTGGTACCATACCGTACAGACACACGGTACGGACCGGTATGAAAATGCATACCGGCCGGTTTTTTTTTTTTAAGAAATAACTCCAAGTCTCCAATAACAAATAATTGATGAAGAAATGCTTAAAATCAATATTCAAATGTCAAATAAATAAATACAATGTTTAAAATGCGGACGAATGACGTCCGTCGTACCCATACATATCTTGGGCTTCGGGACATACACGACTAATATCAACACCGTAGGTCTCTAATGCCCATATTTGAAAATTTTCCCATGGCATAATGCCTTGGTATCCATTATACCACATTAACATTAGCGTTTCTTTGTTGGGATTCAAAGAACTAACCCTGTATCATCAGTTGAGTAGGTACTGGATACAGAGTAGGTTGATTCAGAAACCTCTTGCAAACTACTCATCATATCGTGATGGAAATCTTGCAAAGCTGTCGGTCCACCTCCTCGACGACGTCGGCCTCTCTTCTCGTACACCCGAGTTGTTTGTTCGGTTCTAGCACCGTGATCCTCATCTTGGGCAGTGTGATAGAAGTATTGCTCATTTGTCCACAGATCAACAAGTGTCGGTGTTGATGGCACGACGGTGTCTTCTCCACCAGCTCCATCATCATCATATCCTCCGTCTTGTGTGCTACTACTGCTATGAACAGAGGGCTCGTCATCCGTCCTCTTCTGCTTCTGCAATCGCATCCAAAGGACCAATTGGTCGTTTACCTTTGGCTTTGCCTTTTGCCTTTGAAGGTGTTGCCTTCTTTTTTCCCTTTGATTGGGAAGATGGAGAGTCTCATTCGAATCGGCATCTTGCTTGCCGAATTCGTTGATAGTCCAAGGGAGTAATGGCCATGTCTTCTGCTTGGCTCTCATACTCAAGTGCATCATATATAATTGGTGAAGGCCGAGTTGGTTCGCCTGGTTCATCAAGAAGAGGCCGGTCGCTCTCCATTGCACTCCACCAATCAATTACCAGGTCTGCATCGCCTTGGACGAACTCGACATCAAACGGATCTACATGTTGAATCTCTTTAACTTTGTTTTGTAATGCCCGCAATCGAAGCCGCATGTTGTAATAAACGTATACTAGCTTCTCTAATCGGGCATATGAAAGTCGATTGCGCGGCTTGGTATTAATCAAGGCGAAGGTCGACCAATTCCTCTCGCATCCACTTGATGATGTGGTTTGCGAGAGGATGCGTATTGCAATCTTCCGAAGAGTTGGAGCTTCGGTTCCAAATTGCAACCATCATTCAACTGCAATAGATTTAAAATTAATATTAGTAACGAGATTACCAATTTTATCATTAATAAATAAATTTTAAAAAAAATATATCTACCTGGATCCATAGAATCTCGACACGACATTGCAAATGGATCTCCGAAATTGCCACTTGAATCTCGGAAATATCTTGATTCATTTAGAGCTTGTGTCGCTTCTCTGGTTGATACCGACATTCGTTGTATGACCTTGCGAAGCGGCTATAACAAACTATCCATCGTTCTAAGATCATATCGATACTATTATGCGGGATTTAAATAATACCCTATAAAAAATTATAAATTTAATAAGTAATTTAGCATAATGAATTAAAATTAAATAAATTTCAGAAAATTAAATAAAAAATTACCCGCGATGTGTATATCATGACCCATTTGATTCTCCCACCTCTGAGAGATAATGTCGATGAAAGGTTTATATTTGGTTGGAGAAATCATAACCCTCTTGATTTCTTCTTGTGCTTGGTATATGTAGTAGTAGATATGACCAATTTGAGACGTCTTTTCCATATCCACTTGTCGTAGAACCTTGTACAATGGTTCTACGGCGACGATTATCACCGCGATGCAATCCCAGAAGCGCGTATTGAGGACGTTCTTCTCGGTTTGCTTTCCATCGGTATTTCTTGCATATCTTGATGTAGACCATTCCTCACTTGTAAACATTGATCGAAGGCCCGCCTTACGTTGTTGGAGCGACCTTAATGCGATGAAGTTTGTTGCAAAACAAGTCGCTCCCGGTCAAAGAATTTCACCTAAAATATAGAATTATTATTAGTAATTATCACCTAAACTAATTAATAAATGAATATAATAAATTATTTTAAAAAAATACCTTCTGTAAATTTTCTCATAAGGGCGTGTACCCATGTGTGGTTGTATATGAAGCGGGTAATTTGTTGCGCCCTCTTCACCGTCGACGTCACCATCGGTATATTACCGATATCTTTTGGATTGTAGACACCATAGTTCAGTAGTATGGGTTGTTGGTTGCATTTGCGGGAATCCGACTGAAGTGGAACCATTTGGAGATGGCTTTCCCCAACTCCCACTTCTTCGTCTTGCCCCAAGCATCGTCTATGCGCGGTTGCTTTGCTGATGAAGGAGGAAATGCCCTGGGATCAAGATCAGAAACATCAACATTAGTTTTCCTACCACTTGCTCCGAGGTTTGTGAAGGATCCACGAATGCCTCCTCTGCTGCCTCCTCTGTTTTGAGTTTGAGGTGCTCTCATGCTAGAACTCCGACCAATATAAGGAACGGGGGGAATTGGACCGCTTCGGTCCATTGCTCCGGCAGCCGAAGTTGAGCCGACGCTGCTTATGCCACCGCCATATTCGAATTGAGATCCGGGATAATACATCCGATCTCGTTCGAATGCAGCATGCTCCAATGAAGCTCAGATGTCGGCTTCAAGTTCCGGATCCTCGTCGTAATCGCCACCTCGAGCCTCATAATGGCCACCGCTGACATCTTGGGGTAGCTCGTCGGTCAAACTCAGCTTGTTGAGCTACATTCTTAAGACGTTGCTCCTTCTTGTTGTTGAGTTGTGCTTTGAACATCTTTCGAACTTCGGCCAGTACTTTAGGGCAATTGACGACGTCGCCATATCCTCCAGCCAAGTGTTGCTTCAATCGAGTGATGCCTCCACCACGTGAAATCATATCACAGTGGAGGCATTGCCAGTGATGAGCCTTCTCCAACCGACGACTGTGCTGCCATGCGGGGTCGGCTTGAGATTTCGGCGCCATTTCGACCGAATTTCGACGTGGAAATTAATAAAAAAAAGATGAGAGATAGAGAGTTTGAGAGAGATTGAGAGTTTAGATGGGTAGAGGGGTGAGTGAGGGTGAAAGGAGTGTTTTGGGGGCTTTATATAGCCCCCAAAACAAGCCAAACCCGGCCCCAAACGGCTATAGAGTCGTTTGGGGATACTGTTCATCATACCGGCCCGGTATACACATAATACCGCCTGATTTGGGCGGTATTAAACCAAACCAGGTGGCCGTATGACCGAGATACCCGGTATTTATCAAATACCAGGTATATCGTATACCGAAAACTCAAAATACCGATAAATACCGGGCCGGTACGAAATTTCAAACCATGAGCGACACACTATTTACCCCCCCTAGTGTGGTCATTCTCTCCGCATCAACCTCCATCTTTACTAGCCAAACCCACAACAATCCTTTTAGTATTAGTAGGAACTCCTACTAATAAATTGTACTTAGAGAAATGCCTTCTAGCAAGATAAGCTATATATTTAGTTGACTACTTGACATCATTGAGTTTTTACTCATTCTGTTAAGCATATTCTCAAATTCAACCTAAAAAATATTTTTTTATATTTTTCAAGAGAACATGCTATATGAGAATGGATTGAAAGCATAGAGCAAGTTCCAAAGTGTCCAATATTGGGCATCCATTGGTGTTGTCCTATACTCCTATATCATTTGTCAATATTGTTTGCATTGGTCTGAGCTTTTAATTCTTTCTTAGAAGTAGTAGGTACATAAAAAGAACCAACTTATTTCATTGTTCATCTAAATAAGAAGACCAAAAGTAAAAAAGAAAGGTCTAGCTTTGTTGTACTGAATGATATTCATGTAGAAGCAAAATAAACTTAACTCATAGGCAAAAACATAGTAACTTACAAAATAAACTTATCACAATGTGATCACCCAAGTTAAAAAAGAATGAAATAAATGGATAAGACAAATCCCTCTGCAATCATAAAAAGACACTCACAGAAAGATCTGAGAAAGTATTTTGGAGGTTCTCTGGAATTCCCTGAAAAGCTTGATGAAGAAAGGTGTGAGTTTCCGTGTTAGACGAGGCTATACCCATGGAATTCCCTAAAGAATGGAGAACTTGTTAAAGAACAAATACTGAATCAATTTTTCTTATCAACATTTGTTCAAAGGATTAGATTATTAGTTTTTTTTGCTAGTAGAGAATTTGTTTCAAAAACAAACAAATACTATAGAAGGGTCATTAAGGATAACTTTTAGCTAGAAATCTAAATGTATTTGTATTATTCAGCATAAACATTGTTAAAAACTGTATATAGCTAGATATATTTATCATTGCTGCAAGGAAAAAAAGGCCTACTATTTGTACACATTTAAACAACTTTCACCTTCCAAAAATTAATTGAACATGACCTACTAAAGCTATCAAGAGTTCAAGACAAAAAAGACTGATTAGAATGCCTTTTCATCTTTGGTTGATGGTGACAGCCTTGATTCTCTAGATCGGGATATTGCTGGCGTCCAACTTACTACCGGCCCAGACACTATAAGCTGGAAATTTGCTCCAGATGGTATTTTCTCTACCAGCAGCCTCTATAGCTTGCTCTGTTTTAGAGGTGTTTGGGGTGGCTTCTACAGGATGACTTGGCTTAAGCATCTACCACCTAAGATTTCTCTGTTCGGCTGGCTTTGGTTCAAACGGAGGTTGCTCACTAGAAACCGTTTAGTCCGTTCGGGAGTTACTAATGATGATTCTTGCCTTCTTTGTGGTAATGCTAGGGAGACTCATCGACATTTATTCTGCGCTTGCTCTTATGCGGTGGCTGGTTGGAAACTTTTTCTTTCTCTTGTGGGACATTATTTTGTGCCACTTTGTGCTCTTTCTCCTGATAGGCGACTCACTCGCTCCCGTAAACTGCGAGTAAAACTAACTCTAACTTGGTGTTGGTTCTTATGGAAGGAGAGGAACTTGAGAGTGTTCCAAAATTTGAGGACTTCTATGCAATTAACGGCGGTCTCAGCTGCAAACAACTTTGTTCTTTTTAATTATGTTTAGGCTTGTGAGTGTGGTTCTCTGGTTTGTGTAAGAAGTCTATCTTTTAATTTCTGTTTATTGTTTTTTTTTCCTATCTCCCCCTGCTGTACTCTTCAATCCTCTTGAATGAATACAGATCTCTTTTTTCAAAAAAAAAAAAAAAGAATGCCTATAAAGTATAAACACAACATGTCTGCAAAATAACTAGAAATATTTGGCTTATACCTAATCCACGGAGGAAAATCTAGCTTTATTGATTGAAGGAAAGCAAATTACCACTAAGAATGAGAACCCTTGCCCTCAACCCTTGTTACATGCTATCACGCAATCCCCAAAATTGATTTCTCTAATACAAGTAGTAGGACATAGCAAACTATCACACAATTCCAATTATGTTTGATTGCCAAATTCGCTAAAAGTACCTTCCATATAATTGATATTTCCATAAGGTCCTATATATGGAAATTTATATTGACTACTTATAAATCACCAAAATTTGCGAAGAGCCCCTTCACAACTAATACTGTGAAATGAGCCCCTCTAATTATTCCTTTACTCAAGGTTTTTCCAAATTCCAAACACCTCTGACACAGCATATAAGAATTCCAATTGAGCATCTTCCATTAAATGTAGGTTCACACCAATCTTCATTCAGGTTTGATCCAGATCAAACCAAGTGGTCTTAGGTTCAAGTCAAATCCCAAAAGGTGTCTAATTGTCTGTGTGAGTATAGTTTGGGACTAACAAAATAAATAAGCCCACAAAATGACCTTAATATATACATGAATTAATATGAAAAATGACAAATTAATCAATGAAAAAAAGTTCTAGCCAAGAAAGACCCCAGGTTAAGATTGAATAAGGTTGCACTAGTCAAAAGTCACCAAAAAGGTAGGTCCAGAATTCCATGTTTAGCAGCATGAAAGACGGAAACAACATGATGAACAATAGCAAGAGTCTTTTGTTGCAAGACACCAGCAATAAACAATAGAAAGAAGGAAACAAAGGTTACTATATACAAGTCTTACCAATAACCTCCCATTGACTTCTGTTACCCATCTATCAAACCTCGTTCTATCTCTCTACCTTTCACTTCTATAAGTTTCTTTCCCTTTACCATTCCTAGGTCTCCTTTCGCTGACAGCAAGTTGTGTGGAAAATTTTACTTCCCTTCCTCTAGAAAAATTGTACTTTGTGCATTTTTTTTATTGTGAAAATACAATATTACCCACCCTCTCTACCAAGGTTTAAAATCTCGGTACCGGTACCGGTTTCGGTCACCGGCCGGTACCGGTACATACCGGTACCGTACCGTACCGACACACGGTACGGACCGGTATGGAAAATGCATACCGGCCGGTGGGTTTTTTTTTTTTTAAGAACCAACTCTAATTCTCCAATAACACATAACTGATGAAGAAATGCTTAAAATTAATATTCAAATGTCAAATACATGAATACAATTTTTAAAATGCGGACGAATGACGTCCGTCGTACCCATACATATCTTCGGCTTCGGGACATACATGGCTAAGGTCAACACTGTAGTTCTCTAATGCCCATATTTGGAAATTTTCCCATGGCATAATGCCTTGGTATCCATTATACCACATTGACATTAGCGTTTCTTTGTTGGGTTTCCAAGAACTAGACCCTGTATCATCAGTTGAGTAGGTACTGGATACAGAGTAGGTGGATTCAGAAACCTCTTGCAAACTACTCATCATATCATGATGGTAATCTTGCAAAGCTGTCGGTCCACCTCTTCGACGCGGGCCTTTCTTCTTGTACACCTGAGTTGTTTGTCCGATACTAGCACCACGGTCATCATCTTGGGTGGCGTGATCGAAGTATTGCTCATTTGTCTATGGATCATCATATGGCAATGTTGATGGCACGACGGTGTCTTCTCCACCAGCTCCATCATCATCATCATCTCCTCCGTCTTTTGTGCTGCTACTGCTATGAATGGAGGGCTCGTCTTCTTCGTCCTCTTCTGCTTCTGCAATCGCTTCCAAAGGATCAATTGGTCGTTTACCTTTGGCTTTGCCTTTTGCCTTTAAAGGTGTTGCCTTCTTTTTTCCCTTTGATCGGGAAGATGGAGAGTCTGATTTGGATCGGCGTCTTGCTTGCCGAATTCGTTGAGAGTCCAAGGGAGTAATGGCTATGTCTTTTGGTTGGCTCTCAGACTCAAGTGCATCAGATATAATTGGTGAAGGCTGAGGTGGTTCGCCTGGTTCATCAAGAAGAGGCTGGTCGCTCTCCATTGCACTCCACCAATCAATTATCGGGTCCGTATCGTCTTGGACGAACTCAACATCGAACGGATCTACATGTCGAATATCTTCGTTTTGTAATGTCCGCATTCGAAGCCGCATGTTGTAATGAACATATACTAGCTTCTCTAATCGGGCATATGAAAGCCGATTGCGCGGCTTGGTATGAATTAAGGAGAAGGTCGACCAATTTCTCTCGCATCCACTTGCTGATGTGGTTTGCGAGAGGATACGTGTTGCAATCTTCCGAAGGGTTGGAGCTTCGATTCCAAATTGCAACCACCATTCAACTGCAATTAATTTAAAATTGATTTTAGTAACGAGATTACCAATTTTATCATTAATAAATAAATTGAAAAAAATTATATCTACCTGGATCCATAGAATCTCGGCACGATATTGCAAATGGATCTCCGAAATTGCCACTTGAATCTCGAAAATATTTTGATTCATTTAGAGCTTGTGCCGCTTCTCTGGTTGTTGCCGACATTCGTTGTATGACCTTGCGAAGCGGATATAAGAAACTATCCGTCGTTCCAAGATCATATCGATACTGGTATGCGGGATTTAAATAATACGCTACAAAAAATTATCAATTTAATAAGTAATTTAGCATAATGAATTAAAATTAAATAAATTTTAGAAAATGAAATAAAAAATTACCCGCGATGTGTATGTCACGACCCATTTGATCCTCCCACCTCTGGGAGATAATGTTGATGAAGGGTTTATACTTGGTCTCCGAAATCAACACCCTCTTGATTTCTTCTTGTGCTTGATGGATGTAGTAGTAGAGATGACCCATTTGAGGCGTCTTTTCAATCTCCACCTGTTGTAGAACCTTGTACAATGGTTCTACGGCGACGACTATCTCCGCAACGTGATCCCAGAACCGCGTGTTGAGGACGTTCTTCTCGGTTTGCTTTCCATCATTAGTTCCGACATATCTTGATGTAGACCATTCCTCACTTGTAAACATTGATCGAAGGCCCGCCTTACGTTGTTGGAGCGACCTTAATGCGATGAAATTGGTTGCAAAACGAGTCGCTCCCGGTCGATGAATTTCACCTAAAATATGAAATTATTATTAGTAATTATCACCTAAACTAATTAATAAATAAATACTATAAATTATTTTAAAAAAATACCTTCTGTAAATTTTCTCATAAGGGCGTGTACCCATGTGTGGTTGTATATGAAGCGCGTAATTTGTTGCCCCTTTTTTACCGTCTTATTCACCATCGATATATCACCGATATCTTTCATCATTAGGTCTACACAATGCACTGCACATGGAGTCCAATATATGTGAGAATAATCCAGTTCAATTATCTCACCAGCCCTTTTGAAATTAGCTCCGTTGTCGGTTATAATTTGAACAAAGTTCTCGGGTCCATTCTCCTCGATCACTCCTTCATCAGCTTCGAGATGTAGAGAGAACTATGGACTTCATCGGATGCGTTCACCGACTTGTGATAGATAACCCTCCTGTTGCAATAGATGAGGAAGTTGATGATGCTCATTCGGGTTGGACCGGTCCAACTATCGCACATCAAAGTGCATCCGTAATCCCCCCATTGCCGCTTGATTCTGTCGATCCATTGATTTATTTCCTTCACCTCTTCTTCAAGGAAAGGTCCTGAAATTTCATACGGAGTTGGAGGGGTAATACCTGGGCCTACGTTTTGGATGGTAGACACCATAGTTCGGTAGTACGGGTTGTTGGCTGCATTTGCGGGAATCCGGCTGAAGTGGAACCATTTGGAGATGGCTTTTCCCAACTCCCACTTCTTCGACTTGCCGTACATATCGTCTATGCGTTGTTGCTTTGCCGATGAAGGAGGAAATGCCCTGGGTTCAAGATCAGAAATATCAACATTAGTTCTCCTACCACTTGCTCCGATGTGAAGAATCCACGAAGGCCTCCTCTGCTGCTTCCTCTGCTCTGAGTTTGAGCTGCTCTCATGCTAGAACTCCGACCAATATAAGGACCGGAGGGAATTGGACCGCTTCGGTCCATTGCTCCGGCAGCCGAAGTTGAGCCGACGCTGCTTATCCCACCGCTGCCACTGCCGCCGCCATATTCGAATTGAGATCCGGGATAATACATCCGTTCTCGTTCGAATTCAGCATGCTCCAATGAAGCTCGGATGCCGGCTTCAAGTTCCGGATCCTCGTCGTTATCGCCACCTCGAGCCTCATAATGGCCACCGCTGACATCTTGGGTAGCTCGTCGGTCGAACTCGGCTTGTTGAGCTGCAGTCTTAAGACGTTGCTCCTTGTTGTTGAGTTCCGCTTGGAATATCTTCCGGACTTCGGGCGGTACTTTGGCGCAATTGACGACGTCGGAATATCCTCCGGCCAAGTGTTGCTTCAATCGAGTGATGCCTCCACCACGTGAAATCATATTACAGTGGTGGCATTGCCAGTGATGAGCCTTCTCCAACCGAGTACCGTGCTGCCATGCGGGGTCGACTTGAGATTTCGGCGCCATTTCGATTGAATTTCGACGTAGAAATTAATAAAGAGAGAGATTGAGAGAGATTGAGAGTTTAGATGGGTAGAGGGGTGAGTGAGGATGAAAGAAGTGTTTTGGGGGCTTTATATAGCCCCCAAAACAACCCAAATCTGCCCCAAACGGCTCTATAGCCGTTTGGGGTCACTATTGATCATACCGGGCGGTATACCGCCCGGTATGCATATAATACCGCCCAAACCGGGCGGTATGATTCCCCAAGTGGCCGACAGCCCTGTCGGGCTGTCGGCCACAGAGCCGTTGGCAACGCCAACGGCATTGGCGTGACATACCGCCCGGTATCGCCCATACCGGGCGGTATGAGAATATACCGCCCATACCGGGCGGTATGAGAATATACCGCCCATACCGGGCGGTATGAGAATATACCGCCCATACCGGGCGGTATGAGAATATACCGCCCATACCGGGCGGTATATCGCATCATACCGCTATATACCGCCCGGTATACACAATATACCCGGTTTTTTCAAAACCGGGTATATCGAATACCGGAAATCTCAAAAACCGGTATATACCGGCCGGTATATACCGTTTCGGGCGGTATTTTAAACCTTACTCTCTACCAACTTTCACTCTCTCTCTTTGCAGCGATCCTCAACCTGTCGTTGCACAAAGACCGGCTCTCTCTCTCTCTCTCTATCTCCAAGGACGCCGCCCTCGTCCTCATTTATGAACAAGGATGGCCTCATATAATACTAAATTATATGAAAGGATACTCGCCAGTGTACCACCTCGCACCCCCTTTCCCATTTATGTTTCATATTCTGCTTTATCACCGGATTATTGTGCTTTTCATTCCTCTTTGTCCTATGTTTCTCTTCCACAGCATTTCTTAGATGCTCTTTTACATTCGGGATGGCGGCAGGCTATGGTTGAAAAAATGTGTGCTCTTGATGCTAATGATACTTGGGTATTGGTTCGTCTCCCCCGGCAAATCGGTCGTGGGCTGCAAGTGGGTCTACACAATAAAACATTACCGAATGGGTCAGTTGAGCACCTTAAGGCAGGATTTGTTGCCAAAGTTTATACTCAAATATATGGCATTGATTACTTGGACACCTTCTCCCCAGTGGCTAAGATAGCATCTGTATGCATGTTACTCACTCTCGTTGTTGTTCATCATTGGCCACGTCATCAGTTGGACATTAAGAATGCATTCCTCCATGGTGATCTTGATGAGGAAGTCTTTATGGAGCAACCTCCTAGTTTTGTTGCTCCGGGGGAGTCTAGACAGGTGTGTCGACTAAAGAAGTCATTGTATGGTTTGAAGCAGTCTCTTCGAGTATGGTTTGGCAAATTTAGTACTACTCTACTTCAACTCACTTTATCCTTTGGATGACGGATTTTCTTAATTGTCTATTTTTATGCTATATTTATCACAAGGGATGGTACTAAAGGAATTTAGAGACTTAAAGCCTCTCTACATCAACAATTCGAAACCATGGACCTGGGCAACTTAAGATATTTTCTGACTTGAGGTTGCTCGATTTATATTTACATTTCACAAAGGAAATATGTGTTAGATATGCTTGAGGAGGCAAATATGCTAAGGGCCAGACGAGTCGGTAGTCCTATGGATCCTAATGTCAAATTATTACCGGAACGGGGGGGGGGGGGAAATATCATAGGCTAGTAGGTAAGCTTAATTATCTCATAATTACTAGACCTATTTTATTTTGTTGTGCCTGTGAGTGTGATTAGTGAGTTATTGAAGTCTCCTTGTGAGGATCAATGGGTAGGAGCCATGAGGGTATTATGCTATCTTAAGGCAACCCCAAGTAAAGGGCTCTTATATCATAATCAATGTCATCTTTAAATAATTGGACACATAGATGTTGGTTGGACAGGTGCACCCACAGATCGTCAGTCCACCTCAGGATATTGTATTCTCTTGGGAGAATTTGATCTCGTTGAAAAGTAAAAAGCAAAGTATGGTGGCAAGATCTAGTGCAGAAGCTAAGTATAAAGCTATGACATTAACCACTTGTGAGCTAATGTGACTCAAATCAAGCTTTAAAATTTCTGTACCCAGTACCATTTTTGGTACCTGAAGTATGGTGCAGCATCACCATACCATAAGTGCACCATACTGCTGGTGCTACTCTGCACAGTGTGGTACTACACCATACTGTACAGTATTGCATGTACAGTATGGTGCAGTACTGCACCATACCGGGCGGTACTGCGTAACGCCCGGTATGCCCGTCACCGCACCATACTGGACGGTATTATGGAATATCGGGCGTACCATCCGATATGTATCGGTACACCCCGTACCAGTCCGTACCGGGTGTACGGAATGTCGGTTTTTCTCAAAAAGAATGTCGGTTTTTGAGAAAAACCGGTATGTACCGCTCATGTCGGGCGGTGAAGTACGGTTTTTGAAACCGTGGCTCAAACAAGATGATGCTAGAATTGGGTTTCAATCATGTTGAACCTATCTATGAGATTATACTATGGCAACCAAGCTGCTATGCATATACATCTAATCTAATTTTTCATGATAGAACTAAATACATAGAGTCATAGAGATTGATTGTCATTTTATTGGGGAGAAAGTGCAATCTAAAGAAGTCATAATGTCATTTGTTAGTTCTAATGAGAAGTTAGCTGATGTGATGACTAAGTCCATGGAAGGTCCCAGAACTGAGTATATATGTAACAAGCTCGGACTCTATAACATATATGCTCTAGCTCGAGGGAGAGTGTTAAGACCTATATAAAATATAGTATATCTAGGGACTAAAATGTAAAGTGTACATCACTATATATGGTAGAGAGGGGAGGCTATTGTGATAGAGTTTGCTATTATTTTATTTTCCACAATAAATACATTCACACATAAGCCCCTAAGATATTATAAATTTATATCTAGGTTCCCTCGACACTTTGAAAGGGTAAGGCTACATACACTAACTCTTCTCAAACCCCACACTGGAGTGATCCTCATGCACCAAAAATGCTCCTCTTATTATAATGCTTCTTGTATTCTTCAAACTATCCTTTGTAGATGCACTTGAGAGATTCAACAACCCAAGGAAGACCTCCCTTCAATGAATATTTTACATGTATTCAGTAATATTATGGTATAAAAGATTACCTTTGAAGTTATTAGCCATCAAGGAATCATCACGTCAAGAAGATACATTACTAAAAAAGAATCACCTTTTCATCAAGTCTTAGCAGAATTTGTATGGCTTCTTAAGGTGCGAACCTATTAAAATAATCTTCAATGTCCTAGTTTTAACATGGTTTCATGTGTTAAGAAATGTTTGCATTAGAGGAAGTATATAAACTTAATCCACCATGCAGGCAACCTAATCATCTATATCTATTTCTCCATTTTGAATGTAATAAGGTCCATTGGGTTCATGTCAACCTTATCTGAAATTGCAAAGTAACACTTCGTATATTTCCAACCATTCTCATGGCTTCAATATGCATAAACCCCAGGGCTATTAATTCGTCATCATCTATGAGATTTGCTTTCCATGCTCATATTATTTGTTAGAAAATCAGTCTTGGACCTAACTCCACCCCAAAAGCTAGCTCATGGAGGGAGGATTGCCCAATATATTTAAAGACTATCTAGACCACAATCTCAACCAATGTGGGACTTTAACACACACCCCTCAACTATAGGTCTGACTCTAATACCATGTTGTCAACACGATTGACATTGAATTTCACTTTGGCCATGCTATAACTATGTCCCGGACCAAGCTGGGCCTTCTCCAAGTCGGATGGATTTAAATCCTTAATAAACCGATCAAAGTGTAACCGCACGCCACGAAGGAGCTCAAGCACGAACTTGTTGCTCTGGCAAGGAATCATGGTCACCTCGAAAATCAGTGACCCAACCTTTGGCTCCGCAACCCCAAGGCTGAACTTTGCCTTCTTCCCTTCTTTCAGCTTGGGAAGATTCATTTCCAAAAAGTTCCTCAACTCCTCGGTTGTAAGCCCTTCGGAGATGGCGTTGCATTGGTTGAGGGTGTTGAGAAAGAAGAGAAAAAGTCTCTCTATCATTAGTTATCTCAAGAATATATATTTGTATACAAGATATGTTGTGCCACAAGAATAAGATAAGTTATCCTACCTAATACATAAAACAAAAGAGCAAATAAGGAATGTTTATTTCTGTGAAGAAATTAGTTGGTCTAACTCAACCCAAAAGCTAGCTCATGGGGAGAGGATTGCCCAAACTATTTAAAGGCTATCTTGGTCATATTTTAACCAATGTGAGACTTTAACACACCCCCCTCACGCTCAGGATTGGACATCTGGAGCGTGGAGTTTTTGCAGGAGTGGACATCTACGGTTGGCACAATATCAACCACAGGATAAACTCTGATACCATGTTAAGAAATTAGTTGGCCTAAGTCAACCCAAAAGCTAGCTCATAAGGAGAGGATTGCCCAAACTATTTAAAGGCTATCTTGGCCATATTTTAACCAATGTGGGACTTTAACAATTTCTAACACTCCCCCTCAAGTTGGAGCATAGATGTCAATCATGCCCAACTTGTTACAAAGATAACTAAATCTGGTAGACCCAAGGGCCTTAGTGAAGACATTAGCTGTTTGTTCCTCTGAAGAGGTGTTAGGACTTAGGAGTAATAATTTTCTTGGATAGAACAGCATCTCGAACGAAGTGACAGTCAACCTCAATATGCTTAGTTCTCTCGTGAAAAATAGGATTGTTGGCGATGTAGATGGCAGATTGATTGTCACGATACATAGTCATAGGTTTAGCAGACATAAATCCAAGTTCTTCAAGAAGAGTCTTTATCCACATCAACTCACAAGCAGTGTGAGCCATGACTCTGTATTCACCTTCGACACTCGAGCGAGCCATCACATTTTATTTCTTACTCCTCCAAGTGACTAAGTTCCCCCCGTATAGGTACAATAGCCTGAGGTAGACCTCCTATCATGAGTGGAACTAGCATAATCAGCATAAGAGTAAGCCTCCACATTGATGTGACCATTTTCTTTATAGTGCAAGCCTTTTCCAGCAGATTTCTTGATGTACTGTAGTATTCTCATCAGAGCCTTCCAATGACATCTTTTTGGTTGATGCATGAATTGGCTCACTACCCCAACGGCAAAAGAAATAACCGGTCTAGTCACTGTGAGATAGATAAGTTTACCAACTAGTCTCCGATATTTGGCACAATCATTGAGATTTTCATCTCCTTCAAGTTCAACACTAAGTTGAGATTCGATTGGGGTGCTAGCAGGTTTACACCCAAGGAGTCCAACTTCACTTTGGAGGTCCATAGCATACTTTCTCTGTGACAAGACAACCCCTCTTGTATTATAAGCAAATTCAATTCCGAGGAAGTATCGGGGTCTTCCTAAGTCCTTTGTTACAAAGTGATTCTTTAGATGAGCTTTAACCTCAATGATGCCATTTTCATCACTTCCCGTGAGGAGAATATCATCAACATACACGGGCAGAATGACAACCCCAATAGATGAATGCTTTATAAACACAGAATGATCTGCTTTGCATCCTTGAAGACCAATGCTCTGAGCAATTTGACTAAGCTTGTCAAACCAAGTTCTTGGGGTTTGTTTAAGACCATATATTGTTTTTTCTTAACTTGCACACTTGATACTCCCCGTGAGCAACATAACCAGGAGGTTGCTCCATATAAACCGTCTCTGAGAGATCACCATACATAAAAGCATTTTTAACATCCATCTAATGCATTTTCCACTTGAGATTGACAGCAAGGGAGACAAGAATTCTAACAAAATTCAACCGAGCTACCGGAGAGAAAGTGTTAAAGTAATCTACACCATATTCTTGAGTGAACCCTTTAGCAGCAAGGCGAGCTTTGTATCTGTCAATGGTCCCATCAGGTTGATATTTGATTGTGAAGACCCATTTGCAGGAGACTAGTTTAGCATCAGAAGGAGGAGTGACCAAATCCCAAGTGTAGCGTGAGGTAAGTGCAGACATTTCTTCATCCATGGCCTGCTTCCACTTGGGATCATGAAGAGCCTCTTGGTATATCCTGAGAATAGAAGCACAAGATAAGGACAAGGCGAATGCACGAAAGGAGGGTGACAATTGAGTGAAGGAAACAAAATTACCAATGGGATGAGAAGTACAGCTGCGTGTACCCTTCCGTAGTGCAATAGGCAAATCAATCGCAGGATCTATCGACGGGGGAGAGCTCAGCCGAGGTTCTGAGTCCTGAGGAGAAACAGTGGTGGTCCGAGGTCGTCTCTGGTAAACAAGAATAGGAGTAGGTGCCACCGCGGTGACATCAGGGCTGTGAATAGTGGAGGATGGAGAGACAGGTGGAGGTAAAGATGGAGGGAGGGGTGTAGGTGAAGTAGATACAACTGAGGAAGAAAAATAGGGTGTCTTCAGAGAAAGTAACGTCACTAGAAGTGAACAATCGCTTGGAGACAGGATCATAACATCTGTACCCTTTTTGAGTTCGTGAGTACCCAATAAATACACAACGAACTGCTCTAGGGGATAATTTGTCATAATCATATCCAAGAGAGTGAACAAAACATAAACACCCAAAAGTTTTAGGAGGTAGATTGAAAGTAGGATGTTTGGGGTAAATAATGGAATGAGGGGACTGGCCCCCAAGCACGGAGGAAGGGACCCTATTAATGAGGTAGGTGGAGGTCAGAATGGCATCTGCCCAAAGATAACGTGGTACGTTCATATGGAAGATCAGGGTCCTAGCAATGTCCAATAAGTGTCTATTTTTTCGTTCTGCAACATCATTTTGTTGAGAGATATAAGAACAAGAAGTTTCATGAACAATCCCATGTGAGATACAAAACTTGGTGAAGTCAGAATGAAGATACTCACGAGCATTATCAGTACGCAAGATCTTAATAGAGACACCAAACTGTTTTTTTATTTCAGAATAGAAGGTTTAAAATACAAGAAATACTTCTGATCGACACTTCAACATGAATAACCACGTCATGCGAGTGTGATCATCAATAAAGGTAACAAAATACTTGTATCCTAACCTACTAGAAACAAGACTCGGACCCCAGATATCAGAGTGAACTAAAGCAAATGGAGACTGACTACGACTATGTGAGCCCAGTGGAAAAGACACACGATGGTGCTTACCCAACTGACAAGCTTCACACTGAAAGGGAACAAAGGACACAGACGCAGGAAGGATTGGTTTGAGTTTGTTGACAGACGGGTGGCCAAGACGACAATGCCATTGATAGGAGCTAGAAGAATGATATGCGGCAGCAGAGGACAGCAAGTAGATTCCTCCAGACTCAGTTCCCCCACCAATCTTCTTCCTCGTCTTGAGATCCTCCTGTACGACACAGTAAGGAAAGAAGGCTACACAACATTGAAGACTTTTTGTGAGTTGACTAATGGAAAGAAGGTTAACAGGAAATTTAGGCAAATAATGAACTCCTTCAAGATTTATATTACTAGAAGTTCTAACGGAACCGAAACCATGTACAGTAGAGGTAGAGCCATCAGCAAGGAATACAGGTGGAAGGTTATAAGTGGAGTGAAATGTGGAAAATAGAATACAGTTACCTGACATATGATTACCTGACATATGATTAGAGGCTCCAGAATCAAGGATCCAAGACATACCAGCAGAGACATTGGCAGCGACCCCAGAGGTGGAAGACATGGCAGCAATTGAGGACTTAGCCTGTAAAAAATCCTCATATTCAGCCTTAGAAATTGTTATTGATTCACTACCCAAGGTACTCTGAGATGGTTGAGTGGAGGTAGCAGCTTGAGCCTAAGATGGGCGACCAAACTTTTGCCAACAACGATCAGAAGAATGGTTGGATCGACCGCAATGAGTGCAGGGTGGAAAGGAATTCCTTCCATGGCCACGACCACCAAAACGACCTCCACCTCGACTCTGGCCCCTAGCAGCAAGGGCGGAGTTTTCAGGTACATGAGTAGGTGTAGGGTTGAGCTCGATAACCCTCAACACTCTGGCCATAACACTACTAAGATCAGGAATAGTGTTGTTGGCCATAAGTTGAGACTTGACATGTTGAAGAGACGGAGGTAAGCCATAGAGAAACTTAGCAACAAGAAATTCTTCACGCTGCTTCTTAAGAACAGAAACATCTGCAACCAGTGGATGATATTCGCTCAGTTCATCTGCTTTTCCCTTTAAAATGGCATAATAATCTTGGACTGAGCCGCCTTCCTCCATCCTCAAATTAAACATATCTGAGTATAATGAGTAGATCTTGGATATATTTGTATCCTGATGATATGTCTTCTAGAGGGCCTCCCACATACTCTTGGCAGTAGGAAGAAAGGTTATAGTGGAGGCTATATGAGATTCCACACTGTTTAGCATCCAAGATAGAACCAGACAATCATTAGCCTCCCAATCTGAATATTCAACAATATCTGCAGCGTCGGGGGGTTCATCCTCGAGATGATATGTTTTCTTTTGTGATCCACATAAGAGGCGAAAAGCCCTAGCCCAAAGAAGATAATTTGCACCATTGAGTTTGATTGAAGTGCTGAAGGAGGTGATTTTAGGATCCATGAGAGTGTTGTTGGACGTCATAACACCCTTGAAGAGAAACAAGGGATGAATAAGGCTGCTGTTCGGTGGAGATATAGGGCTGTTCTGAGATGTCCCAGGAGAGGGATGAGAGATAAACCCTAAGATAGATCCTGGCCTTCAATTTTCAGCCCTAGGAGAGAATAAAATAGCCGATGTGAAGTCCTCTTCAAGTGTAGACTGCTGAACCAAGAACCTTTGAGATTAGAGAAGAAGATCCGACTTGGAGAGACCAGGATATCCACCTAGGGAGGGGGGGGGGGAACACCAAAAAAGGCAGGTCGCCTGATACAAGAAGACGATGAGAAGAGATCTGCAGGATTCTATAAGACGGCAGGAAAAGATCTACAATATTCCAGAAGGCGGCAGGTAGAGATCTGTGATGATCGGTGGAAATAGGAAGAGGAGAGGAGAGGAGAGAAACCCTAGGTGGGTTGCTCTGAAACCATGTTGAGAAAGAAGAGAAAAAATCTCTCTATCATTAGTTACCTCAAGAATATATATTTGTGTACAAGATATGTTGTACCACAGGAATAAGATAAGCTATCCTACCTAATACATAAAACAAAAGAGCAAATGAGGAATGTTTATTTCTAACAGAGGGCATCGAGTGCGGAGGAGAAGGGGTTGAAAGCGACAAGCTTGACGACCTTGCCGAATCGGGTGAGGTCGAGCACGAAGTTGCGCACGGCCTCGGTGTTCTGGCCGATCTCGTCGAGGCCGTAGGCGTGAAACAGGGAGTACACCAAGGCCGATTCGAAGAGAAGGTAGAGCGCCATGGCACAATGGATTGGATCAGGGTTCTTGCAAAGCTGCCAGGGTAGAAAACCCCTAGAACATAAAGTCTAGGGTTTTAGAGTGAGCGCTTTCCATGGCAGCATTCATCACATCAACATTCTTGCGAGGAGCAACACCTTTATCATAAAAGTCAAGTCTCTCCTCCACCTGCTCACGAAGCTTTTGTCCCAAAACAGTGGTATTGATCTCAGAGAAGCAGTCAATGCGGGACGCAATAGAACACTTGTTTGCAAGATAACGAGCTATGCGACCCTTGTTTCGTGTAGATGCTCGGCCAATAAAAGAAGAATGGAAGATAAGACCATACTTTGGTGTGTTTCCTCGAGTTTTAAGTGCCCTGGAAAGTGCTTTCTCAACACCAAGTATCTGGAGAGTAGATGACGGGCATTTGGCCAGATTGGAAAGACTTCCTGCATGTGATATCAAATGAGCTCCAACAACTTCACCAATAAGAGAAGTCATATTGGGAGCTATATCATTCATTTTTGTAACAAGATACTCATAAAGCTTCTTGTGATATTCAGAGAGATTAATAACCCTCTGAGCAAACTGATGTACGTTAATCAAATCTATTGGAGACAAGTCTTGTCCCATGGCTTTAGCTGCTTCTACAATTTCTTTCGCCTTTTCCTCATCACCAACTATGTCTGCTAGTGCTGGAATATTATCCTCAACCAAGTTTGATTTGTTATCCACAATCCACAATTCCACATACTTTGCAAGCTTGGCATAAATATAATTGTCATTGATGATCTTCACTAGCTCTGGGAAATGCCATGAGTACCACTCCCTTACTCTCATTGAAAAGGTATTAATATCCTTATCCAGCGTATCAAGCAGAAATATGGCCTGAAGCAGGATTGCCGTAGTTCACATGTGCATAGCCAAGGGAACGACGGGTGTTGATATCTCGGCAAACGTGCTCTGATACCATGTTAGAAATCAGTCTTGGACCTAACTCCACCCCAAAAGCTAGCTCATGGGGGGATTGCCCAATCTATTTAAAGGCTAACTAGACCACAACCTCAACTAATGTGGGACTTTAACATTATAAATAAATGAATCCACAAGCAAAAAGTTTAAAATGTGTGTTTCACAAACCTGTAATTAAACTAAGGAAATAAGGGATGGTCACATGGAATGGTTCAGGCACGATGCCCAGGAAATTGGAAACTGATTGAAGTTGAGACATGGGAAACGATGTAGCTGCAACATAAAAAGCAAGGATAGGTCAAAAAATACAGTGTAACAACTCCCTTACTCAGCAGAACTTTATACTATGAAAAATAAACTGCTGCAGAACCTGGATTAGCTAAAATCAAAATCAAATCAACGTCTGGGTTGCGTATTGCAACAGCAAGAGCAAGACAAGCACCAATTGATTCACCAACAAGATAGATTGGCTTGTTTTGTATGTAAGACTTTTCTGATTTGATCGTTCTTTCGACATATTCAACAAGACCTGCATAAATGAAGAAAGAATTATTGCTCAACTCAAACAGCTTTGCGAATGTTTATATCTTCAATCTTGTTCCATATCTCGTTACTTAACATTTAGAAAAAAACATAAGCCAACAATTCAAATATATCTACACTTGTATTACAGGAAATGCTTTGCAATTGTATGGCGATTGCACTTGTATTATCGGAACAGCTCGAACTCTGACATCAATTTTCCTCAAGGAAAAGTAAGGTAACCAATTGGAAGGGGTCCCTGTGAATCATACCCCTGTAACAATCATATGCATCATGTGTAACCAGAAATTCTCAATTAAAATGGCTGGCCAATTAAATAGGAAAACTAGAGTCACTAACATAAGAATTACATCATTTTCTCACTTATGAAAATTATTGGAGATGATGAAAAATCAAAATGTTAAAGTTATAAAAAACTTACCCTAATTATTTACATTGAAGATGCAACATAGAAGTGTACCATGTTATATTCCCTACTACATCAGGTGACCATGTTTGGAGAGAGAACACTTTATCATCTGATGATGCTCCATCAGACAAACTTGGGGCAAGGAATATCCATTTTGGATTTACAGAGTACATATTATTGGATATAATCGGTAATGGTAGAACATTCCACCCTTTGTTGTTAGAAGCCAAAACAGTACAAATATGACAATAAGAAACAAGTTTGTTCAAAGCAACTGTAATGGAAAAAAAATTATTTAACTGGAAGCACCATAAACAATATGGAAGGGAATAAATGCAATTTAGTTCTTTAAGCTAACCATCACAGTTTTTTTTATTTTCTTATAGATTTTATTTGCTGAGACTAACTAGAAAAGTACCTATGCAAAATGCAACAGACATGGTCTATCTCCAATTCATTCTTGAATATTGAATGCGACCAATCAAGCTTACACCAATACATGGTTTAAAATACCGGTACCGGTACCGATTTCGGTCGGTGACCGGTACCGGTATATACCGGTACCGTACCGTACCGACACACGGTACGGTCCGGTATGAAAAGGCATACCAGCCAGGTTTTTTTTTTGTTAAAGATAACTCCAAGTCTCCAATAACACATAATTGATGAAGAAATGCTTAAAATCAATATTCAAATGTCAAATACATGAATACAATTTAAAATGCGGACGAATGACGTCCGTCGTACCCATACATATCTTGGGCTTGGGGACATACACAACTATGGTCAACACCGTAGGTCTCTAATGTCCATATTTGAAAATTTTCCCATGGCATAATGCCTTGGTATCCATTATACCACATTGACATTAGCGTTTCTTTGTTGAGATTCCAAGAACTAAACCCTGTATCATCAGTTGAGTAGGTACTAGATAGAAAGTAGGTTGATTCAAAAACCTCTTGCAAACTACTCATCATATCGTGATGGAAATCTTGCAAAGCTGTCGGTCCACCTCCTCGACGCCGGCCTCTCTTCTCGTACACCCGAGTTGTTTGTTCGATTCTAGCACCGTGATCCTCATCTTGGGCGGTGTGATCGAAGTATTGCTCATTTGTCCACAGATCAACAGGTGCCGGTGTTGATGGCACGACGGTGTCTTCTCCACTAGCCTCATCATCATCATCATCTCCTCCGTCTTGTGTGCTACTACTGCTATGAACGGAGGGCTCGTCTTCTTCGTCCTCTTCTGCTTCTGCAATCGCATCCACATCCACATCCACAGGATCAATTGGTCGTTTACCTTTGGCTTTGCCTTTTGCCTTTGAAGGTGTTGGCTTCTTTTTTCCCTTTGATTGGGAAGTTGGAGAGTCCGATTCGGATCGGCGTCTTGCTTGCCGAATTCGTTGAGAGTCCAAGGGAGTAATGGCCATGTCTTCTGGTTGGCTCTCAGACTCAAGTGCATCAGATATAATTGGTGAAGGCCGAGCTGGTTCGCCTGGTTCATCAAGAAGAGGTTGGTTGCTCTCCATTGCACTCCACCAATCAATTATCGGGTCTGCATCGCCTTGGACGAACTCGACATCGAACGGATCTACATGTTGAATCTCTTTATCTTCGTTTTGTAATGCCCACAATCGAAGCCGCATGTTATAATAAACGTATACTAGCTTCTCTAATCGGGCATATGAAAGCCGGTTGCGCGGCTTGGTATGAATCAAGGCGAAGGTCGACCAATTCCTCTCGCATCCACTTGATGATGTGGTTTGCGAGAGGATGCGTGTTGCAATCTTCTAAAAAGTTGGAGTTTCGGTTCCAAATTACAACCACCATTCAACTGCAATAGATTTAAAATTAATATTAGTAGCGATATTACCAATTTTATCATTAATAAATAAATTGAAAAAAATATATATCTACCTGGATCCATAGAATCTCGGCATGACATTGCAAATGGATCTCCGAAATTGCCACTTGAATCTCGAAAATATCTTGATTCATTTAAAGCTTGTGTCGTTTCTCTGGTTGATGCCGACATTCGTTGTATGACCTTGCGAAGCGGATATAACAAACTATTCATCGTTCCAAGATCATATCGATACTGGTATACGGGATTTAAATAATACCCTATAAAAAATTATAAATTTAATAAGTAATTTAGCATAATGAATTAAAATTAAATAAATTTCAGAAAATTAAAAAAAATTACATGCGATGTGTATGTCACGACCCATTTGATTCTCCCACCTCTGGGAGATAATGTCGATGAAGGGTTTATACTTGGTTGGAAAAATCATAACTCTCTTGATTTCTTCTTGTGCTTGGTGGATGTAATGGTAGATATGACTCATTTGAGGCGTCTTTTCCATATCCACCAGTTGTAGAACCTTGTACAATGGTTCTACGGCGACGATTATCTCCGCGATGCAATCCCAGAAGCGCGTGTTGAGGACGTTCTTCTCGGTTTGCTTTCCATCAGTATTTCCGGCATATCTTGATGTAGACCATTCATCACTTGTAAACAATGATCGAATGCCCGTCTTACGTTGTTGGAGCGACCTTAATGCAATGAAGTTTGTTGCAAAACAAGTCGCTCCCGGTCGAAGAATTTCACCTAAAATATAGAATTATTATTAGTAATTATCACCTAAACTAATTAATAAATAAATACTATAAATTATTTTTTAAAAATACCTTATGTAAATTTTCTCATAAGGGCGCGTACCCATGTGTGGTTGTATATGAAGCGCGTAATTTGTTACGCCCTCTTCACCGTCGACTTCACCATCGGTATATCACCGATATCTTTCATCATTGGGTCTACACAATGGGCTGCACATGGAGTCCAACATATGTGAGGATAATCCTGTTCAATTATCTCACCTGCCTTTTTGAAATTGGCTCCATTATCGATTACAACTTGAACAATGTTTTGAGATCGAATCTCCTCGATCACGTCCTTTATCAACTTCGAAATGTAGTAGACGTCATGGATTTCATCAGAAGAGTTAACCGACTTGTGATAAACAACTCTCCTGTTGCAATAAATGAGGAAATTGATGATGCTCATCTGGGTTGGCCCGGTCCAACTATCGCACATTAAACTGCATCCGTAGTCCACCCATTGTCGCTTTATTCCATCGATCAATTGTTTTATTACATTGACCTCTTCTTCAAGGTAAGGTCCTGAAATTTCATATGGAGTTGGAGGGGCAATACCTAGGCCTACCTTTTGGATTGTAGACACCATAGTTCGGTAGTATGGGTTGTTGGCTGCATTTGTGGGAATCCAGCTGAAGTAGAACCATTTGGAGATCGCTCTCCCCAACTCCCACTTCTTGTTCTTGGCCCAAGCAACGTCTATGCGCGGTTGCTTTGATGATGGAGGAGGAAATGCCCTAGGATCAAGATCAGAAACATCAACATTAGTTTTCCTACCACTTGCTCCGAGGTTTGTGAAGAATCCACGAAGACCTCCTCTGTTGCCTCCTCTGCTCTGAGTTTGAGGTGCTCTCATACTAGAACTCTGACCAATATAAGGACCGGAGGGAATTGAACCGCTTCAGTCCATTTCTCCGGCAGCCGAAGTTGAGCCGACGCTGCTTATGCCACCGCTGCCACTGCCGCCGCCATACTCGAATTGAGATCTGGGATAATACATCTTATCTCATTCGAATGCAGCATGCTCCAATGAAGCTTGGATGCCAACTTCAAGTTCCGGTCCTCGTTGTCATTGCCACCCCGAGCATCGTAATGGCCACCCCGAGCCTCACAATGGCCACCGCCGACATCTTGGGTAGCTCGTCGGTCGAACTCGGCTTGTTGAGCTGCATTCTTAAGACGTTGCTCCTTCTTGTTGTTGAGTTGTGTTTTGAACATCTTTTGAACTTCGGCCGGTACTTTGGGGCAATTGACGACGTCGTCATATCCTCCAGCCAAGTGTTGCTTCAATCGAGTGATGCCTCCACCACGTGAAATCACAGTGGAGGCATTGCCAGTGATGAGCCTTCTCCAACCGACGACCGTGCTGCTATGCGGGGTCGGCTTGAGATTTCAGCGCCATTTCGACAGAATTTCAACGCGGAAATTAATAAAAAAAGATGAGAGAGAGAGAGTTTGAGAAAGATTGAGAGTTTAGATGGATATAGGGGTGAGTGAGAGTGAAAGGAGTGTTTTGAGGGCTTTATATAGCCCCCAAAACAAGTCAAACCCGGCCCCAAACGGCTCTATAGCCGTTTGGGGGTACTGTTCATCATACCAGGCGGTATATCGCCCGGTATGACACACAATACCACCCAAACCGGGCGGTATTAAACCACGTGCAGGTGGCCGACAGGCCGACATGGCTGTCGGCCACCGTTGCCAACGGCTATATGCCTATATGCATCATACCGGGCGGTATGATGCATATACCGCCCGGTATTGGGCGGTATGTGATAAATACCGCCCATACCGGGCGGTATTTACCGAGATACCTGGTATTCTCCCATACCGGGTATCTCGTATACCGGAAAGTTCAAAAACCGGTAAATACCGAGCATACCGTCCGGTAGGGTACGGTTTTTTGAACTATGCACCAATATACTGCTCAGCTTGGTCAAAAAGCAGTTAAACCCACTGCAACAGTGCATTCCTTGCCAACTAGACACCCGAAGCAATTTTCAACTCAAAATTGCTGCCAGTGCTAAGACTACCACAAACAAAGGCAAAGCTAACTTTATGTAAAAAAAGATTCTGATAGCCAAAATTTTTAGGCAATATTCCTGATTTCCTGTTATATTTCTGGATCCTATGGTGGAAGTTAAACTTCTTGCTTTTAATGGCTGTAATGAGGAACTTCAAAAATATGAATGAACCCAAACCTAAGTTTCAGCTATCAACTGCAAGTTCATCATCATGGACTTCAAAAAAAACAAAGCTGTAGTGTGCAAACTGCAAACTCAGCAGTTAAAAACGAGGTTATCAATTTACCAGAGGCACATATCACGATCATCTGAAGTTATTTTTTTTACAAATTACTCAAAAAAACGAAAATCCATAAGATACAGACCTTCAAATGATGTTCTGTCCATTACCGGAACATGCAAGCACCAAACGTCAAATATCCTATAGGTTAAAAGATCACGCATCAGAATAGCTTCACCCCGATGGTAATAATGAAATTTTGTTTTAAAAAAACAGATGTTAAAGTTATTGCTTACTTCCCCAATCTTTCGTGATGTCGAATTAGTCCTAGCCCAGTTCCATCTATTCCTGGAATATTTTGATCACCACGAGGAAATAACAACAAGAACAATCAATTCAAACGGAAAGAAGACACTAAAAATACTTGAAAGATAACAACATTATAAATTGATATTTCAAACAATCCAAGAGCTAACCAGGCAAGTAGAGCAACAAAGGGGGGTCCTTTCCGCGAGCCCCGCACTCGAGAGGCGAGAACCACCGCGGCGGGCCTCCATCCGGCCGGATCATCTCCCTCGATCGCTCGATATAGTCCTTAATGCCACGCTTCTCGATGACGGACTCGTCCAGGACCTTGGGCGCCGTCACGGAGGCCAGAGCAGGGCTTGTGCGGGCTCCCTTCCGGCTCGACAGGCGGGAAGGGACCGCCCGCGAGGCATGGGAGACCAATCGGCGACGCGGCGAGGATAAGTGGAGCGGGATGGAAAGTGACACGGCCGTCGCCATTGGCAACGGACGTGTCCTCCTCTGAGTCTCTGAGTCTGCGGCTTGTTTTGTTTGGAGGGAGAGGAGAAGAAAGAAAGTGCAGTGTAGTTGACTACTGCCTACTGCCTTCAGGCGAAATTAAATATACGGTCTAATTAAAGACTTTGGGCAAGAGTATAGGAAGGTAAAATCACAATTTCAATTATTTTATTTTGATTTTAGGAATTTATGTATCATTTTCTCTGTCTTAAAAAAAATTCATAAAATTATTTTGATTCTGAGAAAATGCTTATTTTATTATTATTTTTATTTATTTTAGCAAATCAAAGCATGTATTGTATCTAATAATTGTTGTTTTGTTGGCCAGCTGTCTTCCAATGGCAAATGCTTCACATAGGTTTAATTAATGGACATAATAGGTTGTTTCACTTTATATAATCTAATCGTGTACCATGCAGTGTCATTATTATATAAATCATTCTTATTTTATTTATTTATTCGAACGAAACAAACTAAAGAAGCTCACCTCCCACACCTCCTACACAAGGAGAGGGAAGAGAATGCATTGGACCATTGATGCATCCCTCGCCTCTAGCTAGTAGGGTTGTCCATGGTTCGGTTCACACCGAACCAAAAAATCGAATCGAATTTTTTGGTTCGGTTCGGTTTCAACCATTGTGGGTTCGATTCTTTGACCCGAACCGAACCGAAATTTGAATTTCGGTTCGGATTCGGTTTTCGGAATTCGGGAATCGACCCGAACCGAAAACCGAATTAATTAAAAAAATATTTTTTAATTAATTTTTAACAGAATTACTTAAATAGGTATTAAGTAATTATTTTAAATTTTGAATTTTTAATTAAAATAATTAAAATTTCGGTTTTCGGGTTGAAAACCGAACCGAACCGAACCGAATAATTTCGGTTCGGATTAAATCGGTTTAGGTATAGTTCGGTTCGGGTTCGGGTTGGAATTTGGGTATAAAAAAAATTTCGATTTGACCAAATTCGGTTCGGTTCGGTTCGGTTCGAACCGAATGGACAGCCCTACTAGCTGGAGCAAAATCAGCTTCTTCACTTTTATTAATATCAACAATATGGATACAACTATTATTTATACAATTTACAAAATCATTACTCCCCTCACCTCTCCTTCCCGTTCTTTCCTCTCTAATCTTATTTACCTCACTTGTATTTGATTCCAACGTCCTCGTAGCATATTCATGAGCGTCCTCATTTTGTTCTCTTTTAATGAATAGATATTGAACAACTCCAATATCAATCGTCATCTTTTTAATTATGTTCACAATTAAAAACATATTCCAAAGATATTCAAACTTTTTATTAATTTCAAACAATCTGATCTTACTATCATTCTCTTAAATCCCTTTTTTCTTACATTGTCAAGATCAAACCAAATTGTCTTTGTTCAACTAGCAAAGGACCATCTGCATTTTCAATTCCTTCCCCTTTCATTAATATCATCTCCTCGTTATTTTTTAGCACAAAACCACATCATAACACTAATTCAGCTTTAGTTTTTTTTCCTTATCTTTTCCATCCTCTTTACCATTATTTGCTTTTCTTATTCTATCATTATTATAATCCACCACATCTCTTATAACTCTATCAATTAAGTATCCAACATTTTTTACCATATTTACTTCTATTCCTATTCTTCCATAACATCCACATTGAAACTATCATAAAAGTCATTATCAATTCAACTGAATTCTTTTCAAACACCCTACCTCAGCCATCCATTTCCCATCCTTCTAATTCTCCTTAAATTTAAATCTTAGTTCTTTCTGCCAACTCCCAATAATCTTTTAAATATTTACAGTTCAAGAAAATATGGTTTGAAAAATTTGCAAACCAGCTTGAAGTTGGTAATATGCCTCATAACATCTTCCAAATAAATAAATTTTGACCTTTTTGAACATTTATTTTCCAAATTTCTTTCCAGCTCAATTCGGGATTTCTTACTTTTTCCCTCCTTATTTTTCAGATGTAAGTATGCATTCCTGACTAATAGTTCTCCTTCCCAATTTTTAGCTCATACTCATTTATCATTCCCTTCTTTCTCATCAACCTAGATTGAAAATATTTGTTACTTTAACACATCATCAAAACATTCATCAATTTTGTTAACATCCCACCCCTCCTTCAATATAAAATCACTTACATTTGTGTATTTTTCTAATTCTGCCACATTATTGATAAACATTAGCCATTTGTTTAAAGTTGATCAATCCATGGATCTTTCCAAGTCTAACTTCATGATAAAATGTGGTCTTTTAGCTTTTGAATTGAAAATTGAATTTACCATCTCACTTACTATCGGAGTTGTTATCATAAATCAGTCTTCCAATGATAAAAGTTGTCTGCTCCCTACTGATTAGATTCTTTAGATTAGGTCTTATCATGTTAACCAAAATTTTTGCCACCAACTTATATTGACCTAAAATCAATTATCAGTCTTCCAGAGATATTGACCTAAAATCAATTATTTGTCTCGAACTTTCCTTCTTAGGAATTAGTACTGGATTAGTGTGCTTTCATTTTTCAACTATTTTTGCAGTTTTGAAAAAATTTGGGAGCTCTTTAAATAGATCATCCTTCATAATCTCCCAACTAGCTAAGTAAAACTGTATAACCATATGATCGTGGGTTTTCCCTCTTCCCATATAATTCAATGCATTCAATGTTTCATTTATGCTAAGCTCTTTTTTCAACTCACAACAAGCCATATCTAATAACCTTTCCCAACTTATATATGTTAACTCAATGTACTTAGTTTCATTCTCTCCTTCCCATTTCCATAAGTTTTCACACCATTTCTCCATCTGATTTACTATTTCTTTTGCATCCTTTACAATGACATCATCTACCATTTCCATAAGTTTTCACACCATTTCTCCATATGATTTACTATTTCTTTTGCATCCTTTACAATGACATCATCTACCACCAGTTCTTCCACTAAGTTTTTTTCTCTCCTTATCTTGACCACATTATGGTAGTACCTTGTATTTTTTTCTCCACCCTCGATCCATTTTTTTCTTGACTTACTCCACCACTTAATTTGTATCTGTTTGCATAAAGCTATCACTTTATTAGACAAGCCTCTCATCAACATAGTTTCACTTTAAGAAAATACCTTCCATTTCTTCTTTCTTCTCCAAATCTTCCAATTTCCTTCTTGCTTCTATCATATTATTTTCTAAATTTCCCACTCTTTTCTTATTCCATTTGTCCAACCTTGTTTTCAGTTTCTCCAACATTTCTGAAAGACTATTGCCCAACTCCTCACTTTCTTCCCAATGCTCTTTTGTTACCCAAAACTGCTCAAATACAAATTCCTTCGATCTTCTTCTGCTAATTAAAGTTTTTGTGTTCACATGAAACTAGTATTGGTCTATGATCATACCCAAGCAATTGCAAATGTTTTACCTTCACCTCATTGTTTAGATCAGTCCAATTTATGTTAAACAAGACCCAATCCAACCTTGCTCTTATATTCTTATGTCCTTCTATATTATTTGTCCAAGTAAACTTTGGACCAAAGAATCCAACATCAAGTAAACTTGCCTTCTCTGTAAAAATCAAAAATTTTGTTGTTGATTTCTTCACTGTGAAAGGTCTCCCTCCCCTTTTTTCATCAGCCTTGTTAATGCAGTTAAAATCCCCCACTACAAGCCAAGGCATATTTGAAATATCTAGCTCACCTAAAAATTTCCACAACTGACCTCTTCTTCTTTTGTTAGTGTTGGCATAAATTCCAGACAATAATTTTTTTTACCATTGCTCATTTATATCATTGCACTTATTAACTGATCATCTCTGTACATAACTTTAATTTTCAGTTTATTTTTCCTCCACATTAGTAAGATACTTTCTGCTCTTCTTCCTACTACTTCAGCCTCCCAACTTCTCCAATTGTTTAAAAGGTACTTCTTTACCTCATGTTCTTCCATATGTGTTTCTTGTAAAATAATCATGTCAACTTTGTACTCATTTATCATTGTCTCTAAGTACTCATTTGCCTCCATTTTTCCATCTCCTCTTATGTTCCGAGATATCAATTTCATTTCAATGAAATTTATTCATCCTCTTTACTATTTTGGCTTCCTGGGTCCCTTTCATCCCCCAATGCATTGGTTTCTACCATGAACCTTCTTTTTTCTTTCTTCAATTTTGCGTTTCTAAACATAATTGGTACATTCACTATACTATCTTTTTTACATGAACCTTTCCTTATCTTTCCTCCAATTTTCCTAGAGCTCCTTGAAGATTCCAGATCAAATCTTATCTCAAAAAATCTTCTTTAGCAAATTTGTTTTCCAAAACTTTAGTGAATGAAGTTGATAATTTTTCTGAAAACTCATCCAATTCATTAGTTGATCCTCCTTTTTCTTCACCTATGTCATCTGCATTTTTTCCATCTTTGCATAAAAACAAACGTTTCTGATTTTTCAGACACCTTTCAATAATTCTATCTCCATATTATCTCCTTTATTTATCTTCCCATCCTCTCCAACAAATATATCTTTCTCTTCAGTGGTACACTTTGTATCTTTCTTTTTTTCCATTTTCCTCATCCAAACAGCTTTCTCATTGTTGTTTTTCCTATTGTTGCTTTCAACAACCCCTTTCATTTTCTCTCCATTTTTTCTTCACCAATGTTTTTCACGATGTTAGACATATCTTTAATTTCTTTCTCATTTTTGCTTCTCTCATAATTACCCTCCTCATAAGCTGGATTGTTGAGTAAAGAATTATTTAACTCATTTGTCTTTTTAATATTTCTTCTCAAAAATCTCAAATTCCTCTTGTGGACTTGAATCCAAGGTCCCAACAACTTCTCTTCCTCATTTGTTTCCTTCACTTTAGTAATTTTTTTTTCATTACCAACTATCTTCCTATCTTTTACTGAACATTGCTCTTCCTTGTGTCCAACCTTTGCGCAGTTATACCAAATATTCAATAAATTTTCATATGCTTGAAGAAATCTACTTCCTTTGGCCTCAACCTAAAAACCTTGCTCAATTGATTTTTTCAAATCAAGCAGCACACAAATTCTGGCATACTTCCCTCTAGTTCCTGATAATGTATAATCATCAATTTTAACAGGTTTCCCTATAACCGCAACTAATTACAATAAAATTCTTTGATTCAAAAATTCCAAAGGCAAACCCTGCATCTGTATCCAGATTGGGACTATTGAGATTGCCTCCTTCATCGGTTGGAAGTTCTCCTTCTACTGAATTAGTGAAATAGCTTGCCCTCTCAAAAACCAAGGGCCATCGGACACCACTTCCCAAAATTAAAAACAAAATATCCTTTGCAATCACCTTTCAATTTTCAGATTCTAGGAAGAGCAGTTCTTACCAGTTCTAGGGTTAGTGTCCTACTAAAAATTTCTCGTACAACACCAATTTGTAATACAACTTGGCCTTTTCAATCTCAGCATCTTCAATTGTATCTTTTCATTTTGCATTGTCTTGAATCCTCTTTATCTTCTCTTTCAGTTCCTTTGACTTCCTCTAATCGTCTTCTTTCTCCACTCACCTAAAGAGACTTGCCCATGAGAACGATTCATCCACCTTTTTCCAACTCTTCAAATAGTTTTGAGATCTATCATCCTCTCCTTTCTGATCCACTCCTGCTTTTATTACTCCTTGTGTATCCTTTCCTTCTCCTGCTTTAACAACATCATTTGACTTCATCAATGCAGGATCCAGGTGTTTTTTAGGTCTCGGGAAGCTCCCCCAAGAAGGCGACTTAATCGCCTTGTTTCGCTCTCTCTCACTAGGGGTGAGCATGGACCGGTTAACCGGTCCATTAGCCAAAAAAAAAACTGGTTCATTAACTTCGGTTTTCCAAAACCATTAATCGTAAATTGGTCTATTAACTTTGGTTAACCACTATTTCGGTTTCGGTTTTTTCGGTTCGGTTAACCGATAATTTTCGATTAATCAATAATTTTTTTAACCTACAAACATAATAATAGTATGCAAATTATGGAGAAAAATTCAAATAAATACCGAATTCTCATTGAGAAAAAAGAAAAAAAAGTGAAATCACTTGAACCAATATGATGTTCTACAAAAACTAATATTATAATATTTTATAATTTTCTATATTTTTAATAATTTTTTATAATTTTTTATAATTTTAAATATTTTTTTATAATTTTTTATAATTTTCTATAATTTCTTATAATTTTTTTATAATTTATAATTTATAATTTAATATATATTATTAAAAATTAACAAATCATATCGAACAGATCGGTTAACCGAAACCGATGGACTTTTTACCTCTCAGACTGAAACCGAAACCGAAAACCGGTTTTTCAAAAAATAAAAATCGAAATCGTAAAAACTGGTTCGATTAACCGGAAAAACCGGTTCAGTTTCGGACCGGTTTTTCAGTTAACCGAAAAATCGATTTTTTTTCTCACCCCTATCTCTCACTCTTGCCGAACCTTACAAACCATTCTTATTAACACCTCTTTTTAGCTTTTAGTTTTGGAAACTTTATGTACAGATCACATGTAAAATTTTTATATAATTAAATACATATAAAAGTAATTAGAAACTTTTTTAACTGTCAGTATATTTTGTAATTAACATACCATTTTAAATTATTTGACGTATTAACTTCATAAACACATCGAATTTAAAGTTTTTTATATAATAAAATTAATGTAAATAAAAATCATTAAAAACTTTCACAAAAATTCTTAACAGTTAATGTAGTTTTAATTAATACATCTATCACTTTAATACCAAATAGAATTATTAGATAATTTGGATATATCATAATAAAGTTATGATTTTAACAAATATCATAAAGTATTTGTGATTTTATCAATAAATCATAGAAGTATTGATAATTTTACTAATTTTTTAAATATTTCTTATCCCCGAATAAAATAAAGAAATTAGTCATCACATTAGAAAAAAAATGAGTAATATTTAACTTAAAATTTTGTTGGGCCCAATCCACCATAGAAAGTGTAATGTGCACACGAAATTTTTTAGTAAAAGATAAAAGAATAATTTGTTATGTGCCCGTTACAACAGCTGCATAATTTTATTAAATATTCTCTTGATATTTTAACAAGTTTCCTATTATACAATTAATACTAATTAAATTAATTAATAATTTACATAAAACCAAAAAAGCAATTAATACATGTTAATTTGCAGCTTATAAAATAACATCAGATGACTATAATATTTGACTAGCAAATCATCACCTTGTATATTGTTTTTGGATGGAATGATTTATATTCGGTAGTTCAAGACCAATTTTTTTTTGAAAAATAGAATATTGTATTTATCGCACTACAACATAATTAACCTACAAAAATATAAAATTAAAGATAAATTATATTTTTATTTTTAAATCTTCACATTTAGATACTAATAAACACAAAATTTATTCTTAATTAGCCTTTAAATATCTATAAAAATAATAACAACAGAGTCACTTAATTGATTTGACTCTAAGCTATAGAAACATTAACAACAAAGTCACTTAATTAATCTGACTCTAAGATTATTTTTAGAGACTAATTAGGATCAAATTTCGTATCTATTAGTTTCTAAATGTGAAGATTTTAAAATAAAAATTTAATTTACTCTAATTATGTGTTTCTATAGGTCAGTTATGTTGTAGTGTTAGGAGATTTGAGAAATACAAGAGATGAGAGGCGGGAAGGAGAAAATAAATACGAAATAGAAAATAAAAGCAAAAGTAAAAAAACAATTATACAAAGGGGGAGGCGAGAGAGAGAGAAGGAGAGCCCCTTCAATTGCCAATTCCGAAAAAGATAACGAGGTGGAATCAAAACAGTGTTTATTCCTTTCGATCCAAACTTTCCATCTCCAAGATATAAGGGTCTTGTACTTTGTGAGATTCCTTGATCAGTTTCCTAAACATGTTCGGAGCTAGGGAGAGAATGACAATGGAAAAGGATCAAGAGACGAGATATTAAGTATCCTGAGCTATCCCTGCTTTGTGTAGGAACAATGTAAGAAGATGTGTCCATGAGTCTCTGGGGCGACCCTGCAAAGAACACAAATGGCGTCCACTTGGACTTCGTGCTTGAGAAGTCTGTCTCGGGTGTTCAGGTTGCCTCGAATTGCGAACCAATTCATGATGGAAATATTTTTGGGACAAGATGGTTGCCAAATGTAAGGAGCCGTTGGATCTTTAACCCCTCGATAATTGAGAAGGCGATATAGTGACTTTGTAGAAAATTGATTTGATATCGACCAATTTCACGTTACGGTGTCGTCACGGGTACAAGAAAGGAAGTTATGTATGTCCATCAAGCGCATGATGTCCGAGATGTGCACAAAATTATTGAAATGGATATTCCAACCCATTGGGGTGCCCTCGGAGTTGTACTCTTTTAAATCGGCAATGCGTGCATTTGGGGTGCTGGCCAAAGCGAAAAGGTGAGGGAATTTATCCTTAAGGGAGTTGTCGGGAAGCCAACGGTCTATCCAAGAACGAACCTTTGAGTCACCGCCTAGGATGGCTGAATAAGATCATGATCCCCAAAACCCAGAGCTGCGGGATAAAAAGTGAAAATGAGGTAGTTCCACATGAGGTCCTACCTGTGCCAAATCTTCTATAACCAACTACATAAACAAGCCTTATTGTGAAGGTTGATATCAAGAATTCCGAGGCCCCCATCTAAATGATCCGCCAATAAAGAAGACCATGAGATAAGTAATTTGCCTCTGCCGCTGGAGGTACTAGGACCACACCAAAAGAAATGGCTCCTGCGATGATCAAGAGCTCTAAAAACCCAGCTGGGAGCCTCAATAATGGAGAGCATGTAGAACGTCTGGCTTGCCAACGTACTATTGATGAGTGTAAGTCTGCTAGCTCTAGAAAGATTGAGGCCCTGCCAAGAGGCACGTACTTTGTCATGTTTAGAGATTAGATCTCGCCAATCCTCTTTGTGTGGCTTACCAATCCTCAAAGTTAGGCCGAGATACTTAATTGGGAAAACGCCAGCAGTACATCCCAAAATATTTGCCAAACTATAAGCCAATTGCAAGTTTCCCCCGATGTGAATAACCTTAGTCTTCTGTGTGTTGATACAGAGTCCAGAGGTTAATTCAAAACATTTAAAGAGGAGACGTATCCATTCAAATGAGGCAGTAGAGGTAGCTCCAATCATGATAAGATCGTCTGCATAAAGAACATGAGAGATACCCTAGCGGAGAACGTTATGAAGTGCTCCAGAAATATGACCGGCCGAAACAGCCTTGGAAATAAACCTTGAGAGTACATCCGCGACAAGATTGAAGATGAGCGGTTAAAGAGGGTTACCTTGCCGCAAACCCCTTTTGTGTGCAAAGGGAGCGTGCACCAGGTGTACTGTTAACCAAAATGGAGGAAGAAGCAGACCGAAGTAGATAGGAAATCCACGAGATCCAGCGGGGGGAGGAGCCTTGAGCGTGTAACATATCAACGATAAAATCTCAGTTGATGGAGTCAAAATCCTGAGCAAAGTTGAATTTGATGACACAAGTGTCTCTATCAAGGCTATTACATGCCCAGGTTATTTCGGCTATAGTCATAAAACACTCCATCGTACTTCTTCCTTCGGTGAATGCTCCTTGAGTTGAGTCAATAAGAGAAGTCATGAAAGGCGTCAATCTGTTGGCAAGAAGCTTGGAGAAGATATTTACAATGCAGTTCTCAAGACTGGTGGGGCGAAAATCACAAGTAGAGTCTGCGCCGACCCTTTTGGGGATGAAAGTGATGACAACCGAATATATCTTATGTAGGTCTGCCGATTACTGTAGCAGGTCATTAAGGATATTTATCACCCCGGGCCCAATAGTACCCCAAAAGTGCTTAAATAACTCTAAAGTAAGACCGTTAGGACCCGAGGATTTGTAGTTTTTCCCCTCTTTGATGACTACATTAAAAATCTCCGTATTTGAGAAAGGATAATCAAGGCCACCTAACAAGCTGCTTTGTGAGATTAGAACTGAATCCTAATGAACTTTGAGTAGAGATTGGTTGTACAAGAGCCCATGGTCGGAGTGAAGAGAGGAGATCCAATTGATTTTTTTTCCTAATAGTGGCACATTGTTGGAAATAGCGGATGTTGTGATCCCCTTTTTTGATTCATTGTTTTTAGCCCTTTGTCTCCAGAAGACATCATCTGAGTGATAAAGTTTGTCCAACTCAGCCTTAGAAGATTTCAAGAGATCAAAATCTGACTGAGCAGTAGAACCCGAGTCAATAGTTGAACTTAAGGCCAAAATATGATCTTCTAGAGTACGACGTTTCAACTTCCAGCCTTTTCCAGCTTCTGAGCCACCAATGAAGGGCCCGATCAATTTGAACATTTGGAAGGGGTGGCCAAGGAAGGTCGGCCAAGATAATGTTGGAAAATTCTTCAAGAGAAAACCAGAAGGCTTCCATACATAATGGTCTTGGCCCTCGGCTTCGTTGGAGTTTCGAACAAAGGAAGAGAGGCGAATGATCTGATAGTCTGCGTGAACCCCCCTTGATCTTGATGTGTGGAAGCCTATTGAGAAGGGCAGAAGTGATAACAATTCTATCCATCATCCTTTTAAAAAATTACCTAGTAATGAAAAAATCTTACCGACTATATAATTAACATGGTTTAGAATAATGCACCACATAAGTAAAAAATCAATAATAATTTTTCATTGTATTCCCATTGTTTCACACATCAAACTTTCCTAAAATAATTTAAGTATGCTAAAAAAAACAAAATACAAAATTAGAAAAGTTAACAACTACTCAAAATTTCCTAAAATAATTTAAGTATGAAAAAAAAGAAAATACAAATTAATACTAGAAAAGTTAACAACTACTCAACTTTCCTAAAATAATTTAAGTATGCAAAAAAAGAAAATACAAAATTAATACTAGAAAAGTTAGCAACTACTCAAACTTTCCTAAAATAATTTAAGTATGAAAAAAAAAGAAAATAAAAAATTAAAACTAGAAAAGTTAACAACTACTCAAACTTTCCTAAAATAATTTAAGTATGAAAAAAAAAGAAAATACAAAATTAATACAAGAAAAGTTAACAACTACTCAAACTTTCCTAAAATAATTTAAGTATGCAATAAAAAGAAAATACAAAATTAATACTATAAAAGTTAGCAACTACTCAAACTTTCCTAAAATAATTTAAGTATGCAAAAAAAAAGAAAATACAAAATTAATACTAGAAAAGTTAACCACTACTTATGTGAGCCTCACTAGTCAATCTTACTATTATGTTAGGGTGGTTATAATTGAAAAACACCTGATTAGTTTTTTTTGGTGGCCTGTATGTTTCTAGGAAGAAGATGAATATAATAAAAATGAATTTTAATTTATTATTTATTTAATACATGAATTAAAAAATAATAAAATTAAAATAATATAAAATAGATATTGTCTGATGAACACTGAATTTTAAAAAAATTGTTCAATACTAACTCTCATTTATTATCCTATCATATTTTATCCAGTAAAACAAATGAACCACATATTTATACAAAGTCCAATTATTAAAATTTCAATCACGTAGACATCTAAAAATTTTGGGATAATACTAATCACTTATTTATACAAAGTCTATTTATAAAAGCATGAATATAATTTTCATAATTATTGCAATTAATATTCATGACCCAATGTTCATCATTTATAATTTGGGTAGCCAAAAGTTTTTTTTGACCACTCAATTTATCACGTATTTACTACTATGTAGCAATATTCAAAATTACCATATAACATTATATCAATCAAGTGTTCTAATGGCCGTAGGATTCCCTATGAACGAGTTGAAAAAAAAACATCAATTTAAGAACAACACAATCGAAATATTTGATTAGAAAGTTATTCCGTAGTTAAAAAGATGGTCAAATTAGGGGTGGATAGCTTACCACAATGTATTGCATTGTTGTACTTATTGTATGTTGATAATTTATTTTAATTTATATGTTAACTCATAATGACGTTAGATAGATTGTACATATAGTATTTAGTATCTCATTATAATTATTTCGCTTTAGATATTATCTTCACTTTATTATTTAAATCCTTTCAACTTTTTTGTTTGAATAGCATATATATAATTAAATAGCATACATAACATATTTTATCATATATATCTTAGCCTCAAGTCATTAACATGAGAATAAATCATGTTTTCCTCTTCATGAAATTATTTATTTTTCTTTTATTACGTTATTGTGTTTAAGATAGTTTAAGGTTTTCAATTTAAGATTTTCATTCATATGATTAAAGTATAAATTATATATCTATAAGATAGTTTTCATAATTATAATATTTTTAATTATGTTATTTGTTTATCATTAAAAATCTATGCAATTAATTAACATCTTTATATTCGCTGGTATTTGTAAAGTATTACTAGTTTTGTTTATCATATATTTTTATAGTCTTATTTTTCTTTGCCACTGTGTGTCTTACTATTTTATTTTTTTGTTTTATTTATATAAGTATGAGAACTTTGTAAAATTTTGAATCTTATATATTCTTTGTAAATTTTATTTTTAAATATTATATATTAAATTATTGAGAATCCATAATTTTCATATATGTAGATTTTTATTTTCATATCGATATTGATTCATTTTCCTAAAATATCATCATTTTATTTTTATAGATTTGTTTTAAAAATAAAATACATATATTTTATTTTTTATTATAGTTTTTATTGTTATTCCTTCAAAATTATATGTTTACATGAGAAATTTGGAGAAAGCATAAAAACTTTTGTTAAATTTGTCAAAACTATAAAATCTATAAGGTATTTGTCAAAAGTATAACTATTTTTAGTAAATCCCTAAAATGCTTGCAAAAAATATCAAATTCCTCCAAGTTCATTTTTCAATCTGGTTCAACAAAATATTTTTGGTTGAATCCCGTTCTTTATGAATACCCAACTTTTTTGGTTGAACCAAAAATCTTAGGATATTTTAGATGAAACCAATTTTTTTTTGGCTTTTTGGTTCAACCAAAATTTTTGTTGCCCCTCAAATATCAACTCGGTTTTCTAGTTAAAATAATTTTTTTTATTAATGTTTTGGGGGGACTTTTTTTTTAGTTCAACCCAAAAAATCTCTATTTATTTCCTTTAACTAAAAACCTACAAATTTTTGGGTTCAACAAAAAATAGGATCGGGTAACTTTTATAACAAATGGATTAAATAAAAAAAATGTTGAACTTGGTTGAGAAATGAACCAGGGGGTTTGAAATAATTTGATGTTTTTGGAGGTATTAGAGATTTGTGAATATTATATCCATTATTTTTTAAAATAATATTATATTTAATATATAACTGCAGACTAGATGCATTGCAGCATGGAATATGTTTCACGATTTTTTCGCCGGCGCCTAATCATAGAGTAAATTTCACATATGGTCCCTGAACTTGTCATCTTTTAACTATTATATCGTTCATCTTTATTTTATAAATCAAAATTTCCTTAAACTTTATAAAATATATCTGATAAGTCCTTCCACCCAGTTTCTGGTAAGTAACTGATGACTTGGCACCAAGTGGACAATTACTCAGCATATATATACACTACTAGAAACTTCGTCTTCAGCAACGGCTATCAGCGACGGCCGCTCAAGCCGTTGCTATTTGCAACGGCATTCTTACGGCCGCTCGAGCCGTTGCAGATATCTGTATCTGCAACGGCGTACTAACGGAAAACCGAGACGTTGCTGATTATTTTAATTATCAGCAACGGCGTTCGGACGGAAAGGCGAGCCGTTGCTGATTTTTTTAATATTCAGCAACGGCTTGCTAACGGATAAGTGAGCCGTTGCTGATAATAACTTAGCAGCAACGGCGTTCTAACGGGCGAGTGAGCCGTTGCTGATAAGTTTATATAGGGCACGCTCTCGCGCCCGACTCTTCTTCCTCCCGCTGCTCGCTGCTGCCGCCGCCGCTCCTGCCGACGCCACTCGCCGCCGCTGCCGCTGCTGCCGACGACGCCGACCGCTGCTGCCGACTTGTTCAGGTAAGTCTCTTCCCTGCTGCCGTCTCTTCCCTGCGGCCGGCGGAAATCACCCGACCGAAACCCTATTTCTAGGGTTTCGGCCGGCGGCGGTCGGCCGATGGCCGCCGCCGGACCTTTTGCAGTGGCCGAACAGTGTGTCCGGCCACTGTACGCCGGCGCCGGAGGGTGGACTCCGGCGCCGGAATTTATAATATATATATATAGTTTATATTATTTTATAATTGTTAATTAATTATTTAATAATTGTTAATTAATTGTTTAGATTAATTGTTTAATTTGTTAGATTAATTATTAGGGTTTAGATTAATTTCGGACGCGCGCCGGAATCGTCCACTTCGGACGCGCGCCGGAATCGTCCACTTCGGACGCGCGCCGGAATCGTCCACTTCGGACGCGCGCCGGTATCGTCCAATTCGGACTCGCGCCGGAATCGTCCACTTCGGACGCGCGCCGGAATCGTCCAATTCGGACGCGCGCCGGAATCGTCCACTTCGGACGCGCGCCGAAATCGTCCAATATGGACTCGAACTGTCTCGAAACATTTAGAAAATAATCATCCTCCGACGAGTTGATATGTTTCACGTACGCATCGACGATCGGATATGATTTAGCAAAACCTTAGATCCGTTCGGGAATTATATGTTCGTGTAAAAGAAGTAGATGATCTTTTATATGACGTACAATTCTTGAATTGTCCCTGATTGGACAATTTGGGAATATAGTTATTTGTACTGCACTTACGTTTTTATTTTAACTGTTAACTAATTATTCTAAATTTCGGCAACATCTCTCTTGTTCTCCGATACGCGCCCAGATGATATGCGTATTCGGAGAACTGTAGGGAGATGCTGTCGAAATTTAGAATAATTAGTTAACAGTTAAAATAAAAACGTAAGTGCTGTACGAATAACATAAATCCCGAATGGAATAGGACAATCTCACCTAAAGACATTAACCAAAGAAATTGTCATTGATTGACAGAATCATGTCGGCTGATCGAAGTTGGATGTACCGACGTCTTGATCGTGGAGCTTTAACGAATGAGTTTCGATTAGGCGTAACGTACTTCCTAAATTTCGCCTATTCGAATCGGAATTTCGTTAGCATGGGTGATCAAATCCGATGTCCGTGCCGCATTTGTTCAAATGGACGATTTTTGGATCGGGAGACTGTCACTCTGCATCTATATACCAAAGAATTTGCACCGAGATATTTTCTATGGACTTGTCACGGGGAGTCACGCGAAGTCGAGACGTCGAGCAATCCTGTCGTTCAGACATATGGTGAATCTTCCTCTGCTGGTGCTTCTTCATCCGGTCAATGTAATCCCTATAGAACTATGATACTTGATAGTCTTGGGGGTCAATTCCGCCTGAATGATAATGTTGATCGGCCAGTTCTTCAGACATCAGTCCCACCAGATACTACAGCGGTTGATATCACAGAAGTAGGGGCTGCGGTGGAGATTGAATTACCGAATAAAGAAGCTGCAGAATTTTACGAGATGTTGAAAGCTGCCATCGCGGAGACTCGGGGATACGGCCCCGGTTGGATTACTCCGGATATATGGGACCAGCTCGTGGGGATATGGTCGACGGATCGATGGCAGGAGGTTTCCCGGAATGCGGCTAGAAATCGCATGTCGGGGGGAGCAACGCGTCACACCGGCGGCTCTGTTGCATTTGCAGTGCACGCAAACCGTATGGTAAGTATATCTTTTAATTATATATTTTATTTGTTATTATGTGTACTAATTAATGTATTTGTTTTGTAAATGTAGACGACGGTGTCGGATGACGGGAGTGTCCAACGACCCTCCCCGATGGCGGTGTTTGAGCGGACTCACCGTCGAGCACATGGGACTGGGGAGTACATCCACAACCGCGCTGCATACATTATGGTAATTATATATTTGTTTAAATTATTCATTATATATTTATAATTTAAGTTTTATGATAAATATTAAACAAAAAATCAAACTCGAGTAGGAGACCTACAGCCAGACGGTGGTGCAGCGTGGGGGTACCCGCGAGGACTTTGACGCAGCATCGTGGGTCGAGGCCGCAGGTGGCTGGGACCATGGCCACGTATATGGCTTCGCAGATAGTGGTCATGCGCGAGCCGTACTAGGGCCACTTGGGGCACCGACCCCTCCGGTCGCTGGTGAGCGGCCGTCCACCTCCAGATCCAGTTATGATCATAGTAATAGGATAAGGACACTAGAGGAGACAGTCGCGCGTCAGACTGAGTTGATGGAGCGCCAGAGTCAGACGATGGCGAATATAGAAGCTATGCTACGCAACTTGTCGGGTCATCCCGAAGCAGGCATCTCTTCGGCATCATCTAATCCATCATCCTCGAGTCAGTCCACGCCGGTGTACACTCAAGCACTCCAGACCCCGCCATATGATCCAGGCCATCCTCCATCGTCATCGTGAGATTTTGTTTATATTGACTTTGTTACTGAGATATTGAACTTGTTTAATTTATATTGACTATGTTACTGAGATGTTGTTACTTCAATTTTGCATTTGAATTGTGTTTATACTATCGTGGATAATTATGAATATAAATATAATTGTTTTGATGTATATCTTGGTGTGTTTGTGATGTGTGAATGAATGTGTATGAGATGTTTGTGATGTGTGAATGAATGTGTGTATGAGGGTAAGGGTGTGTGAGTTATGTATCAGATAAATGTATCAATGTATCAATGGAAATTTGAAATTTTCAAATTTTCTGGTTGCAGGTATATGTCATCAGCAACGGCTTTCCCACGGGCGTCCGTGGGAAAGCCGTTGCTAAAAGTGTATCGAAAGCCGTTGCTGATGACCTACAACAACGGCTTAGCGACGGAGTTTTACTAACGGTCTTGCTACGGACTCAGCGGTCGTTGCTATTAATGTTATCAGCAACGGCTCCGGGTCTGTGGCAAAACCGTTGCTGATAATATTTTTAGCGACGGCCCGAGCGGCCGTTGCTGAGCCGTTGCTAAGTCATCAGCAACGCGACTTTCTGTCACGGCGCTATTGCAACGGCTCAGCCGTTGCTGATTCTCTTCAGCAACGGCGCAGCAACGGCATTAGCCGTTGCTGATGACCATTTTTCTAGTAGTGGTAATTCTCAATATGATGTGGCAAGTCAGACATAATATGTGGAGACAAATAATTATCTTAGGTGTTTTCTTCTTCTAAAAAATAATATTTATGAGAGATGTACAAGTATATCAAAGGTTATAATACTCGCTCGTGTCTGCTTCAATTTTCTTCCACAGCTGGCGACACTTTCTTCTTCTCATTAGTTTTTTTTTTTCTGTCGTATCTTCTTCTTCGTACGAATCACTCCCGACATATCTGTCTCTATCGTCGTCTCTGTGCGAGAGGAGAGCAGCACCTCTCGCGCAGAGATGTCGCCTCTCTCACAGAGACGTCGCCTCTCGTATAGAGACGAGAGAGATGTCTCTGTGCGAGAGGAGAGCAGCAACAACACGGTGATTTGGTAAATGTCTTTGTGCCAAATTTTCTAATTCATATTTTTCTTCCTCGTGATTTCAGCTTGGTAAAATAGACTTCACAGTTAGGCATGCACACCTCTCTTCATCTCCTACAACTTTTCCTAACTCTTGGTCAAATTCTCAAGTTCATAACCTTGCTTAGGCTCAACAAATCATCTGGTAACATTCTCAAGTCAACATTCTCTTCATTTTGAAGTGTTTTGATTGTCTAATAGGTTTTTTTTATAAAATGATTGTCTAATGGGTTGAGAAGATTAAACTTAAAAATGATCTACTACAATTCTTAAGTAATTAGGCTGACATTACATACTTCTTGATTTCTACAAGCTAGCATGGCGAGAAAAATCAGTATTGGTCTCATGCACCATGCATGATGCTTGCTCTGGTTGAGGTTTAATTTATACAATATCAACTTCATTCCAGTAAAAAGAAACCCAAGCATTGTGACTGTGGGTTTTCTCCTAGCATTTAGCAACCTAGAATAATAAGTAATATCAATGCATCTTATCTTATTTAATTTATACACTTCATTATTGTTTTTTTTGGAATATCATGCTATGAATTCTTTCTCCAGTGTGATGCATATGGAGCATTTTTATAAACGTGAAAATCTTTCCTTTGCAGTTCAAATAGTGAGACTTAAGTTAATATGGAGTATTTTTCATTAGATTTTTATAAAGAGATTCTCACATCGAAAGAGAGCTATGTTGCTGAGGTTGATCCCAATTTATTGTTGATTTGAATGATAGGACATGCACTTGTAGGGCGTGTCAGCTTAGTGGATTACTTTGTGTTCATGTTATAGTTGCCATATATCAAAACAATGAAGAGCATGAGAGTTATGTGGATGAGTGTTACCATGAGTTAATATACCTGAGGGTGTATGACAGTATCATCCAACCAACTGATGCTATGAAGAGATGGTCAGAAGCTGAAGAACCAGATCCAATAGATCCTCCACAAGAGAAGACAAAGAAAAGAGGGAGAAAACAAAAAGCAAGGAGAAAAAGTCAAGAAAAGATCGCCATTGTTGTTGCTATTGTTGCTAAAGGAAAGCTTTCATAGCATGGAAGAGTTAAAATGACATATAGTTTATGCAAGCGAATTTGGCACAACAAGAGAAAATGCAGGGATAACTGACCCATCAATTTCATAGGCCAACCTATTGGCCTAATTAAAATGCTTAAGCTGAAGTTGATGATAACACACTCATCAAACCTTATAAGCCAACACCACATCCAATATACTCCCAATGTGGGACTAAATTGGGATATTACAATCTCCCATACTTATGTCTTAACGTCCTCGTCAAGACTCAACTCGAGTCTGACACATAGCCCAAAATCACATCCAAGTCGGCGACATGTGAGGCCTAGCCTAGTAGCAGCTCCACCCCATCACTTGGGCAGCCCTTTCTCACATAGGCTATCTCACCATGCCTAGGACTAGGTCCTGCTCTGATATCATTTGTTACGACCTGCTTGATAGGATAACTGACTCATCAACTTCATAGACCAACCTATTGACTTAATTAAAATACTTAAATTAAAGTTAATCGTCCACTTGAGTCTTGATCTGGCTATCAAGACCCAAGTTGAACTAACACATAACACCAAACCATACACACATAGCACTAATTATCATCTATCAACTTCATAGGACTTAATCACTCGCCTAATGCTTAACCTGGAGTTGATGGTAGCAGACCCATTAAGTCTTATAAACCAACACTACATCCAATATACTCCATATGTAGGACTAAATTGAGGTATTATAATCTCCCCCACTTATGCCTTGACGTCCTCGTCTAGACCCAACTCGAGTCTAACACATAGCCCAGAACCACACTCAAGTCAGCGGCATATGAGACATAGCCTAGTAGCGACTCCACCCCATCACTTGGGCAGCCCTTTCTCACATTGGCTCCTTCACCATGCCTAGGACTAGGGCATGCTTTGATACCATTTGTTACGATCGACTTGATAGGATAACTGATTCATCAACTTCATAGGCCAACCTATTGGCCTAATTAAAATACTCAAGCTGAAATTGATGATAGCACACTCATCAAGTCTTATACGCCAACATCACATCCAATATACTCATAATATGATACTAAATTAAAGTATTAAACTTGGCTATGATACCAAACGCCCCTCCTAGGGTCTCATTTAGGAAGCAGACACTGCCCAAGAGGATAACGTAACCAAGGATTAGGATGACATAATAGGACCAAAAATAATCCATAATTATGTAAATCAAAATGTAGCGAAAATCTAAAGTTCAACTATGAAGATCAACTACAATTAAAACACTCTAAATGAAAGGTACATAGTAGTAAAAGATTTCTTCTAAATAAAAATAAGCTTCAAAAGTGGGTCCCAAGATTCAAATATGAGATCCGTACCAGAGCACTCTACTAACTCTAACTCTAAAACAGCTAACTTCGTACGTGTCACACCTATGGATCTGAGGCAAAAAAAAACAAGAAAAACGTCAACGGAAGGCTGAGTAGGATTCAACATCAATATGACAAGCCCCAAGATAATAACTCAAAATATCGTGAACTATAATATATACAAGTATAACTCTAAAATTAACTCTATTAACTCTACATGTATCAATGCCACATGTATGCATTTTTAATAGTGAATCAAGAGCGGTATGGACAAGAGCTCCATGGGTTTCCCCCTGCACTCTTGCACGTGAGAGTGGTTCTCCCCGTCCGCTCGTACATGGAGAACGACTATCCAAGGATAGCCCGTGGGCACTGTGCAATGCCCCCACGCCGCAGCGCATCTATTAAATACTGGTATTTCTTGGCTGTAGACTCTCTTAGGTCCATTGGGCCGTAAAAGTGTCCCCGCCCGAAGCACGAGGCTAATAGGCCGCAAATAGATCATCATAATGATTAGAGCACTAATGAATATAACAATATGTCAACGTAATGAACACTTCTATAACACTTGTACCTAATGCGTAAGGTAAATAACACATATGATAATAACCCTATGAGCATATTTCTAGCACATGACATGTCCATTATAATCAACAAAATAATACTAATGTTATCATTGCTGTATCATCTAAATGAGCACTATATGTCATGGTTCTAAAAATTATGCAAGGAATTCCAAACGATAATACTGAATCAAGCATCAATAAATAATAACACAATAAAAAAATGTCACATATTATAGGGTCCATAGGAGTCTATGAGAGGATCTACCGACAATTAACAACTTTAAGTTTTAATCTCAAAATACTAATAAAATATACTTAGCACGAAAAACGAAGCACTAAAACCCATACTATTCGCATGATACAGATCTCATTTAGAAAATCTGACTTCACCGATGAATCTAGAACATAGATTACATAAAAATTCCTATATAATATGACAAAAATCCGACTTAGGGAAGCCCCCGAAAATAATTTCCGAAAAACTCCTAAATCTCATATTACAAGAAACTCATTGTAACACTGTTATTCTATTCATAATAATTTATAACACTGTTATAAACATGTAACACCAATACTTAATATCAGAAATACTGTTATAATAAATATAATACATAATCCTTAAAACATTGATATAAATATCAGATAACATTGTTACAATAGAATATCACTGTAACAAATATTAAATAAATGTTACAATCAAAATACCACTATTACAATCTAAAGGTATGGAAAAGTTAGGGTTCCCCATCTTCATGCTTGAGCCGGTGGCGGCGGCGCCACCCTCTCCCGCTTCCTTAGATCGTCGCCCGAAGGGTAGGCGGCCAACACCGCGCCTGCCCCAGGCGGTGCTATGTCGCCTCAAGGTCGGGCTACAACCGCTCCGCCCCGACGAGGCTGCTGCAGCCCTGATCAGGGCGCTGCCCGCCTCAACAGGGCGGGCGGCAGCCCAAATCTGGTGCCGCGTCTCGACGACCCTCAAAGGCATCGCCTGCCTTGTTCCTGCCCCGATCTGGGGGCGGTCCAGCGGCACAGTGACTGCTGCTAGATTTGGGGTACTAGCTGATCCAAAACATCTCGTTGGTCACTATTTTCCAAAAATAGATATGTTTGTCGGAAAAACACAAATCGTCCATTTTTTTAAACCATAAATAGTAAAATCCGAAAACAAAAATTACATAACACAAAGATTCTCTTAACCATCCTATTTACCCTACAATAAGGACCAACAAGACAGGAAAGAATCCTACATCGAAAAGCAAATTCCCCGAATTTCGCACGCTCCGCCTCCACTCGTCACGCAATGGCTTGAATTAAAAACACTGTTTCCAAAGACGTCCAACCTAGGGTTGAGCGAAGGGGTTTTATTTATAGCGAGCGAGACACGACCATTTTACAAAAAAGCCCCTCAACACTTAAAAATCCAAAATAACCCACATATATATATATATATATATATATATATATATATATATATATATATATATATATATATATATATATATTAAAATTCAGAATTAAATAAATAAACAAAAGAATTATGGATATAACATTCTCTCCCTCTAAAGAAATTTGGTCCCTAAATTCATGCACGAGAGGTCTTGAAAGGCTGGGGATAACCCTCAAGCTCCCGTGCGGCTTCCTGATCTCGAACTACTAATCCTGAAGCATCTTGAGCCTACTATTGATTAACTGCAAACACTCTAGGGGTATGCGGCTATGCTACAATCAGCTGGGCACCTATTGAATTATTCTGCATCTGCTGCTGACCCTGCCTCCTTACAACTATAGCAGACATTCTGTCTCTAAGGGAAGTTATTAACCCCATGATTCAGATCTCCACACCAGAAGCAATGTGGCATGTTTCCCTGTGACCTAACCATGGAACTTTGATCCATCAGGGGAAGTGGAGGATGCGAGGAACCCTGGGACTGAGAAGGAGCTGGTCTGGCCCTCTTCCAAGCTGGCTGAGATACATATGTAGCACTATCATCTCTAAGTCCGCTAGACTGAGCTATTTGTGCTCCTTGAATGTCACTCGGTCCTCTAGTCTTTTTGTGTCTGTGACCGCTTTGGTCGGTTCCCCTTATCTTTTTGCTTGTCATAAAAAATGTCGTCATTAACCACCTCAACTCTTAGCGCCATAGCCGACAAACGGGGATAAGAATTCAATGTCTCGTGAGCCAATCTCCCTCTTATCCTGGGATGTAGTCCTCTAAAGAACCGTTTACTCTTTTGCTCCTCATTCACAACCATGTCATCAGCGAACCGAAGGAGTCAATTAAACACGGCGGCGTACTCAGCAACTCTCATAGATCCCTGTTGCAAATTCTTAAACTCCTATTGTTTCTTCCATCGGTAAGCGTCAGGAAAGTAGTTATCATTAAAAGCATTCTTGAACGCTTCCCAAGTAATGGTACCATCGCCGAGTGTCGCGTGTGTGGCCCTCCACCAGAAATGAGCATTATTAATGAACTCGAAGGTCACAAAAATAACCTTCTCATCCTCAGAAGGACGAGCAATCTCAAAAGCACTCTCTACTGTAGCTAACCACTCCTGTGCCGCCTCAGGGTCGGGTTTCCTTGGAAACACCAACTTGGTCGGGCTCAAGTCTTGAATTTGTCTGAGCCTCACTGTAGATGGCAACTGTTTTGTCTGCTGTGATGGTTGTGGTGGCTGTTGGGGCTGCGGTGGCTGCGGTCCACCAACCCGCTCAGGCACCAACATCATGTATCGCACCCTAGTATGCTCTTGAACTCTAACAGTGGTTTCCTCAGCATAAGCATGGATATCATCCTCGACCTCTACCTCAACGAACTCTTCTGGAATAGGCTCAGTAGGTGCAGTCTGTCCCGCTCTCCCTCTACCACGGGTCCCACCAGCAGCTCGCCCTCGCCGAGTGGTCCCACAAATAGCCAGTCCGATGTGTCAGCGACCACTAGTCACTAGGACATTCTGCTCCTGCCCAGCACCTCTATCGGCACTAAGTCGCGGGCTAGACCGAGTACGACCCGTCGACCTAGCTCGACTAGCTCCACGACCCACAGAATCGAAACTTGCGATAAACTCCATAACTCTCTAAGGGAATAAATGAAGATAGTCACATAGCACAAGACGACAACAATATAATATAATTACAACACACTATAATACAAATAGCTCTTAATTAAAATTTATTTAATACTTAAAATTCTTAATCATATCAGTCCTTAACACATCCTAGCCCATATTACCTTAAGGATCTTATGCTTTGATACCAAATTTGTTACGACCCGCTTGATAAGATAATTGACTCATCAACTTCATAGACCAACCTATTGACCTAATTAAAATGCTTAAGCTGAAGTTACTCGTCCACTTGAGTCTTGATCTCACTATCAAGACCCAAGTTGAACTAACACATAACATCAAATCTTACACACATAACACTAATTATCACCTATCAACTTTATAGGCCTTAATCACTCGCCTAATGCTTAAGCTGGAGTTGATGGTAGCACACCCATTAAGTCTTATAAGCCAACACTATATCCAACATACTCCATATGTAGGACTAAATTGGGGTATTACAAGTCAAATGTGAGTTATTTAAGTAATTGCAAGTTCCATTGTTTTCTTTTAATTTCATTTGTGACAATTTGAATAATTGCAAGTTCCTGAATAATTGCAGTAGCTGATGTGTATTTTACTATTTTTGTTCTGAAGGATGACTTGGATTTTTGAAGAATTCAATTGGTTTATGATTTTTATATATAGACAATTACTTTGCAAATAGATGGTGAATTTTTGATGTAATTATTTTGTTGGTTATGGTTGGATGTACTACCAAATTGATGTGGATCTAATCTATATGGTCTTTTGGTTAAAGATGGACCGTTCATGAATATTGCCAATATGATTATGTAATTATAGGAAAAAATTTATTGATATATATGATATTTTGTGGTTCAATTAAATATTGGTCCAGATGTATAGATATTGTGATATTTTTATTTATATATGTGGTGTATATTTTATGAAATACAAGTGAAAATGTCTATATAATGTGCTATTTTAATTTATTAATTAGACCCTATTGAATAGACGAATCAAAATCATAACTTAAAAAAGTTTGAACATATGGAAAAATTATTAAAATTAAAATAAACTATTGCAATCAAATTAATTTTTTTAGGCCGATAAGTATGAAAAAAAATTAAAAATCTGTGTTGGTCAAACATACTACTTATCACTTATGCTTTATAAGATTTAAGAGATTTTGGCTTACAAAATGAAGATGTAGAATATAATAATTAAGAAGTGTCAAATTCAAGGATCATCTATGAAATTCATCATATTTAGCTACCATGTCATGAACTACCGGAAAAAACTTGCATTAGCAAGTCATAAAGATTTATTAGATATTTTTATAAAATTTAAGAAATTTTTATTTATAAAATGAAGATGAAGATACAATAGTTAAGAGCTGCGCCACATTAGAAATTCCCCCTAATCATATGCTTGCTTGACCTAGAAGTTTCCAAGCTGTGCAACCAATGCCGTCATAATAAAACTTGTACACCATGCGATGCACGTGTCTGCTTGCAGGGAAAACACCAAGCCCAGCCCATTGGATGTGTGCTTAGAAATCAGAACAGCCTTTCTTCAATTCAACAATCTCACTGCCCAAGCTTAATTAAGTCAGACTTGTAGCCTTCTCCGAGTCCCGGCAACCAGGAAAAGAGATCAGGATGAGCTACCACCATGTTCCTCCTCAGGATGCCTACCCTCCACCAGGTCAATTTCATGTTACTCTTCTTCTTTTCCGATCTTATTCTAAGATGCAAATACAAACATGTTAATGGCTAATATTTTTGGTTGATTTGTTGTTGTTGTTGTTGTTGTTGTTGTTGTGTAGGGTATTCACATCCTTACCCTCCCCCATCTGCACCTCCCATCGGAGGATATCCTCCGCCGCCTCCGCCGCCTGGAGCCTACCCTCCACCCGGCCCTCCTGGATATCAGGGATACTTCTATCCTCCTCCTCCACCACCACCACCGCCATGCGATCCGTACTACCACCACCATCACCACCACCATGATGATGGCGGCTCCTCTTTCTTACAAGGATGGTAAGCATCTCTTTCACATCATTTTCCCATGAAATGTTAGTGGCTCTTGACTTTGGCAATCTGCTTTCCATTTATTTCGTTTTTGACTCGGCTTGATTGATAACTTCTGGGAAGTAGTTATCTGCTTAAATTAAAGATTTGTAATTTTAGGATCTATTCTTTGAGTAAACGTCTGTTCATTTACCTGTTCTTTTACTCTCTGATTGATGGAAGCATCGGAGTTATCAAGCTAGTTTTTGCATATCTAGTACTATGCTGCATAAAAGCTATGTTGTTTGTATATTCATCATGAGATTGATGTTCATTAACTAGTTGAAGTTCAATCACACACATCTCATAACGCGTAATTTTCCCTGTCCTTGGTGAAATTGGTGAACTTCTGTTTGTAAAAATCTTTCTTTGTAATTGCCCCTTCATCACTTACATGGTTGAGAAATACACTTATAGCAGTGGTTAAACTCTCAGTGAAAAACACATACATAGTTGTTCGACAAATTAGATGGTCAAGGAACATATCCACTACTTGTACCATCGGTGCATCATAAATATAGATAATCTGTTAGTGGAAAACATAACATACATAGTTGTTAAAAAATTAAGCAACATAATCCAAGAGGAAAAAAAATTACAGTAGTAGGAAAGACATTGAAAACCAAGATCAATAAGTTGTCGAACAAACAAAAAATTGTAGTTTTAGATGGGCATGCAATATACAACAGAATATCAGATAACAACATATCTGTAAGTCTAAATTACCAATCCGAGTTACATGCAAAGGTTTTCTAGAACAAGTCATACTAGGTGGTGGCCTAGAATTAGGAATTTTTATCAGAAAAGAAAAATATTTCAGTTGGATGCTCTTGAGTCTAGAATCTGAGAGGAGTTACTACCTTTATTTGTGAATAGGAAGACAAGGTTGTGGTAGAGACTAAAGAGAAGCTATCTCTAGTTGTGAACTAGTGGCAAGAACTTGATTATTCTCAAGAATCAGCGGACATGTCCTGAAATAATGGTTGCATTGCAACAGATGTGGAGGAAGTGCCACGAGTGTCCTTACTTTCTGATTTCTTGTTAGGGCATCGTCTCATTGTATGTTGAAGATCATGACAGCGTTGCGTTACGCCAACAACACTACCACATCACCACTCGCCCCCACATCATCAAGCCGCATTCACATCACCAACTAATCAAAAAGAAACATCAAATGCAAGATGGAAAAATACATATCAACGCGGCACCAAGAAGTAGAAAACTCTAATTATAGAACAACTATATTTTTTTAAGCAAAGTTAAATCTATTCAATGAAGAGATACAATTATTCACTGAAGAGATACAATTGTTTTGGTCACATCTCTTCATAGGGGTCTCACAACTCTTCCAAAAGATCACATTCTTTCTAAAAGGGTGCCATTCACACCTGCTGTAATCTATAAATATGTAATAGATTTACAAAGACAGTAGCCTTTGGACTCCAAATTACATTCTCTATCTCTTCCCTTCTTCCGTATCTCTCTATCTCTCTCTATATACCTCTGTTTCCACTTCTACAACTCCAGCCGAACAACCTGCCAACTCCATCTTCCCATGCGCGTCACCCGCAAAACATCAACATTGCTGAGGAGGTTAATCTTCATCGCCCTCGAACGAGAGCCTTCGTTAAGGCTCATATCATGTTGAGTTGTTGACATTGAACTTTTACTCATTCTAGTCTTTGTTTATTAAAGCAAGATATCGGGAAAGACTAAACACAACAAACATTTTCTGTATGGCATTTGCATGAGTCATTAGGAGATTCTTTTGTGTTTGATTGATCACATGGTAATTTCATAAAGTGAAGAAGATAAACAGATTAGGGAATCTCTATGTATGCTTTCAGCGAACTAGCGAAGTGGAGTTGAATGAGTATCCATTTCTTGATATTTATCAAACTTGATGTTGTCTTCAGCTCAGGTCTTCACAGGCTTCATTGATCATTTTGTTGCCCGATAGCATATATTTGACAGTAAAATTTCTCAATAGACATAGTTCTTTGCATAAGACATGTAGTTCTTGATTTAGTTTGTATTTTTTTGCTGGATCAGGACCTACATATCTTCTAAACAAGGTGATCCTATACTTCCTTAGCAATATGAAATTGGCATAACTCTATGCCAAATGTTGTTGTCTCTTTCATAGTTAAGAAAATTAGTCAATTTTGATCCAAATTGGCTAAGGCTGATGCAACTTTGTATGAGAAATTGGACATTTGTTACTGATCAGTAGAGACAAGTCTTGACAAGCTGGAAATTAATTGTGTTTTCCAGGAAACCCGGCCATTTCAATTGGTTTCCTATAGGTCACAGTCAATTTATTTAGTAACTTTTTTTTTTGCTGAAAGCCCTTGAATTGAAGAAAAATGTTGCTAAACTATATTAGAATGAAATCTTAGTAAACCTATAAGAAGAGGACAGATGGAGGATGAGAGGAGTATCAATTTGTTGCAAGCATAGGTTTTTGCATTCTCTTTTTGGCCATTTTTGTGTGAAATTGTTTCTGCTGTATGAGGGGAAGAACTTGAACAAGTGTCCAACTGACCAAGTGGAGTGAGAGAGAGAAGGTGCCATGAGGAGAGAAAAATGTAAATGGAAAAGAGGAAATGAATCATTGCATGTGCGGGGCTACTTGAGGAGAAAATGGAAAAGAGAGATAAGTTGTAGTGCCAAGAGAAAGAGGCTACTTGCAGAGATGAACTATTGCATGTACGGGGAGGAATAAAGCAAAGGGACTGTCATGCTGCAAGAGTGCAAGTTCAGAAAAAGTGGAAAGTTAATGCTTATGGTAAGCCCATTCAATAATGGCATTTAATCTGTAACATAGAGTATAAAATATATGGCGTTTCTGAATCTGAATTTTTCAGACAATAAGCAACAAAATTAAAATAATATTAAAATCATTATGAGCTTTATTTTGATGATGGAATCTCTTAAACAAATCTTAAAGTGGATGGATGGCTTAAAAAGAGGACAATACTTAAGTGGTTAAGTGGATGAGGACCCTACTCTTTGTATATATAAATTATTCTATAAATATATTAATACATATCAGCTAATGTGAATATAATTGTCAAATTTAAATATTTAATAACTTATATAAGCTATATAAAAAATTATTGGAAGCATAATTAAATAAAATTATTAGGAATATTATTTAAATCAAAACATACATTTCTTAGGAAAATAAGTAACAAGTAAATTGTACAAACACCCCTTGTGCTTTACCTTGATTCATGGAACACCCTTCCAAGTTTTAAAATTGGTTTACTTCCATGTAGCTCCACTTAATGCACATCTAGCATGCAGATCAAATAAAACTTTTTGAAGTATTATGTCAAAGCCACATGACTCACAACACTCATGATTCACCATTTGTATTAGTCTAATGACCTAATAATTCATGAATCCAAGTAAGTATTACTAGAAGTGCGTCGACAATTATATTGGATACTCAAATATTAATTATGACTATTTAGATAAATAAAATAAATAGGTGATGTTTCATATAAAGCTTGCTCATACTTTGTGATAAATAAATTGATATGAATTAAATTAAATATCTACAAATTTCTAAATAAAGTTAGTTTTTGCAACATTAACATGCAAAAGTGGATTTAGTACTTCATATTGTATAAAGTCAATGATATTCATTATGGACAAAGAAAAATCTAATGAAAATTATCATTCTAATACAGAATATATATAATAAAAGAAAATTTATATGATTATTCTTGATTTTATGTATAATTTTTTTCTAGTAATTTTCTCATTTTCTTTTAAAATTTCTCTCCTCTCAAATTTAAACTATTATATGCATGGTGATTTGACAATCTAATTTGGCTGATCTTGTCTTTACCATAGGTCAATACTGATTTGGATACCAATTTGGTGACATTTGGTTATTGTAGTATAAATCCACATGATAATCAATTAATAGTGTGCCCCATATTAGACTCAATGGAGTCGGAGCTACCATCGGACTCAACTTCTTGAAGGCTATTCACCATGATGGTAGTCGTGTAACACCATTGCTGTCATGCAGGGTTTTGTTGGCTCTTTGGCGGCATTTTGATAGAATCTAAGGACGTAAATGAGAGATTGAGAGAGTTTGAGAGGTTTGGAAGTGTGAATGAATGAAGATGAAGTTATAAGGGCCTTGAGGTGTTTATACATGTGTCCAAAGAAATTCCCAACAGTTGAAAAATTAGCTGTTTGGTTCGTATTGCCCGGTACCAGGCTTGTATTGAACTTTACTAGTCCGGTATGATCGATACATAGGCTGTACGGAGCGGTACAATTTGTAGGGCTGGTATTTTACATAACCATCCAATACAGATATCTGTTAAAGTTCCACATTGCTTGAGGTTGTGGTCTAGATGACCTTTAAATAGATTGGGCAATCCTCCCCCTCTGAGCTAGCTTTTGGGGTGGAGTTAGGTCCAAGTCTGATTTTCTAACATGGTATCAGAGCCAAACCAATTGTTGATTGTGGGCCACCTGCAGAACTTCACGCTCCAGATGTGGATTCTGGGCGTGAGGGGGGTGTGTTAAAGTTCTTTTATGTGTGATACCAAATTTTGTTGGGCTCACGACATATGGAGCTACCATTGATCTTGAAGGTATGTGTGAATTCAAATTAATATGATGCTAACGTTGGCATATTTGAATCACAAAAGAGCTGCTGTGGTGACTCTAGAGGTGAAGTTCTTGATCAGATCTTGGTCAGAACCCTAAGTGGAGCTGTGGGCAGAAACCTAGGATCTCCCTCTTGGCCATCGTGGGATGTTGAGCAAGAGGTGGCTGTTTGGGTATTTGGCGAATAGATCGGCTGGTTGGGGTGCATAGCAATTGGGTACACAGGGGAGTAAAAAGGAAATTAGGAGGAAGAAATAGAAAAGAAATTAGGGTTGCTCAACATATATTCTTATTCTTATGAAAAACATAAGTAACCAATAATGAACAAAATGTGATATGTTTTTCATATGAAGGTCATTAAATCTAGTACCTTATCATTTTTGAATTATTAATAATGGGCCTCTTGATATCACTATTATCTACTTGAGGTTGGATCTCTTCATTTTTTTTTCTCATGAAGATGATGCTAGGAACTGAAAAATGTGCTGAAGTCTTAGCTAGTCTATTAATCAAGATATCTTTTCTTGTATCTGAAATGCCGTTGTCAGTTGAAGCACAATACTGGATTTTAAACTTCATATTTCCTGCTTCCGTACCATTTTTTATTTCGTTATGGGTTTCTTGTTAGCCTCCTCTTGTATTTCTTGTACCTTTATCTACCAAACAGTTGACATTCACCATTGCTAATATTGCTTGTAAGACCTCCAAATGCTTTTGGTCAAAATGGAGTTGGTAAATAGCTTATGATCTATCAATTGTGCGGAAGCTAACATATTCGTAGGATTAACTTCTAAGCCAAATTTTCTATGCAAATGTCTAATGCATGATGCTATTCTTCCAAAATCTATGTTTCTCATGGTGCTCTCACAGTTCTTGTAGGGATAGATCGACAAATAAAACTACGAAGAACAAAAAAAACAAAAAATATAGCACACAAGATTTACATGGTTTGGGACAGCAACCTGCCGTCCGTACATCCACGGGCAAAGGAGGAGGAGATCTTCACTATTCACCAAGAACACAAGTACATAGAGAAGAAAAAAACCTTAGCCCCCAAAATACAAAATATCTCACAACTCTACAACCACGAACTACCCTCCAAACCTATAAATACATAATAATAACCCTATCGGCCCTCCGCTCTGGCCCAATATTCCAAATTCAAGACACATCTAAATATCTAATAAATCTCCACCTTGGCTTGAATTTCCTATAATTCCTCATGTCCTCCTTTGCCGAATAGCCCTCGTGGGCCTAGCTCATTCTTTGTAGAATACCAACCAGGCCCAAGCAATGCTCGAACTTGGCTATAGGTAGGCTCTTCGTCATCATATTTGTTGGATTCTCATGAGTACTGATCTTCTGAACTTGAATACCCCTTCCCCCTGAGCTATAACATCACGAACAAAGTGATACTTCACATCAATATGCTTCGTCCTGTCACGATGCATCTGATCCTTAGGTGGCGTTTGATGCATTACTTTTCAGATTACCAAGCAATCTAGATTACCTTTCAGATAGATTGCCACTAAAAAGATTGTCGGTAATGTAGAATATAGTGTTTGGTATGCACAAGTAATATTATGATAAGATTGCTAGAATTCACATAGATATGTTTGATATAACAAATACATTACCAAGTAATAAGATATACTTTCCGAAAATACCCTTTTCACAAATATATTATAATTAATCATATTATATAATATAATATTATATATTATATTATATTATATTATATAACATAATAAAATATATAATATAATATAATATATATAATATAATATAATATTATTATATTATAATAATAATATAACATTATATTATTATATTATATAATATTATATAATATTAAAATAATGTAATATAATATAAAAAAATATATAATATAATACAATATATATAATATAATATTGTAATATTATATTATAATATTATTATAATATTATGTCATGGGAGAAGTCGTGGGAGAAGCAAAGAACTTGTTAATATAATATAATATAAAAAACATATATAATATAATATAATATAATATATATAATATAATATTATAGTATAATATTATTATATTATTATAATAATATAACATTATATTATTATACTATTATAATAATATAACATTATATTATTATATTATTATATTATATAATATTATATAATATAATATTGTAATATTATATTATAATATTATGTCATGGGAGAAGTCGTGGGAGGAGCAAAGAACTTGTAAAAAATCTAGAGTTTAAGGAGGGCAATTTTGTCCTAAAAATTAATTCAAGATTACCACTTCAGAGGTAATCCACATAGACACCTCTCCATTAAGCAATCTAGATTACCAAGACAATCTGCATTACCTGCACAAGTGAGACACCAAACAAGGTAATGTGTGGGGTCCAAGTAATTTAAAGACAAGATTGCCAGCAATCTCGATGGATTGTCTCATACCAAACACCTCCTTAGTGAGATGTATAACACTCTGACTATCACAATAGATAATAGTTGTCTCCTTTTCCGTGAGAAGTTCTCCAAGTAGACCTCTCAACCAAATGGCCTCCTTCATAGCTTCAGTGACTGCCATGAACTCTGCCTCTGTGATAGATAGTGCCACCGTAGCCTTCCAACTAATGGCACAATCACCAATAGTGAACAAATAACCTTGAGAGACCGTTTTCTATCCAAATCTCAATCTGAGTCAACATAGCCAACCAAACTCATCGAGCTTCTACCGAACTCCAAACAAACATCATGAGTACTCTTTAAGTATCTCAAAATCCACTTAACTGCTTGCTAATGACATTTACCAGGACAAGACATATATCTACTAACAACACTGATAACATGAGACATATATCTACTAACAACACTGATAACATGAGATATATCTGGACGAGTACATACCATTGCACACATAAGACTGCCAACTGCACTGGAGTAAGGAACTCTATCCATATATGTCATATCCTCCTCTGACGAATTCTATTCATATATGTCATATCCTCCTTTGATAATGGCGATAATGAAGCAGAGAGCTTGAAGTGTGCGGCAAGAGGAGTGCTAATTGGCTTTGCTTCATGCATAACAAAACGCTCTAGGACCTTTCTCAATGTACTTTAGCTGAGAGAGAAACAACCTTCTTGTGCGTATGTTTCTGAGAATCTCCATTCCCAAAATCTTTTTTGCTGCTCCAAGATCCTTCATCTCAAATTCGGAACTAAGTATGGCTTTCAAGTCACTAATATCTGAAAGATTCTTAGCTGCAGTCAATGCATCATCAACATAAAGCAGCAAATATATAAAGGATCCATCGGCAAGTCGATGTGGGTAAACACAACTATCATACTTGCTTCTCAGAAAATCAATACTTAGCATAAAGGAATCAAATTTCTTGTACCATTGTCGTGGGGATTGCTTAAGTCCATACAAAAACTTCTTTAAGAGGCAAACCTGGTCAAAACTCTCTGGTTGCTGCATATAGATGTCCTCATCTAGATCACCATGTAAGAATGCTCTCTTCACATCAAGTTGCTCTAGCTCAAGATCATATTTAGCAACAAGAGCAAGTAAAACTCGAATTGATGTTTGCTTGACCAGAGGGGAGAAAACATCATGAAAGTCAATTCCTTGCACCTGATTGCAACCAATCTTGCCTTGTATCTAGTGTCTTCAAAGCCCGATCCTTCTTTCTTCTTAAATATCCACTTGCAACCAACAATCTTCTTACCTATTGGTGGTGTAACCAGCTCCCAAGTTCCATTCTTCCATAGAGATTGCATCTCTTCTTCCATAGCCATTAGCCACTTGCTGGAATCAGGAGCATGAATTACTTAGGATCGGATGAATCAATGCTCTCAGCAACACTTAGAGCATAAGCTACCATATCAGCAAATGCATATCTTTGAGGTGGTTTTATCAGTCTCCTTGGCCTGTCATGGGCCAACACATATTGTTGTTGTTCAGGTTGAGGAGACGCTTGTGCTTGAGAAGAAGTCTCTGATTGATTTTGTCCATTCATCTGATCCGAAAAACTATCAACTTCAAGCTCCACCTTTTCCAAATCACTCTGCTTTCCTGTGTCATCAAAAGTTTTGATGACAACTCATTTTTCGAGTGAAACATTGCAGATTCATCAAAAGTAACATCTCTACTAATCATGAATTTCTTGGTTTCAAATTCAAGACACATCTAACCTTTCTTTTATAGTAGATATCTGTTTGTTTAACCAGCTTTTATCATTATGCACATTATTCTCAAGTAATATCAAAATGAGTCAGAGATAAATCTTGTGAGAATCAGCACCACATTCTATATGAAACATAAGACACCAGAGAAATGTTGTAAAAAGCAAACAGTATTTTTGACTTTTCATATTCTTCATATGGTGAACATATAGGAACAAATGTAGCATGAAATTCCATAAATCAACTCCCATGAATTTTATGGTGTATAAGTTAACCGTTTTCACATCATCATATTGATAAACAGTTTTCTTTTTCTTTCTTTATATATGGGCACTGCATTTCATCTCGTACAGCTAATAGATAGCATCTATGAGGTGTATAATCTTTACCTAATTAACGACAATTAGCACTGCAAGAATAATAGATTCCACATTTTTTCTTGATTATGCTCTCCCTGAACTTTGGTTTCACAAAATGGATAAAATTATTATTGTCTTTATAATGTCATAATATTTGCAAAGCCCAACTGGGTTGGAGAATTAATACCATATTATCTTCCTAATGTAGTCTCGCTGCCCTTTGCTGCTGCTGTTTGGTGGAAGAGTGCTGCTTCTGAAAAAGACCATATTAGAACTTCGTGGCTGTTCCACTGCCATCATTACCTTATATTATATCACTATTGTTGTGGTTCATGTATAGCAATTCTATGTCCTGTTTGTGATGTAACGTTTCCAGGAACTTGCACCTTTCACAGCAACGATATAATGTCCGCCATGTCGATATGAATATCTAAATGTGTTGGGATTGATCAGACGTATTGTCTGAAGCGTCATACTGTTTATGTTTATTTTGTCATTACATTTTAGTATCCTCAAAATCGAATTAGCTCAAGTGTCGTTTTAAAACAATATATTTTTATTTAAAGATATTAATATTGTCAAAGTTTGAGAATATTGAGATTTTAATTGATTACCATTAATTGATAGTGCATGTATTTGATTTTTTTTTTGAAGAAAAAGTGCATGCATTTGATTTGATTTAAATTTTTTTTTTCAAAGAAGAAAACTATATTATTAGCTAATTAAAGGATTGTCCTAGCAAATTATCTAGCAAGATATTTTTGAATTTTGAGTTGAACAGAAGTACAAATGTTAGCTCGAGCTCAATTTGCTGCTCGCGGTTTGGATGGAGATTCCTGTACCAAATTAAAAAAATACATTATTACAATGGCTTAATAAGTTTCTAATATTATAAATGATATTGTGAATTTGCCAAGATGGTGGTTTAGTCTGCAATCAGACATGATGCACACTTGCTCCATATGATTTGTAATTACCAAATTATTAGCAAATAAGATAGTAGTCATTTCACAAAGTAGAATAGGGTTGTTTTTGAAGAAAACAAATTGGGTATAGGTATACTCCTTTGTATGATTTCTCACTATTAGTATAACACAACCGTCTTGATCTAACAATCAGCCATCACAATTGATTTTTGTTTAGCTTCAAGGTGGGGGAGTCTAGTTCATAACAATGATCTTTAATTTGAGAAAGTTAAAATTTGTCACTAGACTTTTAGGGAAAGCTCCCTAACACCATGCAATTTATTTTTCCTTGTGTTAAAGGAACTGGTACTGACAACAATGGCTTTGGACCACTGGAAAAAGTCTAAATTGAGTTTTTGACATAGGAAAAATTTATATTTGTGAGGTAAATTCACATTCAAAAAATAAATGTTGGATTGTTTTAGGAAAAAGATCATAGAAAATATCAATTTGATTACTAGAAAGCCCTAGATGAAACCAAAAGAGTACAAGTCAAAAGCTTGTGATGTGACAATTTCCACAATAATATTTTTTTCCATAGGAAGAGTAATAATTTTCAATAGAGCCATCCAAATAGTATAATTTTTAAGGGTTAATTATAAAATATATCTTGATATGTGATGTGTTTTCCTAATTTATTCATACTTTTTAATTTTTCCAATTCAGTACATTACTTTTCGATTTGTTATAAATCTATCACACTTTCTACCCAGCTCAACTTTGCTGTTTAAATGCTGACGTGACTAATAATCCCACTCAGCATTCAAACGCGATTTTTTTAACTTTTTTTTTTCGGCCCCATCAAACCCAGTCAGCAACAGGGTTAATTACAAAATATATCCTGACTTTTAACGTGTTTCCCTTATTTATTCTCAATTTCTAATTTTCCCAATTCAGTACACCACTTTTCGAGTTGTTACAAATCTATCCCACCGTCTACCCAGCGTCAACTTCGCAATTTTCAACAGAGAGAAGAAATCTCTCTCTTCTGTTGATTTTTTTTTTGTCAAAATAAAGCCTACAACGATCAATCATATTTAACAGTATCATCACTATTGAAAAATTTTACAGTGTCATATGAATTCCTACATTTAACAGTATCATTACTGATGAGAAATTTCTAGGGTAAATACTAACCATACCAAACGAAAGGGGGGAAGGCGAGTGAGCAGGTGAAAATTAATAGAGACATACTAGAGTTGACGGGGATGAAGACAAAGAGCACGAAGAGATGTAGGCGACGTCGGGAATTGAGAGAAAGACGGGTGGCAAGCAGGTGATAAGGTCGGGGAAGAGGCGAGCATGCAATTTTAAAGGTGGATTTTTTAAAATTAACTTGTCGTGATCTGCTGACTGGATTTGGTGGGGCCGAAAAAAGAAGAAGTTAAAGTTCGCATTTGAATGTTGACTGAGATTATTAGCCACATCAGCATTCAGACGGAGAAGTTGACGCTGGGTAGACGGTGAGATAGATTTGTAACAAATCGAAGCGTGGTCTACTGAATTGAAAAAATTAAAAAGTGAGGATAGATTAGGGAAACACGTCAAAAGTCGAGATATATTTTGTAATTAACCCTATTGCTGACTGGGTTTGGTGGGGCCGAAAAAAATAAGTTAAAAAAAATCGTGTCTGAATGCTGATTGAGATTATTAGCCATGTCAGCAACGTCACATCATCATTCAAACGATAAAGTTAACGCTGAGTAGACTATGGGATAGATTTGTAACAAATCGAAAAGTGGTGTGTGTACGGAATTGTGAAAATTAAAAAGTAGGGATAGATTAGGAAAATACGTCAAAAGTTGAGATATATTATATAATTAATCCAATTTTTAATAGGAAAAGATTCCATGAACTTAAGGAAAAAATAAAGCATATATTGTGGTAACATTTTCAGATGTCTTATTTGTCCAAATAAAATAATCACGTTATTTGTGTCAATCTCTTTTATGGACCCCTAAAAATCAGAACCACACAAAGTGTTAGTAATGAAATCAAGCCATGTTTAATCCTGCATTAGATTGGCGACACGAGAAATTGAGTTTAAAATATGTTCAAGCATCCAATAGTTATAAAGAAAATGAAGTTAGTTTCTGAGCTAATTATCTTAAAATCCAAAGTGCAATTCTTTACGAGTCTCTAGCAAAGTCTCCAAACCCCAAAAGGATTTGATAGGAGGGGTGATATTTATGCATGTAACAATGTTGTATTTTGTTTGCGCCGGTATGATTGAATTCTCATTGTATGCAAAAAGAGACGTTTGGTTTTAATGTCATGGATGCCTAAGCTCCTATAGGTTTTGGGCAAAGTTTAGGGATAATAATAGTTTGGTTAATCATTTTATACATGGACAACCGAAATCATTTACAAATTTACTATTCGAAATTAAAATTAAAATCGATAAATTTTTAAAATTACTGTCCCAAATCAAAATCGATTAAATATTAGATATTTGACCGTTAACCAAAACTAATTACTAAATGGTTAACCGGTTATTAAAAAAATAAAATATTTTTTTCAATAGTTGAAAATATATAAAAAAATATCGTGAAAGTAGAGGAGTGATAATTGCCAAAAGTGTAAACAAATAATAAAGTAAACCCTAAATCATGTTTTTTCAATTAAATTATATTATTAATATATAAGTAAAACTAGTTTTCATTACCTATTATCCGCATATCCATTATTGAAATCAAATTGATTTTAAACAATTTTCTAAACTTACTAATCAAAATTAAAATTGAAATGGAATAATAAAATAATCGAAATTTGTGTTTGGATTAGTCAGTTAACATTTTAATTGTCATTCCTACTGAAGTTATTATTTCTCATTTGATAAGGTGTATGTTTTGTTTATCTTTACTATTGTCTTATAAAAAATTCCTTATCTTTTCTCAATTTTGTCAGAAAGGCAAGATACAACTAGGGAATGGGTAGAGGATGACACTAATTACTGACTTGATAAACACCAATTTACTAGCATGAGAGAGCGTGTTAGACTGCCACTTTTCTAGTTTTTTTGGGGGAACCTATATACCTTGTTTCATGTTTAAGGTAGAGCATGCACATGGTGTCTATTACATGAAGGTTATATGGAGGTATTTTTTGGGAAAAATATTTTAGATTTTACAGTGTTAACCTTTTGGTTAGTGAGTTGTTCACAGTGAGAGAAGATCTTTTTGATTGTTCTAAGGATGCGTTTATTAGCCCTAAATATTAGAATGATATCATCAGTAAATATAAAATAGTTGACAAAGAGTGTTTTGAACTTGAAAGGTGTAAGCAATTTTTCATTACCAGTGGTGTTGAGCATATTGGTCCATGTTTAGGCAACAATGATACAAAGGAAATGAGATAATTAAGGGATCTCTTTATTTGATTCATCTATTGGATTTAAAGAATTTAGATAAGTTGAAATTAATCAAGCGTGAAAATGTAGCAGAAGAAATGCAAGGATTAATCTAGCCATTAAATTTTGAAGGAAAGTAACATATTTGCATTACATGCAAAATAACATTTCGTGAAATTAAATCACAGGCCTTCTCCAAGTTAACTTTCGTAATAACATAAGGAGACTTACCTTTTGATTCATAAAAAAAATGAGCTAGTTCTTGAAATATTAAGATATTATCGTGCATGCTTTTACCTTTTATGAAGATAGATTATTTAAATGATATTAGATCAGACAAACAAACCTTAAGTGTATTGGCAAGTAGCTTTGCAAGAACGTGGCATGACAAATTACACAAAGCAATTGATCTTAAATCCTTTATTACTCATGGATTGTGGTATTTGGGAATGAATGTAAGTATTATTTTGTTCTAATCCATTGGTAAGTAGCATAGTGAAAAAATCATGCAAGTATGTAATAAAGTTTTCTAAAATTATAAACCAATAATGCTTTAAAAAAAATCATCTATGAATCCATCATAATCTGGGCTTTAATTTCATTTCCCAACTTGTTAATATCTCAAATTTTATTTTCATCAAATAGCAATTAAATTTTTAACCATTTCAAGATTAATTTTTTAAAATAATTTGGCCAGGTTATTTGTAGCATGATCAGCCTACGAAGAAGACCAAAGGAACGAATAAGTGGCAGAAAATTCTATTAAAATGTCTTTTTTTTCATTTGTTTTGACAAACTAATCAACACTAATAATAGAATTAACATGATTAATTCTCCTATGCATGGTGATAAGATGATGAAAAAAAAACAATATTTTGATCCATTTAAATTCGGATTTAGACCACAATTTTAAAATAAATTTGCCTTTGTAAGACAATGACTTATTATAGAAGGCCCTGAGTTTTAATTCATCAAGATAACTAAGGGAGGAATTAGCTTCCAAAGCTTTAAGTAGAGCAATGGCTTGGTTGGTATATTCCAAATTATTGTCAAGCATCCCAAGGCTTTGTTTGTTCCATTTAGCTAGGGTTTGTCTAGTATTTTTTAATTTGATTGAAAATTTGGATATTGGGTTAAGGTTTGGGATGGTGCCTCCTAGGCCTCAGATACAAGTAGTACTCTCATCTTACTCAGTCTAGAAGTTTTGAAATTTGAACATTTTATTATTTTTGGTTTGGGATGGAAATGAGTAATGGTAGATATTCAGATGTAATTTTGTTCAAGTGTTTAGCACAAGAGTTGCCAAAAAAAATTGCAGCCAAGCTACGTTGACAAAGATACGATCTAATATGATAAGGATGTGGATGTGACCTTGGCTTCATTAGTCCAAGTGAAAAGATTGATGAAAACAAAATATCAGGAATCTTAAAATAGAGACCACCCATTTCATCCTTGTTGTTTACAATACATTTAAAGTAAAAAATTAACCATGGATAAACATTAAAATCAAGAATTCTAGGATTGTTACTTGCATATACAGTGGAAAAAGAAAAAAGGCTCGGAATCTTCTAATTTAGTGACAACATGTATTATCTAAGTAATGATTGAAGGCACTCGAGTCTCGTATTCCAAGAAAGTATGATACCTCTAGATGCACCATTAGAGGTTGCGTAGCCCCCTCCCAAGATCGACCTAGAGGTTGAGTGAATTTATTTTAGCATTTCTCATTTAACTAAGTTTCTTGCAAGACGATTACTTGAAAAGAAAATTTACACCGAACAATGAAGATTTGTTCTCGAGCAAGGCATACATGGCGCCTCTTACATTCTAGTTTATTATATTCATGAAGAAGAAGAGGGGATTAGGGTATTTTCTGGTTGAATTTTTGCTGAGTTTATTTAGGTGTAGATGTAGTATAATATGGCCTTTAGGGGACGTTTGATACATTACCACTTAAGATTATTATGAATTTATATTACCACCCAAATAGATTATCACTTTTAAAATTACTGGTAATGTTACATTACGATATTTGGTATGTACTAATAATCTCGCTAGTAATACACATTACCTTGTTTGGTATAGAAAAAAGATTAATAAGAAACTTATATCTTTAACTAAAATACCATCAAATAAAAAATAAAAAATAAAATAAAATAAAATAAAATAAAATAAAAATAGAAAAAAATAGAGATTACCAATTTACTATGAGATGAGGCAAATGAGATGAGGCGATGATTTTTTTCTATGATCAATAGATGATATTTTAGTTGGGAGTATTTTTGTCAAAAATAAAAAAATTAACATTACCACCTTATTAGTAATCCACATAGTCACCCCCTCCCTTGGTAATGTGGGCTATCACTTGAGTGGTAATGTAGATTATCATGAGTATCCAAATTATCAATAATTTATTTCAACCAAACGCGATAATCTGATGGGGCCCAGATAATTTTAACTAAGATAACTAGTAATCCATTTAGATTACCTCATAATTACAAACGCCCCCTTAGGGTTGATTTGGCTCCACGTGAGTTGGTGGAATTAAAGAGAGGGTGTGATGATTTTGCTTGGGTTCTTGGGTGTGAGTCTGGTTTAGACTAGTTCTTAGGCGTAGAGTCTGGTTTAGACTAGGGGGGGGGGGAGGGGGATATGAATTATATGAATCTAGATTCAAGATAAGGGAAGGGATGCACACATGGTTCAAAGGGTGGTTGCATGAGAAGCTAAGGGGTGCCTCAGGACACAACTCGCCCTCATTGAATTCTAAGTCTCCCACGTCATTCAAGTTGCCGCCATGTGACCCAGAGCGTGCCCACGTGTGGCCAACCCTGGAAGCAAAGTTTGAACTGTTGGACCTGGATCTAAGGCTGGCAATTTTTGACACGACACAATAACCCGACACGACACGACACGGAATTACACGGGTTCGAGTTTGGCTAAACCCGTGTTTTGATTAAACGAGTTCAACCTGGATTAACACGATTAAATAATCGTGTTAATCTGGGCTGAACCCGTGTAACCCGTATAAACACAATTAAACTCATTTAACTAAACATGTTTAATCGTGTTACTAAACCTATTTAATCCATTTACCCATTTTAAAGGATATATATATACCCATTTTTAAGGATATATATATATATATATATATAAAATAAGTAAAAAGTTACGGATGTTGGGTATGTCTTGTTATTAATAGTCTTTCTCCTGTATTTAATTTTTAATTTTAGTAGCTTTCATTTTGTTCACTATTGAAATTATGTTTATTGTGTTGTATCGTGTAGGTGTGCACATGTACACGTTTAGACACGTTTACTTAAACGAGTTAAGTGTGTCATATCGTGTCAACCTGGGAATAAAAGGGTCGGGTTCAGGTTTGCATATTCGGACACGTTTAATAAAAGGGTCGAGTTCAGATTTAGCCTTTACAATACGAGACACGTTTAAACACGACACGACATGGATTGCCACCCCTACCTGGATCCATGGATCGCAAGCTGATTTCAGCAAGGGGTTTGAATTTGAGGGGGCAAATAGATTAGAATTCAGACTAACCGAGTCATTCACATCACCAATATCAACAACAAGAGCAGAAATAACATATTCACAATTCCAAAATGAATAATCAAATCTAGAATAAACCTTCCAATTTCTTTTAATAGGATAATTAACTTCTCGGTGACCAATAATAGTACAAGTAAAACAAACCTCCAATAGGTTTTCATAAATGATAGGTTGAAATACTTCACATCCACAGTCATCAATCCAAACTCCCTGCCGGAGAGTGAGGGCTAAATCCAATTCAACTCAAACCCCTACATATTGGCCGCGTTCAATCAAAAAATATCGCCTATTCATAAAACAGAGCCAACACAAAAAGCAACCAAAGTGATGCAGTCATGATTCGAGAATTTCATAGGTAAAGCCCGGAGGCAAATCCAAACCCGGGCAGTGGTGAAGAATTCGTCCTAGGGCTGAAATAGCGACTTTTCATTGGATGAAACAAATTATGTCCTCTCTGAACAACCATGACCCGCCAGTTAAAATCATATTCATGGATTTCACATGAGTTAATTAAAGCGAAATACGAAAAAAATTCACATCTAAATCCAAAACGGTTTAAAAACCATAACAAGATCATGTCCTCAAAGCCCAAGTATGAAGTGCTAAATTATTTATTTAATAATTTAATATGGGCCAATGCATATCAATAGGTGTGCATTTGTCGCTATCAAATTGAGCGGTCTAGATTTAAAGTGATAAAATTAATTTTAATTTATGTCATCGGCATCTCAAAGATATGAGATTTGTTACACATACTATTAGGGGTAATTTTTGGTTTTGTGATGGGCGAAGCAAGAATTTTCCATGACCTTAGGTTTTCGCTATAAATAGAGGGATTATGGTCATTGGGTCATGCACTAATTTCCTGCCTCTGAAACCCCATTATTATTTAGAGACGACATTAAGGTTCTGAGCATTGACCTGAAAAGCTACACTCGTCTCCCAAACTCTGACGACGGATTCAAGTATGCTTCTGCTACGACTTTCCTCAATGATTATGACATTTAGATATTCTGTTCTTGGTTTAAAACTCATGTTTAATTTTCCATCGATTGGTATTATATAGAGCCTTCTACATGTTGTTGTTGAGAAATTGAGATTTTTTCTTCAAAATCTGCATGCTGTTTGAAAATTGCAATTTCTTTATTTGCAATTTCATGTTGGATTCAGCAATTACATGCTTGCAATTTTCTGCTTTTGATTACATGCTGATGTTGTTCATAAAACAAACATTATTGTTGGTTGTGGTAGCCTTGAATGTTGCCAAAGGAGGCAGCCAACATACGTGATGCCGGATTCAAAACCGACCCTCCCTCTCATGAGGAACACGACCGCGATTTCTCGACCATGAGAAGGGAAGATGGTACTGGCAGCGTGACACCATCTCGACTGGAGAGGGAAGGGCGACGCATGCAGACGGCTGATGCATGCAGTCCTTCATGCGGTTGCATTGTCAGGAGGGACAAGACATCATGTCTCTCGCCTCTCGCGCGCATATTTCTGGTCGTCGTGTGGATTCCTTCTTCATGTCGCCGGTTGCAAGACGCGGCCACGTCTGTCAATGGCCACTGGCGCATCTTCCTTAGGCTGTGCAAGATGATGTCGCTTCCAGACTGTCTTCGGTCTCTTCCTGATTCTTCTCGCTACGCCGCTTCAAGCCTTCCCATCCCCGCCTGATGCCAGAGCAGTGTTCACCGGCATCTCAAGAAGGGCGGTGTGGTCGGTGGCGTCAGCGTGTGAGGGGGGCTACGACGGCTGCATGGTGAAGGGATCGGAGTTAGGGTTTCCCTTTGGAAACTACTGCAACTACGTGGGAAGAGAAGGGGTCGGTCTGAATCCATTAGATAAACCAGATCCGGATCCATTAATTTTACACATGACCCAACTTTTAATCGAAATCGATTCAAATTCAGTTTGTTTTTGTTGAATCTGCTTCATTTCAATTAATTTAGACAGGTTGAGTATCATTTAATTAAACTAGTTCAATTTAATTAATTTAGGTCCGGTTCCTGAAATTAGCATATGGTTCAACAATTTCATTCGGTTTAGTGACGGGTTAAGCTTATTTTTTCGGTTCAGTCTAAATTGCATTTGGTTTATGCATAATTAATTCATCTCAATTACATTTGGTTCATGCATAATTGATTGATTTAATAGTCGGTTCAGCTTTGGTTCAACACATTTAGACCGATTTATTATGTTTTTTTTGACCGACTTTGTTTGAAATCAAATAATGACATTTTTATTGTAGGTCTAATATTTTGAAATAGGTTAATTTGAAATAACATGTCGCCAAAGTGACATCTCTTGTGTAAAATTAGCCCGTTGTACATAAAAGATGTATGCATGTTTGAAATTCATGAGGGTAGTAATTGACCCAAAGGGAGATTACTACTTGACCAAATTCCTTGCACGCCTACAGTGATATATATGTGACGTCTATCCTAGGTTATTTCATATGAACACGAGTTGATCCAAAGAAAGGCTTCTTGTTTGACATGTTTGATTGTCTAGATTTGATTGTTGCATTGAGAGTATCACTTAAAAAATAATTTTTTTGTCCAAATATGAAATGTCAATGTTGTGTTTGGTGTGTACCCACCGTTATTTATTTCTCTTTTGCATTATTAATTTGTTGAGATGATTATATTATTATTTTGTTATGTTTTGTTCTTTGTTCAGCTAATATATATTTATGCTACATCAATTACTGCCATATTAAATTTCATACATGTGCTGACTGGCACGAATTTTAAGGCATGTAAAGAGAATATCATAATAGTTTTCGATTGTATGGATCTAGACTTGGCACTTCAGACGGATCAACATGCTCCCTTACGAACCCGAGTTCTCTTGATGATAAGAGAGTATATGAGCAGTGAGATCGATCCAATCACCTAAGTCTTTTGATCATGACGCATGCAATTCCAAAAAGCTTTAGGGGCACTATGTAATTTGGAACCACAAGACAACATTGAAATGCTCCTCATTGAGCCTAAAGAGTTCACTCCAGAGGAATCTATGTACCCCTAAAGAACAAACTCAACAACCTCACAGATGCCATTAGGGAGGTCCATTAGAGAAAGGAGAAGTGCAATTTCGGATGATTACATTGTATTTCTCCCAAACCATGAGGCTTGTTGGCTTAAGGTTTTCTATCTTGGTTTTAATCTCGGTTTTGATGATAACAAACATAGAACTAATGTTTTATTGAAAAATCTTTTACGTTCCAAGTCAGTTAGCGTACGACGTCCGCGATCGGAAAAATCAGAGAAATCGGCAAGGACGCTCGTCGACACTCGGGATTCTTCGGGAAGTTAGAGTTTAGGTTTAGAGTGTCTAGCATGTGTTGTAATCATCTTTTATAATGCAAAGAACCCAAAAACTAAATCCGAACCCCAAAATATAAAAACTCGAAAATCGCCCTGAAATTCACTAAGCCTAGGGAGCTCCTTGGAGGGCTATATGACCTAGACATTTTCTTGACACAAAAAATGATGGTAATTATTCCTTGGGTAAAAACTAGATAACGAGGTATTTTAAAGGAATTTTTGGAAGCTTTAAGCATACCCATATTTGATCCGGGAGATTAGAAAATTTTCATTTTTCGGAAATTTGTACTAGATCCCAAAAACTAGATTTTGATTCTTAAGGATTTTGATTTTTTAGATATTTTTAATGAATCCAAATGGAGGGTAATCCTTATATAACATTTATGTTTTAAAGTTATAGACTTAAAGTTAAAAAATGTTATATAAGTAGACTTAGCGAAGACGGAACCAGAAACAAGCAAACAAGCAAAAAAAATCAAGCAAATAAGTAGTTTGCCCTGCCCAAGTTCGATCGACCGAACATTGCCCAGAACAGGTAGAATGCTATGCTCGCTCGGGCAGTCACTTGGTCGGCGGGCTGTAACGGGCAAAAAATTGCCCGTTGAGAAGAGAGAGCTCTCTCTTCTCTTCATGGCTTATAAATAGGAAGCCATGAGAGCCTTCCTTTATGATGTTGATCACCTCTAACCTCCTTGAGCCATCTCTTGATCAATTCTAAGTCTTCATTGAGCAAATCTTGTGAAAACCTTAGCTTGAACCTTTCATCTCCTTGATTAAGCCTTTACTTCATTGCTTCATCATCAAAGGCATCAAGAGGAAGCTAGGAATCTTGTTGTGGAGCTAAGTAATTTATTATTTGATTTATTGCTCCATTTAGTGTTGTATTTTCTTATTTATTTCTTTGTATTTGAGTTTGTGTAAGACTTAGAGTGTGGGTCTTGAAATTGTGTGATAGCCTTGGTGTTTGAGGTTTAAATTCATCTATGTAAACGTAGTTTACTAGGATTAGTTGAGTTGTCCCTTAGGTTGAGGTGGGAGAGTGCTCTCGGTAGGAAGGCGGGATACTTCCAAGTGTGGAAGTGTCTTCGGTTTGAGAGCGAAGACTTTCCGATTGTAAAGTCCTCTTTGTAAGGGAAATGATATAATATAATAAACTTACTTTGAAAATTCTAAGCGGGGTGCTTAGGTAGTGGAGTAGACATTGGGGCCGAACCACTATACATCATTATGTTAGCATTGATATTTTATTTGTGTTTATTGCTTCATATTTATTGCTTTCGCTTGTTATTTATATCGTGCTTAGCCTAACTAATCAAGAAACGATTAAAATCGGAATTAGGCGAAAAGATTAGTTAACATACTATTCACCCCCCTCTAGTGTAGGCCATTTCACCAACAAGATTGACATTGGTATGATGGAAGATGATCCGATCAACTTTTGTTAAGTCATGCAAAACTCTAACTTATGAAGGGGATTGATACCATGAGTGAGGAGATAAAGTCTATGCAGTATGATGACGTTTGAGATCTTGTTATGTTACCTGAAGGTGTGAAATTCATTGGTTGCAAATGGATTTTTAAAACCAAGAGGGATGAAAGGGTTATGTGGAAAGATATAAGCTAGGCTCGTCTTGTTACAAAGGCTTTACTCAAAAGAAAGACATTGATTATAAAGAGACTTTCTAAGACATTGAAGACTTTCTCTCCGGTTTCTTTGAAAGACTCTTTCAAGATTATAATGACACTTGTGGCTCATTTTGATCTTGAGCTGCATCAGATGGATGTAAAGACTGCATTCCTCAATGGCGACATTGATGAAATGATTTATATGAGCAGCCATAAAATTGTGTCGGGAGACCCAAAGAAGATGATTTGCAAACTAAAGAAATCAATCTACACACTAAAACTGACTTCTCGTCAATGGTATCATAAATTTCATCAAGTTGTTATCTCTTTTGGTTTTAAGATAAATGTAGATCAATGTATATATCATAAGTTCAGTGGGAGCAAGTACATTTTTCTAGTTTTTTATGTCGATGACATCTTACTTGCGAGTAATGATATCAAAGAGATTCGAGATGAAAGATCTTGGGGACACCTCTTTTGTATTAGAGATCCAAATACACTGAGATTGTTCTCATGGTATCCTTGGATTATCACAAAAGAGCTATATCGAAAAGGTACTCAAAAGATTCGACATGAAGGATTGTAAACCAGGAGATGCCCTTGTTGCTAAAGGAGACAAATTTAGTCTCCACCAGTGCTCCAAAAGTGATCTTGAGCAGAAGGAGATGTAGAAGATTCCCTATGCATTTGTTGTAGGGGAATATGATGTATGCTCAAGTGTGTATACGTTCGTATATTACATACATTGTAGGGATGTTGGGCAGATATCTGAGTAATCCTGGTATGGATCATTGGAAAGTAGCCAAATGAGTTATGTGGTATTTACAAAGAACAAAGCATTACATGCTCATCTACAAAAAATCAGATCAGTTGGAGATCATTAGGTATTATGATTCTGATTTTGCCGGATGCCAAGATAGTCGGAGGTCCACTTCTGGTTATGTTTATTTGCTAGCCAACGGAGTTATTTCTTGGAGGAATGCTAAGAATATACTCATTGCAGCTTCAACTATGGAACCACTATTCATAGCTCGTTATGAGACATCCAATCATGGGATATGGCTGCGAAACTTTATCATTGGGTTGCGCATTGTGGATGGTATTAAAAAATCACTAAAGTTATTTTGTGACAACAAGTTGATAGTGCTATATTCCAATAACAACATGAGCTCTTTGAAATCTAAGCATATCGATATCAATTTCCTCGTTGTTAAAGAAAGAACTCAGAGTGACTAGTTATGTATAGAGCACATAAGTAGAACTTGAGGGCAAATCCGCTTACTAAAGGCTTATCACCCATGGTCTTTCATGGGCATATTGTTTATTTTGATGTTACATCATGTATTGATGTGACAGTTTAGTGAGAATTTGTAATTTATTACTATGCTTTATGGACAAATTTCTATGTAGAATAAAATTGTGTTGTTTTCCCCTCTGAATGTTTTGTGTTGATCCCACTAAAGAATACAGTAGGATCAATTGGAAATATGCATGTTTAGATCACATTGCAAGTAATTTTTATGCTCCCATGTTTGATCTATATCGTCGGAAGTATTAACATTGTGATCATTGATGGATTTAGTCACGATACTTGTGATGAAAGTCGCTTTGGTTCTATGTTGGTATTGTTGGCCTAAGGTTTTCTACCTTAGTCTTAATCTCGATTTTGATGATAACAAATATGGAACTAATGTTTCATTGAGAAAAACTTTCAGGTTCCAAGTCGGTTAGCGCACGATGTTTGCGATCGAAAAAATCGGAGAAATCAGAAAAATTGGCAAGGACGCTCACCGACGCTCGGGATTCTTCAGGAAGTTAAAGTTTAGGTCTAGGGTGTCTAGCTTGTGTTGTAAATTCTCATTATGATGCATAAGAACCCAAAAACCAAACTCGAATCCTAAAATATGAAAAACCAAAAAATTAGAAAAGACTTTGAAATTCACTAAGCCTACGGAGCTCCTTGAAGGGCTATATAACATAGACATTTTCTTGGCATCAAAAGTGCCGATAATTATTCCTTAGGTCACTACTAGAATTGTCGTCATCATTGACTGCTGTATCCGTGGCTGAACCGTCGGTGATAACTATCACAGACGGCGTTAGTCGTGGCAAACAATCGTCACTGATGTGCGCGTCTCAAATAAGTTGTGACGGCTGAGCGCGGTCGTCACACATAATCATCAGCGATAGCCTCGTGGGCTGTCGCTGATTTAAAATCATCAATGACGACTCTAGGCGCTGCCACTGGTACCAACCCATCAGCCACGACCCAATCCCATCAGTGATATTATTAGCAACCGTGATATTTGGTGTTGCCTAGGCCATCAGCCATTTACGATAAGCTTTCAGCCACAGCTTAGTGACAGTGAACCATGGGTAAGCCGTGGCTAAAGGTATATCCTGTAACTGAAAAAAAATAAAAAATTTGTAAATTCCTATATACAATGATATATCGACTACAACCTTTTTTCAATCACATATTTCAATAAGAAAATATCATACACATGCATTGGAAACCAAACATACAAGTTTTACATAAATATCATCAATCTCAGCCTCAAATCGGAGGCAAACAATTATCAAAATATCATCTATATACTACCAAGTATCAAAATATAAACAAAATACAATTAATCAAAATCTCATGGCTGCGGTGGAGGCGGTGGAGTCGACAACGATTGGGTCGGGAGCGTCGATTGGGTCGAGGAGGACGACAGCTGCGACATCATCGATAGAAGGCCAGAGTGAGACGCAGTCTGAGTGAGGAGTGTCTGCATGTTCTGGATCGTCTGTCTCAACTCGTCATTCGTCCGTCTTTGCTCTTGCATCTCTAGCCTCTACTCCTCCATCGCCAGCCTCTGCCCCTCCATCGCTTGCCTCTGCTCCTCCATCGCTTGTCTCTGTTGGGTGAGCTCCGACTCCATGGCCGCTATCCGGCTCTGGTCCTGCACTCAGGATGTCGAGGGCCGCTCACCCGCAGTCGGAGGGGTCGGTGCCCCAAGTGGCCCGAGCACGGCGCGTGCATGGCCACTGTCTGCAAAGTCATAAACACGGTCGTGCTCCCAGCCACCTGCGGCCTCCACCTAAGCTCCTGCATCGAACTCCTCCGGTGTGCCTCCACGCTTGATCACAGTCCTCGTGTAAGTTTCCTACACATGTTTATATTTTAAATATATATAAATTATAAATAAAATATTATGTAAATCAAATAGACATATATAAATACTTACCATTATATACGAGGCTCTGCTATCAACGTAGTCCCCCGCTCCTCGTCTACAACGGTGGGTGTGCTTAAACACCTCCGTCATCGACGGGCGTTGGACGGTGCTGTCCTCCGTCATGCGCGTCTTACATTAGAAAACAAATACATTAATATCATAATACATAATATATAATTTAATTAAAAATAATAAAATTATACATACCATATAACGCTCATGAACCGCAAAAGAGATGGAGCCACCAGTGTGGGGCGCGCCCGTGCCGTCCCCCCTGACATGCGGTTTCTCAACGCAGTCCGAGAGACCTCCTGCCACTCAGGTGTGTCCCACCGCTCAACGAGCTGGTCCCACACATGGCCAGGAATCCACTCGTGGGCAACACGCTCCCATGCAGCCTCCACAAAAGTGGTCTGATCCTCCGGCCATGTATAATGAGCCTGCAAATTTTGATTATTATCATTGATGAATATTTAACATTAACCTTAATTTAATAAATATACTTATCGTGAACTCTTACCATAATAAATCCATATGCTCACGGGGCACGTGAGACAATGTAGGTCATGCCCCGCACATAAACTTCTGGATCGTCCTCGCTATCGTGCGGGGGACGTCCTCCTCCTCAAATCTGCACCAAATATAATTTCATATTATGACATTTTGAATTATAAATAAATTATAAAAAATAATTAATGCATATACTTACCGTCTTCTGCGCACACTAACTGCTCTGCGTAGTTCTCCCTCGGGTGGCGAATGGACAATTCTCTTAGGCCCTCGTGGCCTACGTCTCGAAGACGACGGTCCTGGATCTGCGGAGTGTGGCGGAGGGATGGTAGCCGAAGGTGAAGGGATGGTAGCCAGATCAAGTGAGGGAACGGTGGACAGATCAGGTAGAGGATGGTTGCTGGAGGTGGGGGGATGGTGGATGGTGGTGGAAGGCGAAGGGTCAGTGGGTACAGGTGGGGCGGGTGGTAATCGTCGAGGGGTCCTACGAGGAATGCCTCCTCGGGAACTGATATCTCGAACCATAGTTGTAAAAAATTAATATAATTAGATTATATATAATATATTAATAGATATATTTAATAATTGAATATATACTTCACATTTACAATTATTTGTCATCGTCATTATCGTCATCCGTGTAATACTCTTCTTCTTGTTCTTCTGTATCAGAATCTTGAAATTCTTCTTCAACTCCCTCATCATCATTATGTCATTCCTCAACTTCATTATCGTCGTCATCAACGTATTCTATTTCCAATTGAATTAACTCTGTGTCATCATCCTCGAGTATTGGACTAACTCGTTCCACTTCAGAAGGATATTCTTCTTGATAGAAGTCATCTGCTGGCTCATTCTCTCCAACTATCGAGTCAATTTTTCCTCTAGCTTTAGTCTAACAGACTACACGCTAATATGCCCTATCTTTCTATCGAGATAGATACTGCATATAATATACTTGTTCAGCTTGAGATGCCAATATAAATGACTCATTCGAAGCCAATTTTGATTTGTAATTGAACTCGACCAACTGTTTATACTTTGGATGAACTCTCATGCCTCTATCGCTTGTATCGAACCAATGACATTTAAAAAGGGCAACTGATTTACATTCAAAAAATTGCAATTCAATGACTTCTTCCAATAGTCCGTAAAAGTCAACATCACATTCAACATACGTTGTCCCTTTGACGCAGACCTCGACATTCATAGTCTTTTTTCTAGATGAATATTCAAGTGTGTGAAATTTATATCCATTGACAAAATAACCATTATAACATTGTACAAGTCGTGCCGATCTGGTAGCAATCTCAAAGATTTGGTTATCTATTTTGCATATGTGTTTTGTGCTGTAAGCTTAAAACCAATTAGGGAACTCATGATTCCGTATTCTTTCTAATTTCTCATCGCTGTAAATTGAGTATTTTGTCACCATCTCAATGGAAAATACTTCAATGAACTTCTCAATCTTTGGACAGTTTAGTAAAACGTACAAGTAGACCAAATTGTACTCTTCATCGTTTAAGAATCGAGAGGGACGAGAACCCAAAGCACGATCAGGGTAACCAAAGATATTTAAACAACCATCCGATGGTCGAGCTCCCCCATCATCGTTCCATGGAAGACGATTAAGTCTTGTCTTGATGGTTGATTCAAAATAAAATGAGCAGAATGTTAAAATTTCTTGAATTATATATGTTTCTGATATGGAACCTTCAACTGCGGCGGTGTTCTTTACTTTTTTCTTCAGATGATTCATGTATCTTTCAAATAAGTACATCCACCGGTTTTTAACAGGGCCACCAACTCATGCCTCGTATGCCAAGTGTATCAGTAGATGCTCAATCGAGTCAAAAAATGCAGGAGGGAAAAACTGCTCCAGCTTGCATATGATTTCAACAATATTATTTTCAAGTGCTGACATATCTTCGACTCGAAGTACATTTGCATAAATGTTTATGAAAAACATACTTAATTCTGTCAACGGACCCCAAATCTTATCATGTAGATGATCTTGAAACGCGATCGAAAGCAATCTCTACATGAATACATGACAATCGTGGCTCTGCATTCATCGACGTTTACACATCGAGATAAGTTTGAGGCATATCCATCGGGTAATCTGAGTTCTTTGATCCATTGATACAAATCTTTCACCTGTTGTTTATTTAACACATACGTCGTCTTTGGCTTATGAAGTCGTCCGTTGACTCTTGCAACTCTAAGTCAGGTCTCTTACAAAGTATTTTTATATCATGTCAGGCCATCACATTATCTTTAGTTTTGCCGAAAATATCCATCATTGTGTTAAAAATATTATCAAGCACATTTTTTTCAATGTGCATGACGTCCAAATTATGCCGAATCAGTAATGAACTCGAATACGACAATTCCCAAAAGATATTTTTTTTCACCCAGTTATGTGTTTGACCAAAGCCTGAAATTCTTACATTCTGACCAAAAGTAATCTCTGGAAGTAATTGAACACGTGCTAATATCTATTCAATAGACAACATCGGTGGTGGCTCATCTCTTTCGACTCTACCCTTGATTAATTTGTCTCGATTCATTCGATACTGATGGTTAGACGGTAGGAACCGGCGATGACAATCAAAGAAGGAAATTTTTTGACCATTCTCAAGACTGAAGGATTTTGAGTGTTTCATGCAATACGGGCAAGAGAGTCGCCCATGCGTGCTCCAACAAGACAATATGCCATAGGCCGGGAAATTATTGATTGTCCACAATATAGCATCTCGTAAAGTGAAGTTTTGCTTTCGGTGACAATCATAAGTGACAAGTCCCTCAGTCCATAATATTTTGAGTTCATCAATTAGGGGATAGAGAAATATGTCAATTTCTCTACGAGGACCCCTAGGACCCGGAATTATCATCGAAAGATAGATAAATTCATCTTCCATACACATTGAGGGCGACAAATTATAAACTGTTAACAGCACTGGCCATACTGAATACGGAGTTGCCGAACACTACTAGAAAAATGGGCATCAGCAACGACTGATGCCGTTGCTGAGCCGTTGCTGAAAATCATCAGCAACGGCGTGCAACGGCTAGCGCCGTTGCAATGGAACCGTGGCAAAAAATTGCGTTGCTGATAACTTAGCAATGGATTAGCAACGACCGCTCGGGCCGTTGCTAAAAATATTATCAGCAACGGTTTTGCCACGGACGCTTGAGCCGTTGCTGATAACATTAATAGCAACGGCTGGTGAGCCCGTAGCAACGCCGTTAGTAAAAGCCCGTTGCTAAGTCGTTGCTGTAGGTCATCAGCAACGGCTTTCGATAAACTTTTAGCAACGGCTTTCCCACGAACGGCCGTGGGAAAGCCGTTGCTGATGATGTGAACCTGGTAACGAAAAAAAATTAAAATTTCAAATTTCCATTGATACATTGATACATTATCTGATACATAACTCACACACCCATACACTCATACACACATTCATTCAGACATCACAAATACACCACGATATACATCAAAATAATTATATTTATATTTATAATTATCCATAATAGTATAAAAACTATTCAAATGCAAAATTGAAGTATCAATATCCAAACAAAATAAATTAAACAAGTATAATATCTCAGTAACAAAGTCAATATAAAAAAAATCTCACGATGACAATGGAGGATGACCTGGATCATTTGGCGGGGTCTGGAGTGCTTGAGTGTACATCGGTGTGGATTGACTCGAGGACGATGGATGAGATGATGCCGAAGAGATGCCTGCTTCGGGATGACCTGACATGTTGCGTAGCATAGCATGCATCTCCGCCATCATCTGACTCTGGCGCTCCATCATCTCAGTCTGACGCGCGATCGTCTCCTCTAGAGTCCTTATTCTGATACTATGATCATAACTGGATTTGGAGGTGGACGACCGCTCACCAGCGACTGGAGGGGTCGGTGCCCCAAGTGGCCCTAGTACGGCTCGCGCGTGACCACTATCTGCAAAGCCATATACGCGGCCATGGTCCCAGCCACCTGCGGCCTCGTCCCACGTTGTTGCGTCAAAGTCCTCGGGGGTGCCCCCGCGCTGCACCACCGTATGGCTGTAGGTCTCCTACTCGAGTTTGATTTTTTGTTTAATATTTATCATAAAACTTAAATTATAAATATATAATGAATAATTTAAACAAATATATAGTTACCATAATGTATGCAGCGCGGTTGTCGATGTACTCCCCCGTCCCATGTGCTCGACGGTGAGTCCGCTCAAACACCGCTAACGTGGAGGGTCGCTGGACAGTCCTATCATCCGACACCGTCGTCTATATTTACAAAACAAATACATTAATTAGTACACATAGTAACAAATAAAATATATAATTAAAAGGTATACTTACCATACGGTTCGCGTGCACTGCAAATGCAATAGAGCCACCGGTGTGACGCGCTGCTCCCCCCGACATGCGATTTCTAGCTGCATTCCTAGAAACCTCCTGCCATCAATCCGTCGATCATATTCCCATGAGCTGGTCCCATATATCCGGAGTAATCCAATCGGGGCCGTATCCCCGAGTCTCCGCGATGTTAGTAGTCACAGCTCGTGCCATTGCATGGGATCGGGCCTGCCCCAGTTGCCCGTTGTACCTTGCCCGAGAAATAGCCTCCCAGGCAGCGTAAATGAAGGGCCTTTGGTCCTCAGCCCATGTATAGCGAGCCTACAGAATAATAATATCAGTACCAATATTAATCATCATGCATGTAAAAAAGAAAAATAATATGTGCCTCAAACTCGCGCCATAACATGTCGACGTGCTCGCTAGGCACGTGAGACCACGTAGGCCATGCCCCGTGCATGTATCGTCGAATAGTAGAAGAAATGCTCATCGACACTTCTTCTTGCTCGAACCTGCACAACAAAAATAAATTTTAATAATATATTATGATATAATGAATTTGTAATGATTCATAATTCATGATATATTACCGCTCCCCAATCATGCTAATAAATCTACATGACTCTGTGGCTGGTGGAGGCTGCCACCTGTTCGGCCCGCGTGGCCACCTGCGTCTGAATGTACTAGCCTCGACAGTATCATCGGCATGAGAATCAGCAGCATGAGTAAGTGTAGGAGTCTCACCGATCGGAGACTCCGAAGCTCTCTTGCGACGATAACCACGACCAGACATATCTGTCGAATAGACATATAATCAGATTATTGTATAAATAGTAGAGATATATTTAATAAAATATATACTTTACAATTATCCCTCATCATCTGAATAATAGTCTTCGTATTCTTCCTCTTCTTCATCTTATTTATCTCCAGCTTCCTCAATTTCATGATCGTCATCATCAACATATTCAACTTCTAATTGAATTAACGTTGTGTCTGCATCCTCGAGTATTGGAATAATACGATCTACAGCAGGAGGATCATCTTCTTAATAGAAACCATCTGTCGTATCAGGTATCAGCTCATTTTCTCCTACTATCGGATCAATTTTTCCTCTACCTTTTGTCTTACAAACTACACGCCAATCTGCTTTATCTTTATTTCGAGCTAGATACTTCGCGTAATATACTTGTTCGGCTTGTGATGCCAATATAAAAGGCTCATTTGCTGCCAATTTAGATTTGTAATTAACCTCAACAAGTTTGTATTTTAGATGAACTTTCATGCCCCTTTCTGTTGTATCGAACCAATGACATCTAAATAGAATAACTAATTTCAAGCCGAAGTAGTGCAACTTTATCACTTCTTCCACCAGTCCATAAAAATCCATATCACATTCAACATAGGTTGTCCCTTTCACATAGACCCCATGATTCATCGTCTTCTTTGTAAATGCATATTCAACTGTGTGAAATTTATACCCATTAACAAAATATCCGCTATAGCACGACACAAGTCGCGGTGGTCCACTAACAAACTCAAATTTTCTTTCATCTATTTCAGCTCTGTGATCTTTGCTGTAAGTCTGAATCCAAGTAGGGAAATCGCGATTCTGTAATCTCTCCAATTCTTCATCGTTGTGAATAGAGTATTTTTGCACCATCTCAATGTCAAATATTTCAATGAATTGTTCAATCTCTAGAGAATTTAGTAATACATACAAGTGTGCCAAATGATACTCTTCGTCGCTTAAGTGTCGCGATACAAGAGAACCAAAAGCACGATCAGAGTGACAAAATATATTTAAACGTCCATCTGAATGTCGAACTCTCCCGTCGTCGTTACGTGGAAGACGATCAAATCTTGTCTGTACTATCGATTCAAAGTAAAATGAGCAGAATATTGAAATTTTTTGGATTATATACGATTCAGATAATGATCCTTCAACAGCTGCGGTGTTCTTTACTTTTTTCTTCAGACGATTCATGTATTTTTCAAATAAGTACATCCATCGGTATTGAACGGGGCCACCAACTCGTGCCTTGTATGCCAAGTGTATCGGTAGATGCTCCATCGAGTCAAAAAAGGTAGGAGGGAAAAACTGCTCCAGCTTGCATATAATTTCAACAATATTACTTTCAAGTGTTGACATATCTTCGACTCGGAGGACATTTGCACAAATATTTCTAAAAAACATACTTAATTCAGTCAACGGACACCAAATATTATCAAGTAGAAGATCTCGGAATATGATCGGAAGCAATCTCTGCATGAATACATGACAATCTTGGCTCTTCATCCCTGATATTTTACAATCATTGACGTTCACACATCGAGATAAGTTTGAAGCATATCCATCGGGTAATCTGAGTTCTTTTATCCATTGACAAACTTCTTTGATCTGTTATTTATTTAACACATACGGGGCCTTCGACTTCATATATCGTCCGTTGACCTCTTGTAACTCCAACTCTGGTCTTTTACAAAGTATTTTCATATCATGTCGGGCTTTGACATTATCTTTAGTTTTTCCGGAAATATCCATCAAAGTGTTGAAAATATTATCAAACACATTTTTTTCAGTGTGCATGACATCTAAATTATGTCGAATCAATAATGAACTCCAATAGGGCAATTCCCAAAAGATACTTTTTTTCACCCAGTTATGTGTTTGGCCAAAACCTGACACTCTTTCATTGTGACCAAATACTATATCTAGAAGTGCTAAAACGCGTGCTAATATTTGTTCACCAGACAACATCGGTGGTGGCCCATCTCTTTCGACTCTGCCCTTAGTAAATTTATTACGATTCCTTCGATACTGATGATTAGCCGGTAGGAATCAACGATGACAATCAAAGAATGAGATTTTTCGTCCGTTCTGAAGATTGATTGATTTAGAGTGTTCCATACAATACGGACAAGAGAGTCGGCCGTGAGTGCTCCAACCAGACAACATGCCATACGCTGGGAAATCATTAATTGTCCACAAGACCACGACCTTTAAATTGAAGTTTTGCTTCCGATGACAATCATAAGTGACAGTTCTCTCAGTCCACAATATTTTCAATTCATCTATCAAGGGTCTGAGAAATATGTCAATTTCTTTTCGCGAACCCTTAGGACCCGGAATAATCATCGAAAGATAAATAAATTCATCTTTCATACTCATTGACGATGGTAAATTATAAATTGTCAGCAGCACTGGCCAAACTGAATAAGGAGTTGCAGAATGTCCAAACGGATTAAAACCATCTGTGCACAATCCTAATCTTATATTTCTAGTATCCCTAGCAAATGAAAGATAATATGTATCCAAATATTTCTATGCTTCACTGTCGGATGGATGAGTCATTACTGTATCATCACGACTTCTTGCATGCCAACTCATGTAGGGGGCTGTCTTTTCCGACATGAATAATCTTTGAAGCCTTGGTGTTAGTGGAAAATATCGAAGCACCTTAAACGAGATATTTTTCTGTCGGACCAATTTTGTTACAACCCGCTTGATGAGATAGCTGACTCATCAATTTCATAGGCCAACCTATTGGCACAATTAAAATGCTTAAGCTGAAGTTGATAGTAGCACACCCATCAAGCCTTATAAACCAACACCACATCCAACATACTCCTGATGTGGGACTAAACCAGGGTATTACAATCTCCCCCACTTATGTCTTGACGTCCTTGTCAAGACTCAACTCAAGTCTAACACATAGCCCAGAATCACACCTAAGTCGTCGGCATGTGAGGCCTAGCCTAGTAACGACTCCACCCCTTCACCTGGGCAGCCCTTTCTCACATAGGCTCCCTCACCATGCCTAGAACTAGGTCTTGCTCTGATACCATTTGTTACAACCCGCTTGATGAGATAGCTGACTCATCAATTTCATAGGCCAACCTATTGGCCCAATTAAAATGCTTAAGCTGAAGTTGATAGTAGCACACCCATCAAGCCTTATAAACCAACACCACATCCAACAAACTCCCGATGTGGGACTAAACCGGGGTATTACAGATTTCTTCTCCTTGTAACGAGGATGTTGACATACAGGGCATTTATCCAACTGCACATTTTCTTTATAATATAAAATACAGTTATTTTGGCACGCGTGTATTTTTTCGTACCCAAGCTCCAAATTTCTCATTAGCTTTTTAGTCTTATAAAAAGTTGGCTCAAACTTGTTATCAGTAGACAGCATTCCATTAATCAATCCCGCAATCCGATCATACGCAACCCCGCTGATATTACAATCGACCTTGATGTTTAGAAGTTGTGTCATTGCTGAAAACCTAGTGTATTTAGGACAATTCTCATACAAAGGTTCATCGGCAGCTTTCAACATCTTGTAAAATTCTACGGCTTCTTTATTCGGTAATTCAATCTCTACCGCAGTTTGTACTTCTGTGATATCAACCATTGTAGTATCTGGTGGGACTGATGTCTGAAGAACTGGCCGATCAACATTATCATTCAGGTGGAATTGATCCCCAAGACTATCAAGTATCATAGTTCTATAGGGATTAGATTGACTAGATGAAGAAGCACTAGTAGAGGAAGATTCACCATATGTTTGAACGACAGGATTACTCGACGTCCCGACTTCACGTGACTCTCCGTGACAAGTCCATAGAAAATATCTAGGAGCAAATCCTTTGCTATATAGATGCAGAGTGACAGTCTCCTGATCCCAAAATCGTCCATTCAAACAAATGCGACACGGACATCGGATTTGATCACCGATGCTAACGAAATTCCGATTCGAATAGGCAAAATTTAGGAAGTATGTTACGCCTAATCGAAACTCATTCGTTAAAGCTCCACGATCAAGACGTCGGTACATCCAACTCTGATCAGCCGACATGATTCTGTCAATCAATGATAATTTCTTTGGTTAATGTCTTTAGGTGAGATTGTCCTATTCCATTCGGGATTTATGTTATTTATATTGCACTAAGTACTTATTTTAACCGCTAACTTCATTCTAAATTTCGACAGCATCTCCCTACAATTCTCCGAATACGCATATCATCTGGGCGCGTATCGGAGAACAAGAGAGATGCTGCCGAAATTTAGAATAATTAGTTAACAGTTAAAAGAAAAACGTAAGTGCAGTACAAATAACTATATTCCCAAATTTTCCAATCAGGGATAATTCAAGAATTGTACGTCGTATAAAAGATCATCTACTTCTTTTACACGAACATACAATCCCTGAACGGATCTAAGGTTTTGCTAAATCATATCCGACTTGTCGATGCGTACGTGAAACATATCAACTCGTCGGATGGATGATTATTTTCTAAATGTTTCGAGTCAGTTCGAGTCCATATTGGACACCCGACACGAGTCCAAATTAGACGATTCCGACAGGAGTCCAAAATGAACTATTCCGGCACGCGTTCGAAGTGGACGATTCCGGCACAATGCCGAAGTGGACAATTCCGACGCGAGTCCACGCCTATAGTGTCCGGACACTGTACAAGATCCGGCAGCGGCCATCGGTCGTCCGTCGCCGGCTGAAACCCTAAAAATAGGGTTTTGGTTGGATTTTCCGTCGGCCGCAACGGGAAGAGATGGCCGGGCGGCGATGAATACCTGAAATCGGCGGTCGAGGATGGACGACAGCGTCGGCGTTGGCGAGAGAGGGGAGGAGGCGACGGCGGCAGCAGCGGGAGGAAGAAGGGGCGGGCACGATCTGTGACCTATATAAACTTATCAGCAACGGCTCACTCGCCCGTTAGAAAGCCGTTGCTAATAAGTTATCATCAGCAACGGCTCACTTGTCCGTTAGAAAGCCATTGCTGATAATTAAAATCATCAGCAACGGCTCGCGTGTCCGTTAGAAAGCCGTTGCAGATACAACATATCTGCAACGGCTTGAGCGGCCGTAAGAATGCCGTTGCAAATAGCAACGGCTTGAGCGGTCGTTGTTGATAGCCGTTGCTGTAGACTCAATTTCTAGTAGTGGAATTACCAAACGGATTAAAAGCATTTGTGCACAACCCCAACCTGATATTTTTAGTCTCCCTAGCAAATGAAGGATAACACCTATCCAAATGTTTTCATGCTTCATTGTCGGATGGATGAGTCATTATTGTATCATCACGACTTCTTGCATGCCAACCCATATAGGGGGCAGTTCCGACATGAATAGCCTTTGAAGCCTCGGTGTCAGTGGAAAATACCGAAGCACCTTAAAGGGGATATTTTTTTGTCGGACCGATTTCTTCTCCTTGTAATGAGGATGTTCACATACCGAGCATTGCTCTAACTGTGCATTTTTTTATAATATAAAATGCAGTTATTTGAGCACACGTGTATCTTTTTGTACTCAAGCCCTAATTTCCTCATCAACTTTTTTGTCTTATAAAAGGTTGGCTCAAACTTGTTATTTGGAGGTAGCATACCATTGATAAAGTCTACAATCCGATCAAACGCAACCCCGCTGATATTACAATCGGACTTGATGTTCAGGAGTTGTGTCATTGTCGAAAATCTTGTATAATTAGGACAATTCTCATACAACAGTTCATCGACAGCTTTCAACATGTCGTAAAATTCTACATCCTTCTTATTCGACAATTCAATTTGTATTATCTTTAGGTGGGATGGTCATATTCCATTCGATCGCCCGACATGTTCTGTCAAAAAGTTTGTAATATCTTTAGGTGGGATGGTCATATTCCATTCGGGATTCATGTTATTCATATTGCACTTAGTATTTCTTTTAGTCATTAACTTCATTGTAAATTTTTGCAGCATCTCCCTACAGTTCTCTGAACACACATTATCTGGGCACGTATCAGAGAACAAGGGAGATACAAGCCAAAATTTAAAAATGAATAATGACTAAAAAATAATAAACTAAGAGCAATATAAATAGCTATGTTCCCAAATTATCAAATTAGACAATTCAAGGGTTGTACGTCGTATAAAAGATCATTAACTTCATTTACACGAACATACAATCCCCGAACGGATCTAAGGTTTTGCAAAATTAAAACTTGACTCGTCGGTCGTACGTGAAACGTATCAACTTGTCTTGATTTTTTTCTAAATTTATGGATGCAGGTGCGAGTCCATAGTGGACGATTCCGCACGAGTCCAAAGTGGATGATTCCGGCACGAGTCCATCCATTGTGGACGATTCCGGTGCGAGTCCACCATTGTGGATGATTCCGGCATGAGTCCATCCATTGTGGATGATTTTGGCGCTAGTCCACTATGGACGATTTGACCGCGAGTCCAAAGTGAATGATTTGATCGCGAGTCCATAGTGGACGATTTCACCGCGAGTCCACAGTGGACGATTTCGGCGCGAGTCCTCAGTGGACAATTTCGCGCGACTAATTAATTGATATTAAACTAATTTCATTAATTAACCTAAAACTAATTAAATCCTAATCAACATTAACCATTAATTAATATTAGCCAAACTAATTACCTAATTAATAATTAATTTCTAATAATTAACAATAAAAAATTAAAAAATATAATAATTAAACCCAAATCAAACTGTGATTACCCTAATCACAGTTTGATTAGGGGTTAATTACCCTAATCAAGTAATTGATTAGGGTAATTAACCTTAATGAAGCAGTAGCCAACATCACTGTCGGCTACTGTTTGATGCATTGGGGCCGATGGTAATCGGCCCTAATGCGGCGTTGGTGCGGAGAGGGACGGGCGGGTCGACGCCGGCGAGGAGAGGGCCAGCCGTGTCGACGCCGGCGCGGAGAGTGCGGCGCACATGCGCGGAGAGTGCGGCGCACATGCGCGGAATGAAGCAGATATGAGCTAGGAGAGGATCGGTGTATTTCAGAAAGTAGAGGTTCACCGGCGGTGATTGACGGCGGCGACAACAGGCAACGACTCCGCAGCAACTCGGCATCGACGGACGACAGCGACAACAAGCGATAGCGGCGAGTAGAGAAGAAAGAGGAAGGGTCGGGCACAATCGCAAATAAAAAGGATTTTCACCGACGGTTCGAGGGCCGTCGGAACACCATGATCTATAATTTTATTATCACCAACGGCTACATGAGCCGTCGGTTAAGAGTGTTTTAATATCCGCGCTGCGCTCGTGGCATTAAATAATAAGCGACGACCGCCTCCAGCCATGGCTAATGAGTAATTCATATCACCGACGGTGGCATACAACCGTGGCTAAAAATTTATTTTATTTCGCACCCCCGTGCGTGCCATCAACTATGAGCGATGGCTATATGCGAGTCACGGCTGATTTGGTTACTCACATCACTAACGACTCCAGCGCCCCTGCTAAGTCGTGGCTAATAACTTTTTTTATTTTGCACACCCTACGCGCCATGAACTATGAGCGACGGCTCTGGTTAGCCGTATGCAAGCCGCAGCTGATTTGGTTACATCAGCCACAGCCGCTGTGGCCGATGCAAAGCCGTGAATGATTCTGATGGCCCCGGCGGCCGTCGGTGATCCCCGCCCGTGGCTGATGTAGTATATTCTAGTAGTGGGTAAAAACTAGATAACGAGATATTTTTAAGAATTTTTTGAAAGCCTTTTGCCTACCCATATTTGAATCGGAAGATTATAAAATTTTCATTTTTCGGAAATTTGTACTAGACCCCAAAAGTTAGATTTTGATTCTTAAGGATTTTAATTTTTTAGATATTTTTATTGATTCCAAATGGGGGATAATCCTTATATATTAACTTAAAGTTAATAAATATTATATAAGTAGACTTAGCGAAGACGGAATCCAAAAACAAACAAATGAGCAAAAAAATCAGCCAAATCAAATAGTCTGCCCAGTTTCGGTCGATCGAATATTGCCAAAAATTGGCAGTAGGCACGCGATCGCTCGGTCAGTCGATCGACGATCGACCAGACCTGCGATTGGACGATGAAAATGACTAATTTTTCAGCCGTTGAGTTGACTGTTTCATACCAACTCTTCATGGCTTATAAATAGAAGCCAAGAGAGTCTTCCTCATGTGTTGTTGAGCCTATTGAGATACTCCTTACACCATCTAAGCTTTGATTGATCCATCATTTGTAAAAACCCTAGCCTTGAACCTTCTTTCTTGAGTTTGCCTTCAAGCTTCATTTGATTCATCATCAAGGCATCAAGAGGAGCTAGCTAGGATTCACTGTGTTGGAGCTAAGTATTTGTGTTGTTGTATTTTTGCTCCATTACTTGTATTTTGGTGTAAACCTAGGTTGCTAGGTTTGATAGATTGGGTGGTTGCCTTTGTGTTTGAGGCTTAATTCTATCGGTGTAAACGTAGTTTACTAGGATTAGTTGAGTTGCCCCTTAGGGTTGAGGTGGAAGAGTGCTCTCGGTAAGAAGGTGGAGACTTCCGGGTGTGGAAGTGCCTTAGGTTGAGAGCGAGACTCTTCGGGTCAAAGTCCTCGTTGTAAGGGAAACAAAATTAATCTAGTAAAGTTTAGTTTGAAAATCCTAAGCGGGGTGCTTAGGTAGTGGAGTAAGCATTGGGGCCGAACCACTATAAATACTTGTGTTTGCATTGCTTCTACTTGTGTTTACTTCAATATCGTATTTATTTTGTTTTCGCTTGCTACTCAATTTGTAATTTGCCTAAGTAACCAAAGAAACGATTAAAATCGAATTTAGACAAAAAGATTAGTAAACACACTATTCACCCCCCTCTAGTGTAGGCTATTTCACCAACATGTATGATCGATGGACCAAATTATTGGAGATGGTTGATAATGATAGCGATGTCGAGCTCATAAAGTAATTATTTTATCATGCATAGCCGTACAATGATATATTTGTTGGCTCAAGTGGGAGATTGTTAAAATGATTTACTTAATAATTTGGTGTGGGCCAACACGTATAAATAGGCGTGCATTTGTCGCTATCAAATTGAGCGGTCTAGATTTAAAGTGATCAAATTAATTTTAATTTATGGCTTGCGATATCTCAAAAATATGAGATTTATTGCGCAGATACCATTAAAGGTAATTTTCGATTTTATGGTGGGCGAAATCAAAATTTGCCACGACCTCAGGTTTTCACTATAAATAGAGAGTTTATGGGTCCTGGGTCATGCACTTATTCTCTGCCTCTGAAACTCCATTATTCAAAAACGATGTTAAGGTTCTGAGCATTAACTTGGAAGGCCACACTCGTCTCCCAAACTTCGGCGATAGATTTAGGTACGCTTCCGCTACGGTTTTTCTTAATGATTATGATATGTAGATATTGTGTTCTTGGGTTAAAATTCATGTTTAATATATTTTCCATCATGAAGAATATCACCAAAATGAAGATGCTTGGTAGAGAAATATACCTGATCAGTAGTTGCAATCTAGATTCAAGAAAAGGTTGAAACGTCAGACGCTTGAGGGGATTTGCGGTTAGCACCTATTAGGGGTTGACTCAAATTGCGTCCAAACTGAATCCAACGAGTTCGACCGGACCCAAATCAGAGCTTATTTGATCAAATAATTTGCGAACCAATTTCTAACATTATTGAGCCAAGCTGAATCAATTTTTTGATTTAATTTAATCAGATATTTAGTCTTAAGGCCTAATAAGGTTTGGTGGCTTGAAATGGGCTTCTCAGTAGGGGTGAGCATGGACCGATTAACCGGTCCTATAGCAAAAAAAAAAGGTCTATTAACTTCGATTTTTCAAAAATATTAATCGTAAACTGGTCCATTAACTTCGGTTAACCGTCATTTTGATTTAGGTTTTTCGGTTCGGTTAACCAATAAATTAATTAGATTTTTTGCATAAAAAAGAGAAAAGAAAATATAGATACGAAGCATAAACATAAAATGTACCATATAACATAGATATTTTTTTTTAAATTTTATAATTATTTTTTTATAATTTTTTTTATAATTTTTATAATTTTATTACAATTTTTGTGATTTTATAAATCATTTTGGTAAATTTTAAATTTTTTATAATTATAAATTATTATTTAATATATATATATATATATATATATATAATTAATTAATAAATTATATTAAATCGATCGGTTAATCAAAATCGACTAACTTTTTAGATATGTGGACCGAATTCGAAACCGAAATGAAAAAAATCAATTCGAATAACCACAAAAATCGATTCGATTTCAAATCAATTTTCTAAATAATCGAAAAATTATTTTTTTTTTCTCCTCACCCCTGCCTATGTTATGGCAAATAATTCTTTATTGGTTTTTTCTTCAATTAATGCACGTGGATGAAATTGTGCGGCAACTATAGCATTCCATGCTTTTCAATTCAATTTTGACCGAAATCTTTAGTCAAAATTGAGGCTTTCACGGTTGCTGGCAGCGGAATTTGAGGTATTCAATTTATGCATTCAGATTTTTCTATCGGCAATTTATCAAAATCTAATTTTGAAAATATAAAATTTTCAAAATAGAATTCAACTTTGGAGAATTCTCCAAATCAAAATTGAGTGGATCAAATACCAATTTTACCTCTGGTCAAAGTCTTTAACATAAAAAAATATAAAAAATAATTTTAATTTATATAAAAAAGAGATATAATAGAAATGAGGTGTTAGATTTTTAAAAAATATATTTTTAAACTCTCTAATCAGTTGGAGACTTTAGTTAAAAATTAAAAAAAAATATAAAAAATATTTTAAAAAAAGGTATAATAAAAATGAGGTATTAGATTCTAAAAAATATACTTTCGAACTCTCTAATGATATGGAGATGATGTGTTAGAGTTTAAAAAATATAATTTCAAACTCTTTAAATCATTAGAGAGTTTTGCACAAAGTCTATAAATTCAAATTTAAATTAAAAATTATAAAATATTTTTGATATTATAGACTTTGGACAAAAGTCTCTAATGCATTAAATTTTATTTAGAGACTTTTGTCCAAAGTCTATAGAACTAATTTTTAATTATGATGTTAGTGAAATATTTTTTATCTAAAAATTTTGATAGACTCTAGCATATCTTTTATATCACATATAATTTTTTGTGAATTAAATTTTATTTTTTATAATTATAAAATTACTATAAACAAAAGTCTCTACCTCATTAGAGACTTTTGTGCAAAATCTATAATAGCTTTATAATTTCTTTTTAAAAATATTTGAATTCATAATCAAAAGAGAAATTATGATCTAGAAAAATATTTTACATCAAAATATTTCATAATTTTTAATTTAAATTTAAATTTATAGACTTTGTACAAAAGTCTTTAATATATTAGAGAGTTTGAAAAATATATTTTTTATTTTCTAATATCTTATTGTTATCATAAAAAGTATTTTATAAATTAAAATTATATATATATAAATTTTTTGTCCAAAGCCTCTAACTGGTTAGAGACTTTGACCAGGGGCAAAATCGGTATTGAATCCACTCAATTCTGGTTTGGAAAATTTTCCATTGTTGAATTCGATTTTGAGAATTTTTCATTCACAAATTTCGATTTTGGTAAATTATTGTTTTTCTATTTCTGTGGTCAAAATTGATTTCGCTGCTCAATCACAGCCACAAATTAATGAAATGGCTCCATATTTCAAAAATTATATTTTTTCAAAATTTACTCAGAATTTATCTTCACATGCCGACTCTCATCATTTTGTCCTCTTCAATATAAATCGAAGTTTATTGCACCTGAACAAAGGAACATCGGAAATACCGAGGTACAAAGGGTTTTAAGATAGTTCAACCATCATTATTTTGGATTAATTATCAGGGTTAGATAGTTCAACCAGCAGTCGCAGATTTGAAGATACAAAAAATTATCAGACAATATTTTACTTTACTTCCGGATTAATTATTATTGTCATGTTTTGGCAAAAGATTATTTTCTTCTCTATTCAATAAAAGAATAGTGTCATCTTCTCCCCGTGGAGTAGGATCGGTGTCCCGCCAAATACGAACCATGTTAATCCCTGTATCTCTTCTTTTTCGCATTATTATTATCGAATTTGATTTTACGTTTCTCTTGTCGAATTCGAATTTTGTCGATCCTGCAAGAAATTTCTAAATTTTCTAACAATACCTTTGATCATTTGGGCCCAGGAAATAGGCTGACATTTAGTTAATTTTCTTTTGCACGGAGAGGGCCGGGATGGTTTGATAAGTGGAGGCTTCGAATTAAGTAGTAGGAATTCCTATGCCCCGGGAGAGAGTTGACTCGAGAGTAGCAGTATATAGGAATAGTGGGCACGGGTTGTGCAGGATGGCCATCGAGAGGAACCAGCAAGGGTCTTTGGGAGGAAGGAAGCGAGGAAGAGGAAGATCGAGGAAGAGGTGCAAGGCAGAATGATAAAGTTTTCACTCATCGCTTATTTGATTTGATTTAAAAACAAACCAATTCAATGGTAATTTTAAAATGAGTTAACTCCTGTGAAGGCCTGCTATCTTAATCCTACATATATCGGTTTTGTTGGGTAAATTATTAGGACAAATTGTTAAGGTCCCTTCTCTGCTGAAGCTTTTTCTAAGAGTTTCAACCCAAGTCATATTTCATTGTTGTAATTATTTGATTCTGTAAATAGCTAGTAATGCATGGATGAAAAGGCATGTTTATTCTAAATTAACGACTGGAGTTGATCGCGGACACATGAACCTATATGTATATATTGATCTTGTGGCGTTTTGTGGCGTTTTATTTAGGTATAAAATCCAGGTCGATGTCTAAGAATTAATATTATGTATGTATTCACTATTTCACTTTTAAGCCTACAAGAGAACATGCATTGCATGCGAAGTACCTATTTCCCGTGCCCTACAGGCTAATATATACATATACTAAGGACTGTAGCAAACCCCACGCGTAAAAGCATGGTCAGTAGGGCTCCAGGCAGGAGCTTTGGGAAATAAGACGCTATGAGAATCAAGGTGAAAGCGAGGAAGGACGAAATCCATGCATACACATATCAGCTGACATATTAAAGGATGTAAAAGATAGTACCCATGCCACTTTCAAATATTTATTAGCTAGACAACGTACTCTTGTTACACATCAAGAGGCTGCACATCCTAAATATTAATAGCGCACTTGCCCTTGCTATCTGTACTAACGACCGGCAGTTTAGCATTTAATTCATATATAGATTGCCAATAAATCTGATCAATGAAAATCATTTCAACCATAGGCCATGAATTGTTGACCCAATGTACATGATTATTGAACAGAAATTAAGAAGATTAATTAATTGGCTCGACTCGTAATTAAGCCTTGAATTGTTGACCCAATGATAGTACTTAAACAAGATATCTCACGTCTGTTCGATGGTGACATATAATTAAAATAAATTAAAATTGAAGTACATTGTTGGTACAAATAAAAAATTGAAATATAATTGAAAAAATCTCTAAAATTCAAAACATACAATGTAATTAACTCATGAATAAAATATACATTACCTTTCGCTACACACATAAAAACAACATGTTTGGTTGTCCCTCGTCGGGTGCGAATGGGGTGGGGATGACAATTAGGTCATCAACACTACAAGAATATACTACATTAGCAACAGGGATCAACGACGATCGCCAGAGCCGTCAGAATCATTCACGGCTTTGCGCTGGCCCAGTCGGCCGTGGCTGATGTAACAAAATCAGCCGCAGCTCGCATACGACCGACCAAAGCCGTCGCTCTTAGATCATGACACGTACGACGCGCAAATAAAATGGGTTAGTAGCCACAGATTAGTGGGAGCCCCGGAGCCGTTGGTGATGAGAGTAACTGGGTGCGCGAAATAAAATAGGTTAGTAGCGACGGCTACGCTACACCGTCGGTGATATGAGTAAGTCATTAGCCACGGTTGGCTGCGATCGTCGCTTACCACGAATGCAGTATGAATATAAAACACTCTTAACTGACGGCTAGAAAAGACGTCGGTAATAATAAAATTACAGATCCACAATTTTCCGACGGCCGATGAGCCGTCGGTGAAAATCCTTTTTATTTGCCTTCACGCCCGACCCTTCCTCTTTCTTCTTCTTCCTTCTTTGCTCGCCGCTGTCGCCGTTGTCCATCGCTGCCGAGTTGCCACGAGGTCGCTGCCTTGCCGCCACCGTCAATCGCCGCCGGTGAGCCTCCCCCTTCCGGTATGCTTCCTCTCCTCCTTCGTTAGATCCCTAGTGCCGCCCTTGCCGCCCGCGCTGCCTCTCCGCGCCGGCATTGACCCTGCCGACCCCTCTCCGCGCCGGCGTCGACCCGGCGTTCATTTCCGCGCCGGCCTCAACCCGGCCGGTGCCGCATTGTGGCCGATTACCATCGGCCCCAATGCCGACGAGTGATTAGTTTTTTTTTAAAATTTTCCGAAGAGACACGAGGGCGCCTTCTACTCAAATTCACCACCGGTAAAGTAGTAGGAGCTATTTTTCTTTTTGTAGCTTTGAAGTGACCTGAGGAACGGAAAAGCGGCTAAAAGCAAGCGGTATTTGAGGGAGGGTTCTCAGCTCGACCGATTCAACGACTGCTATCTCAGTTCTAGAGATAAAACTCCTCCTCCACATCCGAAATTAATTGTTAATAATTAGAAATTAATGGTTGATTATTATAAATTAATTGTTAATTAGGTTAAGTATTAATTTAATATTAATTAATAGTCGAGCGGAATCATCCACTGAGGACTCGCGCCGGAATCGTCCACAGTGGACTCGCGGCCAAATCGTCCACTTTGGACTCGCGGTCAAATCGTCCGTGGTGGACTTGCGCCGGAATCGTCCACAATGAATGGACTTGCGCGTGCCGGAATCGTCCACAATATATGGATGGACTCGTGCCGAAATCGTCCATAATTTTTCAGATGTAAATCAGTTGCCCTTTTAAAATGTTATTGGTTCGATACAAGCGATAGGGGCATGAGAGTTCATCCAAAGTATAAACAACTGGTTGAGGTCAATTACAAATCAAAATTGATTTCAAATGAGCCATTTATATTGGCATCTCAAGCTGAACAAGTATATTATATGCAATATCCGTCTCGAAAGAAAGATATGGTAGATTAGCGTGTAGTCTGTAAGACTAAAGCCAGAGGAATAATTGACCCGATAGTTGGAGATAATGAGCTAGCAGATGACTTCTATCAAGAAGAAGATCCTTCCGAAGTGGAACGAGTTAGTCCAATACTCGAGGATGATGACACAGAGTTAGTTTAATTGGAAATAGAATACGTTGATGACGACGATAATGAAGTTGAGGAAGGACAGAATGAAGATGAGGGAGACAAAGAAGAATTTCAAGATTCAGATACAGAAGAACAAGAAGAAGAGTATTACACGAATGATGATAATGACAATGATGAATAATTATAAATGTGAAGTATATATTCAATTATATATATATATATATATATATATATATATATATATATATATATATATATATATAAATCTATTATATATAATCTAATTATATTAAATTTTTATAGCTATGGTTCGAGATATCCGTTCTTGAGGAGGCATTCCTCGTAGGACCCCCCAACGATTACCACCTGCCCCACCTGTACCCACCGACCCTTCGCCTTCCCCCACCATCCCCCCACCTCCGGCCACCAATCTCCCACCTAGTCCGACCACCATTCCCCCACCTGGTCCGGCCACCATTCCCACACCTAATCCATCCACCATTCCCTCAGTTGATCTGGACACCATCTCTTCAGTTGATCCAGGCCCGTCGACATCGAGACGTAGGCCACGAGGGCCTAACAGAATTCTCCCTCCGCCACTCGAGGGACAACTGCACAGAGCAGTTACTGTGCACGGAAGAAGGTAAGTATATGCATTAATTATTTCTTATAATTTATTTATAATTCAAAATATCATAATATAAATTTATATTTGGTGCAGATTTGAGCAGGATGACGTACCCCGCACAATAGCGGGGATGATCCGGAAGTTTATGCATAGGGTGTGGCCTACATGGTCTCACGTGCCCCGTGAGCATATGGATTTATTATGGCGAGAGTTCATGATAAGTATATTTATTAAATTAATGTTAATGTTAAATATTCATCGGTAATAATATTTTTTTTTTGCAGGGTCATTATACATGGTCGGAGGACCATACCACTTTTGTGGAGGCTGCATGGGAGCGTGTTGCCCGTGCTCGCTATAACGGGTTGCTTCAGCAGGCCCGTCAGACCGTGATGAGACGGCTAAGGGCCACACAGATAGGACAGACTCGGGGACATGCCCCCGAGTGGATTCCTGGCCCTGTGTGGGACCAGCTCGTTGAGCAGTGGGACACTCCTGAGTGGCAAGAGGTCTCTTGGACTGCGTCGAGAAATTGCATGTCCGGGGGGGACGGAACGGGGGCGCGCCGCACAGGTGGCTCAATCTCTTTTGCGGTGCATGAGCATCGTATAGTATGTATAATTTTCTTACTTTTAATTAAATTATATATTGTGTATAATGGTACTAATGTATTTGTTTTCTAATGTAAGACGCGCGTGACGGAGGATGGCACCGTCCGACGCCCGTTGATGATGGAGGTGTTTGAGTGCACCCATCGTCATCGACGAGGAGCGGGGGACTACGTTCATAGCAGAGCCTCCATCATAATGGTAAGTATTTATATATGTCTATTTGATTTACATAATTTTTATTTATAGTTTATATATATTTAAAATATAAACACGTGTAGGAAAACTTACTCGAGGACAGTGATCGAGTGTGGAGGGACACTGGAGGAGTTCGACGCAGGTGCTTAGGTGGAGGCCGCTGGTGGCTAGGAGCACGACCGTGTTTATGGCTTTGCAGACAGTGGCCATGCACGCGCCGTGCTCGGGCCACTTGGGGCACCGACCCCTCCGACTGCGGGTGAGCGACCCTCGTCATCCTGAGCGCAAGACCAGAGCCGGATAACAGCCATGGAGTCGGAGCTCACCCAACAGAGACATGCGATGGAGGAGCAGAGGTAGGCGATGGAGGGGTAGAGGCTGACGATGGAGAAGCAGATGAAGAGCAGAGATGGGCGAATGATGAGTTGAGACAGACGATCCAGAACATGTAGACACTCCTCACTCAGATTGTGTCTCAGTCTGGCCTTCTACCTATGATGTCCCATCCGTCGTCCTCCTCAACCCAATCGATGCTCCCGACCCAGTCGTTGTCGACTCCATCGCCTCCACCGCCTCCACCGCAGTCGTGAGCTATTGATTTTTGTATTTTGTTTATATTTTGAAACTTGGATGCACGAGTTGATATTTTGATAATTGTTTGCCTCCGGTTTGAGGTTGATATTGATGATATTTATGTAAAAATTGTATGTTTGGTTTCTAATGCATGTGTATGATATTTTCTGATTGTAATATGTGATTGAAAATTATTTGTAGTCGATATATCGTTGTATACAAAAATTTACAAATTTTTTAGTTTTTTCAGTTACAGGATATACCTTTAGCCATGGCTTACCCACGGTTAACCATCACTACGCCGTAAATGGCTGATGGCCTGGGCGGCACCAAATATCATGGTTGCTAATAACATCATCGACGGGACTCGGCCGTGGCTGATGGGTTGTTATTAGTGATAGCGCTCCGAGCCGTCACTGATACTTTTAAATCAGTGACAACGCACGGGGCTGTCGCAGATGATTACGTGTGACGGCCGAGCTATGCCGTCACAACACATCTGAGACGCACACATCAGCGACGGTTGTTTGCCACGGTTAACGTCGTCCGTGATATTCATCACCGATGGTTCAGCCACAGTATCAGCCGTCGCTGATGACCAAAATTCTAGTAGTGCAAGTCCTACGTCGTGACCTCGAGTCATTATCGTGTGTTGGTCACTAGGCCTTTGGTGAGAGCTGGGGTCATTACCATGTGACTCTTCGTTATTTTGAGTGAATGTAACGATTGCGTAGAAGGGAAAAATGCCTTTCAACGTGCCTGCCACTTAATTGTATGTTCAATATTGCTAACATAAAAGTAATTATATATGGATAAAAATTCAATCATCGGTTTTTGAGGCATTAAATGCCAATTGTCAGCTGACGGGTGTGGCTCCGTTAGTAGGAAGGTGGTGTCGTCCATTAGGGCAATAGTTCATGCTCCAAGTCTATAAATAGCCCTCTGTATCTCGTGTGTTTGCATGCATTAGTTGCCATGGAATATGCTGAAGATTATCGTTCCTCCGGGAGTTGTGAGTGGATCATAGGTCGTCGTGGGTTCGCACTGCTGAGCTTAAGGGGAAAGCATACAGTGAGACGCGGCAGGCATCACTATATAGTCGTGGGTGTATCTTGTAGTTGGATTGAGGTGGGTTCGCACTATTGGGTTTATGCACTGTACATCGTTCTCGCTGGCCTGTCCGGCATGCTCCTGGAAAACGCTTGACCACCTCGTGCTTCATCCCTCTCAATAGCATGACCTGGTCTGACCAGACCGAACTGTTGTTTTTGTGGTTCGCTGATAGCGTCGACACCTGCTTGTGATCTGGCATCGATGTGGCATCTTCATAATTGTTCCGCTGAAATGTTCTTCCTTTTCACTTTTCTTTGGTTGTTCGTGTGGTGTTGTGGAGTTTCTCTTTCGGCCGACGTGTCGGACGATGTCGTCGCTCATAGGATATGTTGATCAGCTTGTTTGTATGTATAGGCCAAAAAACAAAGTTTAAGGCTACGGTTACCTGTTCGGTAGTCGTTAGCTCCCTTCGAAGATATTTGTATCTTGGGAGAGAGACGTAGAGGTCGATAGTTGTGGCGCAGAGGCCGAGGACCAAGGAGTGCACTTTTGGGTCGTTGAGGGCGTAGGAGCTCGAGTCTTCAAGGGCACTGAGGTTAGAAGTAGTGGTGTTGAGGCCGACGAGTCAGGTTGGTGAAAAATGAGTACTGGTCGTAGTAAGGGCTCTAATGCCAGAAGTAATGGCGCTACGGCCGACAAGCCAGGCTGGTGAAAATTGAGTTCTGGTCGTTGATGGCGTGGGAGGCCGACGAGCCAGACTGATGAAAATCGAGTCCTGGTCGTTGATGGCATGGGAGCCCGAGATAGACACTGAGGTCGACGAGGTAGACTTGTGAAAACCGAATTCAGGTTGCTATGGGAATCCGAGCATGGTGTTGAAGCCAAGTTTGTAAGGGCTCTAAGATCGGAAGTAATGACACTGAGGCTGACGAGCTAGACTGGTGAAGACCGAGTCCTGATCGTTGTAAGGGCTCTGAGGCTGGAAATAGCAGCGTTGAGGCCGATGAGCCAGGCTGGTGAAAATTGAGTCCTGGTCATTGAGGGCATGAGAGCTCGAGATAGGTACTGAGGCCGATGAGCTAGACCGATGAAAACTGAGTTCTGGTTGTTGTGGGAATACGAGTGAGGCGCTTGAGGCCGAGGAGAACTGGTGCATCGCGCTGGCGCAGGGCGGGAGCTGTCACTAGACCATAGAGGTTCCTACTATGTGTGTTATGAGATAAATGCAACCAATTTGGACATAAAGAAAATGTGCAAAAAAGATAGAGCAATATTATTAATGATTGTTGTAACAACATATTGGGCCCCACCGAGAGCTGAGCTCGACCTATGCATGGTGGTGTCTCGTTAAAATCTTTTAAGGGAAAAACCAAGTGGGACAAAATCGCCATGAAGGAAAAAGAATACACCGACCATTTATAATTGAAGGTAGAAAGCTCAGCTGTAGTAGACCCACAGGGAGGCCACGTTCCACGATCATGGGAGTTCTTGTTCGGAGAGTTCAGTGATTATGTAGGCTCCTTTTCCAAGGATCTCTGTGATCCTGTAGGGGCCTTCCCTAGTCCATATCTCATATGGAGTCTTTTTAACCACTTTAGATGGAACTCGATTTAATAGGAAATGCAACAGTTTCCAAGGCAAATCCCCAAAAGGATGTTGGAATATCTGTATGATTCATCATGGATTGAACCATATCCAATAAGGTTTGATTTCTCTCCTAAGAAATACCATTCCACTATGGCGTTCCAGGTGGAGTAAGATGTGAGACAATCAATACCGAAGTGCTTAAATATCCTTGCCAAGTTGGTTTTGTACTTCATTCTTGAATATTTTGAACTTTTCAAAAGTTTTATATTTATGCTTCATTAAGTAGATATACTCATATCTACTGAAGTCATCGGTAAATGTAATGAAGTACTAATAACCTCCTTTAGCTGGTAGACTTAATGGTCCACATACATCACTATGTACAAGACCTAATAAGTCAGAAGCCCTCTCACCGTGCCCTGTAAAAGGTATTTTAGTCATTTTGCCTAGTAAACAAGATTCACATATTTCAAATGATTCAAAATCAAATGAATCTAAAATTCCATCTAATGGAGCTTAGAAATACGCCTCTTATTTGTATAGCCTAACTGACAATTCCAGAGATAGGTTGAGTTCAAGTCATTGGACTTAAACCATTTTACATTAATGTTATAGACATGCTTATTTATTTGTTCCAAGTTTAGAATATAGAGTCCATTAGACATAAGAGCATTATCATAATGCACGTCTCTGTTACAGATGGAGCAAATATTATTCTTAATAATAAAGTGAAATTCATCAATATCTAAACATGAAACTGAAATAATGTTTGTGCTTATAGCTAACACGTAATAACAATTATTTAGTGACAAAACAAGTCCACCAGGCAAAGGTAAATCATAAGTCCCTACAGCTAGCGCAACAACTCTTGCTCTATTGCGAACTCGCAGGTCCATCTCGCCTTTAGCCAATGATCTATTCCTTTTGAGACCTGCACATTTACACAAATGTGATATCCACATCCGGTATCTAATACCCAGGAAGTAGAAGTAGATAGATCGACTTTTATAACAAAAATACATAAAGCATTAGTCTCACAACTCTTCTTCTTTATTCGATCTTTCATATAGAGTTTGCAATTTGTCTTCCTATGACCTAGTTCATTGCAGAAAAAGCAGACTCCCTCCTTGAGTGTTTTAGCCTTCTTTTGAGGCTTGGGTTTGGGCTTAGAGCCTGAATCTAGGTTTGAACCTTTTAGCCCTTGATGTAAGTGTTGTGTGAAATGGCACACTAGAGGGGGGATGAATAGTGTGTTATTCTATTAATTTGCCTAAATTCGATTTTAATAGTTTCTTGATTAGTTAGGCTAAGCACGATATTTATAGCACACGAAAGCAATAAATACAGAGCAATAAGCACAAGCAACTGACAACGCTAACACAAGTATTTATAGTGGTTTGGCCAACCGCCTACTCCACTACCTTGGCTCCACACCAAGGATTTCTAATCATCTACTTTATAGAATTTGTGTTCTCCTTTGAATACAACTGAGGACACAATTCTCACCTCTTTGAGAACTCCTCAAACCTATTCACCTAGGCAAAACACAAATCTACAAAGTGTAACCCTAAGTGTTTCTCTAGCACACATAGCAAGCTATTACATATAAAATAGGTTTAAAATAAATCTTCAAATACAAAGAAAAAGAGCTGAGAATTGAAAGAAGGACCAATGCTCTTTTTTCCAAGCCTTCAAGCCTTCAACTCGGCCAGTAGATGAACTTGAATCGCAGCAGATTTGAGGAACAAAACTGGGCGCTTGAGAAGGATGTTGACGGAAGAACAGGGCGCAATAATTAATTCTTTTTGAAGGCTCAAATCACTTCTAGAAATGCTCAATTAAATCTGTAAGAGTGATTAAAGGAGTTAGATGAGGGATATTTATAACATCTCAAAGAAAGGGCAGCTCAACGGGCTAAAAACTAGTCATTACAGCCGTTCAGACGCTTGCCCGATCGATCGTCGATCGACCGACAACGACCGCTCGCCTAAACACTCTGTTCGATCGACCGAATGAGTCGCGAGACTTGCGATCCGCACTCCGGTCGATCAATGCAGTGAGATGCAGTCGCGATTCTTTTTCTCTACAATTCGGTCGACCGAAGACCCTACTGCCAATTTTTGGCACACTTCGGTTGACCGACCGGTCGACGAAATTGCCTACTGCCAATTTTTGGCAGCTTTCGGTCGACCGAACCTAGACTGGACTGGGCAATTTGGTTTTTTTTGTTCGTTTTCTGGTTTCTTCTTCACAAAGTCTACTTATATAACATTTATTAACTTTAAGACATAAATGTTATATAAGGATTACCCCTCATTTGGATTCAATAAAAATATCTAAAAAATCAAAATCCTTAAGAATCAAAATCTAGTTTTTGGGGTTAGTACAAATTTTCTGAAAATAGAACTTCTTTAATTTTTCGGGTCAAATAAGGGTAGACTAAAGGGTTCCAAAAATTCCTAAAAAATACATCTTTATCTATTTTTAACCCAAGGAACAATTACCGCCATTTTTTATGTCAAAAAACTATCTAGGTCATATAGCCCTCCAAGGAGCTCCCTAGGCTTAGTGAGTTTCAGGGCGGTTTTCGAGTTTTCATATTTAGGGGGTCGGGTTTGGTTTTAGGGTTCCTATGCATCTTCATGAGGATTACATAATAAACTAGACACCCTAGACCTAAACTTTAATTTCACGACGAATTCGAGCGCCGACGAGCGTCCTTGCCGATTTTTTTGATTTCTTCGATTTTTCCGATCGGGGACGTCGAGCGCTAACCGATATGGAACCTGAAAGATTTCTCAATAAACCATTAGTTTCATGTTTGTTATCATCAAAACCGAGATTAAACCCAAGGTTAAAAATCTTAAGCCAACAGTAAGTTCTTCTAAGCCTTGCCCTTGCCCTTGCCCTTGCCTCTCTTCTTAGTACCTTGCCCTTTTTGAACCATTAGAACATTAGGAATTGTCTTAATATTCTGTTCAACATTCTTTAGCATCCCATGCAATTCAGAAATAGATTTCTCCATGTGGTGCATGTTATAGTTCATCACAAACTAATCAAATGTATCAGGTAATGAACCAAGAATCAAGTCAGTAGCCAACTCTTGGCTAATAGGAGCACGTGAGAACTTATAGATGGTCTATGTAGCCTTTCATCTTTAGCACGTGAGAACTTATAGAAGTCATCTTGTAAGAGTTCAATAACTTTATGGTAACAAACCTTTCTTGATGTGCTTGCTCCTGGAACATTTCCTTGAGATGCACAATCATATCATAAGCCTCCATTTCCTCTAGTTGCTTCTGAAGCTTAGATTCTATGGTGCAAAGCAAAAGCAAGTGAAATCAACAGAGCCATTCACATGCTTACTATGAGCATCCCTCTTTGCTTTTGGGGGATTGCTTGCAAGTTCATCAGGGATAGATTCTTCCAGGACATATAACTTCATTTCTTGCTTGAGAATAATTCTCAAGTTTTTGAATTAGTCAAGGAAGTTTGTCCCTTTCAATTTTTCCTTCTCAATGACAGACCACAATATTAAATCAGGTGTGTTATTTGATGTCATTATCTACATAGAACAAATATGCAAAGTAATGAGCAAATAACCCTCACTAATTAAATTAACCCTCAAAACAATTAATATGAAAATATCAATATTTGGTATTTATTAGTGAGACAAGATCCATATTTCACTAAAATCCTAAATAAGCTTTGGCTTACCACTTAGAGCCAACTTATTTAGATAGGAAACTCCTTTCCAATCACATCTCTATGCGACTCTTGGATATCCATGGGATTGTCATTCATGTCCCAGCAATCCAAATCCCATATGATGTCAAAGTCCCAAAAACCATTTTAATGGACTAGTTAAGTCTAACCGTATCAAACTCTTGGATATCACCATTATCCAATTCTTGCCTTACTAAGATGGTGCCATATACCATGCTTTGGCAGAACCTATATTAGGATAATCGAAGTCTTAACATGTGTTTGAATTACAGGAGGCATTTTAATGGCTTACTATTTCATGAGGGAATTGACATTAAAATCATTTTAAACGTGCATCTCATGCTCATGCATTCTAAATATATGACATCACAAGCACATAAATAAAATGCATAAAGTAAAAGTGATATAACATAGTCCAAAAAACCTAACTGATCTCCATGAGCCAATATGGAGATTAAGGCCAATCTAAGGGAGTCTCCATCTTCATGAGCTCGCCTGATAGCATCCGATGACCACCTCCTCGTTCTCCATTAAAGTAACAACTAATCTAATCTAATGACTCAAATAAAATTAGAAAATTACAATAATGAAGGAACGACACACAGATCGTAATCAAATTACATTTGTATAAGCGACATGTAGGCCGTACAAAATACAACATGCCAATCACAGAGGTCAAGGGGGTCATGCTATGCACCATGCAATTTTTCACAAAAATAACATACAACACATAATCAAATTATGCAAGATTAAATCTAACAGATCTAGACTCCTTTGGGGTTCACCGAATAATGCCGGGGCGAAGCCTCGACCGGCGTCTTACGGAACAAAAATTGATTTCACAAATCAAATTACAAATCGTTGCATGATCCCAATGATAGCCGCATATTTTATAGGGGTCTTCGGCAGAATGCTGATATATCGCTGAAGCAACACCACAAAGCACTTCGCAATTAACAAGAACCCGAGCTATGCCAAATAATATATCCATATCATTGTGGATTAATCAAATTATTACACCAGTGAAATATGTTCATGTATAATCACATTATACACTTGTCGATTACATAGATCATATCTATGTTCAAACATATTTATTCGCATATATAAACATTTCTATGTACACAGATTACATAACATGAATAATATGCAGTAAATAAATCACACAAAGATCAATTTAATTGAGAAAGCAAGAGGCTTTGATACCATTGTTGGGATAGCAAGGACTGGACAAGCAATAAAAATTTGTGCATCGGAAAAACAAAACAATCCTCTACCCTAGCGGATCCATGCATCTCGGTTAAATCAATTTAGGTTCAGCGATTATACCTTTGAAGATCGAGCCCCGTCTTCTGCTCCACAAATCCGAGATCACGATCTTGCTTTGACCGACCACAGAGTAAAGAGAAGCGGTCAAATAATCGGTCGACCGACCATTCGATCGGCGCTCTGCAACGGATAGAAAACTATTCGTTGAGCAACCATTTCTTCCATAGGGTATAAATATACGTGTTATAACTTCTTTTAATCTCTCTCTCACACTCTTACAGAAATTATTGAGCCATCAAGAAGAGAGATTTGAGCCTTCCAAAAGAAAGATTGCTTGTGCTCTGCTCCCTCTGCGAACACCTTCTCAAGCGCCAGCTGCTACCTCAACTCGGGAGTTAATTCGAGCTCATTCCCTTGACGAGTTGGAGGTTCTGAGACTTTGAAAAGAGCACGTCTTCTTGGTTTTATTCTTAGCTCTTTCAATTGTAATTTTTACTGTTATTTTTCTTTGACTTGAGTTTGTAAAAGACCTTGTGATAGGTCTTGGTGGGTAAGTGGTTACCTTGCAAGGTGTAAATCCACTTGTGTGTGTAAACGTAGTGTTTACTAGGATTAGCTTAATTGTCCCTTAGGGTTGAGGTGGAAGAGGACTCTCGATAAGAAGGCGGTAACTTCCGGGTGTGGAAGTGCCTTAGGTCGAGAGTGCGTCTCTTCGGTGAAAAGTCCTCGTGTATAAGGGAAACTTAAAGTAATCTAGTAAAACTAGTTTGAAAATTCTAAGCGGGGTGCTCAGGTAGTGGAGTAGGCATTGGGGCCGAACCACTATAAAATTCTTGTGTTTGCATTGTTACATTTGATTGTGCGAAATTGTTTTTATCTTGCTTCCGAATTTAATCGCATAATTGAAACGCGTCTAACCATTCTAAGTAAATGATTAAATTGTAACTTAGGCGAATAAATTACTAAACACACTATTCACCCCCCTCTAGTGTCGCCATTTCGCCAATAATTCTATGAATCCGACTTCTAAGGCACTAATCAGAACCTACACGACCGGATCGTTATTGCAATCATCATTAAGAAGGTTCTTATCGATTAGGGGAGCTCGACCGATATTCTTTTCTACTCACCTTTGAGAAAATGCAATTGACAGAAGCCTCACTCGCACTATGCAAAGGAGATCTGATAGGCTTCTCAGGTGAGAGGGTTGATGTCTGTGGGGCCATATGGCTGAAGAAAACATTCAACTCACAGTCAAAAACAAAGACAATCGATGTGCAATATCTTGTCATCAACATTACCAGCTCATATCATATGATCTTGGGACAACTATCCTTAAGCACTATGAGGGTTGTTGTATCTACTCCTCGCTTAGCAGTAAAATTCCCTATCTCTGAAACAAAGGTAGGAGTGCTGCATGCCGACCAGAAGGAAGCCCGATGGTGCTACAACAAATGCCTTAAACCAAAAGCGGCTGAATGAAGGAACAAGTTTATCAGCCTGCAAGCACTTCCCAGGGACAAGAACAAACACCCAGCCAAAAATCCCAAACTAAGTTCAGGACGAGATATGCGAAAGCACCCTTGGCTCAACCCTTGAAAAGAACTCCATGCGAGATCTGGCCATCATTAAAGCTCAGAAAAGAGCACATTTCTTGTACGCACAATTTATTTATTACTCAAATAAAGCTATATTTATCACATTTCTCTCTATGAATGATTAGGAACCATTAAAGCAATATTGCTGCTTTAACAAACACTTTACTTGAAACTTAATCAAGGCTCCGCATACGAACTTGACCCAAAACCTCTAAAGCACGGATTTTCTCCTTCGGTCCGGTCCATGGTATTCGGCTCCAACTACCCAAACATCTCATGCAACGACCAGAACCTGGTCTTCATCGGTCTGGCTCGCTGTCCTCAATGACTAATCCAGGCTCTCACGCCCTCAACGACCCCAAGCGCGCTCCTCGCGAGCCCGGTTTTCACCGAGTCTGGTCCTCGTCTACCACGCTGCTACCTCAGGCCTCAGTGCCTCCACATAAACTCCTCATGTGTGGTTCCGCCTTACACTCTTCGACGAGCTTGACCTGAAACCCCGAGTGCAGTTCCCGGCTATCACACTGCTAGCTCTTGCCCCAGCGCTTCTACATGATTTCTCGCACACGGTTTCTTCTTTGCGCTCCTCGGCGAGCTCGGCCTGAACCCCCTAGTATAGTTCTCGGCTACCACACTGCTACCTCTAGTCCCAGCGCATGTACATAACTCCTCTCGCATGGTTCCGCCTTATGCTCCTCGACGAGCTCGGCCTGAACTCCCGAGTGCAGTTCTCGGCTACCATGCCGTTATCTCTGGCCTTAGCGCCTCTACATAAACTCGTCACGTGCAATTCCGTCTTACGCTCCTCGATGAGCTTGGCCCGAACCTCCGAGAACGGCCTTTGGCTACCAAGCCATTACTCTCGGCTTTAGTGCCTTTATACGTCTCCTTATGAGTGGTTCCGCCTTACGCTTGTAGGCGAGCTCAGCCTAAACCCCTGAGTGTGGTCCTCAGTCCCTAGAGTCATTTCCTCCAACCTCAAAACCCTCATTTCGCATTGTTAGGGACCTTCGGATATGTCAATTCCTGTATGTGTCATGACAGTCCCTAACGTGCATTATAAATATTGCATCATTCGCATCCATGTAGAACGTCCGCGCACCATCCACTGCTCTCGCCCGTGACTAGCAAACGACCCTCGTTTACTAGCCGCGACATGGCCGATGGGGCGTGCGGCCCATGTAATTATGCATTGTAAAAGCGCTCACGCACCACCCACCGTCCTCGTGTGCAACTAGCAAATGGCCCTCGTTTACTAGCTGCGGTATGACCGATGGGGGTGTGCGGCCATAGGAAATTTTGTCATGCTCCTCATGCTTTTGGGAACCTCGTGGGTGACACTTGGGGGTTAGGCTAATACCTATATTGCCCCCGGGCAAACATCTCTCTAGTTCATTCGCTCAAGCATCTGTCCAAGCATTTGTAAACATTTTTCATACAAACGGCCATTTGGCCCAAACATTTTTTCGTCCAAGCACACCGAGGCTCGAACGCGGACGACCTGGGAGCCCGCGACTTTCGAAATTGGCAAGGCGGTCCTTGCCCAAGGCTTATCCCTTGCGGGGCAAGGGAGCCGCATGGATATTTTCTGCCCAAACAAGTTAGTCTGTGACAGTTGGTATCAGAGCGAGGCAAGCTCGCAAAGCTTTAGCGCAAGCAACCGACGCAAACCGTGAACAAGCTCGTGCCTTCGTCGTTGTAGACAAACGACGTTGGGGCATTCGACAATCTCGTAGGAGAGATTTTCTTGAACTAGAATGGCTCGCAAAAGAGTCAGTGAAATGAGTGGCATCGCCCAAGCGGTGACGACCATTCCGAAAGAACCGTTGGGGGAGGACCCGACACAAACTCAACAAGCTAGGACGGGAAGTCGCACCGTCCAACGGCTTGAAGACATAGAAACGATTGTGGCCGCTCACGACGTAGCCATAAACGTCCTTGAGAATGGCATGGGGCTGTAGGTCGAAAAGCTAGCCAACACACAAGAAGTTCTGGAGACAAGACTCAAGAAGTTCTGGAGGCAAGACTAGACGGACTCCACGACGACATTCAAGAAGCAATCAAACAACTTCAAGGGGAGATTGAAGAACTAAGGGCTACAATCTCATTCTTAACCTGAGAGATCCACTCGGGCGGTGGCAACTCCCGGCAACGCGAGATGCCACAACACCACCTTAAAGAATATGAACCAAAGCCTTATAATGGGGCTCGAGATGCAAAAGCGGTGGAGAACTTCCTCTTCGACTTGGAGTAGTACTTCAAGGTCACAAGGACGACCGATGACGATATGAAAGTGTTTGTTGCAACCATGTATCTGAAGATGCAAAACTCTGGCGGCGGACCAAATATGATGAAATTTAGAAGGGTCATGCAAAGATCGATACTTGGGACGATCTCAAGTGAGAACTAAAAGCTCAATTCTTCCCCGAGAATGTGGAATTCATCGCCCGACGAAAGTTATGATAACTCCGTCACAACAATTCAATTCGGGAGTACGTGAAGGAGTTCTCAACCATCATGCTGGATGTTCCGGACATGGCCGAGACCGATCAACTATTCACCTTCCTTGAAGAACTAAAGCCGTGGGCACAATAAGAACTCGCAAGGAGGAATGTCAAGTCCTTGTCGGAAGCGAAGATCGCCGCAATAAGAACTCACTGACTATCGTTCTGAAGAAAACCCGACAAAGGCGACGCCGTACAGGCCAAGATTCCAAAAGCCCGACAACTACAAGGGCAAAGGCACCGCAGGTGATACGAGATGGAGGGATCACCCGCAAAGCGAACACCCTCCAAAGGGGCCTCCTCATAGGGATTACCCTCCTAGGGGGAACCAACAGAGACCCGCACCTATTTGCTTCTTGTGCAGAGGACCCCACATGGTCCAAGAATGTCCTCAACGACAAGCATTTGACACCATTATAGCGGAGTCCGTGGAGGAGAACATATCCAACATCACAGCCAAGAAGGAGAAGGGCAAGTTTCCAGCAATCCCTGACGTGGAGGACTATTCCAGCGAAGATGAAGACACTGGAAGGCCTAACATGGGAGCAATGCGTCTCCTCAATGCTCTCAAGACTCAAGTGGGGGAGCAATGTCCAAAGAAGGGAGCCACCAAGGCGGCACACGAGTTGATGTTCATTGACATCGAGCTCAATGGCAAGAATACCTGAGCGATGGTCGATTCGAGAGCAACTCATAACTTCGTCACCAAAGGAGAAGCAAAGCGACTAGGGCTCAAGCTAGAAAAGAGCTTGAGTCATGTCAAGGCGGTGAACTTTGAGGCATAAGAAATCAACGGCGTCGCACGGGACGTCCCGCTAAAGATTGGAGGATGGAAGGGTCAAACCAACCTGATGGCAATATCTCTCGACGACTACCAAGTCATTTTGGGGATGGAGTTCCTCAAGTCGGCGAAGGTGGTACCCATGCCCTTCCTCGACACTTTATGCTTGATGGGGGAGAACAATCTCAGCATTATTCCAATGGTGCGTTCGACAGCGGAGAGTGGAAACCAACTCCTCTCCGCCATACAAGTGAATAAAGGAGTTCGATGAGGTGAACTCATAATGGTGGCTGCAATGAAGCTGGAAGGATCACTCGATGGGGCGGAATGAGAACCCGCAGTAGTCTCTAGAGTACTCAACGAGTTCGAAGACGTGATACCACCCGAACTACCAATGGCCTTACCGCTAAAGAAGGTGATGGATCATCGAATCAAGCTGGAGCCGGGGACTAAGCCCCCATACCGACCACCTTACCGTATGACGCCACCAGAGTTGGCAGAATTACGGAAGCAACTAAAGGAACTGCTCGACGGAGGATTGATTAATAGCTCCAAAGCTCCATTCGGAACCCTTGTGCTGTTCCAGAAGAAGAAGGATGGGAGTCTTTGCCTTTGTGTGGACTACCGATGAACAAAGTGACTGTGAAGAACAAGTACCCCATCCCGCTCATTATGGACCTGTTCGACCAACTTGGCCAAGCAAGGTACTTTTCCAAGCTGGACTTGAGATCGGGCTACTGGCAAGTGCGAATTGTCGAGGGGGGCGAAGGAAAGACCACTTGCATAACACGCTATGGAGCTTACGAATTCTTGGTGATGCCGTTCGGCCTCACGAATGCTCCAGCTACGTTCAGCACCATGATGAATCAATCGCCATGAGTACTTAGACAAATTCGTTGTGGTGTACTTAGACGATATCGTGGTCTACAGTCGGACCTTGGAGGAGCACATTCAACAATTGAAGATCATCTTCAAGATCCTCTGGGAGAACACTTTGTTCGTGAAATGGGAGAAGTGCTACTTCGCCCAAGAAGAGATCGACTTTCTGGGACATCGGGTTGGGGGCGGAATGATTCGAATGGACAATGTAAAGGTCCACGCCATAGTGGAATGGCAGCCACCCACAAAGGTCACATAACTCAGGTCATTCCTTGGTTTTGTGAATTACTACTGAAGATTCATCGCCGGATATTCAAGGCGAGCAGCTCCACTGATGAACTTGCTCAAGAAGGAAAAGGCATGACATTGGTCCCAACCATGCATGGAAGCGTTTGAAGACCTGAAGCGAACGGTGATCGAGGAACCAGTTCTCAAGCTTCCCGACTATGGGCATCCCTTTGAAGTCCACACCGACGCCTCAGACTACGCCATTGAAGGTGTCCTTATGCAGGAGGGACACCCCATCGTCTTTGAGAGTCGTAAACTGAATGACACAGAGCGATGATACCATGCACTTGAGAAAGAAATGACTACAATAGTGCACTATCTTCATGTTTGGAGGCACTACTTGTTCACATCACGCTTTTTTGTGAAGATGGACAACATAGCGTTGAGTTACTTTTAGACTCAGAAGAAGCTCTCACCAAAGCAAGCTCGATGACAAGACTTCTTAGCGAAGTTCGACATGACGTTGGAATACAAGTCAGGACGTTCCAACGTGGTGGCAGATGCCCTGAGCCGCAAGATAGAACGGGTTGAAGCTGTTCAAGGAGAAGCTGGGAGCAACATTAGCCAAGTGCAATCCAACTTCCGTGGGAAGATAAGCATGTGCTTGCTCAAAGACACCTAGGCGGAGGCATTGTTCAACCTGATCGAAGACGGGAAGACAAGGAAGTTTTGGGTCCGAGACGAACTCATCTTCACCAAAGGAAATCGACTATACGTGCCTAGGGCAGATGGCCTACATAGAGAATTGCTAAAGGAGTATCACGATAATCTCTGGGCAATGCACCCTGGCGTACACCGAATAGTGATCCTACTGGAGAGGGCTTTCTATTGGCCAAAAATGGCGGACGATGTCGAGGAGTATGTAAAGATATGTTTGATCTGCCAACAAGACAAGATCGAGCGGCAAAAGCCTGCGGGTCTCCTCGAACCCCTACCTGTTCCTGAGTGACCATGGGAAAGCATCTTCGTTGACTTCATAGCGAGTCTACCCAAAGTGGGGGAGTTCGGTTCCATCCTGGTGGTCGTGGATCACTTCTCCAAATACGCCATGTTCATGGTAGCCCCCTCACACTGCACAGCAAGTGAAGCCGCAAAACTCGTGATGCAGAATGTCGTAAAACTTTGGGGCTTGCCAAGGAATGTCATTAGTGATCGAGACCCACGGTTCCTTGGCAGATTTTGGACATAAGTGTTCAAATTATTGTGGTCTCAACTATACTTCTCCATTAGCTTACACCCTCAAACGGATGGGCAGACGGAGCGCATGAACACACTACTTGAATAATACCTTCGACATTTCATAGCAGCAAACCAAAGGGACTGGACGAAGCTGCTAGACGTAGCCCAATTGTCCTACAATCTGTAGAGGAGCTCCACCACCAACAAGAGTCCCTTTGAGATTTTATTAGGACGACAACCAGACACACCCCACTCACTGGTTCTTGGTTACACTGGAAGTAGTTCAGCTGCTTATCAAATGACCAAGGAGTGGCAACAAAATCAAGAGATCACTCGAGCCTATCTCGAATCGGTGGCACACAAAATGAAGAAGTGGGCCGACGAAGGAAGGAGACATCGAGAATTCAAGGTCAGGGATCAAGTACTGATAAGACTCCACTCGGCATCCCTCGTAGTCTTTCGGTGCAAGATACACAAGGGCCTCGTTCGCAAATACGATGGGCCATTCCCCATCATCAAAAGAGTAGGACCGGTGGCCTATCGACTCCAACTGCCAGCATGGTGCAAAATACACCATGTCTTCCATGTGAGCAACCTGAAGCCCTACCATGCTAACCCACACGGTGACGGACGCAACATTCCAACACGTCCACTTGCAACAACCAAGGCGGTGCAACATGAAGCAGAGGAGATCTTGGCGGATCTCAAAGTGAAACTCCCAAACGGCAACAAAGAACGGGAGTACTTTCTCAAGGGAAGGGACTCCCTACCTCTGATGCTAGCTGGGAGATGGAGAGCACCTTGCGACATGAAGAATACATCATCACCGTATTCAAGAAGGGGTCGACGAGGGCGTTGATTTCATAAGTGGGGGAGAATGTTAGGGACCTTCGGGTTTGTCAAGTCATGTATGTGTCATGACGGTCGCTAACGTGCATTCCAAATATCGTATCATTCGCATCCATGTGGAACGTCCGCGCACCGCCCACCGCTCTCGCCCGCGACTAGCAAACGACCCTCGTTTACTAGCCGCGACATGGCCGGTGGGGTGTGTGGCCCATGTAATTATGCATTGTAAAAGCGCTCGCGTATCGCCCACCGTCCTCACGCGTGACTAGCAAACGTCCCTTGTTTACTAGCCGCGGCATGGCCGGTGGGGGTGTACGGCCATAGGAAATTTTGTCATGCTCCTCATGCTTTTGAGAATCCCGTGGGTGGCACTTGAGGGTTAGGCTCCACACCTATATCTCTCTAGTTCATTCGCTCAAGCACCCGTCCAAGCATTTGTAAGCATTTTTCATACAAACGGCCATTTGGCCAAAATATTTTTGCGTCCAAGCACACCGAGGCTCGAACGCGGGCGGCCTGGGAGCCCACGACTTTCGAGATTGGCAAGAAGGTCCTTGCCCAAGGCTTATTCCTTGCAGGGGCAAGGGAGCTGCACGATCATTTTCCGCCCAAACAAGTTAGTCCGTGACAGCACAGTCCCGACGTATGCCCCTTGGCAAGCTCGGCCTAAAAACTCCCAAGTACAACACTAAACTACCACACCATTACTCATGTGTGATTCCATACTAACAAAGCTCGATTTAGACCAGATCCCATAAGGTTCAATCGTGATACAGATTTTAGACGGTTCAACCAAAAGATTCTACCTTGAACCAGTTGGCTTAACCTTGGGCCAAAGGATCAGACAAGGATGTCGCCTTCATGACAAATCAAGCAAAGGAGATTTGTACGCACAAAACACAAGAAAATAAGTTCGCAGAGGAGATAGTCAACAAAATAAACCCGCACAGGGAATGTTAGTCTGACAATTCATAAAAACATGTGATCTGTGCAAGGACAATTACAAAAATGTTCAACCACCAACATCCTTCGGAAGCACTCATAGAAGAAACGACATGAGGCTCGGAAATGGCAAACATGAGAGCTCTCCTTGAGAAGCAAAGACCTCTTCCTTAGGCTTAGGATACACTAGGGCCCCATCTTCTATTTCTGTAAAACTATCAGCTCCAGAGAAGTCAACTCCAGGAGCAAAGAATTGGGCTTGTTCAGTAGCCCTCTTAAAACCCACGTTATACAAAGTTAGACCGGCATCTCGCCAATGATTTGCTTCCTTCTTTTGATACTCTTTCACCTCGACTCGTTGGCGAGCAACCTCCTCCTCAGATGCCCTCAACTAGGCAGTCAATCGAGCAATTTCATAATCCTTCTCAGCCTTGATCTTGGTCAACAAGTTTCGACAGCTCCACTTCTCGCGTCAAGGCTAGGGACCTATTCGATTCAAACTCTTTTGAGCGGCCAAAAGATCCCGTATATGGGACCAAAGCTAGCTGATGACCCAGCAATGGAGATTCTCTGCTAGACTTTGCACCCAAGACAGAGGTACTCTCCCTCTTCGAGGATATCTCCTCAAGGAAACATGAATCTGGAGCCCTAGCCTGCTCCCTGGAGTGCGAAGCAGGAGTAGAGGCAGTTGAGTCAGAAGAATTGGGCAACTCCACCGGCAAGGGATGACTTGGCCTTGACGGGAACTCGGCCACCAATGAAAAATCGTCTCATCCAACATAGACGATGTCTCATCCAGCACAGACGGCTCCTTCCCTGCAATACACCTTCCTTAGGAAAAATAGGCGAATAATTGACCAACAAAGGTCTTTAGTAGGACATACTACCTATGTAAGCTGAAACTGGTGCCCTCTCCTGATATCTCTTCAATATCTCCTTGCAAGAAAAAGGTTCAGAGGGCCACACCTGACTAGAAATCCACAATATGATTTTCTTTGGCCGTAAGATCTTCCTCTTTCGCATAGCCAAAATTGCATGGGATCTTCAGTCCAAGACAGTGGAAACATCTTTTTTCCGAAAATAGGATCCAGATAAAATGGACACAGGCAGGGCTTCGGCTTCACCTTGAAAAAGTGTTTCCTAAAGCTTGGATGGGAACTCCAAAAAGAGTTAAAGAGTTTCTTTCTTGATACACTATTAAGAGATACCATGACCCTTCTTTGTGAGTCAACTATGTGGAAAAATGAGAAGAATACCCGATGACTCAGCTCGAGGCTCAAACACTACAACAAGATCTCAAAGCAATGGACAATCGCCCAACTATTGGGGTGAAGTTACGAAGGAGCCACGTTCGCCTGGTTTTAAACCCCACATTCGAAGTCCGTAAAAGACAGACAAACCCCAAGCTCCTCAAATAATACTCGGTACGTAAACAAGGACCCATATTCCCTACGGTGAAAGATCTTATCCGAAGAAGAATAGGGAAGACATTCAAAAGAATCCTCGTTATCGCAATCAGAGATTTTCACCTTGTCCCGAAAAAATTGAATGATGTCCAGACTGGTCATCATTGAGCTTTCATAGCGTATCCTATGAGAAACCCATGAGTAAGGGTCGGGAACCCTCTTCAACGGTCTCACCCCTAGTGCAGTCTCAGCCTTCCTCTTCACCATCGACCTGAACAAGGATCTTGAAAGCAGAAGAAGTTGGAAATCAAAAGGACTCATTTGCAGCTGATGAAAACCTAAAAAATGGGCCAAAACACCGAAAGTGTGAAGAACTCGGAGAACGAGTGAAGACATGTCTACCTCCAAGAAAAAAAACCCATCATCGAACAGAGGATAGTAACGCTACAAGGATAATCTCAGCCGATCAAATACACTTGGAGGCAGTTTTTCGAAAAGCCATGTAAGACGGTGGAATGCTTCCCTCTCATGATTACTCCTTCACATCAAAAAGGTGAAAACTAACTGAAGGATGCCATGTAAAGAAGTAGGCCCCACTAATAAGCCGCTATACCAAGGGATAGAAGACAAGGAGATAGAGCTCACGCTAACAAAAGATACGACAACAAGATCCGCCTGAAGAAAAGATAGAACAATCGTACATCCATTAAACTCGTTTCCCTTAAAGCCGTCCCAGCTCGGTATCCTCGAACATTCTCTCTCAGCGCAGCTTCCTGTAGTTATCTGCCTTGACACATCTTCCCCAAGTACCTATTTTAGTTCAGCCTACACAAAGCCGCCTGTCTTGGATGAATTTTGGCGGGCCAAGTCCTCTACATCCGGTCTCTGTGACCAGCTCCCCCCCCCCCCCTCGCCTCAACTCCCATTTGGCTTTAACAGCCATGCGTCCAACTGTGGCAATCAAGCACTTGAAAGTAAGCATTTCGTCTAGCTCCTTCGATGACTCAGTACAGCTCGATAAAGCATTCCAAAATGAAACTCCTCGAAAATGCCAAAGAATAATGCTCAAGAGCTCGGCATGCATTCTTTCAGACTTCGACTGAGCTTGAGGGCTGTGGGCTGGACTACAACTATTGGGCCTAGTCAGACTCAAGCCAAGCCAGATGGCTCTATCCGCGGAATCCATCTGGACATACATGGACTCCCACGTCCTTCCTCATCAACGAGGAACATATCATCATAAACCCATCATCTCTGGAATTGGCCTCAACCCATTCTGGTCAACAATCCTAGCGAGATTACCGGGTAATAATTCTAGCGAGATTATCGAGCACCATGACCCCCTCCACTTGCAACATATATTGATACGACGCACTCAGGTAACCCTAAGTTCCAAATTTCATAATCATCTACTTTGGAGTCCCCCGAACTTGAGCGTCAGAGTGTCTTTTGCAGGTCCCGTTCCATAGGCATTGAACCAGACAAGGAGAGACGCCGAGCCGGACTCAAAGACCCTCGACTCCCAACAGGAACATGCATATATATACATATTGTACACACAATCGATAAAGCATTATTATCATTTCTGTTTCCTTTATTTGGTCTCACTTTCATTGCTCTCATATCAAGCACAACTTAGTTTTGGACAAATATATTCTAATATAATAATATTTGTACTCAATTTCGAAAAATACACTTCATCAAATATTTTATTTTTAAAAAATATTTTTAACCCCATATATATATATATTTTGAAGTGGATAATTGACCGTCAACTGGTCTAGTTATAAAATTATGGTCTATTTATTTAATAACGACCCATTTTTATTGAGAAATTGATCCTTTTTTGGGGTTCGGTAATGAATGGTGAAGAAATTAAGGAATTGACGCCTAAAAAGCGTCGATTTTTACAAACCGACGGCTATGAATAGGCATCGATTTTTACAAACTAACGCCTACGAATAGGCATCAGTTTTTAGCTACTATTTGAATACCGGTGCCTACGTGGCGCCAGTATTCAAATAATTGTTTTTATTTTTTTATTTTTTAATAATTTATAATAATTTTATTATATTATTAATCTATAAAATATATAATAGTTTATTTTATAATTATAAATAAATTTCTATATTTTATTATATTAGTATATAATATTTAAGGTTATTATTGATATTTTATTAGTTGATAAAATTTCTTAAGTATATCAATATATTTATAAAGTTTAAAAGGAATATAAAAAAAATTAAATGATGTGGGACAAAATTTGATTGTATTTATAATAACAAAAAAATAGTTAAAAAATATATTTTTCATCGTGGGATTAAACTTTTATTTTTTTTTCCGTTTTATATTAATTTTATTTATAAAAAAAAACATCTAAAATTGCCACCTAAATGGCGCCGATTTCAAATTTTTCGGGCGTAAACTGCTGTTGGCACCAGTATGATAGAAACTGGCGCCTTAATAAAGGCACCGATTTCACTAAACCCGACGCCATGGCGCTCGTTTTGGGAAACGGGTGCCTATACCAATCGTCGATTTCCCTGAATTCGGTCCCTATGCCAGGTGCTAGTTTCTCAAAATTCGGCGTCTGTTGGACAAAAGTGCCGATTTGGAACAGGCGCCTGGTGGCAGGCACCAGTAATTTTGTGTAAGTTTTTTATTTTTCTTCCCGTAGACTTGGATAAAATATATGAAAGAGGACTATATGATTTTTTAATTTAGTTTACACCAAATGTATGAATAATTTAGTTTACGCCATGTTTATTTAGTTTACACCGGTGCAATGGGCCAAGCTCGATTGACTCATCTCGACTTGCAGCCCAAACACTCAAGCTCGATCGGGTCAGCTCGAAAATAAATAAAAATTAATTTAAAAATAAAAATAATTCTAAATAATTAAATAATTAATTAAAAATATATTTTAAAATCTGAAATTTTATTAAATAAATAAATAATAATTAAAAACTTAAAAATAATAAAATAAATATTTATTTTATTTTATTTTTAAATAATTTAAATTATTAATTAATTTATTAAAAAATCAGACCTAGTCGAGCCAGGTACGATCTACGTGCCCAAAGTCGCCCAACTCATTAAAACAAGAGCTTAGACTAGGTCAGATCCATTGCCACATTTAAGTTGCACCGAGATTTTTGGCCTTATAGCGCGCATGGGTATATTTTACTTGTTAAAAATGACACCATTTTCTTGTCTTAACTCTTGTGCGTGCTGCTAGTGCTAAAGGTACAAAAATGTCATCGACGTTTTCTCGCGGGTACTAAAATACCCTTAATATTTTTTTGGGATCAAAAATATCCCTCACGTTATGAATTGGGTACAAAAATGCCCCTTACGTTATGAATTTGGTACAAAAATGTCCCTATAGGCAAACAGTGTTAGTTGAGGGCCAAAACATTTTCTCACGGGTACTAAAATGCCCCTGATATTTTTTCACGGGTACTAAAATGCTCCTAACGTTTTCTCATAGGTACAAAAATACCTCTAACGTTTTCTCACGAGTACTAAAATATCCTTAACGTTTGTTTTGGACCTAAAATACCCCTGAGGTTATTGAAAATGGTACAAAAATGATATCAGACTAACTTTTGTTAGGTGAGACTTAACGGAGATGTCATGGATGCTGATAAAGATGTTGACTTTACATGCGACACATATGCAGAGAACAACTTGCCACGTAAGTGACACATTATAAATCGAAAACTATAAAATTTTGTTCGATTTCAAACTGATTTTTTAATTAACCAAAATTTTGATTTCAAACCGTTATTAATTTGGTACAAAAATGCTCCTATAGGCAAACAGTGTTAGTTGAGAGATAACGGAGGGCCAAAATATTTTCTCACGGGTACTAAGATGCCCATGATGTTTTCTCACGGGTACTAAAATGCCCATAATATTTTCTCACAGGTACAAATATACCCCTAACGTTTTCTCACAAGTAAACTAACGTTAGGGATATTTTAGTACTCGTGAGAAAATATTAGAGGTATTTTTGTACCTGTGAAAAAATATTAGGGGCATTTTAGTACCCGTGAGAAAACGTTTTGGCCCTCCGTTATTTCTCAACTAATACCGTTTGCCTATAGGGATATTTTTGTACCCAATTCATAACGTGAGAGATATTTTTGTACTCAATTCATAACGTGAGTGATATTTTTTGATCTCCAAAAAATATTAGAGGTATTTTATTACCCGAGAGAAAATATCGGAGGTATTTTTGTACCTTTTCCCATGTTTTATTAAACAACTTGACATTATTAAGAACTAGACTAGTTAATTGCGGTTTAATTAACCCAAACTTATTATTATCTAGACATTCCAATTCAGTACCTACCAGGAGTCATTAATTAATAATTATGACTTGAAAAGCTGTACGTCCAAGTCGACTTTTCACCTCTGCGTACCTCGCGCGCGGAAAACATATGCATACTTCTATGTCAAGCTATGATGATACATCACATGTACTAACTATATATACGTTACTATAGAATATTTAATCTGTGCACTTTGCATTCAATTAATCAATTATGCATGCCAACTGTGACTGTTGAATATTATCTAGATATTTAAAATTTGAACCCTATTATAATCATCTATTATAATTTTTTATCTTTGTTAAAAATAATAATAATCAATTATGCATTAATTTTGTCTGCGACAATAAAATACTGATACGGAATCCATGGATATATAATATTAGAGATCAATCCCCTATTACGTATATTGTTTTTTTCTACCCTAATAATTATATACAAGCACTGGTCTCGCTAGATTATTTATTTTTGCTGATGCTGATATTTAACTGAAATCATTAGGACGTCACCGTCCCTCTTCCTTGTTATTTATCCAACTATAAATTCAACTCATAATCATAATTAATTATGCAGGGACATGAATGGAAGTGAAATCTCAAGTCCACGACCTCTTCAATTCCTTCCTCCAGCTTATTCTCCCATCGTCGTGGCTGCTTCTTTTCCTCTCGCTTTCCTTCTTCCAACATCAAACCCTACTTTCATCTCCATCGTCCACTGTTGCTATTATTATCATGTAAAGGATCACATTCTTGGGTCACTATGACACCATGGCACCGGCTCGCAACCTCCTCCGGCGGCACCACGACAACTTCGCCAGCTTCTTCGATCAAGCTGGACTTGATCAATTGTATGAAAGATCGATCCTGATGGCCGAGAAGGCCGCTGAAAGCAGTGCCAGGAATGCACAGGAGGAGGAGGAGGAGGAGAAGGAAGAAGAAGTAGCTGAGGCTTCATCCAAATTACACGCCTCCGGTAGCTACCAAAGCTGGCTGCAACTTGGAACCGGCACTTCCCAGATTGCCATGGCTCCCCAAGATCCGGCAGCCGGCACGACCCGAGGGCGGGGCGGTGTGGTGGAGCTGGACTTGTTTCCCGGCAGACCTCCAGTCGATCCGTTGCAGCCGCGGCTGCCGCCACAACCTATGATGGTACTGGGAGGATACGGCGGCCAACTGAGGGGGTTCTGGAGAAGTCCAAGTCCGAGCTCAAGTAGTTTGGCGGTGGCTCCGCTGCATCCAGTAATGCCATCGGGCTCGGGGCAATTTATGCAGACTCAGGCGACGACGAGCAGCAGCGATATTAGGGTCGTCAGCCCGCCGCCAAGGCCGCAGACGGGGCTGTGGGTGATGCTTAAACCGGCGGAGAATCAGTAAGTTGCTGATATATCTAATTGTGTTTGAATTAATTTCACCAGAAATGGATATATAGAAAGCTACTCGGTTCTTTAATTTTTCCTATAAGTGTCTGCATCTAACTTTTTATAACATCTTTTCTCTTTAATAGCTAGCTTTTGTTATGCTACAGGTTTGAACATGTGGAAAAAATCTTACAATCCAATAATGTGATGCGGATTTATTCTTTTTAATCATTCATGATGACTATTTACATATTTTTTCTTTTGCTATTGCAGAATAAAAGAGCCATTTCTAACTGAGATTCCCAAGAGCTACTTAAGGATCAAGTACTGATGCATTCGATTGTCTTGTTTCTTTTTCTTTCTAATATATATAATTTTGGTATACATAATTAGATTATTAGAGTCTGAAACCAAAAAATGATTGATGTTTAGGGATGCAAGGATGACTTTAAGGTTACTGATGAGGTATTTGGCTAATAAACTTGGACTGGATGATGAATCTGAGGTACTTAACTATAAAACATATTCTCCATTTGCTTCACCTTAATTCTCAATCAATTGATGCTTGCTAATTAATAATTTAGATCCCTTGGGATATGCATATTTAGACGCACTTTGATCATAATATGCACATGCAACGTATGCCAACATTGACTTTTCATTAGTTATAGTTATAAGTAATTTCATCAATAAAAATAAATATGATTTTTCTTTGTGTCTTCGATCATGTTGCTGTTGGAATAATGACAGCAACCTCTGATAGCTAGACTGAACACCTTACTGAATTGGCAATAAAAAGTTGCAACTTTAGGTGGAGCGTACAAATCTAAGTAGCATGTCATTGTTGACCACATTTATATGAGTAGATCACAATCTTGCTTATTGATTAATTAGGATCATACCATATATAATTATTAGGTAAATTGTTTTATGATGCAATTCTAAGTAGTGAATATGTCAATTAGATTCACCCATAATTTTCTAACATAATAATAATAAGGTTTAAAGATAATTAAGGGGTCATATCAATTTAAAATTAATTAATTATTCTAACATCACAATTAGAGGTCCTGTGTTAATCTGAGTCCTACCAATTAATATTGTTCGTTATTAAAAAAATGATCACCAAATTATAAACAATATTTTATACCCAAATACATAAACTCTATATGTTTTTAATGTTCTATACATACTGTGTATATGTTACAGCTTTTTACTAACACCGAAACTATAAGTTACGTTCCAAAATAACAAAACCGGAATTCACTTTGACAGTGTACTATTAATGCCCTTGTATACGATTTTATCAAAATAGAATATTGAATAATATATTATTTTGGTGAATAATAACATACTGAACATAAAGATAAAATTTCAACATCTTTCTCTTCTCTCCTCTCTTCTTCTCCACCGCCGCTGATGCATTATGAGCGCATTATCACACCTATCTTGATAGACAAAAACACACACCTCTCCTCTCTTTTCTTTCCTCCTCGAGTAGAGAGAAAAGAGGAGAGGAAAATGTTGAAAAGGGGTTTTGAATTGGAGTTTCATTTCGACTTTGATTGGTCGGAAATTGACATGGAGGAGAAAGGAGAAGATGCCAAGAGATGGATATCGATGCAGTCCAAGCAAAGACGATTGAAAAAAAAAAATGTTCGGTATGCTATTTCACCAAAACAGAATATTATGTGAAAACAATATACAAGGGCATTAAGGGTACATTGTTAAAGTGGTTCCGATTTTGATCATTTTCTTATGCAGTTTCAATTTTGTTATTTTAGAAATTATAGTTCGGGGTTTGGTAAAAAAGCTATATATATTATATGTTGTTTTGAGTTTTTAATTAGCCTTCTCTCTATCCTGAGGCTTCTTCTAATTGTTCTACGTACCTTAAAATAATTACAAAGTCTAATGTTCTCACTCAGATTAAAAGATATATATATACACACAGAGAGAAATATTAATTCATGATTAATTAGCTTGAATTGTGCTAGCTTTATTCAGTTTCTTGTTCAGAGCACTTACAACTTTATAGTTTTTTTTTTCAAATGAAGAAAAAACATAGATATTAGTTAATTGCCTTTTTAAAAGAAGCTTATAGATTTATTAAAGAAGGCAACTATTGATTACAAAGAACTGGTTTGGTCGATCCCAATTGTATGAAAAGGAGAAAAGTGCTAATCCCCACTTTTCAGTGATGAGCACCCAACTTAGTAGACACATGATGATGGAGAACAATATAGCAATCATGTCTTTTGTTAAAGATACATGTACTTCTTTAAAATTAAGCAAAACAAGTATTTAAATGTTTTTCCACTTGGTAAGTTTCAATATCTCATGATGTAGTTCATCATGGCGATTGCCATTTATATGATCAGATTACATTACTACGTGTGTGTGTGTATATATTTATATAGTTATATAATATACCCTTAATTATACCATGCAAACAAACATATATTAATTCTTTTAGACATAGATTGGACACATATGCTTAAGCTTTGATAACTAAATCAAGCGGTAATTAAGGAACAAAGAATTAGCTATCACCCAAATTATTATAATTATTTTTCTATCACATTCAAGTCATCATTATTATTTATTCCATGCCAATGTCAACTCTAGTGGCCGGTCATGTATGCTATTGTTTCTTCTCCTCGTTTTTGACTATCTGGATAGTATATATATATGTTCCAATTAAAATTTAAATGTCTAGTTTGATTTGTATAATATTTGTTTTTAAAAACTCATCAGTTAATTTATTGAAGCTATTAATTATATATTTTTATTTAAAATTTAAAATTAATTAATTAATTACAATTAGCTAGATGATGATGATATAGATATAGCATCATGATGACGAAGTGCAAAAACTACATAGAGATTCCACTGACGCTGAAACCTTAGCAAGATGGGCAACTAAAAGAGTGATAAAACAAAAGCTAGTGTGATATTGAATGGTGATGGCACAACACAAGAGATGGAAACTGGAAAGAAATTAAAGCGGAGCAGCATAAAAGGAATTAAATTATTGGCCATTGTCATGCTAACGTAGGGCTTACGGTCGTTATGGCGCCTAAACTAAACCTACGCGCGCCTATATATATATATATATATATATATTAGTGGTGCACTTTAATCTGTCCGGATCATGAGGCCCCACCATGCACTTATATATAGCCCCATGAGCCAGATATATATGGTATTCAGAACTAAGCTGATGAGGTAGGTGAGATAAGAAGGGACCCCACATATATATGCATGTAAGGTCGATGTTGATAATAATTAATACAAGCTAGCTAGGGTGGAAAGGCGCATGCAAGTCTTTGCCACAATTGTTGCAGTCCATTGGCTGGGGTTGCTTTTGCTTGGGGCACAGGAGTATGTTGATTAGTAACAAGTAATTGGCAATTGGTTTAATTTGCTTCTACGACAAGGGGAGGTGAGAGAGGGAGAGACACTGTGCATGTTAGGTGGTGGTGGTGGGAGACGAGGGAGCTTATTCCTCGGCGTCTTTCTAGGATATTTATATAATTTAAATTAGATTGATTAAGTAATTAGTTAGATAATGAAATGTATTGATGGTAGATCCTTACAGGAACAAGTAATCTAGATAGATCTATTATATGTTAAGTTAACTCAAGAATTTCATTTCATTTCATCCCATCCCATGCATGCACTAGATATATGTGAGAGGATTTTGAGAGTATATAGGTACATATCTTAGTGAAAATGAAATTTAAGAAATTGAGATGATTTTAGATATATATTTTTCAAATATTCAATTCTTGACATTTACATCGATGATATCAATCATTTTACAATATATACACACTAAACATAATAAAACACACAAAATATGAATCAAATTATAGTATATAAACCCCCAAAGTGTCAAACACATCAAGTGTAATATCTAAATAAAAAACTAATACATGATATATAAAATAAATACATCATAGCTGGAGGCTGTGAAGGCTCAGATGACAACATCTGAAGGAGTTGTGTCGGCATCTACATAGGCATAGTAGACTGGATCGGCGAGGAGGAAGGATCAAACGAACCAGGTAATGAATTCTTGAGCGAGCTGCTAACTACACCAAGAGCGTTTGCATGTTTTCACTCATTCTTTCTTGATCTTCAATTATTTTTAACTTGTCTTCAATGACTACTCTCTAATGGGCAAGCTGCTCTCTGTAATTCAATTTCTATCGTAAGTTGTTCTACTGTGATATCAACTACTCTCACTACTAGAATATACTACATCAGCCGTGTGGATCACCGACGGCCGCCAGGGCCGTCAGAATAATTCACGACTTTGCGTCGGCCACAGAGGACGTGGCTGATGTAACCAAATCAGCCGCGGCTCGCATACGACCAAACAGAGCCGTCACTCATAGTTCATGGCGCGCAAGGGGCGCAAAAGAAAATAAATTATTAGCCACGGCTTAGCGGGGGCGCTAGAGCCGTTGGTGATGTGAATAAGTCATCGGTCGCGACTCGCATACGCCCGAATATAGCCGTCGCTCATAGTTGATGGCGTGAAATAAAATAAGTTATTAGCCACGACTGGATGTCGTCGTCAGTGATATTAATAAGTCATTAGTCATGGTTGTAAGCAGTCGTCGCTTATTAATTAATGTCACAAACGCAACCACAGATATTAAAACACTCTTAACTGACGGCTCAAATAGCTGTCGGTGATAATAAAATTACAAATCCACGGTGTTCCGATGGCATTCGAGCCGTCAGTGAAAATCCTTTTTACTTACGTTCGCACTCGACCCTTCCTCTTTCTTCCTCTTCTTCCTCTTTCTTCTCTGCTCGCCGCTGTCGCCTGTTGCCGCCGCCGTCCATCGCTGTCGATTGCCGTCCAGTCGCTGCCTATTGCCGCCGCCGTCAGTCGCCCCCGGTGACCCTCTCCCTTCCGGTATGCATCTCCGATCCTCCTCCTCTCAGTTCGCCTGGTTATTACCGCCACCCTCTCCGCGCCGGCGTCGACCCGGCCGACCATGATTTGGGGCCGATTACCATCGGCCGCAATGGATCGAGACAGTAGCCGACAGTGATGCCTGCTACGTACTGCTTGATTGATTAGGGTTAATTACCCTAATCAATTACTTGATTAGGGTTTAATTAACCCCTAATCAAACTGTGATTAGGGTAATCATAGTTTGATTAGGGTTTAATTAAATCATATATATATTTTAATTTTTTATTACTAATTATTAGAAATTAATTGTTAATTAGGTAATTAGTTTGGTTAATATTAATTAATGGTTAATGTTGATTAGGATTTAATTATTTTTGGATTAATTAATGAAATTAGTTTAATATTAATTAATTAGTATTAATGGAATCGTCCACTGAGGACTCGCGCTGGAATCGTCCACTGTGACTCGCGGCCAAATCGTCTACTTTGGACTCGCGATCAAATAGTCCATGGTGGACTCGCGCCGGAATCGTCCACAATGGATGGACTCGAGCTAGAATCGTCCACTTTGGACTCGCGCAGAATCATCTACTAGCTAGTGTTTCTTCTTCCAATCCACCTAATCCTTATAGAACAGTGATTCTGGATAGTCTTAGAGGACAATTCTATTTAAATGATAATATTGAGTCAGTTACTGAGATGGTAGTGCCACCACATACTACGACAATTGAAGTCACTGAGGAACAACCTGCGATACAGATTGAATTGCCGAATAAGAAAACTGCAGAATTTTACGAGATGTTGAAATTAAGCTGCCGATGAACCTTTGTATGAGAATTGTCCTAATTATACAAAATTTTCGGCAATGGCACAACTCCTGAAAATGAAGTCCGATTATAATATCAGCGGGGTTGCGTTTGATCGGATTGCATGCTTTATCAATGGTATGCTACCTCCAAATGACATGTTTGAGCCAATCTTTTATAAGACAAAAAAGTTGATGGGGAAATTAGGGCTTGGGTATGAAAAAATACAAGTGTGCCCAAATAATTGTATTTCATATTATAAAAAAAATGCATAGTTAGAGCAATGCCCGGTATGTGAACATTCTCGTTACAAGGAGAAGAAATGGGTCTCACAAAAAAATATCCCCTTTAAAGTGCTTCGGTATTTTTCAATGACACAGAGGCTTCAAAGATTATTCATGTCGAAAAAGACTGCCCCCTATATAAGTTGGCATGCAAGAAGTCGCGATGATACAGTAATGACTCATTCATCCGACAGTGAAGCATGGAAATATTTGGATAAGTGTTATCCTTCATTTTCTAGGGATACTAGAAATATCAGGTTGGGATTGTGCACGGATGGTTTTAATTCGTTTGGTAATTCGGCAACTCCGTATTCAGTATGACCAGTGCTGTTAACAATTTATAATTTGTCACCCTCAATGTGTACGAAAGATGAATTTATCTATCTTTCGATGATTATTCCAAGTCCTAGGGGTCCTCGCAAAGAAATTGACATGTTTCTCCATCCCTTAATTGATGAACTGAAAACATTGTGGGTTGAGGGAGCTGTCACTTATGATTGTCATCGGAAACAACACTTCACTTCACGAGCTGCTATATTGTGGACAATCAATGATTTTCCGACCTATGACATGTTGTCTGGTTGGAGCACGCATGGGCGACTCTCTTGCCCGTATTGCATGGAACACTCAAAATCCTTGAGTCTTGAGAACGGTCGGAAAATTTCCTTCTTTGATTGTCATCGCTGGTTCCTACCGTCTAACCATCAGTATCGAAGGAATCGTGACAAATTTACGAAGGGTAGAGTCGAAAGAGATGTGCCACCACCGATGTTGTCTGGTGAACAGATGTTAGCACGTGTTCAATTGCTTCCAGAGATTACTCTTGGTCGGAATGTAAGAATTTCAAGCTTTGGTCAAACACATAATAGGGTGAAAAAAGTATCTTTTGGGAATTATCGTATTGGAGTTCATTACTGATTCAGCATAATTTGGACGTCATGCACATTGAAAAAAATGTGTTTGATAATATTTTTAACACAATGATGGATATTTTCGGCAAAACTAAAGATAATGTGAAGGCCCGACATGATGTAAAAATATTTTGTAAGATGCCTGAGTTAGAGTTGCAAGAGGTCAACAGACGATTTCATAAACCAAAGGTGTTGTATGAGATAAATAAATAACATATGAAAGATGTGTATCGATGGATCAAAGAACTTAGAATACCCGATGGATATGCCTCAAACTTATCTCGATGTGTAAACGTCGATGAATGCAAAATATAGGGGATGAAGAGCCACGATTGTCATGTATTCATGCAGAGATTGCTTCTGGTCGCGTTTCGAGATCATCTTCATGATAAGATTTGGGGTATGTTGACAGAATTAAGTATGTTTTTCAGAAACATTTGTGCAAATGTACTTCGAGTCGAAGATCTGTCAACACTTGAAAATAATATTGTTGAAATCATATGCAAGCTGGAGCAGTTTTTCCCTCATGTATAATTTCACTTGATGGAGCATCTACCAATACACTTGGCATACGAGGCACGAGTTGGTGGCCCCGTTCAATACTGGTGGATGTACTTATTTGAAAGATACATGAATCGTTTGAAGAAAAAAGTAAAGAACACTGCCGCAGTTGGAGGTGTCATATCAGAAGCATATATAATTCAAGAAATTTCAACATTCTGCACATTTTATTTTGAATCAACCATCATGGCAAGACTTAATCGTCTTCCATGGAACGACGACGGGGGAGCTCGACCATTAGATGGTTGTTTAAATATCTTTGGTTACCCCGATCGTGCTTTGGGTTCTCATCTGTCTCGATTCTTAAACGATGAAGAGTACCATTTGGCCTACTTATACGTTTTACTAAACTGTCCAGAGATTGAGAAGTTCATTGAAATATTTGACATTGAGATGGTGACAAAATACTCAATTTACAGCGATGAAGAATTAGAAAGATTACTGAATCGTGAGTTCCCTAATTGGTTTCAAGCTTACAGCACAGAACACAGAGGCAAAATAGATAACCAAATCTTTGAGTTTGCTAGCGGACCGACACGACTTGTACAGTGTTATAATGGTTATTTTGTTAATGGATATAAATTTCACACATTTGAATATTCATCTAACAAAAAGACTATGAATGCCGGGGTTTGCGCCAAAAGGAACAACATATGTTAAATGTGACGTTGACTTTTACGGACTATTGGAAGAAGTCGTAGAATTGTAATTTTTTGGATATAAATCAGTTGCCCTTTTTAAATATCATTGGTTCGATACAAGCGATAGGGCTAATGCCATTGCTGAACCGTCGGTGACGACTATCGCGGATGGCTCGGGCAGTGACAAAAAGTCGTCGCTTATGTGTGCATCTCAAATAATTTGTGACGATCAAAGGCGACCATCCCAAGTAATTGTTAGCAACAACCGCGCACGTTGTCGCTGATTTAAACACATTAGTGACGGCCGAGGTGACTGTTGCTGAAATTAAACCATCAGCCACGGTTGGGAGTCATTGGTGATATTATTAGCAATCATGATATTTGGTGCTACCCAGGCCATCGGCCAATTACGATACGCTTTCGGCGACGACATAGTGATGGTCGGCCGTGGTAAGCTGTCGCTTAAGTTATATCCTGCAACTGAAAAAAATTAAAATATTAAAATTTTGAAAATTCCTATATACAACAATATTCACACGATACAAACTATTTACAGCCACAAAACATCATACACATATAAATACAACCAACTATACACGTTTTACTTAAATATCATCAATCCAAGCCTCAAACATTGACAAACAATTATCAAATATCAAAACTAAAGTATATAAATAACTATAAGCCTTAAACAGAAGCAAACAAGTATCAAATATCAAATCTAAAGTATATAAACATCTATTAACTATCTAAGCCTCAAACAGAGGCTAACAAGTATCAAAATACTATAAACCAAAATCTCACGGTTGCGGTGGAGGCGGTGGAGTCGACAGCGACTAGGTCGGGAGCGTTGACTGGATCGAGGAGGACGGCTCAGACATCATCGGTATATGAATGCTGAAGTGAGATGCAATATGAGTCAGGGGCACCTGCATGTTTTGCATCATCTGTCTATGCGCATCCTTCGTCTATCTCAACTCGTCATTCGTCAATCTCTGTTCCTCCATCGCCTGTCTCTGCTGTTGGCCTAAGGTTTTCTACCTTGGTCTTAATTTTGGTTTTATTGATAACAAACATGGAACTAATGCTTCATGAAGAAATATTTTCAGGTTCCATATCGATTAGTTCTTGATGTCCTCGATCAAAAAATATTGAAGAAATTAGAAACTCGAAAGGACATTGATCGTCGCGTTCGGGTTTGTCGTGGAAATCTCTCGAAGTTCGACGTGTGCACCAAAGATGTCTTGGACGAGTCTAGAGAACACATTGAAAGCTCTCTAAGTTGACGCACGTTGAAGGTCGGAATCCGAAAATGAAGCGCGCAAGAAGAAGGCTAAAAAAATCAAGTTCAGCCTAGGTTGGGTCGACCGGTCGATCGACCGAATGTAGTCAAAAATTGGTAGTAGCCAATTCGGTCGATCGGTCAGTCGACTAGACGAAGTGAAAAATTGGCAGTTGCCAATTCGGTCGATCAAAGTTTGCCCGGAAGTGGCAGAATGCCGCGATCGCTTGGGCGGTCGATCCATCAATTGATCGATGATCGACCGGCAAGCGATCGGACGTCGCCAACGGTCAAAAATACGCCCGTTGACGAGCTATTTCGTTTAGGTGGTTATAAATACTCATCCCAAACTCATTTCTAGCCCATGTTGATGCTTTTAAGTCTCAAAGAGCCACTCCTTGCATCTCTACAAGAATTCTTGAGCCATCTTTGCAAAGAACCCTAGCTTTGAACCTAAAAACCTTGAGATTGACTTTGAACTTGCCTTGATTCATCTTCAAGTCGATCATCAAGAGGAGCTAGGACATCTTGTTTGAGAGCTAAGTGTGTATTGTTTATTATTTGCTCTCATTATTATTGTATTTTGGTGTTTATTTCATTGTATTTGAATTTGTGTAAACCTAGAGTGCTAGGTTGATTGAGTTGGTAGTTGCCTTGGTGTTAAAGCTTAATTAAATCCACCATTGTAAACTTAGTTTACTATGATTAGTTGAGTTGTCCCTTAGGTTGAGGTGAGAGAGTGGTTTCGGTAGGAAGGCGGGATACTTTCGAGCGTGGAAGTGCCTTCGGTTTGAGAGCGGAGACTTTTTGGTGTAAAGTCCTCTTTGTAAGAGAAACGATATAATCTAGTAAAGCTAGGTTTGAAAATCCTAAGCGGGTTGCTTAGGTAGTGGAGTAGGCATTAGGGTCAAACCACTATAAATACTTGGGTTAGCATTGATATCTTGTTTGTATTAATTGCTTTATCATTTATCGCTTTCGCATTTAGTCATTCAATCATGAATTGCCTAGGTAATCTAAGAAACGTTTAAAATCGAATTTAGGCGATAAGATTTAGTTAACACACTATTCACCCCCCATCTAGTGTGGTCATTTATACCAACAATTGGTATCAGAGCGGGTCGTAGATTGAGATTTCACCATCTCCTCTACATCATCTCTCGATCCGAAAAATGACACTAGAGAGTTTAGCGTCTTCACCTCCTAGGTTCGATGCCTCGAACTTTGGTCTTTGGAAATATAGGATGTATACATATTTAAAGACTAAGGGTTTTGGTGTCCTTAACATGTTAAGACTAGAATTCATTGAACCTAAGGTTGACATGCATGCTTGGAGTGAATTGGATAAGAAAATGTTTAAGTATAATGGAGATGTCATGAATTGTATACTTTGTACATTATCAAATGGCATCCTAGATAAATTCATGCATTACTCTTCGGCTTATGATTTATGGGTCACTTTAAATATTTTATATGATTATGCCAAAATCGAAGAGATTGTCACTTTTGATGAAGGTGGTGATGACAATGGTCACTCACCTACTACTTATCTCGATTTTGATGCACATAGTGCTTCTAGTCAAAGGAGCAACTCTAAGAGCCAAAAACGAAAGGTGATTTGTCATGCTTGCAATGAGAAGGGGCATGTGAAGAAAAATTGCCCTACCACGGTGAGTAAAGCAAGGAAGAGGTCAAGTGCATCCACCTCTACATCTTACTCAAGTGAAGCATCCTCTTTTCATGACCATGAAGCCACTTCGAAAGTTTGCCTCATGGATGCTAATGATGAGGTACACTCTTCTTCTTCTAGTCATGCTAATGATAATAATAATGCTAGCTCTACTAGTTCTCTTGACATATCATATAATGAGTTAGTAGATGAATACAAGAAAATGTATGTCTTGCTTGTTAAAAAGGATAATGAGAATAAAAGATTGAAGAAAGATAATATAAGACTTAACTCTCGTGTGGATGAATTAAAACTAGAAAATGAGAGAATGAAATCTAGTTCTTTTGATTCTTCCCATGATAGGTTGAAACTTGAGCTTAAGGACTTAAAGCTTGAGAATGGAAATTTGAAACTTGAGAATTCAAAAATTATAAGTCAAAATAACAATATGAAATATCAATCTAAAGCCTTATATCAATCTCTTGATTCATTAAAAAATGAGGTTACATCCTTAAATAAGAAAGTAAACGAATTGAAAAATATTTCATTTCTTAAGAACACTAGAAAGACTTATGTAAAGAATGCTAATGTTCATCATCATTCTCATGCTATGCATTCTATCATTAGACCTCATGATCATAAGAAGAAGAATGATTTTTCTAAGAATGCTCATACTCATCATGTTTCACATGTCAAGCATTCAAATGATAGATCTAATGTCCATAGCATAAATGAAAAGAAATTCAATGGACATTATTTTTGTTGTGATATTTTTGGCCATGCTATTTATGATTGTGCATTTAAGAAAAATCCAAGTGTTGCTAGGACACTTTGGATTCCTAAGCCCTCTAACCCCCAAGGACCCAAAGTCATTTGGGTACCAAGGATCTCATACTCTTTTATAAGGGGAGCTACAACACAAGGATGAATGAGAAATGAAATATTGAAGTTGACCTTGGATCCAAATGAGAAATATTCCAAAAGGTTGCAACTTCAAGCTATCATGATACCACAGGTATGGAAATTGGCATCAAAGACTTTGGTATCATCTCCTATACCCGTTTGCTTAAATTATATTTGGAGTTTTGATATATGCTTAATATTAATAGATTTTTCGCTCTTGATAAGTTTCAAAAATGTTTTTGATGTTTGATTTCCGATCTCTTCGAAGACCTATGTAGCCTATAACGGGCTCATGCGACCTTGCGGTTTTAAATCGTAGGCTCATTGTGGCCTTTTGGTTTTCAACCAATAGGAAGGGTTAGAGATCATGTTTTCATATTTATTATTTTGTGATCTCTTAAAATTCGTTTTGGTATCACTTGATTTCATTTAAAACGAATTTCAAACTATCTAGCAAAGATGCATTTTGAAAATGATATTTGAATCTCTCTTTTCTATTTGGTTTGGTTAGCTTGCTAGTAGCCTTAATTTCATTATCTACTAATGAAGTCTATTTGCAAGTTAAAAATGTTAATGAAAGACTATGCTATCTAAAAGAAAATGTAAAAGGAAATGAAAAGTTTGGGAAAATTTTCAAGAATGAGGTATGAGTTCGTTTTTACAAAAATCTTAGTATAATACTTGAATATTCATGCTTTAATGATGTCTCTATATATTCATGATTGATTTTGCATGATAAATATTTGAATTTTCATGAGTAGGAAAAATCATGATAACTAGGCAATTTCATGATATTAATATTGAATGAATTTGGACTACGGTAAAATTCCTTATTAGAGACCTCATTTTGAGTAAACACCAAATAAACATGTTTAGATACATACATGATATGATTCTAGGTGTTTAAACTTGAAAATTCATGTGTAGATGAACAAGGTGATAACTAGATCACTTTAGGTGACTTAAGCTTGGAAAAGTTTAACCCAAGTCAACAAATCGACTTGGTCACTTTATTTTAAGTCCAAACTTCATAAACATGTTCAGGAATATGTATGACATGTTTCCATGCACTTCGAATGAAAAATTCATATGAATATGTATAAAATAACATAGAGGTCATTTCATGATAATCTCTTTTGAATCAAGTTGACCCAAGTCAACAAATTGACTTAAATGTCTCATTTTCAATCCATATTTGAGGAACATATTTAGATTTACTCATGTTAGGTGTCCATAAGTTTAAATTTGAAAAACCATGAGTAAATGATAAGATTGAAACTTAGCAAGTTTCATGATAACTAGTTTAGTTTTGAATGAAATCATGCTAGGTTGATATCTTGACTTAAGAACATAATTTTTATCTCAAACTTGACATACACTCTTTACATGACCATTATGTGGTGTCTTAAAAGTTTGAATGAAAACTGAACATATTTTGAAAAATTATTGAAAATTACGGAAATACTATTGAAATCTTAGCATTTTCAGTTATTTCTAGAAAAATATAGAAAAATTATTTTTAACTGATTCTTAAAATTGCATCTTCATTGAAAAATCTAGTTTCTTCAGTAAAAAATTTCAAAAATTCTCATCAATAATCGGATTTATAATGGAATTTTGAAGTTGGATTTCAGAAATGCATAGTATCACATTTTTGAAATATCAATTTTTTCGATACTTTGATTTTTCGTCGAAAACTTTAAATGAAAGTTTGTGTATACCATTTTGATTACATTTCTAATATTATTTGCACCATTGCTTGAGTAAAATTATTTTTAGGAATGATTTTGATAACTAGAATGATAGCTAGAAATATCCATTTTTTTCATTGAAATCAATATATGATGAAAAATGAACTTAGACAATTCATTTTGAACTCAAACTTGACACAAGCATCTTAAATGATCATTGAGCGATGTCTTGAAAGTTTGAAGCAAAATTGACAACTTTTGAAAAAGTACTTAAAATTTACGAAAATACCCCTGGACTTTTAGGAATTTATATGAAACTGATTTTTGACTGATTCTTGAACCTGTAGATTCCTTAAAAAATTTAGTTTGTTCAGTTAAAGTTTCTTAAATTTTCGTCAAGAATATGATTTTATATGGATTTAAAAGATATGATATTCTTGAAATCTAAAAATGTTATGAAAAATATGTGATATTCTTGAAAATATCGATACTTAAGTTACTACATGATTCTTAGTTTTGAATTTCATTTATCATTTCACGATATCTTGTATGACTTAGTCGCTTATTCGATGTTTGGCTTTCATCCCTTGAGTTGAGACTTTCACGATTTTTAAAAAAAATTTAGAGTTTCAACTTTGAATTTTGATTAACTTTTCTTGCCATTTTTGAGTGATGTCAAAAGGGGGAGAAAAATATAGGTAAAGGGGAAAAAAATATAGGAAAATCATGCATATAGATAGGGGGAGTTCTATTATATAGATATGCATGTTAATAGGGGGAGAAATCCCTTAGTTGATATCCATTGTGTTTTAATATATATTTTCTTAAGGTTGTTTGTCATCATCAAAAAGGGAGAGATTGTTGGCCTAAGGTTTTCTACCTTGGTCTCAATCTCGGTTTTGATGATAACAAACATGGAACTAATGTTTCATGAAGAAATATTTTTAGGTTCCATATCGATTAGTTCTTGATGTCCTCGATCGAAAAATATTGAAGATATCAGAAAATCGGAAGGACATTGATCGTCGCATTCGGGTTCATCGTGGAAATCTCTCAAAGTTCGACGTGTGCACCAAAGACGTCTTGGGCGAGTCTAAAGAACACATGGAAAGCTCTCCAAGTTGACGCACATTGAAGACCGGAACCCAAAAATGAAGCGCGCAAAAAGAAGCTGAAAAAATTAAGTTCTGCCTAGGTTCGATCGACCGGTCGGTCGACCTAATGTAGTAAAAAATTGGCAATAGCCAATTCGGTCGACCGATCGGTCGATCGGATGAAGCAGAAAATTGGCAGTAGCTAATTCGGTCGATCAAAATTCACCCAGAAGCAGCAAAATGCTGCGGTCGATTGGGCAGTTGATCCATCGGTCGACCGATGATCGATCGACAAGCGATCGGACGTCGGCAATGAGAAAAAATACGTCTGTTGGTGAGCCATTTCGTTTGGGGGGTTATAAATACCCATCCCAAACTCATTTCTAGCCCATGATTGATGCTTCTAAGCTTGAAAGAGCCACTCCTTGCATCTCTACAAGAATTCTTGAGCCATCTTTGCAAAGAACGCAAAGAACCCTAGCTTTGAGACTAGAAACCTTGAGATTGACTTTGAACTTGCCTTGATTCATCTTCAAATCATCAAGAGGAGCTAGGACATCTTGTTTGAGAGCTAAGTGTGTATTGTTTATTATTTGCTCTCATTATTATTGTATTTTGGTGTTTATTTTATTGTATTTGAATTTGTGTAAACCTAGAGTGCTAGGTTGATTGAGTTGGTGGTTGCCTTGGTATTAAGGCTTAAATCCACCATTGTAAACTTAGTTTACTAGGATTAGTTGAGTTGTCCCTTAGGTTGAGATGGGACAGTGCTCTCGGTAAGAAGACGAGATACTTTCGGGTGTGGAAGTACCTTCAGTTTGAAAGCAGAGACTTTTTAGTGTAAAGTCTTCTTTGTAAGGGAAACAATATAATCTAGTAAAGCTAAGTTTGAAAATTCTAATCGGGGTTCTTAGGTAGTGGAGTAGGCATTGGGGCCGAACTACTATAAATACTTATGTTAGCATTGATATCTTGTTTGTATTAATTGCTTTATCATTTATCGCTTTCGCATTTAGTCATTCAATCGTGAATTGCCTAAGTAATCAAAGAAACGTATAAAAATGAATTTAGGAGATAAGGTTTAGTTAACACACTATTCATCCCCCTCTAGTGTGGCCATTTCAACCAACATCTGCTATGTAACCACTATTCACCCCCATCAAGTCCTGCATCCAGGATGTCGAGGGCCGCTCACTCGCAACAGGAGGGGTCGATGCCCAAAGTAGCCTTAACACAACTCGTGCATAGCTACTGTCTGCAAAGTCATAAACACGACCGTGCTCCCAGCCACCTGCAGCCTTGACCTACGCTACAGGGTCAAAGTCACCCTGTGGCATTCATCCATGCTCGATCACGGTCCTCATGTATGTCTCCTACACGCGTTTATATTTTAAATACTATATATATATATAAACTATAAATAAAAATTACGTAAATCAAATAGTCATAAATACTTGCCATGATAATCGCGGCCTTGCTATCGACGTAGTCCCCTGCCCCATGTTGCCGACAGTGAGTGCGCTCAAACACCTCCATCAGCGAGGGGCATTGGACGGTGCCATGCTTTGGCGCCACCTGTGTCTAACATTAAAAAACAAATACATCAGTATTATTGTATACAATATATAATTTAATTAAAAATAAGGAAATTATATATGTCATACGATGCTCATGCACTGCAAAAGGCATGAAGCCACCAGTGTGGCGCGCCCCCGTCCATCCCCCCTGGACATTCAATTTCTCGACATAATCCGGGAAACCTCCCGCCACTCAGGCATAGCCCACCGCTCAACGAGCTAGTCCCACATATGTCTAGGAATCCACTTGGGGTCGTGTTCCCAAGTCTCCCCAATATGTGTGGCCCACAGCTGTCTCATCATGATTTTACGCCCCTGCTGAAGGAGCCCGTTGTAGCGAGCGCGGGCAACACGCTTCCATGCACTCTCTACAAAAGTGGTCTAGTCCCCCGGCTATGGATAATGAGCCTGAAAAAAAATAAATTTATTATCATCGATCGATATTTAACATCAACATTAGTTTAAAAATTATATGTACCGAGAACTCTCACCACAACAAATCCATATGCTCACGAGGTACGTGAGACCATGTAGGCCACGCCCCATGTATAAATTGTCAGATCGTCCCCGCTATCATGCGTGGGACGTCCTCTTGCTCAAACATGCACTAAATATAGTACAATTATATATTATGATATATTGAATTATAAATAAATTATAAGGAATAATTAATGTATCTACTTACTTTCTTCCACGCACGCTAACTAGTTTTTGCGACTCCCCTCGGGTGGCGGAGGGAGAATTCTATTAGGCCATCGTGGCCTACATCTTGATGTCGATGGGCCTGGATGGTGGCCGGATCAGGTGAGGGGATGGTGGCCGAAGGTGGGGGGATGGTAGACGGAGGTGGGGGGATAGTAGGTGTCGGCAGAGGGACAGTGACTACATGCAAGGGGATATCGGTGGATGTCAGCGAAGGGTCGACGGTGGCTAAAGGTGGGGGGATGGTGTGTGTAGGCAAAGGGACGGTGGTAATTGTCGGGGGGGGGGGGGGGGGGGGTAGTCCTGTGATGAATGCCTCCTCGGGCACGCACTTCTCGAACCATAGCTGTCAAATATGAATATAATTAGATTATATATAATAGATTAATAGATAGATTTAATAATTGAAGATATACTTCACATTTACAATTATTCGTCATCGTTATCATCATCCGTGTAATACTCGATCTTCTTCTTGTTCTTCTGTATCGAAATCTTCAAACTCTTCTTCTTCTCCCTCATCATCATTCTGTCCTTCCTCAACTTCATTATCGTCGTTATCAACATATTCTACTTCCAATTGAACTAACCCTGTGTCATCATCCTCGAATATTGGACTAACTCGCTCCACTTTTGAAAGATCCTTTTCTTGATAAAAGTCATATATCGGCTCATTCTCTCCAGCTACCGAGTCAATTTTTCCTCTGGTTTTAGTCTTACAGACTACACGCCAATCTGCTCTATCTTTCTTTCAAGGTGGACATTGCATATAATATATATACTTGTTCAACTTAAGATGTCAATATGAATGGCTCATTTGAAGCCAATTTCGATATATAATTGACCTCAACAAGTTTATACTTTGGATGAACTCTCATGCCCCTATCGCTTGTATCGAACCAATGACATTTAAAAAGGGCAACTGATTTCCATCCGAAAAATTACAATTCTATGACTTCTTCTAATAGTCCGTAAAATTCAACATCACATTCAGCATACGCTATCCCTTTGACGCAGACCCCAACATTAATAGTCTTCTTTGTAGATGAATATTCAAGTGTGTGAAATTTATATCCACTAACAAAATAACCGTTATAACACAATACGAGTCGTGCCGATCCGCTAGCAAACTCAAATATTCTATTATCTATTTCGCCTCTGTGTTCTGTTCTGTAAGCTCGAAATAAATTAGGGAACTCACGATTGTGTAATCTCTCTAATCTCTCATCACTGTAAATTGAGTATTTTTTCACCATCTCGACGTCAAATATTTCAATGAACTTTTCAATCTTTGGACAGTTTAGTAAAACGTACAAGTGGGCCAAATTATATTCTTCATCGTTTAAGAATCGAGACTGATAAGAACCTAAAGCACGACCAGGGTAACACAAGAAATTTATAAAACCATATGATGGTCGAGCTCCCCAGTCTAATGGTCGAGCTCCCCTGTCGTCGTTTCGTGGAAGAAGATTAAGTCTTGTCTTGATGGTTGATTCAAAATAAAGTGAACAAAATGTTGAAATTTCTTGAATTATATATGCTTCTGATATGGAACCTTCATCTGCCGCGGTGTTTTTTACTTTTTTCTTCAGATGATTAATGTATCTTTCATATAAGTACATCCACCAGTAGTGAACGAGACCACCAACTCGTGCCTCGTATGCCAAGTGTATCGGTAGATGCTTCATCGAGTCAAAAAATGCAAGAGGGAAAAACTACTTCTGCTTGCATATGATTTCAACAATATTATTTTCAAGTGCTAACATATCTTCGACTCAAAGGACATTTGCACAAATGTTTGTGAAAAACATACTTAATTCTGTCAACGAACCCCAAATCTTATCATGTAGATAATCTCGAAACACGACTGGAAACAATCTCTGCATGAATACATGACAATCGTGGCTCTTCATTCTAGATATTTTGCATTCATCGACGTCCACACATTGAGATAAGTTTGAGACATATCCATCGGGTAATTTGAGTTCTTTGATTCATTGATACACATCTTTCATATGTTATTTATTTAACACATACGGCACCTTTGGCTTATGAAGTTGTTCGTTGACCTCTTGCAACTCTAACTCCAGCCTCTTACAAAGTATTTTCACATCATGTCGGGCCTTCACATTATCTTTATTATTGCCGAAAATATCCATCACAGTGTTAAAAATATTATCAAACATATTTTTTTCAATATGCATGATGTCCAAATTATGCCAAATCAGTAATGAACTCCAATACGATAATTCCCAAAAGTCACTTTTTTCACCCAATTATGTGTTTGACCAAAGCCTGAAATTCTTACATTTCGACCAAAAATAATTTCTAGAAGCAATTCAACACGTGCTAACATCTTTTTACCAGACAACATCGGTGGTGACTCATCTCTTTTGACTCTACCCTTGGTAAATTTGTCATGATTCCTTCGATACTGATGGTTAGATGGTAGGAATTGACGATGACAATCAAAGAAGGAAATTTTCCCACCGTTCTCAAGACTCAAGGATTTTGAGTGTTCCATGCAATACGGGCAAGAGAGTCGCCCATGCGTGCTCCAACCAGACAACATGTCATAGGTCGGAAAATCATTGATTGTCCACAATATAGCAGCTCGTGAAGTGAAGTGTTGTTTCTGATGACAATCATAAGTGACAGCTCCCTCAACCCACAATGTTTTCAGTTCATCAATTAAGTTTAGTAAAACGTACAAGTGGGCCAAATTATATTCTTCATCGTTTAAGAATCGAGACTGATAAGAACCTAAAGCACGACCAGGGTAACACAAGAAATTTATAAAACCATATGATGGTCGAGCTCCCCAGTCTAATGGTCGAGCTCCCCTGTCGTCGTTTCGTGGAAGAAGATTAAGTCTTGTCTTGATGGTTGATTCAAAATAAAGTGAACAAAATGTTGAAATTTCTTGAATTATATATGCTTCTGATATGGAACCTTCATCTGCCGCGGTGTTTTTTACTTTTTTCTTCAGATGATTAATGTATCTTTCATATAAGTACATCCACCAGTAGTGAACGAGACCACCAACTCGTGCCTCGTATGCCAAGTGTATCGGTAGATGCTTCATCGAGTCAAAAAATGCAAGAGGGAAAAACTACTTCTGCTTGCATATGATTTCAACAATATTATTTTCAAGTGCTAACATATCTTCGACTCAAAGGACATTTGCACAAATGTTTTTGAAAAACATACTTAATTCTGTCAACGAACCCCAAATCTTATCATGTAGATAATCTCGAAACACGACTGGAAACAATCTCTGCATGAATACATGACAATCGTGGCTCTTCATCCTAGATATTTTGCATTCATCGACGTCCACACATTGAGATAAGTTTGAGACATATCCATCGGGTAATTTGAGTTCTTTGATTCATTGATACACATCTTTCATATGTTATTTATTTAACACATACGACACCTTTGGCTTATGAAGTTGTTCGTTGACCTCTTGCAACTCTAACTCCAGCCTCTTACAAAGTATTTTCACATCATGTCGGGCCTTCACATTATCTTTATTATTGCCGAAAATATCCATCACAGTGTTAAAAATATTATCAAACATATTTTTTTCAATATGCATGATGTCTAAATTATGCCAAATCAGTAATGAACTCCAATACGATAATTCCCAAAAGTCACTTTTTTCACCCAATTATGTGTTTGACCAAAGCCTGAAATTCTTACATTTCGACCAAAAATAATTTCTAGAAGCAATTCAACACGTGCTAACATCTTTTTACCAGACAACATCGGTGGTGACTCATCTCTTTTGACTCTACCCTTGGTAAATTTGTCATGATTCCTTCGATACTGATGGTTAGATGGTAGGAATTGACGATGACAATCAAAGAAGAAAATTTTTCGAACGTTCTTAAGACTAAAGGCTTTTGAGTGTTCCATACAATACGAACAAGAGAGTCACTCATGCGTGCTCTAACCAGACAACATATCATAGGCCGGGAAATCATTGATTGTCCATAATATAGCAGCTTGTAAAGTGAAGTTTTGCTTTCGGTAATAATCATAAGTGGCAGTTCCTTTAGCCCCACAATGTTTTTAGTTTATTAATTAGGGGTCGGAGAAATTCCGAGGACCCCTTGGACCCGAAATAATCATCGAAAGATAGATAAATTCATCTTTCATACACATTGATGACGACAAATTATAAACTGTTAGCAGCACTGGCCAAACTGAATACGTAGTTGCCGAATTACCAAAAGATTAAAACCATCCGTGCACTATCCCAATATGATATTTCTAGTATCCATAGCAAATGAAGGATAACATCTATCCAAATATTTCCATGCTTTACTATTGGATGGATGAGTCATTACTATATCATCATGACTTCTTGCATACCAACTCATATAGGGGGTAGTCTTTTTCGACATGAATAATATTTGAAGCCTCGGTGTTAATGGAAAATACCGAAGCACCTTAAACAAGATATTTTTCGATCTGACCGATTTCTTCTCCTTTTAACGAGGATGTTCACATACTGGTCCTTGCTCCAACTATGCATTTTCTTTATAATATAAAGAGTAAATACCCTAAAAAAAATATGAACTTTGAATATTTTCTCATTTTTAGCTTAAATATTTTTCATTAGCAAGGAAATACACAAACTATCATTCTGTTACCCCGTTTTGCACGCACCATCATTTTTGACGAATTTGACTGACGTGTCACTAAACGGCGATGGTATGGCAAGTATTTATCTTTGACTAATGCCACATAGAATAAATAATGCCACGTATACTCCACTATTGACCAAATAAAAAATATTATTCTCTTATGTTGTGTTCCCACTTCCCCCTTCCAACTCACGACCACCACCCACTGCCCCGCTGGTGGCCGCTGCAACACAAAGACCTTTCGTCCATTTACTCATCGATAGGGGTGGAAATAGGCCAGGCAGCCTGTCAGAGGCCTGTGGCCTGGCCTATTTTTAAAAAAAATCTGGCCAAGGCTTTGAAATAGGCATGTTTTCCTTATCAGGCTAGGCCCAAGCTCAATTTAAAGTCTATTGAGCCTGAAAGGCCGGTCTGGGCTTGTTAAGGTGGTGTATATATATATATATATATATATATATATATATATATAATTTTATTACGTATTTACATTAAAATTATTTTAATGTAACAACTAATATTGTTTTAATTTAATAAAACACCAGTCACAAGCCACAGGCCAGGTCAGGTCAAAATTTTATATTAGGATTAAATTTTATAAAAAGTTTTATATTGGAAGTAGGCTTCATAAATAAGCCACAAGCCAATGAACAGGGCAGGCTCAGGCCAAAATTTAAGCCTATAACAAGCCATAGGCCAGGCACATGCCAATTTTCTACTATATATGCCTGGCTTGTTAAGGTGAAAACCTAGCCTTGCTTGGCTTGTTTTCACCCCTACTCATCGAGCCACTTCCCGCCGGCGAGGAGGTGGAGCTTCTAGATTAGGCCAGTGAGGGAATCAAATCCGAGAAGCGATGTCCAAATCCGCCTGCCGTTATCTCCTTGTTGCTGCGGCTTCTTCTCGCGCCTCCTCACATTCTACTGGCATGAGGGGAGCAGCTTCCCCTTGTTTTTTCTGATGGCCTCCACCTCCTTCCTCCTCTTCCCACCTCATGAGACTACCTCCTCCTCCTATGATGACTTCCCCACATCCACTGTCGCTATTGGCTCCTCTTCCCCACCTCCATTTCTGCTACGAAGAGCTTCTCCATCTTCTCTACGTCCAGCGCTAGCAGTAGGAAGAAGAGCATAAGATGGTGAGGAAAAAGCTGGTGTTGGAGCTCAACCTCCAGCCTGACTCATCTTACAATCCTACTAGCCTCCCTCACCGCACCGCTACAGTGATCACCACGAATCCGACTTTCCGGGGGGGGGGGGGGGGGGCATTTCCAACCAGCCTTCCATTCTCTTCAATTCTCCTTCCACGCACTCCATTGACGTCGCCTTCTGCTCTCTTCTCGAGTACGGGTTCTCCGACCTGCCCCTGTTTGCACCAGAGACTGAGCGGATTGCTTTGCTAGCGTCGAACGCGGAGGGGATTCAGCTCGTTGGCGCCTCCAACGACGTTGATGATACCGCTGTAAGCACAGATTATTGGACTAAAGTTTTCTATCTTGGTCTAAATCTCGGTTTTGATGAAAACAAACATGCAACTAATGTTTCATTGAGAAATATTTTTAGGTTCCATATCGGTTAGCACTCGATGTCCACGATCGAAAATATTAGAGAAATCAAAAAATCGGAAGGACATTGGTCGACGCGTTTGGGTTCGTCGCGGAAATTTCTAGAAGTTCAACATGTGCACTAAAGATGCCTTGGACGAGTCTAGAGAACATCTGGAAAGCTCTCCAAGTTGACGCACGCTGAAGGATGGAACTTGAAAATGAAGCGCGCAAGAAAAATATACGAAAAATCAACCTTTGCCCAGATTCGATCGACCAAATGGTCGATCGGCATAAGCTGAATATTGGCAGTAGGGTATTTCGGTCGACTAATTGGTCGACCGAATGATGCTCAAAATTGGCAGAAGGCCTTCGGTCGCTCGGTCGATCGATTGATGATCGACCAGCAAGCGATTGGGTGTCGGCAACGTGCAGAAAAGTGCCCGTTGACGAGCCTTGTGAGTTGGGGGGTTATATATACCCACCCCAATCTCTCTCCCTTAGGGTTGTTGATTCTTCTAAGCCTCAACGAGTAATCCTTAGCATCTCCTAAGATTTTTCTTGATCAAATCCTTAAAACCTAGCTCTTGATCTCTAATCTTCAAGTGTTCTTCATTGGAGGGTGTTGGCGTGTAGGCCTGGAGGGTCGAGTCATCAATCACCTCATGGCGTGTAGGCCTGGCGGGCCGAGTCACACTCGAACGCCGAGGGCGCTCGGGCCCTATACTGTATAAGATGAAGGTGCGCCCTTCCCTTTGACCAATTGGTTTGGGGGTCATTGGTTAGGGCCGAATTTTGGGAGTTGGTATCAGAGCCTGGGTCTCAAGTTCGAGTCTCGACTGTCAATTGCTGAGGGGGAGATTGTTGGCGTGTAGGCCTGGAGGGCCGAGTCATCAATCACCTTGTGGCGTGTAGGCCTTCCCTTTCACTAGACATCTTGAATTGTAGGGAAGATGGTTAAATCTTGACCTACAACTTGGCTCTGATAATAATTATTGTGTGAAATATGACACTAGAAGGGGGGGTTGAATAGTGTCTGTCCCCTTTATCAATTCTTTTATTTTTGCTCATTTTTATCTTCACTTGGGTGCAAGTGTTTCTTAACAAGAGATGTGATCAAATATTAATAGCAATGACAGAAGCAAGTAAGCAATGCAGACAAGAGTAATTATAGTGGTTCGGCCAACTGCCTACTTCACTACCTTGGCTCCTCACCATGGATTTCTAACCACTACTTTATAGAGTTTGTGTTTCCCTTTGAATACAATGAGGGCACTCTTCTCACCACTCTGAGAATCCCTAAATCCTATTCACCTAGGCAAAACACAATCCTATAGAGTTTTCCCTAAGTGTTTCCTAGCACACCTAGCAGTTATCTCAAATGGAAAACAAGTTTACAATAAACTTCAAATACAGAGGAAAGAGCTTAAGAATGTAAAAATGAACCAATGCTCCATTCCCAATCCTTCAAGCTCCAACTTGCAAGAGGATGACTCTTTGAGTTGCAGCAAGGTTGAAGAAAGCAGGGAAGCAACGCTCAAAATGAGTTGTTGACGGAAGTAGAGGGCGCGCAGTAGTTCAATCTTTTTGAAGGCTTAAAACACTTCTTTTATTGTTTAATAAATTCTATAAGAAGCTTTAAAGAAGTTAGGTGTGGGGTATTTATAACCCCTCACCCGAACGGAATGTTCAACGGACAAAAAAATAGCCGTTAAAGCCGTTCGGTCGCTTTGCCAGTCGATCGTCAGTCGGTCGACTGATCGATCGCCAATGCAACTGCTGGCTTATGTGAGTGCTCGGTCGACTGACGGGTCGATCGACTGTTGTAAATCCATTGATCCCACATTCAGTCGACTAGTCGGTCGACCGAATCAATGGAGCTACGGTTGCACGACTTGTGATCCTCAGTCCGGTCAACCGATCGATCGACTAGTGAGCATTCTACCAATTTTTTGCTTCGGTCGATCGACCGACGCAGCCTTGCGCAGATTCCTTCACCAACTTTGGTCGATCGAATGGCTACTGCCAATTTTTACCGTCATCCGGTCGATCGAATAGGCTGCTTAGCAGAATACTGCCTTGTTCGGTCGACAAACCGGTCGATCGAACTCAGGCTGAGGCTGATTTCTCCTTGAAATTTTTACATGTCTTTTTTATGGATTTAGTTACCAAGTTCTGACTTGGATAACTATACAATTAGGCTTGGGATAAGATCGTCCTAAGGGTATATTAATTACAAGATATCTATTTGATTTATGCCCGAGCCTTTCTTTGACGTTTTCTTCTTCCGTTTCTTTGACGATCTTTTCTTTCGTCTCGTTTGAACGGACTTGGCATGCTTATCGCAACCTCAACCTAAACTCAAAACTTCACACTTGGATTAAATACATGTTTGTTATCATTAAAATAAAGATCGAGACTTAAGAGAGACCCTTAAGCCAATAGAGGGCTCTTCAAGGGTGCTAGGTTCAAGAAGAAGAGGTGTTCTCATTGTGATAAGTTCTCTTCACTCTCTTCTTGTGATAGATTTGTTTTTGATTTGTTTTACTTTGATTCACTTAAGCTTGTAAGAAGACCTAGTATTTGGCTTGTGATTGAGTGGTATCCTTGGTAAAGAAGGTATAAAGCCACTTGTGTAAACTAGGTTAGGAGTAGGTATTAGAAATTGAGTTGGGAAAGCTCACTCGGTAGGAAGGCAGGATACTTCCAGGTGTGAAAGTGCCTTCGAGGTGAGTGTGTGGTCTTTCCAATGTAAAGTCCTCGATTGTAAGCTACTCGTAATTTTGTGGATTTAGGTGTGAAATCCTAAGCACAGTGCTTAGGTAGTGGAGTGGGCATTAGGGCCGAACCACTATAAATAATTGTGTTAGCATTATTTTCTTTGTGTATCGCATTACTTATCTTTATTACTCGCTTCCACATTTAGTCATTAAATTGTGAATTGCCTAAGTAATTTTAAGAAATATTTAAAATTGAATTTAGGCTAATTGATTAGTTAACACACTATTCACCCCCCTTCTAGTGTGGTCATTTCACCTACACGGATTAAGTGGACGGGATTATCCGTAATATAATTAGTAGCTCGTCGATTGCCGATTGGGAGGTTTCCATCCCGTAGATTGTGAATAGCGTTCATGAGATCGTGCCTAGGAGAGGGAGGGCGACAATGACGATCTGACTGTGGAGGGGCTAGTTGCCGCCCTCGAATCTTGCCACGCGTGCTATCGGCCGACGGTATGCACCTGCGGCAGTGGTGGTCCTCCATGATCACCTTGAGGAGGAGAAAAAGAAAGGGGGGATTTGAGAGGAAATAAATTATAATTTTACCCTTCGCCGCTTCACATAGATCTAAGGGTAAAATCGTAATAAATGCCACATTGGATAGTAACTTGCCACGTTGTTGTTGTTAAGTGACACGTCAACCAAATTCGTCAAAAATGATGGTGCGTGCTAAACGGGGTAACGGAATGATAGTTCGTGTATTTCCTTGCTAACGGAAAAAATTTATGCTAAAAATGGGAAAAGGTCTAAAGTTCGTATTTTTTTAGGTATTTACTGTAATATAAAATATAGTTATTTGAGCACGCATGTATCTTTTCGTATCCAAGCCCTAATTTCCTCATCAACTTTTTTGTCTTATAAAAGGTTGGCTCAAACTTGTTATCTGGAGGTAGCATTCCATTGATAAAGCCTGCAATTTGATCAAACGCAACCCCGCTGATATTACAATCGGACTTGATGTTCAGGAGTTGCGTCATTGCCAAAAATCTTGTATATTTAGGACAATTCTCATACAAAGGTTCATCGGCAATTTTCAACATCTTGTAAAATTCTGCAGCCTCCTTATTCGGCAATTCAATTTGTATAACAGGTTGTTCTTCTGTGACTTTAAGTGTCGTAGTATCTGGCATCTCAGTATCTAACTTGACATTGCCATTGAAATGAAATTGACCGCCAAGACTATCCAGAATCATTATTTTATAAGGATTAGGTGAATTGGAAGAAAAAACAACGACACTAGAAGATTCATCATGAGTATGAACAACAGGATTGCTCGACGTCCCAACTTGATGTGACTCCCCGTGATAATTCCATACATTATATCTTGGTGTGAATCATATAGATGCACTGTGACAATTTCCCGATCCAAAAATCTTATGTTCGAATATTTCCAGCATGGACATTGGATTTGATCACCGCTAACGAATTTTCGGTTCGAGTAGGAAAAATTTAAGAAGTAAGTTATGCCTACTCGAAATTCATTCGTTATAGCTCCACGATGAATTCGTCGGTACATCCAACTTCGATCGCCCGACATGGTCTGTCAAAAAGTTGGCAATATCTTCAGATAATGTCTTTAGGTGGGATGGTCCTATTCCATTCGGGATTCATGTTATTCATATTTCACTAAGTATTTATTTTAGTCAATAACTTCATTCTAAATTTCAGTAGCATCTCCCTATAGTTCTACGAATACGCATATCATCTAGGCGTGTATCGAAAAACAAGGGATGCAATAGCCAAAATTTAAAAATAAATAATGACTAAAAGAAAAAACTAAGTTCAATACAAATAACTATGTTCCCAAATTATCCAATTAGGGATAATTCAAGGGTTGTATGTCGTATAAAAGATCATCTACTTCGTTTACACGAACATACAATCCCCGAACGGATATAAGGTTTTGCAAAATTAAAACGTAACTCGTCGATGCGTACATGAAATGTATCAACTCGTCATGATATTTATTTTCTAAATTTGTGGATGTCAGTGCAAGTCCACAGTTGCCGATTCCGATGGGAGTCAACAATGGCCGATTCCGGCGCGAGTCCACAATGGACGATTTCAGCGCGAGTCCACAGTGGACGATTTCATTAATACTAATTAATTAACGTTAAACTAATTTCATTAAACTAATCAACAATAACATTAAATAACCTAAAAATAATTAATCCCTAATCAACATTAATAATTAATTAATATTAACCAAACTATAACATTATAAACATTAATTAACATAAAAAACTAATAAAGAATTTAAAATATATATAATAGGGTTTAATTAAACACTAATCATTAGGATTTAACTTAACCCTAATTAAAATTTGATTAGGGTTAAATTAAACCCTAATCAACTGATTGATTAGGGTTAATTTAACCCTAATCAACAATAGCCGACAGTGCTGCCGACAACTATTGCATCAGTTGGGGCCGATGGTCCTTTGGCCCCACATCCGGCGCTGGCATGTAGATGCCGACGCCCTTGTCCAGTATCGGTGATCGGACAATCGCCGACACTGGACGGTGGCGGAGTAGCAAGCGGCTAAGGATAAATAGGGGGTGGAGAGATTAATACCCAACGGAGGAGAAATCGAGAGGCCGAAAGCGACAGAGAGGAAGGGTCGGGCACGAACGCAAATGAAAAGATTTATCACCAACGGCCCGTCAATCGTCAGTAAACGTGGATTCTTAATTTTTATATCACCGACGATCGACGTAGCCCTCTCTAAGTCATCGGTGATGAGTGTTTTATGTTTGTGCCGTGTTCGCACCATCAATTAATAAGCGATGGTCACTTGTAGTCTTGGCTAATGACTTATTTATATCACCGACGGCTTACGGGGCCCCGCTAAGCCGTGGCTACTAACTTATTTTATTTCACGCCCCGTGCGCGCCATCAGCTAAGAGCGATGAGCTTAGACGGTCATATGCGAGCCGTGGTTGATTTTGTTACATCAGCCACGATCGATGCGGCCATCAGAAAGCCATGGATTATTTTGACGGCCGAGGGGGTTGTCGATGAGCCCCGTGGCTGAATGCCAATATTCTAGTAGTGTTATATACCTGACACTAACGTCTTAGGAACTAACTCAACATTATCATTCAAATGGAGTTGACCACCATGACTATCAAGAATAATTGTTCTGTATGGATTATTTGGATTAGATGAATGAATAGAGGCACTAGAAGATTCGTCATGAGTTTGAACCGCAGGATTACTCGACATTCCAACATCATAAGGCCTCCAATGACAAATCCACTGATTGTATTTTTGTGTGAATCCTTCTGTATATAGATGAATTGTGATGGTTTCTCAGTCTAAAAACCTTCAATTGGAGCAAATATGATAAGGACATCAGATTTTATTACCGCTAATGAATTTTGTATTCAAATAGACAAAATTCAAGAGATAAGTTATATATGCCTACTCGAAACTCATCTGTTATAGCTCCACGATCAAATCGTCGGTGCATCCAACTTCGATCATCCGACATGATTATGCCAATAAATCACATCTTCAGTTAATGTCGTTAGGTGGGATGGTCCTATTTCATTCGGGATTCATGTTATATATTATTGCACTAAGTATTCCTTTTAGCCGTTAACTTTATTTTGAATTTTGACAGCATCTCTCTATAGTTCTTCGAATATGCATCTCATTTGAGTGTATATCGGAGAAAAAGAGAGATTAACAAGTTGAAGTTTATGAATGAAAAAAGCTATAAAAAAAATCTAAGTGCAATACAAATAACTATGTTACCAAACTATCCAATTATGGACAATTCATGGGTTGTATATAGTATAAAAGATCATCTACTTCGTTATATGCATATACAACCCCCAAACGGATCTAAAGTATTGCATAATCATATCTAACTCGTCGATACATACGTGACACATATCAACTCGGTCATCATGATTATGTTCTAAAATATTTTAATTTATATGCCTAATGTGACATGTCGATACGAACTACACGTGGATACGAATGTGACATGTGGATATATATGAACATGACTAGTATCAACACGTATCAACTTGGGTAATCGTGCGTGCATAATATTTTAATCTATTTTAATTAAACTATTAATTTAATTTAACTCACAAAATTATAGAAAAGTTAAAATTAATCCCTAAATTATGTAATTACAAATTCTGTTATATTAATATATTATATATCTTATATTTGTATAATATATAATGTTGATATATTTTAATATATAATGTTTATATATTTAAATATATATTTTGTTCCTGCTTGAAGTCGGGGTGATGAGATCCGGTCTGGTGCATCTCATGGTCATGGTGCAACTCCGGCGGCAGGGGGGGTGGGGACCTACAAAAGAAACCCCGACACTCAAGTCAGGATGTCACTCTAGGTTACATGAGAGGTGTCATGTCTGTCTATATTGCTTGATGAGGAAGGAATAACGATAATGTCGTCCGGTAATCTCGTCGGGATGTTGATCAAATGGGTCGAGGCTAATCCCGGAGATGTTGGGCTCATGATGACGAATCTCTCGTGATTTAATGAGGATGTGAATGACCTTGTATGGTCGGGTGGAGCCCCCGGGCTAAGTTGTCTGGCTTGATTTGAGTTTGGTTCATGAGTATGGGCACTTCCGGGCCTAATCCAGTCGGACCCAATGTATTAATCCAGTCCGCAGCCCCCAAGCTCGGTCGGAGTCAGAAGGATTTTGTGCCGAGTTCTAAGTAGTGTCGGCTTTCGACGCCAGTTTGGTCATCTTCAAGTGCTGGTCATGAGACCTCTTGTGTGACCCTTCGTTATCCGAGACGAATGCGACAATTGCATGGAAGGGGAAAGCATCTTTCTGTGTGTCTGCCACCTTTATGGTCAATATAACTAGCAAGGAAGTAATTATGAGAAAAGATTTGCTTAGCGGTTTTCAAGGCATTAAGCGCCAATTGTAACTGACAGGCATGGCATCGTTAGTGGGAAGGTGGTGTCTTCCATTAGGGCAACAGTTCTTATCCCTGGCCTATAAGTAGCCCCCCGAACTTTGTGTTTTTGCATGCATCAGTTACCATGGAATGGGAAGCATCGAGGGTTACCATTCTGTCGAAGGCTAACTTTGAGTTGGTGGCGAATGGATCGCAGATTGTCATGGGTTCGTACCACTAGGCTTAAGAGAGAGGCAAGAGGCGAGAGGCTGATCGTGAGTTCGTACCGTCAGGCTTACGCCGAGGATGCTTTCTCTTTTACTTGAGGGAGGCATTGAGAAGATTTGCATTTAGGCTCATGGCTGGCAGGAACCTAGCCTGTCTTTTCTCATTGGTAGGTTTGCACCGCCGGAGCTTCCATTTCTCGTCTTCTCGTTCGCCCTCCCTTCCATTATCCTCTTGCGATTTATGGGAGGTTCGACCAAGTCCGCGTATGACGTTAAATCCTGGTAACAGATCTCTGAGCTGGGGATTTCTGCTCGTGCGACTTGGCTCATTACTTGTGATGACGTTCATGTCATAATGTTCTTCAAATAGTTTCTTGCCTTTGTGACTTGTTTTTTTGCTTGTAAACTGCCCTTTGTGGGTTTGTAAATGTAAATATCTCCTTTGTGAGGTTTTATGAATAAAGAGGATGTTTTTTGCGCTTATTCTTGTTGTGTTTTGCCGAGTTTGATCGGCTTCTCAATCGTAAAGGATATGTTTAGAGTTTGATTGCACATCTAAGCCAAAACAAAATGAGGTTTAAGGCTAGAGTTACTAGTTCGGTGGTTGTGAGCATGGTGCTGAAGCCGAGTTTTTAGGGGCTCTGAGGTCGGCTGGAAGTATTGGGCCGACGAGCCAGGTTGGTGAAAACCGAGTCCTGATCGTTTTAGGGTGTGGGTGCCCGAGAGAGGCACTGAGGCCAGCGAGCCAAACTAGTGAATACCGAGTTCTAGTCGCTGTTGGAATCTAAGTGTGGCGTTGCGACCGGCGAGCTAGACTGGTGAAAATCGAGTCATGATCGCAGTAAGGGCTCTGAGGCCGGGAGTAGTGGTGTTAAGTCCGACGAGCCAGGCTATTGAAAACCAAATCCTAGTCGTTTTAGGGTGTGGAGGCCCAAGATACACTACTGGAATAACAAGCATCAGCAACGGCTATAACCAATGCTGAGTCATTGCTGAAAGCCATCATTAACGGCGTGCAACGGCCCGGCTTGTTGCAACGCAGCCGTGGCAGAAAATTGTGTTGTTGATAAGTTAGCAACGGATATGGAATGACCGAAGAGATCGTTGCTAATAACATTATCAGCAATGGTTCTGCCATGGCTACAGGGCTGTTGTAGATAAATACATCAACAATGGCTCGGTTGCCGTGCAAGGCCGTTAGTGAAAGCTCGTTGCTAAGTCGTTGTTGTAGGTCATCAGTAACGGTTTTGAGGTTGCGGACCAAAAAATACGATACACTTTCAGTAATAGCTTTCCCACGGACAAACGTGGGAAAGCCATTGCTGATAATGTTAACCTGTAATTGAAAAGTTTTAAAATTTATAATTTCCATTAATACATTGATATATTTAACCTGATACATAACTCACACACCCATACACACATCCATTCACATACACATCACATATACACCTAGATATACATCAAAATAATTATATTTATATTTATAATTATCTACAATCATATAAAAACTATTCAAATTCAAAACTATCGCATCAATATCCAAACAAAATAAGTCAATCAAGTATAGTATCCAAGTAACAAAGTCAATATCTAAACAAAATAATAAACCTCACGACGATGATGAAAGAAGGTATGGATCATAATATGGTGGGGTCTGGAGTGCTTAGGTGTACATCGACGTGGACTGGCTCGAGGACGATGGATCTGATGATGCCGAAGGGATGCCTGCTCTGGTATGAGCTAAGATGTTGCATAGCATAGCATGCATCTCCGCCATCATCTGACTCTGACGCTCCATCATCTCACTCTGACGTGTGATTGTCTTCTCCAGTGTCCTTATCCTTGCTGCTCTGATCATAATTAGTCCTGGAGGTGGACGGTCGCTCACCAGCGACCGGAGGGGTCGGTGCCCCAAGTGGCCAGAGCACGGCTCGCGCATGACCACTGTCTACAAAGCCATATACGCAGCCGTGGTCTCAGCCACCTGCAGCCTCAACCCACGCTCCTGCGTCAAAGTCCTCAGTGGTGCCCCCGCGCTGCATCATCGTCTAAGTGTAGGTGTCTACTCGAGTTTGATTTTTTATTTCATATTTTTCCTAAAACATAAATTATAAATAAATAATGAATAATTTAAACAAATATGCTTACCATAATGATTGCAGCACGGGTGTCGATGTACTCCCCCGTCCACTCAAACACCTCCATCGGGGAGGGTTGCTGGACAGTCCCATCGTCCATCACTATCGTCTATATTTACAAAACAAATACATTATTTATTACACAGCGTAACAAATAAAATATATAATTGAATTTATGGTATAATACTTACCCTACGACGACCATGCACTACAAATGATATTGAGCCGCACGTGTGACACGCTCCTCCCTTGGACAAGCAGTTTCTAGCCGCAGTCCTAGAAACCTCCTACCATTGATCCGTCGACCATAACGCCACGAGCTGGTCCCATATATCCGGAGTAATCCAATCGGGGCCGTATCCTCGAGTCTCTGCGATGTTTATGGTCCTAGCTCGGGCCATTGCTTGGGACCGGGCCTGCCCCAGCTGGCCGTTGTACCTCTGCTGGGAAATAGCCTCTCAGGCAATGTAAATGAATGACCTCTAGTCCTCAGCCCATATCTAGCGAACCTGCAAATTAATTAGGGGTGAGCATGGACCGGTTAACCAGTCCATTAGCAAAAAAAAACCGATCTATTAACTTCGGTTTTTCAAAAATATTAACCGTAAATCAGTCCATTAATTTCGATTAACCGTCATTTCGGTTTTGATTTTTTAGTTCGGTTAACCAATAATTACCGATTAACCAATAAATTAATTAGATTTCTTGCCATAATTTAATTAGATGCAAAGATAACTACAACAAGGAAGTAACTACCTAACTTTTGACTTAGAAAAGCACAAAACCAATTTGCTCTCACATTCATGATATTTGAAAATTCTCCTTGCAAATTTTATAATATAAAACTACTAAATCTCAAACACACATAGAGTTCAAACTACCACAAGTACTTCAAAGTTCAAATACACAACATAAATATATACACATTACACAAGTACTTCAAACTATAGAGTTCAAACTACACAAGTACTTCAAACAGAAGAGTGGTTATCTTACTAATTTAGCATAAAAATAATTATTCAAATAAAAGCATGCATTACCTTACTAATTAAGACAATTACCTTACTAATTAAGACATACATAATGAAATAGACAATCTGTAATCTGTATATTAGGTTAATAATGAAATAGACAATTTGAATATTAGGTTAATACTTAATAATGAAATAAAAGCATATGCTAAGTTAATAATATGTACTAATTAATAATATGTAATAACTATTAACTAATGATATCATGTTGTTGACTTAAATACGATTTGCCATGCCAAATTGTTGTAATAACTATTAGCTAAGTGCCTAAGTTCTTGTTGTCGCCGGTACATACCCGGTGTTGTGAAGGTGCCAAGAAGGTGCAGGCAATGCTCGACTCTTGGGCAACGGGCACTGCTTGACTCGACTCGCCGGCATCGTGAAGGTGCTGAGATGATGAAGGTGAAGGTCGAAGGTGCGAGTGCAAGTGCGAGAGAACAGACTGGTGCGAGTGCGAGAGATCAGACTCTGAGTCCGAACGTTGGGTGAAGCCGTGAAGGTGCGGCGGACGCGCGGCGTGCTGGAGAACGACGGTGCGGCCGTCCGGCGGATGGCAGTGTGCGCTGTGCAGGAGAAGACTCCAGATTGCGGACTGTGGGGTGTGCGCCGTGCGGGAGAAGACTCAAGAGATGAGACTTGAGAGTTAAGAGATCTTATATCTAGGGTTTTTAATTTAACTTATCATATAAGTATTAAGTAATAAGTATTAACTAATAACTATTAAGTTAAGTATTATTATTATTAAGTATTAACTAATAACTATTATATATATTTTTTTAAAAAATTGTCTATCGGTTTGTTAATCGAGATCGTGGACTTTTTAAACCATGGACCGAACCCGAACCCAAAAACCAAAAATTCAAAAAGTACAACCCGAACCCGAAAAAACTGGTTCGGTTAATCGCAAACACCGGTTCAGTTTCGGACCGGTTTTCCTATTAATCGAAAAATCGGTTTTTTTTTGCTCACCCCTAAAAACAATAATATCAGTACCAATATTAATCATCATATATATAAAAAAATTAATATGTGCCTCAAACTCGCGCCATAGCATATCGACGTGCTTACGGGGCACGTGAGACCACGTGGGCCATGCCCCATGCATGTATCGTCGGATCATAGAAGATATGGTCCTCGGCACATCCTCCTGCTTGAACCTGCACAACAAAAATAAAGTTCAATATTATATTATGATATAATTAATTTATAATAATTCATAATTCATGATACATTACCACTCCCCAATCATACTAATGAGTCTACGTGACTTCGTGGCTGGCGAAGGCTGCCACCTGTTCGGCCCACGTGGCTGCCTGCATCTCGTTGAACTAGCCTCGGTGGCATGAGGATCAACGACAGGAGTATCATCAGCAGGAGGATCAGCAGCAGGAGGAAGTGCTGGAGTCTAACCGATCAGAGACTCCGAAGCTCTCGTCCGACGATAACCACGACCCACCATATCTGTCGAATAAGCATATAATTAAATTATATATATAGTAGAGATAGATTTAATAGAAGATATACTTTACAATTATTCCTCATCATCTGAGTAATAGTTTTCGAATTCTTACTCTTCTTCATCTTCTTCATCTCTAGCTTCCTCAACTTCATGATTGTCATCATCAACATATTGAACTTCTAATTGAACTAACGTTGTGTCTGCATCCTTGAGTGTTGGAATAATACGGTCTACAGCAGGAGGATCATCTTCTTGATAGAAATCATTTGTCACATCAACAATTGGCTCATTTTCTCCCGCTATCGGATCAATTCTTCCTCTATATTTAGTCTTACAGACTACACGCCAATCTGCTCTAACCTTATTTCGAGCCGGATACTTTGTATAATATACTTGTTCGGCTTGTGATGCCAATATAAAAGGCTCATTTGCTGCCAATTTCGATTTGTAATGAACCTCAACAAGTTTGTATTTTGGATGAACTTTCATGCCCCTCTCTGTTGTATCGAACCAATAACATTTAAATAGGATAACTGATTTCAAGCCGAAGTAGTGCAATTCTATCACTTCTTCCACCAGTCCATAAAAATCCATATCACATTCAACATACGTTGTTCCTTTCACGTAGACCCCAGCATTCATCGTCTTCTTTGTAAATGCATATTCAACTGTGTGAAATTTATAGTCATTAACAAAATATGGCTATAACACGACACTAGTTATGACGGTCCACTAACAAACTCAAATATTCTTTCATCTATTTCGGCTCTGTGATCTTTGTTGTAAGCCCGAATCCAAGTAGGGAAATTATGATTTCGTAATCTCTCCAATTCTTCATCGTTGTGAATAGAGTATTTTTGTACCATCTCAATGTCAAATATTTCAATGAATTGTTCAATATCTGGGCAATTGAGTAATACGTACAATTGTGCCAAATGATATTATTCGTCGCTTAAGTGTCGAGACGGACGAGAACCAAAAGTATGACCAGAGTAACAGAATATATTTAAACGTCCATTCGAATGTCGAACTCCCCCGTCGTTGTTACGTGGAAGACGATAAAATCTTGTCTGTACTGTCGATTCAAAGTAAAATGAGCATAATGTTGAAAGTTCTTGGATGATATACGATTCAGATATTGATCCTTCAACAGCTGCGGTATTCTTTATTTTTTTCTTCAGACGATTCATGTATGTTTCAAATAAGTACATCCACCGGATTGAACGGGGCCACCAACTCATGCCTCGTATGCCAAGTGTATCGGTAGATGATCCATCGAGTCAAAAAAGGCAGGAGGAAAAAAATGCTCAAGCTTACATATAATTTCAACAATATTACTTTCAAGTGCTGACATATCTTCGACTCGAAGGATATTTGCACAAATATTTCTAAAAAACATACTTAATTCAGTCAACGAACCTCAAATATTATCAGGTAGAAGATCTCGGAAGCAATCTCTGCATGAATACATGACAATCATGGCTCTTCATCCCTAATATTTTGCAATCATCGACGTTTACACATCGAGATAAGTTTGAGGCATATCCATCGGGTAATCTAACTTCTTTGATCCATTGACAAATATCTTTCATCTGTTGTTTATTTAACACATACGGGGCCTTCGGCTTCAGATATCGTATGTTGACCTCTTATAACTCTAACTCCGGCCTCTTACAAAGTATTTTCAGATCATGTCGGGCCTTGACATTATCTTTAGTTTTCTCGGGATCATCAATCAAAGTGTTAAAAATATTATCAAACACATTTTTCTCAATGTGCATGACGTCTAAATTATGCCGAATCGATAATGAACTCCAATACGGCAATTCCCAAAAGATACTTTTTTTCACCCAGTTATGTGTTTGACCAAAGTCCGACACTCTTTTATTCCGACCAAACATTATCTCTGGAAGTGTTGAAACACGTGCTAATATTTGTTCACCAGACAACATCGCTGGTGGCTCATCCCTTTCGACTCTGTCCTTAGTAAATTTATTCTGATTCCTTCGATACTGATATATGGTTAGCCGGTAGGAATCGACGATGACAGTCAAAGAATAATTTTTTCGTCCGTTCTGAAAACTGAATGATTTAGAGTGTTCCATACAATACAGGCAAGAGAGTCGGCCGTGGGTGCACCAACCAGACAATATGCCGTAGGCCGAAAAATCATTGATTGTCCACAAGACCGCGACTTTTAAATTGAAGTTTTGCTTCCGATGACAATCATAAGTGATAGCTCCCTTAGTCCACAATGTTTTCAATTCATCTATTAGAGGTCTGAGAAACCCATCAATTTCTTTTCGCGGACCCTTAGGACCCGAAAAAATCATCGAAAGATAAATAAATTCATCTTCCATACACATTGACGGTGGCAAATTATAAACCATTAGCAGCACTGGCCAAACTGATTAAGGAGTTGCAGAATGACCAAACGGATTAAAATCATCCGTGAATAATCTCAATCTGATATTTCTAGTATCCCTAGCAAATGAATGATAACATCTATCCAAATGTTTCCATGCTTCATTGTCGGATGGATGAGTCATTACTGTATCATCACGACTTCTTGCATGCCAACTCTTGTAGGGGACCGTCTTTTCCAACCTGAATAATCTTTGAAGCCTCGGTGTTAGTGGAAAATACCGAAGTACCTTAAACGGAATATTTTTCTGTCGAACCGATTTCTTCTCCTTATAACGAGTATGTTCACATACAAGGCATTTATCCAACTGCATATTTTCTTTATAATATAAAATGCAGTTATTTTGGCACACGTATATTTTTTCGTACCCAAGCCCTAATTTTCTCATCAACTTTTTAGTCTTATAAATAGTTAGCTCAAACTTGTTATCAATAGGCAGCATTCCATTAATTAATCCCGCAATCCAATCAAACGCAACTTTGCTGATATTATAATCGGCCTTGATGTTCAGGAGTTGCGTCATTGCCGAAAACCTAGTGTATTTAGGACAATTCTCATACAAAGGTTCATCGGCAGCTTTCAACATCTCGTAAAATTCTACAGCTTCTTTATTCGACAGTTCAATCCCTACCGTAGTTTGTACTTCTGATGGCAATTATGTGACATCAACACATGTAGTATCTTGTGGCACTGACGTCTGAGTAATTGGCTGATGGACATTATCGTTCAATTGGAATTGACCCCCAAGACTATCAAGTATCATAGTTCTATATGGATTAAATGGACTGGATAAAGAAACACCAACAGAGGAAGATTCACCATATGTTTGAACGACAGGATTGCTCGACGTTCCGACTTCACGTGACTCCCCGTGACAAGTTCATATAAAATATATTGGTGCAAATCCTTTGCTATACAGATGCAGAGTGATAGTTTCCCGATCCAAAAATCGTGCATTCATGCAAATGCTGCACGGACATCGAATTTTATCACCGGCGCTACTGAATTTCCGATTCAAATAGGCAAAATTTAGGAAGTAAGTTACGCCTAAGCGAAACTCATTCGTTAAAGTTACACGATCAAAACGTCAGTACATTCAACTTCGATCGCCCGATATGATTCTGTCAATCAATTATAATATCTTCAGTCAACGTCTTTATAGGTGAGATGGTCCTATTCTATTCGGGATTCATGTTATTCATATTGCACTAAGTATTTTTTTTAACCGCTAACTTCATTCTAAATTTCGGCAGCATCTCCCTACAGTTCTCCGAATACGCATATCATCTGGGCGCGTATCGAGAACAAGAGAGATACAATAGCCAGAATTTAAAAATGAGTTAACAGTTAAAAGAAAAAACTAAGTGCAATACAAATAACTATGTTCCTAAATTGTCCAATTAGGGACAATTCAAGGGTTGTATATCGTATAAAAGATCATCTACTTCTTTTACACGAACATACAACCCCCGAGCAGATCTAAGATTTTGCTAAATCATATCCGACTCGTCAATGCGTACGTGAAATGTATCAACTCGTTGGATGGATGATTATTTACTAAATGTTTCGATGCCGGTTCGAGTCCACAGTGGACGATTTCGGCATGAGTCCAAAGTGGACAATTCCGGCACGAGTCCGAAGTGGACGATTCTAATTAATCTAAATCTAAAGATTAACAATAAAATTAATGTAAATTAATATAATTTAAATTAATCTAATCTAAATATTTATCTAAATTAATCTAAAGATTAACATTAATCTAAATTAATCTAATCTAATCTAAACATCTAAATTAACCTAAACATTTAACTAATCTAAACATTTAAGATTTAATTAATCTAAACATGTAAATTTACCATAAAAATATTTAATTAATCTAGAATTAGGATTTAATAAAAGAAAAAAATGGTTTAAAAAAACCCTATTTCCGGCGCTGGAGTCTAGTGTCCGACATATGTCGGACACTAGACAATGCTCCGACCGTCGGCCGAAACCCTAAACCTAGGGTTTCAACCGGTTCTACAATAAATAGAGAGGGGGCGAGTTACCTGGAGCGGGCGACGACGGCGAGTGGCGTCGGCGGACGACGACGACGGGCGATGACGGCGGGCAGGCGTAGATCGACGACGGTAGAAGAAAGGAAGAAAAAGGAGGAAGGGGCAAGCGCGATCGGTCGAGTTAAATAAATTTATCAGCAACGGCTCACTCATCCGTTAGAAAGCCGTTGCTGATAAGTAACATCATCAGTAATGGCTCACTCCTCTGTTAGAACGCCGTTGTTGATAAGTATTTTATTTTCGAGCCACGTGTGCGCGATCGGCTAAAGAGTGACAGATGTTGTAGCCGTAACTAAGCCGTTGCTAATGTGATAATATATCTGCAACAGCTCGAGCGGTCGTAACAAAGCCGTTATAGATATATCACATGTACAACGGCCCGAGCGGCTGTAATAACGCCGTTAGAAATAACAACGGCTCGCACGGCCGTTGCTGATAGCCGTTGCTGATTATAACATTTCTAGTAGTGATAGGCGCTGAGGCGGGCGAGCCAGATCAACTGGTGAAGACTGAGTTATGGTCGCTGTTGGAAAACGAGTGTGGCGCTGCGGCCGACGAGCTAAGCTAGTGAAAACCGAGTCCTGGTCGCAGTAAAGGCTCTGAGGCCGAAAGTAGTGGTGCTAAGGCCGATGAGCCAGACTGGTGAAAACCGAGTCCTAATCATTTTTGGGCGTGGGAGCCCTGCGTTGAGGCCGAGGAGGATTGACGTGTCGCGCAGGCGACGAGAGCTGTCGGGAGACTGTAGAGGTTCCCCTTATGTGTGCTATGAAATAGTTGTAAACAATCTTGACACAAAGGAAATGTGCAGAAAAGGGAGGGCAATATTATTAATGATTGTAACAGTACTTGATACCCCACCGTGAACTATGCTCGACCCATGCATGATGATGCCTCGTTAAAACCTTTCAAGGGAAAAAACCCAATGGGCATGGAGGAAAAATAGTATATCGACCACTTGTGGTTTAAGGGGAGAGCTTAGCTGTAGTAGGCCAGCAGGGAGGCCGCGTTCCACGATCGTGAGAGTTCTCATCCGGAGAGTTCAATGATTCTGTAGGTGCCTTTTTCGAGGACCTTTGTGATCCTATAAGGACCTTCCTAGTTCTGGGCGAGTTTCCCTTCTTCGGTTGGCTTTCTTTGAGGTTCGACCTTTCGAAGGATTGGGTCTTGTTTTGCAAAGTTCCTTCGCTCGACATTCTTGTCGTATTATCGAGCTATTTTAAGCTTCATACCCTCTTCTCTGATTTTGGCGAGTTCTCGTTCTTTCTCGATGAGTTTGAGCTCGACCCTTCGGGTTTCCGAGTTGTTCTGTTCCTCGAAGGTAATTCTGCAGAGGCTAGACTCTATGATCTCTACTGAAATCATGGCCTTTGCTCCATAAACAAGCCTGTAGGAAGTTTCCAGTGTAGATGATTGAGCAGTTATGTTGTAGCTCCAAAGCACTTCGGGTAGTTCTTCGGCGTAATGCCCCTTGACTTAGTCGAGCTTCTTTTTGTTCCCATCAGGATGCCCTTATTCGCCGCTTCGGCGAGGCCATTTGTGTGTGGGTTGCTCTACTGGTGACCGAGAGTCCAAACACAGACGAACGACAGAGAAGTTGTGCCATAGCAAGTGCAATTTGAAAGTTCTCTGTTACGAGAGGCTCACTAGGGGGAGACAAACACTGAAGGAGTCGCCAGAAGATCGAGTTGACTGAGATCATACTGGAGGTCTGGAAGCCCAGGGGAGGGCCCCCAAGTGAGTCCCCTCGAGATCTTGAAGAGTCGCCATCATGTTGTTGTATGGGGCGAGGTTGGTCGGGTTAGAACAGCTACCTTTATGGTCAATGTGCTCCTTTGGATCAAAATTCAGATCGTCTTCATTGTGATCACCCGGTTGAGGGTCCCAACACTGGTCGGCCTGTACATGGTCGAAGCAACGTCGATCTCATGCAATGACGACCTTAACCGTGAATCTACTATCATCAGCATTTGCATGAATGATGGAAGGGATGTTGTGAAGAGCAACGACCTTGACTTTGATTCAATAAGCGAAAAGGTTGGACCATTGCAGGAATCGCTCAACAGCTGCTTCAAAGGCAGCGAACGAGTTCACTAGTGCAGCTAGAGACTCCCATTTCCAGAACATGAAGGGGAGTCCCCTCAGCTCAAGTCCCACAAGCAAGTCCGACAAGGGGGACGACAGAATGAACCTCATCATGAGTCCAGTCTTTGAAAGATAAGAGAAAATGATTCCAACGGAGAGGCCCCATATGCAACAGTTGGCCTTTGAAACGTTGGTCATCGCAAGGAGGTGTGGAAACCAAAAATCGACTGTCCGACAATCAACGTTGTCGCCACTCATCCCTTTGAAGCTGAAAGTTGTTGAACTGCCTCATTAAATGGCCCACCAGATCAAGGTTATGGTGCATTTGCCCGCGGATGACCACAATAATACATCGGTTAGTTAAATACCTAGCCATGTCAGTAGTGGAAGCAGTGTTCGGGAGGAACACCCGGATAGCCGAGGGACGATAGTTCGGGGAGCGAACAGGAGGAGTGAAGTTCGATGCGCTGGATGAGAAGAGTTTGGTGGAGAGTTGCGCATCGCCGGGGGCGACATGGAGACAGGGGCCGCAGGCAAAGTAGTGAGAGACGAGGAGGTGGGAGAGATGAGAGGAGGGTGCAACGAAGGGGAGGGAGATGTCGAGCGACATAAATAGAGAAGGCAGTGAAGACGTAAGTGACCCGGTCGATCAAATGCAAAGGAGAAAACTCGGGCAGAGAATGTCTTTAGTTGTAACGACCTTCTTATAGCAAACTCGGGCAGAGACGTAAGTGACTCGGTCGATCACATGTTTCTTATAGTGAAAATACTTGGTACTTTTGCTCTTAGACTTGCCACTTGACGTTCCTCTACCTTGATTAATTTTTTGCTCTTAAACATGCATTATGTAAATAGTCTTGCTCTTTCCTTTTGAATTTTTCGTTCAAACTATTTTATCGGGTTGAGTCAGAGTTTCATAAATAATTATAAAGCTAAGTTCTAAAAAATATGATTCGAAAATTTTGATTCAAATTGAATTTGGGTCAAAATCCAACTCTTACCCGATCCAATGCCACCGCTATCTCACCAATCAATAGACAAATTGAAAATTTTCATGCCCTAAGAGAGCGTTTGGTATGCAACAATCTATTTGCATTATCGGTAATGTGGTTTTTAAATTTTCAAGGTCCACAAATTATCATGTTTGATTGGGATACTTAACCGGTAATCTAGATTGCCTCGGTAATCCACGTTATCACGAAATTGGTAACGTAGATAGCTCCCATGGGAGGTGGGTATGTGGATTACCACCCAATGATAATCCTAAATTCTAACATTATCTTTCTATTTCATACATTCTTCTCCATGTAAGACACCGCCAAATTTTGACAATGATTTTTTTGATAATTTTTTGTGAAGTCAAAAAATACAAAATTAAATTGTCATCTATTTTGACCAAACATGTCAAACAAGATAATGTTATATTTATGATAAATTGAAGGTAATAATTTATCTTGTACCAAATGCAACATAAGATCAAACCAACGTAATAATCTTTACCCCAAAGTGAATCCACCATGAACATATGGAACCAACAAGATCGGGGCTTAATCATTTTCTAAGCCGCAATCCCTTAGTTCAAATAGAGTTCACCTTCTTATAATTTCATATCAAAAATCTTCCCTTTTCGAAATCGCCATCGATCGACTAGTCCAATTAATTGTGCCATGACTAATCGGTCGACCAGTGCCTCTTATCTTCTTACCTATTGACTTTGGTGTCTTATGTGCCAACCAATCAATCGATTTTTCTCATCGCCTGACAATTTATAATTAAGAAGAATATTGTTGATCTTTCCCAATTTTGGTTTAGCTATCACCAAGCTGGCCCTACAACTGCTACTAACAAGGTCTCTCTCCCTAATTAAGTTCTTCCAAATGTAAGACCAAATGCTGTTAATTAGGCTGAGCTTTTTCAAGATTTCCTTATGAATGTATACAATTGGATCCCAATAAATATCATTTGTATGCAGTGTCTTGGATGCAATCAATTATACCGTTTGTTATCAATTATTTAGCGACTATAAATTGTTATATATTCTGAATCATAATAAGCATTCAAAAACATCTAAAATGTAGTTCTAAATTTAATTTTCTGGTCATCCCTAATTCTCTAATACAATTAAACTAGGTACAGATTTCTTGTAGAGGCCAGCAGATTCCTCCTGTGATGACATTACAGCAGATTAGGGATCAGATATGGTGTTCAACAGAGACGACGGCGCTGCCTCCTGAATCTTCTACCGCTGACCACCTCATGACTCTCTATTATAGCAGAAGTTGATATAAATAAACATTTTTTTATCTGACATGTAATCTCATTCAAATTGGAAATAATGGAAGATTTGTTTACTCCATATGTTGCTTCTGTTTTATATATATATATATATATATTCTTTCCTCTCCAAACACTATATATAGTCGAATACATAGTATGGAGTGTGGAGACGTCACCACGCACTATTGCCAATTTAGGTATATCATGTTGGATGTCAAACTTAGACATAAGAGTTGACCCGGCCACTAATAGCTTAATGGTGAGACATGCGGATATATATTATCAATGGATCATGGTTTGATTATTAGTTGTAGCGCTTTATGCGCGTACTTATACGTCTATGTGTACTTCTTATGCGTATATTAATCTCATGTCTATATATGTTTTGTAATGACTATATTATAAAGCTATTTAAAAAAAAAATAAATGTAGACATGAAAAATGTGCCAACTATAATGGTGAAAATGCATGCATGTAAATCTCAAAATAGTAATTTGATGATTGAGGTTACCATTGTCAATAGTGTTTGGTCGAATACATCGAATTAAACTTAGACATCGGAATGCACTCATGGAAGATTTGTTTACTCCAAATGTTGCTTCTGTTGTATATATTCTTCCCTCACCAAGCACTATAGTCGAATACATAGTATGGAGTGTGGAGATGTCACCACGCACTATTGCCAATTCGAAAATGTACCACGCACGCATCTTCAATTCGATGAACTTGTCGGCTTTCGCGAATAGCAAGCGAGCATTCCGATATATATATATATATATATATATATATATATATATATATATATATAGAGAGAGAGAGAGAGAGAGAGAGAGAGAAGAGCGGTTGTTGATATTTTTCTTCGTGTTATTCATTTCCTACTATATGCTATTTATACTCTCTGCAATTATATATTTATTTACATTTCGTAATCCATAATACGTTGTGGCCTTCTCCATACACGTTCATGCGTTCACGTGGCTTCGCCACGTCACATCGAACCGTTAAGCCGTTTGACGCGCTTTCATCCGACGTCGTGTCTTCCCTTGATTTCTCGTTCGTGACATTACTCCCCGGGTTGACCCGGACCTCATCCTCGAGGTTCCTCGCAGGCTCCTCCGCTTCTTGCATGCATGTCTCTTCACTCTGACTTGAATCCTCTTGGGTGTTACCATGAGAGATATCCAATAAAGGTAAGGGAGTTACGTGCATGTTGGGGTTACCTCCGCAGAGCTCTTTGTTTATTTGACTTGCATGTGTTTATGATCACTTCACTTATGATGTACATGTGTTTATGACTTGACTCTTATACTTGTGTTTTGATACTTATGTTGATACGATAGTTTTGATTCGTATCATTTTGATTTATATCGTGTTGATACGATAGTTTTTATTCATATCATGTTGATAGATAGTTTGTATACGATTGTTGATAATTATAATTGCAAATCTAATTATTTTAATGTATATCTGTGTGTATATGTGATGTATGGATGTGTATTGATATGTATGGTGGGTGTGTGAGTTATGTATCAATGGAAATTTTTAATTTTAAAATTTTTCAATTTCAGGTTAACAGCATCAGCGGCGGCTTACCAATAGTCATCCGTTTGAAAGTCGTCGCTGAAAGCGTATCGTAATTCCTGGGCCTCCTTGAAGCCGTTGCTGATGACCTATAGCAACGGCTCAGCAACGGGTCATCAGCAACAGCTTTACCTCGGCCAGTAAAGTTGTTGTTGATATATAAATAACAACGATCGCTTATGTCGTTGCAAAGTTATCACCACCACTATCGCCGTCTTGCCCTTGGAGGGCAGCAATCTAGTGATGAAATACATGGTAATGTCCTCGAACATTTCTTCCGGTTTGGTCAGCGACTGCAATAACCCTGCATGTGTCATCTGCTCCACTTTCATCTGTTGGCATACCTGGCAACTCTCCTCAAATTTTTGTATGTCATTCCTCATCGTTTTCCAATGGAAGTTGGCTGCTAGCCGATGATAGGTACGACTGACACCGACATTCTCCCCAAGCAACGAAATGTGGAACTCTATCAGTAATATGGACTTGATCGAGTGCTCAATCATTCAGGGTGACGATTTTATTTCGAAATAAAAGTATGTCATCCTATAACTCATACCCTTCAGTCGTTGAATCTCCAATTCGATTGTTTGGGTGTAAGAGTTCATCACATTCTCTATTAAGTTGTTTGATTTCTTCAAGGATGCCAAAGATAGGTTGCGATACCGCCAACATAGTGTAGAGGGGTTCCCTAGATAGCGCATCAACTGCTCCATTCAATCTTCCTGGCTGGTACTAGATGTCAAAGTCGTACCCCATGAGCTTGACTAACCACTTTTGTTGTTTTGGTGTTTGAATAACTTGATTTGTCAACTCCTTCAGTGAACATTGATCGGTGATGATGAGGAACCTCCTAGCGAGTAAATATTGCTGCCATTTCCTTACGGCTTGCGTAATGGCTTACATTACTCTCTAGTACGTCAGGGTGGCCTGCATTCGAGTCGAGAGCTTCTAACTAAAGTACACCATCAGTCGTTTCTCCCGAATTAATACCGCTCCAATGTCGATGCTAGATGTGTTGGTTTCTAATACATATTTCTTACTGAAGCCGGGTAATGCCAATACCTATGTACTACTCAAGCAATCGCGAGGTGTTTTAATGCGGCTTGAACCTCCTCTGTCCATTTAAAGAACTATTTCTTCAACAAGTCCGTCAAAGGAGCTGCCTATTGTGCGAACCCCTTTATGAAACGTTGGTAGTATCGTGCGATGCCCAAGAACCCTCTTAATCCCTTTACATTTCGAGGTGGTGGCCAGGCTTGGATGACTGCGATTTTAGCTAGATCCAACTTCAACCCATCTGCGGTTATAAGGTGTCCCAAGTAATCAATGGTGGCACAACCAAAGGAGCATTTCAAGCGTTTGATAACAAGTCGATTGTCTCGGAGAAGTTGTAGTACCCACTGTAGATGCTCTTTATGCTTGTCCATGGTCCGACTGTATACTAAGATGTGATCGAAGAAAACCAACTAGAATTTACAGAGGAATGGTTTGAATATCCCGTTCATGGTGACTTGAAAGGTAGATGAATTCATAGTGTCCTTCATGGGTGCGGAATGCTATTTTCGGTACTTCACTTTCATGCACACGGATCTGATGATACTCGGCTAATACATCAAGCTTAGAGAAGATGGTAGCTCCTCCTAACTCATCAAACAACTCATCCGCGATGGGAATTAGGAATCGATTCTTGGTGGTGGCCACATTGAGGGCCATATAATCCACGCAAAATCGTCATGTCCCGTCTTTCTTCTTTACCAATAGCACAGGTGAAGAAAAGGCATTGTTGCTGGTCTGGACGAGTCCTTCCCACAAAATTTGTTGAACTTGTTTCTCTATCTCTTATTTTTGGAAGTGGGGGTATCTATAGGGCCTTACAGTGATTGATGACTCGTTCACATGCAAGAAAATGCAGTGATCTGTGCTTCGGCTAGGAGGTAATCCTTGAGATGGTTCAAACACCTTCTGCAGATCACTGTTCGTGCACACTTATGGTTCTCTTGGCTCATCTATCAATTCCAACTAATACATTTCCACCACGGTTTGCACACCACACATCCTCCTCAATGTATGGCATCTGACTTGCTCTGGTCGTCGATAGATCATGCCCTTCCAGGAATGCTTTCGGCCATTCAGTTGGAATTCAAATAAATGATTGGCGAAGTCCATCACAATAGGACCTAATGTTGCCATACATGCTACTCCGAAATGATTTCGGATCCCTTGATGGGTAAAACGTAGAAATCAGTAGTGATCAATGTCTCTTGTATTATAATCTCTAAGTTCCTGACAACTCCTTCATCTTTGATCTTAGCTCCACTGCCGACCATTACACCAAAAGTTGGAGTGGCTTCTATCTGTAGCCCGAGGTATTTGGCAACTCGAGTTTGAACAAAGTTGTGAGTACTACGTACCTTTGTCCAGCATAACTTGAACGACATTGCCCTCGATGGTTCCTTGGAAGCATATGGTCATGGGAGAGAAACATCCTAACATGACGTTGAATGATATCAAGGTTGGCTCGACGAGTTCGACTTCAGGCGACTCGACAGGAGTTCTGAGTCTTCATCCGTCTCTTCGCTGGTCTATCATCCAGCATGAATAGCTGGGGTGATTTGCATTTATGCCCCCATGAGTAATTCTCGTCACAGTGGTAGCAGAGTCCTTGCTCGCATCATTTTTGTGCTTTAGCCGAGGAAAGTTTCCTTGGTATGGTTCTTTGGTTGGCAGAGGTTGCAAAATTTGTGGTTCGAGATGGAAAGGGTTCACGGTTGACCCCCTTCCATTCCGATTGGGAATAAAGGTAGCAAGAATTCCTCCGGTCAGCGCCAGCAACAAAATTGGCCCCTTTGTTCCCATCTATGGGTTGGAAAATCTTCTCGACGCACTTATCTTCACCTCATACTATTTAGCCACGGTCACTACCTCATGTATGGAGGCGGGTTGTTGTGCTAACACTTTTGTCTTTACATCCGTCTGCAATCCTGAAATGAAGCAACTGATCAAAAAATATTTAGGCAGATTGGTTGTCCAGAGAGCCCGCTCTTCTAATCGTCCTTTGTATTCCTCCACTGTTGAAGTTTGCATCAATTTCGTGAGCTTCCCTTCAGGTGGTTCCAAAGCTCAAACCATCATCGTATTCCTTCCACTAGATGGTTCCAGCCGGCCAGCTATTTTCGATGTTGCATCCACCTAAACCACTTCTTAGCCAACCCTTCCATTCGAAACGATGCCATCATTACTCGATGTTGATCTTCAGTCGAATAGAATTCAAAGAAGTTTTCTGCTAACGTGATCCAATCCTCAACGTCTGTTCTATTGAAAATGGGTAGCTTGGCTTCGGGTGGCTTCAGTGGAAAAGGGAAATCGTCCTCCTCATCGGCTTCACTCCGAGACATAAACCTTCCCCGACCAGGCTGTTGGCTTTAGGTTTTCAACCATAGCCTTAATCTCGGCTATGATGGTTTTGATGATAACAAATATGGGACTAATGATTTCATTGATAATATCTTTCAGGTTCCATACCAATTAGCGTTCGATGTCCTCGATTGAAAATATCGAAAGAAATCGAAAATCGGAAGGACATTGATAGTCGCGCTCAGATTCGTCGCGGAAGTTTATTGAAGATCGACGAGTGCACCAAAGTCGCTTGGATGAGTCCAAAGATCAAGTCAAAAAGCTCTCCAAGATGATGCTCGTTGAAAGTCGGAACCCGGAAACTAAGCGCGGAAGAAATAGGCTGAAAAAACAATTTTAGCCTATGTTCGGTCGACCAGGCGGTCGATCGAATAGGATAAGAAATGGGCAGTAGCCCTAGCGATCGATCGATTGATCGACTGGATTGAGGCTCGCTGCAAACGCAGCTTGCGTCGGTTGACAAAAAGTGAAATCGTAAGTTTCTTGCATCGGGCGGTCGACCGACCAAAGCCCAAAATGGGCAGTAAGGTTGGTGGTCCATCGAGCGGTCCACCGACCTGAGGATAGCCAAAGACGCAAAATGCGTCGGTCGACCGAAAGTCACGGATCGAGAAATTTGCATTAAGCGGTCGACCCGTCGGTCGACCGCCCACAGGGAGAGGAGCAGCGGTCGAATGACCGATCGACCGACCATTCGACCGGCGTCCTGTAACGGATAGTTTTCTATCCGTTGAACATCTGTTTCTTCACGATGGTATAAATACACCCTCATATACTTCATTTAAGCTTTTTCCTTCACTCTTACAGATTTTTATTGAGCATTTAAAAGGAGATTAAAGCCTTCAAAGAGATTATTTGGAGCGCGCACTGATTTTTGTCGAGTTCTTCTACAAGCGCACAAGCTCTGCTTCTCTCAACTCTGCTGCAACGAATTTATCTGACAAGTTGAAGGATTGAAGGATTGCAAAAGAGCTTCTTCTATTGGTTTCATTCTTAGCTCTTTTGATTGTAATTTTTAACTATTAATTGTATATGTTTTCTTTGATTTGGGTTTGTGAAGACCTAGCTATTAGATCTTGTCGTGTGAAGTGGTATCCTTGGTGTAGAAGGAATAAAGCCACTTGTGTAAACTTAGAGGTTACTATGATTAGTTCTAGTTGTCCCTTAGGTTGAGGTGGGAAAGTGCTCTAGGTAGGAAGACGGGATACTTCTGGGTGTGAAAGTGCCTTCGGTTGGAGAGCGGAGACTTTTCGGTGCAAAGTCCTCGTTGTAAGGGAAACTCTAATTAATCTAGTAAAACCTAGTTTGGAAATCCTAAGCGAGGTGCTTAGGTAGTGGAGTATGCATTGGGGCCGAACCACTATAAATTGTGTGTTTGCATTGCTTTCATTTTGTTGTGCTTAAATTGCTTAATTATTTACAAGCTTCCGCATTTAATCGCATCGAATTGCAAATCGCCTAATTGATCTAAGTAATCGTTTAAAATTAGATTTAGGCTAATCGAATTAGTAAACATACTATTCACCCCCCATCTAGTGTCGTCATTTCGCTAACAATTGGTATCAGAGCGGGTTCGTAGGTTGAGATTTCACCATCTCGTCTACACATAGTCTCGATCTAGAAATGACTCTAGAGAGTGTAGCGTCTTCACCTCCTAGGTTCAATGAGTTAAACTTTAGTCTTTGGAAGTCTAGGATGTATACCTTCTTAAAGACCCAAGGTTTGGGTGTTTTCAACATGGTAAAAATTAGGTATAGTGAACCTACGAAAGACATGAATGCATAGACCCAAGAACAAATTAGCATGTTTGAGTTAAATGCTAAAGCTACAAATTGCTTATTTTGTTCTTTGGAAAACAATGTGTTTGAGAAAATCATGCATTGCACTTCGGCTTTTGATATATGGGCAACATTGAATATGTTATATGATTATGCTAAAACCGAAGAGCTTACGACTTTTGTTGAGGGTGGTGATGACAATGGTCATCCTCCTAGTACTAACCTCGGTTTTGATGATTTTAGTGCTTCTAGTCAAAGAAACAAATCAAAAAGCCGAAAACAAAAAGTGATATGCTACTTGTGCAAGGAAAAGAGGCACATCAAGAGGAATTGTCTTTTATCAAAGAAGAATGCCAAAAGGAGGACAAGTGCTTCAACATCCATCTCCAAATCTCAAGAAGCATCCTCTTGTCATGACTATGAAGGCACATCCAAGATTTGCCTCATGAGTATCCATGATGAGGTACAACATTCCACTTTTAGTCATGATAAAGATATAACATATGATAGTGATGCTAGCTAGTTCTTCACATTCAATCAAAATGTCATATGAAGAATTAGTACAAGAATGTCAAAGTATGTGTGTCATGCTTTTGAAAAAGAGTAAAGAAATGAACAAAATTAAAAAGGATAACTCTAGGCTCACTAAGGATTTGCAAGCTCTAGAATTAGAAAATAAAAATTTAAAGGCAAATTTAAGTTCCTCAAGTGTTGGTTGCCATGGTAGAATTGATGTTTTGAGAACTAGTAATTCTTGCCATGATAATTTTAAGATTGAAATTGAAGACCTAAAAAGTAAAAATATTGACTTGAAAAATGAAAATGATGATTTGAAAATTGAATTGAAAAATATTTCAAAAGTTGAGATTGAGAATTTGAAAGTAGAAAATATGAAAATCAAAAATGAAAATTGCTAATTTTTTGTGAAGTCAAAAAATACAAAATTAAATTGTCATCTATTTTGACCAAACATGCCAAACAATATAATGTTATATTTATGATAAATTGAAGGTAATAATTTATCTTGTACCAAATGCAACATAAGATCAAACCAACGTAATAATCTTTACCCCAAAGTGAATCCACCATGAACATATGGAACCAACGAGATCTGGGCTTAATCATTTTCTAAGCCGCAATCCCTTAGTTCAAATAGAGTTCACCTTCTTATAATTTCATATCAAAAATCTTCCCTTTTCGAAATCGCCATCGATCGACTAGTCCAATTAATTGTGACTAATCGGTCGACCAGTGCCTATTATCTTCTTACCTATTGACTTTTGTGTCTTATGTGCCAACCAATCAATCGATTTTTCTCATCGCGATATATCACACCTGACAATTTATAATTAAGAAGAATATTGTTGATCTTTCCAAATTTTGGTTTAGCTATCACCAAGCTGGCCCATTTGTAAACTGCTACTAACAAGGTCTCTCTCCCTAATTAAGTTCTTCCAAATGTAAGACCAAATGCTATTAATTAGGCTGAGCTTTTTCAAGATTTCCTTATGAATGTATACAATTGGATCCCAATAAATATCATCTGTATGCAGTGTCTTGGATGCAATCAATTATACCGTTTGTTATCAAATATTATCAAATAAATAAAAATTGCTTGTTGAAATCTCAAATACAAGCTTTACACAAATCCATAAATGACTTTAAAAATGAGGTTGTTTTCTTGAGTAAGAAAACTAGTAACTTATCACATGCTTCATTTTTTAGAAATCCTAGGAATAAGAATGCTTATGTAAAGAATGCTAAGATTCCTCATGCTTCTTATATCAAGCATTCCAACATCAAACCTCATGCTCCAAAGATGAATAATAAATATCATGTCCATGTTAAAAATAAAAAAAAAGTTTTATGGGCATTGCTTTTGTTGTGGTGTGTATGAGCATGCTATTTATGATTGCGCTTTAAAGAGAAATCCAAGTGTTGCTAGGACACTTTGGATTCCTAAGCCCTCTAACCCCCAAGGACCCAAAGCTATTTGGGTACCAAAGGTATCATGTTCTTTTGTAGGGGGAGCTACCACACAAGGGTGAGATGAAGGTGGTTGATTGAAGTTGCTTGAGGATTCAAAGATTGAATCATTTCAAAGTTGCAACTTCAAGTCATTTAGATGCCTATGGTAAAGGTGGCATCAAAAGTACTTTGGTATCATCTTCCATAGTCTCTTGATTAAATTATAGTTGGAGTTATGATATTTGCCTAAAATTGATTGAATTTCCCCTCTCTTAACATCTTTCAAAAATATTTTTGATTTTTGATTTCCTAGTCTAGCTCTTCGGAGATCCAGGTGGCCTGTAATGGGCCCAAGCAACCTTGCAGTTCTAAATCGTATGCACTTTGTGGCCTTTCGGTTTTCAACCAATATGAAGGGTTGGAGATCTATTTTTCAAACATTCTATATTTTGAGATCTCTTAATTCGTTTTGGTATCACTTGACTTTACCTTGAAACGAATTTGAAACCATTTAACAAAGTGATATTTGATAATGATACTTAATGCTTCTATTTGCTTTTTGGTTGAGTTAGCTTGCTAAGTAGCTATATTTTCTCTAAAATATTAGTGTAGTTTACTTGCAAGTTATAAGGTTTTAGGAAGGCTAATTAGGAAGAAAAAGATTAGTTTGACAAATTATCATGAATAAGATATAATCTTGGTAGATTCAAAATCTTAAGTGTTATACCTTAATGTTTAAGTTTAAACTATGTCTCTATACTCATGATTAGATTTGCATGTTAACACACTTGAATTCTCATTAGTAGGTAGAATATTAGCACTTAGGCAAATTTCATCAAATAAAACTTGCTCTAGGTTGATACTTGCTATTAGAGACAATCTTTTAAATTCAAACTAGATAAACATACTTAGGGACCTTATTCCTCATATGTTTCACATATTAAGATCCCTTAAATTCATTGTGATATCGATCAAGATATCCTTATTTAAAATGAATCTCTTCTATCTAGCATAGGTTGAATTGTTAATAAAAATTTGCATGAAACCTTTGCTATTTAGTATGCTAGCTTGCTAGTAGGCATATTATTTCATTATGATACTAATAAAGTCTACTTGCAAGTTAAGAATTGGTAAGATATGCTATCTAGAAGAAAATGAAAAAGGATATGAAAAGTTGGGCAAATTTTCAAGAAAAATGTATGATTTTAATTTTTGCAAAAATCTTTGTAAAAATAATTGAATACTCATGCTTAAATGATTTATCTATACTCATGATTGATTATGCATGATAAATATTTGAATCTTCATGAGTAATAAAATTTTTGTTAACTTAGCTCAATTTCATGATATCTTGATTGAATGAAACTTGAAGTAGGTTAAAATTCTTCTTTAGAGACTTTATGTTAAGTAAATTTGAAATGAAATGAAATTTCTAAAAATAAGGTATGATTTTAACTTTACAAAAATCTTAGTATGATGATTGAATATTAATGCCTTAATGATGTCTCTATATACTCATGATTGATTTTGCATGATAAATGTTTGAATTTTCATGAGTAAGAAAAATTTAGATAACTTAGGCAATTTCATGATATCTTGATTGAATGAAATTTGTTCTAGGTTAAAACTCATATTAAAGACCTCATTTTGAGTAAACATCAAACAAACATGTTTAGAGTCACATGATATGATTCGAGGTGTTCAATCTTGAAAATTCATGTGTAGATGAAAATGTGATAACTAGATCACATTAGCGGACTTAAGCTTAAAAGGTTTGACCCAAGTCAACAAATTGACTTGGACACTTGATTTTAAGTCCAAACTTTATAAACATTTTTAGAAATAGGTATGATATATTTTTATGCACTTAGAGTAAAAAATTCATATGGATATGGATAAAATAATAATAGAGGTCAATTTATGAAAACCTCTTTAATTTGAACCATGTTGATTTAAAGGTTTCATTTTTAATCCATATTTGTGGAACATGTTTAGATTTACTCATGTTAGGTATTCATAGGTTTAAATTTGAAAAATCATGAGTAAATATTAAGATTGAAACTAAGCAAGTTTCATTAAAACTAGTTTAGTTTTGAATGAAACCATGCTAGATTGATATCTTGATCGACTTAAGGATATAATTTTCATCTCAAACTTGACATACACTCTTTACATGACTATTATGTGGTGTCATAAAAGTTTGAATGAAAACTAAGCATTCTTTGAAAATAACTGAAAAATTATGAAATTGTCATTTGTTCAACATTTGGTATCACCAATTTCAGTTATTTCTATGAAAATATAGAAAAATCCTTTTTAGATGATTCTTGAGACTACACATTCACTAAAAAATTTAGTTTTATCAGTAAAAATTTCAAAAATTTCATCAAGAATCAGATTTAAAGTGAATTTTTGAAGTTAGATTTCAAAACACAAAGTATCATCATTCTTGAAACGTCAATCTTTCCGATACTTTGATTTTTCTTCGAAAACTTCATATAAAAACTCATGTACACCATTTGGATTTCGTTTCTAATATCATTCACACAAATTCTTGAGTAAAATCATTCCTATAAATGATTTTGATATTTTGGATGATAGATAGAAATATCCATATGTATATTAAAATCAATATAGGATGAAAAATGATCTTTGAAAATTCTTTTGAGTTCAAACTTTATTCATGTATTTCAAATGACCATTCAATATTTGATATCAAAAAATTTCATCCAAAAATTGATACCAAAAGCTTTTCATCGAAAATATGACTTTGTATAAACTTAAAAGTTTGGTTTTTTTTCTTAAAATATAGGTTGACCTAAGTAAACAAAGTAACTTAAAAATTTCATATTAAGCCCCAACTTGATTCATAATCTTAGACTTTCTCATGTTTGATGTCTAGATGCCTATATATGAGAAAACATTAGTAGATAGCAAAACTTGAGACTTAGCATTTTCATATTTTTCATGCTTATTTCAAATGAAAACATGCTAAGTTCATAATTGGATTAAATGACATTAGTTTCACTTCAAACTTGATATACATATTTTAAATGCCTATATCTTTGTATGTTGAAAGTTTGAATGAAATCTAAGTATGTCAAGAAAAAGAAACAATATTCATTTTGATAACATACATGATTTATTTTTGAATTCAAATACTTGATTTTTGAACATATCATGTATGAACCTTGTTTCATATCATATATTTGTTTTTCCATCCCTTTGGTTTAGGTTTTTCTGTTTCATGAAAAATACTCCTTAGAGTCTCAACCTCATGTATTAATTGTGTTTCATCCCTTTGAGTAGATAGCATTTCTTGCCCTTTTTGATTGATATCAAAAGGGGGAGAGAAGTATAAGAAAAAGGGGGAGAAGTGTATATAAAAAAAAAAGTGGGAGAAAATTATAGGTAAAGGGGTGAGGAAAATATAGGAAATCCATGCATATAGATAGGGGAGTTAATCTAATAGATATGCATGTTGATAGGGGGAGAAATCCCTTAGTTGATATCCTATATGTTTTAATGATATACTTTCGAGAAAAATATAGGAAATCCATGCATATAGATAGGGAGAGTTAATCTCATAGATATGCATGTTGATAGGGGGAGAAATCCCTTAGTTGATATCCTATATGCTTTATTGATATACTTTCTTATGGATGTTTGTCATCATCAAAAAGAGGGAGATTGTTGGGTTTAGGTTTTCAACCTTAGCCTTAATCTCGGCTTTGATGATTTTGATGATAACAAATATGGGACTAATGATTTCATTGAGAATATCCTTCAGGTTCCATATCAATTAGCGTTCGATGTCCTCGATCGAAAATATCGAAAGAAATCGGAAATAGGAAGGACATTGATCGTCGCGCTCGGGTTCGTCGCGAAAGTTTATCGAAGATCGATGAGTGCACCAAAGTCGCTTGGATGAGTCCAAAGATCAAGTCAAAAGCTCTCCAAGATGATGCTCGTTGAAAGCCGAAAACCGAAAACCAAGCGCGGGAGAAATAGGCTGAAAAAACAATTTCAGCCTATGTTCGGTCGACCAAGCGGTCGATTGAATAGGGTAAGAAATGGGCAGTAGCCCTAGCGGTCGACCGGACTGAGGCTAGCGGTAGACGCAGCTTGCATCGATCGACCGAAAGTGAAATCGCAAGTTTCTTACGTCGGGCGATTGACCGGGCGGTCGACCGACCAAAGCCCAAAATGAGTAGTAAGGTTGGTGGTCGACCGAGCGATCGATCGATCTGATGATAGCCAAAGACGCAAAACACGTCGGTCGACCGATGGGTCGATCGGAAGTTGCAGATCGAGAAATTTGCGTCAAGCGGTCGACCTATCGGTCGACTGCCCACAAGGAGAGGAGCAGCGGTCGAATGATCGGTCGACCGACCATTCGATCGGCGGCCTGTAACGGATAGTTTTCTATCCGTTGAACAGTCGTTTCTTCACGAGGGTATAAATACACCCTCATATACTTCATTTAAGCTTTTTCCTTCACTTTTACAGATTTTTATTGAGCATTTAAAAGGAGATTAAAGCCTTCAAAGAGATTGTTTGGAGCGCGCGCTGATTTCTGTCGAATTCTTCTACAAGCGCACATTCCCCAACTCTGCTACAACGAATTTATCTGACGAGTTGAAGGATTAAAGGATTGAAAAAGAGCTTCTTCTATTGGTTTCATTCTTAGCTCTTTTGATTGTAATTTTTAACTGTTAATTGTATCTATTTTCTTTGATTTGGGTTTGTGAAGACCTAGCTGTTAGGTCTTGTCGTGTGAAGTGGTATTGGTGGCAAAGTGCTCTCGGTAGGAAGGCGGGATAATTCCGGGTGTGGAAGTTCCTTCGGTTGGAGAGTGGAGACTTTTCGGTGCAAAGTGCTCGTTGTAAGGAAAACTCTAATTAATCTAGTAAAACTTAGTTTGAAAATCCTAAGCGGGGTGCTTAGGTAGTGGAGTAGGCATTAGGGCCGAATCACTATAAATTGCGTGTTTGCATTGCTTTCATTTTATTGTGCTTAAATTGCTTAATCATTTATAAGCTTCCACATTTAATCGCATCGAATTGCAAATCGCCTAATTGATCTAAGTAATCGTTTAAAATTGAATTTAGGCTAATCGAATTAATAAACATACTATTCACCCCCCTCTAGTGTCGCCATTTCGCTAACACAGGCAGCATACCGTGATTTTTCCCCCTGATCCGATTGATTCAGCTTTGACCTTAATTTGCCAACTGAACCATCTGAGTATTTAGGAGAGCGATATGTGATGACACAGTCTGTAGCAGCTTCTGTTGGGCATCCATGGCTTGTTACCAATTATTCGGATTGGCTTGGTTCGCCCACAGCATTTGCTCGTGGCATGCATTGGTCTTCTAGAGAAGTTTGATTAACTCAGCCACTATATGCGATCGAGTTTCCATGATCGCACGCTATTACTTTCGCTCCTATCGGAGGGATTGAACGGGAGGGAGTATTTGCAGAGATCTCTAGCTATGCAAGCACCAAATATCAAGCTAGAACTCACCTGATTATGAAGAGATCGCTGGTTACGCACGCATCCTCGATGAACTCGTCGATATTCACGAATAGCGGACGAGCGTTTTGATGGAAGTTCATATCGAGATCTCAGAATGATGAGAGAGAGAGAGAGAGACGTTGCGGGCTTCTCACGCGTTCCATGCGTTCACGTGGCTTCACCACGTCACATCGAATCGTTAAGCCGTTCGACGCACTTTCATCCAACATCTCGCGCGTCTTCCCTTGATACCTCTTTCGTGACATTAGGTTAGACCTATGTCTCACATTATTAGTCATTTACTAACTCCTATCTGTATACACTACCAATCCATTCATTTCTCTAGATTAGTCCCCAATTGAATTATTTTTTAAAATATAGGAGGATAATGCTCTTTTCAGAATATGGTCGCATTTCTGTAGCAATAACAGTAGTTATTCTTCTTAGTGACTGAATCACTCTGGAAAATTTTCACAGGTGATGTGGCCACTCGCTTACCTCCCCTTCGACTCATCCAAATATTCCGCACCGGACAAATCCTTCGGAAGAATGGCGAGATTTTTCCGATAGATATTCTTTCTACTTCTTTCTGCGTCTTGCACTCGCAGTTTTCTCCTCTGTCGTAAAATCCCCAGCCCCATCCAAAACACTCGGCCGCCGCCGTCGCCGTCGCCGTCTCCGCTTTATTCGGCATGGCCGGTTCCCAGGAGCAGGTCGCTGTCAACATCAACGGCGATGGATCCACCGCCGCCAGCAGGGAGACCTTCCGCCAGGCCGTCGTCAACACTCTCGAAAGGCGGCTCTTTTACATCCCTTCCTTCAAGATATACCGCGGGGTCGCCGGGCTTTATGACTACGGTCCGCCTGGCTGTGCCGTCAAGTCTAACGTCCTCGCTTTCTGGCGCCAGGTAAAAGCTGGTTCCTTTTGTTGAATTTGGTTCCTTTTTATGTGGGTTTACCATCTCCGAGATCGTACTTTAGGTCTGTTTGGTTAGTGAAACCAAGTCTGTTTTCATGATTTCGGTTTTACTGAAATCAAAACTGCTTACGAAAACGTGTTTGGTTCAGCGTTTTCATGAAACTGAATCGAAACCAAAATGAAAACGAAACTAGTTTTCCTAATAAAAATGAAAACACCAGAATATTGTTTTCTGTGGTTTCGAGACTGTCGGTTTCGTTATCAAAATGGAGTGACAACTTTATAATTGTAAATATTTTTTTAATAAAATTAATTAATTTAAAAATAAATCAAACTATATTATTTTTATAAAAAAAATAAAAATCATCATTTTCAACTCAAACTATTATCTTAAATTTACAAATTAATTAAACCAATTTATATCTAATTGACTCAAATCCAAATTTTAAAATAACTCAATTTTCTTAAAGTTAATCTATTTATAATTAATCAAAACTAATTTAGACCACTAGAATTATTATTATTTTGAAATATTAACTATTAATTAATTTTTATATCTAATTGAACAAAAAAATCTCCAATTACTAATAACTTAATTAATTAAATATTATAAATATTTTATAACTATATTAGCAAATATTTAATTTTGTAAACTAACTAAATATTAATTACTACTAAAAATGTTCAAGGAAAATTAATATTACTTTTTATAGCCAAATAAATATTCACTGGTTTCAACTAACTAAAACTTATGTTGTTTTCATTAACCAAACGTGTTTTCGGAAAACTGAAAACTAGAAACCAAAATCAAGTTTTCGAAACCAAGTTTTCAGTTTCACTGAAACCAAACCAGAAAATAGTTTTCGCTAACCAAACAGCACCTTAGCTTTCCGGTTCCGATATTAGAAGAAAACTGGCAATATCGCTTGGTTCGTGTTTTGTTCTCGTGATACTTAAATGAACTCAATTAACGCGTCCAATTAGAAATTCTTAAATTCAGTACTAAAATATGATTTTCTTAGTTTTATTCGTAAACTTACATGCTCCAGGCATAGGTTTTCTTGAATTGTTTAGACATTTGTGGATTGGATATCTCTTAGATTGTACTTCAGCAATCTGACTAAAAAATACAAGAAACTAGCAGTACAGCTTGTCTCGTGTTCTGTTCTTCTGATACTTGAAGAATTATATCAATGCCTCCTACTTGATTGTGTTCAATTACCTCAGTGTGGCCAGTAAAGGTTTGGTAAGTGGAGTAGATTATTAGGAAATTCTCTTATTTTGTTAGCACTAAGCTGCCCAAGATATAAAATTTATTGTGCACATAGTTCTTATAATATTTCTATCCATCGGATATCAAAATATTATTTTCAGTTTCTCTTTATTTGAATATCACTTTTCGGGGTACCTATAATTCGTTTTCTTTTTGCTTCGTAATTATAGCATTTTGTTCTGGAGGAGAACATGCTGGAAGTTGATTGCCCCTGTGTAACACCAGAAATTGTTCTCAAGGCATCTGGGCATGTTGATAAGTTCACTGATCTGATGGTGAAGGATGAGAAGACTGGCACATGCTATCGAGCTGACCACTTGCTCAAGGACTATTGCAAAGACAAACTTGAGAAAGATCTTACATTGTCTGCAGAGAAGGCTGCAGAACTTAGGCATGTCCTGGCTGTCTTGGACGATCTTTCTGCTGAGGAATTGGGTGCAAAGCTGAAGGAGTATGGCATAACTGCTCCAGACACCAAGAACCCAATTTCTGATCCTTATCCTTTTAATCTTATGTTTCAGACTTCCATTGGCCCATCTGGCATGAGTCCTGGGTGAGATATTTCCATTTCTTTGCATAATATATAACTATAGTCATTCATCAGCAGTTAGTTTCTGAGATATCACTGTAAAATGCATGCTCTGTTACTATAGGTATATGCGGCCAGAGACTGCCCAAGGTATCTTTGTGAACTTTAAGGACTTGTATTATTACAATGGTAACAAGCTCCCATTTGCAGCAGCTCAGATTGGCCAGGCATTTAGAAATGAGGTCTAGTATCACTGAGATTTTGTCATTCATGTTAATTTGTAGAGATCTTATGCAAAATCATCATATCATGTTTGCAAATTTGGTTGATTCCAGGTGATGGGCACCAAGTAGAGGTTTGAGATTTGAGGATTTAGTGTTTTTAAGTGAGATAAAATGAAAATAAAACAAGAACCACCAGGGAAGTGACAACTATCCAAATAGCAAGAGAAGTTGAAGGTTCTCATTTTTGTACTATAAGAGTGATAAGGTTAATAACAGCGATTTGTAAACATTGCACAATCCAATATTAACAATGTCCAACATTTTGTTTTATTTAGTCAATAATTTCTGTATTAGAAGTTTTATACAAAAAAAAATAGATTAGGATTGCTCGTGTACGAAAGATCTTATACAGTTCATTCACTGTTAGTTTCATGAATACATTAGATATCCGTATCACTTGCTCATATCTTGATATTTTAGATGTTAAGTATCATTCTTAGCATAATTAATCTTGAAACTGAACACCCAACGAATTATAGACTCTTTCTTCAACTGCATATGTAATGGTCTCCTTTTTTATTGAAGATTGTGCATGGAAAGAATAATGTATTGTACAGAAAAAAGCTAGTTAAGTTTATGAATTTCCAATATTGAATTTTTAATTCATTAATGCAATTTAACAAACAGAAAGTACTATCTAGAATTATTTTTTATATTAGTAGTAAATTCTACTAACCATTATATAACCTTAAGGTTGACTTGAAAGTATGAACAATATGTTGAGCCCATGGTGTATCTGATATGCAAGTTAGGGTTCTTATGGGGAACTTTCTGTAAATTAGTCCCGGAAAGATGAATTGTTCCATGTATTTGTTTTATGTGATATTTTGATCTTTGGCCAAGCCATGAAAATGGGTTTTGTTATTGTGATGTTAGCTAATAAAGTTGTCATTCCTGATTTGTGTATTGTTTGATAGTCTGTAATATTTGTCACGTGTAGATTTCGCCTCGGCAAGGTCTTTTGAGAGTTCGTGAATTTACTTTGGCAGAAATCGAACACTTTGTGGATCCAGATGACAAGTCTCATCCAAAGTTTGTTGATGTAGCCATGTTAGAGTTCTTGATGTTCCCCAGAAACGAGCAAATGGCTGGGGAATCAGCAATACCAATGATCCTTGGTGAGGCAGTTTCTCAGGTTAGTTTATCGACCCTTAGTAACTCCACTTCTTTCCTACTATATCTTATACATTTGTATCCTTTCTATATTTAGTCCTATCTTTTGAGATCTTTTTAGCTAATACCAGCATTTGACAGGGAATTGTCAACAATGAAACACTTGGCTACTTTATAGGAAGGGTGTATCTCTTTTTGACCCAACTAGGAATTGATAAAGATCGATTGCGCTTCAGGCAGCATTTACCAAATGAGATGGCTCACTATGCTGCTGACTGTTGGGATGCAGAGATTGAATGCTCCTATGGCTGGATTGAATGTGTTGGAATTGCTGATAGATCTGCATATGATTTAGGGGCTCATTCGGTGAGTTAGAGAATCAGAGGACCCTGGATGATTTAAGATATTTAAATGCTATGTTATTAGGAGTTAAATCGTCCAAATTCTCTAGAATAGCTCAGATGTAAGTAACACAGAAAGTATCTCATGACAGTATCATAGCTTATCCACTCCAAAATATGAAAACACATTTTTCTCAACAATTTGGTGCATATACTTCTTACTTAGGTAGCCTTTGTAATGTAAATTACCATCAAACCTTATTTCTTTCTAAATTAGTTATTCCCTTATTTATATGTTTTTTATGTCCATTTTTCTCATTCATCCTATTGTAGTGTCATTATACTTACACTAATAAGAAAATGTGGTTAACAGGAAAAAAGTGGTGTTCCTCTGGTAGCTCATGAGAAGTTTTCAGAACCCAGAGAGGTGGAGGTAATTTGTCTTCCTAACTGTCCTTTCTGCTTCTATTATTTCTTTCCTTTCTTATAGTCACTATTTGACTTTTTGGTGACATAAAAGCTTGTTACCTTGACAAGTTAGGAGTCCTTCATATATGTTTATATATGATTGTTTGCTCATTATTTTGTTTATTTGTTTATGTTTTTTCTAATTGATTATATTATGTGTACAGAAATTAGTTATTGTGCCATCAAAGAAAGAACTTGGTCTTGCATTTAAGGGAAACCAAAGGATGGTAGTTGAGGCATTGGAGGTAAACTTCAAACTTCAACATTCTAAACAGCATAACTTACTGATAGCAATTATGTCTTCTATTATTCTTGTCTAAACACTGGACAGGCCATGAGTGAAAAGGAAGCACTAGAAATGAAAGCTTCCTTGGAGTCTAAAGGGGAGATGGATTTCCATGTCTGCACTCTTGGAAAAGCTGTCTCCATAACAAAAGACATGGTATCAATTAGCATGGAGAAGAAAAAGGAACACCAAAGGGTTTTCACACCATCTGTCATTGAGCCATCTTTTGGCGTTGGAAGAATAATCTACTGCCTTTTTGAGCATTCTTTCTACACACGGCCAGGGAAATCAGAGGATGAACAACTGAATGTTTTCCGTTTTCCTCCTTTGGTGGCTCCCATCAAATGCACTGTTTTCCCACTTATCAAGGCCCAAAAATTCGAAGATGTGGCTAAAATCATAGCGAAATCATTGACAGCAGCTGGGATTTCTCATATCATCGATATCACAGGTATGATTGGAATAACTCTACCACATATAAATTCGTTGACTTAGTTTTTTTTTTTGAAAAAGAAGAAACTTATTCCATTCAAAGAGTAATGAAAGGGTACAAGTATAGGGGAGAGGGAGCAGGAGAGGAGAGATAAAACTAAAAGATCATAGTCATTCAAAGACCAAAAAAGTAATCAAAAGTTTAATGAGAGTACAGATCATAAAAATTCGCAGCCGAGATAGCCAATTGTTGTAGAGTTGAACACTCGCTTACGAAAGCTCTCTAGTTTCTCTCGTACCACACAAACCAATTCCAGATCAAGAATTCGTTGAATTAGTTTTAGACATCATTTCCAAAAACTTTTTGCTAAGTATTTTTTCGGGATTGCTGCAGGTACATCAATCGGAAAGAGATACGCGAGGACAGATGAGATAGGCGTACCCTTTGCCGTAACAGTTGATTCAACTAGCAGTGTGACCATCCGAGAAAGGGACAGCAAGGAGCAAATTCGTATAAGCATCGATGAGGTGGCTACAGTTGTGAAAGAGGTAACAGATGGCCAAAGTACATGGGCTGACATTTTGTGGAGGTATCCAACCCACTCTGCCTCACACGTGGAAGACGAATGAAACCTCCGATGATGAGAAGTGTTCATCTCTCCGCATATATTATGGGAGCCTTGATCTTCTCTCTCGAGATCATTGATTGACTATACACATTTTTAAGAGCAAAACTACATAGGACAAATTCCCCAAGTTGACAATATGTTAAAACTTAATAAATTGAATTAGTGTGCCAAGAACTCTTAGCAATTAATAGCTCATACAGTTCTCAAAATACTTGTCACTTCTAATGAGAGTTGCTAGAGGTTTAGCCCATGTGAGGCTAAAGTCTAGTTTGGTTGATATGAGAAATATTTTTTTTTTAAAATCGAACTTTTATGAATTAACTTCACATATGTATTTCTTAGGAAGTATGAAAAATATTTAGTTGACAGAAAGTTAATTCATGGGTACTTTCCACATGACTTTTTACATCATGTTTAATTGATATGAGTACGAGATACATATCAAATAATTAATATACCTTATAATTGTAAATTAATACTTTTATTTTTTTCATATATTTTAAATATACAATTAATATTATTTTCATATATAATTTAGTATATATGTAAGAATTAATATTTTTTTGTTAATAAATATTTTAACATATTATTTAAAAATATTAATATTTTTCATATATAATTAGTATAATTTAGTATATACGAAAATATTAATTTTTATTTACAATTAATATGAAAAAAACTACATATTTTCAATATATGTAAACATATCTCTTTACAATTCTTACAAAATGCAAAGTACAATTTCATGTGTTTTTCTATTAAGATTGGCTTGTGCTTAAACAAAAGTTTGTTGGTCTCACTTGAGTCTTGATGTCACTATTAAGGTCCAAGTTGAATCAGTACATAGCACAGAACCACACATTTTAGTCAAAATGGGCAACACTTTCTTACGTAGACTCTCTTACTAAGTTGAGGACTAATTTGATATAAAATTATTACCCATCAACTTCATATGTATTAATCATTGGCCTAATGCTTATATTGAAGATAATGATAGTACATCCATCAAGTCATATATATTAATTATTAGAGCATCCAATATACCCCCAAATATAGGACTAAACTGGGTTCAAGAGTTTCGCCGAAACTCTTAAATATGATCATATCACATTGAATAATTCTGATAAAATGCCAAAAGATATGAATAATTTGTAAAAAATATTATAAAATGATATATGACATGTTAATCATCAAATCATTTGGTGTGCGAGAGTTTTACCCAAACTATTACATATGGTAATATCTTATTTAAAAGATTAACTTGATAAAATTTCATAAAAAATATGAATAATTCATGAGAAATGTTATAACTTGATATGAGGCATGCAAATTATCAATTTTTTTTGTCGTGTAAGAGTTTGAGTTTCATTAAAACTTTTAAACATGGACATATCTTATTGATAAAATTTGATAAAATTTCAAAAAAAAAATGAATAATTCATGGAAATGTTATAACTTGATATATATGAGGCACGTGGATTGTCAATTTCTTCCTCTACCATGACGAATCAATTGATTGAATATAGACAACCATTTTTCCTATGTCCTTTCCCCTTTGCCCTATCACTAGTGGTTTTTTTGTTGTACAAGAGTTTCATCAAACTCTTGAACATTGTCATATCTCACTAAAAAAATTGATAAAAATCCAAAAAAATCAATAATGCTTGAAAAAAAATTAATTGACATGGGACATGCAGATTATCAAATCTTTTGTTGTGCAGAGTTTAACCAAAACTCTTGAATTAGGTTCAAGAGCTTTGGTGAAACTCGTGTACAATAAAAAATTTGATGATCTGCATGCCTCATATAAACCTATAGTATTTTTTTATGAATTATTCATATATAATTTTGAAATTTCATCATATTTTTTTAAGTAAGATATGACCATATGTAAGAGTTTTGGTAAAACTTTTGAATCAAGTTCAAGAGTTTTGTACACCAAATGATTAAATGATCCACATGTCACATATCACGTATAATATTTTTCACGAATTATTTATATTTTTTTGAAATTTTATCGGATTTTTTCAACGAGATATAATCATATTTAAGAGTTTCAGGTGAAAACAAGATAACGGGGTGAAATGATTATCAAAATACGAAATGCAGGTTATTTTCAGGTTTCTCATATTTCATACGGGGTATGAGAATCTTGGGGTTCTTATATCGGATCAGGGAATTTCGAAGAAGTTATTGTAGATTAGAAAAAATTCATATTTTCTCATTTAATTGTCAACCAAATAAAGAGGAAACCTCTGCTTGTACTCCTCGAATCACGTCTTATCAATCAAATGAGTAAAGAGGTAAAACTTTTCAACATTTTAAGAAATTTGCACAAGGACTAAAAAGATAGAACTCTCCCAAATTTTATATGCAAAACGTTATTGACTTATTGTACTTGACACTTTATCAAGTACCTTCGTCAGGTCTATTGTATTTAAATTATCTTATTTTTGACGGTGACAAGTTGTTGAGGTATTATTCATTTCATTCGCTTTCACTATTAAAAAAAATGACTTTTTACAACGACACAGAAAAATAGTTTTTAGCGACGGCGCATTTGTGACGGCACAGGATACAGTCGCAGATGCGATGGGTCTGCGACCGCCGTCAATTGGGGTTGCGGACTAGCCAGGGTGGCGACGACATTGCGATCGCCTTGAATGTCGTCGCAAAATAGCGACGACGCTGCGATCGCTAGACTGCCGTCGCAACATGGCGACGGTTTGGCGACCATTTGTGATCGCCACGTTGCGACTGTTAGTGCCGTCGCAAAATGTTACTAAATTCCCCACACAATCCCTTTTTTTTCACTTCCTTGCTTGATCTCACTCGTTCTCGATCTATGCCGCCACACGCAGCGCGCCGACCGCCGCACGCAGCGCGCCGACCGCCGCACGCAGCGCGCCGACCGCCGCACGCCGCACACCGACCGCTGCCCGCTGTTCGTTGGCCGCCGCCTGCTTCTCGCCGCCCGTCGCATGCTGCTCGTCGCTCGCACTACAAGAAAACAGACTATCACCAACAGATTTATTATCGACGGATTTATTCTGTTGCTATTACCTACAAAATTATCAACGAATATAAAATCGGTTGGTAATTCAGCATACTAGTTTGTGAAATTTATATTTTTTCTTTTTCCCTCTTATTTTTCAGTCGACCAAAACATATCCCTCCATTATTTTAGTTATACGACCAAAATAACCATTTTTCCGCACCCAATTCTTTGCTCGCGTCCCTTCCCCTACTTTTCTTAGTCGACAAATCCAACTCTCCTCTTGCCTCTATTCCATGTTGCTCCTCAATGCCTTCGCCTTCTAGGGTTACCTCGCCCACTTCGTCTCCCTCATCGACATCCTCCTCCCTTCCCCTCCCCTCCTCAGACGGCGGACACTCTGGTTTTCTCCATCGCCAACGACCTCCGCCTCCAAAACGCCCGGGGCAAGCTCATCAAGGCCCACGCTGCCACTACCACCCTCCAAGTCTTTGCCGTTTAGGCCGAGCCCCCCGACGGCGACTTCGTGCTTCTTCTGCATGAGCTCGAATGAAACTCCTTCCCCTTCCGCCACGTCCTACCTTCTCTCGCCTCGGGGGGCCTCCGCACCGTCGCCGTTGATCTTCCCGAATTTGGCTTCTCCGATCCTTTACCAGTTGGTGATTGGAGGTAAGGCGGGCCCTTGGGTTGGATTGGGGATGTCTACAGTAGTGAGATCAGCTTGTGGAGACCGACCAGATACATTGTGATCAAATTGGGGATAGGGTTTCCAGAAATGACGACCTTATGATCTATTTTTGTCCTTGTTCCTTTTCATGCTGCATATGTTAATTTCCACAAATCCTTTTTGTAGTTCTCATTCAAAACTATTTGTCATTTTCTCTTATAGCCGGTCATTCTCACGAGACTAAAGCTTGTTGGAAGTCTTAGAGAAGCTTTTATATCAGTATCAAATGGCAAGTCAGCTTACTATCTGCTATAGCTTTCAATTTTTGTGTTGTCTCTCCAAGGGTAATATTTGGGATCATGTTCTCAAGCATAACTTTCTTTTTTATGCAATAAAGCATTGTATTCGATATCAAGCATAACTTTCTGGTTATCCTCTGTTAGGGTCTCGTCTTCACATGTCTAGCCTTCAATCAACTTTGTGTGGGCTGTTTTGCAATAGGAGGGGCATTCTTTCTAAATGCTGCACAAGTCGATTGCTAACATCGGGCAGTTATTCAACTTACAGATCCACATTGAAAGATCAAAATGGATCCTACATCCCAAATTTGAATGACAGGAAGATCATTCCCGATTCTAATCCTCCTAGCATTAAAGATAATCTATTACACAAATTTATTGATAGGAGGTATATTTTGAATTGTTCTTTTATATGATTTAAAAATCAGTATGATGCAAATGAAAACTTTCTAAATGGCTTGCTTCCTCAATGATTTTTTTTTCTTTTAGTGATTACTTTCTTACCGTGCCATCCACAAGCTCATGGTGTTGACTAGAGCAAGAAATAAGCACATAATCATATTACTGTGACAGGCCATATCTGATTACTGGTTTAGATGATCAAACTGCAAAGGTTTGTTGTATTCTGAATAGGCCCTAGCTTCGTGTTCTATTCTAAAGATATCTGTTAAAAAGTTCCATGGAATCAGGTCTCGAACTATCAAACCAAGAGTTGTGTTCAAACACTTGAAGGCCATACACATTATGTTTCAACTGTCTATTTCCATCCTGAGCATCCAATTAGAATTTGGCATGCAACTATACACAGGTATTGTATTCTGTTGACACATTTAAACTCTATGTGCATTTTCTATTTGTTATTGCTCATTTGAGCTGTGAAGATTTTAAAATAGATGATGTATCAGACAGTGTTCACTTGCTCAATATGAAATTTCATAAACTTGTTTGTTCTTGTTTATCTAGAGGATCATAATGAATTTATAGTAAATTAAGTCTAAACATTGAATCTATAGTTGATTTTTTTCCAATTTATTCTCGACATGTCTTGTGCATCTTTATTTAGTTATAGTGTTTTGTATTCTTTTCTTTACAGAGAAACATAAAAGTTTTCAATATCTGAACAGAAAAGTTAATTCCTTATGCTGGACTAATTTGAAAAATAAAAGCATAAGAAGAAACTTTTAAAGTTCGTATAGAAATCGGGGATATGTACTTTTGTGTTAGGAAAGACCCTTTTAAAGTTCCAATTAGATCTTTTTTCGTTCCAAATAAATAAATAAAAGTTCAAGTTTTTTTTTTTGCTACGAACGGTAAGTTCTTTTATTCCTGTTAAGTTAATTGTTTCTTGCTACTGTTAATGTTACTGTGTTTTCATTCATAAAATGACATGTATGTGCAAGGTTTGAGATCTGTATATTTCATTGCATTGTCCTCTTTATTTTGGTAGTCGAAGAAAAGCTGCACTTAGCTGAATCCATTACTTAATGAACTACTAGGATCTTAATTAATATATTTCTTTTGTTTCTATAATTAATTTTTAGACTTTCAATAAATATTTCTTGGCAAACAATAGGGGACTATTACTTCTTGAATATCATTTCAGGGCAAATACTTCCCTCTTGAATTATTGTATGTTATACTATCAAATACTTCATTATTTGTTCATTATTAATGAGTTAAGATATGCAAAGAACCATATAGTTCAAATATTGGCTGAATAAATCTGTCGATACCAAAATGTATCAAAGTCAATACCAAAATGCAGTCTCCCTGATAGTAATGATTATTTTTCTGAGTTCCAGCCCACCACCTTCACCACCTCCACCTACATCAATTGAGTTATGATTACTGTCAATAAATTAAAGTGCATTCTTAATTAATCATTCGATAGTATTTAGCAATTAGTTTTCAGCAATTAATCTGGTTTCCCTAGGAATACAAGGAAGAAGAGTTTTCTTAGACTGTAAAATTAGCAATTCTGCTTTCATGCTGGACTTGCCTAATAAGGTGGACTTTTTCTTCAAACCTACTAAAGTTCTAAATTTCCGTGGGAGCAAGGGATGGGGGCAATTCACCATCCAAGTAATAGTATCAGTTATAATAATGATGATTCCTTTCAAGATTATATTTCCATTGCTATCAACCATGCACATCATAGTTTGACTACTTTATAGCATGAATTGCTGTGCATGACCTTTAAGTGGGCAATCAAATGACACTTGAGTCCAGGTTACCCTCCTTGATTTAAGGAAGCAATAGTCCAGATTACACTTGACCTTCTTAATTTAGAGGAATTGGTATGAATCAAAATAGAAGCATAATCTAGAAATAACACTGTTAACCAGGATTTGTAGTGGTTTTTAAATCTCAATTTGCATGTCTAATTTATCCATTAATTTCTTTGCCAAGCTTATAATACTTACTATCCCTATTATAATGAAATTTCAGCTTCTAAGTTATTATCATACCTAAGATTTTTTATTCACATTTCTTTTATTTTTGCATGCAGGTAAAAAGGATGAAGGGCAAGGATCCACTTTTTGGAAAAAAAAAATCTTATATGTATTTTTGAAACAATCTTAATGCATTAAAACTTTGAGACAATGTAAACGTTTGACTAACACAATGTATTTTGAAATTAGTTGTATACAATGGTTTCCTTAAGTTTATGTGTGTGGATTTAAAAATACAATGGTTTATGTGTGGTTTCAAAAATTAATTTTATGATTTCGTGTGAATTATCATGGTTTTACGATTGATTCAAGTACACAATAATGTATATGTTACTAATATCAACGAAAATTATCTGTTGGTAATACCAACGGTAGTGAACACTATTGGTATTACCAACAGATATTTATCCGTTAGTATTACCAACAGATATTTATCCGTTGGTATTACCAACATATATTTATATTTGTTGGTAATACCAACAAAAGGAAATTCTATTGGTATTACCGACAGATTTATTAAAATCTGTCGGTATTACCGAGCAGGCATTTACCGACGGATTTTACCGACAGATACTCCATCGGTAAGACTACACTCCATCGGTAAGACTATTATCGACGGATTTTGAAGTATCACCGACGGATTTAGTCCGTTGGTGATACCCTATTTTCTTGTAGTGCCGCCGCAAGCAGGCCACCCGTCGAACGCATTCAATTTGTGCCGCCGATATTCTCCTCTCCTCTCCTCTCCTCTCTCTCTCTCTCTCTCTCTCTCTCTCTCTCTCTCTTTTGAAACCCTAGCCGACGGCTAGGTCATTCTTATATGATATCGGATTTGCATGTGACAGTGTTAATGGAACCCACTGCAAACACAATAAATATGTCAAACAGGTGGCATATTTTCATCCTCATCTTCTTAAGAAGTCCATCAGCTGAGTAATTGCTATCACTTGAAATAAGTTTAGTGACTTCAATTCTTAGAGTTCTTGCAAAATGTTAATTCTTTACCTGATTGAAATGCAAATGTGAGATTAGGTGAAAGGTGTTTCCTGGAATAAAATTTAATTTTCAACTACATAAGTTTAGAATAAACAGAAGGTTGATTGAATTTAATTGCATGAAAGAGGAAATGTTATGAACAATTAATTAATCACTGTTTCAGTTACCCAGTATAGTATTTCTTTACAAGGATATGATAAGTTGAGACTTCTTTAACAGTTTAGCAGAAATGTCAACATATGTGGACATTTAATAACATTAATATTAAATTTCAAGTTGAATCCTTTCATTCAATTGCATTTGCTTAACAGATGATGACTTGAACAAATATGGCCATGGTATGTGCAGAGTGCAAAGTTTAATGCCCCCTATATTAAGTGCCCTCTTTCTATTTATTGGGTACAGGGCTCCTGCAGTTAAAAAGCAAAAGAATAATAACTAAAATGTCAGTTTGTAATTTTGGAGTATCTCCCAAAATGTAAGTTTTTGGATAGAAAGAAGATATTGATCATTTTATGTGCCTTCTGAACTGTAGAGGGCCTCTAGAATAATAAATTGCCCATGTGTTTTCACCTTTTTATCCACTGAAAATTCTTAGGCTTCATCAATTTTCATCTGCTGAAGTGAAAAAAATAGAACAAGAAATCATCATATTATGGATTCCCAAATGCAGATCATGAGACTAACAATAACCCACTTAAATGCTGAAAAAGAACTCAAGCTCTCACATGCAAAGTTCATTGTCTGGGTTGCAATGATTCAAGCTGTCGTCTTAAAAGATACTTGAAATTGAGCTTAATAATTCATCTCCTCTTTCAAGAACCAGGATATTACTGCTATCTGTTTCAATAGTCTTCTATTAAATTCAAATCAATCTCCTCTTTAATTTATATGAGCTGGAATGCTCTTTAATTTAATGTCAAGGTTTTCTAGTTAGGTAATTTAATTACCCTTGAAGTCCTACATTTAAAAAATATTTTTCCTGGTTAACTTTAATTTTCTGCAACGTCGATCTGTTATTCCAATGCTTTAATTGTCATTGAGAGATTCAATTGCTGCAATTTGTATATATAAATCAAATATTGCTAAAGATGGTTTTGCACATGAAACTTTATAATCCTTCAAAAGTCCATGCAGCATTTGCATGGCAATTTGACAAGCAGCAGCAACTGTTTCAATAAAGACCACAACAAAATCCAGCTCTTCCATCACATGCCTCCACATCCCATCTTGCTTTCTTTACTTTTGCCCTCATCCTAGTTGATCTTTGTCTTGATTAATTAGAATCCCTAGTCAAATTAATGCCTTAAAACAAAAAAGTGATCAATAGATTGAAATGACTAGTTAAATCTATTGGAATTTTATTTTTTTTGAAAAACTAATGAAATTAATCATCTCTTTTTCAGGTTCACATTGTCTTGGAGGAACTCGTTAGAAAATTTATTGCTGAAATAGAGGTTTGGTATTATCTAAGAATAAATGTATTTCATTGCAATGTCTTAAAATTTTCATGCCATATGCATGATTTGTGTCATTGGTTATTTTCATACCATATGCTAGCAATATTTAAAACTAAACGCAATTGATTTTTTCCAGCTGAGATAATTAATATTCTTATTTCCAAGTAAACATTAATTAGCAAGCTAGTATATAATTCTTTGCATGTGTACATATATATATCAATGCATGACATGTCAATGTAGATCTTCTTTAAACATGATTTTGTTGTCAAAAGTACCAAACTGTTTGATTCTTATTTTCAAATCCTATTAAGAGCAGGACATGTCAATGCATCATCTGTTATTGTTTATTAGAGCAGGTTACTATTTGCTGTCAAAAGTACCAAACTTCTTGATTCTTTTCTTCTTGTTATTTGAGAAGCAATAGATAGGAGTAGAGGTGTGCATGAATTGAATAGGGTCGAGTGCTGAAAATTTTCAACCCAATTTAGGTTGGTATTTTTCAATATTAATTCAACCCAATTAATATGTCAACTCAGTTCAATCCAATCCAATTAAATCTGATTGGTGACTTCATAATTTTTTGATACTTTATAATTACTTCGCTCTAATTAATGCATAATTATATTTTGCTTAGTACGTTGAAGTTAACACTATTTGTACTCTATTCTACACTATTAATGCATAATTTGTTGGTATAATTTTAGGATTGAAATTGAAAATAATATTATGATTCGCGAGTTGATAAAGTGACACGAACTTATCGACCGCTGGATCATAACTTTTTTTACAATACCTTAGATCCGTTCGGAGATCGTATCGTTGTCTATAAGAAGTACAAAACTTATAGATTCCTTATGATTTCTGAATTGTCTTTGATCGAACAGTTTGTGATCAAAATTATTCTACTTGCAGTTAAATATATTTTTTTAACATTCATTTCAGTTTGAAATTCTAGCAGATATCCCTTGTTTTTCAAGTATATGCCCAGATGATATGCATACTTGGAGAACTGTAGAGAAATGTTGCTGAAATTTCGATTAAAATTGAATGTTAAAAAGAATATTTAAATGCAAGTAGAATAATTTGATTCCCGAATGGAATAGGACCACCCCACCTATGAAGATATCTAAAGAAGTAATTGTTGTGATATATCACGTACAGAATCATGACGAAAGATCGTAGTTGGATGTACCGTCGAATGTACCGTGGAGGTTTACTTGAAGAATTCAAGAGCGGTGTTCAGTAATTTTTGAACTTCGCATATTCAAATCCGCAATTTGTCAGTGTTCATAAAATAAAAAATGTGTACTTTAAGATGCTTTGACTGCCTTTAGGGTTGAGTAACTTCATTGTATTCTTATCATAATCATTGTCATTAAGCCTTCACCTTCAATGGTTGATATATATAAGTTATGCTACATGATGTATAATTTAACCCTATTAAAAAATTTATCCCTTTTTCTTTCTTCTCTTTTGGTTTTGCCTTTTTAGCTCTTTTGAGGAATTAGATTTGTAATTATTTTGGTTGTTAAAGTAGCATATGACCTGCAGTGTTAGTATAAAGATCTATCTTTTATGAACACTTGATTGACATAAATATCAAGATTAGGACCATGCTTTGATTTGTCTTCAAGAATCAATCTGTGAAAGCAGTTCTGGAAATTGTATTCTGATTTCTACCTACACAATTTGCATAATATCGAGATCATGATAAAATTTAAGGTGAAAGAAGTACTGATGACTACTAGGAAATTTGATTGGATGGGGTTACTTGTCACAAAGCTTAAGCTATTAGAGAAAAACTCAATCAGTATTTCTAAATACTTAACATAATCATGATAAAGATTCTACATTTGAAAGCAATTAGCAGCAGTTGATTCCTTAAGCTCATCAGTTATTTGACTGGTGCGTATGACACAACAATGATGAAAGCAAACTAGATAACATAATCTACAAAAGTATAATAGATTGTTGCCAGCTTCTTGGGCTGCTGCTCCTCCATCTTGCAAGGAAGGACATGTGCAATCTTTTCCTTAATGTTTGAAGTTGTTTAATTAATTTGTCTGGTCTTGTCAAAGAGTAGCAGGTGTGCGTTGTTATCCATTTTCCTGTTTAAAATTATTGTATTAATATTTTCTTTTTGTAGGTCCGATACACATGGGATCCCGCCATTCAGGCTCAGGTGGAGGATGCTTGAAAAGCTTGCAATAAGAAGCTTTTCAAGAATATCCTCCACCGTGCGCGGGATGAGGCGCAGGCAAATGTAGGCGGTAATCAGGATACGCCTATGGATGCGCTGAAGGGAAATGGACCCAACTGGATAACGAGCCATGTATGGGATCAACTATGCGACATCTGGGCGTCCGAGGAATGGCAAGGTGCCTCCCGAATGGCACACCGGAACCGGATGACGCTAGTTGAGGGATCTGTGGCCCGACATACCGATGGGTCCATCCCATTTAATAGTCATGAGTGTCGCATGGTAAGTAATTTAATAATAGTTTTTATTATTTATTATAGAAAAACTAATTATATTTATTTTATTGCAGGGGATAGGAAACGAGCAGGGGATGCTCATTCCGGCTGATCCTTTGAGGGTCTTCGAGAAGACACATAGATATAGACATGGTCCTCGCCGGGGTGAGTTCATCAGCGGGAGGCCGGAGACGATCCTGGTAAGTTAATATTTAATAAAGTTCAAATTTTAAAAAAATTATATTAGTTCAATTATGTAAAATTAATTTAATTAATCAATCTTTAAAAGTCACGTATACTGAGTTGGTGACTCAGTGGGGAGGTGATCCTGCGCAGCATCAGCTTGATGTTGACGCATGGATGCAGGTGACAGGAGTCGACCACGGCCGTGTATATGGCATTGGCACAACGGCCCAATGCACGGACGTTGTTGCAGCCACATGGTGCGGGGTCGTCTGCCTTCACCACTTCCACCGCTGGTCCATCAACATCACATGCGGGCCAGGATCGATTTGCAGCCTTAGAGGCTTCTCATGCACGCCTCATCAGTGAGGTGGCCGCTATGAGGGAGTACATGGCACGTATTGCTTCTTCCATGCCAAGTGCTCCGGCCCCTCCGCCTCCCCCGTCATTCGACGCGACGCCAGCTGATGCCCTCCCGACGCAACCCCTCTCCTCGCCGCATCCCTCTCCGCCACATGATGCACTTCATGATTGATGTACTTTATTTTCTATTTTGATGTAAACATGTTTTGATACGATATAAATATTACATTTTGATATAAATATGTATAAACATTATAATTTGATGTCTTGTATATTCCCTCGTTGCGGCATTGCATTTTGATATAATTTAATGTCAAATATTGTAAACAGACATTTTTTAAAAAAAAATACACCTTTGCGACAGTTGTGCGACCGCTAGCTATCGCAAAAGGTATATCGAACTAGTCGCCAAAAGCGGTTGCAATTACAATTGCGACCGTTATGCGACAGCAAACGCAGTCGCAGAACCGTCGCAGATATAATATTTGTGACGAGGATCGCGGTCGCAATGTCGTCGCCTATTTATTAGTTGCGACGGTCAAAGAAGGTCGCAGATGTTACACGACCACATTCTGCGACCGCTGTGTACCGTCACATACTGGTCGCATAATATTTTCATTTGCGACCGCTGCTTCTACCGTCGTACATTTTCTGTGACCAGTTCTTTTGCTACCACCCTTTGCGACTACATCCTGCCGTCGCAGAAGGTCTTTAACAACCGTTTTGCGATGGTAATGTCCGTCGCTGATATCTAGTTTTTTAGTAGTGTTTAAGTTTTATGCTTAATTCTCATGTACTCCATCTAAAGGATTTTGTCTTTGCTTTTAAATTATAATTATAATATTTAGTCCATGTGTGCGATAGAGTTAAATTTTACATGGATAATATTTTAACTGATAAATATTACATTGGTAAAATTAACCCTTCTTATATTTAAATAATACTAATGATCAAATACAAAAAATTTAACACTTTAAAATTCAATATTTTTTTAATTTAAGTTGTTAATCCAGTTGATCAACTATTAGGTAATTGTGTAGTTAATATTCTAATTGCCTTTTCACAGTCAAATACAACTACTATATTTCTGAAAAAATTCCCTTACATTGTCAAGACCAAATCAAATGGCCTTCATCTCAGCTTGTAAGGAATCAAATGTGTATTCACACTACAACAAAATTTGGGAGTTTAGTTGAAAAAATTTCAACGTCTTTCAACGACGTCGAAATGTTTTTTTTAAAAAAAATTAAGTTTAAAAATTTTGATGCATGCTGGGGTCGTCGAAAAATTTTCGACACCTGGCATCAGTTGCCGAAACCCGTCTAGCGCGGGCTCGCGGGCGTGCGAGCCCGCGCCAACATCCACCCGCACCGTTCGTGCGAGCTCGCAGGTGCGCAAGCCTGGGCGGGTTAGTGGACACACGAGCTTGCGCCTGCGACCGCCTGTGCGCGCGGGTTAGCGGGCGCAAGAGCCCGCGCCCCTCGGCGAACGCACCGAGGGGCTTTGCCCAAGTGAAATCGAGGCAAGAGATTTCCTGCCTTTGAAACTTTTTTTAAAGTTTTAAAATTTTTCCATCACTTTCTCTTCTTTAAATACTTATTTTCTTCTTCTCTTCTTTTCATAATCCTCTTTTTCTTCTTTTCAAATTTTCGACACCTGACATCGGCACTGAAACACGTCTAGAGCGGGCTCGCGGGCGTGCGAGCCCGCGCCAACGTCCACCCGCACCGTCCGTGCGAGCTTGCGGGCGCGCGAGCCCGCACCTATGACCGCCCGTGCGAGTTAGCGGGCGCACGAGCCCGCGTCCCTCGGCAAGCGCGCCGAGGGGCTTTGCCCAAGTGAAATCGAGGCAGGAGATTTCCCGTCTCTGAAACTTTTTTTAAAGTTTTAAAATTTTTCCATCACTTTCTCTTCTTTAAACACTTCTTTTCTTCTTCTCTTCTTCTCATCATCCTCTTTTTCTTCCTATCTTTTTTTTCTTTCCTCATTCTTTCTTCTTTCTAATATATTTATTCTTCATCTAGTTTTTCTTCTTATTTTTTCAGGTTACCGAATTTATATAAAGGTTAGTACAAATTTTTTTAATGGGTATTCATTTAATTTTTTTTTCTAATTTTTTTTGAAATATTTTTTTAATTAAAATATATAATTGAGCGGGGTCGGCACCGCACCGGTCCAATTTCCGCCACGCGGCGAAAATCGAGTAGAGCGGAATCACACTGCACCGCGTGATACCGCATGCTGTATGCAGTATTTGAAATATTGTGTGTTGTACGCGATATTCGAAATACCGTGTGTTGTATGCGGTATTCTCCAATACCGCATTCAGAGACGCACGCTGAATACGAATTCCGTGTGCGGCCCCTGTCGAGGAAAACGATTTCCTCGACTTTTATTTTCTTTTCTTTTCTTTTTTCATATCGGCGCCTCTGATAGGCGCCGATATGCAAGGTTTTATTATTTTTTAAAAGTTGTCGACGCCTGCTGACGCCGATCAGCAGGCGTCGATATGTCGAACATTTTGACACCTGCTCAGACATCGAAATGTTCGTTCCGGCTGTCGTCATTTTCCACTCATTTTCGTTAGTTTTGTTGGCGTTAGTATATCATTTTTTACTGCTGTTAGCGTTGAAATGTAGTCTTGTTTTGACATCGAAAAATAAATGTTTTCTTATAGCTAGTGTCAATACCACTATCTTCATACAAAATTTTACCATCTTTATAGATAGTAATACCACAACCTGAACTTTCCATTTTCCAAACTGCATCACAGTGAATCGAAATATGTTCTTGGTCATGCCTATTACTGATTTCAGACAAACTCCTTTGTTTTTCTTCCTTTTCAATCTCCTCTTTCTTCTCAAGAATGAAGTTCATTATGTCATCATAAGCTTTATAGAAGAAAGAGTATACTCTCCATCTTTTAGACTCGATCATATAATTCATATTATTTCTATTTTTCCAAAGTAATCATACTGAATTACCTATAAAAGCCTTTAATTTAATAGTCGAATCAACATCAAATCTTCTTTCATCCAGTTTTCTCTTCTCCAATTATCTCTGAACTTGAATTTTATGTTCAGCTTATTCAAATCTCAATATAATTACAATACTTTGTAGCGGATTTGTAGTGAAAAGAATGTGATCCCCATCATCTTCGCCAGCTTCACAAATAAAACATTTGTCAACCTCTGTCCTCGAGAACTTACTAAACCATTTTGACGTTGGCAGTCTTTCCCAGATAGATTTTCACAAACATTTTAACTCTTTTTGCCACCTTTAGAGCCCATAAATCTCTCCAATTAAAATCAGTTACCTTCATCCGAGAGCATTTATGCTCTAGGAAAAACTAAGCTCTTTTAACTGATGGCATACCATTCTCACTTTTTATCCTCACTCATTTATCATCTACCCCTTCCACATCAACCTGAATAGCAATTTTTTATTTATAATAATTCGACTAAGTTCAAATTATGTTATGATGAAGATGAAGACTTAATTCAAGAAGAGTCATGTACATCCATTTTAATTTTTCATTTCATTTCATTAATTCTGCTTAAGCATTGTAATAGTTTTATAGCTTTCAGCTTTACGCATTTGTTCACAGTACAGATCGTTTATAGTTAATAATGGACACGTGTCCTTGATCCAAGTTATGTTGGAAATCAAGGGTCCATAATTACAGTTTCTTTCAACTGCGGGTAGTATTTAAACCCGCAGCTTTGTAATTTGAATTTGATCCATTTTCTTAATTTTTAATTAGACCACTATTTTGAATACTCTCGATCGAGGGTTTCTGATGAATGAAATAGCTTTCAGTTCAGTTGTTGATTGCTAATTAGAATCCTTAATTGGATGGTTTGAGCTGCTACATCAATTTGGTATCATAGCCGGATCATTGCCGACCTCGATGACCAGCTCCGTCGACGGTAACTCCTCCAAATCTGCAATCTCCCTGGAGTTTCTCTGGAAGGAGATGCAAGAGATACATCGCAAGGTGGACGACCTCACTCTGGAAGTGATGCAAGCCATCGCGCGACCCCCTTCACCTACTGAAGTCAGCTTCGCTCCGGCGAGGTCAAGGAATAGGGAATCTCCTCGACGCCCTCCTGTTGGGGCATCTTACTCCCATCTGAATTCGAATCGACGACCTGAACATTATGATCCTGATGAACCATTGCCGCATCAGCTTCAGCCTTCGATGAGCATTCCAGATCTGGATTCTGATGATGAGATTGAAGCCACGATCGCTGTGCCGCCCCCTCGGCGATTTCACCAGCAGGTCAATCCACGAAGCATCTCACCATTTAATCAACAAGGAAGGTACCCTCTTAATTCAGAGCTATCTAACTATAAAATGAAGATTGATATACACGTGTTTGATGGTCAATTACACATTGAAAATTTTCTAGATTGGTTACATAGTGTTGAAATGTTTTTAGACTACATGAATATACCTTATTACCAACAAGTAAAACTGGTATCCTACAAGTTGAGGGGTGGGGCTTCAGCTTGGTGGGATCAATACCAACAAAACAGGATCCGAGAGGGCAAAGACAAGGTCAAAACTTGGGCAAGAATGAGATAGTTAATGAAACTAAGGTTTCTGCCTGCTAACTACGAACAGATTCTGTATCAGCAATACCACCACTGCCAATAGATAGGCATCACAGTCACTGAATACACCGAGGAATTCTACAGGAAACTGAAACCCAACAGGTTGCAAGGTACATCAGCGGACTCAGCTTACCAATCCAAGAGAAGCTCGAACTCAATACCATGTGGAGTTTGAATGAGGCAGTACATATTGCCATGAAGGTTGAAAAGCAATTCTCTCGAAATTCAACCAAGGTAGCAGGCAAGTGGAGAACTTCATCAGAATATTATACTAACAAACCCAAGCAACTCACTTCTATTGCAGCAATAGCCTCTACCTCAAATCAGCCTTGTCAGTTAAACAATATTGCTGGTCCTTCAGTGGCTCGAATAGCCCCAATTTCAAAGCCAGATACTAGCCACAATGCTCCTGATAAGGCCCTACCACAGCTACCAAAATCCACTAATCCATACCAGAGGCCATTTCCAATGAAGTGTTACAAGTGTAACAACATTGGACATAAGTCCCGTGAGTGTCCAAGAAGAAGGATGTTACAACTCAATGAGCAGGCCATAGAGGAAGATGAGGATTCTCAGGAATTTGAAGAACACCAATTCAACTGAAGAAACCCAATTAGAAGGTGATGAAGGTGAACCCCTTGTGTGCATTCTACAGAGGCTACTCATCATTGAGAAGAGACAAGCCTTAACACAAAGGAACGAAATCTTTAAGACTACCTGCACTGTCCAAGGCAAAATTTGTGAACTTATTGTTGATGGAGGTAGCTGCGAGAATGTAGTCTCTAAAGCTATGGTGGCTACGTTGCAATTACCAACAGTACCTCATCCAAACCCTTATAAGATTGGTTTGGTGAAGAAAGGAAGTGAGATAACAATCAACAAACAGAGTCAAATTCCTATTTCCATTGGGGCAATATATCAGGATATAGTAGTATGTGATGTGGTAGACATGGATGCCTGTCACATTCTTTTGGGTAGACCCTGGCTCTTTGATAGAAGTTTATCCCATGATGGTAAGCTGAACACCTACGGTTTCAATTGGAACTCAAGGAAGATTACACTATTACCTCAAGGCACTAGAAGCAAGAAAGTGGCTCCTCATTCACAACCTTCAAATACCATCAGGAACACTGCAGTCTCAGTTGATGCACAGCTAAATGACAAAGAAAATAAATCTCTACAGATGCAGTCAACAGACATCATTATGGCATTGGTTTTAAAGAACCCTAAGCCAATTGACCTCCCTAATTTTCCTGAGAAAATAAAGCCCCTATTAGCATAGTTCAGTGATTTATATCCTGATGAACTGCCAGCTGAACTGCCTCCTTCAAGAAGTGTTTAGCATTGCATTAACCTAATACCAGGTTCCTCATTGCCCAACTTACCCCACTATAGAATGAGTCCAAAAGAGCATGAGATATTGCAGGGTATTGTTGATGACTTAATGACAAAGAAATCGATCCAACATAGCAATAGTCCTTGTGTAGTGCCAGCTCTTCTAGTTCCAAAAAAAGATTCAACTTGGAGGATGTGCGTGGATAGTAGGGTCATCAATAAAATAACAGTTAAGTATAGGTTTCCTATACCAAGGCTAGAAGATATGTTGGATAAATTGGAGGGCTCAAAAGCGTTTTCAAAGCTAGATTTGAAGAGTGGTTATCACCAAATCAGAATAAGGCAGGGAGATGAATGAAAAACTGCATTCAAGACAAGAGAAGGGCTATATGAGTGCCTTGTAATGCCCTTTGGATTGTGTAATGCTCCTAGTACTTTCATGAGATTAATGAATCAAGTTTTGTAACCATTTATAGGAAAATTCTTGGTGGTCTACTTTTTGTAGATGAATCCGAACACCTAAAACAGTTACAATCAGTCCTTGAAGTGCTAAGGGAAAACAATTTATACCTCAGTCTCCACAAGTGTGACTTTTTGACAAACAAACTATTATTTTTGGGGTTCATTATCTGTGAGAAAGGCATCCATATTGACCCAAGGAAGGTTAAGGCCATCATGGATTGGCCAACACCTAATACCATCACTGAGTTAAGAAGCTTCCTAGGCCTGGCTACTTTTTACAGAAGACTCATCCGAGATTTTAGTAAGGTTGTAGGACCCTTGATTGATAGTTTAAAGAAGGGGCAATTTGTTTGGGGGCAAGAACAGGAAGAAAGTTTCCACAAGCTAAAGGATAAGCTCACTAGTGCACCAGTGTTAGCTCTACCAATTTTTGAAAAAACATTTGAGCTAGAAACTGATGCATCCAAGTGTGGAATTGCGGCAGTCCTTATGCAAGAAGGAAAGCCTATAGCTTACTTTAGTGAAAAGCTCAGTGAATCTAAACAAGAATGGACAACATGTGAGTTGGAACTCTATGCAATAATTAGGACTCTAGATCACTGGACTCATTACTTGATTCAAAGGATTTTGTATTGCATAGTGACCATCAACCATTGAAGTACCTCACCTCTAAAAAAAAACTGAATTCACTACATGCTAGATGGTTGGAATTCTTGCAAAAATTCCAATACACTTTTCAATTTAAAAGTGGCAAAAGCAATCGGGTAGCTGATGCCCTTAGCAGAAAGTCCTCAATAATGACAGCCCTCCAAGTGAAAGTGATTGACTTTGAACACCTGAAAGAACTCTACGACAATGATGAAGATTTCAAGAATGTATGGGAAAAGTGTACTGCTCATGACAGTATGGAAGACTACCACATATCAGATGGATTTCTATTCAAAGATACCAGACTTTGTATCCCTAGGACTTCACTTAGGGAACACTTGATTGAGCAATTACATTCAGGTGGGCTGGCAACTCACCTAGGCAGATACAAGACTATAAAACTGATATCGAGTAAATATTTTTGGCCTAAAATGACTAAAGATATAGCATCAGCAGTGGAGAAATGTACATGCCAAAGGGCCAAGGGACACCACCAGAACACTGGTTTATATACACCATTACCAGTGCCTAGTACAATATGGGAGAATCTTTCTATGGATTTCATATTGGGTCTCCCTGTTACATTAAGGAAAGTGGATTCAATTTTTGTAGTGGTAGATAGGTTCTCAAAAATGGCACATTTTCTACCCTGCAAAAAGACTTTAGATGAAAGTTACATTGCTAATCTCTTCTTCAAAGAAATTGTGAGGCTTCATGGTGTGCCCAAGACAATTACCTTTGACCGAGATGTCAAATTTGTAAGTCATTTTTGGAGGGTGTTATGGCAAAGGTTTGATACTAAGCTCAACTTCAACAGTGCATACCATCCTCAAACAGATGGTCAAACCGAGGTGGTAAACAGGACATTGGGAGGAATATTAAGAAGCCAGGCCATGGATCAACCTAAGGAATGTGATACCATGCTATCGCAAGCTGAATTTGCTTACAATATCATGGTGAATAGGTCCACTGGTTACTGTCCTTTTGCAGTGGTGTACACAAAGATCCCGAACCTCACAGTAGACTTGATACCAGTCACTACTAGACCTAACAGGATGGCCACCACCTTCGCAAATAACTTCTGGGAACAACACCAGAAGGTCAAAGAAGCCATTGAAGCTTCTAATGAAAAATATGAAACTGCTGTTGATAGGCATAGGAGGCTAAAAATTTATCAACTTTGAGACTTAGTAATGGTTCATCTTCGAAAAGAAAGGTTTCCTGCAAGGACCTATAACAAGCTCCAGCCTATGAAAATTGGGCCTTTTCAGATATTGAAAGTCCCGGGAGACAATGCCTATGTAGTGGACTTACCTGAAGATTTCAAGATTTCACCTATCTTCAATGTTGCAGATCTATTCCCTTATATCCCACCTGATACTACTTCTGTAATTTACGAAGAACTCGTGGACGAGTTTTTTGACAGCAAGGAGGAATGATGAAGACGAAGACTTAATTCAAGAAGAGCCATGTACATCCATTTTAATTTTCCATTTCATTTCATTAATTCTGCTTAAGCATGGTAATAGTTTTATAGCTTTCAGCTTTACGCATTTGTTCACAGTACAGATCCTTTATAGTTAATAATGGACACGTGTCCATGATCCAAGTTATGTTGGAAATCAAGGGTCCACAATTATAGCTTCTTTCAACTGCATGTAGTATTTAAACCCGCAGCTTTGTAATTTGAATTTGATCCCTTTTCTTTCACTACTAGAATTGTGGTCATCAGTGACGGCTTATACTATGGCTGAACCATCGGTGATGAATATCACGGACGGCGCCAACCGTGGCAAACAACCGTCGCTGATGTGTTCATCTCAGATGTGTTGTTACGGCCACGCATGGCCGTCACACGTAATTATCAGCAACAGCCTCGTGGACTGTCGCTAATTTAAAAACATTAGTGACGACTCTGGGGGCTGTCATTGATACCAGCACATCAGCCTCGGCTCACAGCCGTCGGTGATACTATTAGCAACCGTGATATTTGGTCCTGCCAAGGGCATCGATCATTTACGATAGGCTTTCAGCCACGGCTTAGTGACGGGTCACCGTGGGTAAACCGTGGCTAAAGATGTTATCCTGTAACTGAAAAAACTGAAAATTTTGTAAATTCCTGTATACAATGATATATCGACTACAATCTATTTTCAATCACATATTATAATCAGAAAACATCATACACATGCATTTGAAACCAAACATACAAGTTTTACATAAATATCATCAATCTCAACCTTAAACCGGAGGCAAACAATTATCAAAATATCATCTATATATCCAAGTATCAAAATATATCCAAGTATCAAAATATCATCTATATCAAGTATCAAAATATAAACAAAATACAATTAATCAAAATCTCACGACGGCGGTGGCGGCGGTGGAGGCGGTGGAGTCAACAACGATTGGGTCGGGAGCGTCCATTGGGTCGAGGAGGACGACGGCTGCGACATCATAGGTAGAAGGCCGGACTGAGACGCAATCTGAGTGAGAAGTGTCTACATGTTCTGGATCGTCTGTCTCAACTCGTCATTCGACCGTCTCTGCTCCTCCATCGTTAGCCTCTGCTCTTGCATCAACTCCTCCATCGTGTGCCTCTACTCCTCCATCGCATGTCTCTGTTGGGTGAGCTCCAACTCCATGGCCGCTATCCAGCTCTGGTCCTACGCTCGAGATGACGAGGGCCGCTCACCCGCAATCGAAGGGGTTGGTGCCCCAAGTGGCCCAAGCACGGCGCGTGCATGGCCACTGTCTGCAAAGCCATAAACATGGCCGTGCTCCCAGCCACCTGCGGCCTCCACCCAAGCTCCTGCGTCGAACTCCTCCGGTGTCCCTCCACGCTCGATCACAGTCCATGAATAAGTTTCCTACACGTGTTTATATTTTAAATATATATAAACTATAAATAAAAATTGTGTAAATCAAATAGACATATATAAATACTTACCATTATGATCGAGGCTCTGCTATCAACGTAGTCCCCCGCTCCTCGTCGACAACGATGGGTGCACTCAAACACCTCCATCATCGACGGGCGTTGGATGGTGTCGTCCTCCGTCACGCGTGTCTTACATTAGAAAATAAATACATTCGTATCTTATACACAATATATAATTTAATTAAAAGTAAGGAAATTATACATACCATACGACGCTCATGCACCGCAAAAGACACTGAGCCACTAGTGTGGCGCGCGCCCCGTGCCGTCCCCCCCGGACATACGATTTCTCGACGCAGTCCGGGAGACCTCCTGCCACTATGGAGTGTCCCACCTCTCAACGAGCTGGTCCCACACATGGCCAGGAATCCACTCGGGGGTGTGTCCCCGAGTCTGCCCTATCCGTGTGGCCCCCAGCCGTCTCATCATGGTCTGACGGGCCTGCTAAAGCAGTCAGTTATAGCGAGCGCGGGCAACACGCTCCCATGCAGCCTCCACAAAAGTGGTCTGGTCCTCCGGCCATGTATAATGACCCTGCAAAAAAAAATTATTATTACCGATGAATATTTAACATTAACATTAATTTAATAAATATACTTACCAAGAACTCTCGCCACAATAAATCCATATGCTCACGGGGCACGTGAGACCATGTAGGCCACGCCCCATGCATAAACTTCCGGATCTTCCCCTCTATCATGCGGGCGACGTCCTCCTGCTCAAATCTACACCAAATATAAATTCATATTATGATATTTTGAATTATAAATAAATTATAAGAAATAATTAATGCATATACTTACCTTCTTCCGCACACAGTAACTGCTCTGCGCAGTTCTCTCTCGGGTGGCGGAGGGAGAATTCTATTAGGCCCTCGTGGCCTACGTCTCGATGTCGACGGACCTGGATCGGCTGAAGGGATGGTGGCTGGAGGTGGGGGGATGGTGACCATATCAGCTGGGGGGAATGGTGGATGGATCAGGTGGGGGAATGGTGGCCGGACCAGGTGAGGGGATGGTGGCTAGAGGTAGGGGGATGGTGGTGGAAGACGAAGGGTCAGTGGGTACAGGTGGGGCGGGTGGTAATCGTCGGGGGGTCCTACGAGAAATGCCTCCTCGAGAACTGATATCTCGAACCATAGCTGTAAAAATTTAATATAATTAGATTATATATAATAGATTAATAGATATATTTAATAATTGAATATATACTTCACATTTATAATTATTCATCATCCGTGTAATACTCTTCTTCTTGTTCTTCTGTATCTGAATCTTGAAATTCTTCTTGGTCGCCCTCATCTTCATTCTATCCTTCCTGGTCGCCCTCATCTTCATTCTATCCTTCCTCAACTTCATTATCGTCCTCATCAACGTATTCTATTTCCAATTGAACTAACTCTGTGTCATCATCCTCGAGTATTATTCTAACTCGTTCCACTTCGGAAGGATCTTCATCTTGATAGAAGTCATATGCTGGCTCATTATCTCCAACTATCGGATCAATTTTTCCTCTGTCTTTAGTCTTACAGACTACACGCCAATCTGCTCTGTCTTTCTTTCGAGACAAATACTGCATATAATATATTTGTTTAGCATGAGATGCCAATATAAATGGCTTATTTGAAGCCAATTTTGATTTGTAATTGACCTCGACCAGTTGTTTATACTTTGGATGGACTCTCATGCCCCTATCGCTTGTATCAAACCAATGACATTTAAAAAGGGCAACTGATTTACATCCGAAAAATTGTAATTCAATGACTTCTTCCAATAGTCCATAAAAGTCAACAGCACATTCAGCATACGTTGTTCCTTTGACGCAGACCCCGGCATTCATAGTCTTTTTTGTAGATGAATATTCAAGTGTGTAAAATTTATATCCGTTGACAAAATAACCATTATAACATTGTACAAGTCGTGTCGGTCCGCTAGCAAACTCAAAGATTTGATTATCTATTTCGCCTTTGTGTTCTGTGCTGTAAGCTTGAAACCAATTAGGGAACTCACGATTCCGTAATTTTTATAATTCCTAATCGCTGTAAATTGAGTATCTTGTCACAATCTTAATGTCAAATATTTCAATAAACTTCTCAATCTATGGACAGTTTAGTAAAACGTACAAGTAGGCCAAATGGTACACTTCATCGTTTAAGAATCGAGACGAACGAGAACCCAAAGCACGACTGGGGTAACAAAAGATATTTAAACAACCATCTGATGGTCCAACTCCCTCATCTGATGGTCCAACTCCACCGTCGTCGTTCCATGGAAGACGATTAAGTCTTGTCTTGATGGTTGATTCAAAATAAAATGAACAGAAAGTTGAAATTTCTTGAATTATATATGCTTCTGATATGGAACCTTCAACTGCGGCGGTGTTCTTTACTTTTTTCTTCAGACGATTCATGTATCTTTCAAATAAGTACATCCACCGGTATTGAACGGGGCCACTAACTCGTGCCTCGTATGCCAAATGTATCGGTAGATGCTCCATCGAGTCAAAAAATACAGGAGGGAAAAACTGCTCCAGCTTGCATATGATTTCAACAATATTATTTTCAAGTGCTGTCATATCTTCGACTCGAAGTACATTTGCACAAATGTTTATGAAAAACATACTTAATTCTGTCAACGGGCCCCAAATCTTATCATGTAGATGATCTCGAAATGCAACCGGAAGCAATCTCTGCATGAATACATGACAATCATGGTTCTTCATCCCCAATAGTTTGCATTCATCGACGTTTACACATCGAGATAAGTTTGAGGCATATCCATCGGGTAATTTGAGTTCTTTGATCCATTGATACACATCTTTCATATGTTGTTTATTTAACACATACGGCGCCCTTGGCTTATGAAATCGTCCGTTGACCTCTTGCAACTCTAACTCAGGCCTCTTACAAAGTATTTTTACATCATGTCGGGCCTTCACATTATCTTTAGTTTTGCCGAAAATATCCATCACTGTGTAAAAAATATTATCAAACACATTTTTTTCAATGTACATGATGTCCAAATTATGCCGAATCAGTAATGAACTCCAATACGGCAATTCTCAAAAAATACTTTTCTTCACCTAGTTATGTGTTTGACCAAAGCCTGCGATTCTTACATTCCGACCAAAAGTAATATCTGGAAGTAATTGAACACGTGCTAACATCTGTTCACCAGACAACATCGGTGGTGGCTCATCTCTTTCGACTCTACCTTTGATAAATTTGTCACGATTCCTTCGATACTGATGGTTAGATGGTAGGAATCAGCGATGACAATGAAAGAAGGAAATTTTTCGACCATTCTCAAGACTGAAGGATTTTGAGTATTCCATTCAATACGGGCAAGAGAGTTGACCATGCGTGCTCCAACCAGACAACATGTCATAGGCCGGGAAATCATTGATTGTCCACAATATAGCAGCTCGTGAAGTGAAGTGTTATTTCCAGTGACAATCATAAGTGACAGCTCCCTCAACCCATAATTTTTTGAGTTCATCAATTAGGGGACGAAGAAATATGTCTATTTCTTTGTGAGGACTCCTAGGACTCGGAATTATCATCGAAAAATAGATAAATTCATCTTTCATACACATTGAGGGCGGCAAATTATAAACTGTTAACAGTACTGGCCATACTGAATAAGGAGTTGCCAAATTACCAAACAGATTAAAACCATTTGTGCACAATCTCAACCTGATATTTCTAGTCTCCCCAGCAAATGATGAATAACACCTATCCAAATGTTTCCAAGCTTCACGGTCGGATGGATGAGTCATTACTGTATCATCACAACTTCTTGCATGCCAACTCATATAGGGGGCAGTCTTTTCCGACATGAATAACCTTTGAAGCATCGGTGTTAGTGGAAAATACCGAAGCACCTTAAAGGAAATATTTGTTTATCGGACTGATTTCTTCTCCTTGTAACGAGGATGTTCACATACAGGGCATTGTTCTAACTGTACATTTTCTTTATAATATAAAATGCAGTTATTTGGGCACGTGTGTATCTTTTCGTACCCAAGCCCTAATTTCTTCATCAACTTTTTTGTCTTATAAAAGGTTGGCTCGAACTTGTTATTTGGAGGTAGCATACCACTGATAAAGCTTGCAATTCGATCAAACACAACCCCGCTGATATTACAATCAGACTTGATGTTCAGGAGTTGTGTCATTGCCGAAAATCTTGTATAATTAGGATAATTCTCATACAAATGTTCATCGGCAGCTTTCAACACCTCGTAAAATTATGTAGCCTCCTTATTCGGCAATTCAATCTGTATCTCAGTTTATTCTTCAGTGACTTCAATTGTCATAGTATCTAGTGGCACTACCGTCTCAGTAACTGACTCGATATTATCATTTAAATAGAATTATTCTCCAAGACTATCCAGAATCATTGTTCTATAAGAATTAGGTAGATTGGAAGAAGAAACATCAGTAGAAGAAGATTCACCATGAGTTTGGACAACAGGATTGCTCGACGTCCCGACTTGACGTGACTCCCCGTGACAGTTCCATAGAAAATATATTCGTGTGAATTCTTTTGTATACAGATGCATTGTGACAGTTCCCCGATCCAAAAATCTTATGATCGAACATTTTCGGCACGGACATCTGATTTTATCACCACTAAGGAATTTTTTATTCGAGTAAGCGAAATTTAAGAAGTAAGCTACGCCTACTCGAAATTCGTCCGTTATGGCTCCACGATGAATTCGTAGGTACATCCAACTTCGATCGCCCGACATGTTTTGTCAAAAAATTGGCAATATCTTTAGGTAATGTCTTTAGGTGAGATGATCATATTCCATTCGAGATTCATGTTATTTATATTGCACTTAGAATTTCTTTTAGTCATTAACTTCATTCTAAATTTCGGTAGCACCTCCCTACAGTTCTCCGAATACGCATTTCATCTGGGCGTGTATCGGAGAACAAGGGAGATACAAGCCAAAATTTAAAAATGAAGTTAATGACTAAAAAAAATAAACTAAGTGCAATATAAATAACTATGCTCCCAAATTGTCCAATTAGGGACAATTCAAGGGTTGTACGTCGTATAAAAGATCATTAACTTCGTTTACATGAACATACAACCCCTGAATGGATCTAAGGTTTTGCAAAATTAAAACTTGACTCATCGATCGTACGTGAAATGTATCAACTCGTCTTGATTTTTTTCTAACTTTATGGATGCCGGTTGATCGTCCAGAGTGGACGATTCCGCGCGAGTCGAAAGTGGACGATTTCGACACGATTCCATCCATTGTGGACAATTCCCCACAAGTCCAAAGTGGATGATTCCGACACGAGTCACCATGGATGATTTGATCGCGAGTCCAGAGTGGACGATTCCGACATGAGTCCATCCATTGTGGACGATTCCACGTGAGTCCAAAGTGAACAATTCCAGGCGAGTCCAAAGTGTATGATTCCGGCACGATTCTATCCATTGTGGACGATTCCGCGTGAGTCCAAACTGGACGATTCCGCGCGAGTCCAAAGTAGACGATTCCGGCATGAGTCCACCATGGATGATTTGACCGCGAGTCCAAAGTGGACGATTTCGCGCGAGTCCAAAGTGGACGATTCCGGCACGAGTCCATCCATTGTGGACGATTTCGCGCGAGTCCAAAGTGGACGATTCCGGCACGATTTCATCCATTGTGGATGATTCCGCGTGAGTTCAAAGTGGACGATTCCGCACGAGTCCTTAGTGGACGATTTTGCGCGACTAATTAATTAATATTAAACTAATAATTAACCTAATTAACAATTAATTTCTAATTATTAATAATTAATTTCTAAAAATTTACAATAAATATTTTTTAAAAAAAAACTAATCAAATTGTGATTAGGGTAATTAAACCCTAATCAAGCAGTAGCCGGCATCATTGCCGGCTACTGCTCGTCGGCATTGGGGCCGATGGTAATCGACCCCAATACGGCGCTGGTTGGGTTGAGGCCAGTGCTGAGATGAATGCCGGGTCGACGCCGGCACGAAGAGGGCCGGTCGGGTCGACGCCGGCGCGGAGAGGCAGCGCGGGCGAAAAGGGCGGCGCTGTGGGGATTTAATTAACGGAGGAGGAGATGAAGCGAGCATACCGGAAGGTTCACCGGCGGCGATTGACAGCGGCGGCAACATGCAACGACTCCCCGGCAACTCGGCAGCGACGGACGGCGGCGACAGCGGCGAGTAGAGAAGGAAGAGGAAGGGTCGGGCATGAACGTAAATAAAAAGGATTTTCACCGACAGCGAGTTGGCCGTCGGTTAAGAGAGTTATATATTCTCGCTGCGTTTGTGACATTAAATAATAAGCGACGGTCGCAGCCAGCCGTGACTAATGACTTACGCATATCATCGACGGCGTAGCGTAGCCGTCGCTACTAACCTATTTTATTTTGCGCGCCCGGTTACTCTCATCACCAACGGCTACGAGGCCCCCGCTAAACCGTGGCTACTAACTCATTTTAATTCGTGCACCGTGCACGCCATGATCTATGAGCGACGGCTTTGTGCGACCGTATGCAAGCCGCGGCTGATTTAGTTACATCAGCCACGGCCGACTGGGCCGACGCAAAGCCGTGACTTATTCTGACGGCTCTGGCAGCCATCGTTGATCTCCGTTACTGATGTGGTATATTCTAGTAGTGTTTGTAATTAGACCACTGTTTTGAATACTCTCGATCGAGGATTTCTGATGAATGAAATAGCTTTCAGTTCAGCTGTTGATTGCTAATTTGAATCCTTAATTGGATTGTTTGAGTTGCTACATCATGTTATTAGATTGAGATGAACTTTCATGGCTCATCAAATTTGAGTCAAAATCCCCACATTAATTAAAGAGACTAAAAATATTTGCTAAAATTAAAACAAGTGTTTCCCATATATATATATATATATACTATGTGTTTCTTTTTTATGCCTCGGAAGGAGAGATTTGTAGACTTGTAGTGTAACTTAAGAAAATAATATTTTTAAAAATTTGTGGTTGTTGAGGTTCCAAGTTGCATGCATGGATATCAATATATTAAGTTTTCTTCTAAAAATTAGTTTTCTAAGATGAATGCTTAGCTTAGTGTGCCATTGCCTCTTGTTGCTTGAGAAGAATATTAGTAAATGTCCTAAAAATTAAGAGAGAAATAAGAAATAGCTGGTGAAAAAGAAGCACATGCTACTGTCTTGAGTTAATTTTTTAAACATCCACTTGTATATATGTTTTATGTTAAACTTTTCTTTCTTCTTTTTTTTAATCTTCTTCTACTGGCTACCATGTGCTCCACAAGTGATATATATATAGATCCTTCTTAATTTCTTTAGAAATTAAAAATATATTATTTTATTAATATGAAAATTAAATTGAGTACATGACTGGAGAATTAATTAATTTGCGTTGACCACCCCAATCGCTAGCTGACCACCTTTGGAGATTGAAAAACCCAGAGAAATTAAATCTCGATTATGAATTGGATTAGCTACTACTAGGTGTCAGCAGAATTACCCGATTCACCGAAATTGAACCGAAACCGACTGAACCAAAACCGATTTAACCGAATCGAATTTACCGAATTAATTTCGGTTCGGTTTTCGATTAAAGAAAATTTCGAATTTAATTCGGCTTACGATTCGGTTCGGTAAAGTAACCGACGGTTCAGTTAATTTACCAAATAAACCGAATATATATATATATATATATATATATATATAAAAGTTATATTATATATTGGTATTTGCCTTGGTGGTTAAATATAATTTTAAACCTCCCGCTCGCCCAGGTTTGAATTCTAGTGCATGTGTAATATTATTTATTTTAAATTTGACTATATATATAATATGTGTTGGTTAGAAATAAATTTATAATGTGTTTTGCTAAGATGGTTAGAGATGTATGAAATTAGAGTTTGGTTGTCTACTTTCTTGGGTTTGAGTCTTAGCAAATGTATTTTTTTTTAAAAAAAAAATAGTTATTTTTTTAATCTTTTCGGTTAATTTGGTAAATTAACCGAACCGAAAATTCGATTAATCGAATCGAATTAACCAAAATTTTTCGGTTCGGTAAATGGTTAAAAGATTTTTTTCGGTTCGGTTAATCGATGATTCGAATTAATCGAATCGAATTGATGCTCACCCTCGGCTACTACTTATTCCAAGTTATGGTTGCTTCAATTTGTTGGCTATTGGGTCAACCTTGTTTAACAACTAATTTTTCCTACCGCCATAGGTGGATCTTTTCTAACTATTCATACAACACTTTTATACTTTCAAATATGGATTTAATAAAATAAATATTATTTATGTACTCAATTTTAAAAGTTTATATACTATTTGGACAATTTCTCCTTTATATTAACATATATATAATTCGTTATAAAAAAAATACATTTTTTGTTAATTAAACCTCATGTTGAAGTTATATTAAAAACAAATTTACGAACTCATATAAACTAAATTGAGATAAAATAAATAATAAAATTATAAAGTAAAATTGCATGGTCGACATGAAATTAACAGGACTATTTTATTCTAGCATTTCGAAAATATGGGAAGTAGTACGACATGATAAGGGTGTGAAGCTTTTGGAAAAGGACCTCGTGCATAGAAGAATTGTAAAAAGGGACTATTTTAAGTAAACTTTCCAAATTTGTAGAATTATTAGTTAAACGTTTTTATACTTGTCGCTTTGTCAGGTTCTTTAGATTTAATTATTTCATTTCGACCGTGACAGTATTGAGTTATGATTCATTTCATTTGCCTACGGCTGCTTTAATGCTTAATTAATTCGTACATATAAATAATTGTTCCATTATTGCAGCTTCTCTTAAGCAAGAAAGTTGGTAGGCTAGTTAATTTTAAAGGTCTAAGATTTAGGATTTAGGGTTTAAAGAAAAAGATATGATAGAATGTAACAAGTGATCACTGGATGAAGAGAGTAGAAGACAGGACAAGTGAAGTATATTACTTTACAAATGGAAATCACGAGAAAAAAAAGAAACCAAATCCACTTGACGAATAATTTTAGCTAATAAAATACACCTCTAATTAGCTGTTAGCATATATATATATATATAGGACTTTCTCCTTTCTCGAGGTATTAAACTAATTAATTCATGTGTATCCTTTCTGAGACCATATAAATTAAGTCCATCGAGCATGCACCTTCTTTTCCATTTATCTTTATGGTGTATTAGAATGAAATAAAAAACTACAAATTCTTGAATTAGGTGAGAGTAGTTTTATATGCTACACCAGTGAGGGAGCTAGACATTAAAATTAGAGGGACAAACTCTATATGGCTAGGGTATGTGGCGTGGGCCAACTGAGGGCCACGGGGTGTAGCTGGTTGAGCAAGCATTGAGGCAATGGCGTACGCAGAACTAGCTTTCACGAGGGGAGGACAATTTAAAATAAAAAATCTAATATAAATTAAAATCACAACTTATAATTAATAAAATTTCTTTATCTATGTCTATATTTTAAAAATACTACTAAAGTCTTCAAAATAAAAATAATTATGTTATTGAACTCTTGAAAGAAAATTCTGTCATAGGAGTGTAACTGAGCCGAGTTGAACTTGCTTGTGATCAAGCTCAACTTGTTTAAAGAATGTTGAGCTCGAGCTCAATTGAACTTCGATATCTAGGCTCGAGCTCAGCTCGAGTTATACTCGAGCAACTCGAGCTCAGCCTCGTTATGCTCGTTTATTTTTCTTGAGCTTGACCAAGCTCATGATCGAGCTCGATTAAACTTGGCTCGAGATCGAGCTAGGTGGGCTTGAATTCTATCGAGCACATGAACGAGCTCAATTAAGCTCAGCTCAAGATCGAGCTCGATCGGTGGGCTCAAATTCTATCGAGCTCAATTGAACTTGCAAGTGAACTCAATTAAGCTCGGCTCGGGTTTATGGGTTCTAAAAGCTTGACCCAATCTGAAATAGTAATATTTACATAATTATATATGAATCACAATTATGCTCGCAAGCCACTCGAGTCGAGTATTGATTAGCTCAAGCTCGGATCGCTCACATGTAGAGCTCGACCCGAGCTCGACAAGATGGACTCGAGTTCGATTCATCGAGTCGATCCCGAGTACACTACTAGAAACTTGGTCTTCAACAACGGCTATCAGCAACGGCCGCTCAAGCCGTTGCTATTTGCAACGGCATTCTTACGGCCGCCCGAGCCGTTGCAGATATCTGTATCTGCAACGGCGTTCTAACGGAAAACCGAGCCGTTGCGGATTATTTTAATTATCAGCAACGGCTTTCTGACGGAAAGGCGAGCCGTTGCTGATTTTTTTAATCTTCAGCAACGGCTTACTAACGGATAAGTGAGCCGTTGCTGATGATACCTTATCAGCAACGACTTTCTAACGGGCGAGTGAGCCGTTGCTGATAAGTTTATATAGGGCACGCTCTCGCGCCCGACCCTTCTTCCTCCCGCTGCTGCCGCCGCCGCTCCTGCCGACACCTCTCGCCGCTGCTGCCGACGCCGACGCCTCTCGCCGCCGCGCCGCTGCCGCTGTTGCCGGTATGTTGATCGGTCGGCCTATACCGTTTCGGCCGGAGATGTTAAAATCCGACCGAAACCCTATTTCTAGGGTTTCGGCCGGCGGTGGTCGGCCTATGGCCGCCGCCGGACCTTCTACAGTGGCCGGACAGTGTGTCCGGCCACTGTACGCCGGCGCCGGAGGGTGGACTCCGGCGCCGGAATATATATATATATATATATATATATATATATATATATATATATATATATATATATTATTGTTTTGAAACTGTTAATTAATTATTTTATAAATGTTAATTAATTGTTTAGATTAATTGTTTAGATTAATTGTTTAATTTGTTAGATTAATTATTAGGGTTTAGATTAATTTCGGACGCGCGCCGGAATCGTCCACTTCGGACGCACGCCGGAATCGTCCAATTCGGACTCGCGCCGGAATCGTCCACTTCGGACTCGCGCCGGAATCGTCCAATTCGGACTCGCGCCGGAATCGTCCACTTCGGACGCGCGCCGGAATCGTCCAATTCGGACTCGCGCCGGAATCGTCCACTTCGGACGCGCGCCGAAATCGTCCAATATGGACTCGAACTGTCTCGAAACATTTAGAAAATAATCATCCATCCGACGAGTTGATATGTTTCACGTACGCATCGACGAATCGGATATGATTTAGCAAAACCTTAGATCCGTTCGGGGATTGTATGTTCGTGTAAAAGAAGTAGATGATCTTTTATACGACGTACAATTCTTGAATTGTCCCTGATTGGATAATTTGGGAATATAGTTATTTGTACTGCACTTACGTTTTTATTTTAACTGTTAACTAATTATTCTAAAATTCGGCAACATCTCTCTTGTTCTCCGATACGCGCCCAGATGATATGCGTATTCGGAGAACTGTAGGGAGATGTTGTCGAAATTTAGAATAATTAGTTAACAGTTAAAATAAAAACGTAAGTGCAGTACGAATAACATAAATCCCGAATGGAATAGGACAATCTCACCTAAAGATATTAACCAAAGAAATTATCATTGATTGACAGAATCATGTCGGCTGATCGAAGTTGGATGTACCAACGTCTTGATCGTGGAGCTTTAACGAATGAGTTTCGATTAGGCGTAACGTACTTCCTAAATTTCGCCTATTCGAATCGGAATTTCGTTAGCATGGGTGATCAAATTCGATGTCCGTGCCGCATTTGTTCGAATGGACGATTTTTGGATCGGGAGACTGTCACTCTGCATCTATATAGCAAAGGATTTGCACCAAGATATTTTCTATGGACTTGTCACGGGGAGTCACGCGAAGTCGGGACGTCGAGCAATCCTATCGTTCAGACATATGGTGAATCTTCCTCTGCTGGTGCTTCTTCATCCGGTCAATGTAATCCCTATAGAACTATGATATTTGATAGTCTTGGGGGTCAATTCCGCTTGAATGATAATGTTGATCGGCCAGTTCTTCAGACATCAGTCCCACCAGATACTACAGCGGTTGATATCACAGAAGTAGGGGCTGCGATGGCCCGAGCTGGGACCACTAACATCGCGGAGACTCGGGGATACGGCCCCGGTTGGATTACTCCGGATATATGGGACCAGCTCGTGGGGATATGGTCGACGGATCGATGGCAGGAGGTTTCTCGGAATGCGGCTAGAAATCGCATGTCGGGGGGAGCAGCGCGTCACACCGGCGGCTCTGTTGCATTTGCAGTGCACGCAAACCGTATGGTAAGTATATCTTTTAATTATATATTTTATTTGTTATTATGTGTACTAATTAATGTATTTGTTTTGTAAATGTAGACGACGGTGTCGGATGACGGGAGTGTCCAGCAACCCTCCCCGATGGCGGTGTTTGAGCGGACTCACCGTCGAGCACATGGGACTGGGGAGTACATCCACAACCGCACTGCATACATTATGGTAATTATATATTTGTTTAAATTATTCATTATATATTTATAATTTAAGTTTTATGATAAATATTAAACAAAAAATCAAACTCGAGTAGGAGACCTACAGCCAGACGGTGGTGCAGCGTGGGGGTACCCCCGAGGACTTTGACGCAGCATCGTGGGTCGAGGCCGCAGGTGGCTGGGACCATGGCCGCGTATATGGCTTCGCAGATAGTGGTCATGCGCGAGCCGTACTAGGGCCACTTGGGGCACCGACCCCTCCGGTCGCTGGTGAGCGGCCGTCCTCCTCCAGATCCAGTTATGATCATAGTAATAGGATAAGGACACTAGAGGAGACGGTCGCGCGTCAGACTGAGTTGATGGAGCGCCAGAGTCAGACGATGGCGAATATAGAATCTATGCTACGCAACTTGTCGGGTCATCCCGAAGCAGGCATCTCTTCGGCATCATCTAATCCATCATCCTCGAGTCAGTCCACGCCGGTGTACACTCGAGCACTCCAGACCCCGCCATATGATCCAGGCCATCCTCCATCGTCATCGTGAGATTTTGTTTATATTGACTTTGTTACTGAGATATTGAACTTGTTTAATTTATATTGACTATGTTACTGAGATGTTGATACTTCAATTTTGCATTTGAATTGTGTTTATACTATCGTGGATAATTATGAATATAAATATAATTGTTTTGATGTATATCTTGGTGTGTTTGTGATGTGTGAATGAATGTGTATGAGATGTTTGTGATGTGTGAATGAATGTGTGTATGAGGGTATGGGTGTGTGAGTTATGTATCAGATAAATGTATCAATGTATCAATGGAAATTTGAAATTTTCAAATTTTCTGGTTGCAGGTATAGGTCATCAGCAACGGCTTTCCCGCGGGCGTCCGTGGGAAAGCCGTTGCTAAAAGTGTATCGAAAGCCGTTGCTGATGACCTACAGCAACGGCTTAGCGACGGAGTTTTACTAACGGTGTTGCTACGGACTCAGCGGCCGTTGCTATTAATGGTATCAGCAACGGCTCCGGGTCTGTGGCAAACCCGTTGCTGATAATATTTTTAGCGACGGCCCAGCGGCCGTTGCTGATAATGTTTTGAGCGACGGCCCGAGCGGCCGTTGCTGATCCGTTGCTAAGTCATCAGCAACGCGACTTTCTGTCACGACGCTATTGCAACGGCTCAGCCGTTGCTGATTCGCTTCAGCAACGGCTCAGCAACGGCATGAGCCGTTGCTGATGACCATTTTTCTAGTAGTGGTAGCTCACGAGCAGCTCAAATCACTTGCACCCCTATTCATTCATCTTAATTACCCAAAGCACGCTATATCGCAACGTGGGTGTGATCACCTTGCTTGCCTCGAGGGCCAACTTTATGAAGCATACTATGTGAAGAAAATTATGAAACTAGTAAGAGATTGACAAAATTACAAGTACATATAGAAAAATAATTGATCTTTGGTGCACATTACACTTGATACTACACCAGAACGAAAAACTAACTTGAATGTGTAATTCATGTTGCAAATATAAATCTAATTCATCATGAAGACCTATTATGTAATTGATATAGATAATTAATAAAATTCATTATTTTTCATGAAATATAGTTTTATATTCATTTTCCAAAAAATTTGTTGAGTACTCGATGAACAAACTAATTATCCAATCATATATTAAATAACTCATCTACAAAAGTTCATACAACTTAATAATGAGTATGAATGATAGCATACAAAGATGTATTAGGAATGAAACCAGCACGAGAGCTTTAAAAGTAAAAAATTAATAGAGAAAATTAATAAAGAGTGATTTGAATATTTTTTTAAAAATAACTTTGTATTCAGCATTACGAAAATAAATAAATAATGCACATAAAAAACTAGAGATAAAATTTGAACATAATACCTATAAGCAAAACACACAAGCATTAACCACAAAGCTATGAATGAATTTGTTAAGATCTTTGAGTTTGATAATATCTATGCAATTTAATCATATATCTTTTTTAAAACTACCAAATTATCTTTAATATTTAATATTTTGAAAAAAATTCAAGGAAAACGAATGCCTCCATTGGCCCTAGTGTGGGTTCGCCCCTACACTAAGGTATGACGTTGTGGTGGTCTAGTGGACATGAGGTAGGGGGGCACGAGGTCACAGTCAGCTGAGTAGGTGTTGAGGCATGACACCACAGCGAACAGGATAGCAAGCCACAGAGGCGCAATAGGTCAAACAAGTGTTGAGGCATTGGTTGCTTCCCGCTACACTAGGGGCAACACCAACGCAAAGGCTGGGTTGTACGTATGCGACGTCGAGGGCAAGATTTGTCGGCTAGGGCACGAGGAGGCGTACATGAATGAGTTAGTAAGTTCGATGTATGAGAAAGGTAAAGACTTGCGAGAGGACTTGGGAGAGGGACAGACAAAATTAGGGATTGAAAATTTGATATGGGCAAAATGATAAATATTTCAATTAGTCAAGGCAAATTTATCCCTTTCTCCTCTATATTAATGAGAAAACATAAAAAATTAGGAGAGGAATTGTCCCCCTTCAGCAAGAGTGCTTCTGCTCCAGCGCAGATTGACTTTTCTAGTTGGTTGTAGTTCGAGTTTCCGTTCCTTTTGAAATGAGTGCTAGTTCCGAGGAATATACATAGCGTGAATATAGATAGTAGCTTAGCGCCCTATTATATAATAGGTAACATCATGCTACCAAGATGAAGGCCTAAACGGAACCAATACGAGCAAGCAGACCAGCGATTAGAGGATACGACCAGATGCTCGTCCGAACAGGTTATAGCAACAATACCAAAAGACAACTCTTGTTTCTTGTATATCTTTCTCCGTTTAGGTATAATGAAGAAACTTTCTCTCTTGGACATAATTTTTTCTTTCTTTAAATCAATCTATGATGGGCTCCTCCTTCCATTTTTCTTTTTTTAAAGAAATCCATCAAAAATTTTAAAAACTAATATTTTATTTTAGGAATATTTTATGGAATACCCTCTAAAATTTTTTGATATATAAATTTTCCTCTATAATTTTATGATAAAAAATTGAACAAAATAATATTTCTTTTTCCAACTCAGCAAGTGGAGTCAACAACTACATTCTTAGCCACTCTCCCCTGTTCTTTTCATTTAGATTGCCTTTCCTCGCTCCCAGCAACAATCGGATTATGTCGTCACCGTTGATCGAAGCTAAGGTCGAAAGGTGACCAGATGTTCCCCACTCGCCTAGCCACGAGCTTTCGAGCCTTCTTCTCTTATAAGATTTTCACATTCTCTTCCTCATTGCCCTTTGCTCTCCTCTCCCCATCTTCTTCCTCCTCCTCCTCACCTTGCCACTCTTTAGTTGAAGCCGTCCACCATTGTATCTTCCCGGCTTCTAATTCCACTGCCTATGTTGCCTACACTCACTACATCATGGAGGAGCAGATCACGCACGATGAGTCCTATCGCCATGTTGTGGCCAATCCCAACCTCTACCACTACGCCATCTTTTTGGACAATATAAGCATGGTTTCAATGGTGATTTCACTCATTAACTTTCCAATTGGTTGATATTATAGCTGCAATCTCCAATGCAATTGAGGGGGCGCAACAAGAGCATCACTATCATAATCAAGGGATATGAAGAAGATGGATTTTTCCTTTATTATCATTGGAGCTTGTGTTGCGATCTGTAGACCTCTTATGGTATGTTTGCTTCATTGGATAAGATATGATATGATTGGATAATAAATGGAAGAGGATTGTGTATGAATCTTTTAAATTCGGTGTATATTGAATATTATATTAATTTTATACTATTCTCGTCCTATCTTTTTCTAATCAATGCACTAAACAAATAATGGATTTAAATCTATATCTTATCATATCTCCCTTAATCCTATAAAGCAAACAAGCACTTAGTGTTATAGGTAGATCGGCGGAGCAAAGCCCCAACATGCTTTGACTTGAGGGGCTGAAGTGTGAGGATGTGACGTTAGGAGAAGAGTAGTGTGGTAAGATGGAAAGAGGGTTCTCAATAGTGGTGGCGATGAGGATTATGGAGTCATCTTCAATGGCAAGATTGTGGGAGTGAATGGTGTAGTGACCGTGGGAAGCGAGCACAATTGGTGCTATCACGGGTGTCACACAATTTGTAAACATGTACCAAAGGTGACGACAGATAATGTCATAAAAACATTGATGAGGATTGGGAAGAATATTTAGAGGGCACAGGCGAGAGAGATCTTACAGGAGACAAGTGGATCTCAGAGAACTAGGCAAAGGAGGAGAGAGGAGCTGATGAGAAGAGGGACCTAGAAGGTGGTCATACCCGACCGACAACATTGATAGTGGCAGGGTGCATGCGATTCGATAGAGGGGTGGTGGAGGAAGGATGGTGATGCTTGGAGGAAGGGAAGAGAGCAAAGGATTAGGGGTTTGGGGGACGATATAGCAGGAGAAGTGAATGAAGCTCTCGAAGGTGAAAGCAGGTAATAGTGTAGTTGTCGTGGGAAAAGAAATAATGAAAAATATATAATTTTATTCAAATTTTTTCATATATGCTCCCAAAGTGCCACATGAAAATACAAGGAGAATTTTATATTTTAAAAAATTTTAAGGGGTCGAGCGTTTAAAATACAAGGGGTATTTCATAAAATCATTTTTATTTATCATCAACTATCATATCATTTCTTGTTAGCTATAATTTTATAATGTTCAATTGTTTAAGTAATTAATATATACAAGCAAATAACCTAAAAATTAAGAAAGAAATTGATAAAAATTTATTAATCCATAAGATACCGAATTAACTAGCAGATGATCGATTGTCGGAGAAAAAATAAGAAAACAAGAAAAATATTGTTATAACTTGAAGAAGAAAAAATAAGGGCTGAGTTGTAAATAATTTTCATGGAGGGGTCTTTTTGCAAAAGTGTCTAATCATATTTATTAAGCCCTAATCTCATCTCTACTCCCTCATTTTCTACGTTGCAACGGTTGAAGGATCGAAGTTGGAGAGGGGAGGCAACGCGCGACGGTGAGAAGACTCCGGTGAAGATTGGAGTTTGGAGGACTTTTCGGGTAGGAGTCTGATCTTCTTTTTGTTATTTTTCATCATTCATCGGTTCTTCGTTCATCGGCGGCACAGGGACAAGGAGATGGAGAGGGACTGTCCGAGGATGAATCATAGGTAGTCGGAGGGGGAGGCAGCAGTCGCAGCATTCATGCCGCTGCTCGCGATGCCGAACCCCGCATGGCAGCCACACTGCTGTTGTAGGGGAGGCCGCCTTGGTCTCTCGACTTTGATTCGACGTCTCATCGGCGTCGGGGGGGCGAGGGAGAGACCGATGGGACCGTCGGGATGATCGTCGATTGCCGGAAGAGCCGTCCAGTGTGGACCCGAGAGAGGAGCAGAGACGGGGGTGTTTTTAATAAGATTTTATAAATTAATTCATTATAAAGGAGAGTTGTATCGTACTAAATGGGTTGATTTGTAGATTATTTTGGTATTTTTGAAGTTGATCGTTGAGTCATTGGATCGAGTCAGGGTGAATACCAAAGTTATAGGTTTTCATATTCTGAATGCAATGGTGGTGTCAGATTTCAGGTCAGAGGTTGTTTGGTAGGTATTTTGTATGTTTCCATATTATTTGGTAATTAAAAGTTATTAATTCAGTTTGATAAATAGTTAAATGATGTAGAATAGTTGTATTTTATATTAGGTGGTGATTTAAAGTATAGATAGTTGTGTTGAGTGTGAGTTGACTCCTGTTGTAGACGATGAATGTTGAACGAGTAAAATAAAAGTTTTACCCCTTGCCTCTGTTTGCTTGGTTTTTCTTTCGAAAGTCATTGAACTCATGTTGCATAATATTGTTGGACATGTCATATTGATAATTACATGAGTTTAATTTAGTTGTCATTTATTGATGATTATTTAGTTGTCAAGGTGCATATTAATTATTACTGTATAATTTAATTTAGTTGTCACAAATTACATGTTATTATCATGACCTATGTTAGTTGCATTGGTATTCAGTTGTTAGTTTGATGCATGATATGCATCACTTAATGTTGTTAGCATCGTAGATCAGTTGTGATTTATCATGTGGTGAATTCTAGTTGTTATGTTGCATTTATGATCTATTATTAGGTGAAAGCCCAAACATTATTTATTATTTGCATGAGGTGTATGGGCAGTGACATCGGTGATCACTAAATTATCATACGAGGTGCGTGTGCGGCGTCGAGGTGTTAGACGTTAACGAGATATCCTTTAGATAGTCACATCTCCTGCTTGAGTGGGCTTGAGGTGCCACTCTCAATGTGCGAGAGTGCGGGGGAAACCCACTTGCCCATTACGCTCTTGATTGGTATGAGTTGCATATATTAGATGATAGGTAAACATGTAACTTAATTCGTTGTTAACCTGTTGCATTTTATTGGAGAGTCGTATATATATTATTGCATTTGGCGGTATCATTGCATCATGTTTATTTATCTTCGTTGTTGACATATTGATACTCCTACTCAGCTTTCTGCTGACGTTGTTTGTTGTTGCCTCGGATTCGCATTTATGTTAGTAGTTGGAGTTGGATAGCTAGAGTCCTGGAGGAGGAGACACAATCCGTTGCGTAGTTGTTATTGTCTTAGACTGGTTGAACTTTTATTTTGAGAACTCTGCAATGTCTATATTAGTTGTTCTAGTTGAGATTTCTAGCTGGTGTATCTTGTTGCTTAGTTGTGGATTGCGCTCCTCCTAGGCGGTGTCCCTTATCTAGGGATGAACCTAGGCGGGGTATAACAAATATAATATGTGAGCATGGATTGGTTGAGAACAATAGTTAGGAATAGGATGAAGAGAGGAGGAAAAGAGAAGTTCTCATGTGAAACAGCACATTTAGTTTTAGCTAACATGGTGTTAATTGCAAAAACAAAAGACAATGTGCATATGGTGACTAATTTGGATTCATCAACGAAGTTTTTACAGTAGACCCGGCAAAAAATATATAAAATACAATAAGATAACTATGATTTTAAGAAAATATAAAATTAATTCTTAAAATGAGTACTTTTCATGAAAAAAAAACCCATTAGGCTAAACCTTTTTTCTTATATAAAAAATAAAAAGTGACATACTCTTAAAAATGGCCTACTGACCTATTTTTATATATATCTTTTTTACTTTCACCTATTGAATTAATCAATGACTTAGATCTCCAAATGTATAAAACCATCAACGGCTGAGATGCGACTTAGACCTCCAATAATGTGCGAGACAGCCCTTTGCAGTGCCCCAGACAAACTGATATCATATTCAATCTACTCTCACAATTAAGTAATCTTCAAATAAATGAGCCTGAGATATTATTCTAATTCATTCAGGTTGTCACCATGGACAAATTTGTCTTTGCCTTTGGATTCATGCACAGCTTTTCGTATGTATATATCCAAATATCTTCCCCTCTCATATGTGCATTTCTATGCCAATCAGATTCCTAAAAGAATTCTTAAAAATGCATGCCTCGAATTTGTTTATATCTGTGAATTAGCTGAAAATCTACAGCTTGCACAAACTAATGACATAAAATCCAAATATCCACATGTCTTTGAGAATCTATAGATGACTTAAAACTGCACGCTGCATTAATAATTCCTATATGCTTTAATATATTGATCATGTTCTTCAGGATTACCTGATCGATCATCTTTTCAAGGAATTGATTTAGGATACGCATACTGTTCTCTGTATATTCTAAAAGAAAATAGAAACCACTAACATGCATGTTTACATGGTTGACGCCTCGATTTAAACAGGAAGCTCACTACATACAAGTGAAGCTCTCCATTCTTTTGCCTCAAAACTGCATTTGGATTCTTGTTGTCGGCAATCAGTCTCCAACCTTATCATCTAGATCTTTGGATTCTTCTTGTTCCTCTCCTTCCCTCAAAACTACCAAATTTCTGCTCTTTGCACTGTTAATTATCTGCATAGGTTCCTGTGAGAAAGCTAGATGCTTGTGTCATCTTCAGCAAGCATTTTGTCCTCTCATCACCTTCCTCGATTGGATGAACACAAATTCTTCTTATTCTTGCTGTTGCTTCCATGATCTAACACCAACTCCTCACCTCAAGATCGTCATGGAAGCCTCGGCCGCGAGATGGTTCTCCAACATGGTAAGAGATCGTTTTAATTGAATCCCAAATCTTGATTAGTTCTTGAATCTCGATTGAGTTCTACGGTGGAACAACTGATGTTCTTTTTCATGAAAAGGGCATGGATGAGAGTTTCCTGTGCGATTGGGAGTTGACCAACATAGATGAGCAGTACTTCAACGCGCAGCAAACGGCGCCGGAGGCGCTTCAGCAACCCCTTTCCTCGGAAAGCAACACTTCGTCCCCTTCGCTTCCTCCACCGGCCCCCGCCCACAAGAAAATGCCCAGGAACAAGAGCTGGGAGTCTTTTATCACCTCAGCTCCTGATGCCTCATCTCGCTGCCTTCTTTCTTTCGGCAGCACGATCTCACCGCAGAAGCAGTCCAACTTAACTGGTGGAGCTGCCGCATCTGAGGAAGAGATCAATGCCATGAACCCTAATGGCTTAAAGAGAAGCTATGACACCATGGTTGGTCAGGACCCTAAGACAAGGAATGAGGGTCCTTCTCATAACCAGGAACATGTCTTGGCTGAGAGGAAAAGAAGGGAGAAACTTAACCAGCGGTTTATAGCTCTTTCTGCACTTGTTCCTGGGCTAAAGAAGGTAATACTTGCTCATGGAGGGGCTAAAAATCAAGTTTTGATTCATACATTAAATTTAGATTAAACAAAAGAAAACAGTTTTGGACAATCTTTTCTGTGATTGTGATGTTCAAGAGATTCTGAGTTGAAATCCTTGAGTATCTAGATATGCAATCAAAGAAACAACATTAAAGAGTTGCATTTGATTTTTTCATCCAGAGTGAAGAATCTTACATATAAGTCTTATGAAAATGTGCTGCGTTGAATCTATAGAATACAAAGTTGAATGGCTGCATTGAATCACCACCAAGTTAAATAAATTGTCTATATGACCTCCATAATCTACAAATTTTGACACTCTCTAAAATAAAAATTGAAGGATTAGAACATCACTATTTATATATTTGAGGAAATAAAATGTCCAACTTTCACTGTAGATGGACAAAGCCACTGTTCTTGAAGATGCTATCAAGTATCTGAAGCAACTCCAAGAGAAGGTGAAGAACCTCGAAGAGCAAGCTGCAAAGAGGCCCGCTGAGTCAGAGGTTTCTGTGAAAAGATCTCATCTCCTTGCTGCTGATGCTAATTCCTCCACTGATGAGGACTATTGTGACCAATCAATGCCAGAAATTGAGGCCAGGATTTGGGAGAAGACAATCCTCATCAAGATTCACTGCAATTATAACAAAGGAGTGGTGGTGAAAGCCCTGTCTGAGATTGAGAAGCTGCACCTTTCTGTAATCAACACAAGCGTCGTGCCTTTCACTGGTTGCTCTCTTGACATCACTGTGATGGCTCAGGTAACATACAACTTGTTTAGATGTCCTGCAATATAGAAATTATTGATGAATTAATTTATTTTAATTGAAGAATAAGAGGTAAGAAATGCAATGTTACGGCGCTTTACTCAGTTTTTGTTTTTTCATTTTTCTAAAAGAGCATTTTTATCGTATTATGATTATGCCCACAAGATGGATTAAATTGATCAAGGATCCAATTTTTAGAGTGTCAGAAAAATTAGCCTTTGCTAATATTATCCTCAATGAGAAACCATCCTTCAATAGCTTGGACTCTTAAGTAGGAAACTAGTAATATTGTTCTTGTGTTGTTTCTATATATTGAACTGAAAATTACTTCTTTTCTTTTTACAATTAAATAGTTTGCATTTCCTGATTCATATGCAGATTGAGGTGGAGTTCTCCATGACAGTGAAGGATGTAGTGAAGAAGATGAACTCAGCTTTCAGGCAGTTCACATGAAGAATTAGGCAGGCTTTTTATAAAAGAATGCTAAAGATTGGGTGGTTTTAGTTTCTAAGATTCTTTTCAGGTTCCGTACGTGTTCTTCCTCAAAACATGACTGTCTTCAATCCAAGGATTAACACTTCACTGCATTGTCTGTCTTACTCTGTTCTAGTTTCCGATCTCGCATCACCATGCGTTTCCTGAAAGCTTGGAATGTTTGACTTTTTTGTTACTTTCTTTAGGGCTTATTTACGGGAGCTGACATTCTTCAAGGCTATTTTGACTAATGAGGGTTTTGACTCCCAAGTCCCAAACCTGCTTCATCACTTTTACTGTTGAATTCATGCTTTTTCTGTTTGAGGGTATTGGCAACCAGTTGAACCAATTATAACATTTTTGCAGAGAATTTCTATGGAACATTGTTAGGAAATTACACAAATTTTCTGTGGATAAAATTAAAATTGAACTAAATAAGAAAATAAAATTTGAAAATAAATAAATAATTATTGGGTTTTGCTAGGCCCAGCTCCACAAAAGTACGAGTCTCGTTGGGCAAGGCCCGCATGTTGTGCTCACACAGGTCGTGCCTAGCTCGGCCCGAGGCACATGATCTACGCAAGCATAGTCTAGCACGGGCGCTTGCTCAAGTCTTGAGAAGGAAAGATTTTAATATGTAATTTACCGATCTACCTTCTAACATTTAATGAAAATTGGTAAAAAAATATTTCTGTGTCAATTTAACCCTATAAAATAATGACTTTTGAGGATAATTTAGTCATTTTAATATCAATGACACTACTATAAATATCCTTTCATCTTTCATTTCCTCTAACTACAAAATAATTTTCCGGAATTTTTTAAAGGATCTCTAGTTTTTCTTATATTCTTCAATTTCATCAAGATTGGTACTTAATTTTTGATTTTTTTTTATTTCTCTTATTTTATTGTAATTCTTTATTATTATTGTGATATATATTTATTATTTATTTACTAATATCGGATTGAGATACTTAGATCTCCCGTTCTCAAGAAGTTGTCTCCAATACATTTAAAGAAATGTTCATCACCAATAAACAAAATAAAGCAATAAAGCTAAGTCCAACATCGATAACTACAGGGTCATCAGGTAGAAAAAAAAAATATTATCCTTTGAGATTTTTTTGATAAAATAGTGGAAGCGGATCGGATGTCTCTGTACAAAATGGGAAAAAAATATTTGTTTGCAACAACATAATGAACCGATCATCTTCTATGTCATGCAAACAATAATGGCATTAAGGTAACATAAGCTCAACAACTTCTTAATTTAGCATCTTTTAATTTAACAATATTTTCATATAATCAAGAATTTCAATATAGAGCTTACATTAATTAATTGTTCAAACTGCACCTATTTTTAATTTGGGAAAAAGGTCAAATTTGCCCTTGAAGTATTAAAAAATGTGTAAATTTGTCCCTCAACTATATTTTTTACCAAAATTGCCATTGACGTTACATAATTAGATTATTTTTTCCCTTCTCGTTAACGGAAGTCCACGTCAGCAAACGGAATCCCACGTGGCAAATGCAGCTCAGCCACATAAGATGCCACGATGGAAAATGACATGTGGCAATTTATGTAGTGACAAGGGCAATTTTGGCCCAAAACATATTTAAAGGGGCAAATCTAAACCTTGTTCAATATTTTAGGGGTAAATTTGCACACTTTTCAATACTTCGGGGGCAAATTTAATCATTTTTCAATACTTTAGAGATAAATTTTGCCCGTTTCTCTTGAATAAAATATATATGGTGCCCAAACAACGTGTTTTATATTCATTGCACAATTTCTGCAAGTTTGGTTTCTATCTTAGAATTTGAACAAATACTTTAGTAAATTTTTTGAGAAATATAAATTTTAAAGATGAAAAAAAAATAAGATTCAAAAAGATATTTCTTAATTACTAAAATAAAAATTTGATTAAATTTAGTTATTAGTAACAGGTCCGGTCCGGCTCGAAAGTTCGGGGATAATCCCGTCCCAATTCAAAATCGGGACGAGACCGGGACAAAATTGCGATGCTTCATATTCGGGACTAAAACTGGGACACATATTTGCGTCCCGACTCAAAATTGGGACGGGATTGAGACATACCAAATCTCGACCCATCCGACCTGAACTAACCCCTACTATGTTGGTTGGTTTCTTATTACAATGATAAGTGACTAAAGTTGTTCATATCTTTGAGTAAACACTTCAGTTACAATAAATAATACAAAATATAATTGTCAAGCTTATATTTTTTTGATTTTGGTAAAGATGATATCAACATCATTCTTATAGTGTTAATTAGAATCACATTAATGATAATAATATATATATAAAATGATTAAATTTGCCCATGAAGTATTGAACAAGTTTTAGATTTGCCCCTTTAAATATATTTTGGGCCAAAATTGCCCTTGTTACTACATAAATTGTCACATGTCATTTTCCATCGTGACATCTTATGTGGCCGAGCTGCACTTGCCACGTGGGATTTCGTTTGCTGACGTGGACTTTCGTTAACGAGAATGGTAAAAATGATCCAATTATGTAACGTCGATGACAATTTTGGTAAAAAATATAGTTGATAGACAAATTTGCACCTTTTTCAATACTTCAATGGCAAATTTAGCTCTTTTCCCTTATTGAACAACTGAGGTTTTCAACTTAGATCTAAATATAAAAAAATTACTAGAAATAAAAAAAAAATTAAAATTATTTTTATATAGAGAGATAATATAGTTCAGAGTTTTCAAAATAATAATTCAAAGATTTCATTAACATTTGATGATTAATCTAATCAACACACTACTAATTTTCTTGCTATACTTGTTATTGCGTATTGGATTAATAAATATTTTATTTTACAAAAAAAATAATTAGTTTTAGACCTTTGAATATCCACATAATTCTCGTGCTATACGTTTTGCTATTACTTATGTTACATCTTTTTATGACATAAATGAAAAAAAAGAATTCAATTAGTTTTGATGATGATGATGATGATGATTTTGCTATGTCTCATCTTAAACAATTATTTGAACCTATTTTTCAAGGTAATTATTTCATATTCATGTTTGTCATTTACTTAGGTTTGTTTGGTTGACACAACTTCGTGGAAGAATTTTTATTTCAAAGTTATACTTCCTATGAAATAATCAAAAGAGCCCTTATTTGGTTGACATATAACTTCGTGCATTTTACATGGAACACAACATTATTAGGAAGTCCAACTTACCTAGGTACCCATAGCTAAGTTGAACCTCATGTATTGTATTTAAAAGAAAAAAATAATTTTATTCTCACATTAATTTAATGTTGAATTTATAACAAATGTTGTCAACCTTATGATATTAGATAATTCATAAATTGTTGACCTATTTATTTTATTTTATATTATTTTTGAAAAAAATATGTATGTTTTTCATATTAACTATAAATTACATTATATTTAACATATATTAAAATATTAATTTACAAATAAAATTTAACTTATTTTCTATATATACTAATATATGTAAATTAAAATATTAATTTATAAGAAGAAATGTATATTACTACAACACAATCAACCTATAGGGCCCGTTTGATTCGCAAACTGCTCGTCACAAGACACCAGACAAGGACATGGACAAAACACCGGGTGTCCTGGGACAGCAGCTATACCATGTTTGTTTCGTCAAGAACAAGACACGATATCCAGTCTCGTCCTACGTTTATTTCGCTATAACACAGTCTCATACATGACAAAATGATCAAAATATCATTGCATATTTTTAATGCTCAAAATCAATTTTATACATAAAATTCTTCATACATAAAGTAGTTCTAAAATTAATTAATACAAGTAGTAAAAAAAAGTTGAGACAGTAATTCCATATAAGGCACCAAACAAGGCATCAAACAAAGTAAGTTGAGAGCTACAAAATCAATATAACACAACCAATTAAGTATTCAACAATGATATCTTTTGATTGAAGTTCATAATATTATTATCTTACTACAAATCTAGATTTGAAAATACAAATTTTACATTCTTAGTCCAAAATGAAACACAACATTTTTGCTCATTCTCATTCATCAGCATCTTCAATTTTTTCGTCTTCAGGTACACCTCGCAGATACAACACATTGTTGCACCGGTAAATGAAATCAAGCACATTGTTCCATAACATTGATAAATGAAATCTGAATGTAGAGGTTTACATGTTTAGGAAAATAAGGACTACAGTTCAGCAAAAAAATGTAGTTTAATCATCATAATTAGTGGTGCTAGCCTGCTAGGTCTTTTTAAAATTGATGTCAGCAAAAACAATGAAAGTAAACTAGAAAATGATAATCCTAGGGGATTATATAGAATCTAGCCAATTGGTCTAGAGAGAATGCATGCAGTGGTATCCATGCAGATTACTTCTCATTGGAGTGATATCCACTTTTTCTGTAACAGACAATTTCAAGTGAAACCAGCAGCTTTGCAAGATTTAATTGCGCTCTCAATGGAATTAAACTTTGGCAGCTCTTACAAATGGCAATCTTGTCTACTACTTATTAGTGCACTCTCCAAAATTATAAATCATTCCCTCCACCTATCCACATCCAGGTCACCTATCCTAATTATAATATTTTTTGAATCAAAGGGAGCAAATCATAGTTGTAATTGTTCATCTTTTTTGCTTTTTAGGAAAGTGGGGATCCTTCAACCACAGTTTTACCTAGTAAGAGAATTTCAATTCTAATAATCGACAAATTGTTCTGTCAAGAAACCAGTTGGATTGGCTTATGAAACTAACATTGTGGTTAACAATGTTTAAACAGTATTCAAAGAACATCTAATAAGCAAATCTAGGAGCAGGAAAGAAACAATTTTGCTCACAGAGGAACCAAATAAACCATGAATTCTGACGAATTGTTACCTCAACATCAAGGGGTCGATTCACTCGTCGCAGTAGGCGAGGAAACAATAACGCTCCTCATACGGTCCGTTGAACAAAAGGTCAGCATCGAACCACTTGTGGTATCAGACAAGATCTCCAGCGACGAAGCACATGAAGCACTCGCCAGTCTTGGCGCCGTTGGGAACTACCCGGACCTCGCCGTTGACCACGTATACCAGCTTGTCCACGTGCCAGTCCCAAGGAAGGCAGCACGCCCCGGTCTTCCACACCGACCACTGGTCGACGGCAGGCTGTGCTAGCCGCTCCTTCGACAAACCGCACTCCACGCGCACGTTGTACACCTCCAGAGGGGGCTCGAACCGCGCGTAGATCCCACTCGAAGAAACAGAAGAAGAGAAGGCAGGAAGGCGACGGGAAGGGAGGAACTTGGGAGGGGCGACGGAGGTTGGAGGGAGCAGTGCGGCAGCGGAGAGGCTAAAGGATGTCGTCATCGCTCTTGCTTCTTGTTCGCTTTGTGTCTTCCTTATCCGAGGGATGTGCACGCGCTTCCTGACTTGCAGCCACCGCCGACGAGAATCCAACTCTCTGCTCGCATCAACGATGCCGCCATCAATCTTTCGCTCGGCCTCTTTCCGCGACAGGAGAGGAGGCGAGAGGAGGGAGATCAGAGAGAGAGAGGGAGGGAGAGGAGGAAGATCGTGTAGCGAGGCGACTGTGCAACAGGCAGTGACGACCGGCGAAGACGACAGGCGAGAGCAACGAGCATTAAGGCGAGTGTGCGATAGATGTTGGCTAGGGTTAGAGAGACTCGTTTGGTTGAGGGCATTAAGGTCTTTTTCCTCAATATCATCTGTCCTGTTTTAGTGTACCGAGAATTTTTCGGTACACTAAAAGGGCCCAAAATGTCCCGGACAGGATTTTAAATCTTGTCCCTCCTCATTTTTGCAAAACAAAGGGGGTACAAGAGTCGAAATTCAGTTCAGTCCTCCGTTCTTTAACGAAACAAACGGGCTCATAGAAACATAAAATTAGATATAAATTAGATTTTTATTTCTAAATTTTCACATTTAGAGACTAATAAACACAAAATTTGTTCATAATTAATCTCTAAAAATCTATAGAAACATGCAACAACAATAGAGTCACTTAATTGATTTGACTCTAAGCTATAAAAACACCAGCAACAGAGTCACTTAATTGATTAGACTCTAAAGTTGTTTCTATATATCTTTAGATGTTAATTAGGAATAAATTTTGTGTCTATTAATCTCTAAATGTGAAGATTTAGAAATAAAAATCTAATTTGTCTCTAATTATGTGTTTCTATAGGTCGATTGTGTTGTAGTGATTGGTCATTTGATGTGTACTTCTTGAGAAGTACACATGTCAACCGAATATGTTTATATGTGAGATGTTACATTTCTTATAAATTAACTTCTTTTCAACCAAATATTTTTTTGATACTTCCCACGAAATATATGTGGAAAGTTAATTCATTGGAATTACAACTTTCTAATTGTGAAGGTTGATTCATTTTTTAAACCCAACCCAATATAATATGGGCCAACTAGATCAAAGAGAGAGTGAGAAAAAAAAAGGAAAAAGCTGGGCGTGGACTTGCCCTGGTGGGCCAGTAAACTGGGCTAAGCCCAGCCGCTCGAGCACCAGTAGATGCTGGCGCTCACATGCGTTGTACGCTGCACGCGCAGCGAGCCTAGAAGATGAGCGCTCGTCTACGTAGCACGCATGCAGATTCCACCCTCATGTCGCCATTTTTGATCGAGTGAGTGGAGCTTCTCTCAGTCGCCTGATGATGTGTGGATTGTTGCCGGCCGTCGATTTTGTTTTCGCATCAATCCACCACCTCAAGACTACTTCAATCCGGAATTTTTCTCGAGTCAAAATTATGATTGCACACCGTTGGATTAAATCAAATGGCTCACCAAACTTCTTGCCAAAAGTTTCTCCACCGATCAAGGCATAAGTCGACTCCTATTTTCCCTTATAAAAGAAGATTGATACATGGTTCCAGATCATCCCCAGATCATCTCATCTACTCTGTTTCTCAAGCAAGATTTTTTTCCAGCGGCTCTCTTCCCCTTCACACCATCTTAGGCAGAAGCAAGAAGATCAAGGACGCTGCATCCACAGTTTTCAGACAGAAGCATGAATCTAAATTCCGGGGTGCAGAAAAATATCCAAGTACAAGCAATATTTTTCTTTTACAGTTTAGTTATCAGTTGTATTCATATTCTCTTGTATTGGCCGTGTTTTCTCCTCTCTCTAATAAAATCAAGTGTTATCTTCTCCCCGTGGAGTAGGCCCGGTACCCCGCCGGGCCGAACCACGTAAATTTTGGTGTTCCTTGTGTTTTCTGGATTTATTCATTTTGGTATGTTTTCTTTTGGCGTTTCGATTTTTGGATCCTTGCAGGAAGACCCAATTTCTTCCTAACAGTTCTGGTATCAAAGCCAACGGTCCACAATGTTAGGGGCAAAATATGAAATCCAAAAATTTAACCACAATGTCAACTACTCATTATGGGCTTTGAAGATGAAAGCAATTTAATTTCTTTATCTTCTCTAGATGCACTTGGATACAAGTATTCAGGCCAAGACGGAGTTTTCAAAATCACAAAAGGGTCCTTAACAGTAATGAAAGCACTAAAAGTAAACAAACTCTACATCTTGCAGGGCACAACGGTAACAAGTGGTGCAGCTATGGTAACATCCAAATACTCTGATGATAATATTGCTAAATTATAGCACATGAGATTAGGATATATTAATGAAGGAGCATGCTAATACTTAAACAAAATGGACTACTTGGAAAACATAAATTGGCTAAGCTAGATTTATGTGAATATTGCATATATGACAAACAGAAAAGAGTCTCATTCTCCATAGGGCAACACTATGCTAAAGGAAAATTGGACTACATTCACTCTGATCTGTGGGGGCCATCACCGATTGAATCTCAAGGAGGAGCTCGATACATGCTCACATTTATTGATGATTACTCCAGGAAGGTATGAGCTTATTTTATTAAAAATAAATATGATGTCTTCTCTAAATTTTAATCTTGGAAGGCAATGATCGAGAAGCAAACCGGTAGATATGTTCGGACTCTGCGAACCGACAATGGCGTAGAATTTTGCAATGGAGAATTTAAAGACTTTTGCTCCAGGGAAGGAATCATAAGACATCACACAGTTCCCCACACACCTCAACAGAATGGAGTAGCATAAAGGATAAACTGCACCATCATAGAAAGGATAAAATGTATGCTTTCTAATGCTAACATTTCTAAAAGCTTTTGGGCAGAGGCTGCATCCACCGCTTGCTACCTGATAAATCGATCTCCTTCTTCATCCATTGAATTCAAGATGCCTAACGAAAAGTGGATCGGGTCGATAGCGTCTTATGACCATCTTAAAAAATTTGGGAGCATTGTCTATGTCATGGTGAATAAAGGAAAATTAGAACTTATATCAAAGAAGTGTATTTTCTTAGGATATCCTAGCGGAGTTAAAGGCTATAAGGTGTGGTGTCTAAATAATTGTAAAGAAAAAATCCATAGAGATGTAATTTTTGATGAATACGTACTCTTGAAAATGAAAAATGAGAACCAAGAAGATGATGACTCACAAGAACCTAGAGTGCCACTAGAAGAAACACCACCTTAGCCTACTACCCAAGAATTTTGGTTCCCTACACCTGCACCTCGACCACCTTCTACAAAAGCCAATGACACTGCCTCATTAGAACAGACCACTGAAGAACATGTTCAGGACCAAGAGAAGTCACACCGGGTCAAGGAGGAGCAATATCAAGTTAAGGAGGAGAATAATTATTCCATCGCTCTCAACCGACCTAGGCGAGCACCACGTCCTAATCCTAAGTATGCAAATGTTGCTACATATACTCTAGTAGTGGCTGAAGAAACTCCATTTACTGAAGAACCAGCCTCCTATAAAGAAGCACTAAATCGGACAGATTCAAGAAAATGGCATAAAGTTATGACAGAAAATTCAAGTCCTTGCAAAAAAATAATACTTGGGAACTTGTGAAGCCTCCACCGCACAAGAAACTTGTTGGGTGCAAGTGGATCTACAAACTCAAAGAAGGCAGTATCTATAAAGCTCGGCTAGTGGCAAAGAGATACAGTCAAAAGGAAGATATTGACTACAAAGATATTTTTTCTCCTGTGGTTAAACATACCTCTATTCGTGTTCTTCTAGCATTAGTAGCCATGCAAGACTTAGAGTTAGAACAACTTGACGTAAAGACAGCTTTCCTATACGGTGACTTAGAAGAACAGATTTACATGACACAACCAGAAGGGTTTGAAGAAAAAAATAAAGTTAATCATGTCTGCCTCCTAAAGAAGTCATTCTATGGCCTCAAACAATCTCCCAAACAATGGTATAAGAGGTTTGATCAGTTTATGCTTGGTATTGATTTCAGTAGATCATCTTTTGATAGTTGTGTTTGTTTAAAGAAATCAGCTAGTTCTATGATTTATCTGCTTCTTTATGTTGATGATATACTTATTGCGGCAAAAGATATTACTGAAATAGACATGCTTAAGAAACACCTTAAAGGTGAATTTGACATGAAGAACCTTGAGGCTGCAAGAAAAATCATTGGGATGGAGATAAAGCGAGACCACAAAGCAAGAAAATTATACCTAACACAGGAGAGTTATGTAAAACAGGTGGTTGAGCGTTTTGGCATGCAAGAAGCAAAATCCGTCAAGACATCTCTTGCCGCTCACTTCAAATTATCAGAGTTACTATGCCCGAAAGATGAAAAAGAAAGAATTCACATGTCACAGGTTCCTATGCAAGCGCAGTTGGCAACCTTATGTACGCCATGATCTATATCCGCCTAGACATAGCACATACAATCAGTGTTGTCAGTCGGTACATGGCAAATCCAAGAAAAGCTCATTGGGAGACAGTTAAATGGATCCTGCGCTACTTACAAGGTACTTCTAAAGTCAATCTTGTTTTCGATGGAACTAATGAATTGTTTGCAGAATACTCAAACTTGGATTATGTCAGTGACCTTGATAAGAGAAGATCGATTACCGTCTACATCTTCACTATAGGCGGAACAACAGTAAGTTGGAAAGCCGGTCTACAACCCACTGTCGCTCTCTCCACCACTAAAGCGGAGTACATGGCTATTACAGAAGCGATTAAAGAAGAAATCTGGCTTGGAAACTTGATAAAAGAACTAACTTCTCAAAATGTGGACATAATCGCGCATAGTGACAGTCAGAGTGCAATTCATTTGGCAAAAGATCAGATGTTCCATGAAAGGACGAAGCACATCGACGTCAGATTTCATTTCATTAGGGATATTATTTCAAAAAGAGAAATAAAGCTATAGAAAATTGACACGACTCACAATCCTATAGATATGCTGACTAAAGTACTACCAACGGCCAAATTTGAACATTGTCTAAACTTGGTAAGACTGATTCAAGGCATAAGTTAGCCCTACAGGGCTCTTGGGAGAAGAGGAGAAGGCTATATCGTGCTTAAAATTCATCAAAGGAGAAAATTATGAGGGTTGATTCATTTTTTAAACCTAACCCAATATGAAATGGGCCAGCATGATCAAAGAGTGAGAGAAAAAAAAAGAAGGAAAAAGCTGGGCCTGGACCGGCCCTGGTTGGCCAGTAAATTGGGCCAAGCCCAACCGCTCGAGCACCAGCAGATGCTGGTGCTCGCGTGCGTTGCACGTTGCACGCGCCGCGAGCCCAGAAGACGAGTGCGCTTCATGAGCTCGTTTGCGCTGCACGCATGCGGATTCCACCCTCATCCCACCATTTTTGACCAAGCGAGTGGAGCTTCTCTCAGCCACCCGATGACGAGTCGATTGTTGCCAATCGTCGATTTTGTTTTCGCATTAAACCACCGCCTCAAGACTACTTCAATCCGAAATTTTTCTCGGGTCAAAATTATGATTTCACACCATTGGATTAAATCAAATGGCTCACCAAACTTCTTGCCAAAAGTTTCTCCACTGATCAAGGCATCAGTTGGCTCATATTTTCCCTTATAAAAGGAGATTGATATATGGTTCCAGATCATCCCCAAATCATCTCATCTACTCTATTTCTCAAGCAAGATTATTTTCCAGCGGCTCTTTTCTCCTTCACACCGTCTCAGGCAGAAGCAAGAAGATCAAGGACGCCGCATCCATAGTTTTCAGGCAGAAGCAGAAATTCAGATTCTGGGGTGTAGAAAAATATCCAAGTACAGGCAATATTTTTCTTTTATAATTTAATTATTAGTTGTATTCAGATTCTCTTGTATTGGTCGTATTTTCTCCTCTCTCTAATAAAATCAAGTGTCATCTTCTCCCCGTGGAGTAGGCCCGGTACCCCGCCGGGCCGAACCACGTAAATTTTGGTGTTCTTTGTGTTTTCTGGATTTATTTGTTTTGATATTTTTTTCTTTTGGCGTTTGAATTTTTGGATCTTTGCAGGAAAATCCAATTTCTTCCTAACACTAAATAAAGTTAATTCTCATGTCAACCAAACGATACCTTAATTTTTGGCCCAACTCGGCCCATCCTAATAAAATTATGTTCTATGAATGTTTATCTTGTCTGGGTCGTTATTGGGTCGGCCCAATAAGGCCCGAACTCTTAACATACCAGGTCGGGCCAAGTGCTATCGGTCGGCCCCGTCACAATAGCCCGATAACAATATTAGGGGCGGGGTATTAACGGCTTTAAAACATGTTAGTTATTGGGCCATCGGACCGAATTGGCATGATAAATCGATTTAGCCCGTTTATTTTTTTACTTTTTTGTGTTATCGGGCTAACAGGGCAAGTCGTGCTAGCCCATTATTGTTCGTGTTGTGTCATGCCAATGATTCTAGGCCCGAATATTTAACTGATTGGATCGGACACAAATTTTTTCGGGCCGGGTTGGTCCGATAACTCCGGACCGTTACGAATTGCCGAGTCTAGGTTCAACTCTTGTAAAGTTTAGATATTTTTAGATTTAAAAAAAAACAATTGGCCGGCTAGAGCACGAAATGAACACGGCGAAGCACAAAGGCAGCAGGCCAGATATTGTGCTGGGTCGCCTCTTTGCACTTCTGAGCCTTGCTAAGCATGAACTCAGTGTTGTCTCTAATTCGGAGACAACAATGAATCACTCCAATGTAAGGAATAGATTGCCACGGACGAAGAAGTGCAGATAGGCTGAAATCTTCACGGAAGACATGCACATTGGATGGATTTGTTGTGTTCTCTTTATTATGGAGTAATTGAGTTATTAGCTAAATATAACTCTAATACCATACAAACAGTTTGAGCAAGGCAATAGAGACGTAGTCACATCCAGAAACATCTATATCATGCTGCCTCACTCACATAAGTGGCCACGTCATCATTCCTCAACAGAATTCCACTAACGTCGTTTTGATTTTATTCGATCATTTTTATTTCCCTGCATTGAGCAATAGTGCTCCACTAGTATAAATACACCCTCTGCTGAATGAAATAGCTCCATTTTATTCTCATTGCAATCTTCTATATGGCATTCAATGAAGGCACATCAACCTCCTCCGGATTGGGTGTTCATAATCCCATTTCAAGCAACCAGTTCATCACTCTGAATCCCACAGCTCAGCTTCCAATAAAGCTTTCAGGGAGCTCAAACTATCTAACATGGAAAGCTCAAATCGATCTGCTACTTCTGGGATATGACCTTAGAGGTTACATCGATGGTACCATATCTTCTCCTTCCAAGATACTTAAAATCTTAATAATAATATTTTATTCTTAAGCGGGGGATTGTGGACCCTAGTTAGCGCGGATTGGCGGGAAACTTCGGGATTAGACCCGAGTAAGCATTTAATGTATAAAAATTAAGAGAAATTTTATTTGCCTTACCTCTGTGAATTAGCATGCTAGGATGATAGAGGGTCTCGAGGCGAATTTAGCGGTACAATCGGATCTCGAATCAGAGTTATAACATATGAGTTATGAGCTGTTTAAGTCGGATAGCTTAGGTAGGGGTATTTAGTCATTTGGACCCAACCGGTGTCTATAAATTAGACCCTGGGGTGTGCAGCCAGGGGTTTTAGCCACACGCCACCCGAGGCAAAGGAGAGAGGAGAGAGAGGGTTGTGTCGAGGATGAGGAGCCGTCGGAGTCGAATTTTCGCGAATTCATCAGTGTCGATCGGGGGAAGATCCTACGCATCTTTTTCTGTCGTTTTCTTTCTGTCTGGTGAGTGGATTTAGACATTCTTTTCTCCAATTCTTGATTCATGTCATTGTTCTCATGTCTCGAGGTTTTCGTTGATTTTTGACTCATTTTCTCGTATCGGATCGGAAGTCGGATCGGTCGTTTCTTAATTGAACCATATCGGTTGTTTTCCGAGAGGCGGCGTCCGACGAGGCACCGCGGCGGCAACTACGTTGGCACGGCGCTGCGGGGGAGGTAGCGCCTGGCGTGGCGTCGTTTCCATGCGCGGGCAGTCGCACGAGGCACTGCCACCGCCGCGTGGTGGCGGCGGTGCGTCAGCAGGCGTCGACGGCTAGAGTAGGGAGGTGGCTGGAAACCCTAGATTTTGGGTGAGGGAGATGAGATGAAATGGAGAGCTGAGATTGATTTGGGTGAGATGAATGGCTGGATTGATTTGGGTGAGATGAATGGCTGGATTGAATTGGTTGATATTTCATCATGTTAGATGTAAGGTTGTGATTGCATCAGGTTGAATGGAAGGTTGGGATTACATCATGTAGATGGAAGGTTGGGATTGCATCAGGATAGATGTAAGGCTGTGGATGCATCATGTTAGATGTAAGACTGTGATTGCATCATATTAGATGGAAGACTGTGATTGCATCATATAGATGAAGGGTTGTGATTGCATTTGGTTAGATGTAAGGTTGTGATTACATCATGTAGATGGAGAGCTGTGATTGCATCTGGTTAGATGGAGGGCTGTGATTGCCATCTGGTTAAATGTAAGGCTGTGATTATATCATATAGATAGAGAGCTGTGATTGCATCTGATTAGATGGAGGGCTGTGATTGCATCTGGTTAGATGTAAGGCTATGATTGCATCATGCAAATGGAGGACTGTGATTGCATCCAGTTAGATGTAAGGCTGAGATTGCAACATGTTAAGTAGAGGACTGTGATTGCATCATATTAGATGGAAGGCTGTAATTTGATCCTGTTTAAATGAAGGGCTGAGATTTCATTACTGAGTTATTGATTGTAATATCGTTATATTTATTCGTAGCAGTGATTTATTAAATAAATTTAAGATAATTCTTCCATTATTCTAAATAATTATTTGGATGTCTTAAGGTTATTAAGTTAGCAAAAATATTCATGTTATATATGAAATTTCACCTAATCGACATTCCAGATTCATTGGCAAGGTCTGTTTCGCCACTAGACCTTCGAATTTTGAAAACAGTAGCGGGGTGTCGCCTCGTTTTGCGTGCCAAGTTGAAAAATCATATTTTATATGTTTTTATGGTTCAATATGAGATGATTCATGGATATAATAGTTAATGAAGTGAATCTTATCCTAGATCAATGATTCCTATGTCGAGTTATGTTGTTCCAGTCCATTAATTAATTTGTAGTTGGAGTTTCTTGTTGGCACTACTTTCATGATACACATGCATCCTTTCTTACAGTGCTATAATTCTATTTTATGGTTATTTATTTGTGCTGAACAATCATGATTTATGAGCATTATTTCTACATATATATCTGTATGTAGTTGTGATGTATGGCAAGAGGAGGTGGAGGATGAGGTATGCACTCGACATACCCTTTATTACATGTTGATATCATATCTTGTTTATACTTATATACCCCCGTGTGGTGTGTTGTGATGTGCTTGTTGCATTTCCCGAAAGCCTCGCTAGTCTGCAGCATTGGCCTTATTCCGAAAGTCCGGCTGGTGAGGGGAGGTCATACCCCAAAGAGATAGTCTGCAGACCCGAGCAGGTGAGGGAAACGTATGCCCCAACAGGCTAGCTCGGAAGAGCTAGTGCTAGTGAGCGGAGGCATGCCCCAAAGAGACGACACTGAGCTGGGAGGTAGTTTGGCAGCCATCCGTCTACCTACCCTATGTGACTATGTGGGACTGACGGGTCCAAGGAGCATGCATATGATTGATGTGTGCATTACATGCATATGATTGCGGTGTTGCATTCATCCTATTTTATTGTTGTGGATATGTTTATACTTATTGATGAATGCTTATGCTTATTACTGTAAATATAAGTGAAGTGGTGGATGTGTTACTTATGCTTGTTCCATCATTTTTAAAAATATTTTATACTTGTTGACGGATGTTGATTTCATGCATAGAGCTATGGATATATTATTGCTGATTTCTTCTGACGTTGTTGTTACGTTATTTATATCGGCTATTTGTATTTTTATGCATGATGATTGATTTGGTGAATTGAGGACTGATCTGCTCACTAAGTCCTAGTTGAACTTACCCCTCATTACTATTATTTTATAGCACCTGAGTTAGATCAGAGAGGAACCGAGGTGCAGTAGTGCAGCTGGTGGTGGCATGGCAGCAGGTCTCGTGACATGTCGTGATTGAGGAGGATACCTGAGTCATTTTAGTGTCTCTTTGAGTTGTTGAGTCATGTTGACTCGGGTTGTGGTTTCCGCATTTTATTTTTATTTAGGGAGTCTTGTTTATTTATTTGAACTATTTTTTAATAACTTGTTCAGTTTGTTCATATTGAGTTTGGGTTGGGTTTGGTTCGTGATGTCATGTCTATTCTTTTCAAAAAAAAAACTCTCACTGTTCAAATTATTGTTGTTGTGTTTGAGTTGGGTTAGACTTCGAGATACGTGGCGTATCCTGGTCCATCATACCGGATTTGGGGTGTGACACCTTCTCCATCTGATCCTTCTTATAAATCCTAGATCCAGTAAGATGGTCTTCTACGACATGCCATTATGGCTTATGTGGAACCATCAATCGCCTCTATCATAGCAACTGCTTCTACTGCACAAGATGCATAGATGAGACTTGCACAACAATATGCAAATAAGTCTCAATCTCGCGTATATAGTTTGCAGGATAAACTTACCAAACTAGTGAAAGGAAATAGTTCAGTCTCTCAATATTTCAATGATGTGAGAGCGATTGCTCATGAGCTAGCGATTGCCGACGCTCCTGTGAACAACTCAGTGCTTGTAATCAAAATACTCAGTGGACTCGGTCCTGAGTACAATAATATCAGCGCTGCGATTCGAGCAAGGGACACTGTAATCTCTTTGGAAGAGCTCTTTGATAAGCTAACGGGACATTAATCCTTTCTCTCACATAGGCAAGAAATCCCTGCTATAACTGCAAACTTTATGCAACGTCCAAATACTTCAAAGAATCAGTATCACCCATCCTCACAAAATCGAAAGTATTTTTATCCAAATAATGCAAATAATAGCAATCAATTTCAACCTACTGCTTCAAATAACCCTCGATAAACCTCTTGGCGACCTATGAATAATAATAAACCAAAGGTTCAGTGTCAAATTTGTGACAAATACGGTCACACGGCCAAGGTATGCAGATCAAGATTTCAGTCATATGGAAACTCACCAAATGTTAACTATTCTGATCAGAACTCAACACTAAGCTGGATCATGGATTCGGGAGCACCTCATCTTGTCACTTCCGACATTATGAATCTAGAATCTCCAACTCAATACTCAGGTGATAATGGTATTGTTCTTGGCAATGGAAGCATGGTTCCGATCTCTCACGTCGGCTCCAGTACTATCTCTTCTCCTAGTTCTTCTTTCAAGCTCAATGATGTGCTATGTGCTCCTAATATAAATAAGAATTTACTGTCTGTTTCAAAGTTTTGCTTACAGAACAATGCATCAATTGAATTCTTCCCATCATATTTTGTTGTAAAGGACCTGAAGATGGGGGAAGCAGTTGCACGAGGCTGGAATAAACACCATCTATATGAATGGGTTTCAAATTCGCCTACCACCAATCTCAGCTACCACTCGTCAAATAATCCTTTATTCACAACTTGGCATCGTCGCTTAGGACATCCACATCTCAGTATCTTAAAGAGTATCATTTCAAGCTTCAATTTACCTTGTGTTTCTAACAACTTTGAATACTGTAACTCATGTCTGTGTAATAAAAGTCATTGTTTGCCCTTTTACACCTCTACATTGAATAGTTCAAGACCTCTTGAATTGCTTTACACAGATGTTCATCGTTCATCTGGGGACCCTCTCCTATTACATCTTCATATGGTCGCTATTATGTTCTATTTGTTGACCATTATACCAAATACATGTGGCTTTTTCCTTTAAAACACAAATCAGAGGTTTCTGATATATCCTTTCATTCAAACCACTCGTTGAGAACTACTTTAAACAGTCTATCATTAGTGTTTACTCTGACGGGGGAGGGGAATACATTGCCTTATCCAAATTCTTCAACACCTTAGATATCCAACACCTATGTTCTCGGCCACATACACCTCAATGTGTGAGTGTTGCTGAACATCGACATCGCCATGTGATGGAAACAAAACTTACAGTAATGAAACAAGCTTGTATACCACTTGTCTATTGGCCTTATGCATGTCAGACTGCTGTTTACCTCATTAATAGAATATTAACTCCTGTTCTTTCTGGCAAATCCCCATTTGAGCTGTTGTTTCAGGAACAACCCAACTACCTAAAGATGCGCACTTTTGGTTGCTTATGTTATCTCTGGTTACAACCTTACTCCAAACACAAGTTAGACTCAAAGTCTAGGCCATGTGTCTTCTTTGGATATTCCACAAAGTATCACAGTTATCAATGCTTTGACCCTTCAACATCAAATTTTTTTCTCTCTCGACATGTTGTCTTTGTCGAAAATTCATTCCCATTTCAAACTCTACATCATGCAGCAACAAGAGTAACTGAGAACTCTATGAACTCATGGCTTGATATTATTCCTACCTCTAATACTTTACCTCTCAACACTTCTTCATCACCAAAACCTATTCATATTATCCCACCCATACCACAATCATCTCCAATAACCCCACCAAATCAACCTGAACTTCCAATTCTTCCTCTTGAAAACCTCACAGATGCCTATATTCTTGCTGAAACTGCAACTGCACCCTCCAATTCTTCCTCGCAACAACCACTGACAACTAGAAGAATTGTTACAAGGTCACAGAACAATATTTTCAAAGTCAAGAAGCCTCTTGACTATTCTGCACTCATAACAACTGCTATTCCAACTAAAAAGATGAAACCTTAAGAGTTCCTGGAGAATGTCTCGCCCGAACGCAGGTGAGTGGACGACTGTTTCCTACAAGCGGGGTAGCAGACGAGTTTCCTTCGGTTCTGCTCCTCCTCCATCCTCTTCTTCGTGGGTTCCCTCCTCCTCCTTCGCAGACGCTGTGAGAAGTTTCCGCCCTCCTTTGGATCGTGCGATCATGAAACCGGCTTCCTCTTCTTCCCCGCGCTCTTCCTCTTCTGCTCCGGCACCTGATATCGCTGCCCTCTTCGTCCATCTGCGCAAGAGTGGACGCTGCTTTAACTGTTGTGCGCATGGACATAGAAGTTTTGACTGCCGGGAGAGGCCGGTGTGCCTTATCTGTCATCGCAGCGGCCACAAGGCTAGGAACTGTTTCCATCCGTCTGCGAAGCGTGTTGTTCGCCGGGAGGATTCCTCTTCCTCGGCTTTGTGTGTGCCTTCTGGTGCCAGCGACCCTGGTTTGGTGCGTACTGATGATCGCGGCAAGTCTGTGATTCAAGATGCCCTCCCGGCTGGTTCTTCGATGTTGAATCAAGATCCTCCCTGTTCGGCTGCTCCTGTTGTTTTCTTACCTCCTTCCGAAGCAACTCTTGACCGTTCTAGGTATCTAGCCGAGCGTTGTGTCGTTGTTTCGGTAAAGGGATATCTTGAGAAGGAGGCTGATATTGCCGGTTTCTTGGCATCTTGTTTCCGCGACGCTGCTAAGCACCAGAGGCTTTGGCGGCAGCGTCTCCTTCCTGGTGGGCGTTTTTTTATTACTACTCCAGCTGGTTTTGATTCTTATTATAAGCGTACCTTGATCGAGCGCTGCCATTTTTGCTGGTTGGGAGCCTCTCTTCGCGTTGTCGACTGGATTGAGGAAGAAGCCTTTGAATGTGTTCCCCCCTTGGAGCTTAGTGTGGGAATTGAGCTGCATGGTCTTCCTCTGATTTTCTGGAACGATGTTGCTCTTTCTGCCCTGGTCTGCAACTTTGGTGCGTTCGACACCATCGACGTCCGCTCCCTCCGTTGGGCTGACATGTCGGTGTGTCATATTCGTCTTCGTGTTCGCGATATGAAGCTCATTCCTAGCTTCATTTTTGCTGTTTGTGAGAGACACAGGTACAAGATTGAGGTCAAGGTGTCTTGGTCTCACTGGATTTTTAGAAATCGTCCTCCTCCGCCCTCGAGCTCTTCAGGTGGCTCTTCTTTGGGCGATGACTTCGATAAGGTCGTCGATGGCCCTCCCTCCCTTGTTACTCCTAATGGCTCCTCTGATGCTTCTGAGATCCCAATTACCGCGTCCACTTCATCTTCAGCGACTCTCTGTCGCCGGTTGGTGACCCGTGTGGGTGATGAGGTCCAGTCTCCCGTAATGACCTCCGAAGAGCTTCCTCTTTCGATGGCGGGGGGCGGTGATTCGGTGGGCGGAGTTGACCCGGACCCCGGCGAGATGGAGTTCTTGCTGGTCAATGATGGTTCTTTGGCTCAGATGGTGTCAGTGCAGGTTTCTTCTGCTTCCTTCCTTTCCGAGCTTCCTGTTGAGCTTTCTTCCTCTGTGCCTTCTGCATCTTTCCCTTTTTCTGATCTGACTCACTGGAGTGAGGACGCTGCGGCTGCTTGGCGTCTTGTGCAAGAGAAGCTTCTTCCTCTTTTGATGAATCAACTGTTGGCATCGGAGAGGGTGGCCCTGAAATTCTACCTTTTTATGGCATGTGCGCTTCTTGGGAAGGAAATCGTCGTATTCTGCAGGCGGGTATGGCGTTTGGTGGACCCCGCTGTTTCAAATGGGTCTAGTTTTCTATCCTCTCTTCCGGCTGCAATTTCTTCTCCCGAACCGCTGGTCTTTTCGGACCGGGTCTCCCTTCGCTGCTTGAATTTGGAGCCTCTTGATATGTCGGATGTAACTATCTGCTTACCGGGTCCGATTGTGGATCCGTCCCCTGCCCTTGACTCCGATCTTCTCTCATCGGCCTCCCCTTCTGATCGACGCAGGTATGCGATTACCTACTCTCGCCGCAGAGGTAGAGCTCCTCCTCTCTTCCTGGTCCGGCGAAGTCGACGACTTCTGTATTCTGGCGCTTCTTCTGACAGCTGCCTTAAGAGAGCTTTGGCTAGGAAAGCTTCTAAAAATGGTGACTTGGTTCCTCCCCCACCGGCTAGGAGTATGATGGATTCCTCAGATGGTCGACCGCTCCTTGGCTCGCACTTCTCTTCTGCGATGTCTTCCTTGTCGTCCCTCTCTCTTGACGATCAGGTTAGAAATTTGGGCTTTTCTATTTCCGATCCTGCTACTTTGGTCGCTAAAGCGCTTCATGATTTAAATGTGGATGCAAATTCTTCTGCTTAAATTGGTTTTCTTGTTCTTGGTGAATCTGTGGTCCTCTCTGTTTAATGTTTGAGTATAATTTTTCTACACTTTTTTGGAATGTGCGTGGGGTTAATCGGCTTTCAAAGCGTTTCATGGTTAAGTCAACGGCCAGGGATTGCAAATGCTCTGTCATTGGGCTTCAAGAGACCAAATTGGCTGTTGTTTCTCCTTTCACCATTAAACAATTGTCGGGTTTCAACAATCCTTCGTTCATTGCCAAAGATGCTGTAGGTTTTGCGGGTGGAATGTTGCTTATTTGGAACAATGACGTTTGGAATCCAATCTCCACCTCTATTGGATCGTACCTTTTGGTGGCCAAGCTTGAACATAAAAGATCGAAGCTTCTTTTTTCCTTTGTCAATATCTACGGCCCTCCCCGTAGGTCAGGGAGATCAGTTTTTTTCAAAGAGATTGAGGACTTATTGGCTAATTCTAGTGATAACTTCATTATCGGTGGGGATTTTAATGTTACTCGTTTTGATTTCGAAAGATCTAATTGTGTTGGCTCTGTTAGAGACTCGGCCAAATTCTCAAATCTGATTGCTGATCAAGGCCTGCTTGACCTGCCCATCAAAGGGAAGAATTTCACTTGGTCTAACAACCAGCACCCTCCTTGCCTTGCCAAATTAGACCGTGTTCTTATCTCTTTGGCTTCTGCATTGGTTCTGCCTTTGGCAAATGTGTTGGGAGGCGATTGTAAACTGTCTGACCATGTTGCCTTGATCTTTCATGCTTCAGAGCCTTGCATTACCAGACCCCAGTGTTTTCGGATGGAGAACTTTTGGTTCAAGTACGATTGCTTCTCAAACATCATTCGGGGTGCTTGGTCGGACGTGATGCCTCTCGGGTCTGCAGCTGCCAGATGGATCAAAAAGTGGAAGGTTTTGAGAAAAATCATCTCTCAATGGGCTTGTAATCTTAGGAAGAAACAAGGGGAGAATAGAAAGAAGCTTGAACTCCAGATTGAGTCTCTCAATAGCAAATCTCACGCCGTTGGTCTGAATGACTCAGAATTTTCTTCTCTTAAAAATCTAAAGTTGGATCTTGACGAGCTTTATAGACTAGAAGATATTTTCTGGCGTCAAAGGGCCAAGAGAAAATGGATCAAAGAAGGTGATCTCAATACACGATTTTTTCATCAATGGGCATCCGCCAGGAAAAGGAATAATTGGATACATTCAATTTCCTCGGATCTTGGGAGTTTCTCGAATGATGAAGATATTGTTAATCTTTTCCGATGCCATTTTATGCGCCTTCTTGGCTCGGACAAAAAGCCTCTCCTGAAAGTTAATTGGAGCGATATGCATTTGCCTTCTCTATCCGAAGGCCGGCTTGATGACTCTCCTTTCTCCATTGACGAAATCTGGGCTGCTATTTTTCAAATGGGATCCTTCAAGTCTCCTGGCCCTGATGGACTTACACCTGAATTCTTCCGTTATTATTGGGATTACATCAAAGTGGATTTATGGCTCATTCTTAATGAGATCTACCTTCAACCGGAAACTTTGAAAAGGTTCAACCGTGGCCACATTATTTTGATCCCGAAGGGTGATGGGGCTTCGCGAGTCTCGGACTTTCGTCCTATCAGCCTTGAGAATAGCATTGTCAAGATCTTCTCTAAGATTTTGGCGAATCGCCTTAAGCCTTGCATGAGTGATCTTATAAGCGACTCTCAGTGTGCGTTCATGGCAGGTAGGAGCACGCTTGATTGCTTCATGGGTGTTCATGAAACCGTGTGGGCCTGCAAGAAACTAAATGAGGATGGAATTCTCTTAAAGGTTGATTTTGAGAAGGCTTTTGACACTATTAGTTGGGACTTCATTCAGGATATGTTGATGGCTAGAGGATTCTCCTTTAAGTGGTGTTCATGGATTTCTCATTTACTTTCTACCGAATCAGCTCTAATTATTAATGGGAAGGTAGGGGACTTCTTCCGTCACAAATGCGGGGTGAGACAAGGGAACCCATTATCCCCTTTCTTGTTCAACTTGGCCATTGATTGCCTCTCCCATCTCCTTGATTTGGCGGTTTCCAGAGGCAACATCCGAGGTGTTCTTAGTCAACAGATTATTGGTGGGATTTCTCATTTTCTATTTGCGGATGATGTGATTCTCTTTTGTCAAAATGATGATTTCAGCTTGAAGACCTTACTTCTTCTTCTTAAGTGCTTCGAGCTTGCAGCTGGGTTGAAAATCAATCTAAACAAGACCTCTATTCTATGCTTGAACGATAATTTTGACACCACCCGACGGCTTGCGGAAGAGGTAAACTGTCAGCCGGCTGAGTTTCCCATCAAGTACCTTGGACTTCCGTTGAAAGTGGGAAAGCTAAGCAAATCTGATTGGCTTCACTGGATTGCAAAAGTTGATGCTAGACTTTGCTCTTGGCAAGGCCGCTTGCTTTCTCGTGCAGGGAGGGTCACTTTAATCAATAGCACTCTGAGTAGTTCCTTGGGATATCCACTTTCCATTTTCAAGGCCCCAAAATGGGTTCTTAAGGCGATCGATCTTAGGAGGAAAACTTTTTTTTGGGTTGGCTCTGATGCCATTTCTTTGAGAGGAAAATGCCTAGTAGAGTGGAGCTCTCTCACTTGTGCAAAAAAGGAAGGGGGGCTTGGAATCATTGATTTGCATGCTCAAAATGTTGCTAGACTTGGGGCCTGGTTATGGAAGCTTATTCAAAGACACAAGGTTCCTTGGGTTGAGATTATCTGGCAACTTTTCGGAGATTTTCGTTCTTGGACTCCTAGGAGCTTCTTAAGATCGGCTTCTCCGATCTGGAGGGACCTCCATTGCCACTTGGATTTATTTCTCTCATGCATCCGATGGCAACCTGGTTCTGGTTCTGTTTTCAAATTATGGACCGATAATTGGTGCAATGGTATCAATCTTGCTTCTAAATATCCTGCTCTCTTCCGTTCCTCAGATCAGCCCAACATCACTATATCGGAAGCTAGGATTACTGATTCAGATGGTCGTTTTTTTAGTTGGAATCTTCGCTTCACCTCCTTGATCAACATTGATTGTCTTCTTGCCTTGGCCAAAGATCTTGAAATGGTCCAAAACTCGGATGGGGATGATCTTCTTATCTGGAAATGGTCCAGCCATGGGATTTTTTCCACTAAAAGCTTATATAGTCTGCTGAATTTTCGTGGTGTGCTCGACTGTTTTGCTAGATTCCTTTGGCAGAATGGTCTCCCTCACAAAGTTTCTATTTTTGGTTGGTTATGGATCAGGAAGAGGCTCCTTACTAGGGATCGTTTGGTTAGGTGGGGAGTCACGACGGAGGATGTGTGCCTGCTTTGCAATCTGGATAAGGAGTCTCATGCGCATTTATTCGGCTCTTGCTCCTTCAGTGTGAATGGGTGGATCTTGTTCCTTTCGGTTATAAACCAAAGCTTCTTTCCTCTCTCAGATCGTCCTTGGGAGATTACTGATTCCGGGAGTTTAATGGATAAAAAAAGAAGAACCAAGCTCTTGCTAATCTGGAGTTGGTCGATTTGGTTTGAGAGAAACACAAGGGTGTTTCAGGGAATTTCTGCAGCTTCTTCATCCTTCTCTCGGGCTTCCTCTGCTGCTGCTTTCTACTCGGCAATCATTTCCTGATGCAATTCTTTTGGTTTTATGTGGCTAGCTATTTTTATTTGGAATGTTCTTTTGTCTTTTTGTTTCCTCTACTCCCTCACTGCCTGTAATTACTTTTCATAACTCTTGAAATATATTACAGGTTTCTTTGTTCAAAAAAAAAACAACTGCTATTCCAAGAACAACTCGTGAAGCAATGAAATCAAAAGAATGGCGAGAGGCCATGCAACTGAAATGAATGCCTTAAATAGGAGCAATACTTGGAGCTTAGTCCCTCCGTTCAAAACCCAAAATGTGGTGGGTTGTAAATGGGTCTTTCGGGTTAAACAACATCAAGATGGAACTCTAGATAGATACAAAGGCCGGTTAGTTGCAAAAGGATTCCATCAAAGACCTGGGATCGATTTCAACTCTACATACAGTCCGGTGATTAAACACGCCACAGTTCGCATTATATTAACCTTGGCATCATTCTTTCACTGGCCTATTTTCCAATTGGATGTCAATAATGCCTTCCTACAAGGCACATTAAATGATGAAATTTACATGCAACAGCCTCCGGGTTTTGTGAATCCAGATTATCCTAATCATATTTGCAGGTTGAACAAGGCTATATATGGGTTAAAATAGGCGCCAACAGCGGTACACTGAGTTCAAAACATTCATACTATCCTTAGGATTTCAGAATTCAAATTTGGGCAGTTCTCTCTTCATTCTCAACAGGCAAAATTTTACAATATGGCTCCTGTTATATGTTGATGATATAATTCTTACAGGTTCTTCGAAAAACAAAATATTTGAATTCTACAAAACATTGGCTGTTCAATTTTCTCTTAAAGATATCCAACCGCTACACTATTTTCTTGGCCTTGAGGTTTCTCGGATTGATACCAATCTATTTTTATCCTAGCATAAATATATTGATGATCTTCTTCATAAATTCAACATGCATGAATCTAAGGGAATGAAAACACCTCTGGCATCTTTCATTAAACTTCAACTGAATGATGACAGTCCTGCATCAGACTCAACTCTATTTCAACGAGCCATTGGAGCCATGCAGTACATCCTGTTAACAAGGCCAGATCTTTCATTTGCTGTCAACAAACTTTCTCAATACATGCATAAGCCGACTCAACTACATTGGCAGTCCTGCAAAAGAATTTTAAGGTATCTCAAGGATACTCAATCTCATGGACTGTTCATTAAACCCAACAACAAGCTAGAGATCATCGCTTACTCTGATTTTGACTGGGCCGGAGACCTTGACGATCGATGTTCAACTGGGGCAAACATCATTTTTTTTGGCGATTCTCCAGTGAGCTGGTCAACAAAGAAACAACATTCAGTAGCAAGATCATCTACTGAAGCATAATATAAAGCAGTTGCCAACACAGCTGCAGAAATCAAATGGATCACAAATCTATTAGCTGAACTTCAATGCAATCTTTCCTCTACTCCAGTCATATACTGCGATAATCTTGGAGCTACTTCCTTAGCTCAGAATCCTGTTCATCACAGCAGAATGAAACACGTATCCATAGACTTTCATTTTATCAAAGAACAAGTTCAAAACAATCTGCTCAAAGTACTGCATGTTCCAACTTTTCTTCAGGTTGCAGACTCTTTAACAAAAGCAATTCCAACGTCAGTGTTTGTGGATCAAAGAAACAAGCTAGGCATTCAGCCACCGCCTAGCTTGCGGGGGCATATTAAGGAGTAATTGAGTTATTAGCTAAATATAACTCTAATACCATGCAAACAGTTTGAGCAAGGCAATAGAGACATAGTCACATCTAGAAACATCTATATCATGCTGCCTCACTCACATAAGTGGACACGTCATCATTCCTCAAACAAATTCCACAAACGTCGTTTTGATTTTATTCGACCGTTTTTATTTCTCTGCATTGAGCAATAGTGCTCCACTAGTATAAATACACCCTCTGCTTCAGTGAATGAAATAGCTCCATTTTATTCTCATTGCAATCTTCTATACTCTTCTCTAAGCCCTTTTCAATGCACTCAATCATTATCGAGGAAGAAAGGCTGCAGTATTTATATGGGTGAAGAAGCAGCTAATACTGCGGATGACAACTCGATTCGGTTTGGAAACACTCGCATGAGATCGACTCTTAACGCTACAATTTCGGCCAAGAAAGTTTGCTCGAATGGTTGCTGATCGAGGCATGGCTTTCTTTTGCAGCAAGAATTGCCAAAGTGAAGAAAAGGTGCAGCTAGAAATTCGACTGAAAAAGCTACAGGAGCATCACGTTGAAGACAAATCCAGTAATGACCAAGTAGTATGGAGGATTTACCAGGTCCTTTTGGCTGTCGAACAATCTGCAAAAGGAAGGAGGGAGTAGCTGCTGGAATTTGGTTAACAATTTCATTCAAAAATTTCATCGAGAATTGCTCCAAGATTTGAGGAACTATAATTGAAAATTATCTGAGTGAAGGGGGCAAGTTTTGGTGCTGAATTTGTTGCTCATCGAGAGGAGCAGAAGCTCCTTTGTTCTGCCTCCACGGAGAAGAATAGGGATGACAATATTATCCATTTAGGCGGGTACCCGTGGGTATTTACCCATTTATGACGGGTATGGGGTAGTTTTCTACCCGCGGGAATTTCGCGGGTAATTTTTCTTACCCGTTTATTAGTACCCGTACCCGCGGATACTCGTTACCCGCGAGAATAAGTAAATTATAATATTACCCTCAATACATATACTAAAAAAACCCTAACTTAATTCAATACTCATATACTTTATGTTTTGAAACCTTACGATGATGTTATTATTAAATGTTGTGTTGTGTGTTTATCAAAATGAAGTTGTTATACTTGAAGTTTTTATCAAAATACTTTAAAAGTTAAAGTGTTTTAATATTATAATTTATATTTTTTTAAAGTATCATGAATACCTGTCAATTCTCGTGGGTATCCGTCCCCCCGCGGGTAATTAAATGGGTACCCATCTTTGATACCCGCGGGGAATAAACAGGTAGCGAGTACCCGTTTATTTTGCGGGGCGGATAGCAGGTAGGCACCTTTCTTACTCATCCCGCCCCGTTGACATCCCTAGAGAAGAAGAGGAGAGCAATAGTATGAAGTTGATTGTGTTCTTGAGCTCAAGAGCATGTGTAGGAACATCCCCTGAGCAGCTTCGATCTCTTAATTAGTATGAAGTCCATTGTATTCTTGAGCAGCTTCTCTTAATTAGTATAAAGTCAATTGTGTAGGAACATCCACTTGAGCAGCTTCTCTTAGTTAGTAATAGTATGAAGTCGATTGTGTAGGATGTGAACATCCCCTTGAGCAGCTAATTCTCTCAAGGGAAATTAGACTAAAAAATCACAATGTTTGAAAATTTATTCTACTCATGTTTTCAAAATTCGCGTGTAAATACATAACCTTTACATCCGTTTATGTCATCTACCAAATCGTTAAGCGTCATCTTAACTTAGCTGATGTGGAGGAAAACGACGCTTGCGTGGTTTGACGACTTCATACGTGGTCGCCTAGTTATGGGTCATTATTAAAAAAGAATATATATATATATAGTCCATATCTTTTTTTCTATTTTTTTTTCTTCTTCCCTGCTTCTTCTGCCTCCCCACCATGCACCGCTACCTTCTCTCCTGTGGGTAAGACTTGACCCGTGGATGGACCATGGGACGACCAACGCTCCACCGCCACCCGGCGACTCCGGCGACTTCATTCTAGTCATCGTCTCCATCTATCTCTCCCCACCGGTCGATCGAAAGCAAATGGCGACCAAACCAACGTCAATGTCTCGCGCAGCAGCCACCTTATCGCTCCTATGCTCGCTGCTCAGCTCCGCCTCCACCAATAGATTCCACTACCGCGATGCACTCATCAAGAGCCTGCTGTTCTTCGAGGCCCAATGCTCCGGCAAGCTACCCGCCGACCAGCGCGTCAAATGGCGAGGCGATAACGCTCTCAAGGATGGCTACAGTGAAGGAGTCAGTATATTCTCCATTAATATATATAATAAACAGTAGAAATTTAATAATGTATTGTTAATGTTGAAGTATGACTAGGGATACGCTCGATTTCAACATCAAGAATTAATACAACTCTTTAAATTACAGAAAGAAAAAAAAACACCATGTCTGTGTTATGGAGCAGCTGCCGGGCTATGAGCAGAAGAGGTTTAAACCTCTTCACATCAAGCTTCACATTCTGCTTGCTCAAGTAGACCTCCCCCATCTTCTTCCACCCCATCCTGTGTATCGACTTGGGATCCCTAAACACCGCGTCCTCTCTTGGGTACAATCTCTATCAACGTGCTCTCTTCCTCGCATATGTTGTACTCCAGGTAGCGCAGCCCGGCGTCCTCCGACGAGTACCCGAAGCATGACCTCGAGATGTTCTCTAGCTTCCCCCACGGGACGATTGCATTATGCTAGCATCTATGTACATATATATTTCTTTATGTTTTACACATTTTATTATTTTGCTGGTAATTAAGGGGCTCGATCAAGAAAACAAAACTTTGCCCCTTACTAAAAACAAAAATATAACAAAATAATAATAATAATAATAATAATAATAATAATAATAATAATAATTGGTGAAGTGGCAGGGAATAAATGAGGATGGGTACTAGTTACTATTTTATATTTACTAGCTTTTAATCATATCTCTTAACGTATGAAACTTATGAGGCTTGTGATGGAAGTTTAATCCAATCTAAATAGCTCTCTTTGAGAGAGTTGTAAGCATGGAAGAAATTAAAATAAACAAGTTTCACTACAACAAACCCTTGATATTTCGACATCAGAATAAACTAACATTTCGACGTCAACAACAGTCGAAATTAACATATCGATGCTAGCAAAGACGACGAAAATGAGTGAAATATGATAAGAGCCTATATGTGTGTTTCGACGTCCGAGAAGAGGTCGAAATGTTTGACATATCGACGCCTACATATTGGTGTCAACAGACGTTGAAATATTTGACGTATCGACGCCTACATATAGGCGTTAATAGACGTCGAAATGTCCGACATATCGACACTTGCATATAGGCATCAGCAGGCGTCGATACGTTTAACATTTCAACGTCTGCTCAGCCGTCAAAAATTTTTTAAAAAAATATTTTTTAACATACCGACGCCTTTGATAGGCGTCGGTATATTTATTTATTTATTTATTTTTTTAAAAAAAATAATCATCGAATTCTGCTTCAAATGCCGAGGAATTCGACGAGCCGCCGCACGCGAAATTAGAATTCCGCATGCGGCGGATTAAGCGCAGGCGCGAATCTGCGCCCGCTCGATGTCGGCCGCGCGGCGGACATCGAGCGTCAGTGGAAATCGAGTGGCGCGCCGGTTTAAAAATTAAAAAATTAAAAAACATATATTAAAATAGTAATAAATTTTTAAAATTTCAATATAAATAAATTTTTAAAAAAATTACTAACCTGGTACAAAATTTTAAATCATCAATGAATTTGATAACCTGTAAAAAAAAGAAAAAAAAATATTAGTGAAAAAAAAAGTAAGAACAAAAATTAAAAAAAATTAAAAAATTAAAATTTCATCCGGTTTGAAGAGAGAATAGGAGAAAGAAGATGATAGTAGAAAGAAGAAAAATGAGGAGGTAGAGGAAGAAAAAAAATGAGGAAGAAGTAGAAGAAGTATAAATAGAAAAAATATATTATAAAAATAAATTTTTTAAATTTTTTAAAGAAAAAATCTACAGAGGCAGGAAATCTCCCGCCTCTTGCCTCGACGAGCGTGTGCACGATCGCCCGTTACCCGCCACGTGGTGGGCATTGAGCGGGCACGAATCCGCACCCGGCCGCTCAATATCGGCCACGCAGCAGAAATCGAGTGGCGCGTATTCATGCCCACTCGATGTCCGCCGCGCGGCGAAAATCGAGCAGGCGCAAATTCGCGCCTATGATTAATCTGTCGCACGCGGAATTCCAATTCCGCATGCGGCGGTTGATTATTTTTTTAAAAAAAATAAATAAATATACTTACTGACGCCTTTGACAGGCGTTGGTATGTTAAAAAATATATTAAAAAAAAAAATTTGACGGCTGAGCGACGTCGAAATATTAAATGTATCGATGTCTATTGACGCCTATATGCAGGCGTCGATATGTCGAACATTTCGACGTCTTCTCGGGCGTCAAAATGAACATTTTGACGTCTTCTCGGTCGTTGATATGTCGAAAATGTTTCGACGCTTGTTGTCCGTTGTTGTCAGGCGTCGAAATATTTTGACGCCTGTTGTCAGCTATTGTCAGGCGTCGAAATTTATTGTATTAAATTTTTTTAATAATTTTACATTTCGACGCTTATAACCAGCGTCAAAATTTTGGTGTCGATATACAACGAATTTCTTGTAGTGTTTCCTACTTTTCTCTTCACGAGAATATCTTACTGTTTTCACATGCTATTCGTGTAATAGCTTTTCTTTCCAAAGTTTCATCCTGCATCAATAATAATAATAATAATAACTATATAAAATATGAAGAAATATAAATGCCATATATTGACATAGTGATTTGTTTATGGCATTCATGTGATAATGATGCGGCTCCGTGCTTAATGATTACAATATGTAGCAACAAATTAACAGTAGATGTGAAACTATATAATAGTTAATGGTCTTTTTTAATTATTTTGAAGTTTGTGGTTGGATGAATAAGCTACAGACTAGATAATTCAGGTTGTTTTGAGTAGGGGTGAGCATTGATTGGGTCGGGTCCCGAACCCGAATAAGCTAGGAGACTCCAAGACCACCCGACCCTGTCCAACTAAAATGAGGAGCCCAACTCGATTAATCCAAATACGATCAGGCTCCGACCCTAATAACTCGATCATGCTATCTCCCATGGCCAAAAGCTTGTCCACTAGATGGCTCCTAACAAAGCTTACGCCTCTTGTTACCACGATTTGCTTCACTGACTTCTTCACCCCCATTGACGCCCTCCGCCCATCGCCGTCTCCAACAATGCTGCTGTAAGCGCTATCAGAGGTGGAGGACAAAGAAGAGGGGTGGGAGGTGGGGGAGGTATCGATTGGCGAGAAGGTAGTTAGAGGGGTGAAGGGCTGAGAGGGAGGAATGGTAGCAAGGGTGAAGGAGGAAGAAGGTGGAGACAATGATGGCGCCTGCGAAGACGAAGAGGAGGCGCTGCTCACGAAGGAGGTACCAGATGGCGCGCGGTTTGGAGCAAGGAGAAGGGGGCGACGGTGGAGGAGCGGCCCTGTAGCTTAGCGGTGTTGGTCGGGATCTGGTGGTGCTGCTGGTTGAGGCTGCCTTGCTTGTGGTTGTGGAGCTGCTTCATCGTGAGATCCGGCGGGTGGAGACAGAAGTGAGGACTGTGGATCTCGAATTGAATTTTCGGATCGGTTTTTTCGAATTATTCGAATCGATTCGGATTTTGCTCATCCTTAGTACTATTGAGTAATTAAAGTTGAATCATTAAAGTTTTCCATTTGAATTTTAAAAGAGAAGTAGCTGAACATGACATGACATGAACTTTCGAGTTTTAACAAATATGACTTGATGTTTATTTTGTTATTTATTTGTATATGAATGTTAGATTTTGTAATAATTAAGCCTATTATTTGGCTATCTAACTTTAGATAAGGCTATTGACTTAAAATAATAATGTGCGGTTGTTTTCTATGCAAATTAACATTAATATATATTACATTATCAAGATCTAAGATCAAATTATGAAAATTCCAAGATAGCCTCGGACGGCCCATATTTAAAAACAGAAAATAAATAAGCAATTTCCCCAAATCGGAATTTCCTCAATGGAAATTCCCGATTCCGGATAAGGGAATCCTAAATTCTCATAATCGGAATACATCTTTTTAAAACCCCAAAATACCCTCAATTTAACCGATAAGCAGCATGTAGTAATAAAATGAACAGTTAAAAATGAAACTGGGCAACCCAGTTACCCAGTCACAGAAGCATGTAATATTTTCACCACCTCTCTCATCGTTGCATTTGGTATACTTCCCTAGTTCTATTTTCGTCACGAAAGCATGCCGATTAACGCCCCGTTATCTATTCGACGGTGAATGTTTCTGTGCTTCTGGTGAAATTGTAGAAGCCCTCCATCATCTGTTCGACGGTGAATGTTCCTGTGCTTCTGGTGAAATTATAGAAGCCCCTCCGTCATCTAGAAGCCCTCCGTCATTTGCACTCTCTCCGTCATCGATAGGAAGTACCGCCCCGTCATCTGTTCGACGGTGAATGTTCCTATGCTTCTGGTGAAATTGTAGAAGCCCTCCATCATCTGCACTCTCTCGGTCATCGACAGGAAGTACCGCCCCGTCATCTGTTCGACGGTGAATGTTCCTGTGCTTCTGGTGCTTCTGGTGAAATTGTAGAAGCCCCCTGTCATCTGCACTCTCTCTGTCATCTGCACTATATTCGTCATCGACGGGAAACTCCTTGTTGATTACCGCCCCAAGTCGTTGCTGTTCGTAGTGATCGACTTCAGATTGTAGAATCCTATACAACCCTATCTCATTCCTCTTCCTACGGCGTGAGTAATTTAATTACATAGTAGATAATAATGTTTGATTACTTATTGTTTCTTGAAATCTCTTTTTTTTTTCTTTTTTTGATCTTGTAAAACATGTGGTATGGCTGAGAAAGGAACCATTAGAGACTGTAATAAGCAGCAGGATAAATTTTGCAGAAGTCTCTAATCCATTATAGAGTTTGTACAAAATCTATAATTGCATTACCTGATGGAGGAAATGTAATTACTACGTCACAATAAATTTACTAACATACACGTCACAATAAATCTTAGATTTCTTTTGTTTTCATAAAAGTCTCTAAACTGTCATAGACTTTTGATCGAAAGCACTGAATATGTACTTTAGTGTGAAAAATTTGTATTAGAGGCATAATATGTATATTGTACGATCAAATAGAGGTCGTATGGTCCCTAAATAATAATTGTTGGTAAAAATAATCACCTTATGTAAAAGTCTTTAACCAGTTAGAGACTTTGCCCATATGTGTGTAAGAGGTACTTTAATGTAAAGATGATCCATGATATATATTTTATACCATAAAATAAATGTCCTAAAGTCTCCATAAATATTTTTTTTGTAAAATATTACAGCCTTTTTGAAAATTTCTAATCAGTTAGAGACTTTGCCCAAATATTTTGAATAGCTACTTTTGTTACAGTCAATATGAAAATCTCTAGTAATTCTGACTATTTATCACTTTTATATACTTTATTTAGGTTTATGATTTGAAAGTTGTGACGGTTGACAAAATGAAGTAGATGACTACTGATAGTGTTGCTAAAAACATTATGTCAGAGCTTATTCCTGAAGAAGTCCTTGAGAGTAATATTTCATCTATATCAACACAATATGGTTCTAATGTAGTTGACAATGGAGATAGAATTTATTTTCCGATTGACCTTAATATGTCACTTATATTTGAGGATGATACATATGATATAGTGGAGGAGGAATTGACTAATGAGAGGATTAGAGAAGAAGTGGAGCAAGTTGAGAATTTGCCATTTGATATGTTCACTTCACATGATGTAGTTGGATGTACAATTACATTAAATCAATCTATGTATGAAGCTAATGAGAGGATTAGAGAAGAAGTGGAGCAAGTTGAGAATTTGCCATTTGATATGTTCACTTCACATGATGTAGTTGGATGTACAATTACATTAAATCAATCTATGTATGAAGCTCATCATACAGAGGTTGGTTATTGCAGTGATGAAGAGAATGAAACTATTGTCAACAAAGATGACCTTGATAGCCTGCTTGATTTCATTCCAGAAGATCAAAGATACATAAAACAATGATTTAAATGAGGATATGTATGACAATAGAGCATCTTCAGCATCAGGGGATGAAGAAGATGATACTATCATTATTGCCCCGAATACATTTCATTGTAATCAAACGCAAAATAGTGAATTGTATCTTCATTAGGTATAACATAAGATATGAAACACTTATTTATGATCAAATGTATTGATACTAATTTATTTTTCTTATGACTATGTAATTCAGGTATTTGATGATAGAGAGGAATTTAGGAGAGCTCTAAGATCATATTGCATCAAGCGTAACTTTGAGTTGAGATACACCGAAAGTAGACTACGTTATATCAAAGTTGGATGTAAACATGGTGATTGTCCATGGATGTTGTCTGCAAGTGGCAGAGGAAGATTTACTATTGTCAACTTTCTGAACAAGCATACATGCATAGTGTCGAGACTTAATTTAGATCACAAAGACTGCAATGCAAAGTTTGTTGCAAGTCATATCAAGGATCATCTAGTAAGGAATCAAAAGTACACACCCGCTATGATTGTGACCGAAATTCAAAAAGCATTTGGGGTTCGTATTTCATATAAGAAAGCATACAATGCACTTCAATTAGCTCTTATATCAGTTCGTGGGGACTTTGATGAGTGCTACAAAGATCTACCTACTTACCTTAGAGAATTGAAGATACATGATAATGAAACAATGGTTAAATTGTTGAGATGTTCCGAATCTTCACGTTTTCTCCGAGTATTTTGGGCATTTGGTGCATGCTTGCGTGGGTTTAGAGAATATCTAAGGCCCATTATATGTATTGATGCCACACACTTGATGGGAAAATATCCTGGAGCTCTAATGATAGCGACGGTTGTTGACGCTGAGAGTAGACTTTTTTCGGTGGCATTTGGAGTTTGTGAGATTGAAAAAAAAGACACATGAGAATGGTTTTTGGATGAATTTGCACATTGTATACCTAGCTTCCGCAGTTTGAGCATTATGAGTGATAGAAATTCTAGTATTTTAGCAGCAGTGAGAAAGGTATTGTCAGAAGCATCGCATGGATATTGTATGATGCACTTAGCCAAAAATCTAATACACGATGTGAAAACAAATGTTGGTTGTCCTTTATTTTGGTCTGCTGCAAGAGCTACTATGGAACATAACTTCAATGAATGTATGCAAAAGTTGTTGGATATTCATGAGCCTAGTTACCAATGGGTAACCCGGTTGGAAAAGGAGAGATGGGCAACGTTATTTTTCCCTGGTCGTAGGTACGATATCATTACTACTAATGCAGTAGAAAGTATGAATTCTTTGTTTAGGGAAGTACAGGAGATGCCTATTATAACATTAATTGAACTGACGAGTGGCAAAGTTGCCGAATGGTTCTACAAGCGCCGTAAAGTGTCACTCAAATTGTCTGGAATTCTAACAAAAAGAGTTGAAGATATCCTTGTTGAAAATAGGAGCAAGTGTCGTTGGTATTCAGTCCATCCTCATACGGACCATTGCTACCAAGAACACACATCAAATCAAATTGTCATTGTTGATTTACCCCACCGATCGTGTTCTTGCAATAAGTTTCAAATATTTGGTATTCCATGCTCACATGTTATGGCGGTTATTGGTTATCGTAGTCTAGATCCTTATCCTTTTTGTGAGTATATGAAGACAATACACTGTTTCAAATGAAGACTTTACCGTCGAAATGTACAAGAAAATATATGACGACAAAATATTTTCTACCAGAAGCAAGCAATATTGGCGTCGAGAATCCTTTGATCCTTTGGTAAAACCACCACAAGCCGTGGCACAAGCAGGTCGGAAGAGGAAGAATCGAAGAGAATCTCGTCATAATAGTAAAGTGCCAAAAAAGTGTGGTATATACAAACAGTTTGGTCATAACAAACGGTCATGTAAAGCTTCCCCCCCCCTACTTCTTAATATGTCTGTTTGGCCATAACAAATAGTTAGATAACATTTGGTATATTTTGCAAAGAACTCTTTTTTGTATATTATATATAGAACCCAGATTTTGTATATTATAAATAGTTTGGCAGTTTGGCCCCCTACTTCTTTTATGTATATTATATTTTGGTCGTATATCCCAGATGATGTTACTTCATGCCCACAAATATTATGTTTGAAATTAGAATAATATAGATCATCATTTCAATTTTTTTGCTCAAGAACTACAAAAGTCTCTAACTGGTTAGAGACATTCGTATAACCCACTATTTTGGTTAAAATAAAATAATATTTTCAGCCGAATAGATCCCAGATAATTATAATTCATGTCCAAAAATATTAAGTTTGAAATTGGAATAATATACATCACCATATCAATTTTTTTGTTCAAGAACTGCAAAAGTCTCTAACCGATTAGAGACTTTCGTATAACCCGCTATTTTGGTTGAATTAAAATAATATTTTTGGTCGAATGGATCCCAGCTGATGTTAATTCATGTCCAAAAACATTATGTTTGAAATTGGAATAATATAGATAACCATATCAATTTTTTTGTTCAAGAGCTACAAAAGTCTCTAACCGGTTAGAGACTTTTGTAGAACCCGCTATTTTGGATGAAATAAAAAAATATTTTCGGTCGAATAGATCTCAGCTAGTGTTAATTCATATCCACAAACATTATGTTAAAAATTGGAATAATATAGATCACCATATCAATTTTTTTGTTCAAGAAGTGCGAAAGTCTCTAACCGGTTATAGACTTTTGTATAACCCGCTATTTTGATTGAATTAAAATAATATTTTTGGTCGAATGGATCCCAGCTGATATTAATTCATGTCCACAAATATTATCTATAAAATTGGAATAATATAGATCACCATATCATTTTTTTTGTTTAAGAACTCAAAAGTCTCTAACCGATTAGAGACTTTCGTATAACCCGCTATTTTGGTTGAAATAAAATAATATTTTTGGTCGAATAGATCTCAGCTGATGTTAATTCATGTCCACAAACATTATGTCTGAAATTGGAATAATATAGATCACCATATCAATTTTTTTGTTCAAGAACTACAAAAGTCCCTAACCAATTAGAGACTTTCGTATAACCTGCTATTTTGGTTGAAATAAAATAATATTTTCGGTCGAATAGATCCCAGATGATGTTAATTCATGTCCAAAAATATTAAGTTTGAAATTGGAAAAATATACATCACCGTATCAATTGTTTTGTTCAAGAACTGCGAAAGTCTCTAACCGGTTAGAGACTTTCATATAACCCGCTATTTTGGTTGAATTAAAATAATATTTTCGGTCGAATGGATCCCAGCTGATGTTAATTCATGTCCAAAGACATTATGTTTGAAATTGGAATAATATAGATCACCATATCAATTTTTTTGTTCAAGAGCTACAAAAGTCTCTAACCGGTTAGAGACTTTCATATAACCCGCTATTTTGGTTGAAATAAAAAAATATTTTCAGTTGAATAGATCTCAGCTAGTGTAAATTCATGTCCACAAATATTATGTTTGAAATTGAAATAATATAGATCACCATATCAATTTTTTTGTTCAAGAAGTGCGAAAGTCTCTAACCGGTTAGAGACTTTCGTATAACCCGCTATTTTGGTTGAATTAAAATAATATTTTCAGTGAAAGGATCCCAGGTGATGTTAATTCATGTCCACAAATATTATCTATGAAATTGGAATAATATAGATCACCATATCAATTTTTTTGTTCAAGAACTCAAAAGTCTCTAACCGATTAGAGACTTTCGTATAACCCGCTATTTTGGTTGAAATAAAATAATATTTTTGGTCGAATAGATCTCAGCTGATGTTAATTCATGTCCACAAACATTATGTTTGAAATTGGAATAATATAGATCACCATATCAATTTTTTTGTTCAAGAACTACAAAAGTCTCTAACTAGTTAGAGACTTTCGTATAATCCGTTATTTTGGTTGAAATAAAATATTATTTTCATTCGAATAGATCTCAGATGATGTTAATTCATGTCCAAAAATATTAAGTTTGAAATTGGAAAAATATACATCACTGTATCAATTTTTTTGTTCAAGAACTGCGAAAGTCTCTAACCGATTAGAGACTTTCGTATAACTCGCTATTTTGATTGAATTAAAATAATATTTTCGGTCGAATGGATCCCAGCTGATGTTAATTCATGTCCACAAACATTATCTTTGAAATTGGAATAATATAGATCACCATATCAATTTTTTTGTTCCAGAACTACAAAAGTCTCTAACCGATTAGAGACTTTCGTATAACCCGCTATTTTGGTTGAAATAAAATAATATTTCGGTCGAATAGATCCCAGATGATGTTAATTTATGTCCAAAAATATTAAGTTTGAAATTGGAAAAATATACATCACCGTATCAATTTTTTTGTTCAAGAACAGCGAAAGTCTCTAACCGGTTAGAGACTTTTGTATAACCCGCTATTTTGGTTGAATTAAAATAATATTTTTGATCAAATAGATCGCAGCTAATGTTAATTCTTGTCCACAAACATTATCTTTGAAATTGGAATAATATAGATCATCATATCAATTTTTTTTGTTCAAGAACTACAAAAGTTTCTAACCGGTTAGAGACTTTCGTATAACCCGCTATTTTGGTTGAAATAAAATAATATTTTCGGTCTAATAGATCCCATATGATGTTAATTCATGTCCAAAAATATTAAGTTTGAAATTGGAATAATATACATCACTGTATCAATTTTTTTGTTCAAGAACAGCGAAAGTCTCTTACCGGTTAGAGACATTCGTATAACCCGCTATTTTGGTTGAAATAAAATAATATTTTTGGTCGAATAGATCCCAGCTGATGTTAATTCATGTCCACAAACATTATGTTTGAAATTGGAATATTATAGATCACCATATCAATGTTTTTGTTCAAGAACTACAAAAGTCTCTAACCGGTTAGAGACTTTTGTATAACCCGCTATTTTGGTTGAAATAAAATAATATTTTCGATCGAATAGATCCCAGCTGATGTTAATTCTTGTCCACAAACATTATGTTTGAAATTGGAATAATATAGATCACCATATTAATTTTTTTGTTCAAGAACTACAAAATAATATTTTCGGTCTAATAGATCCCAAATGATGTTAATTCATGTTCAAAAATATTAAGTTTGAAATTAGAATAATATACAGCACCGTATTAATTTTTTTGTTCAAGAACTGTGAAAGTCTCTAACCGGTTAGAGACTTTCGTATAACCCGCTATTTTGGTTAAATTAAAATAATATTTTCGGTCGAATAGATCTCAGCTGATGTTAATTCATGTCCACAAATATTATCTTTGAAATTGGAATAATATAGATCAACATATCAATTTTTTTTTCAAGAACAGAGAAAGTCTCTAACCGGTTAGAGACTTTCGTATAACCTGCTATTTTGGTTGAAAAGTCTATAACCTCCATATAAATGATACCATATGGATAAACTACACGAGATGATGTTAATACCTCAACATTTATTCTGAGTCAGTATATTAACACCAAATAATAGCTCAATATAATACATCTAACATTAGTAAACTACTAAATATGAATAAACTACATCGACGCCCAATATCTATTCTAAATTTTTTCATGTCTGCCTGGGACCAATTCATTCGTCTATCTTCCAATAGGTATTCCACATATTTTATTATGAATATTCCACAATCTACAAAAGTATCCTGTTCAGGACAATTTACCACAACTCGACTCCAACTGGGGCTCTTGAAGTTTAAGCCTGGGCTGATCATATTCAAGTCCTCGGGTTCTATCGTCTCCATTAGTAAGCACTGTATGAAAAATGGATATTGGATCATCAACATTATTAAAGCTTAATATCAAAAAATTGAATTTCAAACACTTACAACCTCCTCAAAGTCTCTTTTGGAGTTTACATAGGTACTGAATGAATTATAATGGAAGAATATTTTTTGATTAATGTCAATCACCATCAAATGCCAATGTCCACCCGTGTCATTTCGAGGGTTGGTATGTCTCATCCTACTACTAAAAATTGGAACGAAAATATATTCGATCTCCAATGCAACAAGGGATGACTTCCTTAATTGTGTTAACGCAGATTTCCCCATCGTTCGATAGTGTCTCTACAAACAATTTAAAAACATCACTTGCATAAAAATATTCTCTAAATTTAAAAGCATCACTTGCATAGATAATTTACCTCAAAAATTGACATGTAGATGTAGTTTGGGGTAGACTGACTTGTTTTTCTCAATAAAATTGACACATATGCATCAATTGAATCATTCTCAGTTAATGCGTCAAAGTAAAAATGTTCAACAAATTTCTCACAGGTAAAGATATCAGCCCGTCAGACCACAAATACTCCATGGTTAGGCTACAAAATTAAACAAAATAAAGTTAGTAAATTTATAAACTCTTTAAAGATTTAAAAACTTTTAAAAGTCTCTAAAAATTTATAGACTAAAAAATTCTATAAATGTTTATAGACTTTTCACCCAAAACTCTTGAAGGGGTTAAACTATTTTCCAAGCTGAGGTCAAGTCTTCATTGGTTGAAAGACTTCAATCGAAATGGTTAAATTCGCTTTTAGAACTATTGAAAATATTGGCTCAACAACATTGGATGTTATAATCAAACATCAATAAAATAAATCCGTTTAAACAATATGTTTTATAGTTGTCGAGAGTTATTCATAAAATAAGTTAACACACTCACTCAATCTTATTAAGAGACATTATTATGGCTGCTGCATCAAGCTCAGGTGAAGATTTAACCTGCATCAAAATAAATCACATTAATTTCCATGTATTGCAAGTATAAGAAACTGTATTTGATTTAGTAAAAAAAATACCTTGTGAATTATTTGATTCATTTTACCCTTGTTTTCTTTCAACAACAATTCATTCCTCTTTTGAATTGCTATTTTTTCCCGTTCTTTTCTTTGTTTGTCAAGTACAGTCAAATCTTCAATTTGTTTTTCTTGCTTTAAATGTTTCACACGTCTTGATCCTCTGCTTTTGTAAGTTGCTCGGTGGCGAATAAAATCACGGTAAAATCTAGGGCTCGGTGTAAAAAGGTAAGAAGGGGAGGGGAAAAAAATTTTGACCGGGCGGTGAGCGAGGGAAAATTGGTAATCGATTGGGAAGGTGCAACTGGGGAGCTGGCGGTGGAACCAGTTTAGTTGAGGGTATTTTGGGGTTTTCAAAAGATGCATTCCGAATCTGAGAATTTAGGATTCCCTTATCCGGAACTGGGAATTTCCATTGAGGAAATTTCGATTCCGGGAAATTGCTGAAAATAAATTATATAATATGTTTTTTCTTTTAATATCATTTTCACCCAAGTTCTTCATAATTATATAATTTGATTAATATTCATTTTTTTAAAAATAAACATGGTTCACATATGATGTGACACTATTTATGAAAGCTTCAGGTTTACATCATGACCGATGTTTTCAGTTTTATTAAAAAAATTAATTTCATTTTAATTCAGGTTTCGATTCAGTTTTATGAAAACGCAGAACTAAACACGTTTTTGTAAGCAGTTTGGTTTCAGTAAAATCAAAATTACAAAAATATATCTGATTTCGCTAACCAAACATGCCATATTTCATGTTAATTCCATATGTACAAAAACATCAGCGATTTCCCTAGAAGGGAATAAGAAATGCTTTTATTCCCAAAAACATAATCCATGTTCATTTTTCCCTAAATCAGAAAGTAAATATCCATATACTCATATTATCCTTTATAGACAATTTTCAACTAGTTCGGCTAATTTTAAACATGTTCGGAAAATTTATCCTAAATTCATAATTAAATCACAAAAAAATATTATTCATAGATAAATTACTTCAATAACTTGTATCAACAAAATAATTTTTTTAGAGTTAAAAATCATTTTTTTTCACCATTTTCAACTAGTTCGAAATTGGCCGAACCCGTTAAAAATTGACCGAACCAGTTGAAAAAGGTGAAAAAAATTAATTTTCAAGTCTAAAACACTTATTTTGCCAATACAAGTTATGGAAGTGATTTGGAAAAAGAGCCAAATTTGCAATCGAAGTATTAAAAAAGGTGCAAATTTGTCCCTCAACTATGTATTTAATCAAAATTGCCCTCGATGTTACATAATTGGATCATTTTTGTCCTTCTCATTAACATAAGTCCACGTCAGCAAACAGAATCCCACGTGGCAAGTGCAGCTTGGCCACATAAAATCCCACGATGGAAAATGACACATGATAATTATGTACTGACAAGGGCAATTTTGGGCCAAAATATATTTAAGGGGCAAATTTTGCACCTTTTTCAATACTTTAGGCATAAATTTATACACTTTTCAATATTTCAGGGACAAATTTAATCATTATATATATATATATATTATCATTATTTGTTAAAGTCCCACATTGCTTGAGGTTGTGTTCTAGATGACCTTTAAATAGATTGGACAATCCTCCCCCTTTGAGCTAGCTTTTGGGGTGGAGTTAGGTCCAAGTCTGATTTTTCTAACATGGTATCAGAGCCAGACCTATTGTTGATTGTGGGCCACCTGCAGAACTTCACGCTCCAGGTGTGGATCCTGGGCGTGAGGGGGGTGTGTTAAAGTCCCACATTGCTTGAGGTTGTGTTCTAGATGGCCTTTAAATAGATTGGACAATCCTCCCCCTTTGAGCTAGCTTTTGGGGTGGAGTTAGGTCCAAGTCTGATTTTTCTAACATTATTATGGTTCTAATTAACACTATAAGAAAGATGTTGACATCATCTTTACCAAAATCAAGAAAATATAAGCTTGACAATTATACTTTGTATTGTAACTGAATTGCTTACTCAAAGATATGAAATATCATCTTTAGTCACTTGTCATTGTAATAAGAAACCAACCAACATAGTAGGGGTGAGTTCGGGTCAGATGGGTCGAGATTTGGTATGTCTCGATCCCGTCCCAATTTTGAGTTCGGACGCAAATATGTGTCCCAATCTCAGTCCCAAATATGAAGCATCACGATTTTGTCTCGGTCTTGTCCCGATTCTGAATTGAGACGGGATTATCCCCGAACCTTCGGGTCGGGTCAGACCAGTTACTAATAATTAAATTTAATCAGGTTTTTATTTTACTAATCAAGATATATCTTTTTGAATATTATTTTTGTGTCAACTTTAAAATTTATATTTATCAAGAAATTTACTAAAATATTTGTTTAAATTCTAAGATAGAAGCCAAACTTGTAGAAATCGTGCAATAGACATAAAACACGTTTGGGCACCATTTACATTTTATTCAAGAGAAATAGGCCAAATTTGCCCCTCAAGTATTGAAAATGATGCAAATTTACCCTAAAGTATTGAAAAATGTGCAAATTTATCTCTTAAATATTTTTTTGGGCCAAAATTGCCCTTGTCAATACTTAACTGTCACGTGTCATTTTTCATTGTGGCATCTTATGTGGTCGAGCTACACTTGCTACGTAGGATTTCGTTTGTTGACATGGACTTTCGTTAACGAGAAGGACAAAAATGATCAAATTATGTAATGTCGAGGGCAATTTTTGTCAAAAACATAGTTGAGGAGAAAATGTGTACCTTTTTCATTACATCATAGGTAAATTTGACCTTTTTCCCAAGTGATTTACCTATGAATAATATATTTTTTGCGATTTTATTATGAATTTAGGATGAATTTTTCGAATTTATTTAAAATTGGCCGAATCAGTTGAAAATTGTGAAAAAAAAGTTATGGAAGTGATTTACCTATGAATAATAGATTTTTTATGATTTTACTATGATTTTAAGATGAATTTTCCGAACTTGTTTAAAATTTATCGAACCAGTTAAAAATAATTTGCAAAGGATAATCTGGGTATATTAATATTACTTTCTGATTTAGAAAAGAAATGAGCATGGTTCTACTCTGTAAAATAAAAATATTTCTTATTCTCTTCTAGCAAAATCGCTACAAAAACATTGTATTAATAACTTAGGTTGGTCGCTAATAAATAACCTGACGACAAGTCCCAATATGTAATAATTATTATAGTATATTAAATTTGCATACAAAACAATTAAAAGTATTAATTAATTTGATCGTATTGTGTTTTACTCATACTCCACTGAACTCTCTTCATATTTTTGAAAATATATTGGATTAACATCTCTGCACATCATAAAAATATTTTAATTTTTAAAAATATTATTTCGCTCAAATGATAAGTGAACGGCTGCATCAATATTTTTAACTTTTATATATTATATTTTATCGATCAAACAAATAATGCGCACTTTGTATAGTAACTAATAATTTTATCTTGTTTTTTTTTTCAAAATATAAGAATAATTTGAATTAATTATATTAAATTATCCAGGAGGTGTTCACAAAAATGGTAAGATGAGAGTAAAATTGAGAGCTAGTCATATTATTAAAACGGTAATTTCTCAAAATCAAATTTTGGGAGAGAAAAATTTCCAAATTTGGATTTTGGGGGTTAAAAACTTAATGGCCTGTTTGGTTAACGAAATCAAGTCTATTTTCATGGTTTCAATTTCACTGAAACCAAAATTGCTTACGAAAATATTTTTGGTTTAGTATTTTCGTGAAACCGAATCGAAACCAGAATGAAAATGAAACCAGTTTTCTTAATAAAAATGAAAACAACAGAATGTTATTTTCTGTGGTTTTGAGACTGTCGATTTCGTTATCAAAATGCTGTGACAACTTTGTAATTATAAATATATTTTTATAAAATTAATTAATTTAAAAATAAATCAAACTATATCAATTTTTTAAAAATAAAAATAAAAATCATCATTTTTAACTCAAACTTTTATCTTAAATTTATAAAATAATTAAACCAATTTATATCTAATTGACTCAAATCCAAATTTTAAATAACTCAATTTTCTTAAAGTTGGTCTATTTATAATTTAATCAAACCTAATTTTAGATCATTGGACTTATTTTTTTTTTGAAATTTTATAATAACTATTAATTAATTTTTATATCTAATTGAACAAAAAAATCTTAAATTATCAATAATTTAATTATTTAAATTATTTAAATATTTTTTAATCATATTAACAAATATTTAATTTTGTAAACTAACTAAACATTTAATTACTACTAAAAATGTTCAAGAAAAATTAATATTATTTTTTATAATCAAATAAAAATTTACTAGTTTCAACTAACCAAAACTGATGTTGTTTTTATTAACCAAACGTGTTTTCAGAAAACTGAAAACTAGAAACCAAAACCAAGTTTTCAGTTTCACTGAAACCAAACCAGAAAATAATTTTCGCTAGCCAAACAGCACCTAAAATTCTCAAAATCGAAATCTAGTGAATTTGATATTCATTTTACCCCTAGGCCAAAGTTTCTAACCAGTTAGAGACTTTGATTAAAAAATAAAATATATATATATATATATATATATAATTTTTTTAAAAAAATAATTTTAATTTATAAAAATAAAATAAAATTGAGGTGTTAGAGTCTTAAAAAATATATTTTTAAACTCTTTAATTCATTAGAAACTTTTGCACAAAGTCTATAAAACTAAATTTAAATTAAAAATTATGAAATATTTTGATGAAAAATATTTTTTTTGAACCACAACACATCTTTTGTATTTTAAAAAAGATATTTATTTATTTAATTTTTTTTAATTATAAAGTTATTATAGACTTTGGACGAAAGTCTCTAATACATTAGAGACTTTCGTCCAAAGTCTATAAAGTTAAATTTAAATTAAAAATATTGAAATATTTTTTGTTTAAAATTTTTTGATAGACTCTAGCACATTTTTTATATCACATATATATTTTTTATGAATTAATTTTTACTTTTTATAATTAAAAAATTATTATAAATAATTCATGAAATATTTTAAAGTCTATAATAGAGAGTTTTATGCAAACTCTATAATAGCTTCATATTTTTTTTAAAAATAATTTGAATTCATGAAATAATTTTTTAATGATACAAAAGATGTACTATGATCCAAAAAAATATTTTACATCAAAATATTTCATAATTTTTAGTTTAAATTTAAATTTATAGACTTTGTGCAAAAGTCTTTAATGTATTAGAGAGTTTGAAAATATATTTTTTATACTCTAATATCTCATTTTTATCATAAAAAATATTTTATAAATTTAAGTTATTTTATAAATATTTTTTTAAAATTTTTGAGCAAAGTCTCTAAGCCCAGAGGTAAAATGGGTATCGAATCTATTAGATTCCGATTTTAAAAATTTTGATTTTCAAAATTCGGATCTGGGAATTATTAAAGTTGCATTTATCAAAACTTATATATTCATGTCATATTTATTCATATGAATAAAATCCAGTTGTAATTACTAATTAATGAATGAGATAACGGTCCTCTGCCATTTTGCATTTTCGAATTTAAAATAGAAATAAGCGGCAAAATAGCCGACTCAACCACGGTTGTCGGGGTGCCGCCCCTCGCTCTGCATCGCTCGTTAACCATGGTTTAATTGAATCCTTACGAGTAATAAACTCCCGCTAACCCAAAACTTTAACCACTTGCGAGAAGCCAACAACCACAAATATCTCCTAACTTCGAGGGGCCCATGTCCGAATCACGCTGCTAAAGTTTTGGGGCGAAATCATTCTTACGTGAGGTTTAAGGTTTTCCAACTCCCTCCCTCCCTCTACTATAAATACCCGGAGGAGAAGAGGGATGAATGAATCGCCAGGCGTCTTCACAAACGCCGGCCGTCACATTCAAAATCCTCACCATCTCCTCCTCCTCCTCTTAGTAGATTCTTCGCCTTCTCCGCAGTCGCAAACATGAGGGAGTGCATCTCGATCCACATCGGTCAGGCCGGTATCCAGGTTGGCAATGCCTGCTGGGAACTCTACTGCCTCGAGCACGGCATTCAGGTTGCGATCATGCTCTCTCCTCTTCAACTTACTGGATTTTTTTTTCTCCGATTCTCGTCAAGATCGTACAACGAGTTTTCGATCTGATGGATTTCTGAAACAGGAATCCTTAATATGTTCCATTTTGTCAGATCTGTAAATTGGTTCTACAATCATTCTAGTAGTTTGCGTCCTGTTATTATCCTGGTTTCGTTGTGTGTTGTTTATATATATTTTTCAATTACTTTATGTATCATTTTCTAACAATAGATGGCTTGCTGCTTGCATATTGATTTTTATTTTTGTTGAAAGATCGCTGGATTACGAATATTGAAATGAGTCATGCCTTCAATTTTTTTGTGGCTTTAATCTTATTATATTAAATTTATGATTTATATACGTTTTCACTCTACATCTTTCTTTCCCAAAACAAATACTGTGTTTTGATGACATTGTATGCATTTTATGTCAATGTTTTTTCTGCATTTGGTATATTTATATGACTATTTATATCATTAATTGGATTAGCAAATGTAATCGTAATTCAGTCAGACATGGTGGGTCATTTGATGTATGTAGGAGTACATGTTGCTTAGTTCATACAATCTGTACTGTTAACATACATGCCATATTTAAACTTGCGTTGTACTTACGTTGCTTTAGTTTTAAGTGTTTTTGGTGATTTTGGTTCGTTGTGTTTGCAATCTTTTTCAGCCTGATGGCAGAATGCCTAGCGACAAGACTGTTGGTGGAGGTGATGATGCGTTCAATACCTTCTTTAGTGAGACTGGCGCTGGAAAGCATGTCCCTCGTTCCATCTTTGTGGACCTTGAGCCCACTGTGATTGATGAAGTGAGGACTGGAACCTACCGCCAGCTATTTCACCCAGAACAGCTCATCAGTGGCAAAGAAGATGCCGCAAATAACTTTGCCCGTGGCCATTATACCAGTAATTAATACTTCTTCCTAAATCTCCAATACCCTTCTAATTTCCCCAATCCCCATAGTACTGCTTGCTTAAGCTTAACTTCGATCTATTTCTTGCAGTTGGTAAAGAAATTGTGGATCTCTGTCTTGATCGCATCAGGAAGCTAGCTGATAACTGCACTGGTCTCCAAGGCTTCCTCGTATTCAATGCCGTTGGCGGAGGCACTGGCTCAGGCCTCGGATCCCTTCTTCTTGAGCGTCTATCTGTTGACTATGGGAAGAAGTCCAAGCTTGGGTTTACTGTCTTCCCATCACCTCAAGTCTCAACATCTGTTGTTGAGCCCTACAACAGCGTTCTGTCGACGCACTCCCTCCTTGAGCACACTGATGTCGACGTTCTTCTTGACAATGAGGCCATCTATGACATCTGCAGAAAATCCCTTGACATCGAGCGCCCCACTTATAACAATCTCAATCGCTTGGTTTCGCAGGTCTGCAGTCGTTAAATAGCTCAATGTGTTTGTCAAGTCTTTCAGAGTAACATCTTTTTTATGCTCATTTGCTGTGAAGGTGATTTCTTCTCTGACTGCCTCTCTGAGGTTTGATGGTGCCCTGAACGTTGATGTCACCGAGTTCCAGACCAACTTGGTCCCATACCCCAGGATTCACTTCATGCTCTCTTCCTATGCTCCGGTCATCTCTGCTGAGAAGGCCTACCATGAGCAGCTATCTGTTGCAGAAATCACTAACAGCGCCTTTGAGCCTTCTTCCATGATGGCCAAGTGCGATCCTCGGCATGGCAAGTACATGGCTTGCTGCATGATGTACCGTGGCGACGTCGTGCCGAAAGATGTGAACGCTGCTGTCGCCACCATCAAGACGAAGCGCACCATCCAGTTTGTCGATTGGTGCCCCACTGGCTTCAAGTGCGGCATTAACTATCAGCCGCCTACGGTGGTTCCCGGTGGTGACCTTGCCAAAGTGCAGAGGGCTGTTTGCATGATCTCCAACTCAACCAGCGTCGCAGAAGTCTTCTCTCGCATTGACCACAATTTTGATCTCATGTATGCAAAGCGTGCATTCGTGCACTGGTACGTTGGTGAGGGAATGGAGGAGGGAGAGTTTTCTGAGGCTCGTGAAGATCTTGCTGCATTGGAGAAAGACTATGAGGAAGTAGGAGCTGAGTCTGCGGAGGGTGATGATGGAGATGAAGGCGATGACTACTAATTTCGAGTTCACTTCAGTATCTTTGTTTGTGCTGGTCACAATGGCGTCCCTCTGCTTTGAAAATTGAAATCTTTGTGCCTCGATGTTTCTGCGACTCTTCTCATTTTGGTTTAATCGGTGTTCTAGATCCTATTGAATTAGACACATCCTTGCTTTTGGCATGTTTGTTTGTCTGATAACTCTGTTTCTACATTGATGCTGTCAATGGTGGAATTATGATCTTATATAGAAATTGAAGTGTCAACTTGGCCTTTCCCCTGGCACATGGTCATGGGTGTTACTGAAACTTTGTCATGTTCATTCAATCAAAGTCCATGTCCAGTGTTCGTAGAAGTTTTTATGGGCAGATTGCACATATAATTTTTTCTCTCTTTCAAGCCCTTTCCAGGTTAATTTGCAATACTTTTTTTATGGACATTGTGCTTATGATTCACTGCGAAGCAGGAACATGAGGCATGGCAATTTAATAATTTTCCAAATGCTAGTACGACTAATAAGATCTGTAGGGGACAAAGTTGCTTCAGATTACTTGGTTTACCTCCCTTTCTTTCTGGGAGGCTACTGGGAGGGGAAAGAAGAGAAATTAAACAATATATTTTATGATGTCCGGTTGCAAACAAGCCAAACTACTCTCCAATGAATCGTAATTTGATCCATTATTTCCTTTTGTACTTCCCGGTTTCTTTATTTTTTATTATTTTCCAATTCATACGGCTTATAACTATTAACATCTTCAATATATTATTTGATATTTTGATCATTATATGGCTTATCTTATTATACTTTTTTTGAGCAATTTTTTGAATCCATAATATGGATCCAACAAATTCCAAAACCATAATAGAAATATTCGGATCCATAATGATTTATTTTTTTCAAAATATCTAGAATGCTCTTACTTTTTGGTTTCCCTCCAAATATTGAGTTGATTCATTTGAAATTTTTTAAAAATTTAGCTTAGACCAAAATCCAACTTCACCCAGATTTGGTTTAGCAAAAAAACCAAAGATATCAACCCTGAAATCTAGTTGAACCTGATTTGAATTTAACTATATTCCAATTCCATACTTTTTTAAAAATATATGAAACATTATAAAATGACAATGTTGTGGCCCAATACACAATTTTATCACATAATGTTCAATGAACTCAATGAAATTATGCATTAAACAAATCATATTTATTACATTCAAAGATTGATAGAGTTTCAATCTTTTGAACAAGGCCGGAACTTAGTAAAATGACAAAAGTTTTGCCTCTTTTAGTGCAACAAACGTTTGAAACTCTATCAATGAACTCAAGTTCTAGAAATTTTCAACAATATATCAATTTCTCAATATAATGAATTATTGTGTGCTTAATGCATAATTTTACTGGGTTCATTGAATATTATGCGTTCTCATCTTGTGCCTACAAGAAACACAAAATTGACACTTTATAATGTTTCATGCCTTAAAAAGTATGGAACTGGAGTATAGTAAAAGATTAAACCGGATTCAGCTGGTTTCAGTAAAAGATTTTTTGTTGAACCGGTTCAATTTCAATTTGGGTTTCAATATATTTGAGCCGAGTTCTTGAAATTTTTCTAATGAATCGGCTCAATATTTGAAGGGAAATCAAAAAGTATATGAAAAATCATTATGGATCCAAGATTTTGGGTCCATATTATAGTTTTGGAAATTTCCTAGATCCACATTATGAATCTGCTAATTTGCTCTATTTTTTTACATTACTATAATTTTAAGCTTATTTTTCTCTCTTGAATTTGATTTTTTAAATCGAGGTTTGTATTTCCTTGAATTAAGAAGTTTGATCGCATTGAGATTGGGCAATTGCATTTGCCACAATCTAACTATCATGACCCTCTCAAACAATGTGCAAGTGAGGTAATTTATGAAGCATTTCATAAGAAACTAAAAAAATCTATATGCTAGAGGGGTGAGGAGCCTAATTAAAATTTGTTACTCGCCAAATCAAAGATTGTGAGTGGGGATCAAGCTACTAAAACAATTCACTAGGCAGAGGTGCAAGACAGTGTCGTTGGATCATAAAGCTAGACTTATATAAGTTTCATATGAGTTGGAATCTATAGTCAAGAAGAAGACAATGTGCCCAATGAATATTACCTACAAGCGATTGGCGACAAGTTTCAAGAAAAGAGCAAAAAGTTTTCGCCCTCTCTTGAAACCCTAGTCTCCTCTCGTCTGTCACCCGACCCCCGTGATCGCTCTCGTCCTCCGACTCCTCCCACCTCCTCTCGTCCTCCCTCTTCTTCATCTTCGTCCGACGGCCGCTCCGCTGCACCCATCCCGTGGGCACAGATACTTGTTTAGTGAAATCCCAAACTAGAAGGGAGGGTTGAATAGTGTTGAGGTACTTTACCAATACACTTAAATTTCTTTTTTAATCAATTCCAACTTCAACCAAATGTAAGTGCAACTAAGTGATGTTCGTTAGCGAGTATGAACCACAATTATAGACAAACACACAAGTCAATGCAAACACACGAAAGTATAGTTGTTCGACCAACCGCCTACTCAACTACCTTAGCTCTACACCAAAGGATTTCTAACCAAATTCTTTATAGATTTCGTGTTTTCCTTTGAATACAACCGAGGACTCGATTCTCAACCATTTGAGAACTCCTCAAACCTATTCACCTAGGCAAAACACAATTCTACAAAGTAAACCCTAAGTGTTTACACTAGCACACCTAGCAAGCTAATCAATGAAAACAAGTTCAAATAACAATTAAAATTACAATGAAAAGAGCTAAAGAATAAACCAAGACTAAGTGCTCTTTTCCAAGCCTTCAATGCCTCCAACTCCCCAAGACGTTGAGATCAAATCGAAGCCGGAGTTAAGGGAAGATGAGTGCTTGTGAGAAGTCGTTGATCGGAGAATCAAGCACAAGCCAATCAAGCTCTAGAAGGCACAAATCACATTTGGAAGCTTATCTCAGTTGTTAAGAAGGATTAATGAAGGTTGGTGAGGGGAATTTATAACCCCTCCGACGGAATGGCTCTTCAACGGGCATTTTTTCGCCCGTTGGATGCCAACCGGTCGCTTGTCGATCGATCGTCGGTCGACTGACTGATCGATCGCCCAGCGACCGCTGGCATTCTGCCCTTCTGTCGCTCTATTCGGTCGACCGGAGGGTCGACCGACTGTATCGTGATTTTGATCCTCTACTGTCCGATCGACCGATCGGTCGAACGAAGTAGACACTGCCAGTTTTTGGCCTCGTTCGGTTGACCGAAGTAGCCACTGCCCATTTTTAGCATTGTTCGATCGATCGACTGGTCGACCAAAGTGGCTACTGCCATTTTTCTCCCTTGTTCGGTCGACCAAACTTGGGCTGAGGCTGATTTTTTCATTTTCTTTGTTACATGCTTTTTCATGATTTTTGTTACCAAGTTTTAACTTGGATAACTTTACAAATAGGCATGGGATGAGATCTCAGGGATATATTACAAGGATTCTACTTAACATACATCTGAGCCTTTCTTGATGATCTTTTCTTTCGTATCTCCGAGCGAAGTTCGCCGAAGTTCGCGTGTTTATCGCAACCTCAACCTGAACTCAAAACTTCACACATATATTAAATACTTGTTTGTTATCATCAAAATGAAGATCGAAGCCTAAGGGGGGAACCCTTAAGCCAAGAATCTTTCCCTTTTTGATGATAACAAACACAACATGGAATTTAAAGAAAACGTTAAGTATTATTTGTGAGTTTGAGTTAAGGCATACACAACTTAATCTATGCTCCCCCTATCAATGTGCATATCTTGCTTGTAACTCCCCCTATCTATATGCATCATAAAACAAATGTGACATTACTTTTTCTCTCCATTTTGACATCAATCAAAAAGGGCAAGAGCTAAGGTACGATTAGTGAGTTCCATCATTAAAAAATCAAGAAAGCCATAAAATCGAGTGTCATCTACCACTATAGTCCTTCCTATTAATGTAAGCCTATAGAAGGCAAACATTAATAAGTCGCAAAGCCCCATTACAAGGCACATAAGTGTGATGATACCATAAGAAATATAATTTTAAAAAACATGTATGTTTTGAATATTTTTAACCACTAGGAAAAACACAAATTCCTAATTGCATTCTTAAGTTTGTAAAGCTTTCCTCACTCAAGGGTTTTGTAAATATATCTGCAAGTTATTTGTTGGTGGATACAAATTCCACAGATATATTTCCCTTAGCTACATTATCCCTAAGAAAATGGTGCCTTAGATCAATATACTTAGTCCTAGAGTGTAAAACATGATTTTTTGTTAAATTAATTGCACTAGTGTTATCACATTGTATAGTATACAAGAATACTTAAGTCCATAATCTAAAAGGGTTTGTTTCATCCAAAGGACTTGTGCACAACAACTAGCCGCAACGATGTATTTCGCTTCGCTGGTTGAAAGTGCAACCGAGTTTTGTTTCTTTGAGAGCCAAGAGACAAGACTCGCCACTAGGAATTGACAACACCGACTAGTGCATTTTCGATCTACTTTACACCGGGCAAAATCCGCATCCAAAAAACCGATTAAGTCAAAAGATTCATTAAATGGATACCATAATCCTAAGTCAACCGTGCCCTTCAAATATCTCAATATGTGTTTGACCGCACTTAAGTGTGACATTCTAGGACAAGATTGAAACCAAGCACATGCACAAACACTAAACATGATATCTGGTCTACTTGTAGTTAAATAGAGAAGACTGCCAATCATACATCGATATTGTTTTTCGTCTACTTTAACACCATCTTCATCTTTGTCAAGCTTGATGGATGTGCTCATTGGTGTAGAAGCTATCTTGGCTTCATTCATCCCAAACCTTTTGATGAGCTCCTTTGTGTACTTGGCTTGATTTTTGAATATTTCTTTGTTGGTTTGCTTGATATGGAGACCAAGCATGAAGGAAAGTTCTCCCATCATACTCATCTCAAACTCTTCTTGCATACACTTTGCAAACCACTCACAAAGCACTTCATTAGTAGCACCAAATATTATATCATCAACATAAGTTTGCACAAGTAAAGTATCATTTTTATTATATTTTATACAAAGGGAGACATCGGCTTTTCCAATGCTAAAGCCTTGATCAATCAAAAACGTGGAAAGCCTTTCATACCAAGCCCTAGGGGCTTGTTTTAAGCCATATTAAGTCTTTTTAAGTTTAAAAACATGGTTTGGAAACTCAAAACTTTCAAATCCGGGGGGTTGTGCAACATAGACTTCTTCATCGATAAAACCATTTAAAAATGCACTTTTAACATCCATTTGAAAAAGTTTAAAGCCTTTAAAACTAGCATAAGCCAAAAGCATTCGAATTGCTTCTAATCTAGCTACGGGAGCATAAGTTTCATTATAATATATCCCTTCTTCTTGATTGTACCCTTGGGCCACTAACCTAGCTTTGTTTCTAATGACTAAACCTCCTTCATCTAACTTGTTTCTAAAAACCCATTTAGTTCCAATCACGGTTTGTCCGCTAGGTCTAGGTACTAAGTCCCATACTCCATTTCTAACAAATTGATTAAGTTTTTCTTGCATAACTATTACCCAAAATTCATCTTCTATTGCTTCCTTAATGTTTTTTTGCTCTACTTGAGATATGAACGCTACATATTGACAAATATTCTTAAGTTTAGAGCATGTTACCACTTCCGTTGATGGTTCTAAAATGACTTGATCCATTGGATGATCCTTTATCAATCGATACCCTTTGGGGAGAGGTGATAGAGCTTCCTCTTCTTCATCTTCATTTTGAGGTAGAGTTGAGGATGGGGGTTCTTCATGTTGAGTTTCCTCATTGTCTTCATCTTCCACCTCTTTGTCATGAAATGTGAGTTCCTCAAGTTCCTCACCTACATTTACAATCTTAACATTTCTAGAAGAATCATTAGTTTCATCAAATGTAACATGCATAGATTCTTCAACAATCATTGTCCTATGATTATATACTCTATATGTCTTAGAATTATTGGAGTAACCTAGGAAAATACCTTCATCGAATTTAGAATCAAATTTTTCTAAATGCTCCTTAGTGTTTAAGATAAAACATTTACATCCAAAAATATGAAAATATCCCACACTTAGGATTTTATCATTCCAAAGCTCTAAATGTGTTTTCTTAATTTTAAGTCTCAATAAAATACGATTAAGCACATAACAAGAGATATTTATAGCTTCGGCCCAAAAGTACTTAGGCAAATTATTTTTGCAAAGCATGGTCCTAACCATCTCTTGTAAGATTCTATTTTTCCTCTCAACCACCCTATTTTATTGAGGGGTCCTAGGGGAAGAAAAGGTATGCTCAATACCCAATTCATCACAAAATTCAAAAAACTTTTCATTTTTAAATTCTCCTCCATTATCACTTCTAATTTTCAAAATTGAAATTCCTTTCTCATTTGTAACTCTCCTAGTAAATTTTTTGAAAAAGTCAAAAGTTTCATTTTTCTTAGCTAAAAAGAAAACTCATGTAAATCTCGAGAAATCATCAACTAGCACATAGCAATATAGTTTTTCCCCTAGACAAGCTACATCACATGGACAAAAAAGATCCATGTGCACAAGTTCAAGTGTTCTGGACGTGCTTAATTGATTAATGCTATGAAATGAATACTTAACTTGCTTACCTAGTTGACATGCATCACAAAGTTTGTCTTTTTCAAATTTTATCTTAGGTAATCCTTTAACTAACTCCTTCTTAGATATTTCTTGGATGAGGCTCATAGTAGCATGTCCTAGCCTTCTATGCCACAACCAAGAATCATTTTCCATGGCAACCAAGCATCTAACATGGGGATTAGGCAAAACATTTAAAACTAATGTGTAAACATTTTCTTGCCTATTTCCAATAAACATAATGTCATTAGATGGTGCACTTCTAATGATGCATTTAGATGCTTCAAAAATAATTACATATCCATTGTCACACAATTGAGATATGCTAATCAAATTATGCTTTAACCCATCAACTAGTAAGACATTTTTAATGCATTGGTAAGGGAGTATACCTATATTATCAATGCCAACAATCTTACCTTTGACATTGTCTCCAAATATCACATGTTCATCATCTTTGCTTGATAGGGTTGCGAAAAGATTGATATCACCCGTCATGTGTTTTGAGAAACCACTATCCAATATCCATGTGTTTCTACTTGCTTGAGGATGCTTCTCCATCTACAAAAGGAGAAGAAACTATTTTAGGTACCCAAATTTTCTTGGATCCTTGAGTGTTAGTCATCTTAGGAACCCAAGTGAATCTAGCACGTGGATTCCTCCTTTGTGCACAATCTCTAGCCATATGACCAAATATACCGCATGAAAAACAACTTCCATTAAACTTTCTTCAATTGTGAGTGTGAGCATGGAAGTGTGATGACTTTCTAGCATGGACAACCTTAGGCATGATATTTTGTAAGGTTGTCATTTTTTTCATTTAGCATGCAGAGTTCCTTTTTTAGACTTAGCATGCTATCATTCAAGTGATCTACTTGATCACTTAAGTACTTGTTTTCATCTTCCAATTTTTTTTTTTTCTAAGTTTTTCTTAGCATCATCTAGGGCATGCTTTTCTTCCTTAAGGGTATCTATTTCTTTCCTTAATGCATTGCATGAGAGTAGCAAGTTATCATTTTCAAGCTCTAAAGATTTGTTGTCATTTTTATGCTCTTTAAACTTTTTCCTAATAGCGTTAAATTCATCATGCATTTGATCAAATTCATTTTCTAGTTCTTCTTGTGTAAATGAAAGCTCAACAAATGTAAATCTTACCTCATTGTCTGTTACACCCCGCCTAGGTTTATCCCTATATATGGGGCCTCACCTAGGAGAAGTGCAACTAGCAACAGAACAACAACATCAAAATGGACTGAATTTAAATTTACAACAAGATTCCAATCGAATGTCCAACCAGATAATAATAAAAGTTCAATAGTCCATAAGTGAACAATGAATTCTAGAGTCTAGCTAAAAGTGCATAGTTCAACTAATAAATTGAAAAACTAAATGTTGTGCAGAAGACGTCTCCTCCTCCTCCAAAACTCTAGCTACCCCATAAGATAATATCGTCATACCTGAGAATCTGAGGCAAAAACAACAAACATCAGCAGAAGACTGAGTAGGATTTCAACAATATGCTATGATGCCATGTGTACAACGGAAGATATGATTCAACCATCTACTCGATGCACCTATACCAATCAACTATGTCAACTATGTCAACTATCATCTATATGAGTATATGTCATAAACCCAATCAAGAGCGTAGTGGACATTGGGTTTCCCCCGCACTCTCGCACCCCGAGAGTGGCACCTCAAGCCCGCTCCAGCTAGAGATGCGACTATCCAAAAATGGTAGTCCACCGACGTCTAACACCTCGACGCCGTACACACAACCCGTGTGATAAATAGGTGATCACCGGTGTCACTTGCCCTACACCTTAGGCAATATATATCAACAGTGTCCAGGGCTATCGCCCAGCAAAAGATCAACTATGCATCATGTCAACAACTATACAACTACAACTCGACTAATATAATGCTAGTAGTCATGTCATCTTATATGAACTAAATATATAAACAACAACAGGAGACATGCAACGTCTATACTAGCATTCTCAACTAATATGCATATAAAAATAGCATGCTGGCAACATGTTTCAACAAATGTGCATAAGGAGTTTCAACAGCAGTAGATATCAACTTTCAACGGAAAAGAACAATAAGATATATTTCGACATAGGGTAACAACCGATCTAGGATGAGATTCACCTTGACAACAACTACAACAAAAGAATAACTCGGGTAGAAACCATGAAAACCGATAAAATAATACTGTTTTCAACATCCGAAAGCCAAACGACAAGACTGACGCCACCAATGGATTCGGGGCGACGAGTAGGTCCAATTTCATATATAATATGACTAATTTGACCAACTATAAAGCCTCCAAATAATTATTTAAAATCATAACAATAATGCCTTAAATAAATAAATAAATAAATAAATATATATATATATATCATTGTTACGAATCCACGTAACAGTGTTATAACTCGCGTGACACTGCTACAATCACAGCGCTACAAACACTCATATATCACCCTATATACTAGTGTCATATTCCTAAAATAAAAAGTCAACTGATACAACATCATAACGCCGATATATAGAATATAACACTGATATAAGAATTTATCACTGATATAAACTCTAAATTATAACTTAACCTATTCATCTACCCCAACTCACCCGCCCGACTCCACTGCCGCCTCTACCAGCCGCCGCCGCCTCCATCCCGATTACTCCGCCCGATCGGGACGCCGGGGAGCCCGCTGCCGATGCCGACGACTCGCCGCCGCCGCCGCCGACCCGCTGTCGCCCCCGCGCGGCGATGGCAACCCATCTGCCTTGCACGGCAGCCCTCAATGGGCTGTCGCACCTGGCGGAGGTCGCCTGCGCGCGAGGCAGCGACGCCTCGCCGGGCGCCGCTGTTCACCGCAGCACCCCGCCGGACGCCGCTGCTCTAGGGACCCACCATCAGTCGCCACGGATCGAGCGGCACCAACACCACAGATGGAGCGGCGCTCGACGGGGAACTGCGATGCCCTGATGAGCGCTGCTCTTGACGGCTTCGACGCCGGCCTGAGGACGACTGCGACACGCCAAAGATCAATGGGCAGACGTGGCAGCACCCGGCACAGGCAGTCGATCGGCTTCATCCTGCTGTCGTCGCACATGACAGAATCGATCGTAGGAGACGATCGTCTCTTGCCGACGGTTCGATCACAAGCAGTCTACCGATGAAACAACAGACGACAAAAATCACGCGATTCCGCAACGAAGATAGATCCGAAATTTCAGAACACATGAACAAGATAATCTCGAAGAAAAATCACGAGAAACGCAGATCTATAATTCGGCAGAATGCATCGACAAAATTTCTCATCCCTTGGTCGAATTACCCTACACGAAAGGAGAAATAAAGAAGGACGAGAATCCTACCGGAAATCTCCTCCGAACTCCGATTCACCGGAGTCTTCTCACCGCCGACGCCTCAAAATCCTCCGTCGACCGCCGCTGCTACAGGAACCGAGAGAGGAAGAAAGGATTGGAGAGGGGTTAGGGCTTAATTAAATAGGATTAGCATTTTTGCAAAAAGGCCCCTCTAAGAAATATTTTTACAACTAGGTCCAAAATATTTTCAGGTATAACATCCTCCCCACCTAAAAAAAATTTGGTCCTCCAAATTTGAATACCTGACTCAAAGAGATGAGGGTAGAGCACTCGAATATCCTCCTCTCGCTCCCAAGTGGCCTCCGAATCAGAATGATGCTGCCACCCAACCTTGACGAGCGATATTACCTTGTTACGAAGCTGATGCTCTTTCTTGTCAAGAATCCGAACAGGCTGCTCCTCAAAGCTAAAATCAGGCTGAAGCTGAACTGACTGCTGCTCCAAGATCTGAGTAGGATCAGGCACGTACTTCCTCAACATAGAAACATGGAAGACATCGTGCACATCAGCTAATGACGGAGGCAAGGCTAGCCGATACGCTACCGCTCCCACTCTCTCCAAGATCTCGAATGGGCCAATAAAACGCGGTGCGAGCTTTCCCTTCTTGCCAAACCGCATGACACCTCTGGTAGGAGACACTCTAAGAAAAACATGATCCCCAACTGAGAACTCCAAGTCTCTCCTACGCCGATCAGCATAACTCTTCTGACGACTCTGGGCGGTCAGTAATCTCTGCCTGATCATCTGCACCAGCTCTATGTCCCGCTGAACCATCTCTGGTCCCAAGAGACGACGCTCACCCGCCTCATCCCAATGCACTGGTGATCTGCATTTTCGGCCATAAAGAGCCTCAAACGGTGCCATCTGAATAGCCGAGTGGTAGCTATTATTATATGAGAACTCTACAAGATGAAGATGGTCCTCCCAGCTACCTCTGAAGTCCAACACACAAGAACGCAGGAGATCCTCAAGAGTCTGAATCGTGCGCTCCGACTGGCCATCAGTTTGCGGGTGATAGGCGGTACTGAATCGGAGCTGCGTACCCAAAGCCTGCTGCAAACTCTCCCAAAAATGCGAAGTAAATCGCGGATCTCTATCTGAGATAATGCTGGCTGGCACACCATGAAGCCGAACAATCTCTCTGCAATATAAGGCTGCCAATCGACTAAGAGGAAAAGTCTTCTTCATCGGCAAAAAGTGGGCAGACTTGGTAAGTCGATCAACAATCACCCAAATCGAGTCATGCCCTCTCTGCGATCTCGGAAGTCCAGTAACAAAATCCATCGTGATATGCTCTCATTTACACTCCGGAATAGGAATGTTCTGAAGCTTCCCTACGGGTCGCTGATGCTCCACTTTGATCTGCTGACAGAACAAGCACTTGGCCACAAACTCTGCCACGTCCTTTTTTATCCCTCGCCACCAATATGACCGTTTTAGGTCCTGATACATCCGAGAACTCCCAGGATGTACTGCAAATCGGGATCTGTGAGCTTCGGCCAACAATTCTTCCTTTACCGGGTGCCCCTCAGGCACACATAACCTTCCTCTAAATCTGATGGTACCATCTGAATCTCTGGCAAAGTCGGGCTTCCGCCCCTGCTCTATCTCCTCGATCATAGCCTGAAGGTGATGATCCTCGATCTGGCTCTCCTGAATCCGCTGAACAATTGGCAAATGAGCAATGAGCTGGGCTAGAACTCCTCTCTCAGTAGGACGAAGCACATCCAAACTCAACTCTGAAAACTGTCTAATTAGTTCAGACGCTGCAACTCTGAGGTGAGCCAACATCCCAACTGATTTTCTGCTTAAGGCATCTGCAACAACATTAGCCTTACCAGGATGATAGTTAATGGAGCAATCATAATCCTTCAGGAAATCCATCCATCTGCGTTGCCTCATGTTCAGCTCCTTCTGAGTGAACAGATACTTCAGGCTCTTATGATATGTGAAGATCTCAAAAGTCGCTCCATACAGGTAGTGCCGCCAAATATTCAGTGCAAATATGATCGTTGCTAGCTCCAAGTCATGCACTGGGTAGTTCTTCTCATGCTCCTTCAACTGACGAGAAGCATAAGCAACTACTCTCTCATGCTGCATCAACACAGCTCCAAGTCCCTGAATAGAGGCGTCTGTAAACAACACAAACCCGTCACATCCAGATGGAACTACCAAAACAGGTGCACTAGTGAGCCGCCTCTTGAGCTCATGGAAGCTCGCCTCGCACCGGTCATCCCAAATAAATTTCACCCCTTTCTTTGTCAATCTAGACAAGGGTGATGCGATCTTTGAGAAACCTTCAACAAATCGCCGATAATAGCCTGCTAGTCCCAAGAAACTCTGAATCTCATGGACTGTCCTAGGCCTTTGCCACTCGGACACTGCATTAATCTTCTGAGAATCCACTGCAATGCCAGCTCCAGAAATCACATGACCAAGGAAGCTAACTTCCTTCAACCAAAAAGTACACTTGCTGAATTTGGCATACAACTGCTCTTTCCTCAGCACACCAAGCACCATCCTCAAATGCTCTTCATGCTCTTCCTCACTACGAGACTACACCAAAATATCGTCGATGAACACTACGACGAACCGATCAAGAAAGCCCATGAAAATGCGGTTCATCAAGTCCTTAAATGCTGCTGGTGCATTGGTCAACCCAAACGGCATAACCAAGAACTCGTAGTGCCCATAGAGAGTCCTGAATGCAGTCTTCTGAACATCCTCATCTCTAACTCTGAGCTGATGATAGCCTAATCTCAAATCAATCTTGGAGCACACACTCGTCCCTTGCAACTGATCAAACAGATCATCGATCCTGGGAAGAGGGTATCTGTTCTTTATAGTCACCGAGTTCATCTGCCTATAATCAATGCAAAGCCTCATAGAGCTATCCTTCTTCTTTACAAACAACACTGGAGCTCCCCAGGGTGAGACACTGGGTCGGATGAACCCTTTATCCAATAGCTCCTGCAGCTGCTCTTTCAACTCCTCCAACTCCTTAGGCGCCATTCTGTACGGTGCCTTCGAGATAGGAGCGGTACCAGGATGCAAATCAATGGTGAAGTCCGCCTGACGCACCAGGGGTAATCCTAGTAACTCATCCGGGAATACATCCGGAAAATGAAGGCCAATAATGATGCAATAAAGCCAAGGCACCCCTGAGCTAGCAATCGTCGGGCCTGTAGTGCTGAGATGAGAGGAGTCATGGATTCTTTCACTCCCAAGAACTCAAATGAAGGCAATCCTGGAGGTGATATTGTTACAGTCTTCCCATGACAGTCAACTTTAGCATGGTTGGCAGAAAGCCAATCCATACCCAGAATAATATCAAACTCAGAGAAGTCTAACACCAACAGATCAGCTAAACAAACATGGCCACCAAAGCCGAGTCTACACCCACTCAACTGCAACTCCGACACTAGTACATCCCCAGATGGTGTATGCACGGCCAGGCTCGTCGCACTAGGTGTAGGCTCCATATTCAACTTTTCAATCATATGAGGAGTAATAAAAGAATGCGTAGAGCCAGTATCAATCAACAATGATGCAGGAATACTAAAAATCTGGATTATACCTCTAACAACTGTACCAGAAGCCTCCTGGGCCTGCTGCTGAGTCAGTGCGAATACTCTGGCAGACTGTTGGGTGCTCTACTGCGGGCCCCTCTGTCGCTGCTGCTGAGAGCTCTGGCCTCCTGCCTGCTGTCTGGTCGGGCACTCTCTACTGATGTGGCCTGGCTGCTTATAGCTAAAGCAAAGACTCTGCGACTATGGGCAGTCCCTAACAAAGTGGGAAGCATCCCCACACTTAAAGCAGTGGAACTGACCTCGGCTCGACTGACCTCCCGACTGATGAGTAGGTCGCGAAGATGCCTGCGACTGGGCTGGTACGGATCTGGCCCTCTTGGCCTGCGGCTGCCCAAATCCTCTGCCACCATCTCTACGCCCTCTGTGCTGCCTGGAATGAGACTGTCCCGACTATCTCTGTCCTTCGCCACCCTGACTCTGAGCCTGAGATGGCCTGAGTCGCCTCCGCCCGTAGCGCCCGCCTCAGGACTCTGTCATAGCTATCCAGCTCCTCACTAGCCATCAACCCCTTAATAGAGTTGTTCAGTCCGTTGAAAAAGAACTCTGCCCGTCTGCTACTGGTGGAAACCAAATCTGGGACGAACATTGCGAGTGCATCAAACTTATGGGCATACTCCACCACCTGCCTCGTCCCCTGATGTAACTGAATGAACTCCTGCAACTTCTGCCTCACAAAGGTAGCTGGATAATATTTCTTGAAGAATATCTTCAAAAATCTCTTCCACGAGATCGCCTTCCCTCTCAGTAGCCTCTGCTGCATCTCCCACCAAACCAAAGCCTCCCCAGTAAAGCAGTAAGTCGCCAAACCGACCTGATCCTCCTCTGGACACCCCAATACACCAAAAGCCCGCTCCACCTCACGGACCCACGACTGAGCCACTGCAGGGTCGGTGGTCCCAGAAAAACTGTCGAATTTGCCTCTCCGTAGGCGTAGAAACTGATTCAGATGGTTCATCTTCCGCCTCTTGAGAGACTCAGGCTGTACTGGGTCATACCGATCTACTGGCTGCGGCTGCACCGGTGAATCATTTGAAGACTCTCCAGCAGATATCTCAGAAGGTGTATCCTCACTATAAGCTGAGTCAGAATCGAACTCAGAATCGAACTCCTGCTGAGGCTCCATCCGCTCGGTCTGTCCTCTCGCTCGGCCACCCCGAGTGCTACTCTAGTTGGGCCTACGGCTCGAGCGCGCCCGACGCTGAAACTGAGCCAAAGGGACATCATTCGCCAAGTCTGGCTCGACTCTGGCCAGAACTGGACTAACCCTCTGAGTCTGTGTAGCCTGCCTACCGCCTCGACCTCGGCGTCCGCCTTTGAAGGCAGTCCTGACACCCGTGCTACCTCTAGCCTCCATATTTCCTAAAAGGAAAGAACGACTCAGGCTTCTCATTCAACCAACAACCAACAATTGAATTTAAATGGACCAACAGGAGAAGTGCAACTAGCAACAGAACAACAACATCAAAATGGACTAAATTTAAATTTACAACCAGATTCCAATCGAATGTCCAACCAGATAATAATAAAAGTTCAACAGTCCATAAGTGAACAATGAATTCTAGAGTCTAGCTAAAAGTGCATAGTTCAACTAATAAATTGGAAAACTAAATGCTGTGCGGAAGACGTCTCTTCCTCCTCCAAAACTCTAGCTACCCCATAAGATAATGACGTCATACCTGAGAATCTGAGGCAAAAACAACAAACATCAGCAGAAGGCTGAGTAGGATTTCAACAAGATGCTATGATGCCATGTGTACAACGGAAGATATGATTCAACCATCTACTCGATGCACCTATACCAATCAACTATGTCAACTATGTCAACTATCATCTATATGAGTATGTGTCATAAACTCAATCAAGAGCGTAGTGGACATTGGGTTTCCCCCGCACTCTCGCACCACGAGAGTGGCACCTCAAGCCCGCTCCAGCTAGAGATGCGACTATCCAAAAATGGTAGTCCGCCGACGTCTAACACCTCGACGCCGTACACACAACCCGTGTGATAAATAGGTGATCACCGGTGTCACTTGCCCTACACCTTGGGCAATATATATCAACAGTGTCCAGGGCTATCGCCTAGCAAAAGATCAACTATGCATCATGTCAACAATTATACAACTACAACTCGACTAATATAATGCTAGTAGTCATGTCATCTTATATGAACTAAATATATAAACAACAGCAGGAGACATGCAACGTCTATACTAGCATTCTCAACTAATATGTATATAAAAATAGCATGCTGGCAACATGTTTCAACAAATGTGCATAAGGAGTTTCAACAGCAGTAGATATCAACTTTCAACGGAAAAGAACAACAAGATATATTTCGACATAGGGTAACAACCGATCTAGGATGAGATTCACCTTGACAACAACTACAAAAAAATATAACTCGGGTAGAAACCATGAAAACCTATAAAATAATACTCTTTTCAACATCCGAAAGCCAAACGACAAAACTGACCTCACCAATGGATTCGGGGCGACGAGTAGGTCCAATTTCATATATAATAGGACTAATTTGACCAACTATAAAGCCTCCAAATAATTATTTAAAATCATAACAATAATGCCTTAAATATATATATATATATATATATATCACTGTTACGAATCCGCGTAACAGTGTTATAACTCACGTGACACTGCTACAATCACAGCGCTACAACCACTCATATATCACCCTATATACCAGTGTCATATTCCTAAAATAAAAAGTCAACTGATACAACATCATAACGTCGATATATAGAATATAACACTGATATAAGAATTTATCACTGATATAAACTCTAAATTATAACTTAACCTATTCATCTACCCCAACTCACCCGCCCGACTCCACTGCCGCCTCTACCAGCCGCCGCCGCCTCCATCCCGATTACTCCGGCCGATCGGGACACCGGGGAGCCCGCCGCCGATGCCGACGACTCGCCGCCGCCGCCGCCGCCGCCGACCCGCCGTCGCCCCCGCGCGGCGATGGCAACCAATCCACCTTGCACGGCAGCCCTCAATGGGCTATCGCACCTGGCGGAGGTCGCCTGCGCGCGAGGCAGCGACGCCTCGCCGGGCGCCGCTGTTCACCGCAGCACCCCGCCGGACGCCGCTGCTCTAGGGACCCGCCATCAGTCGCCACGGATCGAGCGGCACCAACACCATAGATGGAGCGACGCTCGACGGGGAACTGCGATGCCCTGATGAGCGCTGCTCTTGACGGCTTCGACGCCGGCCTGAGGACGACTGCGACACGCCAAAGATCAATGGGCAGACGTGGCAGCACCCGGCACAGGCAGTCGATCGGCTTCATCCTACTGTCGTCGCACATGACATAATCGATCGTAGGAGACGATCGTCTCTTGCCGGCGGTTCGATCACAAGCAGTCTACCGATGAAACAACAGACGACAAAAATCACGTGATTCCGTAACAAACATAGATCCGAAATTTCAGAACACATGAACAAGATAATCTCGAAGAAAAATCACGAGAAACACAGATCTATAATTCGGCAGAATGCATCGACAAAATTTCTCATCCCATGATCGAATTACCCTACACGAAAGGAGAAATAAAGAAGGACGAGAATCCTATCGGAAATCTCCTCCGAACTTCGATTCACCGGAGTCTTCTCACCGTCGACGCCTCAAAATCCTCCGTCGACCGCCGCTGCTACAGGAACCGAGAGAGGAAGAAAGGATTAGAGAGGGGTTAGGGCTTAATTAAATACGATTAGCATTTTTGCAAAAAGGCCCCTCTAAGAAATATTTTTACAACTAGGTCCAAAATATTTTCAGGTATAACATTGTCATTTGCCATCAAGCAAAGATTTGTCTTTTCACTCTTGGAGTCTTCTTCACTTGATGAAGGCTCGCTTTCATCCCACGAAGCCATCATTGCATTCTTCTTCTTCTTGTATTTGTCCTTTTTGTGAGGGTTGGAGGTGGAAGCCATCTTAAGAAGTGGGCAATCCTTCCTTAGATGTCCGATTTTGTTGCAATTAAAGCACGTGTAGCCTCCTCTTCCCTTTCTCATGCCTCATCTCATGGAGCTCATGAATCTTCTCACCAATATTGCCATTTCTTCAAAATCATCAGTCTCTTCCTTAGATGATGAGGATTCTTCACCCCAGCGTGATGCTTTTAAGGCAATGGTCTTGCCTTTGGGAGCATCTTCCTCATTGTATTGCTTCATATGGGTCTCATGTGTCATGAGAGACCCAATGAGCTCGTTGATCTTCTAGGTGCTCGTATCCTTTGCTTTCATGATTGCGATGACCTTGGGCTCCCAAGCTTTTGGAAGGGAACGAAGGAGCTTTCTTACCTTCTCCTCTTCCCTTATCTCTCTACCAAGGTTAGCTAATCCATTTGTAATATTTTGAAATTGAACATACATGGCATCAATAGATTCATGCGATAACATTTTGAACATTTCATAATCATGCATGAGTAGGTTTATCTTAGATTCCTTAACTTGTGAAGTACCTTCATGTGTAGTCTCTAAGACTTTCCAAAGTTCATATGCAGACTTACAAATAGAAATTCTATTAAACTCATTAATTGATAGGCCACAATATAATGCATTGACAACCTTTGCATTTGCATTAAAGAGTTTAATTTCTTCTTAGTCTCACTCATCCATATCCTTAGTTGGTTGCTTATACTCTACTTGAATCATTCTCCATACATCCATGCCTAGTGATTGTAGGAAGTCATTCATGTGTATCTTTGAATAGACATAGTTATTTCCATCGAACAATGGTGTAGTATGAGTAGAGGACCCTTAAGCTAGTTGGATTCACTAGTCATTCTAACTTGTAGGGTAGATGATTAAATCTAACCCTACAACCTTGCTTTGATACCAATTGTTGAGTGAAATCCCACACTAGAATTAAGGGGGGGTTGAATAGTATTGGGTTACTTTACCAATATACTTCAATTTCTTTTTTAATCAATTCCAACTTCAACCAAATGTAAGTGCAACTAAGTGAAGTTAGTTAGCGAGTATGAACCACAATTATAGACAAACACACAAGTCAATGCAAAAATACGAAAGTATTGTGGTTCAGCCAACCGCCTACTCCACTACCTTGGCTCCACACCAAGGATTTCTAACCAAATTCTTTATAGATTTTGTGTTTCCCTTTGAATACAACCGAGGACTCGATTCTCAACCCTTTGAGAACTCCTCAAACCTATTCACCTAGGCAAAACACAATTCTACGAAGTAAACCCTAAGTGTTTACACTAGCACACCTAGCAAGCTAATCAATGAAAACAAGTTTAAATAATAATAAAAATTACAATGAAAAGAGCTAAAGAATAAACCAAGACTAAGTGTTCTTTTCCAAGCCTTCAATGCCTCCAACTCCCCAAGACGTTGAGATCGAATAGAAGCTAGAGTTGAGGGAAGACACTGCCAGTTTTTTGCCTCGTTCGGTCAACCAATCGGTTGATCGAAGTAGACACTGCCAGTTTTTGGCCTGGTTCGGTCAACCGACCGATCGACAGAAGTAGCCACTGCCAATTTTTGGCATTGTTCGATCGACCAACCAGTCGACCAAAGTGTCTACTACCATTTTTCTCCCTTGTTCGGTCGACCGACCGGTTGACCGAACCTGGGCTGAGGCTGATTTTTTTATTTTCTTTGTTACATGTTTTTTCATGGGTTTTGTTACCAAGTTTTAACTTGGATAACTTTACAAATAAGCTTGGGATGAGATCCGAGGGATATATTACACGAAATCTACTTAACCTACATCCGAGCCTTTCTTGACGATCTTTTCTTTCGTATCTCCGAGCGAAGTTCACGTGCTTATCGCAACCTCAATCTGAACTCAAAATTTCACACATATATTAAATACTTATTTGTTATCATCAAAATGAAGATCGAAGCCTAAGGGGGGAACCCTTAAGCCAACAATACTTAAGGTTGCTAACCCTAACCCTAAATCCCAAAGTTCTTCCGCTTCTTCAGCGTTTCTGGTCTCCCTCCAATGAATACAACAACAATCCGCCGGTTACGTCCACTTTTCTACAGATCAACTTCGAAATTGGTCTCAATCGTGGGAATCTAGCCTGATAGGTAAGTTTTTGGGTAAGCCTCCTTCCCTACTCTCGGTTTGCCGCTGGGCAGACCGTTTATGGTCTACTATTGGTTTTCATTATGTACTTGATCTTGAAGATGGGTTCTTTGTATTTCATTTTAATTCCCTTGCCTCTGCCTCGAATGTACTGTCTGGTGGTCCGTGGTGACGTGGTCCCTTAGGGGTGATGTTATTCACCTAATCCCCTGGCGGCTGTTCTTCCAACCTTGGTTGTAAAGAACAACCACTGCCCCTATGTGGATTAGGTTACATGGCCTCCCTTTAGAATTATGGAATGCATACTATATTAAATTAATTGCTTCAAGACTTGTGTAAGACCCAATTTTTTTTTTCTGATATAAAAATCTATCTTTTGTGCAGCGCATCAGATCGGAGGTTAGCCGGGTCGAGGCGCAGGAATTGCCTCGAGTAGAAGGTATAACCCGACCCATGGAAATATGAAGTTAAATTGGTTCAATGGTTATTTCCTTTCTTGCTTATGATGTCTTATTAAGTCGAGTTCAACTCATGAGTGCGGATTGGATCGGAGTCCAAATTGAACCCGGATCGAACCGAGTAGAAGTCAAGTCAAGCGAGGGGCATTTGGGTCATTGGATGAGGGGAACAAAACCCCTCACCCAAGCCACCCGTGCGGCTCAAAGAGAGAGCCGCACGCAGCCCATCAAGAGGGAGAAAGGGAGAGAGGAGGTGGAGATCTTATTGGCACCGAGTTCGCGACGACGCTCGAGGAGATCAGCAGCCTGTTTTCTTCAAGATTTCTTCGTGATCCGATCTAGGTGAGTGGTTATCATGCTTTTGAAGGGAGGCGGGTGGCCGGACCTATGAGATTTGAAATCGAATTTTTCTTCGCGAGTTTTTGCCGATCGACGAGTTTCTTTGAGTAGAGTTTTAAATCGATGTATGTGCATGTGATCTTATGTATTAGATCGTGGTTTATTTTTTGCATTTTTGTGGACTGCCGAGTTGAGGAAATAGGGGAAAGGTCATGCCAAAAAATTTCCCAAAATTTCCTTGCTCGTTTCGCAGCCCGTAGATCTCTTGGTCTTCATGATATGCTAGATCTACGGCTTCATATGGTGTTCTTATTGCAGCCATGCCCCCTTCAATTTGAGGACTCAGCCGAGCAAGGGTTTGCCCTACTTGAGTCAGTCGATCAGTGGTATGAATGGGGAGTGTGGACTGTTTGAGTTAAGATGCATGATTCCGAGTTTTGTTTCTTGTTAAACATTAGATCCGTAGACTGATGCATATAAATTATGGAAGAAATGTCAGCCCCTTCCCATCCATAGGGTTCGGCCAAACAAGAATTACCTTGCTCAGGCTTTGGCCGAGCAAGGGGAAAAAAAGGGGAAACCGAATGATATGAGTACTTGTTCGTACCTTTTCGTTCGATGTTAATTCATATTCATGTTACATAATTTCTCGCTTATCATTTGAATTGTTTAGTGATAGACCTTCATTATCATATTTTGGAAATGTTCTTGCTAATGCTCTTGTGGATATGATGGTTATGGTATATGTATTCAAAGAAAGGTTTCATTTAATCCCTTATATCATGTTAAATTGTTGCTATGCTTAATGTATGTTCCTTATTGTTTTAATCACTGAATTAATTGCCTCTTTAATTCGGGTTCTTCATGATGTTGCTACCCGGCCATGATTAATTTGGTAAGTGCCATTGGGATATTTTTACCATGCTAGATACGATGTTCCATATTGAATTTAATTCTATATGCAGTTTATAAATTTTTATCATTGAACCTCGTAGTTATACATGGTAGTTGTTGTGAATTATGTTTACCGTTCTTTATTTCATATATGCTGTCCGAAAATATTCAGGGGTGGAATTCTAAGTTCGGTTCACAAAATTCCTCACCCAAGGTAGCGTATAACGCTAGATAACATGTAGGACATCGTAAGGTGCATAATAGATATGGAAACTGAACTAGGAAATGATACAGCTTCTAGGACTTCCAGTATTCATCTTTGGAAACCTAGTATTATTAGGTGTACACATTTTTGGAAGGGCATCATTGAATTGTTGACCTTGCAGGCCGGATACGGGCAATGGCCCGAAATGTATATAAGGAAACCCTAGGACACTTGATTGTGTGATGTGCTTGAGATGGTCCACCGAGAAGCGTGGAGGTCGAAAATGACCAATGCTTAGCTCGGCCACTGATTGAGTCTTGAGATGCACTAGCGGGCCCGCTAGGTGTCAGACCCCAGTTGGGTGGGACTAGCAATCCCTACCCCAGACGGTGTTCGAAGACTAGTAGACCATCCTAGTCGATGGCCCGGGATTTATTATTTACATTTTGATATGATGTGGCCGAACGGTCAGTGTGATTCTACCTTATATGGTAGGGCCGGTTATAGCCGAAATTCTTATACTATGATTAGACCCAAGGGCCGGATGCTAGAGGCTTGATAGGCCGTTATGGCTGGTTTTTACCTACATAGTTTGTACAGCATGACCTATAGGGCCAATAGTCGCATTTAAAAAAGTAACTTACCTCCCTGATTATATACAATGCTGCCTTATATGTTATGCATGACTAACTGAGAATTATGTGGAGGTTCGGAAGAACCACTCACTGAGTCCCAAGTGGTCTCACACTTTGTTTCCTTATTTTTGCAGAGCATGAGCAGTGATTGTAGCTTGTCGGCATGGTGCAGCTAGATGGCAGGTGGTGGTGCCATATCTCGTAGCGGTGTCCTTGGATCATAGTCCAGTGTCTTAGTAGTTGTTTTCCTTTTCTGCACTGATAGTTGTGTTTTGTAAAAGTTTGTAAAACCTTGATACTTGAGATGTTCGTATTGTTACGATGTTGGTTTTCTTCTTTGGTTTTAAAACATACATCGTGAACTTTGAAAAATTTCAAATAAAGCTTGCATTGATGTTTCTTTTTATTGAGATGTTCTGGTTTTTTATATTATAGTGTAGACAGTAGGCTACAGGGTAGGATGTAGGCACTGGCTGATCACACTACCCTCAGTTGGGGTGTGACAACTTGGTAAAGTTATTAAAGTAGATGATAGATTTTCTATTTTTGAACATGGTAGATATGTGTGTGTTTGTATAGAAATTGATTTGGTTGTTCCTATCATACAAGACATTACTATTGGCCTTCCAGGTAATGAGTTCTTCCAACCTATTATTTATGAAAACCTACATTCCTTATGCTTTTCTTGTGGTATGGTAATAATGGTAGGACACTTTGAATCTTCTTGCCCTACAAAAAATAAAAAAACTATGCATGATACAGTGGCTAATTCCTCTTATGTAAATGTTAATGTTGTTAATGATGCTAATGTGTTTACTTTCCCTATTGCTAATGTCCCTGCTAATGTCAATACTTCAACTCTGATATTTCTATTAATGTTGATGATGTTAATAATGTTACAATGTCTGACGGTGACTCTATTGCTAATTTACATACTACTGATGCTTTTAAGGATGTTACTGATGATGTTTGTAGACCCTGGGTATTAGTTCAGAAAAGAAAACCTAGGGGATTAAACCCTCCCCTTAAAAATAATGAACCTACATCTAAACCACACCACAATACTAACAACTATACTAAGGTCTCTACTAAATCCCCGGAACCTTCCTTCAAACCTGAAACAAAACATTCGCAAAGTTCCTAGAACTACCCAAATAACTGCTATACCTCAAGACAACACTGCTCCTAAACCTCATAAGAAAACATTTATATATCAAAGCCACTCTTATCTTGGCTTCTCTAAGGAGTTTGACATGGATGACCTATTTGAGAAGCAAGACAACCAAGACTCTGAATCTGATTTCCCCCTTGATAGTGAAATGGATATGGTTCTTCCCATTCAAGACCTTAATAAACCTCCTGATGACCCCCCTAGTGACAACCCTATCACTGTTAGTAAACCCTCTTCTAGTAATTCTCCTTCCAGATCAATTGCACAAATGGCTAAGGAGTTGGAATATGTGTTTAAAGCTTCCTCTCATCTATCTGGACCAGATTTTGGTTCTAGGATTTCTACTAAGAGTAAAGCTTCCTTTAAGAAATCTCCTAAACCTAGAAAATCCTAGTTTGTCTCTGAAATATCAGAATCTCCTTCCTGTTCTAAAAGATCTAGAACTCAGGACCCTAGTTCCACTCCCCTTCTTTTGACTTATCCAATTCCTGTTCCTACAGACTCCCAACCTAACCTTCCCCAATCAACTAATTCATGAAGATTTTAAATTGGAATTGTACAGGTTTGGGTAGAGGAGCTGTTAATGATATTTTATTTCATTTGCTTAAAAAAATGTCTTTTTCTTTACTGCTTATTCAAGAATCTCATATTTATGATACTAAATCTGCTAGATTTATTAAAACTCTTGGTAAATCTTGGGAAGGGGTTTCTCAACCTTCCAATGGTATTTTTGGTGGTTTAGTTGTTGCTTGGGACTCTTATTTTATTACTGCTCAGGTAATAACTCTTAGTTCTCAATTTATTCATATTATTATTAAATTTCAAGATTTAGAGCATTTTCTTATTACTTAACATTTATGCTAGTACTCATCCTCTCATTAGAAATAATCTTTGGGAGGAATTGTTCTCTTTAGAGCTTGCTAATATTCATTGGATGTTGTGTGGTGATTTCAATTGTATAAGTAAACCTTCTGATAAATCTGGAGGTTCCCCTTTTAAAGCTAATAATTCTGTTAGATGTTTTAGAAGTTTTATTTCTAATGTTGGTCTTATAGATGCTGGTTTCATTGGACCAAACTTTACTTGGTGTAATAATAGGAATGATATTCATCGTATTTTGGTTAGATTAGATAAAGTTTTCATTAATGTTGCATTGTCTCATTTCTTTGATAAAGCCATTGTAGAACACCTCCCTAGAAGTACATATGATCATTGTCCTATTTTCATTAATATGAAACCTAGAAACTCTAAACATACTAGACTTTTTAGATTCCAAAACTTTTGGGTTGAACATAAAGAATCTTTTAAGGTGGAGTCTGATAACGGGCATAACACCAACATAATAGACACTCCTTTTCTTATCTTCTCTAATAATATCCATAATACTAGGAGAGCCTTAAGTGCTTGGAATAGGGATGTCCTTGGGCTGTTGGTAAATAGACTCAATGATACCCTAGCAGAGATCTCCTCCTTGGAATTAATTGAGGCCCAATTGGGTTTAACACTTGATCAACAACTTTGTCTAAAAACACTTCATCACAAGGCTTTGGCCTTCCATAGACAGATTGCTCTCAAGTGGTGGTCTAAAGCTAAGACCAATTGAATTAAGGATGGAGATCTTAAAACCCATAACTCTCTTATTAAGCCTTTTTCCAATCAGGAATTGTGGAACACAATTCAATCATTTGCTAATGGTAAAAGTCCGGGTTTAGATGGTTTTTCAACCGAGTTTTACAAATCGTATTGGCATGTCATTTCAGATAATTATCTTTCTTGCTGTAATCACTTTCACCAACATGCTTCCTTTCCTCCTGAATGGAACAAAACTATACTCACCTTCATCGCCAAGAAAAAAAATCCAAAGAATGTTAAGGACTTTAGACCTATAGCCCTCTCTAACATGTCTTATAAGATTCTTTCTAAAACTTTAGCTAACAGGCTTAAAGTCTTCCTTCCTAACTTAATTTCTTATGAGCAATCAGCCTTTATGAAATCTAGGAGTATTCATGATAACATCCTGGTTACTCAAGAAATCATTCACTCCCTTTACAAGTATAAAGGTAAACACCCCTACATTCCCATCAAGGTTGATTTAGGAAAAGCCTTTGATAGGTTGTCTCAGAGTGCTATTTTACATGTCCTTCAAGTTTGTAATTTCTCTCCTACTTTTATCAGTTGGATTAAAACTTGTATTTCAACTACTTTCTTTTCATGTCTTATTAATGGTATTCTCTCTCTATTCTTTAAGGCTCATATGGGGGTTAGGCAAGGAGATTCTCTCTCTCCTTTCCTTTATATTCTTGTTGCTCAGACTCTTTCTAATCTTTTTAATCAAGTTGTTCAACACAAAAAGATTACCCCTTTCACCATTAAGAAAATTATTAAAGTAAGACATTTAATGTTCGCTGATGACATCCTTATTAATCCTAAAAGCATTCAATCCCTCAAACAATTTTTTCTCCAATATGAACTTCTCATTGGTCAAAAACTAAATCCTCTTAAATATGAGATTTTCTTCCCTAAATCTACTTCCAGAAGCACCATCTCTTCCATCTGTAATGATCTTCAAATGAAACAAGGTAAATACCCTTTTTATTTACTTTGGCACTTCTATCTCTCATGAATATATTATTGCTAAAATCCAATCTAGATTGGGTAGTTGGCAAACTAACTACCTTTCTCAAGCTGGCCGCATTGTCCTTATTAGATCGGTCCTTAACTCTATCTCTCTCCATAATTTATTTGTTTCCTGATTTTCTCAGAAATGTATGGATAAGATAAAATCTATCATCAAAAAATTTCTTTGGACCGGTAATCCCAATAAAAGGGCTTTCTATGCTATCCCTTGGTCTACTATTACCCTACCTAAGCCCTTAGGTGTGGGTTGAGTATTAGAGACCTCAATCTTATGAGTAACTCCCTGTTTAGCAATAGAATTTTCAACTACCTTAATAATTCTTCTAATATCTGGGTTCAAGTAGTTCAAGCTAAATATCCCAAATTAAATTACTTCCAACTCTGCTCCCATTTCCTCCTCCTGGTCTTGGAAACTCTATTGTAAAGCCTTTAGTGAATTGAAATTTAACTTTGCTAAGATTATTAGCTCTGGTCATAACACTCATGTTTTAAATGATCCTTGGCTTTTTGATGTTCCCATTTCACTTAAGCCTACTTTTATTGCTATGGACATTGACTGTGATATTACTGTTAACTCTTTAATTGCTAATCAAGCTTGGAATATTAATTGTATTAGCAATTATTTTAACTGGCCGGTTGGGGTATCCATTTGTTCATTAGACTTGCCTTGCGTTCGTAATGATGATGTTTGGATTTGGGTTAGTGAGACTAGTGGAATTGTTAGCCTACCATTTTCTTAGAAGTCGTAACCTGTCCAATTTTGAAAAGTCCAACCTTTGGGTAAGTGTTTGGAAACTCAAAGTTCCTCCTAAAGTTAAAAACTTTTCTTTGAAAGTTTTTTCATTAAAAGCTTTCTACAAATTTTTTTATATTTAACATTGGTATTTCTACTAATGATTTATGTGTTTTACGTGGAAATGCTTATGAAACTATACATCATCTATTCTTTGATTGTAGTTTAAAATTCAATTTGGATCACTTTAAGTTCTTCTTTTGGATTGGACTTTTTAAATAGAGACAATTGGGTTAATGGTTGTTGGCTTAATGCTTCAAATGAAGGTTTGGTTGGTTTGGTTGGGTTGGTTAACTCTTTAAAAAGCAGTGCCATAGTCATTACCCTTTGGTTCACCTGACACGCTAGAAATGATAGGTTGCATTCGGGTAGGCAGCTTCCTGTTTTTGGGCTCGTGAACCATATCAAAGCTTTTATAGCTAACAGTTGCCTCGCGTTATCCAAACCTAAAGGCAATAACACTAATCGCAATAGCTTGTCTTTGGTTAGTAAATGGATTCCCCCTCCTGTTTCTTTAATTAAAGTGAATTGTGATGGAGCATTTACTACTGGTGAATTCCAATCACATTCCTGCTGCTATCTTTGAATCTGATTGGAAGCAATTGGTGAACATTTTCCAAAAGAGCTGCCACATTCCTTGGATCATTAAATGCTTAATTGATGGCATTAATGTAATCTTATGTAAAAATGTCAACTATAGTATTTGTTATGTTTATAGACAAGCAAATAAAATAATATTTTATTTACTTATATGAGTTTATTTTTTTTGTTTCATAATATTTACGTATCCTACATGGGTTTGTTTTTTTTTCATAATTTTTTATTTACTTATACAAATTATAAAATAATATGTAAAAAACAAACTATACGTACCATGATCATTGAGGCCCTCTGGTCGATGTAGTCCCCTGTCCCATGATGTCGGCGATGTGTGCGGTCAAAGACCTCCATCGGCGAGGGACGGTGGATGGTTTCGTCCTCCTCGATTCGTGTCTACGTTTAGAAAACAACATATTAATTAGTACAACAATAATATATATAATTAAATTAATTTATAATATAAACTTACCACGAATGACATGGAGTTCCCGGTGTGGCGGGTCCCTTAGCCCTTCTCCTGGATATATAATTTCTAGTCACGGTCCAAGAGACATCTTGTCACTCCTCCGATGACCAATAATTGGTAAGCTAGCTAATCCCACACATCTGCTGATATACACTTGGGATCGTGTCCTTGAGTCCGCATGATGTGGGTGGCAACCAACTTTCTCATCGCACTGGATCAAGCTTGGTTCAGTTGCTCGTTGTAGCGAGCACGAGCAACTACCTACTAAGCGCTTGCTAAAAAGGGCTCTTGATCCTCTGCCTAGATGCAGCTAGTGTTCCTACAAAATAAACTTATAATAAGAATTAAGTTATAATTAGGTCATACGTACCTATAACTCACGCCATAATAACTCGGTGTGTCTATGCACCATGCATGAAACATCGGATAGAACCATCAATAGTCCTCGGTACCTCCTCCTACTCGAACCTGCACAAAAAATTTAAGTACAAATATAATATATATTGCATTATATATAAACAATTATTAATAAATAATACATTACCTCTTGTCGTGAACTATAATATATGTGCGCGGCCGACACTCGGGCGATGGAGGTGCGTAGAGGTTAGTCCCTCGTGGCCTACGTCGTGACATGAATGGACCCTCGTTGGCAGCAGGAGGTGGGATGAAGATGTCTAGAGGGGCTTGGCCATAGGGGCGACATCAGTGGAGGTGCCAACCCCGTCAGTGGCAAAGACTTCTTGTCGTTGAGATCTACGAAAAGTGTGAAAAAATCCCTCTCGAGATATATCTTTCGAATAAACATATAATTAAATAATATATGTTTATACTAACTAATATTTAATCAAAATAATATATATTTACGAATATTATATTTATTCTTCATTGACATCCAGACTTCTTCTTTTTCTTCCTCTTCATCCAATTCATAGTTGTTATTGACATCACCAACATATTTTTTTATAATACAATACATAGTTATCTTGGCACGCATGTATCTTTCCAATACCCATGTCCTAATTTTTTCGCCATCCTCCTCGTCTTCTAGAAAGCTGGCTCTAACTTGTTATCTTTAGATAATACTTGATGGAAAAAGCCTACAAGCACTTCAAATGCAACCTCGTTGATATTGCAATGGATCTTGATGTTCAAGAGTTATGTCATTGCCGATAATCTAATGTATTTATGAGTGAGCAAAATTTATCGATTAATAGAAAAAACCGATTAACTGACCGAACCGAAACCGAAGTAATCGAACCGAAACTGAATTAACCGAATTGAATTGTCCAAATAATTTTTGGTTCGGTTAACGGTTAAAAATTTAAAAGTTTTATGTTTTCGGTTCGGTTCGATTAATTTACCGAATTAATCGAACACTAATTTAAATTAAATAAATCATATATTATCATTTGTCTAAGTGGTCAAGATAACATGTTTATATCATAGTGACCCATGATTCGGTCGCTTCGAATCCTGGTGAGGTATAGTTTTTATTTCATTTTATAATTGTAGATATAGTTTACGTTAGTAAAATTTATGTCAAATAGCACAGTTTGCTTAAGTGCTTAAGGCAATATATATCCATTTGAGTAACTAGGGTTTGAATCTTGGTAATGTACATATAATTTTTATTTTTTGATTTTTTGAGAAATTCGATAACTTAATCGAATCTAACTGAAAATTCGATTAATCAAACCGAATTAACTATTTTTTTGGGTTCAATAAACGGTTAATAAAATTTCTTGTTTTAGTTCGGTTAACCGAGAGTTCAATTCGGTTAATTAACTGAACTGACTAACGCTCACCCCTAAGTGTATTCATTGCATTTTTCATACAAAGGTTCATCGGCAGCCTTCAACAACTCGTAATTTTTTTGTAAGTCGAATGGCCTACACAACCGTGGGTGGGTGGGGGTGGGGGGTGAATAGTGTGTTTACTAAATTTTATCCTAAATTTGATTTTAATCAACTCTTAGGTTACTTAGGCAAGAACACAATTCAAGTAGATAAGTAACTATGAAAGCGATAATTCAAGCAATTAAATTCAAGTAACCACACAAGCACAATGGCAATGCAAACAACGAGATTTATAGTGGTTCGACCCCAACGCCTACTCCATTGCCTAAGCACCCCGCTTAGAATTTCCAACTTAGCTTTACTAGATTAATTTATTTCTTTACAATGAAGAATTTACATTGGAGAATCTCCACTCTCAAGCCAAAGGCACTTTCACACCTGGAAGTCTTCGCCTTCCTATCGAAAGAAACTGGTAGACTTAAGCCTTACAACAAAATCAACCACCCAATCAAACAACCTAGCACCCTAAGTTTACAAACTTGAAATACAATGAAATAAAACACAAAACATAACACTTAATGGAGCAATAAATCAAACAATAAATTACTTAGCTCAACAACAAGATTCCTAGCTTCCTCTTGATGCCTTTGATGGTGAAACAATGAAGTTAAGGCTTACTCAAAGCGATGAGGGATCAAAGCTAAGGTTTTCACAAGAATTGACTCAATGGGGCTTAAGGATTATCAAAGGATGTCACAATAGGTTCCAGAAGTTCATAGGAATGCTTAGAAGGGTGTTATATAGGCAGATAACACTATAGAGGTCGGGTTCCACGAAAAGAAATGAATATTTTTCTGTCCGTTACAGCGGCGATCAAACCTTTGGTTGAAGGTCGATCGACCGACCATTCAACTGATGGTTGATCGAATAGATACTAGACACTTCCAACAAATTTCGATTGAAGTTCGATCGACCGAAACAACACTGTGTGTAGTTTCAGCAAGGTTCTTTCTCCCACAACTCTAAACATAAAAATTAAATAAGGATTGTCCCCCATTTGGATTCAATAAAAATATCTAAAAAATCAAAATCCTTAAGAATCGAAATCTAACTTCTGGGGTGTAGTACAAATTTGCGAAAATAAATGTTTTTATAATATCCCAAGTCAAATATGGATAAGTTAAAGGTTTCCAAAAATTCCTTAAAATATGTCTTTAACTTGTTTCTATCTAAGAATAATTACCGCGACTTTTGGTGCCAAGAAAAATTCTAAATCATGTAGCCCTCCAAAGACCTCCCTAGGCTTAGAAATTTTTATGGACAATTTTTTGCGTTTTTTGGTTTTCAAGTTTTCGGGGTTTAGGTTTCGGTTTTTGAGTTCTTATGCATCAAATAGAGGATATACAAATAATCAAGACACTCTAGACCTAGACTCAAACTTCCCGATGAATCCCGATCATCGATGAGCATCCTTCCTGATTTCTTTGATTTCTCTAACTTTTACGATCGGGGACGTCATGCGCTACTCGACTTGAAACCTGAAAATTTTCTCCATGAAACCATTAGTTCCATGTTTGTTATCATCAAAACCGTTTTTAAGACCTAGGTTGAAAATCTTAGGCCAACAATTTTATCGCGTCATTATTCAGTAATTTAATCTTTTTATCGTAGGTTGTTCTTCTGTAACATCAACTACTCTAGTATTTGGTACTGGCGTCTCACGAATTGGCTCGATATTATCATTAAAATGGAATTGACCATCAAGACTATTAAGTATCATTGAAGGAACAATACAAAGACTAGAAGGTTCGCCATGTGTTTTCTCAGCAGGATTGCTTGACATTCTAACATAATAAAACTCCCAATGATAAGTCCATGGATCATATCTTTGTGTGAATCCTTTTGTATACAAACGTGTTGTAATAGTTTCTCGATCTAAAAACCTTTTGTTGCAACAAATACGACATGGACATTGGATTTTGTCGTGGCTACGAATTTTCTGTTCGAATGGGGAAAATTTAAGAAATAAGTTACGCTTACTCAAAACTCATCCGTTATAGCTTCACGATCAAATCGTCAGTACATCCAACTTTGATCGATCGATGTGATTTTGTTAACCAATCACATCTACAGTTTATGTCGGTCCTATTCTATTCAGGATTCATGATATTCATATCACACTAAGTATTATTTTTAGCCATTAACTTTATTCTAAATTTCGGCAGCTTCTCCAATAGTTCTTCGAATACGCATATCATATGGACACGTATCAGAGAATAAGAGAGATTCACTAACCCAAAAGTATAAATGAAGACATGCACTACTAGAATTGACGTCATCACTGACGGCTCAAGCCGTGGATGAACCGTCGGTGACAACTATCACGGACGGCATTAGCCATGACAAAATGCCGTCACTGATGTGCGCATCTCAAATAAGTTGTGACGGCCTCTCCCAGCCATCACAACTAATCATCAGCGACAACCGCGGGCGATGTCGCTGATTTAAACACATTAGTGACGGTTGTAGGTGGCTATCACTGATACAAACACATTAGCCACGACTTCGGGCTGTCAATGATACCATTAGCAATCGTGATATTTGGTGCTGCCCAGGCCATCAGCCATTTACGATAAGCTTTCAGCCACGGCTTAGTGACAGTCGACCGTGGGTAAGCCGTGGCTGAAGGTATATCTTATAACTGAAAAAAAAAAAAAAAATTATAAATTCCTATATATAATGATATTTATATATTATAATCTATTTTCAATCACATATTACAACTATAAAATATCATACACATTCATTTGAAACCAAACATACAATTTTTACAGAAACATCATCAATCTAAGTCTCAAATCGGAGGTAAACAATGATCAAAATATCATATATATACAACCATAAGTATATAAACAACTATTAGTATACAAACAAGTATCAAAATATAAACAAAATACACTAAACCAAAATCTCACGGCTGCGATGGAGGTGGTGGAGTCGACAACGACTGGGTCGGGAGCATCGACTGGGTTGAGGAGAACGACGACTGCGACATCATCGGTAGAAGGCCAGAGTGAGACGCAATCTGAGTGAGGAGTGCCTGCATGTTCTGCATCGTTTGTCTCAACTCTTCATTTGTTCGTCTCTCCTCCTCCATCGCCTGTCTCTACTGGGTGAGCTCCGACTCCAAGGCCGCTATCCGACTCTGGTCCTGCGCCCGGGATATCGAGGGTCGCTCACCCGCAGTCGGAGGGGTCGGTGCCCCAAGTGGCCCGAGCACGACGCGTGCATGACCACTGTCTACAAAGCCATAAACACGGCCTTGCTCCCAGCCACCTGCGGCCTCCACCCAAGTTGCTACGTCGAACTCCTCTGGTCTGCCTCCATGCTCAATCACAATCCTTGTGTATGTTTCATACACATGTTTATATTTTAAATAAATATAAACTATAAATAAATATTGTGTAAATCAAATAAACATAAATACTTACCATTATGATCGAGGCTCTGCTATCAACATAATCCCCCGCTCCTCGTCGACAACGGTGAGTGCGCTCAAACACCTCCATCATCGACGGGCGTTGGACGGTGCCATCCTCCGTCACACGCGTCTTACATTAGAAAATAAATACATTTGTATCATTATACACAAAATATAATTAAATTAAAAATAATTAAATTATACATACCATACGACGCACATGAACCGTAAAAGACACGGAGCCACCAGTGTGGCGCGCCCCCGTGGCGTCCCCCCAGACATGCGGTTTCTCGACGCAGTCCGGGAGACCTCCAGCCACTCAGCACGACGTGGCCCACTGCTCAACGAGCTGGTCCCACACAGGGCTAGGAATCCACTCGGGGCGTGTCCCCGAGTCTGCCCTATCTGTGTGGCCCCCAGCCGTCTCACCATGGTCTGACGGACCTGCTGAAGCAGCTCGTTATAGTGAGCACGAGCAACACACTCCCATGCATCCTCAACAAAAGTGGTGTGGTCCTCTCGCCATGTATAATGAGCCTACAAAAAAAAATTATGAGCCTCTGGCCATCTGATGGTCGAGCTCCCCCGTTGTCGTTCTGTGGAAGACGATTAAGTCTTGTCTTGATGGTTGATTCAAAATAAAATGAGCAGAATATTGAAATTTCTTGAATTATATATGCTTCTGCTATGGAACCTTCAACTGTCGCGGTGTTCTTTACTTTTTTCTTCAGACGATTCATGTATCTTTCAAATAAGTACATCCACCGGTATTGAATGGGGCCACCAACTCGTGCCTCGTATGCCAAGTGTATCGGTAGATTCTCCATCGAGTTAAAAAATGCAGGAGGAAAAAATTACTACAGCATGCATATGATTTTAATAATATTATTTTCAAGTGCTGACATATCTTCGACTTGAAGTACATTTGCACAAATGTTTTTAAAAAACATACTTAATTCTGTCAACGTACCCTAAATCTTATCATGTAGATGATCTCGAAACACGATCGAAAGCAATCTCTGCATAAATACATGACAATCGTGGCTCTTCATCCCCGATATTTTGCATTCATCGATGTTTACACATCAAGAAAAGTTTGAGGCATATCCATCGGGTAATCTGAGTTCTTTGATCCATTGATACACGTCTTTCATCTGTTGTTTATGTAACACATATGGCGCCTTTGGCTTATGAAGTCGTCTGTTGAACTCTTGCAACTCTAACTCAGTCCTCTTACAAAATAATTTCACATCACGTCGGGCATTCACATTATCATTAGTTTTGCCGAAAATATCCATCACGATGTTAAAAATATTATCAAACATATTTTTTTCAATGTGCACGACGTCCAAATTATGTTGAATCAGTAATGAACTCAAATACGACAATTCTCAAAAGATACTTTTTTTCACCCAGTTATGTGTTTGACCAAAGCCTGAAATTTGTACATTTCGACCAAAAGTAATCTTTGGAAGCAATTGAATACGTGCTAACATCTGTTCACCAGACAACATCGGTGGTGGCTCATCTCTTTCGACTCTACCCTTGCTAAATTTGTCACAATTCCTTCGATACTGATGGTTAGACGGTAGGAACCGGCAATGACAATCAAAGAAGGAAATTTTTCGACCGTTCTCAAGATTGAAGGATTTTGAGTGTTCCATGCAATACGGGCAAGTGAGTCGCCCATGTGTGCTCCAATCAGACAACATTCCGTAGGCCGAGAAATCATTGATTGTCCACAATATAGCAGCTCGTAAAGTGAAGTTTTGCTTTCGGTGACAATCATAAGTGATAACTCCCTCAACTAATAATGTTTTCAATTCATCAATTAATAGTCGGAGAAACACATCAATTTCTTTGCAAGGACCCCTAGGACCTAGAATAATCATCGAAAGATAGATAAATTCATCTTTCATACACATTGAGGGCGACAAATTATAAACTGTTAACAACACTGGCCATACTGAATACAGAGTTGCTAAATTACCAAACTGATTAAAACCATCCATGCACAATCCCAACTTGATATTTCTAGTATCCATAGCAAATGAAGGATAACATCTATCCAAATGTTTTCATGCTTCGTTGTCGGATGGATGAGTCATTACTATATCATCACGACTTCTTGCATGCCAACTCATATAGGGGCAGTCTTTTCCGACATGAATAACCTTTGAAGCATCGGTGTCAGTAGAAAAGACCAAAGCACCTTAAAGGGGATATTTTTTTATTGGGCCGATTTCTTCTCCTTGTAACGAGGTTGTTCACATACCGGGCATTGCTCCAACTGTGCATTTTCTTTATAATTTAAAATGCAATTATTTGGGCACGTGTGTATCTTTTCGTATCCAAGCCCTAATTTCCTCATCAATTTTTTGTCTTATAAAAAGTTGGCTCAAACTTGTTATTTGGAGATAGCATACCATTGATAAAGCCTGCAACTGATCAAACGCAACTCCGCTGATATTATAATCGTACTTGATGTTCATGAGTTGCGTCATTGCCAAAAATTTTGTATAATTAGGAAAATTCTCATACAAAGGTTCATTGGCAGCTTTCAACATCTCGTAAAATTCTGCAGCCTCCTTATTCGGCCATTCAATCTGTATCGCATGTTGTTCTTCAATGACTTCAACTGTCATAGTATCTAGTGGCACTATCGTCTCAGTAACTGACTCAACATTATCATTTAAATGGAATTGTCCTCCAAGACTATCCAGAATATCATTGTTCTATAAGGATTGGGTTGATTGGAAGAAGAAACACAGTAGAAGAAGATTCACCATGAGTTTGGACAACAGGATTGCTCGACGTTCCAACTTGACGTGACTCCCCGTGATAATTCCATAGAAAATATCTTCGTGTGAATCCTTTTGTATACAGATGCATTGTGACAGTTTCCCGATCCAAAAATCTTATGATCGAACATTTTCGGCACGGACATCGAATTTTATCACCACTAAGGAATTTTTTATTTAAGTAAGCGAAATTTAAGAAGTAAGCTACGCCTACTCGAAATTCGTCCGTTATAGCTCCACGATGAATTCGTCGGTACATCCAATTTCGTTTGCTTGACATGTTCTGTCAAAAAATTGGCAATATCTTTAGGTAATGTCTTTAGGTGGGATGGTCCTATTCCATTCGGGATTCATGTTATTTATATTGCACTTAGAATTTTTTTTAGTCATTAACTTCATTCTAAATTTCGGCAGCACCTCCCTACAGTTCTCCGAATACACATATCATCTAGGCGCGTATTGGAGAACAAGGGAGATAGAAGCCAAAATTTAAAAATGAATAATGACTAAAAGAAATAAACTAAGTGCAATATAAATAACTATGTTCCCAAATTATCCAACTAGGGACAATTCAATGGTTGTACGTCGTATAAAAGATCATTTACTTCGTTTACACCAACATACAACCTCCGAACGGATCTAAGGTTTTGTAAAATTAAACCTTGACTCGTCGATGCGTACGTGAAACGTATCAACTCATCTTGATTTTTTTTCTAAATTTATGGATGTCGGTGCGAGTCCACAGCAGATGATTTCGCGCGAGTCCAAAGTGGACGATTTCGGCGCGAGTCCATCATGGACGATTTGGCCGCAAGTCCAAAGTGGACGATTTCGGTGCGCGTGAGTCCATCCATTGTGGACGATTTCGGCGCGAGTCCACCATGGATGATTTGGCGGCGAGTCCAAAGTGGACGATTTCAGAATTATAATTTCAATGAACTAAAATTAACCCTAACATTTATTCTACCGTAATTAAATCTAATTAACAAATAATTAATAGTAATTAAATCTAATTAAAAAAATAATAGTAATTTATTAATTAAATATAAAATTAACCCAAACATTAACTAATTAACACTAATTAACACTAATTAATAGTAAATAAACCTAATTAAACACTAATTAAAAAAAATTAAAAAAATTAAAAAATATTGGCCGGCGCCGGCCCGAAGAGGGGAGTGGGGATCGAACTCACTTAATGGAGGCGGAGAGGGGAGAGGGATCGGCGGTGACGGCGAAGGAGCAGGCTGGCCAGCAGCGGTGCAGGCGTGGGAGAGCGGGAGAGGGGGCGGCGGCGTGAGTGAGGGAGAGGGGGCAATGGCGCGGCGAGGGCGAGGGCAGCGTCTCGACGGTGACAAATCGGCGGAGAAGACAAAGGCGGCGTTCGGCGGACAGAGAAGACAGCGAGAAAAAAGGCATTTCACCGACGGCCCCTCGACCGTCGGTAAATTGTGGAAAACTAATAATAATATCAGCGACGATCGCGAAGCCCTCTCTCAGCCGCCGGTGACGTGTTTTTTATTTTCGTGTCGCGTTCACGCCATCAATTAATAAGCGACAACCACTTCTGGTCGTGGCTAATTACTTACTTATATCACGAATGACCCTTTGGCCCCTGCTAAGTCGTCGCTAATAGGTTATTTCATTTCGCGCCCCGTGCGCGCCATCACCTATAAGCAACGGCGTTGGGCGGCCGTATAAGAGCCGCGGCTGATTCGGTTACATCAGCCACGGCCCGTTTGGCCATCGGAAAGCCGTGAATGGTTCTGACGGCCCAGACGATCGTCGGTCAGCCCCGTGGCTGATAGTTAATATTCTAGTAGTGATGCTAAAAGGAAGAACTAAGTGTAATACAAATAACAATGTTCCCAAATTATACAATTAGAACAATTCAAAGGTTATACATCGTGTAAAATATCAAGTACTTCGTTTAGACAAATATACAACTCTCGAACGGATCTAAGGTATGTATTGGATAATCATGCCCAACCCGTCGATACGTATGTGACACGTATCAACTCGCTAGACATAATTAATTTCAACTAGTCATAGGTCGATACAAGTATGATACATGGATACAACTCTAAATTCAACCTAACAATTTATAATTAAATATAAATAATATTTATTTAAATAATTATATAATTTGTTATGTCACCGCTAATAATCATCGGTTGTTGCTAATAGCCCGTAGTAATTGGATTAAATTTTAGTAGCGAAAGTAAACGGATGACTCACTTCATAGTCTTCATGTTTGGGTAATACTAACTCTTACTAACACCTACATCTCCCACTATTTCTTACTGGACGATAATTCCATCACGTAGTAAAAGATAGGGATTGATCCTCTTTCTAGAAAAGAGTCCCCCAAATCTGCCACTACCAAAGTGAATATATGTTTGTCTAATTTAAAGTTCAAAAGAAAACACAAGAGATGGTCAAAAAGGTCAACAATGTGGAATTCTGATCTAATAACTCAAGGAACAAAGTCGAGCCCCCCCTCATCACGCACACACCACCTCTTTATTTTGATTCTTTTGTTCGTGTTCTTTCCTTTGCCACAAAGCAAAGCCATGCATTGCAGACACAATTAATTCCACTGCTTACATTACAAGCTAAAGTCCATTATTAAAACATTACCATGTTAGCTTAGCCACGAAGTCTCACATAAATTTAATGCATGCCACCAACCCAAACTCTGCAAATTACTCTTTTGTCATTTACGTGACCATTCAGTACGGTCTCATGCATTTGAATTGACACCTACACCCTTCGTTGGATAGTGTAGTTTCAGAGAAATATCATGGGCTTTTTGATAATTCACGCAGTCTTCTTTTCTTCCACCGCGATGGAATATAAATATGAAAAGATACAGCGGCAAAATTCAAAGCCCAACTCTTAATTCCATATAGCTTTTGATCAACCCCGACAACGGCCGACGACGAAGTGTTTCCCATGACCGCCGGCTCCGAAAACGCCGCCGCCGTCTACGCCGAGGACTACCCTGCGGATCAATCGAACCAAGAGTTCAAGAGCTCCAAGAAGAGCGGCCCGCCGTCGAGGTTCCTGTCCTATCGCTGTGGATCCTGGTTCGACTTCCCCCGCGAGGTGTTCGACGTTTTGGCCGGTGGCTTCATTGCCGGCAAGACGGCTCTGGAGGTCCCAATTGGGGGCAGCTCATTCTTATTCGATTTTGTTCGGATGGTTCAGGTGGACCCGGCGTCCGGTGCTTCGAGTCCGATCGCGTGGATCGACGTCAACGGGCGGTGCTTCTTCCCACAAGCGATTGGCCATGAACATAGATATTTGCAATATTCGAATAGAAGTGCTTCTTCGTCGGCCGTGTCTACCAAAAACTCGTTGGGGTTTACACAAGAACTTTCCGATGAGAGTCCCGGAATATCGACAAAGCTAACCGTTAGTTTATCTCAGCCGAGGTGGCCGGGGACGGAAGCGTTGAAAGAGGACGACAAATGCTACAAGGTGGTGGCGAAGTTGTTCCTGGCCAGAATGACGAGGTTTAATGCTAACACAACCATCACTTCCATCCACAAGTGCCTGTACTCAGTGCCGCCGAGGAATTCCCGATTGAAAACATTTCAGATGCAGATGGAGGCAACGAGGGCAGCACGAGGCCGCGAAAATGTGAAATTTGGTTGGTTTGCGACGGCTACCAGTAAGTTGGCCGCCATCATTTCTCACGGTTTTGGGCAGACGAACAACATGCTCTTGGGTTCCGGTGCTCACGGTGTTGGCGTCCATCTCTCTCCGCCGCATTCTCCATATTCAAGGTACGTAAGATTATCTCCCGTCTCCAAACCTCTCAATTCAAACTAGCCTTCGTCTCAAAATGGACTCATCTTCTCAACACCTTTGCAGCGCCGTGCTGTTGGAACTCGACGGTAACGGCGAAAGGCACATCCTGCTCTGCCGCGCCATCATGGGAAGGACGGAGAAGGTGAAGGCAGGGTCCCTTCAGTACCATCCCACCAGCGAAGAGTTCGATAACGGCGTCGACGATCTTGCGAACCCAAAGTGGTATATTGTCTGGAGCACTCACATGAACACCCACATAATCCCTGAGTATGTTGTGAGCTACAAGTTCCCCAAGCATTGCCAAGGTGCATATATACATATGGCTCAAGGAATCACTCTTCCTTAATCAATATGCTCTACATAGAAACACAACATTCGAATTTAAAAATGAATAGGTAATGAATGTGGTATTTTATGAATAGGTGCAAGGAAATTAATGATGAATTCGACAACATCGCCATCTTCAGGCATGTCTTTCTATAAGCTGTTTGCAGAGATAACGAGGTCTCTTCCCTCTTCCATGACAAGAGCTTTGGAGATCAGTTATCTACAGTTCAGGGTATGTAAATTAATCATATCCATATTTATAACTTTCTGAAGACGGATAATCTTGAACGGAAGTCTTTTTTTTTTAATTTATCAATTCAAATCAAGAACAATTCGGTGTGGGAATCAGATTCTTAATTAAAGTATATGTTTCGATTCTTTTGTTCCTGTTCCAGGAATGTAAGATAAGCAAAGAAGACTTTATCAGATGCCTGAGATCCATTGCAGGAGACAAGCTATTAACTTCATCTATCAAGAAAATCAGAGGATATTAATACCTTTTAATTAATGAAGGGATTTGAGTTGCAGATGATTAATTGTTCAACAGGATCATTAATTATGTGGAATATATTGTTTTACTGAGTGAGGGTAAAAAAGAACTGGAGTGATTAATTCTGAGATATAAATATTACGTCAACTAATCAACACACGAGGCTTTGCAACCAAAGCAACATATGTAAATTTCCTCATTCCTGGTGAAAACTTGAGTATTTTGCCTCTTTATCTGACATCAATTTAAGGACTGCTATTCTTTTCTTTTGGGGATGTAACTAATTATGGCAATTCTTAGCATGGTTCAAAATCAGTAAAAGGAAAAAACTATGACCAACAGATCATTAAGGCTGCAGCAACAGTTCTTTTCAAGAAAGATCACTGATCAAAATTCAGGCTCTGGAAGTCAAACAAGTGCAACTCTTTATTCAGCAAAACAAAGTCCAACACTTCCAAGAGTCAAAACCTACTGATCAGTCCACACATTTTTCTGTAATTAAAAACCATCTTTACCTAGGCCATCGAAGTAAGCTTTAGGGTTCTTCTCGAATACATCTCTGTCTATGATCACGCCGCCACCACCGGGTGCCTTCATGGTCTTGTTGCTGCTGTTGCCATGGCTGGAAAACGACTACAAGTTTTTGCTCTCATTCTTCGACGAGTTGCTGCTGCTGCCATTCTTCCTCACCGTTGCCTTTGGTGCCATTCTTCAACAAGTTTTTTCTGCTGCTGTCGATTTACCAGTATATGTGTTGAAATGCACCTATTTAAAGCTTATTTTAATCAGCTTTGAATAATTTATTTATTCAATTATTTGATGTAATTTAAGAGAATTAAAAGGTGAAATGGATAGACTAATATGAGAGGTTTCATGAGAAAATTATATAGTTCAAGTAGGAACTATATAATCAAGTTTTATATGCCCAAGAAGGGGTATATGAAGAGGTGCATTCATGTTGTTTGCGAAAACTAGATTTTAGTCCGACATGGGAAACTATGCTAATTTTATGTTGGCATATAAGCATTAGCGTGTATGCTTAGATACTTGTGTGGACAAAGTGGAAGGTCAAGAAACGGCATTAGTGCAGTGCACCACACGATACGCGTCGCAAAGTCGCATTGGTGCTTTTAGGCGCACTTTGCACTTTGCACATGCGTTGAGGAGCCTCGGCCGAGCCGCGAGCCAATATTTTTGTTGGGTCTGACTGACTTTCATTCGAATTCAAACCTAGTGACTGTTGGAATTCAACAGTTACATGAATCAAAGCACTCAATATTTGATTAATTAGAGAGTTAATTTCGAGATATTTTGCTCATTAATCAAATTGGCTGTTACTAATTTTTTAATAATGAGCATCAATTTCGAAATTAACTATGAATCGATCTATATAAATCAATCTCGAAATTCTCTCAAGAATTTATCTAAAATTTCTCTCATCCTCATTCTTTCTCTAATTTTCTGCAACCTTTCAAGAGTGCTTCATCAATCCTGGAGGTGTATTGCTACGGGGCAATAGAGACCTTAAGGACAGGGATCACCCGTCAACCTCTTGATCTTCTTCGACTCTACATAAAACTTCTATCAATCTTAAGGTCTCTATTGAGATGGATTCGGAGTCGTTCAAGATCATGAACCAGGATTTTGTTAAGCTCGATCGCTTTGACGGCAACAACTTCAGTCGCTGGCAAGACATGATGAAGTTCCTTCTGACGGTACTAAAGATCGCGTATGTCCTAGACTCGAACCTTCAACCTATTCTTGAAGATCCAAAGCCAATTGAAGGCCAAGATCCAGATCAAGCGACGATCAACTCTCTGAATGAGCAGAGAAAGAAGAGGACTGAAGATGAGGAGCTTGCTTGCGGACACATCCTCAACACTCTCTCGGATCGGCTGTATGACCTTTACACCAACATTCAGTCACCAAGAGAGCTATGGGAAGCCTTGGAGTTCAAATACAAAGCCGAGGAGGAAGGTACAAATAAGTATCTTATTTCAAAGTATCTTGACTTTAAAATGGTTGACAATAAACATATTCTTGAGCAAGTGCATGAGCTCCAGGTTATTGTCAACAAATTAAGGGTCCTAAAGATCGCCCTGCCAGAAACCTTCCAAGTTGGTGCTATAATCGCTAAACTGCCCCCAACCTGGAAGGATTATGCTAAGAGATTGATGCATAAAAACGAGAACTTTTCCTTGGAACAAATTCAGAAGCATCTACGTATCGAGGAAGAAGCCCGAAAACATGATGCTAAGAACTTGAACCAAGGACAGTCGAGTGTCAACTGTGTGGAGGCCAAGAAAAAAGGACCAGGACAGTTCAAGAAGAAAAATGTACAATTCAAGAAACCCGAACAAAAACCAAAACCTGATCTTAACAAAAGAAAAGGCAAATGTCACATTTGTGGAGAAATGGGACACTATGCCAAAGAATGTCAACATCGCAAGAGTGGATCTGGATATGCTAACATGGTTGAGGAGAACTTTGTAGCAATGGTTTCAGATCTCACTCTTGATGTAGCGATGATCTCTGAAATAAACATGGCTAGTGAGCCATCTGGATGGTGGTTGGATTCCGGGGCCACCGTTCACATTTGTAACAATCGAGAACTGTTCAAAACTTTTACTGAAGTTGTTGGACAGGAAGTACAAATGGGTAACAGTTCTCGTGCCAGTGTTGGAGGCAAAGGAACTATAGAGATCAACTTTACTTCTGGGAAGAAACTTACATTACTTAATGTTTTGTTTGTTCCTGAAATTAGAAAGAGTCTAATTTCTGTTTGTCTTTTGGATAACAAAGTTTATGTTGAGTCTAGCAAAGTAATTCTTACTAAGAATGGAGTCTTTGTTGGAAAGGGTTATGAATGTAATGACATGTACAAGTTATCTATCAATAATATAAGCAATGTTTCTATTTACTCATGCTCTTCAATTTCTTTATGGCATAGTCGATTAGGACATGTGAATGTTAAGAACTTGAATATTATGCATGCAATGAGACTTATAAATATTGATAGCAATAAACTTGATAAATGTAAAATTTGTGTTAGATCAAAAATTGTGAGAAAACATTTTCCAAGGGTACAAAGAGAATCACAATTATTAGATTTAATACATACTGATTATGTGAGTTAAATGGAATATTGACTAGGGGTGGAAAGCGATATTTTATTACATTTATTATGATGCTAGTAGATATTCATATGTTTACTTGTTGAGAACAAAAGATGAAGCTCTTGTCTTCTTTAAAAAATATAAATCAGAAGTAGAAAACCAACTTGAGAAGAAGATTAAAATTCTACGTTCTGATAGAGGCATGGAATTTTGCTCAAACGAATTTGATATCTTTTGTGAAGAAAACGGTATCATTCATCAAACTAGTGCTGCTTATACACCACAACAAAATGGTATAGCAGAAAGGAAAAATCGCACATTCCATGACATGATAAATTGCATGTTAAATCATGCTAGCTTACCCTATAATTTATGGGGAGAGGCTCTCTTGACTGCCTGCCTGCCATATACAGAATATGATTTCTAGTTCAGTGGTGAAAATTAGTCCCTACGAAATATGGAAAGGCAGAAAGTCTAACATAAATTATTTCAAAGTGTGGGGGTGTATTGCCTATTTTAGAGTTCCAGACCCTAAAAGGACTAAGTTAGGTGATATGCTATTAATAGTAAAGCCTATAGACTTCTAGACTTAGAGTCAAACACAATAACTGAGTCTAGGGATGTGGAATTCTTTGAGAATAAATTTTCAAAAGATGTTGAAAATGAAGGAATTCCCACACTTGACAAAACTAGAGGTCCTACAAGGTCTATGGTTGAGATTGGGGAACCTAGCGTTCCAGAACAACCTATAGAACCTAGAAGGAGTACTATGGTAAGAATAGAAAAGAACTTAGATAAAGACTTCATCTCCTCTCAATCTCTGTTATTTTTGGTAGAAGGGAACCAAAATAACGATGTGACAAATGAGATACCCTACATTTATAGTCTTGAGATTGATCCTACATCATTAAAAGAAGCTATGGCTTCTAGGGATGCTGTCTTCTGGAAGGAATTGCTGTTAATGATGAAATGGATTAAATCTTAGGAAATAATACTTGGGTATTGACAGATTTTCCAAGTAGCTCCAAACCTATAGGGTGCAAATGGGTGTTTAGGGGAAAATATAATACCAATTGTACTATCTCTACCTTTAAAGCTAGATTAGTAGCTAAAGGATTTAGACAAGTAGAAGGGGTTGACTATTTTGACACTTATGCACCGGTAGCTAGAGTTACTTCCATTAGGATCCTCTTTGTCATGGCTTCTCTTTATGATCTGTTTGTTCATCAAATGGATGTAAAGACAACATTCTTGAATGACAACTTGAATGAGGAAGTGTATATGGAACAACCCGAAGGGTTCATTGCTCCCGGTAACGAGACTAAAGTGTGTAAGTTGGTCAAGTCACTTTATGGTCTAAAACAAGCACCAAAACAGTGGCACGAGAGATTTGATACTGCTATTTTAAACTTTGGGTTTAAATATAACAGTGAAGACAGGTGCCTATATTCTAAAACCACTTCGGACTATATGATGATAGTCTGTTTGTACGTCGATGATATGCTGATCATTAGTACAAACTTGGTTGGAATAAATGAGACTAAAAAGTACCTATCCTCTGTTTTTAAGATGAAAGACTTAGGTGATGTAGATACTATTTTAGGTATCAAAGTGAGAAAACATAATGGAGGTTTTGTATTAAGTCAATCTCATTATATTGAGAAAGTAATCTCTAAGTTTAGTCACCTCGAGCTAGATCAAGGAGGTGAACACTCCTTTTGACTGTGGTTTGAAACTACAAGAAAATACTGGTAGAGCTATTGCACAACTGGAGTACGCAAGTGCTATTGGTAGCCTTATGTACGCTATGCACTGTACTAGGCCAGATATTTCTTTTGCAGTTTTTAAACTCAGTAGATACACAAGCAAACCAAATATTGATCACTGGAAAGCTATTAGTAGGGTACTTGGGTACCTTAAGAGGACTAGTAGCTTGGGTTTGTTTTATGCTAAGTTCCCTAGTGTGTTGGAAGGGTACTCTGATGCGAGCTGGATAAATAGTGTGGGAGATAATAAATCCACAAGTTGGTGGATTTACACTCTTGCCGGTGGGGCTGTTTCTTGGGCAAGCAAGAAACAGATGTGTATCTCTCATTCCACTATGGAATCTGAATTCATAGCTCTAGCTCAAGCTGGACGGGAGGCTGAGTGGATAAGAAATATGTTATTGGACATAGATCTTTGGCCAAGTCCAATGCCTTCCATTTCACTATATTGTGATAGTGAAGCCACGCTATCAAAAGCGTATAGCGTTACCTACAATGGTAAGTCTAGACATATTGGTCTAAGACACGAGTTTGTGAGACAATTAATACATGATGGTATTATTACAATTATCTATGTAAAGTCAAGTAAAAACTTGGCAGATCCGCTTACTAAGCCTTTGACGAGAGACTTAATAAGTTTGACTACACGAGATATGAGACTTAAACCACTGAGTCAGGGGTGATGGATACCAAACCTATTCTCTAGGTTACCCCTAGTTTATAGGTTTAATGGGAAAAACGAGTCACAGTTGCTAACTATAACACTATCTTGTGGTCTCATATGTAGTATTATGATAGTAGTGGCTGTTGTGTGACTAAGGATGAGCTATGCTCTTAACAAAGTGCTGCACTTATAGCAACAGAAGTGCTAGAGAAACACTTTGCCTATATGAACTAGAAGTGGTGCCGCTTCTTATAGAGAGTTGTGGTTTACTCTCTTAGAGGTTCATGAAATAGGATATTGCGCATGGCCATAATAGCGCTAAGCAATATGATTGCTCAACTTAGAGAAAGAATTATTTGTGTGTGATAATTCCGGTTGTGTCATAAAGGAGTAGAGGTTTAATCTACGGACACCGTCAACTTCGACACAACCTTGAAATGTCTACACTAAGGGAAGGTTTAATGATTTGTCATACCTTCTTCTAGGCAAATAACTCTTGGAGATGACTTGTTTGGTCAAGTGTAGTTTTCCAAACAAGTGGGGGATTGTTGAAATGCACCTATTTTAAGCTTATTTTAATTAATTTTGAATAATTTATTTATTTAATTATTTGATGTAATTTAAGAGAATTAAAAGGTGCAATGGATAGATTAATATGAGAGGATTCATGAGAAAATTATATAGTTCAAGTAGGAACTATATAATCAAGTTTTATATGCCCAAGAAGGGGTATATGAAGAGGTGCATTCATGTTGTTTGCGAAAACTAGGTTTTAGTCCCATATGAGAAAATATGCTAATTTTATGTTAGTATATAAGCATTAGCGTGTATGCTTAGATACTTGTGTGGACAAAGTGGAAGGTCAAGAGACGGCATTAGTGCGGTGCACCGCACGACGCGCGGGCGCGATCGCATCTCAAAGTCGCATTAGCGCTTTTAGGCGCACTTTGCACTTGTGCATCGTCGGTGAGGAGCCTCGCCCGAGCCGCGAGCCAACATTTTTGTTGGGTCTGACTTTCATTCGAATTCGAACCTAGTGACTGTTGGAATTCAACAGTTACATGAATCAAAGGACTCAATATTTGATTAATTAGAGAGTTAATTTCAAAATATTTTGCTCATTAATCAAATTGGTTGTTACTAATTTTTTAATAATGAGCATCAATTTCGAAATTAACTATGAATAAATCAATCTCGAAATTCTCTCAAGAATCTATGTGAAATTTCTCTCATCCTCATTCTTTCTCTAATTTTCTGCAACCTTTCAAGAGTGCTTGATCAATCCTGGAGGTGTATTGCTACAGGGCAATAGAGACCTCAAGGACAAGGATCACCCGTCAACCTCTTGATCTTCTTCGACTCTACATAAAACTTCTATCAATATGTATATATAGACAAGGCTTGAGTATCATAGTTAATAGAGGAAGTAGATGGAGTGGGGTGGCAGTTCTCCACTTCTTCTTCCCGAGTAAAGGAATGACGAAGGCGTTGGAATATTAATTATACGGTGGATTGGGAATGATGAAAGGAATCAGCGTGGCCTCCATGCGCTTGGTTGCATTTCTTCTTCTCACTCGTGAGTCGTGAGCATGTTGGGTCTACGCATCCACTGCTTTTTATATTCAGATCGAATTTTGAATTAACTGGGTCATTGAATTTTGAATTTGGCTCGACCACCTCATTTAGAAAGAAGAAAAAATTGAAAAAAAAAACTTACTACTCTACGTAGGCTCCTTTCATATGAAATCCCTAAAGATCTCTTTTTTTTTATACCAAAAGTGAATGTTTATATTATAATCGGTTGAGAGCTGGCCCAAAAAGATCCATGTACAAAATGGTCTTCATGTAAGGAGGCCGAATAGAGTGTCAAACAAAATATACCTTAGACACTCGCACGATTTGTTGCTCAATGGGCATCTCATTTGTCTCTCTAAAACAAAAAATAAAATTGAAGACATTACAATGAGCTTTGAGGAACAAAATATCGTCAACAATGGCATATATGAATCAAGGAACTGGCACAACAATGTTAATCACATCCACTAAAATTTTGGAATTATGCTCTACCTAGAAACAGAACATTCGTATTTTAAAATGAGTAGGTAATGAATGTGGTATTTTATGAATAGGTCCAAGGAAATTAATGATGAATTCGACAAGATCTCCATCTTCAGGCATGTCTTTCTTTAAGCTGTTTGCAGAGATAATGAGGTCTCTTCCCTCTTCGATGACAAGAGCTTTGGAGATCAGTTATCGACAGTTCAGGGTATGTAAATTAATCATATCAATATTTATAGCTTTCTGAAGACGGATAATCTTGAAGTACAGAAGTCTCTTCCTTTTTTTAATTTTTCAATTCAAACCAAGAACAATTCGGTGTGGGAATCAGATTCTTAAGGTATATGTTTTGATTCTTTTGTTCCTGTTCCAGGAAGGTAAGTGATGAAGGCCAGCTCATCCGTCAACAATCCTGTAATAATTACTTAGTTACTTAGAGTCGTATCATTTTAATAACTTGTTGCTTATGTACTTAGCTGTGTTGATTACGAATTTAACTCGAGTGTAATAAATGTACACGTGGCATGATATATGACCACGATTGTTTTCTTCGTCAACGCGGGGTGGTTTAAATACCCGCTAGTTTCAATTTTTGAAAACATAATATTATTCTTTTTCCCAGTTTTGTTATTTGTTCATCCGATTCGAGAGTCGGTGGAATAAGAAGATTACAATTTGAATTCATCATTGTTCCTTCTTGAATCCTTAGCTGGATTATCAATTTTTGTCTTCATCAATTGGTATCGGAGCAATGAATGTTGCCAAGTTCGAGTACCAATCCTGATGACGAGAGGAATCACTATTCCAACTCGGCGATAACCTTGGACTTCCTCTGGCGAGAAATCCAGGATCTTGGTCGCAAGATGGATGAGCTAACGATGGAGGTGCGTCAATCTTCAATCCGCACTTCGACGATTGCTGAAGCCAATCGAGCAATTAGACGGGTTAGGGCTTGAGATCTACCCCGACCTACCCATCCTGGAGCGTCAACCATCTTCTCGATCTCCAATCCCAGATTTGAGTGCTTCGATCAGGAAGAACAATACTCCTCTCACCTCCGGATGAATCAGAATCTTCCCGAATTAGACTCTGATGATGAGCATGAGGCGACATTGTCCGATCCTCTGCTCCGCCGACATCCCCAGCAACAATTTGGTAGAAATCCACCCCAATTCATGTAACAAGGTAGGTACTCTTTAAACCCTGAAAATTCTGAGTATCGAATGAAAATGGATATTCCATTCTTTGATGGGAAATTGCATATAGAGAATTTTTTGGATTGGATTCACAGTGTCGAGACTTTTCTCGACTACATGAATATTCTCGAACACCAGCAAGTTAAGCTGGTATCCTATAAGCTAAGGGGAGGAGCTTCTGCCTGGTGGGATCAGTACCAGTAGAACAGACTCCAGGAAGGTAAAGAGAAGATTAAGACTTGGTCCCGGATGAAACAATTGATGAGGTTGAGATTCTTACCAGCCAACTTCGAGCAAATCTTGTATCAGCAGTACCACCATTGTCATCAGAGGAGCAGGAGTGTTACTGAGTACACCGAGGAATTTTATAGGTTGAGTTCGAGAAATAATCTTCTAGAATCTGAAGCTCAACAAGTAGCTAGATACATCAGTGGATTGAACTTGCCCATTCAGGAAAAGCTCGAACTTAACACTATCTGGATATTAAATGAAGCTGTTAATTTACCTTTGAGGGTGGAAAAGCAGCTATCTCGAGCAGCCAATAAGATGAACACCAGGTGGAGACCTTTAGCCGACTGCTATGCAGATAAAGGCAAGCTACCAGTGTCAGCACAGAATGCCTCCAATCCTCATTCATCTCAATTTGCAAGCTCTTCTCATGTGTCTAATGTGAGAGCAACTCAGTCATCCAAGCCAGAGCAGGAAGCTACTGTGACTGAGAAGCCAACATTTCGGAATCAAAAGGCTCAGAATCCTTATCAAAAGCCTTTTCCTTTAAAGTGCTTTAAATGCAAAGCAATTGGGCACAAATCTAGTGATTTCCCTAGAAGAAAAATCCTACAGCTAAAAGAACAACTGGAAGAAGACAATGACAATTCACTCAACTATGGTGAACAGTTGGGTGAGGAAGAAACTAAGTTAGAGGGGGATGAGGGAGAACCACTATTGTGCATCTTATGGAAGCTCCTGATATCCGAGAAGCAGTCAATGCCTACACAAAGAAATGAAATTTTTAGGACAAAATGTACTGTTCTTGGCAGGGTCTGTGATTTGATCATTGATGGGGGTAGTAGTGAGAATGTGGTCTCAAGGGCTATGGTGAAAACACTTCAGCTACAGAATATTCCTCATCCTAATCCATACAGAATTGGTTGGGTTAAAAAAGGAATAGATATAATAGTCAAGGATCAGAGTTTAGTACCTATTTCTATAGGTGCAGTGTATAAAGATGAGATCCTATGTGATGTGCTTGAAATGGACGCATGCCACATACTGCTGGGTAGACCTTGGATGTTTGACAGGGAAGTATTCCATGATGGCAAACTGAACACCTACACTTTTGCATGGAATTGCAAGAAGCTGACATTATTACCTTTGGGTTCAAAACCTGTTCTACATTCAAGTCCTGATTAGGACTGCAAAGTCACTAAGAACAGACACATTCATACTGAGAATTCAGGTAGTGTCAACAGTGTTAATGAGACCGTACAAACTAAAGATATTATCCTGGCTTTAGTATTGAAGAACCCAGAGTCTTTGGATACACCCACAGTACCACCTGAGGTTCAACCCTTACTGAATCAGTATGTTGACTTGCATCCAGCTGAATTGCGAGATGAACTGCCTCCTATGAGAGATATTCAACACTGCATAGACTTCTTGCCAGGCTCAACTTTGCCAAATTTGCCTCATTATAGAATGAGTCCTAAGGAGCATGATATATTGCAAAGTATTGTAGATGAACTACTTGGTAAAAAGCTCATTCAAAAAAGCACAAGTCCCTGTGATGTACCAGCATTATTGGTGCCCAAAAAGGATAACACATGGAGAATGTGTATTGACAACTGAGCAATAAATAAGATCACTGTCAAGTATAGATTCCCAATCCCTTGACTTGAGGACATGCTTGATAAGCTAGAAGGCTCAACAATCTTCTCAAAGCTTGATCTTAAAAGTGGCTATCACCAAATCAAGATTAGACCAGGAGATGAATGGAAGACAGTTTTTAAAACCAAGGAGGGCTTATATGAATGGTTAGTAATGCCATTTGGATTGTGCAATGCACCGAGTACATTCATCAGGTTGATGAATCAAGTCCTCTAGCCATTCATTGGAAAATTCCTGGTTGTCTATTTTGATGACATATTGATTTATAGTAAAGAGAAGAAGGAACATCTAAACCAGCTGGAGATGGTCTTCCAAGCACTCAGGGACAACAAATTATTTTTAAGCATTCATAAATGTGAGTTCTTTACACACAAACTGTTATTCATTGGATTTGTATATCAGTCATGAAGGCATTCATACTAATCCGAGGAAAGTGAAAGAAATTTTGGATTGGCCAATTCCAAATAACATTACAGAATTGAGGAGTTTTCTGGGCCTGGCAACATTCTACAGGAGGTTTATTAAAGGATTTAGTGAATTAGCAGCTCCCTTGACTAACAGTCTAAAGAAGGGTCAGTTTGCTTGGGGTCAAGAGCAGGATACAAGTTTCAGTTTGCTGAAAGAGAAATTAACTCAAGCACCTGCACTAGCACTTCCTAATTTTGATAAAACCTTTGAGTTGGAGACTGATGCATCAAGTTTGGGATAGGGGAAGTCTTAATGCAAGAAGGTAAACCAATTGCCTACTTTAGTGAGAAATTGAGTGAAGCTAGGCAGAAATGGTCGATCTATGAGCTAGAGTTGTATGCTGTCATAAGGGCCTTTGACCATTGGATGCATTATTTAATTCAAAAAGACTTCATCTTGCATAGTGACCACCAGCCTCTCAAATATCTGACCTCATAAAAGAAGGTAAATTCACTTCATGCTAGGTGGCTTGAATTTTTGCAAAAGTTTTCAGTACACTTTCCAATTCAAGCATGGAAGGAACAATAAAGTGGCTGATGCTTTAAGTAGAAAAGCTTGTGTACTGTCGACTCTGAAAATAAGATTACATGAGTTTGAATATCTTAAAGAGTTATATCCTATTGATGAGGACTTCAAACACATTTAGGACAAGTGCAAGCAGCTCGAAAACATTGAAGATTTTCATATATCAGATGGTTATTTGTTCAAAAATACATGACTCTGTATTCCGAACACCTCACCCATGAGCTATTTAATTGAAGAACTACATGGGGGAGGCCTTGCAGCTCATTTAGGCAGGGATAAGACATTGAAATTGGTTACTAAAAGATATTTTTGGCTCAAAATGACAAAGGAAGTAGCTTCGGCTGTAGAGAGATGTATGGTCACTACAACATTTTTGATCTACTGGAACGGTCGAAAATTGTTCCCATAACATAAAAAACCGTGGCCATAGACCTATGGGAACGGTTTCCCCATGTGTACTAAAATTCGCCGTTCCGCTAGGCTATAGGAACGGTTTTCTTAACTATGGGTACGCTGTCAAAAAAACTATTCCTGTAGCTTGAGCCTATGGGAACGGTTCCAAAACCGTTCCTATAGCTTGCGCCTATGGGAACGATTTTGGAACCGTTCCTGTAGCTTGCACCTATGGGAACGATTTTGGAACTGTTCCTGTATCTTGCGCCTATGGGAACGGTTCCAAAACCGTTCCTGTAGCTTGCGCCTACGGGAACGGTTCCAAAACCGTTCCTGTAGCTTGAGCCTATGGGAACGATTCCAAAACCATTCCTATAGCTTGATAGGAATGATTCAAAACCGTTCCTATAGACCCATAACTCAGGTTTAGGAACAACTTTAAGCGTTCCTATATTATTTTATTTTAGAAATAATTTTAGTATGTTCCTGTAACTGCATTTAAAAATATTTCATATAAGAGTACAATTTGATATCAAATTTCCTAAAACATAATATTAATTAATTCTAAAATGATTTTCATTCATAAAAATTTCATGTAAAATTAATCCATTCAAAAATAAAAAATATTCACAATTAAAGTATTACTATTACATGTGAAATTAATCTACATCTCCCCTTCCAAATTAGCTAAGTCATCTTGATGATTATCTCCTCCATGAAGTTCATCTTTCATATCCTAAATCATTATTTTTCTGCACAAATCAATTAATAATTAAAAATGATAAAAAAATTTCATAATCATATATTAAACTAAAATTACTTGATTTTGTGGATGATGTGTGGAAGTGGAAGAACCAAAGATACTATTGACGGTGATGACCTCCTTGGCGGGCTCCTTGGTCACCCTGGTGGTGATCTAAAAGAAATCAAACAACATTGGAATCTCAAAAGATGGCTTAGACCAATACAACCAGATCATTCATCCTGTAAAGCATTGAAGACATAAAGTTTCATCCTAAAATGAACAAAAATCTAATGGAGAATCAATTGATAAACAATGTCAATGAAGATACAAAGATAAGGCTCACGAATCAAATGGAAACATTCTTGCAGGTACAAAGATAAGGAAAATTTGAAGGTCAAAATAAAATATTCCTTTTAGAATGAAGGAAAAAATACAGGCAATAGCACAAAAGTGTCCCATTATTTTCAATTTCTGCAGAGTGCAGTCAGTCAAGTTATAGTACAAAATTTCAAACAGGTTGCAATTAACTATAACCACTATCATCCATGTGCTGACTTATTTCTCTTGCTTTGAGCTAGTTGATATCAAACTAACCCACTCAGATTGGGAAATGATCTCAAGCAATCCATAATGATGATTGACTATTCCTGGAATGAAAAGGTGCAACATTGTTTTCCTATGAGTCGTAGCATATACCAACCTTCAATGCGACAATTGATGGATTAAAACCTTTAACACAGACATAACCAAAAAAAGATATTGAGTCTAACATCAACTTTTGAAATCTAAATTGAAGCATCTTTTAGCCATTAGACAAAGAAAGGCAATAAAATCGTCATGGAAGTCTCCTATAGATTTAGACACCCTTGGTTGTTGGACATTATTGCTTCTGCACAGAAGTAATGTCATGGATTTGGTCTGTGGGAAGCAATGCAAAGGCAGTGAACTAAATCCATCGTTCAAGACAAACTGTAAATTGTCTTATCTCCAAATTCTTTATCCAAGTTTCTTTTTCCAAAAGAAAGGAATTAACTATGCCCAATTAAACTACTTACTAAATGATAATCAAACTGGATCAAAAAAATAGATAAATAACCATGGATTATGGCAAGACAAACAAAAGAACATCCATGGATATTTATTGAAAATATATGTAGATCATGCATTAGAGTTACGGTGAAGTCTCAACTTAACATGCATTATTCCTAGAAGCACATCAACATCTAATATGGGAATAGTATTAGAGTGGCATGATCAGACAGAATCAAAGAACAGTCAACATCAAACAATGAAAGAATCAAAGATGTAGGCCAAAGTCCACTTTGTATGGGTGGATCATGAGGAGAAGTTGGGTGGATCATGAGAGCAACTTCTTTGTTCTACCCAACAATACATGACCTAATCCAAAATCTAATGACTTCTTAAATTGTGTAAAAGAAGTAGATGATCTTTTACGATATACAACCCTTGAATTGTCCCTAATTGGATAATTTGGGAACATAGTTATTTGTATTGCACTTAGTTTTTTCTTTTAACTATTAACTCATTCTTAAATTTTGGTTATTATATCTCTCTTGTTCTCCGATACGCGCCCAGATGATATGCGTATTCGGAGAACTGAAGGGAGATGTTAGCGAAATTTAAAATGAAGTTAGTGGTTAAAAGAATACTTAGTGCAATATAAATAACATGAATCCCGAATGGAATAGGACCATCTCACCTATAAAGACATTGACTGAAGATATTGTCATTGATTGATAGAATCATGTCGGGCGATCGAAGTTGGATGTACCGACGTTTTGATCATGGAGCTTTAACGAATTAGTTTGGCTTAGGCATAACTTACTTCCTAAATTTTGCCTATTCGAATTAGAAATTCGTTAGTGTCGGTGATGAAATCCAATGTCCGTGTTGCATTTGTATGAATGCCCGATTTTTGGATCGAGAAACTATCACTCTGGATCTGTATAGCAAAGGATTTGCACTAAAATATTTTATATGGACTTGTCAGGGGGAGTCACGTGAAGTCAGGACGTCGAGCAATCTTGTCATTCAGACACATGGTGAATATTCCTCTGCCGGTGTTTCTTTATCCAGTCCATCTAATCCGTATAGAACTATGATACTTGATAGTCTTGATAGTCCATCTAATGTCCATCAGTCAGTTACTGAGACGTCAGTGCCGCTAGATACTACAGGTGTTGATGTCACAAAATTGCTATCAGAAGTACAACCTGCAGTAGAGATTGAATTATCGAATAAAGAAGCCGCAATATTTTATGAGATGTTGAAATCTGCCGATGAACCTTTGTATGAGAATTGCCCTAAATACACTAGGTTTTCGGCAATGACGCAACTCCTGAACATCAAGTCCGATTGTAATATCAGTGGGGTTGCGTTTGATCGGATTGCGGGATTGATTAATGCAATGCTGCCTACTGATAATAAGTTTGAGCCAACTTTTTATAAGACTAAAAAGTTGATGAGAAAATTAGGGCTTGTGTATGAAAAAATACACGCGTGCCAAAATAACTACATTTTATATTATAAAACAATGCGCAGTTGGATAAATGCCCTGTATGTGAACATCCTTGTTATAAGGAGAAGAAATCGGTCCGACAGAAAAATATCTCGTTTAAGGTGCTTCGGTATTTTCCACTGACACCGAGGCTTCAAATATTATTCATGTCGGAAAAGATGGACCCCTACAAGAGTTGGCATGCAAGAAGTCGGGACAATATAGTAATGACTCATCCATCCGACAATGAAGCATGGAAACATTTTGATAGATGTTATCCTTCATTTGCTAGGCATACTAGAAATATCATATTGGGATTATGCACTAATGGTTTTAATCCATTTGGTCATTCTACAACTCTATATTTAGTTTGGCCAGTGCTGCTAACAATTTATAATTTGCCGCCGTCAATGTGTATGAAAGATGAATTTCTTTATCTTTCGATGATTATTCCGGGTCCTCAGGGTCCACGAAAAGAAATTGACGTGTTTCTCAGACCTCTAATAGATGAATTGAAAACATTGTGGACTGAGGGAGCTGTTACTTATGATTGTCATCGGAAGCAAAACTTTAATTTAAAGGTCGCAGTCTTGTGGACAATCAATGATTTCCCGGCCTATGACATGTTGTCTGGTTGGAGCATTCACGGCTGACTCTCTTGTCCGTATTGTATGGAACACTCTAAATCATTCAGTCTTCAGAACGGACGAAAAATCTCATTCTTTGACTGTCATCGTCGATTCCTATCGGCTAACCATCAGTATCGAAGGAATCGTAATAAATTTAGTAAGGGCTGAGTCGAAAGGGATGAGCCACCACCAATGATGTATGGTGAACAAATGTTAGATAGTGTTTGGTCGGAATGAAAGAGTGTCAGGCTTTGGTCAAACACATAACTGAGTGAAAAAAAGTATCTTTTAGGAATTACCGTATTGGAGTTCATTACTGATTCAGCATAATTTAGACATCATGCACATTGAGAAAAATGTGTTTGATAATATTTTTAACACTTTGATGGATGTTCCCGGGAAAACTAAAGATAATGTCAATGCCTGATATTATCCAAAAATACTTTGTAAGAGACCGGAGTTAGAGTTACAAGAGGTCAACAGACGATGAATGACGAGGTGTGCGTGAAAGGGACAACGTATGTTGAATGTGATATGGATTTTTATGGACTGGTGGAAGAAGTGATAGAATTGCACTACTTCGGCTTGAAATCAATTATCCTATTTAGATGTCATTGGTTCGATACAATAGAAAGAGGCATGAAAGTTCATCCAAAATACAAACTTGTTGAGGTAAATGAGCCTTTTATATTGGCATCATAAGCCGAACAAGTATATTACACGAAGTTTCCGGCTCGAAATAAAGATAGAGCAGATTGGCGTGTAATCTGATGAAGATAGAGCAGATTGGTAGATGAAGAATTGATCCAATAGGGGGAGAAAATGAGCCGATACCTGATGTGACAGATGATTTCTATCAAGAAGATGATCCTCTTGCTGTAGATCATATTATTCCAATACTCGAGGATGCAGACACAGCGTTAGTTCAATTAGAAGTTGAATATGTTGATGGTCACGATCATGAAGTTGAGGAAGCTGGAGATGAAGAAGATGAAGAAGAGGAAGAAATCGAAGACTATTACTCAGATGATGAGGAATAATTGTAAAGTATATCTTCTATTAAATATATCTCTACTATATATATAATCTAATTATCTGCTTATTTGATATATATGTCGGGTCGTGGTTATCGTCGGACTCCAGCACTTCCTCCTGCTGTTGATCCTCCTGCCGATGATACTCCTGCCGTTGATCCTCATCCCGTTGAGGCTAGTTCATCGAGACGTAGGCGGCCATGCGGGCCGAATAGGTGGCAGCCTCCACCAGCCACAGAGTCACGTAGACTCGTTAGTGTGATTTGGGAGTGGTAATGTATCATGAATTATGAATTATTACAAATTCATTATATCATAATATAATATTGAATATTATTTTTGTTGTGCAAGTTCGAGCAGGAGGAAGTGCCGAGGACCATATCTTCTACGATCCGATGATACATGCATGGGGCATGGCCCACGTGGTCTCACGTGCCCAGTGAGCATGTCGACATTCTATGGCGCGAGTTTGAGGCACATATTTTTTTTTTATATACATGATGATTAATATTGGTACTGATATTATTATTTTGCAAGCTCGCTGTACATGGGCTAAGGACCAGAGGTCCTTCATTTACACTGCCTGGGAGGCTATTTCCCGACAAAGGTACAACGACCAGTTATGGCAAACCTGGTCCCAGGCGATGGCCCGAGCTGGGACCACAAACATCGCGGAGACTCGGGGATACGGCCCCGATTGGATTACTCCGGATATATGGGACCAGCTCATGGCGTTATGGTCGACGGATCGATGGCATGAGGTTTCTAGGACTGCGGCTAGGAACCGCATGTCCGAGGGAGGAGCGCGTCACACCGGCGGCTCAATATCATTTGTAATGCACGTTCGTTGTATGGTAAGTATTATACCTTAAATTCAATTATATATTTTATTTGTTACTCTGTGTAATAAATAATGTATTTGTTTTGTAAATGTAGACGACGGTGATGGACGACGGGACTATCCAGTGACCCTCCCCGATGGAGGTGTTTGAGCGGACTCACCGTCGAGGACATGGGACGGGGGAGTACATCGACACCCGCACTGCAATCATTATGGTAAATATATTTGTTTAAATTATTCATTATTTATTTATAATTTAAGTTTTAGGAAAAATATGAAACAAACAATCAAACTCGAGAAGGAGACCTACAGTCAGACGGTGATGTAGCGCGGGGGAACCCCTGAGGACTTTGGCGCAGGAGCGTGGGTCGATGGCGCAGGTGGCTGGGAGCACGGTCGTGTATATGGCTTTGCAGACAGTGGTCATGCATGAGCCGTGCTCGAGCCGCTTGGGGCACCGACCCCTTCGGTCGCTGGTGACTAATTATGATCAGAGCTATAGGATAAGGGCACTGGAGGAGACGATCGCGTGTCAGAGTGAGATGATGGAGCGACAGAGTCAGATGATGGCAGAGATGCATGCTATGCAATGCAACATCTCAGCTCATACTTGAGCAGGCATCCCTTCAGCATCATCAGATCCAGCATCCTCAAGCCAATCCATGCCGGTGTACACCCAAGCACTCCAGACCCCGCCATATTATGATCCAGACCTTCCTCCACCGTCACTATTAAAAATATGTTCTTCAGCAACGACTATCGGCAACGACCGCTGTCACACCCCAATTGAGGGTAGTGTGACCGGCCAGGGCCTACATCCTGCCCTGTAGCCTACTATCTACACTGACACAAAGAAAACCAAGACATATCGAATAAAATAAATCTCAACATACTTTATTAAAAGTTTTCAAAGTCATAATTTTTATGTTTTCCAAAACAAGTAAGAACACCAACATCAAAATAACTGAACGTTCAAGTAACAAGTTTTACAACTCTTTTTCGAATACAACTGTCATTGTAGAAACAAAACAAACACTACTAGACACTAGTCTAAGACTCATGGACGTCGCTACGAGATATGGCACCACCTCCCGCCCACCAGTTGCACCATGTTGACAAGCTAAGTCATTGCTCATGCTCTGCAAAAATAAAGAATAAATTGTGAGTCCACTTGGGACTCAGTGAGTGGCTCTAGTGAACCTCCACATAAGCCTCAATCATGCATATATCATGTAAGGCAAACAAAATGAATGTACAATGAGGTAAAATACTTCTAATGCGACTACCGACCCCCAATGGATCAATCTGTACAACTGAATATGATAACCTGTCATCTTGGCCTATCAAGCCTCCGGCATCCAGCCCTTGGGCCTGCTTATGGAATAAATATCTCGGCTACAGTCGTCCCTACCATATCAGGTAGTATCATACTGGCCATCGGCCACATCATCTCAAGATGTAAGCAAACAATCTTGGGCCGTCGACTAGGATGGTCCACTAGTCTTCGGACACCGTCTGGGATAAGGATAGCTAGTCCCACCCAACTGGGGTCTGGCACCTAGGCACCTAGCGGGCCCGCTGGCGCACCTCAAGACCCAACATTGGCCGAGCTGAGCATTGGTCATTCCCGACCTCCACGCTCCTCGACGGACCATCTCAAGCACATCACACAATCAATATCCTAGGGTTTCCATATATACACTTCGGGTCATTGCCCGTATCTGGCCCTAATCCGGGCTACAGGGTCAATAATTTATGCCGCCCTTTCACAATGTGTACACCTAGGAGTTCTAGGTTTCCAAATGTTTACAAGAAGTCCTAGAAGTAATATTGTCTCCTAGCTAAGTTTCCATATAAGCACGAAGGACGTCTCGCGACACCTTACATGTTGTCTACCCTTCTACACTACATTGGGTGAGGAATTCCTTGCGTCGACTTGGGAATTCCGCCCATGAACATTTTTGGGCAGCATGTATAATCTCAAGGAAATATTCAAGTATTGTAACATCTACTATATATGGTCACAATATATATATGCGTAACAACTTTACACTACCTTAGGAATTTAGCACATTAAGAAGCAATTATCTAGCATGGCACGGTAATAATAAATTCTGAAAAAGGTAGAAATTACTAAGCATGGTAAACAATTTCAACATTTCAAAGTTAAATATCTAATGCTAAGGATGGTCATAAGTCTAGCATTCCTACAATTCCAATTCAATCAATTTACTTGCTATGTTTGATGTTCTTCCCAAGTATTGTTATTCCTATATGTGTGAATCTCATAATCATGTAAGTTTCCATCTAAAGCTACTCTCTTCTCCCCTCCCTAGTCTTGGCCGAGCCATGAGCAAGAAGAACCTTGCTCGGCCATGGTCCTTAAGGTAGGAAAAGGAAAAGTAGACTCTAGCTATACCTCTAATTCTTCGATTATGAGTATAACTTAATATCAATGGACTATTTTACCCCTTCCCTTACCCTTGGCCGAACCCTCTTCATGAGGTGTAGGGTTCATTCGGCCACATCAAGAGAGATCTAGGGAAGATATGCTTCATGACGCGTGAAACCTATGATTTGAACTACATCAATCATGAACATGAGATCATCTAAGGGCCTTTTTGCCGTCAAGGGAATTGGGGAAAATTTTGGCATGACCTTTCCCCTTTCCCCATGACTTGGCAGCCCTAACAATTGAAAATCGATGAAGAAACAAGGTACTTTGACAAGAAATCATACAAAACAACGATTACACGTCGATAAAACCAAGATCCGACGGAAAGATCGTGAGAAACTCGTCCTATCACAACTAGGGGTTAGGCTACCCGCCTCATCCATGCTTCTAACTCTAACCACTCACATAGATTGCGGAGAACGAAAGATCGGGCGACGACGACTTGAAATTTTCCGGCGACAATGTGAAATCTCGGATCGATCCAAGTCCTTCAAGCTTTCCCTTGCTCGTCCTCCTCTCTCCCCCTAGGCAGCCTTGTGCGACTCATGGGATGAGTCGCACGGCTGCAAGATGAGGGTTTTAATCCCCCATCTAGCCTTCCAAAGATAGCTCCATGACTCACTTAACTCATACTCGAACCTCGACTAAACCCAAACTCAACTTGGGTTCTGACTCAACCCATAATATGAATCAATTTAACTTGATTTAAGGAATGAATTCATAAAAGGAAAGTTAATCACCCACATAGATTCCATGAATCATTAGTCAAGTCATACCTTTTCACTCGAGGCGATCCTGAGGCTCGACTCGACTACCCCCGGGTCCGGCGCGCTGCACCAAAACATATTTTCATATTAGGAAAATTTTCCGGGTCTTACAGCCACTCAAGCCATTGCAATTTCTAACGACGTTCTTATGGCCGCTCGGGCTGTTGCAGATGTGATGTATCTGCAACAGCTTTGTTACAGCCGCTTGAGCCGTTGCAGATATATTATCACATTAGTAACGTCTTAGTTACGGCTACGACATCCGTCACTCTTGAGCCGATCGCGCGTTTGCCATTACTGATGATGTTACTTATGAGCAACTATTTTCTAACGGACGAGTGAGTCGTTGCTGATAAGTTCATATAGGTCAACCGATCACGCCCGCCCCTTCCTCCTTCTTCTTCCTCTTCCTGCTGCTGCCGCCGCTGATCTCCGCCTGCTGCTTGCCATCGTCGCCCCTTAAATGTTTATGTTAATTTAGATGTTTAGATTAGATTAGATTAATTTAGATTAATGTTGATCTTTAGATTAATTTAGATAAATATTTAGATTAGATTAATTTAGATTAATTTTATTATTAATCTTTATATTTAGATTAATTAGAATCGTTCACTTCGAACTCGCGCCGGAATCGTCCATCTCGGACTTGCGCCGAAGTTGTCCACTTTGGACTCGTATCGGAATCATCCACTTTGGACTCGCGTCGGAATTGTCCACTATGGACTCGAACCGACTCGAAATATTTAGAAAATAATCATCCATCCGATAAGTTGATACGTTTAACATACGCATCGACGAGTCAAATATGATTTAGCAAAACCTTAGATTCGTTCGGGGGTTGTATGTTCGTGTAAAAGAAGTAGATGATCTTTTATACGACGTACGACCCTTGAATTATTCCTGATTGGACAATTTGGGAATATAGTTATTTGTATTGCACTTAGTTTTTTCTTTTAACCGTTAACTCATTAATTCTTAAATTTTGGCTACTGTGTCTCTCTTGTTCTTCGATACGCGCCCAGATGATATGCATATTCGGAGAACTGTAGGGAGATGCTGCTGAAATTTAGAATGAAGTTAGCAGTTAAAAGAAATACTTAGTACAATATAAATAACATGAATCCCGAATGGAATAGGACCATCTCACCTAAAGGCATTAACTGAAGCAATTATGATTGATTGACAGAAATTTTAAAACTTTTCAGTTACAGGTTAACATCATCAGCAACGGCTTCCCACGGTTGTCCGTGGGAAAGCCGTTACTGAAAGTGTATCGTATTTTCTAGGCCGCAACCTCAAAGCCGTTGCTGACGACCTACAACAAACGGCTTAGCAACGGGCTTTCACTAAAGGCCTTGGCACGACCACTGCTCCATTGCTGATGTACATATCTACAACGGCCCAGTAGCCGTGGCAGAACCGTTGCTAATAATGTTATTAGCAACGGTCGCAGCGGCCATTGCTAATCCGTTGCTAAGTTATCGGCAACGTGATTTTCTACTACGTCTACGTTGCAAAGGGGCGGGCCGTTACAAGCTGTTGCTAATGTCTTTCAGCAACGGCTCAACAACGAATGGAGCCGTTGCTGATGCTCGTTATTCCAGTGGTGCGTCGTCGTGAGGTTTATTGTTTTGTTTGGATATTGACTTTGTTACTTTGATACTATACTTGATTGACTTATTTTGTTTGGATATTGATACGATAGTTTTGAATATGAATAGTTTTTATATGATTGTGGATAATTATAAACATAAGTATAATTATTTTGATGTATATCTGAGTGTATCTGTGATGTGTATGTTATGTATGAGTGTATTAATGTATTAATGGGTGTGTGAGTTATGTATCAGGTCAAATGTATCAATGTATTAATGGAAATTAGAAATTTTAGAATTTTTCAGTTACAGGTTAACATCATCAGCAACGACTTTCCCACGGTAGTCCATGGGAAAGTCGTTATTGTAAGTGTATCGTATTTTTAGGACCGCAACCTCAAAGTCGTTGCTGATGACCTACAACAACGACTTAGCAACATGCTTTCACTAACGGCCTTGCCATGGCAACCGGGCCGTTGCTGATGTATTTATCTACAACGGTCCAACAGTCGTGGCAGAATCATTGCTGATAATGTTATTAGCAACGGCCGCAGCGGCCGTTGCTAATCCGTTGCTAAGTTATCAGCAACGCGATTTTCTACCACGGCTGCATTGCAATGGGCCGAGCCGTTGCAAGTCGTTGCTGATGTCTTTCAGCAACGGATGGAGCCATTGCTGATGCTTGTTATTCCAGTAGTGACCACATGAGCAGAGGTTGATCGACGATCAGTAGGTGAGTCAGCCTAATCAGCATCACAATAACATGTCACCTGTAGGTGTCCTCAATCACTATACAAGAGTCATTTTTCTAGTCCAGTCTTGAGATAATGAAGAATCCTTAATATAGCTTCTCAATGACTCTCACAAGGTGAATCAACGAATTGGCTAACTACACTTATACACTACAACAAAAGTGATCATTAGAGGCAATCATTTAGAAGCATATAATTATTTGTCACTAAATATATGATTTAGAGACAATAAAAAATATTTATTTTAATTTTATAGGTAACATTAGCCTCAAAATCTATCACCATTAAAACTTAATTAATTATATTAAAATTAAATAAAAATATACTTTATTAATTCGCTGCAGTCGACCCTCTTAACTCTTCATTCTTTTCCGTCATTTTTTTTCGGCAGACGCGCACCTTCTCCTCCAATCTGCAGTGCTATCACCAATCCCACCTTCAATCTCCTCCACTATCACCAATCTGCAGCCCTATCACCATATAAAGAAGCATCTAGATTCCTCTCCTCCTCTCTTCACCCTACTGATCTAGGGCACACTTTCTCCTCCATTCTCTACCATCGACCGCCGCCCGTCACTTCCTCCGTCCCCACGATCGGTAAGTCTCCCGACCTATCTTGCTTTCCTTCTCTTTTTTTTTAATTCGCTCTCTCTTTTCCAGTTGCTTCTTTGATCGTCAATGCTGCGCTTTCCGCCTCGCTTTTACTGGTTTCTCATCAAGATACACCTTTTCTTTTTTCTGTCGTGTGTTCTCCCCAATATGAGTAATTTTGTGCGATTAATACCTTTTTTCTCATCAAGATACACCTTTTTTTTTTGTCTGTGTGTTCTCCCCTAATATCGCTGCTTTAAAGCCAAAGGCTGTAATTAGATTATATCCAAGGTTGGAATCGGCCTGCCAAGTTTAGTATCACGATGAACAAAAGTTAGTACTTGAGGTCATTGGAGTCTGTCTCAACTGTTGCTAGGAAATGAGTTAATGATTATAATTCTGATAGGGATTCTTCAAGCATCTTTGGTAATTTTTACATAATAGTTAGCAGACAGCATGACTGCTAAAGTGTTTACTAGTGAATTAGTATATTAAAGATGATCTTGAAATATCAAAGGTATATAACCACATGTTGCTTTTATGATGAGTGGTTTTTGCCATTACTATATATCGCATAATAGATTGGTTCAGTGCTGCCTTCCCTCTTCATAGTAACATGCTTTTCTTATGAATGCTTCCAAAAATCAAATTGTTCGGGAAACAGGTGAAAAACTCCAAAGAACACAGTACATATAATTGAGGCATAGATTTTATAGGCATAATATTTTGGGGATCTTGCATACACTCAGGCTGTACCCAACATCACACATTTGGAAAGAGTACTTTTTGGTTAAATGCCATATAACATGGTATGCTTTTCTTTTTTTCACCTTTCATGACCCATTTGGCAGGCATTTGAGAATTTTTAAAAAAAATATGTAATATGAAAATTGCAGCAAAGAAAAAACAGAACAAGTGCAATAGCTTATTATGCTATGTATCAACTGGAGATTTATAATAAGAAAATTGTTATGGTTCATTCCAATGTTCTCTTTGTTTATCATCCCAAATTCCCAATAGCAAACACCCCCTCTTAAAAATCCTCTCGTTAGAGACACAAAACTATAATGAGAAAAAAGATATAGCTTGCTCTTGTCAACTTCATTCATCAAACTGACAACTCAAATACCCATTCTTCCTATTGGCCCCTGTTGTACCACTTTAATCAAGCAGGATTGAGTCAATGGTCTCAGTTCTTCTCCAATTTGTTATTCATATTGCTCGATATCTATTACGCCCTGCCTAAGTTTATCTCTATACAAGGGACCTCACCTAGGAGAAGCGCAACCTACAACTTAACAATGAGAAACACTAGAAAATCTCAACAAGAACAACTGAAATCATCATTTCAACAAAGAGTTCTCTACACAAATGTTCAACATCAATCTAAAAATAACTAAGGAAACATCTAAGCAGCGGATGACGCCTCCTCCCCCAGGATTCTAGCTACCAAACTTCAACTACCGACATACCTGCAAATCTGAGGCAACAACAAACAACATCAGCGGAAAGCTGAGTAGGAGAATCAATATGCCAACAATAAGGACAACAATCATGATGCGATGATACTGCAAATGCAACAATACACGACTCTATAATAAAATGTAACATGTCAACAACAACAAGACACATGTTCACCTATCAACTATTGCAACTCATACCAATCAAGAGCATAGTGGACAAGTGGGTTTCTCCCGCACTCTCGCACCTCAAGAGTGGCACCTCAAGCCCGCTCAAGCAGGAGGTGCGACCATCCAAGGATAGTTCGCCGACGTCTAACACTGCGATGCCGCACACGAGCCCGTCGACGTCTAATAGCGCGACGCCGCACAAGCAACTCGAGTGAAAGTTTGGTGATCACTGGTGTCACCGCCTATACTCCTCGGGCAAACAATCAACAGTGTCCGGGCTTGCGCCCACAACGGTTATAATGTAATATGTCATCAACAATTGACCTACAATACTAGCAACAATAACTGATACAATAAGCAGCATGATAGCTAGACCTCACCACATGACACATCACAACTGATCTACAATGCTAACAATAATAAATGCTACAACAACTATCAACTGAAGATGCAACCAGAATAATACATGTTAGCAAATACAACTTATGACAACAATAACAATGTGCACAATGCCTAGCATAATATCATACTCAATCATCATCAATGAATAACAACTAATCAGACTCATGCAATCATCAACATGGCATGTTCAACAACACAATGCAACAGGATATCAACGGATTTCAGAAGCAAATCAAGCAATTAGAAGCAAGGAATAAAATCGTCAATTTACCTATTCAACATTCATCGGCTACAATAGGAGTCAACTCGCACCCACCACAACTGTCTATACTGTAAATCACCACCTAACATAGGATACCACTATCCTACATTATTTAATTATTTATCAAATTAAAATAATAACTCTTATCTATCAAATAACACCGAAACATGGAAAAGACCTACCAGACAACCTCTGATCAGAAATCTGACACCACCATCGCGTTTAGAACGCAAAAACCTACAACTTTGGTATTTATCTCGACTCGATCTGACGATCCTACGATCAAATCTAAAAATACCCTAATATTCTACAAATTAACCTCATTTCATACAATACAACTCTTCTTAATTAACTTATTTATTAAATTAAATAAAACTCTCCCTCCCACTCGTCTACCCCACTCTTATCAACTCGCCTCTACTAGCCTCCGATCTACGCCGGCCGGACCTCTCGGCCCCCGGCGACCACTCGCTGACCCTCCTCCGGCGACCACATCGGATCACGACTGGGAGGCCACAACGGCCTCCCCTGCAGCAGCGTGGTTACCATGCTGAACTCGACGGCAATGGTGCAGTCGCCTCCGACCGCCCGCGACAACCTCCGATCATCTCCACCCCGACCGGCTCTGCTGGTCAATGCCTCTGACTCATTGGTGGCGCCAATGAATGAAGAAACGGGGAAGACAACAGGAAACGAAAAACAACGTAGAAGAAGACTACAAGACTCCTACCTATAAACTCCTCCAAACTCCGATCTTTACCGGAGTCTTCACTGCCACCGCACGCCAATCCGATCGCCTGCCTCCTCAACTGCTACAGTAATTGAGAGCCCACCATTAGGGGGGAGATTAGGGCTAAATAAATATCATTAGACACTTTGCAAAAAGATCTCTCAAGAAGATATATTCACAATTCAATCCTCTCTTCTTTTCTTTTTTTTTTCAGGTCATAACAATATCCACTATGTTTCTCTACATTCTGTTGTCAGTTTTTGGTAGCTTTTGCTCCTTCAAGCATAAACCATCATGAGCATTATGATTTTCTTTGGATGTTCAAAGTACACAAATCCCAAAACAGCATGCTAATGCATTACAATGGAGGTTACGGATGCAATGATGAGACATCCCAACTTTTGTTGTCTTTTTTTATTCTTCTAATTTCTAACACGTGTTATACTAATATACTTCACTTTGTTACAAAACATTTGTTTGCTTATGATGCATGTGTATTTAACTTTGTTTCAAGGTTTTCAATGAAATAAACATTTATTGTGATGTACTCTTTTTGGCTAAATAGCAGGAATATTTGATGATGAATTAACTTAATAATGTTTGTGAAAACTATCTAGATTGTTTGGAGTTAATAATGCCATCTTTGAATTTCTTTTCTAAGAATGCCATGTTTGAATATTCTAAGAATTTCTTTTCTAATGCTGGTACAAGTTGAATTATTGTTAGCACTCATGAGATTTCATAGTATTTAAGGGAAAATGCTTTGGTATTGTGAATGAAAACATGTAAACTTGATGTTCATGAGTATTTAAGTAATAACCTGTCAACTTATCAATGCAGATTTATGAATTTGTGCATGATACCCAGCAAGTGCCACTATTTGTATCATTAGCAGCTAACCTTATTGGGTAAGGGACTGTTTTGTTTATTTGGACCGGGAAATGAGGAAAAAGTGAAAGATACTAGTGTTAGTGACAATGATAAAACCATGGCTCATCTCCATAGTTCTTAGAATCATGGCTCTTGATACTTCTCTTAGAATTGTTTTGTTACTATTCCTTTAGCGTATGAATGGATTTTTGTGGCATGATATCCTTTTCTTTCCACTCCCAATTGCTTTAGTTTGCTCTAGAATTTTTAAGCATAGCAAGCACAAGTACCTTATTAGCAGTTACCTGTGTACTTGCTTTGACGGATATAATAAAGTATTAGACATGTGGTTCCTCACTTTGTCTAAGTTGGTAGTTTAACTTGCCTTTTAATCATTTGCTCATTTGAAATTTTAAAGAGGAAATTTCAGATGCACTGAGAGGTCTATTGGGGTCGAAAACCAACTTCAAAGCCTAGCTTCAATTACCCAAGTTCTGGACACAAAGCTTCATCGACACCTAGGTATGTTATGCAAGATAAGATACCTCACAGTTGTATATCTATCATCCTGAATATGTGTTACATAAGATACCTCACAGTTGCAAGGTAAGGCCTCACAGTTGAAAGGTAAGGATTCTATGATTTATTTTTTTTCACTTCTACCAGTAGTTCTCTATTGTGGATTTCATGGTGGACTTGTACTATGGTTTTGGGGATTTCATGTGGTGGCAATTTATCAACATCTGTTGCAGACACGTTTATTGTTGAATTTCTCCCTAGTCCTTTCTTTTGTTATCCGAAGTTAATTTGCACAGTTCCATTTACTTTTGTTATTCTATGAAATTTGAATCAACTTTGACATGCGAGTAGATAGGTGTAGTTTTTGTTCTTGTCTATGAATCCTACTTCTTTTGAGGTGTGTTATTGTTGATTTTCTCTCTAGTCCTTTCTTTTGTCACCGCCTCTTGGGGCTCTCTAGAAGATCAAATTATTTTCTATTCTCCTAGTTCACAGTTTATTTCAGCACAATATTCTTTTAGTGAATTTATCTCCTGGACATGCTTCTTTGTTTTGGGAATCTTATTCGTAAAATAATACTAGCATTGAGCACTTTGTTACTGCATACCTTAGTAATTTTTTAGATAGTTTACATTATCACTAATCATTACCATGTTTATCCTTTCAGGTTTCTGAAGTATCATTAGCAATTTTTTAGAGCATCATAGGATTTGAGTCATTTTTCTTTGCTTGGTTGTATTCACTTCTTTTACTTGTTCTTAGAAGACCAAGGTACTTTATAAACTTGAGTACTTCATAGTTGTTATTTTTATGATTTTTATTCCGTGCAAGCTTGTATGAGCCTATAAGATTCTTGTGTGCAAATATAAATTTTTTTGGCTTATTTAATTAATTTTTTATACATTTTTTATATTATTACATGTATTAATGGATAATAACTATTTATATATTGATTTTATTGACAGAAAATAAATCATATATAACACTTCATGGATAAAAGTTGGATTGATCTTCATAGAGCAAGTGATGAATACATACACGGTGTTGATCGATTTCTTGATTTTGCATTTTCTAATACAACCAGAAGAGGATTGATCTTATGCCCATGCAATAATTGATGCAATTGCATTTGGAAGAATCGAGAAATTGTTCAAGAACACTTAATATGTGATGGATTTTTGAGAGGTTATAGAGATTGGATATTGCATGGAGAAATAACCTCCGCTAATGATCAAGACATACACGTACCAAATAATATGCATGATAATATGCATGATATGTTACATGATATATTTCCAATACCCAATCTAGATACTCTAGATAGTGATTTAAGTGATCATTCAAGTAAAGATACTACTCCCAATGAAGAAGCAACAAAATTTTATAAGTTAGTTGAAGATGCAAATCAAGAATTGTATCCAGGATGCAAAAGTATTTCGAAGCTATCATTCATAGTCCAACTTTATCATTTAAAATGCATTGGTGGATGGACTGATAAATCATTTAGCTCCTTATTGAAGTTATTAAAAAAAATATTTCCTCAAGGAGAGTCACTTCCAGAATCCTTCTATGATGTTAAAAAGATAATTGGTGAATTGGATCTTGGATATCAAAAAATAGATGCATGTCCTAATGATTGTATGCTATTTTGGAAAGATATTGCAGAGAAATTAGTATGTGATATATGTGGTAGTTCAAGATGGAAGGAGATTGAAAATGAATCTAATGATGATGCAGTTACTACATCGAAAACTATTGGAAAAATTCCAACAAAAGTTTTACGCCACTTCCCTTTGAAACCACGACTTCAAAGACTATTTATGTCATCACAAACAGCCGAAACAATGACATGGCATTCTGATAGTAGAACCAAATATGGTATTATGAGACATCGTGCAAACTCTCTTGCTTGGTCTACTTTTGATTCTAATCATCCTGATTTTTCTACAGAGCCTAGAAATATAAGATTGGGATTAGCAAGTGATGGGTTTAACCCGTATCGAACTATGAATGTTTCTCATAGCACTTGGCCTGTTATTTTGATGCCATATAATTTACCTCCTTGGATGTGCATGAAACAATCATATTTTATAATGTCTCTACTTATTCCTGGACCAACTGCACTTGAAAATGATATAGATGTATACTTGCAACCATTGATAGAAGAGTTGAAAGAGCTATGGATAGGCGTTGACACTTATGATGCTTCACGTTCTGAGAATTTTTGCATGTGTGCAGCATTACTTTGGACTATAAGTGATTTTCCCGGCTATGCAAATTTGTTAGGTTGGAGCACTAAGGGTCACTTGGCTTGTCCTTCATGTAACAAAGACACTTGTTCTTACTATTTGACAAAAAGAAGAAAGATATGCTACATGGGTCATCGACGATTTTTGGAGCAGGGTCATAAATTTCGTTTTGATAAAACATCGTTTGATGGTACTTCAAAATTTTGAAATCCACCTTTGACATTATCTGGTTATGAAATATTCAATCCAAGGTTGTTAAACTCGAGAGTTTAAGTAAACTCGTGGAGCCTTCGTAAACTCATAAGAGTTTACCTGATATTAAAAAATATTAAAAAATATTATACTACAAAAATATAATCAAATAATCTAAAAATCATAATTAAGGCACAGTTCAACTCCCTAATAAAGGACACATAAAGATAAAATATAAGAGTACAAGTCTAATACATACATAATAAAGCATTCTAAGTTCATAATAAAGCACACACAATTACTGAAAGATAAAATATAAAAGTACAAGTTCAATCCATAATAATTATCATCAAATCGAGTTCACCCGAGTTTACTAGCGAGTTTGATCGAGTTTATACAAGTTTGCCGAGTTTACCCTGAGTTCACCCGAGTTTACCTAGAAATGAGTTTGGGTGCGAGTCAGCTCTATTTTGATACCTGGGATCGTAAACTCGTCCGAGTTTACGAGTTAACTCGCGAGTTTGACAACATTGATTCAATCAAATAGAGCATATAAATGTCATTTTTGGAAAGCATAACAAAAAAGGTAGTAAGAGAAAATGTGTTGATAGCTCTTTGCCATATAATTGGAGAAAAAGAAGTGTTTTCTTTCAGCTACCTTATTGGAAAAGTCTTTTACTGCGACATAACTTAGATGTCATGCACATAGAGAAAAATATTTGCGATAGCTTGCTTGGTACATTGTTAGATCTTGATGGAAAATCTAAAGATAATATAAAGTCACGTAATGATCTACAAGATATGGGTATAAGAAATGCACTTCATCCGATTAATGTTGGAGGTAACAAAATGTACATGCCTCCTGCGTGCTTTACAATGACTACAGATGAGAAGAGTACTTTATGTAAGGTCTTAAAACATGTCAAGTGTCCAAATGGATATGCTTCAAATGTTTCTCGATGTGTCTCAATGAAGGAGCGTAAAATTTTCGGGCTAAAAAGTCATGATTGTCATGTCATTTTACAACAATTACTTCCTTTGGCTGTCAAGAAAGTATACCTTGTGCAAGGCTAGTAATCCTCGTGCAAGACCAATGGTAATAGAACGTATAACCAGTCAAACATTTGACAAATGATTTCAGCCTTATGTAAGTAATGATAGTTATTGTAGCATAGTCATTTCTATTGTTGAAATTAAAATTTTAGATTACTAATTACAAAATTTATTTTAACACAGGTAGAGCAACAACATGAAGTCAATCAGGAAATTGTACAAGAGGAAATTAGATGGCTAGCTAATGGCCCTAGTAAAATGGCAAAACGATATAATGATTTTCTTATAAATGGATTTAGATTTCATACTAAATCTCATGATGAACAAAAAAAAACTCAAAATAGTGGTGTTATGGTGACTGCGAGGACATCAAGTTTTTCAAGTGCAAAAGATAAAAATCCTATTGATGGAGATATTACATATTATGGAAAGTTGATAGATATCATTGAAGTCAACTACTATGATCAATTGACATTCGTGTTATTCAAATGTGATTAGGTAGATGTCCGAGCTAAAGGTAGAGGAATTAAACAAGATAAATTCGATTTCACCATTGTAAACTTTAAATATCTTTTAGGTTGTGGACAATAAATTTTTGACGAGTCTTTTGTCCTAGCATCTCAAGTGCAACAAGTTTTTTATGTTCAAGATCCACAACAAAGAGATTGACATTCAATTGTAATAACAAAACCCAGCGATTTTTTTGATATGCAGGGAGAGACTTCTACAGATGATGCTGAAATATATATAGAGAGGAACTTGGTTGAAATGATAGAAAGCAATGATGATGATGTTGTAGATTGGAGAATGGAGGATATTCAAGGAACCACTATTGAGTCACATTTACTATTTAGTCAAGCAAAGCCAAATGGAAATGAAGTTGATTTTGATTCTAGTGGTGATTGAAGGACGATATTCTTTTTGTTTACTTTATTAAACTTTGCAAAGTTTACACTTGTTGGAACTTAGTTAGAAAGTATCTCTCATATTGTTCATTTTATTTAAAGTTCATATATTTTTCATAGAAATTGATTTTTTATGTTTTTCATTATGACATTGATTATTTATATTATTATTTGTATATTTATATTTTTTGCATTTATTCATATTTCAGACTCTTTGTTCTAATTCCTCGTTTGAATTGTATGATTATATATGTATAATAAATATATTTTATTATATTAGAACAAACATGTCTGGAAAAGAAAATCGATTGAATATTGAAGGGATTTGACCAAATGTTGCACGACGGTCTCGATCTTGCTTTAGACAACTATTGCAACCACCAACATTTACAACGGAAATTGGTTCGGAACCAAGTTTAGACGAGTCAAATAGTGCAAGTTCAGACGAGTCAGACAACGTTGAGCTACAAGATGTAGAGGAAGAAGATACATAATAAATGAATTAGTTTTTAAAATGCAAATTTATAATGCATTCATAGTAGACTTATTCATTGTATGATTACATATCTTTTTTTTTCCATGTCTTATTTTATATTTAGAGTATATTATTATGCATCTTAATATGTACATTTCTACAAGTAATAAATATGAGATTAACATAAGTACATAACATGTTTTATGTTTATCATATATCTTTTCTTAGTTTACTATATGTGTGTGTTTATAATAGATATGCTTTTAGAGTTTATCATGATTATACTTACATTTTTTACTTTTTAAAAAAATTATTTTGTTCATTTTGGAAAAGAAAATATGGCTAAGAAAAAATGACGAGGTTACACAAGAATGCATAATGTATGGAATAAGCCACCGGAGGAGCTCATTCATGTTGATTTTAATGAATATGGTCAACCTATTGGTCCTGGTCCTAATGCATCATACTTTACGAGTTTTCTTGGAACTGTAGCCAGAAGTGGATTTATTCCACTAAAGTACATTGATTGGAGAAATGTGCTAAAATAAAAAAAGCTAGATGTTTGGGCACTTATACCGGTAATAAAGTTTCAAAGTTAGAATTAGTTATTTAATTATACATGATTATATTTACTAAAGTATTTATATTTTAATGTAGAAAAAGTTTGATGTGGATGAAACTTCTTATGCTTGGATAATGGAATCGCTTGCAAAGAAATGGAAGGATGGAAATGATTTTATTAAGGTATATAAGTTAAAATATTTTTGCTGCATGATTATACTATTAAACAAATTTTATTTGTAATAATTTATTTATTAAGTAGGTAATTCTATTTTACATTTTGGTAAAATGATATGTTTTTTTATTTTCTTTAGAATTCTAATTCCAAGAGAGCAAAGACACGAGTACATCCTTCTATTGAGGTAAATATGATATTAGATACCGTGTTTTCTTATCTTAAACTACATTATTACTAATATCAGTTTTTAAATATATTTTTAATTATATTTAAATAATAGATTGGAAGTAAAGTTGTATTGAAGAGTTCTAAGCCTCATGCAATACTAGTAGCTAAAGGTATTTTGAAGAGTACACATCAATCTACAAGAGTTGGAGGGCATGAATTGGGAGAAGAATGGTATGAGGTACATATTGAAGAAGTATTGATTAAGAACAAACCACTATTATGGCCTTTTGGATCTACCAAGACCATTCAATAACTATGAGTTAAGTGTTGCATGGCCACATAATTTGGTATGTGTTGAAATATTTATATATAATTTATTTAAAATATTATTGTACCAAATTTTTAGTTATTGTTTTCTTTATTTTTTTTGTAGGTTGAACGTTTCTCAGACGACGGTTGATTGAACAATCATGCATCTTTATATTTTTAGTGAACTTTAGAAGTTTGAGATTTAAGTGAACTTTAGAAGTTTGAAATTTAAGTGAACTTTAGATGTTCGAGATTTAAGTGAACTTTAAAAGTTTGAGATTTAATATACTTATTTGTCAATATTAGTTTTAGAACAAACATGTCTACCTTTTAGTAGAATGTTTTACTTTTATCTTTACAAAGTTTATCGTTGAGTACAAACTTATACATATGTGAAATGTGGTTGTTTAAGTTGTAATTATATTTTTCTTATTAATTATAATATTTTTAGTTAAAAAATATATTGTCTCTAATCCTAATTAATTTTCTTAGTAAAATTAATTGCCTCTACATAAATTTTATAGGCAATTAAATATTTAAATTATCTATTAATTAAATATAATTCGAAAAAAATTAGTCTAATTTTTAATTTAGAATCAATAAAATTTACTTTTATTAAAGACAAATATATATATGCCTCTATTAATATTTTTAGAGGCAATTGTATATTCCCCTAATAATATTAATTTATATATATTAAAGACAAATATATATGCCTCTAATGATATTTTAGAGGCAAATATGGTACATGCTTCTAATCGTGTATGTATATTAAAGGCAAATATAAATGTCTCTATTAATATTTTTAGAGGCAAATATAAATGCCTCCACTAATGTTTCTAGAGGCAAATATATATGTCTCTATTAATATTTTAGAGACAAATATATACGCCTCTATTAATATTTTTAGAGGCAAATATATTATGTGCCTCTAATAGTATTTATATATGAGAGGCAAATATATATGCCTCTGTTATATTTGTATAGACAAATACATTATAGGTCCCTAATACTTTTAGGGACGGGTCTCTAGAGACGAATAATTTTATTTGTCTCTAAAAGTTATAGAGACAAATATTTATCTTTTAGAGACAAATTTGGTTGTTTCTAATTGTCACTTTTCTTATAGTGATAGCAAAAGAAATACCAAGCTTTGTAATTGTAGGGTAGTTTAGCTTGCCAACCAATCTGCGATAGGTACCTAGATCAATTAAGGGCTCTCCCTATCCTAATAGTAACTTTGTATTTGGATCCACGGAAGTATCCACAAGTCACGCTCCCAATTAACATGTCTGCCTCCTGTAGCATGTCGAACACATACTTCCTTTGGGAGATATAGATAGTCCACACCGGCAGACTAAGGTGGACTCCCTCCTAAGCAACAAAACCTGGAGGTTGCTCCATATATACCTCCTCATCAAGACCACCATGTAGAAAGGCATTCTTGATATTAAGTTGATGAAATTGCCAACCAGAAGTAGCTACAAGTGTGAGAAGAAGACAAACCAAAGAAATTTTAACAACCAAAGAAAACGTATCCAAGTAGTCCACATCGTACCATTGTATATACCCTTTGGCTACCAATCGGGCCTTAAGTCGATCAATAGAACCATCAGGAGTCGTCTTGATTGTGAATACCCACTTGCAGCCAACAGTAGATTTCCCAGAAGGAAGGGAAACCAACTCCCACGTGCCATTAGAATGCAATGCAGTCATCTCATGAATCATGGTTTGATGCCATCCCGGATCAGATAGAGAACCTGACATAGTCTGAGGTATGGAAACATTGCAGAGAGCGGTGATTAAAGCATAGTATTTTGGAGATAAGGTATCATAACAAACATAATGAGATATAGGGTAGGAAGTGGAACACTTATCGATACCTTTTCTAAAAGCAATCGAAATGTCAAGATTAGAAGGTGGGGAAGGATACGGAACTGGCAAGGTATCAGGTAGGACAACGGGGTCAGATGGGGGGGGGGGGGGCGTAGAAGCCTCTAAAGGAACACGATGAATGAAGAACCTGGTGGGTTCTCTCTTGGGGGGCAGTGTATCATCAGTAGTCGGAGAAGATATGACCTCAGTGACCTCAGGAATCGATAGTGGAATAGGAATGGGAAGGACTTTAGTGACCGACTCGGGTGTAGTAGATTGATTCAAGAAGAACGATGTAAACTCAAAAAAAGTAACATCAACAAAAACAAAGGCACGTCGCAACTCTGGTGAGTAACAACGGTAATCTTTCTGTAGTCGAGAATACCCAAGAAAAATACATTTAATAGATTTTAGGGATAACTTGTCTTTACCCGAGGAAAGATTATGGACAAAGCAAGTACATCCAAACACATGAGGAAGACTGTATAGAGGATCACGAGGAAAGAGAATGGTAAAGGGAATTTGGTCATGAAGAACAAAAGATTGCATCTTGTTAATAATGTAACAGGCAGTGAGAATAGTATCATCCCAGAACTGCAAGGGGACATCTATGTGCAGTGAAAGGGTACGAGCTGTCTCAACTAAGTGATGATTCTTCCGTTCAGCAATCTCATTCTGCTAAGGAGTATGTGGACACGAGGACTGGTGGAGAAGACCCTATGTAGAAAAGAAAGACCGAAAGGCATGTGAAAAGTACTCCTTAGCACTATAACTGTGCAAAACACGAATGGAAACACCAAATTGAGTTTTTATTTCAGCATAGAATGTAGAGAATAGATGAAAGAGTTCAGATCTATCTTTCAATAGAAATAACCACGTCATACGAGAGTAGTCATCTATGAAAGTAACAAAGTATCTAAAATCCAATTTAGAAGAGACACAATTAGGACCCCAAATATCAAAATGAACAAGAGAAAATGGTGCCAAGACACGCTTATTAGGACTATGTGAAAAGGAAGACCGGGAATGTTTACCCAGTTGACACGATTCACACTTAAGACTCAAACTGAAAGAGAGACGAGCACACATCTTCTTCAATTTTTGCAGATGAGGATGTCCCTATTGGCTATGAATCTGCAACGGAGATGAGTCAACCACCAATGTAGGTGAAGAAGATACGACCAACTGGTACAGCCCCCAAGACTCATGCCCTATGCCAATCACCATGCTAGTCCGAGAATCCTGAATAGAAATAGAATTAGAGGTAAATGTAACAAAACAATGCAGATCACGAGTGAGTTTGCTAATTGAAAGTAAACTCAAAGGAAACTGTGGTATATAAAGGATGTGTTTAAATTGTAAGGAGGATGCAAGTGAGATGTGTCCAATGCCATTAAATGATGAGAATGATCCATCAGCAAGAGTGACACTGGTAGAGGAAGTAGGGGTGACTAAATTAGAGAAAACAGAAATGTTACGAGACATATGATCAGATGCTCCCGAATCTAAAATTCACGGGTGTCCACAAGAAGTATGTGATAGATATGCAGCAAGAGTACCTCCGTGGATAGAAGAGATGATCGGTTGTTGTGATTGTGAGTTCTGAGCAGGCTGATACTGTAGTAGTCGAGTGTACTCATCTGATGAAATATTGATCATAGATCGTGGTTGACTGCTCATGGTTATTTTGGCTGATTGATCTTTCTTTAAATTCTTTCTTGGTTGTTTGGCCTTAAGAAGTAACCATAGAAACGGTGGAACCCACTATTTTTTTTAGTATCTTTAGTATTTTTTATTTGTGGGTAAAATGCTTGGAAGGAATAAAAAGTCGTGGTTAGGAAGGTTATAGTAGTAAAAATCATTGGAATTTATATTTTATATAACGGCATAATATTAATAACTGATACTAGTGACGGGTACCGATCATATTCCGCCGTTATCCAGTACTTTTCTTGTAGTGTTTCCTTTGCCACAAAACAAAGCCATGTATTGAGCACACAATAAATTCCACTGCTTACATTACAAACTATAGCCCATTATTAAAAAACATATGTTACCATGTTAGCTTAGCCACGAAGTCTCACATAAATTATTTAATGCATGCCACCAACCCAAACTCGTCAAATTACTCTTTTTTCCTTTACGTGTCCATTTAGTACAGTCTCATGCATTTGAATTGACACCTATACCCTTCGTTGGATAATGTACTTTCGGTGAAATATCATGGCACTACTACATTTTGACTCTATGGTCACGCCACTTTTGAGAATGTTAAAAAAGTGTTCTCATACATTACTTACAAAAATGGTTTTAGAAACTGTTCCCTTTGCCAATATACTATGGGAACAAACAAAAAAATCGTTCCCTTAGCCAATATATGGGAACAGTTTTGGAAATCGTTCCCTTAGTCAATATATGGGAACGATTTTAAAAACCGTTCCCTTAATCAATATGTTATGGGAACACAAAGAAACTGTTCCTTTTTAAAATCTCGAAACCATTCTATATGTCAAAAATAAAATAATAAAAATAAATCATTCCTATAATATATTAGCTAAGGAACTGTTCCTATAAACCATTCCTAATATACTTTGTTTTTTTTAAACCCTAAGCTGTGATTTCAGCCGACCATTTTTTTTTAAAAACCCCACTGTTGTGCACTCGTTCCCCCTTAGCCGATGAAAACCTAGCAACGCAGTCGTCCATTTTTTTAGGGACAAAAACTGTGCTTCTCCCCTTTTTCTCCGCCATTAAACTCGAGCATCGCCTGGGGAAGCTCACAAGGGCAGCTCTCCTCATGGCATGCTGGCGGTCGAAGAAGGTGGCGCCGATGCAGTCCGAGGTGGAAGCGTCGTCGACCGGAAAGAGTTTGTGGAAGACCCTCTTCGATAGCAAACGACACAGTCAACTCGACAAGCTGTTGACCAAGATCCATCCTCCTCCATCTAAGACGACGGAGGAGGGCCCACTCAAGAAAGAGTCATCGTTACTGCCATTGGCGCCGGTGACGTCCATGATCCCTCCTCCTCCATCTAAAATGGAGGAGGGATTGCTCAAGAGCGAGTCTTCGTTACTGCCATTAGCGCTGAACTCGTTGGGAGATGATGAGATGAAGCGCAAAGGGAGAGTCTTCGTTTAATTTCGTCTTTTATTCAAGTCTTGCTACTACTTGAACTTACTTTGACGCGGGTTTCCAAATGGGTTTATTAGGGCAAAGGGCGGCTTCGAATCACTCAGCCATGCTCGCAACGCTCATGAGAAGAGGGACAAGCTCCAAGACGAGCTCCGGGCTATCGAGAGACAAGTAGGTCTATTTTTTGGCTCATTTTCTATCTGTGTGCCGCCCTTTCTATACCTATATAAATCATGGTTCTTCCTCATCTCTTTTAGTGGTGTGTGAATCCACAAATTTTTTTTGATCTTTATTGTTTTCCAGTGAAAAAGCTATAACACTATTTTTGTTTCTTTAATGAGTATGAACTATTAATTAAATCTTCACAACTTTCTTCTGTAATTTGTAAGGTGTATGACCTAGATACTTCTTACTTACAAGACACAAGCCAAAATGGAAATGTGTTGAAAGGCTTTGAAGGTTATTGCCATCATCAAAAAGTACTACCAAGTAAGCTGCATGGCTATGCTGTATAACCTTCTCTTCCCTGTGTTCTTATTCTCTGCATATTCAGTAAGATGGTTATTATTTTAATTAACTATCTATTTTTTCCAAATTTCTTCCTTTTTATAGTTCAATCTCCTGTGCTTTGTATGTGATGAGAAATTTTACTGTCTTGCGGTGAGGAACATGACCAAGATGATTTTTCTGTGAAATATTGCACTATCAAGTGTGTCTACGTAGGAACATGACCATGATTTCTTTTAGTCTACTACTTGGATTAATACGCACTAGATAATTGATACTATTGATATCTAAGCAGTCTCATTAGTTTTCGTGGCATGTGAACTTGTTAAATCAAGTTACTTATGGCAAGATTTTAGGTTTTATTTTTATTTGCTGATGACACTTCAATATTTATTTTCATGTATTCGATACACTAGTTTCATCTAAGTATTCTGACATTTCTAAGAGCTAATTGGCCAAATATTTGATGTATGAATTTTAGGTTATGCTATCCCCAGCTTTTTCTTGAAGCATGATATTTTAGACAATGTCCATATGACATATCACAGCCTCTTTCCAATTCATTTTGCATTATCATACAATACCCATTGGGGATAGCTTACTGGTGTTATATGCAATTTGTAAATCTTGACTTTTCATTTCCCTATTCACATCGATGCATTTTAACTTTTTTAGTTGTGTCGATCTTACTAAAAATAACTTCCATGCTTCCTGTTCCGGTGATGTAGTCCACAAAGTTAAGCCACCGAACTCGTGATGGCTTGTTCTGGTTGGACTTATTGTGAAAGCTGATGATAGCTTGGCAGTCAGTGCGTAGTGTAATCTCCTTCTTGTCCAGGTAATGAATTTTTAGGGCGCTAAGGGTTTCCATGCATGCATGGATTTCAGCGTCAATTTCTATGTTTCCCTATCATGAAGATGGAAACTTGCATTCAATGAACAACGTTCTATGAATTATTCTTCTTTATAGTAAAATCTAATTCTTATGCTATAGTATCAGATGTCTAATTCTAATTATTTAAATTACTTAGGTTGGTGTGGAAGATGAATTCTTAGTAGATCCAAGATGTTCCTTGATAATATATTGAAAGTTTTTGTCAGTGTTGTTATCATTACATGTCATTACATGTCAATAATGCGAGCGATGTAGATCTGAGAACAAATTCTTATGGACATTTTTCTTAATGATCATCATCTTTCTGTTTGAATCAGCTTGAAGTTTTTTTTTTTGAAACTTGAAACCTGCGATCTATTCAAGAGCATTAAAAAGAGTACCAATGTGTGGGGAGAGAGGAGTAAAACCAAACTGAAAGAAAAAAAATAAACATAAAAATAAGCATAATAGGCTGAAGTTAGAAGGCCCTAAGGCCAACAACAAACAACTAGGGAACAACATAGAAATAAACAACTGCAGAACAAGCACATGTTTGCGCGGAGGAAGGAGAAAAATCAGCCCGGAAAACATGACAGTTCCTCTCGAACCAAATGAACTAGCTCCAGATAAGCAGAAGACGGGTTCACCTGCGTCCCTTAGTGCGAGAAGAGGATCCAGTCCTAAGCCAAGGAAGAAGATCAAGCTCGAAGAAAGGCTCCTTCACCGCAATGAGGAAGGATATCCACCCCTCCTTAGTGAAGGAGCAACTCTAAAACAAATGAACATGAGATTCTTTCTCAACGCTACAGAGGGGACAAGAATCATCCAAAGAAGCACCCCACTTCACAAGGCGATCACGGGTTAGAAGCCTCCTTCGAGACCAAAGCCAGCCAAAAATGAATATCTTAGTAGGAAGCTTTTTCTGCCACAAGAACTCAATAAAACAGTCTTGCACTCCTTGGAAAACCAAGAGCCGGTATAAGCTCCGGGTCGAGAACAAACCATCGCTAGTCCAAAGCCACATATTGAATCAACTCCCATTGAGTGCCTCACCTCCTCCAAATCCCTAGCCAAGGAATTCAGCAATTCAAGATCAACTATAGAAGAGAAGCTAAGATTCCAACCCGAGAAACACCCATCAGCATCCAAAAGATGAGCCTCCCTAATAGAAATGTCGGGTTGATCCGACAAGCGAAATAGCAAGGGGTATTTATCCGCAAGACGACCCAAGTTGCTCCACTTGTCAGACCATAGCTTGATATTTAGACCATCACCCACCTGAAACCTGAGACAAGAGTGAAATAATTCATTAAGCTTGTAAAGATCCTTCCACACTGGCGAGATCATCCTCAGTGAGCCCCCTCTGGTCCAAGAGCGCACATCACCATATAGATTCAAGAGTAGATGAACCCACGGAAGGTCAACCTTCTTAATGAGCTTCCAATACCAACTTTCGAGCCAAGCAAAGTTATGCGCCTGGATATCCAAAATGCCGAGGCAACCATCCTGAATAGGACCAGTCACATGGCTCCAATCCACCAAGCACTTCCCTCTTACTGAATCTGAATCAGCTCCAGTCCAAAAAAAAATCCTTCGTCGACGATCAATCTTCTTAAGGACCCAGCTCGGGGCACGAAAGAAGGAAAGCAAGTATGCAACAGAGCTAGTTAAGGTATTGTTAATTAGAGTCACACGCCCCGCTCAGGAAAGCAAGCACCCCTGCCAAGACCCCAGTCGGGCATCCATCCTGCCTATCCAAGATAACCAATCCTCCTTGTAGAGTCGGCCCGCTTTATGAGGGAACCCCAGGTAAGATAGAGGCAAATCAGCCGCCCTGCACCTAATCTCTTGAGCAAGCTGAGAAATGATGGCAGGATCCCTAGTTAAGCTCAAAACAGAAGTCTTGTTAAGATTGAGTTTGAGGCCCGAAGAGAGCTCAAAACATCTTAATAGGAGAAGCAAATTACGCAAGCTGGTATCATCATTCTGGCATAACAATATCAAGTCATCGGCAAAAAAGAAATGTGTGACCCCGCTCGGGACTCGCTATTCCAAAACCCCATGAATGAACCCCTCTCAAACAGCATTAGAGATTAGCCGGGAAAGGCAATCGATGGCCAGGTTGAAGATTAAAGGCGAAAGAGGGTTCCCTTGCCTTACCCCACGCTTGTGACGAAAAGGGGTACCGACCTCTCCGTTGACAAGCAAGGCAGATTTTGTAAATAGCAAATAGGAGATCCAAGAGCAATCAACATATCATGGATGAAAGTCCAATTGATTGAATCAAAGGCCTTCTCGAAGTCCACCTTCAATAAAATTCCATTCTACTTGAATCTGCTACATGCCCAAACAGTTTCATGAGCACCCATGAAACAGTCCAATGTGCTCCCGCCGGCCAAGAAAGCGTTCTGAGAACTCGAGACTAAGTTCGTCATGAACGGCTTCAGCCGCAAAGCGAGGACCTTGTAGAAGATTCGAATAATACTATTCTCCAAGCTAATTGGCTTGTATTCGAAAACAAAGGAGGCACACTCTTTCTTAGGAATTAGAGCGATATGCCCTTGATTGAACCTTCTCAAGGATATGCCCTTGACTATTGAAATCTAGTTCTCTTTCTTTCTGTCTCTCTTCAATAGGCAACTTCATTGCCATAAATCAGCTTCAACCGAAGACATTCAAGTCAAATTTGTTAGTTATAGTTCCTCCATTGTCTTCATCAGCATTGAGATATACTTGTTCTACTTGGCCAGGCAGTCCAAAACTATTTGATGGATTTCCCATGAATTGTTGATCTGCAAGTCTATTGCAGCTTGGGTTTTCAAGAAATATATACTCATCAAAGCCAGCTCTCCCTTCTCTTTGATTGTTAGTACTTACCGGGATTGTCTCGAAGTCCCGGGTTGAGGAAGTCATCCTTTTTGAATCCCCTAAAATGGGTAAGGTAAAATCTTTATGTTCACTGAAGATGCCTAAAGATGCCACCGTAGGTTTTGATCCCCTAAAATGTTTTGAAGTTATGTAATTGTTGCCTAAAGATGCCACTGTAGGTTCCATAGTTTTTGCAGAGACCATCCTTTTCAGTTCCCTCAAATGTTGTCTCGCAATTATCTATTGAACAAGCTACAAGTTTTGAAGTTGAACCTGAATCTGGGATGTTGCTTAATACTGACTACACCCTATCTTTTTATTTCTTCTGTTTGTATCAATATTTGCCAATTTTGCTCTTATATTTTAATTTGTGGTCCATATCAGGTATGAAGTACTTCACCAAGATTACCTCCAAAACACTTGAAAAAGGCATGCAGAGTTTTCAAGTAACCACTTAACAACAAGAATTGAAATTTTATTTGTATTTTAACTATTTACTTGTTAATATCTTGGTTCATTATTTATTATTTACATTTTTCATCTTTCTCTAGCCTTTGGCAATTCTACTTATATGAAAATATCTATTGACTTTAATTTTCAGGAGTTGAAGTCTTTGAAAGAGCAATTTGCAAAAATGGTAGAGAGACAAAACCAAATGCAAGGAATGCAAGTTCTTTTGAAGACCTTTATTACACGTGTATAGGCTTGATAGATTTCACATGTATCTTATTTGTGAACAATTATTTTTTCTGAGTCAACCGTTAATCTATTTTACGTTTATTTGGAATGTTTATGAATGTAAATTACTCTAGAATCAATCAATATTTATTTTTTAAGAAATTTGATCCTAAAGTGTAGCCTTATGAAATTGTAAATCGTTCCAAAAAAATGTATTTCAATTGTTCCTAAAACAACTTATAGGAATGTACTAAAATTGTTCCTAAAACATACACATTATGTATAGGAATGGCTAAAAAGCAATTCCTATAAACACGAGTTATAGGAACGGTTTCTAGGCATTCCTATAAGTAGAACTTATAGTAACTGTTTAAAAATGTGTGGCAAAATACATATAGGAACGGTCTTGAACCATTCCTATAAGTTTGGCCTATAGGAACAATTCAGAAATCGTTCCTATAAGCTTGGCCTATAGGAACAGTTCAGAAACCGTTCCTATAAGCTCGGCCTATAGGAACACTTTTTGGAACAATTCCTATAGGCTTGGCCTATGGGAACGGTTTTTTGGGCAGCGTGGCCATAGGTACGTAGGAAAATCGTTCCTATAGCCTAGCAAAACGGTAGATTTTAGTACACATGGAAAAACCGTTCACATAGGTCTATGCCACGGTTTTGTATGTTTTGGGAACACTTTTCGATCGTTCCTGTAGGTCAAAAATATTATAATGTGGGCTTTTTGATAATTTACGTCGTCTTCTTTTCTTCCACCGCGATGGAATAAAAATATGAGAAGATACAGCGGAAAAAATTCAAAACTGCTACATCATTTACCAATACCTATGTGGAACAACACAAACAAGTACAGAAAGCCATTGAAGCAGCTAATGCCAAATACAAACTAGCCGCTGATAGACATAGGCGATTCAAGAACTACCAGGTTGGTGATTTGGTCATGGTATACTTGAGAAATGAAAGATTCCCTACTAGCACTTACAACAAGTTACGGTCTCGCAAGATTGGACCATTCCTGATAACTCAAGTCTTAGGAGACAATGCATATCTTGTTGATCTACCAGAAGATTTGAAGATTTCCCCAATCTTTAATATTTCAGATTTGTTTCCTTTCATTCCTCTGGATGCAGCGCATGTTCAAACTTCAGAACTCGAGGTCGAGTTCTCAGATAGTAGGGAGGTATTGATGAAGGCCGGCTCATCCGTCAACAATCCTATAATAATTACTTAGTTACTTAGAGTCGTATCATTTTAATAACTTGTTGCTTATGTACTTAGCTGAGTTGATTACGAATTTAACTCGAGTGTAATAAATGTACACGTGGCATGTTGTATGGCCACGATTGTTTTCTTCGTCGACGCAGGGTGGTTTAAATACCTACTAGTTTCAATTTCTGAAAACAGAATATTATTATTTTTCCCAATTTTGTTATCTGTTCATCCTATTCGAGAGTCCGTGGAATAAGAAGATTACAATTTTGAATTCATCATTGTTTCTTCTTGAATCCTTAGCTGGATTATCAATTTCTGTCTTCATCAGTAAGATAAGCAAAGAAGACTTTATCAGATGCCTGAGATCAATTGCTGGAGACAAGCTATTAACTTCATCTATCAAGAAAATCAGAGGATATTAATACCTTTTAATTAATGAAGGAATTTGAGTTGTAGATGATTAATTGTTCTACAGGATAATTATGTGGAATATCATTTTTTTGCTGAATGAGGGTAAAAAAGAACTGGAGTGGTTAATTCTGATATATAAATATTACTCAACTAATCAACACGAGGCTTTGCAACCAAAGCAACCAAAGTATTTTGCCTCTTTATCTGACAACAATTTAAGGACTGCTATTCTTTTCTTTTGGGGATGTAACTAATTATGGCAATTCTTAGCATGGTTCAAAATCAGTAAAAGGAAAAAACTATGACCAACAGATCATTAAAGCTGCAGCAACAGTTCTTTTCAAGAAAGATCACTGATTAAAATTCAGGCTCTGGAAGTCAAACAAGTACAACTCTTTATTCAGCAAAACAAAGTCCAACACTTCCAAGATTCAAAAACTACTGATCAGTCCACACATTTTTCGGTAATTAAAAACCATCTTTACCTAGGCCATCGAAGTAAGCTTTAGGGTTCTTCTCGAATACATCTCTGTCTATGATCACGCTGCCACCACCGGGTGCCTTCATGGCCTTGTTGCTGCTGTTGCCATGGCTGGAAAACGACGACAAGTTTTTGCTTTCATTCTTCACGAAGTTTTTGCTGTCATTCTTCGACGAGTTGCTGCTGCTGCCATTCTTCCCCACCGTTGCCTTTGGTGCCATTCTTCAACAAGTTTTTGCTGTTGCTGTCGATTTACCGGTATATACCGTATATGTATATATAGACAAGGCATTGAGTATCGGAGTTAATAGAGGAAGGAGATGGAGTAGGGTGGCAGTTCTCCACTTCTCCTTCCCAAGTAAAGGAATGATGAAAGGCGTTGGAATATTAATTATACGGTGGATTGGGAATGATGAAAGGAATCAGCGTGGCCTCCATGCGCTTGGTTGCATTTCTTCTTCTCGCTCGTGAGTCGTGAATTTTGAATTTTATATTCAGATTGAATTTTGAATTAATTGGGTCATTGAATTTTGGATTTGGCTCGACCACCTGATTTAAAAAGAAGAAAAAATCGAAAAAAAAAACTTATTCCTCTACGTAGGCTCCTTTCATATGAAATCCCCCAAAGTTCTCATTTTTTTACCAAAAATGAATGTTTATATATAATCCGGTGAGAGCCGGGCCCAAAAAGATCCATGTACAAAATGGTCTTCATGTAAGGAGGCTGAATAGAGTGTCAAACAAAATATACCTTAGACACTCTCGCACAATTTGCTGCTCAATGGGCATCTCATTTGTCTGAATAAAATAATAAATAAATTTGACGACATTACAATGAGCTTTGACAAACAAAATATCGTCAACAATGGCATATATGAATCAAGGAACTGGCACAACATTGTTAATCACATCCACTAAAATTTTGGAATCAGACTCTAGAATAAAATGTGGCAATGAATGAGTTATAGAGAGCTGAAGAGCATTTTTAATAGTCAAAGCTTCCAATAGGAGAACACTATCACCCGCACAACCAAACAATCACCAACAGCTAGAGTTCCAAATTATGAGGCCAAGACCCCTTGCAGAATCAACAAAAGATGCATCACAATTAGTTTTGAGAATGTTCGGTGGGGGGAATCCATTTGATGTAAGAACTAATACAGTTAGAATTGCACTCAGATAATGAGTCTTGAAATAATCATGGGTGAAAGACAGGATCATGTTCACAAGACAAAATGGGTAGGCTTCCTAACCTTATACTACATGCTATTTCAAGTGTACCAAATGAACCAAAAAAAGTAAGCAATAGTGGTTGCTTTGAACAACTCAACTCATGTATGGGAGGAAGAACAAACCAACCAATCGCTAGTACACCAGGTATTCCTATTAGAGAGGGTAAGTCAAGTTTTAAGGGACAAGAGGTTGCAAATATGGTAAGCATAGGGGCAATAAAAAAATAGGTGATGTGGTGTTTCAATTGTACTAGAGAATAAGGGGAAAGTATCCAAAGAAAGAATCCCAAGTCTCACGAGTCTAGAGTGTGTAGGTAAGTGATTGTGAAGGAGTTTCCAACAGAATAATTTCACTTTAGGAGCGATATGAAGCTTCGAAAGGAATTTCCAAATAAAAAGATTAGGATTAAAAATAGGACCATGTTCATGGTTCCTAAGAAAATAGTTTGCTGACTTAGTGATAACTCTATCCCTAAGTCCATACTCCAAACATAAGTATCATTGTCAGGATTTATAGGCAGGTTAATCTTAAGGATAGATTCCCCCAACGCCAAACCAAAGCAATTAGTAATAGCGTGTACAAGGCAATCAATTTCGATTATTTATAAGCATACAAACATTCACATCATCAGTGAAAACTTCCATATTCAAAAAAGTGGGTTTCAAACATTGGGGCATGTCAAGTTACTAAGAATCATGCAAAACCGAAGTAGTAACACCAGATTTAACAAGCTTAACATAGCTTGGAAACAAATGATTGAAAGCGTTACGAAATAATTTACTGCTCTACGAGCAATTTTCCGGGCACAAGACCTGGTATTTGGTAGTGACCACCTTAACCAAAGGAATGGGAGAGTGGTTTAAGTAGGCCAAAACCTGCCTTGTCTGAAGAGACAAGGCCTGACAGGAGAGGTCCTGAAAGGCCAAGACCACCAAAGGTTTTGCGGCAGGTAACAGTGTCCTAATGAATCAAATGAAGACCATGATGGCTAGACGAGTTAGACGAGAGGATTCTCTTAGTAATTTATTCAATCTTGTCAAAGTAGGTAGAATAAAACAAAGAAGCAGCCATTGAGTGTAACGGAATGAAGTCAAGAACAAACCTAATCAAAACAACTCTACCAACTCGAGACAAATACGAGGATTGTCATGAGATAAGTTTAGCTTTTATTTAATCAAGTAGAACTTGTTGAGCTTGAGGGATGGTCTTCTAGGAGCAATTATGGCTCCAAGGTATTTAAAGGAAAACATCTACATCTCATATTGAGGGTATTACTAATGTTTCTGACTAAATCATGTGAGACCATTTTTGGAAAAAAGAAGACAAATACGAGGATTGTCATGAGATAAGTTTAGCTTTTATTTAATCAAGTAGAACTTGTTGAGCCTGAGGGGTGGTCTTCTAGGAGCAATTATGGCTCCAAGGTATTTAAAGGAAAAAATATACATCTCATATTGAGGGTATTACTAATGTTTCTAACTTAATCATGCGAGACCATTTTTGGAAAAAAGAAGATTTCCGGATTTAGAAAAATTAATTCACTCACAAGTGAAACGTTCAAAAGTATCAAAGATTTTCTTGATAGAGTTAAGACTCTTCCTATTAGCCCTAAACGCCAACAAAATGCCATCGGCAAATGTAAGTTGGCTAATTTCCAATGAATTCCTAAACTTGAAAGGGGTTATATATTTTCGAGAGACAACAATATTAAGCATATGTGTAAGGGATTGTGTTGTAAGCACAAACAGGTATGGGGAAAGTGGGTCACTCTGTCGAATACTCCACTGGGACGTAAAGAACGGGGAAAAACTGAGAATTTATGAGGCATGAAAAGCTAATAGTAGACAAGCAAGCATAAATCCAACCAATGAATTTAACAGGGAACTTATATGCCTTAAGGACAAGCAGAATAGCAGCCCAAGAGAGCTAGTCATAAGCTTTCTCCAGGTCAATTTTCACTCACTACTAGAAATGTTACTTTCACTGACGGCCATCACCCACGGTCGCTTGAGCCGTCGGAACGACCCATGGCTTTCTTACAGCCGCTAAGGCCGTTGCAAATGTACCAAAATTTGCAACAACATGCTTACGACCGCCTCAACCATCGCTTATAAGTCGATGGCGCACACACAGCGCATAAATGAAATAACGTATCAGCAAAGGGTTCGCAAGCGCCACGTGAGTTGTTCGTGACTTAATAGTACATTAGCAATGGCTTTCGTACGGCTTCTGCATCCGTCGCTCATGAATCGATGACGTACTCGCGGCGCGAAATTAAAATTTATCACCAACGGCTTTGTGAGGGCCGCGTAGGCCGTTGGTGATGTTATGTTTTATTTGCAACGACTCACTCAATTGTTGGTGATATATGTTTTATTTGCGTTCGCGCCCGCCCCCTTATTTCTTCTTCCTTCTCTCCTGCACTGTTGCCGCTATTGCCGTTGGTTGCCGCCCCTCCTCCCGGATTCGGATCCTCCTCCACCTCCAGGTATGTCTTCACCAATCTCTCCCCTCCTATGTTAACCCCCATCTCTCCCTCCGCCGTTTGTGGTTGGGGTGGTCCAAAACCGTAAGGTTTCAGCCTCCGGCCGCCGACCGGATATCATTCATCCAGTGTTCGACATGGGACACTGGACTACGGCGCTGGAATTTTTTCTTGTTAACAGTGGGGCGTTGATCTCATTTGATTAATTAGGGTTTAATTAAACCCTAACTATTTTTACATGTTAATTAGTCTTTTATTTGTTAATTTGTTAATTTGTTAGATTAATTGTAGATTAATTATTGTAGGACCATCTCACCTAAAGACATTAATTGAAAATATTATCATTGGTTGACAGAATCATGTCGGGCGATCGAAGTTGCATGTACCGACGATTTGATCGTGGAGCTTTAACGAATGAGTTTCGATTGTACGTAACTTACTTCCTAAATTTTGTCTTCGAATCTAAAATTCGTTAGCGGTAATAAAATCTGATGTATGTGCTATAATTGCATGAATGCAATATTTTTGGATCAGGATACTGTCACTCTGCATCTGATACCAAAGGATTTGCCCCGGGGATATGGCCTCGAGTGGATTACTCCGGATGTTTGAGAGCAGCTCATGGAGCGATGGTCGTCGAGCCAATGGCAGGTGGTATCCCGGACTATGGCTAGAAACCACATGTCTGAGGGGGGGGAGTGCGCCACACCGACGGGTTTGTCTCATTTGTAGTGTACGAGAGTTGTATAGTAAGTATTATACCTTAATTTTAATTATAGGGAGAAGTGCAGATTTGGTCCTATAAGTTTTTAATTTTTTGAACTTTGGTCCTATATGTGTCATTTTGGTATTTTCGGTCTTATAAGTTTGTTTCGTAGCATAGATTTGGTCATATCCGTGACGGTCTATTAACTCTCCGTCAATGTGGACTAACGCCGTTCATACACTTTGACATATTTGGTCCTATAAGTTTCATTTCAAAATTTTCAGTCCTATATGTTTGCCCCGTAGCACAGATTTGGTCCTATCTGCGACGGTCTGTTAACTCTCTGTCCACAAAAAAATAAACGATGTTATGTCTATGTTGATGGAATTAACAGACCATCGTGGATAGTACCAAATCTATATAACATACCGACATATACACAAGTTGATATGTTAACTCCATAACATAGATAAGTTTGCTTCGTAACATAGATTTAGTCTTATTCACGACAGTTCGTTAACTACGTCAACATGGACCCATAACGTCGTTTATTTTTTCGTGGACGGACAGTTAGCAAACCATCACGGATATGATCAAATTTGTGCTATGAGACAAATATATTAGATCAAATTTGTGCTACGGGACAAATATATAGGACCAAATCTATGCTACAGGACAAACATATAATACTGAAAATTTCAAAATAAAACTTATAGGACCAAATATGTCAACGTGTATGAACAACGTTAGTCCACATTGACGGAGAGTTAACGAACTATCATGGATAGGACCAAATCTATGCTACAAAGCAAACTTATAAGACTGAAAATACCAAAATGGAACTTATAGGACTAAAGTCCAAAAAATTGAATACTTATAGGACCAAATCTGCACTTCTCACTTTAATTATATATTGTATTTGTTTCACGGTGTACTAATGTATTTATTTCGTAAAAGTAGACGACTGCAGTGAGGGACTGTCTAGCGACCCACCCCGGTGGAGGTGTTCGAGCGGACTCACCGTCTTGGACATGTGCCGGGGGAGTACATCGACACCCACACTACAGTCACCATTATAAGTATATTTGTTTCAATTATGCAATATTTATTTATAATTTAAGTTTATAATTAGAAAAAAAATATGAAACCAAATACACCAAATACAAACTCGTGTAGGAAACCTACACTAGGATTGTGATGCAGCGCAGGGGCACCCCCCGTTGACTTTGACGCCCAAGTGTGGGTTGATGTCGCCTATGGCTGGGACCACGGCCGCGTTTATGGCTTCACAGACAATGGCCACGCGCGAGCCGTGCTAGGGCCACTTGGGGCACCAATCTCAGGATAGACCCTAATAGCATCATTTGTCTTCACCAACGGCTTACAAACAGACCCGGCCATCGGTGAAGGTCATATTCCTAGTAGTGACTAGAACACAACGATTTTTGCCTTTAGAGTTGTACATAGAATGTGCAATCTCCTATGCAATCAATATGTTATCATGAATAATCCTACCCTTAATGAATGCAGACTTTTCAAAGGAAACTAAACTAGGGAAATGTTCTCTAAGTTTGTTAGCAAGCACCTTAGCAAGAATTGTGTAATTCAAGGTACATAATGCAATAGGCCTAAAATCTTGTACAGTTGAGAGATTTAAACATTTAGGAATAAGGGAAAGAACGATCATGTTCAAATCAAAAGGTAAGAAAGTAGTTTCATAAAAGACATCCAAATAGTTCATAAAGGTTGAAGAAATTAATTAAATTCCAGTAATGCTTGTAAGATTCTCATGTAAACCCATCAAACCCAATGCTCTACCATTTGGCAACATTCCAAACATCAGATAAAGCAAAGGGAGCAGCCAATGAATTAGCTGCAAAATCACTAGTACAAGAAATATCCAAAAAACAACATTGGAAGAAATCCAGAGGGATTTATAAGCATGAGCAAGCACATTTAAAATAAGTTTATCATCAAATACCATAGAACTCTCATTAAGAGTTATGGGTGGCATAGTTGGTGGTAACATCTTGGATGTTTCCTAAAGATCTAGAGTTCAAACCTTAGTATGATTACCTATTATGACTTTTTATCTTTGTTAAAAAAAAGAGTTATGGAATTTAATTTATTGATTCTACGATGCATGGTAACCACATTATGAAAAAATAGTATTAAAATCCCCATCTTTAATCCATTTCATTTTGGCGTTTGACTATCATTTCAATGTAATTTGAGTTAACATAGTCCAAAGAAGAAGCATCTAAATGCTCCAAATTATCAATTTTATAAATAACAAATTCCAGATATTGTAATAGAATGCCAAGTTTATTTCGATTCCAAACGAAAAGAGCAAAATGAGTAAACTTCAAGCCAGTGGAGAATTCATTAAGTGGAGTAAGATGAGGGGGTATCTCTAGCCAAGTCTCTTTAACAACCTTAGTAGAATCAGGGTATTCAACCCCAAAATTCTAAAATTTAAAAAGTTTATTACGGGCCTTATTTTATGCAAAATTAATCAAAATCAGACAGTGATTAGAAACCTCATAGAGAAGATGTTTCACCAAACACTACTAAAAATGTGTTAATCAGTAACGACCATCAACAACGACCGCCAACACCGTTGCAATGACTGACACTGTTCTTACGGTCGCTCGATCCGTTGTAGATGTGATATATTTGCAACGTTATCGTTACGGCCACTCGGGCCGTTGCTAACAAGCGGATGGCACGAACACAGCGCGTGAAGGAAATAAGTTATTTGTAATAGTGTACAAAAGGTCACGTCGGCCGTTGTTAATGTGATAATAACATCTGCAATGATGTACTTACGGCCTTTATACCCGTTCCTCTTTATGCGCTCTCGCGGTGCAAAAATGAAACTGTTATTAGCAACGACGTAACAAAGGCCTCTTCTGCCTTTGCTGATGATAAATATCATCAGCAACGGCTTACTAACGGACGAGTGAGCCGTTGTTGATAAATATTTTTATCTCTGTGTTCGTGCCCGTCCACCCCATTTCTTCTGCTCTCTGTGCTGACGCAGCCATCGTCGCTGGATCACCACCCTCACCGATGCCGATCAATCGTCGATGCTCACTCAATGCCCCGACGCCCAATCATCACTCGATCAACTCCAGGTATGCCGCACTGCACCCCCCTCTCTTCCTTGTCGCCGGCGTCAAGCTTGGTTGGGCCGAAACCTTAAGGTTTTGGCCTTCGACCTCCGACAGCCGACGGAACATCCCGCCGGTGTATGTGCTGTCGCACATACACCGGTCCAGTAGTGTGATTAGGGTTAAACCCTAATATTTATTTATTTATTATTTAATTATTTTAATGTTTGGTTAATTAATTAGGATTAATTGATTAGGGTTAATAATTTTTAATGTTTATATTATTTAGATTAAATTTATAATGTTTAATGTTTATATCTTTAGGGTATAATGTTTAATGTTTAGATTAATTTATAATGTTTTGTTATAATGTTTATATTAAGGTTAGATCGGTTAGATTAGTTAGATTGATTTTATTGTTAATCTTTAGATTTAGATTAATTAGAATCATCCACTTTGGACTCGCGTCGGAATCGTCCACTTTGGACTCAAACCGGCATTCAAAATTTAGAAAATAATTATCCATCCGACAAGTTGATACGTTTGACGTACGCATCGACGAGTTGTATATGATTTACCAAAACCTTAGATCCGTTCAGGGGTTGTATGTTCGTGTAAAAGAAGTAGATGATCTTTTATACGACGTACAACTCTTGGATTGTCCCTAATTGGACAATTTGGGAACATATTTTTTGCATTGCACTTAGTTTTTTCTTTTAACCGTTAACTCATTCTAAAATTTTGGATTAAAGATATTTGTCAATGGATCAAACAACTCAAATTACCCGATGGATATGCCTTAAACTTATCTCGGTGTGTGAATGTCGATGATTGCAAAATATTAGGGATGAAGAGCCACGATTGTCATGTATTCATGCAGAGATTGCTTTCGATCACATTTCGAGATCTTCTACCTGATAATATTTGGGGTCTGTTGATTGAATTAAGTATGTTTTTTAGAAACATTTGTGCAAATGTCCTTCAAGTCGAAGATATGTCAGCACTTGAAAATAATATTGTTGACATTATATACAAGATGAAGCAGTTTTTCCCTCTTACCTTTTTTGAATCGATGGAGCATCTACCGATATACTTAACATACGAGGCATGAGTTGGAGGCCCCATTCAATACTGGTGGATGTACTTATTTGAAAGATACATGAATCGTCTGAAGAAAAAATATAAAGAACACTACAGTTATTGAATGATCAATATCTGAATCGTATATCATCCAAGAAATTTTAACATTCTGCTCATTTTACTTTGAATCGACAGTGCAGACAAGATTTGATCATCTTCCACGTAACGACGACGGGGGAGTTTGACATTCAGATGGACGTTTAAATATATTTTGTCACTTTGGTCGTGCTTTTGGTTCTCGTCCGTCTCAACACTTAAACGACAAAGAGTATCATTTGACACAATTATACGTATTGCTCAATTGTCCAGAGATTGAACAATTCATTAAAATATTTGACATTGAGATAGTGCAAAAATACTCTATTCACAACTATCAAGAATTGGAGAGATTACGAAATCGTGATTTTCCTACTTGGATTTGGGCTTACAGTAAAGATCATACAGTTGAAATAGATGAAAAAATATTTGAGTTTGTTAGTGGACCATCGCAACTAGTGTCGTGTTATAGCGGATATTTTGTTAATGAGTATAAATTTCACACAGTTGAATATGCATTTACAAAGAAGACGTTGAATGCCGGGTCTACGTGATAGTGACAATGTATGTTGAATGTGATATGGATTTTCATGAACTATTGGAAGAAGTGATAGAATTGCACTACTTCGGCTTGAAATTAGTTATCCTATTTAAATGTCATTGGTTCAATACAACTGATAGGGGCATGAAAGTTCATCTAAAATACAAACTTGTTGAGGTTAATTACATATCGAAATTGGCAGCAAATGAGCCTTTTATATTAACATCACAAGCCAAACAAGTATATTACACTAAGTATCCGACTCGAAATAAAGATAGAGCAGATTGGCGTGTAGTCTGTAAGACTAAAGCTAGAGGAAGAATTAATTCGATAGCGGGAGAAGATGAGTCAATACTTGATGTGACAGATGATTTCTATCAAGAAGAGGATCCTCCCGCAGTAGATCGTATTATTCCAATACTCGAGGATGCGGACACAACGTTTGTTCAATTTGAAGAAGGTGGATGATCATGAAGTTGAGGAAGGTGGAGATGAAGAAGTAGAATTTAAAGAAGATGAAGAAGATGAAGAAGAAGAATTTGAAGACTATTACTCAGATGACGAGGAATAATTGTAAAGTATATCTTCTATTAAATCTATCTCTACTATATATATAATCTAATTATATTCTTATTCGACATTCGACAACTATGGTGGGTCGAGGTTATCACCAGACGAGAGTTATAGAGTCTTGGATCGGTCAGACTCCAAATTCAGCCGCACTTGCTCCTACGGTTGATCCTCCTCTCGCTAATCCTCCTGCCGCCGAGGCTAGTTCATCTAGACGTAGGTCGCCACGTGGGCCGAACAAGATTCAACCTCCGCCAACCGTGGAACAATGTCGACTTATTTATGTGATTGGCAAGCGATAATGTATTATGAATTATGAATTATATATAATTCATTATATCATAATGTAATATTGTACTTTATTTTTGTTGTGTAGGTTTGAGTAGGAGGATGTCCCCAGGACTATATCGGGGACAATCCGACGATATTTGAATAGGGCATGGCCCACTTGGTTTCACGTGCCTTGATTGAGGTATGTATTTAAAAATTTTATATACATGATGATTATTATGGGTACTGATATTATTGTTTTGCAGGCTCGCTATTCTTGGCCAGAGAAGCAGAGGCCATTCATTTACATTGCGTGAGAGGCCATTTCCCGACAGAGATACAACTGCAAGGTGGGGCAGGCCCGAGCACAAGCGATGGCCCGAGCTGGGGCCACAAGCATAGCAGAGACTCGTGGATATAGCCCCGATTGGATTACTCCAGATATTTGGGATCAGCTCGTGTCGATATGGTCGACCAAGCGGTGGCAGGAGGTATCTAGGACTGTGGCTAGAAATCGCATGTCGAGGGGAGGAGCGCGTCACACTGGCGGCTCTGTTTCATTTGTTGTGCACGCGAGATGCATGGTAAGTGTTATACCTTATTTTGAATTATATATTTTATTTGTTACTGTGTACTAATTAATGTATTGTTTTTGTAAATATAGACGACAATGATGGATGACGGGACTATCCAGCGACCCTCCCCGATGGAGGTGTTTAAGTGGACTCACTGTCAAGGACACGGGGCGGGGGAGTACATCGACACCCGCGCTGCGGTCATCATGGTAAGTATATTTGTTCCAATTATGCATTATTTATTTATAATTTAAGTTTTAGGAAAAATATGAAACAAAAAACCAAACTCGTATAGGAGACATACACAGACGGTGACGCAGCACGGGGGCACCCCCGAGGACTTTGACGCGGGAGCGTGGGTCGAGCCTGCAGGTGGCTACAACCACGGCCGCATCTATGGCTTTGCTGATGGTGGTCATGCCTGAGCCGTGCTCGAGGTAACTTGGGGCACCGACCCCTCCGGTAGTCGGTAAGCGGCCCTCCACCTCCAGGATTAATGATCAGAGTAGGAGGTTATCGACACTGGAGGAGACAGTTGCCCGACAGTGTGAGATGATGGCTCATCAGAGTCAAATGATGGCTGAGATGCTTGTCATGCTGAGACAGATGATAGGTCAGTCAAGCAGTGTACACTCAAATCTATCGCCATCGATTCAATCCACACCGGTGTACACTCAAGCACTCCAGAACCCATCATATGATCCCAACCTTCCTCCACTGTCGTAGTGAGATTTTATTGTTTTATAACTTGATTGACTTGGATATTAACTTGTTATATACTTGTTACTTGGATATCTTAGAAATACTTATTTTGTGACTTGTTACTTGGATATTTTCGTATTGTGTTGCTACGATAGTTTTGATTTCGTATATTTTTTATACGATTGTGGATAATTATAATTATAAGTATAATTAGTTTGATGTATATCTGGGTGTATCTGTGATGTGTATGTGAATGTATGTGTATCTGAATGGATGTGTGTAAGGGTGTGTGAGACATTATATATCAGGTTATAAATGTATTAATGGATATTTTTAATTTTGAAATTTCTCAGTTACAGGTTAACATCATCAGCAACGGCTTTCCCACGGTCATCTGTGTCAACGCCGTTGCTGAAAGTGTATCGTAATTCCTGGGCCGCAAACTCAAAGTCGTTGCTGATAAACCACAGCAACGGCTTAGAAATAGGTTTTCAGCAAAGGCTTTGCAACGGCGTCCTGGCCGTTGCTAATGGCAATATCTACAACAATCGATGTGTCATTGCGGAATCGTTGCTGATATAAATATCAGCAACAACAGCGCCTCGTTCCTGAGCCTTTATGATAACGTATCAACAACGGATATGGACCATTGCGGAACCGTTGCTGATAATACTATTAACAACATCTTGAGCGACTGTTGCTGATCCGTTGCTAAGTTATCAGGTACGCGTTCTTCTACAACGACTGCGTTGCAATGGGTGCGACCGTTGCTGATGGTCTTCAGCAACGACATAGCAGCGGATCCAGCAATTGGTGATGCTCGTTATTTTAGTAGCGAAAGTTGTATCAAAAAAATGCAACCAAGCAGCAATACACAATGCACAATCAAGCCAAATAAGTATTCTATAGTGGTTAGATCTTGTTCTGATCTAAAGTCGGAGCAATGCGATCCGGTTCGGTGTGTCTCCTGGTTAGGTGCATCTCCGGCGCAAGGGGAGGGGGAAGGGGGTAGGGATATAACCGAGCCAAGCCGAGCCGAGCTTCCCACTACTTGAGCTCAGCTCGTTTGATAAATAATGAGCTTGAGCTCAGCTCGAGCTCGATCGAGATCTGGTCTATAAGACCAAGCTCGGCTCGAGCCATATTCAAGCCACTCGAGCATAGGTTAGCTCGATTATATATATAATATATTATAGGGTTATTAGACGAAAATGGCCCAAACTTTCGCGAATTTCTCAATTTTGGTCAATCATTTGATTGGTCTCAATTGTATATAAGAATTTTAACATTGGTTTCAATAATGGCCTCCCGTTTGTAAACCGTGAGATATTCAGATTATTTTCTTAATATAATTTTTTAATTGGGTTCCACCTCTCTCTCTCTCTCTCTTCTTTCTTCTCCTACTCCTTTTCTTGCTCCTGTTGTTGCCACTCATCTTCAATTGCTCCTCCGGCGTTCATCGGTGTTCGCCGGTGTGGGCGAAGCATATGCATGTGCTTAGTCTTTTATCCTCAATATCTTGTTCCTCTCCTCCGCCATCAAAAACCCGCTCCCGTCCCCCACTCGCTAAGCTCCACCTCCGAGAACACTCGTCCAGCGAGCAGCTCTATATTCAACAACACTCGTCCAGAAGCACCATCCCAAAGGAGTACACATCCCAATTGGCTTTGGGCTTCAGGTTCTTCAAGAACTCCAGCGCCTGGTAAATGGCAGGGGAGGACACCTCGAAATGTGCCGGCATCAACGTTCTCCTCGTCGGCGACTCCGCTGCCATGGTCATCCACGGCGGAGTCCTATCTTTACAAGAAGAACAAATGATGTCACGCTCAGTGTCAGTCCTATCTTTACAAGAAAGCATTGTGTTTTAGTGTATGAACGATCTACCAACCTCACTGTGTGGTTCCCATTGTTGTCTTTTCTTCTTCATGCAACACCTGATGTGGCTACCATCACCCACACCCTGCTAATTGCAGATTGAGATGGTGTAGTAAAATGTGCAGGGAGATCTCAAACATATCAAAATCCGCATCAACGTCCGGTGTGTTGCCTGCGTCGAAGTGATTCACATTGCTCTTCTTGTTGTTGCTCTGGCTCTTATTCGCCACCTCCAACCACTTCGAGTCTATCCTCCCCATGGAGAAGAGCTCGCGGTTGTCATCCTCACCGATGAAACCAGCGCCGGCGTCAATGGAGGACGAGTGGATGAAGCATGGATTCGGCGTTTTGTGCATGTTTGCTGGCTCGTATCGAAACTTGCTATGCCCAAGATTGACCAAGAAAATGGAGTCCGTGATCGTCGTTAGAAATAGGAATAGTGGCACTTTGTACTTATTGGAGTTGCAGTGGATGAGGTGTAGTGAAGAACACCTTTTCTTGCTCGGGTCGAAGTCGCAGCCAATCACCTGGTTCTCCTTCGTGTAGTTCGGCCAATCACCCACTTTAATCGACGTGTAGTGAAGAACACCTTCTTCTTGCTCGGGTCGAAGCCTCAAAATGTGTCGGCATCGGTGTCCTCCCCGTTGGCTACTCCGCTGCCATGGTCGTCCACGGCCACGACAGCACCCTCTCCATCACACTCGACATCATGCTCCCCCACTACTGCGCCATCGTGCGGGGCGCCTCCCGCCCCCTCCTCGTCGGCGACCTTCTCCACTACTAAAGGTAGGACTTGTGGAGCTCATCGGCGTCAAAGGAGATGGTCGTTGTTGGGTCCGATGATGATGTCGCATATGAGTGAATTGTGGAGCCATCTTTGCTGCTTACTATCCCAAATAGGAAGTTGAAACTCTGAGCAACTATATATGGTGTTACCTTTGATCTCAGTGTTGATGAAAATAACAGCAATGTTGCACATCGGCGCCATCTTTAACGCCAGCGACAATCCCTTACTGAGGTTGGCGGATTTCCACAGGCCTTGGCCTTCTTTAAGTCCGACGAAGGCGGGGGTGTGGGTTGTGAGGAGTGGCAAGATGCGGTTGAGGAATGCGCGGATGAAGCCCTCCTTCTTTGCCAGGTTCTTCTGATCTTCCCCATTGAGCTTGGCGGCGAAGCCGCTGAAGACTTTGGTGTAGGAGTGGACAAGACGGTCGGAGTTGTCGTCGGACTCCGAGTATAGGTTAGCTCGAATTGGCTTGTTCGCATGTCTGGCTCGGCTCGGCTCGAGCTCGATAAGTTCGAGTTTTTACCGAATCAATCTCGACTAGCTCACAAGCGGCTTCGCTCACTTACACCCCTAAAGGGTCGGGTGGGGGGGGGGGGGCTGCAAAGACACTCTGATACTAAAGTCGGGATGTGATCAAGGTAGAGGTAATAGAATTTAGACTCTAGGTTACATATGGCGTGTCGTATATGTATGTATTGCAGGATGAGAGAGGATTGACGATAATGTCACCGGGTAATCTCGTTGGGATGTTGCTCAGAATGGGTCGTGGCTAATCCCGAAGATATCGGGCTCATGATGATGAATCTCCCGTAATTAATAAGGACATACACATTGTTATCAAAATCGCGAGTCAACTCGTAAACTCAGACGATTTCACGATCCTAGGTATCAAAATCAGGTTGACTCGTACCCAAACTCGTTTCTGGGTGAACTCACATAAACTCGGTCAAACTCGCGAGTAAACTCGGGTGAACTCAGTTTGCTGATAATTATTATGGATTGAACTTGTACTTTTATATTTTATCTTTGAGTCATTGTGTGTGTTTTATTATGGACTTAAAATGCTGCATTATGTATGGATTAGACTTATACTCTTATATTTTATCTTTATGTATGTTTTATTATGGAATTGAACTGCTTAATTATGAAATTCGGGATCTATTAGATTATATTTTTGTAGCATAATTTTTTTAAAAATATTTTTTAAATATCAGGTAAACTCTTACGAATTAATTTACGAGTCGAGTTTACGAATGCTCCACGAGTTTACTTAAACTCTCAAATTTAACAACCTTAGACATATATGACCAGGTCGAGTTATGCTTCATGGGCCAATCAAACAGGCCTAACGGATAAGTCTGGTCCATAGCTCCCCCGCTTGGTCGTGATCCGAGGATTACGTGTCGAGCTCTAATTATGTGCCGACCTCTGCTTGCTTGTCGAGCTCTATTTTCATGTTGAACCGTATATACATGTCTTTGTATGGTCGGATAGAGTCGTATGGCTTGACTTGAGTCTAATTCATGAGCATGGGCGCTTTTGGACATAATCTGATCGGGTCCAAAGTGCTAGTCCAGTCCAGATCTATTACTAGACTAAGTGAAATGAATATCTTGAAATACAAGATCAATGAGATCATTATTGTGAACAAAGTCTTTAAAATCCATAACAGGTTTAGAAAGTCAAAAATAAAATCCCCCATTTTTTTCATGCTCATCCAAAATGCCCAAAAAAAATCCTGAAATAATATTTTATTCATAAGCAAGGGACCGTGGGCTCGAGTTAGCGCTAATTGGCATAGAGCTTCGGGATTGAACCCGAGTAAGCAAATTATATAGGAAAATCATAGAATATGATAAAAAAAAAAATAGGAAAATTTTATTTATCATATTATGTGATTAAGCATGCTAAGATGATAGAGGGCCTCAAGACGAATTTAGCGGTTCAATCGGAACTCGAATTGGAGTTAGATCGCGTTAGATATGAGCTGTTTAAGTCGAATAACATAAGTAGAGGTATTTTGGTCATTTGGACCCAGCCAGGATCTATAAATTGGAGCATGGGGTGTGCAGCCAGGAGTTTAGCCGCACACCACCCGAGGCAAAGGAGAGAGGATATAGGGCGCCGCTAAGGAGGAGGAAGAGCTGCCGGAGCCGGAATTCCACGAGTTCGTTGGTGTCAATTGGAGGAAGACCCTATGTGTCTTCTTCCCTTCCGTCTTCTCTAAAGAGGTGGGTGGATTTAGCCATTTTTCCCAATTCTTTCACTCATGCCGTTGACCCTGTGTCACGGGGTTCTCGTCGATTTTTAACGTGTTTTTCTTGTATCAAATCGGAAATCTCGGATCAGCTATTTCGTGGTTGAATCGTGTCATTTCGTCGTCATTTGCATCGACTTCTTCATGCTTGGATCCATGTTGTTGTTTGATCTATGATCCTACAATTTTTCTCGAGATCGATGTGATTCGTGTTTTTTGCAATTTCTTTCGTTTGAGTTTCGTGGTCGTTGGATCGTCTGACTGTTACCTACGAACAAGAGCCTTCTTCCCCACGCAAGAGCTGAGCCAAAGATGAGGGGGAGCTAGGAGGTGGGGAACGAGACGCAGATTGGCTCGAGGCACATGAGTCCACCCAAAGGAGTTAGTAGGAGGATCGCCATCCAGGGGAGCAAGGGGGCGATTGGAAGAGAGGGGACACGAAGTGACACGAGCAGAGGAAGCCATACTTTCCAACAAGATACCTAAAGTTGGAAAAACAAAAATTTATATGGGCAATTTGCTAATAAAAATTTATATGAACCAATTGCTCTATTTTTCTCTTTTTACTCATCCTTCCATTCTTTAGGCAAAGTTTTTAAAGTCTCCATTCAAATCCTAGGAGCACTGTTATATTCATTAACGTATCATTTCACACCATCTTAATTATATATATTTTTTATAAAAAAAAGCACATGGACGAATATAATATAGATGGATGCAGACATCTTCTAGAGATACATGCCCTCTACTCAATTCAAGTTGGCATAGGTCAATTTTAGGCTAAGTAGCCAAATTATTAATTACTTTTGTTTTTTATGATGGGATTGTCAACTACTTGATATGGGTAATATTTCTAGTATTTGGCCCACTGTAAATCAATAAACAAAATTTGACCTAAAGGGAGGTTTCAAATGACTTGTTTTTAAAGGAATATAAAAGTTCCAAAAGAGAATTTTGGCAAAACTTTTAGGATTATTTACATAGTATATTCTCAACTTTGGGTATTTTTCGAATTATATCCCGACTTTTTATTTGAACCAATTTTATATTTTAATTTTAATTTTGTTTCAATTTCTATCCCGATGTTAATCATATGTTAATTTTACTATTTCAACGATGACATGACATTGCTGACTTATTTCAAAAATAATAAAAAAATACTGCACTGCTATATCATCTAATATATATTAATGTATAAGAAAATAAAGTGCTGACGTGGATTAATAAAATAATCCACGTTAGCACATGAGCCCCACATATACCCTGCAAACTCACGCAACTTATATCATGTACTGACGTGGATTAATTTATTAATCCACGTCAGCACTTTACTTTATTATAAATTATTATATATTTGATGACGTGGCAATGAGGTATTTTTTATTATTTTTGATACATGTCAACAATGTCATGTTATCGCTCAAACGGTAAAATTAACAAATGGTTGACATCGGGATAGAAATTGACCCAAAATTAAAGTTGAAGTATAGAATTGATTCAAATGCAAAGTCGATACATAATTGGGAAAACACCCAAAGTTGAGCTTTTATGGAGTAATGGCTATGTCTTATGGGTTGTCTACTTTGTTTATAAAAGAAGTGAGAGAATAATTGGGTTGGCTGATCCACGCCTTTGGATCCACTCCTATCCACTCCAATACGTTGAAATAGAGTTGTCAATTATATAATGAGTTAAGACTGTTGAGTGTGTAGACGGCAACAAACTACTTCATTTATCTTCAAGTCAAGATGGAGTTGTGTTGTTAACTCACTACAACACAGAGACTGTGTGGAGGACAGAACTAGCTCTATGATTGAGTTGTCATAGGGAGGCAAGTTAGTTAGTACTTGTAATAACAAATAGTTTGTTAGTTATTTCCAATTTACTAATGGACTAGGAGTTGGATTTCGACTTGTGAAATTTTGGAACTTGTATTGTACTATGTTGATAGTGAATTGGGCATGTCCGATGAGGGTCCCGCAGATTAGGTGACGAGTTTGTCACCGAACTGCGAAAACAATTCCTTATGTATTTGCTTTTTTTGTGATTATTTCATATTTGCTACTCACTCTGTTTTAAAGCAATTACCATAACAGTTGCAACTTCTAGTGCAACTGAGTATTAACAAAAAGATTCTTTAGAGACTATCCTGTCAGTATTCAATTGTACAATTCTAAGTCTCTATTACCTGACTTAGTTAGAATGAATGCAACATTAATTGATGAACTGTTCTCATCCATAGTCCTGTCTTTTATGTTTTCATTGTGTTGAGAGAGGTTGATGAAAAAAAATGCAACTGGTGTATTTATCCTTTGCCCTGGTTCTATATGAAGCGCATATGGCTTCAAAAAAGGCTCAAATTCATAAGAGTCATCTAATTCTAGTTGGAATGACATAGAACTTTATGAAATAATGAAGGCACTATACTATGTTAAGAACCTTATCTGTTGTTTTCCTTGATATTATTTCGGCATTGTTCTTTCTGATCAGCTGAACCGATATTTTGCTAGTGTTCAAAGTAAGAAGGTAGGTTTAGTGAGACACCTACTGAAGCTTAGAATTTGTTTTGAACAAGGAGCTATATATCTCAAATGAGGGATTAAAAGAAAGAAAATTAATTAACTGCCATCTCCTCCTATATATGGAATGAGAAGCCCTAGATTAGATAATTCCGAACCAATACAGCAATCCACTTTGGAGGCCACTAAAATAGCTTTTGGTTGGTTTTTATTCGTAGAGTGAGCTTGTCTCAGATATTGGGTTTACTTACAATTTGTCATGAGAACTTTTGTCAAATTCTTTTTTCCAATTACATATATCGGGAACTATTCCAAGGTGCAATATTAAATTGTTTAAGTTCTTAATTTTCTTTTGAGGCTCTCGTTCGTTAAGTATGCTTAAAAGAAATGTTACATCTGAAGAATGAGAACAGAAAGAAAACTAGAACAGAATGTGGAAATTAGGGGAGAAAAGAATGGTTTTGGTAGTCCCCTTCTACCACGCACTATATATAATACAAGTCAATTGCACTCTTCCTCAAATTGATTCTGAAATATAAATATTAGGTCAACAAATCAACACACGAGGCTTTGCCCAACCGAAGCAACATTTGTAAATTTACTCCTTCCTGGTGAAAACTCAAGAGTATTTTCCTCTTTTATCTAACCACTATTTAAGGTCTGCTATTCTTTTCTTTTGATGATGTAATTTATTATGGCAATATATTTTTAATTAGCATGGTTCCAAATCAGTAAAAGAATAAAACTGACATAAAGATGAAAGCTGCAGCAAGCCAGCAACAGTTTTTTTTCAACTAGATAACTGATTAAACTTCAGGCTTTGGAAGTCAAACAAGTACAACACTTCCAAGGTTCAAAAACTATTAATCAGTTCGTACATTTCTTCAGTAATTAAAAACCATCTTTACGTAGGAGATCGAAGTAAGCTTTGGGGTCACTCTCGAATACATCTCGGTCTATGATCACGTCGTTGCGACCAGGCGCCTTCATGGTCCTCTTGATCATGCTGTCGTTGCCATTGCTGGAAAACGCCCACAGCAGCAGCCCTGCAACTCCAACGGCGGCGGCTGCGACAAGCAACTCACGAGTATTTTTATCCATGTTGAAGTCTTCACAGAGGGAGCTGTAGCTGCTGTTCTTCCCCTTCTTCTGTTCCTCCTCGCTTTGCTTGCTCTCGCAGCAGCCCATTATTCCACAAGTTTTTTGTGCTGCTTCTGCTGCATGCTGCTTCTCTACCGGTATATGTTTATAAAGACAATGCATTGAGTATTTTCGGAGTTAATCGAGGAAAGAGATAGAGTGGGGTGGCGGTTCTTCTTCCCATGTAAATGAATGAACCTGTTATCGTAAGAAGAGTATTGGCATTGGAATATTATACGGTGGATATTGGGAATGATTAAAGGAATCAGTGTGGCGTCCTTCTTCCTGCTCGTGAGCGTGCATGATGGGACTTCACATCCAATGCTTTTTAGATCGATGAATGGGTGAAGGGTGATTTTTATTCGAAAATTGAATAAAAGTATTCTTAAATTCTTTTTGATTGTTTTTAACTCCATAACAAATAAAAATAGTTAAAAAATACATTCGAACTATTAGAAACGAGTAAAAATACTCCTAAACTTATTTTTAATAGATTTTTTACTATTAGATAAATAAAAATAATTAAAAAATATTAGTATTTTTACATATTTTTAAGAAAAAAAAACTCTTTCTATCTTTAGATATGGGTAAAAGTATTGGTATTTTTCAATTATTTTTGTTTGTCTAAAGGTAAAAAATCTATCAAAAAAAGCTCAAGAGTATTTTTACTCATTTCTAATAATTCAATGGCATTTTTCAATCATTTTCGTTTGTTTAAGGGTAAAAATTAATCAAAAAAGAGTTTAAAAATTTTTTTACTCTATTTTTAATAGTTCGAGAGCAAAAATCACTCTTAACCCTTAATGAATTGATATAATTAGCTAAGATTGCTAAGTGTTGACTCTTTAGCTATTGAGACTCAATAAACAATTCATGTTACACTCCACGAGATGGAGCGGAGAGGAGATCACGGCTCTTCAGCGAGTCTCCCTGAACCTCTAGGTGAGTGAAAGATAGTCTCTCGACGGAAGGACACTAGGCGAGTCTCCCTTGGACGTGCACCTCCTCCTTCCTCATCCTGTTGGGTTCCTACAACTTCCTACGCTGCAGCGGTTAGCAGATTCAGGCCGCTTGCGGACTCCATGGATCCGCGCCCTCATGCGAACAAGGTGGACCCCCCTGGGTCATCGGATATCATAGCGTATATCGATCATCTCCGACGCAGTGGCCGGTGTTTCAATTGCTGTGGACGAGGACATCGGGGTTACCAGTGTCGGGCCAACACTACTAGAAATTGAGTCTTTAGCAACGGCTATCAGCAACGGCCGCTCAAGCCGTTGCTATTTGCAACGGCATTCTTACGGCCGCTCAAACCGTTGCAGATATGTTGTATCTGCAACGACTTTCTAACGGACATGCGAGCCGTTGCTGATGATTTTAATTATCAGCAACGGCTTTCTAACAGACAAGTGAGCCGTTGCTGATGATAACATATTAGCAATGTCTTTCTAACGGGCGAGTGAGCCGTTGCTGATAAGTTTATATAGGTCGCAGATCGCGCCCGACCCTTCTTCCTCCCGCTGCTGCCGCCGCCGCCTCCTCCTCCCGCCTCTCGTCGCCGTTGCCGACGCCGACGACGTCGAGCTGACGCTGCCGTCCGTCCTCGACCGCCGATTTCAGGTATTCATCGCCGCCCGACCGTCTCTTCCTGTTGCGGCCGGCGGGAAATCCGACTGAAACCCTATTTTTAGGGTTTCGGTCGGCGGCGGTCGGCCGATGGCCGCCGCCGGATCTTGTACAGTGTCCGGACACACTGTCCGGACACTGTACACCGACGCCAGAAAGAGTAGATTTATGATTTTTTATTTTTTTTATTTATATGTTAATTAATTATTTAGATTAATTGTTTAATTTGTTAGATTAATTATTAGGGTTTAGATTAATTTTTAGGGTTTAGATTAATTTTGGAATTATCCACTTCGGCATTGTGCCGGAATCGTCCACTTCGGACGCGCGCCGGAATCGTCCACTTCGGACGCGGGCTGGAATCGTCCACTTCGGACACGCGCCGAAATCGTCCATATCACTACTAGAAATATGGGCATCAGCAACGGCTGATGTCGTTGCTAAGCCGTTGCTGAAGAGCATCAGCAACGGCCGGAGCCGTTGCAATGGAGTCGTGGCAGAAAGTCGCGTTGCTGATAACTTAGCAACGGATCAGCAACGGCTGCTCATGCCGTTGCTAAAATATTATCAGCAATGGTTTTGCCACAGACCCGGAGCCGTTGCTGATAACATTGATAGCAACGGCCGCTGAATCCGTAGCAACGCCGTTAGTAAAACCCCGTCGCTAAGCCGTTGCTGTAGGTCATCAGCAACGGCTTTCGATACACTTTTAGCAACGGCTTTCCCACGGACGGCCGTGGGAAAGCCGTTGCTGATGATGTGAACCTGATAAAGAAAAAATTTCAAATTTCAAATTTCCATTGATACATTGATACATTATCTGATACATAACTCACACACCCATACACTCATACACACGTTCATTCACACGTCACAAATACACCAAGATATACATTAAAATAATTATATTTATATTGATAATAATTCACAATAGTATAAAAACTATTCAAATGCAAAATTGAAGTATCAATATCCAAACAAAATAAATTAAACAAGTCCAATATCTCAGTGACAAAGTCAATATAAAAAAAATCTCACGATGACGATGGAGGATGGTCTGGATCATATGGCGGGGTCTGGAGTGCTTGAGTGTATACTGGCATGGGCTGACTCGAGGACGATGGATTAGATGATGCCGAAGAGATGCCTACTTCGGGATGACCTGACATGTTGCGTAGCATAGCTTGTATATCCGCCATCATCTGACTCTGGCGCTCCATTATCTCAGTCTGACGCGCGATCGTGTCCTCTAGAGTCCTTATTCTGCTACTATGATCATAACTGGATCTAGAGGTGGACGATCGCTCACCAACGACCGGAGGGGTCGAAGCCCCAAGTGGCCCTAGTACGGCTCGCGCATGACCACTATCTACGAAGCCATATACACGGCCATGGTCCCAGCCACCTGCGGCCTCGACCCACGTTGCTGCGTCAAAGTACTCGGGGGTACCCCCGCGCTGCACCACCGTCTGGCTGTAGGTCTCCTACTCGAGTTTGATTTTTTGTTTAATATTGATCATAAAACTTAAATTATAAATATATAATGAATAATTTAAACAAATATATAGTTACCATAATGTATGCAGCGCGGTTGTCGATGTACTCCCCCATCCAATGTGCTCGACGGTGAGTCCGCTCAAACACCGCCATCGGGGAGGGTCGCTGGACAGTCCCGTCATCCGACACCGTCGTCTACATTTACAAAACAAATACATTAATTAGTACACATAGTAACAAATAAAATATATAATTAAAAGATATACTTACCATACGGTTCGCGTGCACTGCAAATGCAACAGAGCCGCCGGTGTGACGCGTTGCTCCCCCCGACATGCGATTTCTAGCCGCATTCCGAGAAACCTCCTGCCATCGATCCGTCGACCATATTCCCACGAGCTGGTCCCATATATCCGGAGTAATACAATCGGGGCCGTATCCCCGAGTCTCCGCGATGTTAGTGGTCCCAGCTCGGGCCATCGCCTGGGACCGAGCCTGCCCCAGCTGCCCGTTGTACCTTGCCCGGGAAATAGCCTCCCAGGCAGCGTAAATGAAGGGCCTTTGGTCCTCGGCCCATGTATAGCGAGCCTACAAAATAATAATATCAGTACCAATATTAATCAGCATGCATGTAAAAAAAATAATAATACGTGCCTCAAACTCGCGCCATAACATGTCGACGTGCTCGCTAGGCACGTGAGACCACGTAGGCCATGCCCCGTGCATGTATCGTCAAATAGTAGAAGAAATGCTCCTCGGCACTTCTTCTTGCTCGAACCTGCACAACAAAAATAAATTTTAATATTATATTATGATATAATAAAATTTGTAATGATTCATAATTCATGATATATTACCGCTCCCCAATCACGCTAATCAATCTACGTGACTCTGTGGCTGGTGGAGGCTGCCACCTGTTCGGCCCGCGTGGCCGCCTGCGTCTGGATGTACTAGCCTTGGCAGTATCATCGGCATGAGGATCAGCAACAGGAGGATCAGCAGCATGAGTAAGTGCTGGAATCTCACCGATCGAAGACTCCGAAGCTCTTCTGCGTCGATAAACATGACCAGACATATCTGTCGAAGAGACATATAATCAGATTATTGTATAAATAGTAGAGATATATTTAATAAAATATATACTTCACAATTATTCCTCATCATCTGAATAATAGTCTTCGAATTCTTCCTCTTCTTCCTCTTCTTCATCTTCTTCATCTCCAGCTTCCTCAATTTCATGATCGTCATCATCAGCATATTCAACTTCTAATTGAATTGACCTTGTGTCTTCATCCTCGAGTATTGGAATAATACGATCTACAGCAGGAGGATCATCTTCTTGATAGAAACCATGTGTCATATCAGGTATCAGCTCATTTTCTCCTACTATCGGATCAATTTTTCCTCCACCTTTTGTCTTACAGACTACACACCAATCGGCTCTATCTTTATTTCGAGCCGGATACTTCGCGTAATATACTTGTTCGGCTTGTGATGCCAATATAAAAGGCTCATTTGCTGCCAATTTAGATTTGTAATTAACCTCAACAAGTTTGTATTTTGGATGAACTTTCATGCCCCTTTCTGTTGTATCGAACCAATGACATCTAAATAGAATAACTGATTTCAAGCCGAAGTAGTGCAACTCTATCACTTCTTCCACCAGTCCATAAAAATCCATATCACATTCAACATAGGTTGTCCCTTTCACACAGACCCCAGCATTCATCGTCTTCTTTGTAAATGAATATTCAACAGTGTGAAATTTATACCCATTAACAAAATATCCGCTATAGCACGACACAAGTCGCGATGGTCCACTAACAAACTCAAATATTTTTTCATCTATTTCAGCTCTGTGATCTTTGCTGTAAGTCTGAATCCAAGTAGGAAAATCACGATTCCGTAATCTCTTCAATTCTTGATCGTTGTGAATAGAGTATTTTTGCACCATCTCAATGTCAAATATTTCAATGAATTGTTCAATCTCTGGACAATTGAGTAATACATACAAGTGTGCCAAATGATACTCTTCCTCGCTTAAGTGTCGAGATGGACGAGAACCAAAAGCACGACCAGAGTGACAAAATATATTTAAACATCCATCTGAATGTCGAACACCCCCGTCGTCGTTACGTGGAAGACGATCAAATCTTGTCTGTACTGTCGATTCAAAGTAAAATGAGCAGAATGTTGAAATTTCTTGGATGATATACGATTCAGATATTGATCCTTCAAAAGCTGCGGTGTTCTTTACTTTTTTCTTCAGACGATTCATGTATCTTTCAAATAAGTACATCCACTGATATTGAACGGGGCCACCAACTCTTGCCTCGTATGCCAAGTGTATCGGTAGATGCTCCATCGAGTCAAAAAATGCAGGAGGGAAAAACTGCTCCAGCTTGCATATGATTTCAACAATATTATTTTCAAGTGTTGCCATATCTTCGACTCGAAGGACATTTGCACAGATGTTTCTAAAAAACATACTTAATTCAGTCAACGAACCCCAAATATTATCAGGTAGAAGATCTCGAAATGCGATTGGAAGTAATCTCTGCATGAATACATGACAATCATGGCTCTTCATCCCTGATATTTTGCAATCATCGACGTTCACACATCGAGATAAGTTTGAAGCATATCCATCGGGTAATCTGAGTTCTTTTACCCATTGACAAACATCATTGACAGCTCCCTCAGTCCACAATGTTTTCAATTCATCTATCAAGGGTCTGAGAAATATGTCAATTTCTTTTCGCAGACCCTTAGGACCCGGAATAATTATCGAAAGATAAATAAATTCATCTTTCATGCACATTGACGGTGGCAAATTATAAACTGTCAGCAGCACTGGCCAAACTGAATAAGGAGTTGCAGAATGTCCAAACGGATTAAAACCATCTATGCACAATCCCAATCTGATATTTCTAGTATCCCTAGCAAATGAAGGATAACATGTATCCAAATGTTTCCATGCTTCACTATCAGATGGATGAGTCATTACTGTATCATCACGACTTCTTGCATGCCAACTCATGTAGGGGGCTGTCTTTTCCAACATTAATAATCTTTGAAGCCTCGGTGTTAGTGGAAAATACCGAAGCACCTTAAACGGGATATTTTTCTGTCGGACCGATTTCTTCTCCTTGTAACGAGGATGTTGACATACAGGGCATTTATCCAACTGCACATTTTCTTTATAATATAAAATGCAGTTATTTTGGCACGCATGTATTTTTTCGTACCCAAACCCCAATTTTCTCATTAGCTTTTTAATCTTATAAAAAATTAGCTCAAACTTGTTATCAGTAGGCAGCATTCCATTAATCAATCCAGCAATCCGATCATACGCAACTCCGCTGATATTACAATCGGCCTTGATGTTTAAGAGTTGTGTCATTGCTGAAAACCTAGTGTATTTAGGACAAGTCTCATACAAAGGTTCATCGACAGCTTTCAACATCTCGTAAAATTCTGCAGCTTCTTTATTCGGTAATTCAATCTCTACCGCAGTTTGTACTTCTGTGATATCAACCGCTGTAGTATCTGGTGGGACTGATGTCTGAAGAACTGGCCGATCAACATTATCATTCAGGTGGAATTGACCCCCAAGACTATCAAGTATCATAGTTCTATAGGGATTACATTGACTGGATGAAGAAGCAACAGCAGAGGAAGATTCACCATATGTCTGAACGACAGGATTGCTCGACGTCCCGACTTCGCGCGACTCCCCGTGACAAGTCCATAGAAAATATCTTGGTGCAAATCCTTTGCTATATAGATGCAGAGTGACAGTCTCCCGATCCAAAAATCATCCATTCGAACAAATGCAGCACGGACAACGGATTTGATCACCGATGCTAACGAAATTCCGATTCGAATAGGCGAAATTTAGAAAGTATGTTACGCCTAATCGAAACTCATTCGTTAAAGCTCCACGATCCGGCGCACGTCCGAAGTGGATAATTTCGAAATTAATCTAAACCCTAATAATTAATCTAACAAATTAAACAATTAATCTAAATAATTAATTAAATAATTAATTAACTAACAATTAATTAAAAATTAAAAAAACAATTAAAAAATATATATTAATCTACAAATTTCGGCGCCGGAGTCAGGTGCACTCCGGCGCCGGCGTACAGTGGCCGGACACACTGTCCGGCCACTGTACAAGGTCCGGCGGCGGCCATCGGCCGACCGTCGTCGCCCGAAACCCTATTTTTAGGGTTTCTGTCGGATTTCCTGCCGGCCGCAACGGGAAGAGACGGCCGGCCGACGATGTATACCTGACAGTGTCGGCATCAGCGGGAGGAGGAAGAAGCGTCGTCGGCGTCAGCAGCGGCGGCGAGAGGCGGGAGGAGGAGGCGGCGGCGGCCGCAGCGGGAGGAAGAAGGGTCGGACGCGATTTGTGACCTTTATAAACTTATCAGCAACGGCTCACTCGCCCGTTAGAAAGCCATTACTAATAAGTTATCATCAGCAACGGCTCACTTGTCTGTTAGAAAGCCGTTGCTGATAATTAAAATCATCAGCAACGGCTCGCGTGTCCGTTAGAAAGCCGTTGCAAATACAACATATCTGCAACGGCTTGAGCGGCCGTTGCTGATAGCCGTTGCTGAAGACTCAATTTCTAGTAGTGGTATTCTGGAACGATGAAGCACTGGCGGCCCTCGTTAGTAGCTTCGGATACGATGTGATTGACGGTCGCTCCCTCCGTTGGCATGAGCTCTCTACTTGTGGAATTCGACTGAGGGTTAGTACCTTGCACGTCATACCTCGTTTCATCTTTGCCATATCAGAATGCTGCAAATATAAAGTGGAGATAGTCATCTCTTGGTCTCGATGGATCTACGGAGATCAGGCCATTCCGTCGGAAGGGGCGTCGCAGAACGAGCACTATGATATTGAGAACTCTTTTGGCTCCGAGCAGGATCGTTGGGAGTTTGAGCCGGATGGTGAAAACCTTCATAACAAAGATGAGGTTGTTCCCCTCTTGGTAACCCCTGCAGAGCACAATCTGAAGCCTCATGCAGCTGATCAGCCAAACACAGAGAAGTGCAGTGATGTCCATGGAGAAGTTTTACATGGGGAGACCCTGCATCTTTCACAAGTCTTCTCCTCGCTTCGCTCAGGACTCGGATTGGGGGCCGGTCTCCCACTGCTACCGGTGGCTTTTCCTTACTCCAGCGGGATGGATTGCAGTAGTACGGCCTCTCGTGCAAGGGGCACGGTCTCCAAGGTGACAAAACAAGCTTCCACACCTGGGTGGCAGATCGTGCTGGCGGCACGATTTGCTACAGGTTACCTCTCTGATGATTACGCCAAGGGCTTTCTTCGGACCCTCTTTGATGCTTTCCTCTTCCTCGCATGTTTGTTGTGGAGAGGAGGACGATCACCTGGCTTGCCACAGAGTATAGAGCTGGCCTTGCCTCTGGCTCTATGTAGTTTTTGGTGCTCTCGTTTGGGTATTTTGGACGCATCCCCTTCCTCGGCACGTGGCAAGAGAAAGTGTTATATTATGAGTTCTCTAGAAACTTCAGAATAGCAAATGGGCTGTTGGACCACGGTATTCAATGGGGCCCATATCAACTTATGGCAGACTTGGCTATCAAATTTCACTTGTGTGGCACTCGTGCAATTGAGGCCTCCTATTTACAATTCGCTCTCAGATCCCCGTCTTGTGGATTCGGATCCTAAGTCCTCCACATGCACGTCGGGCTCTGCTACACCTGATTTGGATGCAACCCGAGAGTTGAGTGAAACTTCATCGAACAGAAACTTCTCCATTGCTTATGTTAGGCGACATAAATTTAAAAGACCGGTGATGATGGTTCGTAGGAGTTGTCGTCTGCGCTCTTCAGGAGCTTCCACCGGCAGTTGTGTCCTCCGGGCACTACACAAGAAGGCTCGACTATATGGCGAGTCATCATCCAGTTCGTTTTCTGCTGGTGGTTCATCGAGCGTTGGTCCTGACGAAGCTCTCGGTTCTCAAGCCATTATTGCTGCAAGCTCCCTTGCCTCCAGTTCGATAAAAGAGAAAGTGCTTGCCTTAGGCTTTCTATATGCGGGACCGTCGGAACATGTGGAAAGAAGGCTGAGCGACCTTTAACCGGATGAAGTGCATGTCGGAGTTCTGTTAAAAGTGGTAGAATTCCTTTGTCTTTATTATGAGTGATATGGAAAATTTTGTTGTCATTTTCTGGAATGTACGTGGACTGGCTAGATTGGGAAAGAGATATATGGTTAAGAAGACGGTTAAAGATGGTAATGGTTCTGTCATAGCTTTACAGGAGACTAAGTTAACTTCGATGTCAAAAATATTGGCGAAGCAAATTTCTGGTTTTAGATCTCCATACTACATTACTCTTGATTCCGTGGGTTTGGCAGGAGGACAAGTTTTAATCTGGAATGAGGCTATTTGGAGCACGATTTCCACTTCAATTGGTTCTTTTCTGTTGGTTGCGAAGCTCGAATACAAATTATCTAAAAGACAGTTTAGCTTCATCAATGTTTATGGTCCTCCGCGTCGTGAACGGACATCAAAATTCTTTCGAGAGTTGGATGACCTCTCGGCTCCTATGAATGAGAACTTTATTATCGGTGGAGACTTCAATGTTACTCGCTTCTTATGCGAGCAACTGAATTGCACGAGTTCCATTAGAGACTCAGCCAAATTCTCGAGAGTGGTGGCTGACCAAGGTTTGATTGACATCCCTATCCAGGGCACGACATTTAGCTGGTCTAATAACAAAGCAATCCCTTCTCTAGCTAAGTTGGATAGAATTCTCATCTCCGCTGGCACCTCTACTGTTCTTCCCTTCGCAAACGTCCGAGGTGGGGAGCGAAAGCTCTCAGATCATAATTCTCTCATATTCCACTCAAATATACCGAAGAAGCGAGTCTACAGGTTCCGCATGGAGACTTATTGGTTCCGCTATAATAGCTTCAATTGCATCATCAGGGAGAACTGGAGAAATTTTCAAAGATCCTTATCGGCGACTGCAGATTGGGTCAAGAGATGGAAGCGGTTAAGGAAAATATTATCTCAGTGGGCTCTTGATCAAAGGAAAGGTCAGAATGCTAAGAGGAGGACGCTAGAAATGGACGTTGATATTCTTAACAGCAGAGCAGAAAAGGATGGGTTAAATAATAATGAAATGATATTGCTCAAAGACAAAAAAGTTTGCCTGGATGCTCTCTATGGTGATGAGGATTGTTATTGGCGACAAAGGGCCAAGAGGAAATGGATGAAGGATGGGGATCGCAACATCTGGTTTTATCATCAGTGGGCAACCATCAAATGCCGAAATAATTGGATTCATATAATTTCATCTGAGCATGGGGATCTTACTAACCAAGATGACATTGGAAAGGTCTTTAGAGAATACTATCTTCGGCTACTTGGAAGAAACAACAAACCTATCCTACAACTTAATTGGCAATCACTAATGATACCATCTATTCCTGATTCATCGTCCATCGAAGATACTTTCCTCTTAGATGAAATCAAGCAGGCCATTTGGGAGTTGGGATCCTTTAAAGCCTCGGGGCCTGATGGTTACCTGCCGGAGTTCTTCAGAATGTACTGTAATATCATCAAAGAAGACCTGCTCCAAATCCTTAGGGAAATTGCTCTTAAGCCGGATACTCTGAAGCGCTTTAATAGCGGCCACATTGTCTTAATTCCTAAAACTGATGGTGCTTCTTGTGTATTTGATTTCAGGCCAATAAGTCTCGAGAATGTTATCATTCGAATCTTCTCTAAGGTTCTAGCAACACGCCTCAAGTCTCACATGCGCCTCCTTGTCTCCGAAAACCAATGTGCTTATATGGCTGGCAGGGGCACAATGGATTGTTTCATGGCAGTTCAAGAAACGGTCTGGGCATGCAGGAATCGAAGCGAGAGCGGTCTGCTACTCAAAGTAGACTTCCAAAAGACGTTTGATTCTATTAATTGGAGCTTTCTCCTTGACATGATGATGGCTAGAAGATTTTTGAACATATGGTGTTCTTGGCTTTCCCACCTGCTTGATACTGAATCTACATTACTTATCAATGGTGAGGCTGGAGACCCTTTCCGACACAAGAGCAGTGTTCGACAAGAAAACCCATTATCGCCTTACATCTTCAACTTAGCATTGGATTGTCTATCCAGATTGATCGACAAGGCAGTGCAAGATGGTCTCATCAAGGGTGTACTCGAGCATATAATTCCTGGAGGCGTCACTCATTTCTTATTTGCAGACGACCTAATTATCTTATGTCAAAAAGATGATAGCAGCTTGCGCAACCTCCTTCTGCTTCTCCGATGTTTTGAGCTTGCATCGGGTTTGAAAATTAATCTCAACAAAACCAGTGTTCTCAGCTTGGATGGTGACTTGGAGGCTTCACAACAACTCACGGATGTAATTGGTTGTCGACCTGCCAACTTTCCTCTAATGTATCTGGGATTACCGCTTAAAGTAGGAAAACTATGCAAGGATGACTGGTTGATTTGGCTAGCTAAGATGGATGCTAGGCTAAGTTCATAGCAAGGCCAGCTGCTATCGAGGGCAGGTAGGATAATGTTAATCAACAGCACCTTAACCAGTTTGGTCGCTTACATTCTCTCAGTATTTAAGGCGCCAATGTGGGTCCTCAAGAAGATCGATCGACGGCGTAGAAATTTCTTTTGGACAGGTTCGGACTCGGTGAACATTAAAGGTAAATGCTTGGTTGATTGGAAACAAATTACCTGCCCTATCAAGGAAGGAGGTCTGAGAATCATTGATGTCAGTGCTCACAACTTAGCTCGAATGGGTACATGGCTGCGGAAGCTAATTCAAAAAGTAGAAATTCCTTGGGTATACATTATTTGGCAGCTATATGGTGATATTGGAGAATGGAACCGGAGAAATGTTATACGGAGAGCCTCTCCGATTTGGAGGGATCTTCATCGCCTAGCTATCATGCTCCAGCCCTGCTACAGTTTCAAGGTTGGGCATGGTGATCGTGTCAAACTCTGGAAGGACAAATGGAATGTTGGCGGGCGCCTGGCAGATCGTTTTTCACTCCTTTTCAGACTAGCTGAACAACCGAATATTTCCATCATGGAGGCTCGAGAAGTGGATGAATCAGGTCAATTTGTCGGCTGGAATCTTACCTTCTCTACCTTGGTTAATAATGATTTACTACATGACCTTGTTAAAGAGCTGAAAGTTGTGCGGCACACGACTGGGGAAGATGCGATCGTCTGGGCTTAGGTACGTAGGAGATGGAAAGTTTTCTATGAAGAGTTTATATGCCTTGCTAACCTTCCAAGGAGTTTCAGATAGTTTTTATAAGTTCTTATGGCAGCGTCAATTACCCCCTAAACTCTTGGTCTTCGGTTGGATTTGGATTTGAAAACGGCTTCTTACTCGTGACCGGTTGGTTCGTTGGGGTATTGCTTCGGATGACTCTTGCCTACTTTGCAATGGGCTCCAAAAATCGCATTCACACTTGTTCCGCAATTGCCATTATTCCTTGGTTGGTTGGAAGTTCTTTCTCAAATCTGTGAAAGAAAGTTTCTTTCCTCTATCTGCTCGACCTTGGGAAGGTAACATTCATAAGATATGCGGCTCCGAAAAAGAAGACTTCGACTCATCCTCATCTGGTGTTGGTCTGTATGGTATGAACGTAATTGCAGAATCTTCAGATTTGGAAGTCCCCCCTTCTTCGGCTCAATCCAAAGCTTTGACGGCGGCTACCATGTTCTCTTCATGCATGCCCGCATCTACTTAAGAGCTCTTCGTCTCATGTCTCGCTATCACTTGTATTATTTTTAGTTTCTATGTATTCTCTTCTCGTCAACTAGATCTGTACTCTCTTCATTTCTCATTGAATGAAAATACAGGTTCCCGTTGTCAAAAAAAAAAGAAAAAGATTGCTGAGTGTTAATTCAAACGGCTGACTATGAATGGATGGATGGATGCACAACCATTTCATTAGGGAGATGCAATTCTTCTTGTAAGCTCGAAGCTCGAACATCACAGAATTAATACCTTTCTGAAATGCTTTCAACGGTAGCAGTCCTTTATTTTTAAGTTTATGTATAAACTAATATATAAAACAATATGGTTTTTCATAATCGATACACAAACTGGACATCTCCTTTAATCAATTAGCAAACATCACTTCACTCTCGTACATGATGGTCATCACTCATCAGACATTTTTAAACATTCTTGAAAGTGTCTAGTCTTTCCACTTAAAATTAGGGTTTCTGTCGTATATACGCGGATGCCTTGATCTCCAACTGAGGTCGAGGTCAACCTTATACGCTTCGAGGTATAGCGTATCCCCGAAACGAGATCACAATTTGAATCCGTCGGAATGCGAAGCACGCGAAGAAGACAAGCTTCTTCCAGACTCCGAATAGCGTGGAGATGAGAAGGAAGGTCAACGATGAATTCTCCGTACTCGTCTGTCGTTCCATATGCCCAGCTGACTTCCTTTCTCCTTCCATTTAATTTGCATGCAACTCCAATCTTCGCACCTACAAATTTATCAGTTTAATTGATCATCTAAAATTAATTAAACTTTAAGTAATTTTAACTTTGCCCACTTGAGGTTTTTATATATATTTCTCAAATACTTCAACAATATATATTGCATGAATGAGGAACATATATATTAGAGCTAGACAAGAAGTAGTTGCATCTTCTTCGCCTAAACTTGTCCAATTAATTATTTGTTTCATATTGGTAATCTAGTCTAAATTCACAACACTCAATCTGAGACAATTACCTCATTATTAATTAAATAATTAATTAAGTATTAGTTATCAACCAATTACCTCATTATTAATCTAGTCTCCAATTAATTAAATAACAAATTAAGTAATGTATTTCATTCATCATATATTATATTTGTTCAAAATATGTACCTACTGGCCTGTGGAAACATTAATTATTAATTACTTCTGCTTAATTTTCTCAAAAAAAAAAATAATTTTAATCTACAAATTAAGCTTACTGAACAAGACTAAAGGGTGCCTTGTCGCAACTTGTTCCAAACTGATAGAAGCCCTTGCAACAAACTTACCAAAAGTTCCCCAAAAATTATAATAGCCATTAATTCCATCTACCTAACTGTTAATGCTATCAAATTTATCAAGATGCATTTTGATCATATATATTTTTTCTTCAACCTTCATTTTTCAATTTAATTATTTCCATCGACATCAACATCCATTCTTATAAGTAATTATATATTAATTATTGCATTAATCAGGGTCCTTGCTAATGAGAAAATATATTAATTTGTCACAAAATTAGAACAAATGTTCTGTTGAAAATATCGGAAGAATTTTAATTACCAATTATAAATATCAGACATGATAATTAATTAACCTGGGACGTGGAACGTGATGAGGCCGCCGCCGGAGCTTTGCTTCATGCAGGCGCTGCAGAGAAGGGTTCCGGTGACGAGCACAGTCGACAGCCTCTCATCGCCATATCCGGCGACGCGCACGAGCTCGGCGCGGGAGAGCTGCATCGCCGCGCCCTCGCTCAGCGCCGCCGCCGCCGCCCACGAGACAAAGGTCGAACACATGAAGAGCAGCGCAAGCAGCAGCACGACGGAGGCGCTTTGCGATTCGTGCTGCGGTTGCAGCATCTTCTCCTTCTTCTATTTAGTGTTTCTTCCAGAAGAAAAGAAAATATTAACTGGTGTGGAATGCTTTGTTTCTTGTGTTTGATGCGTGTATATGAGATTTGAGGAGATATCGAGTTGAGAGGAGGCTTATGCTGAATTAATGGCTAGGTTTTCTTTAGATTGCAGTTTACGAGATCAGAGAGAGGAATTGGTTTGTTGAGGATGGTGATAGACATTGATATTTACTATTTAGCTTGCTGTACGTGTTTGAGGCAATTATTATAATATGTTGCATTAATTCTGGTGTATATAGACATTAGACTTGGAGCGAGAGAGAGATGATTTATATGGGTGATCTGAATTGACTTCCATGGCCTTAATTAATAGTTAATTGTTGGAGATATGACATAATATATTTATACAGAGTATTTCGCTTTTTCTTCTTTTTTTCTCTATAATTTATATATTGCGTGCATATATATAATTAATTAAGCAGAAAGATTATTATATAGGTGGGGGGGGGGGGGGGGGGGGTTTTACTTCATTTATGTGAAAGGGGATTTTAATATAACTTAATTATTTCCCAAGTTTTTTTTATCATAAAACTAGAGTTCAACCGAGTGCTGTTTATTGGTTCGACCCAACCCAATGAACTCGAGAACCTGACCCGACCCAACCTATTTGGGTTGAGTCGGGTCGGGTACAATTCGACCAACTCAATCATAATCAGGTCGGGTCTTGGGTTTTAGAATTTGAAACTCGATGACTTGAGATTCGATAATCCAATTATTTATATTTATCTAATTATTATTAAAATATTATATTAAAATTATTTATTTTTAAAATTATTTTTCAAAAAAAATATTTTTTAAACTCATTTTTTACCTAATCGGGTAAATTCAACTACCCGACCCTACCCAACCCGAACTAGGTCGGGTTGGGTCAGGTCAATTTTTTTTCTAAACCCGAGCCGACCCATGAACAACCCTAGACTGCTTTATATATGCATAGTAGTAGTGGAGAGTCGATAATCAAAACCATTAGGGGCATACTAAAATCAACAAAGGATAAACAATATTGTAATTGACAAAAAAAATATATTTTTCAAAAAAAAATCATTATATTATATATAAAAAGTCAACCAATATTATCCGTATATAATTCATAAGACTTAAGAAAAATATAATTTTCTCAACGAATTTTCATGTGTTAATAACATTGCATAATAGTCACGTTCTCGAAGTATTCATGAAAGTGTCTTTCTTAACAAATATGTTGCAAGGGTTTGGCGGGCTATATATGCTGCAAAGGGGGGTTACGTGCGGGGACGGTGTGTGGGATCATGATTGCGCGTGGGCGAGCTCAAGTAGGTGGAGCTCGATCAGGTATGAGCTAGGACCACTACAACAAATCTTTGTTAAATCAACAAAAAAAAATTTGACGCACACAAATATATTTCTCTCTTTTTTTTCTTTCTCTATCTTTCTTATTTATTCATTTCGTAAGGTAATATTTTTATTTCATACACTTAATTTTTTCAATATCTTTTTAATTATTTGTGAACCTCTTCAAAAAAAAATTTAATGGTTGGAGTTGTTAAAGGCATCAAAATCTTCCTAAGTATACATTTTTAAAAATTTTAGTATGTAATTTAATTTTGTTTTTAGATTTTTATGTTCTATTTTAATATATATTTTTATTGTTGGATAAATTATTCAGTCAAAGATTTCAAAAGTGTCAAATTGTCATAATCAAATTTGTTGGAATTATCGAAAGATTTGGCAACATTAGTATGAAATTTATTTTTGTTATTAAATTTTTATATTATATTTAAATTAAATCTTTACTTATTTTTATGGTTAAATAATTATTAATTAATTTAAATGTTAATTGAACAAAATATTATATATAAACTGATATATAATAAGTTATGTGTATATATAGTTATATAAACTACTATATATAAATAAATTGTTAATTAAATAAATACATAAAGTTTTTTTTGTTTTTTTAATTAAATAAATACATATAGTTAAATAAATATATATAGTCAATTAAATAAACTTTTGGAATATATTAATAAAACTAATTGAAATATACAATTTTGAATTCCGCCCCTGCGTGGAGTTTAATTGACATGCGTATTAAACTCGGTCGAGGAGAATTCCACCGAGGAATTAAGGTTGAATTCAAGTTATATATTATATCTAAAAAATAAACATGCGTACTGACGTCAACACCAGTACGAAGCAATTCATCTTTTTAATCTTACATACTAACATTAGTAATTGGCGTGGATATGCAAACTAATAAAATATAAATTTACATATCAGCGCGTCGGTACGTAAATTTCATAATCAGTACTTTTCAAAATAATACTGACATTATTTTTGGCGCCAATATAAATAATCTAGCAACAATAGGCGCTAGAATGAATGATATAAATGATATAAATGGAGTCAAAATTTACATAGTTTGTTAATGTGGATAACGGTGTGCGACGGTGAGCGCAAGAATGAAACTACTAAGACAATGACTGAAGATGGAAAAGGAACCAGAATGAACATAAGTTGCAAATTGAGTTACCTTTAGTTATTATATTTTGAATTATTTTACTTTTTTTCTGTGTATAAGTGAAAAAAATTAAAATTGCCCCTTGCGTGTGCACGTAGCTCTCTAATGACATTGATTCACTTCAAATCGCATCATATTTCAAATTAAATTAACCAGACCCAATTAATAAAACCAAATTATTTGGAAAATTATGAAATTGAGCTAAATTCAACTAGTATCCAAACTGATTCAAATAGTATTCTATTTTTTTTTAACAAAGATAGGTATTTGCATTGATTCCTCAAGTTTCAAATACAAAGACTCCACAAGGAAGTGTAGCATAAAGTTACAACTGTAATCTCCCGAAACAATACAATGTAATAAGGAACTATTCTTAAAGAGGGAAGAAATCGTGGTTTGCAATTGTCCAAACTCGCTAGAGAGAGAGCTAGCCAAGGACCAAATCTCTTGGTGAGGGATGTCTTTATTCTCAAACACTGTAGCATTCCGAGCCAACCAAATTCGTCGAACAATAAAAGCAAACAAAGTCATAAAGTCACGACCATTATTCTCACTCTGCACTTTCCTATACAGCTCTAACCACCATGCCCAAAAGGACCTCGTAGGGAGACACCAGTCCTGCTGAAGGAAAGTAACATGTTGCCAAATGGGAGCAGCCTGTGGGCAAAGTAAGAAACAATGTTGAACTGGTTCCGCCTCCATTTGACATCTAGGACAAAGCTCCTCAATATGAGGGAACTGTTCCCACAACTTCTGACGCATAGGAACCCCATCATGTATTAGTTTCCAAATCAGGATCTTAATTTTGGATGGCATTTTAATATCCTAGACTAACTTCCACAGCTCCGGGATGACTAGGATAGCATGCCCCTCACTTACAAGAGGGTGAAAAAATTGGAAAGCAACCTTGTAGCCCCAAGACACAGAGTAGGCTTCATTCCAAGTTAAAGCCCAGAGCCTGCTGCGTGGTACCATATGAAGAATAGCCTCAGTCACCTGAGTAGAAAAAGAAGAAGATCTAATCAAGTCCTAATTCCAAGTTCTATCCAAGTTCATGATTTGGCGAACCAAAATAAGACTCAAATTATAGCATGCCGCAGGAGTAGTAGTAAAGGGGTATGAGCAAAATAACCAAGGGTCAGATAAAATGCAGACCTCAGCACCATATACTATCTTCCATTTTAAACCATTTTCAATCACTGTCCTCTTCTCTAGAAGACTCCTCCAAGCCCATGAGGGATTAGCACCTACTGAAGTCTCCATGAAAGAAACCTGGTGGAAGTAGTTATTCTTGAAGATTTTGTAGAATAGAGAATATTGACTTGTTAAAAGTCTCCAAGCCTTTTTCCAGCATAACTAAATTGAAAGCTTTAAAGTCTTTGAAATCCATACCACCTTCTCCTTTAACTCGGCATAAGGTATTCCAACTTACCCAATGCATATTCCTTTCTGTTCCTCTTTGTCCCCACCAAAAGAAGACCATAGAATTCTGAATCTCATCAAGAAGGGTCTCAAAAAGTTTAAAACAACCAAGTGAATATAGGGGAATAGCATAACCAATTGCTTTAATGAGAATTTCCTTTCCTCATGCTGAAAGTAAGGAGCACTTCCCGTGGTGCAATTTCCGAGTCACCCTTTTTTTAATAAAGTCATTAACAGATCTCTTAGACCGCCCAACCACTGCAGAAAGCCCAAGATATTTGTCCTGAATCCCAACATGTGAAACTTGCAAGAGAATCGCTAAATGATCTCTGACATGCTAATGAGTGTTCTTATTGAAAAATACGAAAGACTTGTTGAAGTTTATTTTCTGACAGTTGAATTTCCCGTAAGTGTGCAAGATATCTAGCAAACTTCTACAATGAGACTCATCAACCTGACAACAATGAGATTCAAATAGTATTCAATTAGATTTCAAATTCAAATCTAAACGAATATAACTATTTTAGCTCAACCATACATAATAAAATAAACTAAATCTAATAATTGAACCCCCAAGTTTAGAGATCCAAAAATATCAACTTAAAATTAAAAATTTACCCTTAATTTGATCATTATTATACACACGAAAGATCAATTTTTATCAAATAATGTTGACCATTGAAATATTATTATTTTTTAAATTAACCTCAGATACTTGAGAGGGATTAAAAAAAAGATTAAAAAAATTATTATCATTTGTATATTAAATACCGATGCCTATGATAGTCGATATTTAATATCAATACCGATAAAAATAACAAAAATAAGTTGAAAATATAGGGGGCAATTTAAACAATTGAAAACTCATATTTAGTGCCGAAATATATAATACCGACGCTAACACCAGTACTCTTTGTTTATATATATATATATATATATATATATATATTACATATTGGCATTAGAACTGACGCTCGTATGTAAAATTTATTTTTTTAAAAAAAAACTATATTACATACCGGCACCAAAAGCTAGCTAGCGCCGGTATGCAAATATTTTTCTTAAAAGAAAGATTGAACCGAATTCAATTCAATTCAATTTAATTGGTACTAGCACCATTATCGGCTTTGATCGAATTCAATTTATATATAATTAAACTGTTTATTTAAATTATGTAAATTCATATATATTAATTTATTTAACTGTTTATTCTAATTACATATTTATGTGTATATATAAAGATTTATATATACATTGTTTATTTAAATAAAAACTTTTTAATAAATTTTTTAATTAATTAAATTAAATTAATAATTATTATATAAATAGTTTATATAAATATATAAATATATGTAATAATTTATCTATAAACTATACAAACTAATTTATTTATTTAATATTTGGATCAATTAATTTATTTACTAATTTGATGTAATTATTAAAAAAAATTGAAGATTTCATTCAAATATATATTATAACAGAAAAATAGTAACAAAAATAAATTAGATACTAACCTTTTAAAAAATTGATGATTTTGACGTCGATATCCGCCTACGTCAGATAACTTCTATGATTTTGATGATTTTACTTTCCAATATATTTCACACCATTATGATCTTCATTTGAAAGCAAGGTTGTTGAACCCTCAAATTGGTCCCAATGTCTGCATCAAAAGCTACTATTATTAATTTGGACCATGGAAAGGGCTACTCCGACCATGGAAAGGGCTACTCCAACAATTGAAGGACCTCTTGAGAACATACACAAACACATGCTTAATCAATTAATTAATTAATGGTTTAGAACATGCAAGAGCCCAGCAAGCCCATTAACAAAGTTTACACAACATATTGTCCAAAACTTAGCTTGATATGGTCCCCTCCATAGCCTTGAATGGAAATCCTAATATATTTGCACATATATAGCTGTACTATTCCTAAATTGGAAGGCCCTCCTCCCTCCCTATTTATCCTCTCAATGCAGGGCTGCCCCAAGCACAAGCACCATGGATTGAAGCTCCCACTTTATTGAAGCCATGGATATGGGTACAATATATGCTGCCAAGGGTTTGCATGGCTTTGTTAGGGTTCATGTGACTCTCCTTTATATGGCCCCAGCATTAGCAATTGGCAGACAGGTGTCTCAATCATCACATCTTTTGTTGAATTGGATTCTTCTAATTCCACTTGGTTTGACTTGCCCTACTTGATCCTTGGAAATCACGGGTGTGTGTGGGGGTGGGGTGGCGGCAATATGTGTCGTGTCGTATTTAAACGTGTCTCGTGTTATAAAAGACTAAACTCGAACCCGACCCGTTTATTAAACGTATCCGAATATGCAAATTCGAACCCGGCCCCGACCCTTTTATTCCCGGGTTGACACGACACGACACACTTAATCCGTTTAAGTAAACGTGTCTAAACGTGTACATGTGTACACCTACACGATAAATATAATTTCAATAGTGAACAAAATGAAAGCTACTTAAATTAAAAATTAAACACAGTAGAAAAAATATTAATAACAAGACATACCCAACATCTGTAATTATTTATTTATTTATTTATTTATTTATTTATTTATTAATTAATTAATTTTTATTATTATTATTATTATTATTATTATTATTATTATTATTATTATTATTATTATTATTATTATTATTATATATATATAACGAGTAAATAGATTATATAGGTTCAATAACATGATTAAACACGTTTAGTTAATCATATATATATATATATATATATATATATATATATATATATATATATATATATATATATATATATATATATATATATATATATAACGAGTAAATAGATTAAATAGGTTCAATAACATGATTAAACACGTTTAGTTAAATGAATTTAATCGTGTTAATCCGAGTTGAACTCGTTTAATCAAAATACACGTTTAACCAAATCCAAACCCGCGTAACTCTATGTCATGTCGTGTCGGGTTATAGTATCGTGTCAGAAATTGCTAGCCATAGAAATCACATTGTTCATGTTCAATCCTATGAAATGTATTCCTTGTTTAAGATTAGAAAATAATTAGAAAAGAACAAGAAAAGGAGATTGAAGCAATATATAACTAACTACCAACTAGATATGCAAGATGGACAAACAACTATATTAGCATAAAATACTTGGGAAGCATGAGAATAAGATTTGGTTATAGTTTTGTACTCTCTTCGTTTCATAATAAGTGATTTTTTAGGATTTTTTAAAAATTTCATATTAAGTGACACTTTAGACTTTCAATGTAATATTTTTTTTGTCAATTTTAATCTCTAATAAAAAAATTTCCCATCAATGGAGTACAATAACAAAAGCATAAAATTTAAGGAGCACACTATGGATAATTTAGTAAAAAGAAAAAAAATTTATTAAAATTAAACTATTAAATAATGTTCTTAATTTATATGCCAAAGCTTAAAAAATTATTTATTATGGAACGGAGAGAATAAGAGTTTAGGTCCTTTTGGTTAAAAGATGATGACAAAAAGCAATGGGTTGGTTGGCTAACACCACCATCAAAAATATAGCTAGGTAGTCCATCTATGTCTCATAATTTTCCCGCCTACCCTTGACCATTCTCAAAGTCACACATTTTCCATCAAAACTTGATGTCCTAGCTCAACTTTTTTTTTTTTTTTTTTTTATTTATCATGGTGGTCTGAAAATCATTTAGTAGTATGAGACATTAATTGATTGATTGATTGGTCAATTGCTAATAATACAATTTTGTAACTAAGACTATGTGGACCTTAATGAATTATTTATATTAATTACAAAGATTTAAATGATTAATATTTAATTATTTGCATGCAAAGAATAATTGTAAGTATTATGTGGTTACACTTATAAATGTAACTGAATTTTGCTTAAATATCCTAAAAGAAAAATTATATAAGAAAAGCATTTGTTTTGATGATGATCATTTAGAGCACATAAAAATTAATTAGTTAGAACAACTAATTTAGAGCACATGTAACTCTTATTTTTTTACAAAAATATATCTTATTGAATTAATGTATTAATCTAATATGTATATTATATCTTTTCTCATCTAATTAAAGGGGACATCATGATGGGTAACAATATGCGCTCCTCCACCTACAACACAATCGTTGAAGAGAGGTGGATCTTCGACATTTGTTGGGGAACCCATCAATTTCATCACCCAATTCCGAATGGCCACCTCTATCAACTCCATTAGTCCTACTATGAACTAAATAGGTTAGGATAAAATAACAAATGAGAGAAATAAATTTATAAAAAAAATTTCCTAGTGTACATCCGATATAACATCAGTTTTATTTTTTTCTAATCCCAATTTCTTTTAATCCAAGTATCAAACAAACAAGGAATTAAAATTAACTCTTTATCTGATTCTTCTTTATCTCATGAAGTAAACATGTCCTTAGTGAATAGAGCAAGCACCTATAAGAATGTTGTCCTCATGTCTGTCCAAAGGGTAAACCTCACATCATCAACGCAAAACATACCGACAATTGTCCCCCAAAGGGCCCCCTAAATCTGCCACCTAGACAGTACATTCAAGGTCGATGTTTCCACTACTTCAAGATAGCTCATATTGTTGCTACATGCAAACTCCAATATACTTGTTACCATGGTTTAAAATATCGGTACCGGTACCGATTTTGGTCGGTGACCAGTACCGGTATATATCGGTACCGTACCGTACCGACACACGGTACGGACCGGTATGAAAATGCATATCAGCCGAGTTTTTTTTTTATTAGAAATAACTCCAAGTCTTCAATAATACATAATTGATGAAGAAATGCTTATAATCAATATTCAAATTCAAATACATGAATACAATGTTTAAAATGCGGACGAATGACGTCCGTCGTACCCATACATATCTTGGGCTTGGGGACATACATGACTAAGGTCAATACCGTAGGTCTCTAATTCTCATATTTCAAAATTTTCCCATGGCATAATACCTTAATATCCATTATACCACATTGACATTAGCGTTTCTTTGCTGGGATTCCAAGAACTAGACCCTGTATCATCAGTTGAGTAGGTACTGGATACAGAGTAGCTTGATTCAGAAATCTCTTGCAAACTACTCATCATATCGTGATGGTAATCTTACAAAGCTGTCGGTCCACCTCCTCGACGCCGGCCTCTCTTCTCATACACCAGAATTGTTCGTCCGGTTCTAGCACCGTGATCCTCATCTTGAGTGGTGTGATCGAAGTATTGCTCATTTGTCCACAGATCAATAGGTGCAGGTGTTGATGGCACGACGGTGTCTTCTCCACCATCTCCATCATCATCATCATCATCATCATCATCATCATCTCCTCCGTCTTGTGTGCTGCTACTGCTATGAACGGAGGGATCGTCACTACTAGAATTATCGTCATCACCGACGGCTTAAACCATGGCTGAACTATCGGTGATAGATATCACAGACAGTGCAAACCGTGGTAAAAAGCCGTCATTGATGAGCGCGTCTCAGATAAGTTGTGATAGCCGAGCGCGGTCGTCACACGTAATCATCAGTGACGGCTCCAAGAGCTGTCACTGATACCAACCATTAGCCACGGCCCAGTCCCGTCGATGATACTATTAGCAATCGTGATATTTGGTGCTGCCCAGACCATCTGCCATTTATGATAAGCTTTCATCCACGGCTTAGTGACGATGAACCGTGGGTAAGCTCGTGGCTAAAGTTGTATCATGTAACTGAAAAAACTAAAAATTTTGTAAACTCCTGTATACAATGATATATCGACTACAAACTATTTTTAATCATATATTACAATCAAAAAATATCATACACATGCATTTGAAACCAAACATACAAGTTTTACATAAATATCATCAATATCAACCTCAAATCGGAGGCAAACAATTATCAAAATATTATCTATATACAACCAAGTATCAAAATATAAACAAAATACAATTAATCAAAATCTCACGGCTTCGTTGGAGGCAGTGGAGTCGACAACGACTGGGTCGGGAGCGTCGATTGGGTCGAGGAGGACGACGGCTGCGACATCATCGGTAGAAGCCCAGCGTGAGACGCAATCTGAGTGATGAGTGTCTGCATGTTCTGGATTGTCTGTCTCAACTCGTCATTCGCCCGCCTCTGCTCCTGCATCTCCAGCCTCTGCTGGATGAGCTCCGACTCCATGGCCACTATCCGACTCTGGTCCTGCGCTCGGGATGTTGAGGGCCGCTCACCCGCAGTTGGAGGGGTCGGTGCCCCAAGTGGCCCGAGCACGGTGCGTGCATGACCATTGTCTGCAAAGCCATAAACACGGCCATGCTCCCAGCCACCTATGGCCTCCACCCAAGCTCATGCGTCGAACTCCTTTGGTGTCCCTCCACGCTCGATCACAATTCTCGTGTAAGTTTCCTAGACGTGTTTATATTTTAAATATATATAAACTATAAATAAAAATTCTATAAATCAAATTGACATATATAAATACTTACCATTATAATGGAGGCTCTGCTATCAACGTAGTCCCCCGCTCCTCGTCGATGACGGTGGGTGCGCTCAAACACCTCCATCATCGACGGGCGTTGGACGATGCCGTCCTTCGTCACATGTGTCTTACATTAGAAAACAAATACATTATTAGCATTATACACAATATATAATTTAATTAAAAATTAATTAAATTATACTTATCATACGACGCTCATGAACTGCAAAAGAGATGGAGCCACCTGTGTGGCGCGTGTCCGTGCCGTCCCCCCTGGACATGCGGTTTCTCGACGTAGTCCGGGAGACCTCCTACCACTCAGGTGTGGCACACCGCTCAACGAGCTGGTCCCACACATGGCCAGGAATCCACTCGGGGGCGTATCCCCGAGTCTACCCTATCTGTGTGGCCCCCAGCCATCTCATCACGGTCTGACGGGCCTGCTGAAGCATCCTGTTATAGCAAGCGCGGGCAACACGCTCCCATGCAATCTCCACAAAGGTGGTCTGGTCCTCCGGCAATGTATAATGAGCCTGCAAAAAATATTATTATTACCGATGAATATTTAACATTAACATTAATTTAATAAATATACTTACCATGAACTCCCGCCACAATAAATCCATATGCTCACGGGGCACGTGAGACCATGTAGGCCACGCCCCGCGCATAAACTTCCGGATCGTCCCCGTTATCGTGCGAGGGATGTCCTCTTACTCAAATCTGCACAAAATATAAATTCATAATATGATATTTTAAAATAAATAAATTATAATAAATAATTAATGCATATACTTACCGTCTTCTGCGCACACTAACTGCTCTGCACAGTGCTCCCTCGAGTGGTGGAGGGAGAATTATGTTAGGCCCTCGTGGCCTACGTCTCGAAGACGACAGTCCTGGATCTGCGGAGGGTGGCGGAGGGATGGTAGCCGAAGGTGAAGGGATGGTGGCCAGATCAGGTGAGGGAACGATGGACGAATCAGGTGGGGGGATGGTGGTGGAAGGCGAAGGGTCAGTGTGTACAAGTGAGGCGGGTGATAATCGTCGGGGGGTCCTACGAGGAATGCCTACTCGAGAACTGATATCTCGAACTATAACTGTAAAAAATTAATATAATTAGATTATATATAATAGATTAATAGTTATATTTAATAATTGAATATGTACTTCACATTTACAATTATTCGTCATCGTCATTATCATCATCCATGTAATACTCTTCTTCTTGTTCTTCTGTATCGGAATCTTGAAATTCTTCTTCGTCTCCCTCATCATCATTCTGTCCTTCCTCAACTTTATTATCGTCGTCATCAACGTATTCTATTTCCAATTGAACTAACTTTGTGTCATCATCCTCGAGTATTGGACTAACTCGTTCCACTTCGGAAGGATCTTCTTCTTGATAGAAGTCATCTGCTGGCTCATTCTCTCTAATTATCGGATCAATTTTTCCTCTGGTTTAGTCTTACAGACTACACGCCAATCTGCCATATCTTTCTTTCGAGATAGATATTGCATATAATATACTTGTTCAACTTGAGATGCCAATATAAATGGCTCATTTGAAGCCAATTTTGATTTGTACACTACTAGAAAAATGGGCATCAGCAACGGCTGATGCCGTTGCTGAGCCGTTGCTGAAAAGCATCAGCAACGGCCGAGCCGTTGCAATGGAGCCGTGGCACAAAATCGCATTGCTGATAACTTAGCAACGGATCCGCAACGGCCGCTGAGTCCGTAGCAACGCCGTTAGTAAAATCTCGTCGCTAAGCCGTTGCTGTAGGTCATCAATAACGGCTTTCGATACACTTTTAGCAACGGCTTTCCCACGGACGGCGGTGGGAAAGCCGTTGCTGATGATGTGAACCTGGTAACGAAAAAATTCCAAATTCCAAATTTCCATTGATACATTGATACATTATCTAATACATAACTCACACACCCATACACTCATACACACATTCATTCACACATCACAAACACACCAAGATATACATCAAAACAATTATATTTATATTGATAATTATCCACGATAGTATAAAAACAATTTAAATGCAAAATTGAAGTATCAATATCTCAGTAACAAAGTCAATATAAATTAAACAAGTTCAATATCTCAATAACAAAGTCAATATAAACAAAATCTCACGATGACGATGGAGGATGGCCTGGATCATATGGCGGGGTCTGGAGTGCTTGAGTGTACACCGACGTGGACTGACTCGAGGATGATGGATTAGATGATGCCGAAGAGATCCCTGCTTCGGGATGACCTGACATGTTGCGTAGCATAGCTTGTATATCCGCCATCATCTGACTCTGGCGCTCCATTATCTCAGTCTGACGCGTAACCGTGTCCTCTAGAGTCCTTATTCTGCTACTATGATCATAACTGGATCAAGAGGTGGACGGCCGCTCACCAGCGATCGGAGGGGTCGGTGCCCCAAGTGGCCCTAGTACGGCTCGCGCATGACCACTATCTGCGAAGCCATATACGCGGCCATGGTCCCAGCCACCTGCAGCCTCGACCCACGTTGCTGCGTCAAAGTCCTCGGGGGTACCCCCGCGCTGCACCACCGTCTGGATATAGGTCTCCTACTCGAGTTTGATTTTTTGTTTCATATTTATCATAAAACTTAAATTATAAATATATAATGAATAATTTAAACAAATATATAGTTACCATAATGTATGCAGCGCGGTTGTCGATGTACTGCCCCGTCCCATGTGCTCGACGGTGAGTCCGCTCAAACACCGCCATCGGGGAGGGTCGCTGGACAGTCCCGTCATCCGACACCGTCGTCTATATTTACAAAACAAATACATTAATTAGTACACATAGTAACAAATAAAATATATAATTAAAAGATATACTTACCATACGGTTCGCGTGCACTGCAAATGCAACAGAGCCGCCGGTGTGACGCGCTGCTCCCCCCGACATGCGATTTCTAGCCGCATTCCGAGAAACCTCCTGCCATCGATCCGTCAACCATATTCCCACGAGCTGGTCCCATATATCCAGAGTAATCCAATCGGGGCCGTATCCCCGAGTCTCCGCGATGTTAGTGGTCCCAGCTCGGGCCATCGCTTGGGACCGAGCCTGCCCCAGCTGCCCGTTGTACCTTGCCCGGGAAATAGCCTCCCAGGCAGCGTAAATGAAGGGCCTTTGGTCCTCGGCCCATGTATAGCGAGCCTGCAAAATAATAATATCAGTACCAATATTAATCACCATGCATGTAAAAAAAAAAAAAAAATACGTGCCTCAAACTCGTGCCATAACATGTCGACGTGCTCGCTAGGCACGTGAGACCACGTAGGCCATGCCCCGTGCATGTATCGTCGAATAGTAGAAGAAATGCTCCTCGGCACTTCTTCTTGCTCGAACCTGCACAACAAAAATAAATTTTAATATTATATTCTGATATAATGAATTTGTAATGATTAATAATTCATGATATATTACCGCTCCCCAATCACGCTAATTAATCTACGTGACTCTGTGGCTGGTGGAGGCTGCCACCTGTTCGGCCCGCGTGGTCGCTTGCGTCTGGATGTACTAGCCTCGGCAGTATCATCGGCATGAGGATCAGCAACAGGAGGATCAGCAGCATGAGTAAGTGCTGGAGTCTCACCGATCGAAGACTCTGAAGCTCTCCTGCGTCGATAACCACGACCAGAAATATCTGTCGAACAGACATATAATCAGATTATTGTATAAATAGTAGAGATATATTTAATAAAATATATACTTTACAATTATTCCTCATCATCTGAATAATAGTCTTTGAATTCTTCCTCTTCTTCCTCTTCTTCATCTTCTTCATCTCCAGCTTCCTCAATTTCATGATCATCATCATCATCGACATATTCAACTTCTAATTGAATTGACGTTGTGTCTGCATCCTCGAGTATTGGAATAATATGATCTACAGCAGGAGGATCATCTTCTTGATAGAAACCATGTGTCATATCAGGTATCAGCACATTTTCTCCTACTATCGGATCAATTTTTCCTCTACCTTTTGTCTTACAGACTACACGCCAATCTGCTCTATCTTTATTTTGAGCCGGATACTTCGCGTAATATACTTGTTCGGCTTGTGATGCCAATATAAAAGGCTCATTTGCTGCCAATTTCAATTTGTAATTAACCTCAACAAGTTTGTATTTTGGATGAACTTTCATGCCCCTTTCTGTTGTATCGAACCAATGACATCTAAATAGGATCACTGATTTTAAGCCGAAGTAGTGCAACTCTTTCACTTCTTCCACCAGTCCATAAAAATCCATATAACATTCAACATAGGTTGTCCCTTTCACACAGACCCAGCATTCATCGTCTTCTTTGTAAATGAATATTCAACCGTGTGAAATTTATACCCATTAACAAAATATCCGCTATAGCACGACACAAGTCGCGACGATCCACTAACAAACTCAAATATTCTTTCATCTATTTCAGCTCTGTGATCTTTGCTGTAAGTCTGAATCCAAGTAGGGAAATCACGATTCCGTAATCTCTCCAATTCTTGATCGTTGTGAATAGAGTATTTTTGCATCATCTCAATGTCAAATATTTCAATGAATTGTTCAATCTCTGGACAATTGAGTAATACATACAAGTGTGCCAAATGATACTCTTCCTCACTTAAGTGTCGAGATGGACGAGAACCAAAAGCACGACCAGAGTGACAAAATATATTTAAACGTCCATCTGAATGTCGAACACCCCCGTCGTCGTTACGTGGAAGACGATCAAATCTTGTCTGTACTGTCGATTCAAAGTAAAATGAGCAGAATGTTGAAATTTCTTGGATGATATACGATTCAGATATTGATCCTTCAAAAGCTGCGATGTTCTTTAGTTTTTTCTTCAGACGATTCATGTATCTTTCAAATAAGTACATCCACCGATATTGAACGGGGCCACCAACTCGTGCCTCGTATGCCAAGTGTATCGGTAGATGCTCCATCGAGTCAAAAAATGTAGGAGGGAAAAACTGCTCCAGCTTGCATATGATTTCAACAATATTATTTTCAAGTGTTGATATATCTTCGACTCGAAGGACATTTGCACAGATGTTTCTAAAAAACATACTTAATTCAGTCAATCTCTGCATTCGGAAGTGCGATCGGAAGTAATCTCTGCATGAATACATGACAATCATGGCTCTTCATCCCTGATATTTTGCAATCATCGACGTTCACACATCGAGATAAGTTTGAAGCATATCCATCGGGTAATCTGAGTTCTTTTACCCATTGACAAACATCTTTGATCTGTTGTTTATTTAACACATATGGGGCCTTCGGTTTTATATATCGTCCGTTGACCTCTTGTAACTCCAACTCTGGTCTTTTACAAAGTATTTTCATCTTTCATGCACATTGACGGTGACAAATTATAAACTGTCAGCAGCACTGGCCAAACTGAATAAGGAGTTGCAGAATGTCCAAACGGATTAAAACCATCTGTGCACAATCCCAATCTGATATTTCTAGTATCCCTAGCAAATGAAGGATAACATGTATCCAAATGTTTCCATGCTTCACTGTCAGATGGATGAGTCATTACTGTATCATCACGACTTCTTGCATGCCAACTCATGTAGGGGGCTATCTTTTCCGACATGAATAATCTTTGAAGTCTCGGTGTTAGTGGAAAATACCGAAGCACCTTAAACGGGATATTTTTCTGTCGGGCCGATTTCTTCTCCTTGTAATGAGGATGTTGACATACAGGGCATTTATCCAACTGCACATTTTCTTTATAATATAAAATGCAGTTATTTTGGCACGCGTGTATTTTTTCGTACCCAAGCCCCAATTTTCTCATTAGCTTTTTAGTCTTATAAAAAGTTGGCTCAAACTTGTTATCAGTAGGCAGCATTCCATTAATCAATCCTGCAATCCGATCATACGCAACCCCGCTGATATTACAATCGGCCTTGATGTTTAGGAGTTGTGTCATTGCTGAAAACCGAGTGTATTTAGGACAATTCTCATACAAAGGTTCATCGGCAGCTTTCAACATCTCGTAAAATTCTGCAGCTTCTTTATTCGGTAATTCAATCTCTACCGCAGTTTGTACTTCTGTGATATCAACCGCTGTAGTATCTGGTGGGACTGATGTCTGAAGAACTGGCCGATCAACATTATCATTCATGTGGAATTGACCCCCAAGACTATCAAGTATCATAGTTCTATAGGGATTACATTGACTGGATGAAGAAGCACCAGTAGAGGAAGATTCACCATATGTCTGAACGATAGGATTGCTCGACGTCTTGACTTCGCGTGACTCCCTGTGACAAGTCCATAGAAAATATCTTGGTGCAAATCCTTTGGTATATAGATGCAGAGTGACAGTCTTTCGATCCAAAAATCGTCCATTTGAACAAATGCGGCACGGACATCGGATTTGATCACCCATGCTAACGAAATTCCGATTCGAATAGGCAAAATTTAGGAAGTACGTTACGCCTAATCGAAACTCATTAGTTAAAGCTCCACGATCAAGACATCGGTACATCCAACTTCGATCAGCCGACATGATTCTGTCAATCAATGACAATTTCTTTGGTTAATGTATTTAGGTGAGATTGTCCTATTCCATTCGGAATTTATGTTATTTATATTGCACTAAGTACTTATTTTAACCATTAACTTCATTCTAAATTTCGGCAGCATCTCCCTACAGTTCTCCGAATACGCATATCATCTGGGCGCGTATCGGACAACAAGAGAGATGTTGCCGAAATTTAGAATAATTAGTTAACAGTTAAAATAAAAACGTAAGTGCAGTACAAATAACTATATTCCTAAATTGTCCAATCAGGGACAATTCAAGAATTGTACGTCGTATAAAAGATCATCTACTTCTTTTACACGAACATACAATCCCCGAACGGATCTAAGGTTTTGCTAAATCATATCCGACTCGTCGATGCGTACGTGAAACATATGAACTCGTCGGATGCATGATTATTTTCTAAATGTTTCGAGACAGTTAGAGTCCATATTGGACGATTCCGGCGCGCGTCCGAAGTGGACGATTCCGGCGCGCGTCCGAAGTGGACGATTCCGGCCCGCGTCCGAAGTGGACGATTTCGGCCCGCGTCCGAAGTGGACGATTTCGGCCCGCGTCCGAAGTGGACGATTTCGGCGCGCGTCCGAAGTGGACAATTCCGAAATTAATCTAAACCCGATTAATTAATCTAACAAATTAAACAATTAATTAAATAATTAATTAACAATTAAAAACAATAAAAAATTATATATTAATCTGCAAATTCCGGCGCCGGAGTCAGGTGGACTCCGGCGCCGACGTACAGTGGCCGAACACACTGTCCGGCCACTGTACAAGGTCCGGCGGCGGCCATCGGCCGACCGCCGCCGGCCGAAACCCTATTTTTAGGGTTTCGGTCGGATTTCCCGCCGGCCGCAACGGGAAGAGACGACCGGCCGGCGAGGTATACCTGAAAATGTCAGCGTCGGCAGCGGGAGGAGGAAGCGTCGGCGTCGGCGTCGGCAGCGGCGGTGACAGGCGGGAGCAGGAGGAGGCGGCGGCGGCAGCAGCGGGAGGAAGAAGGGTCGGGCGCGACTGCGTGCCCTATATAAACTTATCAGCAACGACTCACTCGCCCGTTAGAAAGTCGTTGCTAATAAGTTATCATCAGCAACGGCTCACTTGTCCGTTAGCACGCCGTTGCTAATAAGTTATCATCCGCAACGGCTCACTTGTCCGTTAGAAAGCCGTTGCTGATAATTAACATCATCAGCAACGGCTCGAGCGGCCGTAAGAATGTCGTTGCAAATAGCTACGGCTTGAGCTGCCGTTGCTGATAGCCGTTGCTGAAGACTGAATTTCTAGTAGTGGTAATTGACCTCGACCAGTTGTTAATTATACTTTGGATGAACTCTCATGCCCTTATCGCTTGTATCGAACCAATGACATTTAAAAAGGACAACTGATTTACATCCGAAAAATTACAATTCAATGACTTCTTCCAATAGTCCGTAAAAGTCAACATCACATTCAGCATACGTTGTCCCTTTGACGCAGACCCCGGCATTCATAGTCTATTTTGTAGATGAATATTCAAGTGTGTGAAATTTATATCCATTGACAAAATAATCATTATAACACTGTATATTCTAGAAGACGTGTCTTCTTCGTCATCTTCTGCTTCTACAATCGCATCCAAAGGATCAATTGGTTGTTTACCTTTGGTTTTGCCTTTTGCCTTTGAAGGTGTTGCCTTCTTTTTTCCCTTTGATTGGGAAGATGGAGAGTCCGATTTGGATAGGCGTCTTGTTTGCCGAATTCGTTGAGAGTCCAATGGAGTAATGGCCATGTCTTCTGGTTGGCTCTCAAACTCAAGTACATCAGATATAATTGCTGAAGGCCGAGGTGGTTCGCCTGGTTCATCAAGAAGAGGTTGATCGCTCTCCATTGCACTCCACCAATCAATTATCAGGTCTGCATCGCCTTGGACAAACTCGACATCGAACGGATCTACATGTTGAATCTCTTTATCTTCGTTTTGTAATGCCCGCAATCGAAGCCGCATGTTGTAATGAACGTATACTAGCTTATCTAATCGGGCATATGAAAGCCGGTTGTGCGGCTTGGTATGAATCAATGTGAAGGTCGACCAATTCCTCTCGCATCCACTTGATGATGTGGTTTGCGAGAGGATGCGTGTTGCAATCTTTCGAAGAGTTGGAGCTTTGGTTCCAAATTATAACCACCATTCAACTGCAATAGATTTAAAATTAATATTAATAACGAGATTACCAATTTTATCATTAATAAATAAATTGAAAAAAAAATTATATCTACCTGGATCCATAGAATCTCTGCACGACATTGCAAATGGATCTCCGAAATTGCCACTTGAATCTCAAAAATATCTTGATTCATTTAGAGCTTGTGCCACTTCTCCAGTTGATGCCGACATTCGTTGTATGACCTTGCAAAGCGAATATAACAAACTATCCATCGTTCCAAGATCATATCGATACTGGTATGTGAGATTTAAATAATACCCTATAAAAAATTATAAATTTAATAAGTAATTTAGCATAATGAATTAAAATTAAATAAATTTCAGAAAATTAAATAAAAAATTACCCGCGATGTGTATGTCACGACCCATTTGATTCTCCCACCTATGGGAGATAATGTAGATGAAGGATTTATACTTGGTTGGAGAAATCACAACCCTCTTGATTTCTTCTTGTACTTGATGGATGTAGTGGTAGATATGATCCATTTGAGGCGTCTTTTCCATATCCACATGTCGTAGAACCTTGTACAATGATTCTACGGCGATGATTATCTCCGCGATGCAATCCCAGAAGCGCGTGTTGAGGACGTTCTTCTCGATTTGCTTTCCATCAGTTTTTCCGGCATATCTTGATGTAGACCATTCCTCACTTGTAAACATTGATCAAAGGTCCGCCTTACATTGTTGGAGCGTCCTTAATGCGATGAAGTTTGTTGCAAAATGAGTCGCTCCCGGTCGAAGAATTTCACCTAAAATATGAAATTATCACATAAACTAATTAATAAATAAATATTATAAATTATTTTAAAAAAATATCTTCTGTAAATTTTCTCATAAGGACGTGTACCCATGTGTGGTTGTATATGAAGCGCATAATTTGTTGCGCTCTCTTCACCGTCGACTTCACCATCGGTATATCACCGATATCTTTCATCATGAGGTCTATACAATGGGCTGCACATGGAGTCCAACATATATGAGGATAATCTTGTTCAATTATCTCACCTGCCTTTTTGAAATTGGCTCCATTACCGGTTATAACTTGAACAATGTTATGAGATCCAGTCTCCTCGATCACCTCCGTCATCAACTTCGAAATGTAGTAGCAGTCGTGGATTTCATCAAAAGAGTTAACCGACTTGTGATAAACAACCCTCATGTTGCAATAAATGAGGAAGTTGATGATGCTCATCTGGGTTGGCTCGGTCCAACTATCGCACATTAAACTACATCCGTAGTCCACCCATTGTCGCTTTATTCCGTCGATCCATTGTTTTATTTCATTGACCTCTTCTTCAAGGTAAGGTCCTGAAATTTTATACGGAGTTGGAGGGGCAATACCTGGGCCTACCTTTTGGATTGTATACACCATAGTTCGGTAGTATGGGTTGTTGGCTGCATTTGCGGGAATCTAGCTGAAGTTGAACCATTTGGATATCGCTCTCCCCAAATCCCCTTCTTGTTCTTGGCCCAAGCATCGTCTATGCGCGGTTGCTTTGATGATGGAGGAGGAAATGCCCTGGGATCAAGATCAGAAACATCAACATTAGTTTTTCTACCACTTGCTCCGAGGTTTGTGAAGAATCCACAAATGCCTCTTGGCCCTCCTTTGCTGCCTCCTCTGTTCTGAGTTTGAGATGCTCTCATGGTAGAACTCCGACCAATATAAGGACTGGAGGGAATTGAACCGCTTCGGTCCATTGCTCTGACAGTCGAAGTTGAGCCGACGCTACTTGTGCCACCGCTGCCACTGCCGCGGCCATACTCTAATTGATACGAGATAATACATCCGATCTCATTCGAATGCAGCATGCTCCAATGAAGCTCGTATGTCGGCTTCAAGTTTTGGATCCTTGTTGTCATCGCCACCCCGAGCATCGTAATGGCCACCCCGAGCCTCGTAATGGCCACCGCCGACATCTTGGGTAGCTCGTCGATCGATCTCGGCTTGCATCCAAGATGGCATCAAGATGGCCACCAACATGGCATCCAATGCTTCCTTGATTGCATTATTAAGTTTCGAAGATTGGGATGTAACTCAATATGAGTCTCTACTGAATAGACTTCATAGTATCAGCATATATGTCAACATAATTGCAAGTTTAGTTGTGTATGTACTTTGAATTTTATGAAAAATGTAGAGCTATGGAAGAAAAAATAGAAGAAGAAAAAAGGAAGATGAGAGAAAGAAGATGGAAGAACAATTTTAACATAATAGAAGAAATATGGATATGATAGTTGCTTTCATAGACGAGATGGAAGGAAAAAATTTGCAAAGATAGATCTTGATTTATGTATGAATTAGTAGAATATGTTCGAATTTTATTTTGAAGTTGAAATTTTTATGTAATGAAATTAATAATTTATTATGTGTTCTTTTTTGTAATGGACCATGTACTGATACTTTATGAATTTTGTAATATATATATTACAAAATAAATGATGACATGTATTTTTTTATCTTTATATGTTTCTTAATATTTATGTTAATATAATTAAATTATAAAAATTATTAGATTTTATATGTTTATTGTAATAACTTTTAGTGGGGGTGACGAAAAATATAAATCTATAAAAAAGGTTTGGGAAAATAATTAAATATAACATGTACTTTAATCTTTGTCTCAATTGTGGCCTATATTTTTATTTATCTCATTTGTATACATGTACTAAGATATTTATTTCAATTATGGCATGTCATTTGATTTTCGTCGGATGCTTCATTAAACTGACGACGTGGCATGCTGACATGTATAAAAACTAATTTTTTATTCAGATATATATACTTGCTTTTAGGTTATTAAAGTTGGGTCCCATCTTTTTAAATATTAAAAAAGATGGGACTCATATCTCTCTTAGCTTCGCCGCGGACGGTGCCAACCTCGGCATCGTCGCGTCAATGGGCGCCAACGATACTTACGCCGCAAGCGACCTGGTGGTTGGGCTCACTCGAACAGGGGCATCTAAGGCGGAGAAGCGGCGTATCCCACCGGTGGAGGAGATGGTGTTGGTCTAAGATTTTCAACATTGGTCTTAATCTCGGTTTAGATGATAACAAACATAGAACTAATGATTTCATGGAGAGTTATTTTCATGTTCCAAATCAGTTAGTGCACGACGTCCGCGATCGAAAAAATCAGAAACATCGGAGAAATCGGCAAAGGTGCTCGTCGACGCTCGGGATTCTTTGGGAAGTTGAGTCTAGGTTTAGGGTGTCTAGTTTATATTGTAAATCCTCATGATGATGCTAAGAAAGCCAAAAACCAATCCCGAACCCCAAAACATGAAAATCGGGAAACCACCCTGAAACACTAAGTCTAGGGAGCTCATTGGAGGGCTATATGACCTAGACATTTACTTGACATAAAAAATGGTGGTAATTGTTCTTTGGATAGAAATTAGATAACAAGATATTTTAAAGGATTTTTTGAAAGTTTTTAGCCTACCCATATTTGACCCGAGAGATTAGGAAATTTTTCGTTTTCCAGAAATTTGTACCAGACCCCAAAAACTAGATTTTGATTTTTTAGATATTTTTATTGAATCCAAATGGGGGTAATCCTTATATAATATTTATGTTTTAAAGTTATTAACTTAAAGTTAATAAATGTTATATAAGTAGACTTAGCGAAGACGTAACCAAAAACGAGCAACAAACAAGCAAAAAAAACCAAGCAAACACTAGTCTACTCTGCCCAAGTTTGGTCGACCGGCAGCATTTTGGTCGATCGACCGATCGACCGAACATTGCTCAGAATTGGCAGATTGCTTCAGTCGCTTGGTTAGTCGACCGACGATCGATCGGACAAGCGATCGACGGGCTGTAACGGGCAAAAAATCGCCCGTTGAGAAGAGAAAGCTTTCTCTTCTCTTCATGGTCCATAAATACAAGACCATGAGAGCCTTCCTCCATCTATCTATGATTCTATTGAGCCATTCTTGATCATTCTAAAGCTTTTCTTGAGTCATCCCTTTGATAACCCTAGTTTCCAAGATACATCCTCGATTTTGCTTTCAAGCTTTGATCGATTCATCATTGAGGCATCAAGAGAAACTAGGACTCGTGTTTGGAGTTAAGTATTTATTATATTATTTATTTTCTCCATTACTTGTTTATTTTTGTGATTTATTTCATTGTATTTGAGCGTGTAAGAAGATCTAGTGTTAGGTCTTGTGATTGAGTGGTATACTGGGTGTAGAAGGTGTAAAGCCACTTGTGTAAATATAGTTTACTATGATTAGTTGAGTTGTCCCTTAGGGTTGAGGTGGAAGAGTGCTCTTGGTAAGAAGGCGGAGACTTTCGGGTGTGAAAGTGCCTTAGGTTGAGAGTGAGACTCTTCGGGTCAAAGTCCTCTTTGTAAGGAAAATGATTTAATCTAGTAAACGAACTAAGTTTGGAAATCCTAAGTGGGGTGCTTAGGTAGTGGAGTGGGCATTGGGGACCACTATAAATTCTTGTGTTTGTATTGATATCTTGTTTGTATTAATTACTTTATCATTTATCACTTCTGCATTTAGTCATCGAATTATAAATTGCCTAAGTAGCTTACAAGAAGGAGCTTGATGGAGGTGGTGGTGCCGCCATTCCAAGTCGGCGAGGTACTGAGGCGTTGATTCCGCTGCAAGAAGGAGCTCAATGGAGGTGGTGGTGCCGTCATTCCAGGTTGGTGAGGTAATGAGGAGCTCCTTCCGCTGCAAGAAGGAGCTTGACGGGCTCGACATCTACATGTGGACATTAAACTTGTCCTTCAATGCTCTATGAGAAACGTCTTCAAGAAATTAAGAGGGAATAAAAATGTTAAATGTAATACATGAATGATGCAATGAATAAAGAAAATGTATGAATAATGCAATCAATTAGGTGATGAAACGTATAGATGAAATGTCTGCACTATGGGTCTATAAATATGTAATATTATCATGAAAAAAATATAACATGCTTGTAGACCATCTCCTCTCTTCTCCCTATACTTTCTTCCTTCCATTCTATCTTATTTCCCATTGGCCTGTACAACTTTGAGGCCAACAACTAGTATCAGAGCTCGGAGCAACTAAATACGGTGCTCAGATTAACTAAATACAACTATGGAATGTGGAGTATCCAAATGAAGACGCTCTTGGGTTCTCTCGACGTACGGGATGTTGTGAAGAACGGCTATACAGAATCCGGATCCGACTCCAACGATAAGGATGAGGAGAAGCCTAAAGAATTGAAGAAAAGAGAGAAGAATGCACTATTCATAATTTATCTGGGAGTCGATGAAGCCACGTTCAAGTTGATTGCCCCAGCAAAAACATCGAAAGAAGCATGGGAGATATTGAAGAAAGCATATGATGGAGTCGATAAAGTAAAGAAGATTCGCTGGCAATCCTTGCGAGCTCAGTTTGAAGCACTACAACAAGGTAACTCGGAGACGATCTCTGACTATTTCTCTTGGGTTATCTCTATTGTCCATCAGATGAGAAGAAACGGCGAGACGGTGGAAGACATTCGTGTCGTAGAGAAAATCTTGCGTTCTCTAGACTCGAAGTTCGACTTCGTGGCCGTCACGATTGAAGAATCTAAAGTCTTGGAGGAGATGACAGTGGAGGAACTCATGGGATCCATGCAAGTGTATGAACAGAGAATACAAAAGAAGAAAAGAGATTAAAGAAATTTAGAGCATGCGCTGCAACAAAACTCTCCCTCAAGAAGCATGAAACATCTAGAGGAGGCAATCAACGAGGAAGAGGAAGAGGTGGAGGTCGAAGTCGAGGCGATTTTTGATTTTGATACTTCGAGCAAGCCAATAACCCCAGTGATTGAGATGAATATGTTCAGAAAGAGTATGGCCATGGAAGAGGTTGAGGCCGAGGCTGAGGTCGCGAACGCGGTAGAAATGTAAGTTATAACAAATCTGAAACACAATGTTTCATTTGTAAGAAGTTTGGCCATTACTCTTATGATTGTTCGTACAACACCAACAATGGAGGAGAAAAACCAAATCTTGTCGACAAAGAAGAAGGTGATGAAGGGCCAATGTTGTTGTTGTCATACAATGAACCAGAACCACTTCAACATGTTACATGGTATCTTGGCACTGGAGCATCCAATCACATGTGTGGAAGAAAAGATTTATTTGCCAAACTTGAAGAAATGCAGCTGGGCAACATCACATTTGGCGATCTCTCGAAGAGGCTGATTGCAGGGAAAGGTGATGTAATATTCGAACTTCTAAATTGGTAGAAACTTTGCATCTCTGATGTTTATTATGTTCCTGATATTAAAAATAATCTCCTAAGCATTGGATAGTTTTTGGAAAAAGGTTATGAGGTAAGAATGAAGGACTTGGCTCTCAGCATTTGTGATAAGAACGACAAGCTTATCACTCATGTGAAAATGACGAAGAACGGGATGTTTCCATTGAAGGGTGAATGAGAGCTGCTTGAAGGCAACAACTATGGACAACTCTAGTCTTTGGCATCTTCGTTATGGGCATCTAAACTTTGAAGCGTTGAAGCTGCTGAAGAAGAAGAGTATGGTGCTGGGACTACCAAAGATCGAAGCCCCCAGCAATTTGTGTGAAGTATGTGTCATGGGAAAGCAGCAGAGGAAGCCTTTCAAGAAGTACAAGTCAAGAAGAGCATCCACACGTCTCGAGCTGGTGCATTCAAATGTGTGCGGACCCATCAAACCCATCTCCATTGGTGGAAATAGGTACCTTTTAACATTTACTGATGATTATAGTGGAAAAACATGGGTCTATATGTTGAAGGAGAAGAGAGAAGTTTTTAGCAGATTTAAAAAAAATTAAAAATCTAGTTGAAAAGTAGAGTGGTTGCCAAATAAAATATTTGCGGACTGATCGAGGAGTCGAATACACATCATTGGAGTTTGATAATTTCTGCAAGGAAAATGGAATTACACACCAGCTCACGATGCCTCAAACACCGCAACAAAATGGTGTTTCAGAGAGGAAAAAAATGATAATTCTTAATATAGTTCGATGTATGCTAAAAGAAAAAAATATTCCAAAAGAATTTTGGGGATGTGTTGTGACTTGTTCTATTTATTTGTTAAATAGGTTTCCAACAAAGCGCATTGGAGACACCACGCCGGAGGAAGCCTGGAGCTTGCGTAAGCCAAAAGTCGATCACCTTAGAATCTTCGGGAGCATTGCTTTTGCCAAAGTGCAGGAATAGAAGTGGACAAAGCTCGAAGATAAAAGCCAAAAGTGCATTTTCTTGAGCTATGACAAAAATTCCAACGGGTACAAATTGTACAATCCTATAACTCGCAAGATTGTGATGTCAAGGGATGTTGAGTTCGATGAGGAGCAAATGTGGGACTGGAAGGACAACAACCAACCGAAGAAAATCTCTCTTGATGAAGAGTTGGAGCTGAAGAACGACACACCTAAACATATTGAAGAAGCATCGTCACCCCATCAAGTCAGAAATCAGTCTGACGGTGATGAGTCAAGCAGCCCTATTGTGAGAAAGACAAGGAGCTTTCAAGAGATTTACAACTCAAACCAAGGTGTTGACATTAATAATGACGATGAGTTTAATAATATGTGTCTATTTGTAGGACTTGATCCACTAACATATGAAGAAGCTTCCAAGAAAACAAAGTGGAGGAAGGCTATGGAGGATAAGATTCACACTATAAAGAAGAACAATACTTGGAAGCTCACTTCACTTCCTAAGGACACCAAGCTATAGGTGTCAAATGGGTATTCAAGACAAAAAGAAATGCAAAAGGAGAAGTGGAGAGGCATAAAGCAAGGTTTGTCGTGAATGGATACAAGCAAAAACATGGGATTGATTATGAAGAAGTATTTGCACAAGTAGCTCGGCTTGAAATTGTGAGGTTGTTTATCTCTCTAGCAGCCCAAAGAAGATGGAAAGTATACCAGATGGACGTGAAGTCAGCGTTCCTAGACGAAAATCTAGAAGAAGAAGTGTACGTCGAACAACCACCCGGTTTCATTATCGAAGGACAAGAACAAATGGTGTACAAATTGAAGAGAGCCCGCTACGGACTCAAGCAAGCCCCAAGAGCATGGAATTGAATTCCAGAATTGATGCATATTTTGTTCAAGTTGGTCGTGAAGGGATACAAGCAAAAACATGGGATTGATTATGAAGAAGTATTTGCACCAGTAGCTCGGCTTGAAACTGTGAGGTTGCTTATCTCTCTAGCAGCCCAAAGAAGATGAAAAGTATACCAGATGGACGTGAAGTAAGTGTTCCTAAACGGAAATCTAGAAGAAGAAGAAGTGTACGTCGAACAACCACCCGATTTCATTATCGAAGGACAAGAACAAATGGTGTACAATTGAAGAAAGCCCTCTACAGACTCAAGCAAGCCCTAAGAACATGAAATTCTAGAATTGATGCATATTTTGTTCAACAAGGCTTCAGAAAGTGTCCATAAGACCAATTCAAAAGGTCATATGTTGTTGGTGTGTTTATATGTGGATGATTTGATCTTCACAGGCAACAACAACTCCATGATACAAGAGTTTAAGCAGTCAATGGAGAAGGAATTCGAGATGACAAATTTGGGATTGATGAAATACTTCTTGGGGATCGAGGTGCGACAAAACGAAGAAAGAATCTTTGCTTCACAAGAAAGATATGCCAAGGAGATCCTAAAGAAGTTCTCAATGGAAGATTGTCAGCCGGTGGACACACCAGTGGAGTGCGGCACCAGATTAACGAATGAAGGAGAAGGAAAGCCGGTGAATCTAATGTATTACAAAAGTCTTGTGGGTTGTCTAAGGTATTTAACTTGCACTCGACCTGATGTATTGTTTGGAATTGGTCTAGTAAGCAGGTATATGAAAACTCCAAAGACTTCCCACTTGACGGCGGCCAAAAAAATCCTTAGATACATCAAAAGCACGATTGATTATGGACTGTTATATTCTTCTAAAGGAAGTATGGAACTTGTTGGCTTTAGTGATAGTGACTGGGCCAGAAGCTGTGATGATCGCAAAAGCACTACAGGATTTGTGTTTTATTTTGGTGATGTTGCATTCACTTGGTCTTCAAAGAAGCAAACAATTGTTGCTCTATCAACTTGTGAAGCGAAATATATAGCTGCAGCCTCTTGTGTGTGTCATGTCATTTGGCTGAGGAGACTGCTCCAAGAACTAAAGTTACAGCAACAAGATGCAACCAAGATATATGTGGATAACAAATCAGCTATTGCCCTGGCCAAGAATCATGTCCATCATGAGCATTCAAAGCATATTGACACTTGTTTTCACTTCATACAAGAATATGTCAAGGCAAGGGAAGTTGAGCTGCTGCATGTGAAGTCGAGCGATTAGGTTGCAGATATACTCACGAAGGCACTAAAAGCTAAAAAATTTTAGCACTTGAGGAGACAAATTGGTGTTAAAGTTCGAGGAGGAACAAGTTTAAGGGGGGCAAATGATGGACATTAAACTTGTCTTTCAATGCTCCATGAGAAACGTCTTCAAGAAATTAAGAGGGAATAAAGAATGTTAAATGTAATACATGAATGATGCAATGAATTAGGTGATGCAATGAATAAAGAAACGTATGAATAATGCAATCAATTAGGTGATGAAACATATAGATGAAAGGTCATACTATGGGTCTATAAATATGTAATGTTATCATGAAAAAAATATAGCATGCTTGAAGACCATCTCCTCTCTTCTCTCTTTACTTTCTTCCTTCCACTCTATCTTATTTTCCATTGGCCTGTACAACTTTGAGGCCAACAACATGTTCATGTAAATTGATGGATCTCTGATTCGGGCTTTGGTACGGGCCGAGAAAGGAGTGAGATTTATTTACAAAGAAGGGGTCTATCGAGCCGTCGGATCAGGATCGAATGATTCCAACGGCAGGTACGCGGGAGGACGAGGAGGAAGAAGGAGCATCCGGGGCAGGGAGCGAGAGTGTGGCGCAAGGGGGAGGAAGAGCTCGCAATCCACCTCCGTATGAAATAGATATAGTTCTCTTTCAAATAATATTTTCGTCCATAAGCTTGAGATTTTTAAGGTAGTAATCTACTCTGAAATGAATTGAGGTATCTGACCTCATCCTCTAAAGAAAAAAAGTTAAATGATATATTATTCTTAACTAGATACTGGATTCAAAATACCTCCACACAATTACATCAATGATTGTAGCTCCCCCATTGACGAGATCTCTATTAAAATATAAGAATGAACAATCGATGGAAGAATTCATAGAAAATTTCATATTTACCATCATACCAGCAGAGACAGATTGAAGATACAGAGTAGCTAAAATTCATATTCATATACAATAACACATTCATGTAAATATTTTGCTAGATTTACTCCACATCACTTGCTACATAAATTTGTTGTCGACGATTCATATTTATGAAAATGCTAACATGCACAAATTAAACGCGACATGCATGCCGCCTCTACTGCCATTAGAAGATTAAAAAAAGGACGAGATATGTGGTGATCGACTAAGCACATCAAACTGTGCATCAAGGAAGGTTGATCGATGAGCTTAACATGTAGATGTCAAGCCCAACAAGCTCCTTCTTGCAGCCGAAACAGCGCCTCAGTACCTCACCGACCTAGAATGACGACACCACCACCTCCGTCAAGCTCCTTCTTGCAGCGAAAGCAACGCCTCAGTACCTCGCCGACCTAGAATGGCGGCACCACCACCTTCGTCGAGCCCTTTCTTGCAGCGGAAGCAACGCCTCAGTACCTCGCCGACTTGGAATGGCGGCACCACCACCTCCGTCAAGCTCCTTCTTGCAGCGGAAGCAGCGCCTCAGTACCTCGCCGACCTGGAATGGCGGCACAACCACCTCTGTCAAGCTCCTTCTTGCGCGGAAGCAGCGCCTCAGTACCTCGCCGACCTAGAATGGCGGCACCACCAGTTCTCCGAGAGTTCCATCTCCTCCACCGGTGGGATGCGCCGCTTCTCCCCCTTGGATGCCCCCTGTTCGGGTGAGCCCGACGACCAGGTTGCCTGCGGCGTTAGTATCGTCGGCGCCCATTGACACGATGGTCGAGGTTGGCGCCGTCCGCGGCGAAGCTAAGAGAGATATAGGTCCCATCTTTTTTTAATATTTAAAAAGATGGACCAGCTTTAATAACGTGCATGAGAGCAAGTATATATTCGAATAAAAAATTAGTTTTTATACATGCACGTCGTGAATTTAACTAAGCCTCCAACGAATATTAAATAGCATACTACAATTGAAATAAATATCTTAGTATATATATATATATACAAATGAGACAAATAAAAGTATATGTCATAATTAAGATAATGGTCAAAGTATATGCTAAATTTAGGTATTTTTTCAAAAAGTTTTAGTGGGATCAACAATCCTCACAAAATATAAGAATTAGTGAGGGTCGTCGACACTCACAAAATGTAGGAGTTAGTGAGGGTCGCGACCCTCACTAAAATCTCATATGGCATTCACTAAAAGCCTTTAGTGAGGGTCACTCGGCCCTCAGACGTCGTCGGGAAAAATCTCGTCACTAAAAGTATAGGTGAGGATCATTTTCCGACCCTCACTAAAAGTAGCTTTCGTGAGGCAGAATCAATCCTAACTAAAACCTCATATGACACTCACTAAAAGTCTTTAGTGAGAGTCACCCGATCCTCAGACGTCATCGGGAAAAATCTCGTCACTAAAAATATAGGTGAGGGTCATCAGCAACCCTCACTAAATATAAGAATTAGTGAGGGTCGGGACATAATAATCACCTATATTTTTAATGACGAGACTTTTTCTAACGACGTGTGAGGGCTAGGTGACCCTCACTAAAAGTCTTTAGTAAGGGTCATATGGGGTTTTAGTGAGGGCCGCGACCCTCACTAAAACCCAGATTTCTTGTAGTGTAATTAAGCATTTGAACAATCTAAACTACAATATATATAATATAGTAAATTAATTGATGGTACTTTGATGGTTGAACACAATCATTGTATACGCTCAAAAGTCTAGCGATCTTAACGAGTATTGAACTTTTAATATTAGTACTTTGTCTAATTAATTATCCTAATACCTTGAGGGCATGTTTGTTTCATATTCTTTATTTTTTTAGTGCATGAATTATAAATAAAATAAGATTAGAAGAATATAAATTTAATTTTATATTCAGTGTATACCAAATTAAGAAAAAAAAATTATCCAATACTCTCTTATTTGATATGTTATCATATCAAACTCTATCCAATAAAGCAAACGAACCACAAATTCATCTAAAATCTTTCACGAATGTCTATTTCACTATTTATAGGCACAACTCATTCTAAATCTGTTCTGAAGGAAGTCATTCTTGGTGAAATAAGCTAGTCATCAAGTCAATGTTTTATAGCATGAGTAGAATTGAATTTAGAATCAATTGTAGATCAATTTGATTAGATTTTTAAAACATTGGTCAAGGCACATTTGCATAGGAAAACAAACAAGACCAAGGTCTTGTTTGCTAGACATGGAAAATAATTTTACGCAAAAAATTATAATTTCTATGAATTAATTTTTCATGTGTATTTTTCGGAAAGTGCCTAAAAGATATTTGGTTGACAAAAAATTAGTTCATAGGAAATGTAATTTTTCACCTACAACATGTTTGGTTGACATGAGTACTTTATAGGATGTACATATGAAATGACCAATATACTCTTCTTTTATAAATTAATATTTTAATTTATATGTATTAGTATACATGAAAAAAATTAAATTTTATTTTTAAATTAATATTGTAACATATATATGTAAAATATAATATATATTTTTTGTATATATAATTAATATAATATATATTTTATTATATAGAAAAATAATTTTTATTTGTAATTAATATGAAAATTTACATATTTTGTTAAAAAATTAAAATAAAATAAATATGTGAAGAATTCAAGAATTATCTAATTTCATAATATTGACAACATAAATTATAAATTCCACGTTAAATGCAAATGTGAGGTCAATATTATTTTTTTCTTTCAAATACAATGCAGGAAGTGCAACTTACCTAAAGCCCCCTAAGTAAGTTACTTCATGTGTTTTGCAAAAAATTGCACTTACTAAGGAAGTTGTATTTTCTACAAAATGCAGAAAGTGTGTCAACCAAACAAGAAGTCTTTTGGCTACTTCATGAGAAGTACAATTTCCTACAATAAATTGTGTCAACCAAACGAGGCCCAAGACTAGAAAAAACTAAATGATAAGATTGTATACACTACATAGGGATTCAATAATATGATTATATGTAGTTTAACACTTTAAATTTTCTAACAAAGTAATATCAATATAATTTTAATGAATCAATTTAGTGCTCCAAGTGTGTCAAACAAAGTGTTTATAACATGATAGACGCAAAAGCAGTATAATATGTTCACAAGTATAAGTAGTAAGATCGAGCACAAAAACAAAAAACAACTAATGCAAAACACAAACATTTTCCTTTTTAAAGGTAAAGGAATGAGTTGGACTCAAGTGACGATGAAGACTGAACCTAAGAGCCGAATAGACGATCTCCGGTATGTTTCAGCTTCTAACCAAGCTCATATCCACTACTCAATCATCTCGTTTAGTATTTTAACTTTTTCATTGAAAACATAGTGGATATACACTTGGATTTATGCCTAATATATTAACCGGGCAACCAAGCAAACAAGACCAAGAATAGGTGTCACAAGCTATTATAATGATAAGTAACAAAGCAAATAAAAAAATAAGCAAATAACAAGAGTAGAGGAAGAAAATCTTAGCAAATGATGCTCGAGTCTTCTTCTTATCACCTAACTATGCTTGAACAACCCATTAAGACATTTGCACTACAAGAACAAAGGTTTTAAGAGCTATGAATGAAAAAAGGATCAAATTCGGCTCAAAGAGTAGAGTTTCACTTTAGAAGCTCTAAGGGGGTGGCCTTTTGTAGGATGAGGCTTTGGCTCAAGTGCAACTGATGCTTGGTCGACCCTCTCAGATCCTAGCGGCTTGGGATTATTCGTGATGGACATGGGCAACGGGCTGGACTCTGCATTGCTAAAAAAGATTGATGAACTGAGTTTTGATCTTCAGGCTCCTAATGGCAGGGTGCTCGGAGCCTTGGGTCATGTTTTTGTCTGATCGGAGTTATTGCTCTGTAGTGTAGTGTTTGCTTGATTATGTTTCACAAATTTTGCGTCCTTTTTTGGAATGTTCGAGGGCAATGTAGACTATCAAAGCGTCATATGGTGAAATAGGTTATTATGGACTCTAGATGTAGTGTGGCTTTTATTTCTGAAACTAAGCTGAATGATTATTCTAGAAAGATTGTCAGGTAACTATCAGGCTTTTCTCCTACCAACAATTTCTGTTCTATTAATGTTACTGGCCTCTCTGGTGGTCTTCTAGCTGCATGGGACTTTGAGGTTTGGGATTGTACGAATAGTCAGTGCGGCAAATGGTCCATTCAACTTTTCCTAAAGCACTGGACATCCTTCATGGCTATAGGGGTGTACGGCCCTCCCGCAAGAGGGCAAAGATCTGCATTTTGCGCGAATTAAGACAAGTTGTCTCTTCTTGTTCCGGACTGTTTATCTTGGGGGAAGATTTTAATATGATCGTGAATCTGGAGGAGCGACAGAACTGTACGAGTATCTTGGCTGACACCCGTAGATTCTCCAAGCTAATTGCGGATTTGGGCCTTTTGGACGTTCCTCTTTCCAGCAGCCCATTCACTTGGACCAATAATCAGAGGACTCCAGCTCTTGCAAAGCTCGATAGAGTGCTTATCAATAGCTCATTGGCGCTCGCATTTCCTGATTTGATTGGAACAGTAAAGAATCACATGCTTTCTTACCACCGTGCGATCATCCTACAACTGACGCTAGCTCGGCGATAAGCCGAGAAGCAATTTAAAATCGAGAACTATTGGCTCCCTTGTGAGCAGTTCAGCAGCATCATTAAGGTCGGCCTCTGCCCGCCTCAATCCGAGAGCTTACCGTTGAATGGATCATATCTAAAAAGATGAATCGGGAGTTGGAAATCTCTTCGTCCTATCATCTTGGAATGGGATAAATCTCGCATGACTTATTGGAAGAATAAACGCATCTAAGCTGAGACTAGACTGGATGTCTTGAACCATCTAGCTGACACTTCCTCTCTGTCCGACATCGATCTCGAGGAGCTCAGACAGGCCAAGATATCCCTGGACCGCTGTTACCAACAAGATAGCATATATTGGCAGCAAAGAGCTAAGATTTGTTGGCTTAGGGACGGGGACCACAACACAAAGTATTTTCATCTCTGTGCTTCTAACAGGCGGCGACATAATTGGATTTCCTCCATCAAAAATAACGGATCTAAGTTATCTAACTGGAGGGATGTTGCCGAGGCCTTTTGGTCCTTCTACATTGGATTGTTGGGACGGGAGGTGCCCCCCTTGCTTGGCATGAAATGGCATGCTCTCCCCCACCCTCCGCCTATTGATCTCCTTTCTCTGGAAGCTCCTTTCTCTATGGCCGAAGTGTCAGATGTAATTAAAAAAGCAAAAAATGCATAAGGCTCCTGGTTCGGATGGTCTCAGTGTCTCACCATGGAATTCTATTCTCAATTCTGGCCAGTTATAGGTGGTCAGGTCCTGGATATCCTCCGTGAATTACAGAACAATCTGAGCTCGATTGTGCGTATCAACAAAGCTAGCATTGTTCTCATTCCTAAATTCCTGGGGGCTAATACTGTTAGCGATTTTCGGCCTATCAGTTTGGAAAACAACATCATCAAAATTTTCTCCAAAGTGCTGGTCAACCGTCTTTCGCCTCTCATTCCAGATCTCGTGGATAACTTGCAAGGGGCCTTCATCAGAGGAAGAAGCACTCTCGATTATTTTATGACCGCTTCTGAAACTATCTGGGGATGTAAGAAGATGGATCGGGACGTCTGCGTAATCAAAGTGGATTTTGAAAAGGCATTCGATTTCGTCAATTGGGATTTCTTGATGCAAACTATGACCTTCTGTAGCTTTCCCCCTAGATGGTCCTCCTGGATTCTTAATATCCTGCGCTCTGCGGAATCATTGCTCCTTATTAATGGTTCAGAAGGAAGAAGCTTCAGGCACAGGAGAGGTTTGCGACAGGGAAACCCCCTCTCCCCTCTTCTGTTTAACCTCGTAACTGATTTCTTATCAAGACTCCTAGTTCGAGCTGAATCCTTGGGTCTTGTGACTGGGGCGCTCAATGGCCTCTTGCAGAAGAGTATTACTCATATTTTCTTTGCAGGTGATCTCCTTCTATTCTGTAAAGCGGAGGAGGAATCCTTGAGGTCCCTAGGCCTAATTATCAAATGTTTCGAGCTTCGCTCTGGCTTCAAGCTGAACTCATCCAAGACAAAGGTGATCCATATCGATGGTGACATACACAAAGCGTCTATGGCTGCAAATATTTTGGATGTTCGGTGGGATCCTTTCTCTTCAAGTACCTCGGTCTCCCCCTCATACCCGGTGGTCTAACAAAGGCAGACTGGTCTCATTTGATCACAAGAGTTGACTTTGGCATCCTGGCAAAGATCAGTGCTTTCAAGAGCGGGCAGATTGACTTTGGTTAACAGTGTCCTCACTAGTCAGGCTTCCTACTATCTCTCTGTTTTCTTGGCTCCAAAATAGGTATATAATCGTCTGGACAAACGTAGGAGGAATTTCTTCTGGACCAGTAAAGGTGATGCTTCATCGAAAGGAAAATGTCTGGTTAACTGGAACTCCCTTACTTACACTCGTTCGGAGGGTGGATTAGGTATCCTTGCCCTCCCAGCCCATAATAAAGCTCACTTGGCAAACTGGATTTGGAAACTTTTCCTTCCGGGGGAAATGCCCTGGCAGAATATCATATCCTCCCTCTACCCTCGCATTCTGGAGCTCAACGAGGGTGATCGATCATTATTATCTCCCATTTGGAAAAATATTGTATCACTTCTGGGACATCTTCGGACTGCCTTGGTCCTCTCTGTGGGGGATGGTTCCAATATCAGACTTTGGTTCACCCCTTGTTTTAATGGATCCAGTCTCCGAGAGCGCTATCTGTCCCTCTTCGCATTTGCCAATCTTTCAGATATTATGTTTGATGATGCGCGGGTTCGGGATGTCTCCGGATCGGTCCAAGGTTGGAATCTGAGTTTTAGACACCTAGTTCTGATTGAATTACTTTCAAATTTAAAGCAGAATTTGGATCCTCTCCTCTTGGCATCCGGAGCAACCTCCCTATCTTGGAAATGGAGCAATGATGACATTTACTCTACCAAAAGTTTCTACCGCATCCTCAATTTCAGAGGTGTTGGGGACGCAAAGGCCGGATTCCTTTGGCAGAAGGCATGCCCCACGGCATGTTCTATGCACAACTCGATATTAGAAAAGCAAAGGCTTCTAATGAAAGACATACTCTTAGCTCATAATATTCAGACAAGCCCGACCTGCATCTTGTGTAATGATAAAGACGAGTCTCACAAGTACTTGTTTGTCAAATGTTCCTACACCAATGAGGGCTGGAATCTTTTCCTTCTTTTGTCTCATATCGGCTTCTTTTCCTTAGGTTTCAAACCTTGGGAAGACCCCATGGCCGGCAACCCCAACAAAAGATCAAAAAAAATTCGTCTCATCATGATCTGGAGATTCAAAATTTGGCACGAGCGTAACGTTCGGATTTTTGACAATAGAAGCAAATCATTTGAAGAACTCGAGATGGAGGCAAATTCATTGTTATTACTGATGGAGTAGTTAGTTGTTTTTTCTAGCTAGTGTCATCTATTTTCTTTGGTTTGTTTGCCTCTTATCTCCCCTAACTTGTATTCCTTTCATCTCTCCTAAATCGAATATAAGTTTTCTTCTTTAAAAAAAAACTGATGCTTGGTCGATCGACCTTCAATTGAATTACGGCTAAAATGCAATGATCAATATAAAAATTAATTTTATTAGGTATAATTGGTCAATATCAAGTGCAAGTATCTTAAAACTTAGTTCATAAACATTACATAACATCTAAAAATAAAATACATGATAAAAATTAAAACTCTACACAAAGTCAAATACACATGCGCTTAAAAATTATTGTTTCGTGCTTTCAATCATTATTGTCAACCTAAAATATGTTAGAGAAAATGACCACGTTAGAGGGGGTGAATAGTGTGTTACTATAAATTTAAGCCTAAATTCAATTTTATTCGATTCTTAGAAACTTAGGCAAAGCACAATTTTAACCAATTAAGTTCGGAAGCAAATATTAAACAATATAGATCACAATCAAGAATAATGTTAACATAAAAAGATTTATAGTTGCTTGGCAACCTTGCCTACATCCACTACTTAAGCACTCTGCTTAGGATCTCAACTGAATCCACTAATTATATAAAGTTTCTAAATGAGGATTTTACATCGGAAGCTACGTACAACCTTCTCCCCGAAGGTACCTTTCGGCCTCACTCTCCAAAGACACTTTAAAACTAATGTACACAAGTAGATTTATGTCTCTCACCAAGGCAACCACTCAACCTAGCTATGACCTAACTACCTAGGTCAAATACAAGCTTTACAACAAAGTAAATAACACACAAAATACAATATAAATGGAGCATTAAATACAACAAACAAATACTTAGCTCCAAATAATAAAACCTAGCTCCTCTGGATGCCTTTTGATGGTGAAACTTGGAGTTCAGATAAGGCTCAACAATAGAGTAGATGATGCTAAGCTAGGTTTTTAAGAATTGAAGAATGGCTCGATCAAACTTAGGATTAATCAAAGAGTGGCTCAAGGATCATTAAGAACCCATAGGAAGGCAAGCAAGGCCTTTAAATAGCCAAACAACACCCGAAGGCTCGGGCTCAACGGCATACAATAGTTGATTTTTCAACCATTGTTGTCGTCTTTCGGGTTTTATGTTTTGGGTTTTGGTTCTTTCATCATCATTATACATTTAGAGGTTTATACATTAGTTCTAGATTCAAAAACATAAACTCTAAGTCTTCTTCAACTTTCGATCGTGAACGTCGCATGCTACTCAACTTGAAATCTGAAATTATTTCTCAATGAAATATTAGTTTCGAGTTTATTATTATCAAAATCAAGATTAACACTAAAAGTTGAAAACTTTATGCCAACAAAATCAACATTGCTTAAATTTTTCATTAGATATTAATTTATTATCATCAAAATATTTATAGAGAAATACGAGGATGCAAACGTCGACCAACAAGAACAAAGTTCCAAATGCATGCTCACACAAGAATTAAGAAGGGTCTCGGGTTCCCACGCCTGGTGCAATATACTAACCTAATAATTAATCAACGGTGAATGATATGCAATGATGCAATGTAGGTGGGCCTCCACCATCCTAACTTTGTGGTGGCTATGTAATCAATTAGGGCAAGGACTGTTGCACCATTCTGAATTTCTGATCTCAGGATCATCTAAAAGCCACATCTGATCCCATCATTAGCAGCACAAACCACAGACAACCTCCTTGAATCCTGATATATAATCATAGCTTGGAAGATCTCCGTGACATATCTAATTGAATTGATAGCAACAAACATATGTTTCTTTAACCTAGAATAGGACATGAATCCATTGAATCAGCAGTTCCTTTGTGTTGGCTCTTCAACCTGTTGTTTGTTATTAGCAATTGATTCAACATATACAGGTTAATTTTCATGGCACTGAAAATTTAGTGCTTCTCTACCTAGTTCGGTCAGTCGATCGATCAATCGATTTTCAAAACACTGGTTTCATTGTTTCTTAACCGAGTTAGTTTTTCATCAAAATCTGAATTGAATCTGGGTCCAATTCTAGGTTGAATAGGTTCAACCAGCCTATCCAGGCTAATCTTCAAAACCCCGCATATTACCTACTCTCACTTTGCCTCATCCTTTTAAGGCACTCAAATCTTCTCATGCTTGTTATTTACAAATGTTTGTTGGACAAGAAGGCCCTTCTACTACAAACAAGCATTTCCTTGGATTACCTTTCTTGCTGTTCTATTTCACAATTCCAACATCCATGGACAAAGTTGCAGAGCCAAGGTAAGTGCTCAATGCAGTGTTCTCATCTAAAGAAGATAAAACTATATTTAGCTAAAGCCAGATGGGATCTCAAGGCAATATGTGGAAGGCATGTACTATTATGGCCTTTCTTTCCTGCAAACTAAGAACAAAGATATTGATGTTTCAAGCATACCATAAGAGGGTAGGATTTGTTTATTTGTCTTGGAGTTGGGAAATTTTTGAAAGAAAGAATAAGATATTGTCACCTTTGTGCATACTTTTTCCTTCGTATTTCTCTCTGCCATGTGGTGGTCTGGAGATCCTGCACATGGCTGCTCTTATTTCCAAGCCATGGGAGAAAGCTCAGAGCTCAAAACCTATGCAGTGTAAACTATCACCCATTGGATGCTCTCACAGAAGACCCAGATTTGGGAGAGAGTAATTAATCTATTACTTGTGGGGAAATGTGAAGCTGTTAAAAGCCTACCCTGCAATTTTAATGCTTCTCCATCAGGCAAAGAAAAAAGCACAACTTTTTCCACATTTCTGTACCTTTTTTTCTTTGTTCTCTGCAATGTATATATATATATTTCTGCTTTTTAGATCTATTCTTCTTCTTCTTCTTCTTATCTCCAATTCTCTTGTTTTGGTTCTTGCTTTCAGGTAAATCCGAGAAGTGAAGTAGACAAATTAACTGCTACTTCAAGAGTTCTAATCTTGTGTTGTAGTTGTTGTTGAGCAGAAGTTAGTGTCTTTCTCATGCTAGAGCTACCGATTTTTTATCAAATGGCAATTATTTGCTCTTGCAATCATAACAAACTGGCCATTGCAATCTGTCTCTTCTTCCTCTTCGTTTACTGGAGTTGCTGCTGCTGCTGTAGTAATCATTTGGCCTCAACATTTGTTGCTTTCTTTGTGGTTGGGCTGTCCACTTCTGCTCCATTTCTCCTCGCAAGAATCAAATACCTCGTCAAGGATGAAGCTTTTGCAGATAACAGCAATAAGTCAGTCACAGAAGCAGCGACTGAGGAGGAAGAAGAAGATGTTGTTGCAGAAGAAAAGTCGAGCAGAAGCACTTCGCAATGCTCGAACTTCGACGATGAATCTTCACCAGAGGACGAGGCCTACCGCTCCACTGAAAGCTCGGAGGATTCAATCTCCGACGACGAAAACCTCATTGAGATCTCACTCCCTGACGGGCACTTTGTCGCAAGTGAGGAGCCAAAGGCATTGCTGAAGCCACTGCTGCCGGATTTAAGGAGAGGATTCCCGACAAATATCTTGCCTGACTCGGTGATGAGGCAGCACGGACTAACGGAGCTGCTATCAGAAATCAATGAGGAAGACAATTTGATTGAGATCGATATCGTTAGGGGATCCATCAAATGCTCAAGAGTGGCGATCAAGGCATGAACTAGTTAGTGATATATACATGTTATTTTTGGTTAGAAATAAGTTAGAAATGTAAGAATTTAAGGCATAATTTCTCTTACTTTAATTGCTATTGATTTTGCTTTCTTGAAAGCCTGCAATATATCCGGTTTAAAGCCCTAAAGCATTTGAGTTATCTGCATGTTCTTTGGAGGTTCTACTGCTTGTTGAGGTCATTGTAGGGTTTTAAAGGCAATGCTTTATCTTTAACCATGCTTTCTTGGAACCTTCAGCCTTTGTTTGATGCCTTCTCTTTAATTTGTCACTAACTTTTTATTGATCAACCATGAAATCCTTTGTTGTTGTTTTTTTTTTGTGATTTTAGACTTATAATTAATTTTTCAGGAACTGATGCAGTAAATAAATCTTGGTTGAAGAGAAAGAAAGAAGTGTTTTGTTTTTTTAACTCATGAATATAGGATTTCTTGGCACATAATTTGACAATTTGTTTGCTGGTATCAGATTGTAAGAAATGAATGCTGGCATTGACTGATCTAGATCTTATAACCAGCCAAACTATTTGGAATCACCATACAATATTTGCACCATATCAGCACCACTGTCAAAAAAAAACAAAGAAAAGAGAAGATAACCTTCTAAGATATATTTAAGCTTGAAGAATAATATATGTGAACACTGAGCCACAATTTGCCCTAATATTTATATTAAACAATCAGGTTAGGTCGAATTCTTGACCAAATTTTAACTGACACAACTTTTTTAAGGGAAACTGGAGGTTGGCCACCAGCAAATATATTGAGAATAGAGAAAGTACAGAACCCAAACAAAACTAAAAAAGGAAACTGTTTGCAATACAATCTATATCACATATCAGATATCATGTCAAGACCATAAATGACGGCCGGGAGAACCCAGAAGCAACCCATCTTAGAAAGTCTTGAAATAGCCCTTGCACCTCAGTTTCAGTTATGCAGTTCTGAGAATGTAATGGCTAATTAAACCTCGCCTCTTTCTCGTTCCAGGTGACCATTTGTGAATCACATCATCAAAAGCCGAAGGCATTTGCAAGTAAATGGCATATGGACAGAGAAACAAAAGATCCCCAATGGTTCGACTCCAATGGAATGCAGAATGCAATGGGCAATCATAAGCCAAAAGGGTTCGACTCCAATGGGCAATCATGACCAACCTGACTAGATGCAAGACTGGATGGGTGCCAACACAATCAAACATTACCTTTCACTTGGACCCCTAAAGTTTCTTAACATCCTTGTCATGAAAATACACGATGAAAGCTTCACAAGCTTCTCCATATCCACTTATTCAATTATCAAATCCTTTGATGTATGGATATATATATGTTTTGGAAGATATAGCACAAGGAAATGTCCTCTTGTTGTTTACTGAAAACACTTGTACTGGCCTTCTCTTAAGCAAAATTATTCTTAAGACAGATACATTATAAATAGGGAATGAATAGTAACCTTCCTCTATTTCAAGAGGCCCACAATAGTGATCAAAGCATTAATTAGAAAAGATAAACATACAATTTAACCCATAGAAAGATCATTTGACAACATAAACTGGAAATTTATCACATATCCCAGCCTAATGTGCAGTAAATATCACTTTTAGAACTTGTACTTGTACCCTGAAGCAAAAAAATAGAACTTGTATTAATATATGTATTTATATATTAAAGAGACCAATCTATATATTTATATTCTGAACACTCCCCCTCGCATGTGAGAGGATAAACTTAAGGAGACTAATCCAAGCGCAACAAGTGGATCGACTTAATTGAGGTAAGATTTTTTTTTTGTAAATACTGATCGAACTTAGGACCTCTACATCGGATACCATGTTAACAGTCCCCCTCTTTGCTCTGGTACCAATCTATGTATTTATTTTCTTAACAATATCAATTTTATTTACTTTTATTTAGGCACCAAACAAATAGGATCTATATCCATCCCTTATTCTATCTTTCTTTATCCCATGGAACAAATATGCCCTAAGTTAACAAATAAGAAAGTGGAACTTTGTGTAGTGTAGAAGTAGTAGATGCAGGCAAATCCTTGTTTGGCCATGTAAAATCTTGCATCTCAATAGTCAACCATTTTTAATTTTTATATATTCTTTTTTTTCGCATTCCACCGTCGAGTAGAACTGTTATCTTGTTGTAACGTGCCACACTAATGTTTGGAGTGGCAATTATAGACAATTCCGATAATTGTTTGTCATATTCTTTTTTGAAGAACCAGGGTATCAAACTAGATAAAAATTATTTGCCATATTGCTATCAATATCAATTTCTCAAAGTACACCGTTAGAACTCAATTTATGTATTCATAGTCTGATAGAAATTGCTAGAAAAATTGGGTTCAACAGGGGAAAGAAATTTATAAGCAGATTGCAGAATTCATCACCAATACATATGTCAAACACTTTTAAGTAACTCAGTAAGCATAGTCATATGAGAACTCATTTATACCAACCATGGCAGTCAGCACCTGAGACAAGAGGTAGAAAGTGCCCACCATGAAAATGATGATGAGGACTGCAGTGATAGGGTTCTTCAGCAGCTCAATGATGGGCTGAGAAATGGTGTAGATGGCTCCTGTGCTCACTGTGAGCGCATACAGCACATACCTCCTCACATTGTCCCAGAATTCCTCCATCAGGGGACCCTCGGGACCAAGGGCCAGGGCCCGGTGCTGTGGGTCCATCCCCATGACAAGAAGGGCAAGCCCAAGGGAAGCTCCTCCGAGGAGAATCCATCTAGGGAGCTTTTCTTCTACTACTACTACTACCTTGTCCTTCCTCTCCATGGAAACTGGGAGCAGGAGGGATTTGGGTCTTGAAATGGTGGGTGTGGGCTTGAGGAGGGGGGTGGTGGGAGTTTGGAGATATGGAGGTGGTGGTGGTGGTGGTGAGGGAGAGTGGATGGGCTGAGCATCTCTTGGGAGATGCAGGTGAGGTTTGAGATGGAGGACACAATTCATGTTTGGGGGAAAAGGAAGAGGTGAGAGTGGATGAGAGGATGATAAGGGGTTGATACTTGATAGGCATACGTGGTGATGCTTGTGGTCCATTAGCAAGCTACAGATAGAAAATACAAATACTGCATTAAACATTTTCTATTGTCTATAATCTTGATGAAAATATTTAGTATATTTTTATAATTTAAAAAAGAAAGAATGAATGAGTATAAAATGAAAAAGAAATTGTTATAATTTTTTAATAATTGTGCAACAATTCAATCTAATTATAGTATTTTTCCATATTTTATTACATGCAATATTTTTTTAAAATCCAACTTCTAATCTACCATGTTGACCTTCAAAAAAAATAAAAGCAATTATAACTTTGACAAATATTATCAAGTATTTATGATTTTGATAAATATGTAAAGTATTTATAACTTTGCAAATAAATCATATTGATTTTGGCGAATATCATTAAGCATTTATAATTTTATAAATAAATCATATTGATTTTGCCAATACTATTAAAATATTTATGATTTTTTTGCAAAATCATCAAGTATTTATGATTTTGCAAATAAATCACATGGTGTTAGATGATTTTTCAAAATTCTCAAAAGAAATTGTATTAAACTAGGTATTAAGTTACTTACTTTTTTTATTTTAGAAAAAATTTAACATGAATTCTAGATTTGGAAATAAAAGCTCTCCTTATTCTCTTTCTAGGAAAATAGTAGTTAAACATTTTCTATTGTCTATAATCTTGATGAAAATATTTTGTACATTTTTATAATTTTAAAAAAAATGAATGAGTATAAAATGAAAAAAAAAATTGTTATAATTTTTTTAATAATTGGGCAACAATTCAATCTAATTATAGTATTTTTTCCATATTTTATTACATGCAATATTTTTTTAAAATCCAACTTCTAATACCAAGTTGACCTTCAATGCACTAGTATTAGACCAATTTCTCAAATTGTGATTACGGAATAAAGGCTTGCAATAAATAAATTATAAGAAGAAATTAAAAATATTTATATATTTTTTTAACAAAGATAGTAAATCATAATAAATAATTATACTAGGATCGAATCCTAGATCTTTAGACAACTTACGACATGTGTTAGCTTTATATATTTTTTTAACTAAATGTCATTTGAATTAAAATATTATTCTTGGAAACGATTATTTGTGCATACGATTTTTATTAATTTTAGCAATAATATATAACTTTATAAATAATGTTTATTAAATTTATAAATATTAATATTGTTTTACTTAAAATATTAGTTTATTTATTTGGAATAATATATCTATATATATATAATCACTCAAAAGCCTGATTCGAAATTAGTTTCTTACGGAAAGTAGAATAAAGTGTAACTCTTAGAACATGTTTTATGATATAAATGAGTATAGAATAAGGGATGAATTATAATCCATTGATTGGTTGTTGTATTAAAAGAAAATCTGATTAAATCAATATGAAATTAATATTTTATTGGTGTATATCGGCTAAAAAATCCAATCCAACTTTTTATTATTATCATGGCATATCTTATCTAATGAAAACTACTAATATAGTTTAGCTTCTTATATACCTGCAGCCCAATCATTTCATTACATGTATATTAAATTAGTTTTGTACCAATGCGTTGCACAATAGCATATAAATATATTTAGTTTTAAAAATTAGTTATATATACTTTTAATGTAGTTAAAAAAAAGAAAGAAGTTAAAATCATAAACACTTTATGATATTAACTATAACTTTTATCATATACTCAAAATTACATATCGATTCTATTCATTAGCATAATTATAATTATATTAGTAGTTAGAGACTTTGATGAAAAATCTTTAATTTTATATATATATATATATATATATATATATATATTACTGTACAAAAATTAAATTTGACATATTTTTGAAGTTAACAAATTTAAAAATTTTAAATAAAATATTAACCATAGTTCCGAGACATTTAGGGATTTTGATAAAAAATTCATAACTATTAATATATAAAAACTAATCTACAATATAAAAAATTTCACCATTAATTATCAATATAACTATAATTAACATCTAACTTAAAAACTAATATACAATATAAAAAATTTCATCATTAATTATCAATATAACTATAATTAACATCTAATTTAAGTTATATATGATTATTTGTGAAATTTAAAGTTGCATATGAAGTAAAATGTATAAAAAAACGAAAGAGACTTTTCACAAAACCCGATGCATCTTTTGATGGTGATGTTGCCTCTAGGCATGGTAGGGTATCGACCTGATGCACCTCTTTGATGGTGATGTTGCCTTTGAGCAATGTAGGGCTTCGACCCGATGCATATTTTGTGAGTGATGTTGTCTTCGGGCATGGTAGGACTTCGGCCAGATGCACCTCTTTGAGAATAAAATACCGTGGGCATGGGTGGCCTGTTGGCCTGATAGTTAGTCACACTTTTGTGACATTACCTCTGTAGAGATAGATATATTCTTGTTATCTCTGTGATGTTCATTTGTGGGGGGTTGATAAAACTGTTCATTGAGTTCTTTGAACTCATCTGTTGTCGTTGTTTTATTTTGTTTTGCAGAGTCTGGTCGGTGAGGTGGGCTGGAGCACTTGGCGCAGTTGGAGGGCAGATGAGCCACATGATCTCATAGCAGTCCTAGTTAGGGGTCGTTGAGAGTATTTAAATTGATGTTGTGTGTGCATAATTGCTAATTATGTTCATATGTGTATTTAATTAATTGTTTATGATTATTAGAATGAGATTAATTAAATTATTTAAGTCTATCGGGTTAGGGAGTTTTGATTTTGGCTTAAGATGGATACGAGTTGTGAATTAATGGTTTAAGGGGTTAGGATTGATGAGGGTATATAAAACCCCTCATCATGACTTGTGGCTTCTATTTTGGAGTCACCTAAAAAGTTGAGAAAGAGAGTCAGCCGCCAAGCCAAGCCGCCAACCCCCTTTCCCTTTCTTAGGCTTAAATTATCTCAATGTCAAATTTAAATTATCTCAATATACTACAAAAAAAAATACTTTATTTTAAATTATTAGATGTCTTAATTTCATAAACATGTCAAATTTAATTTTTTTTTATAATAAAATGCATATAGAAGTAATTAGATATTTCTCATCAAAGTTCCTAATTGCATATATAATTATAACTAAGTAATTACCTAAATATATTTTGAAATATATATATATATATTATTTGTAGTCAATTTCATAATATTATCAAATTATATCCTAAATTTTGATATTTATCTCAATTACATCATCCAGTCAACTCACCGAATTAAAATAATATTTTTTTAAAAAAAATTAAAAATAATCGCGTCAATTTATATTAAATAATATAAAATAATATTTAATATTTTATATTAAAAATCACTCCATGTTCATCCCGAACATGGCTCGGAGTTATTTATTAATAAAAAATAAAAATATTATTTTATATTATTTAATATAAATTAAAATGATTTTTTTAAAAATAAAAAATATTATTTTAATCTACGTCAAAAAGTCATGTTATCTTCTTAACAGGGCTGTTGACGGAGATTTAATATGATGATATAATTGAGACAAATGTCAAAATTTAGGATATCTTTGATAATATTTTGAAATTAGTCACAAATAAGAAAAAATTCATAGTTCATGCTACTATATTAAGGTAATTACCCTTACCACTAAATTAATAAATAGAATTGAATGACAAATTAAATAAATCACAAAAAAAATGAAAGCAATTATAACTTTGACAAATATTATCAAGTATTTATGATTTTGATAAATATGTAAAGTATTTATAATTTTGCAAATAATTAAATCATATTGATTTTGACGAATATTATAAAGTATTTATAATTTTATAAATAAATCATCGGAGTTATTCTTTAATAAAAAATAAATATATTATTTTATATTATTTAATATAAATTAAAGTATTTTTTTAAAAAAAATATTATTTTAATCTACGTCAAAAAACCATGTCATCTTCTTAATGGAGCTGTTGACAGAGAGTTAATATGAGGATATAATTAAGACAAATATTAAAATTCGGGATATCATTTGGTAATATTTTGAAATTAGTCACAAATGAGAAAAAATTCATTGTTCATGCTCTACTATATTAAGGTAATTACCCTTACCACTAAATTAATAAATAGAATTGAATGACAAATTAAATAAATCACAAAAAATGAAAGCAATTATAATTTTGACAAATATTATCAAGTATTTATGATTTTGATAAATATGTAAAGTATTTATAATTTTGCAAATAATTAAATCATATTGATTTTGATGAATATTATAAAGTATTTATAATTTTATAAATAAATCATTGGAGTTATTATTTAATAAAAAATATAAATATTATTTTAAATTATTTAATATAAATTAAAGTGATTTTTTTAAAAATAAAATAAAAATATTATTTTAATCTACGTCAAAAAACCATGTCATCTTCTTAACGGGGCTGTTGACGGAGAATTAATATGAGAATATAATTGAGACAAATGTCAAAATTCGAGATATCATTTGGTAATATTTTGAAATTAATCACAAACGAGAAAAAGTTCATAGTTCATGCTACTATATTAAGGTAATTACCCTTACCACTAAATTAATAAATAGAACTGAATGATAAATTAAATAAATCATAAAAAAATGGAAGCAATTATAATTTTGACAAATATTATCAAGTATTTATTATTTTGATAAATATGTAAAGTATTTATAATTTTGCAAATAATTAAATCATATTGATTTTGACGAATAGTATTTATAATTTTATAAATAAATCATCGGAGTCATTCTTTAATAAAAAATAAAAATATTATTTTATATTATTTAATATGATTTTTTAAAAAATAGAAAAAATATTATTTTAATTTACGTCAAAAAGCCATGTCATCTTCTTAATGGAGCTGTTGACGGAGAGTTAATATGAGGATATAATTAAGACAACTATTAAAATTCGGGATATCATTTGGTAATATTTTAAAATTAATCACAAATGAGAAAAAATTCATTGTTCATGCTCTACTATATTCAGGTAATTACCCTTACCACTAAATTAATAAATAGAATTGAATGACAAATTAAATAAATCACAAAAAATGAAAGCAATTATAATTTTGACAAATATTATCAAGTATTTATGATTTTGATAAATATGTAAAGTATTTATAATTTTGCAAATAATTAAATCATATTGATTTTGATGAATATTATAAAGTATTTATAATTAAATAAATAAATCATTGGAGTTATTATTTAATAAAAAATATAAATATTATTTTAAATTATTTAATATAAATTAAAGTGATTTTTTTAAAAATAAAATAAAAATATTATTTTAATCTACGTCAAAAAACCATGTCATCTTCTTAACGGGGCTGTTGACGGAGAATTAATATGAGAATATAATTGAGACAAATGTCAAAATTCGAGATATCATTTGGTAATATTTTGAAATTAATCACAAACGAGAAAAAGTTCATAGTTCATGCTACTATATTAAGGTAATTACCCTTACCACTAAATTAATAAATAGAACTGAATGATAAATTAAATAAATCATAAAAAAATGAAAGCAATTATAATTTTGACAAATATTATCAAGTATTTATTATTTTGATAAATATGTAAAGTATTTATAATTTTGCAAATAAGTAAATCATATTGATTTTGACGAAAAGTATTTATAATTTTATAAATAAATCATCGGAGTCATTCTTTAATCAAAAATAAAAATATTATTTTATATTATTTAATATGATTTTTTAAAAAATAGAAAAAATATTATTTTAATCTACGTCAAAAAATTATGTCATTTTCTTAACGGAGCTGTTGACAAAGAGTTAATATGAGGATATAATTAAGACAAATATCAAAATTCAAGATATCATTTGGTAATATTTTGAAATTAGTCGCAAATAAAAAAAAGTTCATAGTTCATGCTACTATATTCAAGTAATTACCCTTATCACTAAATTAATAAATAGAATTGAATGACAAATTAAATAAATCATAAAAAATAAAAGTAATTATAATTTTGACAAATATTATCAAGTATTTATGATTTTGATAAATATGTAAAGTATTTATAATTTTGCAAATAATTAAATTATATTGATTTTGACAAATATTATAAAGTATTTATAATTTTGTAAATAAATCATATTGATTTTGCCAATAGTATTTATGATTTTGCAAATAAATCACACGGTGATAAATAATTTTTCAAAATTCTCAAGAGAAATTGTACTTTTTATATTTATAGATTTCATTTCACTGGTTTACAATCATTCTTGTATTTTTTTTAAATTGTATTAGAGAAACAATTATGCTTTAGTATTAGCGCTTATTGCATTTTTAAATCAATTAACATATTAAATATTTAATATATTTTGTTTTATTTTCTTTTTTAGCCCTAAATTGAATCTCGCTGTCTTTTACGCTTCGACAGCCACCCAAACTATCGGGTCGGGTTTTGTCCAGGTAACGGGTTCTGATTTGCCTGAATCGAAATAAATAGCCCATTGTTTTCTAATCAAACCGGCTAAACCATCGCACTGGGAGAAGCAAATCCGCGGAAGTCTTTGGCGAGCGAGTAGGAAATCGAGCAATGGCGGCGTCAATGGCGAGATCTGGCCTTCGATCGGCGTCGATGCTTCTCCGCCGGGGAGCGAACAGCAAAGCTGCAGCCCCAACCAAGAGGAGCTTTTCCGCCTCCGCCCAAGATGACGCCCGTAAGGCCTCCTTTCTTCCCGTTTCAGTTAGGTTTTTGATCGGGCTGATCTAAGATGCATTCTCCTCCTTGTGTTTGGTTATCGTTTTAAGGATTTGTATTTAGGATTTCGCTTCCCTGGTGTTGGAATTAGTCAGTATTTGTTGCGGTCTTTGCAGGTGAGACCGCGAAATGGGAGAAGATAACGTATGCCGGAATCGTCACCTGCACCATCCTCGCTATCTATAACCTCTCCAAGGGTCATCCCCACCACGAAGAAAACCCGGTATTCATTGCGTAGCTTTTATGTTCCTTTGAATCATTATTAAACTTTTTGTTGCTGTAATTGATTTATCTTTCTTTTTTTAATTCTTCGCAGCCTTACTCCTATCTGCACATTCGCAACAAGGAATTCCCATGGGGTTTGTTTTCTTATTCTGATATCTAACTCTTACTTGTTGCCTCCCTTTTCTCCTCAACTTATGCAAGTGAATGGGTTTATTTTATTGGTATATAGTATATCTAGATATTGATTTGGAAATTGGAATGCTACTCATTTCATTTATAAGCTTGTGTTTTAATTTCTGTATTGGGCAAGTTGACCATAATTATCTATCTAGCACTTTGTTTTGTTACATTGCATGGTGCCTTTGTAAGGAATTAAAAAAATAAGATAATTATTAAATTGGAAGTTGAATTGAATTGATTTGGATTAGGCAGAGTCCAGGAATGCTAATGATCCTTTGGGCACAACACTAAGCGTCCTAGATAGGACAACTATTGTGCTCTGGAAAATCAAGCTGAACTTTTTCTCCCAAAAATTTGCTCTTGACCTTAAAATTTACAAGTGATGCTATGCAATATTTGCTATATAGTCAAAAGATGATTCAAAAAAACACATGGACGAGCAAGTATGAGCTAATAAAAGCAAAGAAGGGGAGGGTCATGGATGATTAGAACTCGGCAGTTTTTTCTTCATACCTTGTATCAATAAACTAAGATTGTTTAATTGGATGGTAGGATTTTAGGATCCTACAATATATATATATATATATATATATATATGCTTATTCTGCTAGTTTAATTCAAACAAAGAAGATTATTGCATTCAGTGTTATATGCTCAATGTATTAATTTAAATAGAAAATTGTTAACTAGGTTTTTTCTTAAAAAGACAACATTATATTTATTTATTGTATAATACTACTTAGCTTATGCTTCACGTAGAAGTTTAAATACAAAAATAAAAGTACAACTTATAGCATTAGTCTATATATAATTTTAATAACAAAACTATGTATACTATTAGACCACTGAGGCTAGTTGGCTTTGCTAAGCTTTTTCAAATTACTTTGAAAATTAAACTTTGGAAAATCACTCCTTCACATACTTAGGAAACATTTTTGTTGGGAATGCAGTATTTTGGAATAAAGCATTTATCAAAATATCATTTCTTCACCAATGGAAACAAAAGATTCATGCATTGGATCCAAAAGAGTTCATACTTTCAGGGTTTCCACCTCAATGATTTTACCCTTGACATAATATATTGTTGTGATTCTTAGATGTGCTGTTTGCTCGTACCATTATGATATGGTTCTGCACAACACTCATGTTATGTAATGAGTATGGTAACACACCATTGGCAATATGATTTATTTCATTGCTTGTGCTAATTAATTTGAAACCCATGCCTTATTTTGCAAGTAGATACATACATTAGCAGCCATAGAAATGCCAGCTAATCCTGCTTTCTGCATAAAAAATGTTGTTACTTATCATCCTGTTTAAGTTCCGGAACATGTGACCATGAAATATCCTCCAATGCACAAAAACTGTTATGTAACATGGAAAAGTGTGTTGTTAGACGGATATTATGTCAATGAAGTATAATCAACTTTCATGGATTTGATGTTTCTATACAATTTCATGTTAGCATATTGAGTATTTATGAAGTAGAGGAAATTTGTGTCATTCCTTCTTTTTCCCGTGTCTAATTGACTGTCTGTCTTAGTAATTATCATCGACTAGTGACGATTAGTTCATATTTGTTTCCTAGACATTTACTCCTTGATTTCTTTTATTTGCACATTTCCCCTTATTTCCCTTGACCCTTGTATCTTTTTACTCTTTTCTTTTCTTGATGTTGTTTGTTGTGTATTTGGTTTCCAGGTCCTGACGGTCTCTTTGAGACGAAGCATCATGCTGATCACTAGATAACCAATACCAATGTCAATTTTCTTATTCGCGTTCCATGGCGGAGAATTCAAACTTGGATTCACGCTGGAAACTTTCTGAACTTTTTATTTTGGTCCAATAATATGTCGTGGAAACTCATGAATTCAACCACACTTTAAGTGTGACTTTTTTACTTTCTCACTATTTCCAGAACAGGGTTTAATACTGTTCGATACAGATCATTCAAATGTTTTATTTTTTATTTTATATGTTCAATTGCACCAATTTTGTGTGCCTCATTGTTTATTGTTATTGGACAACTATTTAAACCAATTGCCAACGAATGAGTTAAACTTTCAGGCCATCTCATAATAAATACGGGTAATCCAATCTCATAAATAGGTCCTGGTTATATTTAAAAACTCTTGTTTACGCCTATTGGTTTTTCGTATCTATAATTCAAGTTGGCAACTTACGTTGATGTTTTTCGAGCAAATTTGTTTAAAATCCAGATCCATAATGGTGTTTATCTATAACTCGAAGATGTATCACCAAAGTATTACTGCTGGATATAGAAAACATTTTAAACAAGGTCAGCTATTTACCCTCCCCAAAAAATTATAAGGATAATGAGCACAATAGATGAAGATATCTGTTTCATTCGTGAGCATCCTCCTGCCCAAAACCATAAATATAAAACAGCATGTAAAAATGTAAGTAGGCTGCTTTTCCCCCTAATATCTAACAACACATTCAAAGTTCAAAGCTTGCCTTCGTATCAGCCATTTGTTACCAGATGCCAGCAGGACATCAGAGACAGAATTGCTTCTGCTCAAATGGAAGAAGGAAAAAAAACAGAGAAACAACCTTTACTGGGCATTACAAATTACAATGTCAACAAGTCTCTGCCTCTGATCCTATTATGCCGTCATGGCTTCCTGTTTACCACTCTGTACTCTGTTTTGGATGCCCGGTGCATTTAGCACGGCGCCATTCTCGTCTCTGTTTTTCTCTGATTCCAGATGAAGTGCATTTCCAAACCCATCTGTACCTGAAGATGTTTTATGCACCATTTCTGATTCTTCCAATATCGCCGTTTTATCTGGTTTCTGCTCTATCACTCCTTTCTCCCAGTTAGGTTTTACATCCCTCTGAGTTTGCAGCTTCACCAAATTAACTTGTTCATTACCTGAACGAACAGCACCAGTTTGGTTTTGTGAAACTGTGACATTAGTTGGATCAACCTTTGCCGTCAAGTTAGCATGACCGTCAACCCACTCTACTGATACTGTAGTAGAATTCTTCTGAAAATAGATCTGCTGCTTCAGGGGCGATGTCGAATTTGTCAGCAAATCGACCTCATTGCTCTTCGTGTTTGTTGATTGCCTTTCTTTCTGGGTTTGGGTTTGGGTTTGGGTTTGGTTGTTGACTATGCTTGCAATTCTCATAATAGGTTGCTGTCCCTCAGGATTCTTAGTTTCACCTGTCGTCATATTGTGGGAAGACACATTCTGTACTGCAGGAGTTCCATCTCTTTTGATGAAAGTATTGTTATGGGTAGTTGAATTTCTTCCCTCCCCATTATCTAGCATTTTTGCAGCAATCAATTCTAGTGTTCCATTGACTAAAGAACCTGGAGTCTCTCCATCTTTTCTCTCCGTTTTCCCCGATTCTTTTTCATCAATTCTCCTAGCCCCTCCATTTTCAGATTCAGGTTCATGTTCACTCACTTGGGGCACATGAGCTACAGCACTTGAAGCATCATCAGCTCTAAAGCTCCGTTCTCGCGCCTCCTGAGATGCTTCTTCATGTTCTACTTCTTGGATAATATGGACTACTTCGCTTGATGCATCATCCCCTTTAAAACTGATTTCTCGAGCTTTCTCATCGTGTTCTCGATCTTCAACTCCATCAATTTCCTTTGTTTGAACCTTCTTGTGCTCTTCATGAGTCTCAGATCCCTCTTGATCTTGCTCATCCATCTCATGATCTTCATCACTGCCCTCTTCTTCATCCCCAACCTCATCATTCCTAATTCTTTTCTCCTCTTCCTCGATCCTGCCCTTGCCGATAGGCTCTACCTCAGTAGTGTGAGGGAGATCCTTCCTACCAAGTTTCCCGGTGTCGAGATGCCTCCGGTCACCCTTGAATGAGGCCTTTGGGCCGTGCTCGTCGAATGCTTTTTTCTTGTCATGAGAGTGCTTCATCTGGTAGAGCAACCAGACACAGATGGCTACCAACAGGCATATGTGGAGAGCATTCTTCATCTTGAAACCCCCTTTTCCTCTTTGGTTCCTAGAGGACACCTGCCTCAACATGATGGCTCCCCTCAAAGAAATTCTCAACCTCAGAATGCCTGCCCAACGGAAGAAAACAATCTTAAGACCAAACCACCCACCATCTCAATTTATTAGGTTTAGGTTAACATCACAAATGTCTAAAAAAGAACTTCCCTAATCTTTTTCTATAAGCATAAAGTCCTCTCACAATCAACTTCAAAACATCATAAACGTCGAAAAAAGAACATGAATATATGCTAATTATATCTCCTCCAAACTGAGAAGGAAAACAGCCAAAAAGAGAGGGTAAAAGAAGCAGGAAAGAAACTCTACACACGTATGAACACCCAAAGGAAGAATCAATCTTAAGATCAAAAGCTTCTTTGTCCTAACAAGGATGGAATATGCATATAATGTAAAAGGACTATTGTGCTTTACTTCTCTAATAACTTCCATATTTTTTTCCCTTTTCAAACAGATATTTTTTTTTTCTCAGATTCAACATCAAACATCATAACAAGGAAGAACATGTAATACCCTTATATATCTCTTTCAAAGTAGTAAGGAAAAGAGCCAAAAGGGGGTAAAGAGAGCAGAAAAGAAACCCCATCTTCTATCCTCCACAATGCACACATGATAAGATCCAAAAACCCCCTAAAACAAGATAAAAATCCGAACTTTGCACAAGCCAAAGCCAAACCACAACATGCAGAAAATCGATTACGAGCCACCCACCTTACTCAACAACAACAGAAAGACAAGCAAAACCTACCTCAAAATTCTCAGTCTGAGGCTCTCCTTTCTCTTCTGCTTGGTGCTGGGGAAGACAAACAAGGAGAAGAATATTTAATGAGGGTGGGAGGGGTTGCTGCAGTGCAGTCAAAGGCTGAGGGGTTGTAGCATTCTTTCCTCCCTTTGTTTTGCTTTCCAAAAGGAGGATCGGTGCAGGGAGTGTGTATTTTGCCTCAATAAAAAATGCTTCTTGGGATCAGATCTGAAAACATACAGATGGAGAGGGACATGAGAGAGAAAGTGAAGTCTTTGTGGTTGACAATGACATCCACCACACACACAGCTAGAGGGGTTTAAGTGGGTCAGTTTGATCCAAATGGTGGATCCACCCCAGACTTTTTGATGAATTCTCAAGTCTCTCTGATATTAATGAAAGAAAGAACATGATCCATATTCCATATATCCATTATCCATCAGTTTCTCTTCCTTCCTTATCCATCAGTGTCATTGTGCTAACAGAGAGGCAATGAGGTGGCACAGCAGAGATGGCAATGTTTTCCCAATCGAACCAATTGATGATTTGATTCTACCAAATTGATCCTATCAATTGGTTCTCTTGGTAAGACTCTATTCTGCTGAAGTAAAATGTGGGGTTTCAAGTGGACTTCCTCTCGGCCTCTGAACTGAATAGTATTTTGGCTTTTGATGTATTAAACGTTAATCTTTCGGCCAATTAGTTAATAATATATTATTTTCTTTTTTGATAAAAAAAATGTGGGGTTTCGAATTTATATTCATTATTATTATTATTTCATATATTTTTCATATAAATTATTAATTCATCCCAGAAAGTGGCAAAGACACTTCCTGCACTTGAGACTTGAGAGGATCAAGACAAGCGAGAAAGAATCGAGCGCAGAGCTTTCTATAGCAAAAGAATGAAAGATGCTTCATCCTGAAAAGGAGGGCTTGTCGGTCAACATGGGTCTGAAATGTTAGCTACCGTAGAATATTGATAGAAAATGTAAAATGTTTTGTGCTTCTAAGGGAAAGTAAATGAATTTATCTTAAATTATAGGTTAACTAATAAATTTATTACATTTTTTATTTGCATCTAATTTATCTCAAATTTTTAAATTTATATCAATTATATCACATCGTAATAGTTAGATGTCTATTAATGTACCAGTTAATTATTGAAGTCAATAATAATTTAGTCAGTATTAAAAATATATTTTTTATTTTTTATTATAGTTTATCACGTGAGTAAATATCAATATATATATTAATAAAAAAAAAAATTTTAAAAACCTAAAACCTATTTTCCTTTCTATCCGATATTGTATTTTCATATACTAAGATTTATTATTAAAAAATATTCATTAGTATATACTGGCATTTGTTGACGTGATAAATTTTTAAAAAATATATATTTTTGATGTTGACTAGGTTGTCGTGCCTAAATAATAATTATATTAACAGATATTTGACATTGAAATATAATTGATATAAATTCAAAATTTTAAAATATATTAGGTATAAATAAAAAATTATGATAAATTTATTAATTAGAGATAGATTCATTAGTTTTCCTTAATCTAAATTATGTTGAAATCAATTTGTTTTAAGTAATAATTATAACCTACATAGATCCAAGAATTATTATAACATATGGGTCCTTTTATAATGATAGACTTCATCCATTGAAAGGCTAACATTCAAAATATCTCTTCTCATTATTATATGTAAAGATTCCCTCATAATTAATTTGTGTTTTAATACCACTTGTTGAGATCAATTAACCACCTATTTCAAAGGTGTAATCATCTCTCAATTAAGGTGTAATCAACTCTTATTATTATGATGAGATCAACAAATTAGATCAAATGTTAATTCTAGCAGAACTCTTAAGTTTACCGGCATTAGGCACAACAAATTAGTATTTTTGAAAATTTGATGAGATCAAATGATTCAATTAATTCTATCAAAAAATCAGCGCCAATTTTAATCTATCTTTGTTCTACAATGATATAGTTTTAAAATCGAAATAATAATAATATTTTTTACCTGATTAAATCAATTACATCAATCAAAAACAATTTCCTGAATGAAGTCAGATCTGAATCTGAACTTGAAACAAAATAAATATAAATTTTGTCAAACAATTTGCACTCAGTGCGCTATTGATGAATCAATGGAAGATCTAAATGATGATGCAAGTTGCAATATATTGACCTAAATGTATCATATAAAATGGAGGCCAAGACTAACTCGAACATGATAAACCACTAATGTTATTATATGTATAGATTGTGTGCTAAGTAGTAAGTAGTGGCCTCCACGTGCAAGACCATTGCCACTTTAATATTTGATTCATCAAACTATATGTGTTTTTGCTTTGAATATAACTTGGTCAAACCAATCTACTTAACATGATTGATGGAGCCAATTGCTGAATTCATCTTAATATGGTTTGAAAAATTAGTCATGTCAAATATTTTGATATCTAAGCTTAACGGGTCGGACTTAGACCCAAATGGTTGAAGTCATACCGCTAGTTTTGAGCGGATGTCTAAAAAATGCATTTTTAATATAAATTTAACCAAATTAAATTATAAAATAAATCGAAGAGGGCAAATTAAAATGAATTAGTCAAATTGCCTCCAATTAAAGGGAAGTGTTCAAGTGGGATTCATTTATTTATTTTTCATAATTTTACAAACATAAACAAGTTAAAATTTATCTAAAAATAAATTAAATTGACTAAAAACAATTAAATAAATATGTAAGAAATAATATTAAACCACATTAGAGAGTACACTAATAATAACAAAATCCAACACAAAATACACAGGAATATAATTAGGCCAAGGATTAAACTTGTCCCTCACGGCTCGTCCGACGCATCACATGGTGTTCAAACATTTATGACGAGCATATTTTGTGGGAGAAGCAATGCACAATGATATCTTGTGTATGTTTCATCCAACAGCAACCACAATTCATTTAGGGTCCGTTAGATACTTCATTACTTCGTATTAGCATTGGATTCGCAACGGATCGAATAAGACGTGGATATTGGACTATTCATATTTATATCCGCACTATATCCGCTACAGATGTGAATATAGATATTCATATTCGCACCGCTTCAAATGCGGATATTCGCATCGTATTTAATAAAAATATATTAAAATAATATATTAATTAAAAAAAATAATAAATTATCAATTTATTTATCCAAAATAAATATATAATATACTTCAAAATTCATCTTCACATGAAATTACCATAGAGCTCTTATATATTAATAACTTATATGGGTAAAATAGTAATTTAGAGACGCGGATAAGCGGTGCGGATACGGTACGGATCTACAGTTATATTCGTATCCGGTATCCGCGCGGATATAAATTTTTTAAATTCGTATCCGTATCAATATCTATTTTTACTTGCGGATATGGATCAGATACGGTGCGAATGCGATTTTTAGTTAGCTGATGCGGATAAAATTATCACCTCTAATTCTGTATAGTATTAGAATAATACTATATAGTGTTTGAGAATGATATTAACTAATACTTGCACTAAAAATAATATCTCATAAGTTGTCATAAGCTGTATTAGTAATAGTGTAATACACTATCAAAGTTTTTCATTAGTCTGCATTAGAATTTTTAATATTTTGAATACTTATTTTACTTTTAATCAAAATTTAAAAAATATTTAAAAAATATTTTTAATGATAAATATATTATATACTTTTTATATTATATTATATTATATTATATTATAGGTTAGTCAATAGATTAGTATTATACATGTTAGTACATGTGTGCATTAAACACTGTATAATAATAATATAATACAGATTAATATTATACCAAGTACCAAATAAACTAACTTTTGCTGGAAATTAAATATAGTGCAATCAAAGTAAAAAAAAGAAAGAGATGAAATGATTCTTCCGTGGAAATATTACAACAAATCCATAATAACCGGTCTACTACAAACTTATTTATTGGAATGTTATATTTTTTATACATATAAATAATATAGTTCCTTAATTTGAGGATTTTATTTTAATCTAATCATGTTTGGAAATGGGGGATCAGTGCTTTCAAGAATTATATGTCCAAGTGCATTAGTTGTATGAGTTCAGGCAACAAGTTACCTAAAATACAAGCAAAAATGAGATCACTTGTTTTCCGCTGGTCCACATAGTTTTTGGATTTGGATATTTCCACCACAGCTCGAGATCCGCATCCACAAATTATTAACTCCTCAATTAAGTATTACAATGGATAAGTGTTATTGTTAGTGCCATGTTGATCGTTGACTATTTTGATTTGTTATTAGGGTAAATGGTAAAAAGAAATCCTGAATTTTAATCTAATTAATAAAAAAACCTCGTGAACTTTAAAAATTTGTAAAAAAGTCCAATGAATTATTAAAAATTAACAAAAAACTTCTTATCGTCTATCTCTTCGTTAACTTTTTAACAAAATTTATAAAATACAACCACAATATGTAATATATACAAGACAATCATAAAATTTACTAAATTTTTTTTTTCACTTTACAATAAAATTTCATTGGGGTCGACGTCAATGACAATATCTACCCAAATGCATATGCGGTTGTGGAGATTGAAAACAAAGATTCTTATGGATAGTTTAATGGCTTATTGTTGAAATGTATTAATTTTGTGGAGTAAATGAGTTGAACCTTTAAGTGTTGTCATTGGCGTCGATCCCAACGGAACTTTAAAGTTCATGAGTTTTTTTGCATCACAATCAAAATTCATTGGGGGTTTTTGCACCACAATCAAAATTCAGGGGGGGTTTTGCCTCGCAATTAAAGTTACGGGGATTTTGCATAGTAATGCAAGTTGATCGAAAGAATTTTTTAATAAATATTTTTTTAGAATATTTATACATTTTTTTTATTTTTTAATATATATATATATATATATATATATATATATATATATATTAGTGGTGAGAAAAAAAAATTAAATTTTCGATTAATCGGAAAATCGGTCTGAAATCGAACCCGTTTCGAGTTTTATTTTTGGAAAATTCGGTTTTCGATTTCGGGTTCGGTCCATGATTTAAAAAGTCCACTAGTTTCGGTTAACCGACCGGTTCAACATAATTTATTAATTTTTAATATTATATATATATAATAATGATTTATTAATTATAAAAACCCTAAAAAATGATTTATAAATTATAAAAATTATAGAAACTTATAAAAAATTATAAAAATTTATAAAAATTTATAATAAAAAAAAAATTGCAGCACATTATCTTGGTTCAAGTTGTTTCACTTTTTTCTTCTTTATTCTCAATGAGAATTCGATATTTGTTTGAAAATTTCTCCATATGTAATTTGTATAATATTATAATATTTGTAGGTTAAAAATTTTTATTGGTTAATCGAAATTTATCGATTAGCCGAACCGAAAAAACCAAAATCGAAATGACGGTTAACCAAAGTTAATGGACCGATTAATAAAAGATTCTTGTGAATAGTTCATTGGCTTATTGTTGAAAGATATTGATTTTGTGGAGTATATAGATTGACCATTTAAGTGTTGTCATTAGCGTCGATCCCAACAGAACTTTAAAGTTCATGAGTTTTTTTGCATCACAATCAAAGTTCATGGGGATTTTTGCATCACAATCAAAATTCAGAAGATTTTGCATCGCAATTAAAGTTACGAGGGTTTTGCTTAGCACTATAAGTTGATAGAGAATTTTTTTTAATAAATATATATATATATATATATTAGGGGTGAGAAAAAAATCGATTTTTCGATTAACCAGAAAATCAGTCCGAAATCGAACTAGTTTTTCGGTTAATCGAATCGATTTTTTCGGTTTCGGTTTTTATTTTTGGAAAATTCGATTTTCGATTTCGGGTTCGGTCCATGGTTTAAGAAGTCCACTAGTTTCGGTTAATCGACCGGTTCAACGTAATTTATTAATTTATAATATTATATATATTAAACAATGATTTATTAATTATAAAAACTAAAAAAAAAATTATAAATTCTAAAAAATTATAGAAAATTATAAAAAGAAATTATAAAAAAAATATAAAAATTTATAGAAAAAATAATAATTTGTAGCACATTATCTTGGTTTAAATGGTTTCGCTTTTTTTCTTCTTTTTTCTCAATGAGAATTCGATATTTGTTTAGAAATTTCTTCATATGTAATTTGTATAATATTATAATATTTATAGGTTAAATTTTTTTATTGGTTAACCAAAATTTTTCGGTTAATCGAACCGAAAAAACTAAAATCGAAATGACGGTTAACCGAAGTTAATGGACCGATTAATAAAAGATTCTTGTGGATAGTTCATTGGCTTATTGTTGAAAGATATTGGTTTCGTGGAGTAAATTGATTGAACATTTAAGTGTTGTCATTGGTCGATCCAAACAGAACTTTAAATTTCATGAGTTTTTTTACATCACAATCAAAGTTCATGAGGGGATTTTTGCATCACAATCAAAATTCAGGATGTTTTGCATCGCAATTAAAGTTATGGGGGTTTTCCATAGCACTACAAGTTGATAGAGAGAATTTTTTTAATAAATATTTTTTAAGAATATTTATATATATATATATATATATATATTATTGGTGAGAAAAAAAAAATCGGTTTTTCGATTAATCAGTAAATAGGTCCGAAATCGAACAGATTTTTCGGTTAACCGAATCGGTTTTTTTCAATTTCGGATTTAATATTTGGAAAATTTGGTTTTCGATTTCAGGTTCGGTCCATGGTTTAAAAAGTCCTCTGGTTTCGGTTAATCGACCGGTTCAACATAATTTATTAATTTTTAATATTATATATATTAAATAATGATTTATTAATTATAAAAAACTAAAAAATGATTTATAAATTCTAAAAAATTATAGAAAATTATAAAAATTATAAAAAATTATAAAAATTATAGAAATTTATAAAAAAATAATTTTTGTAGCACATTATCTTGGTTCAAGTGGTTTCACTTTTTTTCTTTCTTTTTTCTTAATGAGAATTCGATATTTGTTTAGAAAATTCTCCATATGTGATTTGTATAATATTATAATATTTATAGATTAAATTTTTTTATTGGTTAATCGAAAGTTATCTGTTAACCGAACCGAAAAAATCGAAACTAAAATGACGGTTAACCGAAGTTAATGGACCGATTAATAAAATTACTAATGGATCGATTAATCGGTTCATGCTCATCCATATATATATATAACGTGGAAAATAAATTACACATGGACAAATTAGGGGTGACAATTGGAATCGGTTAACCGATTAACCAAATCGCAAAATTCGATTTCGAATAATGGTTTTGCGATTCGGTTTCGATTTCGATTAGTGAAACTCAAAAACCGATTTAAAACGGTTTGATTTCGGTTATTGGGTCATGGATAATCGATAATCGAAACCGATTATAAGTTTCGATTTCGGTTACCGATTATTTACGATTAATCGGTATTCAAAATCATTAAAATATAAACTATTAGATTATAATTCGAAATCCGATACCACTTGCCCACTTATCCATTTACCATTAATATATATAACCTAATTTTTAACTAAGTGCCCACTCCCCATTCTCCATTCTGCGCCGACTCCCCACAGCCCCACTCCCAATCTCCCACTCGACATCTCATCTCCTCGCCGGCGTCGCGGCGAGGCCGCGACTCCCGATCCGGCAGGGAGTGCATCAATTATCATTTACTAGTCCCCAACCCTCATCTACCTAAGGCAGGACCTCGCAGATCACATCTACCTAACGAAGACCTCGCAACAGCAGTGCAGATCACATATATCGAAGGTATGGTCTTCCTGCTTCCCTCCCTTGCAACAATGGTACGGATCATTGTTTTGTTGATTATTTGTGGATGTTTCAAGATATAAATCATGTCGATTCCATTTGGTTACAATGTGATTTTTTTCTCAAGGGAGTTCTGCTGTGTTGCTGTGATTGTGTGAACTCCCGGTCTCCCTGTTGTTGTGCTGCATCTCGCCTAGCCCGGCACATCTCTCCACCCGGCGCATCTCGTTGCATCTCGCTCCACGCCACTCGCCCTCGCATCTGTCCTAATTTATATTGTACAAGGTACAAGCCAACTGATATTACTTAATTTTCTTATGTTCTTTGAATTGGTTTGGTGATCGCAGGCAGAGATGGCAAGGAATCAGATCAGTTACAAGCAGCAGCATGACTTTGCGTGATTAGTCCATTGGGATTGGTTCCTTCGTGATTTGTTTTAGATGTCTAATTAATCTTTTTGATGTTTACCTGTAGACTGTAGTGAAGAGGAAGGCAGAAACACAGAGGAATAAGGATAGGTATCCTGGTAGAGTTCCGGTAATTTTTAATCCCCTTATTCATATATTCTTTGGAACTCTCTATCATGAACTGGAAAGGTAAATTTTGGTTCTTTACTTTGTAACCAGGAAAAGTTGCTTTTTATATTAATGGTTCATTTTGGTTTGATTGCATTAGAAGGATAAATTTTTTTTGTTGATTTGTCAGTTCTGTGGTAGGTTTAACAGCCTATTAAGTTCGGTAATTGGCCAACCGATCGTAAAAGATGGTATTGGATCCAATGAGTAATCTCTCATCTAAAGAACAACTAACTTGTTATATATGTTGCTTACTCATAACTCCTGCCCTTCAGATTAATATTCTCACTATGTTGAATCCCTAGCAAGTGCATATTATCCCACAATTGATCTGATTTTTTACTCCCTACGTTCTTAAACAAGATATATGTCTTCAGAATGTGGGCATCAGGTCCATAGCTTTCCTTGTAAGGAATCTTTTCCTTTTGAACAAGTGGATGCTTGTATTGGTAGAGTACCTCAATTTGTATAGGAAGGAAAATGGTGATATGAAAGATACATAAAAAATATAACTCTTCATATGTTTGGTATTAATATGTTCATGTGCTAATGTGGTGAAAATATATAAGCATAGCTACACAAGAAGTCAAAGGGTGCTCTTCTATCATCATCACCATTGTTGAGTTTACTTTCCCTAGGAGGATGCAAATAACATTGGTTAATTTTCATATGATAGAAGAGCTTTAGGGTTCAACTCTTATAGATACATTTGAAAGTTCATCTATTAGTTTGTGGAGTGGACCTGATGGTCCAAAGTCACTAATGATTTCAGATGTTTTGTGAAGATTTAGAAGCATTCACTTACTACACTACTAAGAAGGATGGGACATGTAGCTCTTGCTGTTTTTACTCTTGACTAGTCAAGATATGGAGGTTATTTCTTTTGATTTTCAGATATTTCACAATTTGCTAGTTCATTTTCAGTTCTTATCCATTGAGTTCATTTTCAATTGATTTTTTTTTGTTATATTTCTTATTAGTTCTTTTCGCAAAATTTTGGTTTTATTAAGATTAGCTGATCCAGATTGTCTCTGAAACATTTCTATTTTTTTGTATGCTAATAGATTGGTTTTTTTTTTCAGGCCATCTTGGAGACTGCCATGAAAACTTCTGAAAATATTGATGAAATTGATTTGTTGTATAAGTAAGGAAAACTTTTAATTGTTGGTTTAGAACAACAGTTGTGTTGTATAATTTTTTAATTAATGGTTTAGAAATTAGGTTAGCAATTGTGATGATTTAATTAATGTATAATATTTTGAAGTTTTTCTGTAAATTTTTTTAATTGATTGGTTTAGAACAGCAGCTGTGATGATTTTTGAAACACTGATTAATATCATTGTTCAACAATTTTTCTGCAAGTCACTGTTTAGTTAATAATCTTTTAACTGGTTATCCCTTTACTAACCGGTTAATCGGTTAGCAAACGGATAACCGGTTATATTCGAACCGAATTAATCGGTTTCGGTTATCCACGGATAATCGAATCTGAGCCGGTTTCGATTTCGGATATAAGTTTTTGAAACCAACTAGTTTCGGTTTCGATTTTGATTTCGTTTAACTCCCAAAAATACGGTTAATCGAATCGTTGTCATCCCTAGGACAAATGAGGTATTGACACATGGCCATGATGCGGAATTTTGTTAAAAAGTTAACGAAGAGATGATAGCATGAGGATTTTTTTACTAGTTTTCAATAATCCATGGGGTTTTTTTTGCAAGTTTTTAAAGTTCATGGAGTTCTTTACTAATTAGGCTAAAGTTCTAGGGGCTTTTTGCCCTTTTTTTGAAGATCCGTTTCAGTTTGCGATGACGAACGATGACCTTTCCCCACTGTGGGCGAAGTTTCTCTCTCCATCGCAACGACCGTCGTCGGATTCCCCCCAATAGATCAGGTGGTAATGGGTCGTGCCTGGGCCGGCCCAAGCCTAGGCAGACTTGACCACCTTCGAGCCGTGCCTGGCACGACCCGAGTGTTGTCATGCCAAGCACGGCCAAGGGGTAGGCCCAGCCCGGGCCTAAGCTCACCCCTTCGGGCTCGAGTTGGGCTCGGGCCGACCGGAAACTTTTGAAGTTTTAAAAATAAAATTTAGAATTAAATGGCCGGTAGTGAGTTTCAAACCACTGACCTCTAATTTTGTTTGAGATGGCTTAACCATTGTGCTAACCATTATTTTTTTTTCTTATAACCATTTTTGATAAGTAAAGCAAGTACATGTTAATAATTTTTTAAAAAAATTATAGTTAAATTTTTATTTATTTTGAATACAAAAATATTCATAAAATGATAAAAAAATTTAATATTATAATAGACCGCACATTAAAAGGTTGCCTACGTACTTTCTACAGATAAATTTGTACTTCGGTCCCAATGATTGAACTATAGAAGGATCAGGTATACATAGTTCTTTTTACATTTTTAATCACCCATAGTCCCTGATGATTTAACTTGTACTTGGACCAGTAGCACTAGCTTCGCTTGTTTGAGCTTCCTCATCTCCCGAAATGAAGTATCGTGTTCTCCTTTATCTTGTAATCTATCTTCAGCATCCAATCAGTCTTTTAAGCAAATGCACATTTCAACCATTTCTACACTCATTCGGCTCATTCTTTCGTTGAGAATTCTATTTCCCGCACTAAAACAAGACTCGGAAGCTACTGTAGACACAGTAACAGTTAGTATATCACGTGCCATGATGGAAACAATACAATACTCATCATCGAAAGAGGAGGAAGCTTAAACAAGCGATGCTGATGCTGCTGGTCCAAATACAAGTTACATCATTGAGAACTACATGTGATTAAAAATGTAAAAAGAACTACGTAGATCTGATCCTTCTATAGTTTAATCATTGGAGAGTACAAATTTAACTATAGAAGGTACGTAGATAACTTTTTAAGGTGCAGTCTATTATAATATTAAAAAAATGTTTTATCATTTTATGAATATTTTTGTATTTAATATAAATAAAAAGTTAACTAAAATTTGATTTTTTTAAAATCTTTTTATCAATTTGTAGTTACTTTACTTATCAAAATGTATATAAGTAATAGATAATAATTCTTAGCATAATGATTAAGTCATCTCAAATAACACCAGAGGTTGGCGGTTTAAAACTCACTACCGACATTAAATTCCAAGTTTTATTTTAAAAGATTCCGAAGGGGCCTGGCAAGGTCTGACGCGCGTTAGACCCGACTTTGACCGGGCCATCACTCCCTCGTTCCCCCTTCTCTTGGCGAAGGGATCTTTTGTGATAGAGTTAATCCTAACCCTAATGTTGGCAAAGAAAAGGGGAAAGGGATCTTTTGTCCCAAACTCATCTTTTGTCCCTTGATCAAGCCGTTACGATGTATCTACTCCCCGTATGCAATTAGCAAACCCTGATTTTAAGCCGTGTTCATGATCCCAAGTATTTACATGTAAACACCCTCAATGAGGGTAATACTCGCGCTAGTTTTATTTAATTTTGATTTCAGCAGGAAAGTCGGGATGCACATCGGAGCGGGGCGAGTGAATTGCCGGAGAGCACAATAGGAGGTATGACCCTTATGGACGAAGAATTCATTTAATTTAGGGTGTTTTTGGATATTGGGTTCGAATCGAATCGAGAGGCCGACTAGAACGCGGAACTCTATCTCTCGCTCCGACGACAGCCCTGGAAGCTAGTCGGGAAATACATCGGGAAACTCACTGACAATATGTGTCTCTTCCACCTTCCCGATCGCCCCCTCAGCAATGGACACAAAAGTCAGGAATGACTGGCAACCTCCATTAAGTAACTTCCGAGCTTTAAGGGCTGAAATAATTCTTAGTGAGTCTCCTCTTCCTTCACCCTGAAAGGTAAACTGTGGAAGCCCAAGCTTTTAGAAGATGACAGTCTTCACTCTACAATCCACCGACATGTAGTGAGCGGACAACCAATCTATTCCCAATTAATATCACGTCAAACTCTGGCGACGGTAAAAGCACCCGTTCGGCTTCCAATTGACGCTGAGTATGTCCGAGCACTGAGCGACCCCTGAAGCTACCCTGACTCTGGTCTTGCTGATGGATTGCCCTTACAATTGAACCCTTAGAGTGAGTCTGTCGATTCTCTGATCCATGAAATTTGAACTTCTTCTTTGGTGGTCCATCATGCCGCTCCACATGTATCATAGCCTCCTTCTCCATCGCCTCATCAACCACCTCGGCAAAAGTGGTGCCATCAGAATAGTAAACCGGCTTGCTAATCTGCACTCTCAGCCCCTCAACAAACCTCCTAACTATGGCTGCCTCGGTTGACACAAGCAAAGGGTGGTACTGAGATTAGGGGTGAGCATGGACCGGTTAATCGGTTCATTAGCAATTTTAAAAACTGGTCCATTAATTTTGGTTTTTCAAAAATATTAACCGTAAACCGGTTCATTAAGTTCGGTTAACCGTCATTTCAATTTTGATTTTTTTGGTTCGGTTAACCAATAATTACCGGTTAACCAATAAATTTTTTTAACATACCAATTTAATGGAAATGCATAACATTCATATGCTACTTAACATTCATATTTGGAAATGCATAAAATTGTTCACATTCATTTTACCCTCTTAACAGTTAACACATTGAGCTACTTAACATTCATGTTTGGAGCTACTTAACACATGAAAAAAATAAATAAAAACTAGATCCAGAGACCAGAATAATCAAACTACTACAACAAACATAAATTACTTCAAACTACTACACTCAACACATAATAATCAAACTACTATAAACACACATAAAGTACTTCAAACTACTACAACAAACATAAATTACTTCAAACTACTACACACAAAGGTAACTAAAAAGAATGCAATGCTAAAAAGGTAACTAAAAATAATTTTCTTCGCCTAATGAGTTGGTTTATTCTTAGGGAAAGAAAATAAAATCTGTCACTTAGTATCTTTGCATGATGCTGCCTGAAATCATTTCATGGACAGAGAAATTGCCTTATGTGGTCATGGCTCATTTCATCTACTATTAATTTGCTTAAGTAGTTAAGTGCAACTGAAGGGTGTATGAATTGACAAATTAGACCAGAGGATGCATAATTCTATTCAACCAGAAAATGATTCTGTCAATCATTCTATGCTAGCTAACATCGAAGGTTATCGTACTGAAATGAATTATCTAAAATCTACTAGGTAAAATCATTCTATATGTAGATCTAACAGAAGGTAAAATCATTCTATATGTCAATCATTCTATACTAGGTAAAATCTACTGTTAACATTGAAGGTCAATCATTCTATACAAACTGAGGTTAACATTTAAGCTAACATTTAATTATCTACTGAAATGAACTATTTAAAATAATGAATAAATTTACACTAATGTTATCATACTTATTTACACTAATGTCTAGGCCAGTTTTTACAACAGGTTCCGAATCAACATTGAAGGTGGAAATAGTTGTTCTTGACGGAGACTTTGACAAATCTTCAATGTCGGACAGTGATAGGAGCAAGGATTGCTGATGGTCACTTAAATGGAATCAGAATAAGAGAAGTTAAGACTGACCGGAAGATGGGAAGATGGGAAGGAGAGGTAGACAGTGATACATACCCAATGTCGGAGAGGCGAAGAGAGAATAGCAGAGCGCCAACTTGCCGGTTGAAGATGGGAAGAGGCGGAGAGAGAAAAGTGTGCCGACTCACCGGTTGAAGATGAGGAGAGGCGGAGAGAAAAGAGCAGTGCGTCATGCAGTGCTCCAACTCGCCAACGCCGACCGGTGCGGGGGACTCGGGACGCTGAAGGCCGGAGATTGGAGTGGCAGTCATGCGGTGGCGTGCGGGAGAACGAGACTTGCGAGTTGGGGGCGTTGGGCTTGACGACTAGATACAAGAAAAGTAGAAAACTTAGGGTTCCTAAGTTTTTAACTTATCATACTTATTTTTTAAGTTATTTTTCATATATATATATATATAATATAAAATAAAATATGTGTCCACCGGTCGGTTAACCGAAACCGGTGGACTTTTTAAATCCCGACCCAAACCCGAACCCGAAAACCAAAATTTTTAAAAATGCAACCTGAAATCGCACAAACCGGTTCGGTTTCGGACTGAATTTTTGGTTAACCAAAAAACCGGGGTTTTTTGCTCACTCCTAACTGAGATAGTCTAGTAAACTCCATCTTGTACTTCTACACCGTCAGTGTCTGCTAGAGCTACTCAAACTCCCTCACCCGCTGTCACGGACGCCCCGAGATAAGTACGTGCTATTATGATAGTTGTTTCAAATTCCTCCCAAGTAGGGGGTGGTGCATCAGCCGCCCTACGAGACCTCCAACCACGGAGCCACTCAATACTAGAATTGTCGTCATCATCGACGGCTCAAGCCGTGGATGAACAGTCGGTGACAACTATCACGGACGATGTTAGCCGTGGCAAAATGCTGTCATTGATGTGCGTGTCTCAAATAAGTTGTGACAACCTCTCTAATCGTCACAACTAATCATCAACGACAACCACGGGCGCTATCGCTAATTTAAACACATCAGTGACGATTATAGGCGGATGTCACTGATACAAACACATCAGTCACGGCTTCGGGCCGTTCGTGATACTATTAGCAACCGTGATATTTAGTGCTGCCCAGACCATCAACCATTTATGATAAGCTTTCAGCCACAACGACCTTTAAGTTGCCAAGGAGAAGATTCTCTTGGTGGTTATGCCCTAACTCGATCTTGTAATTAAGAGCTATAGTCTTATAGAAACATATTGCATTTGGTAGTTATCTCTCAGTTTGAGTTTCAATAATAATGTGTGTAATTTGTGTGTAGGATCGGTATGAGCAGGAGCGTTCTCAGTCCAGACTCAATCTCAGAGCAAGGATGGAGGCATCCCTAGCCCGGACACTCAGTATAACAAGCAACAAGCAGCTCTACAGATGGCACATAACCAATAGTTCATGAAGACCATGTAGAAGTATTTCGAAGTGATGTTGCATCAACGTCTTGATCAACTTCGACATCCTCAGCATATTTTCGATGATGATTGCTACCATCCGCAGTAGAGGCGGCAACGGGCCATGCCCGGGCCGGGCACGGCCCGACCACATTTCGGGCCGTGCTTGGCACGGCACGAATGTGTGGCAGCCAAGCCCAGCTCGGACCCGAGCCCGCCCAACCGGGCTCGGGCCAGCCCGAAAATTAATTATTTAATTTAAATTTTTAAAGGTTTAAAATTTAATTTTAAAAATTAATTGTTACGGGTGAGTTTTGAACTTGGACCTCTAATTTTATTTGAGATAGCTTAATAATTGTACTAAATTTTATTATATATTTTTTAACACATTTTTTATATGTAACATTGTAACGCTGTACAAATTAATAAAAAGATTTTTTTAAAATCAAATTATAATTAATTTTTTATTTATCTTTAATACAAAAATATTAATCCAATGATAAAAGACTTTTTTTAATATTATAATAGACCGCACCTTAAAAGGTTGCCTACGTACCTTCTATAGCTAAACTTGTACTTCCCAATGATTAACTATAGAAGGATCAGGTCTACGTAGTTCTTTTTATATTTTTAATCACCCGTAGTCCCGGTGATTTAACTTGTACTTGGACCAACAGCATCAGCTTCGCTTGCTTGAGCTTCCTCCTCTCCCGATGATGAAGTGTCGTGTCCTCCATTATCTTGTAATCTATCTTCAGCATCCAACCAGTCTTTTAAGCAAATGCACATTTCAACTGTTTCTTCACTAATTCGGCTTTTTTTTTCGTCGAGAATTCTATTTCCTGCACTAAAACAAGACTCGAAAGCTACTGTAGACACATGAACAGTTAGTATATCACGTGCCATGATGGAAATAATAAGATACGTATTTTCTTATTTTTTTCACCCTGCTAAAATTTCATTATCATCTATTTCTTCAGAATGATTATGATCTAGAAAAAAAAAATTCATTAAAATTAGTAGATTTAGTTTTTTTAATTCTACGACCAAGTTGAGAATTAATACTATTTCCACCATCATCTCTTAATCTAGAAGAATAAGATGTTGTCTTATTTGTAATTGTATCACCAAATTTTGAAGCGTAAAATACAAACATAGAATTCAATAATTTCAAAATTTTAAAAAAAAATTCTTCAACATTATCTAATTCCATATTATTATAATAATCATCTAACAACATATTTAAATCATCAATTTTCATTCTAGGATCTAAACATATTGCTAAACAAAATAAAGTAGATATATCAGACCAATACTTTTTAGATTTAGATTCCATTAAAGAAATAATTTATGCAAATAAAGGATGATGTCTATATGAAGAAAATACTTCACTAATACGAACTATATGTGAAAGAGTTAAATTACATGTAGGATAATAAATAACGAAAAGTTATTCGGTAGCTTTATTAAAAAGTTCTAAAATTTGAGTAATATGCCTAGCAATTAACCAATAATTATTATTAATTGGATCACCAGGCATATTTTGATTATAAAACATTGTAAGAATATCTTGATATCTTATAGTAGACATAAGCATATGATATGTTGAATTCCATCTAGTAATAACATCACCATTAAAATTTATAAATGATTTATTAAAAGATTGACATAATTTTTAAAATTCTTGTGTTCTTGCTTTTGAAGAACGCATATATCTAATAATATCTCTTATTTTTTCTACATGTATATTTACTTATTTTAAACCATCTTGTACACATAAATTAAGAACATGACAAACACAACGAACATGAAATAATTCACCATCTAATACTGGTTTAAATAACTGTAGGAGTGGAATAGCAGCATCATTATTACTAGCATTATCAAAACTAATCGAATTTTTTTTATCATTTATATTATAGAAAGATATTACAAATCTAATAGCAGAAAAAATGGCAACAGAAATGTGTGGATATTCAAAAATTTTAAAACTAATTATTCTTTTTTGCAAAATAAAATTTTCATCAATCCAATGTGCAGTAACACAAATCTAAGAATTAGTAGTACGTTGACTAGACCAAACATCAGATCTTAAAGAAATTTTTGATTTATTATATATTTTGAAAACTAGTCAATATATTTTCTCTATATATAAAAAATAATTTTAAAGCATCACTTTTCATTATATTTCGAGTAATTATTTTATATTTTGGTTGTAAAGTATTTTGAATCCAACTAGAAAATCTTGGTTGATCAACAAAACTAAAAGAAGATTCACTTTGAATAATTAATTTTGCAAGTTCTCGACGTTGAAAATCATGATCATACAAAAAAACTGTTAAACCAAAAGAAGAAAAATTAAGAATTTATTGAGCTTGTGCAACCTTAGTGTCATGACCCTTTGCATGACGTAATAAATGACCAGTTCCTCCGGTTGTTGAAGCCGAAAGAATTTTTTGATATTTTTTGAACTGGGCTGTTGTTATAGTGCCATCAGGTTCAATAATTTTCTAAAAATATTCCCAAACCATAATTTTTTTTCTACCTGATGGACATAAATTAATAGATGGACTTATCTCTATGTTTTGATTTTATTGAGTGGTAGAAGTGGTAGGAGTAGCAGGAGACATTTTTCTAATATATTTGATCCAATTTGTGGAGTATAACCTGGAAAATCTCTATCCGCCATTAGTAAAAATTAAAATATAAAAAGTATAAATATTATACTAATCAATGAAATAAATTGAAGAGATTAAAAAAAATTAACAACAGTCTTGAATCCTTGTCTTCTTGATGAGCTTAAAATGTTGTTGAGAATGATTGTAAATGAACTTAGATTGTTGAGAGTTGAGAGAAAGAGTTGAAGATGAAGATGAAAGAAATGAAGAAGGAGAGGGGGTATTTATAGGAAAATTTATTATTATTTATTATTTATTTATAATATTTTTGTCGGGCCGAGCCAGACTTGGCTTGGGCCGACCTACGTCTAGGCTGTCTGGCGCACGCCAGACCGGGTCTGGCACGCGCCAAGCCTCCCGTGCTCGGGCTAGCACGATGCGCGGGTCGTTCTCGGCCCGCGTGCCCAGAAGGTGAGCCCGGCCCGTCTTCTGGGCACAGCCGTGCCGGGCCTATGCCGCCCATGGCTGGCCCAGCCCGTTGCCACCTCTAGTCCGCAGTCGATGAGAGATGATGATGACGACAAGGACTGTAGGGTAACAATGAGTTTCTGGATGAGGACGATTCCACTGACTGATCATGTGTGAAATGCCATAGATGTCTAGTGTTACTGTTTGAATATTTATTATTTTGAATGGATGAGACTTTTGTTGGATGATATAATAAATGTTTTATCATATTTTGAATAATATCTCGTGATTGGAATATTTTAGATTTTCGTTTTTGCTATTTGTTACTATTATAGGTCTAAATGTTGTTTTTATTTCAGATTGTTATCATTTTTCTTAAAAAAAAATTCTTAAAGTTTTCGACGAAATTCTGACGACATGTCGTCGGAAATTATCAACCACTTTTCGAATGAAATATGATAGGAAAGTAGTCGGTAATTATCGACCACTTTTACGATAGTATTTATAGTCGATAATTACTGAGGAGCTATCGACAAAACTTTTATCGGTAGTTATCGAGAAACTACCGATAGCTTTTCGATTATAATCTTGGTCGATAATTATCGACAATATTTTTTGTCGATAAATTATCAGTCCCGTTTCGACCAAGGTTACCTAGGCAAAATTTGGCCTCGAAAATTAGTCAAAATTTAGTCGGTAAATCAATGGTTCCGACAAACTTTCGACCACCTTTCGACTCCAATGATCGTCTGAAATCACTACATTTCTTGTAATGTCTTCAAGCATTGAAAGAATCTCCATGCCCAATCTCATATTCGAAGAAGTTATAAAGAACAACATCAATTAAATTTTAAAGTTGTAAATTTCAACAACATATTGAATTAAATTAGTATATATTAGATTACTTTTAATATAATTCCATAGCCAATCTTAAGAACACATCAATGCCTCAATTGTTTCTGGACGCAACCTACTACAATGTGGAGTGAGAACTCTACCATCGGTACTAAAAGCTGATTCAGAAGCAACCACGTGGTGTTATCGTCTACATGTTTAGTTTATTTCCTTAAGAATTCATTTAGTAGTTGAATGGTGTACTTCAGGTAACAAGAGAGTGTCTTCAGAAGGCAATATCAATATGTGCACCTGGAGTGGAGTTCAATCAAATTGGAAAAACAATATAGTGTGCAACTCCATAATAATTTTAACTTTAGCCATTGGGTTCGATTTTTGTTGGATGCAAATGCAGAGTGTGTTATTTGTTTTTATACATTCTGTTTAGAAATGAAAAAATAAGAGCCTAAGAGAATGTGTAACAATGATCGAAATCATTATATTGAGTTCTTTATCAGCCTTGAGCAGACTCATAAGATATCAAATCATGTCCCTTCATTGATATTGTCTTGTATGCTTTTGACATTACCAAGTGGGTCTGCATCAGTCATGACACTTTTAATCTACTCCCACAAAATTTGGTTCACCTGATTAAACAAGAATATGTTCATTTTAACTCTTATTTGGATGTAATATGAATGAAATGAGTCATACAATAAAATAGCCAAGTAAATATATCACAATATGACTGCACATGCAGTTGATTGATAGTTGGAGCCTTTGTACTCTATAGTTGCTAGTAATAGATTATTGCAAGTTACAAGACTCTAATACCTTGGTAAATGTTGAGCATTCTTTACTTCTATTTTAGATTTTGAAATGGTTGACATTCTTTACTATTTAATATAATTTTATAAATTATCAAAAATTACAAAAAAATTATATAGTTGAATTTCAATTACTAAAACTAGAATTAAAGAAATATCTCTCTATGCAGTAAAAATGGCATAGGAAAGTGGCTTTTCATTGCGGTTTACATGTTGGGAGAAATGACATTTCCCTATTGTTTATGCTTCAAGAAAAATTGCTGGAGCAAATAATTATTCTTAATAGTTTAATCTGATGGAAAAAACACCTTCCTCAACGGTTGAAATTGTTGGCACAAACAACTTTTCCTTGTGGTTTACGTTGTAGTTTTTACTGCTAGAAAAAACCACTTCCCATGCAATATCGTTGCAGTTTTAAGTGCCGAAAAAAATATATTTGCGCTGTTGTTTATTAATTACAGCGTAAAAGTTACTTTAACCTGCAATCAGCAAACCGCAAGAAAAGAAACTCCCCACGGCAGTTTAGGCTGCGGTTTTGAAACCGCAGGTGAAGCCTCTGCTACGGTTAAAATTGTAGCTCAAAGTCCGAAAAAACCGCTAGCTAAAATAAGCTATGTTGTAGTGCATGGAGATAGGAATAGCCAAAAAATCTCTAGCAATCTTCTGTAGAGTTGGGTATTTTAATCCATCTGATCTCCACCAAGTTAAGATGTCAAACTCCTCATCTAAATTAGGAGGTAACACTTTCTCCTCTAAATAATTGTCCAACTGTGACTTCGTACTTATATATGCAGACTTTTCGTTGACATACAATGTAGTCGGACCTCTAGTTATCCTTCCTTCCAATAGTATTTGTGACATCTAATTTCGAAGATCCAATCCCTCTTTCTTTACTCTGGTTCTCATACTCATTAACCAAATCTCGACACATATTTTTGACCTTCTATGTTTCATACTCAGCATCCTCTCCATATAATTGGGGGAAAAAATAATTCAACAGCAATATTTTATATATGGGATCTAAAATAGCTCCCACAACCATCATTCCGTTGATCACACCCCAATACTTATCAAATTTAGTAATCATAGTAGTAGTCATTTGTTGAATAATGATATTTGGATCACTTCTCCATTCTCTCAAAGCTATTCTAATTTTGCATATCTTTGGAAAATACACATTTGAAGTTGGATACAAAGTACCAGAAAATAATTCAGTTACTCCATAAAATAATTCTAACCTATGACAAATTTCTTTTGTCATCTCTCAATCATATTCATTAGGCAAAGACTTATACTTAGGTTCACGTTGCATCAGGTGTCCAAAAAACATCTTTATATAATATGACAACATCAAACATCAAGAAAGTTGAATTTCACCTAGTTTTGTAATCAAAACAAGTTTTTATCATAAGAAATGTTCAATTGACCACATGTCTCGATAATTTTTCCTCTCTTTTAGGTGTTGTTGTCCAATAATAAACACTTTCTCTAACTTTTTCAATGACATCCGATATTATAGATAACCCATCATTCACAATCAAAATAAATGATCTAGGTGAAATCTTATCTAAAATCCTTTCAATCATGGTATCATCAATGCTACAATTATCTAGAGTCAAAGTAGACAATTTTCTATCAATGTTCCAATCCATTAAATTCTACCAAAACTTCAGAAATAACAACGGCAGTGTGGGGAGCAGGCACATAAATGAACCTAAAATATATAATAAAGAAGTTTAATAATAAAAACCAAGTCACTAACAACCAAAAGATTAAATATTAAAAGTCAAATATAGTATTTGTTATCTTATAAGTCAACTTTACAAAGTCGAAGAATCATCAATATAATGTGGTGTAATGGCCATGTATCCTTTGTTTTGATTGCTAGAAGTCCACATATTAGTTGTGATTGAAATCCGATTTTGATTCTTTGAAAACAACTTCATTATTTTTTATCTTTCACCATCATAAATATACAAAATGTCATTCTTGACTATATTGAGAGAAATCACCTTTAAAAAGGATTACATACCATTGCAAAATTATTTGAAATCAATATACTCAACTATGGGGATTGGATACTCATGAAGTATGATCATCTTAGCAAGAGATTGCCTTATTATTTCTTGATCAAATGAATAATTGTCAACCATAACTGTTTCCTATAATCGATGCACTTGTTTTGAGAAACGATTGTCTTATATCTCGAGTTCTTCAACATTTGCAAGTCTTGAAATGAGACAACAAATGTGAACTACCTTGCTTAAGTTCACCTAAAAGCTTTCCATTACAATAATTGCAAATGACTTTCCACTTCTTATATATATATTGCCTCTTGAAATGATTCTAAACTGGTAAAGTTAATTTTCTTTTAGATGAATCACCTTCATCTAAGCTTGAAGCTTGACTTGCACCGGTAGGATTAGGTGATTCACCTACTGCGGGTGATTCATCTATCATTGGTTATTCTAAATGATTCATCTACTACTAAATGAAAATTTGCTCAATAGGCATTGGTTATTTTACGTGTTAAAAATACATAAAATTTGCATCTTTTTTCCGTTAACACAACAACATAAAAACTGCAATCAATTAAATAGAAAAAAAAGAAGATAGAAACTGTAATTTCACATCAGTTTACAATTTGTGTACTTTCATAGAAAAAAAAATGTCTTCAACTTTTAACTACTTAATTATACTATACTCAATTAGCTACTTAATTGGACAGAGAAAAAATATGTCTTGTATTGTACTTCCTACTTAATTAGCTACTGATGTGAAATTAATGAACTAAGGGTAAAATCTGCTGCAAAATCTGAACTAAGGGTAAAATATAAAATCTGCAAAATCTAACTTTATGAACAAAAATATGCAAAATCTGATCATATAAACACTAGTTTTAATTCTGAACTATACCTGCCCTAGATCAGCCAAATAAACACAAGAGTGTCATGTCCCAAATCCGAACATGACTGACCAGAGTACCACACGTACTCTAAAGTCTAACCAAATCAAGACAATCAAATAAAGGTACAAAACCTGAACATTTTATGAAAATCAATTCAGTTTGCAAAAAACATAAACAAAATAATTCTCAAACCGTCAATCAAATAGTTCAACAATTTCAAATGTTTAAATTCTTTTAAAAATGAAACCAGTTAACATAAACAAACCCCTCAACATCAAAAATGCAGAAATAAACTCTAGACCCAAGTCCACTTGACTTAAGAAAAATATAAAAGCCATTGAGACTCGAGTATACACCCTCCGATCATGACATGTCATGAGATCCGCTGTCCCTGCTGCCACATCAACATCTTCAAGCAATAAGTTAATAGCTTCCGACGATCTTTTTACCAAATCCATAATAAGGAATAGCAAACACATGTCAAGCCACAAACTTAAATCCAAAAATTAGTCAAGTTGGGTTCTACTTCAGAGGAAACAATGTTAGATATAAGACACAACACATTCCTGCTTAAACAAAGCAAGTGATCAAATAACACTAGAGCTATCATTCCTAGGAAAAGACCTCCCGTGTATATCAAACTTTGTTGGTTCTAAAATTCAATAAACAACGAGCATGTCAATCCATTGGTTTCATATGCAAAAAGACGATGCCCCCTTGTAACCATCCTCGGTGTTAAGTATCCCATCACCGAAAGCATGGTTCCAAACTCACTTTCGTTACCAAATTAGATCACAATAGTTAATTCCTAAATTGCATCAATCATCTAAGTAGCCCTCTATACAAGTCGCCCACCCCATAATTTATGGGACAACCCTCTCTGAGGGCTGCCACAATCATTCCCTCTAACACAACCTTCATTTCTCTTATTCAAACACACTAGAATCATTTCAAGAAACAGCCAAACCCATGGGAGAAGAAAAATTCCAGATTTATACAACATTAAGGGTTCAGTCAACGTATGGAGAAGAGCTCAATCAAGGAAGAAGGGGATTGAGATTCCACTAATCACGTCATCATCATGTGCCTCCATTTCTATTAATAAGAAAGCAAGTACTACACAATTTAACATATGAACAGTATCTTAATCAAAAATACGTACCGCCGCTAGTGCGCAGGTTCAGCTATCGATCGCGTGACTACGACAGACCATATGTGAACACACTAGTAATGCCCCCATACGATACCTATTATCCTATTATTGTACCCGCTCTGATACCATATTATCACACCCCAAATTCGATATGACCGACCAGGGTACGCCACGTACCCTGAAGCCTAACCCAACTAAAACCACAATATAGGAATAACCTGAACATACCATAATATTTCAAAGAGAATAAATATACTCAATTCTAACCAAACTATAGACTCAAATAACATAAAGTGTTCAAGTTATTAAATTTTTTTTTATAAATAACCAAGACGCCTAAAAGAAATAAAATGCGAAAATATCGACTCGAGTCTACATGACTCCTCATTAACTCAAAGAAAAGAGAAGAGACTCAAGTATCCCCTTGACCACGATATTTCACGAGACCCGCTGCCCTGCCATCACCAGCCGTGCTACTGCACCCAGGTACCTCTTTGATCTAGCTCAGGTGCTGTAAAACAACAAAAATGAGGGGTAAGTCCAACTAGGATTTAGTGAGTAGATCGGTCCTTGATTCCTCCACATCATCATCATGCAATAAAGAAGCATAATAAAAAGCAATAAATAGCATGATAACATTATAAGCATATCTACTACTCTACGTATGATAACCACATCCATCACAGATAAAAACATCATAATGCAATATTACATTCACATGAATGATCTTCGGACCCGTCGGCCCCTCAAGCCACGCAGGGTAGGTAGACGGTGTGGCCTCCGAACTACCACCCAGCTCAATACCGTCTCTTTGGGGCATGCACTCCCCTCACCGGCACTGGCTCTTCTGAACCGTCTCTTTGGGGCATACATTCCCCTCACTAGTCGGGTCTTCGGATTGTCTCTTTGGGGTATAATCTCCCATCACCAGCCAAACTTCTGGAATAAGACCAACACTATCTCTTTGGGTCTTCAGATTGTCTCTTTGGGGTATAATCTCCTCTCACTAGCGAGGCTACCGGGAAATGCATAAGCACATCACACATACAATTATAAGAATAAGCATAAGATGCACTATTAGTATATAGCAAGCTAGGTTAAGTACATACCTCAACCTCTACCTCCTCAAGTCATATATCACAACAACACATGTATATAAGAATATAACATGGAATGTACAGCTCATAAATAAAAGGTATAACATATCCAATAGCATAGGAAAAAAAAGAACGAAAAACATATATAATAAGCCCTAAAATAGGGAATCACCACCCAACAATCCTACCCAATTTTAATCCGCTCTTGCTGACCTTAGCTGAGTACCCTAGGGTCGGCCTACCTCCCTCACTCGAGTGCCCTAAGGGCAAGGAAGATTCGGCCCCCTTAGGGTCGGCCCTTCCGAATGGCAAATTAGGGTCATAATGTCTCTAGGTGTCCCTAGGGTCCTTAATTCCTAGGTATAGATTACTACAATATTTATATAATTAGGAATAAATTCAACCTACCCTAAAGTGAAATCCCTAGATGTGAAAATATGTTTAAAACCCTAAAAATCCTCCATTTAGGTGGCGGCGTACCCTAAATCTCCCTCAAAACATCTTCTTCTCTCAAGATTTCAAGCAAGCACCAAGAACACTCAACAACCATAAAAAAAACCTCAAAGAAATCACCAAGAATTGAAGAAAAAGTGGGGCGGCGCAGCAAGGGTAGGGGCGGCCAAATCGCTCAAAAATTGATTCAACAAAATCACACTAACGATAGAAAAACCCTCGATACGAATACTCAAACCAATATGACGAAATCGAATATAAAAAATCGATGAAACCCCATGACATAGGGGTGGCGGCTTCACTAATGAAAAAGAGAAAAAAAGAAGGCTAATCCACTCACCTCTTTGGATAAAACGAGAAGGAAGAAGACGATAGGGATTCTCCTTCAATCGACGCCGACAAACTCATGGAATTCCTGCTCTGACGGCTCCTCCTCCTCCTTGGTGTCGTCTCATCTCTCTCTCTCTCTCTCTCTCTCTCTCGGGTAGCGTGCGACTAAACAATAGCCGTGCCCTCCAATGGGTAATTTATGGGTCATGGTTAACCCAAATTACCAAAACGCCATCACTTAAGCGACCCGACTTCTAAATTCCATAATTAATTCATTCTAACTCCGATTTGAGTTTCGCTTGAACCTATAGACTCGTCTCAAAATCCTTTATCATATTAGCATGCTAAATCACAAAACCAAAATAAATTGATTTTTCCTAATTTTTTTCTATATTTAAAGCTTATCCGAATTCAATTCCGCAGCTCTACGCCAACCCGCGCTAACTCGAGCCCATGGTCCCGTACTTAAAAATAAAATATTATTTTTAGAATTTTGGGCATTACAGGCGGCGGCAAGGGTGATGAATATGGGAGAAAGAGGTCCAATTCCACTCACCGAAGAAGTAAATTGAAAAGGAAGACAATCCTCTGCGCTCCAATGCCAATGAAGTCCGGGTGCGCTGCCTAGTTTCAAGTCCTACCACGCATTCTCCTTCCCTCTCGTGTATCCCAAAATCTAGCCGTCCAAAATAGATCTCCACCATTCCTATCCATGAGCAAGGGTTCTCAGACATGCTCCCCAAATTTCAGTCCGATCAGCCCCAGGGTATGTTCCTGATCGCCCAATTTGGCAAAACTCGACGTAGCAGAATCATGGAGAAGAAAATCAAAATAAGGGCTTCGGTAATTCCATGATAGCGATAGATTCGGCCTTCAAGAACCAATCTCCATTGATCAAAATATAAATCATGAAGTCTAAAACTTACTGTCCAAAGTTCATTACGATCCAACCATGGACGCTCCGTCGATCGTGAAGTTTGCTGACTCTCGATGCTGCAAGGAGTAGTCTGTCGAGATTCCCTTTTTCCCTCTCCAAGCGTACGCCTCTTCCTATTGACGCCCAAGGGGGTGTGCGGCTGCTACTATGAGTCACGCCCCTTGAGGGATATGGTATAAATACTAAAATCTTAGTTTATAAATGACCAAAGTGTCCATTCACTTAAGTCAAGTCTAAAATAAACCATAACTCGACCAATACAAGTCTGATTCGAGTTTCGTTTGAGCCTCTGCACTCGTCTCAAATAGGGCTGGCAATGGATCGGATACGGTGCAGATAGTACATTATCCGCATCCGCATCCGCACCTCATATCCGTGTATCCGTATCCGCACCGCATCCGCCACGGATATGAATATGAATATCCATATCTGCACCGCTTCAAATACGGATATCCGCACCGTATCCATATCCGCATCCGTATTTAAAAATATATTTAATTTAAAAATCAATAAATACCCTGTTTATTGATCCAAAATAAGTATGTAATATATTTTAAACTACTCAACCACAATTTATAATTTAACCACCATCAACCATAATATGTACATTAAATCAAATTGAAACAAACAACATTAAGATACATAAATCATCTAAATAGCAATCTGATACTAGCTAAAAAAAATATAATATGAGTAATTACTAGCAATTGACACCCAGATCTTGATTAATAGTTTTCAAAGCTTAACATTTCAATTCAATAACATGAAGGAAATAACTTAACATGCAATTCAATAACATGATATTTGGATTCAACTCATTTCAGGCCAAAAAATTCCCTTAATACGTGACTCTTAAAACATTTAATAAAGCAGAAAGCTTTACAGTTTTCAAAGCTTAATACATGAAACACTTAATACGTGAAGAGATTGCCGGACTCACCTGCGGGCTGTGGCTGCCGGGCTGCGTGCAGACTGCACAGAAGCGAGATGCCGGCGTGTGCTGCGGGCGACCGACTGCGTGCAGAGAAGAGAGGCGGGCTGTGTGCAGAGAAGGGAGATTAGGAGAAGAGAGACACTGACGCTGTGTGTAGAGAAGAGAATAGAGATTAGGAGAAGAGTGACGCGCTCACCAGTCACCACCGGCCACTGGGATTGGTGCGGCTGTCGGCAGAGAAGGGAGACGAGTGACGAACTCGTGCTGCGGGCCTGCGGCTGTCGGCTGCGTGCAGAGAAGGGAGACGCCGAGTCGCCGAGTGATGCACTAGGGTCTAGGGCAGATATGGTGCGGCGATCGGCGTGAAAGGGGCGAGCAGAGATGAAGCGGACTATCGCCGAGTCGCCGAGTCGCCGTGTGCCCGTGTGTGTCGGACTGTCGGTGCCTCGGTGGTGTGTCTTCGTGAAAGCAGCGGGCGAATCAGCGAATGGATGAAGCGGCGGGTCACGGGTGAAAGAATTAGGGATTTAGGGCAAGTGGAAGAGAAGGGGCGAAGGGCAGAATCGCAGATGGCGGGCTGGCTGCTGGCAATTATATTTGATATAATATATATATTAGATATAAAATTACAATATCACCCTTGGCCCCTTAATATGTATTATATATATATATATATAGGTAAAATAGTAATTAAAATGAGGCGGATAGGCGGTGCGGATACGGTGCGGATACACAGACAATCCATATCCGCACCGTATCCGCGCGGATATGAAATTTGCAGATCCATATTTGTATCTATATTTGTTTTTACTTGTGGATACAAATCGGATACAGTACAGATGCGGTTTTTAGTTGGCGGATACGAATAAAATTGCCAGCCCTAGTCTCAAACCCAACTACTCATCTAAGGACTAATACAACTCAAATAAATTAATTCCCTTGCGCGTAAATGCCAATCTTCAATTCACGCCCTCTGGCGTTTCTTCCGACCCAATCAGACGCGCGACCAAATTATCCTGCTGAAATAATTAAATAAACATTTAATTTTTTTTGGGTATTTCAATCTTCCCCCCTTAAAAAAAATTCGTCCTCGAATTTTGGGGTAAATAAAGACTACAAGAACATCAAACATATATAGATATTTCTCATGCAAATCACGCTCCACCTCCAAGGTGACATCGATCCTAACCCGATTGGTGCTACCATTGGACATTGACCAAGGGTACCTCCTTGGACCTAAGCCTACGAACCTACCTATCCAGAATCTCGATGGATCTCTCCTCAAACAAGACTGCGGTGTTCACCTTGACCATAGTAGACTCAAGAATGTGTGACTCATCTCTGACATACCACTTAAGCATCGACACATGAACACAAAATATACTTTCTCCAGACTTAATGGTAGGGCCAACTCATAAGTCATAGCTCCTCTATGCCACAAATGGGGAAAGACCCAATCAACCTGGGGCTCAACTTCCCTTTCTCACCAAATCTCAGTACACCCTTAATAGGAGTTATTTTTAAGAAAATCATGGCACCTAAATATCATGGTAGAAAAGATTATCCCATTCAAAATGTGCCAGCGGCATGTGATTTTGGTCTTAGATTTACGTATGTCTTACCTGGATGGGAAGGAACTGCATCCGACTCAAGAGTTCTAAAAATGCATTATCAAGAGAAGACAAAATTATAATTTCAGAAGGTAATTGTTATTCAAATTGTTATTCCAGAAGATAAAATATTAAATGTGCTAATAAATATTAATTTCCTATTGAATAAGTAAATTTTACCTTGTCGATGTTGGCTTTATGTTAACAAGTGGGCTTATCGCGCCTTATAGAGGGGGGCGTTATCATTTGAAGGAATACTCAAAGAATTCGCCTCAAGCTGCCAAAGAGTTATTCAACCTTCTGTATGTTGGGTGAAATGGCCATACTAGAAGGGGGAAGGGTGAATAGTATATTATCTAAATATTTCGCCTAATTTCGATTTTAATTATTTACTTGATTACTTAGGCAAGTTGCAATTTATCATCTAAATGCGAAAGCAATAATAAAATAATTTAGCACACACAAGATACCAATGTTAACACATGATTTATAGTGGTTCGGCCTCAATGCCTACTCCACTACCTAAGCACCCCGCTTAGGATTTCTAAATTAGTTTAACTAGATTAATTAGTTTCCTTACAATGAGGACTTTGCACCGAAAAGTCTCCACTCTCAAATCGAAGGCACTTTCACACCCGGAAGTACCCGCCTTCCTACCGAGAGCACTCTCCCACCTCAACCCTAAGGATAACTCAACTAATCCTAGCAAACTACATTTACACAGGTGTCTTTACACCTTCTACACCAAGGATACCACTCAAACACAAGACCTAACACTAGGTCTTCTTACAAGCTCAAATACAAAAAAATAAATAACAAAATACAACAATAAATAGAGCAATAAATCAAACAATGAAGTACTTAGCTCCAAACAAAATTTCCTAACTTCCTCTTGATGCCTTTGATGGTGAATCAATGAAGTTAAGGCTTATCCAAGAAGTTGAGAGATCAAAGCTAGGGATTTCAAAATTATGGCTCAATCAAGCTTAGAATTGATCAAGGATGGCTCAATGAAGTGTAGGAATGATCAATAGTGTTAAAGGAGGGCTTAGGCATGAGTATATATAGAGCTAAGAGGAATGCTCGGGTGAAACAATACTCAACGACATGAAATCTAGCCGTTTTCCGCCATTCGGTCGATTGCCGGTCGATCGTCGATCGATCGATCGATCAAATCACCCAGCGACCGCTAGCTTTTTACACTTCTGTCGCTCTATTCGATCGACCGGATGGTCGACTGACTTAATCGCGATCAAGCTCCTCTGATGTCTGGTCGACCGAAGTAGCCACTGCCAATTTTTGGCACACTTCGGTCGATTGATCGGTCGATCGAATTGGCTACTGTCAATTTTTAACACCATTCGATCGACCGAACCTGGACTGGACAGTTTGGTTAGGCTTTGTTTGTTTGTTTTTTGGTTCCGTCTTCTCTAAGTCTACTTATATAACATTTATTAACTTTAAGTTACTTTAAAACATAAATGTTATATAAGGATTACCCCCAATTTGGATTCAATAAAAATATCTAAAAAATCAAAATCCATAAGATTCAAAATCTAGTTTTTGGGGTATAGTACAAATTTTCGAAATACGAAAATTTTCTAATTTCTCAAGTCAAATAAGGGTAGACTAAAGGCTTCCAAAAAATTCTTAAAAATACACCGTTATCTAATTTCTACCCAAGGAATAATTACCGCCATTTTTTATGTTAGAAAAATATCTAGGTCATATAGCCCTCCAAGGAGCTCCATAGGCTTAATGAATTTCAGGGCGGTTTTCGAATTTTCATGTTTTGGGGATCGGATTAGGTTTTTGGATTTTTTACATCATAAAGAGGATTACTTTATATTCTAGACACCCTAAACCTAAACTCTAACTTCTCGAAGAATCCCGAGCGTCAACGAGCGTCCTTGCCGATTTCTCCGATTTCTTCGATTTTTTCGATCGGGGACATCGAGCGCTAACCGACTTAGAACCTGAAAAATTTCCCAATGAAATATTAGTTCCATGTTTGTCATCATCAAAACCAAGATTAAGACCAAGGTAGAATATCTTAGGCCAACACGGTATGCATCGTCGCATAATGCAATTGAATGGGCATTCAGTGTACTAAAGAAACAATTTCCTATCATAACAAGTTCAACTGAGCCTCATTATGGACTAAACACCCAAAAATGCATAGTGTTAGCATGTTGCATCTTACATAATTATCTAATGAGTGTCGATCCAGATGAAGAACTTATTGCAAAGGTAGATGCTGAATTAGCAATCAAGATCAATCACAAAATGAAAATTCTCGATGGAGGAACGATAAAGAAGAAGCTGCTCAAGGCGAACTTCTATGAGACCATTTATCTGTTGCTATGTGGAATGACTATGTGCTATAATTTGTATTATGTCATATTTATTTTCTAGATGCAAGTATGTGTTCTGTGATGATGGGGACTTGAGTCAATCTTTTTTTAATCTATTGAATGTGTACTTGAGTATTATTTCATTAAATTTATAATATATTGGTATTGCATCCTTTTTGTCTTTTTTTTTTGCACAATTATATACTTTTGTTGTTGGTTATAATAATTGTTTTATTTATTATGGTGTAGATAAATTATGTCGAAAAGAAAGAGAGATGCAAGTGATAGCTCGAAGAAGGAAGAGCGGGAGCATTGAACTACTGTTATGGATGATGCCCTTATTGATGCGCTCTTGCATCAACACAATATTAGCAATAGAGTTAATGAGACATTTACAACAACGACGTATGCTAATATAGTGAAAGAGCTTAGTGAGAATCTGAACAAAAATATCGATAAGGTGAAAATTAAAAATCGTTGGAAGTACTTGAAAACTCAATTTGGGAAATGTTTCGACTTGTTCAAGTATGGATTAAGTGGATTTTCTTGAAATTCTACTACCAATATGTGGAGTGCTGAACCTGAAGTATGAGAGAAGTTGATTGAGGTTATTTCACGTCTTCTTTAAGGATATATATTTAATATTTAACTAAGTTTGCATGATTCATGCTTATTATATGGTGCTATATTTGACAGGCTCATTCTCATGTTGAAGGATGGCGGTCAAAGCACTTTCCTAATTATGAGAAAATGTGCATCTTTATGGTAAAGATAGAGCCACAAGAGAGTATGCTGAGACAACAAGAGAATTTTGACAAAGACTATCTGACATATCTCAAGAGGAGACTATGAGCACTATCGAAGGCATTGATCAAATGTGTGTTCAGAATAATATTTTATTAGAGAACTTTGATAATATATTTTCAGAGGATGTGTAAGTAGGAGAACAACCGCGGGTGCATTCTAATAATCCTCAAGTAGCAAATTCAAATGCAACTACTTCAACCTCAAAAAGTAGAAAAGGTAAGGCTGAAAAAGAAGACAACAAAGAAGCCCAAGTAATTGGGTATGTGATGGAGACTATAGCTGATGCTCTTAAAGTGGGGAATGAAGCTATCAGAGAGGGATTTTTTTTGTGTGTGGAAACATTGCAAGAGCGATTGAACGACTTCCTGTCAAAGAGGAAGAAGTTTTTAAATGTTGGCGGAGTTAGGAATTACACAACCACATTTGATGAGTGCATATCTTGGTTAAGCACCTTGACGAGTTGAGAGCAGTACTTGGTTGTTCGACGCACATGAGAAAGGATGCAATCATGGAAATTGTCTTCGGTCCTACTACCCCCATGGGTTGAGTGATACTTGATTGTTTTTCAGACTTATCATTTAGTTTATTTAATTTGGTAGTCGATTAATTATTTTCTTTTAATTGTATTAGGATTATGGATCTTTCATTTTTATGGTCGGTCGAGTAACTTGGTTATGAAACTTTGCAGATGTAGATTTTTATGAGTTTTTGGGTTTTCTTTTATATATCAATTGAAGTTTGTAGGTTATGTACAATGCTATCGTTCTTAATTTTTTTCCTTCATAGTATTTTTTGCCTAATCCTAATATTAGTAGTCGGCCAAAAAAATCCTAATATCTTTAGGAATAGAAATGGCAAAAAAAAAACATATATATAACACAAAAATAAAAAGGGTATAATTATCTATTAAATAAAAGATTTCATCATTCTCATTCTTTCCCCTGATAAAGTATATCCAAACAAGGTTAAGTTTTTCCTCCCATTCCCTTCCCCTTATTAAACTATATCCAAACAAGATTAATTTTTTCTCTCATTTCCCTTTCCCTCCTCTCCCTTCCCCTCCATTCCCTTCCCTTCCCCTTAATGATTTGTTTCCAAACAGAGCCTAAGGGGGCGTTTGGTTACCCGCAAGTGTAAATGCTGCAAAATCTATTTGCATGCAAAAGCAAATGCCCGCAAATAGATTTTGCAGCCTACCGTTTGGTTGCCCGCAAGTAGAGTTGCAACTTCTATTTGCAAGCATTTGGTTGGCCGCAAATGGAAGTTGTAATTACACTTGCAACTTGCAACGTGCAACTTGCATCTTACGAAATTTTTCGGGTCGGGTCGGGCACGAATTTTCTCAAGTCGGGTTGAGCCGGGCCGGGCCAGGACGGGCCGAGCATGCACGAATTTATCCGGGCCGGGTACAAACTTTTTCGGGCAGGGTCGGGCACGAACTTTTCGGGTCGGGTCGTGCACAAATCTTTTTGGGCCGGGCCGAACATGAATTTTTTCGAGTCGGCCCGAGCCGGACCAAGACAGGTTGGGCAGTGCACGAATTTTTTCGGGCAAGGCTGGGCCGAACACAATTTTTTTTTCGGGCTGGGCACGAATTTTTTTTTCTGGTCAGGCCGGGCCGGGATGAATTTTTTTGAGCTGGGTCGGGAAACGAATTTTTTCAGGCCGGGTCGGGCAGGAATTTTTTCGGGCCGGGCCGAGCACGAAATTTTTTTGGCTGGGAACGAATTTTCTCATGCGGGGTCGGGCATAAATTTTTTGGGCCGAGCCGAGTCAAGATGGGCAGTGCACGAATTTTTTCGGGCAAGGTTGGGCTCGATGCGAATATTTCGGACTGGGCATGAATTTCTTTTCGTGTTAGGTCGGGTTGGGCATGAAATTTTTCGGGTTGGGTTGGGACACGAATTTTTTTGGGCAGGGCTGACCACGAATTTTTTCGAGCAGGGCCAGGCAAGAATTTTTTCGGTCCAGACCGGGCACGAATTTTTTTGGGGCGGCCCGAGCACAAAATATTTTGGGCCGGGTTGGGCACGAATTTTTTGGGGTTGGGCCGTGCACGAATAATTTTGGGCCGGGCAAGGCACAAATTTTTTCGGGTCGGCACGAGTCGGGCAGTGCATAAATTTTTTCGGGCAGGGCTGGGTTGGGCACGAATTTTTTTGGGTCGGGCATGAATTTTTTCGGGCCGGGCCGGGGTAAGAATTTTTTTTGGGCAGGGCCGGACCGACAGTGAATTTTTTCGAGCCAGGCTGAGCACGAATTTTTTCGGGCTTGGCCGAGCACAAATTTTTTCGGGCTAGGCGAGGCACGAAATTTTTGAGTCGGGCTGGGCACGAAATTTTTCAGGTCGGGTTGGGCACAAATTTTTTCGGACAGAGCCGGGTTGGGACGGGCCGTGCAGTGCACGAATTTTTTGGGTCGGGTCGGACACAAATTTTTTCGGGGTGGGACGGACACAAATTTTTTCGGGCCAGGCTGGACACGAACTTTTTTGGGCCGGGTCGGGTATAAATTTTTTCGGGTCAGGCTAAAAACTTAGGCCCGACACGATTTGTCTGACAAATTAATAATTTTTAGTTTTTGTATAATACTGAAAATATATTAAAAAATCTATCAAATGACATCAGATGTAAAATCTGACACTACCTTCAGGTTCAGCACACAAAAACCTACAACTTTGATATTTATCTCGTCTTCATCCGACGACTCTACGTCGCCAAAATTAATTATTTTTCAATACTTAAATTATTGCATTTGCAGCCCGCAATCTTGTATTGCGGGCTTTTTGGGCTGCAATTCCACTTGCGGCCCGCAAATGATATTTGAAATACAAGTTGCAACTAGTAAATGCTGCAAAATGATTTTGCAGCCAACCAAACAAATTTATTATCTAAATGCTGCAACTAGAGTTGCAGCATTTGTACTTGCGGGCAACCAAACGCCCCCTAAGTGAAATTATGTCTACAACTTGGATTAGTCAAAATGAGTGTGAACAATTACAAATCAAAAGATTTGAAGCCATTTAAATAATTTTAGTTTCATTTAAACTGTTTAAATGACCCATATCAGCTTGGAAATACCTTCTAAAATCACATAAAATTCTAATTTAATTAATGCAACTAGTTTCACTACTTGGATGAGCGAGAATTGATGTGTATAAGTACCAAACTAAAACCGTTTAAATGAAACGGTTGAAATAGACATTTTCAGCTTTCCCCTAAATTCATTCTTAGTTGTGGACCTTCAAGCTATGATTACCAAACATCTTGAAGGACAAAACATCAAACGAGCATGATGAAAAGTAGATTGCAAAACTATTTAAAATGCATTCTAAGTTATATCCCGTTATATGCATGTAACATGATTTACATGATTAATATTGTTAACGGGATTAGCTACTGCATTAACCCCGTTATAAGGTAGTGAGGGTATTAATGGAATTTTTTTAAACCCGTTCGGGTTTCGGAAAATACCGATAATTTATTATGCCTTTGGAAAAATAGGGTTTCTTATTCACTTTTAAGAAAATCGCTGAAACATATATGCAAGTTTGAAGGGTAAAGGAAAAATAAGAGAAAATCGGAAATAAGTATAAGAAGAAGAAAGAGATTAAAAAACAAGAGAGACATGGAAACCTCTTGTTGTCATGTTGAGTTGACGTGTTGCGTGTGCTGCAGAGAATGCAGGCCGGTGCGATGGAATTGGCCCGTTAACAGTCCGATCTGGGGTTTGATCTATTCTGAAACTGATTTTGACCATATTTGAACCTTGATTTGTAGAGCGATTTTGACTCATCTTTGACTCAGGCGTTGACCAATTTGACCCATAATTTGATCAGACTATTGACATATACAGTTGTCATCAATGTCCAAAAATGGCAAAATAAAATGATAACAATTTATTTAATCAAATCAAATTATTCTGATGATGCTTAGGAAGCCATTTTGGGTAAAGTTTAAATTCGAATCAGGTTAAAAATAGAAGTTAATTTGTGATTTTTTTTAATGTTGTGGGACGTCCTGACTCAATCAATCTATTTTTCTTAAAGAATAAATTAATAATATTTTTGGGGACAAAAATCCATTTTTTTTAAAAATTTATCTCCACTTTATTTCAGTTAAACTGGATGGGTTCTTATTTTAACATCCGGCCCGTTACGTGATAGTTGACGACTAACGCCCAACCCAAGTTGGTTCTTCACAGCAGATCTTCTCAATTGACAACGCTACTCACCTCATCTCACATCACCTCGCCTCGCCTCCACCCCAAACGCCCCGCCGCGAGCAAAACCCTCCCCATCCCCCAGCTCAATTGCTCCCTCTCTATCTCGATCGCCCCCTTTGCATTATAGCACGCTATGACTGCCTGATCGACCTACGATCTCTAGATCGATGGCCTCCGCGGCAGCGCCGATCCGTTACGGCGGCGCCACATCCGTCGGGGGCACTGCCGACGCCCTCAGCCGCATTCTCGCGGACCTCTGCACCAGGGGCGCCCCCAAGGTAGCATCCTTGCGCTGCACCACACCCACCTCGGTTCTCGGTTCTCCGTTCTCTCGTCTGTCTTTGCCTAGGATCCGGATTTGCTGTCCACGCGAGATGAAACTGCAGGGATCGTTTGAGCTGTTTGAAGTTCTTGAAGTTGAATTTTAGTTTTGGGTTTTCAATTTTTTTTTGTCTAATTTTCTTTAGCCATCATAGTTAAAGTTTTGCGCTTCCTTCTAGGTTATCTGTTCGGCGGTTAGAAATTTTCCCAGCAAAGAAGTTACATACATATTCTTTTACCAACCATGTTGCAAAAAACTGCTTATAGGGTTCAGTCAAATAAAATTTGGAGCTCTTTTTGTGATGTCATATCTATGGAGTGTTTTAGGAACAAGTCTTGCCATTTATGCCAACTTTCTTTTGTTAGCCATCGCTAATCACAGGGTTCTTCTGATCTTTTTTTTGAACTCTGTGTAGTTGTTTCTTGAGCTATTTTTCTTTTTGAAATTAGGATGGTGCTGCAGCTTCTCTAAAGAAACATGTTGAGGAGGCAGCTCGTGATCTCAGTGGAGAAGCTTTTTCTCGGTGCATGGATCAGTTCTATGATAGGATCACTAGCCTTTTGGAAAGCAATGAAGTTGCTGACAATTTAGGTGCTCTGCGAGCCATTAATGAGTTGATTGATGTGTCATTAGGAGAAAGTGTATCTAAGGTTTCAAAGCTCACCAGCTATATGAGGACTTTATTTGAGGTAAAGCGGGATCCTGAAGTCTTAGTCCTTTCCAGTCAAGTACTAGGCCACCTAGTCAAATCAGGAGGAGCAATGACGGCAGATGAAGTGGAAAGACAGGTTGGTTTTTCATTTTGGTCTTGCAACGGTACTATAACTAGCATTACTAACAATATTTTTTTGCTTTCAGATAAAGAATGCTTTTGATTGGCTTCATGGTGAAAGGATTGAATATCGGCTATTTGCTGCTGTCCTGATTCTCAAAGTAATTGAATCATACTGGATAATATTATTTGATCACTCAATAAAATTAACTCTTTCTGTAGTTTTTTCATCTTAAGGTGCTTAGCAATTTATAGACAAGTTGGTGAAGCTCACTGTCCATATATCTCTTTCTTTTTTCAGGACTTTGTATACCTCTTATATAACAATAGTGACATGCCGTTTAATATTGTCCCAGTAGAATATACACTATTGAGAGTATTCGATTTTGGTTGTTCAATTTTCTAATTGCATTTTATGCACCTAGGACTTTTTCTTTCCAATGTGTCTTTGAGTCATTCTCAAGAAAACTCATATTTGCAATCAAAGGAATGTATTGAGTTTGTTTCCAACAAATTTCATACTTCTATTTACTTAAAGTCCTCATCATTTCAAATAAATAGTTACAACCTCAAAATTCCATGAGGTTTTATTTGTTTTAAGGGATTTTTTTCTCTTCCATGGGCATGTGCTATTTTTTTCTTTTTTTTCTGGCAGGAAATGGCTGAAAATGCATCCACTGTTTTCAATGTTCATGTGCCGGAATTTGTTGATGCTATATGGGTTGCATTGAGGGACCCTAATCTCGCTATCCGGGAACGAGCTGTGGAAGCTTTGCGGGCATGCCTACGTGTTATCGAAAAGCGTGAGACACGCTGGCGAGTGCAGTGGTATGTTCAGCATGTCTCTATTGGGAACAACTCAGAAACACCAAATTTGTTGTGGCCATATGCAATATATATCAAGTAATGGACTTGAACTGGTTCAGTAACCAGATTTACCAGTATACCGAGCAGTAATTTTTGCCACCAACTAAAAGAAATATATAAAAAAATATTGCTAAACTTGGTACCTTAATGCTGGCATTCAAATTCATGGATTAAACACATTGACTCTGCTAGAGATAGCAGAAAGTGGATGTATTTATCAGGAGATTCAGGACATACTTTTATTCAATATTTGTACTAAACATGCTATTATTTTTTGGCTTGGGCAAAGTCTTTTTGCCTGCTATGAGCATTGAGCGTTAGAAAAACATCATTGCAATTGTATGTTTACTTTGAGATGGTATGGAGCACCTAGAAAAGCACCTCAACTCCCAAAGTAGCAGCAATAGCATAGATCATATATTTAATGCAGGCAGGTTCTTAGCTAATAAACATAGTTAGTGCAAAATTTTCTTCTTCTTGTTTTTCTACTGATTTAGTTGTCAATTGAGCATTTTTCATATATTTGTATTTTGTCATACAATTAGGTACTACCGTATGTGTGAGGCTGCGCAGGTTGGACTTGGTAAAAATGCTTCTGTTCATAGTATACACGGTTCACTACTTGCAGTAGGGGAACTACTAAGGTACCTTAAGCATTTAAAAAAAAAATATATTTTCATTTTGTTGTACTTCTGTGTGCCTGTAAGTTTTCATTTTGAAGCATTTCTAGATGTAGGAAATGCTGTAATAAATTACATCTTGCCTGCCTGATGCATTATTCTTTTACTATGATCTAAAGAATTATCTTATGCTCTGGACAGACACTTCTAAAGTAATATCATGTTTTATAAAGTCTTAGCTTCGTCCAGTTCTTTAGCACTTAACTGAAACTTAATTTTCTGTCGGACCTATTGTGATATTGTATATTGGATTTTTTAGATAACATTCTTGCCCAAGTTACTTTTCTCGTCTCATTACTGGAAGTGCATCAATTCCGAGAGAATCCAGCTTTTTTAAGAATGAGTAATTGGAGCATTTGCCTTGTATTTATGTCTATATTTGGTTTGTTTTGCTACACCTTGTAGCAATTGACTCATTGTTCCTGTCTTGTTCACTACTCGTTGAATTGGCTACTGACTACCATATTTTATGTGTCAAGCAATCAGCAGCTGGAAGTGGACTACTAATTTATCACTGAAAATACTTTCTGCAGAGTTGGAGAAAAGAACTAGATCCTCTTGTGGATTAACCTAGTGTTTTGCAAAATTGATTATCCTATTTTGTGGCTGTTTGAGGCTCTTCTTTGGGCACTAAGCCCAGGGATCTTGCTGTTGCAATTTATCTTTCCTTTTGTTATGACCTATTTGATGGCTAGAAATTCATTGTTTAATTCATTTTTTTTAATTTTCAGGAACACAGGCGAGTTTATGATGTCCAGGTATAGAGAGGTGGCAGATATTGTTCTCAAGTACCTAGAGCACCGTGATAGGCTTGTTCGTCTCAGTATTACATCGTTGCTTCCTCGTATTGCACACTTTTTGCGTGATCGATTTGTGACAAACTATCTAAAGGTAGATAATTTTCTTCTTGCTTCTCATATTTAATTCATGAAATTACTACTATTTTTATAGTAGTATCAGGCTTGGAATATGTTTGGCTAAATTTGTTGAAATGGTGATACTGTTATGACTATTGAGGAGTTCATTCTCTGCAGATTTGCATGGACCATATCCTAGCTGTTCTGCGCATACCAGCTGAACGTGCTAGTGGGTTTATTGCTCTGGGAGAAATGGCTGGGGCTTTGAATGGCGAACTCCTTCCTTATTTGCCTACTATTACCTCTCACTTGCGTGATGCTGTATGTACTTTTGTGACAATGCAGTTATTTGTTTAAAATTTATTTTATAATATTTATGGGATTTTTAGCTGGTTTCTTGTCTGATTTGTAGATTGCTCCTCGGAGAGGAAGACCTTCACTAGAGGCATTGGCTTGTGTGGGAAGTTTTGCAGAGGCGATGGGTTCTGCTATGGAACCTCATGTTCGTGGTCTCTTGGATGCAATGTTTTCTGCTGGTCTATCTACCAGCCTAGTAAGAGCTCTTGAGCAAATTACTGTCAGGTTTGTAAGAAAGTTAAACTTTTCTGTGCTATCTGTTTTTTGTTTCAATAATTGATAATCTTTTGACTTATCCAATACTTTATATATGCCTCCCTAGCATCCCATCTTTGCTACCTACAATACAAGAACGCTTGCTGGATTGCATCTCAGTTGCTCTTTCAAAAAATTCACATCCATCACTGAGACCTGGAGTTGCTGGTGTTCGTAGCAGTACACTAAACATTAGTCAACAACTTTCAGATGGTAGTTATTCAGTTGTACAGCTTGCTTTGCGAACTTTAGCTCATTTTGATTTTAAGGTGGGTTCTAGGATTTGTTTGAGTCTGTAATATCTATTGCTTAACATGTTATTGGGACCTAAAATTGATGTGCATTTCAGGGACATGAGCTTCTTGAGTTTGCTAAGAAATATGTTGTTGTTTATATGGAAGACGAAGATGCAAATATAAGAAAAGATTCTGCAATATGCTGTTGCAGATTAGTTGCTAATTCCTTATCTGCAAAGTCTTCAACACATTTTAGTTCAACTAGGTTCAGTCGAATTGGTGGAACCAAGACACTCTGCCTTGTGGAGGAGGTTTGTTAAAATTTTATGTACATTTTGATGTATGCATGCACCTGAGAACATTTTTAATAAGGCTGTTCTTTTTTATTTAATATGCTATATGCTTTCTGTTATAACTTTTCTTTTTATATAGTTTCATCTATTTTCTAGTTGGCCTCGTTGCATGAAATTTTACTTAGTGAGATACAAAATAAACTTGAAATTTCTTTAATATCTGAGATTTGTATATTCAGTTAAAGTTGTTATCTCATGCGGGTGGAAGCAGTCATGGTTACTTTGTTGTATTCCATTCCTGCAGCCTCTAAATACCAGTATTCTTGTATCTTTAAGAATATAAGTTACACGTTTTCTTCAAAATTGGCTATATAAAGGTTAGGGTATTTCTAGATTGCTTTAAAGAGAATTCATCCAACTAGCTGCAGTAGATGATGCAACCAACAAGAGGGAGAAAGTGCTAGCATAGAAACTATAAAATGTAAGCAAGATCTTTGAATAAATCTGTAAAATAAACAATATTACAGGTCCTTGCTAGTTGCTACGTAGGTGAAAAAAAATCATGGAAGGTAACATTATTGTCATGATTATCATCTACTATTTATAATTGAATCTCCTATCAATAGTTATTTGTTCATTTATTTTTTTTGTGCTACTAGCCAGTATGGCTTGGTGCACAGTAGTTCATATAGAGGAGGTATTTTACCGAGACTACTAAGAAATGACATATTATTTTGTGTAGGTAGTTTGAATAATCTTATAGCTGCTCTGATGTGACATCTTTGCTTCCAATTTTTTTTTTAAATTGAATTGTTTCAAGATCAACTTTTACCTCTATTAGTAATGTATTATATTTTAGAATCTGCATTCATGTGTGATGTTTGATAAGGCTTTGAATGTTACCTTGAAAATATAATAATTTGCTTAATTGGATAATTGGCCAATTAACCACGTAGGCTTGAATTATGATGGTAGTCCACCAATTGCAACTTGTCAATTAACACAACTTCAGATGAACTTCCAATGTGGACTAAATCAAGATGTTATTATCTTGTCCACTTATGTCTTAACGTTCTTGCCAAGACCCAAGTTAAATCAAACACATAGCTCGGAACCATATTCTAGTTAGCAGCATGTGAGAAGCGCATGTTAGGCCTAGTCTTGTTGTGACTCCACCTATTCATTGCACAACCTTTTCCTATATTGGCTCCCTCCCTCAATGCCTATGAGTATGTTTGCTTTGCTCTGGTACCACTTGTCATGACTTGTCGTGACTTGTCCGATGAGGATAATTGTCCCATTAACCTCGTAGGCTTTAACCACTAGTTCAAAATTCTTAAAGCGAAGTTATTGCTAGTATATCTCCCAAGCTTTGTAAATCAATATAACTTCTTATGAACTGTGGATATGGATTAATTTGGGATTTCACATTCAATATTGTGAATGGTTGTCCCAAATTTAAGTAAAGCTTGATTTGAACATTTCAGAATACTCTTCCGTACCATGCATTTACAGCCTTACAGGAGCCTCTTGCACTATGGTTTCTTTGGACCATGTTATCCATTCATGAAAGGCTGAAAAGAATTCACTTGTATAGCACATCAATTTAATCTTCATAGTGGCCTAAAGAAGGAATTAATTGACTGTGGTTCTTTATGAAATGATTTGTTTCTTACGAACTCAAGATAGAACTCATTAACCTTCTTATTTTATTGTTAGACAGTTGTTACTTGTGAACTTTGATGCAATTATTTTAAATTTTTTAAGGGGAGTGCTTCACCAAATCAGAATTTTAGAGAGATCAAATTTGTTAATCTAATTCTTTATGTGCACATAGAGTCTTGCAATTTTTATTAACTATTTCATATTATTAAGTTGGATAGGATTGGACTGGATTGTATTTAACTTGTAACTCAACTATAGATATATATTTTTAATTCCTGACCTGAAGACAGACCTTGTGTACATAAGTGTTGATTGGATAGTCCTAGAAGCTTCCACCCTTAGGAAAAAGCCAATCTATAGCTATATATTCTTAACAATATTAAAATTTAGATATCTCATTTTGCTCCGTATGTTTCCCCAACATTATGATTCACATACTCTTTCATTGACCATTGTACCTTTCATCATGAAGCAAAAAATAAGTGAAAGGATGGAAATATAAAGGAAAATAAAAGTCAGGCTGATCCAAGCCAATTTGATAGTAATTACTAGTTCTAAGTCTTCTAACAGTTAGTGCGTGAGCCTCCCATCAATGCAGGCACAAAAGGATCATTTTTTGCAGTGTTACCTTTGCATAACAAAGCGGGTCATTTTTTTTTTTGCAGTTTTACCTTTGCATAACAAAACTATTGTTTTTGCGATTTGAACCATTTTCTCCTAGGTTGATGGAGTAAACTTATCATTGTACCAAGCATGCTCAAAGTTCAAACTATCGGTATCAAGACTGGTATTGGACCCTAGGTGGACCGGTATGGGTACTGTACTGAACCACTCAAATTGGTCATAAGAAAAAAAAAGAGATGAGAACCAATTATCTTTGATCTGAAATTATTTTAAAATAAATAAAGAGGAGAAGCAATGATATAATATTCCAGTTGATGTTTCATAAACATATTTACACAAAAAACCAAAAATAAACTAAGAAACAGCTTTATGACATGTACAGGTTGGTTAGTGAGCTGGGTACCAGTTCACTATTGAACCGGTACACTATGCTCTATACCATGGTTATCAAAATCGTGATTCAACTCGTAAACTCGTACGATTTTACGATCTCACGTATCAAAAATCGAGCGGACTTGCACCCAAACTCGTTTATGTGTAAACTCGAATGAACTCAGGTAAACTCGCATAAACTCGGTCAAACTCGTGAGTAAACTCAGGTGAACTCGATTTGATGATAATTATTATAGATTGAACTTATATTTTATCTTTGAGTCATTGTGTGTTCTTTATTATGGACATAGAATGCTTCATTATGTATGGATTAGACTTGTACACTTATATTTTATCTTTATGTGTGCTTTATGGAGTTGAACTGCTTAATTATGAATTTGAGATTCTATTAGATTATATTTTTGTACCGTAATATTATTTAAAATATTTTTTTAATATCACGTGAACTCTTACGAGTTTACGGAGGCTCCACGAGTTTACTTAAACTCTCGAGTTTAACAACCTTGCTATATACTGCTCAGTATTTAGCTTAAACACTGGTACCAGAGCTTGCTGTCATAGCAACTGATGGTCAGACTTGTTAATTTTACGTTTCCAACTACCAAAGTCACAAAGTGTAGTGATGGATGCTTATAAGTTTACAACACAATTTTTCACATTACATTGTTGAGCAATTAGATATGTTTTCAAGTGCAGATGGTGATGATCATGAATGTATTGCGTTTACACCGTACAGCATGATATGAAATATTTTTTTTTTCATACATTTGATACGGAGTTTAGGACATCATGGACATCCAAAAATCGTAATCAACATTTCTATTTCCTCGCTTGTTGCTTCTACCATTTTTTGTTGGTAATCGTGCATATTGTGAAACTCAAAATCAGATATGAAATGCAAAATTTCCAAAAGGTTTGGAGCATAACTTGCTATTATTCACCAAGTCTATAAGTCTATTAGTTCCACGAGGATAAGATGTTCAGTGTTGCCCCATCATTGGATATTTGGATGCACCTGAATAATGGTACACCAACGTAGTAACATCTGCAGTTGTCTAATTGATAGTCCCTGTGCATGCCAGAGTATATTATATTTTCATGTCCTTTTCACAAATAGGGAGCTTCATGCTGTTCTTGTTTCATTAACTAAAATTGCCAACATGTAAAATCTTCGTAGGATCACATATTAATGTCAGAAATATAATTTTGGTGACTGCTATTTCCAAATCCCGAATTGAAGTTTCTAGTCCCTGAAAGGCATAACCCATTTTTTGAACTCTGTAGAAAAAAATCTTCTTCCTAGTCAGGTTAATCATACCTATTCAAATCAACTTTTTGCCCCGAGACAATGTTTCATAACATTTCCGTGATTCTCGATGCTTTTGCTTATATTTCCAGTAGGTTACTTTTCTCGCTTGTGCTTATTGTTGCTTATAGAACAAATCTTGGACATTAAAGTGTAAACCATGGTTTAAAATACCGTACCGTACCACCTGGTACGGCTGGTATTTATTGGTTTTTCAAAAAACCGGTATACGAGATACCTGGTATTGGGCGATATCGGTATCTCGGTTAATACCGCCCTGTATGGGCGGTATTTATCAAATAGCGCCCATACTGGGCGGTATTTGATGTCATATCGGGCCATAAAGAGCCGTTGCTACAGTACCCGACAACACCCCAAACGGCTATATAGCCATTTGGGACCGTATTTAAGGCTCAAACAATTATGTGCTATTGGAGTTATTTTTAACAACAAATTTTTTTTTTTTCACTGGCCGGTATATGCCTTTTTCGTACCGGCCCGTACCGTGTGTCGGTACGGTACGGTATCGGTACATACTGGTACCCGTCACTGACCGAGGTCGGTACCGGTACCATGGTGTAAACCATGCACATTGATGCTTCTTATACTGAAACTTTGGTAGATTGACAAAGATTTTTGTTTGTTGCTTATTTTGCTTGTTTAGGAGGTTTAGTTGTTTGACATTAATCAGAGTCATGTTTCTCTGTTTATGGGACAACTTAGTTCCTTAGAATATTTTTCTTCTCTTGCTTTCTTTGGTGTTCATTTGCACTTATTTTGAAGTCTTAACATATTTCGTGCAGATAATGGTAGAACTTCGTACTGCAGCAGTTGCAGATACTGATGTTAGTGTGAGGAAGTCAGTTTTTTCATCGCTGCATGAAGATAGTTCTTTTGATGTATTCTTGTGCCAGGCTGATAGCTTAAGTTCTATTTTTGTTGCTTTATATGACGAGGTAATTTTCTACTTCAGATTTCTGAATATTTACAGTCTTCAGGATAGTCTTGTAGTCTTTTAGAATTTTGTTTGATGAATCCATCTTTTACAAATATTCTTACCTGTTTTTCTTGTGATCATATTTCTGAAAAGTTTATACTATTTCCAATCCTCTTAACCTGAATGACTTTAAACTAAGCAAAAAATTTATTATCTGCATGATGGCCTAAGGAAAAAAATCATTTTGCATATGTTGCTAATTGTATATAAAACACTTCTTTAACATTAAATTATTTGTCTTTAATTTAGATCTATTAAAATGGAGCCATGTTATGGTCCTAGAAAGGTAAGGCTGCATATTTTCTTCGTTTCTGATGCCTGATGTTAAGCTAACTGGAGTGCTAAAGTGTAACTGCTCTGATTATGTTTTTTGCTGAATTCATTACTTAGATGTTGTAAAATCTGAAAGAACATAGCTTTTAACCAATATTGTGATTTTCTGCATTTGTTCTAGAACAGCTGAACTTGCTTGTGTTTGTTTACCATTGAAGTTTATGCTCTTTAGTTTTAGTGGTTGACACTTTTTTTTTAACTTCAGGATTTTGAAGTTTGTGAATTGGCAATTTCACTGGCTGGAAGATTGTCTGAAAAGAATCCAGCCTATGTTCTACCTGCACTTCGTCATCGCCTTATTGAATTACTGAAATATCTCGATCAGAGGTAGGACAAATTATTAGATTTTCTATTGTCATATGTGGTTGGTCAATTTCCATATTATGCTTTTTTTTGGTCATAGCATGGATAGCAAAGGAAAAGAAGATAGTGCAAGACTTTTGGGTAACTTGATTCGAAATTGCGAACGATTGATTCTTCCATATATTGCTCCAATTCATAAGGTTGGTTCTACTAGTTTTTGCTGGATGAAGATTTGTTCACTGTAATCACATCAAATATTTCAAGAATAGAACTGTCTGCTTAGTGAGAGAATGGCATGCCTCATTCATCATCTTGGTTAAAGTAGAATGTTCTACTTTTTCTTTTTTCTTAAATTTTTGGGCCTATCTTTTGTTATATTCTTCAGGCGCTAGTGGCAAGGTTGGGTGAAGGCACAGGAAGTAATGCTAATAACGGTGTTGTTACTGGAGTGCTTGCCACTGTTGGAGAGCTTGCTAAAGTGGTACTTATATGTTTCCTCTGGATAAAGTTATTCTTTCTTTTCATGGCTGTTCTGTATGCCCATACTATGGATCATTTTATTCCTTTTTGCATGATAGTTCTTCATATTGCGAGATAGTTTCTCATTTTTAATTTTTCCAATGACTTACTTTTCGCCAATGAAGTAATTTCTTGTGGAATAGTTATCTTCTCCAGAGTAGTTGATACTGCTTCCTTTCCTCAAATTAGTTGTGAATTTGTTTCGTTTTATTAATTGGAATACATGTATATAGCCCTAACAATATGGCCTAGAAATCCACTAGAACTGCATCAGTCGTGGATGATGTTGATACATATTAGAATATCAGATTCTTCAGTTGTTTTAGTGAGGCTAGGATTGTAATTTATGCTTGATAATGAATCATAGCCGTATTACAATTTATATTTTATATTCTAAGATCTAGATTATTTTGAACAAAGCCATATATCATGTAATGTATGCAAAATTAACTGATTTTATTTACATCCTTCTTTCTGCTATTAGCTTATCTTATTTAATATTTACATTTTTCTTGAAATCTTCTTTGGCTTGGTATATCAGTAGTCTCCCTTATACTGATTTTTTAATACTTAATCTAGATTGCCATTTAATTTGTCTTTATCTGGTTTTGGAATAGGGTGGCTTTGCAATGAGGCAATATCTTCCTGAGCTAATGCCTCTGATTGTTGATGCTTTATTGGATGGAGCATCTGCTAGTAAACGGGAAGTGGCTGTTGCTACACTTGGTCAAGTTGTACAGAGCACAGGGTATGCTACTTATTGCTGTTTCTTTCAAGGGGATTTGATGCTTATCAATGCCCTTCATGTTGGTGTTATCTTTTCTATTTATTTTTTCCCTTGTGCTTTGTTGCTTTATGTTAAATACCTCTATATTTATGTATCACTTAACACTTTACATCCTTGATAATGGAGAAATTTCATAAGCATTTTTGTTTCTCCTTCTTTGCATGTTTGTTCTTTTTGTGCACTAGGTTTCCTGTTTGAATTCGCATATAGATGTTTCATGCTGTCATTGTCTTTTAATTTTTTTGCCTTGAGCTCATTGTTTTACATCTTTATTAAGAAATAAATTTAACAGACATTTTTTTTGTTGCATTCTTGTTTTTTGTGTGCATTAGGTTGACTTATTCAAATTTCACATACCTGTCACTCTCTCTGATTGATATTTGGGCAGACTTGTTGTGATCTTCAAATTGAGTACACATGATCTATATCATTCATGCCAATAGAAATAAACCTGAAAGATAAACATTCATTTTTAACTTTTTTTTTAAAAATTATATGTATATTATAATATTTCAAAAGTCAAAGTTGGATATGCAAGCATAATAACATATCTGCTGCTCTATATTTCTATGATTTTTGCAATACGTTCTTGTACCATAGTTCTGCTAAACTGGATAAATTGGATTGACTATGGTTCATCCAGTTGTGGCTACAACAACAGTCTTTATGACAGCAAAATTGGTTTTCTTGTCTAAAACATCTGACGAAGCTAAAAGAAAAAAAATTGAATTCTTTGTCAGCCTTCATATTCCATTTCCATTTACATTGAAACTTGAAAGAAGATTCCCATTCTCTTTCTATTCATATCCGGCCATGAATGAGATGGGGAGCAGGTGGTGCTTTCAGCCAGCTGTGGGCTTTTAGAGCTTAAGCACTTGTATAAATCAAGGTGAGAAGCACCCAAAGCTCTCATCTATCTACTACTACTACTACTACTATTTAGAAGATTGTATCATGTGATATGGGCTGTTCATTCTAGCATTGGTCATTTACATGAATGGTACTTTTTTTCTATATTGGGTTGTTCCAAATGAGGACCTTACTCCACTCCACTGTTTCCGGTGCATTGTCCTCACTTCCCACTACTTTTGTTGTGCTTTCTTCTTATGACATTCCTTCTGCATTTTGATTGGTGAGTTTGATATGGCTTGTGTACTAGGTTTTTTTGGTTGGTCATCACTTCATCTTTTGTTTCAGTATTCATAGTGGAAAAATTGAGCGTCTCTGGGAATGTTGAAGATTTGATGTGGGAAATGGTCATAAGATTCAAGATTATTATGCAACTTGTGGTTTTCTATTCCATTATGCATCCTTTTAAGTGCCCATGGTTCTTTGAGATGAGTGCTTGGACTTGATTGATGCCTTTCAAGAGCTTTCTACATAACAATGTTCCTTTTGGTTTGTGCCGTACTAGAAAGGAACTCCACGTCTATACTTCAACTCCCCACAGTGGACCCACATGGATCCCTAATACCATAGTGCCAATGGTTCTTTGAGATGAGTGCTTGGACTTGATTGATGCCTTTCAAGAGCTTTCTACATAACAATGTTCCTTTTGGTTTGTGCCGTACTAGAAAGGAACTCCACGTCTGTACTTCAACTCCCCACAGTGGACCCACATGGATCCCTAATACCATAATGCCAATGGTTATTTGATATGAATGTTTGGACTTGTTTTATGCCTACCATGAATTTTCTAAACCCATTGATAACAATGTTTCTTTTCCTCTGCCATATCAGAAAGGAACTCCACATCTCTACTTCAACTTCCCACAACGGACGCCACATGGCACCCTAATACCATAGTTATGAGAACTGAACTGGTCATTGTTACAGGTGACCTTCGGGTACTGGCTTACACAACAGATTACACGTTTATCTAAAAATATTTAATAACATATAGGCAACTACTGCAGCGGACTTACCATGTCTTTCTCAAGGCCTATTTGCTACTTGGGCTCAAAATGCCAGAATTATTTCTGAACAAACTAATATCAGGTTTTTTCAAAATTCATGTTTGGTATTCAGTGAATAAACATGAGGAATTTTGGGCAGGTTACCACATTGGGAAAGTTGTACATCCAAAAAGATTATTTTTAATGTGGCAGGGTGACCAAAGTGTAGGTGGGCCTTAGGGGGGTGGATTAAAATTGGTATCCCTATTTGTTTACTTATGCAATGGCTTTTTAGCAAGTGATTTTGCAGTATAATCATTCAATTACTATTTGTTTATCTAAAGTTTCTAGTTTTTTTGAGCTCCCTCACATCTCGAATTTGGTAGTTACTTTGGATCTCTCTGAAATAAACTAATGGCCTCTAATTCAGATATGTGATTTCTCCTTACAATGAGTACCCGACCTTGCTTGGTTTGCTCTTGAAATTATTACATGGAGAATTAGCATGGTCAACTAGACAGGAAGTGCTGAGGGTATGAAATCTTGATTTTATTTTAGTCAATGCATCTGCTATATCTAGATTGACCCTTATGCCTCATTTTTCAGGTTTTAGGAATTATGGGTGCTTTGGATCCTCATATACACAAGCGCAATCAGCACCTTTTATCTGGAACCCATGCAGAAGTAACACGTGCAGCAAGTGAAGCTGGTCAACATATTGTCTCTATGGAAGAGTTGCCTACAGAAATTTGGCCTACTTTTGTAACTCCAGAGGATTACTATTCACAGGTACAGTTTCTGTTGTCTATTACTCTTTCCATTCATTTTGCTATCTAAAGGTTATTAATCTTTGTAGGTTGCTATAAGTTCTCTTATGAGAATTCTAAGAGATCCCTCACTTTCAAGTTATCACCAAAAGGTGGTTGGTTCTATTCTATTCATATTCAAGGTATGATATCTGGACTTCAAATATCTTGCTTTTCTTCACAATTCTATCTACATACGGCAATGAACTAATATATTTTTTCTTGATTATGGTATTAGTCGATGGGCCTTGGTTGTGTTCCTTACTTACCCAAGGTGAGATCAATTTACCTTTAGCTCATTGTTAATGGACTTCGTTGTGGTAAATTTTAACTAATTTAGAATCTTTTGATGTTTAAGCTGCACCACCTTTCATCAGTATTAGTCAAGACATTTTTTTTAATGTGATTTCATAATTGGTACAAGCATCTATTTATAGTACCAAGGTATATACACAGATATTGTACTTGGATAGATATTATGGTCATGCTGGTCTGGCATCTCAGTTGACTTTTCTTTTCCTCTCTAACTTGCTAGTAAGTGTCTCAATTTCCTTCGAATTCCAATCTTTTTCTGATGGTGTTTTACTTTTGTTCTACTCTGCCAGAAAATTTCATTGATCCACCAACTAAGAAAACACAACTTTTACCATGCATCCTGTTTTTATGGTAATGTCAAACTTGTTGGTCAATCGTCAATGAGTTGTCATAAATTACCTAGCTGTATAATTTCAATTTTTTTGAACTTTTAAGTTGAAGCTGAATTTGCTTCTATGGTTGTACCGTTGTTCCACTATTTTGATAACACAGATTCTGTAAGTAATTAATTAAGTCCTTGCCTACTCTCTCTGCATCACCCCTATCACATCTTCAAATACATTATTTGACCTAGGCCGTTAATGTTAAATCTCTACATTTGCTTATAGTTACATGATACTTACTGGAAAGAGGGTGGCTTTGGTGTAACAGTAAAGTTACCCCACTTGTGACTTGAAGGTCATAGGTTGAGCCACAAAAACGGCCTAAAGTTACCCCACTTGTGACTTGGGACTTGGAGGTCATGGGCTTGAGCCACATAAACGGCCTCTCTGAAAAAAAGCACGAGGAAGGCTGGATACATAACCCTCCTAGAGCTCCCCATAGCCCACTTTGGGATTGCTTCGTGCAATGGGTCACCCTTTTTTACATGATACTTGCTGGAAAGGTCAATGCGCTGTCATGAATTACCTAGCTGCAATTTCAAGTTTTCTGATGTTATAAACTGATTCTGAATGTTATATCTTAGTTTGGTAAGTAAATGCTTATCATCTTCTGATCTTCCATTTTATGTTTCCTTGCTGTGATTCATCAACTCATGCATAGGTTCTTCCTGATCTTCTCCATGCTATACGCACATGTGAAGATGGCGGATTGAAAGAGTTTATTACTTGGAAGCTTGGAACTTTGGTATCTATCGTGCGCCAGGTGTGCAAATTATCCTTGTTGAAGATCTTGTATTCGAGGCATGGATGTTTTAGTTTGTGCTACCCAGGGCTAATTGTTTTCAAAATATGTGCAGCATATACGCAAGTACTTACCAGAGTTGCTCTCCCTCATTTCGGAACTATGGTCTTCTTCCTTTGTGCTGCCTTCAACCAACCGACCCGTCCAAGGTTCACCTGTAAGGATATCATTTAAGATATACAATTTATTCCTCCATTTGATTAGTGGATATCAAATTTGTTGGGTAATCACTTATCCTTAGGAAAGGGCCCAATTTATACTTTTATATTCTTAACATGTATGTCAGATTGTCAGCTAACTCCAATTTCCAGGATGTGGATTAACAAATTAACTGGGTTATATACTTATATATATGGGTTATTTCAGTTATTGATATTGGCAGGACTTAAACATAAGAACATTTTGCTGTAGTACCATGTTTATACTTATTTCTTACTGCTCCTACTCTCTTCCAGTATAGCCAAAAAAAGTTACTGAGTACTGAGACCATGTATGGTGTTGCATTCAGTTCAACTCTGCTCTTACCTTTATTGTTCCCTAATTTTTTCTTGTTGCATACTTTACTTGATGTGTCATTGCATGGGGCACACTGTGGCATAACTTTTGCAACTCATCTCAGTTGAGCTTGTTTACTTTGAGGTGGGTCTAAAGCAACTCTTTGAACTCACTAAATATTGATCTCAGTTACTTGTTTATTCTTTGACGCAAAACATGCATATCTTATTTAATGATTCTTATGAGTTGATTTTTGCTATAAAAAATTATATAACAGTCTGTTATTGGTCTCTTTCTTCCCTTTTGCAGGTTCTACATCTTGTGGAGCAGCTTTGCTTGGCATTAAATGATGAATTCAGGACTTATCTACCAATTATTCTTCCATGTTGTATACAAATCCTAAATGACGCTGAACGGTGCAATGACTTCAGCTATGTTCCTGATATATTGCATACAATTGAAGTATTTGGTGGTTTGTGCAATGACTTTTTCTTTTGCTTACTGCTATTATTTTTTCCTCATTATTCGGGTATTCTTGATAGATTTCAGTTCCCATTGATTATTTTAGGAACCTTAGATGAACATATGCACTTACTTCTTCCTGCACTTGTTCGCTTATTCAAAGTGGAGGCTTCGGTTGATGTAAGACGGCGTTCCATAAACACTGTGACTAAGCTCATCCCTCGGGTGCAGGTTAGTTGTTGATCTTGTCAGCTTATTTTGAAATTCAGTTTATCTTATGATGTCTAGATGATTTAGTCAGTCTAATTGTTTATATTTTTGCTTGAATTCAGGTCAGCGGTCATGTCTCATTGCTAGTGCGCCACTTGATTTTAGTCCTGGATGGGTAAGTTAATATTTAATTTGTTTGATATTTTGGTAATGTTTTGTCAGAAACGAATACCCTTGGCTCAAATTTAGGATAAGTAGGTAGTCATCATGAGTCTGTCTTTTGCTGATGGTCTTTATCATTGCCACACTTTTCTATCTTCAAATAAAGAGTCTGTATCATTTAGTTTGTAAGTTCATATCTAGGAATCTAGGATCATTGCATCCTACAAGTGTTACAACCTAGCTAAAATTATGCATGTCTAAACTAATAGTTACATTTGATATGCAATGCTTATTATTTTTGAGTTGTATCTAGAAACACTTGCAAGTATGTCTGCTGAACCTCAGTTGGACTAGTACTTGAAAACGCAACAGAATGTCTCCTGGTTGTCTTGTATGGAAATACATAGAACTGCATAAGCATAAGAACTTCCCACATTATAAATATCTTCAAGGAATCAGGGAGTTCGCTACAAGATAACTTATTCAGAATGTCACATCTGTGGCACTGTCCTATATTAAGAGAGAAATGTGGAGGTCTGGGTGATGCAGGAGAATGAGAGGTAGAGGAGCTAATTCTGCACTGCTGTACCAACTGAGGTGGAGAATATAGAGAATATGTGGGGAAAGAAGAAAAGAGGGAGGATAAAGTGATCTAGTTGGCTGTTTCTGGTAAAGAGCAAGGATAATGCTAGCTTCTTCTTTTCTTTTACATGTTCAATAAGTTTCTGATACTTCCTTTCCTGTTACCATGAAGCTTTTGATGTGGAAAAACAACTTTATTTTTCTCTTTGATTCATGTCTAGCCACTTCTACTTGCATGTAATTTCCACCCCCCTTAAAAATATTCCCTCGAATTCTGTATTAGAACTAAATTGTTTTGTCTATTGCATGCTGAACTACAAAGCACAATTATACTGCTGTTTGTTGCATATTTGGCACAATTGCACCTGCAATCTGTATTTGTAAATGTTGTTTTTCCTCTTGATACTGCATGGAAAGATCTATATTTATTGACAGAAGACATGTTAGCATAGTTTTGACACAACCAGTGAGATGAACTGATAGTATAATGCTCTGTCAGGAACAATGATGAATTAAGAAAGGATGCAGCTGATGCTCTATGCTGCCTTGCATATGCCCTCGGTGAAGACTTCACTAAATTTATACGACTGGTTGACAAACTGCTTTCAAAGCATCATATGCGGGTATCTGCTTGTTCCTATGTGTCACTGTAATAGATATTAACTTATAAGTATTTTGATGTTTGTTGTTCATTTGGCTAGCATAAGAACTTTGAGGAGATCAAAAGGCCAATAAGGAGACGCGAGCCCCCTGCTTTGGAGAGCGTATCAGTGCAAAAATTATCCCAGCATGTTCAATACGAGGTTGTCAGTGACCCTCTCAATGATGTTGAGAGTGATCCTTATGAAGAAGGAAACAAAGTACACAGACAACCAAGAAGCCATCAAGTATATTTTCTATGTTTATTAAATTGAATGAATGCAATTCTTGGACTAATCTCTTCTTGTTTTATCTTGTCCTATGTGGATGTTGCAATCTTTCAAAAGCTAGTCATCAAGGTTTTTTGAATTCATGTTGGTTATGGAGCTAAGGATCCATGGAGATATGCTGAGCTTTTGGGGCTGTTTGTCAACTCTTTATATATGAGAGATTTATTGCTAAATGGACAATTAGGAAAGATGCATACAACTTGTGGTAGATGGAAGATATGTATGCTTTACTAATTACCATGTAATTTCATGATTTTGTAAGACCAACCCTATGATTCTTCCTGGATCCACTAAAGCTACATGCATGAAATCTACGATGTCAAACTTGAATTCTCAAAACAAACATATAGTTTCCCTTTCCTTATTGTCTCTTTTCATGTTTTGATTTACTATAAAATTGTTAGCCAGTACCACATAGAAGGTGAATATTTCTACTTAAGACCTCCTATGACATTTTCTTTCACTGAACATTATCATTTTCTTTTTCAAGATGCTTAAGTTCTACAACTTAAAATATCTTCTCAGAAGTCATTGTCCTATCATGCATCTGAAGAAATTGGATAGTAATCTGATTGGATGAATCTAACACATGCAGATCATAATTTTGTGCCCAAGAATTTGTGCTTGAACATGCTTAGCTTATTAGGTCAATTTCTGAATTTTGACTATCATTCTTTCCTCTTAGTAGCTTACTAGCTTATACAATTGATTGATAACCGAAACTGGGAATCCAATTCTAATGAAGCTTGATACTTCATCCACTGGTAAATATTTGGTTATCAACATTTGCTACTTGACTACTTCAGGGTAGTATGTTAAATATTTGGTTATCAACAATTGCCACTTATAACAATATTTGGTTATCAAAATGAGTAGTATGGTGCTAGTGCAAGTACGAGCAGCACCATACTACTCATTTTCGGTACCAGTATCATTTTTTGGGTACCGTACCGTACCGTGTGTTGGTATGGTACATTACCGGTCAAAGGCTCGTACCGGTACCAAGATTTTTAACCTTGGTCTATGGTCTCATTTATAAATCTTCTGTGTAACATAAAATATCTGAATAAGCTCGATGTTTTGTAGACCGATAAATGCTTAGATGAATTGTTTATTATTCTAGGCTTTGGTGTCAATTGTTTACTCTCTTGAAGAGAACTAATAAAATGCAGTATTCTCTTTCAGACACATTCATATGTTTTTTTTTTCTTTTAAAATTTCTTTAGATTAATGATCTCCGGTTAAGAACCGCTGGAGAGGCTTCTCAGAGGAGCACTAAGGAAGATTGGGCTGAGTGGATGAGGCATTTTAGCATTGAACTTCTTAAGGAATCCCCAATGCCAGCACTAAGGACTTGTGCAAGGCTTGCGCAATTGCAGGTAAAATAGAAAAGATTTGGTTGTTCTAGTCAATTGTTTATATTCTTACTTCAAAAATATGCAGCCTTCTGTTGGACGAGAGTTATTTGCTGCTGGTTTTGCTAGCTGCTGGGCTCAAATGAACGAAACTTCTCAGGAACAGTTAGTCAGGAATCTCAAAACAGCATTCTCATCTCAAAACATTCCCCCTGAGATTCTGGCTACTCTACTGAACTTGGTCTAAATTCGTTGTCTCTTAAACCATGTACCCTATTTGAAATTGCAGCCTATGCAATTCCTAATTTGAATATTATTCTTATCAGGCAGAGTTCATGGAACATGATGAGAAACCTCTTCCAATTGACACCAGGCTGCTTGGTGCCCTTGCTGAGAAGGTTGTTGTCCTCACATGAAATTATTGTTTGTTTTTTTCTTTGCCAGATTGGTTTCTTTCCCACATCTTTTTGATAGCAATTCTTCCTTTTAGTGTCGAGCATTTGCAAAGGCTCTTCATTACAAAGAAATGGAGTTTGAAGCTGTTTGCTCCAAGAAAATGGGTACAAATCCTGTTACAGTTGTGGAGTCTCTTATTCACATCAACAATCAGTTACACCAGCATGAGGTTTGTCTTTCCTGTTCTAGTTCTGGATCTTTTATTTTGTGTGCAATAATAGTTCAGTGTTGTCCTTTCTTTACTCTGCTAATCAGCTTGCATTTGTCATTTACCACAATTATTTTGTTTCAGGCTGCAGTTGGTATATTGACTTACTCACAGCAATATTTGGATGTGCAACTCAAGGAATCATGGTATTCTCTATCATTATGGAACCTTTGTTGAATTCACCCTTCCATAACTAAAAATATAAATTATATTGAAGATAAGGAGCATTTTTTTACTTAAATAGTTGCTTATTGTCGTGCTGGATACTGTCTTTTTTCTTCTCTCTCTTTGGTTTCATCTTTCACAAGTTTAAATTGGCTTTATTGCAGGTATGAGAAGTTGCAGCGGTGGGATGATGCTCTCAGAGCTTACACACTAAAATCTTCCCAGGCTTCTAGCCCACTTCAGAACTTAGATGCTACCTTAGGTTAGTATATTGTTGTAATATATCATGTCTTGAATATTCTATTTAATATATCATGTTCTGAACATTTTGATTTATAATGCACTTATTGTTTTTCAGCTGACCTGTACAATTTTCATTATTTTGGCCATGGTTGGTTTCAGATATTGTACCGCTGGTATTTACCAGTTTCCCAAAAAAAATTGATACAAGTACACCCTGGTACTATATCGAATGTACCGGGTCGGTACCACCTGGTATAGGGCATGTTTTGCCCGGTCCATGCCAATTTTATAGCCATTGGGCATAATTCCAACCGGTCTTAAACGGCTAATTTTGCCATTGGGGCTATATAAAGCCCCCAAACTTGATTGAAGCACACTACATGTGTTTGGACTTTGGAGCTTAAAATTATGTTCTGGGGCTTACATTAAAAAAAATGAAAAATCTCAAGATGGGTGTACTGGTACCAGATTTTAACCATGATTATGACCAACAATGTTTGAACTTTGAACTTTGAAGCACCAATACTGGTACCAATTAGTAGGTACCAAGCTGTGCCAATGCACTGTACAGGTTGGCATGCTGCAATTTGTTCCAAGGTGTTCCAGCACACTTCTGGTTACCAGATGGATCCATAGGCAATAGGTAGGAATAGGAGAGAAAGGATAGGTAGAGTTCAGTTAGGGACTTTAATCTCCTTAAGCTCAATTAACAAGGGAGCTCTAATTTGGAAAAGATAATACTTATTTCTCTTTGACTTCATTACTCCAAGAGATTCCTGATAACCTTCCTAAGCCATGACTCCAGACAACCCTGCAACAACTAAACCACCTAATGACAACCAACCCACTCAATAACAACTCAGTTAATAACCACCCATTGCAACCCACTATTATTTAAAGGAAGGTAATTACTAGTGTGATTTGGCACATGACATGGCAATAGGCTGATGACATAATTTCCAGAATCCACGCCTAAAAGCCTGATTCATTTGAGAAATTAATAGACTTGTTAGCTCTAAGCATAAAATGAGTTAAAGATGAATGAAACATAACATTCTATTGTGATAACATAGGTTTTTTTTTTGAGCGAAAGCATCTTGTATTTGATTCAAGAGAATTGAAAGAAATACAAGTGGGGGAAGGTAGAAGGGAAACATATAAAAACTAAAGAAAGGAAAACAAAGCCAAGCTTCACAAAGCAATTACAGAATGTGATAGGAAGAGAAAAAACACAGTATGGAACCCACAACAGAATGGACCCCACATGCTGAGCTCTCAAAACATCTCTTGTTTCTCTCTGCCCATAGAAACCAGCCCCAAATTAGGTTAATGCGAGCTCTTCTCAGGGAAGTCTCTGTTAATTGAACAGTAGGTATGCTGATGTGAAACCAGGAGTTTGGAAATGTTGCTTCGTTCAGGAGATGTAGAAGTGACTTCCAAGCCTCCCTAGAGAAGGGGCAGTCCCGGAATAAATGCTTGTGCGATTCCTCACCATCTTGGCAGAGAGGGCAGGAGGGGTCACTTATGATTCCCCATTGTGATAACATAGGTGATTGATCAATTAGAGTTCTTGTAGCCCCTACTAATAAGTTATCATTACATTGCTAGCAGCGCCTACTAACACATTGCTAGGGTCTCTAGTTCTCTAGTCATAACTTATTTTAGAAGAATATCAACCACCCTAGCAAATAAAACTTACAATCTTGCTTTTAGATACAATTAAGAACTAAAACAGAGTTAGGCTTAGAGAGAGAGTTGGGAAGCATCGAGGATAATAATGAGTTGACAAAATGTTCTTGGCTTGCCCACTATTGATATTGTTGCCTTTGAGCCAGCCCTTGCCCTCAGTGCTCTGTGAGCTTCTATAATCTCTTGTTCGCTTAGGTCAATGTTCCCCTCTGGGACGGGAAAGTTGACCGGGGATGAATTGGTGGCAAAGCTCTAAATTTGCGGATGGATATCAGAAGGACACGATGATACCAGCAATGATGAAGTTACCAGGATTGTGACATGCGATGTCATCAGTTTGTTTGGACTGAACATCAAAGAAACTCATCCTTGAGCTAGACTGGAAAGATTCACGTAGCCGAGCTAAGGTCGCAATAGCCCCCAACCATCCGTTAGCACATACATTGTACAATGATGCATACTGTACCGATGTGGAGCTTCAAGAGGTAGTTGTTGGTAGAATAGGAACAGGAACGGCTAAGGGCCTTCGCTTCCCTATGGTGCTCTGTTTGTTCCTTAATTTGGGGTAATTCCAAATTAGCGACATGGAGGGGAGAGATGAGACAAGAGTTGTAAATACAGACCTGTCTTATTCTCCTTCATGAACGGAATAAATGCATGTATACATTTGAAACAGACACGGCTGCACTCCGGCGACTCTCGGTGGCTGGGCGAGTAAAGGAGAAGAAGGAAAGGAGGCGGAGGGGGCGACGGTAGCGAAGGGGAGAAAAATAAATGTGATGTACGGTTGAAGCCCTAAATGGGTTTTTTTTTTTTTTTTTAATTTTTTACTACTTGTTAAGAAATTAGTGGGCCTAATTCAACCCCAAAAGCTAGCTCATGAGGAGAGGATTGCCCAAACTATTTAAAGGCTATCTTGACCATATTTTTAACCAATGTGGGACTAACACACCCCCTCACGCCCAAGATTGGACATGGGCGTGGAGTTTGCAGGACTGGACATCTGCGGGTGGCACAATATCAATCACAGGATAGGTATCCTCTGATACCATGTTAAGAAATTTGTGGGCCTAATTCCACCATGAAAGTTAGCTCATGAGGAGAGGATTGCTCAAACTATTTAAAAGCTATCTTGATCATATTTTAACCAATGTGGGGACTTTAACACTGCTAAATTAAGCGGTAGGCCCCTAGTTAAAGGAAAAAAATTGGACTTCACCCAGGCGCACCAAGTGTGCTCCTGGGGCTTCAAAAAGGCCCACAGGCGCACGCTTGGGTGAAGGTGCTGCACCTTGGCCATGCATAGGCGCTTGGCTTGTTTGGCGCCTCGCCTGGTGCGCGCCTAGGTGCCCAAGCGAGTGCCTTTGACAATGCTGTACTTGACATTGTTCAATGCTTTCGATTACTCTCTTGACATTGAACTGCCATCAAACAAGGCCTAAAATTTATGGCTAGAGGGGCTATGTGGTAGCGGCTAGTGATAACTAGAGGGGCTACGAGGATGATGGTAGCGGCTAGCGTCGGCTAGAGGGGCTACATGGTAGTGGCTAGCGACGACTAGAGGGGCTATGAGGTATCGGTACCGGCGGTACTAGACCGTAGCGATACAAGGTACGGTCCAATACCATTTTCATTAGCAAAAGTATGGTGCAGCAACACCATAGTGCACGCGATGCAGTAAGGTGTTGCTGCACCCTGCACCATATTGCAATACAATATAGTGCAGTTGCAATATGGTATGGTTTTTGAAACCATGCCATCAAAGAGTGCTAAGGTTAAACAATTCGTCATGTTCGTGAGAATCAATTATTTCTGGTTCGTTCTCCTCTTTATCATCTACAATTTGAATTGAGAATAACTTCTTGCATTTGTGTGCTGGTGTCCAGGAATCATCACACCAAAGCACAGTCCTTGGGTTCGTGTTGATGCCATCTCTGAATTTGATAGTGTTTGTGGCAGCGGGGTTGGACGTTGTTGCCACCGCTGATTCGTTGATTAGGTGGTAGGTATTGCTGTTCAAACAATCAAGCCAAACTCATGGCTCGCAAGAGATCAGTTGGTGCCATTAAGTATTGTTCTCGAAGGTGATCAACTCGGGGCAATAATCGTTCGAAGTCCTTTTGATAGTTCGCCATGGATTTTGTTTGAGTGAGTTTGGTAATATCTCCCAATTCTCCTCCTTGATCTGGTGGCCCAAAACGGATGGAAAAGTACCTTGCAAACGCTGGCCACGTCATGTCGAGGTGGCGATTTTCAAAATAACGAAACCAAATCTATGCTTCCCATTCCAAGTTAAAGGCGACCATTTGAATCTGCTCTCTATCTGGAACCTGATGATGGCAACTTGATGATGGCAGAACTAGTATTCGCAGCAAGATAGCCAAGAAGCGGGATTTCTGGAACCATCGAATCTAGGAAATTCGAATCAGAGTCTAAGCAGTGCTGTATAATTGCGGCTCAGTAGTCCAAGGATGGATTCTTCATGTCGTTGTTCTCCTCTGACGTCAGGTATTCCTGTCCGGCGGAGAGGTGATCAAGTGCCTCAACTACTAGACTCCTCATGAGGACGATTGAGTAGTCGAATCCCCTCAATTTATTTTGATACTGTTTCAAGTTTGGCTGCAAACAGTTTGCATTTTTGGGCACGCTCAATACGTTCTTGCTTACGATCTTCTTGCATGGCCTTGAAAAGATTGAGGAGTTGTGGTAGTTCTTCTCCCATGGTTGATCGGGAGTGCTATGATACCAAAGATGTTGCTTGCTTTGCTTGTAATCTGGTCCAGGGCCTTTTGGCGTGTAGTTTTTGGGTGTGGAGCTTGAAGAGGTAGTTGTTGGTAGAATACGAACAGGAACGGCTGATGGCCTATATTGTCGGCCCCATCTCTTGGGCTGTGCTGAGTTCGTAACTCTGTACCAGTTCGCTTACCAATGCTGCTATGCTTACCACCCAGTGTCATATGGAACAGGGTGTTCTAGTTCCTCAGTTCCTAGTGTCTGTAACTTGTCGGATTGGTACGTACCAGGGGGTATGCCTCAGTAGCCTAAACTTTAGTCCTTGATGATAGACATAGAAATATGCATTGGAAGAAGTAATGCTAAATATAATATTAAACATTTAGACAGACAGTCAACAGGTCTTGATTAAGTTGTGAAGCTGAATTTTTTTTGGATTCTTTTCTTTATCTTTGATGAATCTGCTTTTGTGATTGGTTGACTTCAGTTTAAGAATTTATCTACTTTCATATGACTCTTTGGGCTAGGTCGAATGCGTTGCCTTGCTGCTTTGGCTCGTTGGGAGGAGCTCAGTGCCCTATGCCGCGAACAATGGACTGCTGCTGAGCCAGCAGCTCGCCTTGAAATGGCTCCTATGGTCTTACTGATACCTAAGCTAGTAGCTGCTTTTCTTCTTTTTATTTTTTATTCTATATTGTGTGATAAAATATTTTTTTTAGGCTGCTAGTGCTGCCTGGAATATGGGAGAGTGGGATCACATGGCTGAATATGTCTCTAAGTTGGACGATGGAGATGAAAGTAAACTTAGAATGCTAGGCAATACCGCTGCCAATGGTGATGGTAGCAGCAATGGTGCTTTCTTTAGAGCAGTTCTTTTGGTTCGGCGTGAAAAGGTCTGGTTCATTCATTTTTCATTTTATTTATTTTTCAATAATTTTGACCTCTCTGAAAATTCTTTTCTTTTTTCTAGTATGATGATGCTCGTACATATGTTGAGAGAGCAAGGAAGTGTTTAGCAACAGAACTTGCTGCATTGGTAAGCAAGTTAATATAGAATCCTTTAATTTATTCTGATATCTGAACAATCTAGTGGGTGTATATGGTGATATCTTCTATCAGTAACTCTGTGTATTTTAGAACTCACGGATTCAGTCAATGATCTATTTGTGTTCAGAAGCAAGGAAATACTCCATATCATAAAATTGTTCTATTGCAGTCCATGTATTCAATCTTATTTTAATTGGAAGACTGCATCAGTTTTGTACTTGCATGATCTTAGATTTGCATTTTCATGCATTGCATGCTGCAGGAAACCTAAAAATGTAATAAATTTGTCGTATTTGCATGAAAGATAAATAGTTTCAGCATTGCTGTTTTATCTATTGTAATTCAATGGTTATGACCATCTTGAATCTGTCTAGGTTTTCTCTCTTTGATTATGTCACTCAGAATGGAGCAAACTTTAGTTGTGACTGGTAATCATATTGCAAATTTACCCTTAACCATACCACTTGATATATTCTTTTCTCTTGGGCCATAATCTGATTAATGCTAATAACTTCCATCTTCATAGGTTCATGGGTAATTTCTATTAATGGCAAAGAAAAAGCCATATTTCTGTAAACAATTCTGAAAAAAAGAAATTATTGGAAATATAATTCGAAAGGCTAGTAGTACTGAAATAAATAGAGAACTACGAAGAAGATAAATAGACATGAAGAAGTAAGGTGAGAGTTGATTTTTTCTTGATGGGGACCTTTGGGTGCGGCGCTTATTATAGGAAATATGATATCATTTATACTTTTTGGAAGTTCAACCTCTGTCTTTTTTGCACTTATAAAAATCAAAGAAAAGCACACCCAAAGTGCATGTGACATTTTCCAAGTCAGAGGTTGATTTTTATTTTCCACATATCATTTGATTTTTATTTTATATTCCAAGAGCATGTGACACTTTCTTTTTTTTAGGTACTTGAAAGTTATGAGCGTGCTTATAGCAATATGGTCCGTGTTCAGCAGTTGTCAGAACTGGAAGAGGTTTTGGATGCTTTCTGCTTTAACACTTTAAAATGTTCTTGATCATTACTAAATTAATTGATGGAAGTTACCAATATCTTGATATTGTACTCGTCACAGGTTATTGATTACTGTTCTCTTCCAGTTGGGAACCCTGTTGCTGATGGTCGAAGGGAATTGATTCGTAATATGTGGAAAGAACGCATTCAAGGCACAAAGCGGAATGTTGAGGTGAATATGTATTCCTTTTGCCATATCATTAATCACTTGATGACATTGTTTCAGTTATTCATTAATTTTTTGGTAGATACTTGAACATGAACCTTATTTCTATGGTGGTTGCATGTTCTTTTCATTGTATAATTATTTGTGTGCAAATTTTTTATTCTTCCTCAATTGGGTGTTTTTGTTATGACTTGTTGGATAAGATAACTCGTTCATCAACTTCATAGGCTTGGATGATAAGTTGATGATAATACACCCATCGAGCCTTATTAATCAACATAGCCTCCTACAAACTCCCCATGTGCGACTGAACCTGGGTACTATAATCTTCTCCCACTTAAGTTTTGACGTCATTTTCAAGAACTAAGTCAAGTCGAGCTCATAGCATAGAACCACAAGACCTAAGTCAAGTCGACCTCATAGCATAGAATCACGTCGAAGTAGGTGGCATGCGAAGTCTAGCTTAGTAGTGGCTCCACTTCATCTTCGGGCAACTTTTTCTCACATAGTTTTCCTAACCATGTCTATGACTAAATCTTGCTCTAATACTAATTGTTACAATTTGCTCGATGGGAAAAGTGGCCCATCAATTTCATAGGCCTAAACTATTAGTTTAATTAAAATGCTTAAGTCGAAGTTGATGGTAGAACATACCATCAAGTCTTATTAATCAAGACAACATTCAAGTATTCAACGCACTCCTAATGTCGGACTAAACAAGGGTGCTACAGTCTAGGCATCTAGGATGATCCTGACTTCTTGATGCAACCAAATCCCCATAATTATCTCGTTTTCCTTTTTTTATTTTGCTATGTTTCTTTAAGTCATTATGTATCTTTATGTTTAGGTCATTGAATATTGTTTATTTAGGATAGTTGTATTTCTGAAGTTATGTCTAATTTTTTTATATTATTTCCGTTTTAAACCTATTACACTGGAACTTTTATCTTTTCTTTATATTCTTTTACTGCTGGAGATTGCATATTTTTGTCTTGTAACTATTTCACTGCTGATAATTAGGTTTGGCAAGCAATTTTAGCAGTAAGAGAACTGGTACTTCCTCCTAGTGAAGATATAGAAACTTGGCTTAAATTTGCCTCACTTTGCCGGAAAAATGGACGTATCAGTCAGGCAAGATCTACTTTAATCAAACTCTTACAGGTTAGTTTTCAGTGTTGATAAAATTGAACACCGATTATCAGTATTCAGTTTTTTGATAAAAGTAAACATCAGTTATAATATGTTGAAGAGGTATAGTACTTGATTGTCTCTATTTTATGTAGTATGATCCTGATTCATCGCCTGAAAATTGGTTATGTCATGGGCATGCTCAAGTAAAGTTAGCCTACCTGAAGTATCAGTGGTCTCTCAGTGATGATTTTAAAAGGATGGACGCATTTTCTCGTTTACAGGTAGACTCAATCACCACTAATGGTCTAGGTATTCACAGTATTGCTCACTTAGTACAGTTATTATTGAGGTATTAATCTAGTCACACTTCTTCACCTTTGCCTTTCGTAGGAATTAACTATGCAATTGGATGATCCTAAAAGAAAGGAACGTCTACAGGTAGAATCAATCATTTCTGTTTATTTAGGTATCAAAGTATTGTTCACTTGCCTCACTTGTTCTTGAGGTATTAATCTAGTTATATATGCTATGCCTTTCTTAACTGGGCAGCTATCTTCGGACCCTCTTCTTGCTCGTGCATATCTGACACTTGGTACCTGGAAGAGGGCACTTTCACCTGGGTTAGATGATTGCTCCATAGAAGGTAGTTATAACTTGATAGTTTTATGCTGTCTTTCTTTTTCCTGGCTTCTTTAGTTGAAGTTGCATATTATCCTTTTATTGCTTTGGCTTTATGTAGTTAATCAAAAGAAAATTCCTTGAATTGTCAGATATTCGTACATCACTGAAAAAAGCGACCGAGTTTGCTCCGGATTGGGCAAAAGCATGGCATACATGGGCATTATTCAATACTGCGGTGATGTCTCATTATACATTAAGAGGCCGCCCTGCGTCGGAGTATGTTGTAGCAGCAGTTGATGGGTATTTTAACTCCATAGCATATGCATCAACTGCCAAGGGTGTTGATGACAGTTTACAGGTAATTATATGCCTATAAGTGGATAAAGTATTTCATAGAATGACTATATCACATGGTATTCTCCATGTAATTTAACAAACCAATTATAAAACCACAACATGGTGGCTGGAGACCATGTTATTTGACCACATCAAAGGGGGTTATGCCACATGTTGTACCACTAGGTGATATCACCCTGCAAAAAAATTACTAAGAGTCGAATAAACTATATTTTGATTGTAATTTAACCAGGGTTGTCAAAAGCGAGTGCCCGGGCGCCTAGGCGCACTAGGCGAGGCGCGAAACAGGCCTAGCCCCTTTGCATGGCCAAGGCGTAACGCCTTCACCCAGGCGCGCGCCTTGGCTGCGCCTCTGCGCTTTTTTTTTGAAGCCCCAGGCGCACCAGGCGCGCGCCTGGGTGAAGTCCATGTATTAGCTAGCTGATTGTTACTTCAAATTTCTTGTATTTTTTTTTCCTAATGAAGGATTATTTATATTGTATCACCATGTATTAGCTAGCTGATTGTTACTTCAAATTTCTTCATTTTTTTCAGCCGATTTTTCTTTTATTTTCAGAGTTTTTCATCATTTATTTCTCTTTTAGCTACCACTACCAGCACCTTCGTTCAACATAAACTTCATTTAGCATTTAGTGGGCAGCATTATGGATGGTGGAAGTGGACAGATCGCAATATTTTTAAAAATGTGTGCCTTGCTTCGGTCAGGCACGTGCTTTTTTTGCGCCTCAGGCGATTATGGAACCTTTGCGCCTTTAGTGCGCCTAGCGCCTTTGACAACCTTGAATTTAACTTATAATTGTCTCTTTTGGTTTGTTCCTTTTTGCCCTAGTGGTAAAGTTTTTTGTCTTAGGGTGCCGATAATCATGGCCTTTTGATATTCTTGTATCTATGTTTGGATGCTGTTTGCATTGGTATATCTCCTGATCCTATGTCAAAGTAGATTATTTGTAGATTGTGAAATTTTTTGGTAATGACCTTGACTTTGCTCATGGCTCCTGTCTTAGAATTATTCATTGGTGGTTTGGAATGTGATAAGTGAAAATGCTTCACATTCAAGTAAACTATAATTATATAATTTAAAGTGAATGTCAATTAATGAGTATTCTCATGAACAAGAAGAGGAAATCGTAGAGAGAGAGGAAATGAACCACAGTTGAAATAAACCTGTTAGTCTTGTTTATTCCAATTGTCATTTACCAGGCTAAGAATTGGTGTGAGAGCATGTTGATCGTACAGGTCAGTATAGAATTTTATTATACAAGTTGAAATTTATTTGTTAACATTATCTCATTATAATATTCCTAAATATTAGCCAATGCTTCTAAGTTCACAAGTTTTCTATTATTAGCAACTTATTCTTGTAGTCAATGGGTAAATTTTATTTTACATTACAAAGAGTGCATATACATATTTGGTGCACTTCAATTTACCACTAGGGTATGGTTCAGTGTTCCAAGAGTTGATCACCAGTGAGAGGTCTGGAGGAGGGTCACTGCAACAGTCTTTTAACGTTTAAAATGAATGAGCAGTTTGCTTGAAAAGGAAAAGATAGTTATCATGGTGTCCAGGCTGATGACCATTTCTAACTTAATATTCTTTGGACCCCCTCACTAATTGAACAATGATAACAACAAATAGTGCCAAGCAAGGTTTAAAATCTCGGTACCAGTACCGATTTCGGTCACCGGCCGAAACCGGTACCGTACCGTACCGACACACGGTATGGAAAATAGCATACCGTTTTTTTAAAAAAAAAAAAATTTAAAAAAAGAGAGTTAGATATAACTCTAATAATACATAATTGATGAATAAATGCTTAAAATTAATATTCAAATGTCAAATACATGAATACAATGTTTAAAAGCTATTTGGTACTGTATTAGGATTTTTCACAGATACAAGAGAATTACATTAGAATTAATATAGAGCTACATTTGAATATGTGTTTGTGGGATTGTGTCACCCTATATTAATTCTAATGTAATTCTCTTGTATATGTGAAAAATCCTAATACAGTACCAAATAGCTTTTAAACATTGTATTCATGTATTTGACATTTGAATATTGATTTTAAACATTTATTCATCAATTATGTATTATTAGAGTTATATCTAACTCTAAAAAAAAACAACAACCCGATATCGCGCGTCATACCGGGCGGTATATAGCGAAATACCGCCATATACCGCCCGGTATACCATATATACCCGGTATTTTCAAATACAGGGTATATCGAATTCCGGAATCCTCAAAAACCGGTAAATACCGGGCTTACCGTACCGTTTCGGCCGATTTTTTAAACCATGGTGCCAAGCAAAGGTTGGAATTGGTGGTCAGCCTTTGATGTACAAGCATGGTTTGTGCTAGGGCCTCCATAGATGGCATAGTGTTGTTTCTTGTGATGCAAAGCCCACCAGGTTGGCAGATCATCATCAACATGAGATTGCTGGAAACTGAAAATCTTTTATTGGTGATCTTAGTTGATTGAGGTTTGTATGCCTAGGAACAATTTTGCTCTTTCAGTGGCAACATTATTCCTCTCTCTTCACTGGTTTTGTTGTTTTTCTTCACTGGACATTTTCTATTAAAGTATTAATGTTCTTAAGACATGCTCAAAGCATTACATAACTTAGTGCATATTCTTTGTGCTATCTCTGAAGTTAATTGGGAGCTTTTCGTTTTCAGGATATTCTCCGCCTTCTGACATTATGGTTCAACCATGGAGCTACTTCTAAGGTTCAAATGGCACTACAGGAGGGATTTTTACGTGTTAAGATTGAAATGTGGCTGGCAGTATTACCACAAATAATTGCTAGGATACATTCAAATAACAAATCTGTGAGGGAATTGATACAATCATTATTGGTGCGAATTGGAAAAGTGCACCCACAGGTATTGTTTGGCTACTTATCTGTTAACTTATCTAGAATTGGCATATTCCAATCAGATGAATCTATGTGCTTATTGAAAAAAGCTTTACATCTTAAGATTTGGAGGGGATAGTTACAATTGTTTGAGAAAACCTGAGAATATTACCATAAAAAAGATTGTTATAATTGTTTATTTGAAAACAATTTTTATATCTATCTTATTGAGAACTTTTTAAAGCTTCAGTGTGCTCTCAAATTCTCAGTGCCTTACAATTTTATCCAAATTTACCTAAAAAATCCTTTGGTTTGATCATCCAATCCTACTTATTACATTCACTACCTCTTTTCCTAACACCAATTTTAACATTTGTATTCTCAACTCTACAACATGTTCCTTAATATCCTTTATCAATCATGATACCTATTTCATTTCTATTTGGGTTAAGGGTGATTTTTGCCTAAAAATACTCCTAAACTCTTCTTTGGTTGATTTTTACCCTTAAACGAATGAAAACAGCTGAAAAATGCCCTCGAACTATTAGAAATGGGTAAAAATACTTTTAAACTTTTTTTTTGATAGATTTTTTACCCTATGACAAATGAAAATAGTTAACAAATATCAGTATTTTTACCCATGTCTAAAGGTAGAAAGAGTTTTTTTCCTTAGAAATGGATAAAAATATTATTATTTTTTAACTATTTTCGTTTGTCTAAAGGTAAAAAATCTATCAAAAAAATAAGTTTATGGGTATTTTTACTCATTTCTAATAGTTCGAGTGTATTTTTCAACTGTTTTCGTTTGTTTAAGGGTAAAAATCAACCAAAGAAGAGTTTAGGGGTATTTTTACCCCATTTTTTAATAGTTTGAGGGCAAAAATCACCCTTAACCCTTTCTATTTTTAACTTTTCTGGTATACCAATGTTTAAATCCACTATTGGACTTGCCTGCCACCCACTTAGTTTGTTCTAAGGATATTATGTTTTGAGATATTTGTCAAAAGCATAAGAACATTTTTGGCAAATTTGTCAAAACAATAAACTTTTTTGAGATATTTTTTTAAACCATAGCTATTTTTGGCGAAGCCCTAACCACCGCCACCCCCCCCCTCGCGCGGCAAAACATCAAATCCCTCCAAAAACTCATGTGGTTACTTTCTCAATCTGGTTCAACAAAATATTTTTGTTTGAATCCCGGGTTTTTTTATGACATTTACTTGATTTTTTTTGGTTGAACCAAGAATTTTTTGGTCCCCCGAAAACATCAACCCGATTTTTTGATTGAACAAATTTGTTGATCTGCATTGAGAATTTAACATCGAGAATTTTTTGGTTGATTTTTAAGAAGCCAATTTTTTTTTCGTCCAACCAAAGAAAACCCAAAATGTTTTTGGTTCAACTAAAAAAATGGGGTAATTTTCATTAAAATATCGGGTTCAATCAAAAAAATTGTTGAACTGGATTAAAAAATGAACCATGGGATTTGAAAGATTTGATGTTTTTGGGGGGTATTTTAGGGCTTTGCGAAAAATAGTTATGGTTTTGACAAATATTCTAAAAAGTTCATGGTTGTGTCAAATTTACCAAAAGTTTTTTTGCTTTTGTCAAATTTCTCTTATAATTATTCTCATCCTAATCATCTCCATTACCAATTCTAATCCTTTTCCTAGAAAGTGCTCTCAAGTTGCCATTCTAGTTATATGATCCTGACCTACTTTCTTTCCTGTGCACCACATTTGGGCATTGACGTGGTGGGTCACTTCCGATGGCCTCCAAGTCCAACCTTTATTCTGGCTGTCCAAGATCGAACACAATCCTCCATCTTTCTCATCTGGGTTTGGGACTGGCATTGACAGTGTTATAAGCTCTATAGACAGACATTCAATACTTGAAAATGCTCCCTAAATATTATACCAACTTGAATGGTTTTCATAACTGGTAAAACAAATTATTATTTGCCTCTTTGTTGCTCTATAACATTGATTCACTTACTAGTAAAGGGCAAAGTCATTATTTGATGCATGATTGTGGAGGTAACTTGGTTTTAAGTTGTTTTCTAATAATAATAAGATATTCAAAAGTGAGCAAGATAATAGCAATGTACTTGAATATTTTGTCTGCTGACTTGCTACATGCACTCAAGATAATCTAGTTTTTAGAGTCTCGTAATCATGACATTACACTTTCATACGAAGCCTTCTGTGGCATATGTTGATCTTTTATTTTGTTTTTTGGGACTCTAGGCGCTTATGTACCCACTGCTGGTAGCTTGCAAGTCAATCAGCACTTTGCGCCGGCGTGCAGCTCAGGATGTTGTTGATAAAATTCGCCAGCAATATGGTGTACTTGTTGATCAGGCAAATGTCTTATATCTTGGTAAACTATTTAGTTGGATGGGTTCCTTAGAAAAATCTTCTGAAGTTACATAATCTCATGGGTTTCAGGCCCAGCTTGTCTCAAAGGAGTTGATTAGGGTGGCGATATTGTGGCATGAAATGTGGCATGAGGCTTTGGAGGAAGCTAGTCGTTTGTATTTTGGTGAGCACAATATCGAGGGTATGCTTAATGTATTAGAGCCACTGCATGCAAAGCTTGAAGAGGGGCCCGAGACTATGATAGAATCTGTTTTCATTCAGGTACTTCACTTTAATTTTCTATATCAAAACTTCATATCCCCTAAGAATTGCTTAACATGAGATCTTCAGTTTGAGTGAGGGATGAAATAGTTTTTTCTTATAAAGATATAAAATTTTAAATTCATGTCAAAACCTATGACATAACAGAATACCATTATCAGTAACAATTGCAAGATAATAGCGAATAAGAATTTTGGTATTGCTTTTATTGCATGTTTTGAAGCAGCAGCTATTAGCTTGGAGGTGTACACTGTAGCCTCTGTAGCAAGTATTCCTTTTTGCTCTACCTGTAAACTTCTTGTTCTGCTCTTAACATTTTGCATTACATGTTTTCTGCTAGTGTTTCTTGTCAAATTGGCACAAATTGGTTCACTTCCTTTTACTTAACCTCTTAATATTGCATATTATTCTCAAGTTTTTTTTGTTATAGTCATAACTAGATTGATTTATCTCTTAAAAACAAATTCTAGGGATAATAGCATGTTGGCAACATGTACAGGAATGTTCTCCTTCTCCATATCAGTTAGCTCATCTTGTGCTCAAGTATGGATCTGAAGTAGAATAGACTCTGACCTTTTCTTTTTGGTATTCCTTTAGACATATGGACGTGAGTTACAGGAAGCACGTGATTGTTGCTTAAAATACAAAAGTACTGGAAAGGATGCTGAGCTTACTCAGGTTCTTTTGATTTATAAATAAGTGGCATTGTCAGTTACTCTTTGCTTATGTGAGATCCTTTCGATTATGTTAATTCATTCCATTTCAGGCTTGGGATTTGTACTATCATGTTTTTAGAAGAATTGATAAACAGCTACCAAGTCTCACTACTCTTGATTTACAGGCAAGAATTACTTATCTTTTGCTGATCAATTTATTTTTGCCTCTTCCTTCTAAAGCTTCTAACTAGTTTACTTGTATAATCAGTCTGTTTCACCAGAATTGCTAAAATGTCATGACTTGGAGCTTGCAGTGCCTGGCACTTATCGTGCAGGTAATGCATCTGGTGTTTTACTGTGAGCATAACTATCGTTGTAACTTTGGAATATCCTTCTATTTTCCTTTGAGATTAGGCAGGGAGGATAGTGTGCTATGAACCATCTTTGGTTTTGTTATGACTCCTTTCTTCATGCTTGTTTAGCAATCTCTTTCTGAGCCACTGACTAGTGATTATTCTGACATCCTAAAATCCAGCATGAAGGGTTTTTGTTGTGTAGGGGCTTTGGACAAAGTCAGGAAGTTGTAGAGACCCGTTATACTTCAGAAAAAATGTATAAGTTCCAAAAATTAATATGATTTGGAGATACTTTAAACTAATATACCCAATTATCAATTCATCATTTCAATTTTTGTCCTTACATGAGCATGTTAGTTCTACATTACATTTGCGTACAGATTCTTTTTTTTAATTTTCTTAAGAAAAAAGAAAATAGGAGGCAGTTGGAAAAATCTTTTACTGCTTATCCAACCTCCTGTCCGACTAAACATATGCAAATTCCATAGTATTCTGCATGCTTTCCAGCCAATTCCACTGCTGATGATCCTGAACCCACAAATTCTTGAAATTGGTTTTGGCAACTACAAGATGAGACTAGACCATCTAATTATTTGGACCTAGATGTTAATGTATCCTTTTGTTACTTCAGATGAACCAGTGGTGACAATTGCAACTTTTGCGCCACAACTAATTGTCATTACATCAAAGCAGAGACCGAGAAAGTTGACTATTCATGGAAGTGATGGAGAGGACTATGCCTTTTTATTGAAAGGTCATGAAGATTTGCGGCAGGATGAACGTGTGATGCAGGTAACTTGTATTTTTTAAATATTTTTATGATTTTTGTTTGCATGATGCTTGGTTCATAGTTTGAAAAATCTTAAGATGTCTTAAATGATCAATTTTTTGGCAGAATTTAATCTGGAACCTTTGATTTGATAACCAATTTTTTCAAAAACTTAAGTTGTTAGGAACTGACACAATTGATAGTTCCAATATTTTGCCAAAATTGTTGACAAGCTGACTTTATGCTCTTTAATAAAGAAAATAACACCTTTTCCCATGTTTTGGTTGGCACTTGAACTCCAGATGCCACTTTTTGGTTCGACGTGAAAACGAAACTGAACGCCTTTGCAGGTTTCTTCAGTTCCAAATGGAATTTTAAATTTTGGTTTTACTTGGGGTTTGATAATTTGAAACCAAATCTGTCCAAAGAAGCTTCAATTTTTTAAATTTTATATTATATTATGAGCATAGTAATTATAATGATTAAAAAGAATATTATAAAATTCTGTTAAAACAGAACCAACATGAATCAAGATATTTTTGTTTGGTATCCATTTGAATTTATTTGGTACAATTTGGAAAAGAATGGAATTCCTCATTCTCATTCTGAAAATGTTGGAAAAAATTGGAATTCTCTATCCTGTTCTTTCCAGTTCCGGCAAATCAGATCTTTATCTTGTATGCAGTCTGTGCTTTATAATCTAATACTTCTCCTTCTTTCACTTCAACCTTGGTAGGATCTGGGTTAATTTAAATTTGGTTTGGATCAAGTTGTACCATTTGGTCACCTCTAAGTAGGACCAATCTGAAATGCATGTAAAGATGTTAGTGAATACTGTGGTTGAGAGAGAGAGAAGCTCAACATATGACTCTGACAAGATTTGAACAAAAGAGATCTTGTTTTCATACCATATTAAATTTGATTGGTTAGAATCCCAACATATGACTCCGACAAGTTTCAAACCCAAGACCTCTTACTTTCATACCTTGTTAAATTTTTGAACCCAACATCTCATGCTATCATATGATGTTAAATATGATTGGTTGATGATTAATATATTTCTAATACACTAATGCAATTCCTTGACCAATGTAGTAAGCATTTAATAGACATTTTGTGTTTGAAATGGACTTTGATGGGCGAGGAAAGCTTTGTTGTTTCTTTTCTTCCAAATGCACAATAAATCTAAAATAAGCTTCTATTCCTCAAATTTTTTTGTCCCAAGCATGGTTTCAAATACCGTACCGTCCGGTACGACCGGTATTTACCGGTTTTTTGAAAAACTAGTAATACGAGATACCCGGTATTGGGCGATACCGGGTATCTCGGTAAATACCGGGCGGTATTTGATGTGATATCGGGCGATACTGCTTGGTATGACGCAACAGCTCTTTTTAAGAACCGTTGCTACAATGACGACATGCTATATAGCCGTTTTGGGCCGAGTTTGACTTGATTTGGGGTCTATATAAACCCCCCAAAACACATTTCACCCCAAAACACACATTTCATTTCCGGATATGGGCATTGGAGACTTACGGTGTCGACCTTAGTCGTGTAGATCCCCAAGATATGTACGAGTACGACGAACGTCATTCGTCCGCATTTTAAACATTGTATTCATGTATTTGACATTTGAATCTTAAATTTAAGTATTTCTTGATCAATTATGTATTATTGAAGTTATTTTTAATAGCAAAAACAAAAAATACAATTTTTTTTTGTCCGGTATGCATTTTTCGTACCGGCCCGTACCTTGTGCCGGTACGGTACCGGTGCATACCGGTACCGGTCAAAGACCGAGATCGGTACCGGTACCGGTATTTTAAACCATGGTCCCAAGTATCCTAAACTTGTCACCTTGATGAGCGAGTGGAATCACTCTTATCTATGCAAAGTGTATTTAAATTTCTATTTGAAAAAATGTGTAATTGACAATTTTAAATTTGGTTGAATGGTTAACTATCTCAGAGACTTAAATGGTTAGGAAAAAGATCAATTTATTTATTTGCATTCTTAACACTCCCTTCATGTGTGGGCGGGCAAACTAGAAACTTAAACTGAAAAAATATCAATTTATTCATTTACACGTGAACTGACATAATTTAGTTTCGTTTTTTTTTTCAATTGCTGAACATTGGCAGAACTCAAACTGTCAGGTATCATGTTAAATGTGATTCTTTACCAACTTTACCAAAAGTTCAAGTTATTAGGAAGGAAACCAACTTTACCAAGATGATTGGTTATGTTTTGTTGGCCAAAGTTTCAATTAAATTTGATGCAGTGCCAACTTTACCAACATGATATTTGATGGGAACTAAATTGGATAAAAGTACATATTCATGAATTATTTGTCAAAGATAAATAATTGTCAGTACAACAAAGCATGATAAAATTAAACTAGTAAAAAAGTTCTATTGATATTCTGAAGCATAGTTGGCAAGTTCGATAATTTGAAATTTGAAGTTTTTGGCTACTGATTTTCTTGTAATATAAGGATGATATGGATTTATGCTTAATTATCACACTTATTTAGCTAAACCATATATATCTATTGTCATTGTAGTTTCCTTACTAGGTTCTTTTCTTTCTAGCTTTTCGGTCTGGTCAATACACTTCTGGAAAACTCAAGAAAAACTTCGGAGAAGGATCTTTCTATTCAACGCTATGCAGTGATTCCATTATCTCCCAATAGTGGTTTAATAGGATGGGTTCCAAACTGTGATACCCTTCACCATCTTATAAGGGAATACCGAGATGCGAGAAAGGTAAACATTATTTTAAACTCTCAATACAAATTCTGTACCTGGTGATTCACTAACATCTTTTATTGTGTTTTAGATACCCTTAAATCAAGAGCACAGGCTTATGTTGGCTTTCTCCCCTGACTATGACCACTTGCCTCTTATTGCGAAACTAGAAGTTTTTGAGCATGCATTGACGAGCTCTGAGGGAAATGACTTGGCAAAGGTACTACTTATCTAATTTTTGAACAGAAATTCACTGTTCGTTTTTGTTTATACTTGAATTTTTGACAAAATCTCAAAGCCGGCCCAAACTTATGTCCCCTTTAGTGATTGTTGTATGTGAGAATTGTTCATTTTGAAATGACAATGTTACTCTAGGTTTTGTGGCTAAAAAGCCGAACATCTGAAGTGTGGTTAGATCGCCGTACAAATTATACAAGAAGTTTGGCTGTGATGAGCATGGTATGCATTTTTATTATCCATTGTGGTATTCTAGATCCTTATATGCATTCATGATATGATTTGTTATAAAAATTTATATTTTCCAGGTTGGCTACCTTCTTGGGTTAGGGGATCGTCATCCAAGTAATCTTATGCTTCATCGTTATAGGTAATTGACATCAGTTTCTTCTGTTATTCATATTGGACGATCATTCTCTTTCCTAAGTTGTAAAATGTGTTTTTTTTTTCAGTGGAAAAATATTGCATATTGATTTTGGCGACTGCTTTGAGGCTTCCATGAATAGGGAGAAGTTTCCAGAAAAAGTAAGGAACTTGTAGTTCAGAGGAATTGTATTTTATTTCACTGTGTTTTTCTTTTTATGCACAAAATGTCAGTGCTTTGAGGTAATTATAAATTGTTTCCAATAAACTCATTAATCAAAACCATGATGCAGGTTCCATTTCGTTTGACACGGATGCTTGTGAAGGCTATGGGAGTTAGTGGAATTGAAGGCAACTTCAGATCCACTTGTGAAAATGTGATGCAAGTTCTTCGAACAAATAAGGATAGTGTTATGGCAATGATGGAGGTCACAACTCATACTTTGCTAATTTGCTTATTTCCTTTAATTCAAATCTTTTTGACAGTTAACTGGATGTGTCTTAAGAATTAAGATGAAAACATTAACAATTAGGCTTCATTTGGTACGATAAAATTAGCTCATCCCATTGGATATTGGTAGGATGATATATATCTACCTCACATTTGGTAGCTAAACATTTTCCTACGTAGTAGTAGGATAAATCATCTCATCTGATGGGATATAAGGTGGGATGTTTCATCTCCACCTGGGAGATGAGATGTGAAATCTTCCCATGAGATAAGAATATTAAACTTGCTTATTTACCCCATTTTAAATTTAAAAAGACATTATGAAGAAATAAATAAGAATAATCATCAATGGAGATAATAGCTTATTATTATTTTTACTTTTAATTAAATTTTTATGTAACAAATACAATAATTACCTATATTTTTTTCATGAGCCTATAATATTTTTATAATTTATGAAATGATTTTTAATTAAGTTTTGAAAATAAGATAAATATTAAAATATTATATATAACTTTTTGAAATATTATCAATTAAATTTTGAAAAGAACAATATTAAAATATTATATAATCTAAGGACACTTTTCAATTAAATTTTTAATAATGATCAATTCAATATTATGTATTTATCTGAAAAATATTATAATTCATATTATATCTAAAAAGTTATTAAATATATTATGGTATTATGGTAAGTTATCTGAATGTCAAATGAGGCCCTTATTTGTGTTTTGTGGAGATAGTCTTTTGAATTTTATCCTATTCATTATTGAATTAGAGAGTTATGCTTAGGCACAAAGTGGAAATGATATATGGAATTGTTTAGTTTCCGTGGTCAGTACCCTAGTTAGGGTAACACTTAATTAATTGTTTTTTCAGTTTTTTTATGTATGGAAGTAGGAGTGCATCCAACGAGTCACATATTTACATGAACTAGAATGCTAAATTTTAGGACTATATTATGTGAATTCATTTTCATGGCTAATTGTTCCCATATATTTATGTCTGAAGAATGCAATTTCTTTCTTATCCTTCACTACATTGATTGTCATTGCCAGTGTTGTGAGAATCGCATGATTTGCGATTTGAATCGTGTGATTTGGTTTGATTCAACATCCCACCGATTGGAACTGCAACATGAATCGAAGTTGGGCTTGAATCGTGGTCTGAATCGCCCGAACCGTGTGATTCCCATCGCTGCGACTTGAATCGCAGAATTGGTAGTGGAAAGCTTCTAGATTCAGCCGGGTCTTAGGCGGGCGAGAACCTTAATGCCATCAAGAAGGGCAAAGGAAAAGGAAAAGCAATTGAGATACAAGAAGAAGTTGAAGACATTGGAGATGAAAGTGATGGTGGTGAAAATGAAGGGGGAAAAGATGAGGAGTTACCTTGTTAGATGATGATGATGATGATGGTGTTGGTATCAATGATGAATATAGTGACATAGGTCTTGATTCTTGAAGGAGAAGAGTAAGATAAGACTAGGACTAGGATAATACATTTTTAATAAACTAGTAGTACTTAGACTACTAGGGCATGTTTGCTTCATAGGACAAGGGAGGATAGGATAGGGGATGGATTAACATCCATTGTTTGTTTAGTGCATGGATTATAATAAAATGTGAATAGAAGAATATTTATATTCGATGTACACCGGATTTAAAAAACTCATATCCAATCCTCCCTTGTTTATTATCCAATCCAATCCTTTCCTATCCAACAAAGCAAACATTGACATATGTCTTGATTCTTGAAGGAGAAGAGTAAGATAAGACTAGGACTAGGACAATATATTATTAATAAACTAGTGGTACTAGACTACTAGGGCATATTTGCTTCATAGGATAAGGGAGGATAGGATAAGGGATGGATTAATATCCATTGTTTGTTTAGTGCATGGATTAGAAGAAAATATGAATATAAGAATATAAAATTAATATTAATCTGATGTACACCGGATTTAAAAAATTCATATCAAATCCTCCATCACTTATCATCCAATCCTATCCAATGAAGCAAACATACCACTAGTGTCTTTTTGGCATTAGTCTTCACTCTTTAAGACTTACGGAATTTTTAAATTGATGAATCATTATATTTATTAGGTTATCATAGTATATAGACATAGTTTTGAGTTCTATGAGTATTTTGTCCATATTATATATATATATTAAATTGTATTTTTTAAGTTGTGCTTTGAATCTTACGATTCCATAGGATTCACGATTCGAATATCTATTTGACAACTGTGGTCATTGCTTTAAGCAGTACTTAGTTGAGGAGGAGAGGATAATCTAATTGCTGGCTAATTATTGGATATATCATTGCTGAGGTTTTTGTTGTGATTTCTTGATATATAAATACTTGAGGACAAGTTGTTGCTATTTGCGTGGTAGTGGTGAGAGTAATTTGTGCTAAATTTGATTGGGTGACCAAATGTTTTCAAAAACTTATGTTATTAGAAAGGGAACCAATCTATACATGTGGGCAGGCAAGATTGAATTTGATTGGCCCAAGCTCATCGCCTGTATAACTTAATTTAATTGGGACAATCATGTTTATTTAGTGACCAACTTTCCAAATGCTTAAGCAGGAAAGAAACCAATTGATTCATGTATATCAATTGTCAAGTTTTATCTACTATTCTCATGGAACCAAAAAGGCATCCTGTTGCTCAGTGTCAAAATCTTTAAATTTCGTGCGTAAATTAGAATGGAGATTAAGCCTTGAGCTACTTGTTACAGGCTTTTGTTCATGACCCTCTTATAAATTGGCGTCTTTTCAACTTTAATGAAGTTCCACAAATGACAAATTACGTGAGTACCCATGTTCAGCCAGTTGTGAATGGTGAAGAATCTGCAGCTAGTAAAGAGCTTTCTCAGCCTCTTCGGGGAGCTCGTGAGAGGGAACTACTGCAGGTTGCTTATTGGTTCTCATACTGATGATTCATATGCCTAGTTAACAGATATCTTATTGTGCTTTATATGCCCTTGTTGATACCTACAGGCTGTCAATCAACTTGGTGATGCTAATGAGGTCTTGAATGAGCGTGCTGTAGTTGTTATGGCTCGAATGAGTAATAAGCTCACGGGTCGTGATTTTTCTTCTAGTTCATTGGTTTCTGGAGCTGGCAGTTCCATTCAACATGCACCCGAAAATAGTGAGTTGGTTTCTGGAGATCCACGCGAAGTTGATCACGGTCTTTCTGTGAAGCTTCAGGTCGAAAAGCTCATTCAACAAGCAACTTCACATGAGAATCTGTGCCAGAATTATGTTGGGTATGCATTAGGTTAAATTCATTTTTAATATCATAATTTCCGGGTGGTTTTTTTGAAGCTTATTACAATACATTTTCTTTTAAATTATTGGGTGAAAAGAATTGATGCATTTTTTTTTCTTGTAGGTGGTGCCCCTTTTGGTGAGCTGCATTTAAAACCTGTAGGTAGTGTACATATCTTGTACATATCCAGTTCCTTTTATTTTTCTTATTGTGGATATGTGAAGATCTGCTATAGTATTTTGACATTTGAGCGTGGAAGAGATAATAAGGGCTCGATGTAAAGGTGGTTTAACTGTTCAATATTTTGTATGATATTGGAAGACCCAGCTCAGAACATCAATTAATTTTATTGATTATTCACCAGTAATTGCAGTGTGTTCATCAATTAGTGTGTATACACTGTGTGCGTATACATATGTATTTGCTTACATTGATTTACTTCTTGATGCACCTTTTGAAGACAATTAAATTCTAAATCAGTTGCTGCATAAGTGCATCCTAGTGGTCTCGAGTGAAATATAAGTGCCTCAGCGTTGAGCTTCCAGACTATTTTGCTAAATCTTTTTTGAATACTGTTACAAGTAGAAATGATTGACATTTCCTTACAGTATTTACTTTCACCCTGGCCATGTATATTTGCAAGAACACGTGTCATTTTAGAACACGTGCAAAAAAATAGATGAGTTGGACCGTGGAGCCGTGTAGTATGACGTTGGTATTCATCCCAACGCACTGCTGTGCTGAGTCTTCCCTGAATATCTTGACTAATGCACAGGTCAACCGAGGTGACGGGTCATCGTTAGAAATATTGAAGGCCTGCTTTATACTTTGGGCACCATCGGTCATCAACAACTAATCAATTGGTTGCAGGACAAAAGGCATGACCATTTGATGGTTCGATTAGAACGTTGACAAGTTTCATCTGTCCCTCCAAACTAATTTTGAAAATGGTAAGTTTTTATCCATTTTTTATCTATAGAGGCTATTATCGCCAAAAGCCTTGAGGAAGTTCATATGTATTATTTTGGAGACTGAGATCTTGTCAGTTCACTGTGTCAAGCTTGATTGGAGGTCATCCTGACAACATATTTGCTTCAGGGTCGTGGCACTTGACTTGTTTGGTGAGAAACCTCGGAGAAACTTGTGTTCCTATTGGATTTTCATGTTCTTTTCGTGATTTTTTAGCTTTGCACCTAGTAAGGGCTATTTTCACGTAAATCTTGGTGTTCGTGTGGTGTGCCATAGTTTTATGCTGTTATTGTGTTTTCTCCCTTATTATCCATGTTTTTTTATAATTCCTTAGAGGTAGATATATAGATGTTTAGTTTCTTCAATTTCTCAACTTTCAACCTTATGCTATAGGTGATAAGCCTTAGGAACTGCATCTAGTCAATCATTGTGTTTTTAGGGTTCAACTGCTTGCCCCTAGCTTTAATTTCAAACTGAAAAACCCCTCCCAAAGTATCTATCACAAGTATACCCTAATGGCTTCCTCAAGACTACTATACTATCTAACATAAGTACTTAAACATCACTACATGACCATGCACATTCATAGGATTCTTCTTAATTTGATAAAGAAAAAACTCTTACATTAGAGTTTAATAAAAAAAACCCACTAAACTAGAGTTTGGTCCAAATCAAGGCCAGGCTAATTGCTTCTACCGGATGAACACTGAAAGCTTGATTCTAACATTTAATCTTGTGTTGGGTTGCTATATTTTGATCCTTTATCATCTATTTCAGTTTGCGTCAAACTTGAACCTTTGAACTCATAATCTCAAGCCGGTTGAACCAAGTGGTATTGGGTCAACCCAACAAAAAGGAAAGTAAGGCAATATTTTAATTTTTAGAGTAAATTACACTGATCTCCTCTGAGGTTTAGTGAAATTACACTGATCTCTCCTCTATTTGTTCAAATTACAGTCACCTCCATTGAGTAATCTTTTTAGGGGAGGTTTGTGTAATATTTTACAACAATCAATGGAGGTTTGTGTAATCTTTTACAAAACTCAGGGGGATTACAAGACAAAATTACAAATAAAGGAGAGGTCAGTGTAATTTACTCTAATTTTTAACCTAACTCTTATACCATATATTTGTGTTAAATTAAAGGTTTAATTAGATGAGATTTGCTATACTGAGTTTCTTAACTTCTAGTTAACTTAATTATACTGTGGTTGTAGCTTTTGGCTGGTGGTTTTATTTTCGTTCCTGTTTGTGTTTTGTTGTTTTGCTCTTCACTTGTATTTTATTCATTTATCTTGGATTAAATACAAGTTGATTTTCCTTTTAAAAACACATTTAATTAGATGATGAAACAATTCAAAAGCGTAAGTGATTAGAAAAAATTCCAACATATAATTCATGATAATGCCTTGAAGTCCATAAAGCAAACAAAAACTACCACTCCAACATCTTGAAAACATTCTAGGCTGTAAACGCATGCAAAATGCTCACACCTTGTCTCCCATCATTCCTCATAGGGAAATTAAATTAAAAAATTAAAAGGTTTGCAGAAATTTTACGTTCTACTCAGGATTTCAAAATTCGTCTGTAAATGCACAATTTTTACATCCGTTTATGTCATCTACCAAATCATCAAGCGTCGTCTCAACTTAGCTGACGTGGAGGTAAACGGTGCTTGCGTGGCTGACGGCTTCATACGTGGTTGATGACCCCACCTTTTTTTTCTCTCTCTCTTCTCTTCTTCTTCACAGATGACCCCACTTTTTTTTCTCTTTTTTTCTTCCTCCCTTTTCCCCTCTCCTCCTACACCTCCATCTCCGTCGTCGCTGCCTCAACTCTGCCATCCCCAACAACGTCACTGCGTCTTCCCTTCTTCCCTCACCGTCGCCGCCGGCCCTTCTCCTTCCCCCACCATCGCCGACACTACCGGTGAGAATGATATCGGCCTCGCCACCTGCCTCCTCCGGTTCATTTCCTTGGCTGCTTCGTTCAGGAGATTTTCCGGACCCTCATTCACTATTTTTAACCCCACCGACCTCGTCACCCTCTCCGGCGTGATTCACATAGAGCTTTCCATCCTCATCGCCGCCCTCAAACATCTCAACCAACCCCACGAGAGCTTTCCCATCATCTGAGTTCAATTCCTCCCAGCTTCATACGGCTCCAATAACGCAGAGCTTTCCCGTCCTCATCACCGCCCTCAAGCATCTCAACCTCGATCCCACCGACCTCATCACCCTCTCCGCGGAACCTCTACACGACCTGCCTCCACTGTTTGATGTCACTTTCTTTGTTATTTATGTGGTTGATCTTAATATGTTTGTTCCATTATATGCTTTCTTTTGAAGGCTCGAAATATCTGGTCGTCGTTGTCAGCAGAGTTCTTCTCACTATGTGCTGGCACAAGGGGGAATCTAGGTGATCTTTTTTTGACGAAGTTTCTTGTAGGGTTAATTTGTTGGGTGAAGGGGACTATTGGCCTAAGGTTTTCTACCTTGGTCTTAATCTCGATTTTGATTATAACAAACATAGAACTAATGTTTCATTGAGAAATTCTTTCAGGTTCCAAGTCAGTTAGCGCATGACGTCCGCGATCGAAAAATTAGAGAAATCGGCAAGGACGCTCGTCGACGCTCGGGATTCTTCGCAAAGTTAGAGTTTAGATTTAGGGTGTCTAGAATATGATATAATCCTCATGATGATGCATAAGAACCCAAAAACCAAACCCGAACCCCAAAACATGAAAACCCGAAAACCGTCCTGAAATTCACTAAGCCTAGGGAGCTTCTTGGAGGGCTATATGACATAGACATTTTCTTGACACAAAAAATGACGGTAATTGTTCCTTGGGAAAAAACTAGATAACGAGATATTTTTAAGGAATTTTTGGAAGCCTTTAACATACCCATATTTGACCCGGGAGATTAGAAAATTTTTGTTTTCCGAAAATTTGTACTAGACCCCAAAAACTAGATTTTGATTCTTAAGAATTTTGATTTTTTAGATATTTTTATTGAATCCAAATGGGGGTAATCCTTATATAACATTTATGTTTTAAAGTTATTAATTTAGCGAAGACGGAACCAGAAACGAGCAAACAAGCAAAAAAACCCAAGCAAACAAGTAGTCTGACATGCCCAAGTTCAATCGATCGACTGGTCGATCGGCGGCATTTTGGTTGACCGAACATTGCCCAGAATGGGCAGAATGCTTCGGTCGCTCGGGCGGTCGCTTGGTCAATCGACCGACGATCGATCGGACAAGCGACCGACGGGCTGTAACGGGCAAAAAATCGCCCGTTGAGAAGAGAGAGCTCTCTCTTCTCTTCATGGCTTATAAATAGGAAGCCATGAGAGTCTTCCTTCATGATGTTGATCACCTCTAACCTCCTTGAGCCATCTTTTGATCAATTCCAAGCCTTCATTGAGCCAATCTTGTGAAAACTCTAGCTTGAGCCAAAAACCTTGATCTTACCTTCATTCCTTCATTGATTAATCATCAAAGGCATCAAGAGGAAGCTAGGAATCTTGTTGTAGAGCTAAGTAATTTATTATTTGATTTATCACTCCATTTATTATTATATTTTCTTATTTACTTCTTTGTATTTGAGTTTGTATAAGACCTATAGTGTAGGTCTTGAAATTGGGTGGTAGCCTTGGTGTTTGAGCGAGGTTTAAATCCACCGGTGTAAACGTAGTTTGCTAGGATTAGTTGAGTTATCCTTAGGTTGAGGTGGGAGAGTGCTCTCGGTAGGAAGGCGGGATACTTCCGGGTGTGGAAGTGCATTCGGTTTGAGAGCGGAGACTTTTCGATGTAAAGTCCTCATTGTAAAGAAACTAATTAATCTAGTTAAACTAGTTTAGAAATCCTAAGCGGGGTGCTTAGGTAGTGGAGTAGGCATTGGGGCCGAACCACTATAAATTATTGTGTTAGCATTGTTATCTCTGTTTGTGTTAAATTGTTTTATTATTGCTTCCGCATTTAGTTGATAAATTGCAACTTGCCTAAGTAGTTTAAGAAAAGTTTAAAATCAGAATTAGGCTAATTTTATTAATTAACACACTATTCAGCCTCCCTGTAGTGTGGCCATTTCACCAACAGGGACAAGATGACTTGAAAAGGAAAGACGACAAGTTGATTTGGTGTTGCATCCAGCTTCCTGTCAACTTATTTGGAACAGGTGATGAAGTGGAGACTTGCTTAATGCATTGCCTGAAGCTATTTAGGGAGGAGGGCCTGCTCCACTCAATAAGCTTGCTTGCTTCCTTTTCTCATGCTTTCCTCCATCAACTTCGCGGTTCCTTGCACTCCTTTTCTGATCTCGGCATCTCACTGCAGCCCTGCGTACTGCATCTCTCTCTCTCTCTCTCTCTCTCTCTCTCTCTCTCTCTCTCTCTCTCCTTTTAAATTGGCGATGCCAGCCTCGTTTCTTCTCGCTCTTCCTCTCTCAAGCTTGCACGGGTTGGTTTAGCGAGAGATGGCCATTGGCAGCAGGTGCGTGCGGGATGTGTTGGAGAAGCGTGCAAGATTGGGCTACCGAGAACTGTAGTTGTCGTCTTCCTCTTTTAAATCAATCAAAGATGACGACCGTCGTATCAGGGGAGGAGGAGAAGCATCCAAAATGGTGATGGATGGAGGTGTTTGTGGAAATGACGGTGCAAGACTACAGCCTTGGATTCATGTCCTCAGACCTACTCCAATGAAGATAAGGGTAGGTGATGGACTGCAATGCAGTGCGCAGAGAGGCAAAGGTGGCAGTGATGCTGAGGGAAGGAGAAGGGAAGACGCAATGACGTTGTTGGGGATGGCAGAGTTGAGGCAGCGATGGCGGAGATGGAGGTGCAGGAGAAGGAGAGGGGAAAAGGGAGGAAGAAAAGAAGAGAAAAAAAAAGTGGGGTCACCTGGGAAGAAGAAGAGAAGAGAGAGAAAAAAAAAGTGGGGTCATCAACCACGTATGAAACCGTCAGCCACGCAAGCGTCGTTTACCTCCACGTCAGCTAAGTTGAGACGACTCTTGACGATTTGGTAGATAACATAAATGAATGTAAATGTTGTGCATTTATAGACAAATTTTAAAATCCTGGGTAGAACGTAAAATCTCTACAAATCTTGTGATTTTTTAGTCTAATTTTCCTTCCTTATATGCTATATAGACCATCCACTACAATACAATCGATCTATACAGACACAAAGTTAGAGGTAAATTATATTTTTGTTTCTAAATCTTCACATTTAGAAACTAATATATATATATATATATATATAATTTGTTCACAATTAGTCTCTAAAGATCTATAAAAACAACAACAACATAGTCACTTAATTTATCTGACTCTAAGCTATAGAAACAACAACAGTAGGGTCACTTAATTGATTTGACTCTAAAACTATTTTTATAAATATTTAGATGTTAATTAGGAATAAATTTTGTGTAAATTAATTTCTAAATGTGAATATTTAGAAACAAAATTTATTTTATCTTTAATTTTATGTTTCTATAAATTGATTGTGTTGTAGTAATCCATAAACGGCTTCAAGTAAAGTTGCCTCGAAAAGCCAAACACACTTCACCATCCATTAATTCCTCCTCTCATGGCTCGTGTTAATTAAAAGGCAGTGAATAGTAGCTTCTCAAGCTTCAAACGCAACCCTAGCCATCTCTACTTCCAATTTCTCTTGTCCCCCAAATGTATCTCCTCAAACATGTATTCACAGGCTTGCCACCGAGGCAACTCCGAAGAAATCAACATCTTTGAGGTGACACAATACTTCTCCAGTGGAGTCGCCATCGTCGACAAGGTAAGTCTCGATCTTCAAAGGTCTATGAGAGAGGAGAGACTAAGCTTGGAGACACTTGTGAGGTCCAAGAAAGATGAGAACCAATGGTTTAAGGACAAGAAAAGTAAGCTGGCAAAGTTTTTCAACTCTTCCTTCAAGAGAACCATTTACAAGAAGAAATCAAAGCCCATGAATGGTTCAAACACCCAAAGTAGCAAGTTTAGTGGTCACCGGGAACATGTTCCTTTCGGCTCACAAAGAGAAATTTACTATGATAATAGGGTAATATGCTTGACAAGGAATTATGGTGGAGTTACACCGATGGATTTATGAAAAAGGAAGATGAGGAAGAGGGAGGAAGTGAGTCCAGTTCTGATCTTTTTGAGCAGAAAAATTATGCCTTGGGAGGTGATCATGGGAACTCAAATTTGGGTATAGAGTAGTAGAGAGAGATGTTTTATGCGGAAACAACTGTTTTAAAAAAAAATGAAGAATACTTGTATTGATCAAAAGAGCTTGAGAATACTAGGGGAGGAGGAGGAGGGAGAGAGGGAGGAAGAAGAAAATATATACAAAATTTACATGCAAAGATTAACAAGATTGAGTGCTTTGATGGCAAGCTCAATCGAAGATTTGGAGGAGTTAGAGAAGCATCAGCTGTTTCTTTCATGCCATAGCCCAAATCATGTTGATGCAAAAAATATTCTTGGTTGCACTAACTCTTATGCCAGTACCAAGTGGGACATGGACAATGGCGTAGGAGATCAGAAGTGATGCCCATCCTTGTGTAGAGAATTCACAGTTTATGAACAGATGATCATGAGATTCATCTTCCACATTGTAGAGAAAACATCTTGAATTTAATTGCATACATCTTCTTATAAGGCGATCCTTGGTTGATAATCTTTTCTTGTGTATAAGCTAATTAGTAACTGAGACACTAGCAGAACATTTGGTATCCCAAATAAAATCAACAGTGGGATCAGAAATTCCTCTGAAGGTAAGAATGCTATATATAGATTTAGTGCTCATGTGAACACCATTTTCAGGAAATAATGTCTTCCCCGAAGGAAAGGAGAATAGGCGCCAGATCAAAAGCTAGGGAAGAGATTAATTGGATATCATTCAATTCCTTGGAATCGGCGATAAGTGCATTGGGTGTAGAAGCCAACTCAAAGAGTCTTGGATATTTGTCACATAACCTATTTCCATTAAGCCAAGGATCGGTCCAAATCCGAGTAGAAGCATCCAAACCCACATGATAACAGGAGGAACTGAAGATGTCGTGAATGCTCATGATATCTTTCCAGATGACGAAAATATTGTCTCAGACGTCATAAGATAAAGTTGAAAGAGATGGATAGAGCGACATGTTGATATCGACCCATGACATCCCATGATTTTGGATAAGTTTTTTGATCTAATTTCCAAATCTTGCTTTGTTGTGCTGTTGAAGGTCAATGATCTCAAGACCGCCTTCTTTCTTGAAGGCAGTAACCATGTTCCAAGGTCTCATTAATTTATGTACATTGCTCTTCTTATAGAGCACCGTGCACTGTGATTGTCACATATTATAGCTTCAGTTGCATTTAGAGATATGCCTTAGAGTTTAGATGTTTGATTATTACCAGAATTAATTATATCATTATCTTGCTAATACAACAGACATGAAGTCTCAGCTTTCTGCGTACCACGTTATCTTGAAAATAAATCAAACGCAATTATTTACCTTTTCTAAATTAGAGCGCACAAACACATGAATATTTTAAAATGACAATTAAATTTTTTACATTGCAAATAAAATCAACTGCATGCGATGGGTATTAATTTATTGGTGTATACTATTGCATTACGATATTATCTATACTCATTACTGGAATAATAGGCATCATCAACGGCTGAAGCCGTTGCTGATAACTTAGCAACGGATCAGCAACGGCTCGAGCGGCCGTTGCTAATAGTATTATCAGCAACGGCTCTGCCACCAACGCGGCGCCGTTGCTTATAAAAATATTAGCAACGACCCGAGCGGCCGTGACAAGACCGTTAGTGAAAGTCCATTGCTAAGTCGTTGCTGTAGATTATCAGCAACGGCTTACGATATACTTTTAGTAACAGATTTCCCACAGACGGTCGTGGGAAAGCCGTTGTTGGTGACCTAGACCTGCAACTGATTTTTTTTTTAAATTTTAAATTTCCATTAATACATTGACACATTATCTGATACATAACTCATACACTCATACAAACATTCATTCACATACACATCACAAATACATCCAGATATACATCAAAATAATTATACTTATATTTATAATTATTCACAATCGTATAAAAACTATTCAAATTCAAAATTGAAGTATCAATATCCAAACAAAACAGATTAATCAAGTACAATATCTAATTAACAAAGACAATATTAAAAAAAAAATCTCACGATGACAATGGAGGATGGTCTGGATCATATGGCGGGGTTTGGAGTGCTTGGGTGTACATCGGCGTGGACTAATTCAAGGACGATGGATCAGATGATGCCGAGGGGAAGCCTGCTCCGGTATGAGCTGAGATGTTGTGTAGCATAGCATACATCTCCGCCATCATCTCACCCTAACGTGTGACCATCTTCTCCAGAGTCCTTATCATGCTACTCTGATCATAACTGGACCTGGAGGTGGACGACCGCTCACTAGCGACCGGAGGGGTCGGTGCCCCAATTGGCCCTAGCACGGCTCGCGCATGACCACTATCTACAAAGCCATATACGTGCTTGTGGTCCCAACCACCTGCAGCCTTGACCCACGCTCCTGCGTCAAAGTCCTCGGTGGTGCCCCTACGCTGTATCACCGTCTGAGTGTAGGTCTCCTACTCGAGTTTGATTTTTTGTTTAATAATTTTCATAAAACTTAAATTATAAATATATAATGAATAATTTAAACAAATATACTTACTATAATGTATGCAGCGCGGTTGTCGGTGTACTCCCCCGTCCCATGTACTCGACAGTGAGTTCGCTCAAACATCGCCATCGGGGAGGGTCGCTGGACAGTCCCGTCGTCCGACACCGTCACCTACATTTACAAAACAAATACATTAATTAGTACATAGAGTAACAAATAAAATATATAATTAAAAGTAAGGTATAATACTTACCATACGATTTGCGTGCACTGCAAATGAAATAGAGCCGCTAGTGTGACGTGCTCCCCCCCCCCCCCCCCCCCCGACATGTGGTTTCTAGCCGCAGTCCTAGAAACCTCCTGCCATCGATCTATCGACCATAATGCCACGAGCTGGTCCCATATATCTGGAGTAATCCAATCGGGGTCGTATCCCCGAGTCTCCGCGATGTTTATGGTCCCAGCTCGGGCCATCGCTTGGGACCGGGCCTACCCCAGCTGTCTGTTGTACCTCTGTCGGGAAAATAGCCTCCCAGGCAGCATAAATGAAGGACCTCTAGTCCTCAGCCCATGTATAGTGAGCTTGCAAAACAATAATATCAGTACCAATATTAATCATCATGCATGTATAATTTTTTTTTTAATACGTGCCTCAAACTCGCACCATAGCATGTCGACGTGCTCACTAGGCACGTGAGACCACGTGGGCCATGCCGCGTGCATTTATCGTCGAATGGTACAAGATATGCTCCTTAACACTTCTTTTTGCTCGAACTTGCACAACAAAAATAAATTTTAATATTATATTATGATATAATGAATTTATAATGATTCATAATTCATGATATATTACCGCTCCCCAATCACGCTAATGAATCTACGTGATTCTGTGGCTGGTGGAGGCTGTCACTTGTTCGGCCCGCGTGGCCGCCTGCGTCTAGATGTACTAGCCTCAGCAGTATCATCGATAGGAGGATCAACAGCAGGAGGATTAGCAGAATGACCAAGTGCCGGAGTCTGACCGATCGGAGACTCCCTCCTGCGATGATAACCACGACCAGACATATTTGTCAAATAGACATATAATTAGATTATTATATATATAGTAGAGATATATTTAATATAAGATATACTTTACTATTATTCATCATCATCTGAGTAATAGTCTTCGAATTCTTCCTCTTCTTCATCTTCTTCATCTCTAGCTTCCTCAATTTCATGATCGTCATCATCAGCATATTCAACTTCTTGCATGCCAACTCATGTAGGGGGCCGTCTTTTCCGACATGAATAATCTTTGAATCTTCGGTGTTAGTGGAAAATACCGAAGCACCTTAAACGGGATATTTTTCTGTCGGACCGATTTTTTCTCCTTGTAACGAGGATGTTGACATATTGGGCATTTATCCAACTGCACATTTTCTTTATAATATAAAATGCAGTTATTTTGGCACACGTGTATTTTTTTCGTACCCAAGTCCTAATTTTCTCATCAACTTTTTAGTCTTATAAAAAGTTGACTCAAACTTGTTATCAGTAGATAGCATTCCATTAATTAATCATGCAATTCGATCATACGCAACCCCGCTGATATTACAATCGGCCTTGATGTTTAGGAGCTGCGTCATTACCGAAAACCTAGTGTATTTAGGATAATCTCATACAAAGGTTCATCGGCAGCTTTCAACATCTCGTAAAATTCTGCAGCTTTTTTATTCGGCAATTCAATCTCTATCGCAGTTTGTGCTTCTGTGGTATCAACACATGTAGTATCTGGTGGCACTGACGTCTTAGTAACTGGCCGATCGACATTATCATTCAGGTGGAATTGACCCCCAAGACTATCAAGTATCACCGACGCGGAATTGACCCCCAAGACTATCAAGTATCACCGACGCGGAATTGACCCCCAAGACTATCAAGTATCACCGATCGACATTAACATTATCATTCAGGTCCATAGAAAATATCTTGGTGCAAATCTTTTGTTATATAGATGCGGAGTGACAGTTTCCCGATCCAAAAATCGTCCATTCAAGCAATTGTGGCATGAATATCGGATTTTATCACCGACGCTAACAAATTTCCGATTCGAATAAGCGAAATTTAGGAAGTAAGTTACGCCTAATCGAAACTCATTCGTTAAAGCTCCACGATCAAGACGTCGGTACATCCAACTTTGATCAGCCGACATGATTCTGTCAATCAATGATAATTTCTTCGGTTAATGCCTTTAGGTGAGAAGGTCATATACCATTTGGGATTTATGTTATTCATATTGCACTAAGTATTTCTTTTAACCGCTAATTTCATTTTAAATTTCGGCAGCATCTCCCTACAGTTCTCTGAATACACATATCATCTGGGCACGTATTGGAGAACAAGAGGGATGGTGCCGAAATTTAGAATAAGTTAACGGTTAAAAGAAAAAACTAAGTGCAATACAAATAACTATATTCCCAAATTATCCAATCAGGAATAATTCAAGGGTTGTAAGTCGTATAAAAGATCATCTACTTCTTTTACACAAACATACACTACTAGAAAAATGGGCATCAGCAATGGCTGATGCCGTTGCTGAGCCGTTGCTGAATATCATCAACAACGGCCGGAGCCGTTGCAATGGAGCCGTGTCAGAAAATCGTGTTGCTGATAACTTAGCAACGGATCAGCAACGGTTTTGCCGAAGACCCGGAGCCGTTGCGGATAACATTAATAGCAACGACCGGTGAGCCCGTAGCAACGCCGTTAGTAAAAGCCCGTCGCTAAGCCATTGCTGTAGGTCATCAGCAACGACTTTCGATACACTTTTAGCAACGGCTTTCCCACGGACGGCCGTGGGAAAGCCGTTGCTGATGATGTGAACCTGGTAACGAAAAAATTTAAAATTTAAAATTTCCATTGATACATTGATACATTCTGATACATAACTCACACACACATACACTCATACACACATTCATTCACACATCACAAATACACCAAGATATACATCAAAACAATTATATTTATATTGATAATTATCCACAATAGTATAAAAACTATTCAAATGCAAAATTGAAGTATCAATATCCAAACAAAATAAATTAAACAAGTCCAATATCTCAGTAACAAAGTCAATATAAAAAAAATCTCACGATGACGATGGAGGATGGTCTGGATCATATGGCGGGGTCTGGAGTGCTTGAGTGTACACCGGCGTGGACTGACTTGAGGACGATGGATTAGATGACGCCGAAGAGATGCCTGCTTCGGGATGACCTGACATGTTGCGTAGCATAGCATGCATCTCCGCCATCATCTGACTCTGACGCGCTACCATCTCCTCTAGAGTCCTTATTCTCCTATTATGATCATAACTGGATCTAGAGGTGGACGGCCGCTCACCAGCGACCGGAGGGATCGGTGCCCCAAGTGGCCCTAGTACGGCTCGCGCATGATCACTATCTGCAAAGCCATATACGCGGCCATGGTCCCAGCCACCTGTGGCCTCGACCCACGTTGCTGCGTCAAAGTCCTCGGGGGTGCCCCCGCGCTGCACCACCGTCTGGCTGTAGGTCTCCTACTCGAGTTTGATTTTTTGTTTAATATTTATCATAAAACTTAAATTATAAATATATAATGAATAATTTAAACAAATATATAGTTACCATAATGTATGCAGCGCGGTTGTCGATGTACTCCCCCGTCCCATGTGCTCGACGGTGAGTCCGCTCAAACACCGCCATCGGGGAGGGTCGCTGGACAGTCCCGTCATCCGACACCGTCGTCTACATTTACAAAACAAATACATTAATTAGTACACATAGTAACAAATAAAATATATAATTAAAAGGTATACTTACCATACGGTTCGCGTGCACTGCAAATGCAACAGAGCCGCCGGTGTGACGCGCTGCTCCCCCCGACATGCGGTTTCTAGCCGCATTCCGAGAAACCTCCTGCCATCGATCCGTCGACCATATTCCCACGAGCAGGTCCCATATATCCGGAGTAATCCAATCGGGGCCGTATCCCCGAGTCTCCGCGATGTTAGTGGTCCCAGCTCGGGCCATCGCCTGGGACCGAGCCTGCCCCAGTTGCCCGTTGTACCTCGCACGGGAAATAGCCTCCCAGGCAGCGTAAATGAATGGCCTCTGGTCCTCGGCCCATGTAAAGCGAGCCTGCAAAATAATAATATCAGTACCAATATTAATCATCATGCATGTATAATTTTTTTTTTAATACGTGCCTCAAACTCGCGCCATAACATGTCGACGTGCTCGCTAGGCACGTGAGACCACGTAGGCCATGCCCCGTGCATGTATCGTCGAATAATAGAAGAAATGCTGCTCGGCACTTCTTCTTGCTCGAACCTGCACAACAAAAATAAATTTTAATATTATATTATGAATTTGTAATGATTCATAATTCATGATATATTACCGCTCCCCAATCACGCTAATAAATCTACGTGACTCTGTGGCTGGTGGAGGCTGCCACCTGTTCGGCCCGCGTGGCCGCCTGCGTCTGGATGTACTAGCCTCGACAGTATCAGCAACAGGAGGATCAGCAGCTTGAGTAAGTGTAGGAGTCTCACCGATCGGAGACTCCGAAGCTCTCCTGCGACGATAACCACGACCAGACATATCTGTCGAATAGACATATAATCAGATTATTGTATAAATAGTAGAGATATATTTAATAAAATATATACTTTACAATTATTCATCATCATCTGAATAATAGTCTTCGAATTCTTCATCTTCTTCCTCTTCTTCATCTCCAGCTTCCTCAATTTCATGATCGTCATCATCAGCATATTCAACTTCTAATTGAATTGACGTTGTGTCTGCATCCTCGAGTATTGGAATAATACGATCTACAGCAGGAGGATCATCTTCTTGATAGAAACCATGTGTCATATTAGGTATCAGCTCATTTTCTCCTACTATCGGATTAATTTTTCCTCTACCTTTTGTCTTATAGACTACACGCCAATCTGCTCTATCTTTATTTCGAGCAGGATACTTCGCGTAATATACATGTTCGGCTTGTGATGCCAATATAAAAGGCTCATTTGCTGCCAATTTAGATTTGTAATTAACCTCAACAAGTTTGTATTTTGGATGAACTTTCATGCCCCTTTCTGTTGTATTGAACCAATGACATCTAAATAGAATAACTGATTTCAAGCCGAAGTAGTGCAACTCTATCACTTCTTCCACCAGTCCATAAAAATTCATATCACATTCAACATAGGTTGTCCCTTTCACACAGACCCCATCATTCATAGTCTTCTTTGTAAATGCATATTCAACCGTGTGAAATTTATACCCATTAACAAAATATCCGCTATAGCACGACACAAGTCGCAACGGTCCACTAACAAACTCAAATATTCTTTCATCTATTTCAGCTCTGTGATCTTTGTTGTAAGTCTGAATCCAAGTAGGGAAATCACGATTCCGTAATCTCTCCAACTCAAATAACTATATTCCCAAATTGTCCAATCAGGGACAATTCAAGAATTGTACGTCGTATAAAAGATCATCTACTTCTTTTACACGAACATACAATCCCCGAACGGATCTAAAGTTTTGCTAAATCATATCCGACTCGTCGATGCGTACGTGAAACATATCAACTCGTCGGATGGATGATTATTTTCTAAATGTTTCGAGATAGTTCGAGTCCATATTGGACAATTCCGACACGAGTCCAAATTAGACGATTTCGGCAAGAGTCCGAAGTCGACGATTCCGGCGCGCGTCCGAAGTGGACGATTCCGGCGCGCGTCCGAAGTGGACGATTTCGGCACAATGCCGAAGTGGACAATTCTGAAATTAATCTAAACCCTAATAATTGATCTAACAAATTAAACAATTAATCTAAATAATTAATTAACAAATAAAAAAAAATTAATCTACTATTTTCGGCGCCGGAGTCCGGTGGACTCCAACACCGGCGCACAGTTTCCGGACAGTGTGTCCAGACACTGTACAAGATCCGACGGCGGCCATCGGCCGATCGCCGCCGGCCGAAACCCTAAAAATAGGGTTTCGGTCGGATTTCCTGCCGGCCGCAATAGGAAGAGACGGCCGGGCGGCGATGAATACTTGAAATCGATGATCGAGGACGGACGGCAATGTCGGCAGCGGCAGCTCGACGTCGTCGACGTTAGCGACAGGCGGGAGGAGGCGGCGGCGACGGCAGCAGTGGGAGGAAAAAGGGGCGGGTGCGATCTGCGACCTATATAAATTTATCAGCAACGATTCACTCGCCCGTTAGAAAGTCGTTGCTAATAAGTTATCATCAGCAATGGCTCACTTGTCCGTTAGAAAGCCGTTGCTGATAATTAAAATCATCAGTAACGGCTCGCGTGTTCGTTAGAAAGCTGTTGCAGATACAATATATCTGCAACGGCTTGAGCGGCTGTAAGAATGTCGTTGCAAATAGCAACGGCTTGAGCGGCCGTTACTGATAGCCGTTGCTGAAGACTCAAAATCTAGTAGTGATACAACCTCCGAACGGATCTAAGATTTTGCTAAATCATATCTGACTCGTCGATGCGTACGTGAAACGTATCAACTCGTCGAATGGATGATTATTTTCTAAATATTTTGAGTCAGTTCGAGTCCATAGTGGACAATTCCGACGCGAGTTCAAAGTGGACGATTCCGGCGCGAGTCCACTAAGGACGACTCCGAACTAATTAATATTTTAACTAATTAATTAATATTAATCTAAAATATATCATTTATTTAAATAATTAATATACCATTATTAATCTAAAACATAACATTAATCTAAATAGATTAATCTAAAAATTAATCTAAACTCTAACAATTAATCTAAAAATTAATCTAAATCATAATAATTAATTTAAAAATTAATCTAAATCCTAAAAATTAATCTAATAATTAATCTATAAAATAAATATTTAATCGATTTTCGATGGCCAACCACCGGCTGAAGCCCTATATTTAGGGTTTCGGCCAGATCTATAATGAATGGGGAGGAAGAAGGCGGCGAGGAATACCTGGAACAGGATGGGGCGGCGGCGGTCGAGGACGGGGCGGCGGCATCGGCAACGGCAACAGGCGGCGGTAGCAGAGGAAGAGGAAGAAGGAGGAAGGGGCGGGTGCGTGCGCGTGCCATATATAAACTTATCAGCAATGGCTCACTCATCCGTTAGAACGTCGTTGCTGATAAGTAATCATCAGCAACGAGGCTCACTTGTCCGTTAGAAAGCCATTGCTAATGTGATTATATATATGCAATGGCTCGAGCGGCCGTAACAAGGTCGTTGCAGATACAGCATATCTGCAACGGCTTGAGCGATCGTAACAAAACCAATACAGCTCGATCATAACCTTAACCAAGACATGAGCAGGAACCAAAACACAAGGTCAATAAAGATATATGTTCATTTCCCAAATAGACAAGCAGGAAGAGATCAGATCATTTAATTTATCTCGCAATTTTTATCCTCGAAAATGATCATATTTCGCGCGAATCATATATTTCTGCTCCAGATCATTTCCAGGCTCCTTATTTGAGCATCTGCATCTTTGAATGCTTGAGCATCCTCCAATGGGAGCTCAATCCATCCGATATCAGCTTTTTCAAGTAAAAGCTTCCAGCCGACCATGATGAAAGAGCACCGAAAAAGAAGATGATCGAGGTCCTCTACCATTCCTTTACAAAAAATACATTTGTCATCCGTTATTTGTGATCCATGACTTATAAGTTTTTTTTTTATTCAGGGATCTTTTTTTTTTAGAACAATCCAAGAATTGTTCTTGCTAGTCAAAGATATGAAACCAAATTAATAATGATATATTCACACCTTTTAATTAGGAGCAAATCAAATCAATCAAATACTTGGCTCCACTCTGTCTCTAATTAAGGCAATATATAGAGATAGGTGTACTGCGTACTTTTATTAGCATGTCTTAATTTTTCACACTTCTCAACTTTCTTTTCCAATCTCCCATCTATTTCATGGTTGCTACAGGACATTAATTACTAGGAATTAACTAGAACTTTTACATTTAATTAATTTTAATGTGTTTTAACAAGTCACACTTGATTAAAAATATTACTATATATCCGTGTTAAAAAAAATTCACAACTAAAAGTAGGATATAAATTTGAGGAAAAAGTACTGCATATTAATATATATTACAATTTGTTTATTATAGTTTTATTAGTTTGTTTTTTTATTGGATTTTGATTGATTTTTTATTTCCATTATAAATTAGGTGGGGACTTTACAGCTTGTTGTTTGTCGTAATAACATATACAACTAAGAGTGTTATATATCATTTGATTGGACTTTTGGCTTTTTGATATGATTTCTTATCATCTGTACCCAATTTTTATTTACTACATGTGTTTGCGTACGTAGTGTCTATTTTTGATTCTATTAAATATGCCACGGGGTCATTTAATTAATTGAGTTTGGGTAGACTTTGAATGGTAAAATAAATATTCATGCAACGAAGAGGTGATGCTTCTCGTCCTTCCCACCGCATGCACGTTTATATCATGGGATAAAAAATAGATAGGATAAAAGATAAGATCTTACTTTCTTATTTATTTGATGTTTAAATTAGAAGAATATAGAATTGATTAGGGATGACAATATTATCTGTACCCGCGGATACCCATGGATATTTACTCGACACGGGTCGAGTATGGTAAACATATTATACCCACAGGTACGGGTACGAGTATAAATTTTTACTCATTTAATAAACGGGTACGGGTATGGATACTATATTATTCACACTCGCGGATACCCGCTACCCGCCAATATATATGAAAAAATTAATTTTTAATTTTATATATTAATATTTAATGAAAAATTTAAAAATAAATCTAAATATAATATTTTTTAGGGATATCAAATTCCAATTTTAATTGAAAGTACCTTGATTTTAAATTTAATTTTGATTTTAAATTTAATGTTGCATAAATGATTATTGATATTTCTTAAGATAATTTTATGGTTTAGAATTTAATTGTTACATAGTCTATTTTATGGATTAATGTTTCTCAACCAAGTTATTAATAATGGTGAAATGAGAATCATTGGTGATATACTATTATAATAAAATAAAAAAATTTATCATATATTAAATGGGTATCCGCAGATATCCGCGGGTATCAATTACCCGCGAGGGTGCGGGTGATGGATATCCATCGCGGGTGCGGGAGACGGATTTAGTAAATGGGTGCGGGTGCGGGTGTGGCACTATCCGCCCCGAACCCGCCCCGTTGACATTCCTAGAATTGATATTATATCCGGTATATATCAATAATATTTTTTAAATCAAATTCTCTTTTTTTTTTATCCTTGCATATCATGTCCTATTCAACAGACCGCCAATATCTAAGTATATATTGCTCTCATATGTTTAGAGATTTTGGAATGGAGAATGATGTACAATCTTATAGGTTTTATTCCTCTCCATCTTTAAGATTTGTGTAGCACGATGATTGATGGTGATAGTTGATCATCATGGTGATGATATATATGAATGATGCTGCATAACGATGATTGAAGATGGATGCATTGATTATGGGCCGAAAATAAGACAAACAAGATTGAATTGACGCATGCATCTTCCATCATCGTCATCATACAATTACATATATATCATGATCATGTATCATCATCAATTATTGTTGAAATGCACTTTTGTTGAAGCTTAATTTTTATCAATTTTGCGAAATTTAATTATCTAATTATTGATGTAATTTAAGAAAAATAAAAAGTATAACAGATAATCCTATATGAGATGTTTAAATGAGAGAATTATATAATTCAAGTAGGAATTATATAAATTTGTTTCATATTTCAAAAGTGGGGTATATGAAGAGGTGCATTTATGTTGTTTGTAAAAATTAGAACTTTTTATCACATATTGACAAGTGTACGTGCTAATTTAATATTAGCTTATAAACATAAATGTGTATGCCTTATCACTTGTTTGAAAAAAAGATAAGACTAAAAGAGTAAAAGGTGACAAAAGTGCAGGTGCATCGCATAGCGCGTGCGTGCGCGACCGCGTTACTTGGTCGCATTGACGTTTTTGGCGTAATTTGATATGATATGACTAATTAATCTTTTCTGCAGTTACTAATCTTTTCTACTAATGAGCATTATATGATATTAATATGGCTCGATCAATGTATAATAACACTCGAATTCTCTCTATGATGTACTATATCTCTTTTCTCCATCTTCCTCACTGCTACCGTTATTCTTTTTCAGGGACTTAACATATATCCTGGGAGTGTATTGTCTGTGGAGACAATAAAAATCTTAAGGATATGAGCATCTCGTGTCAATCCTTTGAACATCTTGAATTCACTCCACATATTTCAATTATATATGGTACACAAATTTTAAAGATGGATAGTTAAAAAGTTAGGAGGACATGAGTCCTCATCCGCTTAATTAAGTGGATAAATTGGACCCCCACACTAGCTATATATATATATATATATATATATATATATATATATATATATATATATATATATATATATATATATATAATATTCTAATTAATTAATTAAGTTACATGCATTATTTTTTCTGCTTAAACCCTAGTCTCTCGGGCAATCTCAATGAAACAGTATTATTATTGACATATTAATTATTTTTAATTGCAAATACTTAAACATTAATTGTCAAATCATCTTAATTTCTAGCAATCAGCTGATAATTAATATTGAATTAATGGAAACCATAGATAAGATCAAAGTAATACAATTCAACTCTTGATCCTCAGCTCTTATTTGATTGAAACACTATTATCTATCTCCATAAACATTTTAATTAGGAATTAAATTTCCATAATTATAAACTTCCTAGCAAGTGCATATTTCTTTTAAAAACTATCTGAGAAGAGACTCAATACTCAATAAATATTTGTGAACTTAATTACCAATTAATTAAATCATATATAATATATAAGCTAAATTTATTACTTTCTAATTAAATGCATCCATATATATAGGAAGAGCTACAACATTGATATATGTTTCATTGTAGAGAGAGGAAAACATCCAACAAAAATTTAATACCATAATTAATTAATATTAAGTACATACATAAGAAAGAGGACTCCATATATATCTCAATGAAAGCATAAACAATGAGCCTTTCCCTGCATTAATATGGAGCAGTAGTACTCTTTTCTGCACCATTACGAAGACAAGGGAAAACAAACAATTAATTGAGGACATTAATTTATTTTAATTGTAAGAAAAATTTATGTAATTCTTTTCTTACAATAATATAATAGGATTAACTTGGATTTAAGTATATAATTACCGCTTCTTCAATTGGCCATTCATCCACCTTAATTCATGCTATCGGAGGTTGAAACAATGGTCGAGCACCGAGGATCACACTTAGCCCACTTTAGTTCATGTAACAAACAAGCGTATAATTAATTAGGCTACGTACTTTCATTAAAAATTCATGTTTAAAAAATTGTGCACAATATCTCCTTGCTTGGATAAATATATAGTGCATGCATTCAGCGCAATTCCATGGGTTTGAGATTTGATTTTCAAGTAAAAGTTAATTAGTCTTTGCACTTAATTTGTTTGATAAAAGATAAATGAATTCGTGTTAAGATAACTTACATTCTTCGCGGCCATGCTAAAAGCTTCTCGATGAGGGATGTCAGGTTGAGCTGCTTTAATTCGTTGTATTTCCTCCCTATCATAGTATGAAATTCATAATATATTTACATTATGCGGGTTATATTAATTACTTCCGCGGTAACATTAACAATATATAATTAATTATAAAAAAAACTAAAAAAGAAAAAGAATAAGAATAAATCGAGCATTTTGTGATGAAATTTTGCTAATTAAATCAGTAACTAAATCATGACATATTTAATTTGTTAATTTGTCATTAACTTAATCATCACCAAATGCCTATTAATTAGCTAGTAACATCAATGATCATGCATGCTAGTATATGTAGTTTTAATCGTATATAAAATTGTAAATCTTATCATATTCCAAAGTGATATAAAATTTTATGTATATAATAACTCAGATCAGTTTTCAATGTTTGTGTATATATATATATAATGTGTGTAATTAGTTAGTTAACTAGTACATTTTGGAATCTTTCATCAAGCATGTATATATATAATATAAATAATATAAATTTTAACTAAATCAATTATGATACTTTTTTGAAATATTAATTTTTCCTCCAAATATAGGCTAATTAAGACCACATATATTTAATTTACAAATGTTAGTCTTTTCCCTATAATTGAGGTGGAGAGGTTTTATGTAATTTAAATTTCCTCAAATATTAATTGAATTGGCAAGAGTTTGATTAATTAACTACTTGTTTATATTAATGATCTAATTCTCTTCTTGCATGGTCTACTCATACTTAATAGCCCTAAAGGGTACTTGACAATGCAGCAATCAAGTGTGCTGAAAAATATGAGATGAATGATACTATTGATACTTATGATCTATAATATTTTACTATAAAAGTGACAGCTGATAAAAACGTAGGGTTACAGGTCAAATCAGTAGCTGATAAATGTAGTATGCCTATATATCAGTATAGGTCTTATGCTATATGATGCATTTCACTAAAAAGTTCAGGTTTTGGTATATATATCAACTTCTGACATCTTATTATTAGGATCTATATAAGCTTTGTACTCGGTTCCAATATGATGAAACTAATTAGTGCTGATGCATGATATGATTTTTATAGTCATGATAACTAATTTAGCAACACTTAAATAAGCCTGAATATGCATAGCAATTTGAATCTTACTTCATGAATCGATTATAAGCAGAAGGCATTCTATGTTTCTTCTCCGGTGCTGCATGTCATCAAGAGATTCATTCAAATTAAATTTCCTCAAAAGAATACTTTGAGAAAACAAGCTTGTGTTCTTAAGAAAGAAAACTATTGATAGGAAAAAAAATTGAAAACCTTACGTTTGGCAACAATTTGTGGTATTTGGATCATTTGCTCACTTGAAGATGAAGACGATGAAGATGAAGGTGAAGGTTGTGCCCTCAAGCAATCAGTGCAAGGTTCCTGTCTCATATATAATTATAAAAGAGCATCTCATGTACATTTATCAAAGATCTAATTTTACAGGGAAAAAAACGATCCTAATTAATTAAATATGAAGTTAAATGATGGAACTTTCGGGTTAACAAAAATCAAGAAAATTATCGGAAAGAAAATATATAAGAATGTTATAGAGATGAAATATTTTGATGAACAACATTTTGCTGCAAAATAGCTTTCTTTTTAGGGTTAATAGCGAGAGATCTACAATATAAAATTTTCTATTACAAAAAGAAAAGAGAGATTTGAAACGAAAGCTAGATATATATACATGAGTTTATATTAAGAGCTAGCTAGATGCATGATTACATTTTATTACTGTAAATTTGCTACCGATTTGCAAGAAAATAAATTATAAAAAAGAGGATATATATATATATTTTGTTATCAATTTCTCAAACTCATTTGCAACTGATTGATAGAAAAACATAAGAAATAACATTAAGTTCCTGGTACTAAAGCAATAATAACATGGGAAATTTATCAATATATATCCTTTTGTTCATATATATAGTTAGAGCAAAATTTTAGAGATCCAATATATTATCAGACAAGCATTCGACCTGAAGGTTTATCGGATGACCAGCAATTGGACTAACCAAGGGCTGCACCATGGGTCTGGGGCTGAGAAAAGAGAGGTGATTGCAGTGGCCACATTTCACAGTTACAGTGTCCATCACCCTCTTGCATGGCACTCCAACCTGCATCCAAGTCAAGTTAATTAATTAACAAATTTGATCTCTTATAGAAAGAAGTAACTGATCGAAAGTTCTTGATCTCTTATGTATTTTGCAGGAGCTGTATTCTTTTTGTTGGCTGAAAATACTGTATTCTTAATTAAAAGTTATTTGTTTTGTATTTACTCGATCTACAAGAAATCATTTACTTAATTAATTATTAACTAGGATATATATATATATGTTTAATCTGCTCAATCATGATATTATATATATTAATTAGCTTATGAAGTGTTAAGTATAATAAAGGGCAAGGCTAAGAGTGAGAGGTTACAGATCAATGTTATGTATATAGCTTTAGATCATAAGTATGCTCTTGGAATGCTATGATGACAAAAAAGAAAGAAGAAATAAACTCAGCAAAAAAATAGGGAGAAAAGGCTAAGACAGTAGATTACTCACAAATTAGTCATGTTCTTGGATCAAGATCAGTTGCGCGCATTAGTTTAACTAGTTACTTCAACTACTGAGAAATCAAACTAGATCATGAAACAAAACTAGCTAAAGCATAGGAAAAACCAAACCAAATTAATTGCAAAATTCAATTAGTTTTCCTCCATATATTCTTTCTTAGAAGAGGAGGCAAGATCCATATATAAGGTCATTTTCCTACAAAGGCTACAGTAGAAACCCTAAAAAGCAGCTTGATCTGGAACTCTCTCTGTATTAACATTAACATGAACAACATTAAATTAAATTACAAACAAAAGAACAACAAACTAAACACAAGTGTTCTTGCAAAGATCAACTGAAGGTAAGAACAAAAAATAGAAAAGGAGTGAATTAATTAATAAAAAAAGACATGTTGAAACTTATAACTGATAATGAAGCTGAAGAAGATGCCCTTTTGTAAGGGCATCTTGATTTCCTGTATATAAATTAGACAACATTGTTGGACTCTTTTTAAGTAATCCTCTACATTTAGGCATATTACCGCAAGAACAGCGTTGCAGTACGTGCAACGCACGTAGCAAAGGTGCTCATTGGGAGAAGAGGAGGCCAAATCCATCACTCACTCACTCACACTCACACACACAGAGAGAGAGAGACTTCTCCTCGATCGTCTTCTGCCCTGTGCGCAAGCAAAAAGAGAGTTTGCTCTTGCATCTGAGGGCATGCACTACAACCATGGCTTAATTAGGGTTTCTATTCTGGCAATAATGCCCGGGGGAAGAACCCCACTCATGGGAGGTACGGCATATGGCCGACCAAATGTTTTCCTATCGATTTATTTCTCCTCATACATAACTACTGTATCCCTTCCAGTATTCCTGATCAATATAAATTTATATAACTATTTTTATGGACTTACTTTTGCCTTCACTTATTTTTAATTAATTCAAGAGAGATAATTAATTATATATAATTACATAAGCTGGTCAAAGTAGGAAAGATGCATGTGTTTATACCACCATGCTTTGTGACATGATTGTACGTGCATCCGGTAGGGTTACTAGGTAGCCTTCCTGACTTCCTTTTCACTACTGTATACGATTTTCACATCAATCATTCATTTAAAACATGGAGAAAACATTTATATATATTAGGGAAAATTTCAGTTTTGTCATGGATTACTTACATATATATACTAAACAAACTAAAAACTAAAATTTGAATACATATTAGATGTTATTTATGTTCAAAATTGAAGTGCTAAATTTTCAATAGCTAGAAATCTGGATAAATTAAGAACTACATCATTCAAATTTTAGTTATATATGCATAATCTCCCGTGCATTTATTATCTCACTTTATTACAACACAACCGACTTATAGAGACACAAAATTAGAAATAAATTAGTTTTTTTATTTTTAAATTTTTACATTTAAAAATTAATAACCATAAAATTTGTTTCAAAGTAGTCTCTAAAAATCTATAGCAACAACAATAAAATCACTTAATTGATCTGACTCTAAAGGCTTTAGAAACAACAACAATTGAATCACTTAATTGATATTTTTCCATAGATCTTTAGAGGCTAATTTGAAATAAAAATCTAATTTATCTCTAAATTTATATCTCCATAGATCGATTGTGTTGTAGTGTTTGAAATATTCTATTTGCATATATTTAGTCTCCCAACGAGATATATATATATATATATATATATATATATATATATATATATATATATATATATATAAATTAAGTTATTTAATTGGTACATAATCAATATTAGATATTCAATTGGTACATAATCAATATTATTTAATTGGGTAAAATTATACGGAACTTTCCTTGACTATAGGTCATGTGTGCAAGACCTATCTAAACTACCAAGTGTGCACAGAACCTCCTTCCACTACATTAGTTGTTAATTTGAATAACCCTCATCCGTTAGCCCTCCCGTTAATAAGTTAACATTTAAAGTCATCTGTGCGCAGTATCCCCCTCCAAGATCTGAAGAACTGAGTTAGTGGTCTTTCTCAACATTTTTTTCCTCTTCCCCCTTCTTGGGAGGAGGAGGAGACCGGAGGCGACGATGACGGCGACGACGGAGGTGGGCTCTAGGAGGAGGAGGAGGAGGAGGCGACGTCGGAGGTGGGCTTTAGGGGAAGGGCTGGAAGAAGGAGGAGGAGGAGAGTGCCGGCGGTAGATTGGGATTCTGAGCACACTCGTGTCAAGTATCATCTGCCACGTGGCCTTGTTTTGACGGAGGACTAACGGAGGGGATTATTCGAACAACTAATGTAGTGGAGGGAGCTCTATGCACACTTGGTAGTTTAGCTAGGTCTTGCACACATGATCTATAGTCGATGAGAGTTCCGTATAATTTACCCTATTTAATTTGTGTCAACGAGGTATTTTTCGTCCAAATTTTAGATATTCAATATTAGGATAACATAATCAAATTAAGCTAGAATCCATAAATATATTGATATTAATCTAAGACCTTAATCTAAGACCTTAAAATTAATTGAGATACCAAATTAATTAATTACTCTAATAATTGTTTGCAGTCTCCATAATAAAGTCAAATTACAATTCCTGCAGCAACTATATATATATCTTATATATAATATAGTCATTAATCAGATGCTGCAAAATTTAGTTCTTTGATTCCGTGTTTTAGTTAATTAATTAATTCATTAGCCAACTTCTTCTTATTTTGACCTGGATATATACATGCACATTAAATAAAAACAATTTTAGTCAAAGTTTATATATATAGATGCATATATATATATATATATATATATATATATATATATATATATATATATATATATATATATATACATACATGTCTCTTTCATCGAGTCCCATTACACACCAAACTCCAGTCAATTTAAGCACTTGAGACCATGGCACGCTTTCTTCATAAATTTAACCTGCCTGCCTTTTTCGGCTCACAGTGCATCATGCCATAGACGTTGAGGGTGATGAAGAAGAGGTTGAATGAATAGGGGATCATCACTTGTCCCTATCCGCGCGGGGAGACCACCGCGTGATGTGACGATTCCTCGGTTTCCCATCGGGGTAAAGTTAATCCTCGCCTTTGTCTTCTTCCTCGAGCTGTCAATTCCCTCCATGGAGCTGAAGCCTGAAGCCTGAAGCGCCTTCTTCAATTCCATGGGTTAATGGCTTTCTCTCCCATCTTGGGAATTGGGTGGATCGATCTTGACTTCGCAAATCCCAATCTGCTTCTCGCGCCACCCTTAATAGGGGGATCGGAGATTTTGCTTTTTTACAATTTTACAGTGCGCGGAAATGATTCATTCCTTTCTCTCATCAGCTGCTAATTGCTTTGTTTGTGCTGGGAGGTGTCAATCTACACTCGCATGAGCTGCCGCAGTACTTGTGACAGAAGGGATGCTTTTACCACATTAAGAAAATAAATAAGAATTTATTGATATTTATTATTAATTACTGAGACTTCTTTTAAAAGAAAAAACTTTCTTTTTTACTTATTAATTTCTATCAGTATTGTTGACTCAAGTATCTAAACTCGGTCATATATATATGAAATTAGAGGTAATGGTTTTATTAAAATAAAAATAAATAAATTATCAAAATTATTTTTTCTATTTTCTTACAACGATATCATATATAATTAAATTGATCAATACAATCGTCATGAAAGATTTCCTACGGTAAAGGACTTATCAAGAGGATAAAATTAATTAAGGGCGACAACAATAACACGTACCCTTGAAATGCTTTGTATAAAAAAAAATTTACTTACCTTTGTCGATAATCAATGACGTCGAGTGCGAGAATTTAACAGGTAATAACTATTGCATTAAAACAGTGATAATTGACGCGAAAATATATTTGACATTTATGATAGGAAGGAGAAGACAATGAGGGAGTATCCAACGTTGATAGGTAGATGAAACTTACTTAGACATTAACAATGACACATCACCATCATAAATAATTTTTGCTATCTCGTTGCTAGCAAAATCTTTTGACAGTATTATTTTGTAACGATATTTTTATTCTACAGATGTGGCCATTGTCAAAAATTATTATACACGATTGTGACAATTATCATTTGTCACCGTAATATTGTCGCCTAAGGTGAATTTTATAGTGCATCATACATAGACGATAGAGTGCATCATATATAGACGATACGCAAGCTTAATAAATTGATGTCAGGCCGTCGTGAGTAGTGATGGGTATGACATTGAGATATCTAATCAATGATATTTGTACAAGTAAAGATTTATGCTATTCTTTCTTTCAATCCTTTGATGATTCAATAAAGAGATCGATGATATATACATAACCTCACAAAGAAAACAAAGTCAATGTCTCAAAATCAACATATGAGACATGCAAGTAGTCCTTTTAGATTTTTATGATAGGCTACAATGGCCTCAATGTGTCAAGATTATAGCCAATCATTTATTTTTTATCATATATCTTACTAATTCCTCTCAATAAATATTAGGAAATAAAATATTTATTCTATAGTTACTTTATAACTTTATTGTTTGTAATACTCGAATTTTTTTCTCAATTTTTAATTTAAATTTCAAAAAAAAATCTAATTTTTAAAGTTATATTATAATTATAACTCTTTGAGGAATTTTTATACAAGAAGCCATAGCGCTCGCTTATAAGTAAGGCTCTTTTATCCCCATCATGGACTCGTAGTCATCGTTCGTGGGGTCGTGTGACATGCAGAGGTAGGATTTCTCTTCTCTTTCTCGCTTTCATGCTTCCTTAGTGTATTAATTATCACTTACAATTAGGGGGGATTTATTGTGCATCTAAAATATTAGACCACATTATGTGCCTGGGGCATAACAGCGCTCAGCCAAGGTCGTTCTATAGTCACTACTGGAATAACAAGCATCAGCAACAGCTCCAATCGTTGTTGAGCTGTTGCTGAAAGCAATCAGCAATGACGTGCAACGGCCCGGCTCGTTGCAAAGCAGTCGTGGCAGAAAAGCGTGTTGCTGATAACTTAGCAACAGACCAGCAACGGCCGCAGGGACCGTTGCTAATAATATTATCAACAACGGCCCGATTGCCGTGGCAAGGCCGTTAGTGAAAGTTCGTTGCTAAGCCGTTGTTGTAGGTCATCAGCAACGAATTTGAGGTTGCGGCCCAGAAAATACGATACATTTTCAGTAACGGCTTTCCCACGGACAGCCGTGGGAAAGCCGTTGCTGATGATGTTAACCTGTAACTGAAAAGTTTTAGAATTTTTAATTTCCATTAATACATTGATATATTTAACCTGATACATAACTCACACACCCATTAATACATTAATACACTCATACATAACATACACAACACATATACACCCAGATATACATCAAAATAATTATACTTATGTTTATAATTATCCACAATTATATAAAAACTATTCAAATTCAAAACTATCGTATCAATATTCAAACAAAACAAGTCAATCAAGTAGTATCCAAATAACAAAGTCAATATCCAAACAAAATAATAAACCTCACGACGACGATAGAGGAAGGTCTGGATCATAATATGGCAGGGTCTGGAGTGCTTGGGTGTACATCGACATGAACTGGCTTGAGGACGATGGATCTGATGATGTTGAAGGGATGCCTACTCCGGTATGAGATGATATGTTGCGTAGCATAGCATGCATCTTCGTCATCATCTAACTTTAACGCTCCATCATTTCACTCTAACACGCGATCGTCTCCTCCAGTATCTTTATCCTACTGCTCTGATCATAATTAGTCCTGGAGGTGGACGGCCGCTCACCAGCAACCGAAGGGGTCGGTGCCCCAAGTGGCCCGAGCACGGCTCGCGCATGACCACTGTCTGCAAAGCCATATACGCGGTCGTGGTCCCAGCCACCTGCAACCTTGACCCACGCTCCTACGTTAAAGCCCTCGGGGGTGCCCCCGCGTTGCATCACCATCTGACTGTAGGTCTCATACTCGAGTTTGATTTTTTATTTCATATTTTTCCTAAAACTTAAATTATAAAAAAATAATGAATAATTTAAACAAATATACTTATCATAATGATTACAGCGCGGGTGTCGATGTACTCCCCCGTCCCATGTCCTCGACGGTGAGTCCGCTTAAACACCTCCATCGGGGAGGATCGCTGGACAGTCCCATCCTCCATCACCGTCATCTACATTTACAAAAAAAATACATTATTTATTACACAGAGTAACAGATAAAATATATAATTGAATTTAAAGTATAATACTTACCATACGACGATCGTGCACTACAAATAATATTGAGCTGCCAGTGTGACGCGCTCCTCCCCGACGCTAACGAATTTTTGATTCGAATAGGTGAAATTTAGGAAGTAAGTTATGTCTAATCGAAACTCATTCGTTAAAGCTCCACGATCAAGACGTCGGTATATCCAACTTCGATCGCCCAACATGATTCTATCAATCAATGATTATTTCTTCAGTTAATGCCTTTAGGTGAGATGGTCCTATTCCATTCGAGATTCATATTATTCATATTGCACTAAGTATTTCTTTTAATCGCTAACTTTATTCTAAATTTTGACAGCATCTCCCTATAATTCACCGAATACGCATATCATCTAGGCGTGTATCGGAGAACAAGAGAGACACAATAGCCAAAATTTAAGAATTAATGAGTTAACGGTTAAAAGGAAAAATTAAGTGCAATAGAAATAACTATATTCCCAAATTATTCAATCAGAGACAATTCAAGAGTTGTACGTCATATAAAAGATCATCTACTTCTTTTACACGAATATACAACCCCCAAACGGATCTAAGGTTTTGCTAAATCATATCCGACTCGTCGATGCATACGTGAAACGTATCAACTCGTCGGATGGATGATTATTTTCTAAATATTTTGATGCCGGTTCGAGTCCACAGTGGACGATTCCGACGCGAGTCCAAAGTGGACGATTCTGGCGCGAGTACAAAGTGGACGATTCTAATTAATCTAAATTTAAAAATTAATAATAAAATTAATCTATATTAATATAATTTAAATTAATCTAATCTAAACATTTATCTAAATTAATCTAAAGATTAACATTAATCTAAATATTAACATTAATCTAAATATTAACATTAATCTAAATATTAACATTAATCTAAATTAATCTAATCAAATCTAAACATCTAAATTAACCTAAACATTTAATTAATCTAAACATCTAATATTTAATTAATCTAAACATGTAAATTTATCATAAAAACATTTAATTAATCTAGAATTAGGATTTAATAAAAGAGAAAAAATAGGGTTAAAAAAAAACCTATTTTCGGTGCCGGAGTCCAATGTCTGACATATGTCGGACACTGGACAATGCTCCGATCGTTGGTCGCCAGCCGAAACCCTAAACCTAGGATTTCGGCCGATTCTACAATAAATAGAGATGGGGCGAGTTACCTGGAACGGGCGGTGGTGGTGAGTGGCGTCAGCGGACGACGACGGCGGGCAAGCGGAGATCGACAGCGGCAGAAGAAAGGAAGAAGGAGGAGGAAGGGGCGGGCACGGTCGGTCGACTTAAATAAACTTATCAGCAACGGCTCACTCATCTGTTAGAAAGTTATTGCTGATAAGTAACATCATCAGTAACGGCTCACTCGTCCCTTAGAACGTCTTTGCTGATAAGTATTTTATTTTTACGCCCCGAGCGCACGATCGACTAAAGAGTGACGGATGTCATAGTCGTAACTAAGCTGTTACTAATGTAATAATATATCTGCAATGGCTCGAGCGACCGTAGCAAAGTCGTTGCAGATATATCACATCTATAACGACCCGAACGATCGTAAGAACACCGTTAGAAATTGCAACGGCTTGCACGACCGTTGCTGATCGTCACATTTCTAGTAGTGACTGCTTGATTTTGTCGGTCAATCTCGACCATGACGCTTGATCAAGGCATGACAATGCCTCGATCGGGTAGCTGGTTGCAACGTCGCCTGATCAGGGCACTGGCTACAACATCTCTCAATTGCATCGTTTGTTGAGGGCACCGTGTCCTCGGCCAGGGCGACCCAGCCGGTAGATTCGCACAAGTCTGATTCGATCATGAAGAAAACGACTGAAAAAGAAGAAGAAGAGTTTAATTGAATATATCATTGTTCTATCATGCAGTGTTGTATTTAATATGATAATGTTTTTATCTATGTAATAATTGTTTTATATATAACGATATTATAAACTTTTATATCAATGTTATATTAATTGTTATATATTTATTAAAAATTAATGAATTTAATGAAGTTTCTATGAGTAAATAGTCAAAAATATGAACTTTCAACCTTTTTTTTCTATTTTTAGCGCAAAGTATTTCCTTTAGCATGGAAATATACAAACTTTTGATTCATTATCACGTTTGGCATAACCCATCAATTTTAATAGAAAATACTGATGTATCACGTTAACGATGATGATATGGCCACATTGTAATTTTGACACCGGAGAGGTGGCGGTGGATGAGGCCACGAGGAGCCAATGGGGTGAAGGATCAATTTTTGTGGGTGTCGTCTGTATCCACAGTCTCCTGCCAGCAATTCGACCTAAGGCTGTTGCTTGGGGTCATGGGGACGCCCCTCGGCCCTATCCACATCTGCTCCATCGAGTCGCTTCTGGCTTTTGGCCCATTGCAACCCCAAATTGAATTAAGAGGACCAGGTAAAAATTCAATTTTGCTCGTTTCGGATTAACATATATAAGAGGTTGGTGACAGACAAAATGGTAATTCGGCTTGAAGACCCCACTTGAACGATGGTTGCGATGCCAACTAGGACATCTGTTTGCCTAGAGTCATCGTTAATGTGACACATCAATATTTTCTCTGAAAATTTATGGATCATGTTAAATGTGATAACAGATCAGAAATTTGTGTATTTGCATGTTAACAAAAATACTTCGTGCTAAAAAATAGTCAAAGTTTATTTTTTTCGCTATTTACTCTATATATTATATATGAAGTTTTATGTAATGGGTGCTATGGATCATTAGTGAGATCCATTCTCTCAAATGGGACCGGAACTATATATTCAAACAATGCTCAAAAGTGTGATTTGCTCATCTCAAATAGTGCCATATATATATTATATGATTGATTTAATTGGAGTTATAAAAGACTTGGGAAGGATAAATCCTCACCCGAATACATATAATCCTACACTAATTATTAGAATATTTCATATTGTATTTTTATTCTTTGAAATTTACTTCCATTATGATTACTGCCTGAGTTCTTTGACACATGACATGTAGTGCTTATAGCAGCACTTAATTAATTCTAGAGATAACGTATAGTAGCGCAAAATTAATACAAGATATCATGCAGGGATGTAAGGCAACTCATAAAAGGAGTAAAGATATTACCTCAGAGAGGTATTGAAAATCATCAACCTAAAATTACTCATTACTCGATCTATAAGGATTGAATGCTATATACGTACCATACCCTACGTTCCGAGCAATTCAATGTAAGATTAATTATTGTTGAGATCACAAAGGGACATTACTATATTATTAAACACGTGCTCACTTTAGTGTAATGGTATACATTGCATTTATTCATGTCATGGAGTGTTAGATGTTCTTATGATCGATGTGCTAACGTTAATATAGTGCAAGTGGCTTGAGTCGAATTGCATCTAGGTCTAGATAACTCAATGCCCTAGGATCTCTTCTAATCGCGAGATAGGCTTAGCATAACCTTGTTTATTTTAATGTAAATAACGTGAACTTCATAAATTTTGTAGTGTAAAGACATAATAAAAATATGTAACTCAGTGGTCGCTACAAATGTCTCAACTCTCCTATCAACCCATGCCCCCTTCCCTAATTTGTATAATTGATTTCACTCAAATAAGTTGGTTGTATTCGATGAATTAATGGTCTCTCGTTATCTACAACCACAAGAAAATGCATCAATTGTTGATTATAATTAGTAATTGTAATATGAATTGAACAAAACTAATATATCGTTGGTGGACCACCATGGTATATATATCATTATCTGATTCGTCCTTGCGGTCGTGGATGCCTCTTGCCACTCCTAGCAAATCTAGGTATCTACTACTTGGTTCCATATTCCAATAGACATCCAATAAGGGGTTGCGACCAAAGTGTTCCCAAGAATTTTGGCTCCACCTTCCTCTGGTTGCTCGCGATAGTTGGTATAACATTCTATTGTAGTGGGATTTCTAAACCTCATCCTAAGCAACATATAATCATTTGATTCCTCCTCGCTGTCGTGGATGCCTCCTATCACTCCTAGTAGATCTAGATGCCTATTACTTGGTTTCATATTCTAAGCGACATCTAAGAAGGGCTCGTGACCAAAGTGTCCCTAAGGAAATCAGATTCCACCTTCCTCTTGGCCACTTGTCGCACTTGGTACCACATCCCATTGTAGCAGGATTTCGATATCTCCTCCCATGCGACATATATATACTCGTTGGGTGTTCTTCGCCCATGGTGTAGTAGGCCTATAAATTAATCACAACAAGAAAAACATGTTAACAAGTTATTGGACTAAACTAATTCCCTGGGCCCGAACCAATCGACCAATGAGACGTAGTTGGGCCTCGTTGTTCAGACCGTGATTGGACCAACCAAATCTTGGCTCGGGAGCTCCACTCGGTCATCCCAAAGGCATTTTCGTCTTTCGTTAGTATTCAAAGATTCGATCATAATGACAGCACAATTAAAGGGAGAAAATTAGACGATTGATTCTTTCAAGGTATATATATCTCCGCGACGATTAAGGAGAAATCCTTGCTGAATACGTACCTTTCATCGAAGACTTGTCTTATAAACCAAATCATGCACATACGTACATGTATATTCTTCTGACCCAACTTTTGGACAAACACATATTGAATATCTTCTCACTCGAGCGTTGGAGTGTCTTTGTAGGTTACCCTGGAGCCGCACCCCACCAAGTGTCAGAAAGACTTGCGGCGTCTCCGATCTCAGGCGAAAACAACTATATATAACAATATTTCAAACCTGCCTCAACAAATCCATGAGTTCCTAGGCACACGAGTTCATGACTTCCACGAGCCATAAAAGCACCTCTCTATGATAGAGGTACTGATCATTTGTGGGACATCCAAATCATATATATATTCAGATATAAGTTATATTCACTAGCATATAATTAAATTATATATACTTACCTTGTCATGTAACCTTAATCAGCATATATATATATATATATATATATATATATATATATATATATATATATATATATATATATATAACTAACAATTAATCATTTGATTAATCCAAATTAATTAATCAAACTTGACTGATTAATCAATATTAATATATCAAAACAATAGAAAGGGGGCTGGTTAGGCCTATTGTTATCAAATTAATATATGCTAGATATAAAGGAATGTTCTATTTCTTCTAAGGTTAAAGAAACTCCTGTACGTGAAAGAAGAGAATCGATAAAGCAAATTGGTAGATATAAAGTTAAAATATATAATTAATTGCAGCATAATATCCAACAATAATATATTAATTAATGGAGAACCAACAAATTAATTAGTAATTACATTTCATTAATATATGTGAGGGCTATTGATATATCATGCATGTGGTGGTTCTTTCTTGTTCATGTTGGGCCCCAATTAATGTTGATACATATATAGTTATCATTATTCCTTATATATCTGACATAAGAAATCATGCTATCTTGTCTTGTTGTATATGTAGAATATATAAGATGCCAATTGCCAAACCAAATAATGTATACGAAGATATGCTGAGAAAAGTTGAAATGATTGCAAGCGTTGATGTATAAATGGTATTAATTAAGCCTTTATTATAATTTTACAAATTAAATTGAAGGGGATCATTACTTTGACCCCGCATCCGCCACTCTATGTTGCGTGTCATAATTAAATTAATGCTAACATGATACGCATGATCAGCAATATACAAATTTAATTATTTATGCAATTATTTTTTTCTTCAAAAAAAATAATCACCAATGAAGTCAGGTTACATCCAATATTCGAGAGACAAGGGCAGAAGGCCAAAGATCGTGCACCTCACGCTCGAATTGGTGAGTCAGGTTACACTCACCAATGAAGTCATGAATTATCAATACCTTCACTATTATTGTCCACCTTATTCACAATCATGTCGGGTGAAAACATTTTCTTGATTGAATAAGAATTGAAAACTCCAGACAAAGCCTTATAAATCATTGACATACAACTAGGGGTGTTCACGGATCGGATTGGATTTAGGGAAAAAAATAATCCGACCCGGCCAAGTATAATCGTGTCGGGTTGAAAAATTTTCACCTCTCAAACCCGACCCGACCCAACCCGATCTAGGTCGGGTAGTCGGGTTTACCCGTTTAAGAAAAAAATAAGTTTTTAACAATAATTTTTTAAAAAAATTTAAAAATAATTAAAAATAATTAAAAATAAATATTTTTTAAATATAAATATTTTAAAAATAATTAAAAAAATATAAAAAATTCGGGTAATCGGATCGGGTCTCGAGTCATCGGGTTTTAAATATTGAAATCCGGACCCGACCTGATTATAATCGGGTTTCAAATATTTGAACCCGATCCGACCCGACCCGATTGGTTCGGGTCGGATCGGTTTTTCGGATTCATTGGGTCGGGTTTGACCCATGAACAACCCAACATACAACCATTTTCTTTGCCTTTAAAACAAAGCTCATTTATGTTTTTCCAAAGATACCAGATACTAGTTGTTATACACCTAGTTAGTTTTCTGTTCTCCTCTTTACTCAAATTTTTCCCTTCCTCAATCCACATGTCCTGAGACCATTGGTCCTTGAAAATGAATTGGAAATTTAGGATACTTTCCATCATATTTCAGAATTCAATGGCAAAAGAGCAGCTGAACAATATATGGTTTGCACAATCATATTCCTCTTTACAGATAAAATATTTCTGAGGTTGAATCTTACTCATTCTAGTTAGCATCACGGTTGTGGGAAGTCTTCCATGAGCTAGCTTCCATAGAAATTTTTTGACCTTAGGCAGAACATTCAAACTCCATAAACCTTGTTGGTTTTAGATTTTCAACCTTGGCCTTAATCTTGGTTTTGACAATAATAAATATGGGACTAATGATTTCATTGAGAATATCTTCAGGTTCCATATCAGTAGCGTTCGATGTCCTCGATCAAAAAAATTAGAGAAATCGGAAAATCAGAAGGACATTGATCGTCGCGCTCGGGTTCGTCGTGGAAGTTTCTCGAAGATTGACGAGTGCACCAAAGATACATTGGACGAGCTCAAAGATCACATGGAAAGCTCTCCAAGATGATGCTCGTTGAAAGCCGGAACTCGAAAACGAAGCGCGGAAGAAATCGGCTAAAAAATACAACTCAGCCTAAGTTCGGTCGACCGGGCAATTGATCGAAAAGGGTAAAGTAAAGGGCACCAACTATTTCGGTCGATCGGTCGGTCGACCGACTAGTGTCGAAAAGGGGCAGTAGCTACGTCGATCGACCAGGCGACCGACCGATCGAAGCCCAAACTGGGCAGTAGCTCGGGCGATCGACCAATCGATCGACCGACCTGCGTTTGCTGAAGACGCAAGATCGCGTCGGTCGATCGACGGTTCGACCGAAGGTCGGGATCGAAGATCTTGTGTCTTGGCGGTCGACCCGTCGATCGACCGACCAGAGAGAAAAAATGGCGATCGAAGGAGCGGTCGATCGGTTGGTCGACCGACCAATCGTCCGGCGGCCTGCAGCGAATAGAAAACTATCCGTTGAGCTGTCGTTTTTTCAGTAGGGTATAAATATACCCTCATATACTTCATTTAATCTTCTTCTCCCTCTCTTACAGTTATCATTGAGCATTCTAAGGGATACTTAAAGTCTTCCAAGGAGTAATCGCAGCGCGCTCTGTTCTTTTGTTGAGTTCTTCTTCAAGCGTCGTCTGCTCCTCAACTCGGGCTTCAACCCAATCTCTACTACTTGGCGAGTTGGAGGTTTTTGAAGGATTAAAAAGATCTTTTAATCTTGTTTTATATTGTAGCTCTTTTGATTGTATCTTTATTGTTTATTTGAACGTATTTTTTTATATTTGGATTTGTGTGAAGACCAGGTGTTTGGTCTTGTGTGTGAAAGTGGTTACCTTGGTGAAAAGGTGTAAAGTCACTTGTGTAAACTTAGTATTTACTATGATTAGTTTAGTTGTCCCTTAGGGTTGAGGTGGAAGAGTGCTCTCGATAAGAAGGTGGAGACTTCCGGGTGTGGAAGTACCTTAGGTCGAGATTGAGACTCTTCAAGTGAAAAGTCCTCTGTGTAAGAGAAACGTAAATTAATCTAGTAAAACTAGTTTGAAAATTCTAAGCGAGGTGCTTAGGTAGTGGAGTAGGCATTGAGGTCGAACCACTATAAATCTTGTGTTTGCATTGTTTCATTTTGTTGTGCTTTAATTGCTTAATCATTTATTGCTTCTGTATATAATCATTGAATCGCAAATTGCCTAAATGATTAAAATCGAATTTAGGTTAATAGATTTAGTAAATATACTATTCACCCTTCCTCTAGTGTCGCCATTTCGACTATAAACCTTTCCAGATGTGTTGAGTATCAACCATCTCATTTCTTTCATTCTTAAGGAAGTTGTAAGCAATCTTGCAAGACAACTTACCTTTATTGTTCATGCCCCAAATTCACTTGTCTTCTTTATCATCATTAGGAATGTGTATCTTTCAAACTTCTATGCTGATATCTTCCCCAAAAATTGAAAGAATTAATTGAACATTCCATACCTTATCAGTCATAAGGTCACTAACAGTGACAATGTCATTAACTTTGTCCATGTTAATAAATGTGGGCCACTTCTCAAAAGGGGTAGAATTAACCCAAGGATCCCTTCAAACATTAGTGCTTTTTTCATTCTCAATTCTCCTCAACAACCCTTCTTTCAGACTAGATATTGCAGTGAAGACACTTTTAGTAGCCTAACTTTTGTTTTTCAACAAATTGCTGCTCCAAGGATGAATGTCTTTATGTTTATTAATAATCAGTTAACTGATGGTAGGCCTTTTTTATTAAGAAGGGGGAGGATTATCCTATTTATGCAATTAAATTAATAACAACTTATAATTGCATTAATATGTACATATATAGTACTCGGGTTTAATATATAAGATTTGATAGGGGGAGTATATTCAGTTACAAGTTAAATATTTTAGCGTAAATATGTATTTGATGAGCCAGTCAGTCTATCATACACTACAACAAAATTTAATATTGTTGTATCACGCACCAAACTCAGGATCATATGACTAGCCAAAAATACAACACTGTAATCTAAAGCTTGACCAAACACCATGCACAACATACAATGAAAAATATGGATTTTATTTAAAGAACGTGCCAAGTGTATGAACAATCAGACCGCAGTATGAAATGTAACAACTCCATGAAGTCCATGTACAATATGTCACTACTACTACAAGACTCATAACTCTCCTACGACTACGATACGGAAATAACTTATCGAGCTTGCAACTCCAATCGGACACTCCTAGGTACTCGCGTACCTCTAGTCAGACTGCAAACACATGAAAGATTGGCATGAGTTCTCAAAACTCAATGAGTGACTCATACCTAGCACCCGCTAAGTAAAAAGCATAACATAAAACCGTGCGAGTAAGTATGCATAATAAATAACTCAAGTAACAACCTGGCACATACGCCAAACCAGTAATCACAGTAAACCATAATATATGTCAAGTAATCAACATACGGGTTGGTCGCTAGGATGGCCCTCTAGTGAGCTTCCGTCCTGGGCCTCACGAGCTAGGATGACCCTCTAGCCTCTTCGCCCAAATTTGGTTGGGAATATTCCTTCAACCAATGCCACTCTGGGTCGATTGTTAGTGTGGCTCTTTGACGAGCTTACCAGCCCAAAAGCCATCCATACCAGGCCGAGCGTTAGCATAGTTCCCTAATGCGCTTCCCGATCCAATGCCATCAATCACATCACAACCAATACCAACAATATGTAAATCAAGCATGCATGCATAATCATGATTAAACCACATTCACATGGATGAGACATTTCACTAAACACATCGAGTGCGCCTAGGTACACCACCAACCCGTCCCCTTCCCGTGTGTAATTCAACCGGCTACACGTCGTTCCAATGCACACTAAGTACACTAGATTTTAGGTTTACATAATTCAACAATTTCTGCATTTAACACGATATTTTAGCATGCCCACCTCGGTGGGGGCATTTCACCGAACACCTGATGGGCTATCCAAATTGCGCCCAACCAAGACCCCGTGGCAGCCCCTAAGAGGGTAGAATTCAGCCCATAATGTCGGGTTATATTCGGCTACTCACAACCCACATCCAACACATGGCTAATTAAAGAGCACAATTCTACACCCAAAACTCAAAAAATTTAGCCGTATGGCTGCCCCAAACTTGGCCATGGCAGCACCTGCGTTTGGTTGCAAATTTCAGCATGCACACAACCATGAATTGAACTTACGTCTACCTCAAATAAACACAAGATAAATAGTAAGAAAACATAATCCTTTCAGCAATAAACATCACCAAAACCCGACCAATCAACGCATAAACTATCCTAAACTTTCAACACCAATTCACCAAGAGCCTACAAACAACCTCAGCCGAATACAATACAAAACCATATGAAACCAAAAATCAACTAGCCATACTTACCTTGAATATTCGGCCACAACAACCATAAAACAGTCTTGAAAATTTTAGCATACACGGTCATAAATCGAAAACCAAGCATTCAATCAATTTGCAAGAAATCCACCAAATAAAAACTGGATTAAAAACCACCAAAGAGACAGCAATAACTGGCCCCAACTTCACCCTAAACCTAGGGTTCATGGCCGAACATCACAAAGGAGGCACACCCTCCAAACCCGTCTTCAATTTGCAAAACCCATGTTCACAGAAAGCAGGAAAAGCCAAAAATTTCAGAAAGTATCCGAGAAGAACAACTCTAGCAACCGTACGGTGGAAAGCCACCATGGTGCCACCAGCCAAGACACTCACCTTGATTGAAACTCCTATCAAATCCAAAGCAATGACTCTAATGATCTTCGACGAACAACGATCTCTCACCCCGAATCTTGTTAATTATCCAAAACGTCGCCCCTTCCTCCTCCTCGGGCATCCATAAAACGAATAGTCCAAATCAGATCTTCACCATTCAGATTAAGAAACAAGGAGTCTTAGACATGCTCACCAAAAATCAGTCCGATCATATCCCCAGATGGTGCCTCGATCGCTCGATTGGATGAAACTAGTCGCTGCAGGAATCTGCTGAAGAAAACCAGGAACAAGGGTTCAGTTTTCCCATCACAATCGCGGATCTTGCCATCAAAAGACAATCTCCACCGATCATAGTCCAAAACATGAAGTCTACTACTCACTAACCAAATCTCGTCAAGATCAGACCACAAATTCCCATCAGATATCGACATTTGATGAGGTTTGTCGCTGGGGGAACTACCTGCCAAGAGTACTCTTCCTTGGGTGTGTCTCTTCTTTTGTGTGCGTGCATCTCCCTCCCAAGGCCGATCCTCTCTCGCAAGTCCAGATAATAAATCAAGTATCACTTGAGTAGCCAAATGACAGTACTACCTCTCGTCTTAAGTTCGCACCTAAACAGGTGCAAACTCGACCAAATCGCACCAAACAACTCAGGGAACCCGACGAAACCAAATAAGTCTAAATTAAACAAGCTTACATAATTAATCACGTGTGTGAGTCATACCTCCGACCGTGATCTCTTCGCGATCTCCTCGGCTCGCTCCGATGCGCAACCCGAGTCTCCGACTAAAACAAAAATTAAAACACGGGTATTACATGCTGGCGGCATGAAATGGATGCCTTACACAAGTGATGATTTCATGTCGGTGCCAAATGGCACCTCCCGCCAGTTTCCAATTTCTCTATTTCTATATTCCCACGTCAAGTAGTTAATTTTTCTAATCCAAATATATTTCTTCTTAAGTGATTCGTTAGTTGAATTAATTCATGTTTTTAAACATTATATTAAAGTATGTTTAACTCATATATCAGTAATAAATATTTTTTTTTAAATAGCACCACTGTTTTGTCCTACATAATTAGTTAATTTCTTTTTAAAAAAAAATTATGAATACTAGCGCCTCCAATACATGCATCGGTACTTAGATTCCAGCGCCAATAATGACATCAATATCATTAATTTATTTGTGCTTTTATCTTTAGACCTATCTACACATTTTTAAAAGTGTCTAATTAAATTTAGATATTTGGGCACCTATACGACATTAGTTTTTCAAGTGAATATTTTGCCAATTTTTATTTAAACTTTTGTAGTGACATGTAATAAATAATTACATTAAGAAATTAAATTAAAATAGGCAAAACAATAATTCCATGATTTTTTCTGACAAAATCTAATTCAAACTCCGATCCTGCGCTCTAATTAATTAATCGAGTAACAAATCCTTAAAGGGTTAGATTAAAACGCAAATAAGATGATTATAGGCCATATGTGGCAGCCAAACCACTCTTACATTAATCATTTGTGTGTTTTTCTTGATTATGGCTTCCTTTATTATATTACCCTTAAATTATGTTATATTTGCTGGTTGAGATTTCAATTGTTAATTTAAGTTAAATTTAGTTACCCACTTATGACTTGAATGAGGTCATTGGTTCAACCCATGAAAGTAATTAACATCTCTGCGAAAAGCAAGTGGAAGACTACATACATCAATCCTCATCAAAGTCTACAAAAGTAGAATTGCTTCGTGCACTAGGTTACATTTTTTTTCTAATTTAAGTTAAATTTAAATTCTTAAAATACTCAAAATACTTTCGAAATTAAATTTCTTTCATTTCTAAATATGATTCTCTTATTTCACCGCTTAAAGACTTTCTCAAAATGAGATATATTTTTATTATATAATATTATTTTTTAGCAATCCATTTTAATATTTTAGTATTTTTTTTATGACTAAAATTATTATTTTCTTACTATCTTTTAGTCATTTAAAGATTTATACAAAAGTTTTTTAGCACCTAAATTGTGTTATTTTTTGGTTCTGTAGCATGAAATGATTTTTAACTATTCTTATAGGTTGAGTTTGGTAACTGTCTAGCTGATAATCTGTTTGGATTGTCGATAATTATAATAGTTTAAATTACCTAGACACATGCTTGATAATCTGTTTGGTACATAAGATTATCATGTTTGGTGGAGCCATGCATGCACATTACCAACAATGTGAATTACCATGGTAATCCATTATTACCGTCAAATTGGCAATTGACAATGTAGATAGCCACTATAGCGGTGTCTATTTGGATTACCACTTTGGTGATAATATATATCCTCAATTTTCTTTTATAACAAAAATACTCTCATCAAACCCTAGCCTCTATCGATCAATGTTCTCCTTCAATTCTCTGCTCTTGCTTTTGTGCCTCACCACCTCCTGTATTCCTCCTCCACCTCTGCCTCATCACACCTAGCTCTATTGGTCCTCCATGTCACCTCCTCCCTCACATTCGTCAACTCCAATGTCGACTCCTTTGTTCGACTCTCTCTTCTACCATAGCCATCTCCATTCTTCTACTTACTCCCTCATCTCCTCTCCATCTCTCACTCCTACATCATCTCCTCCACTTTTTTATTTTTCCCGTTGATTTTTTTTTTTGTTATTTTGCTATTTCTATAATTAAACCCTAATTTGATCTCTTGAGTTTCTTCAATTCAACCATAAAATTTAACTTTCTAGCATAATGAGAAGTCAATAATCGTAAATAATGGTACGTCACCGGCAATTCAAGTGGGCTGGTCATCGGCTTGGATATCATGGATATCAAGCACCATGGGTATCATGTCGTTATGTGATTATAATTATTAAAATGTATTTGAAAGGTTTAATAAAAGACAGATATTACTCGACAATCTTATTGTCTATGTACCTGTGGATGGACAAATACTATAATTTAACACAATCTATATATCTCAGTGATATGAATACTTTGGTAATCTAGTTGGCAATGTACCCAACGCAACTATAGTGGTTTTTTGGTGGCCAAAATTATTATATTTTCTTAATTTTTCAATTAATTAAAGACTTTTGTGCCTAATTTATGATTTTTTGTTTAATATAGCGTGAATATATTGTAGACAATTCATAGTATTACTATTTTTAGTAGCTAAAATTACTGCTATGTTTTTAACCACCTAAACTTTAAATGACTAATTAAAAACTAAAACTAATAATTTTAGTCATTAAAATAGTATTTAATTTGCTACTTAAAAAATACTATAATAATTGTCCAAAATAATTTCATACTACACTTAACAAAAAGTAATTAACACAATTTAGGTATTTAAAGACTTTGTAAAAGAAAATTTAATTTCAAAAATATCTTAGGTATTTAAAAAAGTACGTTATAAATCTAAAAACTTTAACTTCCTAATTATTATGAATGTAGAAATTTCATCTATACTTTATTATTATTATGAATTTAAGAAATTGCTGATCAAAATATATATTATCCCTCCGGCCCTGTTAATTATATATTGATCCACTGACATAAAAAGGAGATCGATTGGCTAGATGTAAGCATGCAAAGTAAGCACAAGATCACAATCGAGGTAGGCCATTGCAGATTTTTTTGAAGGACAAAACATATATAATTATATATATATATATATATATATATATATATATATATATATATATATATATATATATATATTTATTGCAGATTGGAAAGTGCATGAAAGTGCCTGGAAAGTAGATACTATATATCTTCCTATCTATCGATGTAGATACTATGGCCGCTGTATGTGCCTGGAAAGTGCATGCATATATGCTCTCTCTATATACTATATAGGATGGTCCCTATAAATAGTTTAACGACATGCACATAAACAAAGATATAGGTAGGATGGTCCACTGCTCCCTATATGTACGTAGATGTAGATATATATCTGCCAAATGGGAATATGATAGATCAGTTGATTTATATGTATATATAGGGGTTGATGGACAACACATGCATGCATGCAATGCAGGCTTTACATTGATTCTGATATGTACTCTTCCTCTTCAACTTTTTTCGTGTCCGTCGCTGTATCTGCCAAATACTTGTCCTGCTGCAGTTTAGGGATCCCATAAATCAATATTAATTAATTAATGCTGTGACCTGCATGGCTTGTTTATATATGTATATATGGTTTGCTAAATTATTAATATGGCTAGCTATTGATTCATTATTTATAAGTATCATTATTTCAAATTAATTTGATGAAGAATTGATAGTATGCAAATGATATGCTAACTATGGAACATGCCATATCAACAAACTAACTATTTAAAATAATATACATATAGTTGTTTGATTATAAACTTGTAAGAGTAATTGAAAAAAAAAAAAATCCTTTCTCTATTCCATCCAAATTAGCTGAATCATTTTTGAAAAATGAAAAGAAAAAAAAATATAAAATTAATAAAAATGGAAGTAGTTAAATTCAAAATATATTATTTCCCTAATTTTTATTTATATAATTTTAATTTTTTATTATTAAAAATATGCATCTTTGATTTTGTGAAGGACTAAACTATAAAATTAATAAATTAAATAGCTTAAATACAAATTGTATTGTTGTTGCTATTAATTTAAACTAATTATTTTAGAGTATATACTTTTTATTGACAAGAAATTAAAATATAGAATTTATAAAAAAATTGAACTTAAACAATAATATACTTTATTTTATGTGGAGTAGGGAGATGTTTTAGCTTGGAGTCACTACAACACAATTGACTTATAGAGACACAAAATTAGAGATAAATTATATTTTTATTTTTAAATTTTCAATTTTAGAGATTAATAGACATAAAATTTATTCCTAATTAGTCTCTAAAGATCTATAGAAACAACAACATAGTCACTTAATTAATTTGACTCTAAGCTATAGAAACATCATTGACAGAGTCACTTAATTGATCTGACTCTAAAGTTATTTTTAGAGGCTAATTAGGAATAAATTTTATATTTATTAATTTCTAAATGTGAAGATCTAGAAATAAAAAAATTAATTTATCTCTAATTATATATTTTTATAGGTCGACGATTGTGTTGTAATGAGTGGGGAATATACTTTTCCATTTTTTCTTTGAATTGACTTTTCTTTCTTTTTCTTTTTCTTTCTAAAGATACCAAACATCGCGCATATTTGTTTCATAGCATGAAAGAGATGGAGATAAAATAAGGAATGAATTTATATTTATTATTTTTTTCCTTCTTCTTTCTAAAGATACCAAACATCATGCATATTTGTTTCATAGCATGGAAGAGATGGAGATAAAATAAGGAATAAATTTATATTTATTATTTATTTAGTGTATGTATTAATAAATTTAAATCAATGCAATTTTGACTTTAGATCAAATGAGTATCAAACTTAGCTCAAAAGAGTGGGAAGAAATTATGGCTCACTTTAGAGCAACTGTATGCTTGGTTGTTAATATGCGCGGAAGGCGATGAGCTAGGGTTTATGGTGTACCGAAAGCCAAACCCCCCGGAATCTCGCCACAAGCACGATCGTACCAAATATTTGAATGCTAACGCAATGCGATTCTTAATCAGGGCAGCCATGAAACTGCAACGAATGCCATCAAAATCGAACCTTTCCTTTTCCTCCTCCCCTTCTTCTGTCCTAGAGGTCGATATCAGAGAGAAGCTTGAAGAATACACGGTAATCAAGGAAGGAGAGGCGGAGATCCTGATCGATTCCAATAATAGCGTCTTCTATAACAAGACCCAGGTACTTTTTGATGGAAAACATGGCCCAGATATTGTACGTCTGGTGCTATTTCTTACTTCTAGAATCCTTACTCCTTACCTTTTACCACTCAAAATGATAAAAAAATCGTAGCAAGGATTGGTTCTTATTCTTCCTGCTCCTGTTGATTGTTTATATTGGCATGTATGGATTATTCTGATTCGTTGGCTAAAGTTTTTTTTCTTCTTAAATTTTATTGTTGGTAGTTATATTGAAGAGTTGAGCTACAGCTTTATGTTTATGCTATGTGTCTTGATAAACTTATACAAGAATTAGATTAAGAGTGTGCACCTATTAACCGTAGGTGTTATGGTTCAGATTCAGATGAAAACGGGAAATTCATGCTTCTTATAACTGAAACTTTTGATTTCTAGAATGTACAGTTTCAGTGTGCCCCTGTTCACTGCAGGGTATAACACTTGTTATCTGGTCCGATCAAGCTTGAATTAGTTGCAGAATTCACTCTTTGATAGAGAATACCAACATAAAAATGTACATTGTTTTATCAGTTGTGATGTACCACAAAGGTTCCATTATGTTGTTAGGCTATGCATATTCCAATCTGCTAATGAAACTAATATATGATAATTAGGTACATAACAGAGATATGTCCATTGCTATTCTGAGGACTTTTATCTCAAAACGCAAGGAAGAACATGCTGCCCTGTCAAGCAAGAAAATGTGTTCATCATCAGAGGTGCCTGGGGAGAGACCTTCTAGTTCTTTATCTAATGGAGATTGTCAAAGACACTTAGATCCTTCAGATGATACCAAAGTCTTGTTGAAAGAAACACATGATACCACTGCCTCAAAATTTCAAGAAATCAAGGCACCCAGGGTTCTGGAGGTGTCTTTACTATCTTCTCTATTTATTAATTTTCTGCAAGATGGCAAGGAGTTGTAGTCTGTAGCCTCCTTATGAACTTGTGTTCTGTTATAAACATAATTTTTTTAGCATTGTCCTTTAAAAAAAGCGAATGAATTGCAGGCTTTAGCTGCTTCTGGATTACGATCCTTGAGGTATGCACAAGAAGTAGATGGCATTGAGAAAGTTGTGGCTCTTGACTATGACCCAAGTATTGTTTATTATCACTTTATCACCCGGTATTATATGCGTGTTTGTTGGTTTTCTAGCCAATGATTGCAATTTAGTGTTCGATCATGTCATGTTTTTGTTGTAGAATCTATTGAAGCTTGCAAAAGAAATATAGAGCTAAATGGATGTCTAGCATCATCAAAGGTGGAAACTCATCTTGCCGATGCCCGTGTTTATATGCTTACTCACCCTAAAGAATTTGATGTGGTAATTTTGACTTTTTCACTATACCATTTAAAGTATTTTTTGTTGAAAATTGTGGCACTGATAGCTGAGGAATGTGTACTGTAGTTCTGCTTCCTGTACTCCTGACCTATGATTGAATAAACTGCTGAAGCTTTGTATCTGTTAGTTGCTAGAGGATTTTATGTTGATTGAATGAATTGGGTGGTCAATTCAACTATAGTTGGAATTAAATACCCTCTCAATGATGGAAAAAACATTACCTTTTCCCATTGCTACTGAACCAGATTATGTGAGCTGCATGGATAAATTTTGTCATCAAATTCATCTCTAATAATTTAATTTGCTACCATTTTGTTTAACAGCAGACATGGTCCCAATACATTATGTTGCTGTTTTGTTCAGGTGGCATCTCCACATTCATTTATCTGGTACTCTCAGTTGGAAATATAGTGACAATTACAGTCTCCTGATGGAACTGTGAAGAGGAATAAATATAGTGAGCTTATTACCATGAGTTTTTGGAGATATGCTATAGCATATTTATGAAGGAATCTTAATAAAGAAAGCTACCTTTAGCCAAACCTCCAATAACCTCTTTAGTTTGATTAATTATCTTTAAATGAAAATTTCCATCTTTCATGACTTTGTAAGTTCTACAAACAGGGCATTCATTATATTGCAATCAGTCAGAATCATATTTTTGCTTCCTTTAGTAAAAAGTTCACTTCAGCATCGGCAGACATCTTTTATCAGTACTTGTTGATCAAGTTCTGATTTTATTTTCATTATTCTACGATTCAATGTTTCTTAAAGACTTGCATTCTATTGCCTAATGAATGCAATACCATGATGAGAATGGAACCATCATGAATTTATGGACATTATGCTATAGCAGCAGTATGGTATTTTGTTGTAAGCCCGAATTTGTCAGTATTATTCATTTTTTAGTTTAACCATCATGATTACAAAACAATTTGCTATTGAACTGTATTAAATTTTGGCACATAGTGATAAACATCAGATGACATCTTAGGTTGGGCATATGCTAAAACTGATAAATCTCAGTTTGCAGCTTCCTTATACTAATTATTGAACAATAACTACTGTATCAGATAGATCTTGATCCTTATGGATCGCCTTCTTCTTTCTTGGACTCAGCTGTTCAGTCAATTGCTGATGGAGGACTTCTAATGTGCACTGCAACGGATATGCCAGTTCTTTGTGGTGGCTGTACAGAAGTCTGCTATTCAAAGTTATTTCATCCTTATGGCTTAGTTTTTTTTTCTATATATATTTATTTATGATTAACTTTATCCATAGGTTTGGGTGGCAGGTATGGTTCCTATCCTATAAGAGCAAAATATTGTCATGAGATGGCTCTGAGGATCCTTCTTGCCTGCATTGAGGTGTAGTAGTTCAAAATCTTACTAGTTGTTCTATTCTGCTGTAAAGAGTAACTTCTCAGGGGTTTAATTTTTCTCATGCTCTTGCAATGCAGAGCCATGCAAACCGTTACAAGCGTTACATTGTTCCCATCCTCTCCGTGCAGATGGATTTTTATATACGAGTTTTTGTGCGCATATTCACGTCTGTTGTCCAATATCTATGTTTTGAAATGCAATTTCTTTCAGATAAATGTTTTACTTGGTTGACTTTTGGTATATTTTTTATCAGGTCTGCTAGTGCTATGAATACCACACTTCTCAAGCTCTCTTACATATTTCAGTGCAATGGTTGTGATTCCTTTCATTTACAAAGCCTTGGCAGGATTATTACTAAGGTAATGTTACCAATTAACTATTTTATGCTACTTTAAACATGATAACTCTGTGGTTCCTGTAATTTATATTCTGAATGTGATCATGTACATCAAACTTTAAGATTGCTCTCCTCTGTCCAACTAGAATAACAGAGGCAAATATGCACCGGGTTCTGGACCAGTTGTTCCTCAAGAATGCAGTAATTGTGGGGGGAAATTTAGCATGGGCGGACCTATGTGGTCTGCTCCCATCCATGACCAAGAATGGGTGGCTTCGGTGTTACAAAATGTTAAATCTATGAAAGATAAGTATCCTGCATACAAAAAGATTTTAGCTGTACTTACAGCTACATCAGAGGTATTAACACATCTTCTACCTGATCTCTCCATGTTAATGCATTTTGGTTTCTCTCTACCTGTCTGTTGCATTTGGTTTATATTATTAAATTCTTTTCTTTAGGCTGATGCTATTTACTGAATAATTGTTTTTATTCAAAGCCATTAATAATTGTTTTTATGCCAAAATTGTTCTGTTACATGTAATAATAACATTATTGGTTGTCTTTCCACTGATTTTAGCACTGATCACTTGTGTACCATCACATGGTATAGCGTACATTTGATTGGATAATCAACTTTTTCATAAGCTTAAGTTGCTAGGAAATAGACCAATCTATATATTTATGTTTTTTACCACTCCCTCTCACGTGTGGAAGAGTAATCTTGAATAGAGTGGCCCAAACCCAACAAATGGACTGACTTAATGTAATTGGGGTATTTTTTTCATAATTACTAATACTAGGCAGGGTTTGAACTCAGGATCTTATGCTCAGCTGCTATGTTAAATTTGATTGGATGACTAATTTCCAAAAAGTTTAGGTTGTAGGAAATTGACCTATTTATACATCTATATTCTTAACAGATATCGTTGGTCGCTCATTTTATATGTATCTTGATCCAAACTTGAATGTGAACATACCAGACGTATTCGCGAGCGCACCTAACGACGACTTTCATAAGTAGTGTGAACCAGGACTAGAACAGAACTCGACTGCCCTAAACCGCTTACCGAAAGGAAATTGACCACCGCTCGCCTATATTAGTAAACTATTTCTAGTAATTTGCTTTCTCAAGCAATCTAATATCCCAGAGAAGTAAAAATTTTGACGGATTCAAACATGAGAGAGAAATCTAATATTATGAGATCACACCCAAGGTTCTACAAAGTGTATGTAACTGGTATATAGCTGGACTACTGCTTAATCTATATGTTGTATGCAGTGCATATGTGGTCTATGTTTAAAAAATATCATATTAATAAAAACATAACATAGATAGTTGCGAAGAACTTAGTCAACATATTTCACGAGATAAAAGCTATTATATGATGATCACATGGTTATTTATCATGTTATAAGTATATTTGTGTTCAGTGGTCATAGGGAAATTCAAAGTTATTGAAGATAATATGTCAAATCTTAACTACATCTGATTGGGAGGAATTTGTCAAGCTTCCAATGGCAGTCTAAAACTAAATCAATTAGAAACTTTTCCGTATAAGGATTCTTGGACAGTGGGGAAACCTAAACTTATTAATGTCTCATATCCAATTTAGCTGGCTTCAAAAAATCCTAGCAGATAGTAAGTAAATCCAAAGCAAGATAGACTCAGCACATAATAGAAATACATTCATAATATATTACACGGTAGTTCAACATATAACTAAATCAATAGATTAAGTTGAAGGTTTGTTCCGGCTCTGATCAAACTTAAACATTACCTAATAGAACAATATAAAAATCGCAGACGCATCAGATTGGGATCTTTGCTGCCACTATTTTGTTCACTCTTATCCTGTTTTATCATAGATTCCACTTCAAGACAACATATATAGAAGCAGATAACTGTATCAAACCTGAGTCTAATATTTCAAGCTGCAATGGAGTAATTTGTATTTTCAAGCTGAACATGTTGACTACATATTAAAAATTGCAGATTGGAGGTTATTATGAGGTAGACATAATTCCATTTGCTCATTACATTTTTAACAGTTCAATGATGCTTAAATATTGATAATATTCTGTGTCTTCCACTCGACAGATTGTCTGATCTGATGTGGTGGCTAAACATGTGCAGGAATTGCCTGATGTCCCTCTATTTGTCAATCTTCATAGTTTATCTGCCACTCTCAAATGTACTCCTCCATCTGCTCGCATCATGCGTTCTGCTTTGGTTAATTCTGGCTATGGAGTTTCTGGGAGCCATGTTGATCCAGTCGGATTAAAAACTGATGCCCCCATGCATGTCATTTGGGACATACTGCGCTGCTGGGTATTTGATTTTTCTTCCCTTTGATAATAATGTTTTATCTCATATTAATATTAATTTTGTTCTGTCACTCATCGTCAATGTTTCCAGAACCAGACTGGTCAATGATCCATCATAACAGCTAGTTTGATCGGTTTGACCAATGATGTTGTCATATCATCCTTATATTTTTAGGTTTATAAAATAAAAATATGGAAAATAGAAAAGGTCAGGATAATTAGTAAAAAAGCACCCATAAGTTCTGATATTTTATCGAAGAATGAGAACAAGATATTTCCCCTCATCATTCTTATTGTTAAATTTGAGTGGATGACCAACTTTATTAAAAGCTTAAGCTATTTGGAAAGAGACTAATGCATGTATATTCTTTACACTCCCCCTCACATGTAACTTAACTTAAGTGGGCGTATAAAATATTGATGCAGGAGGATTGGAACTTAGGACCTCCTACTTTGATACCATGTTAAATTTAATTGGATGACCAACTTTCCCAAAAGCTTAAGCTCTTAGGAAAAAGACCAATGTATGCATTTATATTCATATTCTTAACACTTACAAGAATGAAGAACCAAGAGCAAAACTTTTTTAAACATCAACAGGGTATGAGTTAAAAGAGGAGAAAAACAATAAGAACTCAAAAGAGAAAAGAAATGGTTCTCAATTCATCTATCAACTTGTTAGCTAGACCACAAAATACAGGGATGTTTTTGTTGCTGTTCAGACAGGAGTGAAGGATGCCAAAAAGGCAAAACCTAGAAATCATTTAAATGTGAAACCATGTATGCTTAAAATTCATGGAAACCTTTCATCATTTAGTATAAATGGGAATGGCCACCAAAACCTTATCTCACTTCAAAAGTTAGCCACTTTTTTCTGTTTGCAATGTTATCACATCCAGGACTTTGGTAAAAACAGTGCAACAGATCAGTATTTTTAATACAGATGAGAGGATAAAGTAAAGAATTAGAAATGGAGGGGAGATTACAGAGGACATATGAGATGTCAGTGGTGACAGTGAGATCTGGAGTAAGGAGAGAGATAAGGGAAGGAGGAAAAGGAAATTTTGGTCTCTGCTAAGGCAAACCATTGTGATCAATGGATGGTAAGAGGTGGTTGATTGGACAATAAGCTGATGTTGACACTTTCTTCCTGGGAAGGACAAGAGGAGAAGGGAGAATGATTGGACAATAGGCTGATGTTGACACTTTCTTCCTGGGAAGGACAAGAGGAGAAGGGAGAAAATTTTGTACTAACTCTTGGTTTTCTTGCACTCAAGGACTGCCCCAGTAAATACAAATTTGGGAGGATTAAGTGGTCTGGAACAGTTGAACTTTGCCCAGTTCATAACAAGATAAGAAACTGAAAAATTTCCTGGCTAGTGGATCATCATTACTTTATCCTCTTAAAGAGACTTCTTTCTTATTCTTAAAAATGCAAATTAAAACAATTTTCCCACCTTTTTTAATCCTTGATTTGTTGCATCTTAATTGTGAAGGTCAAGAATAATCCAGTGGAGACACACCATCAGAATCAATATGGAATTGCAATACTTTCCAAGGAGCCAGTGTTACATGTATTTTTCCATCTTCTAAAACCAATTTGCTTTTGCTTTTGTGTTCAATCAATTTGGTGTATCTTTCTAGCTGCTTTTGTTCATATCAAACTTATTTCCTTATACCTGAATTACAATTCCAGCAGTAGCATACTAATCTGGAAAGTCTACCACCAATTGAAAATTGCCGGGTTATGATCACCAAAATGCCAGCATGTTTGAGCCCCTCTTGAGGGCCAACCTTTATAGCTTGAAAAAGAGCCTTCCTGTAGATACACCTGAATTGTTTACGGTTTATAGGACTGGATGCTGAGAGTGCAAGCTTTATATATACCACAAGAGTAGCCTATAGTGCTTCCTCATTGGCTTGTGACATTTTTTTAAAAAAAATTCGTGCTTCCTCGTTGACTTGTGACAAATCTATTTTGATTAAGTGAATCGTGAGATGGATTGTTCTAAACTAAATCAAAATATTTTATGATAGCATTTTTCTTCATCTCCATGTGCAGGCAGATTTTTCCTCACCAGTTACTCCTCAAGGAAGATCTCAAAGAAAGGAGCCGCGCTTTATTCCGAACCCTGAAAAGCATTGGGGCCCTAAGATAAGAGCAGGTAGAAAAATTGAAAGCAAGCATACATCTTCGTTGGGTCCAAAGAGAATGTCAGATTAATCCAGTGAACAAAAAGTGTCTAACCTGTTGCCATTTTAAGACTGACTGCCCTTCGAAAAGGAGGAACATAAACATGAAGAAAAATCCAGTGAACTTTTAGGAATCAGAATTTTGAAGTTGTTTGCCGATTGTCTTAGGGTTCATTTCAGATATATCAGTGCTCCTTTTTGTATACCAAGGATGCTCAAATCTGATGATTAAAAGATTAAAAGAAGAGGGAGCTCAATAATTGTGCAACAAAGTTTGCACACCTTGATTCTGGGTGCAAGTTTTGTATATCAGTGCTCCTTTTTGTATATTATGGTTAGTCCATTAATCTTATAAGTCTTGATTATTAACTCAATGCTTAAGTTGAATTAGTGGTAATATACCCGTCAAGTATCGTTCGTCCTTTCGATATAGGGTAAATCGAAATGCGACAATTTATTTATGTAATTTCTTAAAAAAAAATTAATGAGTATATAATTATAAATTGAACTAGTGAGGTTTTACAATGGAAATAATTTATCGACTACTTGGGTAATTAACCCAATATGAAATAAAGAATTCAAAGAGTAATTATTAAATCTTGAAACAGAAGCATAGTTAATATAAGAACAAATCCACTGGCTAAGTTGACTAGAAAGGTTCATATTACCTGTGTTTGTGCAATTATTAAGCCAAAGGAAAACAAAAACAAAATTTAGATGCATATATAAGCAATAGCCATGTGGTTAAGAATTAAAAAATAAGTAAATAAATAAAAAGGCATGTGGTTTTCACTTTTCATTCTCTCTAAAGTTGGTTGGGAAGTAGTACTCAGATGGGGACTGTTTACTTGCTACCAACTCATTAAACCATTTTAAAAAAATAAACATGAACAGCTATTGAATAAATATTTAACTTTAGTCCATATGCAATGACAGCTTACAGAGATGGAGATATTTCACTTGCTGCCAACTCCTCATACTATATATATATATATATAAACTTGAATATGATAATCTAAACATGCAACTGTTAGTATATAATAATTTAAGCATGAAATATTATATAAATGCATTGCAAGAAAATTATTCCTTTAATATATATATTTATATTCTTAATATATACTTCATCTCTGCGTAGGTAAATCATTAGTTGAACCGCTCAATAATTGGTAGAATTTGAATTATGACTTCTTGTTCTGATAAGATATTAAATTAATTTTGATTAAAGAAACGCTCTTTCAAATACTTAGTATGTTTAAAAAATAAAGATGAAATTGCGTGGATCCACCTTTTGTGATAAGCAATTTAAAAACCGATATTTTATATAACTTTTGATCAAATTTTATATGAATAGATAAAAATATCCTTTATCTTTATCTCCTCTTTTCCTTTTGTCTCGTCCTCATCCATCTCCCTCCCATGTTCTCCCTCTCATCACCGGATCCACCACTGGTGGTCACCCCTCGCCACTCCCCCCCTCTCAGTGTCGGCTCCTCTTGAGCCCATCGCCGGCCGATTGAGGTTGGGATTGTCGCCCCACAATGCTGGCCAACGTGACCAAAGTGGCTGCAGCAACTGCAGTCGACAGTGGGCCACTGCAGCTAGAGCTGCAGCACGTTGCGGCTGCGCACGCCAGTGGCCGCCACCTGGCCAACCTTATGTGGCCAACAATTGCGACCAACGTGTAGCCCTGCATCGCGATTTCATCGACCCATCTTTGGCATCTTGCAATCATATTTGGCATGAACCAAATTCTCCTCTTCCTTGTAAATCATCTACAACACAAACAAAAATCACACAAGCAACATAGAAATCAGTGCGAGGTGTTTTGTCTTGTCCCAGGTTGTTGGTTCCATCAGCGGATTGTCTCGAGTTGTCGACACCCTTGATGGGTTGTTCTAGATTGTCCTAGGTTGTCGACATCCAGTGCGAGGTATGTTGTCTTTGTCCCTTGTTGTTGGCATATGGACGGGGTGTTCCGGATTGTCCTAGGTTATTGACATCCAAGATGGAGGTGTGTTGTCTTTGTCCATTGTTTGTTGGCATATGGACGGGCTGTGCGGGTTGTCTCGAATTGTCGACACCTAAATGAGTTGTTGAAACAGACACATCTTTCATTATATGAGTCAAGTATCAATAGGAATAATTTTGTCCAAAAACTATTCTCTTGGCTAGGTTTTGCTAAACTTATAATGATGGTTATTTTTTAAAATGATCATCCCAAAAAAATCATATAAATAAGCGTCCCTAAAAAAAATATCTAGTCCATGTATTTATATTTTTTAACATGGTATGAAAATGAAAAAGTTAAGAACAAAACGGAAAACTAGTTCAGTCTTGCTTTTGAGCAACTCAATTTTAAAGCATGATCAAGATCGATTCTCGATCAAACCGGCGGATGTAGTCCTAACTTCAGATCATTGAAACGAAAAGCAAAATGCACAATATTAGATTTCCTTGTGGTTGCTTTATACTCCCATGAGAATTAATTGTACAACTTGACACACACACTCTCTCTCTCTCTCACCAAACACATTGCTTGAAAGAAGAGGGATTTCAAGAGCAAGGCACACAAAAGGAAGAGAAGGATTGAGTAAGATGGGACACCATTTTTATAAAAATAAATAAATAAAAACAAGTGGGTGAGGCATTTGGTTTCTTCTCATAAAGACCAGAAATTTTCTTGATTCTTCTTCCCTTGATCATCACTTGTATATATCTCAATTGAGTTGTGCTGGAAAAGCTTGGCCTTGCTCAATCTATGGAAAACATGGAACTGAGTGAACTTATATCACAGGATTCTGGCAAGTTTGGTTCTCTCATGCAGGTTTGTGTTCATTTTTAATTTCCATGCAAAATATACTTTGAAATTGGGGAATTCATTTTTTCTGTTTTTTCAAAGCAACTATTTTAGGCCCTTGTAGTATCATGTTATATGATTTTGACGATTATAATATATTTTATCTCAATTTGAATCCTAGGTCCTTGCATTTTTGTTTTGATGTCTCCCTTTTATAGTCCCAATTTTCTCGTTACCTGCACGTGAAATTTCATCGCAAACTATAAGGATAAAAATTATTATTTTATGTAATCCACTTAGTTTAATGGTTAAATATTGAAGTATCCTGGACTTGATTCCTAGTTGTAGCGTTCTGTACGTATGGTTTTATAATATAAAGCTAATTTTAAAATGGAAAAAATTATTTTTTTACTATTTTTATTACACCATACCGTGTAAATGCAAGTAAGACCTTCGTAGTGAACAAATTATTTGTAATTAGATGAAATTTAAATGATATAATTACAATAGAAGGAACAAATTTGTGACATATAGTTCATACTAGTTTAAATGATGTAATATGAAATATTTCTCTTGTGCTCTTTTTAGTGAAAGATTTTGCCCAACAAATTATTAGTCTTAGGTGCTTCAGGGTTGATTATCCAAAATTTAGACATCTCGGGTTGAATATCCAAAATTTAGTAGAGATGTCTGTAATGAGTTCTTGGTTCTTTCCTAAAGGGAGCGTTTGGTATGCACTAATCTATCTGCATTACCGATAATGTGACTTTTAAATTCTCAAAACTCACACATAACCATGTTTGGTTCGAGCACTTTACTAGTAATCCATATTTCCCTGGTAATTCGCATTACCACGGATAGCCCCCATGATAGGAGTATGTGGATTACCACCCAACGATAATCATAAATTTCAACATTGCTCTTCTCTTCTATACATTCTTCTTCATGCAAGGCACCATCAAATTTTGACAAAAGTTTTTTGATAATTTTTTGTATAGTAAAAATAAATTAAATTAAATTGTCATTTATGTTGACCAAACATGGTAAATGTGGTAATATTATATTATGGATACATTTGAAAATGACAATCTATCTTGTGAAAATGTGAATTACCATTATAACATTACCACGGAATGTACTAAAAGCAACCAAAGAGACTACTAATAGTTCCTTTGTAATGTATATAAAATAAAATTCTCTTAGTTCAGGGCTGATTAGAGAAAACAAAATTATTTTAATCTAAGGCGGATCAGGATATCAAGGATGTTGGTGCAATTTTGAAAACAATGCCCTGAGTGTTAGTAACCAAATAATAAACATTATTATATATACTAAACATGAGTTATCCAAATCAAAGGGCCAAAAAGTGATCACAGCAAAACTTTAACTTTACAAATTATATACTTAAAAATCTAAACATGAACTACTTGTTTAGTTCAGAATACCATTCTATAATTCATGATGGAAATAAGAACTTCATGTACAATGAGATGCAGTTCATCTGCATATAGGTAATTAAACATTTGGGATTCACACAAAAAAAAGCTTCTATTTCAACAACACTAATTTATCTGCTTATGCTTTTACAAATATAATTTATCATGAGTCTAGATTCTTTTACAAGATGGTGATACATACATATATATGTGTATAATGTTATACTATTACAAATAACATCAAAAACTTCCAAACTCGGTCTGGAAATGGATTCAAAATATCAATTTACATTGTAGAAGATGGTTTTGGTGGAGAGAGAACCTGATCTTCTGCAAACACAACTGATTCTTCTTTGTGATCATGCAAACCACAATCCATGTGCAGAAGCCTGAACAATTTGTAATGATATATTACAAAAAAGAAACAAACCCGAAGTCCGAAGTCCCTCCTAGATATAGAATAGCAACCATGTCACGACAGCAGAAACGGCCACTACCAATGCATTCATCAACCGTGATCCAGCATTTGGTAACCATGGATATGAATCTGGAGGCGGCATGACACAGTTGTCGCCATTGAAGTATATGCGCCGTGGAAAGGCCCAACCTTGATGGAAAGTAAATGTTGATGGATCCTTCTTGAATAGAATTTCTGACTGTACATTTCCGTACGGTCCAGCTTCCATCAGCAAGTCATTATAGTATTTGACGCCCCATAGCATTGCAGTATCATCTGTTAGATGTTACCAAAACCAAGTAAGATTTCAATTATGCAAAAGAAATCCCACAATACATACTGTAAAAATGTAACTTTTTTCCAATTGGAAAAAGAAATAGATATTAGGTTAGAAGAAGGAAACATAAATTATTAGTTCTTCATTTGTTCTTGTGAAATTAAAACACAAAGTTGCCCTCAGGGAACAATATTATCCCACTCTCTCCATGGAACAACACATAAGAAGTAAATCTTTAAATAACTAATTTGGGCTGAAAAATAAAATGAGCCGTAGAAACTTACTTATCCCTCCATATGGTGTCAATGACTTGTAATTGTAGCTAAAAATCTCAGTGATGTTGTCAAAGTTAGGATGCTGGATGACAAGGTTCCACTGTGTATAATTCATCCGATAATTGAAATTTGTTATTGCAATCTTAACACGCCAGTAGTCCTTGTAGTTAAGTTTGACATGCCAATGGACTCTTATTGGACACATATGTGTTGTACATTGGACCAATGGTGTATAGCTATACTTGCCAGGCCCATTTACCGCAGAAGCTAGATAAGGTGAATCAGCTCTGCCATAGAAAACCAAAATATCATCAATAGATCAGTTAAATTTGTGTAATGAGGGAGTTAAGAGGTTAGAATTGAAACTCACTCCACACAGCTTCCTGGTTGACTTGCATTATTCTGGCACCCACATGTACATGTTGGACAGTTAACAATAGTGTCATTGTAGAAGGATGAAAGCGATACACAGCAAGTGGGAGTTTTTTGAGCGAGAAACTGAGAATATGTACATGTAACATTCCACGTCACTGCAATTAGATATCGAAGAGAATATTAGCAAATGAAACATTGTAATTGTAAGTTGAATTTGGTCAAAGTAGCCAAACAGTATATGTCTGCAAGTTATTTTTGTTAACTTACTCAAAGCTTGGGTTGTTCTTCTCCCATCTTGTGTAACAAATTTGGTAGGCTTTACAATTTTTGCTGCACCGCAAGTGTACCCTGGTCCTGGAGCTCTCAGGGTGAAGTTTTTGGGCACACGGACGGTCTTGTTAGTGGTTCCTGCTACACCTACACTAACCTGGAATGAACTTGCAGCATTGGCTGGATCCTGAACCCATGAATTAATGACTCCTCCTTTGCAGCAGTTCGCAATTTGCATATTGTAAGGTGTTCCAGGAAGTAGATCAACAATTGTTGGATCTTTTTTACAGCAATGTGGAATGTTGCCCTTAAATCGCGAGCAATCACCCTGTTCTGTCGTTTGTGCTCCTACCATAGACCAAATGACCTCCTTCTTTTGCCATGTCCACCCCAGAGTCCATCCAGGTGCTTGGATGTGACGATATTGCTGGAAATTGAACATCGTGACAGTTGCCTGAAAAGTATTCACATGTACATCATTTTCTTTTTAAAATTGTAGATGCTGTTCATTCAATAGAAATTGATAACATAAAACAAAGATGGTATTAACAGACAAAATATATATAATGAGGACTTTATTGTGGAAAGTATTGAGAATATGAATATCACATTATTTCTGGAAAATAGGGTAACGATTGTTTCTTATACTTACAACATAACCATCTGGAGTCCACTGCATAACATCCCACTTGATTGTTATATTTCCATTTGGATCCAATGCATCATAAGCTTCTGTTGAGCCAAAAAAAGCAAGAGAACTGAGATAATGAGTCCATAAAGTCTGTTTTTCTTGGCAAAAGATAAGTAATGAAGGCATAATTTGGCCCTAATTGTTTGGAAACTAGTTAGTAGGAGAGAGATAGAGGAGTGGAAGGAACATCAAATCCCCCAAATTGGGGAATTGAAAAGTATGTATAATGGAAGCCGAAGGGATTCCATTTCTCTCCACAATATCAAAAAATCTTCTCCACATATCTCCCTCCCTTCCCTTCCAAAATCTTAAATCCAAACAAAACTTAATAAAAACTCTTATTACTGACAAGAATAAAAGCCCTTACCAGCTAGCTTAGCTGACACCTTCCTCTTAAAAACACTGGAGCAAACAAATTCTACATACAAATCTTTATATAATAATATTATAATCTCTGAGATAACCATAGTTCATCCTTCAGCTATTTGTTCAAGGTACACCCTAAATCTGAGCTCTTACTTTGATATATCTTATACCATATAGTTGACTTTATCAGTATAAGCATCGTTCTTAAGCTTTGATCACTGCCGACAAAAGAAAGTTTTGCTGACTCGGAAAACATAATCAAGAGCAATATTCAAATTTTGAGCTCCAAGAAAGGATCAAAGTCGCCCTAAATCTCTGCCTGCTCAATTCTATACCTTAAGTGCCACTGAGCAAAATCTCCGTCTTAAGGTAGACTTTGAGTCCAAGGATAAAATCTCGAGAAGAATGAAGCATCAAGCTCAAGCAAACCCAGTTGAAAAAAAAAAAGAAAACTGGATTTTTGAATCCTGAAGATCAAAGCTTGAGAAGATTAGAGCAACCTGGGAGGGCAGGCGGACCATGAACTGACCTGTGGATGGGATCAGAGAGGACAAGACCACGAGGGAAAGGAGCAAAGGCGCGAGCTTTGCGACCGATCTGCTGACGGCGGGCATGGAGGGGCTCAGCTCCTTCTCCATTGCTGGCTAGCTATGGCGAAGGCTCCCAAATATGCACCACTGCAGTCGGCTGCAGTGGAGGCAGGAGAGCGGAAGAAACCACCTTCCCTTTCCTTTATGTAAGAGAACCTTGAGATGTGATAACGCACTCTCCATTCTTCATTGACTCCGTGGCAGCATATTGACATGCGACACATGAAAAAAAATATAGTGATTTTTTTATATTTCAGTCCCCTCATAAAGTACTTTTAATGTTAAAATTTATTTCAAATAATGCTCAGTGAATATATTTTCAAGGTGCTTTTTCTTTTAAAAAATATTTTTTTATTCAAAACAAGTGAGAAAAATATTAGTTCCATTTTTAAAAAAATTATTTGCAAAAATTATTTGTAACATAAGACTTATTTAATTTCACTGAATTATCGTAAATAAGACTAACTCTGTAGAGATGAGCGAACCGGGTATCTTATATTTTTTATGATACTTCTCCTATTTTGTATAGAATCAATTTCTATTTTTGAATTCTGACAGACTTGAAATCAGACCTACCTGGAACCTGTACTACATCATAGGTTCCATGTACTATGTTTGAGCCTGCTTATTTTTTCTCTTCTTTTCATATATCATAATTTAATAAATAAATAAGATTACAAATTATTTTTATTATTATAAAAATATATTTTAAAATATAAATATATTAAAAGAGATGATGAGAGATAATATAACAAATATATTAATATATAATAACTTATAATCGGTTCCGGATACCTATTTCGATTCTGATTCTGGATACTCTATGTGTTGGAATTGAAACTGAAATCGAATTTAACCGATTTCTTAATTCAACTCGGCAGCACCGAACCCCAAACTTCTTTTTGGTGCATGGTTTAAAAAAGAACTCTTTCGCATGATCTTAAGAGAGTCTAGTTCCACAAGAGCGTTATCACGAGCCTTTAGGCGCCCTATAAGGTGTGCTATATCGACAAGGCGAGGAGAAAACCACCTAATGGGAATAGCTCCAAGCCAAAGCAACCCTTCATCTCGCATATAGAAATGGTTGACAAGCATACTTATTCATAATATCGAATAGAAATGATTATTATCAATGGAGATAGATATGCCATGCTAGGATGAGCTAGGCTTTCAACACATAATCCACCTGTAAAGCAGTTTCTCCTTAGTGGCATTGACTATTGCTACGATCATCAACCGCAACATTGAATTGAAGTTTTTCATCTTGCCTTGTACTTGAACTATTTCTCCTCTCGGATCATATTCAAATTTAATTAGGATCTATCCGGAACCTACCCTATCTGGTAGGATCCAATCGGTTCCGAATCTATCGGATACCCGTGCACACCCCTATAATTGAGGATGACTCGGTAATATTAATTTATTGCTTTTCCAAATTGACCACAAGAGAATTGTGTTAAATTTAACCGTGATATTAATTAGGGTACTCTGGTCTCCTTATTGCTATTTCTAAGTATTATTTTATTCAACCAAACAAAACGAAATGCGCAATATGTTATGCATATATAACATATTACCACAAAACTTGGTTTTTTCTATGAATGTGTCGGTGGGAGAAATTTATTTGGCAACGAGCCTGTCATGCATGTCAACAATTCCACACAAATGATTAAGTTTATAATAATACATCTCTATCATTGTTTGGTGCAGCGTAATCATCCACAATATAATCTTCAATTTTAATTTCTCACCAGCCGTCGTGTGGGTCCATTGATTTGGGCTCACCACCAACGGCCGACCCACCGCTATTCCCATCTCAAAATTAATATTCTAATATTTTTTTTAAAAAAAATGGAGGAAATTCGTCCTTTGTCACAAATTATTATTTTTTATGTGGTTTGATTCACGATTTTTCAATGGTTCAATTTGACAATATCAATTCCGAAATAATTATTTTAAATTGTTATTACTGTTTATATATATATATATATATATATATATATATATATATATATATATATATATATATATATATGCATAACTAAAACTGATTGGAAAAATTAATTTTTAAAACAAAATTTTATTTTTCAGCTTTGTGCCAATTTCAAATCAAGATTTACAATATCAAGTGGAGTGGGACTCTTTAATTTTCTTTGACTTTCTAATTTTCTATAATTTTATAAAATGTGAAAATAATTATGACATCATATTAGATAGATTAGAATAACTGGCGTGATAGAGTCAGATTCATGCTAAGCAAGGAGATGCTCCTCCAGCTCGATTTAATAAGTTTCTTAGGATTTATTCTTTTTGCATAATTTTAAAGTACAACACTGAATATTATTTTGTATTCGTTTGTAAAAATATATTATTGACATGATAAAAATAATATCTTGAGATAGTACAGACTAATTTTCTTATTACTCTAAATAAAATATACCATGGACATAATAATAAAGGCACGTTGCTTTGGTACATCAATATAAAAAGACTTCCAAATTTGAATGAATTTTGCATTCTTATAAGGGGCATGTCTGGACTTGCTCACATCTTCCTTGGTATGTGCAGTAGTAAAAGGCTACCAACAGCTAATTGTTTCTTGTTCATCTGTTAGTATCAAAAAAAAAAAAGAAAAAAAAAAAAGAAATTGTGGTGTTTTGACTTGTTATATGTATTGTTTGCCAAATTACTTTGGTTATGACCTCTATTATATTTCTTGTTTTTATTATGCATTAGTAACCAAATGATATTTTTAGAAATCAATAGAGCACCTTTATGTCCAACTTTAATTAACTTGATTATGCCTTGCCTCTGTAATGTGGCTTTTCTAATGTTTTTATTATGTCCATTCTTGATATATAGCAACTACTTTTTTGAAGTAACTCTTGATAGCAGCTTCTCTTATCTTTTCAAGTAAAAGCAAGTTTCAGTCAAGAATGGTTAAGGAGGGTTGATTTAGCTTAAGTTTTAGTAAACTATGACCGCATAATTGACTAACATAATTGCTATAACTCATAGTAAACTGTGGCCACATGTACTTAACTATTTAGGACGTATTGTTTTTTTACTATGCTCTCCGTTCTACCATGCACCTGCCTCTAAAATGTTTATAATAGTTGATTATTTACCATTGTCTAGAGGACATACTACAATATAATTGACCTATAAAAATACATAATTAGAGATAAATTATATTTTTATTTTTTAATCTTTATATTTAAAAATTGATAGACATAAAATTTATTCTTAATTAATCTCTAAAATTAATTTTAAAGTCAGATCAATTAAATGACTCTTTGTTGGTGTTTCTATAATTTAATATTCGTTCGTTTCGCAAATAGGTTAGTATAGAACAGACTAGTCAGTACAGTATAAGATTATACAGGATAACATAACAAATAGTCTCATGTTCGTTTCGCATGATACTGAACATCCAATCTAGTACAGTCTTGCGTTCGTTTCGTATTATCACAGCACAAGATAAGATAATTTGACAAAAATATTCTTTGTACTATTTCTTATTCGTTTCATTATACAAAATATACCGGATAATATCATAAATTATTATAATAATAAAATACTTATTTTAACTAACACAAGAGTTCTAATTCCAATTAATAGATGAATAAATATAATAAAATATAATATTATATCATGTAAAATAAGGAATAGTAAATTAATAAATGTGCTCTGATATTAATAAATGTAACAAAAATAACATTCATAATATTTTTTAAAATGACAATCAAATTATAAATTCATCAAAACAAATGTCAACCAAATTATAAATCCATCAAAATATGTCACTAATAATAGTTAACATAATAAAATGTCTATGATCCTAAAATTTTCCTCAGAAACATCAACCTCTGATCGTCCTCCATCTCCAAAAATATTTTTCATATTGTGGAGTATGTGCAAATTTAATAAGCACGTCTATTTTCTCTATAAGAGTGAGACATAATTTCTTTAATTCTTGCAGTATTGGCTTAGCAGGCTCAGGCTTCGGTGCTAACTCTTTTCTAGTAGCTTCTATATTTTTGTCAAAAGTTGCAATGAATTCTCTTGCAATGTCAGTGTTACGACTTCGCTTGCGAGATGGACTAACATATGCCTCATCTAAAGGGCCAACAGCATGGGAAGTAGGTATATAGCTCGCTGATATAGGAGACTCAGGTGGATGTTCTATCTCTTCATTACTTTCTATGTTAGGTTGGATGTCATTAATTGCATCTGCTCCCGTCTCAGCTCCACGACCAGTAGCACGATCCTTGCCGAAAATGTTTCGAAGTCTTTCAAACTCCTTGAATTCCTTATTAGCATGATTCGCGGACTTAGGATGTTTCTGTTAAATATTAGAAATGACAAACAACAATCTGGTAAGTAAGTTTTTTAAAAAATATAATTCAAAACTATAAAAAATATTGTACATTACCTCTAGGTATTCTACAAGAATGTGATCGTTATCCACTACGACACTTCTTTTTGTCATTCCACCCAAAACCACTTGTGTTTATCATGTCCATCACTTCAGATAATTTTGAGGATCATTGTTTCATTTTGTTTATCACTTGTCCAACCGTGAAAACAATTCCTAAAAGTCGTATTTTCATCTTTTTACCTGCTTCTTTATGAGTTTCATATTTAAATGACACATTCTCACCCTTCATTCCTTCAACAACTAATCTATATATATATATAAGAAACAATTCTTTCCCGCCTAAACTCCCTCCACTTCCTTAAATTTTCATCTTTATTTTTACCCTTCCTCTCAATTTTTTCTCATTTTCTTCATCTAAATTTTTCCTCCCAAATTTTTACCCACTTAAATTCGTAATAAATTATTTTACCCCTCTTATTTTCTCTAAATGCATCTATTTTGATATTTTTTATTTTTTAGTTTTTAGTTTTTATTTTTTGAATAATAATTGTAAATATTTTTTATTTATTGGAGTTTTTTATATTAGTTTTTTAGTTTTGAAATATTACTTTTAGAATTTGTTATTAAAACATAGTATTTCAAAATTTAAAAAACTAATAATTCAATTATCTTATTTTTTATTTTTTCCAACTTATTATCTTATATATATATATATATTATATTTGATTTTTAACCACAAAAATCTTATTATATTTGTATTTTTAATTTGTTTTATCATTGAAATTCGCGTAAATTAAATTTTTAATGTATATAATAAATTTTTATATTACTTTTGTGTTTATGATATATCATCTTTTTATTTTTTAAAAAACTTAAATAATTTCAAATTTCTGATATATATATAAGCAACATATCATTCCTGTCTAATTGTCTTCAAATTTTTGCCACTTTCCTCACTTAAATTTTTTCCTCCCAAATTTTTATTCCACTTAAATTTGGAATAAAAGTTTTTACCCCACTTATTTTCTCTATATGCACCTATTTTTAATATTTTTAATTTTTAATTTATTATTTTTCAATAATAAATGTAAATATTTTTTATTTATTGTCATTTTTTTATATTAATTTTTGAGTTTTGAAATATCATTTTTTGGGGTTCGTTAATGAAAAATAGTATTTCAAAATAAAAAAAATTTACGTAGTTTAGAATAATTTAAATATTTTATTTTCTATTTTTTTCATTATATTATCATATATTTATATTATTTTAATTTTATCCATAAAAATATTATTATTTTTAAATTTTAAAATTTTTAATCATTGAAATCTACATAAATTAATTTTTTAATATATATAATTATTTTTCATATTACTTTTTATTTATGAAATATTATTTTTCCTTTATTTTTGAAAAAAAATTAAATCATTTCAAATTTCTTATTTTTAATTAATTATCTATACTTATAAGTTTAAATTTTTATTCAAAAGTTTTACTTCGAAGATGTATGCATTTTGAAATAAATTATTATCATTATATAAAAAAATTTATTACCACTTAGATTTATATCTTATTGATTTTTTTTTTATATTACTTTGTGGTATGTTTGTATATTATTATTTAAAATTATAATTTAATTTAAATATTTTAATATTGGTTTTTATCATCAAAAATATTTTTTTATAATATGATATTAATATTGTTATTTATTTTTGAAAATATAGGTATAAAAATATTTAAGTTTTAAAATTTTAATTTTAATTATTATGAATATTAAATTATTATTATAAATTTAATTTAAAATTAAAATTAAAAATTAATTTATAATTGAAGTGAAAAATAATTATTTTTCTAAAAATATGAAAATAGTTTTAAATTTAAATTTATATAATTTCAAATTAAAATTATGTTACAAAATATGAAAATATTAAAAAAATTTTGATAAACTATTCTATTCATATATATAATAATATATTAAAAATATAATATTTAATTTCAAATTTTATTGCAAAATGTTAATTATATAATAATTTATTCTTGAAAAAACTAAGCATACAATGATTTGATTCTAAATTTTTTATTTAAATTATTAAGATTATTAAATTATAAATAAAATTTAATTTACGATTTAAATTGTAAATTAATTTATAATTAAAATTTTAAATAATCATTTTTTAAAATTATAAAAATTAATTCTAAAATTAAATTTATATAATTTCAAATTAAATTTATATTATAAAATATAAAAACATCGTATTTTTTTTAAAACCATTCTATTTGTATATAAACATATATTAAAATATAACATTCGATTTTATTTTATTTTATTTTCAAAACTATAAATTAACTGTGTAAAACGCAAGTACTATAACTAGTTCTTCTAAGATGATCAACAACATTTCATCCTCTTTTGTCGTCCAACTATGCCTACATCTTTTTACACCATTTCTTTTTTCATTTTGTGGCACCCCGATTAGGGGTGTGCACGGGTACCGGGTAGACCCGGAACCGATTAGAATCGACCCGATCGGGTAAGTTCCGAGTAGACCCAAATTAAATCCGAGTAGGGTCCAGGTAACAAATCAAGAAATCGATTAAAATCGATTCCGGTTCCGGGTCCAACACGTCGGGACTCGGAACCGAAATCGGTACCAAGTTATATATATTTAATTATTTAACTCGAATCCAATATATTAGATAATAAATATATTTAATTAGGAGCATATTTGCAATTTCTCAATATAATTTATTGGTTACACTACATATATTACTATTTTTGCCACAAAACAATAATAGAAATTATAGTGAACATTAACAAACTCTTTCATTCATTAATTCATTATTTTCTATTCACACTAATAAAATTAAATAGGTGATCCAATAGGGTACCGGAAACCGGAATCGAAATCGATGATTCCGAGTAGAGTTCGGTTCTAGGTTCCAACAGGGTAGGGTCCGAGTTCAAAATATAGGAACCAATCCTATATAGGGTAAAGTTCGGGTATCATGAAAATTATAGGGTACCCGGACCCGCTCACTCCTAACCCCGGTAGCTATATTTTCATTCTCCATACCTATAGCAAAAATAAAATAAAAGACAAGAGTTAAAACAATACAATCATGTCACATCCATAAACAATCAAGTACTTATTACATCAATCACAATATATTCATAATTTTAAAGTCACCATAGCTTGAGATGAAAAAACACAATAACAAAATATTCATCAAACACAAAAAGTTACAATATCATCATGTATTTTCAACACAAACAAAATATCGTAACTTAAAAATTCTACATCACAAACTAATAACTTCTACCCCTTGCCTCCATTCATCATACATTTATTGTGCTAAGTTATCCTTTTGTAGAGTCCATTCAGTGCTAGGCTCAACAGTGCCTATTACATCAATGGACTCTTCTCTGATTGGTATTTCATCATCCAATAGTATCGTAGAGTCCAATGGATCAACCTCCATGTTCATTCATATGAAATTATGGAGAATGCAACAAGCAATAATGATACGACACTGAATCTTCATTGGATAAAACGAGGGAGATTGAAGAATGGCCCATCTTTTCTTCAAAAGACCGAAACACATTTCTATAATATTTCTTGCTCGAGCATTCCTATAGTTAAACATTTCTTCCCGATTTTGAGGTGCACATCAACCAGTGGCCCACTCTTGAAGATGGTATCATCTACCTCTATACGGTGCAAAAAACCCCTCATTGGTGTATCCACCATCCACAAGATAGTATGTACCTATTGGTACAATCATGAAATTATTAAAAAAAATAATATAAAACTCAAATATTAAGAACAACTATGAATGTGCATACCAACTGAGACATTCAATGCATTTTGTCTAGTAACTGCATCACGCAACACCCTATAATTTGAAGCAGGCCCTTCCCAACATGATAATACGTACACAAACTTTAAATCTCGTGTACATACACCTAATACATTTGTTGCAAGACTTCCTTTTCTTATCTGATATCTAGGCCTATCAGCTACAGATGGTGACACTGATATGTATGTACCATCCAATGCTCCTAAACAACCCTATAAAATTAACAATACTTGACAATAAATATAATGCATATTATAAAAAAATTTAAGGGCACTCATTATATTAATGGAATATTAATTACCTTGAACCACTTTCATCTCTCGTCTATACAATCATGCATCACAGGTTCTGACTTTACAAATAAAACATCTTGTAATCTTAGGATTGCATTTAATACTCGATGACAATATCTACTAATAGTATCTCAAAATCTCTTGAACCTAACTCGAATTGACCTATTTTTTGTGTGATGAGCAAGTATATTTGCAAAAATGATCAACTTGTTCATCCACGCACACCCGTTCATCACTCTTTAATCACTATAATAATAATAATCATTAATAGCATGTCATAAACACTATCATAAGTAGTGTATAGCATTAACCAAAACACTGTCAAATCGCACGCTATCTTATGTAGGGAGATTACAATAGTATTTCAGAAATGCAATTACGAATGCTACATGAATATTATTTTATAACATTTTTTATCCGTTAGGATTAATTTATTATCGCATGTATAACCTACTATTACTTCTCTATACAATATATATTTATATAACATTTGCAAACCGTTATTATATACTATTCTTATAGTATGCTTGACTTGCTATTACTTGATTTTACAATAGTAGTATTTTTTAATTATCATATATACTTATATAACTTTTTCAAACTATGATCTGTCACTAAATAGAGCATTTTTAAGTTGTCATACAAAAGTAAATTTAATCTCAGCTTGTCACAAAAGTAAATTCTCGGTTTATTAACAAACTACTAAAATCAAAAACATTACATAGATCAATATAAAGAATATTTTTATATTAAGTAAAATACATTACATAAATCCAAACTACTAAAACATAACATTATCCGAACTTAGTATATATCAACAAAAATAAATTAAGTATTAAGTGTACAGAATAACTAGCTTGTTATAGTCAACAAAAGTAGATTGTATTATCTTCTAAAATAAAAGTAGCTAACTTGTTATAAAATTTTCCAACAAATGTGCTTCCAAGTGTTCTCATCTTTTAAATTCCAATTCCATAACTATATAAGAAAAAAAAAAAAATTTAATAAAGAGCTATATAAAATTTTAACATTTTTAAGTTCTAATTCCAGAACTGCATAAAATTTTAACATTTTTTATCATCAAATGACTATTTTATGTTGTTATTTTGAATTGTAGATCATGTTCTTAAGATCATTTGTGTATAACTTAATTGCGTGTATATTAAAAAAAGTCTGATTAAAAAACTAAATTCAAATTAAGTTTAAAATTTAAAAGACTAAATTAAATTTCACATCAAATTATGATAAGAGCAAATTGAAATCAAGTAATCAACTTGCAGATGGAACTTGCTATCTAAGACGAATGTTGCTCGGCATGACTTGGCTTGTTCTGAAGTCAATGGTCAAATCTATGCGGCTGGTGGTTTTGGGTCATTGGATTACAATAAAGCTCATTTGATTTATGGCACTCGCTCTTAGTATTGTCCTATTCAAGTGTCATTAGTTATTCACATTCCATGAAATATATATCACATATATCTAATATCACAATGAAGTTAACTAAGTCAAGCAATGCATGCACAACAATGAAATTACTGTGAAGACAGATATGTTGATAGGAATCCCTTGTTCAAAAGAGTGTACATTTGATATGCGATATAAAACTTATTCTCTCTAGACACTAATGACACCGACATGCAATAATAGTTTTCAAAGATACACAAAGAAAAATGGACTCAATTTTCGGATGGATTAGACTTGACATGTAGCAAATGCTTGGTGTCAATATATTCATTGTGTAATCAAATGCTTCCCGAATTAAAGGTTAATTTTGCTAATTTTTAAATTCAGTTCATGAACTAAAGCTGAATATGTTTCTTGTTCTAGGGCTAGTGTCTGAATAAAAAGATAAAAGAATGGAGCCCCTTGAATGCATCTTGAACAAGTTTCAGCATCAAACAAAATTATTAACACAAGTTATCTTCTAAAAGAAGGAAGAATGGAAGAAAACAAGCAACTAAAGGAAGCACCATGTATATATTTTTAGAAGAAAATAAAGCAACTAAAGGAAGCACCATGTCCATTATGCTTAGTTTAACACTTAGAAGAAACCGATAAGCAAAAATACTGATCTAACAAGAACTACTTTGTTAGGTTATGCTTCTCACATGTAGTGCTCATGAATTACCTCCAACTGACAACACATATTAGATGCCACTTCCTGAATCAACCTCCACAAAATCAAACACAAAAATATGCTATCTTGGATTTTACATTCTAATCTCCTTTCAGGCCATCATTGGATCATCGACTATCGAAGAAAAAAGCATATGCAAGACCTGAACCAATACCTATACTTCAGCTATTAAAAATTAAAATATGTTGCCAACTTTAGAGGATAGGTATCAAATTGATAGTTAATTCATAATAGTAAGAAAAGTCTACCAATGAACCAACATGAATACAATCATTGCTTATAGATGAATCATATTAAAGAGGTAGCACATGCATTTACAATCTACATGGGCGTATTAACATGAGCTACTCAAGCGAAATAGTAGAAGGGAAGTAGAAGTGTTACTGCTCAAAAGTTCATGTAACACTACTAGAATATATCACATCAACCACGGGAATCACCGACGGCCGTCTCGACCGTCAGAATCATTCACGGCATTTCGACGACCGCAGCGGCCATGGCTAATGTAAGCAAATCAACCGCAGCTCGCATACGGCAGCCTAGGGCCGTCGTTCATAGTTGATGGCGCGCACGGGGTGCAAAATAAAATAATTTATTAGCCACGGCTTAGTGGGGGCGAGAGAGCCGTTGGTGATATGAATAAGTCATTAGTCACGGCTAGAAGCGGTCGTCGCTTATTAATTAATGGCGCAAATGCAGCGCGAAAATAAAACACTCTTCACTGATGGCGTAGAGAGGGTGAACCGTCAGTCATATTAAAATTACGTATCCACGGTTTTCCGATGGCTGGCGAGTCGTCGGTGAAAATCCTTTTTATTTGCGTTCGTGCCCAACCCTTCCTCTTTCTTCCTCTTTCTTCCTCTTTCTTCTCTGCTCCCGCCGCTGTCGCCTGTTGCCGTCACCGTCCGTGGCTACCGGTTGCCGTCTGTCGCTGGTGTCCCTCTCCCAGCCGGTAAGCATCTCCTCCGATCCTCTCGATCCCCATCTCCCCCTCTCCGCGCCGGCGTTTACACGCCGACACCATGATTTGGGGCCGATTACCATCAGCCCCAATTCAATGCAATAGTAGCCGACAGTGATGCCGACTACTGTTGATGATTAGGGTTAAATTAACCCTAATAAATTACTTGATTAGGGTTTAATTAAACCCTTTTTTTATTGTTAATTATAAGAAATTAATTGTTAATTAGTTAATTAATTGGTTTGGTTAATGTTAATTAATGGTTAATGTTGATTAGGGTTTAATTATTTTTAGATTATTTAATGAAATTAGTTTAATAAAATTAGTTTAATATTAATTAATTAGTATTAATGGAATCGTCCACCGAGGACTTGCGCCGGAATCATCCACTTTGGACTCGCGGCCAAATCGTCCATAGTGGACTCATGTCAAAATCTTCCATAATGGATGGACTCGTGCCGAAATCGTCCTCTTTGGACTCGTGCGAAATCGTCGACTTAGGACTCGCGCGTAATCATCCACTGTGGACTCGCACCAGCATCCACAAATTTAGAAAAAAAATCAAGACGAGTTGACACGTTTCACGTACGCATCGACGAGTCAAGTTTTAATTTTGCAAAACCTTAAATCCGTTCGGGGGTTGTATGTTCATGTAAACGAAGTAAATGATCTTTTATACGACGTACAACCCTTGAATTGTCCCTAATTGGACAATTTGGGAACATAGTTATTTATATTGCACTTAGTTTATTTTTTTTAGTCATTATTCATTTTTAAATTTTAGCTTGTATCTCCCTTGTTCTCCGATACACGCCCAGATGATATGCGTATTCGCAGAACTATAGGGAGATGCTGCCGAAATTTAGAATGAAGTTAATGACTAAAAGAAATTCTAAATGCAATATAAATAACATAAATCCTGAATGGAATAGGATCATCCCTAAACACATCACCTAAAAATATTGCCAACTTATTGATAGAACATGTCGGGCGATCGAAGTTGGATGTACCGACGAATTCATCGTGGAGCTATAACGGACGAATTTCGAGTAGACGTAACTTACTTCTTAAATTTTGCCTACTCAAATAAAAAATTCCTTAGTGATATTAATCCGATGTCTGTGCCGAAAATATTCGAACATAAGATTTTTGGACCGAAAAACTGTCACAATGCATTTGTATACAAACGGATTCCCATCAAGATAATTTTTATGGAATTGTCATGAGGAGTCACGTCAAGACGGGACGTCGAGCAATCCTGTATTCCAAACTCATGGTGAATCTTCTTCTACTGGTGTTTCTTCTTCCAATCCACATAATCCTTATAGAACAATGATTCTGAATAATCTTGGAGGACAATTCCATTTAAATGATAATATTGAGTTAGTTACTAAGACGATAGTGCCACCATATACTACGACAGTTAAAGTCACTGAAGAACAACCTGTGATACAGATTGAATTGCATAATAAAGAGGTTGCAAAATTTTACGAGATGTTGAAAACTGTCGATGAACCTTTGTATGAGAATTGTCCTAATTATACAAAATTTTCGGCAATGATAGACACAACTCCTGAACATCAAGTCCGATTGTAATATCGACGAGATTACGTTTGATCGAATTGCAGGCTTTATCAATGGTATGCTACCTCCAAATAACAAGCTTGAGTCAACCTTTTATAAGACAAAAAAGTAGATGAGGAAATTAGAGCTTGGGTACGAAAGGATACACGTGTGCCCAAATAACTGCATTTTATATTATAAAGAAAATGCACAGTTAGAGCAATGTTCGGTATGTGAACATCCTTCGGTATTTTCCACTGATACCGAGACTTCAAAGGTTGTTCATGTCGGAAAAGACTGCCCCCTATATGAGTTGGCATGCAAGAAGTCGTGATGATCCAGTAATGACTCATCCATCCGACAGTGAAGCATGGAAATATTTGGATAGATGTTATCTTTCATTTGCTAGGGAGACTAAAAATATCAGGTTGGGATTGCACAAATGATTTTAATCCGTTTGGTAATTCGGCAACTCCATATTCAATATGGCCAGTGTTGTTAACAATTTATAATTTGCCGCCCTCGATGTGTATGAAAGATGAATTTATCTATCTTTCGATGATTATTCCGAGTCCTAGGGATCCTCGCAAAAAAATTGACGTGTTTCTCCGACCCCTAATTGATGAACTGAAAACATTGTGGGTTGAGGGAGCTGTCATTTATGATTGTCACCGGAAACAAAACTCCACTTTACGAGCTACTATATTATGGACAATCAATGATTTCCCGACCTATGACATGTTGTCTGGTTAGAGCACGCATAGGCGACTCTTTTGCCCGTATTGCATGGAACACTCAAAATCCTTCGGTCTTGAGAACGGTCAAAAAATTCCCTTCTTTATTTGTCATCGCCGATTCCTACCGTCTAACCATCAATATCGAAGAAATCATGACAAATTTACCCAGGGTAGCGTCGAAAGAGATGAACCACCACCGGTGTTGTCTGGTGAACAGATGTTAGCACGTGTTCAATTGCTTCTAGAGATTACTTTTAGTCGGAATGTAAGAATTTCAGGCTTTAGTCAAACATATAACTGGGTGAAAAAAAAATCTTTTCGAAATTGCCATATTTGGAGGCCACAGGTGGCTGGGAGCACGATCGTATTTATGACTTTGAAAACAGTGGTCATGCACGCGCCATGCTCGGGCCACTTGGGGCACCGACCCCTCCGGCTGCGGGTGAGCGGCCCTCGATATCCCGGGCGCAGGACTAGAGCCGGATAGAGACCTTGGAGTCGAAGCTCACCCAACAGAGACAAGCAATGGAGGAGCAGAGACGAATGAATGAAGAGTTGAGACAGACGATGCAGAACATGCAGGCACTCATCACTCAGATTGCGTCTCACTCTAGCCTTCTACCGATGATGTCGCAGCCATCGTCCTCCTCGACCCAATCGACGTTCCCGACCCAATCACTGTCGACTCCATCGCCTCTGCCGTAGCCGTTAGATTTTGGTTTATTGTAAAACTTATTTGCCTTCGGTTTGAGGCTTAGATTGATGATATTTACGTAAAACTTGTATGTTTGATTTCAAATGCATGTGTATGATATTTTTTGGTTGTAATATGTGATTGAAAATAGGTTGTAGTCTATATATCATTGTATACAGAAATTTATATAATTTTCATTTTTTTCAATTACAAGATATACCTTTAGTCACGGCTTACCCACGGTCGACCGTCACTAAGCCATGACTGAAAGCTTATCGTAAATGATTGATGGCCTGGGCAGCATCAAATATCACGATTGCTAATAGTATCACCAACGGCCCTGGGCCGTGGCTGATGTGTTGGTATCAGTGACAGCCACCTACAGCCATCACTGATGTGTTTAAATCAGTGACAGCCACAGGCGGCTGTCACTGATGATTACTTGTGACGGCCGAGAGACGTCGTCACAACTTATCTGAGACGCCACATCAATGACGACTTTTCGCCACGGCTAGCGCCGTCCGTGATAGTTATCACCGACGGTTCCGCCACGGCTTCAACCGTCGGTGATGACGATAATTCTAGTAGTTTAAATTTGAATATAGAAGTACCTTCTTTGAAGAAAATGCAGTATGATCAGTCCATATCAAATCATCTAGAGTATTTTCAGAACTTTGAAATAGCTGGTCAAATACAAATTCTTCTTGCAAGCCGTATACAAACTTGTGTTCCCTGAAAATGTATACATGAGGTTACTCTAGAGCATTACATAACAGATAGAGAAAAAAAGGACAATTTGATTATCCTATATACGCAACGAGACTGGCTATTTAGAGGAAAATTAACAAATTCAGCTCTTTTTTGTCAACCTAGGTCCTAGAACATTTTGAGCAGTACCAAGTTTTCCATCACTCAAGTACTTTGACCCATACTGGATATAGCTTGACAAATCTTATCTCACTCAAGTACTTTATTCAGGTATAGCACTAAGAGACCAAGTTCCGCTCTAGCTGCATCTAATGTGCTTGTCCTCATCTTCTATCCAGTAATGTGAATAGGCTAATGACTTCAAGCGGCACATTTGAGAACAAGGCTTAAAAAAGGTAGTAGTAATGACCACATTGCAAATCATCCATGGAAGTTGGAATGCTAGATGAGGATTGACCCATTCTTGAACTGAGAAATGCATCCTCAAATTTTTTTTCTCCTATGTCAGATTGTAACCTAAAGGAACTTCCTATATCAGATTGGAAACAATTTTCTAATATCTGGGCACTACCAGTTGTTGTGACCAGTTGAGGAGTTTGATTGGTAGTGAGAGAAGAAGCAACTTTTAATATTTTCTGAAACTCTTCCGGGGACATTTTGCTCATTGTTTGAGATGCCATTTTAACCATTTCAGGATTCATCTCTGCAGAAAAGCCTATCAGATATACAATTTTGGTTGATAAACAAAAATGAATATCAGATATAAGTTTAACCAACAATTATAAGAGTTATAATCCGAATTTATAAGCTGTACAACATCACCATATATGGATAAGAGCGAAACAAGTGTGGCAGTAGGCCTCTAAATATAAGCAACAAATGACATTTTATTTACTGAAGTGAGGAGGCCAGATCTTTAGACCAACTGGAGGTTATGATAGTTGCCTTAGATTAACATCTCTTTGTATATCATATTGCAACAGTTCATGTTAAGGATTTGCTTTTCATTAATTTTCAGCACTTCAAGTCAATACTACATTGCACGAAAATTACACATACATTTATATTAAAAAATGAAAATTATCACGGAATCGGGTATCATCACGGAAAAAGGAAGAACCTGCAAACCCAGGAAACATCATTGAGACATTGCTATCATGTAGCCAAATAGCATAATCCAATCTTAGGAAGGGATGTGCAAACATTAAATACGAGGTTCAGAATATCTAAGCTACTAGTCATTATGGCACCGTGGTTTAGAGGAACTGTTAAAAACTAAAACGAGATATAAAAGGTTAAAATCAGATACAAGGTAAAGATAACAATGTAACAAACAATTTTTAACTAAATACATTCAGAAGCAAGATATAATGCAAGAATGCAAAATATACTAGATTCCTAATGTATGATTTTAAGAAATAACATATCAATTTACATTATGCATATTCAAGAGAAGGGGTCAGAAAGAGCTAGAGTAGAGAAATAAAATCTCAGGGGATATAGCTCGGTGAACAAGACGGGCTTGGTTGTGGAGGAAATCCGAGGTTTCTGAAGCATGTCGTGTTTGACCTCTAATAGTTCCATTTGCTGAATGAAATTAAAGAAGGTTTTAGATTTCTAATAATTGCAAAGATAGCAAATTATAATTTCATTTTAATCCATCAAAACTTTTCAGTTAATATGACCTATAAGAGAAGAAGAAAACTAGTAAAATGCATTTTTTGCTCTAATAAGAAAACTATTAAGAAAAGCCAAAGAGCTGAATAAACAAATTAGTAACTGGAATACAAAGGCCAAAAGAGCTGAGTAAACCTACTAACAAATTACGACGGTAGCAAAACCATACTGCTGCACTAACCTTCCACAACTCCATGGTAGAAAGGATATGTATAGAGTATATGGTTCAGATGAGATTTTTGGAATTATTGATGCAAGATGCAATAATTTAAAAGAAAACAAGGAGATGAAATTGTCAATCAAATTACTATGATCATTCTATAGAAAATTATACAAAAGACGGTGAAATAAACATGATTAGTATACCTCCTTGACATCAATTGTAATGAATGTGCTTCCAATAAATAATGCTATACAAGAGAAAACGACAGCAGTAAAGATATTGCAATAGCATAATCTCTGATTTGAGGAGACTACGCCAGTAGGGATCTATAGGAAAATAAGAGTAGAAAAGGATATAAGGCATGCTAGTATGGTAAAATATTTCTGCACCAAGCCAATTACAAAGTATGCTAAAACCCAAAACAAATATTGTTCTTAGTTTGAGCAATTTACTCTCTTTAACAATTATAACAATAGGGCATCACTAGTGCAAATGAAATCAGTACTTGCTGATATAAATACCCAAATAATGAAAATAATCTCTACATCTCCAGAGCTAGTCTTTTCGTAGGAAACGGTTATAGAATCAACATCAACCAACAGGGTAGAAAAGGAATATTATTTAAGTAGGATGATACCATTAGGGTTTCTTCCCAATCTGTAAGAGCCCTATACCATTAGGGTTTTTACGGTATGAGAAGCATACATAAACAAAAATTAATTACATCAAAAAGAATAAAGAAAGGAGAACGATGATTTCATCTTCTTAGCAGGACCAAACTCAACTCTGCAGAACAAGCTCAAGGGAGAAGACTGTTTAAAATGTGCCTAAAGCTAGAAGAGATTAACTAAATGAAAAACAAAACTCCTAAAACTAAGACACTTATAGAGATGGGAATGAGATACAAAGGGGAAAAACAACACGTGCAAGAATGAAATCCCCAAATATAAATAGCTCATTTTGAAGTGCGGATAAACACTCGGTTGACCCATCTTCCTCAGAACCTGCATCAGATCCCAAAGTCCACATCCCACGGCGGGGTTATGCTTGAATCACCACATTGCACCCATTAATTAGGCCCCCAATAGCAAGAAGGGGGTCTTCCAAAAGAGGCAAATAAAGCAACAGAATGATCCAGAAGACCAAATCTAGAATAGGAGATGAAGAATATGAGCACCTGTAGCACCATTCTTATCCTTGCCTCCATCTTGCCCTTGCGATGGATCTGAGACGGGAAGAGGAAGAGGAGGAGACAAGGGGAGGGAAGCGGGGGAGGGATTTGGCCTCTTTCGGATCCTCATAGTAGATGAGATGGGGGAGGAAAATAGTTCGGACTCTCGACAAGCAGGAGAGCAGGAGAGACGAGGAGAGTCGGCGGCGATCGGGTTGAGAGTTTTGTCGCCAGAGGAGAAGGGGGACGCGTGGACTCTCGGTGAGCAGGAGAGACGAGTAGAGTCGGCGGCGATCGGGTTAAGGGTTTTGTCGCCAGAAGAGAATGGGGGACGCGGGTTGAGGTTTCGTCGAGTGAGAGGAAAAACATAAGCGACCAGGGCTTTTTCTTGTCCAAGGGAGAAAGAGAGGGAATTATGCCGCGCGAGCCATTTTATAGAAAGCTTTAAATATTACAGTGAATCCATCACGCACTGATAGAAGCTTACAAAATTTTGCAAAATCATTTTTAAATATTCTTAATTCCCATAAATAATTTATATCACTGCATGTAATTATGAAATCTAACATATCACGAGTCTCAAATCGTGACATATTTCTTTCATATAGAGTTTTTCTCTCATAATTTCTTCTACAAATGAAATGCAGATAAAAAAATGTAGCAGCATACATAGCTAGCATGTTGATCAAATAATAACAATGTAGTTGGCGTCGATCCATTATACTATAAAAATAATTAACAATATTAGCTATTTATGCAAACAAAATATCTAGCAATTTTTGAAAAGAATATAGAAAAATATATACCTGATGCAAATTCTTGAACTCTCACGTGCAAATAATCAATCAAACATTAGCTAGCATGCATAAAAAATTAATACTATGCACAAATAAAAAATTTACAATTTCCTTAGTTTGCACAAATAAAAATTTTGCAGCATCCTTAATCAATTTTATGAAATATGCATCAAAAATTAATACTATGCATAAACATAATTAATTTATACTATTAAAAAAATTAATCAACTATTTAAATAAAAAAATAATCTAAAAAAATAAGGCATCAGCGATTGTTGATGTCGCCTATCATCAGCAATCGCCGATGACACAAGACATCAGCAATCATCAGCAATTGCTGATGTCGCAGGCGGGCATCAGCGATTGCTGATGTCCCGCGACATTAGCAATCACACAGGCGACATCAGCAATCGCTGATGCCCGCCTGCGACATCAGCGATTGTTGATGACGCCGGGCGCCGCAGCATAGAGCTGCGATGTCTTTGCTGATGACGCCGCAGCTGATGACGAGACGCCCTACAAGCGACATCCACGCCGGAGAAAATTTAACGGTGGGAGAGAAGAAAACTGATCACGATTTTTTTCTATCTTCCATACACGCCGCCGTTCAACTCAATGAATTTGGGTGAATAATAAGGTTTAAAATATTAAGGATAATAAGGTCATTTTAAGCCTTGTACCAAAGTAACAAGCTCTTGTTACTCAAATTTGGAGTAACAAGGAAATGAGCTCGGTGTACTATACCGAGATAAATTTTTATCCCATACTTGACATATTTTTGTAAACGAACATCGGACGACATATGTTGTTCTGTGTTGCACCTTAATATATTGTGAAATGAACGGACCCGTAGAGTCAAACCAATTAAGTGACTATGTTGTTGTTTCTATAAATCTTTAGAAGCTAATTAGGAACAAATTTTATCTAATAGTCTCTAAATATGAAGATTTAGAAAAAAAATATAATTTATCTCTAATTTTGTATCTCTATAGGTCAATTGTGTTATAGTGTATACGATTCATGAATTATATAAGTAAACTCAATCGTGTCCTCTTATACAATAGTAAAGACAATCTCTTAGTACGGCTATTCTTATTAGGAATGTTAGTAAAACTTAGATGTCATATATGTAGCTTATTTTCATTATATTATCTTGACCCGTTATTACTCTATTATTGATATTCAAATAGATATAATAAGTTAAGCATATGGCCGGGTTACCATCTTAACCCGAGGGAGAAGTTAGAAAATTGGCCAAAGAATGTTACCGAAGATTTTTTTGTACATCTTACATAATAAACAAGCAGAACTAGACAATCTTAATTTTGATAAGCCTGTATGGGAATATATTAGAAATAAACTAAAGGAAAAATATGGCATTAAGTACGAGGGTGAGAAATGCAAGCAGAAGAAAGCTTGCCTTCACAATGTCTATAAATATTTCCAAGAGTTGATTAATCATATCGGGCCATCGGGGTCACATGGAATCATGATACAAGGAAGATTGAGGCCAATGAAACGGTGTGAAACTTCTCGGTAGGTTTTTGTGAATTTTGTCTAAATGGATCGCATATGTGCGATGAAAAGTTATTTTCTTTCACATGCAAAAAGGAGGAAAAAATGATTATTTCAAAACGTTTAAGTTCGGGCCACTACCACACTATGCTTTGATGGAATTGATATTTCAAAATCAATCCACAACTGGTGGGATGACCCGATCATCTACGTAGGAACCTTTGAATTCGGATGAAGAGTGTTAGTTAGAGGATGAATATTTGGGGTAGAATGTACGTATGAAGGAGCCCTTACAGGTAGAGAAAGATGAAGATGTCGATAGTATTGAAAAACTCCCTCCACGCCCATCTAGTTCAAATGCAGCAAGAAAAGAGATAAATCATCGGTGAGATCAACTCTAAAGCAAGAGAAGCAAAAGTTGTAACTTATGACTCAACACTATGTAATACATGTTGTTCGAAGTGAGGCAACATCAATATGTATGCCACTCCTAGATTCTTATAGTCTAGCAAATTATGTTGAGCGCCTCCATAATTCGCAAGGGCTATTTGCAGAAGCTCATGGTAAGACGTCTTCTTACATGGTTGAGCATGCGGACACTCGAGTACTCATTATGAGATTGGATGATGAGAGACTCAAGAATTGGCTTGAAAGTTTGCTCTAGTGAACCCTTTGTTATGCTAGTCACATCCTCAAAATAATTTATTTATTATGAACTTATGAATGATGTGTGAATAATATTTTTAACACTTTCATTTCATGTTTTCACATGTGAACATTTCATGCTACGTGGACATAATATTTAGTTTATTTATTTTCATTTCAATACTTGTTTATTTTCTTATGCTCATTAGTATGCAATGATATGATACTATTGTTTGCGATAATTTGTTATTTGTTGTCGTAGAATGAGTCATCCATCACGTAGCAATGAAAAGGATGAGGAAGTGTTTGATGACTTTGTATTCTTAATAATGATAGATATCTTGGATTCTTTAGACGCTCTAGAAAATGCACCACCATCAAGAGCAGTACACACTTCAATTTTGGGAGGTGCTGACTATGTACATGAGTGAATACATAGTCCAATAAGATGCTACCAAAATTTACGTATGGAACAACCTCTATTCCTAATATTATGCCATGAGCTTTGGAGAGTTGGTTTAGAGGATAGAAATATTTTTCTGGAGGAAGCATTTGCTATATTCTTATATACGATTTCTCATAATGAGCGAGTTTGAGTAATTACGGAGCGATATCAACACTCAATTGAAATAATTCATAAATGACTCAAGTGTACATTGGTTACAGTTCTAAGATTGGGCACAAAAATTATAAAACCACGAGAACCTCAAACAGTTCAACCGGATATTCAAGGATATCTGTGGTGGTTCCCATATTTTAAGGTTACATCCATAAGTAGTATGTACTTTTGTACGAGTGTAAGGGGGCTAACTAGCACAAGAATTTATTTTTCTGTAGACAGGGGCTATAGTCGGGACACACATTTCAGCATGTGTTCCTGCAAACCAATCGAGCATATATCATAGGCGCAAGGGAATTGTTACACAAAATGTCATGGCAACTTGCAGTCACAATATGCAATTCACGTATGTGAAGACTGCCAATGACACACGTGGGAGGGAACTGCCAATGACACACGTATTTTTAGCCATATGGTATACAGTCCCAACTTGAATTTTCCTATGTCGATGGGAGGTAAAGTTCTTTCAACGTAAGCACATCCTTAGTGGTGTAGTTTTTATACCAATACAAATTATACATGTACGTATTCTTGTATTGGTAGATGAATTTTACGTGGTGGATGCCGAATATCCAAACGTTTCCGAATTTTTGGCACCATATCGGGGTGAAAGGTACCATCGATCAGATTAATGTATATGACGCCCAACTTCAAAAAGAGAATTATTTAACCAACGATACTCATCTGTTCGGAGTGTGATCGAACGGTGCTTTGGGTTATTAAAAGCACGATTTTCAATTTTGAAGATGTGCTGAATTACAAACTCGTCAAACAAAGTAATATTGTATTAACGTGTTGTACAATACACAATTTCATTATTAAATACTGATGTTCCGATCAATTAATAGATATATGGACCAATGAAGAAGTCCCTATTGAAGATGAAGTTGAACCTTTATCTACTACTACCCAACCATCAATGGGAGAACCTTCTTGCAATTATACTGGTGTGCATGACATTCGAGAGAGCATCACAAATCAGCTTTGGGCACATCGACGTAAATTGGCCTTCCACATACATGACATATAAGTATAGTTGACACGATCAAGAAGCCACCGTTCTATAAATATATTGTATATAGACATGATTTTATGCATGTACACTAGTTTGGTATAATTTAAATTTGGTATAAAGAGATTGTATCGTTGCAAGTTTGATCTTTTAATTTGAATTTCTTAATTAGTACGACAACTTCTACATCATGTACCAATGGTCATTTCAAGTACTTGTGGTATCTAAATGAACGATGCTCCTGCGGTATGCGAGCCGCAATACGAATAAGTGAATCTAGAGAAAATCCTGATCGATTATATGGAGTGTGCCCACACTCAAACACTCCACGGGACTGCAAATATTTTCGATGGATCACTAACATCGATGCCATGAGCGATGAGGAAGAAGAAGTCAATCAAAGAAGTGAAATAGATACACATACAAGAGACCTGATCACTTCATTGGTGGCCAAAATTAATAAGCTCCTTGATTTGGCCTCCAAGGGATAGTTTTACTTGTTTTCATTACCGTGGTTGTTTTCTATAAATAAACTTGGGATCTTTTAGCCTATAAATATTGAATTTGAGGACTAATGGCATGCAAGATAATTTCATACATTTAATATACTTTTACAACAATAGCATACATCGACGAAGAATTGGAGACGGTCACCAACAAATTGTGATACACACTTTCCTTCCTATAGCTACACACAAAAATTATTCGTCGACTACTAATGATTGTGCTATGTTATGTGACTTAGGGCCCGTTTGGTTCGCAAACTATCCGTCACAGAACACCAGACATGGATAAAAATAGGACACCTGGTGTCCTGGGATAGCAGTATACCATGCTCGTTTCGTCAAGAACAAAACACGATATTCAGTCCTATCCTAAGTTTATTTCGCTATAACACGGTCCTGTACAGAATAAAATGACCAAAATACCATTGCATTTTTTTAATGCCCAGATTCAATTTTATACATAAAAGTCTTCAAACATAAAGTTGTCTTAAAATTTCTTAATACATAAAAAAAGCTTTAATAGATAGTATCAAATATTTTAATACAATAAAAAGTTTTAAAATGCACAATAAACAAGACCAATTAAATTTTATATATTTATTAATACATAAAAGTCTTAATACATAAAAGAAATATTTCAAATTCAAACATACATGGACAATGTCATATATGCCAATAAATTTCATCCAAAGTTTGCTGATATTAACAATTGAGAAGTATAGTAGAAACTCTTTTTCATTCTTGTAGACCAATATTACATAGAAAACTATCACCATCTTCTTTGGTTGGCAAGGTAATACAAAAATGGATATCTCACAAAAAATGAAAAGGTTACGTGAGGGGAAATCTAAAGTTTCGCTTGCACATGTCTGTTGTTCGATATTTCTACGTACACTGCAAGGAGATCCATATGCTACTGAATGCTTCCTCGATCGCCCTCCTCTTGCTAAGCTATTGTGGATTCAATAGCAGCAACATCGATTCCTTCAATTAGGTTGAAGGCTACTCACAGAAGGTGGATTCAATAGCAGCAACATCTATTCAATAGCAGCTATCTCTCTTTCTTATTTTTCTTCTCATTTGAATCTGAATGGCACAATAAATTAAAATGATGTGTGTGGAAAATTATAATCCAAAGTATAATTAATCTACAAAAGAAGATAAAAATGAAATAGATGGACATTCCAGCAGTTTTCAATTTAAACGTGGCTCCAAATGAACGAACAAAAGGCAAGTGAAAAATCAAAAGCAATGTCAATTAAGTTCAAAGCTCCCATCAGAACTAGCCAAAAACAATATGTGATAAAGTATCATGTTTGGATTTTAGAGGGCAGTATGAAGGAAAAATGTACTAAGTTCAAGACCTCTGTGACCAACTCACTCATAGATCAACAAAAAAGAGAAGCTTAGAAGAAAAAATTAGTCATTGGACCTTTGATGAGAGATCACGGATATAAGAATTAATATGCAATGGTAACTTCAGAACAAAGCATGGACTTGGTTGAGCTAAATATCTCATGACCTAAAAAGATACCATAGAAGCAGCTTATGTTTTTCCTCCCGAAAGACAAACTGATGAACTGAAAAATTCTTGACATTACCTACAGTATATACTTGTAGTCAGTTAATATAATTGGTTACCAATCGACTATTTTTAATTTCTACAAGGATAAATGTGGTGACATAATCATTAAAACGAAATGAGAAACTATTACTGAAAAATTTAACTATATGTATATATATTCCTACAATCTCGATCAATGAAGAAAGACCGACAATTCTATACACAAAGGAGCAATAGCAAAACAACACTTGCCTTACCCATGAAAGCAGCAAAAGCTGACTTCAACCCGGCCATATAAGCAGATTTCTTCTGCTTCGTGATGATGATCAACCCGGCCATAAGATGTCTTCAACCCTGAACGACAATTGCAAAATCAAGTGCCCTGATCGCTGACCCATAAGCAGATTTCTTCTGCTTCATGATGATGATCATGAGCTCAACCCCCTCCGATTTCATGAACCTCTCCTTGTTCTCAATTGGCATGATCGAGCAGGCAGCATAAGCAGTCAAATAGGTTCTCAAGCATCTCCTCCTCATCCTCGCTCTTAGTTTGGATATATCCTGCGACTTGTATACCGCCACAGCCTACAGCACCGCGTCAACACCATTCATCTGGCTAATCGTTTTTGGTTAGCGGGGCTGTTCTGCAATAAGATTGCCAGGATCTCCGAGGCGTACTGTTTGTTGGCATCGAACTCGCGCACCTTGATCCTGCCGAGGAGGCGTGGCAGCAGCGTGTGCAGCACGCTGCGTTTGCTGTGCACAACGATGCTGCCCGGGCCCAATGCCGCCGACGACCCACTCCGACGGCACCACCGACCCCCATGCCGCCCGGGGAAGCTGCGAGCGATGGGGGCCAGGGTGAAGGGAACGACGATGGAGACTGGGGAACGGAACAACGACGAGGATGGGGGCAAGGGACCGCCGCAGCACAGGAAATCGACTACGGGAACGGAGCCGGCGGAGTACGTGCAGTTGTGACCTTGTCGAGCAGATGGACTTGCAGAGAGAGATAGAGGAGGAGGAGACGCGGGTGAGAGGCGACGCACGAGAGGAGACGAAGCCAACAACCTTCGCATAGAAATCGTCGAGACTCGAGATACCCCTGGGACTCATCAGATTGGTAGAGGTAATCTAAATTGATAATCTTAATTAAAATTATCTAAGCCCATCAGATTATCGCGTTTGATTAAAATATATTACTGGTAATCTGGATACTCATGATAATCTATATTACCACTCAAATGGTAATCCACATTACCAATGGAGGAGGTGGCTACGTGGATTACCAGTAAGGTGATAATATTTTTTATTTATTTTTAATAAAAATACATTTAACTAAAATATCCTCTATTGACATAGAAAAAAATCATCGTCTCATCTCATAGTAAATTGGTAATTCATATTTTATTTTTCTATTTTTCTATTTTTTTATTTTATTTTTATTTTATTTTTATTTTATTTTTTATTTGATGATATTTTAGTTAAAGATATAAGTTTTCTAGTAATCTTTTTTTTATACCAAACAAGGTTGTGTGGATTACTAGCGAGATTACCAATACATACCAAACATCGTAATGTAACATTACCGGTGATTTTAAAAGTGGTAATTTATCTAGATGGTAATCTAAATTCCTAGTAATCTTAAGTGGTAATGTACCAAACGTCTCCTTAGGTTTTTCCGGGGGTAACAGGGTCCTTTCCCGCCGTGTCCTCCGCCTGAAATCGGTGTACCAAGAAATTTCTCGGTACACGAAAATGGCTAGAAATCCTGTCCCGAATACGATTGATATCTTGTCCCAAGATCGATTTTACAAAACAAACTGGGGACACGATCCGAAATCTAGTCCAGTCCCTTATGTTTTTACAAAACAAGCATGCCCTTATGCTTCTATGGGTATGTTATTGTTGAGATATTGACGATGGTTTGTTAATGTGTTTATATGGCTATGTTAAATTTTGTGCTCCACGACTATTGTGATATTGTGGCATGTTGTGTTGTGCTTTTTACTATGTATGAGTTGATGGACAAGCTATTTTTTTGGTGGGCAAGGAATAAGAGGTGATCATCAATTAATGGTGATACACATTTTTTCCCATAGTCCTATATTTGACGTGGATTTCTCGTATTGTTTTCAAATGTTGTTGGTTACTGCTAGTTTTTCATTTCATTGGATTTCTTATTACTGATTATGTATAAGTGAATTAGTTGGTTTCCTTTCTAGTTGATGCTTATTTTCCTTTCAATTCTACTTCTAGTTTTTATTGTTATTTGACTTTTTCATTTCATTGGGCCATGTATATTATATTGTCGGGTGTGTTTTCTTCTTCCACGTTGTTTTTACTAGCTAGAGCTGTGTTTTGCTTTCATTAGCTGGTGTTTTGCTTAAACGAGTAATAGTAATCTCGATGATTATATATTGTCAATCAACTATTTGTTTCCATTGGGCCATCTATCTTGCGTTTAAGTTCTTTGATAGACCTTTTTTTTTCTTGCTAATACTTGGGTTGGTTCTGTTATTTTTACATTTTTGATTCGGTGATATGTTTCGTCAATCGTAATTCGTAATTTATGTTTATTGTTGTATTTCATTAATCCTATACTGATTTACATTTACAACTTGACCCTACATCAATGTATGACTATTGGTTTTTTAAATATAATTTCATTGTTAATTTGACTAACTTTAAAGACTTCTTTCCTGTTTTGAAAATTGTTTTTACCATTTGGTCATACTTTCGGGTTCTACATTTCAACCTTCAAATATTCAAAACGATTGATTTCAACAATGCATCCTTCGAAGGCCTTGAATATGATGTAATCTGATCATTGAAGGCCTTGAATTTCAACGGCTCACGAGTTCTGACTTGGCTTAATCTATTGGATAATGCATATTATAAATTGATTGAGTTTAATTGCTCATATATGATTTTAGCCTCAGAATTGAAAATTTGTTCAATTATTCATTTTTGAGATGCATGAGATGTACCTTTGAAATATTGATTCCCTATATTTGCTTGCAGATATATTTTCCAAGTAGCAATTTGTTGTATATTATGAATTAAATAGGTTACAATTCACTTCATTACTACAACTCTAAAGAGTAACATTATGGATCAAACTAACAACAACGGTTAACATGTTTAACATCAACTATCTCATTCACATCGAAGTTGACAACGAAATGAATTTGATCTTGATGCACGATGTAGCTCTCTACATCGTGTTACCACTTAGCATGATGTATTACTCAACATGGATTCTTTCTTCGTTTCATCCTCTTCTATTATAATACACTAACTCGATAAAAAATGAATAACTCCTATTTCTAAAGTGAACTCTACCCGGTTATGTCAATGCTACCACCTTCTTCATTGTAAATCTACATCAAGGAACAAAAAAAAATTCGGTTGACTACAACTAAGTTAATTAAAATGACTACATCAAGGATCAATTTCATTAAGTTAAAATGTTGGATAATGTGAATATTGTTTTCATAAATAATATTTCATACTTAAAAATGAATTAAATGTCAAATGTCAAAATTCAAAGTTATCCAAGGCAACAACTTGTTTTCATTATTATTTTTAAGAACTAATAAAATTCTTTTTTGTTTTTATGAAATAAAAATAAAAATAAAAAATTTATATTTTTATATTATTTTTTATGAAATAATAAAATATACTTTTCAAATATATTTTTATATAAGTTTATTAATTTTTTTATTTAAGAATACTAAAACATAATTTTAAGAATAAAATAATATAAATCATAAAAAGAAATTGAGACAATTTTGGTTAACCAGATGCGTTTTGAAAACTGGCATCGAAATCAACACCGACCAAACAAGTTTTCACTATTATCATTTCGTGAAACTTGAAAATCGAACGCGTCAACCAAACGCATTTTCAACAAACAAGAAATCTAAAATTAAAACCACGAAATGTGAAATTGGGTTTCATTTTTCACAAAACGAAACAACTAAAATTTTTTTGTCAAACAAATGCACTCTTAATATTTTTGACCCACTAAACTGATTATACATAGATATACTCATTATATTGCTTAATTAACTCACCTGATAATAATATATATTCAGTATGAGGTGCTTTGCTGAGATGACGACTTGTTCCTCCTCCGCTTCTCCTCTTCATGTTGCCTCCGTTGCCCCTCGATCTTCCTCTCTCCCTCCCCGCTCCTTTCATTTCCCCTGCTTCGAGTTCGCCTTTCGACGGTTGGAAGCTCGTCTCTCATTGTTCCCGACCTCGCAAGGTTACATTCGTTGATGTCCCGAAACCATTTTCCGCTCATTGTCTAGGGACTAGTCTTTTATTTACTGAAGTGCTCCAGGTGGGGCGTCCTGCTCCCCCTCTTGCCCGTGTTCCCACCTCCGTCATTCCCCCTTCCTCATCTTCTTCCTTCCGTCATCCGGCGACTTCTTCGCCTATTTCAGCCTTGGTGGACTCTCTCCGAGCCCAACGACATTGTTTTCGTTGTTTGAGCCCAGACCACTTTGCCAGATTATGTAGGAGTCGAATGTGCTGCTTTGCATGTTCTAAACCTGGGCACGTTCGTCAGCATTGCCCTTTTTATGTTCGACGACGTCACTATTTATCTTCACCCTTGGCTTCTATTTCTTCATCACCTCCTGCTTCTCTTGGCGTCACCAACCCCGCTGCTCCTTCTACTTTTTTTGTCCACCATGTCTTTTCATTCGAATGGTGTCCATCTGAGCTCTCCTTCTTCTCGCGCCTCAAATGTGTCTCCCCCGCCTCCTCCGCCTCCCGGTCGCCCTCTGTCGACTCGTGTGTGTCTCCCACACAATGCTCAGATGGCTGACAAGGCTCCCTATCTCTCCGACCACTGTGTAATCATCACGGTGCGTGGCCAGATGCACCCCAATGTCGACCTGGTGGGATACCTTGCGAGCTGCTTCAACAACCCTCGCAAGCATGCAAGCTCGTGGCGTCGACGATGATTACTTGACGGTCTCTTTCTCGTCACTACACCTCCTGGAGAAGATGGATGTTTCAAGCGACGCCTGATTGAGATGGAGAAGATGCGTTGGGGCAATCTCTTTCTCTGGTTCAAAGATTGGAGTCGAGATGAGCCGTTTACCACCATCTCTCCTCTTGAGGTCCGAGTCGGGATTGAGCTATGAGGGCTCCCTATGATTTTTTGGAATACTGATGCTGTCATCGCCTTGGTAAGCTATTTCGTTGCGTTTGAAGCTATTGATGAGCGTTGTGTGTAGTGGTCCGAGCTCTCAGCTTGTGGTGTCAAGATCCGAATGGACTCGCTGCTCTCCATCCCCCTCTCCATTGTTGCTGATGCTGAGGACAATCGCTTCACCATTGACGTCGCTATTGCATGGTACAAAACCTGCTTCATGCCTTCTGGTGTTGATCTTGCTCAAGAGATCATGATGATGATGATGACAGGAATGACCCGGACTATGAGCCGGAGGAGTTCCTTGTTAATGTGAAGCTGTCGATTAACTTACATCACCCCCGGGTCCTCTTCCAAATGCTGGATTGCCGGATCGTGGGTCTTCATCATTTCCGATCATCTTCAACACCGGACGACCACCCCAGAGCTGTAGCTTAACCTGCCGTCGGCTATCGTGGACAGTGTCTCTGCGCATGGCGACAAAGTGGTGACAGCTAGGGCTCTTCTTCCTGCTAAAGCCGCTTCTTTTGCTGGTTTTGGATAGCCTTGCCTCTGTCCTCCCGACTGCCTATAGTTTGGCCTCTCTGGAGAGGCGTCGTCTCTCGTCTCATTGGAGCAGCCTCCTCGGCCTCTCTGCTGGAGTCCCAGGTTATCTCTGCCTCTGATCATCCTTGATAGGCGAGTTCCTATTGCTCTATTCTCCCTTGGCTCGGATTGGTTGATGATGTATGACGAGCTGTATGGTTCTACACTTGTTTCCGACACCAAAAGCCCACTTTTGAATGGTTTTTTGTCGCCTACTGCTTCTCTGGGCGGGATTAGCGGCCGAGGCTTACGTAAAGCTGTTCTTCTCTCTTTGGAAAGTTTCTGTGGGGGTCTCTCTCTGTCGGGTTCTCCCTTCACTTTAGCTGTGGATTGCATGGGGCCGAGTGGGACCCTCACTTATACCACATGACATTCCCCTGACGTTGGCCCATCTGTGAATTCCATTGTAGTGACATATGGCATCCAGGCTTTCAATGCACGTGTCCCACTCCTTTGAATCCCTTGGAGATGGGCTCTTTATGCCCTGGTGCTATTGCATCTTCTTCCACTTTGTCTAGGCCTATGTTGGATTGCATCGTTGGCCCAGACCATGATCCGGTTGTGGATCAACTTGAGGCCAAGCTGGACTTTTCAATTGGGCAGCCTTCTAACGATTTAAATTCCAATCCCGTTGCACCTACTACTATTCGGGATTCTACTAATATTATCCATGTCCGCAGAAGTCAGCGACTTCTCAACAAATCCGCCACCCCCGGTTTGTAAGCAAGCTGAAGCTCGGGAAGCAGCGCTTATGGAAGGAACTTCGTTGCCGACTCAGAATTCTAGCTCTGATTTGGGATCTTCCGTCATTGATATGGTTGACCGACTTAATGCGGAAACTATCCAAAGCATCTTGAACATGGGGTTCGTGCTCAAAGCTAATTCCACTGAAGTTATCAACGCCCTTGCAACCGTTGAAGTGTAACTTGAGGTCGACCCAGTGGTACTTTTTTTTTTGCTCTGGTCTTGTTGGTTGTAGGACTCTTAATATGAATTTCACTTTTACTGCTTACAATTTCAATGTTATGTTTTGGAATGTTTGCGGTCTTAACCGTTTATCCAAGCGCTACATGATTAAGAAGACGGTTCAGGATCTTAAATGCTATGTTGCCTTTCTTTTTGAAACTAAGCTTGACCAAGTATCTTTTCTTACTATTAAACAATTATCTAGTTTTCGCCATGGTTCGCACCCCCATTTTCACGCTATTGATGCTATAGGCTCCTCGGGGGGTTTGATTGCTTTTTGGAATCCTTGTGAATGGGTTTGTCTTGATGTTATCTTGGGAAGTTTCATAATCAAATTAAGGCTTCGTCACTTGAGAAGTAATCATGTCATCTAGTTCCTAGGGGTGTATGGCCCCCCATCCCCCAATAGGAGGCAGAATTTTCTCCATGAACTGTATCTCCTTACTAATAATTACATTGATGCCTTAGTAATTGAGAGAGACTTTAATATGACAAGGCACAATGGTGAACGTTTCAATTGTGTTGGCAATGGTAGTGACTCCAGACGTTTCATAAAATTTATTGCGGATTCCAATCTGCTGGAACTCAACTTTATTGGGGATCCATTTACCTGGACCAATAACCAGATAAGGCCGGCTTTGGCAAAATTAGATAGAATTTTGGTGAACTCTAGCTTCATGTCTCTGTTTCCGAACCGTTGCGTCCTTAATAGTTCAAGGAAACTTTCTGATCATTCTCCCTTGATCCTCAAGCAGTTCTCCGATTATAACAATAAGTCTCATCGATTCATGTTGAAAGCCTTCTAGTTTAATGCTCCTGGATTCCCCTCCATTATTCATGAAGGCCTAGTGGTAGCCCTCGAACATCGAACCTCCTCTAGCTTATGTGGTTCAGTCTTGTGCACTTGGATTCAAGCTTGGAAATCTTTGCGGGCCATTCTTAGAGACTGAGATTATTGTAAGAAGAAGAAATGTTCGGAAAAACGAAATGCTCTTGAAGCCCAGGTTAAAGCCGCTTCGGATAAAACGGATTCGGGTATCTTGACACCCTATGAGCTCATTGATTTCAGAAATCTTAAAACATATTTGGACAAAGGGTGGATAAAAGATGGGGACCAAAATACCAAATTCTTTCATCAGTGTGCCACCTTGCGACGTAACAGGAACGGGATCCATTGTATCAACACTTCAAGGGGTATGGTAGCAGATGATTTTGGCATTGCCGAGGAAGTTAGAGGCTTTTATGCAAACCTTCTTGGCCGAAATTCCTCACCCTTGTTGGGGATCAACTGGAATGATCTTTATATTTCCTCGCATTCTTTACTCCATGAACTAGATGTGTCTTTCACTAAAGAAGAAGTATCCTCTGTCATTTGTGGGTTAAAGAATTACAAGTCCCCTGGACCAGATGGCATAACAATGGACTTCTTTAAAAAATTCTGGCAGAATATTGGGGATTATGTCATCTGCGTCTTGAATGATCATCAACGAAACCCTATGGATATGAAGCGGATCAATCATGTCATTATTACGCTCATTCCTAAGCGTGAAGGTGTGACTCTACTGGGGACTTCCGCCCGATTAGTTTGGAGAACTGTATTATTAAAATATTTTCCAAGCTACTTTCCAACAGACTTGCTCCCCTTATGCCAAGTTTAATTGATAAAAACCATGATGCTTTTACTACTGGAAGGACTAGCCTTGAGTGCTTTATGATAGTTCATGAAATCATCTGGGCCTGTAGACAGAAGAATGACAATGGGCATCTGGTTAAAGTTGATTTCGAAAAGGCATTTGACTCTGTTAATTAGATCTTTATTGAAGAACTTCTTCAGGCTCGGGGCTTTCCTCAGAAATGGATTTCTTGGATTTCTTCTCTACTTTGCTCTGCTTCTTCCTCGATTCTGGTTAACGGCAAATTGGGTTGTCCTTTTGTTCACAAGAGGGGACTACGGCAAGGGAATCCCCTCTCTCCCATTCTATTCAATCTGGTTACTGACACACTCTCCAAATTACTTTACAAAGCCTCCTTAGAGGGGCTCATCAAGGGGGCTCTAGCGGACCACCTACCGGAAGGTATCACTCATATTTTTTTTGTTGATGATTTGATCATTTTCTACAAGGATTCCAATTCACACCTCAATAATTTGCGGCTTCTGTTAGTATGCTTTGAGTTGTGCACTGGCTGGCTTAAAAATCAACAACCTCAAAACCAGAGCCTTAAGTACTACATGGGATTTAGCTATCGCAGGGCAAGCGACATCAATTCTTCAATGTTCTTCTGCTACCTTCCCCATTAAGTATCTTGGGTTGACTCTCCGCCTAGGAAGACCGTTAAAAGAGGACTGGATGCAAACCATCGGCAAAATAGACATGGTAATGGCCGCATGGCAAGGGCCTCTCCTCTCGAGAGCCGGAAGAATCACTCTAATCAATAGCGTCCTGACCAGTCATATGTTTTTGTGGACGGGAGCAAGAAACGTAACCCTTCAGGGTAAATGTCACGTCAATTGGAATATGGTTACTGCCTCAAAGAAAGGAGGTCTTGGGATTCTTGACCTTCAACGGCACAACAAAGCAAGACTTGGAGGTGGGATATGGAAGCTTGTCCAAAATCATGGGATGTCATGGGTTGATATCATCAGGTCGCTCTACCCATCCCTCTCATCTTTATCTCATAACGCCTAAGACAATATTTCTATCATTTGGAAAGACATCATGAGTATTTATGGCATCTTTATATCTTCCCTGAGTTATCATGTGGGTTTGGCGCGCTTTCACTCGACTTTGGAATGATCATTGGCTCAATGGAAATAGACTTTGTGACAAATATCCAGGTTTCTTTCAGATTGCATCATTACCCAATGCACTTATTGTTGATTCCAAGGAACTGAACGATCATGGAGAAATTTTGGGATGGAACATTCACTTCAACAACTACATTGATATCCAATTAATCTCTTCCTTGGCTTATGATCTGGTACATATTCTGCTTTCCACCGGAGAAGACTCTATTTCTTGGAAATGGTGCTCACATGGTATCTTTAACACTAAATCCCTCTACAGCATCCTTACTTTCCGAGGTATTTTTGACCTTGCTACTGATTTTATTTGGGATAACAAACTTCCTGCTGGAGTATCGATTACCAACTGGCTTATAAATAAGAATAGATTACTAACCAAGGATTGTCTTATAAGAAGATAAATGCAACTGAACCCAAGATGTTTCCTCTGCAACGTGGAAGATGAATCTCATGACCACATGTTCTCAAACTGTGAGTTTTCTAAACAAGGATGGGCATCGCTTCTAAATTCCCGCGCCATAGCTCATATCCCACTCGATCTTAAGCTATGACAACCGCCTACTGGGACCACAACAAGAACATCCAAGAAGATTTTTTGTATCAACATGATTTGGAACTGAAAGCTTTGGCATGAAAGAAATAATCGTTGCTTCTCTAATTCCTCCAAATCCTCGACTGGGCTTGCTATCGAAGCACTTAATCTTACTATTTTGTGTTTGTAATTAGGGTTAATTAATGAATATATCACGACTTTTATCGAAATTCTCAAATCTATCATGACTTTTCATTTGTTTCAAATGGAGGCTTCAACTCTCGATTCATTTTAATTGTGTCACACCATCAGACTCGGGTTAAATTTTTCGTTAAACTGCTAACCTGACATCGATAACGTGTCAACCTAAGTCCAGTCAACTATTAATTTAATATAAAAAATAGATAAGCTGACGTATATTAATAAGTACAGTGTTTTGGTTACCTATTAAATTACTGTACTTACTAATACACATCATCTTACCTATTTTTTTATATTAAATTAATATCTCACTGGACTTAGATTGACACGTCATCGATGTCAGGTCAGCAATTTAACAAAAAATTTAACATGAGTCTGACGGTGTGATATAATTGAAACAAATCGAGAATTGAAGCATGCATTTGATCCAAATGAAAAGTCGTGATAGATTTGAGAATTTCGATAAAAATAGTGTTATATTCATTAATTAATCCTTGTAATTATGTATATATTCTTCTCTCTCCCATTCCCTTAACTTAGTATTCTCAAGCTCTTTTGATCAATATAAGTATTCATCTTTTCAAAAAAATATATATATTCAGTATGTAGTTATTATAAACCCATCAGCAAAATTTATTTCTAAATATGCCACTAGCAAAATTTGAATCTTGTTTATATGTTTAGCATTATAGGTTCCAACAATAATTATATATATATATATATATATGAATAAATTAACAACTTTGTGCATTGTGGTGATAATAATTCTATTTTTTATTATCTAGAGGTTTATTAATTTCATTTCCTGAAACATTCTATTGGTGAGAATTTAACAATTTGATTTATATTGGATTAATTTCTAAAAAAATTTCAAATGAACATTTATTTATATCTTAACTTTAAAATTGAAACTCAATGAAATAATAGGTCAGAAAAAGTTTATTATTTTTATATGATAAAGTTTGTTTACATAGAAGTTGGACAGTGCCATTGTGGAGCTATCATTCATGTCGAGTTGAGTCGACATAGAGCTCGAATTCAAACCAAAATTGATTTTTCAATTGAAGGAAAAGCATCATCTCTAATCCATTTCTTCTTCTCACTTTGTTTTCTTCTTTTCATGAGAAGAAGCTATGATCAACTTGGAAATGGGCTGATCAACTTCAGCCCATTCACCATATTTGGGTTCACTAGGGCCCAGTTCAAAAAGAATGAAATATTTGTAGATGAAATGACTTTTATAATATGTAATAGATACTGCAGGAATCAAATTAAATTGACAGCATATAGTGCCTAATTGGAATAATGTATTAGATTTGTAAGATATAACAAACATGTCTAATTGTGTATTAGCTTATTATATTGTATTCAAACAATTTTTTTTTTACTTCTATTAATATAATAAGTAAAAAATTTATACATATATCAGCTTTAGTTTATAACTTGTTTTCTTTATAATTCAAGAGTTAATCGTTTAATTTGAGTAAACTCGCATCTCAATAACTGAAAAAAAAATATTAATGTTAATTTTGTAGCCAATTTATAAAGTCATAATTATTCGAGTATATAGACTTCTATAGTTGAGTTTTTTAAAATCATGGATCAAATTATCCTCCTCTTAGCTACATTAGTGGTGGTGATTGACCTCCATGTAGACCATCTAACTTGAATCCAAATAAATATGGCTAGTTAGGACATGGTTAAAATCAATTCGATTAATCACCCGTTCAAAAAGATCAGAACAAACTCAAAGTCCTAGTTGGCATAATAGTTTCAACTATTCTTCTTAAATATATGCAAATATATATATATATATATATATATATATATATATATATATATATATATATATCTTTAATAAACTTTTGTTAGGTTTGGTAGAATAGTTTTAATTTGAAGCTTAGCATTTCAAGGAAAATTAGTCAACAACTCATGAGTATTTTATTATTTCACTCAACAAATTAAGATAATTTTAATTAATTTGTCATTGATGTTCCTCTAAACGAAGCATAGAGATCCGAGCAAGCCCCAAACAATTACTTCTTCCACATATGCATACAAAAGGCATTTCCAAGGCATATGATATGTAATATTATTTTAATTAATTTGAAGCAAAATAATACATTTCCTAATAACATCTTTTTCTTGCTTGAGACTAATTGCATGAGAGTACAACTTTGATTGAGAGTTAGGTGTGGAATTGGTCAAAGTATATCTAATGGAAACTTGGCAAAGTTAGGTGCAAGGTCTATTTCTTCGTAGCATGTGATGGTAGGCAAATTAATTAGGCGTCAAAGTAGAGGAAGATTCCAAGTGATTTAAAAAATGTATTTCTTCATTTTTCACATGTTATATTTGGTTTGCTTCCCATCTTATTATTAATTTTTGAATTACTTGATTCTTCCTCCACAATTCATTTATTCATGTCACATCAAACCTATAACCTATAGGTTGCTTGTAATCAAAATTACATATAGTTATTTTGATTATTGCCCATATAGTTATATTTTTTCTTCCACGGATGAGTAATAATAATATGAATATATTTTTATGATTTTAAGTAACAATAATTTTTTACTTTTTTTATATATTTTGTGGTCCTCATGGTGTTCATACATGTTCTCGCCTGAGATAAGAGGTGCTGCAAGTCCCCTAAGCTCCTAGTTCATACATCTCTAAATAGTTATCTGCAAAGGCATTCGATAATCAAGTAAAGATAATTTAGAGATGATTTATGTGAGAATTGAATTCCGGAATATACCTAGTAATGCGCGGTCTTTCATTTGTCAACCGAGCCCCCAAGCTTGGTTGGAGTCTGAGTACTTCGTGTTGGGCTCTAGTAATGTGCGGTCTTTCGTTTGTCGACCGAGTCTTTTGTATGTGTCGAGCTCCTAATCTCGGGCCGGGATATGAGCACATGTCAAGTTCTGCCCCTGAGTCAAATCGCTGAGGTAGGTGAGCTCAACATATCTTGCTTTTGTCGTTTTGTAGCATTTTGATTTTTGCCCACAATATGGTGGCTACAGAAAGAATGCGCCTTCTCCACGTGTTTGTTTTATGTTAGCGCCTGCTTTTAAGCATTTAATTCTTGCAGGGAGTAATCATGACGCGGAGATCTAGTCGTTTATCTTTCAGGTGATTGAGCTTCTACCATTGATGGAGTGATCGACCAGGATTTGTTTTGTCATCGGGCTGCAAATGTTGATTGTTGGATGGTGAGGTTGCCACTTTTCGGGCTTACAAAACTCCCTCTATCCCTTTAATTCGGCTCTTCTCGATGCCTTCGTTGCTCTTAGGCTTTCGCTGCTGCCCATCCTTTTCATTCGAGACTGTCTCTAACGTCGCTTGACACATTGTTCTCTTCTCTTCCCTGAACTCTTATATTCCTAGTAAGTCCATTCTTTTCTCCCTGGTCCTTTTGTCTCGTCGTAGTTGGCCTTAAGTCGATAGTTGGTTCTAACTTGTCCCTCGTATGTCTAGGATTCATATTTCATTCAAGATCATGGGAAAGAAGGACATGGGTCTCAAATTAGTCGTTAGTATGTCGGGGATTGTCGTGGACCCGCACCATTGGGTCCACAAGGACTTAAAGAGGGAGAGATCAGTCATGATCACCCCGAACAACATCACCTAGTTCTGTAATAGCGTGATGCTGTCGCTTTCGGGCGACGAGGAGGCGTTCGAGTGCCTGCCTAGCTTGGTTCGCCGAGGACAAGGTCTTCCACGTCATGCAGGACCCTAAGTTCATCTATATATACTGGGCGATCTTTGAAGACCTTGGTGTTAGGCTCCCCTTCAGTGACTTCAAATGTTGTGTCTTGGTGAAAGTGAATGTTGCTCCCACACAACTTCATCCAAATAGTTGAGTGTTCGTCTACTGCTTTGAGGTCGTAATGGAGTACTTCAGCGTCTTTTTCACCTTCTTCCAGGTGAAGGAAACACTGAACGAGCAGTGGATTTCCCTAAGTAGCACCTCAGGTAAAAAGCTGCTTAAGCTCTTCAAAAGCTCCTACAAGGGCTTTAAGAATAAGTTCTTCCGAGTCCGATCTCGAGAGAGTGAGTGGTCATTCTTTCTGGACAACCTCTCAACCGAGGAGCGCCTCATAATGAATTTTGATTGAGGAGAGGCTCTCGCTGTACGGGAGGCCTGATTCAGTCAGCATTCTGTTGTTGAAGGAGGACTGCCTCTCAACTGAGGAGTGCCTCATAATGAAGTTCTTGGACCAATGCTGCCCCTCTATTCCCTTCTCGTGCAGGGAGTTGCTAACATGGGACCGAGATGAGACTAGTGTCGTCGAGTATATCAGTAAGTTAGCCGATCTTAGGGAGTTTCTTGTTGTTGGCTATTGTTTCAGTCTCCTAACCGAGCTATCGATGTGTTCATGCAGAGGCGATGGCCCCCAAGATGAACCCATCCGCTCTTCAAGCAAAATTGAAGCAGCTGAAGGGAAAGGCAGTGACTATTGACAACACTCCTGTAATATCTTAGATATTAAATTCTAATTTTCGTTTATTGTGTGTGTTTGCCAGCTTATCCGACTAGTTCGAGATCGAGCCGAGTCGACTCATGGTCCGGTGCGAGCTTGCAAGCTCGGATAAGTAGGAATATGAGTTATATAAATTTTGTTTGCATAGATAAATTTATTTAATTCTATGATGTGTGTGCATGATGGTTTACTTACGTGTATGTGGATGTGCATATGTTGGTTGCTTGTAATTTAACATGGGATTAGAATAAGATTAGTTAAGTTAGCGGGTTCCGATTTGGCTTGAGGCGGATGCGGGTTTGATAAAGGGTTTAGTGGAGTTAGGGTTGAGGAGGAAGTATAACCCCCCCCCCCCCCCCCCCCCCCCCCGCCCCCCCGCCCCCCCGCCCCCCCGCCTTGGCTTGCAGCTCCCCATTGGAGCCGCACAAGCAATTTGGAGAAGAGGAGCCGCCAGCCAGCCAACCGCCCCTCTCCTTCCACTTGGAGCCACCACCCTCAAGAGCCGAGCCGCCGAGCTTCTCCTCTTCTTCCTCTCCTTCTTCCTTCCTTTTGGAGCCGAGCCGAGAGGAGCCGCCTGAGCGAGCCAACCCCTCTCTTCCCCCTTCTTGAGTCGAGCCACCATCATTTGAAGCCGATTTCGAGGGCCGTTATCCGGGATTTCTCCTCTCATCATCCTTCCTATTCGGGTGAATGGTTTTACCTCTTATTTTTCGAGTTTTCTCGTGATCTTGAGCCAATTTGGGGCATCTTCTTATTTCTTGAGATTTTCGTCGAATCGTGAGTTTTGAACGCCGTGTTCTTGTGCCGATTTGTGTGAGGAGGGCCCGTGATCCTCCCTTTGTGGCTCGGCAGCCCCAGGCTTACCCTAGGGGTGCTCGGCCAAGGGAGAAGCAAGGGTGCCATCAAGGTGTTCGATGAAATGCCCAAGTGAGCGATCTTGTTTATCTTGAAGTGTAAAACTTGATTGGTTTGACTAATTAGGTTCTTGAATGGTGGTTGCATGCCTTAGATTTAAATCTGTGATTTTTGGATAGAAAGCATGTTATAAGATTAAGATCTTGATATTGATGCCATGGGGATTCTTGAAAAGGGGTTCTTATCATGATGTTTATTTCTTGATTAAGGTGTTGTGGATACTGGTTAATCTTGTGTAATAAGCATGAAATATGTGAAATTTATCTTGAGATTAGTATTCTATTTTAATAATAATTAAGGATCAAATTTCTGTTAATTTCGGATTTATTTTCATGCTACGTTGAAGACTTAATGTTGCTGGAATTTCATATTGAGATGGTGAATCTGTACTATTTTTGAAATACATATTGTGGTGTGTGTATTATCTCTGAACATAGTCATGTAACATATCGTTTTGATCAGAAAACATAGTTTGAAAACATATGATACACTATGGAGACCATATTCGGATTAGATACATTAGTTTCGGACATAACAGTAAGCTAAACAAAATCCTAAAATAAAATCCTAATCTTGGTGATCTAAATTTTAATTGCATAATTAAAATTGGGCAAAGGGTCAGCATAATCTATTATGAATCAACAAGTAAAGTTTATGCATAAAATAAAATCACACGGGTTATGACATTACAGGTCTAGGAGTTGGGGTCGGGTATTAGAGTGTTGAGATGCTTTCCAATAAGAACACCCCTAAGACACCGTAGGAGAGACTTGACTTAGGTCATGTTGTGTCATATCTTTATGAATGACGGAGAGGCTAGTTGAGGAGCCGGATTGAGAGCTAGGCCCGGGAGATTGGATGGCTAATTCTCAATCTGGGGAACAAGTTCGGTTGAGCAAATCCCAGTTGTTCTGGTTTGACCTCGTGGGATAAGTTCGGAGGGCCTACCCGATTATCCCTGTGATATCTTAAAGGGGCAAGTTCGGATGGGCGAATCCCGATTGTCCCTTCGCGTCTCGTGGAGCATGTTCGGATGGTCTTCCCGATTGCTCTCGAGTTTCTCTATACTAGGATAAGTTCGGAGGGCCTTCCGGATTATCCTAGTATGTGTTGTTGTCTTAGGGCATGATAGGCTTAGGCCTGTTGATCTTCACCGTTTGAGTGTTGGCTGCTTTCGGCAGGTGGTGGCCAGATGGTCTATTAGCTGGCCACTTCCTTGTGACTTTTTTTCTGCTTGAGTCGATCAGGAGATTTGCTTTATGCATCCTAATTATGGAGGTTGGTAGAACCGCTCACTGAGTTCTTTTGAACTCATCCGTTGTCGTTGTTTTGTTTTGCAGAGCCTGACCGGTGAGGTGGGCTGGAGCACTTGGCGCGATTGGAGGGCAGAGGTGTTGCATTGATCTCATAGCAGTCCTAGTTATGGGTCATAGTCGAGTTTTGGTAGTTAGTCATGCACTTATGTTTCAGTATTTTAGAGTTGTAGTCCATTTGGGGACATTTATGTCCTTATTACAAATTTCATTGTAATTGAACAATTGAACTTGTTTTGTTATTTCCGCACTTTATGATTTTGCTAAAATTACTTATAATGATTTCTGATTTGATTTTTCATTTGAAATAAAACTCGTTATTTTTTCCACTATATTTTATTGTTCAGTTGGCATGTGCATGGTTTAGGCCGCGGGGTATAGACATGTATACCCTGACCGGTCACGTGACCCTGAGTTAGGGCGTGACAACTCCCTCCTCGGAGCCTTCCCCCTCCAAAGCCAGTTAGGATAGGCGACTATTAACAACACTCCCTCCTCGGAGCCTTCCCACTCCAAAGCTAGTAAGGATAGGCGAGCAGAGGGCACCATAGGAGAAAAAGGGGTCTTCGAAATCTAGGGGCGCTCCACTGCCTAGCCCCAAATGGACTAATTGAGTGCCATCGTCCCCCTGACCATGGAGGAGCAGTAGCCATGGCTAGCTCTGCATGCATGGCAGGGTGTGGCTGCACCATTGTCATACGCAACGTCTGTCGTAATTTTGGTTCAAAAAACTCATGGATCACAATCAAACTCCGCAGAAATCGAATCAATGAATGAAAACCTCAACAAAGCCCTAAATCAAATGCCTTAGGTGCAAGACCAGTCTTTTTGATTTACAAGTTACCCAACACTAAGGAAACACGTAGTGTAAAGAGAGGGAGAAAATCCAACCTTGAATTGTAAAATCCACTTTTCTTTCACACGAGTTCTCCACCTCCACGCATCGCACGTCCCCACACTCTACGACTACGAGTAAATTTGAACTTCAAAATTTTCGAGTAAGGCAATTGAGGCAAAACAGATGAAGACAAGAATAGGAAGAAGATATTTCACCTTGCCTCCTACCATTTTTAGGGGCTCGTATTCATGGAATATTTAAGGAATACTTTGCCAATTAATAAAAGCATCTACAAATACAAGGTAGTGATTAATGATAGTGAGATGAATGCTAGGTAAGTCAACGGATGATGAATGCTATCCTAACAAATGGCAAGATGGTCAATGACAAGGTGGTTAATGTTAAATTGCTGAATTTTGATTATTATAATCACAACTAAATATTGCAATAATTTACAAGGTTGTCTTTTTTTTATGAAAAAAAATCAAGTTCTTATTTTTGTTCTGAAGGGGATCATTTTAGAAGATGAAGTGATTGGATATCATTTTGCCCTTAACAAAATGATATCATATTTTAACGCATTAACCTAGTCGTGAAATCTAGAAAGTGAATGGTAGAAAAAAATTTAGAAATTCTATGGAGCTCATGTATGAGTGAACTTAGTGTATTTAAGATTGAACCTAATATTATTAAGATTGAACTTAAAGTGAAAGTATTAAATTCATTCGTTTGCAATACATTCATTATTACTTAAAGTTTAGTTTTAATCGTATTAGGCTAAAATTAGATTCACTCCTGTGACTACGAGGGGGTACTATAGGAATTTTTATGAAGAATGACTTCACAGAAGTTGCATCTTGAATGGCATTGTGGCAGGATGATGAAAAGACAGGGTGGCCAACTATATGCTAAGACGGTGAATTTTGACTCTTTTTTTTGGAAGGCGTGGATGAATATTAATTTCAGCAATTTATCAAATTCTAATTTTAAAAATAAAAAAATTTCAAAATAGAATTTAAAGATTTAAAAAATTTTAAATCGAAATTTAATTGATCGGATACCTATATTATCCTTAACCAAAGATTTTGATCAAAAATTAAAAAAAAAATATAAAAAAATAATTTTAATTTATAAAATATTTTTAAGATAAAAATAAGATATTAGAGAATAATAAATATATTTTTTAAACTCTCTAATGTATTAAAATTTTTGCACAAAGTCTATAAATTTAAATTTAAATTAAAAATTATGAAATATTTTGATGTAAAATATTTTTTTTATCATAATACATCTTTTGTATCATTAAAAAATTATTTCATGAATTCAAATAATTTTTTAAAAAAATTATGAAATTATTGTAGACTTTGCACAAAACTCTTTAATGAGTTAGAGACTTTTGTTTATAATAATTTTATAATTATAAAAAATAAAATTTAATTCACAAAAAATATATATGTGATAAAAAAGATGTGTTAGAGTCTATCAAAATATTTTGAACAAAAAATATTTTATCATTTTTAATTAAAAATTAGTTTTATAGACTTTAGGCAAAAGTCTCTAATACATTAGAGACTTTTGCCCAAAGTCTATAATAATTTTATAATTTTTTTAAAAAAATAATAAAATATTTTTTTAAATATAAAAGATGTGTTGTAGTTTAAAAAAATATTTTTCATCAAAATATTTTATAATTTTTAATTTAAACTTAGATCTATAGACTTTGTGCAAAACTCTCTAATTAATTAGAGAGTTTGAAAATTTATTTTTTAGACTCTAATACCTTATTTTTATTATAATTTTGTTTATAAATTAAAATTATATATATATTTATATATATATATTTTATATATATATTTTTTAAATTTTTAACCAAAGTCTCTAATTGGTCAAAGACTTTGTCCCAGGGATAAAATGAGTATCCGATCCACTAAATTTCAATTTAGAAAATTTTGGAATTTCAAATTCAGTTTTGGGAATTTCTCATTCCCAAAATCCGGATTTGGTAAATACCTCTTTTTTATGCAAGCAGTTAAGAATCAATTTTCAGCAATTTTCCAAATTCGGATTTTGGGAAGGATAAATTCCCAAAATCGGATTTGATGATGGGAAATTCTCAAAATCAAAATTGAGTGGATCGGATACCCATTTTATCATCGGCCAAAGTCTCTAACCAGAGTTTGGTCAAAAATTTAAAAAAAATATTAAAAAATATATAAAAATAATTTTAATTTATAAAAAATATTTATAATAAAAATGAGGTGTTAGAGTCTAAAAAAATATATTTTCAAACTCTTTAAATCATTAGAGAGTTTTGCCTAAATTCTATAAATTTAAGTTTAAATTAAAAATTATGAAATATTTTGATGAAAAATATTTTTTGAATCACAACACATATTTTTTGTTTAAAATATATTTTATTAATTAATTTTTTTTTAATTATAAAACTATTATATAGACTTTGGGCAAAAGTCTCTAATGCATTAGAAACTTTTGTCCAAAGTCTATAAAATAAATTTTTAATTTAAAATAGTGAAATAGTTTTTGTTCAAAATATTTTGATAGACTCTAACACATCTTTTATATCACATTTTTTTTTTGTGAATTAAATTTTATTTTTTATAATTATAAAATTATTATAAACAAAAGTTTCTAACTCATTAGAGAATTTTGTAAAAAGTCTATAATAGTTTGATAATTTTTTTAAAAAAATATTTGAATTCATAAAATAATTTTTTTATGATACAAAAGAGAAATTATGATCTGGAAAATATTTTACATCGAAATATTTTATAATTTATAATTTTTATTTAAATTTATAGATTTTGTGCAAAAGTCTTTAATACATTAGAGAGTTTGAAATATATATTTTTTATTTTCTAATATTTTATTTTTATCATAAAAAATATTTTATAAATTTATATATTTTTTATAAATTTTTGACCAACCATGGGTAAAATGGATATTCGATCCATTCAATTCCGATTTTGGAAATTCTTCATCTTCAAATTCGATTTTAGGAATTTATCATTCTCAAAACTCGAATTTAGAAAATTGCTGATCAATTTTAGTATATTTATTTTGGGGGTAGAACATAGTGTGCACTAATTTCTAAGTCCTTATAAATAATATTTGGTTATTTTTATGTAATGATATCAATTTGGACGGGAAAGTCAAATGAATCACGTGACATCCTTATAATTAAATAATTATAACCTATGTTAATCTAATTCCAGTATCTGATAGAAAATAATTACGTTGGGATATTACAATGTATAAAGCAATTTAGATAGATCGGAATATAGAACCCAATCAGTGAGTGAATCTTTCTAGGTAGCAAAACCTCGTCCATAAGGCCATGCCAATCACTCATTCAGTGGTGACTGAGTCAACCTTCACCTGCTCTTCCTTTGGAAGAAGCCATCACAGCAGACGGTTGACTTTTAGCAGTCCATACTTAGAACTCTTCTCCGGTCTCTCCACTTCCCCGATCCACGCAGCTGGTGGAAAGGTAGAGGTTTCCTGCTACTCTGTTTTATTTCTTTTTTTCTGTGATTTTTCATGTATAGTTCCCATTTCTTTCTTCCTTCCTCTCATCTTTGATTTCTTTCTTTTTGAGAAGCTCTGGTCTTTGATTTCTGGTAAACTGATATCTCCAAGAACAAGTGATTTATATAGGTGTTCTACTTGTAGATTGAATGTTCCTGTACTAGGTTTGAGAATTTTTTAAAGGAAAAATCTTTAGGAATTGTGCTGTAAATTAAGAGTTCAAGTCTTTTGCTATGATTTGGAATATGTTGTAAATTGGATTGGAAGAGTCAACACAAACCCTAGATTTATCTTCAATCGTTGTTTCAACTAGTTGTATTCCCCTTTTAGTTAATGGATCTGCGATGGTTTGGGGATGTTTCAGTATCAAATCTGCCAATAAAATGAGTTGGGAAATGCAGGAAAAATAAATTTTGAAATCCACTACTAGAATCATTGTGCTCCATTATTGCCTTTTTTTTCTTAAGAATTTGTTCTCCTTCTCTTCTGTTCGCCCAGTTAAATAATGAAAATCTAGTTCAAATGTTTTATGATCTGCTTTGCTTGAATGAAATATTCGAGACAGTTGTAGTGCTGGATGATCTTTAATTCTCAGTAACTTTTGTAAACTGCAAAGAAGGGCATTTTAAGGTAAAGTAGAAGTATTATTGATATAAAATATTTTCTTTGGAATCTGATAACTTGCAATGAACATAAATTCGTTGACATCAATTCTGTCAATAGTTTGTCTTTTGATAAAATCTTTGTTTACTAAGAAAAAGCTCAATCCTCATATGCAATTTGCAGGTTTGATGCATTTACTTCCTCTTCACATACTTGATTAAAAGTCTGAGCAAAAAAGGAAAACATAACATTTATACAATTGAAGTTTCAGTTTTAACATATAGCAAAGAGACTATTAGAAATGCTAAGGTGCTGTTTGGTTAGCGAAAATTATTTTCTGGTTTGGTTTCAGTGAAACTGAAAACTTGGTTTCGAAAACTTGGTTTTGGTTTCTAGTTTTCAGTTTTCTGAAAACGCGTTTGGTTAATAAAAACAACATCAGTTTTAGTTAGTTGAAATCAGTAAATATTTTTTTTGATTATAAAAAATAATATTTAATTTTTCTTGAACATTTTTAGTAGTAATTAAATGTTTAGTTAGTTTACAAAATTAAATATTTGTTAATATGGTTACAAAATATTTAAATGATTTAATTAATTAAGTTATTGGTAATTTAAGATTTTTTTGTTCAATTAGATATAAAAATTAATTAATAGTTATTATAAAATTTCAAAAAAAAACAAGTCCAATGATCTAAAATTAGGTTTGATTAAATTATAAATAGACCAACTTTAAGAAAATTGAGTTATTTAAAATTTGGGTTTGAGTCAATTAGATATAAATTGGTTTAATTATTTTATAAATTTAAGATAAAAATTTGAGTTAAAAATGATGATTTTTATTTTTAAAAATTCGATATAGTTTGATTTATTTTTAAATTAATTAATTTTATAAAAAAATATTTGTAATTACAAAGTTGTCACAGCATTTTGATAACGAAACCGACAGTCTCGAAACCACAGAAAACAACATTCTGTTGTTTTCATTTTTATTAAGGAAACTGGTTTCGTTTTCATTCTGGTTTCGATTCAGTTTCACGAAAACACTAAACCAAACACGTTTTCGTAAGCAGTTTTGGTTTCAGTGAAACTGAAACCATGAAAACAGACTTGGTTTCGCTAACCAAACAGGCCCTAATGTTTCTCTTTTGGCTTCAAAATCTTGTCACCATGAATTTTGTTTGAAAGCTCAATTCTCATATGCAATTTGCAGGTTTGATGCATTTACTTCCTCTTCACATACTTGATTAAAAGTCTGAGCAAAAAAGGAAAACATAACATTTATACAATTGAAGTTTCAGTTTTAACATATAGCAAAGAGACTATTAGAAATGCTAATGTTTCTCTTTTGGCTTCAAAATCTTGTCACCATGAATTTTGTTTGCTTCCACATCTGCCTCAATGTCTAAATGTTGAATTTCTTAAAGTGAAACAACATCTATGACATAATCTCATATATACAATCTCATTTGCAATTTATTTGTTAATTAATTTCTACAGATGTCTAAGGATATAAAGAACAATGCCTCCAGCAGTGAAAACAGCTCAGATTCAACATCAAATAACAATGTGACCTGGAGTAACACTTTGAGAAGCTTGGTACAGCAAGCATCAGTGTATGGAGTAGCTGCTGGTTACTGCCTCTCTGCATCTCTGCTCTCCATCATCAACAAATGGGCAATCATGAAGTTTCCCTACCCAGGTGCTCTAACAGCCCTGCAATACTTCACCAGTGTGTTTGGTGTCCTCCTCTGTGGCTGGCTGAAGATTCTGGAGCATGACTCCCTCAACCTGATCACCATGTGGAGGTTCCTCCCAGCTGCCATCATGTTCTATCTCTCCATCTTCACCAACAGCGAGCTCCTCCTCCATGCAAACGTCGATACATTCATCGTGTTCCGCTCAGCCGTCCCCTTGTTTGTTGCTGTTGGAGAGACACTCTTCCTCAAGCAGCCATGGCCTTCAATGAAGACATGGGGATCTCTTGGCATCATTTTTGGAGGCAGTGTCATCTATGTCCTCACAGACTATCAGTTCACTGTGACTGCCTATGCCTGGGCTGTGGCTTATCTTGTGAGCATGTCAATAGACTTTGTGTACATCAAGCATGTAGTCATGACCATTGGCCTGAACACATGGGGGCTTGTGCTGTACAACAATCTTGAGGCATTTCTGTTGTTTCCACTGGAGCTGCTTGTGATGGGGGAGCTGAACCAGATCAAGCATGCAATCTCAGATCAAGCAGATTGGTACTCATTTGGGGTGATCCTGCCTGTGGCTTTATCGTGCTTGTTTGGATTGTCGATATCGTTCTTTGGCTTCTCCTGCAGGAGGGCAATATCAGCCACAGGTTTCACAGTGCTTGGTATAGTGAACAAGCTTTTGACAGTGGTGATAAATTTGATTGTATGGGACAAGCACTCTACCTTTGTTGGAACAGTTGGCCTCTTGATATGCATGCTTGGAGGAATCCTCTACCAGCAGTCCACTACAAAGCCTAAGAAAGCAGGTGATACCAAGCCACAAGTTACTGATGAGGAGGAGCAGCAATTGCTTGAATTGAAGAGTAATACTGCAGAAAATGATTCATCAAAGCATGTTGTTCAAGTAAGCCCAAAATGATTAGTATGAGATAAAAGATCTGCACGTACAAAAATAAGTTCATATGAGGAATTCTTGATTGTTTCTTCAGTGGTTGTAAACCATTTTCAATAATAACTTTTCCAAATTCTTCATCTCTGTGCAGATTGAGCTCATTTTGATAATATGATTGTTTCAGATATTTTGTATGAGTTCCTAGTAGTAAAACTTGGGATCTGGATATGAATTGTAAGAGATGGATGTGGTAAACGTATGCAGCTCTGCAATCTCCACCTACTAGTTGATGATCATGCCCTTCATGAACTGAACTAGTGGACCATGACACCTCAACACCTGTAAATGCTCTTATTAAGAACTATTTATTATATTTTCAACAAATAATCTACAAGTTTTAAAAGCAAACAGTAACCAGAGTGTAAGAAGATTTAATTAGATTCGAGCACTTCCAGATGTCATTTGATCTAAAAAAAGGCTCAAGTGTACCTCTGTATTATCATATTTTAATAGAAGAGTGGAATTTATATCAAATTGGATTTAAAAAATCCAATTTCATACACAAGATGTGTCACTCAGTTCATTTTATTCCCCTTCTTTCTTATTCTCAATCACAAGTCAACGTCCGTTGGTAGAAAATGAATGGCAAGGCTTTATCATCGAAGTCACGATGAAATTATTCATGCTCTTTTCAAAATAACGTGGTTGTTATTTTCCTCGTTCTGTGCTAGCATAAGGGCAATAATCACAATATATATGGATACACCAAGAATAAATTTCATCAATTGGCATTATTAGCCCATAGCTAATGACGCAGGCAATAAAGATAAGAATACGAGTCATATTAAATTATTAACATGACAGGATGAGTGGAATGAGAAAAAATAACTAGAAAGGAAAAAAAGATGAAACCACAAGTGTTTTGTCTTGTAACTCTGACGACTTACTAATACATTTTGACTTGAAACTATACATGCCCAAAGAGGTTTACCAAATACAAATTGCAAACATAGTTTTATCTGATAGCAGCCACATGCAACAAATTTTCGTGCCAGCACTCTTCACTGTTTTAAACAGCTAACAATAGCATCAGTTACCGCCATTGCCGAAGAGGTAACCAAGGGAAGACCCACCACCAGGAGCAGCATGCACCTTAGTTGAAGGTCGATCCTGTGCAATTAAGAATTCACAATTAGTGCCTCTATTGACCTAGAATAGCAAGAAGAGTGACATAACACAAATTGCTAAAATGTTATGCTCTTCAGTTGTCAATGCATAGATAAAAGGTATGGACTGTTACACAGCTTTTAGTCAGCAGTCACATCGTATAGGAAGTTAAACCAGCAGGTAGAGCTAGCTTTTCAACGGCCATTTTGCCAAGTAACTCTTGTAGATTGAACATATTCCCATGCCATTACCTAGTTAATGAATTTCTAGTTTTCAGGTAATTGATAAAAAAACATATACTATAAAAGAGGAGAGGGTACATTTAACGGATTGAGATGTTCACTATTATGTTCTTAAATGCAAATGCAGAAGCTTATCAGGAATCCAATTTACTATCATAAGATGAAGTTTTAGATGTCCTGGCATCAGGTAGTTTATAGTTCATACTCTTCCATTTACAAGCAATATTATTTATCACCATCTGCATAAATGAAGGGAAAATTCAATTATCTGATGGAAAGTAATGTTAAATAGGAGAAAGAAGATAGACTGTATGGCCAATGGCATAGTTATCCTGTATACCTAAACTGCAACCAAATGAACTGAAGAATTAACCAATATTTCAAAAAGCAGATGCAAAGATGTCTTCATTAACATAATGCATGCTTGAGTATATGTGCTTGTAAGGAAAGAAAAACTAGTAAGGTAAGGCCAGTTATAACATACTGTTATAAAATTGCCACAGTTCTGGCCATCTGCTCGGTAGAAGTTTTTAGCTTGACTGCTTTGGATACCTGCCGGAATCTCTTTGTTAATAGGAGGCGGGGGAGCTGGCTTTTGAACTGGTGCAGCATCATCAGAAGTAGATTTGGGAGTCTCACCACCACCAAACAAGTATCCCAAAGAACTCTGGCCGCCTCCACTGCTTACTCCACGTCCCATTTCTGACTTTAATGGTTTAGAACTGCAGTCTTCTGTAAAATACAAGGCATAGGTGCATGGACAATGAAAGTGGCAAATAAGATTATTGCAATATTGCACATAATCCTAAATGCTAATTGTAAGAAAAAAAGGCGGAAGCTGTAAACTAATTTTGGTGATGCAGGCATCTTAGTTACTGGGAATTGTTAAGATAAGTTAGTAGATAATATGACAAGAGCTGAGCTGATGATAATAGAGAATAATAGACAACAATTTGGGACTGCAGATAGCATGTTAATGATATAATTAAAATAACCTAAATGTTTCTTCCCAGTCTCCACCTTCACAATGTTTCTCTAAATCTATTCAGATTGGTGGAAAATATCCTTAATCAAGGACCAGACTGAAAAATCAATAGCACCAGTCGTTTTTGAACATCAATCCAAAAGGTGATAACCCATTTCAAAAGCTGAGCCTTATGCAAACCTTCCTTTTCACCAAACTGGAAAAATTGATGTGCGTCTCTCATAAGTTGAGCTTTATGTCTATTTGTTAAATTACAAGAACAAGTTCCCCAATTAAAGTATGCAACATTTCAACTTTGGGCTATCATCAGGTCGTATGAATGTTCGTCGGAGAATATTAAGGTATGAGATCAACTTCCCTCTCATGGATTTCCATATAAACAGATGCTTTCCCCCTTTAAAGCGCTAACAGAGCAACAGATCATAAATTTTTGCGCAATCTAAAAATGTCTACCCCCATCACCAGACATAAGAAACGATATGCAATCTGTGGCATTTGTTTAGGTGAAAAATCCATGTCGCCTGAGTAATCAGAGTTGCTAACACTGCCTAAATCAACAAAGACCGGGATAACCAAAAACAAGCTAGCATGAGACCTCCTGCATGAAAAGGCACAAATCGTATAAGGAACTGAATTCTAACCGGTTACTCCACCTTGTTTTACTTTACACTTCACCCATCTCGTTCTTCAATCATACAAATTAAGTTAAAAAAACGATTTTGAGGGGGAAAGTGAGTACGAGAAGCGAATTTTATGATTAGAGAGAAAAAATAATGCGGAGGGAAAATCCGGCTCAATTCGACTCAGATTACTTCAAGAAAGAATAAGAATCTGAGATCCACTAGTAGAAGACACGCGATCGAACAGAAAATGTTCAATGGAACGTGATAAGTGATACAGTATTGCAAGAAAACAGCAAGAATCTACCGGAAGCATTGACCAATTCGCAGTCTACTCAAAGCATCATCCAAATGCTATTGAAACGAACAAAGAGAAAGGAGATCTAGGCAACCGCAGCTCAGATCTAGTAGAGGGTCAGAGTACCTTACCTCGCAGAGCTTGGAGGATCAGATCGAAGTAAGAGGCGATCGATGGGGCGTTCGGAAGCCGAGAAAGGATTAGATTTTAAAGCCCAAAAAAGCAGCAGTAACACAAAAATGCTTTATTTTGCACTTTAATACGAAAAAGAGGGTAAAATACATATTGGTCCTTGTATTATTTTTATTCATCTGCCCCCATATAGTTTGCTTTTTCTCAATTTGAACATTCCAATTGCAAATTCATTTTGATATGGCCTTCATATGTGTTGTGTTTTGATGAAAAATGTGAAAGGTAAACAATGCCAATATTAAATTAACAACTTGGTGCAAATTGGCCCCCAATTTAATTAAAATTAATATGTACTTGGCCTTCGATAATGATATTACTATTGAAGCATTTGTCTTTGTATGTATAGATTGTAAATAAAAAATGTACGAAAGATTAGTGCAATAGTGAAAATGAGGCTAAAGCAATCACATATCGAGTTACTTCGTTAGAAAGAATATGATTGAATTAGATAATAAATGATGAATAATTGAATATAAATTTTTAAATTCGATGTATATCGAATACAACATCAATTTTATATTTTTTATTCTTATATTTTTTTAATTCATATATTAAATAAATAATAGATATTAATTTATTTTTTATCTTATTTTTTTTATCCTATAAAGTAAATATGAGTCTAAAGTAATATAGTTGATGGTATGCATATGAAACTTGGCCAAAGGCATCAATTTGATTTGCTTCGATCTTATATATACCTAGGGATTTAAATAAAGTGGTTGACCAAGTGCCATCATGGGTTAGAAACACATTTTTTTTCATTCAGATGAAAATTCTGATTTAGTTTCATTGATTAAAACTAATAAGACAATTGACTGTAGGATTTAAAATCAATAAAATGTAGTCCAATAATTTGATGAGTTTGAATTTAGCATTCTGATTTTGAAAACATTAATTTAGTACCAAAGTTTTAACTCTAGTCTTGACAAAATACAAATCATTTTTATGGGTAAATAATTTTTTTATTTTCAAGGACTAAATTGAAATTATATCTCTTAACATTTGTTTATAAAAGAGCTACATTGAGATGAAGTAACAAATTATATGAATAATATTGAGACATAAAGAAACTATGTGAACTAAAGTGATAAACGATTAAAGTTAGAAGGGCCAGTTTGAAATTAACCCAAAATGATACGTTTTAGACAAAATGATATTCAAGTTAGCATTTGGTTGTACATAATTTCTATTGTAACTAAATTGAACAAATTAATCTATGAATATATTTGGTTATACTTAATTTCTAAAGCTTGAGCGGCTGTCGTTAAGTCGTCATTGATAAATTTTTAATCAGCGACGATTTTAGCCGCCTTTGCTAGGCCATTGCTTGATGAGTAAAGCCTATAGCTTCATCAGCGATCTTTAATAGTCCATAGCAATTGAACTAATTAAATTATAATAGTGTTGGTCCTAAATTAATATAAGAATATATTTGGTTATACTTAATTCCTACACTAGTTTTACCCCTACATTTTTACATATTTTAATTTAGTCTCTTAATCTAACTCATTTTTTCTTTTCAATTGATCTAAAATTTTCTAATATGAAAAGATCATCATATAGAATTAATCAATTTTTAAAATTGTAAGTAAATTTTAGGAGTGAGCAAACCCTTTAAAAATGTTTGTAGAATTTATAAATTTATAAAAAAATCACTTTATAAGTATTTTAGAATAAACGTTTAGATTTAAATTTAATTCAAAAACTAAATAATAGATTTAAAATAGTGTGACTAGTAAATTAACATTTTCAATTTATGATAATTACAAAAGGCACAAACCTCGATCACAATTACTAATTACATATACAATGAACTATACATATATAATAATAATAATAATAATAATAATAATAATAATAATAATAATAATAATAATAATAATAATATATGGAATTATTTTATTTGGATCAACTTATTTTGAGTTTTATGAAAAAAAAAATTAAAATGAAAAAGATACTAAAATGCCCCTAATATTTTTTCACGGGTACTAAAATACTCCTAAAATTTTTTTTGAATAAAAAATATTTCTTACGTAATGAATTGGGCACAAAAATGATTATATAAGCTAATACCGTTAATGGAGGGATAAAGGAGTTAACGTGGCTGATGACTGAGACCGATGACTTATCACATCAGCAACACGTCATCAAGGGGTCCCACCATTAATTTTTCTTTGTATTTATAAAAAAATACTAAAATGCTCCTAATGTTTTCACACAAGTGATAAAATGCTCATAACATTTGTTTTGAAACTAAAATACCATTGGTATAATTGAAAATGCTACAAAATTTTAACCAAATTATAGTCGTAAATTTTCAGCAAAATAACATCAAAATTATTGTAAATTTGTTGCAAAATTACAGCTAAATTCCAATTGTAAAATTACAGCACGATTGCAGCTTAAAAATGCAGTAAAATTAAAGCCAAATTGCAGAAGAAAAGGCCGTAGAAAAAATGTTGAAAAAATGAAAAAAAAAATGCAATTTAGAATTTATTGCAAGTTTAGTTTTACTATCAAGTTTTTGGTGCAATTTTCGTGCTGCTATTTTATTGTATTTATTGCAATTTAGCTAATTTTTTTAAATATTTTTGTTGCAATTTTACGACTGTAATTTGGCTAAAATTTTATACCATTTGCAATAATTTCAGGGGTATTTTAGCTCCAAAATAAATATTATGACATTTTAGTACTAGTGAGAAAATATTATGAATATTTTAGCACATGTGAAAAATGTTAGGACCATTTTAGCATCAGTGAAAAAATACTAGGAGCATTTTAGTATTATATATATATATATATAGTGATGGGAACCCCTTGATGATGTGTTGTTGACGTGGCAAGTCATCAATCCCAATCATCAGCTACGTCAACTCCGTTATTTCTCTATTAATGATGTTAACTTATAGGGTCATTTTTATATTCAATTCATTACGTAAAGATATTTTTGATCCAAAAAAAATTATAAAAATATTTGAGTGCATGTGAGAAAATATTAGAAGCATTTTAGTATATTTTTCCGTCTAAAAAACAAATGAACTATTCAAGTTCTTTGGTACATTTAATTAGGTAACATCAACTTAATTATCGATTCCAATGGTTGACTTAGGTGGTGTTCTTCTTTATTTCATTAATTAGTAGTTGGAAATTAACCGTAAACGCCACGAACGCAAAAGTTTCCTCCCATATGCTTTTCAATCATATTTGTTTGGTGATGTGAGAAATTAAGAGATCGTGCACTAATATAATAATAGCTCGGGAAACAAATAATAATAAACAAAAGCATGGGGAACATAATAATAAGCTTGTAGATTTATGAATTAGTATGCCACGTCATTGTGTGCAGATGACGCCAAAATCAATATCCTATTTGGCCAAACTTCACTTATCTCCATATTTGAGATCAAATATTATACACACTAAAACATCACTCGTTTCATGATTCAATCGATCGATTAAATCACTTCAACCAGTCCAAATATAAAAACTTTTAGAATTTAATTTTTTTGAAAATTAATTAATTTCATAAATTCAATATAATTGAAATGGATTTGATTAGATGAAACCAATTTTCAATTGCTTTAATTGATTTAATTTTGATTGGGCCTTGACCTATTCAATATTTTTAATCATCCCGAATATTAATTGGTTCATAATTGAATCAATTTAATGTTCTTCCTCGGTTTAATTTCTTGTCTAGAGATCAATCTTTCTCTCGTGATCCTTTGAAAGTGTTTGCAAATACCTTAGTCTAGTCCTAAATTAATATTGTATTAATTTATAAGACTTGATGAATGTACTATCATCAATTTCGATTTAAATATTTTAATTAGATTAACCGTTTAAGCCTATGAAGTTGATAGGTCACTTATCTCATCTAGCCTAAGCGAGCCGTAACAAATGGTACCAAAGCAAAACCTATAATTTTAGGCACAGTGGGAAAACCTATGTGAGAAATGACTGTCCAAAAGATAAGGTGGAGCCACTGCTAGGTTGGGCCCTCATATGCCATTGACTTGAGTGTGATTATGTACTACGTGTTAGACTTGAGTCGGGTGAAATCATGGGCAATCTTGTCATCCTAATGAATGAATGAATGGGGAGTTTGTTTGAAAATCGTCTGCCTTGAATTAACCCACCCCGAGTATATGATTCAAGATGAATCACATAAAGGTAGATTGATAAAAATCTCTGGTATAAATACCCACTAGTACCCATAACCCAGTAGATAAAGTACATTACACAATTTGTTAGGGATTAGCAACTTACCCATTCAACGACTTTGGCACAGGACGTTTCAAAAATGGATCAGGTGAATTAGAGAATAGAAAGACGCAGGTTGGCATTCCAACCTTCCTTCTTCTTTCAGGGCCTATTCCGAAGAGAATCGAGTACTTATTGATTGTGAATATCTGAATAGGACGAACAGATCTCTGGATCAATTATCCCATCAAGTAGATTATAATTGTATTTTTTTTTTCCTTGCACTTGTCATCTCTGTTTCATATCATGTATATATGTTCTTATCTAAGTTGGTAACTAGTCATGGTTAAGGATAGAATAGGTGCAGGGGACCAACTAATGATAGTGACCGGTAATATATATATCTTCTTCAAGATTATGAGGTTTCTCTTAATAGTAGGTAAGTTGACAATGACATTGACTTTGTTGCATTGCTCGATGTGGATAACCAGGAGACGTTGAAATATCAATGTCAAACAAGTCAAATGAGAGGGCCTTGTAATCTTATAAGTCATTAATTAATAGTTGGCTATATATATTAAATATTCAAAATGCATCTATAGTGATCGCACGTTTTGATTTTGAATATGTTAGAAATAATGCATATCAAATCAACAATGAAGGAATTTAGAGAAGGCCATTGATAGGGTTTTCTGATTTGCTCTCGATAACATTATGCAATTCATGGATATTCCAATTGATTGCTTGCTTGCTCAAATTCTACTACTTTCGGTTGTAATATTATTGGAGTTAACAAGAAAAGGATTGAAATTAATATTTTGGTTTTTAGAGCAATTGTTGATATCCTACTTTCTTGATCCCAATCTTATGATCTTCTTTTCTGTTCAGACTACTTCTGTTGGTCCTCCCAGGATTCCATTAGTGTGGTTCCTCCCAAGAATCATATTAACATTTTTTGTGATACTGTATGGGATTGTGAAAATATGCAAGCTGGGCTTGGTATAGTGGCAGTGAATCATGATAAACTGCTGATTTTTAAGGATTCTAATTTTAAGCTTGCTGACTCTAGTTTTAAGATGTGGATAAACATCTTAAATATTCAAAATGCATAGTGATCGCACATTTTGATTTTGAATAGGTTAAAAACAATGCATATCAAATCAACCATGAAGGACCTAGAGAAGGCCATTGATAGGATTTTTTGGTTTGCTCTTGATAACATTTATGCAATTCATGAATATTCCAATTGGTTGGTTGCTTGCTTAAATTCTGTAGTTGCAATATTAATGGAGTTAACAAGAAAGGGGTTGGGATTAATACTTTAGTTTTTAGAGCACTTGATGATATCCTACTTTCTCATAGTGATCCCAATTCTATGGTCTTCTTTCATGTTCAGACTACTTCTGTTGGCCCTCCTAAGATTTCATTAGTGTGGTTCCTCTCAAAAATCATATTAATATTTTTCGTGATACTGCCTGGGATTGTGAAAGTATGCAAGTTGGGTTTGGTATATATAGTGGCAATGAACCCTGATAAGCTGTTGATTTTTGAGGACTCTAGTTTTAAGCTTGCCGACTCCCCTCTTCATGCTAAACTCTTGGTATAGTGGCAATGAACCCTGATAAGCTGCTGATTTTTGAGGACTCTAGTTTTAAGCTTGCTGACTCCCCTCTTCATGCTGAACTCTTGGTATAATGGCAATGAACCCTGATAAGCTGTTGATTTTTGAGGACTCTAGTTTTAAGCTTGCTGACTCCCCTCTTCATGTTGAACTCTGAGTCATCTATCTCACAGTTGAGAAAGCAGGTTTTCTAAATCTCGGGAATGTTAATTTTTTTTCTTTTGATTGCAACATTGCTATCAAACTGTTAAACAATTCTTGCAAGGTTCCTTGGAAACTGAAGAATTTGGTTATTGATATTTTAAATTCTGCTGCTTTACTTGGTGATACTAATTGGTTTCACATTAACAGATCCTGTAAGGCTCACAACTTAGCCAGGGAAGGACTTAGAAATTTTAAGTCCACGGACTCATTTTGTGTCTCCCAAGCTGCTTAAGTATCTCATCAATTTTTTTTTCCCATTCTCCTGGTCAAAGTGGTTCTCATAGCAAGGTCTTCTACCGTTTAGCACTGGTATTCCATCAAGATGAGCCTCCTGGGCAGGGGCGTATGCACATTTGTCCCCCATTTCCCCCATGTTTTGAAAAAAAAAATCAAATATTTTGGCCCCACAAAGTCAAATATTGTGGCTCATGATAAAGGAACAATTTTGTATCAACTCAGCTAGTACTCAATCGGGTTTGTTTGTACCTTGGCTTCTACAGTAGAATAATGAAAGAAATTAAGGTACAGAAAAAATCCAAATAACGAAAAGATAAGGTATATATATATGAGAACTAGTAAAGTGAATAGGGGAAAGGGCTTGTTGATGTAGATGCATACAATATGTAGAAGCCTTCAATTTTTCTTATGTTAAAGGTACTTTTATACAATTTTGATTATCTTAAGTTAAAAGTACTTTTATATAAGGGTAAATTACACTGACCTCCCATGAGGTTTAGTGAAATTACACTGACCTCCTCTCTATTTGTAATTTTATCTTATAACCCTCTGAGTTTTGTAAAAGATTACACAAACCTCCTCTATTATGAAATAAGATTACACAAATCTCTCCCGAGTTTTGTAAAATATTATACAAACCTCCCCTAAAAGAATTACTCAAAGATTACTCAGGAAAGTTGATTGTAACCTGGACAAATAGAGAGAGGATCAGTGTAATTTCACTAAATCTCATGGGAGGTCAGTGTAATTTATCCTTTATATAATTATACTGCACCGTACCACAGGGGCAAACCCTCGCACCCCCAAATTATAACTGAACATTCTAAGTTGAATTTTAATTTTTTCTACGTTCATCATTTTCAAAATCCTGCGTACTCCCCTGCTCATGAGGTTACTGATACTAAAGATTTTAATGATTGTGATGATCACATAATGTCCTTCCCTCCTCTGTTGGGAGGTTTAAGTCCTACTTGTATTTTTCCAAATGTACACCTTATGACTCCTTCCGATACTGTTTCATTTAATAAAGTTCAATTTGAAGAATATACTCCTGCTCGCGTTGCTGGCAAAGGATGCAATGCCAGGGCCCAATGCTCCTTTCACCCAGCCCGTGAGTGGGGGGTGACCCCCGGGTGATTTTAAAAAAAAATCAACAATGAAGCCATGAAAGAATGAAAGCAGACATTGCAAAAATTGAGGAGAGAAAAAATCATTACATAAGGTAAATCTAGTTATATCAATATTAAAAGAAACAAATCTATAAATTGTTAGAAAAAATAATTTGTACCTATTTGTCAGTTCGAGCTCCAAAAAAAATTGTGAAAGCTAATACATACAAGAATCAAATAATTATACACATATTTACTTGCTAAATATACTTGGCAAATTTATCAAATAATTATCCATCTATTTATCTTTTTAAAAAAAATAAAGTTACCAACCATAATATAATTTAATAAAAAATTTAAAATATAGTTACTCAAAAGTGGAAGGAATTCATTTTAAAATATATTTACTCAAAAGTTTTTTTTTTTTCTTTTCTAATATTTTATGTTCAAAACTATTGAATTCATGAAGATTCTTGTGCATTCTTAGCTAAGAACATTGAGCTGATTAATGTGGAGTAAATCATACTGAAAACATCATTACCAAAAAGTGACATCATTCATTTTTGGAGCTGTCCTGTTTCATGGATTGGAAAAGGTCAATCAACATCACCACTTTGTTTCACTACTTCCTTAATCACAACAGATTCTTTCAATTAATTAACAAATCAACTCTATCAAATTAGGATTACGAGATCCACAGGACTTATCCAGTTAAGAATTAAGAATCATCAGTATCTTTGTTGTCTCCTTTTTCTCTGCCACTTCCCAAATGCCTTCACCTCCTTCTTACGGACCGTCGATTCCAACGTATATTGTTAAAGTCCCACGTTGACTAAGGTTATGATCTAGATAGTCTTTAAATAGATTGAGTAATCCTCCTCCTATGAATTAGCTTTTGAGATGAAGTTAGGTCTGACATGAGCTCACAATCTTGTTGGCTTAGAGATCGCCGATCAGGAGATATAACATATTCTCTCTTTCTTTTTTTCTCACCTGCAGAAAAATTATCAAATAGAATCATGAAAATAAGACATTAAATTAGAGAGAAAATGATCAGAAATTAAGATTTTTATAATTTCTCCTCTACCAAATGGAAGTCATAAGGTAGACATAGCTTTATTACCTTGATCTTCCTGAGTTATTTTTTCTCTTGACACCCTGCTTAAAAGGAACATTTGATTTCTTTGTACACGCTGGTTTTGGTATCGCCTTCAATTTATTCACATAAGCATCAGAACTAGATGAGGGAGATAGACTAGGTTGTCCATGGTTTGCAGATCCAATATCTGGTGTGAAAACAATTAGATATATATTATATATGACTAGTAAACAATAATGCAGCATTTTCTCATATATAAATGCCTTACCTGTTACTGAGCTCGAGTTATTTGAACAAGTGCTCGATGCTGACACCAATAGACTGTTAATGTAATCCCTAAGCGTTAAATATGGTATTATGAATTTGGTGTGAAACAGTCAAAGATTAAAGGCTGAGTTAGTACCTTCTGATAACAATAGGCTTCCTTGGTGGCCCCAGAACTCGACGAATCAATACTGAAGTGTTATCTTGTATCATGACAATATCATCAGTGTACTATGAGGAAAGAATGATGGGAACATATAAGATCCAAATTCATTAAACATGTACAAAGTTGAGCGAACATGGAGAGGGAGGATGGAAAACCTCGGCAAACTGCTCCTGCAACGTCAGACATCATCAAGCTTAGCGATCGAAGGAGCGTCCGTGGTCGGATCGTATTGAAATTTTGACAATAAGTTATAGATTTCATGATTTACATTTGGATCGGTGGAGATTGAGTTTTGACGGTCGGATCTGTCACTGTGATGAAAATACCGAAGCCTTGTTCTTGGTTTTATTCTCCAAATTTCAGCTACGTCGAGTTTCACCCAATCGAGAGATCTGGACACAGTCCTGGTCCGATCGGACTGAAATTTGGGGGGTATGTCCGAGACCCCTTGCTTCTTGATTGGAACAGTGGAGATATGATTTGGACGGTTAGATTTTGGGATACACGAAAGGGAAGGAGAAGGCGTGGGAGGACTTGGAACTTGGCGGCGCACCCGGACTTCATTGACGCGGGAGCGCGGAGGACCGTCTTCATTTCCAAATTCCTCCTCCGGTGAGTGGTTGAGCCTTGTTGTGTAGGGTGAAGCCCTATGGCCGAACCATGTGTTGAGACGTGGAATTGAGATTTTTCTTGTGCTTTCCTTCCGATTTGGATGTGTTCTTGATGCGTGGATTTGTATGCTATGATAGATTTCATGTTTCTTTGGTGGATGTTTGGTTTTCTTGATGTTTAGGAGCCGGCCGACCATGTGGAAATTGGGGATAGGTCATGCCGAAATTTTCTTCAATTTATTTGATTTCATTCATGATTAAATGGCATCTCGTGTGTGTTTAACCACGGATAGATTATGTGTATGGTGCGTCGGATGTTGGCCTTGTTTCTCTAATTTCTTTGGGCTAACCACTTGGGGTTCCTCCCTATGGCAAGGGTCGATCGAATGAAAAGGGAAGGTAGAGAAAACTCTAGATAGGTTAAATTCCCAATTTTGGAAAGACTATAAGTAGATTTAAATTCATGAAATTATGTGCAATTATTGACTATTAATGGTAGGGTGTAAGGCCGACTACCCTAGGATTGTTCCAAATCACTAGGGTCGCCCGAGTGGGGAAACTCGAAGCTCGGCTTTTAGCACAAATCATAATTTAGTAGGATTGCTTGGTTGTGATGAGAATTCGTGAGTTAGAATTTATGTTTGCTTTAGATGCATGTTGTTTAAGGATTTATACCTGTTGGAATAGGATTTATACATGTTCAAATAGTGTATAAATACATGCTGGAATATTTAGTATTTATGTTGTATTTATCTTGAGGTGTTGGAATTAATTGCAATTGCTGGAATTGATTTTTATACGTTGTATTTATCAATTACAAGCTGTATTTATCAAGTAGATGTTGTATTTATCAATTATATGCTGGAATTGATTATTATATGATGTAATTGTTAATATATATGTTGTAAGTGTCATGTAAATGTTGGAAGTACTCGAAGTAGGTATAAAAAATTATATTCTCATGATAGGGATGGATATTTGAGATAGAATAATCTAGTATGTGCAATAGTGGTATATATTACAGTATAATATTCTCATGTGTGCAATAAATGTGAAACAAGATGTTAATGCCCAAGGAAGGACTGGGTTGGGCGCATGCATGTGAATGATGATGTTAGCTAAGTGGAGTATTTGTGTGCACTGTGTAGTGAGATTATTTGTATTGTGATTGAGATGACTGAGCTGAGAAGCGTCTCTAGCTGGTACAGCTATTGCCCGACTTAACGAGTGATTGACGAGTCTTGAGATTGCATCAGTGAGCCACGTTGGTGTTAGACCCGAGTGGCAGGGGTCTTGAGATTGCGTCAGTGAGCCACGCTGACGTTAGACCCGAGTTGATTTGGTTGGATGGGATATTCCCAACCCGGTTGGGCGTCGAAAACTAGTTGGTCATCCCAGTTGAAGGGCCCGGGTGAATGGATCGTCATATTTAGATGTTGGTGATCGACTTATGTCACGCCCCAGCTCAGGATCACGTGACCGTCCAGGGTATACGTGCCTATACCCCGCAGCCCAACTCATGCACATGTCAACTCATAAATAAACATAGCGAAAGAATAGTATTTTTCATTATGAACGAGAAAACAAAACAGATTTTCATTTGAGAAGTAAAGTCTTTTAACAAAGTATTTAAAGTGCGAAAATAAATAAATCAAAGTTCAATAATTTGTTCTTAGCAAATGAAGTCTGAAAATAAGATATGAATGTCCCCAAGGGACTACAGTTCAAAAATACCAAACTACAAGTGCATGACAAACTATCAAAGACTCGACTACGACCCTTAACTAGAATTGCTATGAGATCAATGCGACTTCTCTGCCCTCCAGCCCACCTCACTGGTTAGGCTCTGCAAAAAAAATAAAAAGAAACAACTGGTGAGTTCAAAAGAACTCAGTGAGCGGTTCTACCAACCCCACCATAAAAATCAACCACATAGATAACAGAATAAAAATGCCCTTGTCTCATACATGGGTAATGCATCAAGTGGTATGACTAGCTAACAGGCCACTGGCCATCACATGCCCAAAGGCAAACCAATTCACTTAATAGTGAAGTACAACAGGCCTCAACCTACTCGTGCCCTAAAACAACACATCATACTCAAGGGTTATGATGAGGATAATCAAGATTGGCCCATCAGAGCTTATCCTATAATAGAACCCTTAGATAAAGCGCAGGAATAATCGGGATTCGCCAATCCGAACTTATTCCTTAAATAAAGCAACTCGGGAACAATCGAGATTTGCTTGTCCGAACTTGTTCCGCGAGAAACGCAGGAACAATCGAGATTCGCCCATCCGAACTTGTTCCTTAAAGATAGCGCAGGAATAATCGAGATTCACCCATCAGAACTTATTCCTTAAAATATAGAAACTCCGGAACAGCGGGATTTGCCCGTCTGAACTTGTTCCACAAGAAACGTAGGAACAATCGGGATTCGCCTATCCGAACTTGTTCCTTAAACACATGTTGGGAATTAACCATCCAACCTTCCGGGCCAAGCCCGCAATTCGGCTCCTATCCGAGCCTCTCTGCCATTCATAAACGATATGGCGCTAACGAGACCTAAGTCAAGTGTCTCATACGGTGTCTTAGGGATGTCTTTATTGGGAAACACCGCAACACTCAATGCCTGATCCCAACTCCTAGACCCGTAATATCATAAACCCATGAGGTTTTATTTCATGCATATAATTTAATTTATTGGCTCTTAACAAATTATGCTGCCCATTGAATTTTAATTATACAATTAAAATTTCCATTTGCCAAAATTAGGATTTTGTTTTTAGTTTACTGTTGAGCCCAAAACTAGTGCACCCAAGTCGAATCTGGTATCAGTGTGGTGTTTGATAGTATGATTTTATTAGTATGATATATCAGTTTCAAAAGATACTTCATTTTATGGTGTTTGATAGTATTTGATGGTATTTTTAAAACTGGTGTATTTGATGTTTCAGTATAGTGTTGTATTTTTGATGGTGTATTTGATGTTATTAGACTGAAGTGTTCTTTTTCTTTTTGATACTGCTAATATATATCAGTGTGCAGTGTACGTGGTGATTGATGATACATATATATTAGTGTGTAGTGTGGTGTTTGATGGTACATATATATGAGGTCATTATTGGAACCAATGTTAAACTTCTTATATACAATTGAGATCAATTCAAGAATTGACCAAAATTGAGAAATTCATGAAAGTTGGGGCCATTTTCGTCTAATAACCCTTAAATCTACGTGGATCCCTTCTAACGTGACGATATTTAAAAATTATTTACGGATCGCCACGTCAACAAGTTAACAGCAACATCACGACTAACTGACGAGGGGCTATTATTGGAACCAATGTTAAACTTCTTATATACAATTGAGACCAATCAAAGGATTGACCAAAATTGAGAAATTTGTGAAAGTTGAGATCATTTTCATCTAATAACCCATTAATTAATTTATAAATATCTAAAATAACTTCTCCACTCGTCTCCCTACCCTTGACGCCCGCTCACCCGCTCACCTCCTCTTCTCGGATCCATGCCGGAAGGCCCTCCCGGCCGTCGGCGACCACCCGTCGACCCTCCTCCAACGGTCTGACCTCCCCCGCGGGCTCCGACACCGATGAGACATTGTCCCTTCGCCACGTCTATGCCAACGCCAACGTCGGAGGTTCTTGCACCTCCTACTCCATCTGGCTCAAACAGAGCGGCTACGACGCCTTAGGCCTGTGCCGCGCCACCCACTCGTCCCCTAGCAAGAGGCGCATCCCACTGTCCGCACTAGGAGAGCGCCATATATGTCCCGGTAGAACTCCGCCTTGCTGTCGAGCTTCACTGCCTCCACACGTCCCGGACCGCACAGGTGGTTGCACCATTGGAGGGGTTGTCGGGAGGGGGGAGCGAGATGATGGCGATGCCCTGGAGCTGCGTCATCAGCGGCGGCGAGTGTCTATCCATCTCCATCTCCATCTAATACCACTTCTTTTCCTCCCAAGAGAGAGCAAGTGGAGGAGATGGATGTGGCGGTAGGAGCAGCAGATCTTTGGGATGGAGGAGGAGGAGCAGCAGATATTTGGGATGGAGGAGAGAAGAAAAAGTGGAGGAGAAGAAGAAGAAGAAGAAGTGAGAGGGAGCAAGTGGAGGAGATGGACGTGGCGGTAGGAGCAATAGATCTTTGGGATGATGGAGGAGGAGGAGGAGGAGAAGAAGAAAAAAGTAGTAGAAGAAGAAGTAGTAGTAGTAGAAGTAGTAGTAGTAGTAGTAGTAGTAGTAGTAGTAGTCGTTGGAGGGAGCAAGTGGAGGAGATGGACGTGGCGATAGGAGCAGCAGATATTTGGGATGGAGGAGGAGGAGAAGAAGAAGAAGAAGAAATAGGAAAAAAGTGACAGCAGTTGGGAGGAAGAAAAGAAGAGAGAGAGAGAGAGAGAGAGAGAGAGAGAGAGAGAGAGAGATCATCAACCACGTATGAAGCTGTCAGCCATGCAAGCACTGTTTTCCTCCACGTCAGCTAAGTTGAGACGGTGCGTGACGATTTGGTAGATGACATAAATGGAAGTAAATGTTGTGCATTTCTAGGCTAAATTTGAAAACACGAGTATAATGTAAATTTTTTGCAAATCTTGTGATTTTTTAGTCTATTACCAAATGACTATTAAAACGAAACACATTTAACCAAGACAGTTCAATCTTTAAGATTAATAATTAGAAAATGACATCTTATCCAATAGATCACGAGCAAGAAAATAGTATATTTATAAAATTCAATGCGCAGTAATGAGAATTCCAAGCATTACCGGCACTGTAAGTCATTTTTTCATGAATTAATATTTAACCAACTCATTCTGGGGAAGAAACACCCGTATCCTTTATTTGGTTGCGCATAAAATGAATAATATAAAAATTACATACCAAATCAATGGCATTTCATATATCAGTGTGATCGAAATTTTCCAGCTCTGGGATAGTCAGCATGTCTTGTGCATACATGCATTGTATCTCAGGTAGAGGTGGCAACGGGCTGGGCCAGCCCATGGGCGGCACGGGCCGGGCTCGCCTTCTGGGCACACGGGCCATGCTAGGCACGCGGGCCGAGCACGGCCCGCGCACCGTGCTAGCCCGAGCACAGCACGCGGGGCGAACACAGCACGCGGGGCGAGCACAGCACGTGGGGCGAGCACGGGAGGCCTGGCGTGCACCAGGCCTAGGTCGGCGCTGCCAGACCAGGGTCTGGCAACGCCGACCTACGTCTGGCGCGCGCCAGACGTCTGGCCACCTAGGCCTAGTGCGCGCTAGGCCTACGTCGGCGCTGCCAGGCCTACGTCAGCTTTGCCAGACCCTGGATCTGGCGCGCACTAGACGTAGGTCGGCCCAAGCCAGACTTGGCTCGGGCCGAATATTTTTTATAATTAAAAAAAAAATCTATAAATACCCCCTCCCCTTCTTTATTTTTTCTATCTTCATCTTCAACTCTTTCTCTCTATCCTCAACTCTCAACTCTCATTTCTCAACTCTCTTACTCTCAACGATCAACAACATTTTAAGCTCATCAAGAAGCCAAAGATTCAAGATTATTGTTAAAAAAATTTAATCTCTTCAATTTGTTTCATTGATTAGTATAATATTTATACTTTTTATATTTTTAATATTTACTAATGGCGGACGGAGATTTTTCAGGTTATACTCCACAAACTGGATCAAATATTTAGAAGAAATGTCTCCTGCTACTCCTACCACTCCTACTACTCAACAAAATCAAAACATAGAGATAAGTCCATCTATTAATTTATGTCCATCAGGTAGAAAAAAAAGTATGGTTTGAGAATATTTTGAGAAAATTATTGAACCTGATGGCACCATAACAAAAGCCCGGTGCAAAAAATATCAAAAAATTCTTTCGGCTTCAATAACTGGAGGAACTGGTCATATATTTATTACGTCATGCAAAGGGTCATGACACTAAGGTTACACAAGCTCAATAAATTCTTAATTTATCTTCTTCTGGTTTAACAGTTTTTTCGTATGATCATGATTTTCAACGTCGAGAACCTGCAAAATTAATTGTTCAAAGTGAATCTCCTTTTAGTTTTGTTGATCAACCAAGATTTTTTAGTTGGATTCAAAATACTTTACAACCAAAATATAAAAAAATTACTCGAAATACAATGAAAAGTGATGCTTTAAAATTATTTTTTACATATAGAGAAAATATAATGACTAGTTTTTAAAATAATAAATCAATTTTTTTTTAACATCTGATGTTTGGTCTAGTCAACGTACTACTAATATTTACATTTGTATTACTGCACATTGGATTGATGAAAATTTTATTTTGTAAAAAAGAATAATTAGTTTTAAAATTTTTGAATATTCACACACTTATGTTGCCATTTTTTCTGCTATTAGATTTGTAACATCTTTTTATAATATAAATGATAATTTTTTTTGATTAATTTTGATAATGCTAGTAATAATGATGCTGCTATCTCTCCCCTTATATAATTATTTAAATCAGTATTAGAAGGTGAATTAATTCATGTTCGTTGTGTTTGTCATGTTCTTAATTTATGTGTACAAGATGGTTTAAAATAAGTAAATATACATGTAGAAAAAATAAGAGATGTTATTAGATATATGTGTTCTTCAAAAGCAAGAACACAAGAATTTTAAAAATTATGTCAATCTTTTAATAAACCATTTAAAAAATTTAATGGTGATGTTATTACTAGATGGAATTCAACATATCATATGCTTATGTCTACAACAAGATATCAAGATATCCTTACAATGTTTTATAATCAAAATATGCCTGGTGATCCAATTAATAATAATTATTGGTTAGTTGCTGGGCATATTACTCAAATTTTAGAACTTTTTAATAAAGCTACCGAACAACTTTTCGGTGTTTATTATCCTACATGTAATTTAACTCTTTCACATATAGTTCGTATTAGTGAAGTATTTTCTTCATATAGACACCATCCTTTATTTGCACAAATTATTTCTTTAATGAAATCTAAATTTAAAAAGTATTGGTCAGATATACCTACTTTATTTTGTTTAGCAATATGTTTAGATCCTAGAATGAAAATTGATGGTTTAAATATGTTGTTAGATGATTATTATAACAATATGGAATTAGATAATGTTGAAGAAAAAAAAAAAATTCGAATTTATTGAATTCTATGTTTGTATTTTACGCTTCAAAATTTGGTGATACAATTACAAATAATACAATATCTTCTTCTTCTAGATTAAGAGATGATGATGTAAATAGTATTAATTCTTAACCTGATCGTAGAATAAAAAAAACTAAATCTACTAATTTTAATGAATTACTTTTTTTTCTAGATCATAATCATTCTGAAGAAATAGATGATAATGAAATTTTAGCATGGTGGAAAAAACAAGAAAATACGTATCCTATTATTTCTATCATGGCACGTGATATACTAATTGTTCATGTGTCTACAGTAGCTTTCGAGTCTTGTTTTAGTGCAGGAAATAGAATTCTCGACGAAAAAAGAAGCCGAATGAGTGAAGAAACGGTTGAAATGTGTATTTACTTAAAAGACTGGTTGGATGCTGAAGATAGATTACAAGATAAGGGAGGACATGACACTTCATCATCCGGAGAGGAGGATGCTCAAACAAGCGAAGCTGGTGCTGCTGGTCCTAGTACAAGTTAAATCACCGGGACTACGGGTGATTAAAAATATAAAAAGAATTACGTAGACCTGATCCCTCTATAGTTAATCATTGGGGAGTACAATTTTAACTATAGAATGTACGTAGGCAACCTTTTAAGGTGCGGTCTATTATAATATTAAAAAAAATTATTTTATCATTGGATGAATATTTTTGTATTAAAGGTAAATAAAAAATTAATTATAATTTATTTATTTTTTAAAATCTTTTTATTAATTTGTACCGCGTTACAATGTTACATATAAAAAATGTGTTAAAAAATATATAATAAAGTTTAGTACAATGATTAAGCTATCTCAAATAAAATTAGAGGTCCAAGTTTAAAACTCACTCGTAATCATTAATTTTTAAAACTAAATTTTAAATATTTAAAAATTTAAAAAATTAAATTAAATAATTTAAATTAAATAATTTAAATTAAATAATTTAAATTAAATAATTATTTTTCGGGCCGATCCGAGCCCGGCTGGGCGGGATCGGGCTCAGTCTGGGCTTGGTTTCCACACATTCGGGCCGTGCCCGGCTCGGTCCGGGCACGACCCGTTGCCATCTCTGATCTCAGGTTGTTTTATTTTTCTTTTAAAAGAACAACTTTTGAATTAATGAATCATTTCTATATTGGAAGAAGCTCTAGTAGAAGTTGTTACTAACCAAGCTTTTGTAGTTAAGAGCATGAGTATCAACTAAAGCCTGAATCTTTCTATCCTCATCCGATCTATTCAGCACATTACTACTTAGCTCGTCATGGTGCCCTTTATGAATATCAAACCAGTCAAAGTCCAGGTCATCATGCTAAAAAGTTCAATATGAAATGTTAGTCCTTTTATAACTCTAAGCCCATAACCAAGATCATTTTTTCATAACAAATATTAAAGTTGGACATTCTTACAGGTGTCTTGCTAGAGGAATCATCGGCTAAAATATCACCTTCTTCACTGTTTTCTGTAATTTTTGGCCTGCCAACAAATATATCACAAAATAGTAATACTTTAGTTAAATAGAAATTTGATGCAAGATAAGCTATGGATAAGAATTTGGTGCGGAACAGTCAAAGATTAAAGGCTGAGTTAGTACCTTCCAATAACAATAGGCATCCTTGGTAGCCCCGGAACTCGACGAATCAATACTGAAGTGTTATCTTGTATCATGGTAGTATCATCAGTGTACTCTGAGGAAAGAATAATGGGAACATATAAGATCCAAATTCATCAAACATGTACAAAGTTGAGCAAACACACAGATCATAGAAACTACGACAACCAAACCACAGACTGGTAAGGGAACCAACCTTAATTCATTCGTCTGCGCATTAATCACCACAAGGTCGTAATCTTTACCGTCCTTTCCATAACGCTTCGAATTAACAATTATCATTTTCAAACCAAACATAGAAATAGTGGGACCATCAATTAGAATGGAATAAAAAAATTTAGCGAGACTGAAAAACAGTAGTGTGTATTTATGAAAAGTATTTCATATTCACTGAGAATTGTATACATATATAGAGTTGCTATATATACATGACTATACACAACTAATACTAACTCTGTATTTTAACACTCCTCCCTCAAGCTGGAGCATATAAATCATAAGTACCCAGCTTGTTACATAGGAAGACTATGTTAGAATATTTTTTAAATATTTTATATTTTCATTTTTCATATGTGGGCTACAATCAATTGTAATGTTTTGATTTAATAAAAGCGAGTTTGATCTTATAATCCATTATTGAGATGTCTGTTAGCTCATGTGATCTTGATCCATGTTATTCGAGCTTGAAACACTTAACCATGATTGGTGTGATTAATCAAGTGTAGGCCCGATTAATGAAGCCCGTGATGGACGGACCCATATAATCAGTTATAAATAGAGGCTAGGTCCCTTCTATACATCGTGTGGAAAAACCCTAGCTCATATTTTGTTTTTCCCATCAAAAGCAGAGCATTTGAGACGGTGTTGTGGAGGAAGATCCGGCTTTCCTTGAAGATTCAGAAATTTATTCCGCTGCAGATATGTCATCATCAAGTAAGATCTTATCTTACTAATTTATTTATGATATTTTTATATTCATAAAATACTTGATTAAGATTTATCTTATAATTGGTATCAGAGCCAAATACATGAATTTAAGAACCATATTTTTATTTGATGTGACGTGTATATCATGGTTATATCATGCAAATTATTATATGCAATTCAATTGATATAAACACGATTGTATGTTTTGATTAAAGACTGATTTATTCTTATCTCGAGAAGCATATAAAAAGGTATATTGTATTGGTATCTTAATTGACGGTTGTATGCATCTTACCGGCTTATAAAACTTATTCCAGAATCTTCCTTTATTTTGTGCCGTTTCTGTCGCGACGCGTGTTTCCTTTCTTAACTACGGTGGTTGATGCTTCCTTTTAATTAAAATACGCAGTAATTATTTTCTTGAACTCGTTCCTTTTCGATGCTGCAATAACTTTTTTCGCGTTGCCTTTTGATTATTGCGTTGAACCTGTTTGCACCTCGCATGTTGTGCTGCCGTCGTATGGCGTGCAGCGCGCTGCTGTGTTGCTTTGTATATTAATTGTGGTGGCTGCACAAATTTTTGATTAATTAATGTTAAGATATGTATTAGAATTCTCTACATTAGATAGAATCACACTTACCATTAATTAATGCTGAGATATAAAAGTTACCATCTCTATTGTGTTCGCCTACTGAGGCATGCGCTGCTTGCAACGTACAATGGCTGAGGTGTGTCAATGTGTTGAGTGCGCCGCAATCATCGACCGCCATGTGCAGCGTGAGACGTGTCATTTTTTTTAATTTTTTATTTAACTCGGATTTGACGTTAAATTCAGTTTATTGATTGGTTCCTTATGAAGATTAAATTGCTTGATTTGATCTATTGACTGGTTATTTAGAAGATTGAAGAGTATGATTCATGCGATTCAGTCTTTTGACCGAGTTTTTATAAGAATAATTGATATTGGTCCGTGCGCGTCGCATGCAGCCCTCTTGGTGGACGACTGCGCCCAATGCTTTCGGCCGTGGGCCTATTTCTTGTGAACTATGCAGGTCTGTTTTGCTTGGGCCAAGGCCGATTTAATTACTTCTGTTTATTTTATTCAATTTAACTGGTTATGTGATTTAATTGAAACGGTCAAGTCTTTTATTGTAATATGGTTCTGCTTATTTCAATTTCAATTCAATCAAACTCGTTCAATTGATTTCAACTCGTTCAGATCAATTTAATCCGACTCATCAGCTAGTTCATCCTTATTTCATCGGTTCAATAGCCGGTTCATCCCAATTTTCACTGGTTCATCATATTTTTTGACTGGTTCAGATTAATTTTTACTGATTCAGTCTAAATTATATTTGGTTCAGTGAAATTTTCATTGGTTCACTATATTTTTGATCAATTTACTTTAAATTAGATCTTGGCAAAAAAAATAAAATAATAATTGAATACAATATTATTGTCTACCCACTCATGAGCCTGCATGGTCATAACAGAGATTAATTTATCATGCTTATTTGCTCACATGATATAATTGACCTTAATTTATTATTGTCATGATACATCTATTGTATATAGAAATGCGGCTAATTGATTTATGCTATTTTTCTACGTATTGACATAATTATTTGATTTTTTAATTAATGCAAAATTTATGAATGTCAAATTATTTTTGTACTTTATGACATATTTTGCTTCATGTGGGGACTTAATTTATTGTTCATTAATTATTTTATCATTGTATTTCATGTTATGCTATATTTTACTTCATGCATAGTTGATATAATGTTGATACATGATAAAATTATTGCTCATTTTAATACATATTGGATGTATTTGGACCCAGTAATATTTGTGGGTCATTTTTCTAAATAAAAATATTATTCATGAAAATGCTTTTACAATATTTAAATTGTGTTGGAATTCTTTCTCATTGTATTTAATTTTTGGGAGCCTTGTGTATTTATGGATTAGACTTTTGATCCCAATATGTGTCATGTGATTTATTATATTAAATATCATGCTATAATTGATCACGTGATTATTGTCGTCGATTTTATTATATTGCAGTATTTTAAATTTTTAATGTGACTGCAAAATCTTTCATATCTTGTGCTGGAACTGAACTGGGCTATTGGATCTTGAATATGGACCTAATGCTATTAATGGTCTTTCTCCAATTTTTCAGTCTGCTGCTTATAAAAGTTCTGCGCATAATAAATAGACTTATTTTTCTGCTTAATTTAGGCATAATGCAGCATTATTATCCTGATATTATAATAATACTGCATAATTGACACAGTATAGCTGATTTATTATCATAATTTTATCAGCATGATTTGTTTCATGATTCTTTATTGCAAATTTTATTGTCATGATTCAAATTTTGCTACATTTAGCTTGATGTAGAATACATGTGATTTATTATTTACGTGATAATATTATTATTCATTTTATGTTATGTGGATTACTTAAAATATTAATTCATTATTGTAAATAATGCTGTCAATTTTTTATATATATTTGAAATCTAATATAGCTACAGGTGGGGATATTGGCATAATTTACAACCACATAAACATAAATAATAATTTGAAATGGTCATTGATTTAAATTCATTATTAATCATGGTACTTTATTCTTGTACCAATTTTGCAATATATATTGGATTTGAATATTTAACATGTGGGCAATTGATTCCTGATGAGTTTTTTCACTAGTTATTATTTGTAATTACCACCAAAGTGGGATTACTTATAATGAGTGGTGTATTTTCTCATCATATGAGGAATACTGAAGATTAATTCATTCAATAGTTTTTTCCCAAAGGATAATTATTGGATGTTTTAATTGGAAGTTTTGTAATGGAGTTAGAAGAGTGTGCATTGGTCTAGAAATCTGTCTGCCCAAAGGTGATAGGTTTTCGAAAATCAGTGTCTCATTATTTAACTCATCGAGGCTTTATTTCGTGATTGCATGTTCTGCCCAAAGGTGAATATGTAATATTTAGTTAGCCTCAATTTCAATTTTATTATATGCCCTATAATTTAATCTAACACATTCTAATTATATTGTGATGAAGTTATTAGAGTGTGCGTTGGTCTAGAAAATCTATCTGCCTAAAGGGGACATGTTCTTAAAAACTAATGTAGTCTCATTGATTAACTGATTCATAAATCGATCACTTGTTGATAAGATAGTGACACTAATAGGATGTGAAGAAAATAATTGATTAATATATAAATGTGAAGGTCAGTGGGAGAAAAATATTTTTTCTATTAGTAACTAGCTGAATATCAAGCTACCTGACCTAAAAATATTAATATATGACTTCGCATTGTAGATATCATTACAAGACTCCATACATTTAGAATCAAATATTTGACTGTTAGAGATCTTGTAAAAAAAAGGAGATATTTTAGTTGAACACATAGAGACAGATCTAATGCTTGCTGATCCCTTAACCAAGGGACTCAGACCCATAGTCTTTAAAAGACATGTTGAAAATATGGGCATTCTGAGTTCTTTTGATGTGCTTGGTTAGTGGGAGTTATTTTTCCTTTTGTTTTGAGCACTTTGATACATGATTGTTAGGTTTATGTTACCGCATGTTCAATAATAAACTCTTTTTCCTTTGAGATCATATTGTCATATTTAACATATGTGTTCAATAATTATTTAAGACTCGGTATCATTTGAATCAGAATGTCTCTTGATTGATACCATATTTAAGTCTAGAGACATTATGTTTTTGTTTAAAGGCTTGGTGTCATGTGAATCATGTTGCCCATTGATTGATGCCAATTTTGAGTCTAGGGACTTGATGGTTTTTTAAAAACCATACGCTTTCTCATGCTGAAAGGTATATCTAGAAGAGAAAGTATGAGGACTGACAATGAAAATAACATTATTCTTATCGGATCATTTTGAGTGTTATTTTCATGCTACACTCCATACCAATGACAATTGTCAGTAATGTCAGTGGTATTCGTGACCATGGAAAGTCTTATGTCCAGTATTATCATGATGGCTGCCATGATTCGATATCATTGGTTGTTGATATGAGTCATAATAAGTGTTGCATCTTGGATTATTTTTATTTTATTTTATTTTATTTTATTTTTATTTTGTGGCCATATTTTTTTGAAATATGTGATTAAACCCGAGTGTCGTTTTTAAATTTTTTCAAATATAAAATTTTACAATTGATCTTGCCCAAGTGGAAGAATGTTAGAATATTTTTTAAATATTCTATATTTTCATTTTTCATATGTGGGCTACAATCAATTGTAATATTTTGATTTAATAAAAACGGGTTTGATCTTATGATCCATTATTGAGATGTCTGTTAGCTCATGTGATCTTGATCCATGTGATTCGAGCTTGAAACACTTAACCATGATTGGTGTGATTAATCAAGTGTAGGTCCGATTAATGAAGCCCGTGATGGATGGGCCTATATAATCAGTTATAAATAGAGGCTAGGTCCCCTCTATACACCGTGTGAAAAACCCTAGCTCATATTTTGCTTTCCCCATCAAAAGCAGAGCATTTTGAGACGGTGTTGTGGAGGAAGACCCGACTTTCCTTGGAGATTCAGAAGTTTATTCCGCTGCAGATATGTCGTCATCAAGTAAGATCTTATCTTACTAATTTATTTATGATATTCTTATATTCATGAAATACTTGATTAAGATTTGTCTTACAGACTATCCTAGGACCACTAAGTGACTTAGTAAATATATCAGCTGGTTGCTTATTCGAACAGACAAAGCCTGTAGTTATACATCCTGACAGGATCTTCTCTCTGATAAAATGATAGTCAACTTTTATGTGCTTAGTCATTTCATGAAAGATCGGATAAGAGACAATATGTAAAGCGGCTTGATTGTCACATATTAGTTTCATTTGCCCAACATCTCCAAACTTTAATTCTTGAAGCAACTGCTTCAACCAAATGAGCTCACAAGTTGTTAAAGCCATAACACGATATTCTGTCTCAGCACTAGATCTAGCAACAACCTCTAGTTTCTTACTGATACCAAATTACCTCCAATTATAACACAGTACCTAGTAGTAGAACGCTTATCTGAAGGAGAACCGGCCCAATCTGCATCACAATAACCAATAACCTGAGTATGACCCTTATCTTCATACAATAATCCTTAGCCAGGATCTGCTTTCATATAATTGAGAATGCAAATCATAGCATCCCAATGGTCTTTATAGTGAGACTGTAGGAATTGGCTCACCATGCTTATAGCAAATGAAATGTTCGATCTTGTTATGGTCAAATAATTAAGCTTCCCTATCAGTCTCTAATATTTTCCAAGATCTGCAAGAGGCTCCCCCTGTCGTGGAAGTAGATGGACATTTGGATCCATTGGTGTATCAGCAGGTGTGCAATCCAACATGCCAGTTTCTTTAAGAATGTCCAAGACATATTTGCGTTGGGAAATGACAATCCCTGAATGAGACTGAGCAACCTCAATACCAAGAAAATATTTCAATTGACCCAGATCCTTGGTTTGAAAATTAGTAAAGAGATACTGTTTAAGTTGTTGAATACCCTCTTGATCATCTTCGATAATGACAATATCATCAACATACACCACCAAATAGATGCTCCGACTATGCGGTCTATGATGGTAGAAAACAGAATGATTAGCTTCACTCCTTTTCATGCCAAACTCCTGGACAACCGTACTGAAACGATCAAACCAAGCCCGTGGAGATTATTTCAAACCATACAGTGAGTGACGCAATCGACAAACTAATCCAATCTCCCCCGGAGCAACAAAACCTAGTGGTTGCTCTATGTAAACCTCTTCCTTCAACTCACCATGAAGGAAAGCATTTTTAATTTCCAACTAATGTAAAGGCCAATGATGTATGGCAGCCATAGAAAGAAAGAGATGGACAGATGCAATCTGGGCTACAGGAGAGAAAGTATCACCATAATCCAATCTATATATTTGAGTGTAGCCTTTAGCAACCAAACGTGTCTTAGACGATCAACCTGTCCATCAAGACCAACTTTAACAGTGTAAATCCAACGACAACCAATAGGGGATTTACCTGGAGGTAAAGGAACCAATTCCCAAGTGCCATTTGAATGCAAAACAGTCATCTCATCAAACATTGCCTGTCGCCAACCTGGATATGCAAGTGCCTCACTAACAATCTTTGGAATGGATAGATGAGATATAGAAGAAAGAATGTCATGATATGGACCAGATAGGCAGTGATAACTAAGACAATTATAAATAGGATGAGGGTTTCGGGTTGAATAAATACATTTTCCTTGGGCAATTGGTTGAGACTCTTCTGTGGATAGATCTGTGGCAGGTGGAGATGCCAGTGCAGGAGGTGAGTCCAGGTAGAGGTTCTTCGGTACTTATAAGAGGACAAGGCCGATGACGATAAACCTGAAGAGGACGATCAGAAGACTAAGGGGCCTAAGATGACTCGGGACCTCTAGGAGATGACTCAGAACCTATAAATGACTCGGAAGCAACAAGAGGCAGTCCCACATAAGGAAGAGGAAGGACCTCGAAAACAGATGATTAATATGAAGAAGAAATGAAGTATAAAGAGGACTAAAAAAAAATGTAACATTTGCTGACATATAATAACAATGATGAGTTGGATAATAACATCGATAACCTTTTTGAAGATGAGAATACCCTAGGAAAAACACACTTAATGGATCTGGCAGAAAATAAATAGGTTGATTAGGAAATAACACAGAAAAGGGAATTTGTTCCTTTAACACATAAGAAGGCATACGATTAATGAGATAACATGCAGTAAGCTCAACATCAGCCCAAAAACAAAGTGGAACATGATTATGAAGTAAAAGTGTACGGCTGTTTCAATTAAATGTTGATTCTTTCGCTCAGCAAAACCATTTTGTTGTGGTGTTTGAGCATAAGATGACTGGTGTAGAATACCTTGAGAAGTATAGAATTGAGAAAAAGAAGCGGAAAAATATTCACGGGCATTGTCACTGTGTAAAATACGAACAAAAATATTAAATTGATTCTTGTTTTCTGCACAAAATTCTTGGAAAACGAAAAGAACTTCAGACTGAGTTTTCAATAAATATAACAAAGTACAACATGAATAGTCATCAACAGATGTAATAAAATATTGAAATCCCAAAACTGAACTAACACAACTAGGACCCCAAATATCATAATGAACTAACTCAAATGGGGACGCAGCCCAATTATTGACACACTTAGGAAACGAAACACGAGGCTATTTACCAAGCTGACATGACTCACACTCTAAAGATGACATAGAAGAAAGATTTAGAACCATCTTCTACAACTTGGAAAGACTTGGATGGCTCAAATGACTGTGAATAAGGAGTGGTGAATCTGTGGAAGTGCACGCAACTGAAGTGGAAGGCAAATGAACATGATGAAGGCCTTGAGACTCACGCCCTGTACCAATCATCTGCCCCGTACCTCGATCCTGTATAGTCACAGAATCATCAAAGAAGATCACATAATAATTTAGAGAACGTGTTAATTTACCAATGAAGACAAGGTTAAATGGGCATCCATGTACATAAAGAACAAAATTCAAAGAAAGAGAAGGGAGAAGTTGAGCTTGCCCAATGCCTTGAGCAACAACCTTACACCCATTAGCTAAGGTAACTAACGGTAGAGATGTGAAATAGGTAATATGAGAGAAAAGTGATGGATTACTAGAGATGTGATCAGATGCACCAGAATAAAGAATCCAAGGTCCAAGTCTAGAAGATTTAGTAAGACAAGCTAAAAAATTACCAGTATGAGCAACAGAAACAAATGATTATTGAGCTGCTTTGTAGCGGAGATAATCCTCATAATTAGCAGTAGGCAAGGTAAATGAGGAAGTTAGCCCCTGAGTATGTGTAAGCACAGAATCAGCATTAGCATTATCAGCGTGAGCAACATTAGCTACACGAGGAGGTCGACCATTGAGCTTGAAACATTTTTCCCTTATATGACCCCATTTATGACAATAGCTACACTTGGGCCGATTATTCTGAAAAGAACCTCCTCCTGTCAAAGCACTAGCTCTACCACCACTAGTTTGGTCTTTGACATGAGATGCCAAACCAATAGCATCAATAGAAGTAGTAATCGAAGATGAAGGAGCAGAAACCATACAGAGTAATCTTGCACTGAGATCATCAAGGGAAGGAACTGTAGAATCTACAAGTATTTGATCTTTAACAGAAGCAAGCTCTGGTCGGAGAACAGTAAATCAAGATCATAACAAATTTATCAAGTTGATTGGACTTATCAACAACAGTGACCATAGGCAAAAGAGAAGTTAACTCTTCTTTGAATGATTGAAGCTTACCAATAAATTCTGTCATGTCAGAATCTAGTTTCAAATTAACCATATCATATACAATTGTATATAATCGTTGAATATCATTGGTGTAAAGATACTTGGCCTTTGCCCACACATCATAACATGTTTCACAAGCATTATAAAGCCTACTTAATTTTGGATCAATAGAGGCTGATAAAATATTGCACAACAACGCATCAATTTGCTAAAACTCATTTTTCTCTGCATCATCAACATCAGCAGCCTTAGTGGTCAAATATTTTCATATCCTTGACCACGAAACCACAATTTAACAGCCCAAGCCCAAGAAATATAATTAACACTGCCAGCAATTTTTCAGAAGTGATTTGAGGCGTGGGAGCAATTGTTGCAGAGAAGTTTGGTACCTTATATTCTGAAGAACTTGATTTTGACATGCTTGGACAAAGGTAGAGTCAAAACAACTATTTCATCCTGAAAAGCAACAAAAATAGCCCAAAAAACCTCAAAACAGCTTGAAAAACCTCAAAAACAGCATGAAAAACCTCAAACAGCCTGAAAATCGAATTACAGCACGTGGAGGAGAAGATCTGCGCAGTGACGGAGCCCAGGGATGCGACCCTTGTTGGTTTGAGAGGAACACAGTCGGGAAGGATGAATATGACGGCTAGGGTTTCAACCCTGCTCTGATACCATGTGAAACTATACGGTGTATTTGTGAAAAGTATATCATATTCACTGAGAATATGATACATATATAGAGTTGCTATACAAGACTAACCAAATGATTAAGCAATGTGGGACTATACACAACTGTACTAACTATGTATTCTAACAGAGACGAACCCTAGATGGATAATCGCGGAACTTCAAGCGACTCGTCCGAGATCTTTCTGCAAGCGACCTGAGGAGGATTAAAGAATTCCACCATACGATGTCACATGCAAGGGGATGACAACAGAGAGAAATGTGGGAAGAACCAACGGAGTCGGAACTCGGAAGCCGATCAACAAGAGTTTCAAAGTCGAATGGGAAAAAACAAAGGAGTCTGACGATTCGAGAAGTGGGAATTTGAATGAGAAGTGGGAATTTGAATGTGTTTGGTACGAGGTAATCTAAATGGATAACTGATAATCTTAGTTAAAATTACCTGGGCCCCATCAGATTACCGCGTTTGGTTGAAATATATTACTGGTAATCTGGATGCCCATGATAATTTACATTACCACTCAAGTGATAATCCATATTACTAAGGGAGGGGGTGGCTATGTGGATTACCAGTAATGTGGTAATGTTATTTTCTTATTTTTGATAAAAATACCCCCAACTAAAATATCCTCTATTGACTTAGAAAAAAATCCTTACCTCATCTCATAGTAAATTGATAATCCTTATTTTTCATTTTTATTTTTATTTATTTTATGTTTTTATTTTATTTTTTATTTGAAGGTATTTTAGTTAAATATATAAGTTTCCTAGTAATTTTTTTTATACCAAACAAAGTAATGTGAATTACTAGTGAGATTACCGGTACATACCAAACATCATAATGTAATATTACTGGTAATTTTAAAAGTAATAATCTATCTGAATAATAATCTAGATTTTTAATAATCTTAAACGGTAATGTACCAAACGCTCCCTAAAGACTTTGTATATTATTGAGCTATCAGCAAATATATCAACGGATAACAAACAGAAATCCATAATCCTGTGTGTGGGTGTGGTACAAATCACGTCCATTGGTGTCTTAGCTTGGACACATGCCAGTTGCATAGTTACTTTGCTCAATTCTATTGGTCGCTTTGGCTAATGATGGGTGCAAACTATTATTCGAATAATATTTTTTGGCTCTCATTCTAGCAAGCCCGCCACGCTGCCATCCTAGAAATATTGGATAAATTTGTGAATATCTACTAGATCATATTTGCTTCGTAGGATGCAGAATATTCTAATCGATCAAGAATAAAATGATAGTAAAATGTAAAAAGATCAAACCAAATAATTTAATAAAAATTTACAAAGTCAAATTTAATGAAAAAATTAATATTTTCTTCGTATGCACTTAATAATAGAGAAATAATCAAAATATAAAATTAAAAATATATATATATAATATGAAAAAAAAAATTAATTTATTTTAGAGTCTTGAAATATATTTTTCACACATTAAATTAAACAACAAATTTTACTGAAAAATTTTAAAACTTGAACCAAATTAGGGGTAATAAAACAAAATATCTAGATTTTTACAAATAGTAAAGTATAAATATATAATAGAAATAATAATTAATATGGTATTAATCAAAATTTCAATCATATTTTCTAAAAAATGTCCAATTTCTCATGTACCATTTGAGCATATCATTTATCTTACTACAAAGTTCATTAGATTTTTCATATATATATATATATATATATATATATATTAGACTGGACTAGCGCTTTGGATCCAGTCGAATCAGGCTTACACTCATGAACTGACTCAAGTCAAGCCAACTATAATTTATACCTAGGAGCTCCACCGGACCATACAAGATATTTCTATAAATTTGCTAAAGTCTAAAATAACTTCATAAATTTGAAAAAGAAAAAGAATTCATGAAATATATTTTTTATGATACAAAAGGAGGTATTTAGATATAAACAAATATTTTAAATTAAAGACTTTTCCCCAAAATTTGCAATAGCTTCGTAAGCTTAAGAAAATTTTAATTCATAAAATACTTTTTATGATAAAAAAATATATATGCTAGTTTCTAAAAAATATATTGGACCAAAATGATTTATTATTTTTAATATAAATTTAGTATTGTATGCTTTGTTAAAAATTCTAACTTTTGCCCAAAGCCTAAAATAATTTTAAAATAAAAATAAAAATTAATTTTAATTCATGAAATATTTTTTATGATATAAAATGGGTGCTAGGATCTAAAAAAATATTTTAGACCAAAATATTTTATTATTTTTAATTTCAATTTAGTTATATATATATACTTAGGACTAAAGTCTCTAATATATTCGAGATTTTTAGTCCAAATTTTTTTAGATCTTTAAAATTTATTTTTATTATAAAAAATATATTTTATATATTTGAGTATGTTTTTTTTGAAGTTTTGGCAAAATTCTTTGATGCTTCAAAGACTTTTGCATAAGGGGTAGGAAGGGTAAAACTTAATTCCGGATGTGAGAATTTTAACATTCATATTTTGCTTTGGAAAATTTTTAATAAAATTATTTCGATTTGAAAAAATTCCTAAGAGGTATATGTCGGACAAGGGGCTTTTACCTTAACTAAGAATATTTGGTGATTGAATATTTGGCTTTTATCTTAAGAGGTATATGCCCGACAAGGTCCTGTTTGGTTACCCAAAACGTGCCCGTTTTGGGTTTTCGTTTTTTGTTGAAAACGAAAACGCGTTCGAAAACGCGTTTGGTTGTGCGAAACAGGCCAAAACGGGCGAATGTTTTCTTCAAAACGTGTTTTCTTCAAAACACGATTAATACATCAATTAGAAAACACCGATTCAGTGTTTTCATCAAAAATAGAAAACGGGCGGAGTGGCATTCTTGTAATTAGGTGGAAAACAACCCATTTTTCATTCATTCAACAAAACCCGATACTGCTCTCACTCGTCTCTCATCCCACGCGACTCACCCCTTCACCCAAACCCTAGCAGAGCTTGGCGACAACTCTCGCCCAACACCGACTACCTCTAGGTCTCGATTGCTCACTCGTCTCTCATCCCACGCGACTCACCCCTTCACCCAAACCCTAGCAGAGCTCGGCAACAACTTCTCGCCCAGCGCCGACTACCTCTAGGTCTCGATTGCTCACTCGTCTCTCATCCCACATGGCTCACCCCTTCACCCAAACCCTAGCAGAGCTCGGCGACAACTTCTCGCCCAGCGCCGACTACTTCTAGGTCTCGATTTTTTTGGCCACTCCTCAAAGGTAAAGTCTCTATTATGTTTTCTTCTTCTCAATCTACTCTTTCTTCTTCTCGAACTCGACCTGATCTAATCTAGGGTTTTTTTCTTAGGGCGACAACTTCTCGCCCAGCGTCGACCACCTCTCCTCGGTTGTTTTCGACCACTCCTTTGAAGGTAAGGTCTACTCTTACCGATTTATTTCGGATCCACGTTTTCTTCTTCTCGATCTACGATTTCTTCTTTTCGAACTTGACCCGGTCTATGGTGTGTTGTATTTTGTTATCTAGGGTTTAGGATTTATATGATGTGTTGCTCAATGAATGAATGCTATTCTAATTTTGTTTACATGTTCTGTGATACTATTCTGGTTTTAATTTTTCATGTGCTGTTATGTTCTATTTCATTGCTATTTCATAAATTCTATTTACATGTTCTGTGATGCTATTCTGGTTTTAATTTTTCATGTTATTTAAACTATGGTATGTTTTAACAGTCTCCATATATTATATGATCTATTTTTTTACAATATGATACTATATTCTATTCTATTTCATTGCTCAATGAATGAATGTTATTCTAATTTTGTTTACATGTTCTGTGATACTATTCTGGTTTTAATTTTTCATGTTTTGTTATGTTCTATTTCATTGTTATTTCATAAATTCTGTTTACATGTTCTGTGATGCTATTCTAGTTTATTTTATCATGTTATTTACAGTTACAATATTATTTTTTAGAAATGGTAGTATGTTTTTGGTTTATAGTATGTTCTGATTTGGATTACGATTGTAGAAAAAATAGTTAAACATGGGTGGCCACTGCAAACCAAGAGAAAATGTGACTGAGTGGGCCCACCTTGTCACTGAAGAATTTTTTTAAATTCTGGCAGAGTACACAAGGCAACGTGGTACCACCAACTATGATAAGAAAAGTTGGGAGGTGATTAGTGACAAGTTGGAGGAAAAGTTTGGGGGCAAATTTGGGTTTGATAAGTGTAGACAAAAAAAATGTCGTCTTCATAGAACTTATCAATCTTTCAAAGAGCTAATTAATCATACCGGAGTAACTTGGAATCCTAACACAAATATTATTGAAGCTGATGAAACTGTTTGGAATCGATCTTCGGTATGTCTTTTTTTATTATTATTTTTCCTTCTTATGAGTCATAAGACAATGTACAAATAAAAAAAATTTGGTTCACAGACTCTTGGAGATTCATTCAAAATGTTCAAAACTGGTCCACCTAAGTTTTATGAGCTGATGGAATTAGCATTTGCTAATCAGTCCGCAACGGGCCACTTAGCTCGTTCCTCTACTCAAGTACCATTAACCTCAGACGAAGAGCGTCGGGTTGAGAATGAGTTTAGAGATATAGGTCGAGGAAAACGACCATTGAGAGCAAATGAGAATGAGGGGACAGATTCAAGTGGTTGTCCAGAACCCCTTTTGTGTGGGGTCTCCCCTAACATTCCATCGGGGTCATGTGGTAGTGTTCGATTGAGGAAAAGAGATAATTCATCTCAATATTCAGCCCATGCATTATCTGCTGCAACTGCACTAATAGATAAGTTGGGTGGAATCGCAGTTAAGGAAACAAGTGTCACTGGTCCTCCTCAAGTATTGCCCCGAGTCACCCGCATCGCGTGTTTCAAGGCTGCAGAATTTTGGCCTAGATAATCAAGTTGACAACCATGTTATAAATTTTCTAATAAAAAATCCTGATGCTCGTAGTTTTTTTTGCAGCTTTAGATGATGAAGGTGTTGTATCGTGGTGCATGGGAATATATAGCACCAATTTTATGTAAATATTTTAAACTGAAATGCTCCTAATGTGGGGTTGTACTAAATGCTCCTAATGTGGGGCTGTACTAAATACTTAACTATGTGGGGTTGGTTGTGAACTTGTTAGTTTACTTTCAGTAGGTTGCTTTAACATTAACTTCAACTTGTAGCTGCTGTAGAATTCTTGAACTTGTAGTTGCTGTAGAATTCATATTGCACATTTTCAACTTGTTTCATACTATTTGTTGCTAGAAAATATGCTGAGTTTGTCTACCGTTCAGTTTGTTATTTTAGTTTTTTCATACTGTCTTGTTTGTTATTTCAGTTTCTTCCTACTGTCTAGTTTGCTATTTCAATTTATTTTAATATCAGAATGAGTTCTAATGATGATAACGATGAGGTGAGAGATGCACTTATTAGAGTTAGGATAATTCTTGCGGGTGCGGTTATACTTGATGAACTTTTTGAAGTCGCCCAATCACCGCCAAGACCTGTACGTACATCTATATTATCGGGTGCGGAATATACTCAAGAATTGATGAACTCGCGCATCCGTTGCTATGAAAGTTTGCGGATGGATCTTGACTTGTTTAGAATACTATGTCAACTGCTTAGGAGGGTTGGGTTGGAAAAACAAAGGATATCAGTTGAAGAAGGGGTAGCAATGTTCTTATTCACTATTTGCTACAATGAACGTGTGTGAATTATGGCGGAATGCTACCAGCACTCAACTGAAACCGTGCACACATGATTTAAAAAAGTTCTACGTGCGGTTTTGAGTCTAGCCCCTCAACTAATACAGCCACGAGAACCCCGTAAAGTCCAACCTGAGATAGAAGGGAATCCTCGTTGGTTTCCTTATTTTAAGGTATGAATTTAGTGTGTTTCCTTATGTTAAGGTATGAATTGATTTGGGTCTCCTCACTAATTTTTTTTTCAATTTTTAGAATTGCATCGGGGCTATTGATGGAACTCATTTTCGGCATGTGTCCCCGCCGATAAACATGTTTTATATCGTGGTCGGAAAGGTACAACCACGCAAAACATGATGATAACATGTGCACATAACATGATGTTTACACATGTTAAGGCCGGTTGGGAGGGGACGGTAAATGACTCACGAATTTTTCCCCATACAATCTACTCAGCCAATTCAGACTTTGCCATGCCAAATGAAGGTATCATAGTTGATAAGTGTATATCTTGCTCAATGGATAGCAATTTATACTAATAATAGCATGTCTTATTTATGTAGATGAGTTTTGTGTTGTCGATACGGGATATCCTAATGTACGTGGGTTTTTGGCCCCTTATAGGGGTGAACGATACCATCGTTCGGATTTTCGTGGTCGGGGAGGGTCATCTACCAAAAGAGAATTATTTAACCAAAGATATTTGTCTGTTCAAAATGTGATTGAACGATGCTTTGGTTTACTTAAGGCACGATTCCCCATTTTAAAGCAAATGTCCAACTATAAACTGGCAAGGCAAAGTAATATGACAATTGCATGTTGTGTCATACACAACTTCATCATCAAGTATCGAAATTCAAATTCCTTGATAGATGAATGGAGCACCGCTGAATTGAATTTTGATGAAGATCAAGACCATTCTTCATCATCTTCACAACAATATGGCGGCGAATCATCTCAAAATGTGATGCATGCGATTCGGGAAGAGATCACAGATCAACTTTAGGCCAATAGACATAGACATTGAATTAGAATGGGACATTGAATTAGAATGGGGCATGTAGCTAACTTGTATTTAGCTTTTGTGTAACTTGACTTGTTTTTGGACACACTGCAGTAACATTAATTTGCTTTTATGTAACTTGACTTGTTTCTGTGTAATATATATTATAATGCAAAATATCGGTTTTGTTAAATTAGAATGGCAGCTTCGAGTTCAATAAATACTAATGGAAATTATATCAAATATGCCTCTAAAGATGTACGTGTGGCAACCGAGCTGGTGTAAGGATCAGTGAATCAAAAGATAATTCGGGCCGATTATATGCAGTGTGTCAGAACAATCCCGGATGTGGATTTTTACGATGGTTTACACCCATCGCACCTATAGATGAAGGTGAAGAAGAAGTCAATCGTAATAGTGGCCTAAATTATTTAAGAAAAGACATAAATATGTTGGTGGCCAAAGTAGACAAATTTCAAGCTTTGATCACGAAGGGGATAGTCCTAGTGGTTATCATTATGGTAGTTTTTATGTATAAATAGATCTAGATGTTGGATATTATTTAACTTGGATTTGAACCGTGTGTATATTTGACTTGAATTTTAATACTTTGTATGTTTGATTTGGACATTTGATTCCTTTCTTGCACATGTGTTATTTGATTTCATATCGAAAAGAAAATGGAAGCGATACCCAATCAATGGGTATGCACACTTTCTTTCCTAATGCCGCAGATCAATATTGCCCATTATACTATGTATATTTTGTGTATGCTTATTGTGTATGCTTATATGATTGTATTTCTGGTTGTATTTATATGAATGAGATAATGGGCATGCCATTTCTTGTGTGGGCAATGAATTGGAGGCGATCATCAATTAATGATGGTGCGCATTTCCTTCATCGCCCAACATTTATATGAATCGTTGATGTTGATGGCTGTTATTGCTCAATTCTATATCGATGTTATTGGCTGTTGTTGGTGGTTGTTATTGAGCAATTCTATATCGATGTTGTTGGTGGCTGTTATTGCTCAATTAATGGCTGTTATTGTTGGGTATAGTGAACTGCTACTTTCTCTTGTTGTTGGCTGAGTTTATGATATTAGAGCATGGCTGAGTTTGAACCATTTCATGGCTGAGTTGTTATTGCTCAATATTATATCGATGTTGTTGGCTGTTATTGGTGGCTATTATTGCTCAATTCTATATGTTGTTGGTGGTGACTGTTGTTACTACTTTTGTGATTAGCTAATCAATAGTGATTAGCTTTTTTCAGATGTTTTGACTTTAGATTGACTTGAAAATGACTATAAATATGATTGGTTTGTTGAACCATTTTTGAACCTTGCGGATGGTTTTGATTCTTTACTTTATATTCCTCAATTTGGTTAACTCAAAAATGAGTTAGAAAGATGAGTAGCTTTTTTTGAATCATTTTTTGTTTATGTTATTGTTGCATCTGCTTTTGTGATTAGCTTTTTTCAACTGTTTCGACTTTAGATTGACTTGAAAATGACTATAAATATGATCTATTATTGTTGAACCATTTTTGAACCTTGTGGATGGTTTTGATTCTTTACTTCATAATTTTTCAATTTGGCTAACTCAAAAATGAGTTAGAAAGATGAGTAGCTTTTTTTGAACCATTTTTTATTTATGTTATTGTTGCATTTGCTTTTGTGATTAGCTAATCAATAATGATTAGCTTTTTGGATTTGTTGTTGACTTAGTTCATAGCTCTCAGTTATTGGATTTGTTGTTCACTAAGTTCATGGCTGAGTTGTTTATAGTAGTGTTGATTTATTTCATGATTTAAGTAGTTGATTTCATTTCAATATTAGTGAACTGCTATATGTTCATTTTAAAATTATAGATTATAATGAGATGCTATTTTGGTTTTTAAAGTATAGATTACAGTGAGCTGCTATTTTTAAAGTATTGATACATGATGAACTACTATTCTCTTTTGGTTTTACAGTATGTCATGATCAGGGCTGATTTGATTCATGATTTAAGTGTAATTTACAGTATGCTGCTACTTTGATTTTAAAGTATAATTTGCATCAAGAAATCAGCCCTACATTAATAAAATGTATGACTTTTATTTTTAAATAAGTAATTTTTAATTTAATTTGAAATAAATGTAAGACTATCAAATTATCATATATATATATATATATATATATATATATATATATATATATATATATATATATATATATATATATAACATATTTTTGAGTTTGTTGATAAAACTTTTTTGATTTTATTTCAAGTTATTTTTTTTTTTCATATATCAAAGTCATGAGGTTTAGAATTGGAGAAGTCATCTCATTTTTTAATAGAGATGTGCAATATTCAAACAACCCTATATTTTATTCACTAACAAGATGATCTCGCAGCTAAAAGTAAAGATGCGACAATAGGGGGTCAAGATTATTGTTTCATGTATCATTTTAAATTTGTAACTAATAGAAGATTTGTTGTATCATATGGAATATTTTTGTAATTTTTGTATCTTTCTTGTACTTGTATATGACAATTTTTTTAATAAAATTTATTTGAGGTATTTATTCTTATCAAACTTTGTATCTGACATATCAGTATCATTTTAATTCTTCAAATTGAGATATACTTATACTTATTTCAATATCATTCTAAATAATTGAGAATTTTTTTAAACACTTGCATTCATAAAAAAAATATAATTAAAAAAATATAATAAATATCTAATTAGATTTTTTTACTTTTTAAATATTTTTTAATATTTATAATATTTTTTATACATTTTAAATTAATATAATAAATATCTAATTAGATTTTTTATTACTTTAAAATATTATATTTAATATTTTTAAATATTTATAATATTTTTTTATACATTTTAAATTAATATAATAAATATCTAATTAGATTTTTTTATTACTTTTAAATATTATATTTAATATTTATAATATTTTTTATACATTTTAAATTAATATAATAAATTGTATAATAAATATCTAATTAGATTTTTTTATTAGTTTAAATATTATATTTAATATTTTTAAATGCTATAATATTGACAATGTACAAATAACTTATATAAAATATTTTAAAATTTAATTTAAAATATAATATTTATTTTCAAAATAAATTCGTTGTTTTGGTAAACCAAACAAGTTCTCATGTTTTCAACTGAAAAATATCCCTGAAAATCAATACTGTTTTGTATAACCAAACAAGTTTTCACAGTTTTCAATTTCATGAAAACATATTTTGTTTTCGTTAACCAAACGCATTTCAGAAAATAAAAATATCAAAACAGAAAATAGAAAAATCGAAAATCATTTTCGTTTTCTTCAAAATGAAAACACAAAATAATTTTCGCTAACCAAAATATTTTATTATTTTTAATTTCAATTTAGTTTTATATATATACTTAGGACTAAAGTCTCTAATATATTCGAGATTTTCAGTCCAAATTTTTTTTTAGATCTTTAAAATCTATTTTTATTATAAAAAATATATTTTATATATTTGAGTATGTTTTTTGAAGTTTTGGCAAAATTCTTTGATGCTTCAAAGACTTTTGCATAAGGGGTAGAAAGGGTAAAACTTAATTCCGGATGTGAGAATTTTAACATTCATATTTTGCTTTGGAAAAATTTTAATAAAATTATTCTGATTAGAAAAAAATTCCTAAGAGGTATATGCCCGACAAGGGGCTTTTACCTTAACTAAGAATATTTGGCGATTGAATATTTATTTTTATTTATTTATTTTGAAATGATATGAAGTATTTAAATGCTTTTGAAGGGCATGACACTAGTGAGAACCTTAGAAAAAAAAATCAATTTTGAATCAAGTCCATTGAACTAGTTCTAGAAAATGCCTATCACATTATGCTGTTCTAAATCAATTTTGAATCAATGCTGTTCTAGAAAAAAATCAATTTTGAATCGGTCCTAAAGCGTAATTCGGTGAATATTTTCAATTTTCCCTTCAAACATCAGGTATCGTATTCCCAAGTGATGCCGAGTGACGAAATAAGAAGACTGAACGGTACACTTTATACTGTGCGTTCTTTTTCTATTTTGTTTGTTGTTCTTTTGTAATATGCTCTTGAATTTTTGTGATCTTGATCTTCAATAATTAATTTATTGAATTAGGAGAACCAATGAGTCACAGATGCAGTTAAATTTATTCATTTTTTTCGTATGCAACCACTAAATGCTTAAATAAGTTGAAATTTCCCTTGTTATACTTTACTTAAAGTTATTGTTGGAATGAAATTATGTTTGCTCCTCCAACCCTACATTCACTATAAGATGAGGATGAGAAAAGTAGTCACCACCACCTTTTTGTTATTGCAATCCCTAGCACCGATATATCAAATTAAGAAAGGATTTTCTTTTATAAAAAAAATCCCTTTTGCTAAAAGGGATAAACACGCCTTTTTCTATGTTTCCATTTAATAGTAACCAGTGAGGTAGCAGGTCTATGGATCAATGAACAAGTCATTTTTCAATGTGTGCACACACTACTTTTATTGATCTTTCATAACATAATCATGAACTTTAGTGCTCATAATTGAGGGTAACTTGATACCTCAGTCATCTTATCAAGTATAGGAATGGTAATGCAAGTTAACACTAATATTTTTATGACAATATGAACTAATAACAATAACAGACTCTGATATAGAATGATCAAATTGTGCATGCTTTGTCCTGTCATGGAATTGTTTGAACGGCAAATCTCTCTAGCTAGGAACATTGACACATTGTTGACTTGTTTACTATCCAGAAGAGCTTGATGCCACTTCAGATGCTTTAAGAACTTCGTAGAACTGAGAAGGCCTCTTCCTATCACCGGAACAGAGTTTCTGAAAACAAGATAATAATAATAAAAACACGTTAATTCACTTTGTACTTGATGCATGTTTACCAAGCATGAGAATATTATTCATCAAAAGTAGAAATAGATTTCTATGATAAATATTCATGCCATGAAGCCACCACTAGATGTAGCATGATTCAATTTATGTTGGTTTTGTGGCATGTTACATCATCTTGTGGAGAGAGAAATTGGGTGCAGAAGATAGATGGGGATGTGTTGCCGCAGGGTATTGCATTGAGAGAGCGATGCATATGAGAAGAATGATGGGTGTTCCGAAAATACTTTCATTCTTTATACATCGCTTGGGTTTCCAAAACCCAAAAGATATGGTAGACTGGAACATGAGAAGTTTATGGAGGTGCACCTAGAAAGGTGCTTGTACACTTTAGTAGGTTACATTACCCATGTGAAGTTCTCCGGAGCCTACCATAGATTGTTATTGTTATATTTAGAGTTGTAAGTACATAATCTTGTCACAATATAACGGTAGCACAAATTTTCATTTAGTTATTGTAAGCCCCTCCTTAATACTAGTCCATTTTTCCATTTGTTTTTTTTTAAAATAGAAAATCTGTTTCCATTCAAGAGCTATGAAAGGTTACAGATATAGAAGTAGGAAAAATAAAAGGAAGATGAAAACAATTGTACAACAAGCATGAGATAGCAAGGTAGCACCCAACATAAAATAACTACACAAAGAGGCAACTAAGTTGAATAAAAAAGTAAGAAGTTGGCCGCTGAGATGGCTAGTAGTTGAGCAGATGAGCTTTTTTGTTGGAAAATCCTACGGTTTCTCTCTCGCCAAATGAACCAACTCCATAAAATTTTCAGTCTCAAAGCAGAGCTGCTAGAGAATACTCTCTGATCTCCAAGACCAAGAGAGGAAAGTGGAACAAAAACATGTTTGCGTAGGGAGAGGAACAGCTGCCAGCCAGAGCAGGTGAAAGCGCATGAAGAGAAGATATGAGAATGAGATTCCTTGTCAACTAAACATAGAACACAAGAGTCATCGGCAGTGATACCCCACCAAGATAATCTGTCCCGAGTTAGCAGTTTCCTTCTAGACCAGATCCATGCAAAATTGGATATTTTCGGAGGAAGGTTTGATCTCCAGAGCAGCTTATAAAAAGAACAATTAACCCCCCGATAAGTAAGAATCCGATAGAGGGAACGAGTAGAGAACCAGTCCATTTTTCCATTTGTTACACCTTGTATTCTAGGGTAAAATGAATAGGTGCCAAAATCAATGAAACCAAGGACATTTTGGTTTTTTTGTTGGGGAAGAGGGAATTGCTAATTAATTGGCAAATCAAATTCCAACATAAATTCCGTGTAATGGTGGAATACATGACCTCGTGAACATTTCAAATATAAGCATCCTCTACTGTTTTACTTCTATATTGTAAGGCCGCCAGATATAATGAAACATTTGGTAGCTTTAATGTATTAGAGAAAGAAGTAAAATGTTGAAGTAATGGAAGAAACTTTTTCATGTTTATTACTGGTTGCATTAGTTAGAAGAGGTCTGGGACTGTTTCATGCGTTGATTTCTTGGTAACATATATTAATTTCTCTAATTTATCTACTTCCTATGGAAAATGATTCTATCATTACTCTCAAGATAACTTCTAGAACTCAAAAGTTTGCAGTTATACTATGCATCATAATCCGTTATGCCTAGAAATTGATGCAATGTTGCCATGTTGGTTGAAAGCAAGGTACAGATATCAGAAATAGATGATGAAAATAAAGTGCAGTATACATCTCCATCGAGCATTGCATGTATCTAGAGTTAAGAAGAGAACAACAGAAGGAGGTGAACCTGTTCAATTGTAAAGCACACTAGATTATGATTGTTGATGAATTAGCAATGATTAGTATCACTATTTAAAATACCGGTACCGGTATGTACCGGTACCGTACCGTACCGACACACGGTACGGGCCGGTACGAAAAAGGCATACCGGCCAGTGAAAAAAAAAATTGTTTTTTTTGTTTTTGTTGTTAAAAATAATTTTAATAACACATAATTGTTTGGGGTCTTTATAAAGACCCCAAATAGCCTTAAATCCGGCCCCAAACAGCTATATAGCCATTTGGGGTGCTGTCGGGTACTGTAGCAACAACTCTTTTTGGCTCTTAAAAAGAACCGTTGCGTCATACCGGGCAATACCGAGCGGTATTAACCGAGATACCCGGTATCGCCCAATACCGGGTATCTCGTATACCGGTTTTTTGGAAAAGAGAAAATACCGGCCGTACCGGGCGATACGATACGGTATTTTAAACCATGATTAGTATAACTGATGTCTTATGCTAATGAGTCTTCAGTAGAATGATGACATTAGGGCCCAAGCTAAATATTGATCTTGAAGAATCTGAACCACTTTGACAAACCACGAGAGCCACTCCAGAGTGCGAATGGATAATGCATGCAGACAACCAAGCATGAGATTTAATACAAGATGAAGTCGGAAAATAATTAGAACTATCAAGAACCATGGAAGATGGACCGAATGATGGAAGACGAACAATGTAATTTTTTTAGTTAACACATTATGATCACTGTTAATACATTATCAGCCTATAGATAGGCCAATTACAAGGTTCTGACATGCAATTCTTTTAATCAGTTTGTCAGCTGTCACCTATGGTCAAGGTTTGAAGTATGAGTACTGGCACCCACACTGGTTCTGGACTGGACTAATATCATATCAGTGCATCTGGCATATATCATCTAATGCCAACCAAAAAGATACTAAAAATATGCAGTACCAGATATAGATGATTACCAATCCTTCATCAAACCAGTACGCATCGCCCATACTGATTTAGACTGAATGAGAACTTAAACCACGCCTAAGGTGGTGTATGGGTTTTTTATTACTTTCTCCACCTATGGTCAAATTTTGAAGTAGAGGTACTGGCATCCACACTGGTCTTGGACTCGACAAATATGATATCAGCATATTATGTGGTATAGATCATCTGATTCTGACAGAATTGTTCTTAAAATGTATTGCTCAGTACTGATGATTCACTTTGGTATCAGCCTTTCATCATATCAATACGTATCACTGATATAGATTAGTATTGAATAAGACCTTAAACCAAGCCTATGGAAGGTTTATGGGGACCATAAATCATGCATATCTATAATGTTTTCAAGACATCCCTGGTTGCTTGTGAAGTTGCTTCATGCTGCATCTTGTAGAGGTCAAATAACATGTTCAAAAAAGTATCTATCATAGTTCCAACCAGAGAATCCACAACAAACTTCAAAATATTAAAGAAAACGTCGACTTCACAAAAGAAAAACAAACATAACTTTTGTTGTAATACCTCTAAAACAGAAGCCACTCTCAGAATGCTAGCTTCATTCCATGGGCGTCCTATCAATTGCAAACCAATTGGAAGTCCTTGCTTATCATAGCCAATCTGCACATTCAAGAAGCAATACATGAATGCAGTTACTTTAAAGTCGACCAAGAAAAGCTTTTTTTGGATGCATTTTGAATGTTTCTGATTTTCTCTATCATAATGCTTTCAAAAGGCTGCTCACTAAATTTCCTTATTGTTTGTACGTTTAGCCAATATTAGTTGATTTTCTTTAATCTTGCAAATTCTTTGAAAATAATTTTGGTTAATGAAGTCATCGACTTCTAATTTCTTTTGACCATCATTCTTCAGATAACTTATAGCAAAGGTTATGGTGCTTTTCTGTACTCCTTTCAATTTTCTTTTTAGTGTTACTTCTTTTCTCATGGACATTGTTTTTTGATGTAATATCACAATAAGAAATAAGTCAAAAGACAAATCCACACAAATGTTATTTTTCATTAGTTTGGCAAGGTTTCTCTTCTCATCCTATGATATGCAACATGGTGTTCTAAATATCTTCAATTCTCATATACCATCTGAATGTATTACCCATTGCAAATTGGCACACTAATTTAAGTACAGGTAGGAACCACAAGGTTTGTAGAAAACAATATGGGAAATCATACTTTTGGTCCCGACAGTTTGCTCCAACTTTGGTTTTAGTCCCTATAGTTTCAAAATTTTGGTTTTGGTCCCCACACTTTATTTTCGTTTAGGATTTGGTCTCTACCGTCACATGAGGCTTAAACGGAGCTAACGTGGATAACAGGTGCTGACTGGACATTGTTGACATGGGGACTAAATTATGGGGACTAAAACCAAAATTTTGTAAACTATATGGACTAAAACCAAAATTCAAGTAATTATTTATCCTAATAAATATAAAAAAATCACATGATATTTTTTTAATTTATTTTATAAATAATTATAATATTTAAAAATATTAAAATTAAGCAAACTTTTTACAAATTAAGGTGATTTATTTTGAAAAGTGTGATGACATGTTTATATATTTAGAAGATTAGTTTAAAATTTGCAAGATTAATTTATTTTCTCTTTAAGACACAAACATTTGATTTCATATTCTTGCATTGAACACATTAATTGAACATGGAACATATTAATATTTTGCACTATGTTCTATATCTCTGAATATCCCTTAACAATGCCCACAAAATTGTAGCAATAACCTTGTATTATGGTGTTGCCACTACAGCAAATGCATGGGAAACCGACATTTATTAGTGAAAATCAATACTTTTTTAACGTTCAAAATCTAATTTAAACCGCTTTGAATGTGCCAAATTTAGGATCAAAATGGAGGTGATGAGGTGATCAGTGAAGAGATGAGCAGATCATGAAAGCAGGTTTTCGAATTCTGCAACCACAGCAGAATTCACGCTAAATCAGGGTAATTAACTGATAAAAACTGACGCTGAAAGCAGGTTTTCAAATTCTATAACGACTGCAGTATTCACGCTAAATCATGGTAATTAACGGATAAAAACCGACGCCTAATAACGGCATCGGTTTAAATCCACCCAAATTAACGTAAATTACTGTAATGCGCTCAGTTTTAATATTTTTAAATATTATAATTATCTATAAATAAATTTAAAAATATCTTGTGATTTTTTATATTTTTTAAGAAAATAATAATAATTTTGGTCCCTATAGTTTACTTGAATTTTGGTTTTAGTCCCCATAATTTACAAAATTTTGGTTTTAGTCCCCATAGTTTACAAAGTTGGTTCTTGCAGGTCCACGTCAGCAATGTCCCATCTGTTATCCACGTCAGCTCCATTTAGGTTTCATGTGACGGCAGGGACCAAATCCTAAATGGAAATAAAGTGTGGGGACAAAAACCAAAATTTTGAAACTATGGGGACTAAAACCAAAATTTGAGCAAACTGTGGGGACCAAAAGTATGATTTTCCCAAAACAATATTGTTTTACTTACAGGCACTGAAATAGCTGGGAGGCCGAGAAGATTTCCGGCTAGTACAAACCGCATGAGATATCCTGCAATCAACGAAATGAGCTCGTTATCAACTTAACTATAGCCTGCCGGGAAAGTAGTGAGCTTAATGCATAAAATGAATAAAGGGAAAATGGTAACTCAAACTAAAAGGGTACAAGCCATAAATACTTGTATTAGCATAACTCTACACCAGTAGACCTGCATGGTGTGTTTGAAAATAGAAATTTATTATTTGGTGTTAATTATATATACATTTTATTTCTTACTACCAAGGTTCAAAAATTCGTACCATACCGCCCGGTACGTACCGACTGGTATTCTATAATACCGTCCATACTGGTATTATATACATTTTATACATACGAGTTTTTTAGGAATCCGGTACGTACCGACTGGTACCGGGTGTACCGGTAAATACCGAGTGTACCGCTTGGTATTCTATAATACCGTCCATACCGGGTGGTACCGCCCGGTATGGGTGCTTAAGCATATATGGTGCAGAGCACCATACTGGACACCATACATAGCTAGTATGGTGCAGCTGCACCATGCAGTACCGGTACCATTTGGTATCGGACTATCGGTCAAACACCAGTACTATGGCGTCAGTATTTAAAACCTTGCTTAGTACCATATACAAAAGCCCGTGAGAAAATACTATATGCTCAATATCATGTTTTTAAATCTCAGTGGGATTGACCTGTACCAACTAGTATCAGAACAAGTTTGCAAGATTAAGAAAAAGAGAGAATCTCATAACATTAACCACATCTCTCCAAATACCTATGTAGATCAACCTTACATACAATTTTCCTAGTAATCTCAATATCCTCCTCCCTCAAACTCATAATGATAAGAGTATAAACTGCTTAGATTTGGAAACAAAAGATTTGAAAAAGATAATTCTGATCTGCAACAAGATGATAGAAAATTGAGGCATCAAGGGACCTAAAACAGTCTGCCAGTATAGATAATATCCTGAGTGGCATGAGAAAAGGTAGGAGCTTGGTCAAAGATGCATGGAGAGGCATTGAAGAGTCAATAATAGGAATAAGAGAAAAGGGCTTACTGATAGACACAGAAAGTCAAGCTTTCAATGAAAGATGTTGAGAGGTGCACTAGAGAAGTAGGCTGAGCGAGAGGTGCTGAGAGATGCATTGGAAAAGTGAAAGAAAAGCATGAAGCAAGACTAAATTTGATGCATGGAGTCATAGAATTGCACCAAGCTGAGTTTCCCCTTTTACAGTCAAATCAAGTAAGAGTTCAAAAACAAAAGGTAAAACTCAATTTTTCTCTAGATTTTTTTTAAAATCTTTTTCATCTTTCTCTTTCTTTTTCTTTTCTTTTCTTTATCTTTTATTCCATCTCTATCTTCTTTTCTTTCCTACCTTCACTACTCTCTTCTTTTTTATGCTCTCTTTTCCTGCTAACTTTTTCTATTTTCTTAAGTTTTCTTTCATATTTCTTACCCTTCTTTCTTTCTCTCCCTTGTCAACAAGGTGTTTTGCACAGGGATGAAGACATTGGATGTGTGTGATGTCGGTGATGAGAAGAGTAGAGGCAATGGAGAAGGGCATGGCAGTGGGGTGGTGCTATCAGGCACAAGAAGGGGAAGGAGGCAGAGCTCATTGAGAAGAAAACAAGATAAAGAAGTACAACTTATTTATGGTTCACCTCACCACCAACATGCTGTGGAATGCAACCACGGTGGTGGTACATGCACGTCCATGTGAAGATACTGGACTGAAATTTTGAACCTTAATTTCAGATAGTCTTCTGAGTAGTTGCTTTAATCATATTTAACAGTCCAATCAATGCACTGGTAATGGATGATATAACTGTCCATCATTCAATATATAGTTATGGGTTATTACTTATTAGATGATATATTCTAAACTTTGACTATTTTCACAAATTTATCCAATTATTTCATTTTTCCAAATTTTATACATGAACTTTCGGATTCCTAATAATTATTTTATTTATCCAAATTTTATACATGAACTGAATTGGACCATTATGGTGTTGTCCAAATTTTCATTAATTGATGATCTGAAATGTGTCATCAATCTGCTGACATGTCTTTTTTGAATAAAATAATCATTTCAAAAAAAATTCTTTTACTCACTTGCCATGTCATCACACAATTAGGAAGTATTTAAAATTCTTTCAAAAATATTTTAACTGTGAGACTAGGAAGTATTTTAGTTTTTTAAAAAAATATTAAATCAAGCACATAAGAAATGGGTAAAAATATTTCCTTAATTATTATTTTAATTTTTTTAAAAAATATTAAATCCAAGCACATAAGAAGTGGGTAAAAAGTATTTCTCTAACTATTATTTATTCAAAAAATGACACAGCGATAGTGCCACATCATCAATTAACAGATATTTGGATGACACCCTAATTCCAGGATTTGTGATATATTTATATAATAACCACGGTCGTTATATACTTTATTTGCTCAACCTACAAGTTACTTTTCCTTTCTATTCTTGTACCTTTAAGTATTTTGGTACCACACTACTCCCAGAGGTTGGCAAAATCAGTACTCTAATACTTGCAACCAAGTTTTAGTCAACTTCTTCTCGGGAAAAAAATTCCAATCAACTCTAATAACATCAGCATTCAATGTGACAGCTATTGGTTAATTGGAAGCTAATCCAGGTAAAAAGATCATGAAAAGATGGAGAGTAAGCTCTAAAATCCTGACATCAAAACAGGAACAAATTGAGATGGGATTTTTGTAGCACTAGTTATATGCTATTTAGGCATCAGTAGATCAACATATAACCAATAGAAAGAAGAAAAGAAACATTACTTATGAGAAGAAAAAAACAGTTGACCATGCTCTGAAACTTTTCCAGTACTATGATATTTGACACCACATACCTGATGATCAAGCTTAAAACCTTAGAATAATAAGATTAGAGCACAGAGTGTCTTTGTGCATCTAAAAAAAAGTATTCAAGAAATCTAAGAAAACTACTCTCTAATAAAATCAAAGGGAAAATGCTTGATTTAAGCACACATGAAACTAAATTGGTGTATAAGCATATGCACAAGAAAATCAAGGTCCAGGTGTTGATGCTATTGTGTATGAGCGCAATTTATAGATAGATACAACAATTACCAAACAAAATGTATGAATTCAGATTAGGAATAATTAATTAAATACTGAGCAATATAACAACATGTTTATTAAAGATGGTACTGTTAAAGCATCAAGCTTACCAGAAACTTCATAATTGGACTCCCCCAATTTCAGAGAACTTGATGGTATTCTTGGAGCAGTTATTCTATATTAAAAAAAAAAATCAACCAAGAAGATTAGATGGAAAAAAACGTCGCATTTTTGGCAACAGTATATATTAACAAGCTTTATATCACAATTTTTCCTCTGAGCTTGTTCACTGAGAACATAATGCCATTCAATTATGTGACTTCTTAAATTAACTATTAGCCTAATTATGCACCTTTTAAAAATATTAAATAGGTTTTCCGTAGATAACATAAAAAGAAAACATTTACATACCACCCAGCTCTTGCTCAAGGTGGTGCACAACATCCTAGGAGCCAGTTTCGAATTATAGATTATCATCTCAATGATTGAGATAAGGTAAGGAGATGATATTTACGGAAGGAACCTTTTCAATCATGCAGATATAAATTTCCACATATATAAATGAGGGCTTTATCATGAAGATTTTGTGCATCGTGGTTAATGAGCATCTTAGTTGGCTAGACTATAGTGTAGAGAAAGATCTGATGAAACATAACATTAGAAACATGAAAGCTTTATGAAACATATCGGAGGTCCAAATAATGCTCACACTCAAGCCCTAAAGAAAATATGTAATGATGTGATGAAACATGAGCAACATATCAAAAATGTATGTATAGGCAATATGAAAATTTTAAAATATATAGAAGTAGATTGTTTGCTTTAGTGGACTGTGCTAGATGACTTTACTACCACGGCTACTTTGTGGTCATAATGAATAAATAATTTCTAAAAATCAAGGAATTTTTAGAACTTCTTAAAATTTTAGTGGACCACAACTTTAAACAACAAGAATGTAGTTTTTGAAAATGCTCTAAAAAATAACAAGTTGATTTCTCTAGATATTTTAAAAAAATACTGTTTATGTTGATGCACTAGAGACCAATAATGTAATTAATAAAGAGCCACAAGATGAATTGTTTGATATCATACTTTGAATTTGTTCAAATTGCCTACATAAATTTAATATGTTGCTTGTGTTTCATCATATCATGACAATTCTTCAAGGCTTGAGTGACACTATTTGGACATTCAATTTGTTCCATAAAACTTTCATGCTTTTTATTCTATGTAGTAAATCCCATAAGAGTGAATGCATCTCCTCCAAGACTTGCCTACCTAAACTAGATCAGAAGAGATAACAATAGACAGAAAAGGCAATATATTTATCTACATTATACTCAATGTAATTGAGATGCTCATTAAACCATTAAACCATGATGCACAAAATCTTCAATTCTTCATAATGAAGTTTATATTTCTTTTCATGAAAATTTATGTGTGAAGCTGAGAAGGTCCCTTTTGTAAATGCCATTTTCATAACTTATCTCGATAATTAAAATTCTACTCTTGAAGTTTGAATCGTAGCTCAAAATTAGAAGGAAGATCATCACATATTTACAAATAGAAACTCCTCATAAAATCAAATGGTAATTGATCCAAGGATGTTATCCTTTTAGATAAGTTTGATACAACTTGTACTTGTCAGATATTTTATTTTACTTTTTACATTTCAAACGATAAACCTTGTTTTTTCATAAATGATCTTATTAAAATGCTTGAAACATGCATAATAAAGCTTAAGAAATTGTAGCGAGTGATTTGAGCCTTTTGAGGTCTATGAATAGACTGAAAACACCTGAAGAACCAGCTCCAAAACAGTCAAAAAAATACCCAAAGGCATAGTACTGAACTGTACAGTGCTTGTACCGCTCATTCTGGACTAATACCACCATGTACCACCTAGTACATGCGGTATTTGTATGTACTGCCCAATACTGATCTCAACATTTTAAAAAAATGGTAAATTCTGAGCATACCGGACAGTACGTTACGGTTTTGAATCTATGCGCCAAATTTCCTTGGTCCATGCAAGTAAACAAGATTACCATTACACCATGACCATGCTCGTGAAAGGTGTGGGTATGGTCTTGGACTCTTAGTCTATACATGGTTTAAAATCTCATACCAATACTAATGTGATCTCAGTGATTAGTCAGTACTCACTGGTACAATACTATAGAGGTACTGTATACAATCCAGCACAATTAGGACTCTACCGGCTTCTTTTATTTTAACATTTCACATTCCAAATCTCGTTTTTGAAAGATTACTCAATTAAAATTCTTGAAAATATTTACAATAAAGCATACAAATTTTGTAAGTCTAGATATTCAAATACAACACTTGAAGTTCCATAAAAAAAACAAATTAAAGTTTTAGGAATAAAAATGATAAGATTGCGAGAGATTTAGTAAGATTTTAAAAGCTTTAGGGAAGTAAAAGGACGAAGATGGAGTAATAAGGGGCTTCATGCCTTTATATAGGCTTAAAAGACCCCCAAAACCAGCCCAAATGATTAAAATAGTTGTTGGAAACTGGAAATAAAACACCCCAATGACTGAAGAAATAGTCATTGGGTGTATCCCGGTTGGTCCAGGGCATATACCAGATTGTGCCGGTTAGGTATGTCCAATATAGAACGATATGTGTGGTAAGGTTTAAAATCTCGGTCGGTACGGTACGGTAAGTCCGGTATTTACCGGTTTTTTAGGTTTCCGGTATACGATAATACCCAATATTTGAAAAAATCGGATATATTGTGTATACCGGGCGGTATATGGCGGTATGATGCCATATACCGCCCGGTATGGGCGGTATGTCACGAAAAGAAAAAAAAAAAAAAAAAAACGGCCGGTATGCATTTTCATACCGGTCCGTACCGTGTGTCAGTACGGTACGGTACCGATATATACCGGTACCGGCCGGTGACCGAAACCGGTACCGGTATCGGGATTTTAAACCATGATGTGTGGTACAACCGTACGAGTGATATACCCCAATATCAATCTTTGAAAGTTGAAAAATGGTAGGTACAACCCATACAGTACTATACCGTCCGAGATTCTAAACCATGGATCTTTATAGCCTTCAATCAAGAGAGAAGAGTATTAATTGACACTTAAAAAATATTTTGACCATGATTTTAAATACCGTACCATACCGCCCGGTACGGCCGCTATTTACCGATTTTTTGAAAAACCGATATATGAGATACCCGGTATTGGGTGATACCGGGTATCTCGGTAAATACCGCCCGGTATGACGCCCGTTATAACACTACAGTGGCCGACAGGCCCCAAACGGCTAGCCGTTTGGGGCCGGGTTTGACTTGATTTGGGGTCTATATAAACCCCAAAAAACACACATTTCACCCCACTCACCCCTCTACTCATCTAAACTCTCTAAGCTCTCTAAGCTCTCAATCTCCCTCAAACACACACTCTCTCTCTAATCTCTTTTTTCTTAATTTCCACGCTGAAACTCTACTGAAATGGCGCCGAAATCTCAAGCCGACCCCGCATGGCAGCACGGTGTTCGGTTGGAGAAGGCTAACCATTGATTGGTCGTGGTGGAGGCGTCACTCGACTAAAGGCACACTTGGCCGGAACATCCGGCGACGTCGTCAAATGTACCAAAGCACCGCCGAAAGTCCGACAAATGTTCAAAGATATGCTCACCAAAAAGAAGGAGCAGCGTCTTAAGAATGCAGCTCAACAAGCCGAGTTCGACCAACGAGCTACCCAAGAAGTCGGCGATGGCCATTACAAGGCTCGGGGTGGCGGCGACGACGAGGATCCGGAACTTGAAGCCGGCATCTGAGCTTCATTGGAGCACGCTGCATTAGAACGAGATCGGATGTACTATCCCGAATCTCATTTTGAGTATGGCGGCGGCAGTGGCAGCGGTGGCACAAGCAGCGTCGACTCAACTTCGGCTGCTGGATCAATGGACCGAAGTGGTTCAATTCCCTCCGGTCCTCATATTGGCCGGTGTTCTAGCATGAGGGTACCTCAAAGTAGAGGAGGCATTCGGGGATTCTTCACAAACCTCGGAGCAAGTGGTAGGAAAACTAATGTTGATGTTTCTGATCTTGATCGCAGGGCATTTCCTCCTCCATCAGCAAAGCAACCGCGCATAGACGTTGCTTGGGGCAAGACGAAGAAGTGGGAGTTAGGGAGAGTCATCTCCAAATGGTTCCACTTCAGCCGAATTACCACAAATGCAGCCAACAATCCATACTATCGAACCATGGTGTCTACAATCCAAAAGGTAGGCCCAGGTATTGCCCCTCCAACTCCCTATGAAATTTCAGGTCCTTACCTTGAAGCGGAGGTCGATGAAATAAAAACATGGATCAACGGAATCAAGCGGCAATGGGGGGAGTACAGATGCAGTTTGATGTGCAACAGTTGTGCGATAGCTGGACCGGGCCGACCCGAATGAGCATCGTCAACTTCCTCATCTATTGCAACAGGAGTGTTGTTTATCACAAGTCGGTAAACTCGTCCGATGAAATCCATGACGCTTACTACATCTTGAAGCTGATACCGGAGGTGATCAAGGAGATTGGACTGCAGAACGTTGTTCAAGTTATAACCGACAGCGGAGACAATTTCAAAAGGGTGGGTGAGATAATTGAACAGAATTATCCTCACATATGTTGGACTCTATGTGCAGCCCATTGTGTAGACCTAATGATGAAAGATATCGGTGATATACCGATGGTGAAGTCGATGGTAAAGAAAGCGCAACAAATTACCCGCTTCATCTACAACCACACATGGGTACATGCCCTAATGAAAAAATTTACAAAAGGTAATTTATTAATTTTTAAATAATTTACAGTATTTATTTATTTATTAGTTTATCATAAATAATTACTAATGATAATTCCATATTTTAGGTGAAATTCTTCGACCGGGAGCGACTCGTTTTGCAACCAACTTCATCGCATTAAGATCGCTCCAACAAAAAAAGGCTGCCCTTAGAACCATGTTTACAAGTGAGGAATGGACTTCATCAAGATATGCCGGAAAACCGATGGAAAACAAACAGAGAAGTACATCCTCAACATGCGCTTCTAGGATTGCATCGCAGAAATAATCGTTGTCGTAGACCTTTGTACAAGGTTCTACGACAGGTGGATATGGAAAAGAAACCTCAAATGGGCCATCTCTACTACTACATCCACCAAGCACAAGAAGAAATCAAGAGGGTTATGATTTCTCCTGCCAAGTATGAGCACTTCATCGAAATTATCTCCCTGAGATGGTAATCAAATGGGTCGTGACATACACATCGCAGGTATTTTTTATTTAATATTAGGAAATTATTTAAATTTAATTCATCATGCTTAATTTTTTATAGGGTATTATGCTTAATACAAATATGATCTTGGAACGGTCGATAGTTTGTTATATCCCCTCCGCAAGGTCATACAGCGAATGTCGGGATCCCACCGAGAAGCGGCACAAGCTCTCAATGAATCAAAATGGTTCCGAGATACAACCGGCAATTTCAGAGATTCATTTGCAATCGCCATCCGAGATACTATGGATCTAGGTAGATAGATTTTTTTTGCCAATTTATTTATCAAAGATAAAATCTCGTTACTAATATTAATTTTGAATTTGTTGCAGTCGAATGGTGGTTGCAATTTGGAAGCAAAGCTCCAACTCTTCGAAAGATTGCAACACGCATCCTCTCGCAAACCACATCATCAAGTGGGTGCGAGAGGAATTGGTCGACTTTCGCCTTGATTCGTACGAAGCCTCGCAACCGCCTTTTGTATGCCCGATTAGAGAAGCTCGTATATGTTCATTACAACATGCGACTTCGAATGCGGGCGTTATAGAACGAAGATAGAGATGTTTCACATGTAGATCTGTTCGATGTCGATTTCATCCAAGGCGATGCGGACCCGATAATTGATTGGTGGAGTGCAATGGAGACTGACCCGCCTCTTCTTGATGAACCAGACGAACCACCTCGGCCTTCACCAATTATATCTGATGTTGTTGAGTCTGAGAGCCAACCAGAAGACACGGACAGCCAAGCTCTTGAGAGGGACATGACCCTTGCTCCCTTGGACTCTCAACGAGTTCGATAAGTAAGACGACGATCCACGTCCGACTCTTCATCTTCACAATCAAAGGGAAAGAAGGCAGCACCTTCACCTTCAAAGGCAAAAGGCAAAGGCAAAGGGAAACGACCAATTGATCCTTTGGACGCGATTGCAGAAGCGGAAGAGGACGAAGAAGATGAGCCCTCGGTTCATAGCAGTAACAGCACAAAAGATGGAGCTAGGGGAGAAGACACCGTCGTGCCATCAACACCGGCACCTACTGATCTGTGGACGAATGAGCAATACTTCGACCATTGCATCCAAGATCAAGATCAGGATCACGGTGCTAGAATCGGAGGAACAACTCGGGTGTACGAGAAGAGAGGCCGGCGTCAAAGAGGTGGACCGACACCTTTGCAAGATTACCACCACTATATGATGAGTAACTTGCAAAAGGTTTTTGAATCAACCTACTTTGTATCAAGTACCTACTCAACTGATGATAGAGGGACTAGTTCTTGGACTGCCAACAAAGAAACACTGATGGGTATGTGGTATAATGGATACCAAGGCACGATGGCATGGGATCATTTCCAGATATGGGCATTGGAGACTTACGGTGTCGACCTTAGTCATGTATGTCCCCAAGATATGTACGAGTACGACGGACGTCATTCGTCCGCATTTTAAACATTGTATTCATGTATTTGACATTTGAATCTTAAATTTAAGTATTTCTTGATCAATTGTGTGTTATTGGAGTTATTTTTAACAGCAAAAACAAAAAAAAACAAAAATTCTGTTCGATATGCATTTTTCGTACCGGCCCGTACCGTGTGTCGGTACGGTACCGGTACCGATACCGGTACCGGTATTTTAAACCATGATTTTGACAAAGGAACTACTCAAGGCTGACAAAACAATCAAAGAGGAACTAGTAAATCTCAAACAATTTCTGGAACCGGTAAATCTCCATCAATAAGGGTATGAGGTCCTTGATGTATTTGGAATTTGGAGGCTGGGCTCAGAAAAAGAAATTTCTGCAACTAAAATTGTCAGATAATAGAAAAGAGACCAGCCACGTCAGTTACAACTGTTGGCCGGCCATTCTGTGGAACTTTTGTTGAATGCTTATAGCTCAATTAACAGCCTACTGATTTCCTGCCTCTGCTTTAGGCAACAAAATTAAAATCACATGAGTTCTAATGTTCTATTCGGCATCAAATGAATTACAGTTTAACCATGCACTAAGAAATTCATGTATTCCATAAAAATAATAAAAAGTATGATAGGACACATAGAATTCCTAATTTTTTCCATTTGGAGCAACAATACTACCTCCATTTTCATGTCTCACGAATTACATCCAGATACATGATAGTGTTCTTTGCTGACAATCTGGTTTTCAATACCACTTAGGAGTAGCACAAAAGTACAAAACATGTTTGCAACAACTATTGAAGATCCTAGAATAAAACCAGTCCAAGACTCTAAATAATAGGCATTATTGGATTCCGGAATATGCTACTTCAACCAAAGCTTCAGTGCTCATGGAAATATGGAACTGCAGCTGATTTTAAGAAGAACCCAACACGTGGATTGATTGGATTCTTGTATAGCTATCAATCTCTCCTACCATTTATCTTAAAGAACTCTTGGACTAATACCCAAATACATAATAATGTCCTCTCTTTGATAGAAAACTTGAGATGGATGCTTCTTAGTTCTTACATATTAATAGGGGAAATAAATGGGTGATCCAGTGCACGAAGCAGTCTGACTTTTGTGGACTCTGAGATGTACGCAACCTTCCCCTGTTTTTTTTTGCAGAGAGGCTGTTTCCGTATTAATAGGGGCAATGCTGGTACAAAATGAATAAAGTGGCCTACTTTTCCAAGTGTTGATTTTTGTAATCACACTGATTCAAATGTAGCATCCATACTGTTATGATATCGAAATTCATATCACAATAGATCATCACCTAATCAAATTTATGTTGGGGTAGCATATATCAATAGACGTACAGAAAACATGGGTCATAAAGTTACTAGGATGAGACTACAAGAAACCAGCAAGGCTCAGAACTTTCTATTTCAAATGGGGTTGAACACAACATGATTGTAGTAGACGTATTTGGTAGCAATGTGGATGGCAATAGAGATCCAAAGTAAAACACCTGTTTTTGTTATGGACCTAGAAAAGTAATGAACAATCTATCATCACTAAAAGTTAATCACCACATAACCAAATAATCAATTTGTGCAATCTTGGTAGCACAAACAAAGGTCCTGTGTACCAGCAATTTACAAATCATAGTCAGTAACTTTAGTAACTTGTTGATCCAGAGATGCTTGGTTGGTACTATGACTACAGCAATAGAAATAACACCAAAAATCATGAAACAATAAGAGAAAAATTGAAAGCTAATATATGTTGAAGTATAATATACTTTGTTAAGGGTATTTTTAAGTTTAACTTAGAAAAAACTTGAGCAGTATGCCTTGTTTAAAACACACTATGTCATACTAGCAATCCCTCAGTTAATTTCTAGCAAGAAAGCTTTATATTTTTCTGTTCATTGTAGTCATCTAGAAATGTCTTCAAATTGGAGAAACACTCCTTATATGTGGGTCCATATTAATTTCCTCTATATGTTGTTATTTTTTCCTTGCACAAGGTGACAGATGAAAATCACTCATGTCTCCTCAAGGTTATTAAAACAAGAAATCCATTATGTCATCTGTTACAAGGATTATTGATTAACGCCCCAGAGTTTGCTCCAGCATGCATACACACCCAAGCACATTGATGGGAGCAAAGATGGAAAAACAGAAAAAAGTATGTATATACAACAATTCCGAGACAAATTACATAGGAAGATGAAGAAACTAAAGAAGCATACCCGGTCGTGGGAGTCACTATGATGTCAACCTTCTTGAATGTTTCCATAAAATAATACATGATCCTTCTCCTGCATATCAGCATTAATGAAGAAAGTAACCATTTATTAGCAAGATATTTTTTTCATGATTACAAACTGTTTTACTATCTGATTAAGCTAACCACTTCCACTAAACTCAAAAATACCGAGTTTTAGCATAGTATCCAATTTTGTGATGCCAACCATTAACTGTTCCAAATATCTAGTACATATATTCATGGATAGTTTTTTTTAGGTTCCTATAGAGTTCCAGGTTAGTGAGTAGTTTAACGGGCACTACTATAGTTTCTTTTCAAACAAAACATAAAATTGATTTATATCTTATTTAGAACAGAAACTCTAGGATCGGCGATTTTAAACTGATGAGGAATGCAACATACAGAAACAAATACAAGGAAATAAGATGTTATCTTCAGTGGTCAAGTGTGATAGAAATAGAAGTTAAAGATGTCATTGGGTGTTGAAAATAGACTATGAAAACCAAATATTATAATACAAGCCAAGAATGCCTATTCCGAGTTCTAAGTTACAAATATACAAAACCCAGCTACAGCATCCTGCATCCCAACCAGAAAAATAGCATCCACTTAAAAATGTAGAGCAACACACCTGTCTCGACAATCACCCTTCTGACTCTAAACATATTAACATGATAAATGCATATATATGGCTTACCTAAGGCGTTGGGCAGCAACATAGTCTGATGCAGAAAATGATCGAAATAGAGCCAAACTTGTCCGAGTATCAAGTGTTAGCTGAGAACCTTTCCTACAAGAAGATAGCAATATTCTCAGCACATGTTGAACATCATCCAGCACAATCTACAAGGTACAAGGCCATGTTTGTTTCGTTAGAGAAGATGCATAGATAAAATTTCATAAAAATCTATATTTAGTAACATATTCTTGCGATTCTTGCGAGGTATAGTGGATAGAGAGGTGTTGTCATTAGATATTCTTGCGATTCTTTTTTTAAAAATAAGGAGTTTTATCAAAGATATGTTATTAAAAATATTAAGTTATTTTGACTACCAAATAATACTTAAAATTAATTATTATATTATTAAATACTTTAATATTTAGTAACATATTCTAAAATTATATTAAAGTATTTTTATTATTAAAGAAAGTATTTGAAATATTCAAATATTGTATTAAAATATTGTTATATTAAAATATTTTTACTATTTAAATTATTTTCAAATTATTTTTATATTCAGCTATTATATTAAATACTTCTACGTTGTTTTTTTAAGAATGATTCATTTTTAGCTATTATAATTATTGTTATTTGATTCTTCTATATGGGACTAAAAGAAACACATGATTGATTATAAATCTTTTGAGAGTCTTAGTTCATGTCAAAACAAACTTAGGACAGGATTTCTGGCCTATCTGTCCATATTACTAAACTCTCCTTCTCTAAACTCTTTTCCCATCCAACAAAAATCCGATCAGGCAAAACAAACGAGCCCCGACAAAGTTAAATAATTTGCAATGCTATTAATTGCAATTATTTAAAGAATAAACTCCTAAATGATATTTTATTACCTCAGCCCTCCTCTATAAAGGTAGAGTATAACCAAGAAACATGATAATAGAAGTAGCTCAACACTAAGGGGTATTTGGTTGGATGGAATAAAATTATAAATAATAGAAATAGATAAGGAATAGGAATAGACAAGGAATGGTATTTCATTTTTTGGTTGACATTAGGAATAGATTTGAAATAGCTATTCATTTCTTTGGTTAGAATCAAGAATAGACAAGAAATAGAGAGGAAAATGACTATGATATTCTTAATATTAAATATTTATACTCAAATATATTATATTATAATTTATTCTAATTGATAACAACATAATAAAGATATGGATTAGTGTAAAATAATTTTTAAAATAAAATACTAATTTGAAAATATAATAGATATAAATTAATTTTGAAAAGTTGTCATTGACTTTCTTATCATTGGTTATGATAGAAAAATTAGATTTTTATATATTTGATTGATATAATTATCATGAAGGGTAGACATTGGAAAAAATATCAAGAATAAATGGGGGATACTATTATTGGGGTAGCGATAAGGAATAATATTCCCTATCTATCACGAATATGTATTCCTTATCACCCACATATTCCTTGTCAAAAATTTGCAACCAAACAAGAAAATATATGGGGGCATCAAGAATATCTTTCTGATGTATTTGATCCAAACTGAGAAGTTTGGGGAAATCACTTACTTGATTTGGCAGCCCCCATACTACCAATATATAATTATTCATTTTTGCATATAAGTACATAGAGAAATGATATATACAATTAGGTCCTTAACACTATGTTATGAATGGGACCCAACCATCTCAAGAGATGGCTGAGTCAGCATAGCGCAAGAGATGTGGCCAACAATATAAAAGAAGATAAAGATAAGAGTTGAGAAGGAAAATGAAGAGCAGTCTCAATTACCAATTCAAAGTGGCACATATTTCTCTCTTTTGATTAGGTTCATTATTATCAGATTTTTCTACATATATCTCTCTTTTGATTAGGTTCATTGTTAGCATATTTTTCTCTTTTGATTAAGTTGATTAGGAAGCAGTCATAATCCAGATAAGTAGGATTGACAATTTCAAATGCATACATGTATTTATTCCATTCATGAAGGGGAATAAGACAAGCCTTGATTTACAATTCTTATCTCTTCTCTCTAACTCTTGTCTCATTTCTCTCTCTATCTCTCCCCGTCTCCCTCTCCCTCTAACTGTCACTAATCTGGAATTATCCAGATTAAGAAACAAACAGCAACATAGGGAAGGAAAGGCACTCAGCCGCTCCTATTCCTATTCTACCAACATCTACCTCTTCAAACTCCACATCAGAAACTACACATCAAAGGCCCTGGACCAGATCACAAGCAAGGCAATCAACACACTCCCCCTCAAGTTGGAGCAAATATGTCATGTAAGCCCAACTTGTTACAAATATATAATATTCTAGGACCTCTTAAAGATTTAGTTAGTATATCAACCAACTGTTCATTTGAACTTACAAATGATATAATTATTTCCTTAGACTGCACTTTCTCTGCTATAAAGTGACAATCAATTTCAATATGTTTTGTTCTTTCATGAAAAAACAGATTAGAGGCAATATGCAAAGCAGCTTGATTATCACAAAGCAGCTTCATTGGTTCTTTATGGATGATTCTGAGTTCTCCCATTAACTACTTTAGTCATATCAATTCACAAGTCAAGAGCCATAGCCCTATATTCTGCGTCAGCACTAGATCTAGCCACCCAATTTGTTTCTTGCTTTTCCATATCAAGTTACCGCCAATGATCACACAATATCCTGAAGTAGATCAGCGATCAGTAGGTGAACCTGCCCAATCCGCATCAGAGTATCCTGTCACCTACAGGTGACCCTATCACAGTATAAGAGTCCCTTTCCTGGAGCTTTCTTGCGATAACAAAGGACCCTCGATGCAGCTTCCCAATGTCCCTCAAGGTGACTCAAGGAATTGGCTGAGTGCACTAACGATGAAAGAGATATCAGATCTCGTGACTGTAAGATAGTTTAACTTGCCTATCAATCTACGATATGGACCCGGATCAACCAAGGATTCACCCTGTTTCGGTAATAGCTTTATATTTGGCTCCATAGGAGCGTCTACTGGTCAAGCTCCCAACATACATGCATCTTGTAGCATATCAAGTACATATTTCCTTTGAGAAATATAGATTGCTCCCCCCGACCGAGCTACTTCAATACCAAGGAAGTATTTCAAATCACCTAAGTCCTTGGTCTGAAATTGCTGATGTAAATAAGACTTTAATTTTTATATCCCATCTATATCATCTCCAGTTATAATAATGTCGTCTACATAAACAATGAAGATCACTCGCTTTCCAGCAGGAGAGGTGCAAAAGAAGACTGAATGATCGGAGGTGCATCTCATCGTACCAAACTGAGTCATAGCGGAGCTAAACTTGCTAAACCATGCACGTGGAGACTGCTTCAGATCATAAAGAGACTTCTTTAGTTTGCAGACTAAGGTGGACTCCCCCTGAGCAACAAATCTAGGAGGTTGCTCCATATACACCTCATCAAGATCACCATGTAAAAAAGAATTTTTGATGTCAAGTTGATGAAGTTGCCAACCAGAAATTGTTGCTAGCGTGAGAAAGAGACGAACAGAGGCAATCTTAACTCCGGGAGAGAATGTATCCAAATAATCCACTCCATATCGTTGTGTATATCCCTTGACTACTAAACGAGCCTTGAGCCTATCAATAGATCCAAGTTGTTTTAATATTGAACACCCACTTGCATCCTATAGTGGATTTCCCCAAGGGAAGAGGAACAAGCTCCCACGTGCCATTAGAATATAATGCAGTCATCTCATCAACCAAGGGAAGAGATTGATTTGTTAAATAGTGCATGAATGTTTGATTATTATATTAAAGGGTCTGATTGATTTGATTTTTATTTAAGATCGAATTAGTGGTTGATATTTGGAATTAGATTATTTCATTTAGTAAATTATGAATATATGGAGTTATAGTCAAGATCGAAGTTTAAGCTCTATCATAGACTAATTCAATAAATGTTGGATGTACAATTTGAATATTTGAGATTCCTTTTAATTTATATTTGGGAGCTTCTGATTAAGCTAGAATATGGTCTTAAAAGGGGGTGGTTGGGACTTGCGGGTTGATCCCACTGTAGCCGATGATTTCTTGACAAGTAAAATGACGGAAATACCTTTTTGTCTCCTCTGTTTGTTTTGCTTCTAAATTCGGTTGAACTCCTATTGCATTTTATTCTTGGACATGCCATATTGTAAGTCATATAAGTTTATTAATGTTGCATGGTTACTTGCATGGTATAATTGTGGTATTATTGATCTTAATTGTTAGTTGTATTGCATTGCATATGGTTATTCTTGGCATCATGATTGATATTGTTGGCATGTTGGCACGTTGTATTCATTATGGTTATAAGATTTAAGTTTACATGTTGCATTGTATGATCTATTTTTGGGCCCGTCAAATGTGGGTGTATTCAAGGCTTTGACCTGTTGATATTTTATTTATTGGCCCGAGGTGAATGGGTCGTGACACTCATGATCACAAATTTTCACACAAGGTGCGAGTATACGGCATCATGGTGTGAGATGCAACAGGCTATTCTTTAGGTAATCGCACCTTTTATTTAAGCGGGCTTCAGGTGACACTCTCTAGGTGCAAGAGTGTGGGGAAACCCAACTACCCACTACTTTCTTGATTGGGTATAATGTCATGCATGTATATACTGGTTGATAGGTGCACGTGTTTTGATCTAAGGTTGACATCGCATTAGTTGGCATGAGCATAGGATAGTAGTTGTGATACACATATAGTTAGGTACAAAATCATCATGACATAATGGGTAATTATCTTTATTGTTGACATATTAAGATATCCTACTCAGTTTTTCAACTTTTGTTGTTTTTGCCCTAGATCCACGAGTGCAAGTTAGTAGCTAAGGAGGTCTAGTTAGATATAGTAATGAGGCGGGCTCTAGCGCCGATTTCGTTTCTTTTAGTGTTGTGTAATTTCTCCCTCTGAATAATTCTTTGTTGTATAAATTATTAATTAAATTTTTCTGTTACGAAGTACTTTTAGCCTTTTAGGTCCATGGTGTATCTTGTTGGATTCTCGTTACGCGATTCCTAGGTGACATCCTCTATCCAGGGACAATCCTAGGCGAAGCGTAACAGCAATTGATCTTTTTATAATAATCCATCCAAATATTTGTATTTGGGTGGAGGTACAGGACCATGACCATAATAGAGATTCTCAAGAAGCTTTCAGCCCTAAAAATTCAAGTTCTTATAGCATGAGGAGATAGGAAAGAACATAAATGTGTGCCCACTGTCCATGCCACATGGTAGTATCCACACAATCAGCAAGCACCAAGGAGCCAAAACATGGAGAAAAGGGAGGAATTCATCTAAAGGTAGAATATATCAGTTGCAGTCAATTAAAATTATTAAAGGTAGAGTGAGTCTAAAATATAGCAATTGCAATCAATTAGAGTATTAGACAAACTTTTGAATCAATGGTAACTCAAGATGTAACAAAGTAAGGTAGATGTAACTTGTAAGGCTTTTGAGATGTTTATGATATCTAAAGTGGTATGGGCTGTGGAAAGTTTTATGACCTTTTATCAATAAAGTATTATGATCCTACAAAAGGCAAACACTGAACAGAATATGACTATATTTGTTATTATGGTCTATTCTATAATGTTTAATAGGTACCAAATGCAAAAAGCACGTGAAGTGTTGTCCAATTATGTTTAATAGGTACCAAATGAACACAGTGCGAAGGACACAAGTGTCCTATTTTAGTCTGATCCATTCTATTCTATACTAGTTTGTCCACACGTCAAACTTCATCCAAGTGGTGTATTTTAATTAGTTATCAAAATATATTTCAGTATACATGTTCGAAACATTTTAATCAAGTGCTCTTTGAGAAAAGAAGATTTTGAGTGTGAAAAAAAATGGATAGCACTGGATTGTATGGAGTGTTGACACGATGCTGATATGTACCAGTGCAAAACCAGCTACCATGATTGGTACTGTTGCTTGTGACTTAAAACATTTCATTTCTTCATTGTTTTTATCTTGCATTTTAAAATGATTTATTTGGTATTTTGCGATTTGTTTTGTACATATGAATTTTACTAGGGATTCTTTTACTAGATCATAGACTTATGATTCTACGATCCAAACCTACGAGGGGTCTAAGGAGTCTACGAAGACTCTCCAATCTAGCAGCCTTGATTAGGAAATGTCTCAATTCATACTTTTTTGTTCTTAAGAAAAGTAAAACACTCTTTTTTGCTTGACACTTCCATCAATTTTTTCAACAAATAAATACTTCATTTGTAATATTTTATAAGAATTTAGAAAATCTGTCTTAATTTGAAACAAAATTGGACATTCCAAATGATGCTACAAATGCTAGTCTATGCTTCACAAGTTGAGGCACGCAAAGAATTGACAGTCATCCTTGCTCTATGTCCTACTATTATCTGGTGAGAAGAATGTGACAAAATACAATTTATGTAATAATGTAAATTGAAATAACTTAAATGTGCCATAGGCTTAGAGGTGACAAAGATATATTGGATAGAATGAAAGGCTAAGCATGTAATCCCTGGATATTAATTCTCTTGATGGAGATAGTTGGCAAATTTAGCTTTAAAAAGATGATTGCAATGGCTAACAAGTTGAAAAAAGAAATAAGCTGAAGGGAAAATTACATACCCGGCCTCACAATAAGGGTTTAAGCTGCAGAGTGATTCAGAGCCAATTGAAACTAAATGAGCAGTCCGCATTTCTTCAAGCTCCGGTAGTATAATCTCTAGTATCTTAAGAATAAAAAGTGCATTAAATTCAGGGGAGACACAAATAAAGGTAGAAAGATGTATTTTATTCTTTAAACAGGTGAACTAAAGACATCTCAACATTTTAATACAAATATTCTTATATAAATTTCTAAGCAGAAGTAGAAGCAACTTGGCATAGCATACTTGACATCCAAAGTCCATAAGACGATTAACAACATCCTCACATTTTGTTGAGATTTCATTGTTTGAAACATCATTAAACCACTGCAAATGAAAAAATTATGTTTACATATCTTATGGCCATGATATCATCCAGTTAAAAAAAGAAATGCTACATACCTCAGTGTATTTTCCCAGTTTTATTGATTGCAAGATATTCAAATTATTAGTTGATGATAAATTCGGCAAACAGAGGGGCGACTGCAAATAAAATAGTGCTGTAAATAACAACCAAAATATAGGATATAAAGATTAAAAAAATCTAAAACCAAGATATGGAGTCATTTTCTTGTCAACAAGTAAATTGTTTGATTGAAATACCAAGTAAATTGTCAACAAGTAAATATCAGGATGACATACTCAAGAACTATATTCAGGATGAGATTGTTGAATAGCTAAGTCAGTGCAAGAAATCAATGAAGTACCAAAAGAGTTTCAATAATTGGGCTTTCACCGTAGAAATCTTCTTCAACATTTTACCACACAAAAGCTTTTTATTTCTCAAATCTCCACAATAACCTTAATATTTGGAAGAAAAAAAATAACAAATAAAATGAAGAAGTCAAATTTGTCTTTAATACTATTCATCACCTACAACTAATTTAAGAATGTTTGAACTAGAACATTGAGATTGGTTTCACTCATGGATAAACCCTTTAAAAAACGCTGTAATGCAAATGATAAACAGTGTAACTAATGAAGCTACACCACTAAAGATAAGTAAATTCTTCCTTAAGTATAATATTCGCATCATATTGATCTTTACAAAAACATTCCATTAATTTTTACAATTTTACTCATTATATACTTTAGGAACATTTTGAGTATAAATTATGCTAAAATGATGTTGTGTTCTCTTTTCCCATACTGTACCTAAAGTTTATTTGCACACATACTAATCATCCATAACCTATCTAGGAACGATTTACGATAGAAATTTTGAGTTTTGCATTACAACTATATTAATTCCACTATTTTAAATTGAGTTGCTATTTTCAAAACAAAATTAGTTTAACCAATGTAACTGAAGCAATTATAGAATTGGATACATTGCTTTATATGAATTTTCATTAGATCAAATTAAGTATGTGCAACTAAACCATTAACAATAAAATGGTGACCCAATGCACGAAGCAATCCCAGAGGGTTGATGTACGCAGTCTTCCCCTGCTCTTTTTTGCAAAGAGCCAAAGAGGCTATTTTTGTGGCTCAAACCCATGACCTCCAGGTCACAAGTCGGTAACTTTACCGTTACACGAAAGCCACCCTCTAACTAAACCATTAACAATGCAGCAATATATTTATCTCTTTTTACATTTCAACTCTAAGTGTCTATGTTTTAGAACTCATCATAAATTATGTCAAAATACTACAAATTCATTTTAAATTATGCATGGCGCCTTACTCATTTCCGACACCATAAAATTGATTGTTGGAAGAACTTCATGGTTTTTGTTCAATTTTATATTATTATTAACATAGATAATTGTCACTTCTCACATGTTTCTTCCAAATGTTATTGCACTCGAGGAACAAATTAGTACTTACTATAGCGATAGATATCAAAAAATATTCATGTCTACAAATGCGTAGAGAGAAGATATCTTGAAGAAAATTCCTTTGGATTGTTAACGAACTTAGATTTGAGCTGGACTGACCGCATTAATCATTGTCATAAGTTGCCACATTGCAACATTTTTTTAGCACAACTAACTCATAATGCCTAGGAAGAAGAATCAGGAAGTTTTACAATGCAAAAAATAATATTAAGGAAGCTTCTAAATGTGAACCCATTTTGACTGAAATGGAAAAATCAAGAGATCTGGAGCCATGATCGAAGAAAAAATTCCAATATCATATTTACCTTTAGTAAAGACTAAAGAAAGTTGTACTCATGATTGAATGCACAAAAATGTGAGGATATCAAAAGATTGGTATCACACTCTAAAATAGAAAATCTCACCCATAATTTGGAAACACAAAAGGGAAAGATGGTGTCACACATTGAAAAATGAAAGTACCAGTCATCAAATCTCTTATAAGAAAGATCCATGAATCAAGTGATTTAGACTTTTGTCTACTGCAATGTTTTTTTTATTTTGCTTCATAAGGCTTGTCTCTATAAGAAGTGACATCGGACCTACGAATAAAAATTTCTTTGTCCATATCATGGTTTAAAATACCATACCGTACCGCCCGGTACGGCCGGCAATCCGGTATTTACCGATTTTTCAAAAAAACGGTATACGAGATACCCGGTATTGGGCGATACCGGGTATCTTGGTTAATACCGCCCTGTATGGGCGGTATTTATCATATACCGCCCATACCGGGCGGTATCACCCGGTATGATGCAACGTCTCTTTTTAAGAGCCGTTGCTACAGTACCCGATAGCACCCCAAACGGCTATATAACCATTTGGGGCCGGATTTAAGGCTGTTTGGGGTCTTTATAAAGATTCCAAACAATTATATGTTATTGGAATTATTTTTAACAGCAAAAAAAAAAAAAAAAAAAATTGTTCACTGGCCAATATGTCTTTTTCATACTGGGCCGTACCATATGTCGGTACGGTACGGTACCGGTACATACCGGTACCGATCACTGACCGAGATCGGTACGAGTACCAGTATTTTAAACCATGGTCCATATATTAAGTTACTGCTGATTTTGTCCTTGACTTGAGTTCCAATGACTTGGAGTAATTCCAAGACTTTTCTATCCAACCCTTCACATCTACAAGCCTAAAGAAAACATACTGCTGTGACCTGTCTCAACATCTTCAAAGCCTCCTGAGACCTTAAACCACCACGGAATCAGCATATCAACAAGCAAGAACAAACTAGGCATCTCTAGAGTCAATTTGGAGGCTACTTTGAGCTAATAAAGCCAACTTGTTTCATCATCTAATCCTCCTTAGTTCAATATGTGCATAAATTTGCATTCTTGTAATTTTCTTGCTACTTTAATTTTCTTGCAGATTGGGTTTTTATCTCCTTACCCCTCTGGTTTTCTCTTTCTTTCGGTTTTACTCCCTTCACAATCCAATCCCTTAATCCAAAAAAATCCCTAACCTCTATGTAACTTTCTGTGTTGTGTGCATTGAGCCAGATTCAGCAGATCTGACATGATAAGAACTCACCCTCTCCTAAATGTGACTGGAATCATAGGAAACAAACTATCATGCTCCCCTTGCATTGTGTGCATTCGGCTGCATTATTAATGCAGATCTGACAAAGATAACTCGCTTATTTAATGTGATGCAAGCATTACCGTCTGCTTTCTTTTTGATGCAGTCTCTTTCACATTATCTGCAAAGATAGACTACACCAGTTCAGTCCAGTACTGGGAAAATCCGCTAGTTCATATCCTTAGTTTGGCCCAGTACCACCCAACTATTAGTGGTACACAACTCCATGAACCAATTCATCAAAAGACACATATAACCTAACTTTTACTCCTCCGAGTACATCTATATACTCATGTAATGAACAAGCACCAAGAGATTGCATGACAACCTAAAGAACTGAAGTTTTTACTACACATAATAGTTAACACCAATTGCCTACTATGTCAAACCAACATACCAATTCCAACCAAGAATTGGGATGCCTTTATACAACAGAATTTGTCACAAGTGTTGATCTGTCAATATGAGATGTGATATTTCATAGTGTCATATGTCGCTTAACCATCATGATATACTTCACCAATAGTGAGTCAGTAACTCAGTAGCACATGATCTCACCAGTCACCATATGAGGAAATCTCTCTTAACATACAAGCTTAGGTGTGTTTAACAGATTGGACTAACTTTGGATCTCAATATTCTTAATGTATTTATCACAATTAAATGAAATAATTCATTCCAATAACAATTGCTAGCCTAGAATTAGCTCATCAACAAATCATGAAAATTCTAGGTTGACTTTACAGAATATTAGTCATCAATTCTTGCAATATCATAAGATGAATTTCATCTTATATAACCAAAACTGTACCATGAATGTCCCAATTTTGATAAAAGAATATCACTCGCGTAATTTCCACATTAATTATTGATTGTATGCATAGCAACCAGTCGAGTTATGATTAGCATTGTGTAAGATGAAGAAGAATAAATGTTTACCGGGCTTAGATTGATTCTATCAGCTTGAGAGGGTCCTGCCATAGCCGCATATCTAAAAGAATGTATATGAGAGTCAAAATAAACAGTTTGAACAGGATGTTAACCTATGGTTAACAAAAGCAAGATTATAATAAATGTGTATATGTATATAGGAAGTTTTCTACGGATCCTTTATTGGACCAAAAGTAGTGTTCATACTGCTGTATATGGAACAATACCTTACACTCTTAATTGGGAACGAGCTCCTAGTACCAAGAAGTATTTGAAGCAAGGTTCAAAATCTCGATTTCGGTACCAGTACCGGTGTTTGACCGGTACCAATACCAACACACGGTACGGTACGGTACCGAAAATGGTACCGGCGGTAACTATGCTAGCAAGGCACAGTAGCTGCCATACCGGGCGGTACCACCCGGTATTTACTCGTACCTAGTACGGTAAATGTCAAAAATCGATACGTATCGGGTACCACCTGATACGGTACGATTTTTGAAACCTTGATTTGAAGTACTGCCACAGTGCCACATACCAAGCAGCAGAAGGTACGATATTGGTCCACCAGTGAACCGATCAGTATATTTACTAAATCTGCTTTTTATGTGTAAAACACTGTTTACATCAAATATAATATATTTGCATGCATCTCCTCTATAGTCTATAAACAATTTAACCCAAAGGGTAATGGTTTCTCTTCCCTTCTTTTTTGTTTTCTTTTATTGATTCCGGACCTCTGGTGGTTTAGTAGATTATGTACTGTATCAGCTGATTGGAGTCAAAGACCCTGATGTAGCACCAATCCTAGAAGAGAGAGAAAGGGAAAAATTGAGAGAATAGAGGAGAGAAGAGGGAGAATTGAGAGTGAAGAGAAGTGTTATGAATATAAATATATATATTAGTCTCTTTTCTAACAACTTGAGCTTTTGAGAAAGTGGGTTACCCATTCAAATATAACATGGCATCAAAGGAAAAGGTCTTGAGTTGGAATCCTACCAACACAGGTATTTAGAAAAAAAATCTCATTTAAATTAAGTCAATCAATGTGTTTGGCTTGGACACACAATGAGGAGTGTTAAGAATATAAATATATAGATTGGTCTCTTTTCTGAAAGCGTAAAGCTATTAAATTTAAATGTATAGGTTGGTCACCCAATTGACTATAACAAAGAGATAACAATAATTCAATTCATAGCAAAACTATTCTCTAATTCCCAAGGGCTACAAATAGCCTTCAATTCCTAGCACTACTGGCAATAGGAATTAAAATAAAGGAAACATCAAATCAAATTGAAGAAAGCAACATTAGTTACCCTAAAATTATGGCCTAAATTAAGGCCTTCTAATGCCTAATAAATGGAAATTTGAGATATTTCCTATTTTGAGTTGTTAATTGCATTATTCTCCACTCAAAAAAAAAATCGACTCTTAACATGTTTGAGGACAGTGTAGCGGGTCATCCATCATCCAAGTTGACCCTTCCAACAAGTATGATAGAAGTGCAATTTTCATATAAAACAATCAACAACCAGGAAGTTCCAGAGCCTCCCACTAAGATTGCAAATGCTCTATTTTGAAATGGGATTAGAAATGAATTTTGTTGTACGTGTTTTGTCCATCTTTCTCCGGGAAGGATAAATTAAATCCAAAGTCTATTAAATATGTCTTCCTTGGTTACTCTCGCCTTCAAAAAGGGTACTGTTGCTACTCACCCGAGTTGGGTCGTGCTTTTGTCTCAGCAGATGTTACCCTCTTTGAGACCACACCATCCTATTCGCATCGGTCCACTACACCTGAGTCCGTTGTTGAGGTCCTTCCTATTCCGGTTCCATTATCCACTCTTGATGACATATCTTCTCGGATGACTCGCAGCCACCCCGACGGGAACCCGCCAAGTTCTCTCCTCGACGTGTTCTTGCCGAGACATCGCCAGCTTCCTCGCCTGACTCCGTTGCCCCCACAGCTGCCTTGCCAGTCTCAGATCCTTCGACACCATCTAACCTTGATCTTCCCATTGCCTCGAGGAAAGGTGTTCGTAAGTGTTCTACTTCTCATCCTATCTCTCATTGTGTCTTAAGATACTTTATCCCACATGTACTCTGTTTTTATCACTTCTCTTTCCATTGTTTCTATCCCTCATACTGTTTCAGGTACCTTATCTGATCCGGGGTGGCACCAGGCCATGGTTGATGAGATCATGGTTTTAAATCTCGTACCGTACCGGGCGATAAGCTCGGTATATACCAGTTTTTGAAAAAACCGGTATACGAGATACCTGGTATGGGTAAATACCGGGTATCTCGGTAAATACCGCCCGATATGCCCGGTATTTATGAAATACCGGGCGGTATTTGCTGTCATACCGGGCGATACCGCCCGGTATGATCCAACAGCTCTTAAAAAGAGCCGTTGGGTATTGTTCGATACTGTATTAGGGTTTTTCATAGATATAAGAGAATCATTACATTAGAATTTATATAGGCTGACACAGGCCCACAACCCAAAGGGCCCAAAAAATCTTCGGGGGCTCCGCCGAAAACTCTGCGTAGCGCAACATAAGACGCTTAGGGCAAATCAGTCGCTACACATCCCAACATACGGTGTTGATCTTAGTCCGTCGTACTCGTACATATCTTGGGGATATACACGACTATATAAACTTCAATGTAATGATTCTCTTGTATCTATGAAAAACCCTAATACAATATCAAAACAGTACCCAACGGCTATTTAAACATTGCATTCATGTATTTGACATTTGAATATTAATTTTAAGTATTTCTTGATCAATGATGTATTATTGGAGTTATTTTTAACAGCAAAATTAAAATTAAAAAAATTAAAAAAAAAGGGACCGGTATGCAATTTCCGTACCGGACCGTACCGTGATACCGGTCATCCACCGAGATGATGACCGGTATCGGTATTTTAAACCTTGGATGAGATGACTGCATTACCATACTAATAGCACATGGGAGCTTGTTCCTCTTCCCTTGAGGAAATCCACTGTAGGATGGAAGTGGGTGTTTAATATTAAAACAGCTCCTGATGGATCTATTGATAGGCTCAAGGCTCGTTTGGTAGCCAAGGGATATAAATAGCAATATGGAATGGATTATTTGGATACATTCTCTCCAATTGGCAATCTAGATTGCCTCTGTTCGTCTCTTTCTCACACTAGCAGCAATTTCTGGTTGGCAACTTCGTCAACTTGACATCAAAAATGCATTTTTACATGGTGATCTTGATGAGGTGTATATGGGGCAACCTTCTGGATTTGTTGCTCAGGGGAAGTCCACCGTAGTATGCAAACTAAAGAAGTCTCTTTATGATCTGAAGCAGTCTCCACGTGCCTGGTTTAGCAAGTTTAGCTCCGCTATCACTCAGTTTGATATGATGAGATGCACCTCCGATCATTTAGTCTTCTTTTGCACCTCTCCTGCTGAAAGCGAGTGCTCCTCATTGTTTATGTAGATGACATTATTATAAATTTATAACTGGAGATACAAAAATTAAAGTCTTATTTACATCGTCAATTTCAGACCAAGGACTTGGGTGATTTCAAATACTTCCTTGGTATTGAAGTAGCTCGGTCGGGGGAGCAATCTATATTTCTCAAAGGAAGTATGTATTTGATATGCTACAGGAGGCACGTATGTTGGGAGCTCAACCAGTAGACACTCCTATGGAGCCAAATATAAAGTTATTAGCAAAGCATGGTGAATCCTTGGCTGATCCGGGTCCATATCGTAGATTAGGCAAGCTAAACTATCTTAAAGTCACGAGACCTGATATCTCTTTCATTCTTAGTGTACTCAGCCAAATCCTTGAGTCACCCTCTGAGAGACATTGGGAAGCTGCATTGAGGGTCCTTCGTTATCTCAAGAAAGCTCCATGAAAAGGACTCTTATACTGTGACAGGGTTCACCTATTCTGATGTGGATAGGGGAGGTTCACCAACTGATTGTCAATCTACTTCAGGATATTGTGTGATGCTTGGCGACAAACAAACTGTGATGGCTAGATCTAGTGTCGAGGCAGAATACAGGGCAATGGCTCTAGTGACTTGTGAATTGATCTGGCTAAAGCAGTTAATGGGAGAACTCGGAATCATCCATAAAGAACCAATGAAATTGTTTTGTGATAATCAAGCTGCTTTGCATATTGTCTCTAATCCGGTTTTTCATGAAAGAACAAAGCACATAGAAATTGATTGTTACTTTATCATATTACCTCTAATCCGATTTTTCATGAAAGAACAAAGCACATAGAAATTGATTGTTACTTTATCATATTGCCTCTAATCCGGTTTTTAGTGAAAGAACAAAGCACATAAAAATTGATTGTTACTTTATCAGAGTCATATCATTTGTAAGTTCAAATGAACTGTTGGTTGATATACTAACTAAATCTTTAAGAGATCCTAGAATATTTTATATTTGTAACAAGTTCAGCTTACATGACATATTTGCTCCAACTTGAGGGAGTGTTAAGGACCTAATTGTATATATCATTTTCCTATGTACTTATATGCAAAAATGAATGATTATATATTGATAGTATGGGGGCTACCAAATCATGCGAGTGATTTCCCCAAACTTCTCAGTTGGCAAGTCAAATAAATATGCAATAAAATCAATCTTCTTAAAAATAAAAAATAATATAGGAAATTTGTCAAAGGGACTTTTAGGGAACAGACATGATAAATACAAGGCATTAAAAATTTCCTCCTACCCTTTCGGTTTGCAATTAAGAGCAGCATCCTAGTTATAAGATTCATTAAAATTTATGTCTAATATCGACGAAGAACTTTGGAACACACTCAACAATATTCTTAACACACTTAATAGGGAAGAGAAGAATTAGGGAAATGAGTGAAGCCTATATATGGAATTAACATAAATTAATCAAGTACTTTGAGGCCAAGGAAAAGAAGGATAACCGCATGATCATTGTGGGATCTCCCGCCACTGAATCTAAAGGGTACGTGACTTGTGACTCTTTTTAGATAGATCGGAAAATGAGTTCTACAAACTACATATTTGTATTTGCTTTCCTTTCGATTTCAAGAGAAAGCCGATTGCTACGGCATCGCCACCCATTCTATCAAGAATGGTTTAAAATACCGGTACCAGTACCGATCTCGGTCATTGGCGGTACCGGTATGTACATGTAATGTACCGTACCGACACACGGTACGGGCCGGTACAAAAACCTCATACTGAGTGAAAAAAAAAATATTTTATTATTTTATTTTTTGTTCTGCTGTTTTAACAGTGTTGTTGCACTGTTATGACAACACAGTGCTGTCAAAAACAGCATTGTGCTGTCATTTTTTTGACAGCTATGCTGTCAAAAAAGTTATGAAACTGGGTGGTATTTATCAAATACCGCGCTGATAAATACCGCCCATACCGGGTGGTATTAACCGAGATACCCGGTAAGGTCGGTACGCCCGGTAAGGGCGGTCGGTACGCCCGGTAAGGGCGGTCGGTATGCCCAGTATTTGCAAGTACACCTGGTACTAATCGTAGCATGTGTACCGAATATTGGAAAGTTAAAATTGCAGTATGTACCGCCCTTACCGGGCGTAACGCCCGGTACGTTACGAAATTCAATACCTAGTGTAGCACTCAACAAAGCGACCTCATTCAACTCTGCGACCTAGAACATGTTACGCCCACTTGTCAGCCACCTTAGCATCGATGTGGCAGCCATCCAACTTGCAGGACACATATGAGGGAGGGAGATGGACAGTCAAGTATGAACACCGCATGTAGAATAATAAAAGTAGCACTCATACAAAATGAAGATAATTTAAGAATTAAGAGTGAGAATTGAAGACTACTCATAACTGACATTAAATAAATTGATGTAACTGTTAGTGAGAATTAAAGTTGGTAATTATGGACACAATCTGTAATCTTTATATGGGAAAGAATGAAGGAGAATGAACGCAGCAGTTCTCAATTGCAATGTTCTCTACTCTGCATCTTCATCTTCCTCTCCCTCTGTCTCTCTCTCTCTCCCTCGTGGTTAGAGGGCAAGGCGGCCTGTCAGGGGCCTGTGGCATAGCCTCTTTAAAAAAAATCCCAAGCCCAGGCTTATTTCTAGGCATGTTTTCCTTATCAGGTCAGGCCTAGGCTCACTATAAGGCCTATTGAACCTGATAGGCCGACCTGGGCCTGTTAAGGTAGTATATATAATATATAATAAATATATAATATTATTAGTTTATTATATATTTACATTATATATAATAAAATATATATTTTAATTTAATAAAACAACAACTATTATTGTTATGTTTAAATTTGTTGTTATCGTGTTTGTATTGGAATTTAGAAGTAGGTTTTATAAACATGTTTTACTTTATAAACATGCCACAAGCCAGGCCAGGCTCAAGCCGAAAAAATAGCCTATAACATGCCCGAGGCCAGGCTCAGGCCAATTTTTTACTATAGGCCTGTTTCCAACCCTACTTGTGGTCTTCTCATCCAACTCTCTTCCGCCTCTAAACCATTTGGGTCTGGAGAGTCTAGCGAATTTCCAGCAGCAAACACACTCTGCTGCAACAAATTCCATTGTGAAGCCTTCAAACTCTTCTCGACCTCGAACTCGTGCGGTCGTGCCTATAGCAAGGTACTTGACAAGTTGGTATCAGAGCATGAATTGTGGAAAGTCTTGATATAGTTGAGGATGATCCCAGGTTGCTTCATCTGGAGGAAGGCTAGTCCATTGAATCAAGAGTTCTTCTAAACTGTTGTGCGTTCGGCAAGCCAAGATGGCAAAGGGAGTGGAAAAGAGATCAACAATGGAAGTGGGTGGCAGTGTGGCATTGTACCTTAAAATTTCTTTAGGAACGAAACATGAAAAACATTGTGGACTTTGGCCTCCGAATACGCCACTGCCCCAATTTTGCGCATGATGCAAAAAGGGCCACAAAAGTGTGGGGATAGCTTCTGCGAAGTCCGTTGAGCTAACGATTTATGACAATAAGGTTGGAGCTTAAGGAGGACCAAGTCGTTGACGTCAAAGTGGACATCACGATGTTTGTGGTCGTAAGCCTTTTTCATAATTTGTTTGGCTTGTTGGAGAGGAGTACGGATGAATTGTAAGTGAGTGTCACGATCACGTAGTGCTTGATCAACGGCCTCCAGATTGGTAGTCCCCACTGTGTAGGAGAGGAGTCGTGGTGGTGACCGACCATAGATAACTTCGAAGTGGCTGGTGCGAAGAGCCGTGTGATATGTCGTATTATAGCAATACTCTACCGAAGGCAACCATTTGGTCCAGCTCTTCGGTCTGTCGCTTGTGAAGCATCTGAGGTAGACTTCGACATCGTGATTGACGACTTCAGATTGACCATCTGATTGAGGGTGATAGGTTGAGGTGAAATTGAGGCGTACACCAGATAGAGTGAATAATTCCTTCCAATACTTATTGGTGAAACTGGTATCGCGATTAGAGATGATCGATTTTCGGCACCCCATGTAAGCAGACGAAGTGGTCAAAGAAAAGACGCGCTACACTAGTTGCATTGTAGGGGTGACTCAGGCAAGGAAGTGGGCATACTTGGAGAACCGATCAACCACCACTAATGACATTCTTGCCGGTTGATGTTGGAAGGCCCTCAATGATATCCATAGATATATCTGCCCAAATTTGCTGTGGAATGGGTAGCGGTTGCAGTAGACCAACCGATCGTAAGTTGTCTTGTTTGATGTGTTGACATACGACGCATGATTGGACGTACTCTCATACATTGTTGCAAAGTTGTTCCCAAAAGAACTCTGCATGTACTCGTTGGAGTGTATGTTGGTAGCCTTCATGGGTGGAATCGTGAAGTGTTGATAAGATGGTGGAGCGGAGGGGAGACGTCGCTGGAATAAAAATTCTGGTTTTGAAGAAGATAAGGTCATCTGGAACTGTCCATAAAGATGGTTGTGGCATGAGTTTGATATCCCTCCATAAGTGATGCATTTGTGGAGAGGACGGGAGTTCGGCTTTGAGATGCAAAATGAAGTGTGGTTGGGGAAAAGAAATAGCAGCAATGGATCCGACAATAATAGGCTTACGTGAGGGAGTGTCGGCCGATGTATTAGACTTGTCAGCTTTGTATTCAATGCGGAAGTCATACATTAACAGCTTGGACACCCAATGGAGTTGAGGATAAGTGGTCAACCATTGTTCAAGAAGATACTTCAAGTTGTAATGATTAGTGAGGATGACAAATTGGCGGCCCCAAAGATAAGGTGTCCAATGTTTGATAGCCTTGACGAGGCCTACTAGTTCCTTCAACGCCGCGAGTTCTTGCATATGGGCCGGAAATGTGCGGCTGAAATAAGCGATGGGATGCCCATTTTGATGACCGACAGCACCTATACCAGTAGTGGTTGCATCGCATTCGACTACAAAAGGTTGGGAGAAGTTCAGAAGAGTGAGAGTAGGGGCTGTGGTGAGGGCGGATTTGAGTTGTTCAAAAGCGGTTGTAGCTTGTTCGTCCCAAACTCCCAATTGAAGTTGTTTTTGTGGAGCAACCCTATGAGAGGGGCAGCAAGTATACCATAATTTTTGATAAATTTTCGGTAGTAACTTGCTAGACCGAGGAAAGCTTTGCAGTTCAACGGGTGTGACGAATTGGGGCCATGATGATATTGCTGGAATTTTTAAGTATTAGAGTTGACTCCTTTGTTAGAAATGACGTGACCCAAGTATGTGATAGTAGAGACAGCGAAAGTGCTTTTGAACTCCTTGAGAAATAAATGATGTTGCCTTAAGGTTGAGAAGACGTTATTGAGGTGGATGAGATGATCAGTTAAAGAAGGGTTGAAAATGAGGATGTCGTCGAAGAAGACGAGCACATATTTTCGAAGCATGGGGCGAAAAATGTCATTCGTGAGGGTCTGGAAAATGGATGGTGCATTGACTAAGCCGAAGGGCATGACAAGGAACTCAAAGTGACCGTAATGAGTACGAAAGACGTTCTGTTCCATATCATCTTCATGCATTCAAATTTGATGATAGCCCGAACACAGGTCGAGTTTGGAATATATGCACGAGCCGTGTAACTCGTCGAGTAGCTCAATGCCAACAACTACTCCAACCATAGTTTAAAATACTGGTACCGATCTCGGTCAGTGACCGGTACCGTTATGTACCGGTACCGTACCGTACCGACACAAGGTACGGGCCGGTACGAAAAAGGTATACCGGCCAATGATTTTTTTTTGTTTTTGCTGTTAAAAATAACTCCAATAACACAATTGTTTGGGGTCACAGCCTTAAATCCGGCCCCAAACGTCTATATAGCCGTTTGGGGTGCTGTCGGGTATTGTAGCAACAGCTCTTAAAAAGAGCCGTTGCGTCATACCGGGCGGTATTGCTCGGTATGACATCAAATACCACCCATATCGGACGGTATTTGATATATACCGCCCATACCGGGCGGTATTAACCGAGATACCTGGTATCGCCCAATACCGGGTATCTCGTATACCGATTTTTCAAAAAACTAGTAAATATCGGCCGTACCGGGCGGTACGATACAGTATTTTAAACCATGGATCCAACAAGGCGTCATCAGACCGAGTACATCGTCGTTTCCACCGCCCGCCCTTCTTGTCAAAAAGACGGATGACTCATGGAGATGTGCATCATCGACTACGGCTGAAATGGGTATCGATAAGGACGAGTGGCCACCGGCCCCGATCGTGGTCTCTCCCATGCTTGAATCTGATACCAACTTGTCAAGTACCTTGCTATAGGCACGAGTTCGGGGTCGAGAAGAGTTTGAAGGCTCCATACTGGAATTTGTTGCAACAATGTGTTTGCTCCTATTGGAACTTCGTTGGACTCTCTAGACCCAAGTGGTTTAGAGGAGGAAGAGAGTTGGATGAGAAGAAGACCAGGAGGGAGAGTGAGAGAGACGGAGGGAGAGGAAGATGAAGAGGCGGAGAGTAGAAGTAGAGAACATTGCAATTGAGAACTGCTACGTTCATTCTCCTTCATTCTTTCCCATATAAAGATTATTCTGTCCATAATTACCAACTTTAATTCTCACTGGCAGTTACATCAATTTATTTAATGTTCTTCAATTCTCACAATTAAATTATCTTCAATTTGTAACCTTCAAATGAGCACTACTTTTATTCTTCTTTATGAGGCGTTCATACTTGAGTGCTCATCTCCCTACATCTTGTGTGTCCTGCAAGTTGGATGGCTGAGGTGGCTGGCTGCCACGTTGATGCTAAGGTGGCTTCCACGTTGATGCTAAGGTGACTGTCAAGTGGGTATAACAGAACACGACTCAGATACAATCTGGGCAGATTTGCGATCCTAAGTCCGATCCAGGTTGGGAGTTGTGATCTGGAAGATTGGAACGTAGGATCATGCAATCCTACAACCAAATCGCAATCTTAACTACCATTGTATATGTATGATATATATATGCTATAATTAGAGAATATTGTGTCATAATTAGAGAATTAAGTGTTATAATCAGGAAATTGATTGTAAGCTTGATTATAGGGATTCATTGTATTTATTGTATCCTAAATCAAGGTTTCCTAAATGAAGGAAACCTAGGTTGTATAAATAGAAGGTCTCTCAATATGGATAATATAGAAGATTATTCTTTCTCCTACATGTCTCTCTACATGGTATTAGAGTCAGCCATTCTTCCATTCTTCCGCTGCTTAAAGAGGTAGAAATCACGATCAAAAGGATCGTGTGTCTTCGCGATCAAGAGAGATCGTGTATCCCCTGTCCGCCAACATTTGTCCTCACCGCCAAGCTCAGGAGGTTGCCCAATCCCTGATCGGCGGATCTACAGATTCCGGCCGGCGGATTCCGATGATTCTAGTGCTCTTGTTAGTCGTCACAATGGTCAAGGTGGTTATCGAGGAGGAAGGACAAGTAATCGTAACAAAGATGATTCTCGTAGACAAGAGTCGAGCATTGTTTGTTATTATTGTCATGAGCCAAGCCACACAAAATATACTTGCAAGAAATCACAAAGTAAGTCTCAACATGATCCATCTGCTCATGTTGCGACTTTTTCTATGGTTGATATTCTAGTCTCTTAAGATGAGTACGTCAAGTTTACCCAGTACCAGCAATCATTGAAATCCACTAATTTCTTAACATGGTATCCTGTAGTTGATATTGTGCCACCCACAGGTGTCCAGTTCTGCAAAAACTCCACGCTCCAGATGTCCAATCCTAGGCGTGATGGGTGTGTTAAAGTCTCACATTGATTAAAAATATGGCCAAGATAGTCTTTAAATAGTATGGGCAATACTCTCCACTGCTTCTACCATTACTCTTGCTGAGTCAGGTAACTCCAATGCATGTCTTGCTTCGTCATCCTCCAAATGGGTCATTGATTCTGGCGCCACAGATCATATGATGGGTAATCAAAAACTTTGTACCTCTTTCGAACAAAAATCAATTCCTTCTGGTGTCACAATAGCAAATGGGTCAACATCTTCTATCCTTGGTTCAAGAACTATTAGTCCCACTTCATCTATTTGTTTGACTGATGTTTTAATTCTACCCAACTTTGCCTTCAATTTACTCTCTAGTAAACTTACTCATATATTGAATTGTTTTATCTCATTTTATTCCGACATTTCTCTTTCAGGATTTTATGACGAAGCGGATTATTGGTAAAGGTCATGAGTTCGAAGATCTCTACTATCTGGATCCAAAGGTGCCACGGTCCATTGCTTGTTCAAGTGTTTCCACCTATTTTGAGGAACACTGTCAAGTGGGACAACCTTCTTTGTCTTCCCTGAAAAAATTATATCCTCAGTTTCAGTCTTTCAGAGCTTGTCTTCATTAGACTGTGAGTCATGTCAGTTTGCCAAACACCATCGTCTTCCCTCTTGTCCTAGAGTCAATAAACGGGCTATTACTCCTTTTGAGTTAGTCCATTATGATGTTTGGGGTCCTTGTCCAATTATGTCCAAAACTGGTTTCAAGTATTTTGTTACCTTTGTTGATGACTATTCTCATGTTACTTGGTTATATTTAATGAAAAATCGTTCAGAGTTGTTCTTCATTTTTTATGCTGAAATAAAGACTCAAATTTAATGTTCATGTATGTACATTAAGAAGTGATAATGCCAAAGAATATGTTTCGAAAAAATTTCAGTCCTACATGACTCAGAATGGCATTCTCCACCAAACTTCTTATGTCGATACACCTTCTCACAACGAAGTGGTTGAAAGGAAAAATAGACATCTTCCTAAAGTTGCTCGAGCGCTTCTCTTCCAACTGAAAGTTCCTAAGGAGTTTTGGGTTGATGTTGTTTCAACAGCTTGTTTCTTAATCAACCGTATGCCCTCCTCTGTCTTGAATGGTGATATCCTTTATACTGTGTTCTTTCCTTTTAAATCTTTGTTTCCCATTGAACCCAAGATATTCGGTTGTGCATGATTTGTTCGTGATGTTCGTCCTTAGGTCACTAAGTTATATCCCAAAGCTCTCAAGTGTATTTTTCTTGGCTATTCTCGTCTCCAAAAAGGATATGGATACAGACGTTATTCTCTCACTCTCAATCGTTATCTTGTATCCACTACTGTCACATTTCATGAAAATACTCCTTTCTTTCCTTCATTTTCTACTTATGACAATCAAGGGGAGGAAGATGATCTACTCATTTATACTGTGGCTCAGTCTGTTCCTCTTCCTGCACCTGCTAGGCCTCCTATTGTTCATATATATTCCAAAAGGTCAAAGACTTAGTACTCATGCACTTTACTAGCTTCTTCGTCGTCAGATCCAATGGCAAATAATCCTAATCCTAGTCTCGATCTACCCATTGCCCTTCGAAAAGGTAAACATCAGTGTAATTATCATATTTCATCATTTGTTTCATACGCTCACCAGTCTTCTTCCTCTAGCTCTTTTATTGCATCCTTAGATTCTGTGTCTATTCTTAAAACTGTTAAAGGAGCCTTGTCTCGTCCTGGCTGGCGTGCTGCAATGGTAGAGGAAATGATGGCATTAGAAGGTAATGGTACTTCGGACTTGGTGGACTTACCTGAAGGGAAGATAGCTATTGGGCGTAACTAGGTGTTTACCATCAAGACTAATTTTGATGAAGTGGATCATTTGAAAGCTTGCCTGGTTGCTAAGGGGTATGCTTAGGTGTATGGTGTTGACTATTCTAACACTTTCTCTCCGGTTGCTAAGCTTTCTTCAATTCGAATATTCATTTCTATGGCGGCTACTTTCAGATGGCCATTACATCAGTTGGATATCAAGAATGCTTTTCTGCATGGTGATCTTCAAGAAGAAGTTTATATGGAGCAACCACCTGGATTTGTTGCTCAAGGGGAGTATGGGAAGGTTTGTCGTCTTCGAGAATCCTTGTATGGCTTGAAACAAAGTCCTTGTGCTTGGTTTGGGAAATTCAGCGAGGCAGTTCAGGAATTTGGAATGCAAATGTGTAAGTGTGATCACTCTGTATTTTACAAACGATCTCAAGTTGGCATAATTCTACTAGTTGTGTATGTAGATGATATTGTTATTACTGGGAGTGACACCGCAAGTATTTCATCTCTTAAATCCTTTCTTCATAGTCGATTTAAGACAAAAGATTTGGGGTTATTAAAGTATTTCTTGGGCGTTGAGGTTACAAGAAGCAAGAAAGGAATATTCTTGTCTCGGATGAAGTATATGTTTTGTGCCAAGCCATGTAGTACACTAATGACTCTTGGTTTGCAACTAACTAAGGAAGGTGAACAATTTGAAAACTCGGAGAGATACAAAAGACTTGATGGAAAGCAAATTATCTTACAGTGACTCGTCCAGACATTGGTTACCCAGTTAGTGTCGTTAGTCGGTTTATGTCTACTCCAACAATCGAATATTGGGTTGCTTTAGAACAAATCTTGTGTTATTTGAAGGGGGCTCCCGGACGTGGTCTTTTTTATGGAAATCATGAACATATTGATATTGAATGTTTTTCAGATGCAGATTGGGTAAGATCCAAGATGGATAGAAGGTCAACTACGGGATATTGTGTCTTTGTTGGAGGAAATCTGGTCTCATGGAAAAGTAAGAAACAACATGTAGTATCTCGGTCTAGTGCAGGCACAAACTGTGTATGAGATAGTATGGATATATCAGCTATTAAGTAAAGTTGGACTGAAGACTACTCTACCAGATAATCGAGCTGCCGTTCATATTGCTTCCGATCTTGTGTTTCATGAAAGAACCAAGCATATAGAAATTGATTGCCACTTTGTACGTGACAAGATTCAACAGAAGTTCATCTCTACAAAACATGTTAAGTCAGAAGATCAACTAGGAGATATCTTTACCAAGGCTTTGAATGGGGTTCGAATTGATTACATTTGTAACAAGTTGGGCATGATTAACATCTATGCTCCAACTTGAGGGGGAGTGTTAGAATATATTCTGCTATAATTACATAATATTATGTCATAATTAGATAATTAAGTGTTATAATCAGAGAATTGATTGTTAGCTTGATTATAGGGATTCATTGTATTTATTGTTTCCTAAATTAAGGTTTTCTAAATGAAGGAGACCTAGGTTGTATAAATAGGTCTCTCATTGTGAATAATATAGAAGATTATTCTTTCTCCTACATGTCTCTCTACAATATAGATGTCTCTTATAGCAATATAAGCATTACACCAACGTTATACATATATGTATTATAACATTAAGTGATTAACTTAAAAAACTTATAAGGTAATTAAAAGATAAAAGTTTTTTTAAATAAATAATTTGGTTGATTACTAATTAACTGAATTGAACTTGTAGGTTTGTATATGATAGACTAATTCAATACAGTTTTCATCAAGCTAGTTATTTCGATTAGTTTAGTACAGTATTAATGGAATACACACCCCAAAACATGGTTTGACTTTGGTGGTTGACTCGATGATTTCAAGGAAATCTTATTGGCATTGGGTGGTAGTTCAATGGTAGTATTGGTAGCAAGTTTGAGTACAGTGCTAGCATGAGAAACATCAGAGGGGTAGGGTGGAGCTGTCGCGTGAAGCAACTGGAGGAGGATTTGCGTACGCAGTGAAGAAGGATGATTTGAAAAAAAAAATTAAAATCAGATGGAGTAGGGGTGTCGGTGGTTTGTGATGGGCAGATGAAATGGTTGATGGCGGATGTTGAGACTTGAGAGGAGATGCTGTAGGGGAATAGAAAAAGGAAATGGGGATAATTGATGCATTTTTTTCGAATCCTAATACAATTCTCAATCAAATTTTTTTATTAAAAAAAAACTACTCTGTAGAACTTTTCTTTTTCAGCTCAACTCTCTTTTTTTTTTTTTTCAAATCGTACTAGTACTCCAATCAAACCTCCAACTAAAAACTTATTTTGTTAGAAACTTCTCAAACCCCAATGCTACTATTTTAACTACTTGTTCTTTTTCTCCCACATATTTCCTTTTTTCTAACTCTGGCAACTTCTTTTCTTTTTTTTTGCCAGCTACGGTAACTTTTGTAAGGAGAATAATTAAGAAGACGAAGAGAAGAGAAGACTTGGATGAAAAGAAGAGGAGGAAGAAGAAAGAGGGATAGGCAGCTGAAAAGAGGGAAGGAAAGAGGTTAGGCTTTTGATACCAATTAATCAAGGACCAACCCTAAAAGAGAAAAATAGAGGAGAGAAGAGGGAGAATTGAGAGAGAAGATAAATAAATAATTCAATTAATAACAAATAGGAACCAAAATAAAGAAAACATCAAATTAAAGAAAGCAACATTAAATGTCCTAAAATTATGGCCTAAATTAAAGTCTTATAAATGCCTAAAATAAAGAGAAGATTAGCATGTTTCCAAATTCGAGTTGTTGACTGATTATTAGTAACACTTGCACCAAGTTGTACAGCAACTATTTGTTTCCTTCATAAATCTTCAACAGTGAGAAAGAATGAGGAACCTAAAATTTTGCACCTAAAATTGTATTCATAATGCTAACCCTCAAGTTCTCCATTATATCTACTAATCAAACAAATTATGGACCTAGAGCCAAGTTTGGAGGCAAATGCTGTTTGATAACCATATTGCACATTTCTTTGCTTCTTCCAAATAAATTCGCTTAATGATAATGGATCCTAGTTTTTTTAAAAACATAAGACATGCAAAGCATAGTCCTCTTGGTTACCCCCCCTCCCTCCCAACTTTAAATATATATATATATATATATATATATATATATATATATATATATATATATATATATTTACACACACACATAATGCATTAAGATAAACGAAACTTGCTTAACAAGACCAACCATCTATGTGAGAAGCAGATTATGATCATTGAGTAGAAATGCAAAATATTATTTTCAAGCATCCATCTAATGCTACATTATCAGGCATGGGCTCCAAGCAATTAAATATTATCAAGATGAAATATCCAGCATAAGGAACTTCTTACATCAGTATGGCATCCTCAACTGTGGCAGCAAGAGGAGAAACAACTTCAACAGTTCCGCAGTCACATAATGACCTATAAAAAATACCATAATTATTTTCGTTTATAACATTTTCCACAGTACCAAAATCACATATTGACTCTAAAGTACCATTATTATTCTGCATAATATTTCATGAGATAATTCATTAGACTCTGATGCAATGAAGGAATGAAACTATCATGAAACAAACAAGAAAAAGAATCCTAATTACACATAATCTTATTCAAGAGTTTAATCTTTAACTGCTCAAACACTAGGACACATATTTATATTAAGGAAGATAATATTGTAGCCAAATTTCCTTTGTTCCTTGTCAAATTAAGTTAGGTGACAAACTTCCCCAAAAGATTAAGTTGTTAGGATTTAATTTATACTTCCCACAACTTAGCCAAAGGAAAGATACATATTTCTCTCTAAGACTTATGTGATTATGGTCAGCCAACTACTAGCTTAGTTGTAGGACATTTAGGCATATTGCCTAAAGTCATGGGTTCAATCCCATGTTCTAGGGTCTTCTATAAATGTTTTTCTTTACTTGTAACATCTTCATACACATAATGGCTATTATAAAGCCCATTTTTTAAGGAGAAAAATAAACCAAGGTTCAAAATTTCGTACCCAGGCGGTATGTACCGGTTTTTTAGGAAATCATTTATCCAGTACACCCGATACCAGTCGGTACCAAGTGTACCGCCCGATACTCCATAATACCGCCCGATACTCCATAATACCGCCCATATCGGGTGGTACAGTACCTACCGTCCATATCGGGTGGTATCGTACCTACCGCCCGATATTCCATAATACCACCATATCCGGCGGTACCGCCCGGCATGGTTTCAAATCTCGTACCGTACCGCGCGGTAAGCTCAGTATTTACCGGTTTTTGAAAAAACCGGTATACGAGATGCCCGGTATGTGTAAATACCGGGCATCTCGGTAAATACCGCCCGGTATGTCCGGTATTTATGAAATACCGGGCGGTATTTGCTATCATACCGGGGCTATACCGCCCGGTATGATATTTTGCACTGTAGCAAAATATGTATAATTTAGGAATACCGGTATACCGTAAAATACCGCCCGGTATTTAGCAAATACCGGGCGGTAAGAGCTATGATACCGGGTGATACCGCCCGGTATCACCCAACGTCCCAACCCAACGGCTCTTTGTAATAGCCGTTGGGCTGCTACAGTGCCGACAGCCAGCAATGTAGCACCGACAGCCAAAAACGGGTCTTAGGGTCTTTTTTGTCATTTTAGGATGTTTTGGTGGCTATATATAGCCCCCAAAACACCTCTTTTACTCTCACTCACCCCCTCTACTCATCTAAACTCTCTAAAGTCTAAACTCTCAATCTTTCTCAATCTCTCTCTCTCTCTACTTTCTTAATTTCTACGTCGAAATTCTGCTCAAATGGCGCCGAAATCTCAAGTCGACCCCGCATGGCAACACGGTGTTCGGTTGGAGAAGGCTAACCACTGGAAATGCATCCACTGTAATATGATTTCTCGTGGTGGAGGCGTCACTCGATTAAAGGCACACTTGGCCGGAACATCCAGCGACGTCGTCAAATGCACCCAAGCACCTCCGGAAGTCCGACAAATGTTTAAAGATATGCTCACCAACAAGAAGGAGCAACGTCTTAAGAATGCAGCTCAACAAGCCGAGTTCGACCGACGAGCTACCCAAGATGTCAGCGGTGGCCATTATGAGGCTCGAGGTGGCGATAACGACGAGGATCCGGAACTTGAAGCCGGCATCCGAGCTTCATTGGAGCATGCTGAATTCGAACGAGAACGGATGTATTATCCCGGATCTCAATTCGAATATGGCGGCGGCAGTGGCAGCGGTGGCATAAGCAGCGTCGGCTCAACTTCGGCTGCCGGAGCAATGGACCGAAGCGGTCCAATTCCCTCCGGTCCTTATATTGGTCGGAGTTCTAGCATGAGAGCACCTCAAACTCAGAGCAGAGGAAGCAGCAGAGGAGGCCTTCGTGGATTCTTCACAAACCTCGGAGCAAGTGGTAGGAAAACTAATATTAATGTTTCTGATCTTGATCCCAGGGCATTTCCTCCTCCATCAGCAAAGCAACCACGTATAGACGATATGTACGGCAAGACGAAGAAGTGGGAGTTGGGGAGAGCCATCTCCAAATGGTTCCATTTCAGCCGGATTCCCGCAAATGCAGCCAACAACCCATACTACCGAACCATGGTGTCTACCATCCAAAAGGTAGGCCCAGGTATTGCCCCTCCAACTCCCTATGAAATTTCAGGTCCTTACCTAGAAGCGGAGGTCGAAGAAATAAAAACCTGGATCGATGGAATCAAGCGACAATGGGGGGAGTACGGATGCAGTTTGATGTGCGATAGCTGGACCGGGCCAACCCGAATGAGCATCATCAACTTCCTCGTCTATTGCAACCGGAGAGTTGTTTATCACAAGTCGGTGAACTCGTCCGATGAAATCCATGACGCTTACTACATCTCGAAGCTGATGACGGAGGTGATCGAGGAGATTGGACCTCAGAACCTTGTTCAAGTTATAACCGACAACGGAGCCAATTTCAAAAAGGCAGGTGAGATAATTGAACAAGATTATCCTCACATATGTTGGACTCCATGTGCAGCCCATTGTGTAGACCTAATGATGAAAGATATCGGTGATATACCGATGGTGAAGTTGACGGTAAAGAAGGCGCAACAAATTACCCGCTTCATCTACAACCATACATGGGTACACGCCCTAATGAAAAAATTTACAGAAGGTAATTTATTAATTTTAAAGTAATTTCTAATATATATTTATTAATTAGTTTATCATAAATATTTACTAATGATAATTTCATATTTTAGGTGAAATTCTTCGACCGGGAGCGACTCGTTTTGCAACCACCTTCATCGCATTAAGGTCACTCCAACAAAAAAAGGCGGCCCTTAGAACCATGTTTACAAGTGAGGAATGGACTTTATCAAGATATGCTGGAAAAGCCGATGGAAAACAAACAGAGAAGTTCATCCTCAACACGCATTTCTGGGATTGCATCGTAGAAATAGTCGTCGCCGTAGAACCTTTGTACAAGGTTCTACGACAGGTGGATATGGAAAAGACGCCTCAAATGAGTCATCTTTACCACTACATCCACCAAGCACAAGAAGAAATCAAGAGGGTTATGATTTCTCCTGCCAAGTATGAACCATTCATCAAAATTATCTCCGAGAGATGGGATAATCAAATGAGCCGTGACATACACATCGCAGGTATTTTTTTTTAATATTAAAAAATTATTTAAATTTAATTCATTATGCTTAATTACTTATTCATTATGCTTAATTTTTTATAGGGTATTATTTAAATCCTTCATACCAATACCGGTATAATCTTGGAATGGTCGATAGTTTGTTATATCCCCTCCGCAAGGTCATACAACGAATGTCGGGATCCAACCAAGAAGCGGCACAAGCTCTCAATGAATTAAAATGGTTCCGCGATGCAACTGGCAATTTCGGAGATTCATTTGCAATCTCCATCCGAGATACTATGGATCCAGGTAGATAGATTTTCTTTGTCAATTTATTTATCAAAGATAAAATCCCGTTACTAATATTAATTTTAAATTTGCTGCAGTCGAATGGTGGTTGCAATTTGGAAACGAATCTTTAACTCTTCGAAAGATTGCAACACGCATCCTCTCGCAAACCACATCATCAAGTGGATGCGAGAGGAATTGGTCGACCTTCGCCTTGATTCATACGAAGCCGCGCAATCGCCTTTCGTATGCCCGATTAGAGAAGCTCGTATATGTTCATTATAACATGCGACTTCGAATGCGGGCGTCACGGAACGAAGATAGAGAAATTCAACATGTAGATCCGTTCGATCTCGACTTCGTCCAAGGCAATGCAGACCCAATAATTGATTGGTGGAGTGCAATGGAGACTGACCCGCCTCTTCTTGATGAACCTCAACCAGGCGAACCACCTCAGCCTTCACCAATTATATCTGATGCAATTGAGTCCGAGAGTCAACCAGAAGACACGTACAGTCAAGTTCTTGAGAGGGACATGAACTTTGCTCCCATGGACTCTCAACGAGTTCGACGAGTAAGACGACGATCCACGTCTGACTCTCCACCTTCACAATTAAAGGGAAAGAAGAAGGCACCTTCACCTTCACCATCAAAGGCAAAAGGCAAAGGCAAAGGGAAAGGGAAACGACCAATTGATCATTTGGACGTGATTGCAGAAGCGGAAGAGGACGAAGAAGACGAGCCCTCGGTTCGTAGCAGTAGCAGCACAGAAGACGGAGGAGATGATGATGGAGCTGGGGAAGAAGACACTGTCGTACCATCAACACTGGCACCTACCGATCTGTGGACGAATGAGCAATACTTCGACCACTCCACCCAAGATCAGGATCACGGTGCTAGAACCAGACAAACAACTCGGGTGTACGAGAAGAAAGGTCGGCGTCGAGGAGGTGGACCGACAGCTTTGCAAGATTACCACCACGATATGATGAGTAGCTTGCAAGAAGTTTCCGAATCAACCCACTCCGTATCAAGTACCTACTCAACTGATGATACAGGGACTAGTTCTTGGACGGTCAACAAAGAAACACTGATGGGTATGTGGTATAATGGATACCAAGACATGATGACATGGGATCATTTTCAGATATGGGCATTGCAGACTTACGGTGTTGACCTTAGTCGTGTATGTCCCCAAGATATGTACGAGTACGATGGACGTCATTCGTCCGCATTTTAAACATTGTATTCATGTATTTGACATTTGGATATGAAATTTAAGTATTTCTTGATCAATCATGGGTTATTGGAGTTATTTTTAGCACGAAATCAAAAAAAAAAAAAAAAAAAAAAAAAGAGCTCGGTATGCCATTTACGTACCGGACCGTACCGTGTGTTGGTACGGTACGGTACCGGTACCGGTCATCCACCGAGATGATGACCGGTATCGGTATTTTAAACCATGCCGCCCGGTATGCTTAGCAGTATGGTGCAACTAGTACCGGTATCATTTTTTGATACCAGACCGTCCAGTACCAGTACTGGTGCCGGTACGTACCGGCACCAGTACCGGTACCGGTATTTAAAACCTTAAATAGACTTCAGTATTTAGGCACTTACCAAAAGGAAAATAATTGTTACATTCTAGTTTCTACTATGGGTGCTAGCAGCAAGTAATTTATATGTTCAATTTCCAGATAAACCGTCTTTATAATCCAATATCCTATTGACATGAACAATCAGCATAAACAAAATGAAAAGGTCTAAAATTGTAATACCCTGTCATATCTGTACGTGCATAAGTTGTCTTCAGTCCTACAATTCCACAAAGTGAAGATGGAATTCTAACTGAACCTGCAGTCAGAAAGTAAAAGAATTAAAGCATAAGGATAATGAAACACACAAATTTAGCAACTCATATACTTCATTTACATAACCTCCACCATCTGTCCCTACTGCTGCTGAACATAATCCGGATGCAACAAGTGCTGCAGGACCGGAAGAAGATCCACCAGTGTATCTATCAATGGAATGTGGATTTCTTGCTGTTCTGAAAAAAGAAAAAGAAAAAGAAATGACAGTAAAGAGCAGGCACATACGAAAAATTTCTCTTATGAAATAAATTGTTGTTGAATCATAACCACAATAAGTTCACCAACTTATGAAGAATAAGCATATAATGTTGAATTCATGAAAAATCAGTGTTTTTATTAAATCATCACCTTACGATAAAAAAAGGTAGGCAAAATTAACAAATGAAGATACTAGAAGAGCATACAAAAAGAGTTTATTTGCGGATCACATCCATAAATTTGAATCACAAGGATTTGCACTATGCTATTGAATATAATAAGTCCATTGTTAATGTTCATACTCTCATGGCATTTAGTTATGATATGTGATTTAATTCTGATGGCAGAACATAGTAGCCAAAATCAAGTTTGACACTATTCTGTATGACGCTCAAAATACACCAAAAGAAACAGTTATTACTTAGTAGATAAATGTTAACCAATTTTATATCTTAGAAAAAGAAAATCCATATCACGATTACATTTCTTCACAACGAGTAATGCTGAACAAGAAGATCCTCCTTTCTCAATTTGGAGTGCACGCTACAATATACTAAGCCTACTTAAGCACAGTAAAAAGAAACAAGGTAGAATTTATACTCAAATTTATTAGCAGGGCTTACAAGGTCAACCACAAGTTTTTGGGCTTGACGCCCTGACTATGTTCCAATTGGGGAACTTAACATAAAGTATCACAATTTTGCTAATTCCCAATGTATATGGAAACATATATACATCTTTTGAGCAGATTACACTGCTGAAACTAATCATACCACTTCTTGAGCAATGCAACAAAACTAAAAATGGAAATTTTAGAAATTCAAAGATACTCTGCAATAAATTCTTCTATGAGGGATGACCAACAAACCCAAAGTTTGAAGCTTTTCCTGCTAAACCACTCAATGATGTATACTAAAATTAGCCCCAAACCCTTTTGGAACGGTTTCAATCTTAAACCATAGTTCCATCCTTTACTGAGTAAGGTAGTACATTTGACTGGCATCAGTATCACTAGAAAGAATAATAAAACAAAAAAACAAAACAAAATTGTTACACCACAGGAAACCAAGTAATATTTTCCAACATTTGCTTGGTCTAGTCTGAGTGGCATTGGCACTATGGTACATGAAGTTCTTAATGGATAAAGTAGCTCATGACTCATCTTGGCCCTCCAAAATCAGACATCCAAGGTGATTGAAGACTAAAACAATGAACTACAAGCTTATCTAAATTGGGATGGACAGGGATGGCATCATATAAAGAGTCATATGTAGATAAGGGCTTCACCGCCAAGATGGGCATTCAATTGAATGATCCTGCCATATGAACAGCCCAAGAGAGGAGCCAAATATCAAATTAGCACCTTCCAAACAATTACCAAGTTGACAACATTTGAAAAAAAATTGGTGGGTGACAATCAGGTCAACTTATAATCGTAGTCAACAGATAATCACGTTAATCAGGTAAATTTAAAATCCTAGCACAATGGAGAGACTCCGGGGTCCAGACTCCAGAATGACCTTCATTCACTAGTCTTAACTTACCTAAACTTTGATGTTTCTGCTCCGGATCATACCAAAACATTGACAAACCAAAGGGAATACCTCTTAGAAGTTTGGTGCTCATCAGATACATAGATGAGTACTAGGATTCTCCACGGATTTGGATTATTGGCAAGTAGATATCACTTATTTTTCTAGTCTGATTAAGATTTAGGAGGATATTTAATTATTTAATCAGGATCCAATATTAAGTTAAAGATAACTGATTTTCCTACAAACCAAAAATGAAACTCAAATTGTTTAAATATAGTTTATCACAAAACAAGATTCAAGCAAATAAGTATGGTATCTAGAATCATGGTTTAAAATACCGGTACCGGTACTGATCTCGGTCAGTGACCGGTACCGGTATGTACCGGACATACCGGTACTGTACCGTACCGACACATGGTACATGCCGGTACTAAAAAAGCATACCGGCCAAAAAAAAAAATTGTTTTTTTTTGTTTTTGCTGTTAAAAATAACTTCAATAACACATAATTGATCAAGAAATACTTAAATTTAAGATTCAAATGTCAAATACATGAATACAATATTTTAAATCCAGCCCCAGACGACTATATGCCACTGTAGCAACGGCTCTTTTTAAGAGCCGTTACGTCATACCGGGCAATACCGCTTGGTATGACATCAAATACCGCCCGGTATGGGCGGTATTTGATAAATACCGCTCATACCAAGCGGTATTTACCGAGATACCCGGTATCGCCCAATACCGGGTATCTCGTATACCGATTTTTCCAAAAACCAGTAAATACCGGCCGTACCGGGCGGTACGGTACGGTATTTGAAACCATGTCTAGAATAGAGTGTGTTATAATTTTCTAATTTTTGGTTTCAAGGGATCAAAGTTTATGCAACAAGAACAGGTTGATGAATTTGCATTTATACGAGGAAAATATTTTTTTTACATACCGATAAACATGCCAAAGTCGTACAAGACCAGTATGGAATTATATCAGTCAACAAGTATGAAGTATCTCAAATTACTAACAAAAAAATACTAAAAAGTTGTTTGATCGACTGTCTAGTACACCAATATACCGTGATAACAAATTGGCACAGTTTGAATGACATACACCATCCTAGGAAATTATAAATGTTACAACCATTGGACAAAACAGAAAATATAAAATATATGTAACCTACCCATAATTAGCATTGTTTCCTGTTGTTCCAAGCCCCAACTCATGCATGTTCGCTTTGCCTATAAAAATCACACCACAGCTTCGTAATCTAGAAACACATACTGCGTCTTCTGTGACAGTGTAGACCTTGTGAAACCATGTTGTAGCACCTATTTATGAAGCGATTAGACTAAATTTATCATCTCCAAGTATTTGTCAAACATATGAAGTCTAACCTTTAGTCGGGTAAGGATGGCAGTCTATATCATCTTTAATAGCCATAAATACACCATCTAAGATGGAATAGGGACTTCCTGTATGTGGCCATAGTAAATATGTTCAATAAACGAAAAAGCCGTAGGGGATAAGTTCATTACTATAAGAAACATGCATGTACTAGTTTTACCCTCCTTAAATCTTTGCGTAGATTCTGAAGCTTGCTTCCTCACTTCCTCTGCATTAAAAGCAATGAGAAGTGGCATAGGAGGGTTGGTCGCATTGGACTCTTCCACAGCAGAAATTATGCGCTCTGCAACCTATATTACATCCAAGTGGAGTCAGATTTCAAACTTAACAACAAACAAGCTTCGAAATCTTTTATCAACGTACAATTGATGGTGTTGTGGTTTTAGATCTATATGCATGTGCATAATCACGAATTGTCCAGTATAGAAATGGTGAAAGGGAATCATGACTCTTGTGTTGAGAATCATATTCCGGAAGGCACTGCAAGGCTGTTTCAAGGCGAGCAATAGGGTGCCTATCTTCATCCAGTACAACTACTTCAGGCTCTGGCTCTGAAACATTTCATGTTCAAGGTTATCAACCCAAGCAATCAAACATGATCGTTATTCAAGAAGAATCAGTTATCAATCTAAGCTGTCTATGACAGCCTTCATATTATATTCTTTTTCTACTGGCATAGTAGGAAAGATACAATTGCTAGTTTGCTACTCTGAGCATGCTGTTTTTTATTTCCAATTGGATGTTGCTCTCTAGTAGTTTACTTTAAGTCTTCAATATTATTATATTATGTAACTCCAGGGATAAGCCAATTGCATAAGTTCTGATGCTATTTATGTAATTGAGTAAATTAGTGGATACAGCACATCTAGCATAGTATAATAACCTAAAGAAAATCACTAGAAGTTTTTGTATTGCTTCTACCTTGAGATGGGAATTCTGGCCGAAACATTGGTCGCTCAGGAATCACAGTATTCCTCAACATCTACTTCAAAAAAAAAAATCAATGCGTAAAATTAGTCCCTTCTTTTGACATGGTAGCAGGACTAAACATAAACAAATATTGAATCGAAGTTTTGGTTGATATAAGAAAGATCAACCTCCGTCAAACCATTCTGTTTCTTCAAGAAATGCGTGATAAGAGGACCAACAACCGGTGCTTCCAACAGCCAAGTAAAAAGCATAAATCCATAGCCAGTCAAGTGGGGAGCTGCAAGTCACCGTGAATGCAGTCAAATCGAAACCACTCAGATGTACACAGTTTGAAGCCCGATCAGTAAAAGTTCATCGTGGCGATCTCGACCACGGAATAAAGACGAGAAACAAGCAAAAGAGCAATCGAGACTTAAGTCAAGGATTGCTCACCTTGAATGTTTTGGGGCTTGTATTTGACGGTGGAGATGTTGACCTCCTCTACAGGCAGCATGACGCGCAACTTTTTCCCCATCTCGCCTTGCCCTTTCCGACTTCTTCGCTTCCTCTGTCTTCAGGCCGATTTCTAGAAGAGAGAATGATGAGAGAGGGTTGGAACCTCAGACTTATTTTGGATGGACAAGCCTGCCAAACTTGGCACGCGATACAAGACAAGACAATCTCCAGTGAAGACTTCAAGAATCGCGATTTCTGAATCCGAACGGATAGAGACTTTTGACCTCAACGGAATAAGAGACCCCACCTATGGGCCTATGGCAACCAAAAATTCCCCCAATATCTTTTTTTATATAGAAATAGCAACGTGTGTTTGATTCAAGAAATGTGAATGCAGTACATACGGTAAATACCCCAGCAAGGCTCTGCTCAAGGTACGAGTGGAAATAGGTCATGCAATGTGCCATGGCCTGTGTCTTGGCCTGGCCTGACATAATTTATTTAAAAATAAAATAAAACTCAAATTTTAAAATAGACTTATTTATCTTATCAGTCGAACTTAAGCTCAATTTAAAATCTATTGAGCTTGACTGATCAACATGTTAAAATAATATGCACAATACATATATAAATATATAATGAAAGCAAATAGGTCACAGGCCACAGGCCGACGGGCTCAATTTTTGTATTGAAAGCAAATTTTATAAATAAGATTCGAACTTTATATTGAAAGCATACTTTATAAACAGACCAGATAATGAACAGACCAAGCTTAGGCCGAAAAAAAAAACTATAACGGGCCACAGGCCTAGCCTATTAAGGCGAAAGCCTGATCTAGCTTGCTTCTACCCCTAACTCCAAGGAGCGTGCTAACGAGAAGAAGCGGATGATTGAGCTTGATGTTGTGTTTTTGAAACAACGGCATAAGATATAATTGAAAAAATTATATCTTCTTATTCTTTTTTTTAAAATGCATCTTAGTACGTTCTCATCACTCATCCCTACTTCTCCGTGTTGTTGTTGCCCAAGCCAAAATTATCATCACTCTCATTGATAACTGACTAGATCGTTCTCAGTTGCATCATTCATTAGATTCCAGCTATATGCATGTAGGGTTGTCCAGTATTCGGTTCAACCCGAACCGAACCGAAAAACCGAATTGAATTTTTCGGTTCGGTTCGGTTTCAACCGTTGTAGGTTCGGTTCTTTCACCCGAACCGAACCGAAATTTGGATTTCAGTTCGGATTCAGTTCTCGAGATTCGGGAACCGACCCGAACCGAAAACCGAATTAATTAAAAAATAATATATATTTTAAAAAAATTAATATAGATAAGTAAATGGGTATTATAAAATATTTTTTAATTTTTAACCGAATTAATTAAAATTTTGATTTTCGAGTTGAAAATCGAACCGAACCGAATAATTTCGGTTCGGGTTAGATCGGTTTAGGTATAGTTCGGTTCAAATTCGGATTAGAATTCGGATATAAAAAAAATTCGATTTGGTGAAATTCGATCCGGTTCGATTCGGGTTGAACCGAATGGACAGTCCTTTTATGAATGTATCATAAATGAATCCTAAAGATTTAGTATCATGACATTTTATTATTTTAAAAAATCTTTAGGGACGTTAAAGCTGCAAAAGTTTAGGTATATTACTTAATTAATCCTTCAAACTTATTTTTTTTTTAAATCCGGTGACATAGTATTTTAAAAACTTTTTATTCATTTAGGATATTAGCATGACACATCGATGGTGTCACATCAATATTTAAACACCGAAATTGATTTGACTATGAAATATAACTGAAATAAATTAAAAATTAAACCATTTCATCAGTATAAATAAAATATTGAGATAAAAATTTTATTAAAAAAATCTAAAAGTTAAGATATATTTAATAATTAATAAAAAAAACATAAACAAATAAACTAGACTAACTCATCCCAATCCCAAATTTATAGACCCCAAATTATAGGCATCAATGGACCGAATCCACCCATGGGCAGCACGGACCCAGCCCAGTTTAGGGCCGTGCTTGACCAGGTGGGCGAACTCGGCCCTTTTTAAGGCGGTGCTTGACTGGCACGAAAATTTCAGGTCAAATACCTTATTTACTTTAACGAGTAGTCTTAGCTTCTGTACATCTCTCATCACCCAATGGCAAAACTCTAATAGAAACCACATACTCTAGTTTAACGGATGACATAGCATACTAATTATAGTTTTAGACAAAAACTCACGTCTTGAGTCATTCTACAATTTGATAATTAATTCTACATTGCAATAAATATAGATCATAGCTCATGTTGACTAATACTAAGCATCTGTGACAGCTCGAAGTTCAAATGGCCACAACTTGGGACAGTGGAGAAATTTAGGAAGAAAAAATTGCATAGATTTTTAATTCATAGTGTGAAGTTTCGAGGAACCCTATATAAAGCTATGCTAAAAAAACACGCTTCACTAGTCCTGTTCTCAGCCTCGAGGCTTGCGACCATTCCTTCATGCGAACTCTATAATATATCCCGGTAAACTAAAGGATCAAATTACATCCGAGTATTCTCTGCTTGCAAGAAGAATAGCGACAGCTGAAAAAGCTTTCTTTGATAATAGTTATAACCCAAATCATCCCCTATAGCCAGGCAGGAAAAAGAAAGAAAAAAAAGTGAAACTATAGTAGTCTCCTATAATGAGAGCACACAAAGCATACAAGATCATCTCAAGCTAATCTAAAGTAGGCCGCTCTATCAAGGCAAGACGTCCTACAGAAGCATTATCTGTCGGTCATCATAAGGTGACCATTACATCGGCTGCATCCTCCATCTTCTGCTATAGCTTGCCGGCTGTGGTGCAGAGGACCTACTCGTTCTCCATGAGGCCACATAAGGTACCACCCTAGAATCATATAGCCCAAAACGGCTTGGGGATCAAATTTCCAGTTGGAATGCTCTTTGGCAATTCAGCACTTCTCACTGGGTTATCTTCCTCATCTTCCTCTTCTCCGTACTCTGCTAGCTTCAGCAGTGTATCTGCAAACAAGCGTAAATAACGAACTAATATTCAAATAAGGGGAACAATATATACGAGAATTTTGGATAAATCATTATTTTGTTCCTTACCAGAGAGATATTGTGGAGTGGATTTCTCCGTGCTCTCACTCCCACTGTTGGCTTTTGGAGGCATCTGAGGCTCCAAAGACTTTGGAGGAGGCGGAGGCATGTTTCTTAAGGATCCTGGAAAAATACTTGGTTCCCTTAGAACCTTGTTCTTCACATTGTCAATGCTTGAGTGTGACTGCAATGATGAGAACTTTGGTGGTGGGGGAGGCATATTCCTTGGAAGGGTAGGAGGCAGCTCATTTAATCCAGTATCTACCAGCTTCTTTGGTGGCGGCATGGATGAAAGAGCTCTCACACCTGAATCCTCCAGACCTGGCTTAAGAAATTCTGATCCCTGTTGTGAGTTCTGAAGAAGCAAAATAGAAATCCATTTTCTCAACACCAGCATTTTCGGTCTGATAAAAGTAAAATGACAGAAAACCATTTAAAGAAACAAACATATACTACAAAATTCATATCTTTGTCAATTACTCAGAGATAAACCTAGGGAGGAAAGAAACAATAGTTCAAATATGAACAAAGAAACGTGCGTCTAATATGAACCTAAGGAGCGGAGGAAGGGAAGGAGACAAAGAGGATGAGGTGACAGGTTAGCAGTTGACCAGTGCCAAATCTGTGATAAAATTTAGAGTCCAAATAAACAAATGGTTCAAAATTTAAAATGGACAACACGTTCAAGGAGCAAAAAGGCGCTATGATAAGGTAGGTTCAGAAAATGCCAACTATGCAACACAAGTGCAAGGAAATAAACAGGGAATAGGAAATGACATTTTTTTCTCAATGAAATGTATTTTTATTAGGAGGAATTGAATATATTTGCAGAAACCAACTCCTCATCACGGCTCAACTCCTGGCTTGTTATCAAACTTCAGCACTAAATCCCTGTGACAAATGCAAGTCCAACAGACATGTAGAGGCTATGTGCCTGTCAACTTCAGAGAAGGTCAGAGAAAATACCTGGAACAATAGTTGCAAAGTTAGACTAGCTACTACTGGCAAACAAAATAACACTAAAAAGAGCAACACTTGAGACCAAATAACATCTTGAAACTTCCATATTCTATAAAGAGAAACTTCTTTCATCAAAACTAGAACTTACACTTTTAACAGCTTATTCTCTATAAAAGAGCAGTTAAATACCCCGACAGAATTCCATACAATATATTTTGAAATCTTCATGATTGTAGATCGTCAATAATGATAGTACTCAATGCACTAAATGTTATCAAATCTACAATTTTTTTGCTGAATCAAGTCCAAAGTTTATATCCATGAAAATGTGCAAGGACAGAGAAATGCAAAAATCGTAATATAGCCCAATATGGAGAAGATCAAGAGAAGACACCCTTATCTCTCTACGGAAGGTACCCTCCTCAATTCTCTTTTCATTGTGAAGGGGAAAGGAAAGACGTTTCAAAATCAACATTGTTAACTAACCCAAAAGAATAACATGTGCTGATTTTGCATCATCATACCTGATACTTGCTTATCATTTCTACCATCTAGTATGGAAGTATAGCAATTTTACCTTGTTCGTTCCAGTGGAGAAAAAGTAATAACATAACTATTTGATTTGTTAGCTTTAAATGAAGTACAGTTTAAGAGTACCACCTTCTCCAAATTTGATACCTAGATTCTGAATTTATTGTGGATAAAGTTAACAGAAGAATAGTTTTTGGTTGACTCTATAAGAAGAGGTACGACAAAAAATACAAGTAGTAAGGGTACCTTGATTCCAATAGTGTATATGTATATAATGATCTTGATTCTTCTTTTCGATATACATGCTTACCACAATGCATAGGACTCATAATTCATCAAAAGAGGGCTGTCTAACATATGCTTATAAGCTTTTTAGACATTGATCTTAAACTTTCACAGATAAGTGTTCAATTACTCAATTATTCTGGGTAATTATTTTAGATATGCCATGTTCCATTCTGTAATTTAGATGAAGTAAAAGGATACCATACCTGAAGTGCAGTCGATCCCCTTGAAGTAACTGGTAACTCCTTAAATTTTCGTTTTTGTGGAGGGAGTGTATTTGGAGGATGTGCATCTGCTTCAGCAATGGAATTTGGTTTCCTCTCGGTCATGCTCACCAAGGAACTTGTCGCTGAAACAGAAGCTGATGAAGCTGATGCTTGCCGAAGTGCTAGAGCTACTTGCTGCAATGGCGTGGCCTGGGGATATATCCCTTCATAGCCATTATAGCATGTTGTTCTAGTGACTGCATGAAGAGTAGCTAACTTAGCTAGGGTTTTCATATTTCAAAAAGTCTCAATATTGCTCAGCTGTTTCTTGAGGCCAGATGACAGATACCTGTAGAAGTTGGAACTCCACCAGGGACAAAAGATTGTGTTGCTGCTATAGAACCAGTGGCAGTGGATGGCAAGATAGCTGCCTGATTGGTATTTACAGCAGATACAATCTTTGTGGAGCTTTCTGTTCCCACCAATAGCTGCTGTGGTGGAGGGACAGCCCCATACACTTTAGTTGATGAAATCCTGCATTAAAGGCCCACAATCTCGTCACACTGAAAAATGTTACTGAAAAATTTCAAGATAAAAGTAAATCAATGTGGCCTTAAATGTACACAGCATATCTCAGACAACTTAATAAAGATCTCAAAAACATTGTACGACTATTAGGCAAGATAGATTCCATAATAATGGGCAAAGTCCTTATTGATACTATTTTGAACATAATAACCAAGTGAAATGCCTTAGTGATTCAGGTGATTGCAGAATGTTGTTCATCCTCTTAAGAAAAATATCAAAAGCGCCCATGATGACTGGGTTAGACATTATGGTCATTACTTGGGGACCAAACAGCCAAGTGAAATCCTTGTCTTAGTGATTTGGGTACATCACCAAGTGTAGAATGTAGTTCAAACATAAGCAAGATAAAAAAATCAATGCATGATGATGGGCAAGAGATTATTTGAGAACCAGATTGATAATATTTGGGAACCAAGTGGCCAAAGTGAAATGGCTCTCTTTTGGCAGGTACATCACTGAATGTAGAGTGCAGTTTAAAAGTCATGTATCTTTCTTGGTGACTAAGGATATCAAACAATATAAATAGGAAATTGATTTGGGCACAATCACCATCAGAAGGTCAAAGATTAGGTATGGAGCACGCTGAAAAATTTAAGAAGGGATAGGAAACTCAACCCTTCATACATATCTAATAGGCAAAAGAAATGAAGAATTTATAGATACAAACCTTGAGGCACCACACTCAATGGAAATTGTGTCTAAAAGGTTTTCTGCTAAGACTTTTGCAGCTTCAAGACTTCTTGGATTAGTACTTGATAGAAATAAATGTAGGGGTTGTAATGCTTCTGCAAGATATATAAATAGTTAATTTACAGTAATAAATATAAATATAGTTAATAGGCATTAAGTGTCATAAAACCTTCATCATAAGAACTATCAACTTGTTCAGATCCCCGTCCTCTTAGAACAACAGTAGCTCCTGTTTCATTCATAATGTGATTTATATAGAGGTCCTGCATACAAAACAACCAAACCACCAGCAACAAAAAAACAATCTCTCCAACATGGAGATGTCAGGGAGAGCTTAAAATATTAGAACACTTAATAAAGAAACAGATGCAAAAAGAAAGGTCCAATTAAAAAATATGTGCACTAGAATACATGAAAATAAGCCAGAACTATGAAGTGTGGAAGATATAGGCCACTGGCCATGCCACTGGGGTAATTTATCCAACAAAGTTATGAATTACATCAATTACTTCTGGATGGAACTTGGTGAGAATGCATATTCTGAAGCTCCAGAACAAAGAGACTTTATGCAAGAAGATTACTTACATTTGGACCACGGATGCGAGCTGCAATGTTCAACGACGGGTCAGCATCAAAGCCCAGAAACAAACATGTACTAAGAGCTTGAGTGACCTGTCACCCAAAATCACAAACTAGCTTATAGCCGTCAACTTCATACGACTATGCTATGAAGAGATATACCTGCCCATTAAGCAAAACAGAGAGGAGAGGCGTTGAAGACGCCTGGGTATTTTGCCCTTGCTTCAGTATCTCCTCAATCATTGCCGCTGCATGATCAACCGCTTTTATGCGCTCAGCAGTGTCTTTTAACTGAAAGTGCAACCACAGATTAATTTGTGAAATAAGAGGATTTTGATAAAGGTATTGTGAATCAGATAGTCATCTAAAGAAGAGTTCTCAACACACCCGAGCTATGGACAAAGAAAATAAGGATGAATATGAATGACAATTTTAGAAACAACAAAGCCAAAATTGAGGATGGCGAGTCAGATCTGTTCATATCTCCAAATCAAGGTGGCACAATTAATAGATTTCTGACTTAGATAGCGTAAGGGGATTCACATTTTATATCATTCATTTAGCTAGCTGCTGCACTTGAGGCTACCTATACCTCCATTCCTTCATACAAGCTTTCTTTCAATTAAAGTACTTATTTTCTTAGAGATTACATGATTCATTATGTTTGAGTTTCTCAGTACCATGATTGATAAATACAATTAACAAGAAAAAAGATTATTGACCTTAGTTTACCAAGAACTCCTTGATATGGTTAGATAAATCGCATAAACGATACCATTCTTAAGCCAACATGTAATTGACTGAAAACAATAAAATAAAAGGATATGCAAATATAACATACTTTTACCCTTTTGTAATGATTTGCATAAAACAGAACTATGAATCAACAATACCACATACATGAGCCCCTGCAGATATATGGAGGTATAGTGGCTTCTCACTGTCTGGCAATCCATTTGGAGGACGGTACTTGCCTCTACAAATATATAACATAAAACCATTATCTGAAACACAGGGAAACAGTATCTTCACTAATGTAATACTTGCATAGCATACCTTGTTATGACAACAGCACCAGTACATTTCTGAATCTGAAAAAGTGAAAAAGAACATCCATCATAGCAAACCATGAATTTCTCTTAGCATGAGAGAAAAATAAAACTAAAATCGAGTTAAATCAAGAATTCACCTCTTCTTGTGTTTGACGTTTTGTAAGTTTGTATCTTATAGTTGGTTCTGCATCATTTATTACAATTTCCCGTGCTATTATTAGCTCATCTTGAATTTTTGGCTGGAAGTGTAGAGAAAGTCAGAATCATAATACGTATGTTTATGCACTAATACTGATGCAAAATAACTGATAACAAGTTCCTGAAATGGAAGTTTAACCATGAAAAAGAACACTCTGAAACCAGTATACTTGATGAGATCAAAAAAACAAACATGTAGAGTATTCATGTTCTCTAAAGACACCCTACCTAGAAAAACTAATACGTATGTTTATGTACTAATACTGATGCAAAATAACTGCTAACAAGTTCCTGAAATGGAAGTTTAACCATGAAAAAAACACTCTGAAACCAGTATACTTGATGAGATACGAAAAAACAAACATGTAAAGTATTCATGTTCTCTAAAGACACCCTACCTAGAAAAACTCACCTGATTTAACTTCTGAATGATTGTAGCTGCATTTTGTGGCACTGCAAGTGATTGTACCAATTGAGGTGCATTAATGAATGTCATAGGAACCGAATTTGTCAAAAGGGATCCAGACAAAGGAACAACTCCAGGAAGAGTGGCCCCCAGGTTACTGTTCACAGCCAATGATACTCCTGGAAGTGTAATTCCAGCAGATAACAATGGCTCAGCAGGCTGGTCCCACTTTCTCTTTTTCCTGTCAAGAATTGCAACTTCGCTTAGACAAAAAGAAAAGAAATATTTGTTCTTCCTAGACGCCATTAGAAAGGATTCATCTCAGTCTTTTCAAACTCAGTCTCTTCAATCAGTGAAATCAATTTTATGCATTTAATTAGTTAATAATTAATTGCAAAATGTGCATTTCCACTAGTATATCCAATGAAATAAAACACTACTTCCAGCCCTCATAAAGACTTATCCAAAACTTTAAGGCTACGCATTAAAGGTTTTTAACTCCCATCTTCTGGAAATTGATGGCAATGATTTATGTTTGATAATGCATTGTCAATGGGATTTATATTCCTAGGTCATGTGACTTATACTCCACCAAAGTGGGATTACAAAGCCCACCAAGGATGTTGGTATTCTATGAATCCAAAATCATGTAGGAATTATAACCTAAGATAATATTACTATTATGTCACCCATCAAATCCTTCATATGAGTTTCCTACTTTTTTTCAAAAAATGGTTTTAGAAAGAAGTTGAGTTCACTATTCCCAATATAGTTTTTTTGAGAGTTTATTTAACTAGAATAGCCATCCTACACTATTAAACTCAGCCAACCAACCAACCCTAATATCCTAGGCAATTAAAGCATAATAATATCCAAAATAAGTCTAGTTGTCATAGAGAACAATTTGAAAACACACTGCACATCCGAAATAAGATAACATCAACCATACCCTGCTTTTAAATACCAAAAAGACATTAAAAATCCTTTGGTTATCATCCAGTACAAGGGTTAATACTTCAGCTACAATAAATCTTCGCTCTGTCTGTTTGTGTCAGCATGTTCTCAGACTGAAATTAGGACCTAACCAACCAACTTGATCCATGCTTACATTCAATAACAAGGTAACTAAAATCGTGCAGAGAAGGAATGGTCTCAATTTGCAGGGTAAAACCTAAAACGAATGAGCACATTTATAGCCGTTAAAAAACTAATCTAAACCACAACGTACGGGCCGCGCCCCTGATGGCATAACATGAACCACAATCTACATTCCCAGCTGTTGAATAAAGATGGAGAAGCGGCAAAAGGAACGACGAGCATCGAGAATTAGGATAAGGACTTAAAGGAGTACCTTTGCCTGCCGGAGGTAGTAGTAACAGCGGATTCATCGGAAGCTTTCAAACATCTGTCTTCCGTCATCTTTCTACCAACCACGAGACCAGTAGACGATCAGGGAAGAAATTGCAACAGAAATTGAGGAATTACCTCAACGTAGACCAAGTCTAGAGCGTATTACACGAAATAGAGGCGAACTAAAAGGGAACACAACAGCGGCAGCAAAGGAGGACGTGGGAGATCTAGTTAGGGTTTCGCTTCCCGGGAGAGGGAGAGATCATGGAACTTTCTCGCGGGGGAGATTTTCGTTTTCACGTTGCCATTTCTTTATACGCATTTCTTATCCTCTTCATATCGTCCGTCCAGTTTCCTTAAGATCGTCAAGATTTGCGATGTACGTGCGACAGAACAGCAGCTTCTGCTCCCGCATAGAAAATTGCAAACGAGTGGCGTTGAGCGGTGAGAGGACATGTGCGTGGGTTTGGGACACGTCAGCATTGCGGCAATATCACGTGATCTGGAGCACTCTATCTATTTTATTACTAAAAAAATAACAGCAATTTTTTAAATTCGAATTTTAAAAAGAAAAAATTCTCAAATACAAATTTTGAATTTTAAAATTTTAAAATTGGAAACCTAAGGGCGTGTTTGTTTGCCCAGTCTTCGATTTTCATTTTCGTGAAAATTAAAAACTGGGCCCGAAATAGTGTTTGTTGTGGAAAACGCGTATCGTTTTTGAATTTATTTCACGAAAATGGAGTTTTCCCGAAACACCATTTCAACTCAATTCGCGAAAACGACTTCGGATAGTTTTCGCGTTTTTGAGAAAACTGACGAAAAATCTCGGTGGCATACTTGTAATTATAATCTGAAATCCGCTCGTTTCGCTTGTTTCGATCGAAAACCAAACAAAACCCTTCATTCACGCGTCGGCTCCATCACGCGACCTCCACTCGACTCAAACATCCCTTTCGACTTCTGCTGGCGACACAGGCGATAAGTTGTCGTCATCGGACTTTTTCGATCTAGGGTTTGCGATTTTGATTGCCGGCTTCGGTGAAAAAGATCCGGCTCATCACTCGTCGGCGATCTCGTTCATTAGGTTTTTTTTATTTTAGGCATTTTCTGAGTTAGGGTTTTGATGTTTTTTGCATTCTTCCTATGTTTTCTTTCTTCGATCTAGGGTTTTTGAGATTTGTGATGTTTGGGGTTTAATCTAGGGTTTTGACCTAGGGCTTATTCGAGCTGATTTTGATGTTCTTCCAAGATGTGATGTTCGGGTTTTGATGCTAGGGTTTATTTGTATTTGCTTGTTATCCTGTGGTACTACCTTGGGTTTTGATCTATGGTTTGTTCGACGTAGGGTTTGTATTTGCTTGTTCTTCCGAGTTCTTGAGTGTGAATATAGTTTATAGACATTTTGTATTTGCTTGTTCTTCCGAGTTCTTGAGTACGACAAAAGGAACTTATAATTGACTATGAAAATGATTTCACATTTTGACACAAGGAACTTATACACATTTCTTGGTTATGCTTTATTTTATATTAAAATTGACCCTCCAAATTTATGTTCATGCTTCATGCTAAATATTAGTCTGTTCAATCTTGTTCATGCTTCATGCTTCAAGCTGCTTGTATTATTAGTTCTGTTCAGTCTTGTTCATGCAGAATGATTCATGTTGCTTCATATAATAGTATCAGTCATGTTGTTTTTATTATATTCATGTTGCTTGTTTTAGTCTGTTCAGTCTTGGCTACTTCGGTTCAGTCTTGTTCATGCTTCATGCTTCATGCTGCTTCACATAATAGTATAAGTCATGTTGCTTGTTGTCGCGCCCCGGCCCCGGGTCCGAGACGTGACGGCGACCCGAACACCGCGCAGCGGAAGGAAAAGCCACGAATCATCACATATAATAAAACAACAACATAAAAACCAATAACTACAATTCAAAAGTCCGATCAAATATAATATTTAACCAAATATAAAATTGATCTATAAATTACAGCTCCAAAATAATAATATCAAAGCCGAGCTATAAGACGACAAAATAAACTAAAATACAAAAGCAGTCGCCATCAAAGCTCCACATCTACGACTGACTACTAGTTGTCTAAAAACTATCTACACCTCGATCTACAGATCGACCGCTCACCCCTACAAGTCTGAAGCAAAAACAATGGAGATCAGCGAATGCTGAGTAGGAGAATCACAATATGATCAACAAGTATCAAGTGTCAACTCGACAACGAATAACAACATGGCCTAAGATGCAGTCGAAAGGCGATGAACACAACAAATACACCTCACCTACTCCTAAACAACATCAACTGAATCATCGAGCGTGTGGACCATTGGGTAAAAACCCCACACTCTACCACCCGTAGAGTGGCATCAACCGTCCGCTCCAACGGTGACGTGACTACCCCCACCAAGCAGGTAGCCCGACGAGCGTCGTATCCGACATCCGCACACCCGAAGGTTCCTAAAGTGACTAGTCAATATCCATACCCTCACCCTTGTCTGGAGGATACCGCAAAAAAATGGTCCTAGACCGAAGTCCTCTCTGAGGCCGTAGCCTCCAGATCGATAGCAACCATGCAACTCGACTCCAAGAGGGCAACAAGGTATATCACCATGATCAACAACATAGCAAAAACTCCAAGTGATTATGACATGATCAACATGCTACTAACATAACATCATCATGATCAACAATATAATAATTCCAAGTGATTATGACATGATCAACAGGATAATAACATACTCAACAAATAAACAACACCAATAAGCAACAATAAAATGCAACACATGCAATTTCTCTACATGGCATGTCCAACAATAATGTGCAACAGGAGTTCAATAAATTTCAGGAAGCAAAGCAAACAATGGAAGCAAAGGTATTTCCGTAATTTATCTCCGACGACAAATCAACAACAGACTTGCAGGCTCAACCCACCCTCAGCCCACTCTCCAAACACTCATGCTCAACTCAACTCACTCTCTAAACACCCATGCTCAACTAATTCTCCAAATCACAATTATTTCACACCAATCAATCGACTAAAGTCTCATACTAATAATTTACTATTATTTAAACACATCGACAACCTCAACAATTAACAACCTGAAAGAACATTCTAACAATATTTTCTCAGAAAACCAACCCCACCATTGCATTCAACACGCGAAAATAATCAAGATTTCTATTCACCTCAACTTCAACCGATAACTCGGGGCCCACCAACTAAATTAATTTCAAACACAATTTTCACCTACTTACTAAACACAGCAGAATACTGAAATAATATCAAAATCATACCAAACGATCTCCAATCAGAAATCTGACACCACTATCACATTCAGCACGCGAAAATCTACAACTTTGGTATTCAGCTCAACTCAATCCGACGACTATACGATCAACTATAAAAATATCCTAATAATTCATAAATCAACCCAATTTTATATGTTATCTAAAACACTGTTTATCCCACCCACTCGTCTCCCTCTCCCCTCACCCCCCGCCCCTGCGCCCGACGCCACCTCCCTGATCCGCTCGAACCCACGCCGACCGACCTCCCGGACGCCGGCGATCACCCCGGCGGTCTCGCCGGCCTCGCCGGGCCTCTCCCGCGGCTCCCGGCGCCGGCGGGACAACCACCACCACCTCTCTCTCACACACACACACCCACGGACCCCTCCTCTCTCCCTCTCGGCCGCCGCCTACTACCCACACGCCAACCGGCGACTCCACCACCCGCGCCCTCTTCTCGACCTTCGCGACCGATCCAACCCACCTCCCACTGAATGGTGGCCGTCGGCCTGCGCGCGACATGGTCGCCCGCGGCTTGGCCGATCGCCACCATTCGGGCTCGGCTGATCCTCGTCAACGTCGTCGAAAAACAAATACGGAGGTAAAGGAGAAGGGAGAGATCTCCTACCTCGATCTCGCGACTCCGGCGACGACGAGCTCCACCAGCGACACACGCCGACTTCTCCGCCTGTAGCATCTCCTTCCTCCTTGCTCTCGCTCACCGCTCCCCTCTCTTAAAACCTCTCAACAACACCTCACCCATCTTATTCTCACCCTCACTGCCACCTGGCACTTCTCCACTTCCACAACCAACTTTTTTTTTTTAAATACCCGGATATAACACTTGAATTATATTCATGTTGCTTGTTTTAGTCTGTTCAGTCTTGTTCATGCTTCAAGCTGCTTGTATTATTAGTTATGTTCAGTCTTGTTCATGCAAAATGATTCATGCTGCTTCATATAATAGTATCAGTCATGTTGCTTGTATTATAGTCATGTTGCTTGTTTTAGTCTGTTCAGTCTTGGCTACTTCGATTCAGTCTTGTTCATGCTTCATGCTTCATGCTGCTTCATATAATAGTATAAGTCATGTTGCTTGTTTTAGTCTGTTCAATCTTGTTCATGCTTCATGCTGCTTATTTCAGTCTTGTTCATGCTTCATGCTGATTATTACTTTTGTTCAGTCTTGTTTATGCTTCATGCTTCAAGCTGCTTGTATTATTAGTCTTGTTCTTATTCATGCTTCATGTTGCTTCATATAATAGTATCAGTCATGTTCATGCTTGGTCGAGGGTAAAATGAGAATTAATTTTATTTGCATGTGTATATATTCATATTGCCAGTATTATAATTCTTGTTATAGTTCATGAATGTTTAATATTCATGCAAGCGTTGACTGTTATTTTTCTATTGACTGTTGTTTGTATTATAATTCATGTTATTTTTTAATAGATATAATTATATATGGGTCTCCATCGTAATCCGAGGGAGAAGTCGGAAAATTGGTCCAAAAATGCTACGGAGGATTTTTTATTTATATTGCATAATAAACAAACAGAATTAGGTACTTTGAATTTTGACAAGCCTGTATGGGAAGAAATTAGCAATAGGCTTCTAGAAAAATGTGGCACTAGATACGGGATCGATCAATGTAAGGGAAAGAAGAATCGCCTTCATCGTATGTTCAAAGACTTTCAAGAGTTGATTAATCACACCGGGGTCACTTGGAATCCCGACACAGGGAGGATTGAGGCTGATGAAACGGTGTGGAATAGCACGGTAAGGATTTTCGTAATAGAGTAAGGTTGTATGTTGGGTAGCATTTTAATAGAGTTTATTTCGTGTGCAGAGAGGAGGAAAAAAGTGTTTCAAACAAGTTAAGAATGGACCACCTGCCAACTACACATTGTTGGAATTAATTTTCCAAAATCAATCGGCAACTGGTCGGATGGCCTGGTCATCTACACAGGCGTCTTTGAATTCATCTGAAGAGCATCGGTTAGATGAGGAATTATTGGGGCATAATGAACGCGATAAGGAGCCTCTTGTGGAAGAGAAAGGGGAAGAGGAGGACACGGGGGATAACGACCATGAAATCCCTCAACATCCATCTGTTTCTTCAAGCCGTAGCCGTAGTAAGAAACGAGATAAATCATCAACGAGAACATCTCTAGAACAAGAGAGGCAAAAGATGTATGAACTCATTAGTGAACACTTTGCAGCTCGTCGTGTTCAAAGTGAGGCAACATCGGTGTGTACTACACCCCCACCCGCGGATCCATATAGCCTAGCAAATTGCGTTGAACGCATTAGTAATTTGCAGGGGCTATCTACAAAAACTCATGCAAAGACTTGCAATTTCATGCTTGCTAATGCGGAATCTCGGATACTTATTATGACGTTGCAAGATGACAAACTAAAGAACTTCTTGGAAATTTTGTAGTGAGTGAGTGGACTGTCATTTATGTAATTTGAACTAAACACTTTGTGCACCCTTGTATGTGCACATTTGCATACAGTCTTGTTACTTTATTTATTTCGGATACTTTTTCAGTGTTGTTACTTTATTTGTTTCGGATACTTATTTCGGTTTAGAATAAAAAAATATTTGTTTGCTTATTCCTGTTTTAGATTTTTGCTTATTTAAGTTTAAGATGAATTGCATATTTGTGTGATGGTTTCTTTCTCTATGTTGTCGTAGAATGAATCATCCACCAAATACATCACGTGAATCAGATAGTGATAAAGAGCAATATTGTGATGATGTTATATTAGTAATAATGTTGGATATAATGGAATCATTAGACAACCAATTAAATGCTCCTCCACGAAGAGCAGTACGCACTTCAATGTTGAGAGGTGCTGACTACGTCCAATAGTTGATACATAGTCCAATTAGATGCTGCGAAAATCTTCGTATGGAGCCATCTTCCTTCCTAAGATTATGTGGTGAACTTAGGAGATTAGGCTTAGAGGATAAAAACATTTATGTGGAATAAGTTGTCGCTATGTTCATGTATACAATTGTCACAATGAACGAGTTTGAGTAGTTGCAGAGCGATACCAACACTCAACTCAAACATGTCACAAATGGTTTAAGTATGTACTTAAAGCGGTTCTAAGGTTGGGAACCGAACTTATACAACCTCGTGAACCACGAATAATTCAACCAAAGATTCATGGAAATCCACGGTGGTTTTCATATTTTAAGGTAATGTACAACACTTAGGCACATTATTTTAGCCTTAAGGGGTCTTACTAATCGAAGCATGGTTTTGTAGAATTGCATAGGGGCAATTGGTGGGACTCATGTTTCCGCTTTCGTTCCCGCCAACAAATCATCTTTATATCGTGGCTGTAAGGGAACAACAACACAAAATGTGATGGCGGCCTGCGCCCATAACATGCAGTTCACATATGTGAAGGCGGGTTGGGAGGGAACCGCAAATGACACGCGGATTTTTGCACATACAATATACTCTCCTAACACGGATTTTCCGATGCCAAACGGAGGTAAAATTCATGAACCATAATCACATTCTTGTATTGGTTTTATTACTAATGCATTTTATACATTATATTGATAGATGAATATTATTTGGTCGATGCTGAATATCCTAATGTACCTGGATTTTTGGCACCTTATCAAGGTGAAAGATATCATCGGTCAGATTATCGTAGTCGAGGCCCAACGTCTAAAAGAGAATTGTTCAACCAACGACATTCATCTTGTCGGAATGTTATCGAACGATGCTTTGGACTCTTAAAAGCACATTTTCCGATCCTAAAGATGATGCCGAACTACGGGGTTTCAAGACAAGGAAGTATTGTATTGGCTTGTTGTGCAATTCACAACTTTATTATTAAATATAAATTTTTGATGAATTGGTAGAAATTTGGAATAATGAAGAAATTATTATTGATGATGATAATTAATGAACCTACATCATCAATAGGTGAACCTTCTTCTAGCCAAAATGTAATGCATGGTATTCGTGAGGGTATCGCTAATCAACTTTGGGCGCATCGCCGCTGATGTTTTTTCATTTTTTATGTTAATAGATACAATGATGTTATTTTCATGATGCTTTGAATTTATTAGTTTTGTTAGTGCATAATACCAATAATATACTAACATACTTGCGATATCATAATAGAATAGTATGACAGCTTCCTCAAGTCGCACAAGTGAAAATACAACATATTTGTGTGATTGTACTGATTTTATTCTTGTGTGATTGTACTGATTTTAAAATTGTGTGGTTATTAAATAATAAGCAAACTTATTTTTGGTGGACTATGAATTGAAGGCGATCACCAACTAATGGTGATACATATTTTCCTTCATAGTCCTACATTTATATAATTCTGATGCCAAATACGCATTTATATCAACCATTCATCTTCTTCTCCAACTCGGTGCTGCTGGAGGTGGTGGAATCGGGTCGTCTGTTTTCGAGCGAGCTGAGGTTTACTTGTGCTACCAAAAATATTTGAATTCACTTTATTAGAATTCAATTGGATGTATTTAAATTCATTACATAAGTTTATTTTTAATTTTTGTTGTACATTTGTATATTTTTATACACATAAAAAAATTCTAAAATTGATCAATTAGGTCTTGCTCTAGCCTCTTTAAGGGTTATTACTTTCTTAGTAGCTCAACACATGTACTCTTTACCTGCTTATGCGTTTATAGCACAAGACTTTACTACTCAAGCTGCCTTATATACTCATCACCAATACATCACAGGGTTTATCACGACAGGAGCATTTGCTCATGCAGCTATATTCTTCATTAGAGATTACAATCCAGAACAGAATGAGGATAATGTGTTGGCAAGAATGTTAGACCATAAAGAAGCTATCATATCTCATTTAAGTTGGGCCAGCCTATTTCTTGGGTTTCATACCTTGGGCATTTATGTTCATAACGATATCATGCTCGCTTTTGGTACTCCGGAAAAATAAATCTTGATCGAACCTATATTTGCCCAATGGATACAATCTGCTCATGGTAAGACCTCATATGGGTTCGATGTACTCTTATCTTCAACGAATAGACCAACATTCAATGCAGGTCGAAGCATATGATTACCGGGCTGGTTGAATGCTGTTAATGAGAACAGTAATTCACTCTTCTTAACAATAGGTCCTAGGGACTTCTTGGTTCATCATACTATTTAAGCAACCTAAAGATTATGTTGAAGATTTGAAGCAATTGTGAGTTATATCGTTGAATTCAAAGTTTACATTGCCTTTCACTTATATCATAAGCGTCTACCTTAAATTTATTTGGTTACTTATTTTGTTCAAAAAATATCAAGATGTGTAAATAGTTCCTAAAACAACTCTGTAGTTAACAACATCAATCTACAAAACTCAACAAGTCTCCAAAGCAACTCTGTAACATAGAAAGAGTACTTCGAGAGCAGCTGTTCTCAAGTAGTACTAGTGAAATAAGCAGTAACAACGTTGGATTTTCCGTTTAATATATTCTTCTCAACCTACATAAATAGAAGGTAAATAGGAAAATTAGGTGTATTAGTCCAAAAGGAAATAAACAGTAAAGGGCTTAAAGACATGGTTAACAAGATCTCATTGTTCATGTTCGTGTTAGAACAATAGAACATATTTTTATATTTTTATATTTATATTAATTAATAAAATAATATTTATTTACTAAATAATAATATTTTAATATTTATATTATTTTTTTATTTTTTAGTATAGTAATATTTTTTAAATTAAAAAATAAAATAACATATTTTTATATTTTTATATTTATATTAATTAATAAAATAATATTTATTTACTAATTAACATAATTAATATTACTAAACACTTTTTTAAATTTTGAGTTAAAAAATTCTATGTAAAATTTGAAAACAGATACTATGTTTGATAAACAAACGCAGTTTCAGTTTTCATCTTGAAAACATTCATCGAAAATAACACACAACAAACGAGTTTTCGTTATTTTCATTTCGCGAAACATGAAAATAACACTACTAGAAATTAGGTCTTCAGCAACGGCTATCAGCAACGGCCGCTCAAGCCGTTGCTATTTGCAACGGCATTCTTACGGTCGCCCGAGCCGTTGTAGATATTTGTATCTGCAACGGCGTTCTAACGGACACGCGAGCCGTTGCGGATTATTTTAATTATCCGCAACGGCTTTCTAACAGACAAGTGAGTCGTTGCTGATGATAACGTATTAGCAACGGCTTTCTAACGGGCGAGTGAGCCGTTGCTGATAAGTTTATATAGGGCACCAGTCGCGCCCGACCCTTCTTCCTCCCGCTGCTGCCGCCGCCACTCCTGCTCTCGCCTCTCGCCGCCACTGCCGCTGCTGCCGACGACGCCGCCGCTCCTGCTCTCACCTCCCCCGCTGCTGCCGACTTGTTCAGGTATGCCTCGTCGGCCGGCCGTCTCTTCCCGTGGCGGCCGGCGCGATCGAATTAATCCGACCGAAACCCTATTTCTAGGGGTTCGGCCGACGGCGGTAGGCCGGTGGCCGCCGCCGGACCTTGTACAGTGGCCGGACAGTGTGTCCGGCCACTGTACGCTGGCGCCGGAGTCCACCTGACTCCGGCGCCGGAATTTATAAATTTATATATAATATTATATTATTAATTAATTGTTTTATAATTGTTAATTAATTGTTTTATAATTGATAATTAATTATTTAGATTAATTGTTTAATTTGTTAGATTAATTATTAGAGTTTAGATTAATTTCGGACGCGCGCCGGAATCGTCCACTTTGGACGCGCGCCGGAATCGTCCACTTCGGACGCGCGCCAGAATCGGTATTAGTTCTCCGACTACTGTAAATAAGTCTCAGGTGCTTCGGTATTTTCCACTAACACCGAGACTTCGAAGATTATTCATGTCGGAAAAGACAGCCCCCTACATGAGTTGGCATGCAAGTAGTCGTGATGATACAGTAATGACTCATCCATCTGACAGTGAAGCATGGAAACATTTGGATACATGTTATCTTTCATTTGCTAGGGATACTAGAAATATCAGATTGGGATTGTGCACAGATGGTTTTAATCCGTTTGGACATTCTGCAACTCCTTATTCAATTTGGCCAGTGCTGCTGACAGTTTATAATTTGCCACCGTCAATGTGCATGAAAGATGAATTTATTTATCTTTCGATGATTATTCCGGGTCCTAAGGGTCCGCGAAAAGAAATTGACATATTTCTCAGACACTTGATAGATGAATTGAAAATATTGTGGACTGAGGGAGCTGTCACTTATGATTGTCATCGGAAGCAAAACTTTAATTTAAAGGCCGCGGTCTTGTGGACAATCAATGATTTCCCGGCGTACGGCATGTTGTCGGGTTGGAGCACTCACGGCCGACTCTCTTGTCCGTATTGTATGGAACACTCTAAATCAATCAGTCTTCAGAACGGACGAAAAATCTCATTCTTTGATTGTCATCGTCGATTCCTACCGGTTAATCATCAGTATCGAAGGAATCGTAATAAATTTACTAAGGGCAGAGTCGAAAGAGATGGGCCACCACCGATGTTGTTTGGTGAACAAATGTTAGCACGTGTTTCAGCACTTCCAGATATAGTATTTGGTCGCAATGAAAGAGTGTCGGGTTTTGGCCAAACACACAACTGGGTGAAAAAAAGTATCTTTTGGGAATTGCCTTATTGGAGTTCATTATTGATTCGACATTATTTAGATGTCATGCACATTGAAAAAAATGTGTTTGATAATATTTTCAACACTTTGATGGATATTTCTGGAAAAACTAAAGATAATGTCAAAGCCCGACATGATCTGAAAATACTTTGTAAAAGACCAGAGTTGGAGTTACAGGAGGACAACGGACGATATCTGAAACCGAAGGCCCTATATGTGTTAAATAAACAACAGATCAAAGATGTTTGTCAATAGATAAAAGAACTCAGATTACCCGATGGATATGCTTCAAACTTATCTCGATGTGTGAACGTCGATGATTGCAAAATATCAGGGATGAAGAGCCCTGATTGTCATGTATTCGTGCAGAGATTACTTCCGATCGCATTTCGAGATCTTCTACCTGATAATATTTGGGGTCCGTTGACTGAATTAAGTATGTTTTTTAGAAGCATCTGTGCAAATGTCCTTCGAGTCGAAGATATGTCAACACTTGAAAATAATATTGTTGAAATCATATGCAAGCTGGAGCAGTTTTTCCCTCCTGCATTTTTTGACTCGATGGAGCATCTACCGATACACTTGGCATACGAGGCACGAGTTGGTGGCCCCGTTCAATATCGGTGGATGTACTTATTTGAAAGATACATGAATCGTCTGAAGAAAAAAGTAAAGAACACCACAGCTGTTGAAGGATCAATATCTGAATCGTATATCATCCAAGAAATTTCAACATTCTGCTCATTTTACTTTGAATCGACAGTACATACAAGATTTGATCGTCTTCCATGTAATGACGACGGGGGTGTTCGACATTCAGATGGACGTTTAAATATATTTTGTCACTCTGGTCGTGCTTTTGGTTCTCGTCCATCTCGACACTTAAGCGATGAAGAGTATCATTTGGCACACTTGTATTTATTACTCAATTGTCCAGAGATTGAACAATTCATTGAAATATTTGACATTGAGATGGTGCAAAAATACTCTATTCACAACGATCAAGAATTGGAGAGATTACGGAATCGTGATTTCCCTACTTGGATTCAGACTTACAGTAAAGATCACATAGCTGAAATAGATGAAAGAATATTTGAGTTTGTTAGTGGACCGTCGCGACTTGTGTCATGCTACAGCGGATATTTTGTCAACGGGTATAAATTTCACACGGTTGAATATTCATTTACAAAGAAGACGATGAATGCTGGGGTCTGCGTGAAAGGGACAACCTATGTTGAATGTGATATGGATTTTTATGGACTGGTGGAAGAAGTGATAGAGTTGCACTACTTCGGCTTGAAATCAGTGATCCTATTTAGATGTCATTGGTTCGATACAACAGAAAGGGGCATGAAAGTTCATCCAAAATACAAACTTGTTGAGGTTAATTACAAATCGAAATTGGCAGCAAATGAGCCTTTTATATTGGCATCACAAGCCGAACAAGTATATTACGCGAAGTATCCGGCTCGAAATAAAGATAGAGCTGATTGGCGTGTAGTCTGTAAGACAAAAGGTAGAGGAAAAATTGATCCGATAGTAGGAGAAAATGAGCTGATACCTGATATGACACATGGTTTCTATCAAGAAGATGATCCTCCTGCTGTAGATCGTATTATTCCAATACTCGATGAAGCAGACACAACGTCAATTCAATTAGAAGTTGAATATGCTGATGATGACGATCATGAAATTGAGGAAGCTGAAGATGAAGAAGATGAAGAAGAGGAAGAAGAGGAAGAAGAGGAAGAATTCGAAGACTATTATTCAGATGATGAGGAATACTTGTAAAGTATATATTTTATTAAATATATCTCTACTATTTATACAATAATCTGATTATATGTCTGTTCGACAGATATGTCTGGTCGTGGTTATCGACTCAGGAGAGCTTCGGAGTCTCCGATCGGTGAGACTCCAGCACTTACTCATGCTGCTGATCCTCATGAGGATGATACTGCCGAGGCTAGTACATCCAGACGCAGGCGGCCACGCGGGCCGAACAGGTGGCAGCCTCCACCAGCCACAGAGTCGCGTAGATTGATTAGCGTGATTGGAGAGCGGTAATATATCATGAATTATGAATCATTACAAATTCATTATATCATAATATAATATTAAAATTTATTTTTGTTGTGCAGGTTCGAGCAAGAAGAAGTGCCGAGGAGCATTTCTTCTACTATTCGACGATACATGCACGAGGCATGGCCTACGTGGTCTCACGTGCCTAGCGAGCACGTCGACATGTTATGGCGCGAGTTTGAGGCACGTATTATTTTATTTTTTTACATGCATGATGATATATTAATATTGGTACTGATATTATTATTTTGCAGGCTCGCTATACATGGGCCGAGGACCAGAGGCCCTTCATTTACGCTGCCTGGGAGTCTATTTCCCGGGCAAGGTACAACGGGCAGCTGGGGCAGGCTCGGTCCCAAGCGATGGCCCGAGCTGGGACCACTAACATCGCGGAGACTCGGGGATACGGCCCCGGTTGGATTACTCCGGATATATGGGACCAGCTCATGGGGATATGGTCGACGGATCGATGGCAGAAGGTTTCTCGGAATGCGGCTAGAAATCGCATGTCGGGGGAGCAGCGCGTCACACCGGCGGCTCTGTTGCATTTACAGTGCACGCAAACCGTATGGTAAGTATATCGTTTAATTATATATTTTATTTGTTATTATGTGTACTAATTAATGTATTTGTTTTGTAAATGTAGACGACGGTGTCGGATGACGGGAGTGTCCAGCGACCCTCCCCGATGGCAGTGTTTGAACGGACTCACCGTCGAGCACATGGGACGGGGGAGTACATCCACAACCGCGCTGCATACATTATGGTAATTATATATTTGTTTAAGTTATTCATTATATATTTATAATTTAAGTTTTATGATAAATATTAAACAAAAAATCAAACTCGAGTAGGAGATCTACAGCCAGACGGTGGTGCAGCGCGGGGGTACCCCCGAGGACTTTGACGCAGCATCGTGGGTCGAGGCCGCAGGTGGCTGGGACCATGGCCGCGTATATGGCTTCGCAGATAGTGGTCATGCGCAAGCCGTGCTAGGGCCACTTGGGGCACCGACCCCTCCGGTCGCTGGTGAGCGGCCGTCCACCTCTAGATCCAGTTATGATCATAGTAGAAGAATAAGGACTCTAGAGGAGACGGTCGCGCGTCAGAGTCAGAGTCAGATGATGGAGGAGATGCATGCTATGCTACGCAACATGTCAGGTCATCCCGCCGCAGACATCTCTTCGGCATCATCTAATCCATCGTCCTCGAGTCATTTGTTACTATGGCCGCGTATATGGCTTCGCAGATAGTGGTCATGCGCGAGCCGTGCTAGGGCCACTTGGGGCACCGACCCCTCCGGTCGCTGGTGAGCGGCCGTCCACCTCTAGATCCAGTTATGATCATAGTAGAAGAATAAGGACTCTAGAGGAGACGGTCGCGCGTCAGAGTCAGAGTCAGATGATGGAGGACTTTGACGCAGCATCGTGGGTCGAGGCCGCAGGTGGCTGGGACCATGGCCGCGTATATGGCTTCGCAGATAGTGGTCATGCGCGAGCCGTGCTAGGGCCACTTGGGGCACCGACCCCTCCGGTCGCTGGTGAGCGGCCGTCCACCTCTAGATCCAGTTATGATCATAGTAGAAGAATAAGGACTCTAGAGGAGACGGTCGCGCGTCAGAGTCAGAGTCAGATGATGGAGGAGATGCATGCTATGCTACGCAACATGTCAGGTCATCCCGAAGCAGACATCTCTTCGGCATCATCTAATCCATCGTCCTCGAGTCGTTTAATTATATATTTTATTTGTTACTATGTGTACTAATTAATGTATTTGTTTTGTAAATGTAGACGACGGTGTCGGATGACGGGACTGTCCAGCGACCCTCCCCGATGACGGTGTTTGAGCGGACTCACCGTCGAGCACATGGGACGGGGGAGTACATCCACAACCACGCTGCATACATTATGGTAATTATATATTTGTTTAAATTATTCATTATATATTTATAATTTAAGTTTTATGATAAATATTAAATAAAAAATCAAACTCGAGTAGGAGACCTACAGCCAGACGGTGGTGCAGCGCGGGGGTACACCCGAGGACTTTGACGCATCATCGTGGGTCGAGGCCGCAGGTGGCTGGGACCATGGCCGCGTATATGGCTTCGCAGATAGTGGTCATGCGTGAGCCGTACTAGGGCCACTTGGGGCATCGACCCCTCCGGTCGCTGGTGAGCGGCCGTCCACCTCTAGATCCAGTTATGATCATAGTAGCAAAATAAGGACTCTAGAGGACACGGTCGCGCGACAGACTGAGATGATGGAGCGCCAGAGTCAGATGATGGCGGATATACAATCTATGATACGCAACATGTCAGGTCATCCCGAAGCAGGCATCTCTTCGGCATCATCTAATCAATCGTCCTCGAGTCAGTCCACGCCGGTGTACACTCAAGCACTCCAGACCCCGCCATATGATCTAGACCATCCTCCATCGTGATCGTGAGATTTTTTGTTTGGATATTGAACTTGTTACTGAGATATTGAACTTGTTTAACTTATTTTGTTTGGATATTGATACTTCAATTTTGCATTTAAATTGTTTTTATACTATCGTGGATAATTATCAATATAAATATAATTGTTTTGATGTATATCTTGGTGTGTTTGTGATGTGTGAATGAATGTGTGTATGAGGGTATGAGTGTGTGAGTTATGTATCAGATAATGTATCAATGTATCAATGGAAATTTTCAATTTTCAATTTTTCTGTTTCCAGGTACTCATCATCAGCAACGGCTTTCCCACGGCCGTCTGTGGGAAAGCTGTTGCTAAAAGTGTATCGAAAGCCGTTGCTGATGACCTACAGCTAAGCCGACGGGCTTTTACTAACGGCGTTGCTACGGACTCAGCGACCGTTGCTATTAATGTTATCAGCAACGGCTCCGGGTCTGTGGCAAAACCGTTGCTGATAATATTTTTAGCGACGGCCCGAGCGGCCGTTGCTGATAATGTTTTGAGCGACGGCCCGAGCGGCCGTTGCTGATCCGTTGCTAAGTTATCAGCAACGCGACTTTCTGTCACAGCTCTATTGCAACGGCGCGGTCGTTGCTGATGCTCTTCAGCAACGGCTCAGCAACGGCATCAGCCGTTGCTGATGCCCATTTTTCTAATAGTGTAAGATATGTCAAACAAACATGTTTTCGCCAAACACAAAAATCGAAACCAAAAACTTGAAACTCGAAAACTCATTTCAATTTTCACGAAACGAAAATTACTTCTAAATTTTCGTAAACAAACGCGCCCTAAAGTTTCGAATTTCTATTTTACCCCGACCAAAGTCTCTAATCAGTTAGAAATTTTGATAAAAAATTATATAATATATATATATATATATATATATTTAATTTATAATATATTTTTATGATAAAAATAAAATTTTAGAGTCTAATTTTTTTTCAAACTATCTAATGCATTAGAGACTTTCGTACAAAGTCAATAAAACTAAATTTATATTAAGAATTATGAAATATTTTGATGAAAAATATTTTTTTAACCACAACACTATTTTATATTTAACAAATATTTCATTAATTAAAATTAATTTTTTATTTATAAATCTATCATAGGCTTTTGGCAAAAATATCTAATGCATTAGAGACATTTGTCCAAAGTCTATAAAATTAAATTAAAAATAAAAATATTGAGATATTTTTTGTTTAAAATATTTTCTATACTCTATCACGTCTTTTATATCATATATATATATATATATATATATATATATATATATATATATATATATATATATATTATATTGAAATAAATAAATAAATTATAATTATAAAATTATGATAAACAAAAGTCTCTAACTCATTAGAGATCGATTTTTGTTCAAAGTCCATAAAATTAATTTTAAATTAAAAATAATGAAATATTTTTTATCCAAAATATTTTTATAGACTATAGCACGTCTTCTATATATATTACTTATATATTTCTATGAATTAAACTTTATCTTTTATAATTATAAAATTATTATAAACTAAAGTCTCTCAATCATTAAAGACTTTTGTGCAAGTCTATAATAGCTTCATAACTTTAAAAAATTTATTTTAATTCATAAAATAATTTTTTAGTAATGCCAAAGATGTATTGTGATCCCAAAAAATATTTTACATCAAAATATTTCATAATTTTAGTTTTATAGACTTGTGCAATATATATATATATATATATATATATTAAAAATAATTTTAATTTATGAAATATATTTTAATAATAAAAAATTAAAATGTTTAAGTTTAAAAAATATATTTTCAAACTCTCTAATGCATTAGAGACTTTACACAAGTCTATAAAACTAAAATTAAATTAAAATTATGAAATATTTTGATGTAATATATATATATGGACAAAGTCTCTAACTGGTTAGAGGCATTTCGAGCTCGGGTCGAGCTCATGCTAGCGTAAGGCCAAGCTAGGCATGGCGCTGGCAACGCTTGCGCTAGTGCATGCCTCCCTGGACGTACCGAGCTCGGCATGTGCGTCGTGCCAAGCACGGCCAACGTGCCCAAGGGGACGAGCCCAGTCCGTCCCTTGGACACTAACGTGTCGGGCTTGGCCCGACCCAAAATTTTTCGAGTATATGTGTCACCCATAGGCAGACTTTGCCACCTCTAACTCATGCATGCAATGAAATTAAAAAAAAATAAATTATTTTGTTTGGAAGGGTCAATGGCCTCTCAACTTGTATACTGTCGTATCTCAAGACCTATGTAATGGCGTTCATAGTAGTTAATATAGATTTAATTTCTTTTTTACTTTTGAAATTATTTCTTTTGATTTATCAAAAACAAATGAAATGCATTTTTTTGTCCTTTTTCTAATTATATATGTCTAGGCAATACTTTCTTCCTCACTTCTCTTGAGTTTATTTTTGAAATGTTTCAACGAAGACTAATTTGTAGTCTTGATGGCTCCCCCCGTATCCGTTCGTTTTCCCTTTTCTCCCTTACCTGTTCCATGCACCCTCCTCTTCATCTCCTTTGGACTCCTCCTCCGACGGTTGGACCTTGGTTTCTCGCCGCTGACCTCTTCGTCATGTGGTGGTGGCTGAAGCTCCTAAGCCTTCTTCTTCGACCTGGGTCTGCTCGGGGGTTTTCTTTCGCTAATATATCGTTCGGTTGGGATCGCCTTGTCCTACTCGCGTGTCCAGCTCCTCTTATCGTGGTTCTTTTAATTCCCACAGCTTTCACTTTAAATCTCCTTGTGATCCGGGTGCATTTATTGTCTACCTCCGGGCTTCAAACAAGTGCTTCACCTGTTTTAGACAAGGCCATCGCGCCCATTTTTGCTCCTCTCGCCCCGTATGCTTTCTTTGCCATCGCTCTTCGCACCGTTTGAGACACTACCCTAATCGTGCATCTTACGCATCTGCCATGCACCCCCGTCCTCTTCTTCTCTTGCTGTTTCGGAATTTTCTTCCATATCTCCCCTTGCTGACTCTACCACAAGTTCGGTCACCTCCTCGCTTCCTCCCGCTGCTTCTGAGATGGACAACTCTCACTTATCATCCCAAAGCTCGCGCTCTCCTCTGTCGCCGCGCTGCATGCACGTCATGCTCCCCAACTCGGTAGCTACGACGAATCGTGCGTGATTCCTTGCGTGCAGATGTGTGGTAGTCACAGTTTGAGGTCAGATCCACCCTTTGGCGGACCTTGCGGGATTCCTCGCCTCCCACTTTCGGAATAGCCGGCAGCACCATCGCCTCTTGCGCTAGCGCCGTCTACCGGACAATCGCTTTCTCATTACTACACCGACGATTAAAAATGATGGATGTCTACGTGGGGTGCCTGTTGCGTACTGAAGTTCTCAGATGGAACCACCTAATTCTAGAGGTCTGAGAATGGCGGCGCGATGACGCCTACTCTGCCATCCCTCCGCCGGAGATCCAGGTAGGTCTGGAGCTTCGCAGCCTACCCATCATCTTCTGGAACATTGACTCGGTGACGACCCTGGTTAGTTCATTTGCTTCTTCAAAAGCTATTGATGCCGACTCCGTTCAATGGACAGACTTCACAGCTTGCCGGGTTCAGGTGAGTATTCGAGCTATTGAAGATATCCCGAAGATCATTCTCGCCGACGCTGAAGACTGCAGGGTTCTCCATTGAGGTGAGGGTAGCTTGGCAGCAAGCAAGTTATGTTCATGATAACAATGTCGAGAACCCTCCACCGGCGAACGATGACAATGAGGGAGAGAGTGAAGAAGACGATCCAGATTTCGACCCGATTGAGGAAGATCCAATCGAAGCTCTTGAAGATGAAGTGCCTCTTCCAGGCCCGCGGACTGATCGCGACAACGTCTGCAATGGTCGCCAACATGTCTCTTTTGGTTCACTGTCTTTTGATGGGGTTGTCCTCAACTCCGACACTTCTGCATGGGCTCGTCGGTGTTTCGACCGACGTCGGGACCTTTCTCCAGCCAGTGTTGTTCGGTCAATCTCTGTAAAGTCGCGGGATGTGTCAGTAACAACTATGGAACCCGCGACGTCATTTCCTATTCCAATTTCATGGTCTGCTTCTGAGAGAAGGGTGCCTTTTGTTTCCCGATTGCAGCAAGAACAGTTGCTAGCTTCCCCAGGCTCACTGTCCCCTGACAGCATGATACCTATGTTCAGATTGATCCTCTTCTCTCCTAGCTCTATTTGTTTCCGATTTTGGGAAGACGTCTCGCGCGAGGTCACTCTGCATGATCTGTCGGTTTCCATTTACGTGGATTTTGAGTTGCTGTTGTTAGCTTCTTCTTTTTTTAACTGGGGCGCCTTGGGGGCGGGTTGCGGGCATCGTCTTATGCAGGTTCGCCTGCGGATTCGAGTACTATTGGTTTGAGAGCTTTTGATTCTTGTGGATCGAACCCTGCATGTGCGGCTAACTCGGCTTGGTAAAAATGAAGGGCATCGTGGTGTCATGAAAGTATCATGGCTCTTGGTATACCACAATATATATCTAATATAATTTTTTCAATTATGATGGGCAACTTGGTAAAAATCCATCAGGAATACATAAGTAATGGTTTTTTGCCATCTTAAGGTGGGGAATAACATTCTCTACTCATCAACAATATTATTCCCCTATATCTCAGGCTCCGCCTATTCCGGATTAATATTGTGCAATCAAACAAAGAAATAAATAAGTATGTGAAATATTTTTCATTCCATGCCTATTCCCTTCGGTCAAATACTATCTAAGTTTTATAATTATATATATATTCTTTTTTGTTGACCTTGTTAGAGCGTGTGAAAAATAAGAGAAAAAATTGTGCGATTTATTAGACTAAAGTGATATTTGAAAACAAAAGATTGACCTACTAAAACTAACTTCTTTTAAGCAAATTGTAATCATAAAGCAACCATATCCGGGATATCTATAAAATAATCAAAATATCCTATAATTTTTTTTCACAAAAGTCTGAAATATCGATAGAAGAAAAAAGAAATAAACGAACTTGAGCTCACAAACATGCACATGCATGATGCATTCACCAGCCATCCACTTTTTATTCATCCACTACAATTCGGTTTCTATGTTGCATCCTTGCATCTCAGATCCATTTCATCCAGAATTTCCACACAAAAAAGAGTCAATCATAGATATGCATGGAAAATACGAGTCGCTTCCTTTAACTAAGAAAATCCCGTTCAGCTAGGACGGTAACGTTACATTCGACATGTCGGAGGGGTTTTTTGTGTTCCAACTTATGACCGTTATTTTCCGCGTTAAATATGCCCCTTTTACTCGTTATTCGTAAGAAAACCCGATAACTGTATCCTTCGCAAGCTCGATTGAAAACCCTAGACCCCCATTGCGGGAAAGCGGTCTTCCATGGCGATGGAGCCGCGAAAGCGGTGCCTCTACGAGGTCCTCGGCGTCCCCCGAGACTGCCCCCAGGAGGTGATCCGCTCCGCCTACAAGCGCCTAGCCCTGCAGCTCCACCCAGACAAGGTCGTCGCCTCCGGCGCTGCCGACGCTGCCTCCGCCACCTCCGCATTTCAGGAGCTTCTCCACGCCTACGAGGTCCTCTCCGACCCCAAGGAGCGCGCCTGGTATGACTCCCACCGCACCCAGATCCTCTTCTCCGACCCCTCCGCCTCCAAAGGCCACAAGCCCTCGGCCTTCTTCGACGTTGATCTCTATGCCTTCTTCTCCAACTCCGCTTTCTCTGGCTACTCTGACTCTGGAAAGGGCTTCTACAAGGTGTATGGCGACCTCTTCTCGAAGGTCTACGCCCAGGAGACGTGGTTTGCCAAGCAATTGGGATTGGGCGCTGATGCCGTCGCTCCCGCTCCTCTCATTGGGAATCTCGATAGCCCGTATTCGCAAGTTACTGCTTTTTATAATTATTGGCTCGGGTTTTCTACTGTGATGGACTTTGGTTGGGTGGATGAGTACGATGCTTCAATGGGACCTAATCGGAGGTCTAGGCGTGCTATGGAGGAGGAGAACAAGAAATTGAGGAAAAAGGCGAGGAAGGAATACAATGATGCTGTTCGTGGCCTGGCAGCATTTACAAAGAAGAGGGATAAAAGGGTGGTTGATATGATGTTAAAGAAGAACATGGAGGAAGAGAAGCGGCGGGCTGACGAGAAGGCAAGAAAGAAAGATGAGGAAAGGAAGAAGATGGAGAGGGCAAAGCTTTATGAAGACCCCGAGTGGGCACAAATTAATGAACAGGATGATGGATTTGATGATTGGGAAGAAGATAATGATAAAAAGAAGAAGGGTGGAGAGGAGTTCTATTGTGTGGTGTGCAATAAGAAATTTAAGTCAGATAAGCAGTGGAAAAACCATGAGCAGTCCAAGAAGCACCGGGATAAGGTTGCAGAACTGAGGATGACATTTGAGGAAGAGGATGAAGAGATTGTAGAAGAAAAGGAGGAGGGTGGAGTCCACACGAGCTTTGATTATGAACCTGCAGAATCAGAAGACAGTGATGTCTTTGAGGACCTTCCTGAAAAGTTTGCAGAGGACATAGAATTGTCAGAGGATGACAGTGAAGCAGAACATCCGGAGGAGATGGATGATGAAGCTAGCATTTTGGCAGCAATGATCGCAGGACATAAGAATAGGAAAAATGACCACTTAGATCACTATGGTCCATTATCAAATAGTAATCATGATTCTGATAATGCTGCACAAAGCAGAATGGAGTATGATGGCCAAAGAAAAGGGCACAAGAATCAAGCATCAAGTAAAGGAACTAGTGAAGTTAATTCTGAAGACAAGGAGAGCGGTGAAACTACTAGGGAGGATGCTGAAGTTAGTGGTGATGCTAGTAGGCAGGATGCTGAAATTAACAACCAAGAAACAAGTACAGGATGTAAAAATGAGTCTTCTTCCAACTCAGTTGAGGAGACATCTACAATTAGTAAAAAAGATCGACCTTCTGGAAAGGATCAGAAATCAAAAAAGAAACAGTCAGAGGGCAAAAGTGCTGGAAAGAAAAATACACCTGCTGAGTCAAAGACCCTATCTAAAGGAAGGAAACAGAAAGTAAGACAATCCTTTTTCCAATATTAAGATTTATATTAATTTCCATGAATATCCTTTATTAATAAACATCTCTGCAATACCTTGGATTTTACTAAAACTTTATTTCTGGATTAATCTATTGCTTATATTTCATGATCTGGAACTAAAACTTTCGTGCTTATCAATATGACTTGTATCCTTCAACTTCATCTTCTGTTTCAAATGAATCCGCCTTACTCTCTTCAAAGTCGCGCTTAGTGGAGCCTTTTGAACTACCATAACTAGAGCTTGACTTTCTACGAGCTGGGCTGGCTTGTTTTCTAGTGAATCTAGTAGGTTCTCAGCCCTAGTTGCTCTAGCTATAATACCCCATGTCAAGCCACCTTCATCATCACTAAAGGTCCCCCCACTTAAGAGAAAAAAACGAGGACTTCACCCAGGCAGTGTTGTCGAACTCACGAGTTAACTCGTAAACTCGTCCCAGGTATCAAAATCGAGCTGACTCGCACCCAAACTCGTTTTTGGGTAAACTCGGGTGAACTCGGGGTAAACTCGGTAAACTCGTATAAACTCGGTCAAACTCGCCGGTAAACTCGAGTGAACTCGGTTTGATGATAATTATTATGGATTGAACTTGTACTTTTATATTTTATCTTTGAGTCATTGTATGTGCTTTATTATGGACTTAGAATGCTTCATTATGTATGTATTAGACTTGTACTATTTTATCTTTATGTGTGCTTTATTAGGGAGTTGAACTATGCCTTAATTATGATTTTCAGGTTATATTAGATTATATTTTTGTAGTATAATATTTTTTTAATATCAGGTAAATTCTTACGAGTTTACGAGTCGAGTTTACGGAGGCTCCACGAGTTTACTTAAACTCTCGAGTTTAACAACCGTGCACCCCAGGCGCACAAAGCGCGCGCCTGAGGCTTCAAAAAAAGCGCAGTTGGCGCCCCCGACTGAAGGGCTGCGCCTGGGACACTCCTAAGTCCTAAGGTGCTAAGGCCTGCGGTCGCCTCGCTTGGTGCGCCTAGGCGACCAGGCGAGTGCTTTTGAGTACACTGAACGTGCCATGGATAATGATCTAATAGAAGCCCAAGTATGTTCTTCCACCAAGTTAGCTTCAAGTTTAACATGGGAAATTTGCTTTCAATCAGTCTAAAGGGCACTCATTTGCTTCCTGCAATTGATTTGACTCAGTGAAGTTTTGTTTTCTTGAATCTTCCTTTCTTCTTCTGGACATAATTTGTCACTCTTTAGCAAGCCTGATTGTACATATGGGTATCCTTGAATTGTTGATTTTGCTTCTTGTAAATTGATCTACTAGGAGTAGCTGTAGTGGATCTGAGCTTTAATTTTAGTAGACTAAGAGCAATTTTCTGTCTTAATGGGCTTAAAACTTTAGTTTGGGATTAGTTTAGTTAACAGTTGTAGGATAGTATATAGTCATTTTATTTTCACAATTACATGCTAGATTAAAGCTAGTCTTGCTGCCATTATTTGTTTTTGAAGGGGCCACTTAAAACAGTCGGATATGGAATAACATGAAGAATTTGGAGTGTATTAAGGTAGATACATGCAAAATAATATAGGGAAATTATGATTTTAATTTTTTTCTATGTTCAAGGTCAATTATATTTATTGTTCAAAAGTAAGTGTTGAGGCTTGCCTCAAAAGATGAGAATTTTAATTACCTACAAGGTCTATTATAAGTGGTTAAACTTATCATATCCATTTGATATGTGTACAGTCTGATATAACAAACAATACTATGATGTCAAAAACTTGAACAAAATGGAATATAATAATATGGAATGAATGCAGCAATAGAAAATATGCGGAGTGCATTGTATTTACATGTGATAAACTTTTAGGTGCAATTTTTAGTGTTTAAATATGCAATAAAGTACTATGATTTTTGACAAAAAGCAAGTAATTAGATAAGCTATTTAATCTGTTAATCATGGAAAAGAATCTTTTTGGCAACACAAATCATCTGATTACTTGATTCTTCTTCGTCGCACAATACAGTAAAACATAACATCAATTTAATCTAATATAGAATTTATCCGCAATCTATCATCAATTACTAGTATTGTTCACTGATTATGAGACATCTTTCTAGTTTACGAAATTGTGCATACAGATTTCTATTTGGAATATCTTTCATACAAGCATATCCAGTTTGATAATAAGATAGAATTTACTGAACATTTTCTCTTTAATGGTTTATTGTTAGTATTAACTTCTTCACGGATCTTTTTAAACAATTTGAATCAGGCTAACTCGAAAGCACCAACTAATTCGTGCGAGACATGTGGGGAAACCTTTGAAACAAGGTGTGATTTTTGCAACATGTTATCCTCAATTTCTTGTCCTTCCCTTTTCGTGCCATGTCATGTAGCATGTCAAATCTGATTGAGCCTTTAATTTTTGTGATGCCAGGAATAAGTTGTTTGCACACTTGGGTGACACTGGCCATTCTACTTTGAAGTCAAGGTGACAGACTGGAGTTTGTCTTGGATAGAGCAACTATTAATACAAGTCCATTTAATGTGGAACGCAATTTTGAGGATTTCAGCTATGTGCAATGAGAAAAATTTTCTTCTTAAATTACCTGGGAGAATACAATTCTTTAAAATGATGAAATAGAAAAGAAAAATATATGGAGGACTGTTGAAAAGACGGGAGGAGGGACAATCAATCTCAACCTTTGGAACTTTTTTTAGTTCATGATAAAAAAATATTGTTTTTATTTGGGTGCTCCCTAGGATTTTCTTAGTCGCAGTCTATGTCTAATTGCTGTTCATAATTGTTTTAATTTGGGTTTCCCTTACTGTATCACCTTTTACTCAACAAATAAATATGCTTTTAATGTGCTTTCCCCATGGTGATGTGATGCATTTAAGAAAATCTGATCCAAAGATCGGGTTTCTGCAAATTAATTTTGGATCTGTAGGTTGAGTTTCATCCCTTGTGTTGAATCTGCCATTGTGCATTGGTGATTTCTTTTGTATCCATAATTAGCACGAAGATGCAAGCTCAAAAATTATATGAATCAAGATGTATTTTAGTTCAACCAATTGAGTTCCAACTTTTGATTGTTGATCAGAATTTGTATTCATAGTTGAATTAAGAGAAATTATCTAAATATATTTTATACCTTAATATTTTTTCATCTGCAGTTCTTTTATTATTCCAATTGAATTAGGTATCAACGTATTTGTCTCAATTGTATCGTGGTCCAATTGAATTAGGTATCAACGTATTTGTCTCAATTGTATCGTGGTACGCAGATGCCAAATACAAATTTCTTAAATCAATTAGCAACCCGAGATGCCTCGACAATCGAGAAGTGGCATTGGGTCCCACCTTTCTTTCTCTCATCTGGTTCGCATTGCTATCACCTCTATCTCTTTCTTCACATGGAAATATCATCGCAAAATGATTGTCATATTTTTGACTTTTAGGTAATATTTGGTTAGATGAAATGAATTCATAGGGAATATAAATAGTAACAGATAAGGAATATCATAGATAAAAAGTAGTATTATATTATTTGATTGACATGATAAATAGACCAATAATATGATTATTTTATTTGATTACTATAAAGAATAGATAAGTAATAAAAAGTTGAATGACCAAAATATTATTCTTAATAAAATTAAGAGAAAATTAAATTTTTGGTTCTCACAGTTTGCTCAAATTTTGGTTTTAGTCATCATACTTTCAAAATTTTAGTTTTAGTCATCATATTTTATTTCCGTTTAGGATTTGGTCTCTGACGTCACATGAGGCCTAAACGAAGCTGATGTGGATAATAGGTGCTGATTGGACATTGCTGAGGTGGAGCCTGTAAGGACCAACTTTTAAATTATGGGGACTAAAAATAAAAATTTGTAAACTATGAGGACTAAAACCAAAATTCAAGTAAACTATAGAGAGAAAATTATTATTTTCTCTAAAAAATCATATGATATTTTTTAATTTATTTATACATAATTATAATATTTAAAAATATTAAAATTGAGCAAATTTTTTACAAATTAAGGTGATTTGTTTTAAATTTTATTTTAAAAAGTGTGATGATATATTTATATATTTAGAAAATTAGTTTAATATTGCAAGATTAATTTATTTTCTATTTAAGGCATGAACATATTAGTTGAACATAAACATATTAATATTTGTAATATGTTATGTATCTATGAGTATCTTTTACTAATATCCACGAAATCGTAGCAATAATCTTGTATTATGATGTTACCATTATAGCAAATGCATGGAAAACCAATGTTTATTAGAGTGAAAGTTGACACTTTTTTTACTTCGAAATTTAATTTAAATCGCTTTGAATGCGTCAAATTTAAGATCAAAATAGAGGTGAGGAGGTGATCAGGAAAGAGATGAGCTGATCGAGAGAGTAGGTATTCGAATTTTGCAGCCATTGCAGAATTCACAACGCCCAGTGACAACATCAGTTTAAATCCATTCAAATTAACGTAAATTATAGTTATTTATAAATAAATTAAAAAATATCTTGTGATTATATATATATATATATTAAAAATAATAATTTTTGTCCATATAATTTATTTGAATTTTAATTTTAGTCATCATAGTTTACAGAATTTTAATTTTAGTCCTCATAGTTTACAAAATTGGTTCCTACAAACTCCACGTCAGTATTGTCCACTCAACACTAGTTATCCACGTCAGCTCCGTTTATATCTCATATGACGGTAGGAACCAAATCTTAAACGAAAATAAAATGTGGGGACTAAAATCAAAATTTTGAAACTATGAGGACTAAAATCAAAATTCGAGCAAACTGTGAGGAGCCAAAAGTATAATTTTTTCTAAAATTAAATATATTTACATAAAATAATATTTTGTATTATAATTTGTTATAATTAAAAACAACCTAATAAAAACCTTTCATTAATGAAATATAATTTTTGAAATTATTTATTAAATTATGTAAAAACTATAAAATATAAAATACTTTTGTTATAAAGTTTAATAAGCAATATCATTTGTATTCCAATTGTAATTTTATATATTTATAATAAATTATTGACTATTTTGAAAAGTGTTTTTCAATTGAAGTTTTACTAAAATAATAATATGTTAAGTCTTAAATAAAATATTTTTTATGAAAAATACTTTTGTATAGTAGTTTCATAGAAATACTGAAATTTTTTAATTAATTAATTATTTTTCCTTCTTCTATTTTGTATATTGTTGGCACCATCCTTCATCTTCAATCTACAACCGCAATAGGGAGAGATCCCCAACGACGGCCTCCATTTGCGACGAGCCATCACAAACGGAGGATCTCAGAGGTGGCAGCGTGACGAATGAGGGAGACTCGACAGAGCCGAGACGACGGAGGAACACGAGATCCCGACAGATCGCTTCATATATACTAATACATATAAATTAAAATATTAATTTATAAAAGAATAATATATTAGTCATTTGATGTGTACACGTGAAGTACACATGTCAAAATATGATGTAGATGAAAAATTATACTTTCTATGAATTATTTTTTTGTCAATCAAACACTTTTGATATTTTTCAAAAAATATACGTAGAAAATTAATTCATGTGAATTATAATTTTTTTACGAAAAATTACTTCCCATGTTAATCGAACTAGACATAAATTTTGCCCTATAAAATAGACGAAATCCATCCTAATAAATAACCACGTCAACCTATATAAGCATGTTGTTTCATAAATGAGACATGATAAGAGAAATTTATATTAAGCATGTTGTTTCATAAATGAGACATGATAAGAGAAATTTATATTAATTTTGTTTAGTGCTCGGATTAGAACAAAATAAGATTAAAATACTTAAATAAGTTTTAATAGCTGTTTTAATTTTGACAGAAATAATTAATTGACAGAAATCTAATAGCTGTTTTAGTGAAATACTGAAATCTAATCACTATTTGCACGTGAAATTAAATAGGATAATTACAAGCATAATTTCAAATTATCAAACTTCACCAAGTATCGCCAAAAATATATAAAATAAGAGGTAATAATACATTAACTATCATCAACTAGGGTTTAACAAATCAGTGCCTCATGGATTACAGAAAAGAAAAAGGAAAGTTCCATAAAGAAAAAAAGATCACATACACCGAAAAGGAATCAAAGCCACCCTCTTTTGTTGCCACTAAACAACAAAACCATAGTGGGGGAATGTCTCTGGTTGGATCCATCGAATGTTGTTCATATGGCTGTTGTAGTGCTGTAGCTTCTCCTCCTCCACCCGTCACTAGATGCTTTCACTTTCTCAGAAGACCTGATTCCTGACAGCTTAGACTTTTGAGATCACATCCTCAGTAGGAACAGGGATGAGAGCAGCAAACTTGGGATGAGGAAGGCAGCCATTGCTGGGATTGGAAGAATGCTACCATCACTGCCATCGAGGCTGGTGGAGGATGTGCCTGAGGGGCCAAGTCCTCCAAGGACACCCCCTGTCCCTGCAGTGCCTGTGTTTGGGGTGAAGGTAGGGGGTGTAAATGCGCTCGGAGGGGAAATGGTTGTCCCGGTTGGAGTTGAGGTTGCTGGAGTTGACATTGATGGAGGAGTGGTGCTTGTTGGGGTTGTGCTTGGAGTTCCTGCACCACTGATGCAGAGAAAAAAAGAAATAGAAATGAATCAACAAGCAGCACACATATCTAGGGATGTTAAGATAGTGCTTGATTCTGCTTGGTGCTTTTCAAATTAAACTTCGGTTTGATTTCGGCCACCTTTCTTGATTTCGAAGGAAATCAAACTTTTTAACTTCTGTATTTCATTTTATCTTCAGAATCAAAATTTGCAGTTGGCTTAGTTAGGTAGAAAGGTTTGGTTTGATTATAATTTGGCAAAAAGAATTTAGAAAAAGACTTATGTTCTATTTGGTTTGGTTTGATTCAACTTGGTTTGGTTTGATTCAACTGAATTTGAACCGATTGGGCACTCCTATTCCTAGTATCAATAGTATGAATGAATCTTTTCTTTCTAAAAAGATGCTAAATAGCACAAGCAGAAAAAAAGAATGGAAAAGCTAAAAAAAGCTTTTGCAAAAGAATCTCTAGTGACTCATGAATGATTTGACACAAGAGAAAAGAGGCAAAAAAGCAAGAGAGCAGATTGGGCTCACAAAGAAGAATCTGATGAGAGAAAGGCCATTTGGCAGATAAGCATAAATATAACACTTTAGATTCTATTTAGTAGCTTCAAGAAGAGAGTCAGAGATGGATTTAAATAATTGCAGAGAAGGGTCATTATTCCCTCATGATAAGATTGAGCTAAGATGCTTATATCAAATGGCAAAAGCTGAAGGGGAATGGGAATGGAAGTTTTTAAAAAAAGAAAAAGTATCTTTTGACTCATTGAGTTGAGGCCCTGCAGCAACTTCAAGAACAATTTTGCTTGCTCAAAATTGAAAAAATAGCAAGAAAAGTAAAGAATTCAAAGCCTCTTTAATAAAGGAATTGTAGCAATCTTCTGCAAATTCAAGTACCTGGGACTCGCAGGATATGTGCAACCATTCCCCCCTGAAACATGAATGACAAGATTAATACATTATTTTTCATATATAATTTGCCCTTAGTATAACTAGAGATATAGGCTCGCAAAACTCCTTGGCGAAAAAAGATTCATATTGTTAGTTCTCCATGTATTAGTGCAACCAGATATACAACCATAACACAAAACTAAACAATGAATACAGGTTCACATAGGACCCTAAATAGTTGGGATTATTGGCCAAGAGTATATGTTAATACACATCTTATTATATATAACTAGTGATATAAATTTGGATTAAATCAAAAATAATCTCAGAAAATGACCCAATTTACATCCTAATAGCCGTTCAAACCTTGACGACCAAGCCAAATTATTAGGCTCAAACCAAAGACTAATTTCCATAAGAGAAGTAGAAAAAAGTAGATGAGGTTACGCACAATAAGCCCACACAATGATAATCAGCGAAGAAATAAGTCAGGGGAAACCACAAATCCACAACCTGTGGCTGCAGTTCTGATAGCATGTTAAGTTCTGTTTTGATTGAGTGGCTAATAATTTCAAAAGCTTAGGCCTTAAATCGTTAGAAAAAACCTAATCACATCTTAACAATATAGCCTTATAAGGACAAAGCTCGATGGAAAAAAAAGAAGGATCTACTTCACATCTTATTGCCATTGCAATTGATCAAGAGTAATGTAAGCTAGATCTCGCTTGAGTGAGGGATTCATTGTATACCTGGATCAGTTGTGGTGAGCGTGGCAGTGCTTGAGAAGTCGCAGGATCCTTGGGCTTGACCCTTTCTCTGGTAATAGCTATTGACAGCATAAGAGCAGTGGGCAAGCACAGTGTTGGGGTTGTAGCATGGCCCATTTTGTATGATCTGGGTGCAGTCAGCACCAGCTCCACAAGCATAATCCAGTGCCTTTTGCAGCATTGAGCTGCTCACATCAGATCGGCAAACACACCAAGCAGCATCTATTTAACAAAAGATATAAAAAGATGGGCAAAATTAGGGCACCATCATTCCACTCCATATCTCAGTAGCAAGCAACAACTAAAGAATCAAATGGAGGAAAAGACACACATGCAAGAAATCAATGAGAGATGGAAAGATGCACAAGTCTAGGTTTTTAACCCATAAGAATCCCTTAATCTAAGGGTAGAACATTAAAAGACATCTATTTTTTCCAGATAATCAAAAACAGATTCTACCAGAAAAGAGAGTATTCGGTTACTACTTCATAAATTTCTACTTGGAAGGAAGAAAAGAAACAGATTTGAGAAGACTAGGAAAACAAGATTTGGATTAATAATTCAGAAGAAAAAGCAGAAAAGAAGAAAAATTAATTAACAAAAGGGGAAAAAGAAGAAGAAGAAAGCAATGAGGAGTACCAGAACCAGTGAACATAGTGAGTGTGAGTAAGAGGAGCAGGAGAGCACCCATGGCAATGGAGAAAGAATGAGCCTTGCAGAGTTTGTGTAACCCCCAAAGCATAAAAGAGAGGTGGGGTAGATTTATGTAGGAAGGGAGTGCTTGCTAGGTTAATGTAGCAGCTTGGAGCCTTGGATTGCTCTTATGTTGCTCTGCTCTCTCAATAATAATTTAATATTGTTGCCATTGTGTGCATGTGTACTTGTTTGGCAGCAGATGAGCTGCACTTTTACTTTTTGTTGATTGAAGTATATATTGCGAGCAAGTGTAAAAACAAATTGTAAAGCCATCAGTGGAGGGCGGCATGGTTGGTAGAGCTGAGGTGGGCCCTGTGAGCATGTGCTGTGTGAGCAGAATAGCGTAGCTGATCTGGTTGGGCATCAGAATGCCGAATATTTGCAGCAGCTTCGTATGCCTAAATTTTCTATTGATCAGTGTTTTAAAACCTGCCTGACCCGGCCGGCTTGATCGAGAAGCGAAACTCATTTAGGACCGATTTTTGTTTAATCTAAAAGGGCAAATTTGAGAAACTCGAATATTTTATTTATAATATTTAATTTAAAAGTAATTATCTAAATATATTTTGAACTTTGCATATTTTTAAAAATTTATCTAATTTTTTATTTACTCAAATTATATTATGTACTTAAATATTTGTCTCAATTTAATTCTCTCGTCAAGTACCCCACCCATGACGTACTGGCGGTACGTCACCCGCGTGTTTCGGCTCACAAATGTGTCGTCATGGAGCACGTCTTCCTCGACGCAAAACTTGGAATCAAACTGCACGTCATCCTCACACAGAACTACGAGTCGAACTGCACATCGTCCTCAACGTAGATCGCCGCGTGAACGTAGTGCATCTCCTTGAGCTACTTGTAGCTCGCCAATCCAACCTCCCCCTATCGCACTGCCCTTTGGTGATGGCCGCGATCTCCTCACACATCCCTGCCACCACACACGAGTGCCATGAGAGGAGGAAGAAGGTGCATGGCGAGGCCCGAGGCGATGGCATCACGACCATCCCAGAGGAAGATAATGACAACAGAGGTACTTGTACGTAGTTGTCCTCCATCAAGCTCATGAAGCGAGATATAAGATCGTGGCTAGAGGTGTTGTCCAGCTTTCGGCACTGCCATAGGACCTCCTCGACTAGCGTGTTGATCAACCTGATCGCCCTCTTCAGCTGCCTCTCTGATCCAACATTGAGAAGTCGCTTCAGCTTCCATATCATCGATATCACCACGGTGTTGGGTTGGGCTCCCTTCCTATGTGGAGAAAGGGCCCAAAAATCATGTAAAAGCCCAATGGTTATTCTCACTTATGGGTGGTGAATGTTTAGGGCTAGGTTAAGAATCATTTTTTAGTGTTAAGAGTTTTTAAAATGAGAAGTAGAACAGAGAATTTCGCCCACCATCGGCTGCAGTTTTCTAGTTTGTACAATTTTGATCAAACTGACAATCGGAGGGCCATCCGTGGTCCGGTCGAGCTGAAATTTGGTCAGAATATTCGGGACACCTTGTTCTTCAATCTGAACGGTGGAATTGTTGAAAGAATTCTCCAAAATCCAGAAATGGTGGTCGCAATAGCAGCTCTATTTTGGGCAAGTTTCTCATCTCTTCTTTTCATATTTGTCAACTTTATTGCTTGATCTTGTTGTTGGTCTTTGTGATCATTGAAGGCTGAAACTTGGAGATTGTAAACAACTCTTAATCATAGTAGATTATTGCTGGTTGGACTGTCAAGTCCCGTGGTTTTTACCTCTCATATTGAGAGGGTTTTCCACGTTAAAAATCTTGTTGTCTTGGTGTTGTTTTAGCATTTGCTTTTTACTGTCATTGTTTTGTGTATATTGTTGCTCCTCATATTCTTGCAAGCAGGGAATTGGGTGCTTTCATTCCCAACAATTGATATCAGAGCCAGGTTCTTTACGGTATTGGATATAGTTTGCTTGAATGATGGAGGCAAATACAAGTAGAATGGTGTGTTTGAATGGTACTAACTATCATATATGGAAAGACAAGATGAAAGATCTATTGTTTGTCAAAAACTTGCATCTACCCGTGTTTGCTACGCAAAAACCAGATTCAAAAACTGATGAAGAATGAGAGTTTCAACATCAGCAAATTTGTGATTTTATTCGACAATGGGTGGAAGATAATGTTTACAATCACATTGCTAATGAGACTCATGCTAGAACTATGTGGGAGAAGATTGAATCCTTGTATGCTTCAAGTCTGGGAACAATAAGTTGTACTTGTTGAATGTGTTGATAAATTTAAGATGATACAAGGAAGGGTCCTCCGTATCTGACCACTTGAATGAGTTTCAAGGAGTTTTATATCAATTATCAGGCATGGGGATCATGTTTGAAGATGAGGTTCAAGGACTTTGGTTGCTAAATAATCTACCGAATTCTTGGGAGACATTTCGGGTCTCACTTACTAATTCAGCTTCTAATGGTGTGGTAACTATGCAACTTGTTAAAGGTGGTGTTCTAAATGAGGAAGTGAGAAGGAAGACTCAAGGTTCTTCATCTCAATCAGATATGTTGGTTACAAAAAACAGGGGGAGAAGTCAGAGTAAAGGTCCAAAGGGCAGAGGCAATAATAGAAGCAAGTCGAGGTCAAGATACAAGAATGTTGAATGTAATCATTGTCATAAAATGGGACACATCAAGAAGTATTGCTATCTTTGGAAAAGGGAGAACAAAGGTAAGCAAGAAAAGAAAGAAAATGGTGATCATCGTGTGTCTACTGCTACTTCAGATGATCTTATCATTGTGGGTGATGAGGATATGATTAATATTACATCAAATGAATCCAATTGGGTAATTGACAGTGGTGCCTCATTACACGTTACTCCAAGAAAGGAATTCTTTACATCTTATACTTCAGGTGACTTTGGAGTGCTTAAGATGAGAAATGATGGTTTAGCCAATGTGATTGGTATAGGAAATATTTGCCTAGAGACAAATAGCGAAATGAAGTTGTTGCTCAAGGATGTTAGACATGCTCCAGATGTCCGCTTAAACTTGATTTCAGTTAGAAAGCTTGATGAAGATGGTTTTTGTAACAGTTTTGACTTGGGATAATGGAAGCTCACTAAAGACAGTTTGGTTGTGGCTCGAGGAAAGAAGACTTCAAGTCTGTATGTGATGCAAACTACAGTTTTAAGAGATAGTGTGAATGTGATTGAGAGCAAAGAGGCTTCTAATTTGTGGCATAGAAGGCTTAGTCATATTAGTGAAAAGTGACTCAATTGTTTGGCTAAAAAGGATGTACTTTCTGGTTTAAAGAATGCAGAGTTGGAGAAATTTTCTCATTGCATGCTGGAAAACAAAGAAGATTATCCTTCAAGAAGCATCCTCCGTCAAGGAAAATAGATTTTCTAGAGTTGATGCACTCTGATGTTCGTGGTCCTTTAAAAGAAAAGTCTTTTGGTGGTTGTCTCTATTTTGTGAGATTTATTGATGATCACTCAAGGAAGCTTTGGGCTTATGCTTTGAAGACAAAGAACCAAGTGTTGGAGAAGTTTAAACAATTCCAAGTTTTGATTGAAAGACAAACAAGCAAGAAGTTTAAATGCATTCGTACTGATAATGGTGGTGAATATTGTGGGTCATTTGATGAGTATTGCAAGCAGCAAGGTATTAGGCATGAAAAGACACCTCCTAAAACACCACAGCTGAATGGTCTGGTAGAGAGGATGAACATGACATTGATTGAGAGAGTTAGGTGTATGCTTACTGAAGCTAAACTACCTAAATCCTTTTGGGGAGAAGCATTGTATGCAGCAGTGCATGTGATTAATCTGAGTCCTACAGTTGCTCTAGATAGTGATGTTCCAGATAATATTTGGTTTGGCAAGAATGTCTCTTATGATCACTTGAGAGTTTATGGATGCAAAACATTTGTTCATGTTCCAAAGGATGAAAGATCTAAGTTGGATGTGAAGACCAAGCAGTGCATCTTTACTGGATATGGTCAGGATGAGCTTGGCTACAGGTTTTATGATCCGATTGATAAGAAGCTTAGGAGAAGCCGAGATATAGTATTTATAGAAGACCAGACCATTGAAGACATTAAGAAGGCAGAGAAGAGTGAATCTCACAAGAGCAGTGACTTAACTGATATGGATCCAGTTCAGCTATCGCCTACACCAGAACTAGCAGAGAATCATGCCCAGGATCAGATGCAGCAAAATGACCATTGGGTTCCTGATGACCAGCAGATGGAAGATCATTTAGATGTTCCAAGTGATGATGTTGTTGATCAACAATAGGAAATACTTGCAGATCCACTAGTTGTCCAACCCAGGAGGTCTACTAGAGAGAGACGACCTTCAACAAGGTATTCTTCTGATGAGTATGTGACCTTGACTGATGGGGGAGAGCCTGAATGTTATGAGGAGGCTATGGACAGTGACCAAAAGCAAAAATGGGTTGATACAATGCAAGATGAGATGTAGCCATTGTATGATAATCAAACATTTGAACTGGTGAAATTGCCTAATGGCAAGAAAGCTTTGCAAAATATGTGGTATATAGGTTGAAACATGAAGGAAATTCTTCAGCTCCGAGGTATAAGGCCAGATTAGTGGTTAAAGGCTTTAGGCAGAAAAAAAGGATTGATTTTGATAAAAAAAATTCACTGGTTGTGAAGATGTCTTCTATCAAAACTATTTTGAGTTTAGTTGTAAGCCTAGATTTAGAGATAGAGCAGATGGATGTAAAAACTGCTTTCTTCTATAGTGATCTTGATGAGAAAATTTACATGGAACAACCAGAGGGTTTCAAGGTGAAAGGGAAAGAAGATCATGTGTGCAAATTGAAGAAAAACTTATATGGCTTGAAGCAAGCTCCAAGACAATGGTATAAGAAGTTTGAGTCTATTATGGGAGAGTAAGGCTACAAGAAGACTACTTCTGATCATTGTGTCTTTGCTAAACAGTTTGATAATGGTGATTTTATTATCATTCTATTACATGTTGATGACATGCTTATTATTGGTTAAAATGCTTCTATGATTGACGTGTTGAAAAAACAACTTGGGATGTCATTTGTAATGGAGGATCTCGGACTAGCAAAGCAAATTCTTGGTATAAGAATCATCTGTGATAGAAAGGAGAAGAAACTTTGGTTGTCACAAGAGAAATTCATTGAAGCGGTGCTGCGAAGGTTTCAGATAGAAAGCTAAGGCTATTAGCACTCCTCTTGCTACACACTTCAAATTGAGTTCCAAGCAGAGTCCATCAAATGAATATGAGAAGAAAGACATGGAGAGAGTTCCAAATGCTTCAGCCGTGGGTAGTTTGATGTATGCTATGGTGTGCACTAGACCGGACATAGCTCATGTTGTTAGTAGTGTTAGTCGTTTTCTTACAAACCCAGGAAGAGAGCACTGGAGTGCAGTGAAGTGGATTATGAAATATCTTTGTGGTACTTCTAGATTGAAGTTATGTTTTGGAAATGAGAAGCCCATTCTAGTTGGCTATACTGACTCAGACATGGTAGGAGATGTTGACTCCAGAAGGTCTACCTCAGGTTATATGATCACATTTGGAGGTGACGTCGTAGCTTGGCAATCTAAGTTACAGAAGTGTCTCTTTGTCTATTACAGAGGCTGAGTTTATTGCTATTACTGAAGCATGCAAGGAGATGCTTTGGATGAAAAAGTTCTTGAAAGAGCTTAGCTTTACTCAAGAGAGGTATGCGTTATTTTGTGATAGTCAAAGTGTTATACATCTTGGTAAAAACTCAGCTTTTCATTCGAGGTCCAAACACATTGATGTAAGGTATCATTGGATACGTGATGTTTTGGATGCTAAGTTGTTAGAACTTGAAAAGGTTCACACTGATGAGAATGGTTCAAATATGATAATAAAATCTTTACCAAGATGAAAGTTTGAAGCTTGTTGTTTAACCGCTGGATTGACGGTTACCTCCACATAGTCGTGAGGGGGAGATTTGTTGGGTTGGGCTCCCTTCCTATGTAGAGAAAATGCTCAAAAATCAAGTGAAAGCCCAATGATTATTCTCACTTATGGGTGGTGAGTGTTTAGAGCTAGGTTAAGAATCATTTTTGAGGGTTGGAGTTTTTAGAAGGAGAAGTAGAACAGAGAATTTTGCCCACCCTTGGCTGCAGTTTTCTAATTTGCGCAGTTTTGATCAAATGGACAATCGGAGGGTCATCCGTGGTCCGATCAAGCTGAAATTTGGTCAGCATATTCGGGACACCTTGTTCTTCAATATGAACGGTGGGATTATTGAAATAATTCTCAAAACTACAGAAATAATGGTCGCAATAGAAGCTCTATTTTGGGCAAGTTTCTCATCTCTTCTTTTCATATTTGTCAACTTTATTGCTTGATCTTGTTGTTGGTCTTTGTGACCATTGAAGGCTGAAACTTGGAGATTGTAAACAACTCTTAATCATAGTAGATTATTGCCGGTTGGACTGTCAAGTCCCGTGGTTTTTACCTCTCACATTGAGAGAGTTTTCCACGTTAAAAATCTTGTTGCCTTGGTGTTGTTTTAGCATTTGCTTTTTACTGTCATTGTTTTGTGTATATTGTTGCTCCTCATATTCTTGCAAGCAGGGAATTGGGTGCTTTCATTCCCAACACACGGTGCCCCGCCGCGCCGACAGCAGTGAGACAGTGTCGAACGTCACTGCAAACTCTGCCATCAGCATCGACAACTCGAGACAACCACGATCAAGCCCAAATGAGATTATGCAAATGGTCTCAAATGCAAATCATCGAAACACGTCCTGGAGGTCCAAAACGTCGTCATCTCCTCCTTCGACGATGGCGGAAAAGAACAAGGGAAGCAGACAACGATTGATCTTGCTGGCCACGGTGCTGGAGGCGTAGGACCAGACCGTGACACTACCGAGCGCGAGGCTCGCCCTCTTGTGTTGGAAGCGCCCCTCGTCGTCGTCAACGTTGAAGATGACGTGGCCGAGGAGGTCACCAAGGATCGTGGAAAAGGGCTTCCCCTAATGGCGATGATAATTTTTTAATGTAAAAAATATATTATCCTCCACGTTGGTAAGTGACGCCGTCAATTTAACGGGAATGTCGACAAATACTTGATGAAAGAATTGAATTGAGACAAATATTAAAGTACACGATGCAATTTGAGCAAAATGAAATAATCAAATAGATTTACGAAAACTTACAAAGTTCATAATATATTTAAATAATTATTCTTAATTTAATAAAATTATATATATATATATATATATATATATATATATATATATATATATATATATATATATATATATATATATATATATATATATATATATATATATATTATAAATTGTGGAACATAAATTGATTTCTACAAAAAAAAAATATTTATAATGTCATCGGATCTGATTGGTCAATTTTAGTCGGGTTAACAAAACATTGCTTATGAGATAAAGAATAAATTCATGTTCATCGGATTTTATTGTAGTGTTTAATTTTAATAAATCTAAGTTTGATCGTGAATATCATCATATTTAATTACACACCACTGGTTTAAGCTGAGAAAATAACCAAAAGCATTATTTATTTTGGATGATTCTCCAAAGCATAATATTATTTTAATTTTTTTTAAATCAAAACCAAATTAACAAAATTCTCAAAATGTTCTTAACAGTTTTTTTTTCGCAAAAAGCTTTTAAGAATTTCAGTTTTTTTTTTAATATTTAAGGTGTTGTTTAAATCGAAGTTATTACTTGTTATTTTCAACTAGTTTCACATCTAGTCAACACTTTTTTGTGAAAAAAAAATTAAGAGTCAAAACCTTATTTAAATTCAGAATTTTTGAATTATTTTTCATGAATAATTTTAATGTGGTAAAGTTAGCTTGTTTAAATTTGTTATAAACGCCTATGGCTAACATCTTGGATCATCATATACAAAAGTTAATTACCTAATTAAATATCACAAATAAAATTCAAAAGCATTTAACAGTTGTAGCTCTTTTTCTTCATAACTAATATTGTGAAGTAGTGTTTTCCATCTCAATCAATATGAAAGCATTTGGCCTCACTCAAAATTAGTTTTGATTATTTTTTAATACATATTGTTATGATCTTGAATTGATAATATCTTATTAATGAAGAGGTCGATGCAATATTTTCTAAAAAATAATGAAATGTGTGTTGACAAATTAATAATATGATTCGATCCTCCTTAATCCCAGTGATATTTGACACTAACATCTGGATCCAAAAAAATGGACTTCAAAAGAGTTGGCCCAAAGTTGACCATCAACAAGACATCAAGCAACCCAAAAAACTAGTAAAAGGGGGAATATTGTTCTTAGAAATAGAGCTTCAAAAAAGTGTCATTTCCAAGTGACATGAAGTAAAGAAACACAAGATAGCACGTCCAATAACCACTTCATGTTCAGTTTCAGTTGAACAACAACTGCATGTGGTACTGTTCCAACTTCCAAGCTTATTGCCCCCAAATGGAAAGTCACAACTCCAGCAAAAAAAACCTCTTGAGATATATTCCATAATCGATGTTGAATAGATATCACAGCAACTTGACACCAGCATCTCTCATGTTATCTATGATGGCCCGGATCTTTCCATGATATCTCTGTTCCCTCTTCAAGAACACAGAAACAGCAGGAATACCTTGGATCAGCAGACGCTCCCCCAGAATCTTCCCAATCTTAGCAGCTGCTGCAACATCCCGGGTGGTCTCCATGCTTGGTCTCAGCAGCTTTTCCTGTGAGCTTGCTGAGGCAGCAACCGTTGCTGTAGGGGTATGGATGACCTGGGCGTTAACATATTTGTTTGTGAAATGCATCTTCAGCACATATGGTTTAAGGAAGTTAATGATCCTTGGTGGTCTAACTGGTGGAGGAATAACCATGACTGTGTCAGCTGATAACCTGAAAAGATCAGTAAGAGGTATTAGATTACAGACCCAACACATGATGCAAAAGTGATAAAGTAGGAAGGTTGTCTAATGGATGATGGTTTGATAAAATTTTTGTGTGACTTTCATCTCAGAATATAAGAAATGCAGTGAGATATAATCTAATAGATCAACATAGCGACCTATAGGAATTAAACACAATCGTTTTGAGCCATTTTATAAAGATGTCAATAAAGCATTATACTCAAAGCTAGATGTTTATGTACATTACGCCCATCCAGCTGAACCATGAGCAATATAGTATACTATGTACTAGCTCGGATAATGCTTCAATTTCATGCTAAAGCATTCATTTGCGTGTTATCCAAATAAGCAACTGCTGATGCATCCTAAGATGGACAGAGGATATTCCATCCATGGAGAAAGAAACCAAAGTCACCAAACAGTAGCAATAGACAATTGAACATTGCATCAGATGGTAACATGTAAGACAAGAAAAGCACAGTTGACTTTGTTGACAGGCCTCATATATTTCAAGTATAATATTCTTGAATCAAAATTCTTTCAGAGGGTTCAATATGAAAAAAGTTTGCAAATTATACAAATTGATAGCAAGCAGTTTAACTCTGTATTTCAGCCAACTACCATTCATGCAATAGCAAGTAAACAACTCTCTTAAAGTCAGGGAGAAACAATGAAAAATAAAATAAAATAACCTGAAACTCAAGAATGGAGGACCAAGGAGAAGAAATTCAACTAGAGTATTAAAGAAAAGAGCCTTAATCATGATTTGGCACCAGAAAAGCAACCTACCATTTCATACTTAAGGGATGTCCTGTGCTAAGACTAGACAACATGATTTAGAACCAGATATAAAGAGGAGAGAAAGAAAGGAGTGGTCGGATCAAGGTGGAGAAAAAAACCAAGTTTTCAATTAATGAGTTCTGAGAAGAAAAAAAAGCTGCCCAGGGCTTATACATAGGCTTATAAAACTACACATAGTAAAACAACCCTGTAAACAAAATTACTAAGTCTAAAAGGTGCACTAAGTTTACTAAATCACCACAACCAGGGGTTCCAGAAACGCTCCTCTCCCATGCAAGATGAAGATGCCATAGACAAGATTTTCAATTATGAACTTTGTTGTTTATTGTTTACTGGGAATCATAAAAAGGAGAATCAAAATTCACAAAAATAATTCAATTAAACACTCCAACCTTTTATTACTTAAACAAAACCAACTGTACATCCCACAGTTAGCTTTAGTTGTGTCAAACAGTTGGCGAGTTCAACCTTCATAGAATGCAAGTAGGGCTATAAATGAGCCAAGCTGCTCGTGAGCAGCTCGAGCTTGGCTCAAGTCAAGCTTTGGTTTAATTCGAGCCTGTTTAACAAACGAACCAAGCTTGAGCATGAGACTAGGCTGATTTAGATCATCCAGCTTGAGCTTTCAAGGGTTTCTCATAAGCTCGTGAGCCTAAGCCGATTGGCAAGCCTATATAATATATACATATAATTTTCATATTTATATCCATTTAGTGTATATAATAAGCTAGCAAGCTGAGCTCGAGTTTAAAAAAAAATTAAAGGAGCTCAAGCTCGAACCATTCTTTTCAAGCTCAAGCTGAAACATCTCATAGCTTGGCTCAATTACAGCTCTAAATGATTAAAATTTAAAACTCACCGAAACAATATGACTGCTAAAACACTTCAATTACAAATTCCATATGAATTATCAGGCATTTCATTCTATTGTTACTTTTCAATCAAAAAAAGAACAAAAGAAAGAATATATGCAATTCTTAATTACCTTGTACTTAAACAACTAATGAAAAGACATGTACATTTCACTAGTCCTCATGTTATCAGAATACTAAAGTTCAAATGTATCAGAAATAGTTAAAGGATAACTAATTTCCAAAGCATTCCAACTCAAGTGTTTGGACTTGGCTAGTAGCAGCTGATCATATTTTAAGGAAAATAATTAACAATCAATTTAAACATAGGATGAAAAGAATATTATTTGTGAAAGAAAAACAAACAAGAGAAAATTTAGAGTCATTTCCTACTATTGTAAAGATAGTTCAAAAAATAATCTTATCCTAAGTTGAGCTTAAAAAACTTGAGCCCAAGCGCCCTTCTATATCATAAGTTGCTGAGGAGATCAGCACTCATAATACCCAAATGGACTATCCTAGAAACCAACTAGTTCAGACTGATCAAAGCCAGTAATATTTGATCCCACTAATCCAAAACTGCAAGCCAATTATGTTAATCTTCAAACAATTTCCATGCAATCTATGACACTCCAGTCTGTTTTGACAAAACATATTCCTATTGAAGTGCAAGGACCAATGCTGATTTAAATCATAAGTCATGAAATTAGCTAAATCCAACCAATGAACCTAATACTATGGAATTACAAATAGAGGGAAAACAGTGGCTCTATGCAATATGTATAGCTTAAAATTAAGATAATTTTTAAATTAGAAACAGTCAAGGTTGCGTGGATACTTTCCTGCCTAGGGTGTAGGAACAGTGCAGTGTCCATCAGATTGGAGTGTGGGATCAAATCATAAAATCTTAAAAACTAATTAATTTCATATATTATTCATAAAAAAATAAGCAGTTCTTTTGCACAGTCGTAGTAGTTCGATACAAATTCTTTTAAGAACAAAACCAACATGATCACTTTACAGCAATTGCATTAGTATTAGCATACAACAATCACAATATAAAAGAATAAACAAGGCTTAACATCACCAATAAGATTCATATACTCTAATGTTCGTTGCACTAGTTCAACATATCATTAGCATTAAAATTTCAACATGATTTGGAAGGAGAAAAGGTAGAGGACTTGAGACTGCAGTACGACAGTAGGATTCAGGGTAAACGTGTAGCACAGTAGGAGTAGCGAAAGAAAATAAGGGCAGTTGCAGGAGGCTGTAGCAATTTGGAAAGAAAATGCATAATGCTTTCCAGTTGCTTTCTTGATCTTCACACAGATACCTAGTGCCGACATAACTCTCCTGGCTTACCAGTTCGACTTTCGGGGCTCCGTAATGCTTTGCCAACGCCATGGATCTTGACGGGCTCGGGGCTTCGGTTTCAATAAACAAGTGAAGGGGACGGAATTTGACGGGCTCCGAGAGCTTTCCGTCTTCACCGTTTCTAAAAACAAATTGTGAAGAAAAAGAGGCAGAAGGAGTTTGACAAGGAAATAAGATGGGAGAGTGGGAGAAGAAGAGAAAGAATAAGTGAAGGGGGAAGAAAAGAAGAAAATGAAGAGGGAGATGGCGTACCAGGCGGGGCTTCGTAGGACGGCGGCGAAGTTTCCTCGGCCGGCGGGAGTCCGCTGATGAAGAAGATGAGCGTGAGGCGGCGGCGTCGTTGCGCGTCGAAGGATGAAGGAGGAAAAACAAATCAGGGTTGTGGTCAAGGATTAATTGCATAGTAGTCCCTGTAATTTCAGCTCATATCAATTAAGACCTTATAAAATTATTTCCCTCGATTGAACCACAAAGTTCACGAGTTCATAATGTCTATTTCTCATTAGATTTGGTTAAATCTTTCTCACGTACAATTTTGATGAAATTCATGAGAAAAAAGTGATCATTTGATTACTAAGGCTTAAGGATGATTTTTGCCTTTAAACTATTAAAAATAAAATAAGAATATTTTTCAACTTTTCTTTTATTAATTTTTATCCTCAAATAAACGAAAATAATTAAAAAATATCATCGAACTATTAGAAATGGATAAAAATATTTTTAATTTTTATTTGATAGATTTTTTATTCTTAGACAGACGAAAATAATTAAAAATATCAATATTTTTATCTATGTCTAAAGGTATAAATGATTTTTTCCCCTTAGAAATTAGTAAACATATTAGTATTTTTCAACTATTTTCGTTTGTTTAAGGGTAAAAAATTTATTAAAAATAAATTTAGAAGTATTTTTACTCATTTCTAATAGTTCGATGATATTTTTCAACTATTTTCATTTATTTAAGGATAAAAATTAACCAAAGAATAATTTAAGGATATTTTTTACTCTATTTTTAATAGTTCAATGACAAAAATTACCCTTAACCTATAAATGAATTGTTTCATTGGATTAGATTGAATTGAATTGAATTGAATAATAAATGAATCTGTTGAATAGATTTTTTTTAATCCAATGTATATAAGATATGATATCATTTTTTATTATTATTCATATATTAAACAAATAAGAAATTAAGAGCCATAGCTTATCCTATCTCTTTTATTTATGAAACAAATTATTCTACATATAAGTTAAACGTATAAGTTTCTTATCTTAATTTTTGAAAACATTGGACATTACTTTTTTTAGGAGAATATGAAATGATGTGTAAACTATTACTAACTTAATTGATTAAGATGTACAAACATGTTCCCAAAAAAGACATAATATTTTTACTTAGTTGTAGATATAATTTAAATGACCATTATAAGTCAATGAGAAAGAAACAAAGGTGTTTGGTTTCCCGTAAATGCAAATACTATAAAAAATATTTGTATGCAAAATTAAATACTCATGTATAAGAGTTGGAACCTATTGTTTACTTGTCCATAAGTAGACATGCAATTTTTATTTGCAGACGTTTAGTTTGTCGCAAATAGACGAGAGAGGTTGTTGTAGGCGAGAGAGAGATTGTCGTTGGCGAGACAAAAGATATCGTGAGCGAGAGGGAGGTTGTTGCGAGCAAGAGGATGACTATTGAGAGCAATAAGAGGCTTTCGTGAACGAGAAAAAGAGGGAGGGTATCACGCGTTGTAGGAGACCATCGCAAGCGAGGGGAGGCTGACGCAAGAATCGCGAGTGAAGAGGGAGACTACTGTGAACGAGAGGAATAGAGGAAAACCTATCATTTGTAAGCTACAAATTGGACTTGCAAGTGTTTTGCGCTGCAACCCAATTTGTAATCTGCAATTGCAGCATGTAAAAGTCTAATGTTGCAATTAATTTAATTGTAATTAACTAAACTATTTAATATAAATGTTGAAAATCTATTTGCAAGACATTAAACAACTTTAAAATGATGTTCTTCGGTATTATGAAAAAATAAAATATAACGTAGAACGTACAAATGAGATAATTGTAATGCAAAATGATAGGGATGACAATTGAAATTAATTAACTACGGTTAATCAATCCACCAAATAGCTAAATTTGGTTTCGTATACTAATTTTGCGATTCAATTTTATCGATCATCAGTTATTCGATTTTGATTACTAATTCGCAGATAAGCGATAACCAAAACTGATTATAAATTTATTCTTTAATATATAGATATATTTTTTAATTATTTAGTAATAGCTATTTGTTTAATGATCGATTAATTATTTAATAATCAATTAATCGCATCTATCCAAATCATTTAAGCCAATTCAATTAACCGACAATTAAACAATTTTAATTTGGAATAGCAATATTAAAAACCGATAAGTTTTGATTTCAAATAGTAATTTTCTAAACGATTTTGATTTTGATTTTGATTATCTATAAAAAATACAATAAACTAACCGTTGTCGTCCCTAAGAAATAATTACTTCTCTATATTCGCACCAAAACAATGTGTGAGAAACTGAGAATAAGAAATTTAACGAAAAAAAAGTCATTACTGATTTCACAGCCCTCAGCTGCTCTCTCTCTCTTAAGAACGAGCAAACATTAGCTTATTCAGATGTGTTAAATAACATAAAACAAAAAAGATATTCAATTCAGAGGCATATTTCCATATACAATCATAATTATCTTTTTTTTAATCATAATCATCATAAATTAATTTGATGAGACATCTTTAAGCACTAAATCAACGCAATCTGCCAATTTAGATGTTTGATCCTGAGCTTTCACCAATAAAAATGTATGTGTATGCAAAGTTACGAGAGTTCAGAGTATTAGTTAGTGTTTACATTTATTCAGTTTTCATTTAGTATATAGGAATTTTGAAGACATTATAAAATAGGTCGCGTTAGGGCTTGGAGATTGAAATTTCACTTTTGCAACAGTTGGACTTCCACATCATTGCCAAAACTAACAAGCTGCTGCTACTTGAATGCATGAATAAAGCATATTGAAGAAACAAAAAGCACCAGTTTTCCATTTCCAAAATAAAATTACCCCACGGGAACTCTTCATTCCGAATATCCAAACATACCACACCTTGGCGAGGATAGAATAGCAAATAGATAGTCAGATTCTAACTGCTGCTGGGGCCTCAGAGCTTTTAAATCTTGATGAGAACCATAATGTTACAACATAGCAGTAGCAGAATTTCCACCTCACTGAAACCTATCCGTTTTCTATATCAAATCCATTTTGGGTTGAGACACAAGGCCTCATGGAACAATCTGATATAGTTTTTTGTTAGCATAGCATGTGAGTCAAAACGCTTCAGATTGCAGAACAAAACAAGGCTTAGGTGCTCAAGGAACTGCAATCAGTTAAAATAGGAAGGATACTATGAGAAATGCCTGGAACTGCAATTTAAGACAGACCAGAAGAATTGCTATTAAGGTTCAAATGAGCCTAAAAAGGCTAGCATATGTATACACAAGTAATCAATGACCTTGGAAATAATGAAAAGATCACTGCTCTTAGCTTGACCATATTTGCTTAAACAAAGTACCATGGTAAGAAAAGATCATGTAGCTAATCAGAAGGTAAAAAATCTACCTATGTATATGAAAAAGATATTGAAACTACATAGCAAATCATCAGCAGGTTATGCATTAACTTGTCATCTGAGGCTGTCATCATACCTAGTATCTCATGATTTCTGTTTTTCTCTTTCAGACACCACATTGTGCTCACTAGAAACAGAATAAATGTGATCTGGATCAAAATTGGTAACATATACTGAAGTTTTCTTTTGTTGAAATATACAAAGATTTTCAAGTGAAAAGTCCAAATCCAGCGTTAATATCCACAGCAATATACCAAAACCGGATCCATATAGTTTTGAATTGACAAAAACTGAAACCGCAAAAAAAAAAACCAAACTAATTTTGACAGTGTACCCTAAATGCCCTCATGTTGTTTTAGTAAAACAATATTATTCGGTACTCTATTTTAGCGAAACAGTGTATTAAACATTAAAAAGAAAAAATTTCGGCTCATTTCTATTGTCTCCTCTCTTGTTCCCCGTTGTTGTCGGTGCCTTTTGAGCGCGCGTCGCCGCCGACCATGATGAACATAAACATCCAGCTCATCTCTCTTATCCTTTGTTGCCACTAGTGCATTGAGGACCTCCGGAATCCCTTTCCTCCTCCCAACAAGATCTTAAGCGCAAATGCGCAATGTTAAAAATTCATGGAAGTTAGGGTTGGGGAAGGAAGAAGAGAGAGAAGAGGAGAGAAGAGGAATATATTAAAGGAGAGTTTTGGAGTTTTATTTCGGCTCTGGTTGGTTGGAGGAGGACGACAACGAGGAAGGAGAAGATGCAAGACCGATGTCGGTGCAATCCAAGCAGACAAAAAAGATTCTATTCAATATGTTGTTTCTCTAAAACATAATATTGAATAATATTCTGTTTTCTTAAAACAATTATAACAAATCAGAAAACGAGGGCATTTAGGGTACAGTGCCAAAATCTGTTCCGGTTTTGGTAAATTTTTTTGCAATTTCAATTTTTGTCGATTCAGAATTTATAGTTCCGATTTCGTAAATGGATATATCTGGAGGATTTCTTGTGTGCATTCTTGGGTCAAAGACATATTCCTTCACATATTGTAATCACAAAAACATATCATACTCCAGCAAATGACTTCTTAACAGGATCCTTTTCAAACATCACATAAATTTTTATGTTCATGTACAACTTTAGACAAAATGTGCCAGCTAATTAGTAGGATGAATGACCAAAGTTGATTTAGTATTTAGTTGATGATATGATATGTCACGGTGGAATAAGAACTAACAGCAAAAAAAAACATGGGATATTCTAGAAAACCAAACCAACTAAAAACAATTCTACTTATTCACAAGCTAATGTGACAAAACCCTTTTAATTACCTTAATTGTTTTGTCGTGATGTCCAAGTGTGCATCAACTTAGTATTGTGCAAGACCTGAGAGAATCACTAAGAATGGTTATATCTAGATTGTGACCTGAAAAGACATGATAGATAACAGTAACCCTCAGTATCATAGATCCAATGATAAGAAACAAATTATATATAAAAAAATAGTGTTAACAATGAGCATTTCCTATGAAAACTATCTTGCTCATTTGCTTTTCCCCTTGACACCATTTGCGAGTTGGCACAATCTCATATATCTCTCTTACTGCCTGACAAAAAGTACAGAAACAAAATTCAATTAAGTTCGCATATGATGCTTCAGAAGCTCAAAACTAAGATACAATAATTATCACATAGAAACATACTACCAATGATAATATATCTACAGATGATGTATATGAAAAGTTAGAATTTCTTTTTTTTCACTTTTTACTTAATGATCTCTAGTATATACTAGGTTTTTTCCTGTCATATAAAGAAATTGAAGTTCTTCCATTAACTGCAAGATAATTCAGGCTATACAGGTTAAATAAGCTTCTTTGGCTTTCATCTAGACTTTTGATGTGGGTTTCAATCGGACAACTTTTACATTCCACAAAGCACTCATACCTCAAATATTCCTGAATGAACTAAGTCCTATACGTGTAATATGTATTACATTTCTCATTCACAAACTTTGGGGATCTTAATATCTCAAGCTTCAAAAAGAGATAGCCAACCAACTACCAATTTCATCACTATTTGTAGATACTCAAAATGTACATCTGCTCTTTTAGCTTGAAGGTTATCATTGTAAAGTGCATATTTGGAGATGAAGAAAAAAAGAACAGAGAAATCGTAGTTGAAAAAAAAAAGAGTAAGGAATAAAAAGAATACGAGAGAAGCAGACTCGTTTACTCTCTTTTCTTTCCTTTCCTACAGGAAATATCTCCAATATTGGTTGGGTTTTTGTTCTTTTCTGAAAGAAGTGAAAAATTTCGTTCCTTCCACATCAGCAGTTATTGTTAACACTGAAAATAAAACTGGACCTAGATAAGCACAGTTTACAAAATTTGGAAATAGTTAATTATGTGCTTTCAAGTGAAGCTTATCAGGTTGATCAGAAGGGAGGCATGACATCTATTGATCTAAAGTACTATAGCATGTTATTGAGATGCACTCAAGCAACCACCTTGAAAGCTGTAAGGTTAAGACTAAAGTTTTGGCCAATTATTAGCAACTTGACGCTCAATATTTCATTTTACCAATCAGATTATTAGGAGTTATTTGTTGTTAGAATAAATCTGTCTATGGAGTACTAACTGGCTAGAAAGATACTGATGGCTAGTGTATCTTATCAACAAAAGATTGTTCGGAGAATTCAATTTTTGTTTTTTAATCATGATGCTTATGAAAACCACCTGATTTAAAATTCAATTATTAATAGAGAAAAATAAGAAATTCAACACCCAACAAGCAATATTGTCCCAATCAGATTATTAGGAGTTATTTGTTGTTAGAATAAATCTGTCTATGGAGTACTAACTGGCTAGAAAGATACTGATGGCTAGTGTATCTTATCAACAAAAGATTGTTCGGAGAATTCAATTTTTGTTTTTTAATCATGATGCTTATGAAAACCACCTGATTTAAAATTCAATTATTAATAGAGAAAAATAAGAAATTCAACACCCAACAAGCAATATTGTCCCATCACCCAACTATTTAGCATGAGCTGTACAGTGTTTTAAAAAGGCGCTCGGGCACCCGCCTCGGGCGCTCGGGCGCCACCAGGCGAGGCTCCTTAACAGAGTCTCTCGCCTCTAGCCTCAAGCGCTCAAGGCGTTGAGGTGCTGAGGCGAGCGCCTCTCTAAAGTTGAACAAAAATATAGTTACAAAACTGGGACCATACAGCTGTCTGTAGCTGGCATGTCTAGTGTTTTGTTTTGTTTTGTTTAGCAATATAGCTTGATAGACTGCTTACTACAACTACACGTTTTAGATACCAGGCTAATCACAAATAATGGAACCCTAAGGCTGAAATTGTTCTTTGTAATATTTTTTTTCAGTATTCTTATATTGGTACTGAAAGATATAAAGTCGGTAATCGGTATACTAGATAGAATTTAACATGACAGAATATAACATCTGTTTTCAAGCCTTCTTTCTTGTTTTGAAGCAATGTGGAAATAAGGTAGTACCAAGCAGTATTTTAAACCCAGACCTACTAGTTTGACTAGAAACTTATGAGTTCTATTTGAGTTAAGCCCAAAACAGGTTTTAACCGGTCAAATTGGGGAAAACAACACTAGACATTCTTAATTTGCTTTATCTTATTCATTATGATTTGATTTATCTAGATAAAATTTCAAGTATATAAAATTATAAATTATATTTATTTTATGGGCGCCTCACTTCGCTCGGGCGAGCGCCTTTCGTGGCGCCTAGCGCCTCGGGCATTTGAGGACCTTGGCGCCTTAATAGCGCCTTTGCCTTTTTAAAATACTGGAGCTGCATAAATATTTTTTCCCTCCATGAGCTCTATGCAAGAAAAAATCTTAGTATTGGTATCTCTTATTATTATTGTTATTGAAGAATTCTTAGATAGCCTCCAGCTAATCTCGTGCCACTAGTTTGAACCCGCTTACCTCGTCTAATCACTATATTTAGAGCTTCCCTTCAAAATATATTTATCCCCTAATTTTATCCTCTATAAGGGCTAGGCCTAAATATTCCTTAATATAAGCATATTCTGATTTGCCTTTACTAGAAATTCTATACATACATCTTAACATTTTGTTGCAACTGCACTATTTTTTCTTCTATATCTTGGTCCAGAACTTCAATCCATAAAGCATAAATGGCCTTCCTATATACCTATAGAATTTTCTTTGTAATCAACGATTGTAACAAATCTCCAACACCACCTTCCAGTTTTACCACCCAGATTTTACAATATAAACAATCTCCATTTCTCATACTGTTAATGCTCTATGTGAAATTGACCAATAGTAGAACCACTCTTTTTATTGGAAAATCAAGTGGTACAAATTATTTACATTTCAGCCACTAAAAAATTGATACCACAAGTGAGTAACTGAGTACCTTACTACCTTGTATTCCATCATTCATATTCTTTGTATTGATGAACCATAACCATAAGGTTGTCTACACATACTACTTTGTAGTCCATCATTCAAGGAGTTTGTAGTTTGTATGTAAAAGTTTGCTACCTATCAAAAGTCTGCCATAGCCATAAGGTTGTCTACATGGAATACCTTGTAGTCCACCTGTCCACCATGTTTTGTTAAAATCTGCTAGTTATCAAAGAATGTGAACACACAACAAATGCATGCTAACAGAAAATTGAAAAAAGTGATTACAATATGAATCCATCTCTATACAATTTATTTGGGTATAATACATATATGAATTGAAAATTCATGTGCATATTCACTAAGTACATTTCAATATTCCACTTTCAAATTGCCAACCTCTTTGCCTAAGGTTTTCAACCTTAGTCTTAATCTCAGTTTTGATGATGACAAATTCGGAACTAATAATTTATTGACAAATAATTTTATGTTCCAAGTCGAGCAGCACGTGACGTCCGTGATCGGAAGATCGACGCGAAATTAAAAAATAATAATCAAGTGGACGTTGATCGATGCTCAGGAGATGAAGAAAAGTTACAGTCTAGGTTTTTGGGTCTAGATTAATTGTAAAATCCTTAAAATGCTTGATGATGATGAAGAAGAAAACCAAACTCGAAACTCAAAATCTGAACGAAACCCGAAGAAGTGCTGAAACTGCACTGTATGCAGTTCTGGTTGACCGACCTTCAGCCAGACTTCAATTGGCGGCGTAACGACTAGTTTTCCAAACCGTTGAAACCTACTCTACCCGAGCCATATATCCATGTTTCCCTATAAGTACAGGTTATAGCCTTCCCTTGCATCTCCAATAGTTATTGAGTCATCCCTTGATAAAGTCTAAGCCTTTTATGAGCCATTTTTCATACTGACATACTTGACTTAGTTTGAGCTTGAAACCTTGAATTTTGCTTTAGCTCTCCAAACTTTCATCATCAAAAGGTATTAAGAGGAGCTAGGTTGCATCATTTGGAGCTATGTAATTGTATTTTATTTATTGCTCCATTTGCTTGTCTATTTTTTATTTATTTTGTATACTTTGAAGTGTATTTGTAGACCTAGGGTGTAGGCATTGGGATTGAGTGGTAGCCTTGGTGTTCATGCATAAGTCCACTCAATTTGCTAGGATTTATATTGTTGTCCTTAGGATAGAGGTGTTAGAGATACTCTCATGGATAGAGTAACTCTCAGGGAGAGGGTCGGTGCCTTAACTTATAAATCCTCTAGGAGGAAACAATATAATTATAGTAAACTTGGTTGAAGAACTAAGCGGGGTGCTTAGGTAGTGAATGTAGGCTTCGTTGAAGCCAAACTGCTATAAATTTTTGTATTAGCATTACCTATTTGTGTTTGTGCTTGATTGACTATTACTTGCTTGTGCACTTAGTTAATTTAATTGTTATTTGCCTAATCATCAAAGAATCATTAAAATTGAATTTAGGCATAATTAATAGTAACAGATTGTTCACCCCCTCTAGTGTGGTCATTCACTTCACAACCTCATCAACCTCATCTTCCCTAGTTACTGGAACCAATATTTTCCTTTTAGGTAGTTGCAATCCAGTATGCAGAGATGGCAGAAGCTTACAAGAGATGTAGATACAGCCATCCAATATGATGTTTTTATAGCTAAAATCATTTCAGTGAAGGACATACTATCTAAAAGCAGAAGATAGCAAATGAGTGGTATCAGACACCAATCATAACTTTGATGAAGGTTCACAACTCACAACAGACGGCCAATGTACTTTGTGATCTTAAGAAGGAAAATCCCTATACACAAGGCTCCCACCAATGTGCATCTTAGGACTGGCAAAAGGTGGAATAAGTTAATCATGTTTCTTCACAATTCAAAAGGCAAAACAAACTTTCTGCTACTACAAGTGTTAAATTTGATTGGATGACCAACTTTTCCAAAAGCTTAAGCCGTTAGGAAAGAGACCAATTTATGCATTTATATTCTTAACACTCCCCCTCATTTGTGAGCAGGTAAACTTCGACCCAAGCCCAACAAGGGGATCGACTTAGTTGAGGTGGGAGGTAATTTTGTTAAATACCAACGCTAAGAGGATTCAAACCCTGCTCATACCATGGATGATCAACTTTCCCAAAAGCTTAAGCTATTAAAAAAGAGACCAATCTATGCAATAATATTCTTAACAACAAGAAACCTGGAGGGTATGAAGTTGATCAGAGTCAAGGACACTGAGAATGCCTTTGCAGCGATAGATATCCATATTAGACTTCTTCTCCCATAGAAGATCCTCAAGCCAAGAGCGAGCCTACAAGAAAATTATGTCAACCAGAGGAAAACAATATTCACAATCATGTAATTGTCAAAGCCAATATAGACATTGCAAGACTGATAATTGCATCAATCATCTTAAGAGATCTCAATGAACGTAGAACAACATAATTGCGGGATCAAAAAGGCATATATTTCACAAATCGTAAAGGTATGCTTCAAAAACAATGCATGATTAAGAAGTAAAAGAAATTGTAACGAATATTCAACCTACCATATTCAAGTCAACTGGTTGCTCCTCAAAAATGCACAATGTGCGCATACTATAATCATGACGACTTCTGCTAGTTGTAGCTTTACTCTCTTTTAAAAGTTCCTCCAAATGAGCTATGTTCTGACAAGAACATATAAAAACACATCAATCAATTTTGAGTTCTATGACAAAAATGAGATGCAATGTACATCATACATCATCAAACCTTAGCACCATATGCATGGCGATCCAAAATTTTACATAGGTCAACTTGACAACGAACAGTACGTATGACATGAGCAAGTGAATTGATATTATAGATCTCTTTTTCCAACTCTTCCAATGCATTTGATGTTTCATCCTCTTGTGAGATCAAGTCAACTTTATTTAAAATCACAACATCCTACATGCAAGGCGAAAATGTGAAATTTAAGATAGCAATGCTTGAATTTCTCCTTTGAAAATGATGGAATTCAAAACTGGAATAAAATACGCAACACCAAATTATCTAGAATTCCAAAAAAATGTGACAATGAAAGATACAATATCTATATAAATAGGAAAGGAATTACAGCAAATGCTATCTGAAGGAACACTTCAGGAAAGGAAGAAGATTTGCGATGCTCCTCAAGTTGCCGTTGTAGGTTTTTGGCATCCACGACCTATTTGGAAGGGTAATAGAAAGGTTGTAAATAACTTAAACAGGTAAGAAAATCAAATCATCTTTAAGTTAGGATTAGGGAACCTCAGACATTTGATGTAAGAGGGATGTTTAGATAAGCCTAGTTTCCATTGTGTTGTTAAAGTGAAAGTTGTTCTTGCACAAACCTTATCTCTGAGAGTACCAGGAAAAAAAATCAAAGGAACCAGACCATATGAAAATTGAATTTTTCAATAACTCTGTGCAGGTCATCTTGGATGATTAATACAAAAGTTGATGGACATAACCAAACTAGAGAAAACTTACAGTAAGCACATATTTAATTAGCATACTTTGCCTTGGTCAAATATTAAAAAAAAAATCCAATAATAAGTGAGATGGAAAATCATGAATACACGAAAAAGAACATAAATAGAAATTGCACCAAGCAAATAGTTTCTAGAGCAAAATGTGATGATAATACACTTTTGGATGATTTTTGGTATCTTGTATAGATACATCAAAGCAATGAAGCACCGAGCATAATAGTTGATACGAAACACAAACTAGTACAAAATGATCAGCAAACTGCACACACAGAAGACAACAACTTTTATGTATTCCAAAGAGAAAATCAACTAGTTCTATGATATAAATTAACTCACTGTGATTATAGAATCAAGAATAACAGCTGACTCCAGCTGATCATCCAGCCAAAGGACAGAGGCAAGTGGAGCAGGATCAGCCAATCCAGTCGTCTCGAGCAAAATATGATCAAGTCTGCAACAGAACATGAATGCAATTTACAGCAAGGGAAAAAACAATATAATACACCCACCATATACTTAGTGGAAAAAGAGAAAGAGATTCATTGTTTCTTCATTTCCTCCCTTTTCTTTCCTTCATGTCTAAACTCAGATGGGCAGGCACAGTAAACAAAGGCATGAAAATTAGCAAGGTCAGGGAAGAATTATGAACAAGATGACCTGAGGAACACACATAGAGCGATGTATCATATGGACCAAATGAATAACCATGTTGAAATCTAACCTCTCTTTTCTCTGAACAAGTTGTTCCAGAGCTTGGACAAAGCTGTGCTTGACAGTGCAACAAACACACCCATTTGCCAATTCCACCCATTCCTCAACGAGTGCACCACCTTCACCCTCATTAATCATTGCCCTCTCAACTCCAATCTCCTCTCCAAACTCATTCAATATCACAGCAATCTTCTTTCCATGTTGGGCATTCAAGACATAGTTAACTAACTGGAATTCAGCAAAAAAACAACTATTACAACATGTTGCCAAAGTTTGCACAGAAATTTTTTACATTTACTATTCTTATTGAAAGAAGACAGATAAGCCATCTAAAACTCATGCTGAAGAACAAAAAAAGCGTGAGTTTCTTAGAAATGAATTTAAAACCATACAGGACCAAACCATATTAGCAGTAATTTAGAATTAGAGTTCCCAGTTTACAGGATCAAACAATCAAATAATGATGTTAAAATCTCAAAGAACTAAACTTTATTCCATACATGAAGCACCAATCAAATTATATGTTGGTTTTATTTTAATTCCAGACCAACAGATAATGGATCGATAAAATGCAGAAGTTGTCCAATTAAATTAACAACTAAATATGAATGTAGTTTGCTGACTTGGGGCATAAACCCTAATTGCCCTTGAAATAGAGGCAATAAGAAACTGGACTCATGGATATATGAATTACATTCATGATAAAGGGACAGGAGACAGACTGTGGATTTGCCGGCACCGAGATAACCAGTGATGATGGTGACTCCAACCGGAGACTCGTCCGAGATAGTCCCTCCTTGATTCTCAAGTCTGTGAGAAGGTTCTGGCGGATTAGTCCCAGGTTCTTCTCCGATTCGAACAGCAAGAGGTGGGGCTTCATTGTCATCCTCCATGGCTGCTCTGCGGAGGAGTAGAGTACACATGTATTAGCAAAATAAGCAAGGCCACTGCCTCAACAAATATTTGTAATTAGTCTAAACCAGAAACTCCTTATTTATATTTGGTAGATGCAGAAACATGTTTGTGCAAATTATCGAAAGCAAAAATGTTTCTAAGAGAAGTGAAAAATGATCTTCCAGTCTAGTTTTCCACCCAAAATCACACAAATTCACAAACTCTACCGAGTCCAAACACTCACAACTTTGATGAGCCAAATATGAATTCCCAAATTATGATTATGCAGAATGGTCGTTCAACCTGAACCATGAAGAATGTATTACATGTGACCAGTTATCTTTTAGAGGGTTTGGTTTGAGTTAATCTATCCAAATTGCCAAACATTTTGCACATGGTATGAGATACGAATTAGCTTTTCATAATATTCATTTGTTACTTTTTGATAAAAAGCACAAAAGAAAGAATCTCCAAAATTCTGAATCACCTTGTACTTAAACAACTAACCAAAAAGCATGTAAATTTCACTAGTCCCCATGTTATCAGAATATAAAGCTTAAATGTATAAGTAGTTAAAATACAAATAATTTCCAAAGCAAGCCATCTCAATGATTTGGGTTTGGCTAGTAGCATTGGGTCATAATTTTAAGGAAAAAACTAGCAATCAATTTGAAGATATGATGAAAACAATAGCATTTGTGAAAGAGCCATTTACTACAATTCTAAATATAGTTTGAAGGATTAGTTGATCCTAAGTTGGGCTTAAAAAACTTGAGCTCAAGCCCCCTTCTATATCATAAGGTGCCAAGGAGATCAGCACTCATAATACCCAAATGGACTATCCTAGAAATCCAACTAATAAAGACCAATCAAGCCAGTAACATCCAATCCCACATTCCCACTAATCCCAACCAACTGTAAGCAAATTATGTTAATCCTCCAAAAAATTCGAAGCAATCTCTGACATATCCAGCTAGTTTTAACAAATTCTGAATGATCCAAGAAGATCAAATAATTGATAGGAGTGGCTGGACTAATGCAGGACCTGTTTGAAATGGAAAAGAGATAACACATATTCCTATTGAAGTGACAGGAAAAATGCCAATTTAAATCCTAAGAAATGCAATTAGCTAAATCCAACCTATGAACCTTATAATATGGAAGAACAAATACACGAAAAACAAAGGTGGCTCTATGCTTAGCTTAAAATTAAGACAATTTCTAAAGTAGAAATAGTCAAGGTTGTGAGGATCACTTTCCAGCCTAGGAAGTAGGAACAGCGCAATGTTCATCTAATTTAAGATCATAAGATCTTACAAACTAATTTGATATAATATTTATAAAAAAAAACAAGCAGTTCTTTTACACAACCTTAGTAGTTCCATTCAAATTGTTTTAAGAATAAAATCAGCACAATCAATTTACAATTCGTATTAGCATTCAACATTCAGAACGTAAAAGAATAAACAAGCATAACATCACTAATAAGATTCATATACTCTAATGCTCATATCACTAATTCAACATATCATAAGCATTAAAATCTCAAAATGATTTGGAAGGACAACAGGTAGAAGACTTGAGACATCTGTAGGAGAAGGTAGAGGACTTGTGACTGATATAGTACGGTAGAATTTAGGGCTAACGTGTAGCATAGTAGGAGCTTGTAAAGAAAATAAGGGCCAAGAGTTGTTGGAGGCTGTAGCAATTAGGGAAGAAAAAGCGTAATGCTTTCCAGTTGCTTTCTTCACACGGAGATAGGCCTGACTATCTCCCTAGCTTCTTGGACAGGCCTGTCAGCACAGGATTCACAGCAACTTCAGGGACTCCGTAATGCTTTGCGCCAAGGCCATGGATCTTGACGGGCTCGGGAGCTTCGGTGGGAAGCTTTCCATTTCAAACGTTTCAAAAAAGAAAGTGAAGAAAAAGAGGTAGACGAAGTTTGACCAGGAAATAAGATTGGAGAGCGGAAGAAGAAGAGAAAGAAGTGGACAGGAATAAAAGAAGAAAATGAAGACGACGGCGAGGGAAGGGGGCGTACCAGTCAAAGCTTTCTGGGATCGCAGGGAAGTCTCCTCGGCCGGAAGGGCGGGCGGGAGGCTTCAAATGAAGAAGATAAGCGCGACGAGGAGCGTCGCTCACGGTGGGCGTCAAGGAAGAGGGAGAAAGGGTTATGATCTACGGTTCATTGCAGATTAGTCCCTGTATAGTGTATGTTCAACCTTTTATCATTTAAGGCCTCATAAAATTATATTTCCCTCAATTGAACCTCAAAGCTTGGAAATTTACAAGAAAAAATAGTCAAATTTGCCCCCGAAATATTAAAAAATATACAAATTTATCGCTCAACTATATTTTTGACCAAAATTACTCTCGATATTACATAATTGGATCATTTTTGCCTTTCTCGTTAACGGAAGTCCACGTCAGCAAACGGAATCCCACGTGGCAAGTGTAGCTCGGCCACATAAGATGTCATGATGGAAAATGACACGTGATAATTATGTATTGACAATGGTAATTTTGATCCAAAATATATTTAAGGGGTAAATTTATACCTTTTTTAAAACTTCAGGGGCAAATTTGGTCCTTTTCCATCAAATAAAATTTATATGGTGCTCAGACAACATATTTTATGTCCATTGCATGATTTATGCAAATTTGGCTTCTATCTTATAATTTAAATAAATAATTTAGTAAATTTTTTGAGAAATATAAATCTTAAAGATGAAATAAAAATAATATTCAAACAGATATATACCTTGATTACTAAAATAAAAACTTGGTTGAATTTAATTATTAGTAATCGATTCGGCCTGGCCCGAAAGTTCGGGGATAATCCCGTTCCAATTCAAAATCGAGACGAGACTGGGACAAAATCGCGATGTTTCATTCGGGACCGAGACTCGGATACATATTTGCGTCCCGACTCAAAATTGGGACGGGATCAAGACATACCAAATCTCGACCCATCCCGACCCGAACTCGCCCTTACTATGTTGGTTGGTTTTTTATATCATTTGAGTGCATTTTCTCTTGAAAAGTTTGTTGATGTGACAACTTTAAAAATTTTCATTTTTTCATTTTTAAATTTAATTTTTTAACATTTTTAATTAATATTCTCTCTCATTGAATTTTTCATTAACTCCTATCTCTAATTTAATTTTTCATTCACTTCCTCTTTCTCTTATTTATGCACAGCACTCTCCCCCTTCATTATATTCTATTTCTCATTTAATTTTTTATGTTTCTAATCAATGAGGGTGGAAAAAAGGCGAGTATGAGCGCCCCTCCCCCTTCTGTGTGCGATGGTGATGGCGATCCTCTTCCTCCTCCTGATCCCCCTTCGAACCCTCCGATGTCGCCAGATCGTGGGGCTTCGACCTTGCACTCGTCTTGCTCTCGTCCTCCCCTCTCTAGGAGGCGATCCTCTTCCAAAGCCCCGGGCCTCCACCCTTGGCCCCTCTTGGGCACAGATCCTCTGTGACGGTAACTTCACCCATTTAGCGGTAAATCCTTCTCTTCCTGCTCATGACTGTCCATCCTCTGAGTCGGATGTGGTTCATTTCTCGCATGAACAGTTACGTTCATGGCAAGAACCTTGGGAGTTTTCTCTGATTGGAAAATTTTTGGGTAAACCCCTGCCTTTGAATATTGTATATGCTTGGGTTCGTAAGATTTGGGATGTTCCTAGTTTAGTTTTCGTTTTGGATTTGGAGGAAGGTTTTTTCGTTTTTCGTTTTCGTGATGCAAAGTCTTCGACGTATATTCTCGCCGGTGGTCCGTATTTTCTGAGTGGTTCTGCTTTGCGCCTCATCCCATGGCGATCATGTTTTCGGCCATGGGAGGAGACATTCCATACCGCCCCGGTGTGGGTTCGTTTTCTTGGTTTGCCACTCGAATTTTGGAACCCTAACTCCATTTCACAGATGGCTCAGGTTCTTGGTAGAGTCGTCTCGATTGATCAAAGATCGTTTGAATTCTCCTATGGTCGATTTGTTCGAGTGTGCATCGAAATAGATTTGAATCTCCCGTTGAAACAGGGATTATGGGTGGGAGAGTCTGGGAGGGAATTTTTTCAGCCACTCTCCTACGAAAATTTGCCTTCTGCGTGTTTCACCTGTGGTTTGATCGGCCACCGGGAGGTGGATTGCCCCTCCATATCAGTGGCTGCTGTTTTGAAAAATTCTCCTTCTCTGCTTGCTTCGGTTGTTGGTTCGACGTCGAATGTTTCTAAACCTATTTCATCAGTTTTGCCTGAGGTTTTTGAGGTTTTAGATTCAGATTGTGATTTTGTCCCTGTCCCTGTACCTGCCCCCATTGTGGGTGATCTACCTTCTTCCTCGAACCTGGAGGCTCCGTCGACGGCGACCTGTGGTCCTTGGATCTTGGTCTCCCGTCGGTGCCCTACTCGCTTGCGTTCTGCGACCCCTGTGGCTTCGCGCGCGCGTTCTGAGGCGGGCCCTGCCCATGAGCGTGGGTGCCCCGTCTCACGTGCTCCGTGTGTGGCCAGGGTTGTGGATCCGGGTTTGGAACAGGGTGAGGTTACTCCTTCGGATGCCCGTATGATGTCTCGGATTCCCCCGACTCCAAGAGGAGTTGGTGAGCAGAATTCGAATAGTACAAATCATGTTGTTGGTGTTAATGCCCCCTCTGGTGTGCTGCCAGGTGGCGATTCAGCGAATCCTCCAGGATCGCCTCCTTCAGCGAGCCACGCCGTGGGTCAAATTGGTGCTTCTCGTGCCCCTTGGGCCACCCAAAGGGCGGCTATTTGGGTCCCGAGGTCTCCGCATGCGAGGCGCGTGCCTCTGACGCCTAAGCTGGCTCAGACCGCTCATGATAAAATATCTACTGCTTCGACTTCGTTGGATGAAGCGCCTCAAGTTCCCACTCCTCATAACCCTAATCCTTTATCCCCTTTCTCGCTGCAGCCTTTGCTCCCCCATAATGAATCCCCGCCCCTTTCTATTTCCCATGTTTCGCATAACCCTAACGCCTTAATACCACCCAACCCGCAGCCTTCGTCACCCTCTTCTGCTTCCTGTCCTCCCTCATCTTCACTTCCCTCTCCATCCTGCGCTTCCATCTCGTTCATTTGAGCAGCTCGCTAAAGAGCTTCAATTTGTTTTCCCTTCCTCCATTCCTCTTGTGCCATCGGGTAAGCCGGTTGGTCGTCCCCCTCGTAAACCTCGAAAGGTGTTGAAGGTACCTTCCCCTGCATCCCCGGATGTCCCCAAGGTCACTAAACGATCGAGGGAAGCCGACGATGGCTTCTCTTTCCCTCCGCTTACCGCTACTCTGGTCGCTGATCCAACCCCCCTTGCTATTGTTCCCCGATGATTATTCTGTCATGGAATGCTCGAGTCGCTATGCGCCATAAGGTAAGGGATCATCTGTTGCATTTTATTAAAATCTCATCGGTTCATTTGATGGCTATTTAGGAAACTCATCTGGATGCTAATCGTGCTAATCGTCTGATTTCCTCCTTTGGCTGATCCTGATGTGGGATTGCCCAAGCTTCGCTTGGGGCTTCGGTAGGTTTGTTGGTTGCATGAAACTCTTTATTTATCCGAGCTCAGGTCCTCTCTTTAGCCCCTCAATGAATATCCTTAGTTGTCCAGTTTGAAAATAGCGAGCCATTTCTTTTTTCAAACATTTATGCTAGTACAAATTAACCCGGCTCTTATACTTGAGTTTTTTCGAAGTTTTTTATCGTTTGATTTTTCCACTTTTCCTTGGATTCTTGCGGGCGACTTCAACTGCATTTTGAATGAATCTGAGAAAAAAGGTGGCTCTCAATTTCGACTTTCTCGACCGGTGTTAGATTTTCGGACATTTGTGCATGATCTTGGTTTAATTGATCTTGGATTTACTGGTTGCCCCTTTACTTGGTGCAATAATCGCCAAGGTGTTAATCGGATTCAAATTTGCCTCGATCGTGTTTTTTGCAATGCTGTTTGGCTCCATTATTTCGATGACGCTTCTGTTAAGCATCTAAATCGGGGCACTTCTGATCATTGCCCCATTTTACTTAGTTTTTCTGATATTGTGCGTAAGTGTAAATTATTCTGGTTTCAAAACTTTTGGGTTGAGTACCCAGAATCTGCGGATGTGGTTCTTGGTGCTTGGAATGAGGTTTCCCCATCTCTTACTTCGTTCGGTAAATTTTCCACTGGTTTAAAATTCACTAGATCCGCTTTGTCTAAGTGGAATCGGAACTGTCTTGGTATGCTTGAGAATGTGCTTTCTGAAACTGTTGATAGAATTTCAGCTTTAGAATTGTCTGATGCGATGAATGGTCTAGGTGTAAATGATGAATGTATGTTGCGCATGCTGTATAATAAGACTTCGGCTATCATGAGGCAAATCACCTTAAAATGGTTGGCCAAATCTAAACAAAAATGGATTTCTGAGGGTGATCTCAATTCTGCCTACTTTCATAGAATAGTTTCGATGCGAAGAAGGGTGAACAAAATTAATTCTCTCTCCATTGATCCCAATTTAGTTTTATCTGATGATTCTTCAATCTTGATTGCTTTTGCTGATGCTTATAATTAAACTGCTATGGCCTGATGAGGTATCTGCTAGCTTTTTAGATATTTCGAATTCTGTAGTTGTTCCTTCCATTGATGATGTTTGTGCTAGTAATCTTGTTATGCCATTCTCGTCTGATGAAGTCTAGGGGGGTGATTAAATCCATGCTTAATGGTAAATCACCTGGGATTGATGGGTTTACCAGTGAATTTTATAAGCATTATTGGGGAATTATAAAAGCTTCTTATTTAAGCCGTTTGGATATTTTCTATGAGTCTGCTTTCCTTCAATTTGATTTGAATCAGGCTATGTTAACTTTTATACCCAAGAAAGCCAGTCCTATGACCATTCGAGACTACAGGCCTATAGCTTCGTATAATCTCAATTATAGAATCCTTGCTAAGTTGCTAGCAAACCATATTCAGTCTGTTGTCCCTAACCTTGTCTCAATCTCCCAATTTGTCTTCATCAAAGATAGGAGTATCCATGATAATATTTGATTGGCTCAGGAAATCTCTCATTCCATGTTTGGTTCTAAGACCAAAAACCCAATAATAATAATCAAATTAGACCTAGAAAAAGCTTATGATAAGCTTTCCTGGAGGGCAATTCTTTCTATGCTAGCTGCCTTTAAGTTTCCACAAAAATTTATTGATTGGATATCTTCTTGTTTATCCACTGCCAGTTTCACATGCTTGATCAATAATAAGTTGTCCTTTTTTTTCAAATCTTTCAGAGGTATTAGACAAGGAGATCCTCTCTCCCCTTACCTCTATGTGCTTACTGCCAAGGCATTGACCTGTTTGCTGGACAAGGTTGTTGAATCAAGTAGGCTTAAACCTTTTTTCTAAAGGCAATGTCAAAATTAGCCACTTGATGTTCGCTGATGATATCATTTAAACTTTTAGAGCTTCAAAAAAAGGTTTAATACAATCAAGCAAATCTTTCAAACCTATGAAAAATTTTCTGGTCAATCCATCAATTTTAGTATGTCCGAGATATTCTTTTCTCGGCATACTTCTCGGGGATAGATTTCCTCTATTTGCTCCTTTCTTAGCATGAGGGTTGGAAGTTTTCCATTCAAGTATTTGGGTACTATGGTTAGGGCTGGCAACGGAGCGGATACGGTGCGGATACTGGATTATCCGTATCCGCACCGCACCCCATATCCGCCCATCCGTATCCGCTACGGATGTGAATATGGATATCCATATTCGCACCGCTTCAAATACGGATATCTGCACCGCATCCGTATCTGCATCGTATTTAATAAAAAATATATTAAAATTATATATTTAATTAAAAAAAATCAATAAATTACCAATTCATTAATCCAAAATAAATATATAATATACTTCAAAATTCATCTTGACATGAAATTACCATAGAGCTCTTATATATATTAATAACTTATATGGGCAAAATAGTAATTCAGAGACGTGGATAGGCTGTGCGGATACAGTGCGGATCCACAGCCATATCCGTATCCGCACCATATCCGCGCGGATATAAGTTTTCTAAATCCGTATCCGTATTCATATCCATTTTTACTTGCGGATATGGATCGGATACGGTGCGGATGCGGTTTTTAGTTAGCGGATGCGGATAAAATTGCCACCCCTAACTATGGTGGGCCCCCGTAGGCCACCTGCTGATACTTAAAATTTTTTAATTGATCAAATTCAAGCTAAGTTTGCTAGCTATAAGTCTAATTATCTTTCCCAAGCTGGGAGGATCATTTTAATTAACTCGGTGCTGAATTCCATCCCAGTACACTCCTTAAGTGTTACTTGGGCTTCAACTAAAGTCATAGATAAAATTGAGCAATTAATTCGATCGTTTTTATGGGTCGGACCCTCTGACCAGAATGTGATGCATCTCCTATCCTGAGAAACCGTCACTCTTCCAAAAATTATTGGAGGACTTGGTGTCCATGATCTCTCTAATAAGTGTCTTGCTCTTCAAGCTAAAAGGGTCATGGGGTACCTTAATCAAGTTTCTTCTCCATGGTTGGATCTGGTAAGTGTCAAATATCCGGATCTTAGGGAAGGATGGAATAAATACCCTCATTCCTCATGGAGTTGGAAACTTTTTCGATCAGCTTTTGAAATATTCTTGCCTGGTTGCCTTGGAATGATTAATTTCGGTTACAATTCCTCTATTACACTGGGTAATTGGTTGCTTGATCTCCCTTTATGCTTAAAGCCCACTTTCTTTGATTGCAATATTTTGAATTCTGCTATGAATGTGAATTTTTTAATTGTTAATCAAATGTGGGATTTGAATCTATGTGCGGATGTGTTTGGCTCGGTGCTGGTTGATTCCATTTCTAAGTTGCGGTTGCCTATGATCCCCGGTGAGGATAAATATATTTGGAAAGAGTCCATTGAGGGTAGTGTTACGTGCGATGAGGTTTCTAAGAAGCCATGAATCTCTGAATGACCCTCGGTTGGTCTGGTGAAAAATTCTTTGGAAGCTTGAGTTGACTCCTAAGGTTAAAATATTTTGTTGGAAACTCCTTCACCTCCGCCTCCCTACTTTTGAGCGCCTTGAGAGAATGCATATCACTTCCACAAATGCTTGCCCACTCTGCTCTAATGCCCTTGAAACTACCATTCACCTATTCTTGTAGTGTGACTTTAGTAACTCTGTTTGGCACCTGCTGTCGTTTAAAATTGGGTATGAGTTCACTGATCGTTTTGCTTGGGGGCTAGGTGACTGGCTCCATCTCTCTTTGCCGCCCATCATGGGTAGACCACCTGCTCAAGCGTTCATTGCTACTACCTGTTGGTTCATCTGGCACACTAGAAACTTGTTAGTTCATAAGGCTAGGCAGCCTATCCCCTTTACTCTAGTGTCCAAAATTGTTGCCTTTACGTGTGCCTATGCACAATCACCATCTGAGGAAAATATCATATCTTCCAACATACTAATTAGAAAATGGATTCCACCAGTGCCTAATATTTTAAAAATGAATTGTGATGCTTCGTGGGATGGCTATGCAGGTGGTACTGGCTTTATTCTCCGAGCCTCTGATGGATCTTTTCATGGTGGAGGATCCTTTTACTGTCATGCTGATTCCAACTTGATTTTAGAAGCTTGTGCTATTCGTGATGGGCTTCGGTTTGCTATTGAGCATGTGCTTTCGAATTTTGTGGTTGAATCAAATTAATAAGTTCTGATTTCTACTCTTAGTAACAAGACCGTCATTCCATGGGAAATTGACTCCATCATTCAAGATATTTTATTACTAAAATCACAATGTAATTGTTTGGAGTTTTTGTTTTATTTTCGAACGGCAAATGAAGTTGTCCATTGGGCAGCAAATAGAGCTAGGATTTGTAAGAATCACCTTGTTTGGCTTTCTGTTCGGCCTCCTGAGCTTGAGGGCATTTTGCTCTCTAATCTCGTAGGAATCTGATTTCTTAATAAAATGTTACCTTATGTTTTGGCAAAAAATAATAATAATTAATTTTCTATTAATTATCTCATTCAATAATTAAGAATCTCTCTCTCTCCCATTAAAGTGCATGCACAGCACTCCCCCCTCTTAATCTTCTATTCCTCATTTAATTTTCCTTTAACTTGTTATCTTCTCTCTCATTAAATATGTAATTTAGAAATCATTCTCTCTCCTCCGTTAAATCGCACTCTCCTCCTTCTTCATATATTTTTTTCTCTCATTTAATTTTCCATTAACCTCCACTCTCTTCTCTTTCTTTCTCTATCATTAAATATGTAATTTCGAAATCTCTACCTCTCCTCTATTAAACCGCACTCTCTCCCTCGTTCTTTTTTTCTCTCTCTCCCTTCTTCATATTTTAATTTTCCATTAACCTTTATCTCTCTCTCCCCTCTCTCTCATTAAATGTAATTTAATTTAAATTACACAAAAAAGCAAGATTCAATAAAGTACTTTCTCATGAAAAATTTGCTATGTGATAATTTTAGATTTTATTTTATTTTTTTCATTTTTTCATTTATTTTTTAAACATTTTTAGCACGAAATAAAATAAGTTATTAGCCACGACTTAGCGGGGGCTCTGGAGCCGTTGGTGATGTGAGTAACCAAATCAGTCGCGACTCGCATACAGTCGTCGCTCATAGTTGATGGTGCGCACGGGGGCGCGAAATAAAATAAGTTATTAGCGACGGCTGGAGGCGGCTGTCGCTTATTGTTTAATGCCATGAACGCAGCGCGAATAATAAAACACTCTTAATCGACGGCTCTGGTAGCCCAGTGATAATAAAATTATAGATCCACAATTTTCCAACGGCTCTCGGGTCATCGGTGAAAATCTTTTTTATTTGCGTTCGCACCCAGCACTTCCTCTTTCTTCCTCTTTCTTCTTTGCTCGCCGCTGTCACCGTCGTCCGTCGTTGCCGCGTTGCCGCGGAGTTGCTGCCTGTTGCTGCCGTCGTCAATCACCGCCGGTGAACCTCTCCCTTCCGGTATGCTATCTCTCCTCTCCTCCTTTCATTCCCCTGTGCACCACCCTCTTCGCTCGCGCCGCACTCTCCGTGCCGGCATCGACCCGACCATTCATCTCCGCGTCGGCCTCAACCCGGCCGACGCCGCATTGGGGCCGATTACCATCAGCCCCAATGCCTTGACAAGCAATAGTCGACAGTGATGTGCTGATGTCAGCTACTGCTTGATTAAGGTTAATTACCCCTAATATTACTTAATTAGGGTTTTTTAAATTTTTTATTATTAATTATTAATTATTAGAAATTAATTATTAATTAGGGTAATTATTAGTTTAATATTAATTAATTAGTCGCGATCGTCCACTGAGGACTCGAGCCGGAATCATCCACTGTGGACTCGCGACCAAATCGTCCACTTTGGACTCACGGTCAAATCGTCCATGGTGGACTCGCGCCGAAATCATCTATAATGGATGGACTCACGCGTGCCGGAATTGTCCACAATGGATGGACTCGTGCCGGAGTCGTCCACTTTGGACTCGTGCGGAATCGTCCACTATGGACTCGCACCGACATCCATAAATTTAGAAAAAAAATCAAGACGAGTTGATACATCTTTTTTGCAGGCTCATTATACATGGCCGGAGGATCAGACCACTTTTGTGGAGGCTGAATGGGAGCGTGTTGCCCGCGCTCACTATAACGGGCTGCTTCAGCAGGCCCGTCAGACCGTGATGAGACGGTTGGGGGCCACATAGATAGGGCAGACTTGGGGACACGCTCCCGAGTGGATTCCTGACCCTGTGTGGGACCAGCTCGTTGAGCGGTGGGCCACACCAGAGTGGCAGGAGGTCTCTCGAACTGCATCGAGAAACCGCAAGTCCGGGGGGGGGGGAGGGGGACAACACGGGCGTGCGCCACACAGGTGGCTTCATCTCTTTTGCGGTTCATGAGCATCGTATGATATGTATAATTTAATTATTTTTAATTAAATTATATATTGTGTATAATGATTCTAATGTATTTATTTTCTAATGTAAGACGCGCGTGACGAAGGACGGCACCGTCCAACGCCCGTCGATGATGGAGGTGTTTGAGCACACCCACCGTCGTCGACGAGGAGCGGGGGGACTACGTTGATAGCAGAGCCTCCATCATAATGGTAAGTATTTATATATGTCTATTTGATTTACAAAATTTTTATTTATAGTTTATATATATATTTAAAATATAAACACGCGTAGGAAACTTACATGAAGACTGTGATCGAGCGTGGAGGGACACTAGAGGAGTTCGATGCGGGAGCTTGGGTGGAGGCCGCAGGTGGCTGGAAGCACGGTCGTGTTTATGGCTTTGCAGACAGTGGCCATGCACGCGTCGTGCTCGGGCCACTTGGGGCACCGGCCCCTCCTAGTGCAGGTGAGCGGCCCTCGATATCCCGAGCGCAGGACTAGAGCCGGATAGCGGGCATGGAGTCAAAACTCACCCAACAGAGACATGCGATGGAGGAGCAGAGGCAGACGATGAAGGGGTAGAGGCTGGCAATGGAGGAGCAAATGCAGGAGCGGAGATGGGCGAATGATGAGTTGAGATAGACGATCCAGAACATGCAGACACTCCTCACTCACATTGCGTCTCACTCTGGCCTTCTACCGATGATGTTGCAGCTGTCGTCCTCCTCGACCCAATCGACGCTCCCGACCCAGTCGTTGTCGTCTCCACCGCCTCCACCGCAGCCATGAGATTTTGATTAATTATATTTTATTTATATTTTGATACTTGGATGCACGAGTTAATATTTTGATAATTGTTTAACTCCAATTTGAGGCTGATATTGATGATATTCATGTAAAACTTGTATGTTTGGTTTCTAATGCATGTGTATGATGTTTTCTGATTGTAATATGTGATTGAAAATAGTTTGTAGTTGATATATCATTGTATACAGGAATTTACAAAATTTTTAGTTTTTTCAGTTACAGGATACACCTTTAGCCACGGCTTACCCACGGTTTACCGTCACTAAGCCATGGCTGAAAGCTTATCGTAAATGACGAATAGCCTGGGCAGCACCAAATATCACGGTTGCTAATAATATCACCGACGGGAGATGGCCGTGGCTGATGGGTTGGTATCAATGACATCGCCCCGAGCCATCACTGATGTTTTTTAATCAGCGACAACGCACGAGGCTGTCGCTGATGATTATGTGTGACAGCTGCGCTCGGCCGTCACAACTTATATGAGACACACTCATCAGTGACAGCTGTTTGCCACGGTTGACGTCGTCTGTGATATCTATCACCGACGGTTCAACCACGGATATAGTCGTCGCTGATGACCACAATTCTAGTAGTGTTTGGCCATTTTCCCTCGAATAGAATCTATATAGTGCTCAGACAACATGTTTTATGTCAATTGCATGATTTCTGTAAGTTTGGTTTCTACCTTAGAATTTAAATAAATAATTTAGTAATTTTCTTGAGAAATATAAATTTTAAAGATGAAACAAAAATAATATTCAAAAAGATATATATCTTGATTACTAAAATAAAAACTTGATTGAATTTAATTATTAGTAATCGATTTAGCCTGACCCGAAAGTTCAGAGATAATCTCGTCCCAATTCAAAATTGGGACGGGACCGGGACAAAATCGCGATGCTTCATTCGGGACCGAGACTCGGACACATATTTGCGTCCCGACTCAAAATCGGGACGAGATCGAGACATGCCAAATCGGGTTTGGGCTGATTCTTATCAGGTTCGAGCCGATTTCGGGCCGGCTCGATATGGCTCGAACACTTATCGAGCCGGGCCCGGGCCTAGTGCTATCGGGCCATGCCGGCCCGATAGCCCGATAAGTAATATAGTTATTAGTATTATTTTTTACCCGTTAATAATACCCATTAAATTATCTACTCAAAATTATAATTCTAATAAATTCAATTAAATTTTCGGGCTAACGGGCCGTGCCGGGCCGGGCCAGCAACTTCGGGCCCGAATCGTTATCGGGCCGACCAAATTTTTTTTTTGGGGTTGGGCCGGCTCGGCCCGGCCCGACACGATTTGCCAGGCCTATCCTGACCCGAACTCACCCCTACTATGTTGGTTGGTTTTTTATTACAATGACAAGTGACTAAAGCTGACAATTTATATCTTTGAGTAAATAATTCAGTCACAACACAAAGTATAATTGTCAAATTTATATTTTCTTGATTTTGGTAAAGATGATATTAGCATCATTCTTATAGTGTTAATTAGAACCACATTAATGATAATAATATATAAAATAAAAATAATTAAATTTGCCCTTAGAGTATTGAAAAGAGTGCAAATTTACCCCTAAAAAATTGAAAAATGTGCAAATTTATCTCTTAAATATGTTTTGGGCCAAAATTGCTTTTGTCCGTGCATAATTATCATGTGTCATTTTTCATCGTGACATTTTATGTGGCCGAGCTACACTTGCCACGCGATAAATTTGAAAAAGATAAAATTCCAATTTATCAGACGTGAACATAAATATGCAAAGCTGAAGGAGCAAACTTTTATTTAGAATAAAGATTAACCTCCAGACGTTACGAGTCCTACGTAATCATGTATTGTTGAACTTTCTTTTGTACATAAAAAAAATGACCGATTGACTATTCAACGCATAAGTTTCAAATGATCTTATGTCACCGAGGATAATTTTCTTTTCAAATTTCATCACACACTTCATTTGATGCGAACTCAGTGAGAATAAAATAATGATTATCCCATTGTAATTAATTTTTTAAGAAATAAATATAAAAAATCACAATAGATGAGGACTATATCAGGGTTCAAATCATAGATCTCTAAGTAACGTTCAACATGTTGCCACCAACTGTGCTACTCACCGTTGGCATCCCATTATAATTAAATTACGTAAGCTTTCACCTCTTATTTCATAATGTATAAAATAATTATTACCTTGTTGTAATTAAATTTGTGTCCTTATTTCGATTTTAAAATTTTTTCATAAATTTATTTTGATTTTCAAAGAAATGCTCAAATATCATATTATTATTTTACTGACTTGTGTATATTAATATTAAAAAAACATATTAATTACGATTTGGGACTTACATCAGCAACTAACTGTACGAGATCGCCCCTTTCATTCTGGGGTGACGGAGGGATCGTACCATTCGAGCCTTTTTTTCATGCTTTTCCCGGAGGTCTGGAGAAAGCAGCAATCAATAGGATTTCCCTAATCCTCCCTTCCCGAAAGGAAGAACGTGAAATTATTTTTCCTTTCCGCAGGGACCAGGAGATTGGATCTAGCCATAACATAAGAAGAATGCTTGGTATAAATAACTCACTTCTTGGTCTTCGACCCCCTCAGTCACTACGAGCGCCCCCCCCCGATCAGTGCAATGGGATGTGTCTATTTATCTATCTCTTGACTCGAAATGGGAGCAGGTTTGAAAAAGGATCTTAGAGTGTCTAGGGTTGGGCCGGGAGGGTCTCTTAACGCCTTCTTTTTTCGTAACACTGGCGAGATAGTGGAATATAATTGATATTAATTCAAAACTTGGAATTAAATTTTATACAAATTAAATAAGATTTATTACTTTTGTCGTATTTTGAATTAAATTTATTAATTTTTACAATAAATATTTATATTTAATTACATTATATAATTTAATTTTTCTCATTTTCTATTCTATACAATTCCTCTTTATATATCGTAGTTAGTTTATCTTATTCCATTAAATAAATGGACCAAATATATGTATTAAAGTCATAAATTGTCTTGAAGACACGGCTGTCTGTCCGAGTTAACATTACCTGGAATCAATTCGAGTTTGACCCTCTTTGATTTTTCTATAAAAAATTTAATAAAAAATATTAGTGAAAATAATTGAAATTTTTTAGTTAAATCCGACAAAAATTCAGATAATTTCTTTTTGAATTGAACTGAGTCGATTCAAAATTTTATAAACCCCAACTAATATTAATACAATAATTTGCATGGTTTGGATATTATTTCAAATGTGATTATAAATTCAAATAATTTATCAAGCAACCATAATTCACAAATATGTTTGAATCTAATTTGAAATTCTAATGATATATATATATAGTCCCGACAGTTTACTCCAATTTTGATTTTAGTGTATATAGTTTTAAAATTTTAGTTTTAGTCCTCATATTTTTTTTCGTTTAGGATTTGATCCTTACCGTCACATCAGGCTTAAATGGTGCTGACGTGGATAACATGTGCTGACTGGACAATGCTGACGTGGAGCCTGCAGAGATCAACTTTATAAACTATAGAGACTAAAATCAAAATTTTGTAAACTATGGGGACTAAAACTAAAATTTTATAAACTATATGGACTAAAATCAAAATTTAAGTAATTAGTTTTCTTGATAAATATAAAAAATTAATTGATCAAATTGATCAAACTATAATTTTTAAATTTATTTATAAATAACTATAATTTTTAAAAATATTAAAATTGATCAAACTTTTTACGGATTAAGATGATTTATTTTGGACTTTATTTTAAAAAGTCCGATGACATATTTATATATTTAGAAGATTAGTTTAATATTTACAAAAATTAATTTATTTTTTATTTAAGACACAAATATCTGGTTTAATATTTTTGCATGAACACATTAATTGAACATAGAACATATTAATATTTTGCAGTATGTTCTGTATATCTGAATATCTCTTAACAATGTTCAAGAAATTATAGCAATAACTTGTATTATAATGTTGCCACTATAGCAAATGCATGGAAAACCGATATTTATTAGAGTAAAAATTAATATTTTTTTAACATTCGAAATCTAATTTTAACCGCTTTGAATGCGTCAAATATATGATCAAAATGGAGGTGAGAATGTGATCAGTGAAGAAATGAGCATATCATGAGAGCAAGTTTTAGAATTCTGCAACCACTACGGAATTCACTCTAAATCAGGGTAATTAACGGATAAAAACCGACGCCTAATGACGACGTCGGTTTAAATACATCAAAATTAACGTAAATCACTATGGTGTGCTCAAATTTAATATTTTTAAATATTATTATTATTTATAAATAAATTTAAAAGAAATTATGATTTTTTATATTTTTTTTAAGAAATAATAATAATAATTTTGGTTCATATAGTTTACTTGAAATTTTGTTTTAGTTTTCATAGTTTACAAAGTTGGTCATTGCATATCCACATCAGCAATGTTCAGTCAGCATCTGTTATCAACGTCAGCTCCGTTTAGGCCTCATGTGACGGTAGGGACCAAATCCTAAATGAAAATAAAGTGTGGGGACCAAAATCAAAATTTTGAAACTATGAGGACTAAAATCAAAGTTGGAGCAAACTGTGAGGACCAAAATTATGATTTTCTATATATATATAGAGAGAGCCAACTGTTGGCAGTACAGTTGGTGACAACATGTTGTATGTTGCCTAGAGATCTAGATTCAAACTCTAGTACAATCATATATTGTGATTATATATATATATATGCGTTCGTGGAGCGAACCATGAGAGAATAGCTTGATCCGAAAGTTTTTTGGTAAGCCGTCGCCATTGCCAGTGGTTATTGCATGGGCGAAACGCTCATTTTGTGATTCGGGTTTCATGTATGCCCTCGATTTAGAAGAGGGTTTTTTTGTGTTTCGATTTCGTGATCCCACTTCTTGTATTGATGTCCTCACCGGAGGACCCTATTCGCTGCGTGGTAATGTTATACGTCTAATTTCGTGGCGGCCGCTTTTTCGCTCTTGGAATGAAACTTTTTCTATCACTCCAATTTGGATTCGACTCCTTGGTTTACCGCTCGAGCTTTGGAACCCCGATTCGATTGCCTTAATTGTTGCTTCGCTTGGAAAAGTCTTGGCTATCGATCAACGCTCATTCTCTTTCGAGCGCGGAAGATATGTGCGGGTCTGTGTTGAAATTAACCTTTCCCTTCCCCTTCGGCAAGCTCTCTGGATTGGGGGACCGGAGAAGGAATTCTTCCTGCCCATTGCATATGAGAACCTCCCCTCCTTATGCTATACCTGTGGCCGAATAGGTCACTGCGAGGTCGACTGTACCTCGGCTCATGCTTCACCTCCGGTGAACGTTAAACCACTTGTTGAAGCCACTAGTTCCTCTGGTGTTCCAGCAAGCCCGACCCCCTCCTTTGAGATGCATGTTGACCCCCCTACTGATCCACGCCCCTCACCCCCCTCATGTCCCGGCCTTGACCCTAGTTGTGCCGCCGGCTCCCCCCCCCCACACCCCCTAACTTCTGTATCCCCGACCTATGGCCCCTGGGATCTGCCGCACCGTAGCCCTCCCAATGCCACCCTTCCACGCAGTGGGTATCCGTTACACCCCACCCCATCTAATGGCACCCCTCCACGTGGCACCTTCCACACCTCGCGTGTTGCCTCTGCCTCTGTGAGCTCCCAGGCCAAGGTGGATTCAGGATCAAGAGGCATGGGTTCGCGCGACCAAATCTCGGATTCGACATTTAATGCGCCGCATCGTCATCATAGCAAATCTAGCTCTGCACGCCTCGCACGCTGCGCCCTCTCTCTCTGCGCGACACCCCTCCTCTGTCGCCTCGCGTCTTTGACACTAATGGCTCCTCGGTTGGCGTGCGTACGAATCTGCGTCACGCGCCACCTGTTCACCTACCCCCTTCACGTGCCCTATCCACTTCACGTGCTTCCCCATCCCAAGAACCCACCAACCTTATCCCGGCCTCCAACTCTAACCCGCACCACTCGAACACTCCATCTCATTCCACTTCACCTCTCTCCTCTCTCGCCTTCCCGCACCACTCGAACACTCTATCTCACTCCACTTCACCTCCCTCCCCTCTCGTCTCTGGCGATCCACCTTCCCGCTCCATGGCTCAAATGGCTAAGGACCAAACTTTCTCATTCTCTTCGACTGTGCCTAGCTCGGCTTCCACCTCGAGCAAAGCTATCATTCCTGTTAGCCCCCCCGGCCCAACGACCTCAAAAGTCGCCAAAGCCTTCCGCTGAGACACAGTCGCACCCTAAGCGACCCCGCCCCTCTCCCGATGTCCATGACACCCCATCCTCCATGGATGATGACTCTCGGGCTCCTGCCTCCCTCTCCCTCGCCATCATCCCATTATGAATTGCATCTCTTGGAACACCAGAGGCGCCTGACGCCGTGTGGTAAAAGAACATTTACTTTTATTAATAAGAAAATATTTTGTTAACCTAATTGCGCTGCAGGAGACACATATTGATAGCCTCCGGGCCTCCCGCCTCATTCAGTCTCTCGGCCGACTTTGGTGTGGGGTCTCCCAACCATCAAACAGAGCCTCTGGAGGTTTGTTAATTGCTTGGAACTCTTCTATTATCCAGGCTAAGGTTCTTTCTATTCAAGCGCAATGCATTTCTGCCGTCATGGGTATGGAAAAATATGAAACTTTCCTATTAACTAATATATATACTAGTACTAATCTGGCTGTTCGAAGTGAGTTTTGGAATAATTTCTACGGTTTTGATTTCTCGAGTTATCTGTGGCTCCTTTGCGGTGATTTTAACTGCTATTTAAATGACTTGGAAAAGAAAGGGGGCCTCCCCTTCCGCTTGAGCAAGCCGATTTTGGATTTTCATGAATTTGTGCATAACATTGGTCTTATTGATTTGGGTTTCTCGGGCATCCCTTTTACTTGGTGCAATAATAGGCAAAATACATACCGTATTCAAATTCATCTTGATCGTGTTTTCTTTAATTCTGCTTGGATTCACTTTTATGACAAGGCTTCTGTTAAGCATTTAACCCGTGAAATCTCGGACCACTGTCCTTTGCTCTTCACTTTTGCGAATTGTGGTAACCCTAACTCTCTCTTTAAATTTCAAAGCTTTTGGACCGAGTATTCAGAATGTAATGAAGTGATTTTTCGAGCTTGGCATGAGGTGCCCCATGATCTTAATTTTTTCCAAAAAATCTCTACTGCGCTGAAATTTACTCGGCATGCGCTTTCTGTTTAGAATAAAACTCACTTAGGTAGGCTAGAGAATTTACTTAATGATGCAACTGGTAAGATCTCTTCTTTTGAACATCTTGATGCCATGGTTGGTTTAAATGCCCGTGATGAACTTTTTCTTAGAGCATGTTACAATCACGCGGCTGCCCTTAGGCGATAAATTACTTTAAAACGGTGGTGTAAGACTAAAACTAAATGGATTGTGGATGCTGATTGTAATTCTGCTTACTTTCATCGCATTGCATCCATGCACAGGAGAAGAAATCATATTAACTGCTTAAAACTTTCTAATGGTAGTTTAGTATACTCTGATGCAAATATTCTCTCTGCTTTTGTTGATCACTATAAACATCTATGGGATTCTGATAATGCTAATATTAATAACCTTGCTAGTCTAATGCCTTTTTCGACCCTCTCGAATGTTGACGGTGAACGCTTGATAGCCCCCTTCTCAGCCAATGAGGTCTGGAATGTTGTTCGTTCCATGCCTAATGGCAAAAGTCCGGGGCTTGACAGATTCACCGCTGAATTTTATAAGGCCTACTGAAACATTATTAGCCCATGCTTCATGCAATGCCTCAGCAATTTCCATGACAATGCTTTTCTCCCCTATGATTGGAATCAAACTCTCCTAACCTTCATCCCGAAATGTCCCACCCCCTCTACTACAAAAGACTTCTGCCCTATTGCCCTTTGCAACTTAAACTATAGGATCTTAGTTAAAACTCTGGCCAATTGAATCCAATATGTCCTTCCAACTCTTGTCTCTCCAGAGCAATCCGCCTTTATAAAAGGCCAGAGCATACACGACAATATTCTTATTGCTCAGGAGGCGGCCCATACTATGTTTGATTCAAAAGGCAAAAACCCCCTTATTATGATTAAGTTGGACCTTGGCAAAGCCTTTGACAAATTATCCTGAAAAGCCATCTCAGCTACTCTTCAAGCTTGCAACTTTCCTCTCAAATTTACAAATTGGATTGAATCCTGCCTTAGTTCGACATCATTTTCTTGCCTGGCCAACAATAAGATTTCTCCATTTTTCACATCCAAAAGGGGTATCCGCCAGAGAGACCCAATATCACCTTACCTCCATGTCTTGGCGGCTCAAACTCTAACTAATCTTATCAACCAGGCGGTTGCTAGGAAGCACCTAACCCCATTCAAATTCAAAAACTCAGTCATCCTAAGCCATTTGATGTTCACTGACGACATCCTCCTCATGTTTAGGGCCAATCCAAGAAGCCTAAATACTATCCAACAAATATTTAGCCTTTATGCTGAGATTACTGGTCAAACAGTTAATCTAGCTAAATCTGAAATATTCTTCCCTAGAAATACCCCTAGAGTCACCATTCGAGCCTTAAGCTCTATGCTCCAAATGAAGGTTGGCTCTTTCCCATTTAAATATCTTGGAGCTATAATTTCTCCTCGCCGACCTCCGTCTACTACCTACAATTTCATTCTTGACCACATCAAAGCTAAACTTGGATCATGGCACTCTGCATTCCTTTCCCAGGCTGGGAGAGTTGTCCTTATAAATTATGTTCTTAACTCAATCCCTATTCACTCATTGTTGGTCAACTGGTTCTCTCAGTCTTGCGTTGATAAGATTGAGCAGATTACCATGAACTTCCTATGGTCCAACACTCCTGATAAATAAGCCATTCACCATATTAGTTGGGAAGGAGGCCTCGAAATTCATGATCTTCACACTTCCTGCTTGGCCCTTCAAGCTAAGCGCATTCAATGCCACCTAAACAAAACTTCCTCCCCTTGGTCCGACATTGTGATAGCCAAATACCAAGACCCTAGACTCCCTTTATCCACTAATTCAAAATCCTCCTGGTCTTGGCGGCTTTTTCTCAAAGCCTTCTCCCTTTTGGCCCCTAGCTTCTTCAAAGTCACGAACTCTGGTGTCAATACTTCTATTTTGCTAGACACCTGGCTATTTGACACCCCATTTTGCAGAAAGCCTACTTTCTTAAATGTAAATATGTTTGACAATTGCATGTGTGTAAATACTCTGATTGATAATCAAGTTTGGAATGAGGATATGTGTCTCGATGCATTCGGCCCTATGCTTATGGAATCTATTTCTCGATTGAACTTGCCATTGATACCCGATGAGGATAAATATATATGGAGAGGCTCCTCAGGGGGTAGTGTTACCGCCGGACTAGCATACTCATACCTTAGAAGCCATGAACAACTTCCTCCTGACTCCTTACCTCCCTGGAAGCACCTTTGGAAACTTAGGACTGCCCTTAAAGTTCGCACTTTTTGCTCAAAACTGCTCCATAAGCCACTCCCCACCCGAGCCCGCCTTATGGCCATTGGTCTTAGCTCAACCAACACTTGTCCTTTCTGTTCCCTCCACCCTGAAACTTGTGAACACCTGCTCTTTGATTGCCACCTAGCCTCCTAAGTCTGGTCTGCGCTCAGCATCCGCATAGACATTTGCTTTGCCCCCAGAACTAACTGGGGGGGGGGGGGGGGGGGATGGGGCTTGGCTCCGCTCCCCCTCCCCCTGCTTGGTCACTCGCCCTCATCGCTAATACATGTTGGTTCATCTGATATGTTAGGAATGAGTTACTCTTTCAGGCTAGGCAGCCTACCCCCCGGGCTTGTGATCTGCATTCTTGCATTCTCGAAAAACTACTTTGGACAGATACTACCTGAGGGCAACATCTCTAGCACGTCTCAATTGAGAACTTGGATTCCCCAGCACAGTGCCCACTTAAGATCAATTGTGATGGGTCCCTTCTTGATTTTACAGGTGGAATTGACATGATAATTCACAACGCGGAAGGTATATGCTTAATTGCAAAAAGCTCTTACATTAAGGGTAACACTCCCCTGTTCATTGAGGCTCTGGCTGTTCGTGAAGCGCCGCATCTTGTCACTACCAAAAATCTCTCATATTTTGTCATATAGACTGACTCTAAAACCCTGGTGGATGCAATCAACTCCAGCATACAAGTCCCGTGGGCTATTTCTCCGATTATATCTGATATTCATGTATTAAAAACTAATTGTAATTTTATTGACATCTCTTTTTGTCGTAGAAATACAAATAAAGTTGCCCATTGGGCAGCAAATCGGGCTCGCCTATGTAAAGATGAGAGGATTTGGTCCTCCATCCGTCCACCCGAGCTAGAAAGCATTTTGTATTTTGACCTTTTTGAGTCTGGCTCTCGCCGACTTTAATCTAAGCTTATTTTCTGATTAAAAAAAAGCCTTGAATATCCAAAAATCTTTAAGAGCCTTAAAATTTTATTAAAATATAATGTTTAATAAATAAAATAATTCATGTTATAAAAGTAGTCATACTTAATTGAAAAATAATTTAATCATGACCACAAAAATTGTAAAAAAATTTATTATAAACTTCTAGGCAACCGTTTTAAGTGATTTCAAGACTTTTGCACGAAAGTCCTCAAGTGTTTAAAAATTCATTAAGATAAAAAACAATTTCTAGTAAATAAAACATTTTATGTTATAAGAAAATAATAATATGTAATTAAAAATAATTTTAATTTTAATAAAACTCTTTAAGAATTATATAAAGTCTTTTAAGTCTTATAAAAATCATTAAAAGACAATCTATAATAACTAAAATAATTTTAATTTATATAAAATAAAAATTATATATTTTTAATTCCAATTTGAGAATTTTGTTTTCTATTTGGAAGTCCGAAATTTCCTTTGTTATTTGGTCAGATCCGCCCAAATCCGAAATTGATAAATAACACGTTACAATGCCCCAATCTGTCCGATCCCCATTTGTTATTTGGTTTCTTGTTCGATCGCCGCCCGCCCCTTCTCATCGCATCCGACTCTGCAACCTTCCAGCGCGCCGACATCAAGATCTCAACCGACGCCCCCTCAACCTCTGTCCGCCGCGTTCGCGCCCTTGCCTAGCCTCCACCTGACCCGACGCCGCCAGCTCGTGACCCCTCTCCTGCTTCCGGAAATCCGACCCTTAAGGCTGCAGGTACTTGGGTTAATTACTATTAGGTAATGATGAAGAAGTTTTTAGCTTAGCTTAGCTAAGCTCTAGTTTGCTGTAAAAACCTGAATTTATAATAGCAAAATTTTGGGATCACATTTCTCTTCAAATAGAAAAATACAATTCCCTTTGAATGTGAACTTCACATAGCAAAATTCCACTTCAAATTTGTTGGGTGATGTATGTTGTAGAATCATAAATTTTCATTTGCTTAAACAAATACGTAGCCACTTGTTTTTTTTAGAAAATAAATTTTAGATGAATTTGCATGTTTCATTTGCTGGATGATGTACGTTGTAGAATCGTAAATCTTCATTTGCTGGATGATGTTAAGTATGATTTTTCTTTTAAGTACGAATCTTTTCATGTTTATTTTATAAATACTAGTATCCATATCATAAATCTATGATAATGAATGATGGTTGCATGATTGCATCTAGAACATCATACTGGCTCCGCCCGTGCATAGATGGCAAAAGAGCTGTTTGCATCCGGAACATCATAAATCTTTTCAAGTTTATTTTATGATATACTAGTATCCATATCATAAACATGATTCAAGTGATTTATGATTTTCTAATACCGTAGATCCGTAAAATCTGCCTCTAATCATAGTTGTAAATCACGAGAGGCGTACCGAGGGTGCAAAGGGCTCTTGGAACATGTCAAAAGGTGCAAGGTTACGGTGACTTTTTCCACCTATAGATAGATTGCTGCATACCAAACACCCCCATAGTTCAATGTCTTTTTCCACCTAAGTACTTAGGCATAGAATGTCACTAGTCGCTAGGAAAATCATACAAGATTTGAAATATAGAAAAAAACATTTGTTGATGCCTTGATGGAGAGTAATAAGCATGTCCAGAGCATAAAGTCTGTGTTTTCAAAAGGCAAAGGCGCCAAGGCCCTCAAATGCTCGAGGCGCTCACCCGACCGAAGTCAGGCGCCTATACAATAAATATAATTTATAACTTTATATACTTAAAAATTTATCTAAATAAATCAAATCATAATGAATAAGATAAAGCAAATTAAGAATGTCATGCAATGCATATATTTGATAAAGCAAAAACTTCAAAATGCAAATTAAATTAGTTCATCATAATGCCTAAGTTCGTCATACTAAAATATCTAAAGACTAATCCTCATCAATATCATCCTCGTCCTCCCCCCCCACCTAGATCATCCTCGCTATCCTTTGAAGCAACTTCTTCGTCGTTAGTATCAACAATTCGAGAAGAACCAGGCATGGAGCTTGACTTCGACTTCCCTTTATTACTTCTTGTGTATACTATTGGTCACCAGCTCCTCCTAATGCCTTTGCAACATCACCCCAAGTTAGATTATCGTCATCAAAAACCAAGTCATCTTCCTCATTTTCATTATTATCTCCCATCTCTCCAACCAACCATTCGTTACTGTCATCAATATCATTGAGGGATATCGGGTCGGTTGTAGTCTTCAAATTATTGCGAGCCTTAAGTGCTTGGTTATACTTGATGTACACCAAATCTTGAAGTCTTTTATGCTCTAACCTGTATTCTTTTCTTAGTATGAATATGTTGCAAGCAGGCTTATCATCTCGTCGCTATCTCGTCGAGATAGCGACGAGATATCGCTGTCTCGATAGATTTGCCTGTATCGTTTGGACGATACAGGCGATCCCGAGATATCGTCTATCTCGTTGGGATCTAGTCCAAGATCCCGACGAGATAGGCGGTACAAGAAAAAAAAGAAATAGAGCAGGATTCGAACCCTGGCCCGCGCGGTGGACCGAGAAAGGTTCCACCGCTGGGCCAAGGGTTTTTTTTTGCGATTTTTTTCATCCAACTTAGTAATAAGGAGTATTTAAATTATTGATTTTTTTATAAAAAACCTAACTTAAACCCTGCTCGATCGGCGCCTCTCGTTATCTCATCTTCTTCCTCATTCCTCGCATCCCGTCGGCGCCTCACTTCTCTGGCGACGCTTTCCTATTTTCCAGCCAGGTATGTTCCGGCGATCTTTTCTTTTTCCGCCTCACTTCTCCGCGATCTTTTGATTTTTCAGAACAGCTTAAGCTGTTCTGGATCTGGAATAACCAGAACAGCTAATCTGGAATAAACAGAACAGCTTAGCTGATCTGGTTTGATTTCAGAAACCAGAACAGCTAAGCTGTTCTGGAATTTGATTTCAGAAACCATAACAGCTTAGCTGTTCTGGAATTTGATTTCACAGAACAGCTGGCTGTTCTCGTTTGATTTCAGAACAGCTAAGCTGTTTTGGTTTTGATTCCAGAAGTTGATAGAATGATAGTATATTTGTATTGTCCTTGTTTAGTTGCGTTCATTACTTCATTTTGTATTGTGTATTTGCGTGCAAGTGCAATATTGTTTATATTGTGTAGTAAATTATGGAGGGAAATTCCGATGAAACGCCTTATGATCCTTCTAAAGATCCTAAACGGAAACCGAATTCAAAGGATATTGGTTGGAAATATGGATATTGGCCGGATTTAAGCAAAAGACAATTGATTGCATGTTCACTTTGTGGCAACCAATTGAATGAGGGAATCACAAGACTTAAACAACATTTGGTGGGTGGTTATGGAGACGTGAAAAAATGTGATAAAACCACAACGCTATGAGAGAAATGCATGATGCCCTTGCAGCTAAGAGGAAGACACCATTCAGTTTGGATGATGAACATGAAGCAGTGGCACCAGTAGACCTATCTACAGCTTCCAACTCCGTGCCAAGCTCGGGAACAATTTACAAGAAGAAAAAAAAAAGAGACTGCTATCCAGCTTGCACCAATGTCACAAGTGTCACACTCACAATCCACATCACAAACCAAGATTGGTGGATTGCTACAGAGAACTCGAGAAGAAATTGTGGATGAAGGACACTCTAAAGGTCCTAGCCAACAGACCATTGAAAGGTCTTTGAAGACAAAAGAGGCTATTGAAAAAGTTAACATGTATGTAGCCAACTTCTTCTATGAGAATGTCATTCTTTTCAATGCGGCAAACTCAAGAAGCTATGAGTTGATGGTTGAAAGCATAGCACAAATTGGATCGGGCTACAAACCACTCACATATCATGAGTTGCGGGTTCCTTTATTGAAAAAGGCAAAAGAACAAACAAAAGATTTAAAGCGTAAACATCAAGAGGTTTGGGAAAGGGATGGATGTACTCTTATGTCAGATGGGTGGACAGACAGAAGAGGGAGACAACTGATAAATTTTCTTGTAAATAGTCCGCATGAGACTATTTTTCTTGGCTCTGTTGATGCTTCCGGTCAATGTCATGATGCTCAGATGTTGGCTGACTTACTTGAGAGCAAGATTGAAGAAATTGGCCCAGGTAATGTTGTTCAAGTTATCACAGATAATGGCGTCAACTATAAGGCAACGAGGAGATTGTTGGAGCAAAGATTGCCTACATTGTTTTGGACCCCTTGTGCTGCACATTGCTTGGACCTTATGTTGGAAGATGTGGGAAAAATGAAAGAATTCAAGCCTACAATCGCAAGAGCAAGATCCTTGACCACATTCATTTATAGACATGATCGCCTTCTTGATGCGATGAGGGAGCACACTAATGGACATGATCTTGTTAGACCCGGGGCTACTAGATTTGCGACTGCATTTCTAACATTGTCATGTTTGAGAAAATTTAAACAAGAGTTGCAGCGGTTGTTTGTAAGTGAAGATTGGTTTGATTCAAAATTGTGCAAGTCCGAAGCGGGAAAGAAAATTTATGACTTAATCCATGCGGTTAAATTTTGGGAGGCAGTTGAAGATTGCATTAGAGCATCACAACTCTACTTGTGGTTTTGAGGATAGCGGATGGTGATGAAAAATCCGCTATGACAGAATTAGTCGCGGTAATGGGTGAAGCTAAGAGGAGGATCAAACAAGTCTTGGCCCATAAATCCACTTTGTGCAAGAAAGTCATGGATATCATTGAAAGTCGATGGGAGCGTCAAATGGAAACACCATTATATGGTGCAGCTCTATTTCTCAATCCGGGCAAGTATTTTGACATTAAGAAAAATGATGACGTGTACTCGGGGAAGCTACGTGAAGACTTCAATGATGTACTTGAGAAATTAGTGGTGGATGATACAATGCGATCCAAGATACTTCTAGATGCCGATATGTATGATGAAGATCGAGGGCCTTTTGCAAGAGAGATGGTAATTAGAGAGCGCTCAAATAGGATTCCTCGTAAGTATATTGTGTATTATTTTATTTATTAATATTTATTGTCTTTACATATTTTTGAATTTTAATATTTTATATTTTAATGTTAGTTGAATGGTGGAAATCCTTCGGTGGACGTACTCTCGAGTTTTCAAAGTTTGCAAAGCGCATTGTTAGTCTTTGTTGTTCGTCCTCCGGGTGTGAACGAAATTGGAGCACTTTTGAGTTTGCAAGTAACTAAGTATTTAATGTTTTTTTAGTACTTTCTTAGTAGTTATTACTTATTATTTTTATTTAATTACTTTTCTTTTGTATAGATTCACACCAAGAAAAAAATAGATTGTTGCACCAAAGATTGAATGATTTGGTGTATGTCCAATACAATCGAAAGATTGCCACGAGATTTCAAAAAGTTCGTGAAGGTGGCAAAAACTATGATCCACTAGTACTTGACGATTTTGATTGGGGGACAAATGCGTGGTTCAACAATGATGATGGAGAGGATGATAGAATTCCTTTTGAGCTTGTTGATGAAGCCATTGGTGCTTCAAATGCCCTTGAGGGTCGTAATTTTCCAAGGAGGCGTGGAGTTAATGAGTTTGTCACTTATAATCGACATCATCGTGGTTCTACTTCTACTTCAAGATTGGTGGATGAAAATTCAAGTGATGAAGGAGAAGAAGAGATATTTTCAAATGATGATGAAGACATTGAAGATGATTTCGGGCTCAAACCAACTCCTCCAATGGATAATACCCCTAATGAAGACATTGAAGATGATTTTGATAATCTTTTTTAGATTGGAGATTTGGTCATTGTGATGACTTTAGCTACTTGATGTTTTATGGTTCATGCTATGTGAATTGAATTTTTGTATATTCTATGTTTGCTACTTTGCTACTTTGCTATGTGGGTGGTTTGTATATTCTATGTTTGCTACTTTGCTATGTTTTATGGTTCATAACAGTTATGTTTATTACTTTGCTATGTGCAATGTCACAAGTGATGACTTTCAATGCTATTATTATATATATATATTTTTGATAATTTATATTTATAATATATATTATATTGTCGATATATCGCAACGCGGACGATATATCGGTCGCGAAACGATATATCGATATCAAGGTTCGCTACCGCGAAATTTTTTTGGTCGTGATAATAAGCTTGGTTGCAAAAGTTAAATAAATACAAAGTCAAAAGCTAAAAAGTTAATCTTATAAATTAACTAAATCATTTAAGTTAATATTACTCTACAAAAAAATAAAATTATATAAGATAAAAGAACATATATTTACCTACTCAAACACACTCCTATTACGCTCGCAACTACTAGTACTGCAAGTTAAACTCAGAATAATTTTAGGCAATGCTGAAGATTCGGAGCAGCAATCCCAAATAACTTCCACCATTTAGCTGCAAGTAAGCAATTATATTACTTTAAATTCTTATAATTATGTGATTTTTTTATAAAAGTTATTGAAATTTGAAAATCTGACGAAAATACGAAAATACTTGCCTGGAGATTTAGAAGTCCTTCCTCTTATTGCCATGGCAGACCCAAAGCTTTTCTCAACTTTCTTATATAATGTTAACTCCTCCAATATTTTGTCTTGCACAACGCAACAACATCAAGGGCTAGCTTTTCAATGCACTTATACAATCCACTAACAATTTCATGATTGAATTCCACAGACGTATCCTTATAAAAGAATTCTCAATTCAAGAAGTGACCCGCTGCATGAAGAGGATGATGAAGGCTATGAAGCTAACAATCTCATCTCTTGTCAATAATATCGAACACTTCCTTGTACTTTTTAGCATTCACTTGGAAGGATTTCTCAATGCATTCTTTAGCTCTATCCATTGCTTCATATATGTATCCCATCGCAGGTCAGCAAGTCTAAGAACACGTACCAAAGAACCCATCACTTTAAAGGAATAAGCAATAGAATTCCAAAAGGCAAGCATAAGTGCAATATTTGCAGCCTTCTTTCCCTTCGTATCCTTGGACCATTTGCTTCTTGTCCACTTATCAAGTCAGAACATGTTTCGAAGATTCCGAAAGATTTCACTTCTGCTTGTGGACACTTTGCATAGCGAGAAAGGTTGTTGCGAATCGAATGATTCCACATCGCACCAACTTCCGCTTATTTGTCAACTCCCTCATCATGTTTAGAGCACATGTATGGCTATATATAAAACCAATCATGGTAATGGCTATTTCAATACACTTCTTCACCTGTTGAAGCTTTCCAATATCCTCCAGCATTAAATCCACACAGCGAGCTGCACATGATGCCCAAAATAAATGTGGTCTCTTTGCTTCGAAAAGTTTCCCTAATGTAACATTTAAGTAATAATTGTCAATTGAAGATTGAAAATCATAAGAATCAAGTATAAACAATTGAATTAAATTACTAGAGAGAAGAAAAAAAACAAAAAGAAGCTTACCAGCCAATTTGAAGTTGCTCCCATTTTCTGTGACCACTTGGACCACATTTTTCTCTCCAATTTGCTCAACAAATTTGTCTAGCAACTCAAATGTTTTTTCTCCAGTTTTCATGTATGCTGATGCATCAATCGAATCCACGAACTTTGTTCCCAACGGACAATTCACCAAAAAATTAATTAAGGTCTTTTTTGCTTGCGATCGGTCGGTCTATGAATCTGACATAATCGTAAGTCATGCTTCTTCCAAGTCTCCTCGTGTCCTCTTAACTGATCATTTGTGTAGGTCAACTCCTTTTGAAGAAGAGGAACTCTCATGAATTCATGGAGAGTATGAGGCTTCAAACTTGGTCTATACCTCCCAATAGCTTCAATCATCCACTTGAAATTATCAAAATTGGCAGCATTGAAGGTTGTGTTGGTTTGGTTGTAAAAATCGAGCAATGAATTATCTTAGCTCTAGCTTCTTTATCACAAACATCATTCATGCTTGTTTGCCTCAACCTTTTTCCTTTTTTCATGCTCGTGTATGAAATATATATCCATCGGAACTTTTAATTTCGCTTTCTTGCTACTACTATCACCTGCTTGACTCTTACCTGCCCTTTTGCTACTCACATTCATCTCTTCAACTTCAATTTCAAGTTCATCAACATCATCTCCTAGGTCACCATTGTCAAGGTCGGGCAATTTACCATAAGCTTCATTTTACTGCGTATTCTTTTCATTGTGCACCATGCGCAGCTCATCGTGTGGATTTAATGTTGGAGGATATTGGAACGCTTCCACAGGTGAAGAAGTGTATTGAAAGAGCCATTACCATGATTGGCTTTATATATAACAATATTGATGCTCTAAACATGATGAGGGAGTTCACAAATAAGCGGGAGTTGGTGTGATGTGGTATCACTCGATTCGCAACAACCTTTCTCACTATGCAAAGTGTCCACAAGCAGAAGCGGAATCTTCGAAACATGTTCAGACCTGATAAGTGGACAAGAAGCAAATGGTCCAAGCATGGTTTAAAAACTCGGCCGAAATGGTACGGTAAGCCCGGTATTTATCGGTTTTTGGGGATTTCGGTATTCGATATACCCGGTATTTGAAAATACCGGGTATATATGGTATACCGGGCGGTATATGTATCATACCGCCCCGGTATGATGCGATATTAGTTTTTTTTTTTTTTTTTTTTTAAGAGTTAGATATAACTCTAATAATACATAATTGATGAATAAATGCTTACAATCAATATTCAAATGTCAAATACATGAAGACAATGTTTAAAAGCTATTTGGTACTGTATTAGGATTTTTCACATATACAAGAGAATTATATTAGAATTAATATAGGATTTGACCCCCGCCCGCTAACCGGTTAGCGGGACCGCCGAAGACTCTGCGTAGCGCAACATAAGACGTAGTGCAACATCAACGAAGATGATGAATACCATGTGTCGCCCTATATTAATTCTAATGTAATTCTCTTGTATCCGTGAAAAATCCTAATACAATACCAAATAGCTTTTAAATATTGTATCATGTATTTGACATTTGAATATTAATTTTAAGCATTTATTCATCAATTATGTATTATTAGAGTTATCCGTACCGGACCGTACTGAGTGTCGGTACGGTACGGTACCAGTTTCGGCCAGGTACCGAAATCGGTACCGAAACCGAGATTTTAAACCATGGGTCCAAGGATACAAAGGGAAAGAATGCTGCAAATATTGCACTTATGTTTTTTTTGGAGTTCTGTTGCTTATTCCCTTAAAGTGATGAGTCCTTTGGCACGTATTCTTAGACTTGTTGATAATAAGAGGAAGCCAGCGATGTAATACATATATGAAGCAATAAATAGAGCTATAAAGAATGCATTGAGAAGTTATTCAAAGGGGATTCTAAAAAGTACAATGAAGTGTTAGAGATTATTGACAAGAGATGGGATTATCAGCTCCATCATCCTCTTCATGCAGCGGGTCACTTCTTGAATCCAGAGTTCTTTTATAAGGATACGTTTGTGGAATTCAATCATGAACTATTTTTTTGTGGTGTCTGTCTTCATACATATACATGCCAATATGGTACCACTCTTGAGTATATTCTGGCATATGTTCCCTTCTTCAAGAAACTTCCCTTGGTATCAAGTGTTATATGTGTTATTTTCTTCCAATTAACTGTATAATTGGTGCTGTGAGTTTTAATTATATGACCAATGGGCAGCTTTTCGTATTTTGGATCAGTGGATGGTGCCTTGGATTTAGAATGTATGATCCTACAGCCTAATTAAAATTCATAATTGATGAATGCAAAAATATGAAGTACTTTTGTATATGATAAAATACAGAAAATGTGTGCATTCCTTGGATAAAATTTTTTAGAGTTCAGATTTCACATCTCAGAATCAAATTGTGTACTTTCAATGAAATTAGTTCTCCCACACTTTCTTAATTATTTTTTTAAAGCTAAAATTGCATCTCATTCTTTCCTGCAGCTTTGTATTTGTTAACCTGCTGGAATCTCCTTTACAAAACTTCAGCACACGGGAAATTGTTCATTTGGTAAGTTCTTTCTCCAACTGGTGTGACATGATAAGTTTTTTTTAAAGAATAATCAATGCATAATTTAAGTGAAATGATTCATAAAGAAGTCCTCAGAAATAAAAATTATAACTTAGGGCAGGTTTTTCTATCTCATGTACGCTATGATTTAGCAAATTATACTATGCAATTTTCATAGTAGCTACAGTCACTTTGGGTGTTTCCTCCTGATACTGATGTTATTGCTAGCTGGGCCTGTGATCTTTTTTACTGGTGCCTTTTAGATGAATGATTGTCGACCATGTGTTGCATTGAATTGTAAATGGTTCAAAGGTTGTCGTGTTGTTAGTTTGAGTTCCTATAGGCACTATGATTTATATCTGTCCTAACATCTATGGGTCAAAGATAACTTAAGTGGACTTGAACAGTTAAACCGTTTGGTCTCTGTCCAGCTCATGAGATCCCTGCCCAAATTTTATGATTGCAGTATACTTCTGAGCCCCAGCGAGAAGGATAATATAAGAGGCAGAGATTCTTGAAGTACTAATAAACAAAAACTGAAACCTCAACAAGAACTCAGTTTTTCAATTGATCTGGTTTCCGATTGAATAATATTTTTAATTATAACCATTATGATTTTGCAATTCATTCTTGATCCATTAAGGAATTTGTTAGTCTAATTTGTTCTGTGTAGGAACCTTTATTACTTTGTTACTGAAGTTGTTTTTTACATGATTTTAAACCCAACCAGGGCATCGATTCTGCTGAGCCTCATCCCACTGTTCAAACTTCATGTTTATTAACAATTTTTTAACTGCACATCCAATCCAAATATCCAACCAGATCAGCAGGTGGTTTGGTCCGGGTTTTAATACAATGGTTCTGTGAGCTATCCCGAATTTTTAATCCGTTGACTTAGAGAAATCACCTGTGTCAGGACAGAAACCATACACTTTGTATAATTTCACGTATGATTCTTCAAAGTGGTTTCATATTTATCCTTTTCAGATAAGTTTATGATTCATATACTTCAGAAATTAAAAGCATGCGTGCATGCCGTTTGAGTGGAGATGTTAATACTTAAATATTCAAATCCTGAATAAGATCAATGCTGCTTTAATTATTCCGAACTTTTTAATTTGAACTATCTACATGTCATATTGTTACCTTCTTCAGATTTTTGGAAAGATGTTAACGGGAAGAGTACGTATGAGGAAGTTTTTTGGAAGGCCCGATGCAATATATTAACATATATAGGGGAAAATGTTGTGTTACCATACTTTTCAAGCATTAGACATCTAGAATACCTTAATCTATTTTATTTTGCAGGTAAAGTAATCTCTTTGCCATTACCTGTGATCTACGGGAAACTAAAAACCTTGTTATTGATTTGGAGCTATCATTTTCTTTAGTTTGTCTTGTTAGAGTATTATACAATGACAAAAGATTTGGTACCTGGTGAAGTTTTGAAGGCAGTTTTTCCTTTACTTGATGGTGAAGATCTAGTATCTTGCATGCTGGTATGCCGTCAATGGAGAGACATCACGAGAGATGACTATTTTTGGAAGTGCATGTGCGCCAAGCGTTGGCCTTCCACTTGCAAGAGGCCTCCACCAACTAGCTATCACAAGCTCTTTGTGACCTTCTGCAGGTCTCAACCCCCTCAACCACTCCCCCCACCAAAGCTATCATTTCATAACTTGGAATTCTATATCGACCTTTGGTCTGAAGAGACACTGATATTTTCAGAAGCAGTCTCAGGCATTGCTCTTCAGAGAGGGATTAAGAACCCACCTCCAGTTATACCTGATGCCCTGAAACTCCATCTGGAGAGTAATGATTACAAGATGATAATGCAAGTTGAGCCGAAGTTTTCTTTTTCATTGGGACAGACCATCAGTGTGTCTGTCCTTGTGAGACGCACAGATACAAACCAATTAGCACTAATTGTGAACCAGGCCCGCTTTGGGTATGTTGATGGTAATTCATTCAAGGCACTGGCTTTTGACTACCTCAAATTCTCGCCAAAGCATCCGTTCATATCTGGAATCAGGGCTTGGGTTTCCTTGTTATTTATGTCAAACAGCTGCCACAACATCAGTGATGTGTTTGGCATGGAGATTGATTTCTGTGATGCTGCAAACTCGGAGAAAGAAGTCTTGTGGCTTTTGGACATGCTTGACTGGAAGTAAATCTTAGTTAAACTTGCTATCGAATGTAAATAACTACAAACATCACATGAAATTGTGTAGTGTCAATGGAGGATAATAGTATTTGGAACTCATGTCAATAAGATCGAAAGCAGCTTTGTCATTGTCAAGGTAATGTTGGTTTGCAGCCAAGGAATTTACCCTTGTAACACGTGGAAGATGTGTGTGTGATAAAGTTGGTGAATTCATTGTTATTTACGATTGTAACAGGTTGGATGTAGTGTTCCAGGGACTTGAGATGGCGTCCGCGACTCCTCTGGCGACTCGCGCGGCGACATTGAAGGCGATCCCCCTCCATTTCTTCAACCATGGTTTCGATAGATTCTATGGTGGAATCGGCCGATCCCAACGCCGACTCTAATTCATCGCCAGAAACTTCCCAGAAGAGCCAAAACCCTAATCTTTCGGCTTCCACCAACAATTTGGGGATTCAGGCCCCGTGACTCCTACTGGTAATTTCATCCCTCCCCCTAAAATCCAAACTCCTAACTCTTCTGTTTTGGTCAGGGATTCAAACCCTAACTCAGAGAAGAACACTAGGTCTGAACATAATCACACTGCTGGGAATTCTACACCCATGACTTGGGCGCAAATCTTGCGGAACTCCCACTCCAAAGACCCTAAACAAATCGAAACTTCTACCCTTGCAAAAATTGCAAGCACTGCATCGGGTAAGGATTCCTTTTCACAAGAGCAAGTAAATGAATGACAATCGCAATGGCATACTAATCTTGTGGGTAAATTTCTTGGTCGACCTCCGCCTTGATATGTTGTTTCTCGATGGGCTATGAATTTATGGTCCTCCTATGGTCTTTCTAATGTTATGGATTTAGAAGAAGGTTTTTTTGTCTTCAAATTTCGTGAAAAACATAATGCTACCACAGTATTAACAGGTGGATCGTGGTCTTGTAGAGGTGACATTATAAGATTAGTTCCTTGGAAGCCTTTCTTTAGGCCTTGGTTGGAGGACTTCTCCTCTGCCCCTGTTTGGCTGAGATTACATGCTTTTCCTTTGGAATTGTGGAATGTTACTTCAGTTACTTTAATTGCTAGTAGTATTGGTAAACTTATTTCCATTGATTCTAGATATTTTGAGTTTCATAGAGGAAAATATATAAGAGTCTGTGTAGAAATAGATTTTTCTAAATATGTGATGCAAGGTATATGGATATCTGTTCCTGGTAATGACTTCTTTCAACCTGTTATTTATGAGAATTTACCATCTATTTGTTTCCTCTGTGATTTGGTCGGACATAGAGAAAATTCTTGTAAGAAGCATTCCAATAATTCAAATGACAGTACCTTGGATTCCTCCTCTAAACTTAACAATCAGCTTAACAATTTAAATCCCTCTCCTAACCCTTCTTAGGGAACTAAGGGGTCTTAGACTCCAAGTGTTGAGGAACCAGTGTGTGGACCTTGGATCCAGGTTAGAAGAAGGAAGGATCGTAAAAACTTTACTAAACATCAGAGCCCTTCTGCTGCAAATATAGATCCATCCCCTCGTACCTTGAAACATCATCCTAACAGTAACATGCACATGGATATCTCCACTAGGAGTTCTGAAGGGAACCTTTTCCCAAATAATAGCACTCATTTTCAAAGGACTAAAAACAAAACACCAAATACCCCCAAACCCAACAATGTTAAGGGCTACACTTCTAACTCTAAAGCAAATGCTTTTTTTAAACAAAAACACTTCCCTCCGAAACCTTTGGATTCCAAAGCACCTCCCAAAAAAGCCAACCCCTCCTCTATTAATAATGAAGAGCCTCCCATCCCCTATAAGTCTTCTGCATTTCTTAAAATATCATTTGAAGACCTTGTTAAAGAAGTCTTTATCCTTTTTAACTCTGATTCCCCTTCATCTGAGCCTTCTAGTTCTAAATCAGCCCATAAAAAAGACAAGACTATTTTAAACTCAAAAAGCAACAAGTCTAAACCAAAATATTCTAACCCCCCTCCACCTGATATTCTTCTATTGGGACAGAGCAGTGGCAAAAGACCTAGAAGTGAGCCTCCAATCATGCATGATCCTACTGATCAACCAATGACCATTCCTCAAGACACCTCATGAATATTACATCCTGAAATGTTAGGGGGTGCTAAAACCCCAAATCTTTAGCCGCATTCACTCTTTAATTAAAACTTGTAATGTTAGAATCCTTGCTTTACAAGAAACCCATGTGGATGACTCTGATGTTTCTAATTTCATTTCTCGAATTGGTCATACTTGGAATGATTTTTCTTTTTCCTCCAATGGAGCTTCAGGTGGTTTAATTTTGGCTTGGAACTCTCTTTATGTCAAAACTAATATCATCCATGCTCAAAATGATGTCATTCATACTATTGTCTCTATTAATAATGATACCTCATTCATTTTTTCTAATATCTGTGCAAATACCAATCCCATCCTCAGAAACATTCTTTGGAATTCCCTTTCCCAGCTTGACCTTTCCTCCTTCCCCTGGCTTCTTGTTGGGGACTATAACTGCATTTTAGATGCCCTTGACAAGAAGGGTGGTCTGCCTTTTAAAATTAATCAGCACATTAGAAACTTTAGATCCTTTACTATTAATTCTAACTTGATAGATTTAGGGTTTAGTGGGCCTAAATACACTTGGTGTAACAATAGGAAAGATGATAAGAGAATCATCATTAGACTTGACCGTGCCTTTGCCAACTCTGCTTGGCTTCACTTTAATGGCACTTCTAGAGTCAAGCATCTCCTTAGATATGGTTCTGACCACTGTCTCATTCTTTTGGAATTAAACCCTAAAACTAATGTTAGGTCAAAACTTTTTAAATTCCAAAATTTTTGGACTGAGTATCCTAAATCTACTACCATCATTCAGGATGCTTGGTCTAATCATCCTCTCAACCCTATTAGCCAATTCAGCTTTATGCTCGACCTATCTCAAACTAGGAAGACTCTTTTCAACTGGAATAAAGATCGGGTTGGGAACCTTGAAGCTAACCTTAAGATGACCAGGGCTGCTGCTCCAATTCTTGAGAACAAAGAGGCTGACACTAGCCTCTCAACCCAAGAGCAATCAAATCTTGATTCTCTTCGTACCCAAATCAACAATATTCAGTACCAAATTAGCCTGAAATGGTGGGCCAAAGCTAAAATAAAGGGACTTTTAGATTGTGACAAAAATACTACCTATTTTCATAGAATTGTCACATCTAGAAGGAGATTAAATTTCATCAACAAAATCATGGATGACACTGGCACTCCTTGCTCTAAAGATGCTGACATCCTTAAAATTTTTGCTAACTATTACCAAAACCTTTGGCAGCCTTATTAGTTAAATACCTTTTTCATTTAGCTTTGGCCTAACTTCCCTTCTATTACTTCCTCCATGAAAAATAATCTTATCAAACCCTTCACTAGAAATGAACTTTGGAACACGGTAAAGTCTATGACCAATGACAAAAGCCCTGGTCTTGATTGCTTCACAACAGAGTTCTACAAGCACTATTGGAGCATCATTCAAGATGATATTTTCCAATGCATCCTTAATTTCCAACAAACTATCTTTCTCCTTTACTCTTGGAATCAAACAGTTCTTACTTTTATCCCTAAGTGCAAAAATCCCTCTAGAGTTAAGGATTATAGGTCTATCTCTCTTTGCAACTTAAATTATTGTATTTTCTTCAAAATACTTGCAAATAGGATGAAAAAAACCCTTCCCCATCTTATTTCCAATGAATAGTCTGCCTTTATCAAGGGTAGAAACATTTATGAAAACATCATCCTTGCCCAAGAAATAACTCACTCCGTTTACAAGTCTAAAAGTAGAAACCCTTTTATTATGGTTAAGCTTGACATAGAAAAGGCTTTTGATTCCATTTCTTGGAAAGCCATACTTATTGTCTTGGAGTTATATGTCTTTCCACCACCTTCATTAATTGGATTTCTTCTTGTCTCACAACCACCACCTTTTCATGCTTAGTTAATGGTAGCCTTTCTAGTTTTTTTCAATTCAGTAGAGGCATAAGGCAGGGTGATCCTATCTTTTCCTTTCTTTATATCCTTGTTGCCCAAACCCTCTCCCTCCACATTAACAAGACTGTCCAAGAAAATAAATTAACTCATCTCAGCTTTAAGAATAATTTTCAACTTAACCATTTACTTTTTGCTGATGATATCATGCTTTGCTTTAAGGCTGACAACAAGAGCTTAAATACCATCCAATCTATTCTTGAGCATTACCACTCCTTAACGGGTCAAAAGGTCAATCCTCTCAAATCTAGCATTTTCTTTCCCAAACATACCCCTTCTCACATCAAGGAGTGTATATGCCATTTCGTAGGAATGAATGAAGGCTCATTTTCATTCAAATACTTAGGGACTATGATCTCCCCTGGGAGACCCCTTGAAAATGCACATGATTATCTTTTTGACTCCATCAACACCAAATTAGGCTCCTGGTGGTCAAACTACCTCTCTCAAGCTGGTAAGTTGACTCTAATCAACTCAGTGCTGACCTCCATCCATTTACACACCCTTTCCATTGCTTGGCTTTCAAAGAAGATTCTAAACAAGCTAAATCAAATCATTAGTAATTTTTTTTGGGGTTCAAATGATGATTCTAATAAAATGCATCTCATCTCTTGGAACCAAATTACTTTACCTAAATCTCAAGGTGATTTAGGAGTTCATAATATTTCTCTTCAAAGCCTAGCCCTTAATGCTAAAAGAGTTCAGACTTACATCAATATGAGCAACAATATCTGGGTTCACTTAGTTATGAACAAGTATCCATCCTCACTGTTTCAACCATTACTACTCCTTCTACCTCTTGGGCTTGGAGACTTTTCATCAAGACTTTCAAGCACCTTAAGTTTGGCTTTACCTCTCTAATTAGATCTGGTCACAATACTCTTATCTTTAATGATACTTGGGTGATGGATTTACCCATTAGCATAAAACCAACTTATGTTAATGTGAAGAACTTGCATCATGAGGTTACTGTTGCTACTCTTATTACCAATCAGAGTCGGAATTATGATTTATGTAAGTCATTATTTTCGGCTGAGATTGGTGAATCCATTTATGAGATTGGGTTGTCTTTAATCTTCAATGATGATTACTATGTTTGAAAAGAAAACACTACGAAAAATGTTACTATTGTGTCAGCGTATTCTTTTCTCCTTAAGCATAATTTGTATTTGCCGATTTCTACTTGTAATTGGTCTGATATTTGGTCTTTATGTGTTCATGAAAAGATTAAATTGTTTCTTTGGAAACTGATGCATGATAGACTTCTTACCCGTAGTCGGTTTTTTGATTTAAAACTTTCCGCGGATAAAGTTTGTCTTCTGTGTGGTTTAAAGGATAAAAGTTTTGAGCATCTTTTCTGTCATTGTTCTTTTTCTATGAATGTTTGGAACCTTATTCAATTGCATTTGCATATTATGCTGCCAGATATTAACACTTGGATTCGTGGTAGCGACCTTATTATCTTGAGCGATGATTCAGTTTGTTGCTCGATAAAAAAGTTGGTTGCCGTTTCCTGGTGGTTTATCTGGTTTAGGAGAAATGAAACGCTGCACCAGGTGCGGCAGCTTTCCCCCTTATGCTTAATGAAAAAGATCATTTCCTATGTCGGTATGCTCGGTTCAGTTTATAGTCCTGAAGGCAACATTAAAATAAGACAGCATATTTCTCTCAAATGGATTCCACCAATCTCTAGTCATATTAAATTGAACGTAGGAGAAATGAAACGCTGCACCAGGTGCGGCAGCTTTCCCCCTTATGCTTAATGAAAAAGATCATTTCCTATGTCGGTACGCTCTGTTCGATTTATAGTCATGAGGGCAACATTAAAATAAAACAACCTATTTCTCTCAAATGGATTCCACCAATATCTAGTCATATTAAATTGAACTGTGATGCCTCATACTCTTTAAATAATTTTGGTATTGGTATTATTGCTAGAAATCACCTTGGTGAAATACTTTATGCTGAATGTGTTGTTATTAACGCTCCTTCCATTCTTTATGCTGAAGCGCTTGTAGTTAGACAAGCCTTAGTCATTGTTTTGCAGGAATAATTCACTCATGTTATCATTGAATCTGACTCGAAGATTCTTATGGACAACCTTCAGAAAAAGAAATGTCTGGACTGGAGAATTCAATCAATTTTTGATGACATTTATTCTTTCTCTTTAGCTTGTTTTGTTATTTCATTTGTATTCATGTATAAATAGTGTAATTAAGCCGCTTTTTTGTTAGTTCGAAGGTTTGGTCAAATGTTAGACCACCGAACTGCTTGACATCGTTGTAAGGGACCTTTTCGGTCCTAGTTATCTTCCGTAATTTGAAGTAGTTCTTATTTCTTGCAAAAAAAAAAAAAACAGGTTGGATACTCCAACCAATTCCGTTTAACAATCAATTCCATTTAACAGCTTTAGAATTATATAAAGTATTTTAAGTCTTATAAAAATCATTAAAAGGCAATCTATAGTAACTAAAATAATTTTAATTTATATGATAAAAATTCTATATTTTTAATTCCAATTTGAGAATTTTGTTTTCTATTTGGAAGTCCGAAATTTCCTTTGTTATTTGGTCAGATCTGCCCAAATCCGAAATTGATAAATAACTCGTTACAATGCCCTAATCTTCCCGATCCCCATTTGTTATTTGGTTTCTCGCTCGATCGCCGCCCGCCCTTTCTCATCGCATCTGACTCTGCAACCTTCTGCTCGCTGCCATCCAGCCGCCTTCAATCGCCCACCTGCTAGCAAGCTGTCGACAGCGCGCCACCATCAAGATCTCAACCACCGTCCCCTCAACCTCTGTCCGCCGCGTTCGCGCCCTTGCCCGGCCTCCACCTGACCCGACGCCGCCAGCTCGTGACCCCTCTCCTGCTGCCGGAAATCCGACCCTTAAGGCTGCAGGTACTTGGGTTAATTACTATTAGGTAATGATGAAGTAGTTTTTAGCTTAGCTAAGCTCTAGTTTGTTGTAAAAACCTGAATTTGTAATAGCAGAACTTTGGGATCACATTTCTCTTCAAATAGAAAAATATAATTCCCTTTGAATATGGACTTCACATAGCAAAATTCCACTTCAAATTTGTTGGGTGATGTATGTTGTCGAATCATAAATTTTCATTTGCTTAAACAAATAGGTAGCCACTTGTTTTTTTAGAAAAAAAAAATTAGATGAATTTGCATGTTTCATTTGCTGGATGATGTACGTTGTAGAATCGCAAATCTTCATTTGCTTAAACAAATTGAATTCTTATATGATGTTAAATATGATTTTTCTTTTAAGTATGTATCTTTTCATGTATTTTATAAATACTCCATATCATAAATCTATGACAATTTTTGATGGTTGCTGCACTGGCGGAGCCATGTAGAGGAGAACTCTCAAATTCCAATTTGTCTTATTTTATAGGAGAAAAGTCAATTTTGCCCTCCTATATATATTAGTTGCCCCTCCCCCCTTAATTCATGCTTTGCCCCCTTGTCTATTTTTGCCCCCTATCTTGAAAAAAAAACTTTGCACCCCTTTCTTTATTTCTGGCTCCGCCGGTGGTTGCATGATTGCATCTACAACTTGATTCAATTGATAATTACATAGATGCCAAAAGAGCTGTTATTGAACTTCTTCATCGTCAATATCAACAATTCGAGAAGAACCAGGCATGGAGCTTGACTTCGACTTCCCTTTATTACTTCGTGTGTATACTCTCACCAACTCCTGATGCCTTTGCAACATCACCCCAAGTTAGATTATCGTTACCAAAAACCAAGTCATCTTTTGCCCATTTTCATTATTATCTCCCATCTCTCCAACCAACCATTCGTTACTGTCATCAATATCATTGAGGGATATCGGGCCAGTTGTAGTCTTTGAATTATAGCGAGCCTTAAGTGCTTGGTTATACTTGATGTACACCAAATCTTGAAGTCTTTTATGCTCCAACATGTTTCTTTTCTTTGTATGAATCTATTGCAAGAGTTAAATAAATACAAAGTCAAAAGCTAAAAAGTTAATTTTATAAATTAACTAAATCATTTAAGTTAATATTACTCTACATAAAATAAAACTATATAAGATAAAAGAACATATGTTTACGTGCTCAAACACACTCAATTACGCTCGCAACCACTAGCACTGCAAGTTAAACTTTAAGTTTTAATTGTCAATTGCTGAAGATTCAGAGTAGCAATCCCAAATAAGTTCCACCATTTTAGCTGCAAGTAAGCAATTATATATTACTTTAAATTCTTATGATTATGTGATTTTTTTTAAGTTATAGAAATTAGAAAATTTGACGAAAATACTTGTCGGGAGATCTAGAAGTCCTTCCTCTTATTGCCATGGCAGACCTAAAGCTTTCCTCGTCTTTCTTATATAATGTTAACTCCAATATTTCGATTTACACAACAACATCAGCAAGGTTGTCAAAAGCGTTAAGCGCACTCAAGGCGCAAAGGGTCCATATCGCCCGAGGCGCAAAGCGCAAAAAAAGCGCGCGCCTGACTAAAATAAGGCGCACCTTACTAAATTCAAATAAAAATTAGAAATTAAGCATAAACCATAACTCATAAGCAATATAACATACACCAAACAATAATAACAAATCAAACAATATGAATCCAACATGTACCAAGCAATATAACATACACCAAAGTGACCAAACAATTGAATCCAACATGTACCAAGCAATAATAGCAAATCAAACCACAGTTACTACATGAATCCAATTATCTAAATTAAAGAGACACAATCACACAAGTACACAACACATCAAATAAAAATTAACTTGAGTCTCAAATCAAAATGCAAGAATTCTAAAGACTTTAATTTAGTGATTCCTCTAATCTCTAAAGCTCAAGCCTCATCCTCGGAGTCCTCATACTAAAGTTATCGTTCGTATCACCACCATCCGACTTATATGCTTCAACATCTTCGGTTTCATATGAATTTGCCTCGCTTTCATCAAGATCAAATCGAGTTGAGCCCTGTGAACTTTCTGGATGAGCGCTACTCTTTCCATGAGATGATTTAGTACGTTTCCTAGTCACTCTAGTGGGTTCCCCAACTCCCGATGCTCTAGCTAAAAGACCCCACGTCAAGCCTCCTCCACCTTCATCATCACTAAGAAAAACCTCTTCATTTTCAGCAACTTCATCACTCCCTTCACCCATTGTTCCTAACAACCACTCATTGCTATCATCAATGTCCTCCAAAGCAATCAGATCCATGGTATCCTTGCAATCATAGCGAGCCTTAAGCGCTTGATTGTACTTCACAAATATTAGATCATTAAGCTTCTGCGCCTCAAGCTTATTCCTCCTCTTGGTGTGAATCTATATAATCAAAAGCAAGCTTATTATCGCGACCAAAAAAATTTTGCGGTAGTGAACCTTGATATCGTTATATCGTCCGTGTCGCGATATAATAATATATATTATATATCGTCCGCGTCGCCACTACGAAATGACTATTTGTAACATCATTGAGTTTCATCATTTCCTATTGTTGCGAGAAAGGGCTTTGAGATTTCCAAACTCGTTGGGCAATGAAAGTCCCAGACTTTTGGAGCAAACGAGTGTCTCGCTTGAAGGGGCACCAGCGTTGTTGAGCAACGCTCACTTGAATGGATACCGAGAAATAGCTACTTGGTTCACCAAGTTTCGATGTTGCTGGGCTATAAGGGTCCCAGACTTCGTGGGGAACACGAGCGCCGTTGAGCAACGCTTGCGTGAAGGAACTCGAGAAATGGTTACTCAATTCACCAAGTCTTGTTTTTGCTGGGCAATGAAAAGTCTCAGACTTAGTGAGCATACGAGCAACGCTCGTCTCAGATAACATCTAGGTGTCGTTGTGCAACACCCAAGTGATGAGTAGTTCCGTGGCCGCACCACATTAGAGCATTGCCTCCTCCGCCGCCTTGAGCCGATCACTGTTTGCTCACTCGCCCCCCCCGTAAGAGTCATGGCGCCCTCCTCCGAGCTCATCTCAACGAGCTTCAAGTCTTACGGATCACTGCTTGCTCACTCATCCCCCGGTCCCCCGCAGAGGTCATGGCGCCCTCCTCCGAGCCCATATCAACGAGCTTCAAGTCTTACGCTGCTCCTCGAAACACGACTTGAGGGATTTTCTCCAACCGGGTCACAACATTCGCGAACTCTCCGCACTAAGAGCATTGTTGTCACACCACAATTGTTCTTCACTAGTGCTTGGTTCAAACTTGTCAATCTTGCGTCTTAGAGGCCATCTTGCCTTGCACACAAATCTTGCATCATAGAGGCCATCTTGCCTTGCGCACCAACCTTGCGACTTAGGAGACATCAGCCTTGCGCACAAACTTGGCGACTCACGAGCCATCGGCTCTGCTGCGTCTTAGGGGTCATCAGCCCCGCACACAAACTTGGCGACTCACGAGTCATCTGCTTTGCGCTGCGTCTTAGGGGTCATCAGCCCTACGCACAAACTTGGCGACTCACAAGCCATCGGCTCTGCGCCGCGTCTTAGGGGTCATCGCCCTGCGCACCATCCTTGGCGACTCACGAGCCATCGGCTCTGCGCTGCGTCTTAAGGGACAACGCCCTGCGCACTATCCTCACGTCTTATGAGAGAGTCTGCTTTGCGCACCATGTGCGTCTTACTAGAGATCTGCTCTGCACAAGACTTTGCATCTTATAAGAGAGTCTGCTCTGCGCACCACTGTGCGTCTTACGAGAGACTGCTCAGCGCACACGACTTAAGAGCCATCTGCTCTGCGTGCAAACAACTTTGCGTCTTAGGGGCCCATCCGCCCTGCGCAAAAGTCGCAATCTTCATATCAATCAACGAATGCTTGCCTCCTCGAATACAACAGTCGGAATGTCCATCGACTGGGTTCACTGCATCAGCAACTCGAGCGCCACAGACGGAATGTACGTCGGCTTTCTCCGTTGGAGGATTGTAATTCTTGCTCTGATACCATCTGTCACGGGCCAATTGTTTTGCGCGGAAGAACCCGTGCGGCACCCTTGCATCCTGTGCAAGGGATAAGCCTATTATATCTAATCTGTCCCGAATTGGGCTTCCGACTTAACATCGCGGGGTATGCATTGATCCACGTACCAACCTCGCGGTCCATATTCGCGGCCCCAAAAGACCATGTTGATCGAATGGTATTGAAGGAGTAAAGTAAAACAACAATTACAGGACTATGGACTCAAGAAAACATAAAACCGGGTATAGGACGAGCTGCACAAATGTCTTGGGAGAAGATTGACAGGTCGCACGCCCATATGGGCCGCTCGTTCGTCTCCGCCCAAGGCAACCGCTTTGTTTGCCAATGCTCTCATACATTATACATGAGACCCTCAACCCCCAAGTGCCACCCCCAAGGCTCCCAAAAGCACGAGCATGACAAAATCGTGGCCATGCGAGATGGTGATTTCCATGGTCGTGCACGAAAAGTGCTCCGCTTAGCTGTAACACACGCACCAAGCGTCGAATGACCTCGAAATGCATCCAACTCGTACCGTGGACCCTCGGGGATCTCACAAACGATTTTACAAGTACCAACTACAATAAAAGCCAAAATTACATAGACGCGAAAACATATTTACAAATATGTAGGGAACATTCTGTCATGATTCGTCGTTGCTCGGGCAAATCGAAAAGACCCTAACAAAACGGTTTCTGTTCAAGTCCACTTCAATTTTCTTTAACCCATAGATGTTAGGACAAATATAAATCATAGTGCCTATAGAAACTCAAACTAACAACACAACAACCTTCAAACCATTTACAATCCAATGCAAGACATGGTCGAAAATCATTCATCTAAAAGGCACCAGAGAAAAAGATCACAGGCCTAGCTAGCAATAACATCAGTATCAAGAGGAAACACCCAAAGTGACTGTAGCTACTTTGAAATTTGCATAGTATAATTTGCTAAATCATAGGGTACAAGAGATAGAAAAACCTGCTCTAAGTTATAATTGCTATTTTTGAGGACTTCTTTATGAATCATTTCACTTAAATTATGCATTAACTATTCTTTTTTTAAAAAAAACTTATCATGTCACACCAGTTTGAGAAAGAACTTACCAAATGAACAATTTCCCTTGTGCTGAAGTTATGTAAATGAGATTCCAGCAGGTTATCAAATACAAAGCTGCAGGAAAGAATGAGATGCAATTTTAGATTTAAAAAAGATAATTAAGAAAGTGTGAGAAATCTAATTTCATTGAAAGTGCACACAATTTATTCTGAGATGTGAAATCTGAACTCTAAAAATGTTATCCAAAGAATGCCCACATTTTCTGTATTTTACCATATAAAAGTATTAACAATACAAAAGTATTTCATATTTTTGCATTCATCAATTATGAATTTTAATTAGGCTGTAGGATCTTACATTCTAAATCCAAGGCACCATCCACTGATCCAATATAAGAAAAGCTGCCCATTGGTCATATAATTAAAAACTCACAGCACCAATTATATAGTTCAATGGAAGAAAATATATTTAATGAAGAAAATACCACATATAACACTTGATACCAAGGGAAGTTTCTTGAAGAAGGGAACATATGCCAGAATATACTCACTTCACCAGTGTGGTACCACATTGGCACGTAGATGTATAAAGACAGACACCACAAAAAAATAGTTCATGATTGAATTCCACAGACGTATCCTTATAAAAGAACTCTCGATTCAAGAAGTGACCCGATGCATGAAGAGGATGATGGAGCTGATAATCCCATCTCTTGTCAATAACCTCAAACACTTCCTTGTACTTTTCAGATTCCCTTTGAAGGATTTCTCAATGCATTCTTTAGCTCTGTCCATTCTTCATATATGTATCCCATCGCTGGCTTCATCTCATTATCAACAAGTCTAAGAACACCTAACAAAGGACCCATCCTTTAAGGGAATAAACAATGAAATTCCAAAAAGCAAGCATAAGTGCAATATTTGCAGTCTTCTTTCCCTTCGTATCCTTGGACCATTTGCTTCTTGTACACTTATCAGATTCGAACATGTTTCGAAGATTCCGCTTCGGCTTGTGGACACTTTCTATCAAGCTTATTATCGCGACCAAAAAAATTTCGCGGTTGGCTCTTAAGTCGTGTGTGCTGAGCAGTCTCTCGTAAGACGCACAGTGGTGCGCAGAGCAGACTCTCTTATAAGATGCAAAGTCTTGTGCAGAGCAGATCTCTAGTAAGACGCACATGGTGCGCAAAGCAGACTCTCTCATAAGACGTGAGGATAGTGCGCAGGGCGTTGTCCCTTAAGACGCAGCGCAGAGCCGATGGCTCGTGAGTCGCCAAGGATGGTGCGCAGGGCGATGACCCCTAAGACGCGGCGCAGAGCCGATGGCTTGTGAGTCGCCAAGTTTGTGCGTAGGGCTGATGACCCCTAAGACGCAGCGCAGAGCAGATGGCTCGTGAGTCGCCAAGTTTGTGTGCGGGGCTGATGACCCCTAAGACGCAGCAGAGCCGATGGCTCGTGAGTCGCCAAGTTTGTGCGCAAGGCTGATGTCTCCTAAGTCGCAAGGTTGGTGCGCAAGGCAAGATGGCCTCTATGATGCAAGATTTGTGTGCAAGGCAAGATGGCCTCTAAGACGCAAGATTGACAAGTTTGAACCAAGCACTAGTGAAGAACAATTGTGGTGTGACAACAATGCTCTTAGTGCGGAGAGTTCGCGAATGTTGTGACCCGGTTGGAGAAAATCCCTCAAGTCGTGTTTCGAGGAGCAGCGTAAGACTTGAAGCTCGTTGATATGGGCTCGGAGGAGGGCGCCATGACCTCTGCGGGGGACCGGGGGATGAGTGAGCAAGCAGTGATCCGTAAGACTTGAAGCTCGTTGAGATGGGCTCGGAGGAGGGCGCCATGACTCTTGCGGGGGGGCGAGTGAGCAAACAATGATCGGCTCAAGGCGGCGGTGGAGGCAATGCTCTAATGTGGTGCGGCCACGGAACTACTCATCACTTGGGTGTTGCACAACGACACCTAGATGTTATCTGAGACGAGCGTTGCTCGTATGCTCACTAAGTCTGAGACTTTTCATTGCCCAGCAAAAACAGGACTTGGTGAATTGAGTAACCATTTCTCGAGTTCCTTCACGCAAGCGTTGCTCAACGGCGCTCGTGTTTCCCACGAAGTCTGGGACCCTTATAGCCCAGCAACATCGAAACTTGGTGAACCAAGTAGCTATTTCTCGGTGTCCATTCAAGTGAGCGTTGCTCAACGACGCTGGTGCCCCTTCAAGCGAGACACTCGTTTGCTCCAAAAGTCTGGGACTTCATTGCCCAACAACGAGTTTGGGAATCTCAAAGCCCTTTCTCGCAACAACAGGAAATGATGAAACTCAATGATGTTACAAGTAGTCATTTCTTAGTGGCGAACTTCACACAGCGAAACTCGACATGTTGCGGCCCCACTACGGCATGTCATTACTCAGGCGGTGTTCCCTTCGACTACTTGTGAAGAATTCACTTCAGCAATTGCAACCTGGCCAGAAAGGCGGTGCGGCCGAGGTGAGTTCGACGAGGACGTCAAAGCTTAAAGTAGGGGAGGATGTTAGAGACTTTTCGATTTGCCCGAGCAACAACGAATCATGGCGGAATATTCCCTACATATTTGTAAATATGTTTTCGCGTCTATGTAATTTTGGCTTTTATTGTAGTTGGTACTTGTAAAATCCTTTGTGCGATCCCCGAGGGCTCACGGTACGAGTTGGATGCATTTCGAGGTCATTCGACGCTTGATGCGTGCGTTACAGCTAAGCAGAGCACTTTTCGTGCATTCGTCATGGCCGTGGCCATGGAAAATCACCATCTCGTATTGCCACGATTTTGTCATGCTCCTTGTGCTTTTGGAAACCTTGGGGGTGGCACTTGGGGGTTGGGGGTCTCATGTATATTGTAGGAGAGCGTTGACAAACAAAGTAGTTGCCTTAGGCGGAGACGAATGAGCGGCCCATATGGGCGTGCGACCTGTCGATCTTCTCCCAAGACAATTGTGCAGCTCGTCCTATATCCGATTTTATGTTTTCTTGCGTCCATAGTCCTGTAATTGTTGTTTTACTTTACGCTTTCAATACCATTCGACCAACATGGTCTTTTGGGGGCGCGGATATGGAGCGCGAGGTTGGCACGTGGACTAACGCATGTCCCGCGATGTTAAGTCGGGAAACCCAATTCGGAACAGATTCGATATGATAAGCTTATCCCTTGCACGGGATGCAAGGGTGTCGCACGGGTTTTTTCGCACAAAACAATTGGCCCGTGATAGTTTGGTCAGTGTCCAGCTCACGCGATCCCTGTCCAAATTTTATGATTGCAGTATTCTACCTCAACAAGAACTCAGTTTTTCAATTGATCTGGTTTCCAATTGAATAATAATTTTAATTATAGTCATTATGGTTTTGCAATTATTTCTTGATCCAGTAAGGAATTTGTTAGTCTAATTTGTTCTGTTTAGGAGCCTTTATTACTTTGTGACCAATAGTTGTTTTTTTGCATGATTTTAAACCCGACCAGGGCATCCATTCTGCTGAGCCTCATCCCACTGTTCAAACTTCATGTTTATTAATTATTTTTAAAATTATATGTTTATATATGATAAATATAAAAATCATAAATATTATAAAAAATTAAGAATTATCATATATTATATGTTATATATCATTTAATGTATAATGAGCAAGTTATATAATTTAATTGTTATCTATAATTTTGTATATTGTTTAATCTAAAGGTTGATGTAGACGACAAACAAAGACCTCTTTATATAAATGTAGTATTGCCAACTAAAAACAATTGAAAGTTGGCTGCAGGTTTCTTCAATTCTTTTTGGTACTAAATTTTATTTTCATGTTCCATTTTAACTATGGTTATTATATAATGTACAATCTTAACAACTAATTGTAATTCAACATCTAAAATAAATAAGAGCTTGTGAAACAAAAGAAGTAGGATAAGAAGAGTACTAGAGAGAAATGAAAGTAGGGAGAAGAGAAGAAAGAAGAAGAAAATTTAGCCGATAATGATAATGATTGGGCTTATTGGTTTTGATACATAAGTGAAAATTAATTTTCACACCACTAGTTTTAAGAAGATGCATTATGGTAGTCTCTTAGGGGCTATTTGGTTAGTGAAACCAAACTGCTTACGAAAATGCATTTGGTTTGGTGTTTTTATGAAATTGAACTTAAACATGAATGAAAATGGGTTCAATGAAACCCATTTTCTTAACAAAAATGAAAATGCTAGAAGGTTGCTTTCTGTTGCAAACTTATAATTATAAATACTTTAAATAAAATCGATTAGTTTACAAATAAGTCAAACTATATCTAATTTATAAAAATTAAAATAGAAATCATCATTTTCAACTCAAACTATTATCTTAAATTGACAAATTAATTAAACCAATTTATATCTAGTTAATTCAACTCTAATTTTAAAATAACTCAATTTTCTTAAAGGCGGTCTATTTATAATTTAATCAAAACTAATTTTCGACTATTTATTTTTTTAAATAATATTTATTAATTGATTTTATATCTAATTTTTAAAAATCTTAAGTTATCAATAACTTAATTAAATCTTACAAATATTTTACAATCATATTAGTAAATAGTAATTTTATAAATTAACACAATTAATATTTTTTCCTCTTTATAATAGTTTAATTGTAAAATAAAATTGACAATTATCGTAAGAAGCTAATAAAATTGATCACTAGAATTATTTATTTATTTTTGAATTAATTAAATTTTAATTTATTTAGAAATGGATTAAAAAAATTATATTTTGAATTTCAGCAAATTTATTTTAGTTGTTTGTAGTCCAAATTATAGTGTTGGATAGTGATTCCTCATTTTACCAGTATGTGATTTTCTTCATATTAATTCAGTTAAATGAAATATTGAAATATTGTACTTTAAACACATAAAATGAGTTGTGGTAAACTTCAGTTAAGGTGAAACCTAAGTTGAGTCAAACTTGAGGTTTGCTAAAATTAATACTAATTAAATGAGTCAGTTCTAATGAACAAAAATCACCATTCCTCATTGACCTGATTGGTTCTATAGTGGGCTAGTTTTCACTAACCTTGTGGAACTGCACATGATGGACATCCAATCCAAATCTCCAACTAGATCAGCCGGTGGTTTGGTCCGGGTTATAATACAATGGTTCTGTGAGCTATCCCAAATTTTTAATCCGTTGACTTAGAGAAATCACCTGTGTCTGGACAGAAACCATACACTTAGTATAATTTCACGTATGATATATTCTTCAAAGTGGTTTCATATTTATCCTTTTCAGATAAGTTTATGATTCATATACTTCAGAAAATTAAAAGCATGCGTGCGTGCATGCCGTTTGAGTGGAGATGTTAATACTTAATCTATTTTATTTTGCAGGTAAAGTAAATCTCTTTGCCATTACCTGTGAGCTACGGAAAACTCAAAACCTTGTTATTGATTTGGAGCTATCATTTTCTTTAACTTGTCTTGTTAGAGTATTATACAATGACAAAAGATTTGGTACCTGGTGAAGTTTTGAAGGCAGTTTTTCCTTTACTTGATGGTGAAGATCTAGTATCTTGCATGCTGGTATGCCGTCAATGGAGAGACATCACGAGAGATGACTATTTTTGGAAGTGCATGTGCGCCAAGCGTTGGCCTTCCACTTGCAAGAGGCCTCCACCAACTAGCTATCACAAGCTCTTTGTGACCTTCTGCAGGTCCCAACCCCCTCAACCACTGCCCCCACCAAAGCTATCATTTCATAACTTGGAATTCTATATCGACCTTTGGTCTGAAGAGACGCTGATATTTTCAGAAGCGGTCTCAGGCATTGCTCTTCAGAGAGGGATTAAGAGCCCACCTCCAGGTATACCTGATGCCCTGAAAATTCATCTGGAGAGTCATGATTACAAGATGATAATGCAAGTTGAGCCGAGGTTTTCGTTTTCACTGGGACAGACCATCAGTGTGTCCGTCCTTGTGAGTCGCAGAGATACAAACCAAATAGCACTAATTGTGAACCAGGCCCTCTTTGGGTATGTTGATGGTAATGCATTCAAGGCACTGGCTTTTGACTACCTTAAATTTTCGCCAAAGCACCCGTTCGTATCTGGAATCAGGGCTTGGGTTTCCTTGTTATTTATGTCAAACAGCAGCCACAGCATCAGTGATGTGTTTGGCATGGAGATCGATTTCTGTGATGCTGCAAACTCGGAGAAAGAAGTCTTGTGGCTTTTGGACATGCTTGACTGGAAATAAATCTTAGTTAAACTTGCTATCGAATGTAAATAACTACAAACATCAGTACATCACATGAAATTGTGTAGTGTCAATGGAGGATAATAGTATATGGAACTCATGTCAATAAGATTGAAAGCAGCTTTGTCATTGTCAAAGTAATGTTGGTTTGCAGCCAAGGAATTTACCCTTGTAACACGTGGAAGATGTGTGTGTGATAAAGTTGGTGTATTCATTGTTATTTACGATTGTAACATGTTGGATACTCCAACCAATTCCGTTTAACTATCAATACCTATATGTCTGAGTCAGCATTTTTTTTTCTCCAAATATAGCAACTGATGTTGAAAGTTTGAAAATTCATTTATAAATAGCAATCGTATTCCCGGTAAGAATGATTGCCGGAAAGCTTATAATTTAATAATTCACCAAAAGAATGAAGGAAAATAAATGAAGCGATTACTTTTTTATCTTTAATATTTTTTGGTTAAATTATTATATACATTCTAGATTCTAGATGTGTTAAAAACTAAAGCATATTAAAAACAACAAAAGTGATGACTATGTGCGAAGGTGCTAGTGATGCGATGACTAAGTCAAACTTTTCGCTCCTCATCCCGAGGCTGAAAAAGCCGCCTGATCCGATGAGAGGGATCGAATCTGGGAGAAAAGCTTTTGGGTTCTAGCGGGGAGATTGTGGAAGAGAAGGGGTTGGGCGATCTACTGAGAAAGATTATGGATTGCAAAAACCTAAAAAGATGGATACTCCGAACTCCTGGGCGAACCTGTTTAGAAGAACAAGGAAAGTGGAGGATTGGAGATACTCAAAGGAGTTGGAAGATAAAATAGAGAAGATACAAAGTACGGCGAAAGGAAAAGTCATCATCGGAGAAGAAGATCTGCATGTTGCTAAATCAGAATGTAAGTGGTTACTATATGACAAATTTTTTGGGAGAACACCTGCATTAGATTTGGTAAAGAATATAATGCCTAAAGTTTGGAAAATTAAGTCCAGTTGTAAAATAGTAGATTTGGCTGCTGATTTTTTTGCTTTCAATTTTGAGAATGATGAGGATTTTTGGGAAGTTGAACATGTTTTCTTCAAATGCAAAATAGCAGAGGAGTACTGAAACTATGCTGAAGAGAAACTGGGTATTCAGTTTAGATTTAAAGAAACATGGAAGGAGGGGAATTGACTTTGCGAGTCTGAGGGCTATGATAAGATTTCAGGTATCAGATTAAAAGCATTCATAGCAAATTCTTTATGAGGGTTGTGGAAAAATAGAAATAAAGTGAAGTACAAAGAGAAGGGCAGGGGAATAAAAGGGATGTTTAACAAGACTTTTGAAGAAACTATGGAGGTAAGCTGGGATTGTGTGAAAATTCATAGAAGTGGAATAAGAAATGGTCACGAAAAAGTGGAAACGGATGTGAGAAAAGAGGGTTTTTACTCTGACGCTGCTTGGAAAGAAGGAAAGGCTAGATTTGGTTGTGTTATACAGGAACAATGGTTTGGAAATAATAGGAAGTGGTAAAGGAGTTGCATCTAATCCTTTACAGGCCGAAGCTTTAGCAATGTGGTATGGGCTTGACCATGTGAGGAAGAAAAATTTGAGAGATTTGATTGTGTTGTTTGATAGTAGTAGGCTTATAAGCATATTAAATGGCAAGTATGATGCTCCATAGGAATTGGAGAATATATGCAAGAAACTGAAAAGAATGAAATTGTTAGTGAATTGTGTTTTGTGAAGAGGAAGAGCAATGAGGAAGCTCATTTTTTTAGCAAAGTTGGAAAATAACAGGATGTGATAGAAAACTGGGAGTATAGGTTAAGTGAGATAGATATGAGTATGAATAAAATGGTTGCTGAGTTCTATAATTTTGTAAGAGAAAAATGTAATTGTAGCATGGTCCGTAAGAACTTGTTTTTTGAGTTGTTGAGTCTTAGCAAAGGTGCTGGTTGTAATAGGGAGAAGAAATTAGATGTATGTAAAGAGGTCTGTAATCAAATTACTGATTAATTCAATAAAATTATTCGTATTCGAGGGGAATCTACTGATATTCAGTTTGATGGCGAGGGAAGCACGATTTATGGACCCACTGTTTCCTTTACCCACAACCGGACAGAAGGTGATATGTCTTGAGCATATATTTTTTTTTAAAAAAACAAATGTGAAAAAAATTCAAACAGATATAAAATTAAATATTATTAATTTTATAAACGAATGTATTCATTTTGCAGTTAACTTGACTTGAATTACATGTAATCATAAAATAATTATTATGTTGTGATTTAGATTATTGGATATATTTATTAAATTGTGTGATGACATATAAGTTAAGTTAATTGTAATACTTTTTTTTTGCTTTTACAAGTTAATTGTAATACTAACTTCAAGTTGACGGAGGGATATGTACATATATATTTTAAAATTAATAGTTTAATGTTAGATTTGTTTTTCAGAGGTTTTTTTGGTACGTAACATTAATTAGTAATTTAGGATGTATAAAATAATCCCCTTTTAATCTTATTGGAAGAATATTGAATATTGGGGTAGGGTTGGTATAAAATTCATGTTAATCTGTTATAAATGTATCAATATGATTATGACAAAATATAATTATTTTAAACATGAATAAGACATGAACTCAGAGGGCGTTTGGTACATTATCGTTTAAGTGTGATCTAAATTACCACCAAATGGATTATCACCTTTAAATTATCGGTAATGTTACGTTACCGTGTTTGACATGGACTGATTATCTCACCAGTAATTCACATTATCTTGTTTGGTATAAAAAAATATTACTGAAAAACTTATATCTTTTAACTAAAATACCCTCAAATAAAATTGGATAACTCTATACTTATATTGGTCAAATAAATAAATAAATAATAATAATAACAACAACAACAATAAATAAATAAATAAATAGACGAGGAGGACGACATGAGGTGAGGAGAGCACGGGAGGAGGTAGCAGCGCGCGAATGAGGTGAGATGAGAATTTTTTCTATGTTAATAGAGGTTATTTTATTGGGGGGTATTTTTGTCAAAAATAAAAAAAATAACATTATCACTTTAGTGGTAATCCACATAACCATCCATTCCCTTAATAATATGAATTACCATTTGAGTGGTAATGTAGATTATCATGGATATTCAAATTATCAATGATCTGTTTCAATCAAACGCGATAATTTGATGGGCCCATGTAATTTTAGTTGATATTACCGATAATCTATCTGGTAATACGTTTAATATACAAAGTAGTTGAGATTACCAAACACCCCCTAAGATACAAAATGTGATTAACTCAACGTTTATTATACGGGTATCATACGGTTAATATACCTCTCCCATAGAATGAAATGATTTCATTCAAATTTATTGAGTATGAACAAATTATTGAGTTTATACGACATCATCAATACAACATGAATATACATAATTCAATAATTTATAGGATTTAATTGTTTTAAGAATAAAAATGAATCATTTAAAAATCTGACTATTTTTTTAAAAATAGAATAAGCTCATTTGATTTTCCAAATGGATTCAAAACGAAATAATTATTATTTATTTTCATATTTTGTTTGAAAAAGTAAAAAAGAGAGAGACCATGATTAGTTATTTTTGGAGCCATGATTACTTTAAGCCATTAAATTAGTCATTTCCAACCTCAATATAGAAATGCTTATTCCCAAACCACTAAAAATAGATTCATCTCTTTTCCATTATTACCCATAAATTACTAAACTAATTACATTAAATAAGATATTATTTTTATTAAAATATGATTATCTAGAACCTAGTTTATATTATTATATATATATTATAAATTAATCATAATAAAAATGTATATTTTATATATAATACATTTTTATTATGATTAAAAATATATAATATATTATTTTTATTATGCGTATAAAACATGTCCATATATTATTAATAATTGGAAGATATTTAGTTAATTTATTATTATAAAATACTTTTTTCTTGTCTATTTTTTTATTTCTAAAACTAATTAAATACTCAAATGATGTTTTTTTTTGTTTTTTTTTTAATTTTATTTTCTAATACAAATTAAACACTCAAATGCTTTTCTTATTTTTTAATGGTTTTATAAAAGCTAGAAAAAACTCGCCCTAAATTTTCTTCACTGCCCTCCGTTTTCTAGGGCAAACGGTCCAATTCGATTCCCTCCCCCCTTCTTATAAACCCACGCACGCACGACAATGAGACCATGCCAAAATAATCCCTTTCCCTCGTCTCGTCTTCGGTGCGAATCCTTTGCTCTCTCCAAGCATTTGATTTCTACATACGTTACGTCTCTAATGTTATAGATTTCGTCCGGAACGACCCCGTTCTCGATCTCTAATCACCACCTTTTGCAGATTATGTGACGAGGCCGAATTCCGGGAAGGACTCTTTTTCTTGTTCTCGAATTTCTTTTTCTCGGGGTACCCGGTTAGAAAATTTGCTATCTTTTCCAGGATTCGCTGGTGATTTCGCTGACTGCTGACAAGAGCGGTTCGGTATGGTTTCTTATAAGTTATAACCATTTGACTGCTGTGCGTTCTTTAATTATTCTTCCATTTCGGTTTCTACCATATATGCAAAATCATGTTGGTTCAACATCTTCTCTGCGAGATATGTCCTGCCATTGTTTTGGGCTATACATTTTCTTGCAGCCCTGCTTTTTTATTTTTGTGATTATATCGTCGATATCGTAATCAGTATTCAACCTTTGGCCCTGTTTTACTTTTTTTTAATGCTAAAAATAAGTACTTAATAAATTGGGAACTAGTTGTCTCTTCTTCATATGATCACATTATCAGCGACTATGCTTTCTTGGTCTTATTGTCAGGTATTAATCTAGTTCATGCCAGTAAAAGTTCTTATCACTTTCTATTGTGGTTCTCGTTTTTTCCTGTGCAAATCCATAAGGGTTTATTTAAAAGATGCAAATTTATTCCTAGTAGCTTTTATGTTTTTCATACAGACCAACATACGTTTCATTTAATTCAATAGTTCTAAGCCTTATTTTCCTCTTTCGTTGGTATATGTTTACAATGATTTTCATTTATACATTCTATCTTATAAATCATTATTTTTATTCTTTGATATCAGTATGTACGTTACATTAGACCCAAGGAAGATCTAAAAAAGTGTATACATGTAATTTGTAGTCAGGTTTGCATATAAGAATTTTTGCATATGTTGATTCATATGAGGTCTTTATCTAAACAATATCTACTTATCCATAATAATATAAATAACTTTTAGGAATTTAACCACTAGAATTCAGGAGAAGAAATCTAGCATTTGATGGTTAGATGGTTTGCCATCACTATTCAGAAAACAAATCAAATAGTACAATTTAGTATAAACATATAAAGACGACAATTGACTAGTTTGCATCTACTGCATGATGAATAATAAAATGTAAACAAGATATAAGTTTCTTGCACTCGATAAGCCATTCAAGATCTCTCAATTATTTGAGGATATGAATAATTGGTTCAAGTCAAATTGCTATGTTGCTTTACGAGCTTAATGGTCGGTGGTCTATGAGGCCAGCAGGCCACATGAGCAGTGTACATCAAGATAATCAATGAGTAAGCAGCATAATCATCAGTTGGCATATTCTCAATGCATAATAGTATATGCAATATGGTCTATGTCCGCATGCACATACAATTATTGACTGCTTCTTACAACCTGGAACACAAGATCTGTTGTTGTTTTGCATCATTGTCGATTCTTCTGTTTCAAGGCTATATTTACCTTGAGATTTTGTTGTTAGGTACAGTAATTTGAGATCACAGTTGACTTGAGTCAATCACTGGACTACTTGATTTTACTGTTTTATCCCTCACTGCATTGCCTAAATTGGACACAACCAAGATGCCTGTATCTAGGGTTTCCAAGCCTGATTTTTTTGATTCAGACTCAGATTCTGATTTGAAATCTAAACCTGGAAAGTCTTCCTCGGGTGCTGGCACCTCATCCTCATATCGTCCAGCTTCTGCAGCTGCAAGAAACAAATATAAAAATGATTTTCGTGATGAAGGAGGATTTGAGAACCAATCTGTACAGGAACTTGAGGATTATGCTGCATACAAGGCTGAGGAGACAACACATAAAGTAAATGATTGTCTCAAGATTGCTGAAGTCATACGGGAAGATGCTTCAAACACACTTGTGATGTTGCATCAACAAGGAGAACAGATCACTCGTACTCATGAAACTGCCGTTGCAATTGATAAGGACCTTAGTCGGGTATGCTCTTTGAACTCTTTTGCTATCTTTTTGCAACTCTTTTGAACTAAGACCATAGCTTAGGGGAGCAAAGTCAATTTCTATCCATGTCATGATCTGAAAAATTTGACGTTGGGGTATTTTCAATACAATGCAATTAAATTGGGGTGATACAAAATTTCTTAGACTTTAATCGCCTCTCTTCATTTTGTGAAAGTTCGAGGCCTTTATTCACTTGTTTCTGAGATATGAAACTCATTCAAATGGAGATCTTTATTTGATAAATATTTGGGAGAACATAATATCACAATACATGTTCATGTATGATTTGTTACATGTCTGTTCATATACGAAACTCATTCAAATGTGTAAATTTTTGCATGTTTTATCAATTTTTTTATTTAACCCATCTAAGAACCATAAAAACCATTCTTAGGTACTATAAGATAAGATGAAACATGTATTTACTGAAACTAAATTATCTGCAAAAGTGCAAATGATTAATTTTTCACAGTTCTGTCCACTCCTTCTCAAACAGCAGCATCTAATGCCTATTAGGTTTTTCCTCCTCCAGATTTAAGGTGAAATAAGAAACTTAAACTTATAGAAATTTCTCCTCTTTGCATCATGTAAAAGACTAATTCAGCATTCTTTTTTCTTGTTGGCATATATTAACATGTGAGGCGTTTTGCAACCTGCTCAGTTGGTGCATGCTTCAGTTGGGTGTTTTTGAAACATTTGAAATCTAATTTTGATTTTTGAATCTCCATGTTTTCAATTTTCAATACTAACATTCTACTTTCTGAAGGAATGCGAGTATCTGTCATTCCTGCTTCAATCAAGTGCAACAAGTTATTTGTTCTAAAAACTTGACCTTTCAAACTTTTTCAAAGTTAATCTTGCATCATTTTCAGTTGTTCAGTATTCGCATAAAATACAGACTATGTAAAATTTCTTGCTTTTTACATTATCTACACTAGAGAAGTTTGGTTTTTCCATCTTGCTGGAAAATTCTCTTGTTTATGTCCATACTCCATAGAGAGCTAGCTTATTGTTCTTGATGGTGGAGATGTTCTGATTCATGAGTTTTTCCAGGGAGAGACGCTATTGGGGAGTCTGGGGGGATTTTTTTCAAGACCTTGGAGGCCAAAGAAGACTAAGGAAATAAAGGGTCCTGCTATTACCACAGGTATTTATACATGAATGACTCTGTAAATTTATTTGTTCATGAGTGACTTAGTAAATTTAATTGTTCGTTGATCTTTGTGCTTGATTTGGTGCATCGATCATTAGATAATTCTGCAAAAAAGGCAAACAACAAGGAACAGAGAGAAAAGTTAGGATTGTCTTCAAATAATAATGGACAGTCAAATCAACGACAATGTTCTGAACCCACATCTGCAATGGACAAAGTCCAGGTGTGTGTTTTACTGAGTGCGAAGATGATTAGTGTTTAGACTTGGTTTAGACATTTGTCTTTCTTGTAGATTGAAAAGGAAAAACAAGAAGATGGCCTTTCAGATTTAAGTGATGTTTTAGGACAGCTGAAGGGCATGGCTGTAGACATGGGTACAGAAATTGGAAGGTCAGATATTCTGTTATTCTCTTCTATTCCTAATCTCTCTTTTAATCTTTTTGCTGTTTCCTTCTATTTACTCTCTTGCACTTGAATTGTGTAAACCTACAAATGATAGCTGGGTAGTGGGATAACTCGAAAATTTCTTAAAATCCTTTCTTGAGCTTTTTCTTGAGTTGTACAACACACTCAGAACGGGTTGGGTGTTTTACTCATTGAAAACTAGAAAGAGTTTTGAAGATTTGACGTTCCTTGTGGAAGAAACTACGAATTTCAATCTTGTATGATCATATCTACCTTGAGATTGAAATAATTCATTCATTCTTATTTCCTTAGATCTGACATCTGCTGATAAAGCATATTGTGAGAAAGAAAAACAGAAGAAGAAAAACAATGGTTGATAATTAAATATATCTATCAAGCATACAAATCAGTTTGAGCTAGGAACTTCTGCTTAATAAATAATTGCTATCTAAGTGAGTTAAATTACACCAGCATTTACAATATTTTTCTTTATAGCATGTGTATTTTTTGATAACAAAATAGATACTTCATGGTTTTAGGTGTCGGGTATATCCTGTTGGTGTTAAGTGTCATTGCTGTCATCTTCTACTTTCATTTCTGCATTTGGCACTCTATTAAATTTTGTTCCTGTTGATACTAAATCATTGCTTCTTCATCCATATATTTGGAAACTTTGTACAATAACATGATACAATTTTGTGAACATACAAAGAAAAGGGAACCTTTGAACTATAAATCTGTTTAACTCAGCAATAGAGGATTAGTAGGAGATTTTGATATTCCCTGCTTTGAGGTAGCAACGTAAATGGTATTGTTGCTATGATATATTACTATGACCAAATGTACTACCAGATTTGGTAAATTTGGAAGGTTTTTTTTTTTTTTTTCTGTTTTCTTTTCCCACAAATGTACTCACTTCATTCAGCTAGTTTGCACAAATTAATAATTCACCCACCACAATATTAAGTGATGGATATGGAAACTGTTACAACCCGCTTGATGGGATAACTGACCCATCAACTTCATAGACCAACCTATTGGCCTAATTAAAATGCTTAAGCTGAAGTTGATAGTAGCACACCTATCAAGCCTTATAAGCCAACACCACATCCAACATACTCCCGATGTGGGACTAAACCGGGGTATTACAATCTCCCTCACTTATGTCTTGACGTCCTCGTCAAGACCCAACTCAAGTATAACACAGCCCAGAATCACACCCAAGTTGTCGGCATGTGAGGCCTAGCTTAGTAGCGGTTCCACCCCATCACCTGGGCAGCCCTTTCTCACATAGGCTCCCTCACCATGCCTAGAACTAGGTCTTGCTCTGATACCATTTGTTACAACCCGCTTGATGGGATAACTGACCCATCAACTTCATAGACCAACCTATTGGCCTAATTAAAATGCTTAAGCTGAAGTTGATAGTAGCACACCTATTAAGCCTTATAAGCCAACACCACATCCAACATATTCCCGATGTGGGACTAAACCGGGGTATTACAGAAACGACGCTTGCTTCCTACTCATCTGCACATCATGTAAATAAGAGCAATTTTTTGCTTCATATGAAAAATCACTATTGTTATACCAGACCTTAGTACTACTACAACAACAATTCAAAGTACCAACTATTTTGGGTCTTTTTCATTTTCACCTCTAGATTCACAAGATATCATGTATGCTCTTTTTAACCTTTCCCTCACAACACATTTCCATGTATTATTTTATGTAAAGAAATTAAACTTCTAATTCTTTTTCTATTGGCATACTACAAAATGATATAAAGCATCTGATGAAATAACATAATTCATTGCTTTATTGTCTTCAGCATTGGTATCTCGTCTGATGCTTTTCGATTCGTCATTCCTTTTACATATTTGACTTGATCTAAATGAATATTGAAATAACTAAAGTAGATCATGATGTTTTGCTACCTAATTCTTTCATTCATCCTGGGTTGATGAATTCAAGCAGATCCAGGCTGCAGAGGACAATCAGTTCTTGCCTCTTCAACACTAGTTATTACAATTATCATTTGCGTTTTCCATCTTTTTGATAAAATGAATCTTCTTGCTTTCTTTTTCAGGCAAAACAAAGCCTTGGATGCTTTACATGATGATGTGGATGAGCTCAATTCTCGAGTGAAAGGCGCTAACCAGCGAGCTAAGAAATTATTAGGGTAGTAAGTGTTGGATCATCGTGCATGCTTGTCAAAAGCAGCTTTTGTCAAGCCAATTTTTGCAAATTTGTTGTATTGCATTTACCTTCCGTAATTTCTTCTGTGGTAACTTTCCAGCTTTGTATACACTGCCTTACTTTCTTTTTTCTTGGATCTATAAAGATTCTGGTCGTTTCAGCATATTTGTTTTCACTAGTTTTTCCCCCTCAAAGTTGCGCATTAGTATGCGATGACATGAAGATCAGGAAATAGTTGATTTGCATTACCAACTCAAATGGCTTGAGCTTGCTAAAACCAATGTCTCAAAATCGGGATCAGACTTTGAACCAGTTTGGCTACTGACTTTGGTTCTTAAAAAAATAAATTAAAAAATGAAATAAATAGGGGGAAAATCTGGATAATAAGTTTATGCCAGAACGGTTATCGCCTCATTAGACTTTTTATACTATACAGTTTGATCGATTATTTCTTTTGACGCAAAACTTGAACTAAAATTGGGATGGGTTTCTTGCTGAACACTTGAACTGGTTGGTTCAATTCGATTATGAAGACAATTTGCTTCTAATTAATTGGTAATAGACTCTTAATAAAATCATAAAAAATTATGTTGATGCAATTATTAGTGTCAAATAAAAAAGTAATATTTAATACAAGAAATATTGCATTGAACAATTATACAATACGTAACTTCTTTTGTTTACATGAAACATTTGATGTCTTTAATATGTTGCATTATCTTACTTTTTATTTTGATGATATATTATAGTGTTTCTATTTTAAATAAATCATATTTTTTATATTTTAATTAAATACCTTTATGAATAAAAATTTAATTCTAGAAGCATTGGTACCTTTACGAGGGAACACACTATCTTAGTATCTTCACTTCCCTCTTGTTCCATAAAAAGGAACTCAATATCCTTCCAAATCTTTCTCAGGTAATCTACTGTTCTATTGCGATGTGTATTCGAAGATTAGGAATTATTTTGCAAAAATAAAAAGTTCTCTACATCAATCCTTCTTAAGAAATACAGATCTCATGTATCAAGATACTTTGACTTTCTTAATGAAAATTAGCACAAGAAAACCAGTTATCAATTCACCACTAGAAGTGACCTTATCCATAAGAAATACTGGATATGAGAAACTTGCTCTTGTTACTGCATGTGGTCCTTATCCATTTAAAATGTTTGGTTGTATATATATGTTTTCTTTTTATTTTTTTGACATATTTTCACCGTATATAATATTATGTTTCATAAGTTTGAAAGTTTTGTTAAAAGTTTCTAATATCATATATAATATTCTTTAAATATTATATGTGGCCACGAGATGACGAGTCAAAGTTAACTATGTGGCCTCAAGATGATACAACAAAATTATTTTTGGATCGTCACGTCACCAACTTAATAGCCAAACTCACGAATCACAAACGACGGGCTATAATTGAAACAAATTTATAACTTTATATATACAATTGAGACCAATAAAAAAATTAACCACAAATAAAAATTTCTTCAAAGTTCAGACTAGTTTTAGCTAGTAACATATTTTTATTTAAGAGTAAATACCCAAAACAATACGAACTTTGGATTTTTTCCTATCATTAACATAAATTTTTTACGTTAGCAAGAAAATACACGAACTTTGATTCCGTTATCCCATTTAGCACGCACCGTCATTTCTGACGATTTTTGCTGACATGGTCGTTAACGACGACGACGTGACAAGTTACTTTGCCAACATGACATATATTTCAACGGACGAGTAAAGGTTAACATAAAATTATGAAATTACCCATCCTCGATGCTAATGTTTTTTGAAACGGGAATGTGCAAAATGGTAATTTGCTCGTCGTCTCCAACTTGGGCGCGCTCGATGTCATAGTTCTTATTTTACTTGCTCGAACACTACGAAAAGGGGGATTGTTGTCGCCTTTGACGTCGCCGAATTAGGGCACGCCTTCTGGAGTCTTTGTCGTCGGATTAGGGCACGAAGAGACGATCATGTCAGGAAGGAAAATCGTGGGACGAATAGAGGAATCTTTAGTAGGGGTGAGCGCGCATGGACCGGTTAACCGGTCCATTAGCAAAAAAAAACCGGTCCATTAACTTCGGTTTTTCAAAATTATTAACCGTAAATCGGTCCATTAACTTCGGTTAACCGCTATTTCAGTTTTGGTTTTTTCGGTTCGGTTAACTGATAATTTTTGGTTAACCAATAAATTTTTTTAATCTACAAACATAATAATATTATGCAAATCATGAAGAAAAATCTAAATAAATAGCGAATTCTCATTGAGAAAAAAGAAAAAAAAGTGAAACCATTGAACCAAGATAATGTTCTACAAAAACTAATATATATTTTTTTATTATTATTATTTTTTTTAAATATTTTATTTTTTTTTTTGATTTTTTTAAATATTTTAAATATTTTTAAATATTTTTTAAATTTTTAAATTTTTAATAATTTTTAATAATTTTTAATAATTTTTAATAATTTATAAATCATATATATATAATTTAAAATTAATAAATTATATCCAACCGATCGGTTAACCGAAATCGGTGGACTTTTTACCTCTCGGACCGAAACCGAAATCGAAAACCGATTTTTCCACACAAAAAAACCGAAACCGAAAAAACCGGTTCGGTTAATCGGAAAAATCGGTTCGGTTAACCGGAAAAACCGGTTCGGTTTCGGACCGGTTTTCCGGTTAACCGGAAAATCGATTTTTTTTGCTCACCCCTAATCTTTAGTGAATTCATCACAGGTTGTTGCTCCGCACTGCTGCCATAACGTGTGAGTTGTTCTGTTCACCGCATAGAGCCAAAGAAATCCCGGAAGAAGGTTTTGGGGATGCAAATATTGAAAGGTATGATCCCTTGTAATAACCTCACTCCAAAGTCCTATCTTTATTGTAATCACTCATTCCTATCTTTTAATAGGAGAATGATTGTCACTTCTTTGCGTGGTATGATCCTGAGGATCACGGCCACACAAAGGATATTCTGCGAGGTTCTATTGAGGAAAAAAAAATTCTTCTCGAGAAACTGAAGCTAATGGAAGAAATGATAGAATTGAACAAGATGAAAAAATGTCCTTTCAAGAAAGAATTGCAACACTTGAAGATGAGATAGCTCAACTGAGAAATAATAAAAAACAAGTAAATTTAAGGAAGGATAGTGTGTGTATGGTGTTTTTTGTTGTATGCATCGTGTTTTCTAGTATGTTATTTGGGGGTGGGAACAAAGATAATAGCCTAAAGCTACTATCATGAAGTAGTTTAGTTTATGTATTTTGATGTTACCCTCTCATGTGTATTTGAAGATAATATGTTTTAGCATGTTTCAATCTGTTAGTGAACTGTGCACCAAAAAGCATGAACTTTTACATATTTGCGAGAAAAAATATGAACTTTTCCATTTTAACCTAAAAAAACATGAACTTTGCCACTTTTAACGTAAATATACATGAACTTTGTCACTTTTAAACTAACAATACATGAACTTTGCCTCTTTTAATCTTAAAATATATGAACTTTTTTAACCTTAAAATACATGAACTTTGTCATTTATAACACAATTATTTTATAGCACAGTACACAATTCAACTAGTACACATCATTTCACATATATAAAATTTAGAATTCCACATGCCACATACATAAAAGTTAGAATGACACATAATTCATACAAAATCAAGTAATGACTACAATCCATCATTTCATACATAATTTCATATAAATCCACATAAATCCATATCAATCCACATACATCCACATACAATTCACATACAATCCATATCAATCAACATACAATCCACATACAATCCATATCAATCAACATCAATCCTAACACTTGAAGATGACTAATTGCCTTACTTCTTTTTTATGCTCATGTTTTCTGTGCTTATCTTCTCCACCACCAGTACCTTGCTCATTTTCCCTATGCTCAACTTCACTTTGTAAATTAAAAATTCTCTTCTTTCTCTTCACTATTTTGTATTTCTCATCATCCTCATCACTCGTGTCATCATCTCCATCAAGATCAGGCTCCAAATTCTCATTCTGGTTCTAAGTTTTGAGAGCTTCATCCAGTTTCTTTTTCCTCAATAGTTCATAGTCTCTAATTTCTTCTGAATAGAAGTGTATAGACTCAAAACTTATCGTCAATTGACACATCTCCTTAACTTCAGTTTCTGTCTTTATCTCCACCAGTCCAGAAGATAAGGGCTTCTTAGGATCTTTGTACCATAATTTGCTAGGTCGAGAGTAACCTAATGTTGCTACCAAAAGTCTCATGTCGGACAATGTAATTGTATTTGAAATCATATCATCTTCTCCGACTAAAAGCAGTTCACCCCCACATAGTGTACATGGGGTTCAAACATCATGTGACCACCGCGATGTACTACAATCCCAAACTTTGCCATCTTACATGAAAATGAATATGCGACAGATGGCAAAGAGTGAAAAAATAATGAAAAATAGATTCACATAATATTCAGACCTGGATTCACAAAAAAAGATGACACACGCAAAAGAAACCAAAAATATACATGTTGTTTTTGGGACCACGGCTTCGCAATGTCCCAACTGCTCGTCCCTTTGTGCTCTAATCCGACGACAATGACTCCAGAAGACGTGCCCTAATCCGGCGACAAAGGCGACAACAATCCCCCTTTTCGCAGTGTTCGAGCAGGTAAAGTAAGACTAGGGCATCGTGTAAGACAAATTTTTAATCAAATATTTCATGAATATAAGAATATCATAAATAAATTAGTAAGATAAGATCTTACTTGATGACGACATATTTACAGCGGAATAAACTTTTGGATCTCCAAGGAAAGCCGGGTCTTCCTCCACAACACCGTCTCAAATGCTCTGCTTTTGATGGGGAAAACAACTATGAGCTAGGGTTTTTCCACACGGTATATAGAGGGGACCTAGCCTCTATTTATAACTGATTATATGAGCCCGTCCATCACGAGCTTCATTAATCGGGCCTACACTTGATTAATCATACCAATCATGGTTAAGTGTTTCAAGCTCAAATCACATGGATCAAGATCACATGAGCTAACAGGCATCTCAATAATGGATCATAAGATCAAACCCGCTTTTATTAAATCAAAACATTACAATTGATTGTAGCCCACATATGAAAATTGAAAATATAGAATATTTAAAAAATATTCTAACATTCTCCCACTTGGGCAAGATCAATTGTAAAATTTTATTTTTGAAAAAATTTAAAAAACGACACTCGGGTTTAACCACATATGTCAAAAAATGTGGCCACAAAATAAAATAAAAAATAAAAAAATCCAAGATGCAACACTTATTATGACTCATATCAACAACCAATGATATCGAATCATGGTAGCCATCATGACAATACTGGACATAAGACTTTCCATGGTCACGAATACCACTGACATTGCTAACAATTGTCATTGGTGTGGAGTGTAGCATGAAAATAACACTCAAAATAATCCGATAAGAACAGTGTTATTTTCATTGTCAGTCCTCATACTTTCTCTTCTAGATATACCTTTCGGCAGGAGAAAGCGTATGGTTTTTAAAATAAAAATAAAAAATCATCAAGTCCCTAGACTCAAAATTGGCATCAATCAATGGGCAACATGATTCACATGACACCGAACCTTTAAACAAAAAATATAATGTCTCTAGACTTAAATATTGTATCAATCAAGAGACATTCTGATTCAAATGATACCGAGTCTTAAATAATTATTGAACACATATATTAAATATGACAATATGATCTCAAAGTGCTCAAAACAAAAGGAAAAATAACTCTCACTAACCAAGCACATCAAAAGAACTCAGAATGCCCATATTTTCAACATGTCTTTTAAAGACTATGGGTCCGAGTCCCTTGGTTAAGGGATCAGCAAGCATCAGATCTGTCTCTATGTGTTCAACTAAAATATCTCCTTTCTTTACAAGATCTCTAACAGTAAAAAATTTGATTCTAAATGTATGGAATCTTGTAATGAGATCTACAATGTGAAGTCATATATTAATATTTTTAGATCAGGTAGCTTGATATTCAGCTAGTTACTAATAGAAAAAATATTTTCCTTCCACTGACCTTCACATTTATATATTAATCAATTATTTTCTTCACATCCTATTAGTGTCACTATCTTATCAACAAGTGATCGATTTATGAATCAGTTAATCAATGAGACTACATTAGTTTTCAAGAACATGTCCCCTTTAGGCAGATAGATTTTCTAGACCAACGCATACTCTAATAACTTCATCACAATATATTTAGAATGTGTTAGATTAAATTATAGGGCATATAATAAAATTGAAATTGAGGCTAACCAAATATTACATATTCACCTTTGGGCAGAACATGCAATCACGAAATAAAGCCTCGGTGAGTTAAATAATGAGACACTGATTTTCGAAAACTTACCTTTGGGCAGACAGATTTCTAGACCAATGCACACTCTTCTAACTCCATTACAAAACTTTCAATTAAAACATCCAATAATCATCCTTTGGGAAAAAACTATTGAATGAATTAATCTTCAGTATTCCTCATATGAAGAGAAAATACACCACTCATTATAAGTAATCTCACTTTGGTGGTAATTACAAATAATAACTAGTAAAAAAAACTCATCAGGAATCAATTGACCACATGTCAAATATTCAAATCCAATATATATTGCAAAATTGGTACAAGAATAAAATACCATGATTAATAATGAATTTAAATCAATGACCATTTCAAATTATTATTTATGTTTATGTGGTTGTAAATTATGCCAATATCCCCACCTAATTGTAGCTATATTAGGTTTCAAATATATATAAAAAATTGGCAGCATTATTTATAATAATGAATTAATATTTTAATAATCCACATAACATAAAATGAATAATAATATTATCACGTAAATAATAAATCACATGTATTCTACATCAAGCTAAATGTAGCAAAATTTGAATCATGACAATAAAATTTGCAATAAAGAATTATGAAACGAATCATGCTGATAAAATTATGATAATAAATCAGCTATACTGTGTCAATTATGCAGTATTATTATAATATCAGGATAATAATGCTGCATTATGCCTAAATTAAGCAGAAAAAATAAGTCTATTTATTATGCGCAGAACTTTTATAAGCAGCAGACTGAAAAATTGGAGAAAAACCATTAATAGCATTAGGCCCATATTCAAGATCCAATAGCCCAGTTCAGTTCCAGCACAAGATATGAAAGATTTTACAGTCACATTAAAAAATTAAAAATACTGCAATATAATAAAATCGACGACAATAATCACGTGATCAATTATAGCATGATATTTAATATGATAAATCACTTGACACATATTGGGATCAAAAGTCTAATCATAAATACACAAGACTCCCAAAAATTAAATACAATGAGAAAGAGTTCTTATACAATTTAAATGATGTATAAACACTTTCATGAATAATGGATTTATTTAGAAAAGTGACCTACAAGCATTACTGGGTCCAAATACATCCATTATGTATTAAAACAAGTAATAATTTTATCATATAACAATATTATATCAACTATGCATAAAGCAAAATATAGCATAGTATGAAATACAATGATAAAATAATTAATCAACAATAACTCAAGACCTCACATGAGGCAAAATATATCATGAAGTACAATAACAAATTGATATTCATAAAATTTGCATAAATTAAAAAAAGAAGAAGCAAATAATCATGTCAACATGTAGAAGAATAACATAAATAGATTGACCACATGAATTCTACAACAAATGTAGCATGACAATGACAACAAAATTGACAATAATAAAATATTAAGGTCAATTATAACATATGAGCAAAATTAGCATGATAAATTAATATATGTTATGACCATATAGGCTCATGAGTGGGTAGACAATAATGTTGTATTCAAAATTTCATACTATGATCTAATTCTAAAGTAAATTGGTCAAAAATATAGTGAACCAATAAAATTTCACTAAATCAAGTTGAACCAATCATAAAAGGATCAATTAAGCATGAACAAAATATAATTGATCGAGATGAACTAAACATAATACCGGCGAACCGATAAAAATGATAAAAATTAAGCTGAACCAGTCAAAAATATGATGAATCGATTGAAAATTAAATTGAACCAGTAAAAAATAAGCTGAACCAGACCGAAATCATTAAACCAGTTTAATTGAATTGAAATTGAAATAAACCAAATTCAATTAAAATACTGGACCAGGTTAAATTAAGATTGTACTGGGCTAAGATGCAATGGGCCGAAAACATGGCCCGACAAAATAGCCTGAGGCAACATAAAAATACAGCAAAAAAAAAAATTATATAAAAAAAATGCTAGGCTCGCGGTGCTGGGCCAATGGAATGGCCCAGCAGCCTAGGAAAACGGGCCCCGTGCTCGTTAGGGCATGACCCTGGAACTTCGCGACGCGCCCGCGAGATCACGTGATAAATAAATAAATAAACAATAATCACAAGAGTTGCACAGGCGTTGAGGAGATAGTTTACAAATAAATAAATATGAACAGTAGATCCAAAAATGGCAAATAATGGGATCAAAGATTTTCAACGGAGATTTCAACAATGATAAAGAAATATGAAGCAGGATCACGTCGCATCAACATAAAGCATGATCACGTGACATCAACATATATTAGATTCTCAATTTATATAAAATTTGGCTCTGTTTTTGCCCGACTTTACGAGCGCGCCGTAAGGCCCCGTAAGCATTACGTCCGCTGTGCTGCCGATGAAATAATATGTGTTTAACGCACATCATGCACACAGATCGTGTAGATTGCGTGCAGGAAATCGGCATGCCCTCAGAGGCACAGTAATAAAAATTAGGATCGATGATCGAGACAGAAATAAACATGCAGCAAGATACCGTAACAAAAGAAATAGATCTAGAAAAATAATATATCATCATGCACAATCTATTAGATTAAAAAAAGACAAAGAATCAAAATATTATATCATTGTTATTCCTTATAAGATCCACTCCAAATAAAATTACACAGCAGGGAGAGAACCAACGAATAAAAATATGATTCATCAAAAATATATATAAATTAATCCAAACAGAAAAATTGATTTTAATATAAAAAATGATGAATCAAAATTTAAATAGATTATTCATCGTATTAAAATCATCCCATAACTATCATAAACGAATTCTTAAATTCATGAAAAATTTGCTCTGATACCAATTGTAACACAAATCTTTAATAAAGTATTTCATGAATATAAGAATATCATAAATAAATTAGTAAGATAAGATCTTACTTGATGACGACATATTTGCAGCGGAATAAACTTTTGGATCTCCAAGGAAAGCCGGGTCTTCCTCCACAAGACCGTCTCAAATGCTCTGCTTTTGATGGGGAAAATAACTATGAGCTAGGGTTTTTCCACACGGTGTATAGAGGGGACCTAGCCTCTATTTATAACTGATTATATGAGCCCGTCCATCACGGGCTTCATTAATCGGGCCTACACTTGATTAATCACACCAATCATGGTTAAGTGTTTCAAGCTCAAATCACATGGATCAAGATCACATGAGCTAACAGGCATCTTAATAATGGATCATAAGATCAAACCTGCTTTTATTAAATCAAAATATTATAATTGATTGTATCCCACATATGAAAAATGAAAATATAGAATATTTAAAAAATATTCTAACACATCGAACACACCCAACTTGGAGACGATGGGCAAATTACCATTTTGCCCATTCCTGTTTCAAAAAACATTAGCATCGGGGATAGATAATCATGTAATTTTATGTTAATCTTTACTCGTTCGTTGAAATATATACCACATTGGCAAAGTAACTTGCCACGCCGTTGCCGTTAACGAGTAACGATCATGTCAGCAAAAATCGTAAAAAATGACGGTGCGTGCTAAATGAGGTAATAGAATCAAAGTTCGTGTATTTTTTTATTAACGAAAAAAGTTTATGCTAAAAATGGGAAAAGAATCAAAGTTCGTATTTTTTTTTTGATATTTACCCTTTATTTAATGTACGCCTAAAGTTACTACTACATTTCTACCAAAATTTAGAATTTTCCCACATCTTTTTGGTCCAATCAACGAGCATGTGGGTTATGGAGTAACCAGTTGATAGCATCAAGTTCGAATATTTTTATTTCAGATATTATTGTATATTTGTATCAAATTTAATTCAATTTTTAATTTAAAGTTTTTGAATTAATTTCAGTTATATCCCTGTCGTTAAATTATTGTTAATAACATAATTAAATATTATCTAATTTATTAATTTTTAATACTTATATACATAAGTATATAATCGAACATTAACAAATAAATCAGTTGTCGACGTGGTGTTCCAATCAGTTCGAGTGGAGATTGTTGACTACGCACGTCAACAATTAATTAATTATTTTATTAATAGCGATGAAATATAATTAATACTAATTCAAAAATTTGAACTAAATTTGATATAAATTGACGGGATATAATTGATATCAATTTAAAATATCTAATTAGATTTGATACAAATTAAAAGAGAGAAATGCAGATTTGATCTTATAAATTTTTAATTTTTTTGAACTCTGGTCCTATAAGTTTTATTTTAGTATTTTCAGTCCTATAAGTTTGCTATGTAGTATAGATTTGGTCCTATCCGTGACGGTCCGTTAACTCTCTGTCAATGTGGACTAACGTCGTTCATACACGTTGACATATTTGGTCATATAAATTTCATTTTGAAATTTTTTGTTTTATATGTTTGTCCCGTAGAACAGATTTGGTCATATATATTTGTCCCGTAGCACAGATTTAGTCCTATCTGTGACGGTCCATTAACTTTTCGTCCACGAAAAAATAAACGACATTATGTCCATATTGATGGGGTTAATAGACCGTCGTGGATATGACCAAATCTATATGACGGACCGAATAGATTTGATTCGTAACATAGATTTGCTCCGTAACATGTATAAGTTTGTTTCGTAACATAGATTTGGTCATATTTATGACGGTCCATTAACTCCGTAAATATATATGAACATAACGTCGTTTATTTTTTTTTGAATAGAGAGTTAATGGACCATCACATATATGATCAAATTTGTACTATGAGACAAATATGTTGGACCAAATTTATGATACGGGGCAAACATATAAAATTAAAAATTTTGAAATAAAATTTATAGGACCAAATATGTCAACGTGTATGAACGACGTTAGTCCACATTGACGGAGAGTTAACGAACCGTCACAGTCTCACAGATATGATTAAATTTGTAGATCGAAAATATCAAAATGAAACTTATATAATTAAAGTTTAAAAAATTAAAAATTTATTGGATCAAATCTCTCCTTCGAAGACATATTTTTAAATTAGATTCATTAATTTTTCTTATATCTTTTTTTGAACGTGTTACACCGACACTTAGCTTACTACTTGCTATCGGACGCCCAAAGCAGGGATATTGGGAAACGCGGCTGGTGGCGGTGATCTCGGCGGCGGCAGCCCCTGTTGGTTTTCTTTTCCCTCCAAATCGAGATCCCTGATGGAAGGCTCTTATTTTTTGGCTGCGACCACTCTCTTTCTTCTTCTTCTCGGCCTCGGCCAATGTAAAACCGTGAAGAGAGACGGTACTGTTTGCAATTTCTCCACTTTCTGATGCATTATTGAGATCCTGGTTGCATTATGTCCCGAGCCTTATAATGACATCTGAAATGGCAAAGCTGTAGGTTATTTTGCTTTTTGGTGAGATGCACTTGTGGGGTTTTGAGATTGGAAGAGAGGGATTGAAACGTAGTGAAATCTTTGTCTATTTATTGCTAGAATCTTTTCTTCTTGTAACTTACGCACTTTTTGTTTCACTTGCTTCTTAAATAAATTAAGTTTCTCTTTATAGAGTTAGTTGCCCCGATGCACCAAAATTGATTTTGATAGAAGAGATTTTGCAGCTCTTTTCAAGCCAACCATATGAGTGATGTTGATCTCTCTAGTGCCTACTCTGCTTTAATTGAGACTATTTTGATTTCATTTTAAACCACAAGCTGAATGACAAAAAGTTTTTAGAAAAATGCAGTTTTTTCTAGAATTTGTGTCCTTAGATTACCTTAACTTATGGAATATAATATGAATTATCTTGATTAACTGACCAGCCTCCTTCTATGCCTTGGAACTGCAAAGCATAAGTTTCTCATTCCAATTCACAATGCTTTAGCTCCTCGAGACCCAGATCCATTACAGTTGGAATTTGTGAATCCAATCCCGTCAGCATCATTCAATTTATTGAAATCAACAAAGGACAAGACATAAATCCACTGTGTCCCTGCTTTACAGTCCTTTAACTAAAATATGAAATGTGTAAAAACACTAAGCCCTTGTTTGTTTCATGGTAAGGTATGGTTTTATATGGTACGGTATTATTCAATTTCTTTTTTGGGAAGACTTCCAAAGAATGGTCATGGACCTCATGGTTTATGATGGTAATCTTATGGTTTGAGAGAACCATGGATTTTGTAATCCCGTCAGCATCATTCAATTTATTGAAATCAACTAAGGACAAGACATAAATCCACTGTGTCCCTGCTTTAGAGTCCTTTAACAAAAATATGAAATGTATAAAAACACTAAACAGTAAAATGAAAAAAATGATGACTTCTTAGTTTTCAGGTTGTCTACCACCATTGTTATGGGCCAAGTTTGATGCATAGTTGGTCAGTATAAGATGAACATACTTATTAACTTAAGGAAAAGATTTAGATGCGCTAACATGATTAAATTCTAAACCATGGTTCCAGAAGAATGAATCAACTGATCCCATTCCATACCGTGAACTAATCTAGGTGCCATATACCCCACCTGCGTCCATACACTCCATGCCAGAGAAAATATTCTATGATGACTATAGTTTCAATATGAGAGGGCTTTTTTTCAATAATTTTATTGTTTTCTTATAGATGAGAACATGCACTGGTTGAATTAACATTATTCAGAGATGAAATTTTCTTAAACCTTTTCTGAGTTAAGCTAGTTTTGTTGCAGTAAAAGCATTAAATGAAATTAAGGCATCTCTTGGTTGGCGAGTGGTTTATTCATGGGTTGGAGATGATCCTTGTGGAGATGGTAACCTGCCTCCATGGTCAGGAGTTACATGCTCACAACAAGGCGATTACAGAGTCGTCATAGAATTGTATGGAAAATATCTATCCTCTTTCCTTTGAATATTAATATTGTTGAAAAGTATCTGTGACTAACTGACTCTTAATATTTCACTTGTCTGCATTTACTCCCTATATGCTACATTTGTTGCATAAGTAGCATTGCTTAATACCTTATGTAGTACTAGGTGGATAGATAAGTTGCAAACTGATTTTGTGAATTCTATGCACATATGGAAATTTAGTTTTTAGTAACAAGTGTGCTTGTGATACGGGTGAACACCCTGACAAGAGCAATCAAGCACATGTTCCGGCCACATCAGCAAGTCAAACCTTGCTAGCCACATTAGCAAGTCAACAAGCTCACTCAAGAGATACACCTCTTCGTTGGAGACTCAAGTATCAAAGAAGAAGCAAAGTACAAACCAAACACAACAACAATTAAATTGTTTGGGAAACATCATGTAATCAATTATCTTTCAATTATTATGATTGTACAAAATCCCAAGCATTCATTCGGCGGGAAAACATATCATGACTGTACTCTATAAATACACATGATGAAAGGGAATGAAAAGGGCAAGTTGAATTTTACGTCTACATTACTCTATCTCTCTCTGCCGATCCAGCACTTCATTCCTCCCTCCCTTCCCTCCTCCAAACCATGGAACCGCGCCAACCACATGCCATTCTCTCCTCACGCATATCTTATGGCGAAGAAGAATACTTTGTTCACTGGACTGGCCAACCTTCTTCAGAGGCTACATGGGAGGCAGCCATTCATTTCCAGCATGCCCTCCCTCAATTTTTGCTTGTGGACAAGCAGCGTTCTCAAGGGGGAGGAATTGATACAGGTGAACACCCTGACAAGAGCAATCAAGCACATGTTCCAGCCACACCAGCAAGTCAAACCTTGCCGGCCACATCAGCAAGTCAACAAGCTCACTCAAGAGACACACCTCTTCGTTGGGGACTCAAGTATCAAAGAAGAAGCAAAGTACAAACCAAACACAACAACAATTAAATTGTTTGGGAAACATCATGTAATCAATTCTCTTTCAATTTATGATGGTACAAAATCCCAAGCATTGATTCATTCGGCTGGGAAACATATCATGACTGTACTCTATAAATACATGATGAAAGGGAATGTAAAGGGCAAGTTGAATTTGACATCTACATTACTCTCCTCACCGATCCAGCACTTCATTCCTTCATCCTTGGAACCACCAGGAATCACATCCGAGCCAGAATAGGTAATTCCAGCAGGCCTAGTCGTCCTCAAACGAGGGCCTACTCACGCAAACATACCAGCTTGCATAGGTTGACATTGTTTTCTTTTGGTTAAGGGTAAGTGGTGAAGATAAGAATCAAACATAAGATCCTTACTATCAACAATAAAAGCCCTTACCAGCTGAGCGCTGTACCTTCAGTGTGTATAAAACAAGATTGATAGATACCTGATTCTCCAATAATGCTCTGAGATTCAATCATAGGAAATATATCTACCTTTTCCAATAGCTTCTAGTTTAAACAAGATTTTTTTCTTTTCAATGCTCTTGACTTTACTGGTTTTCTAATGACCAAATTGGGATGGGGCTGTGCTAGTGCACAAGGCTCCTGCTGATAGAGGCTTGGGAGGGTCAATGAACACAACCTGACCCTTGCATAGCAAATATGCTCTTCTTATAAACCGAACCTTGGTCTTTCTTGATGCAGTGGAATGGACGAGCAACTTTACTGATGTGCCAATTGCCAAGTCTCTTCCAGATGATTTGCAAGAAAGTTACCTAGTTGCATAACACACTATTAGGAGATTCATGCAATAACTGCCAAGAATATGCGATTCACTAGCTTTTGAAGAATATAAAGATGAATAAGTTAAGAATTGCATAGATCAAGATTGAATACATCCTTTTGTTCTCTTGTCTAATATCACTACCTGAACTAGTATTAATCTCCAGCAGAACATGGATGTAGTCCTCATGGGCTTTATATTCATTGTACCTGTCCAATTTCAATCTGATATACTGGAAATTTAATTAAGCATTTCAATATGCTTTCTATAGAGTATAAACCAGTTCATTCTTTGCAATTGCTATATATTAATTGTGCATCTGATGGTAAGTTTTGCATGGCAACTGGGAAATCTATAGTTTGTTAAACACAAAGAAGTTCCAACAGTGTGAATGTTTTCAGCTTCTCTTATCCAGTCTCCTGTTGCCTTTTTATATATATGAAATCTCTGGACAAATATCTCATAATTTGGTTAGGTACATGTTTATTTGCATTATGGTTCTGATATACCTAAGCATCAATATATCTAAAAAGAAATTAGTTTTCATGGCCACACATATGCTTCTGTCTTGTACTTTTTTGATGGATATCTTGAAATATTGAAGAAACTTAATATTTGCATTAAAATAACTTTATGTTTGTGATGATTCTAATCAGCAGTATGCATCCTGAACACACATCTAGTTCTGTCTTGTATTTTTTTAATAGATATCTTGAAATATTTGAGGGAACTTAATATGTGCATTGAAATAAGTTTATGTTTGTGTAATCAGCAATAAGCATCCTGCACCATAACATTGGTAAATCCATGAAACATTCTGATTTTGAAGAAAACTTTTAAGATTTAGCTTTTGGAAATTATTTATTTTTGAGCAAAGACGATTTGGCCAAAATATCATTTAAAATAGTAATGGGAAGAGTCCTGGGAAAAAGGGAACTTGGTGAAAGATCAACCAAGTTATGCCATGTTTCTCTAAAATTTGACATCCTTGTGGTTTTGATTCCTGAAAGTTCTTAATACTAACTGCTTTTAGAAGTTATATACGTTTGTTTCAACTCTATTTGTAATGAAACTAAAAACGACATTCTAGGTTAATGGACATGTAAATTGTGTCTACCAAGAGCTTCCACAATTAGACTATCTTAAGGAAAATATAAATTTTAATATTGGATAAATGTTTCAAAGGATAGGATGTAATTTAGACAGGGCATTATAATTGGTGCTAAATTCCATTTCAAAGCTCTTATATAAGTCCTTCATTCGCAGGGAAGTTTATGCAGTATCAATTGTTGGTCCTTTTCCTACCGCTGTTACAAATCTTCTGGATCTTACAAGACTGTAAGTAATCTCTCTGCTTAATCAATGGAAGAATATTTATTTTGGTCATGTCAATGAGGGGTGTCCTTTATTTCGATTCAAAATCATATAATTTTCTAAAAGAATGATTCTGTTCAAATTATGAATCATATTTATTTTGGTTGAATTTCTAGTTTGATAAATTGAAATTGAGCCAAACTAGAAATGAAGTTTTATTTTTAGTTAATGTTACATTTATGCTTTTCTTAATCACCTTTCAGTATTTTGTATTTTGTAATTAGTAATAAGGATTTTTTTAAAAAAATTATATATATATTGCAAATCAGATCAAACTCAACTGAGTAATTTCAGTTTGGCTTCAATTGAAATTTAGTGCAGCTAGATTTGTAAAATTTCTTCAGAAATTTTTGGCTTGACCCAATTTAGGTTTGATTGTTTTGGGTCAAATGAATTGAGCAACCCAATGGCTAATCATAAAAAATTAGATAGTATCTTAAGAAGAATGACTGTTTTGTAAATTTAGTCTCTCTTGCATCATCAATTATTCAAAATGGGTTTGCATTTATCATAGTAGAATTTCATTTATAATTTACTACTCTTCATCTTAGAGAGGCAATCTTTTAATGTTGCATACTGCAAATGACAGGGATCTTCACAATAACAAGTTGACTGGTCCCATCCCTCCACAGATTGGGCAGCTGAAACACCTTAAGATATTGTAAGTTACTTGACTTATTTATTTCTTTTGAACTAAGGCTTTAGTTTGCTTCTCTATTATTGAATATTCAGAAATTTCATGGTACTTTGTTTCTCGTCTGTTAACAATATACGGGCATCATAAATTTCCTCCTAATTCTCTTCATTAAATTGAACTCATAACATGTTTTGTAATTTGTACCTTCATCCCTATTATATTTTGTTAATGTATTATGCTTTGGTGTGGATGGTGATTTGCTACAGAAAGTTTAGCTGATCAAATATTTGTTGTAAAATAAACACTAACGTTTATACTCTCAGATGGAATATTACTCTGAACAATGTGAAAACTCAGTTTCTTGAGTAACCAATCGTTTTTATTTGGTTTGAAGCCAAAACTGAAGGATATTTATAAAATCATGGCTTCACTTTCCATGCTTTTTTGTGCTTCTTAGGAATCTGAGATGGAATAAGCTACAAGATGTCATTCCTCCTGAAATCGGTGAATTGAAGAAACTGACTCATCTGTAAGTTCATTTCAATTGGGTTTTTTTGTCTGTGGAGATTTTTTGTATTTGTGTTGATTGACTAAAAAATGCTGTAGGTACCTGAGCTTCAACAATTTTAAAGGTGAAATTCCCGTGGAGCTCGCAAATCTTCAAGAACTCCGTTATCTCTATCTTCAAGAGAATCGTTTTACTGGAAAAATTTCTCCTGAGCTTGGAAACTTGAAAAACTTGCGCCACCTGTACAGTTCTCTCTCTCTCTCTCTCTATATATATATATATATATATGTTTGCGTTGTATGAATGCTTTTGTTCTTTTGTACATTGGTGACCTTCAGGTAGGATCATCCAGTAATCTTTTGTGATTATCAGATACTTAAGTATCTCCTCTTATCCTCTTTTGACAATATGCCATTGCGGCAAGCAAACAAAGTAGGTTATTAACTGTATATACGTGCCCAGTGATGTAGGTAACAATCACTTAACTGGAACATTAAGAGATCTTATCCGCAATGGAGATGGCTTTCCTTCTCTCCGAAACCTGTAAGTGCATTATCTGTACTTCATCAAATCTAACTGCATTACCAATGTCGCATTATTTACATTGTTATATGCTGTGGTTACTTTGTTTAGGTACTTGAATAATAACCAAATGGGTGGTGGATTGCCTGATCAGCTTGCAAAGCTGACCAACTTGGAAATTCTGTACGCGTTCAATCTTGAGTGAATTAATAATTCTAGATTAACTTGATTTAATGCAGTATGCTTTGTCTATCTCATTTCTTACATATTGTTACAGGTATCTATCATACAACAAGATGACCGGGCCACTAACTCCAAAGCTTGTTGATATTCCTCGGTTGACCTATTTGTGAGTCCACAATCTATATGTCCAGTCCTAAGTTTGTAAATTTCTCTTTTCTTCAATCTCATTTAGTACCCAGTTTCATTCTTATGCAAAATCCATTCATTTATGTTTCCTCTCAGATACTTGGACCATAACACATTTACTGGGAGAATTCCAGATGGGTTATATAAACATCCCTTTTTGAAAGAGCTGTAAGCTTCTTTATTACTCTGTATTCCAAGTTTCCAACACAAGTCAATGCTATACTTAAAGTACATTTACAAGAAAATTGGATACAGGTACATTGAGGGTAACCAATTCAAGCCAGGGGCGAAGCCTAAGGGCACTCATAAGGTTCTTGACCTGACCGACACGGAGTTTTTATTCTAATGAACTATATTCAATTTATTTACATTTAAGATTGTCCATTGCCGATATAATTTGTTATGTCCTAAATGTCTAGAAAATTGCCTTCTTTTAGCATACAAATATTAATAATTTAATGCATTTATCAGTTATCTTTTTGAAGAAGTGTGCAATTTTTCAGTTTTTCACATGTAGATGAAGCTTGTATATTCTTTCAATATCCTTTGTTCATTTCAATGCTATATTTACAAGTAAATATGCTATTTTTCAGTTTTTCAATGCTATGGGCCAGTTATTTGATTGAGTTGACTGTAAAAATAAGATGAATTTAGTCGGAAAGAAAGACAATATAAACAAACAGAAGGCAAAGAAAGATTAGAGGAACAATGAGGAATGAGGAAAAGAATAGGAGGAAAAGAATAGGACGAAGGAACCATTCCAGTTCAGACTCTGTGAACAACTATTTTCATATAATGCATAAAGCAAAGGGCTGAAGGACCTAAGATGATTTTATTCTCATATGACCAAGTATTGCATAAGTTTAGAGTTTATTTATGACTATTTTATGCGCTAAATCAATTTGTCTACCCCTAGTTTAGGGGTGCAAGTGAGCCGAGCAGCTCGTGAGCTACTCGGGATTTACTCGATGAAAACTCGAACTCCACTCGATCTTATTGAGCTCGAACCGAGCTCGAGCTAACCAATACTCAGCTCAAGCAGCTCGCGAGCCTAATCGAGCTTATATATAATTATATAAATATATATTTTAGATCGGTCGGGCATAAACTCAAGTCGAGTCGAGCTTAATTGAGCTTGAATAAGCTCGGTCAAGTTGGAAAAAAAATAAACGAGCTGAGCTCAAGTTGCTCTAGCCGAACTCGAGCCAATATCAAGCCTAGATATTGAAGCTCGACCTAGCTCGAGCTCGACATTTCTTAAACGAGCCGAGCTCGAGCACATGCAAGCTCGGCTCGGTTCGATTACACCCCTACCCTAGTTGGACAATGCTCTCGGAGCTAGGAGCTAGTTAGATTGTTGGGTTGTGGGTTGTTGAACATGAGTTTGAACTTGGATGGATTACTATTTAAGAGTGCATCTGATTTTGTATAGTGGATAATTAACAAACACATAAGCATAGGACCTCATCAATTTGTATCGCTGAGCAACCTATAGTCAACAAACTCATGGTATTTAGTTCTAAGTTATAATCTATGTAACTAAGTAGTCATTACACACATGGCCTCACTGATTACTAGTCTAATCAATCTATAGTTAACAAACACATAAAGATAAGAGTAAAAAAGAAAACACATTAGTTCTAACTCAGTAGTTATTTTTGCAACAAAATAAGGTAAATATTACAACAAAAAACTCATCCAAGAGCCCAACAACGCTCTCATTATTTCATAGGCAGCTCCACCCTTCTCAAGTTGCTTTTTCTTTAGCTTGGGCTACTCTTCCCCTTTTTGAGAGGCATTTATCTCTTCCTCAAGGAACGAAAGTTTTTGACGATTTGTGTTTCTCTTCTACACGTGAACAGATTAATCCAATGAAAAAAAATTCACATTGATTGTTAGTCAAATATCCTGTACATCCACAAAATTTCTTCCAAGATTTTCTATGCTCGGCGAGAGATCCTCACCACAGTCTTCTCTCCGCAAAGAATATCTGCACATCATCTTTTTGTTGGGGAGTGGATTCTAGCCTCTGCTTTGAGACCAATGAGTAAAATGTAGATATTCAAACATGATGCTTTGCTTGGACATGGCAAGCATAAAGAAGAAACAAAACACAAAAGTTGGCCCCTTCATGTCCACAACCGAAGAGTAAGATTAAAGTTGCAAGTTGTTTGAGAGACCTTTATTCCATGCAAACACAGGTATCATCATCATTTTCATTATACTTTTAACTTTACTAGTCCAAAGTTATGCCCTTTTTTTTCCATCATTTTTGTGGTAGACCCAATTGGCAGTACATCATGCTTCCTATGTGCGTGCATGATGCCTGGCATAACCAGTTACATACAGTTCTTTAAGCTTCTGGGACCAATTTGATACAGAGGAGGCACCCAAGTTCTTTTGGATGAGATTTTATCTATGAACGCATTTTATTTGCAGTGTTCTAGAAATGATATGGCAATATAATTCTAGGCCTTATTTGATTGATTGCGAAGTAATTTCTTTTGTTAAAATTTATACTTTCGATGAATTATTTTTCAATGTAGATTTTCTAGAAAGTACAAAAAAAAAAAAGGTTTAATTGACAGAAAATTAATTCATAAGAAGTACCATTCATTTGTAAATTAATATTAAATATATATAACATAATATAACTTTTCATATATAATAATACTAGCTGCAATATCTGTGCTTTGCACGATTAATTTGTAATTCTAAAATAAAAAAAATTGAAATTGAATATTATATTTTTAATATATGTTTATATACAAACATAATAGTTTATATAAAAAATTCTGATATTTTTCATATTTTGTAATATTAATTTAATTTGAAATTAGATAAATTTAAATTTAGAATTAATTTTTATAATTTTAGGAAATGGTTATTTAAAATTTTAATTGTAAATTAATTTATAATTTAAATTGTAAATTAAATTTTATCTATAATTTAATATTCTTAATAATTTAAATAAAAAATTAGAATTAAATAATTGTATACTTAGATTTTTCAAGAATAAGTTACTATATTATTAATATTTTATAAAAAAGTTTGAAATTAAATTTTATATTTTTAATATATTATTATATATAAATATAATAGTCTATTATTATTTTTGATATTTTCATATTTTGTAACATAATTTTAATTTAAAATTATATAAATATAAATTTAAAATATTTTTTTATACTTTTAGAAAAATAATTATTTTAAACTTCAATTATAAATTAATATTTATTTTTAATTTTAAATTAAATTTGTAACAATAATTAAAATTAAAATTTTAAAAATTAAATATTTCTATACCTATATTTTTAGAAATATGTTAAAATATTATGATCGTATTATAAAAAAATATTTTTGTGATAATAAAAACTAATAGTAAGATATTTAAATTAAATTAAAATTTGAAATAATAATATATAAATATACCATAAAGTAATATATATTAATTTAATTTGATTTATATAATTATAAAAGTGTGCATGTATATTTATTTAATTTAATTTAAAATAACTATAAGTAAAAATTAAACTTAAACTAAAAATAAGAAAATAATAAATATAAACTATTATAAAAAACTTCAATAAATAAAAAATATTTACAATTATTATTAAAAAAATAATAAATATAAAACTAAGAATATCAAAATAGGTGCATATAGAGAAAATAAGTGGGGTAAAAACTTTTATTCTAAATTTAAGTGGAATAAAGATTTGGAAGGAAACAATTTAGGTGGAAAAGTGGCAAAAATAGAGGTGATGGAGTTTAGACGGAAATGATATGTTGCTTATATATATATAATAAATTTAAAATTATTTAAGTTTTTTCAAAAATAAAGAAAAAATAATATTTCATAAGCACACAAATAATATAAAAAATAAATATATACATTAAAAAATTAATATATATGAATTTCAATGATAAAAAAATATAAAAATAAAAAAAAAGATTTTTATGAATAAAAATCAAATATAATATATGTATAAGATAATAAGTTGAAAAAAATAGAAAATAAAATATTTAAATTATTCTAAACTAAGTAATTTTTTTTTGGTTTTGAAATATTATTTTTCAATAACAAATCCAAAAAATAATATTTCAAAATAAAAAAATTAATGTAAAAAACTTCAATAAATAAAATATTTATAATTATTATTAAAAAAATAATAAGTATAAAATTAAAAATATTAAAATAGGTGCATATAAAGAAAATAAGTTGGGTATATATTTTTGTTACGAATTTAAGTTGGGTAAAAATTTGGGAGGGAAAATTTAGGTGAGAAAAGTGGGAAAAGTTTAAGAGGGGTAAAAATAAAAATATAAATGAGGTAAAAATAAAGATAAAAATTTAAGGGAATGGGAAGAGTTTAGGCCGGAAGGAGTCGTTTCTTAAATTAATTTTTATTTTAAATTTAAATTAAATTTGTAACCATAATTAAAATTAAATATTTCTATACCTATATTTTTAGGAATATGTTAAAATATTATTATCATATTATAAAAAAAAATATTTATGATAATATAAATTAATAGTAAGATATTTAAATTAAATTACAATTTTAAATAATAATATATAAATATACCATGAAGTAATATATATTAATTTAATTTGATTTATATAATTATAAAAGTATGCACGTATATTTGTATAATTTAATTTAAAATAACTATAAGTAAATGTTAAACTTAAAATAAAAATAAGGAAATAATAAATATAAAACTAATATAAAAAACTTCAATAAATAAAAAATATTTACAATTATTATTCAAAAAACAATAAATACAAAATTAAGAATATCAAAATAGATGCATATAGAGAGAATAAGTGGGGTAAAAAATTTTATTCAAAATTTAAGTGGAATAAAAATTTGGAAGGAAAAATTTAGGTATAAAAAATTTAGGTGAAAAAGTGGCAAATATTTGAGAGGACGGAGTTTATGCGGGAATGATATGTTACATATATAATAGATTTGAAATTATTTAAGTTTTTTCAACAAAAAAAAATTCATAAACACAAAAAAATATAAAAAATAGATATATACATTAAAAAATTAATTTATATGAATTTCAATGATAAAAAATAAAAAAATATTTTTATGGATAAAAATCAAATATAATATATGTATAAGATAATAAGTTGGAAAAAATAGAAAATAAGATATTTAAATTATTCTAAACTACATAATTTTTTATATTTTGAAATACTATTTTTCAATAACAAATCCAAATAATAATATTTCAAAACCAAAAAATTAATGTAAAAAACTTCAATAAATAAAATATTTACAATTATTATTCAAAAAAATAATAAGTACAAAATTAAAAATATCAAAATAAGTGCATATAAAGAAAATAAGTTGGGTATATATTTTTGTTACGAATTTAAGTTCGGTAAAAAAATTGGGAGGAGAAATTTAGGTGAGGAAAGTGTGAAAAGTTTGAGGAGAGGGGTAAAAATAAAAATATAAATGAGGTAAAAATAAAGATAAAAATTCAAGGGAGTGGGAAGAGTTTGAGTCATTTCTTGTTTATATATATATATATATAGATATAAATTATATAATATAATTATATATAATTTAGCATATACGGAAAAAATGAAAAAATTAATAAGGAAGAGTCAAAGTAGAAAAACATAAGGATGAAAAAATATTTTCTTTCAAATATAACGCAGGAAGTGTGTTAACCAAATTGGGTTGTAATTAGAGGTGGCAATGAGCTAGACCAGCTTGTGGGCGGTCGGATTTGGCCCGACCTCTTATTTTAGTCGGGTCGATCGCTTCTTTTGGGGCACATGGGCTGTGCCCAGCCCTGACCCATAGTTGGCTCCGACTCGCGCGCTAATCCCGGTCCAACATGGCCCGATTTTTATAGTCTTTTAATAAATAAATAAATAGTTTATTTTTTAAAATACTTTAAATAAATGTTTAATTCAATATTTTTAATTTTTTAATTATTTACTTAATAATATTTCACATTTTTAAATATATATTTAATCAATTATTTAATTATCTAATTTTTTAATTTTTATTTTTTTATGTTGAGCTGGTCCCGAGCCCCCCTTGAACCTTACACGAGCCCGGGTGTTCGGGTCTCGAGTTAGGCTGGGCCGATCAAAAAAATCTTCGAGTTGGCTAGGAGATGGTCAGACTTGGCCCGAGCTCGATTTATTGCCATCTCTAGTCGCAATTGTCTACTCGGGAACTTTTACTTTTTGTAGGAAGGTGTGTTAATCAAACGAGATCTTAGATTTGATGTTAGTCATTTGGGTTTATATTTGCTCTTAGTCCGGGATGATTTAAATAATTATGGAGCTCCAATTAGTTCACAGGCTTTTCATCATAGCCGGTCCAAATTAATTGAAACAGAAGTCCAAATTAAAGAAAATTGGGGCCTAATGGACATCTTGAATGCAAGTAATTGTGATCTATATTTACTTTAATTAAATGCTGCTAAAGGTGGTCCAACAATAAGATGAAAGGTTCCCATCTCCAATTTTTTTGTTGGATTAATTATCCCAGTTGGCCATTTCATTTCATCCAATGAGAATTAGAAGACAACATGAATGTAGTACTTTGTACTTCATTTTAATTCTTGTGATCTTTCTTTAAATAGCAAGAATCATTAGTTCATTGGTCATGGTTTAAGTAAGTAGATTGTATTTTAATAGAAAATATTTAAATACTTAGAAAAGCATTTTTGAAATCATAAAATGTGAAACAAACAAACTATAATTATGTCACAAATGAAATTTGCTCACTCATATATTTTATTTAATTATTCAAAAACTTTGAAGATTTTTAAATATCCTAAATAAATTATTCATTTACTAACCGGGTCGAATTGACTATGGCTGTCCATTCGGTTCAAATCGAATCGAATTAAACCGAACCAAAAAAATTTTCATACTGAAATTTCAACTCGAATCCGAATCGAATTATGCCTAAACCGATCTAACCCGAACCGAAATTATTCGGTTCGATTCAATTTTCAACCCGAAAATTAAAATTTTAATTATTAAAAATTATTACCCAATACTTATTTACTTACCCGGGTTATATATATATATAATTTTTTAATTAATTTGATTTTCGGGTCAAGAACTGAACTTGCAACCGTTGAAACCGAACCGAACCAAAAAATTTGGTTCGATTTTTCGATTTAGTTTGGTGTGAACCGAATAATGGACACCCGTAGGATTGATCAAGTCGGCCTGATCAACTAAAAACTTGATTGGGTCAAATTCTTGGATTTGATTCAAATCCAAATTATATATGTACTATTCTTATTAATCAATACTATTTTTTTAAAAGTGGGATGTAAATAAATTTTTTACATAATACAATATAAAATTAATTTAAAAATTTAAAAAAATAAAATTATTTAAGGAGTTGAGGAGGAAAAGAATTATATCCAACATTATAAATATATTTAGGATTAAGAATGATTTTTGCCTTCTAATTATTAAAAATAAGATAAAAATACTCTTAAATTCTTCTTTAGTTGATTCTTACTCTTAAACAAACGAAAACGATTGAAAAATGCTCTCAAACTATTAGAAATGGATAAAAACACTATTAAATATTTTTTTGATAAGTTTTTAACTCTTAGACAAAATGAAAATAATTAAAAAATATCAGTATTTATACCCATGTCTAAAAGGTAGAAATGATTTTTTCCCTTAGAAATTGGTAAAAATACTAGTGTTTTCCAATTATTTTCGTTTGTTTATGGGTAAAAAATTTATCAAAAAATAAATTTAGGTATTTGTACTCATTTCTAATAGTTCGAGTGTATTTTTCAGCTGTTTTCGTTTGTTTAAGAGTAAAAATCAATAAAAGAAAAGTTTAGAGGTATTTTTACCTCATTTTCAATAGTTAGAGGGCAAAAATCTTATTAAACAAAAAATAAGATGAAGTAAAAATCTTCTTTACCTGATTTTTATCCTCGAACTATTGAAAATGAGATAAAAATATTCCTAAACTCTTCTTTGATTGATGTTTACCTTAAACAAACAAAAACAGTTGTAAAATATCTCTGAACTATTAGAAATGAGTAAAAATACTTCAAAACTTATTTTTTGATAGATTTTTACGCTTAGACAAACGAAAATAACTGAAAAATACTTGTATTTTTACCAATTTCTAAGGAATTTTTTTTTCTACCTCTAGACATGAGTAAAAATATTATTATTATTTAATTATTTTCGTTTACCTAAGAGTAAAAAATTTATCAAAAAAATATTTAAGAGTATTTTATTCATTTCTATAGTTTGAGGTAAAAATAAAAAAGTTTAAGGTTATTTATACTCTATTTTTATTAGTTGGAGGGTAAAAATCATGTTATTTAATAACATAATAATAATGATAATAATCTGTGTTTATAAATGTAATATATGAATACAGAGAGGGACGAGAAAAAGACCACAACAAGGCGGCCAAGAAGAACAAAGCACGAAATGCCTCGCCCTGATCCTTCCCTGATCCCCAATGCAGCATCCGAGTCCCATTCCCACCTCGATCTCGCATCGCCCAACCTCTTCCTTCTCTCTTCCCAGCCCTTCCACCGCTGCACTTAGAGCCACCGCCCGCCCGCCCATCGGCGGCGCCGGCGGCGAGGATGCAGCTGCGGATCTCGCCGAGCATGCGAAGCATCACCATCTCCAGTAGTAATGGCTTCATGGACTCGATGAAGGTGCGGGTCAAGCCGCGCCACGTTCCCTACCGCACCCTCTTCCACGCCGTCCTCGCCCTCGCCCTCCTTCTCCCCTTCATCTTCATCCTCACCGCGTTCGTCACCCTCGAGGGCGTTGAAAGTTGTTCCTCCCTTGGTAAGCCAGCCGCCGCAATCACTCGATATTTTTCTTTCTTTAGATCGAAATTTTTAGCTGGGCATTTTGTCCTTGCGACTGTTGGAAGTGCTTCGATGATTGATCTGCTCTCAATTGATGAGTTATTCTGTCGCTGGATTGTTATGTTTATATCAGCAAGTAGTTGAGTGAATTCATATACTAATAAAAGTTTGAACTTTTATCAGGGCACCTCTTTGTTTCTTATAACTTGTCTGATCCATTTTGGTCATTAATTAATGTAAAGTAATAGCCGCATATATTGGTTTTATCATCTATCTTTTTTCATTTGAAAATGAAGCGGTCTAATGTTCTTTTTTGTTGTCTGGAGGAATATACATTCATCATTATATGCTTCATACAAATTCAGAACAGACCAGGATACATAACTATTGTTTTTTTCCTTGCTGCAGCATTTTCTATATTATTTGCAGTAATTTCACTTCACAAATTAGTAGCCAAGACAGGTAGATTTTGCTGTGCTTCTAGCTAGTAATTTCTTGGTTGGATATTTGGGCTGACAGTTTTTGCATTTGCCTTATGATGTCATTCTTCTATCAACTTTTTGCGAGATACAATTAGGATAAACATGACCTCTTAGATTCTTCACTTTCATTATGTTCACAAAGCTTCATTTATATTTCATTTTTGTGCCTACTTATTCTCCTTGCCCTCTTTGAATTTTATGGATAGGAAAGATTCATAAATGGTGATTTTGTTTTCATTTTGTTGCGCCATATTTTAAGACCTTATTTGTTCTCTGTTACGTGGTGTGTTAGTATTTAGTACAGGTCCTGAATTCTTTTTTTTTGGAAATGCACTTTATTCTGGGCCTTGCATAATGTTTACAAATTATTGTTGTTTCTGATAGTTTCAGTTCCAGCAGCTTGATACTGTTTACAGAGAAATAGATATTATAAAGTTGTACTTGAGTGATCTATGTTGAGCAAGATTTATTTGGTATACGTGTTTGAGCTACTATCAAACCTAGGCATTCTTTGAGTCAGTATATTATTCAGGTCATGGTTTAGAGTATCTTGCCTTATATGTATATTTAATAAATACATATGGTTTGTTGTACTAAAGCTGTATGGTTTGTTGCTGGTGCTGGATTCTATTGATACTTATTAAGCCATGACCATAAGCTGTATAAGCTGTATTAATATGGTATTCTCTACATAGCCCATCATAGTGTACAACCAACATTTATGTTGGGTTGCTAGTTTTGCATGCTTAATTATCTATAAACGAAAATGTAGTCAGAAACATCTCAACTTTATTTTCTTTTGGGCCTCAAGCATCAAAATCCTTGGCTGGTCCTAGGCGGGTCAAACATGATCCTCCATGGTGTTTATAAGTTGGGTATGTCACTGAATCTGGTTTGTGTCTGACTATAAAATGCTGTTAGCCCTATATGCTACATCTATGCCATGAATTGCTGCATTGAACCCTCATGAGATAAGATGAGTCTAATATAACCTGCTTCAAGCCAAATATAACTTATGAGGAACACTATGTAGCAGAAATTATCAAGCATAAGCTCTCACATTATGTATAAAGGGACTAATCACAATTCATGATTATTTTTTGTTTGTTCATTTCATAGTGATAGATATAAAATATGTTACATTGGCTTGACATACTTCTATCATAGTTTCATGTATTCGCTTGCTAACTTGCATAGTTTGCTTGAGTTTTCTAAGTGAACATTTTTCTCTCCTTAAAAAATTGATTTTGTTCTTTATTTTCCTTATAAAGGTAGTCAGTTAACCTGCATATGCATTATGTAGTGGACATATGGCTTCAGCAATCAGCTTTTGAAATGTGAAAGCAGACCCTTTGAGCTTTGACAACACCATTCTTCTACTTTTATGTTGTCTGAAATGTTCTATCAGAAATAGTAGTTTCATAGGATTGAATCAGTTGGAACTTTGCATTTCTTATAAAGATCTTGCTTGCTTAAAGGACCTATAATACGACAGTTTACAACTACGTTTTTAATCATTATATTCAATGTTGCTTTTTTTCTCTGTAGGATCATTGTAATTGTTTTCACATATGTTCAGACACCTTTTGTTCTTTTGATTAATGTTGGATATAATGTGGTGTTTTATGTTTAATAAAAATTGATTTTTATTTTCATGTACTGTTTTAAAAAATATTGATATATTTGATGTGCAATGGGCAGTGATGGTTGCATGCATTTCTGCATGTCCTAACTTGCACCTTTTTTTTATTCTGTTCAGGTTGTTTAGGAAGACGATTGGGACCACAGTTCCTAGTCAGGAGACATGCTGATTCTTCGGTAAAGATTTTTAACATTTCAAGTTTTCAACTATGATTTGTCATTTGTAGTTATGGAAAGAAATAAAATGGATGTTTCTAACTGGATTGCCTTTTTAATATTTTACAGAGGATTGTTAGAGAGTTATATGAACTAATTAATCAAGTGAATGGCGAGGATGTTCCTGTTGAAATCAAGTTACCAGAAACTTTCAGTGAATTCCTTTGTGAAGTGAAGAATAGTCAATATAATGCCAAGATGTTTGCCTTAGTACTGAAGGCAATGGTAAGACTATGATCTATTTCTTCCTGTCTATTTCTACTTGTCTTGGAACAATTGCACTCTGGACATTTTGTGATATTCATCTATTTTTCTCTTTCTTTTACACGTGTGGTGTGGCATATACATTTTTCACACCTTGAAATGCTTCAACTTCTTTCAGCATGGTAGCATGTCAGCTCCATGCCATATATCCCAAAACATGTCACATGCATAAACACACAAAATAGGAAAAGGGTTGAGGCAACATAATTGCATATCTTTGTGCTAGTATAAGATGCAATTATGAAATACCGGTTAATGAAAATTTAGAGATATATTTTGTAACAAAGAAACATATAAGATATAGAGAACATACATGAACTTTGGGGTTTTTCTCATCTCAATCCAATTCTTTCATTTGTTCCAATTGAATCATGAACTAACACATTTGTCTCAATTGTATTTGTTAGAAAATCAACCTTGGACCTAACTCCACCCCAAAAGCTAGCTCTACAATTGTCCAATCTATTTAAAAGCTATCTAGATCACAACCTCAACCAATGTGGGACTTTAATACAACCCCCTCATGCCTAGATCTACAACTCGAGCATGAACCATGTTAGAAAATTAACCTTGGACCTAACTCCACCCCAAAAGCTAGCTCTTGGGGGAGGATTGCCCAATCTATTTAAAGACTATCTAAATCACAACCTCAACCAATGTGGGACTTTAACACACCCCCTCGCGCCCAGGATCCACATCTGAAGCGTGAACTTCTACAGGTGGCCCAATATCAGCCATAGGTGGTTTGACTCTGATACCATGTTAGAAAATTAACCTTGGCCCTAACTCCACCCCGAAAGCTAGCTCTTGGGGGGAGGATTGTCCAATCTATTTAAAGACTATCTAGATCACCAATGTGGGACTTTAAAAGTATCCGATTGTCTATTGTTCGTCAATGATGACGTGGACAAAATTTGAATTTTTAATATTAAAATTTTTTAAACTTTGAAATGGCATTGAGGTTCTCTCTCTCTCTCCTTCCTACTGACATATCATCTTCACCATGATATTCTCATGCTGATCAAGTACCCAATTTTATTTGTGAGCATTACATTCCCACATGTCCATCACAAAACAGAAATTATTGTATAACCAATGCATGATACATACCCATTGCTCTTGTGTAAATTTATTTCATTATTGTTTTAAGATAAATTATTTTACCTATGACTAAGTTTCTTTTTTCCTTAGTGTATTCTTCATTATTAAATCTTGTGTCAGATGTTTTTCTGACCTCATACTTTTCTGCAACACTGCAGATGGAAAATATGGAAAAGGAAGTAAAAAGATCGAGACTGTCAGAACAATTGCATAAGCATTTAGCAGCTAGCACTGTTCCTAAAGGCATCCACTGTCTTTCATTGCGTTTGACTGATGAATATTCATCCAATGCTCATGCCAGGAAGCAATTACCAGCTCCAGAACTGCTTCCTTTGCTTTCTGATAACTCCTACCAGCATATTGTCTTAGCAAGTGACAACATTGTTGCAGCATCTGTTGTGGTTACTTCAGTTGTGAGATCCTCCTTAAGACCTGAGAAGATAGTCTTTCATCTGATAACTGACAAGAAGACATATCCAGGAATGCATTCATGGTTTGCATTGAATTCTATTTCACCAGCTGTTATTGAGGTTAAAGGTGTTCATCAGTTCAGCTGGCTGACAAGAGAAAATGTACCTGTTCTTGAAGCTGTAGAGAGTCACCTTGCTATCAGAAAGCACTATCATGGTGACCATGTTTTGGGGAGCAATACAAGTGATAATCCTAGGGTTTTTGCTTCAAAATTGCAGGCCAGAAGTCCAAAATATATTTCATTACTCAACCATCTCCGAGTATACCTGCCTGAGGTACATAAGTACAATGGTCTTAACTTTCATACTCATGCTGCTATCTACAAAATACTCATGCTAACATGTCAAAGTTGTTATACCAAGAATTTGATAGGTTACAAAGGTACATGAGTGTAGATTAAGAGTGAAACATGAAATTTTGGGTGAAGAGTTGTGAAGAGATATTATGCATGAGATCATGGCTAAATAAAATAAATTTGGTTAGCTGACCTCAGGTATCCCGAGAAAGAGTGTTCTATATAGTGTCACTATCTCTTGGATGAACCAGTGTAGTTACTATATAAAGAAAACAAAATATTCATCTAAGTGCATCTCAGATGAGTGTTGATCCAGGTTTGAACTGTGCTCAAAGTCTCAGACTTGAAGAATTGCCCAAGTCAAGAACAATCCAAACATGTCTTATGCATGAGATCATGGCTATATAAAAACAAATTTAGCTAGCTGATCTCCGGTATCCCGAGAAAGAGTGTTCTATATAGTGCCACTATCTCTTGGATGAACCAGTGTAGTTACTATATAAAGAAAACAAAAAATTACGTACGTGCATCTCAGATAACGAGTGTTGATCCAGGCATGGTTTAAAATCTCGGTATCGGTACTGTACCGTACCGTACCGACACACGGTACGGGCTGGTACGAAAATTGCATACCGGCGGGTTTTTTTTTTTTTTTTTTTAAAAGAAATAACTCCAAATCTCCAATAACCACATAATTGATGAAGAAATGCTTAAAATCAATATTCAAATGTCAAATACATGAATACAATATTTAAAATGCGGATGAATGACGTCCGTCGTATGGGTACATATCTTGGGCTTCGGGACATACACGACTAAGGTCAACACCGTAGGTCTCTAATGCCTATATTTGGAAATTTTCCTATGGCATAATGTCTCGGTATCCATTATACTACATTGACATTAGCGTTTCTTTGTTGGGATTCCAAGAACTAAACCCTGTATCATCAGTTGAGTAGGTACTGGGTACAGAGTAGGTGGATTCAGAAACCTCTTGCAAACTACTCATCATATCGTGATGGTAATCTTGCAAAGCTGTCGGTCCACCTCCTCGACGTGGGCCTCTCTTCTTGTACACCTGAGTTGTTTGTCTGGTTCTAGCACCATGGTCATCATCTTGGGTGGCGTGATCGAAGTATTGCTCATTTGTCCATAGATCATCATCATCATCATCATCATCATCATCATCATCTCCTTCGTCTTCTGTGCTGCTACTGCTATGAACGGAGGGCTCGTCTTCTTCGTCCTCTTCTGCTTTTGCAATTGCATCCAAAGGATCAATTGGTCGTTTACCTTTGGCTTTGCCTTTTGCCTTTGAAGGTGTTGCCTTCTTTTTTCCCTTTGATTGGGAAGATGGAGAGTCCGATTCCGATCGGCGTCTTGCTTGACGAATTTGTTGAGAGTCCAAGGGAGTAATGGCCATGTCTTTTGGTTGGCTCTGAGACTCAAGTGCATCAGATATAATTAGTGAAGGCCGGTCGCCTGGTTCATCAAGAAGAGGTTGGTCGCTCTCCACTGCACTCCACCAATCAATTATCGGGTCCGCATCGTCTTGGACGAACTCGACATCGAACGGATCTATATGTTGAATATCTTCGTTTTGTAATGTCCGCATTCAAAGTCGCTTGTTGTAATGAACGTATACTAGCTTCTCTAATCGGGCATATGAAAGCCGGTTGCGCGGCTTGGTATGAATCAAGGCGAAGGTCGACCAATTTCTCTCGCATCCACTTGATGATGTGGTTTGCGAGAGGATACGTGTTGCAATCTTCCGAAGAGTTGGAGCTTCGGTTCCAAATTGCAACCACCATTCAACTGCAATAGATTTAAAATTGATATTAGTAACGAGATTACCAATTTTATCATTAATAAATAAATTGAAAAAAAATTATATCTACTTGGATCCATAGAATCTCGGCACGATATTGCAAATGGATCTCCGAAATTGCCACTTGAATCTCGGAAAAATAAGTAATTTAATAATACGCTACTTGGATCCATAGAATCTCGACACTTGGTCCATTTAGTAACGTAATTTAATAATAAGTAATTTAATAATACGCTACTTGGATCCATAGAATCTCGGCACGTTAACCGCAAATAATACACTACAAAATATTATAAATTTAATAAGTAATTTAGCATAATGAATTAAAATTAAATAAATTTCAGAAAATTAAATAAAAAATTACCCGCGATGTGTATGTCACGACCCATTTGATCCTCCCACCTCTGGGAGATAATGTCGATGAATGGTTTATACTTGGTTGGAGAAATCATAAACCTCTTGATTTCTTCTTGTGCTTGGTGGATGTAGTGGTAGAGATGACTCATTTGAGACGTCTTTTCCATATCCACCTGTCGTAGAACCTTGTACAATGGTTCTACGGCGACGACTATCTCCGTAATGCAATCCTAGAAGCGCGTATTGAGGATGTACTTCTCGGTTTGCTTTCCATCAGTAGTTCCGACATATCTTGATGTAGACCATTCCTCACTTGTAAACATTGATCGAAGGCCCGCCTTACGTTGTTGGAGCGACCTTAATGCGATGAAGTTAGTTGCAAAACGAGTCGCTCCCGGTCGAAGAATTTCATCTAAAATATGGAATTATTATTAGTAATTATCACCTAAACTAATTAATAAATAAATACTATAAATTATTTTAAAAAAATACATTCTGTAAATTTTCTCATAAGGGCGTGTACCCATGTGTGGTTGTATATGACGCGCGTAATTTGTTGCGCCTTCTTTACCGTCGTCTTCACCATCGGTATAGCACCGATATCTTTCATCATTAAGTCTACACAATGGGCTGCACATGGAGTCCAATATATGTGAGAATAATCCAGTTCAATTATCTCACGTGCCCTTTTGAAATTGGCTCCGTTGTCGGTTATAATTTGAACAAAGTTCTGGGGTCCATTCTTCTCGATCACCTCCTTCATCAGCTTCGAGATGTAGACAACGCTATGGACTTCATCGGAGGCGTTCACCGACTTATGATAGATAACCCTCCTATTGCAATAGATGAGGAAGTTGATGATGCTCATTCGGATTGGCCCGGTCCAATTATCGCACATCAAACTACATTCGTAATCCCCTCATTGCTGCTTGATTCCGTCAATCCATTGATTTATTTCATTGACTACTTCTTCAAGGAAAGGTCCTGAAATTTCATACGGAGTTGGAAGGGTAATACCTGGGTCTACCTTTTGGATGGTAGACACCATAGTTCGGTAGTATGGGTTGTTGGTTGCATTTGCGGGAATCCGGCTGAAGTGGAAAGATGGCTTTCCCCAACTCCCACTTCCTCGTCTTGCCCCAAGCATCGTCTTGTATCCAGTACCTACTCAACTGATGATATAAGGTATAGTTCTTGGAATCCCAACAAAGAAACATTAATGTCAATGTGGTATAATGGATACCGAGGCATTATGCCATGAGAAAATTTCCAAATATGGGCATTAGAGATCTACGGTGTTGACCTTAGTCGTGTATGTCCCGAAGCCCAAGATATGTACCCATACGACAGACGTCATTCATCCGCATTTTAAATATTGTATTCATGTATTTGACATTTGAATATTGATTTTTAGCATTTCTTCATCAATTATGTGGTTATTGGAGATTTGGAGTTATTTCTTTTCTTTTTCTTTTTTGCTTAAAAAAACCCCGCCGGTATGCAATTTTCGTACCGGCCCGTACCGTGTGTCGGTACGATACGGTACCGGTACCGGCCGGCGACCGAAATCGGTACCGGTACCGAGATTTTAAACCATGGCCCTGGGATCAAGATAAAAAACATCAACATTAGTTTTCCTACCACTTGCTCCGAGGTTTGTGAAGAATCCACGAAGGCCTCCTCTGCTGCCTCCTCTGCTTTGAGTATGAGGTGCTCTCATGCTAGAACTCCGACCAATATAAGGACCGGAAAGAATTGGACTGCTTCAGTCCATTGCTCCGGCAGCTGAAGTTGAGTCGACGCTGCTTATGCCACCGCTGCCACTTCCGCCGCCATATTCGAATTGAGATCCAGGATAATACATCCGTTCTTGTTCGAATTCAGCATGCTCCAATGAAGCTCGGATGCCGGCTTGAAGTTCCGCCGCCTCGTCGTAATGGCCACCTCGAGCCTCATAATGGCCACCACTGACATCTTGGGTAGCTCGTCGGTCGAACTCGGCTTGTTGAGCTGCAGTCTTAAGACGTTGCTCCTTCTTGTTGTTGAGTTGCGCTTTGAACATCTTCCGGACTTCGGCCGGTACTTTGGCGCAATTGACGACGTTGGGATATCCTCCGGCCAAGTGTTGCTTCAATCGAGTGATGCCTCCACCACGTGAAATCATATCACAGTGGAGGCATTGCTAGTGATGAGCCTTCTCCAACCGACGACTGTGCTGCCATACGGGGTCGGCTTGAGATTTCGGCGCCATTTCGATAGAATTTCTACGTAGAACTTAATAAAAAAAGGTGTGAGAGAGATTGATGGATATAGGGGTAAGTGATAGTGAAAGGAGTGTTTTGGGGGCTTTATATAGCCCCCAAAACACCCCAAACCCGGCCCCAAATGGCTAGAGAGCCGTTTGGGGTCACTGTTTATCATACCGGGCGGATATCGGGCGGTACGAGCCGACAAATGTGGCCGACAGCCCGAGAGGGCTGTCGGCCACCCGTTGCCAACGGCGCTCAACGTCGTTGGCAACGCCAAAGTTAACAAACCATCATACCGCCCTAACCGGGCAGTATATGGCGAAATACCGCCATATACCGCCCCGTATACCATATATACCCGGTATTTTCAAATACCGGGTATATTGAATACCGCTAACCCAAAAAACCAGTAAATACCGGGCTTATCGTACCGTTTCGGCTAATTTTTTAAATCATGGATCCACGTTTGAATTGTGCTCAAAGTCTCAAACTCAAAGAATTGCCCAAGACAAGATTAATCCAAACCTGTCTTAACTTGATATTCTCAACTCAGTTCCAAACTCCAATCCTATCTTGATTTTCATAGCTTGCAAATTGAGCTGGGTACGGTCAATTTTCATATATATGAAATATCAGAATTAGGCTAGTGATTTAAGCAGGTACATTTACCAGATTTAAGACAATGACCTGAGCCAAAATTTGATTTTAGTAAGAACAAAAAACTTGAACATCTCAGCACCAGAAAGATTGAGGACTATGAAACTATGTATCTGTTAACTATCAATATGGAGTGTCAAATATTAGGAAACGAATAATTAGCATTGTAGTGGGGTTGTGGTTTTAAGTCTCATTCCATACACGTTTTCTTATGAGATAGTCAATTTTTGGTTGGATAAGGTAGTATGGTTTGGGTATACCATCTATTACACTGGTGCTGATGCTTCACACTTAGAATGGAAATCTTAAGCTTTGAGATAGCATTCCTGTAGAAAGGCATGCTTTTCTATTTTGAGATAGAGAGATAAGAATTTCCCATTTTGTATCTAAGGTGAAGATTGGAAAGAACAAATTCAATGGTGGTATTTTTTCTGGTAGGGGCAGATCTAAGATTTCTGATTAGTTGTCTCACACCATTTGCAATTCTGGATAAGGTCCTTAAATGCAATTCTAGATAAGGGCTTAGAATAGATGGTTATGCTGTGAGAACTGAGAAGAGCTGTAGGCAGAATGGAATATGCCATTTAGGGCTCATGAAATCATGGATGAAGTTCACATGATCAGAGTGCAAAGAGAATATCTTAGAAGTGGTCATTTGTGCCTTCTGGACAATACAAAGCAAAGGGAGAAACCGAAATAGGTTCATTGTTTAAGAGTAAATTGCAGATGGTTGATTGGATTGCCTTACTGTCCAAGAATTCTTCTCCAGTGAATTGTATTTGACCTAGGGTTGATGTGTGAATTCAACAACAAACCTCAATCCATGACCAAAGAAACACTCCCAAGCTAGCAGAAGCTTCAGTTTGACTTGTTCACCAAGTTGAACTTCTAATAACAGAGATTATTTTTAAGAACTGAATTTTCATGCTCATCAGATATGCTGAATGAATTTATTGGATGCCTAGTTACTTACATCTCTGAGTTCTGAGATAATGTTGGTTTTATAATACATGATCCCAGATTAACTAAAGTTCATTTGGTCTTTTCTTTTCCTCCGAGACATGGTGACATCTTCTCTTTTACTTATTCATTGTTACAGTTGTTTCCAAGCCTCAACAAGGTGGTCTTTCTTGATGATGATGTTGTTATTCAGCGGGACTTGTCCCCTCTTTGGGAGATCAATCTTGCAGGAAAGGTAAATGGGGCTGTAGAAACTTGTAGAGGTAAAGACACGTGGGTTATGTCCAAACGCTTCAGTACATATTTCAACTTCTCACATCCCATTATAGCCAAGAACTTGAACCCAAATGAATGTGCATGGGCATACGGGATGAATATCTTTGACTTAAGTGCTTGGAGGAAGACTAATATCAGAGAAACGTATCACTACTGGCTCAAAGAGGTAATAAGCATTTTATTTTGCTCTAGATGTTTGTTTCTAATAAATTCACGTAATTATCTTTATACTGTACACATTATTTTAATCTGATATTTGGTATTGGCAAAACTTGGTTCTTTTGTATGCCAAGTATGATCTCCTGAATTCATCTATATTTCAAAATTGTTTTTATTCCACCGAATGACCTAAACATATTAAACCACATCATACCATTGAGTAGTCACTCATTGGAGTTGAAAAGATGCATCTTATGCATGATAATCAATTGACTTATTTTATTTTTCTTTTCTTTACTGTTTGTTCATTAATAAAATGTTCTTTGTTTGTATAGTTATTTGATTTTCAGCTTGTGTTTATGATTGTGTTTCAGTTATCTCTTTAGAATAATATTACTATATTGCTACATTTATTATCTTATTGTGGCATGCATGTCCAGAGATCATGTGCTATCTTTTGGCAAACTTCAAGAGCCTTTATGGTGCAACATCAGCTTGAACAATGAAACCTTCTTTGTCTTACATTTTCTGGCTCATTCCTTTTGTACCCACAAGTTGTTGGCCAAGTACTAAAAATTTCTGTCATTCATAAACTCTTATTGTCAAGATGTCATTTTGGTCTACACAAGTTTTCAAAAGCTTGCCTACCTTGCATTTCGTTTTTGAAATGAAGCATCTTGTATTCAATTCAAGAGGGATGAAATGCATACAAGTATAGTGAGTACAAAAAACAAAAAGAAAAAAAGCAAGAAGAAAAAACTCAAGGATAGAAAAGAGAAACCTAGCTTGCATTTCTAGTTTCCACTGCTTGATTTATAGTCCGTCCATCCAAAGGCTCTCGATATTGATCTTGTTATGCCAAAGGCTTTTACATGTTGAAAATGTCAAATAGTTAGACTTGGGCCATCTTTGTCCTAGTAGCTGGGAAGTGTTTACTATGGGTTGGACTAATTGGAGTTCTGACAAATTTCTTTCTGGTTGCAGTATCTGAAGTCAAACTTGACTCTCTGGAAGTTTGGAACATTGCCACCAGCGCTGATAGCATTCAGGGGTCATGTGCATCCCATTGACCCATCATGGCACATGCTAGGCTTGGGGTATCAAGAGAATACGGACATCGATAGCATAAAGAAAGCTGCTGTGATCCATTACAGTGGTCAGTGTAAGCCATGGTTAGACATTGGCATTAAACACCTCCAACCATTCTGGACAAAGCATGTCAACTACTCAAATGACTTCATCAAGAGTTGTCATATTTTGGAGCCTCAGTAATAAATAAGATGACGAATAAGGCAAAATATAGTTGGTTTTACAGCTCTTCATGCCGTAAATAAATGAGATGAGACAAATGGCCGAGCAAGTGATGCAGAGAAATAAAACTGTGCTCTTCTTCTCCTTCCTACATAGAGGAAGCAGTTGCTTTTGTGGTAGGTAGCACAAGGAGATGTTTCCAATCGTAACATATGGATCCATGCTTTCCATATCAAGTGAAAATACAATTTGTCAGCAAAGTCTTTTACAGAATGAAGATTTATTTACATGGTGCAGAAAAATTTTGACCTGCAGATTTGCAGTGGGCAGAGCAGCACAATTGTACTTGACTGCCTGAGATGCAAGAAAAGTTCATAAATTATTGCTACTGCAAGGCCATTTGATTTCCTTTTTACCTATTTTTTTTAAAAAATTCCACATTCTTTTCTACTCCAGATTTTTTTGCCCCATTTTGTTATGTATTCATATCTTTATGCAAGGATTAATCAATATTACACCTTTTTGAGAGGTTAGAGACAAATATTGTTATCCTTCACATAATGGAAAATAAGTGTCTTCGCAGATACTTCTCCTTATATCTGATGAAGTATAGATTCGTGGGCTTCCATGATTTTTGTGCACTTAGCATTGTTCATAGAAAACTAGGATTTGGCATAATCAAATGGATTGTTGAAATGAAGATCGAGCATGAACTTAGATCATGTTGATAAATAAACCAATAACCAATTTTTTCTTTGTTATAAAATAGATGATCTAAATGTTAGGAGTTGGGAATATGGAAACTAGTCAAGCCCCGCTAAACAAAATCATTCTCAAAGAAAATCTAGAAGAATTTTTTTGCCACCAAGTGAAACAAGAACGAAAAACATTGAGATTTAATGTTATTTAGCCTAGATCAAAACCTACAACCACATGAAACAAATAGCATATTTCTATAAAGAGAGATCCCGTCATCTCAAGATACGATTCTCAATACTCGGCGTCCTGCAATTTGGATCAACTAATTACTACAAGGTGCAATCTTTCATTTTTTCTAAGGACAAACTCATTTCATTTTCTATAAAGAGAGATCTCAAGATACTAGATTCTCAATACTTATCATCTTGCAATTTGGATCAACTAATTACTACAAGGTGCAATCTTTTGTTTTCTCTAAGGACAATCTCGTTCCATTTTCTATAAATAGAGAAATATCGAGATAATGGATTCTCAATACTCACCATCCTATAATTTGGATCAACTAACAAACAAGGTGCAATGTTCCGTTTTCTTTGGGGATAAACTCGTTTTGTTCCTATTCTTTTTTTTATTATAGAAAATTGTACTTCCTATGAATTAATTTCCCGCATGAACTTTCTAAAAATATAAAAAAAAAAAAAACATATTTGATTGGTAGTAAGGGAATTTCAAATTTCTATGATTTAACTTTATACATTTCATTTTATCAACTATGTATTTTTCAGAAAATACACATCAAATGACTAATATAATGATGTCATTCTTTTATAACTACTATATAATTTTATAATAAATAAAACTAATAATACAAACATGTCCAGTTTTAAATATCATATTAATACACTATAAATTATAATTAATAATTAGTGATATTATAATATTATAATATATGTTATAATTAATAATATAATTTATTATTTTATGAGGATGGATGATGGGTGGAGAGATGCAACATGCCTTAGGTAAAAAAATATGATAACATGTGGTCGAGAAACTTATTTTAAAAAATAACATGTTGGGATTGCATTACTAGTTTCCCACCCCCATGCTAGTGCAGGACTGGGCGAACAGCATATTGCCACGGACGAATCTTCTTGGGCGTTCGTTCTCCACACCCAATTTTCCATTTTGTTGCGTCCATAGTCATGTAAATATATTTTTTACTTAATGCAATCAAAGGCCATTCGACCAACATGATTTTTTGGTTGCTCTGATGTGAGGTTGCTATGATGGTGAATGCATGCCCCACGATCTACAGTCGGGGAGAGCGATCTTTGACGAAAGATTTATTCCTTGCACGGGAAGCAAGGGATTCGCACGAATGATCATTTGGTGCCCAAATTAGTATGTCTGTGACATTATACTGGTTAATTATATACATATTGTACGTCAAATATTATGGGTATTAATGTTCAATGCAAGGTGGGTCCAGCTAAGTTACGCAGGTTAGGTTAAATTACCTACCAATAGCAACTTCTATGAGCAGACTATCTATAGAAAACCTATGAACGAGTAGATATGGACTTTAAGCGACTGAACATGAATAGAAAATGAATGGATATGTACATGGATAGAAAAGGAATGAATATGAACATATCCATTCATTTTCTATCCATGTTCAATCTCTTAAAGCCGATATCCACTCGTTCATAGAGATTTATATGGGCAGGTTGGCGGGCTTAGAGCTCTGAGTCCTTTCGGCGTAAAGGCTGTTCTGCGGGTGAATCAGAGCTTGATAATCTAGCTAGGGCTTTCTATAATATAGAAGGAGTGACTTTTTCTTGAATTAGATGGGGCAATGTCGGACTCTTTCCATCCCTTATCTCTCTTGCGGTCTTTTGAGCCCTACGTCCCTCAACGGCTTAAAATGGGCTGACCTCTTGTGGGCCAAGTGGAAGTCCTCTTGGGATTTTCCTTCTCTTCCAACTTACTTACAACAAGGATGTTCCCCTTTACAAACTTCCTTGAAGTTAATGCTTAGGATATAAGTTTTTTCCCTATGCAGAAGACTTGTGTGCTCCATTCAATCTTTAGCTTTGTATTCCTAGCTTAGCAATCCTCAATATATATTATCGAGGTTCTGCCTATGATTAGATCTCATTTTTAATCTCACACAAGCTCCTCAAGATTTCGTAGCCAATACTCTAAATTAAGAAGCGTTGTTTCTATAAATTAACATTAAAAAAATCTTCCAAACAAAAATATATAGAACAATTTTCATCACTACATAGTACATAACAAGATCAAGTTCAGAGCACAATCTGCAAAAAAATCAGAAACATATATATCGATCGGACTACACATTGATTAGACAACTAGTAATACTTTCTAATATATATAATCTCAGTTAACAAAAAAACTTCCAATTGCATGCAATATGTGCTTTACTTCAGATATTCCAAATAATTAAGAAGTGAATCCATCACCACAAACATCAACAAAGCAAAACTTGAAACAAACATGGAGGCAAAGAAGAAACAACCCACAGATATCAGAAAGTCAACGCTTCTTCAAGAATCCTCCCGCGAGCTTCAAGTAATCCCCGAATCCACCCTCCGCGTGGGCTGCAGAGTTCGTGTGAGTGGTAGAGGAGGAACCAACTTTTCCTTCCATGGACGAGTGCGAAGTAGTAGTCTGCGAAGACTGATACTTGTGGAGATAATTCTCAGCTTGCTCTACATACTTCCCCAAGCTCTTCTCTTCGAGCTTTGCGTAGTGGGATGCAGCGCCGAGCAAGTCGGCGCCGGCGCCGGCGACTTTGGCCTTGTCGACCTTGTTACTGTCGTGGCGGAAGGTGGACTTGGCGGCCTCGGCCACTATCTTCGCACTCGACATGAGCTGCGTTGTGTTGGGCTTTGCCTTGTGGCTTTCAGAGCTTGGTTTGGCGGTGTGTTGTGAATCCATGGATATCCAAGTAAAGATAGCAAGAAGAACTCTCTTTGATCTTCTCAGGGAGATTGCAAACTTGAGTTTTGAAGAGTTTGGGAATTGGAATGAGGATTTATGGATAAAGTTTAAGTCAAAATAGGAGAGGAGATTATATAATATAAAGTTGGGGAGGGTTGAAAAGGTCAACAGAAAATGTAGCCCTTATATGTAGAAGTTTGACTTTTGTGGTTGTGATGTCCTTTTGCATTTGCTCATTGGAATTTTGTGGAATCAGTGATCTAAGAATCATCATAGAAGCATTGTATTCAAAGTTTGAAGCTTGTGAAATTGGACCTTTATTTGTTCTAGATGATAATTTGTGTTACATTTATTACTTTTCATATTTAATTATCAAAACAGACCATCTCTTGATGGTATTCTACAGTGTGGTTGACCAAGATTCAGATGAGTACAGCCTCTGTTTGCAAGGTGGGCAAGGTTGACTTTTCTCAAACACCCATGTGTTTTGTTAGGTGGTCACTCTTTAATCTGAAATTTAAAAGCCAATACATGTGACAAATTGCTTTGTTAGTGCTTCACCATAAAAATAAGAATCTCAAATATTTATTGCCAATAAAGAATCAAATTCAATATTCTATCACCAGTAATCTTTGCATGAACAAACCCCACTACTAAAATGATGAAACCTGTTCTTATCCCTAACAACAATCTTTCTCTGATATACATTTGAAACAAACTTAAAAAAGGTATGACAATCCACACATATTCTCAAGTTCTTCACTATCCTTACATCTGATCCATGTGGGGTTCTCATCATTCCAAATGCAAGAGCAAGCTTCTCACTGTGATGCATTACTGACATCTCCTTTTCCTCTTCTTCCAAATCATAAGAAGCCATCTCAGTGTCCACAGAATAACCAGCCAGCTTCAATTCCCTCTTCATTTTAGCCAGCATAGCAAAAATCTCATCCAGTCCATCCCTCTGAAACCGATCGGTAACGACGAATTCATGCACAACATTGTCGATCTCAATGGAGCTGCATCCAGGATCCTTCTTAATCCCCTTTTTTCTCATCATCTGTCTCACTTTTCCTACGTCAGTCCATCTCCTATTGCGAGCTAAAAGATTTGAGAACAATATATAGTTCTCTCCATTTTCAGGCTCCAAAGCAAGTAATTTTCTTATTGCAAGTTCCCCCAGCTGCAAGTCCCCATGGATCCTACAAGCAGCAACTAATGCCCTCCAAATAGCAGCATCTGACTTCATTGGCATTCTCTGAACGAGATCATAAGCTTCCTTCAACAACCCAGCTCTCCCAAGAAGATCAACCATGCAACCATAATGCTCTATCCTTGGTCGCAATCCGAAATCCTTCTCCATACCAATGAAAAGCTTTCTACCTCGTTCAACAAATCCTTGATGACAGCAGGCACATAGAAGAGCCAAGAAGGTGATTCCATCAGGTTTCATGTTCTCTTCAGTCATTTCATCGAACGCCTTCAAGGCAGCTTCTCCTTCACCATTCATGGCATATCCAGACATCAAAGCATTCCAAGTGAACACATTTTTTACTCTCATGGCACTGAAAACCTTCAACGCTTCGTCGATCACGCCACACTTCATGTACATGTCAATCAGCGCAGTGCCTACGAACACATTAAGCCTCAACCCGTGGTTTTTGATGTAATCGTGGATCCAAATCCCCTGGCTGAGAGCTCCGAGATGGGAGCAAGCGGTGAGGGCGCAGACCACGGTGACCTCGCCCAGCTCGACCCCTGACCTGAGCATCCTCGAAAACAACTGATGGGCTTCTCGGAAGCGCCTGTTGTGGACGTACCCGGTAATCATCGCATTCCAAGTAACAGAATTTCTCTGGGGCATTTCACTGAACACTTGTCTTGCATCATCGACGCGGCCAAAGGAGCAGTACATGGAGACGAGAGCGGTGTTGACGAAGACGCTGGGATGGGGACCAATCTTGATAATGCAGGCCTGGACGGATCGGCCGAGAGGCGGGAGGTGCAACTGGGAGATGGATTTGAGGAGGGGAGGGAAGGTGAGGAGGTCGGGAGGGACGGATGATCTGAGCATGCTGGTGAAGACAAGGAGGGAGAGGAGGTGGGAGTTGGATTGGGTGTAAGATTTGATGAGGGAGTTGCAGGTGTGAGTGTCAAGGAGGTGCTGATTTTGAGTGAAGACGATGGGGAGGGAATGGGCTCCAGAGGAGGAGATGGAGAGGTCAAACAGGCTTTGGAGGGAGGAGGAGGAGAAGGAGAAGGCGGCGGCGGTGTGAAGGAGGAGGTAGTGGACACATGGAGGAAGGAGGTCGGAGTGTTTTCGAGGGAAGAGAGACCGCGGCTTCGGTGGCCTGAGCATATTCTGCTTTGTTATGAACTTCTTGATTCATATGATTTCAATAAGCAGTGTTTGGAAAAAGAAAACTAAACTATATTTTCAGTAATTTTCCAAATTTAAATTTTGGAAAGATAAAATTCTCAAAATTAAATTTAAAATTTTAAAGAATTGGACGCTTATTTTACTCCTGAACAAAGTCTTTAATTTATAAAATAAATTATAATAAAATAGAGGTGTTAAAATCTAAAAAATATATTTTCAAAATCTTTAATTCATTAGAGACTTTTGCAAAAAATCTATAAAATTAAATTAAAATTAAAAATTATGAAATATTTTGATTAAAAATATTTTTTTTTGAACCACAACACATCTTTTCTATTTAAAAAAAATATTTCAATAATTAAAATCATTTTTTGAATTATAAAGCTATTATAGACTTTGGGCAAAAGTTTCTAATACATTAGGGCCCGTTTGGTTAGCGAAAACTAATTTTTGATTTGGTTTCAGTAAAACCAAAAACTTGGTTTCAGAAAACTGGTTTTGGTTTCAAAAAATAAATTTTCTGAAAACATGTTTGGTTAGCAAAATCAGTGTCAGTTTCAGTTGATTGAAACCAATGAAAACTTGTTTGGTTATAGAAAACAGTATTAGTTTTCATCATGCAGTTTCAGTGAAAACGTGTTTGGTTAGTGAAAACTCACAAGTGATGCTTATTTGAGATAAAACTATGTTGACATAATTCATTTGAGATAAAAATCACAAGTGATGCTTATTATATCATCCTTAGAAAATATTATTGTGACATAATTATAAATAAAAACTCAATTGGCAATCTCTCAACGCTGATTTGCTCAAATTTGATTTGCAATTTCCTCCATAACTGCGTGCATCACATTTTGGTCTGAAGATTCTCTCACATCTTGTGCGCTAGACGAACCTTGGTCTTCATCTTCACCCAAAGTCTATAAAATTAAATTTAAAATAAAAATATTGAAATATTTTTTGTCCAAAATATTTACGTAGACTTCAACACATCTTTTATATCACATATTTTTTTTATGAATTAAATTTTATTTTTTATAATTAAAAAATTATTATAAACAAAAATCTCTAACTCATTATAGAGACTTTTGTGCAAAATCTATAATAATTTCATAATTTTTTTAAAAAATATTTGAATTCATGAAATAATTTTTTAATGATACAAAATATCTACTATGATCAAAAAAAATATTTTACATCAAAATATTTCATAATTTTTAATTTAAATTTAAATTTATAGACTTTGTGCAAAAGTCTTTAATGCATTAGAGAGTTTGAAAAAATATTTTTTATACTCTAATATCTTATTTTTATCATTACAAATATTTTATAAATTTAAATTATTATTTTTATATTTTTCATTTAGTTTTTTTACCAAAGTCTCTAATTGATTAGAGACTTTGGCCCAGGGGCAAAACGGGTATCCAATCCACTAGGTTTCGATTTTGGGAATTTTGATTCTCAAATTCGGATCTGCAAATTTTCCACTCCCAAAATCCAGTTTTGGGAAATTACTGTTATATTTTTTGTCCTTAAAATATAATGTTTTTTTCGTTTAGTCCATCATTTTAAAAAACTTTTCATTTAGTCCTTCAAAAATTATTTTCGTTTTCGTTTGGTCCATTTGTTAATTTTTGTTAACTTTTGATATTAAGTGCTAACATAGAATGTTGACATGGACAAAAAATGAACCAAAAAAATATATTTTAAGGGAGTAGATGAAAATAATATATATTTTAATAACCAAAAAAGTCTACTAACTTTGGGTTGATAATGTAAATTATTATATTTTTAATCAAGTATTTAAAATTATACAATTATAAATAAACTAGTCGAAACCCCGCATTGCGCAAATATATAAATATAATTTTATTTAAATAACTACAAATAATAAAATAAATCAAGCATAAATTTAATAATTTAATTCGTAAAATTATATATAATATTGTATTAAAACGTATATATAATCTCATTAGAATTTTACTATTAAAAATTAAACATAAAAGACATATGCACATTGAATTTTATATTAAAAAATAATAATATTATTCATAATTGATAGAATACAATCATTGTCTTTAACATTTAATATGGGCTCATAATAAATACAATTTACATAGATTTATAAAAGAATATAATCATTTTACAAACAAAAATTTTGAAAATATTTTCAAGCAAATATCCAAATTTTGATATTTAGAGAAAGAGAATACTGCAAATAATAGTATCATGGGGTGAATTTTAAGTGACCCTTTACGGTTATAATGGCATTTTATGTAGATTGAACATTAACAATAAATACAAATTTTCATAGTAATTTAATAAATTGATAAATGAACAAATTCATAATTTGTACCCATGCATAAAAATAAAAATATACAAAAAAGGAATAATTTCAAAATAATAATATTTTTATGGATAAAATCGAATATAATATAGATAAAAATAAAAAATTGAGACAAATTAGAAAATGAGATATTTAAATTAATTTAAACTAAATATTATTTTTTTGATTTTGAAATGCTACTAAAAACAAACCCAAAAATTTATATTTCAAAAACTCAAAAATAGAGAAATTAGTAATCTATATAGATATAATACATTTTATAATATCAAATTAGTAAGATTTGTAACTATTAATAAAAATGTAAACAAAAAAGCAATATTAATCTTTTTATAATAAATAATTGGAACTATAATGCATAAAGAAAATTAAAATGATTAAGAGAAAAAATAAATAGTAGAATCGACAACAATCCGTACATAAAGTAAATAAAAACTGCTTATTGATATTAATGAATACAGTAAACAAAAATTATAATTTGAATAGTCTTTGGACTAAATAATTTGTTATAATTATTTGAATAATATAAATATTTGTATAATTATTTAAATAGTCAAAATAGAATTAAACCAATTTATATTTGTAATATTTTGTAGTTATTAAAATTACATATTTTAGAAAAATAATAATTAAATCAATTGTACTAATATGATATTATTTTATTTAACTTTGAAAATACTGAAAACAAAAATAAATAAAAATAAAAGAATATAACAAAGGAAATTTCTAGTCTCATCAACGATAAGTTCGTGGAATGACTATAAAAAATGCAACTGTTATGAGCATCATACATTATAATAAAGGTGCTGCTAATTTTCAATGCAGATTTATGGGAAAAATTGAATATACTATGCTTTGCCAAACAAATTTAGCTAGCAAGAACTCAAAAGTACAGCAAGAAGTTATAGCACAGCCCAGTTACATGATAAGATAATACATTATTTGATGCTTTGGCGAATCCACAGTCACAAAAAGCGAAGCAAGTTATACTTGCATTATTAAAGCAACTGAAATACATGAGGCATATTCTAGTTGGAATGAAGCAAGGATTAGTTAAAGTAATCAAAGAAAGTATTTATATCTTAATATGTCCAAAAAATGAATTCAAAGGTGTATAAAGATATGATATGGGCATGGGTCACATAACGCAAGACACGCATTGATATCAATCATTTACATAAAGATATACGGTGTAAAATGATGATGCAAGCAAACTTTTATATATTAACCTACTACAAGATATGCCAAATTAGATATATCTTTTGCATCTAGAAGCATGCAAACAAAAGTTTAATTTTATACCTGAGCACATGGGTATTGTGAATGAATGAGATGCAGGGATTCAAATCAGTGACGCAATTGGCATTTTGAAAGAATCGCAGGGACTATTATGCATGAGTAAGGGCGCGTTTGTTTGCAAAAATATTTTTTGACTTTTCGTTTCGTGAAAATCGAAATGAATTTTCAAATTTTAAAATTTTGGTTTCGATTTTTTTGTTTGGTGAAAACGCGTTTGTTTGACATCATGTTTTGCGAAATGAAACCAGCGAAAATTTATTTATTTTGTGTTGATTTCGTTGATAATTTTGGGGACGAAAATTGAAACTGTGTTTGTTTATCAAACATAGTTTTAGTTTCAGTTTATTAAGTTATAATATTTTATTATAATTTATTTAATTTTATAGCATTAACTTAAATTTTAAAAATATATGAATAATATTAATTAGTTGATAAATATATTGTGATTATTATTTATTTAGGATATAAAAATATTTAAATATATTTTATTATATTTTTTAATTTATAAATAATTCAAAAATAATATTTGTAAATAATATTTGTAAATAATATTAATTAATTAATTAATAAAAATATAAGCTAGGTATTAATATTATCATGAATTAATTATCAACTAAATATGAGATACGTATCAACTAAGTATGAATTCATATTTTTTTACTTCTTTAACTAACCCAACTTAATAATGGTTGAAATTATTTATGTAGTAGTTTCCATGAAGTTATAAAATTATAAGATTACATTTAATTAATACATTGATAGAGTTACATATAATTACATGAGTTGAATATAAAATTATTATACGCATATGATAGTATTCATACCAGATTGATCTATTGATCTAATGGCTGCCATTTTTAACTTGGATTGTAATTTAGTAATAATGATCAATAGATTAGCTTGTTTTTTTATTCTTCCAAGTTAGGAAAAATTAAGATTAATAATCAGGTGTAATCATGAGCATAGATATGCATGAGTCATAATCAGGTGTAACCCTTTGTGTTATATTTCCATTGAAATTTTAGTCTGGCTTCTCTGAATTGTGACTCATATAGTTGATTATTCACGAAAATAAATATGTTGGTTTCTTTATTATTGTTGTGCGATTTTATTGAGTTTTAATATTTATCCAATAAGCTAAGCATGATGTGTACATTTGATTTAATTAGTATATTTGAGAAAATATTTTTTTTTTTAATTTAAAATTGGTTGATCAATCTAACAAATTGATCTGTCATTTTGGCAAGTATATAGTTGGTAGATATTGAATTTACGGATAATTAATTAGAAGACTAATCCAATTGCTAATAATTGCTTAAGCGACTCAACCTTGATTTATTTGTGTTCTAAAAGTTGAACGTAGGTTCCATTAGGTAGGTGTTGCATGAAAAGTCAAACTGGGAACTAAAGAAATTGACACCATCAGATGTTTGAGAGGGCACACGGTGGAGAAAAGCTATAAAAAGTCTTCAGTACAAGATTTCCCGACATCTGTATCGAGTGGTACATGAAAATGTTTAGTCGTGCCAATACAATAATATATTTTTTCATACACTGAGCAAGTTACTGCATCTGCCTGAGGTTGATGAGTTGGAAATTGCCAATCGAAAAACGTCGACCGAGATCAAGCATTGTTACATTTTTTTTTTCATACACTCACCGATAAGCATTGCATAATAGATACAACCCAACAGCCAAGCACCATCAACAATATTATTGTCACTTTTGAAGGTAAAATGTAGGATAATGAAGGAAAATGCGTATCACCATTAATCAGTGATCGCCTCCAATTCATAGTCCACGAAAATAAAGTTTGCCCATTATCTTAAAACAACCAAGGTATAAAGCACAACCACACATTTATATAAGCACAACCACGCATTTATATAAGCACAACCAACAACCAAACAATGAAATATAAGCACAACCACGCATTTATATAAAACCATATCTGATAAAGGGCAATATTACTTTACGACCTTAGGAGAAAAATGCGCATAACCATTGATTGGTTATCGCCTTCAATTCCCCGTCGATATAAAACTAAAGTTAATCAAATAATAAGATAAAATAGTCAAATTATATTAGCTAACAGTCCAATAAAGTATTTAGGTTTACATCATTATTGTTATCTACCATACTTAAACAAAAAAACAATTGCAATGAAAACAAGTACTATCAACCCCTTGCAACCCATGTTAAGGAGCTTGTCCATTTTTACCTCAAGTGAAAAGAGGTCCCTACTTTTTTGGTTCACTTCTTCTTCTTTCTCATCGCGTATTATCATTGCAATAAGAGTGATCCATCGGAAGAATTGACAATTGGGAATGTCAATTTTGTCTCTATTTATGCAAGTCGCATATAATCGATCGAGATTTTTTTCACTTTCACTTATCCTTATCGCGGCTCGCAAACCGCAAAAATATTCGAAGTTTCGATATCTCAAATACGTTTCTCTTATTTGGGATGAAGAAGCTGCCATACTATTTAATGAAACTAAAATTAGTATATTGTTAGTAATATACACTATCATAGAATTCTAAGTAGCAATTAAAGTCTATTACAAGTCCAAGACAGAGAATTCTATTTACATGTTTAAACCTAATTAAAATAGCAAAGGCAATCAACGTCGATGTGCCCAAAGCTGATTTGCAATCCCTTCCCGAATGTCATGCATAACATTTTGAGTTGAAGAAGATTCACCAATCAATGAGGAAATAGGGGGTGAAGATTGTTCTTCATCATCAATAATAACTTCTTCATTGTTTCGAATATCGATTAATTCATCCGAATTATGATATTTAATAATGAAGTTATGAATTGTACAACACGCCAATACGATATTGCTTTGTCTTGCTAGCAAGTAATTCGGCATCATCTTTAATATCGGAAAATGTGCTTTCAATAGTCCAAAGCATCGTTCGATTACGTTCCGAACGGAGGAATGTCGTTGATTGAACAATTCTCTTTTTGTTGAGGGGCCTCGACTACGATAATATGATCTATGGTACCTTTCACCACGATAAGGTGCCAAAAATCCAAATGTGTTCGGGTATCCCGCATCAACCACGTAGAATTCATCTAACAAAAAGTAAGAAAAATTTTCTATTAAAACCAAATCAACACATAAGGAAGTGATTACGTTGAGTTAAATTTACCTCCTATTGGCATAGGAAAATATGAGTCGGGAGAATAAATAGTGTGGCTGAAAATACACGCGTCCCCTTCGCTTTCCTCCCAACCACTCTTCACGTAGGTGAATAGCATGTTGTGAGCGCATGCTGCCATTACATTTTGTGTAATGGTTCCTTTACGACCCCGATATAAAGATGCCTTATTTGCGGGAACGAATGCCGAGATATGTGTCACATTTATCGCCCATATGCAATTCTACAAAGGGATTATTCAAATGTTAGACAACCCCTATGCAATTATACATAAGGACTAGGAAAAAATTTTACCTTAAAATAAGGGAACCACCTAGGATGCCCTTGAATTTCTGGTTGAACAGTTCGAGGTTCTCGGAGTTTGATAATTTCTGTCCCCAACTGAAGAACAGCTGCAAGTGTCAACTTGAATCACTTGTGACACGTTTGAGTGGAGTGTTGATAGCGCTCCACAACCACTCTCACTCGTTCATTTATGACAAAGCGTATACAAGAACATTGCAACTGCTTCCTCCACAAATATATTTTGGTCTTCTAAGCCAAATCTCCTAAGATCGGTGCATAATCTAAGGAATAGACTTGGCTCCATACGCAAGTTCTCGTAGCATCGTACAAGACTATGTATTAACTCCTGCACATAGTCCGCACCTCTCAAAATTGAAGTGCGCATTGCTCTTCTTGGGGTTGGATTTTCTAATTCATCCAACTTATCCAATATATCCAACATGAGCAATAATACTAAGTCATTGAAAATTTCTTCATCGCTATTAAATGTATGTGAAGGTTGATGACTCATTCTACGATAATTAAAAAATAAGTTATACTATTTGCATGAAAACATAATGCATGAAAGTAAACAAAAAAAATAAAGTATTCTTACAAGCATTGTTCAATCCGACATATAAAAATTAAAATAGTGTCACCCATGCAAGCTTTGCATCCATTTCTTCAACTGCTCGTCATCTAATGACATAATAAGTGATCGAGCATCTGGGTGCTCAACCAAGTCATTGTCTTAAACAAATGAGCTTCAGGTAGCCCTTCCACACTAGTAATGCGTCCAACATAATTAGGGATGCTATATGGATCCGGGGGTGATGTGTACACTGAAGCTGCATCACTTCGGGCCATCCCACTAGTTGCGGATTGATTTTGAAATATCAATTCCATCAAATGATAGTGTGGTGGTGGCCCGTTCTTAAAGGGTTTGAAATAACACTTTGTCATTTCTTTTTGCACACGATTTTTTTTTTCTAAAACCAACTAACTAACACCTCATTGATTAAATACAAAACAACATACTGATGAGTTCCACACTGTTTCATCGGCATCAATCTTCCCCGTGTCAGGATTCCATGTGACCCCAGTGTGGTTAATCAACTCTTGGAAATGCTTATATAAACGAAGAAGCTGTGTTTTTTTGGACTTACATTTATCCACCCCGTAATTAATCCCACACTTCTCCTCTAGTTTTTTACTAATATCTTTTCACACAGTCTTATCAAAATTGAGATTGCCTAATTTAGCTTGTTTATTATGCAAGAGGTACAAAAATTCTTCCGTGGCATTCTTTGGCCAGGATTCCGACTTTTCCCTCGGATTCCGATGACCACCCATATCTAGGGGGAAACATATTTGTAAGCTAAAACTAGTCAAGCATAAAACCAGTCAACATAATGGACTAAAGAATGAAACAATGAACATATATGAGGAAATGAAATGAATGAATGAAGTGGATGTATGAAACCAGTCAACATATAAACTATATATGTAAACTAAAACCAGTCAACATAATGGACTAAAGAATGAAACAGTGAATATATAAATGAATTAGGTTCAAATTATATTTGTAAGCTAAAACCAGCCAAGCATGATAAAATCAGTCAACATAATGGACTAAAGAATGAAACATTGAACATACATGAGGCAATGAAATGAATGAATGAAGTGGATGCATGAAACCAGTCAACATATAAACTATATATATAAGCTAAAACCAGTCAAGCATGATGAAACCAGTCAACATAATAGAATGAAATAGTGAACATATAAATGAATTAGGTTCAAATTGTATTTGTAAGCTAAAACCAACCAAGCATGATGAAACCAATCAACATAATGGACTAAAGAATGAAATATTGAACATACATGAGGCAATGAAATGAATGAATGAAGTGGATGCATGAAACCAGTCAACATATAAACTATATATGTAAGCTAAAACCAGTCGAGCATGATGAAACCAGTCAACATAATAGAATGAAACAGTGAACATATAAATGAATTAGGTTCAAATTGTATTTGTAAGCTAAAATCAGTCAAACATGATGAAATCAGTCAACATAATGGACTAAAGAATGAAACATTGAACATACATGAGACAATGAAATGAATGAATGAATGAAGTGGATACATGAAACCAGTCAACATATAAACTATATATGTAAGCTAAAACCAGTCGAGCATGATGAAACCAGTCAACATAATAGAATGAAACAGTGAACATATAAATGAATTAGGTTCAAATTGTATTTGTAAGCTAAAATCAGTCAAACATGATGAAATCAGTCAACATAATGGACTAAAGAATGAAATATTGAACATACATGAGGCAATGAAATGAATGAATGAAGTGGATGCATGAAACCAGTCAGCATATAAACTATATATGTAAGCTAAAACCAGTCAATCATGATGAAACCAGTCAACATAATAGAATGAAACAATGAACATATAAATGAATTAGGTTCATATTGTATTTGTAAGCTAAAACCAGCCAAGCATAATGAAACCAGTCAACATAATGGACTAAAGAATGAAACATTGAACATACATGAGACAATGAAATGAATGAATGAAGTGGATGCATGAAACCAGTCAACATATAAACTATATATGCAAGCTAAAACCAGTCAAGCATGATGAAACCAGTCAACATAATAGAATGAAACAATGAACATATAAATGAATTAGGTTCAAATTGTATTTGTAAGCTAAAACTAACCAAGCATGATGAAACCAATCAACATAATGGACTAAAGAATGAAACATTGAACATACATGAGACAATGAAATGAATGAATGAAGTGGATGCATGAAACCAGTCAACATATAAACTATATATGTAAGCTAAAACCAGTCAACATAGTAGAATGAAACAGTGAACATATAAATGAATTAGGTTCAAATTGTATTTGTAAGCTAAAACCAGCCAAGCACGATGAAACCATTCAACATAATGGACTAAAGAATGAAACATTGAACATACACGAGGCAATGAAATGAATGAATGAAGTGGATGCATGAAACCAATCGACATATAAACTATATATGTAAGCTAAAACTTAGTCAAGCATGATGAAACCAGTCAACATAATGGATTATAGAATGAAACAGTGAACATATAAATGAATTAGGTTCAAATTATATTTGTAAGCTAAAATCAGCCAAGCATGATGAAACCAGTCAACATAATGGACTAAAGCATGAAAACAGTGAACATATATGCGGCAATAAAATGAATGAATGAAGTGGATGCATGAAACCAGTCAACATATAAATTATATATGTAAGCTAAAACCAGTCAAGCATAAAATCATGAAACATAATGGACTAAAGCATGAAAACAGTGAACATATAAATGAATTAGGTTCAAATGAATGAAGTGGATCAAGTGAAAGAGATAACAACATTCATGTAACACTCAAGCATATAAAATGAATGAAGTGCATTTATGTAACATCATACATAATAGCAACAAAATGCGAAATGGAAAAGCCAAAGGAACAACCGGGAGACAGATGCATAAACAACAACATATATATACACAGATTCAGATATAAAATAAACAACATACAGACGAACAGTGAAAAATACCATGCAACATTCGTGATCAATGGCCGGTAACTAGGTCATAAACCCTAGATCCGACGAAAATAAGAAACAAAATAAGAAATCCTAGATCCACTTGAGAAAATAAGAACTAGGTCATAAACCCTCGATCCGACGCAAATAATAAGAAACAGAACAAGAAACCCTAGATCCGACGAAAATAAAAAACTGAATAAGAAGCCCTAGATCCACTCGAGAAGAAGGAAGACGACGAAAAGGGGGTAATCGGGCCAGATCCGACCGAGAAAATGACGAATAAGGGAAGAAAGTTACCTTGCAACGGAGAAATGAGAGGTTTTTGGACGAGATCCGGCAGAGAAAAGGAACTGTTTGCAGTTGTCGCCTTCGGCGATTTTTTTTCGCCGCAGAGCTCGAAGGAGGCGTCGGGTCGAGAGATGAGAAAAATCGCGAGCAAGCCGGGTTTTGTTCAATTTCGCAAAACGGGCGGATAAGTTTGTTTTAATTACAACTATGCCACTGTCCGTTTCGCGAAAAGCCGAATTCTACCCCGACCCGAATTTGAATTCGTGTAGAAAAATGGGTTTCGCGAAAATTGGATTTCGCGAAATCCGTTTCAATCTTTTGGTAAAAACGGGATTTGAGGTGCTGGTTTCGATTTCAAATGAAACCAAAACTCGAAACGGGTGGTAACAAACGCACCCTAAAGATCTCACCAAAAGCCTCACAAATAATAGGTGACATGGATTCGGAACAAAGCAATGAATGATACTTGCAATTTACATGTCATGCACGGGACTTCGCTTGAGATTGTATCTTGAGTTTTGAAAACATTGGAGACACTGCGCGCATAGTGGATGCCTTGTCAGGAAAAATTACAACCTTGATTCTAATTTAAGAATACAACTTGTATGGAGCCCGGCTCCATACAAAACCTATGGACCCGGGCTCCACAATTAAAACACGCATCTCAAAGCAATTTTTTAATTGCTTTGAGATTTGTGTATCATTTGTGGAGCCCGGCTCCATAAGATTTGCTATGGAGCCGGGCTCCATAGCAGTTATTTCCCTAATTTAACCAAAATAGCGTGAAGACCCGAATTAAAGGTGAACAGCTTAGATGTTCTATCTTGGCAATCATTATATTTCCTTGCAGCTTGTTATTCTAATCAACGTGACACTAAGATAGGCTTTCTTTGGAAATTCGGCTCACTTAATGTCCATAACTTCAATACATACATTTCTCTTTCCTTCTTCAAACTAAAATAGAACACTGCGCTCATCATAGAATCTATTAATGCAACAAACGAATACATGAAGACCAAAAGCGGCCCCTCCCACAGCCGTGACGAACCATCTCCATAGCTGAGCGTCTTCAATCTATGCTCAAACAGGCCCTGCACGAACGTCATTCGAATTGTTGATCCAAGGAATATGAGAAGCCCAGCATGCATTTGCCCTTTGATCAAATTGACAAATTTGAGCAAGGCCCGCGGCCCGAATACCTCTTCCAAGACGGAGATCATGCACGCTCGCAAGGTTGCAGACGATGATGGTGTGTGCGCCGGGTAAATGATGATCTCAGGCGAGTAACCCATAATGGATAAAGCATTGCACACAATCAAGAGGAAGACGAAGTAAAGGAATAATTGGAAGAAGAAGAAGCAAGAAGAAGAAGAAGGGATGGTACCTTGCGTGTAGCGCCTTGGAGAATAAGAAGAAGAGGGGATGATACCTTGCGTAGATATTGATGTTGCGTGTACTAATAAGATTAAACGTATTATACATTAGTATTGGAGAAGGAAGGTCTTCTGAAACCGCCTAAAGTTAAAGTGTGTAACGTGGAGCGGAGGATGTGAAGAGACGTGCAAGACAATAAGAGAAATAGAAATTAAAGAGAGAGGGAGAGAAAGGATACGTGTGAGAGAGAACGAGAGAAGTTACGTAAGTAATTAAGAAAATAAATTTAAAAAAAATAAAAATATTCTAAAAAATTGAGAAAATATCAAGTCAGCAAACAAAGTTTTTGAAGATGTCACGTGGCTTCTTTGCATTTTGCTTTTAATCTATATATATAGATTAGCATTATGTTTTAATCATTTTTATTAATTTTTTAATATGTAACAATAAAAAACAAATTCAGATTTGATCATCTGGATCGATTAATTCAAAAGAAAATTTCTATAAAGTAATGCTGCTTGGCAGATAACTTGGATCAATGGCTTCATTGATCAAGTCATGAAATTTAATCTTTAGCAAATATAATATATCCGTGGATGACTTCAAAATATGATTAATTTTTTATTTTTAAATGATATCATCCTTAAATCAAGATTTTTTTAAAAAAAATAAAGATAAAAAATCATAATAGATGATCATACTAAAATTTAAATCCTAAATTTTTAAATAATATACAAAATATTGCATCAATTGTGCTACTCGCAGTTGGTCACTCTTAACTCAAGGTTTTTGAGCTGCAATCCAATTTGCTACCTGTAAAAATTTAATGATGCAATTAACTTGATTACTAATCAAATAATTTTATTGATCAAATATTGTATATATAAACGTCGGAAGCCTGTTTGTAGGTAACCAAAGAAGAAGTTGGTTAGAGAAGGAAGAAATGAGAGTGACATTTAGAATTTAGAAAAACATAAACGAGAGGTGAAAATGAATAGGATTGGCTCAAACTTAATTTGGACTTTGGTGAGTTGGGCTGAATGACTCTTAGGCACCTGAGTTGTGCTCGATCTAGTTCAATTATGTACCAATATTATTATTTAATTAATATTTTAAAATAATTAATACTTAAATAAATAATTATTTATGAAAATTGGTTAAAAGTTCATACTTATTTTTATATACATTTGCTACGTATGAAACTTTAAATTTTATATATTAATTTATATGATTTTAATATATGAATTTCATATATAATGTTAAGTTTAATTATATCAACGGTTAAGAACTTTCACCAAAGTCTCTAATTATTAAAATAATTGTGATTAAATCTCATTTTAGGTTGTCAAGTCTATTAATTTTATAAGCATGTAAAATTTAAAATTTTCTATGTAATATATAAACAGTTATGAATTTTTCATCAAAGTCTGTAATTATTAATATAATTATAATTAATTAAATGAATAGAATTTGAGTTATATTATAAAAAGTTACGATTTTAACAAATAAAATATTTATAATTTTATCAATAAATCATAAAGTTTGAATGATTATGCCAAATATAAATTAGTAATTAAAAGTTATAATTTTTCTACCACCAATCAAATATAATTTTATACTTTTTATAAAAACCACGTGAAAAATAAATTTATGAAAAGTACAATTTTTATTCATACGAGCTTTTAGACAAATAGAAAGGTTAACTGAGTTTAATCAATTTTTTCATTAATTTTAAATTAGATTTTGATTGTACTTGATGAACTCCCGACCTATATGAAAAAAATGCAAAATTGGATTCGAGTTTGTTTTTAGCTGAACGGGTTAAGTTCCATTCGACTATCAAAATATTATATAAGACGTATCTTTCGATTAATAGTTATTATATTTAATTTCTCTAAAAATTATCATATAATTTATATGTATATATATTTAAAAGCAAGATTTAAGAAAGTCATGCGTTTACTACAAAGATAGCACCAAGTGCTGTTTGGTTAGCGAAAATTATTTTTTGATTTGATTTCAATAAAATTAAAAACTTGGTTTCGAAAATTTGATTTTGATTTTTAATTTCCAATTTTTTGAAAATGTGTTTGATTAATGAAAACAACATCAGTTTTAGTTGGTTGAAATTAGTAAATATTTATTTGATTATAAAAAAATAATACTAATTTTTTTTGAACAATTTTAGTAGTAATTTATTTTTGATTAAATAGTAACTAATTTATATGAAATAATTTATAAAACTTAATACGATCGTAGAAAAAAGTCACATGTTGTATTTGTAGTTAGTTTATGAAATTAAATATTTGCTATTATGATTATAAAATATTTGTAAGATTTAATTAATTAAATTATGGGTGATTTAAGTTTTTTTTGTTCAATTAGATATAAAATTAATTAATAAATATTATAAAATTTAAAAAAAATAAGTTTAATAATCTAAAATTAGTTGATTAAATTATAAATAGATTGATTTTAAAAAAATTAAATTATTTTAAAATTTAGATTTGAGTCGATTAGATATAAATTGATTTAATTAATTTATCAATTTAAGATAATAGTTTGATTTATTTTTAATTAATTAATTTTATAAAAAATATTTATAATTACAAAGTTATCCATTTTGATAACGAAATCGACAGTCTCGAAATCATAAAAAATAACTTTTTATGTTTTCATTTTTATTAAGAAAAATTGATTTCGTTGGAACCCGTTTTCATTCTGATTTCGATTCAGTTTCATAAAAATACTGAATCAAACACGTTTTCGTAAGCAGTTTTGATTTCAACAAAATCAAAATCATAAAAATAAATTTGATTTCGCTAATCAAACAGGCTCTAAATGTTTCTAGAAAGAGTTTAGTTCTCCAACTAATTTTTCTTGGGCCAATATATAATATCTATTCAATCCACTTAGTCAATATTGATGTTATAGCGAAATCTTACTTCTTTCTATCTTGAAGACATAACATTTAAGGGGAAAAAATCTTAAAAGGCAGAAAATATAAACATAATTAAAAAATTCAACTTCTATCTATTTGCTTGAATTTTTGTTAGATTTTAATCGAACTGCCTTGTTGAAGATCTCTTTTAAGAAACTTGACGCACTCATATTCCATCACCGGCGAGCTTGATCTGGAGGCCTCAGATTGAGGGGAAAATGAAGCAAGAGGGAGATCCACCGTCCACTTCTGGCGGCCACACCCACTCCACATCACCAATCACAAACTCCATCCATGCCAAGAAAATTCAAGCCATCACACGAATAAAATTTGTATGAGCTGTCTGCAATGTCAGTTCAATACGTATTTCAATACAATAAAAAATTACACAATGCAATAAAAAAAATACATTTTAAATTTTGAATATGAATTTAATATTGGATGTAATTTTTTTATTACATCAAAATACGTGCTGAACTAACATGATGAAAAATTAACGATCTATTTATATAAACTTGTATGAGCAGATCACCCTACAAGTTTTATTCCCATCACACTGCACGAAAACACAGGAGCCACATGAAATAATCAGCCCACGTGGATCTCTCCACTCTCGGCACCTGTCGACCGCCCATTGGCAGATATGATCAAGAAAAGTTGAACTATATCCAAGTTGGATTAGTCTCCAAAAACTTGTGGCGATGCTTTCCACAGTGCCTGCCGGCCTTCATTCACATGATAAATATATAGCTGCAGAGGGGAAGAGCTTGAGCTGCGGACAAGCAATCACTAATGGAGGCTTCCACCTGTTTCCTGACCTCTAAATCCTTCAACAGGACCCCTGATCTGGTCGCAGCTTTCAAGGGAAGGTTGCCCATCTTCCACAGGAGAAGATCAGGTCAAGATTTCCATGGAAGATCAGCCGGCAGCGCAGCTCATTCTGTAACCTGTGAGTGCTGTTCTTGTTCTTGACTTCTTGCTGCTGCTCCATTTAAAGTGTTCGATGGTTTCACTGATTCCATATGTTTATTGAATGCATTAGGTTGCAATATCAAGCCTCAACCTCGGGCGGATGATGACGGTGAGATACTGATTAAATCAGATTGGAGATCCTTCAGAGCGAGGCTGGTGATCGGTGAACAAGCATCATCCACCCTCGCTGGGCCGCTTGGACCTGCCACCATGGTCCAAGGCCCAGCACCTCTACTGCCGCCGGTGGCGCTCGGCGATAAATGGGCCCACCTGATCCACGAGCCGGAGAAGGGCTGCCTCCTGGTGGCCACCGAGAAGCTCGACGGCGTCCACATCTTCGAGCGGACGGTGATCCTCCTCCTCTCGACCGGGCCACTGGGCCCGACCGGTCTCATCCTCAACCGGCCGTCGCTGATGTCCATCAAGGAGACGCCTTCGGTGGACTTGGACGTGGCGGGGGTGTTCGCCGACCGGCCGCTCTTCTTCGGGGGCCCACTCGAGGAGGGGTTGTTCCTTGTCGGCCCACGAGAAGGGGATGACGACGGCGAGGGGGCGGAGCGGAGCGTCGTGTTCGAGGAGGTGATGAAGGGGGTGCATTACGGGGCGAAGGAGAGCGTGGGGTGCGCGGCCGAGATGGTGAAGAGGGACGTGGTTGGGGTGGGGGACTTCAGGTTTTTTGATGGGTACTGTGGATGGGAGAGGGAGCAGCTGAGGGAGGAAGTAAGGGCCGGGTTTTGGAGGGTGGTGGCATGCAGCCCGAGTGTGGTGGCGGCGGCGAGGGTTGAGCTGTGGGAGGAGGTGTTGGGGCTCGTTGGGGAAAGGAAGGTTTGGTGATTTGAAAGATTCGTTTCCCTAGGGATACGGTTTCATCTTCTTAGCTAGCTAACATGGATTTTTTTAATCTTTCGTTCAAGCTAGTTCATGTAATATTTTATTGGGCAAGTTATGTATATAAAGAAATATCTATTTGGATAAGGGGGTATTTCATAACGAAAGGCTAAAAAACTACACATAAGTCTAGAGATGGCATCACATCATATACGACGTGGATACTATATTATTTGAATTTGTATCGTACATTCGTATTTGTTTTGCATCCGAAGTGAATATAAATACACATCGCATTCAAATACAAATATTCGCGCAACATTCAAATACGAATATTTATATTGTACCATTTGTATTTGCATTTAATAAAAAATTAATTGGGTCCCTCGTAAAAAATGTGGAATGTGTGAGTGATCACTAATGTGTCTCCTTAAATAAGATTATATTATATTATATATATATAATCGACTCTAAGTCATTTCTTTTAACGAATTTGTTAGGAAAAAAATGGGTTTTCTTGCAAGGATCTAAAAATCCAAACGGCAAAAAACAAAAATACCAACATGAATAAATTCAAAAAATACAAAGAACACCAAAATTTACGTGGTTCGGCCCGGCGGGGTACCGGGCCTACTCCACGAGGAGAAGAGGACACTTGATTTTATTAGAGAGAGAAGAAAAATGGGCCAATACAAGAGAATCTGAATACAATTGTTAACTAAACTGTAAAAGAAAAATATTATCTGTACTCGAATATTTTTCTGCACCATGGAATTTGAATTCTTGCTTCTGCCTGAAAACTGTGGATGCGGCGTCCTTGATCTTCTTACTTTTGCTTGAGATGGTGTGAAGGGAAAGAGAGCCACTAAAAAGGAACCTTGCTTGAAAAATGAAGTAGATGGGATGATCCAGAATGATTTAGAACTTAAAAATGAGCCTCCTTTTATAATAGGATAGGAGCCGACTTAAGCCATCACAATCAACGAGACAAAATCCTGCAAGAAATTTGCTACTGCCTTTTTTTCTTCTTCTTCTTCTTTGATCCACCTGACCCATTTCATATTAGGTCGGGTTTAAAAAAGAATCAACCCTCACAATTTCATCATTTGGTGAATTTTAAGCCCGATGTAGCCTTCTCCTCTTCTCCCAAGAGCCCTGTAGGGCTAACCTGTGCCTTGAATCAGTCTTATCAAGTTCAGGCAGTATTCAAATTTGCCCGTTGGTAGTACTTTAGTCAGGATTGTGAGCCGTGTTAATTTTTTGTAGCTTTATTTCTCTTTTTGAAAGAATGTCCCTGATGAAGTGGAATCTGACATCGATGTGCTTTGTCCTTTTATGGTACACTTGATCTTTTGATAGATGAATTACACTCTGATTATCACTATGCACGACTATGGTACACTTAATCTTTTGATAGATGAATTGCACTCTGATTATCACTATGCATAGTAGTTCTGACAATTTAAAGTGTGCGGCAAGAGGTGTCTTGACGAATTTTACTTCTTGCATGCCAAAGCGCTCAACCACTTGCTTTACATAACTCTCCTATGTTAGGTACAACTTTCTTGCTTTGCGGTATCGCTTTATCTTCATCCCAAGGATTTTTCTTGCAGCTCCAAGGTCCTTCATGTCAAATTCACCTTTAAGGTATTTCTTAAGCCTGTCCATTTTAGTAATATATTTTGTCGCAATAAGCATATCATCAACATAAAGAAGCAGATAAATCATAGAACTAGTTGATTTCTTTAAATAAACACAACTGTCAAAAGATGATCTACTGAAATCAATACCAAGCATAAACTGATCAAATCTTTTATACCATTGTCTGGGAAATTATTTGAGGCCATAGAGTGACTTCTTTAGGAGACAGATATGATCAACTTTATTTTTCTCTTCAAACCCTTCTGGTTGTGTCATGTAGATCTATTCTTCAAGTCACCGTGTAGGAAAATTATCTTTACGTCAAGCTGTTCTAACTCCAAGTCTTGTATGACTACTAATGCTAGAAGAACACGAATAGAGGTATGCTTAACCATAGGAGAAAAAATATCTTTGTATTCAATACCTTCCTTTTGACTGCATCCCTTTGCCACAAGCCGAGCTTTATAGATAATGTATTCTTTGAGTTTGTAGATCCACTTGCACCCAACAAGTTTCTTGTGCGGTGGAGGCTTCACAAGTTCCCAAGTATTTTTTTTCTGCAATGACTTGAATTCTTCTGTCATAGCTTCATGCCATTTTCTTGAATCTGTCCGATTTAAGACTTCTTTATAGGAGGTTGGTTCTTTAGTGCACAGAGTTTCTTCTGTCACTACTAGAGCATATGTAGCAACATTTGCATACATAGGACGTGGTGCTCGCCTAGGTCGGTTGAGAGCGATGGAATAAGGATTCTCCTCCCCAACTTGATATTGCTCCTCCTGGACCCTATGTGGCTCCTCTTGAACCCGGTGTGGCTCCTCCTGGACCTGAACATGTTCTTCAGTGGTCTGTTCTAATGAAGCAATATCATTGACTTCTGTGGAAGGTGGTTGAGGCGCAGGTGTAGGGAACTAGAATTTTTGAGTAGCAGGCTGAGGTGGTATTTCTTCTTGAGGCACTGTGGGTTACCGTGAGTCTTCCTCTTCTTGGTCCTCCTTTTTCATTTTCAATAGTACATGTTCATCAAAAATAATTATTTTTGCTTTACAATTATTTAGACACCACACTTTATAGCATTTCACTCCGCTAGGATATCCTAATAAAATACATTTCTTTGATCTAAGTTCTAATTTTCCTTCATTCACCCTGATATAGACAATGCTCCCAAAATTTTTAAGATGATCTTAAGAAGCTGGCGACCCGATCCACTTTTCCTTAGGTGTCTTGAATTTAATTGATGAAAATGGAGATCGATTTATCAGGTAGCAAGAGATGGATGCAGCCTCTGCCCAAAAACTTTTAGAAATGTTAGCATTAGAAAACATACATCTTACCCTTTCTATGATTGTGCGGTTCATCCTTTCTGCTACTCCGTTCTATTGAGGTGTGTGAGGAATTGTGTGATGTCTTATGATTCCTTCCATGGAGCAAAAGTCTTTAAATTCTCCACTGCAAAATTCTAGGCCATTATCGGTTTGTAGGGTCCGAACATATCTACCGGTTTGCTTCTTGATCATTGCCTTCCAAGACTGAAATTTAGAGAAGACATCAGATTTATTTTTAATAAAATAAGCTCATACATTCTTAGAGTAATCATCAATAAATGTGAGCATGTATCGAGCTCATCCTTGAGATTCAACCGGTGATGGCCCTCATAGATCAGAGTGGATGTAGTCCAATTTTTTCCTTTAGCATAATATTGCCTTGTGGAGAATGAGACTCTTTTTTGTTTGCCATAGATGCAATGTTCACATAAATTTAGCTTAGCCAATTTCCACTTTCCAAGTAGTCCCTTTTGTTCAAGTATTAGCATGCTCCTTTCATTAATATGCCCTAATTTAGCAAGATCATCATCAGAGTGTTGAGAGGTTATCATAGTTGCACCACTTGTTACCGTTGTGCATTGCAAGATGTAGAGTTGGTCTACGTTTAGTGCTTTCACCACTGTTAAGGACCCCTTTGTAACTCTGAAAACTCCGTCTTGGCCTGAATACTTGTATCCAAGTGTATCTAGAGAAGATAAAAAAAAATTAAATTTATTTTAAGACCTGGAACGTGCCATACCTGAGTTAGAGTCCTTGTAGTGCCATCATGCATTTTTATATTTACTGAGCCCAACACCTGCTACTTGACATGATGAGTCATTTCCCATTAGCATTTTTTTTCCATTAGCATGTTCATATGTGGTAAACCGATCTCGATGTAGTGTCATATGGAAAGAGCAGCCTGAATCTAAAATTCATTCATCTTAAGATCTAGCATAACAAGCAGAAATAGTAAGTACCTCTACTTTTTCCTCCTCATCAGCATATGATTCTTCATCGTTCTGATTTTGTTCCTCCTGTCTCCGTTTCAGCTTACGACATTCTGATTTTATGTGTCCTATCTTTTTGCAATAATAGCACTGTACGTTTTTGAACATGAATTTGGATATGAACTTATCCTGGCTTTTGTCCCGTGACCTATTTCGTCCTCTAGTGTTTAGGGCTTCTCCATGGCTTCTAGAGGATCCTGTGGTAAGTTGAGAGTCGACAACCTCCTTGAACACTAGCATTGTTATCACCTCATCTAGAGCAATTGTATTCTTACCATATAATAAACTTTCACGAAAATTCTTAAAAGAAGAAGGGCGGCTGAAGGTTCTGCATGCGTGGAGCGCAGATGAGTGCATGAAGCGCGCTCGTCTGCTGGGCTCGCTGCGCGTGCAGCGAGCGGCGCTGCTAGCCCGCGCCTGCTGGCACGTGCTCTGCACGCCAGCAGCGCTGGCTTTGGCCCGCTTGGGCCGGGCCGAGTCCTGAACAGTTATTATTGTCTTTTTTTCTTCTTCTTCTTTCATCTAACTGGCCCATTTTATATTGGGTCAGATTTAAAAAAGAATCAACCCTCACAGGATTTTTTTTTTCAACCTCTGAAGATAAGTAATGAAAATATATAATTTAAATAATGAACTTCTTTTAAACATATATTGAAGCTAAATTAATAATTAAAAATAGGTAAAAAGAATCCCGTGGGTAGAATTTAATTTAATTATATATATATATAAATCAACTACCAGCTTCAGTCAACAGAGTGATATCAGGCTACTATCAGCGGCCTAGTGACTAGTGACTATTGGAGGATGTTGACATGATAAGAAATCCACTATATAAAGTTTAATCATGCAATTGATGCATCATTAAAAATTCCTATCAAATATACATATATAATAAAATCATTAACCAGTAAACAAGTGCATATAATCATTCACAGAAGGTAGGAGTGTGTGATAATCAAAATCTGATTAAATTTATTTTAATTTTATAACAAAAAATCGTGAACTTAAAGTTAAGCTGATTAGCGGAGTTTTCGAGTCTAATTCGGATAAACTTTTGACGTAATTTTTTTTTGAAAAATTATATATATGTTATCTCTGTAATTTGGCATGTCATAATGAAAGTAGACCTCGAGTCGAGTCCAATGGTTCGATCGAAACTTGAATCAAACTTAAAATGAATTTATAGTGGATTTTCTAGTCGAGTTAGAAGTGATGGGTAAAATAATAATTTTGAGTGCCAATTAAACCCCAAACTTATTTATACCTGGGCAGTACGACTGGGGTGCCACATAGCACCCGAGGTATCAAGAGGGCGGCGTCGGCTATAGGGGAAAGGCTCAAGTCGGGGCCGAATTTCGCAAGTTCGTCGAAATTGATCGTCGGGAAACCTTGCATTCCTTCTTCCTTCTTGTTTTCTTAAACCGGTGAGTGGTTTAATCTTCCTCTCCCTTGTTTCTTTACCCTAGCCGCCTTTTCCTGTTCAGTCGAGATTAGGAGAAGAAATCCCTAATCTTGATTAATCTTGGTTGTAAATCTAACATGAAATCCTTCTTATTAATGTACGAATTTATATGTAATGATGGATCTTGTTAATGTTAAGATTACGAGGAAATCTTGTGATGCCCATGTCAAAAAAGAATCTCCTGTTTTCTAGTGGTTATGCGGCTGCTACAAGAGGAACGAAATTCCTCATTTCATTGCTACAGTGGCCGGCTGCCACACGAGTTGCTGTAATAGGTGCAATTGGAACACGTGCTGTGCTATGATTTTCCACCTGATTTCTATCCGTTCTTGTTCATGTGGGCCGCTACAAGAGGAATCAAACTCCTCTTAATTGCTGCAGTGGTAGGCTGCCACAAGGAGTTCAATTTTCAATTTTTTTTTCTTGTCATTTGCTTGCTTTTAGGTGGTTGTTCTCTGTAATTATTAATGGATAAATTACACTGATCTCCTCTGAGATTTAGTGAAATTACACTGATCTTCTCTGAGATTTAGTGAAATTACACTGATCTTTCCTCTATTTATAATTTTATCTTGTAACCCTCCTTAGTTTTGTAAAAGATTACACAAATCTCTCCTATAACGAAATAAGATTACACAAACCTTCCATGAGTTTTGTAAAATATTACACAAATCTCCTCTAAAAAAATTACTCAGGGAAGATGATTGTAATTTGGACAAATAGAGGGAAGATCAGTGTAATTTACCCATTACTAATTGGTATCTTATAGTAATATTTCTTGAATATTACCTTGATAGTATCATAATATTCATATATGCTCACATTGAATTGATGTTCATGCAATCTACCTAGGTTCACTATAGGTTTCATTTAAAGTAGAATAATAACAACAAGGTAAGGTAGAAAGATCCTACACATGGACTCGCCCAAAAATTCTTAAAATAGTGAACATAGTAGAAATAGGAAACATGATAAAACCAGTGAACCTAGTAGAAAGCAGTGAATATATTAGGCAAACCAGTGAACATATTAGGTAAATCAGTGAACATAGTAGACAAACCAATGAATATAACAGCCAAAACAGTTAATATAGTTGGAAAAAAAATGAACATGGGTGACAAAACAATGTACACAATACACATAAGTTTGAGGTCGGCTCTATAAGGAAGAGGGCATGAGAACAATTGAGTAGCTACATGTATAAACTCATTAAGACCTTTTCTTCACATCCTTTCTATTTATCATTGTATATCTAGATCAAAACGTAAAATATGTTAGTTGTCTTGTATGATAAGCACATGGATTAATATTGAATTCTGTATTATTGGAATTGACTTGGTGATGCTTGGGCCGGCGTATGGCTATGGATTGGCTACGCGCATGCAAGCTATGTGTATGTTGGGGATCCTAGGAGTCCCAAAGCATTATTGGGCTTCATGAGGTGTTACGTCATTTATTCTTGTTTATTATTGCTTATTGTATGGACATTGGACGTGCTTATGGTTGTGGATGTGGACTGAGAAGCTTGTCAACCGTCACACTAACGACTGACTCGGGTGGCAAGAGCGGGAAGTATGCTGAGACAGAGGTGATCAGCGCCCGACGGGTCCCTGGATTTCAAACCGATGGGTCTCTAGATTATTTAAATTCTTTATTTTTGAATCATGTGACTATACATAGTATGTGACGTGAAGTAATTCATCTATAGCTTATATGCTGCCCCGTTTTGTTATTGGGTACATTTTCAAGTTTATGACATGTATTTCACATTAGCAAGGATAGTATATGACGCTAGTTGATTAACATGAAAAATCTGAGGTGTGTGCTATTTATGGAAACTTAAAGGTAGACTAGTTAGGTTTTACACCTAAGAAATAATTAGCGAGCAATAGTGCACGCATGTTTTGACCCGAAAATAAAGAGCTGAACACGAGCGAACGCACAGGATTTTAAACAAGGAAGCTCTAGGACACTTGCTTGTGTGATGTGTTTGTGATGGTCTGTCGAGATGCCTAAGTAGTCGGAATGACGAATGCATGACTTGGCCAGTGATTGGGTCTTGAGATATCACCAGCGGACCCGCTAGGTGTCAGATCCCAATTGGATGGGACTAACTATCCCTACCCCAGACGGTGTCCGGAGACTAGTAGACCATCCTAGTCGATGGCCCGGGATTTCTTGACTTCATCTTGATATGGTGTGGCCCGAGCGACCAGTGTGATTCTACCTTGTATGGTAGGGCCGGGTATAGTCGGAATTCCTAGACCATAAGTAGGCCCTAAGGGCTAAATGCCAAGTGGCTTAATTAGGCCATTATGGCGGGTTTTGCTAATATATGGTCTGTAAAGAACGACCCATGGGGTCGGTAGTCCTATCAAAAGTAACTTACCTCCCGGACTATATGTTATGCTGTCTTATATGTTTATGCATGCCTATTTAAGGATTATGTGGAGGTTCGGAAGTACCGCTCAGTGAGTTGAGGCTTGTCGCCATGGTGCAGCTGGAGGGCAGGCGGTGGTGCCAATCTCGTAGCGGCGTCCTTTAGTCATAGTCTAGTTGTTGTGTTGTCGTTTTCCTACACTGACAGTTGTGGTTTTTAAAACTTGTAATAAACTTTGAACTTCAGGAAATAATTTAGATGAGAAACTCATGAAAATTCAAAAGCTATAAGCAGTGATGGAAAAAACGAACTTGGAGATGAAATGCATTTCATGAACCACATGACTTATATAATGAAGAACTACCATGAATAAATATTATTAATTGAAACATTAAGCAATATTACAAAACATGTAGAGTCCAAAGTCTTGGAACAATATTTACTTGATTGAATCACACTACTCTGATCTTTTCAGTCTTCTTAGTGCAGGAATCACTTGAACACGTCTTTTAAAGGTCTTTGGTTATCAACAGAAAATGGTTCTAGAGAAAAAACATATGATTAGGAATTTATTGTTAGACTTACCACCATAGGTTGTGTTATCAAGGAGCAACAATCAATATAACTCAAGGAGTGGAAAGAGGTCACCAGCTTAGGATTAGGAATATATGGATCTAGAATGATACATAAAATTAGTTAACCATTATGAATAAATTGCACAAGATCCTCAGAGACTAGAAACTTGCATCTAGTCGCAATACAAATCCCTCATTTATGTATATTAATTTCTTCTAAAACTAGAATGATAATAAGGTGTCTCTCTACTGACTAGTCAAAAAGGTTGCTCCATCCTTCTGTGCAGAGCAGCCAGCTCTAATACTAGCAGGATTGGCCAATGAGGATGAGTTGAATGAGGACTTGACAGTTGATTCATAGGTCTACATGGTGAATTTGATGATTTTGATCTAATTCTAATCTCAAAAAAACACCGCACGTGAGGAGTTATTTGTTAAACTAGTCTCTTGTGTCAACTAGAGGCAACCTCAAATATTCTATGCCCAGTATGCAAGTTGCACCCTGAATCAGCATCCCATGTCTTTCTTCACTGTAGCTTAGCAGACCATATCTGGCGTAGTTCTGGCCTCTATCTCCCACTGCGTCAAGCCTCTTCTTCCGTCTCCAATTGGTGAACTTGATCAAGAACAATTCTCTGTAGACATCCGATGGATCTTCACTGTAGACGTCCGATTTTTTGGCTAAAAATCCTACATGTTGATACAGAATGTGATTAGCCCCACACTATGTTGGGATAAACCTATAAGAACACTGTTGACAATATCTTTCTAGTTATACCTATTACCAACTTTGCTTTGCTTTCATATAAAATCCCCGCAATGCAGATGGAAATATCATGGTACAAGTATCAGATAAACACAAATATCTAGGTGATCAGGATTTGTCCAGTCAACAATCACCGGAAACACCAACGAATTTGGGAATGATGCTACTTAAGCTTCTTTCCTGGTAATCCTGTTGTTCGAATGGCAATTAAAGGTTGGTACAGGAATGTTACAGTAGTTGGAGTACCGCTGAGACAGAAACTTATCGAATCTGAAGCAGTAGATGCCCGGCGCAGCTGTGATCTCATAGATAACAGACATTGCAAAATGTAGATAAAGTGACCCTATTTGAGAAAGAGAAAATGTGTTATATCCAGGTATTAGAAAAAAAAAAAAAAGTTGGCTGTGGAAGTGGAGAAGTGCCAGGTGGCGGTGAGGGTGAGGATAAGTGAGGGAGAGGTGTTGTTGAGGGGTTTTAAGTGAGGAGAAGTAGAGAAGAAGAGGAAGAAGCGAGGGCGTCGGCAGGCGGCGGAGGAGTCGGCGCGTGTCACCGGTGGAGCTCGTCGTCGCCGGAGTCGCGGGATCGAGGTAGGAGATCCCTCCCATTCTCCTTTACTTCCGCGTTTATCTTCCGACGACGACGACGAAGGACGAGGTCGCGATGAGGAGCCGTGCCGGGCTGGCGGCTGGCTGGCCGTGCTTGGTGGTGGCTTTCCCGGCCACTGCTCGGCCGCCAGTGGGTCGGATCGAGCTAGGAGGTCGATGAGAGGGCGGAGAGGTCGACGTGTGGGTCGTAGGCGGCGACCGAGAGGGAGAGAGGAGGGGTCCGCGGGTGTGTGTGTGTGTGTGTGAGAGAGAGAGAGAGAGGTGGTGGTTGTCTCGCCGGCGCCGGAAGTCGCGGGAGAGGCCGGCCGGGGTGATCGCCGGCGGCCGGGATGGCCGGCCGGCGTGGGTTCGAGCGAAGCAAGGGGCGACGTCGAGAGGGAGTGGAGGTGTCGGGTGGGTAGGAGACGAGTGGTCAGGAGAGATAAATAGTGTTTAGAGAATAGAGCTGCATCGTATGAAATTGGGTTGATTTATGAATTATTGAGGTATTTTTGTAGTTGATCGTAGAGTCGTCGGATCGAGTTGAGGTTAATACCAAAGTTGTAGATTTTCGTGTGCTGAACGTGATGGTGGTGTCAGATTTCTGATTGGAGATCGTTTGGTATGATTTTGATATTATTTCAGTATTCTGCTGTGTTTAATAAGTGGGTGAAAATTGTGTTTGAAATTAATTTAGTTGGTGCGCCCCGAGTTGTCTGTTGAAGTTGAGGTGAATAGGAATCTTGATCATTTTCGCGTGCTGAACGTGATGGTGGTGTCAGATTTCTGATTGGAGATCGTTTGGTATGATTTTGATATTATTTCAGTATTCTGCTGTGTTTAGTAAGTAGGTGAAAATTGTGTTTGAAATTAATTTAGTTGGTGGGCCCCGAGTTGTCGGTTGAAGTTGAGGTGAATAGAAATCTTGATTATTTTCACGTGCTGAACGCAATGGTGGGGTTGGTTTTTCGAGAAAATATTGTTAGAATGTTCTTTCAGGTTGTTAGTTGTTGAGGTTGTCGATGTGTTTAAATAATAGTAAATTATTAGTCTGAGAATTTAGTCGATTGATTAGTGTGAAATAATTGTGGGTTGGAGAATGAGTTGAGCATAGGTGTTTGGAGAGTGGGCTGAGGGTGGGTTGAGCCTGCAAGTCTGTTGTTGATTTGTCGTCGGAGATAAATTACGGAAATACCTTTGCTTCCATTGTTTGCTTTGCTTCCTGAAATTTATTGAACTCCTGTTGCACATTATTGTTGGACATGCCATGTAGAGAAATTGCATGTGTTGCATTTTATTGTTGCTTATTGGTGTTGTTTATTTGTTGAGCATGTTATTATCCTGTTGATCATGTCATAATCACTCGGAATTATTATATTGTTGATCATGATGATGTTATATTAGTAGCATGTTGATCATGTCATAATCACTTGGAGTTGTTGCTATGTTGTTGATCATGATGATATACCTTGTTGCACTCTTGGAGTCGAGTTGCATGGTTGCTGTCGATCTGGAGGCTACGGCCTCGGAGAGGACTTCGGTCCAGGACCATTTTATTGCGGTACCCTCCAGACATGGGTGAGGGTATGGATATTGACTAGTCACTTTGGGCACCTTCGGGTGTGCGGATGTCGGATACGACGCCCGTCGGGCTACCTGCTTGGTGGGGGTAGTCGCGTCACCGTTGGAGCGGACGGTTGATGCCACTCTACGGGTGGTAGAGTGTGGGGTTTTTACCCAATGGTCCACACGCTCGATGATTCAGTTGATATTGTTTAGGAGTAGGTGAGGTGTATTTGTTGTGTTCATCGTCTTTGACTGCATCTTAGGCCATGTTGTTATTCATTGTTGAGTTGACACTTGATACTTGTTAATCATATTGTGATTCTCCTACTCAGCATTCGATGATCTCCGTTGTTTTTGCTTCAGACTTGCAGGGGTGAGCAGTCGATTTGTAGATCGAGGTGTAGATAGTTTTTAGACAGCTAGTAGTCAGTCGTAGATGTGGGGCTCTGATGGCGACTGCTTTTGTATTTTGGTTTGTTTTGTCGTCTTATAGCTCGGCTTTGATATTGTTATTTTGGAGCTATAATTTGTAGATCAATTTTATATTTGGTTAAATATTGTATTTGATCGGACTTATGAATTGTACTTATTGTTTTTTATGTTGTTGTATTTTATGTGATTATTCGTGGCTTTTCCTTCGATGCGTGGTGTTCGGGTCGCCGTCGCGTCTCGGGTCGGGGCCGGGGCGCGACAAAATGTGGTTAAAATTAAGAGAAATATATAGCAGAGCAAATTTATTTCATCAGCAGAAATTAGTAGAAATCTAACAACAAAGCAGATGCTGCAAAAAGTAATGATTATTTTACCTGTGAATAGACAATACAATATGAGCATCATATGCTCATCGATCGAAGGAGCTCTGCAGCCAAAAGAAATAATGTAAGTATAATCTATGATCACGTTACATAGTATATAAACAAAATTTACAAAAGGATCAGAATATTTATGTCACTTGCGTTTGTGATTAAATGCTCCCCAGTAGTAGCATCCACACCTTCAGATGCCTCAGTTTCAAACTTTGAAAATTTATCGCACCTTAGTTGCTCCATCAAACCTTCATATCATTCCATGCATGCATCAAAAATCATAAGTTCACATTATTGGAGTTTGGAAAACAAATATAAAGTAAAGGTATCCTAAGAGGATATTATAATGGACAATTTTAACTAGTGGCCTTCAAATATAATCTTTGGAAGTGTAAGTACCAGATGCTTCAGGTGGATATTTCTACAACCACAAATGGAAACCCACAAGGACGAAGACGCGGGATAACACCTTGGTGGCGGGGGTGAGGGATGTGATGTCGCCATAACCGATGGTGCAGAGGGTGACGATACAGAAGTAGAACACGTAGACGGCGGCATGGGTCTCGACACCGGAGAACCCCTGCGGGTTAGTGGAGTACACGAGCACGCCGAGGGAGAGGTAGACCAGCACCAACGCGGAGGACTATTTGACGATGGAGCTGGAGGAACTGACGCCGGGATGCTTGGCATCGCCACTACCATCGCCGCTTTGGAGGGAGAGGATGCCATCGCGGATGACAGACATGGCTGGCGCGGTGCGGTACGGAGGAGGTTTGACTTGCTCCGGGGAATCGAGGGCGAATCCATTACACCCGAATTTGATGTAGAGAAGGGAGAAGGGGAGGAGGTCAGGATGAAGGGGTCTTCGATTTCGGAACGGGGAAGAGGGGAGGAATGATGGGTGCGAGTGCGAAGGTGCGTAGGGGATGGGGGGGCGCTCAGACAAGAAATGGCAGGGGATCAGATAGCGGCGGGTGAGAGATTTGGTGATAGGTTCGCGGATTGGGTGAAATTAGAGGAGAAGGCGCGTGTCCCAAAAAAAACAAGGGAGGAGAGAAATATTTGTGAGTTAAGAGCCGGTTGCAGTTATTATTGGGAGAATTAATTAATTAAGTTTATTTTTATTTAACTATGATATGATTAAATTTTAATGGTGATAGATTCAGATACTATTGTTACTTATAAAATTATAATTAGAGGCAAAAAAAATTATTATCTCTAAATTTAAATAGGAGACGCAATATAAATTATCTTTATAATTTTAAATAAGAGACGTAATTTATATTGTGTCTCTAATTTTAAATCAGAAATGCAATATAAATTGCGCTTCTGATTTTAAATCATAAACGCAATATAAATTGTCACTAAATTTTTAAATCAGAGACACATAAAAATAAACGTCTCTAATTTTAAATCGATGATGTAATATAAATTGCATCTCTAATTTTTTAAATCGGAGACACATATAAATTGAAGTCTCTAATTTTTTAAATTGGAGACACATAAATTGACGCCTCTAATTTTAAACAAGAGACACAATATAAATTGTGTTTCAATTTTTTAAAATCAAAGACCTAAATTGGCGTCTCTAATCTTAAATCAGATGTGTCTTTATTTTTTAATAAACCGGGGACACAATGTAAATTGTGTCTCTAATTTTGAGACGCTCATAATAAATCGTCCCTAATCGAAAAAAATCGAAATGCTAAGAAAAAATGTGTCCCCAATTACAATAGAACGGGTGACACTTTTTATAGCGTCTCCAAACGATATGAGTTTTAAAAATTTGGCAACACTAATAAAAGCGTCCTTACAATTGCGTCACTAGAGGTCAATTTTCTTGTAGTGACATAATGTCGTTTATTTTTTTGTGGATGGAGAGTTAACGGACCGTCGCAAATAGGACTAAATCGGTGCTACAGGACAAATATATAGGACTGAAAATTTTGAAATAAAATTTATAGGACCAAATCTGTCAACGTGTATGAACGGTGTTAGTCCACATTGACGGAGAGTTAACATACCGTCACAGATAGGATCAAATCTATGCTATGGAGCAAATTTATAAGACTAAGAATATCAAAATAAAATTTATAAGACCAATGTTTAAAAAATTGAAAATTTATAAGATCAATCTTTTCATTGAAAAAAATAATATAAAAGCTTAAGGAAAACACAAAATCACAATTTTGATGACACTTAAAACAAAAAAAGAAAAAAAAAGAGTAAAAAAACTAGAAGAGATATAACTCCACGTATGTCAAATATAGTTTATTTAGAGTAAGTATATTTGAACTCAAATAAAATATATTTTAATAAAAACTCGATATATATGTTTGTGTTTAAAGAGAATATTTGAATTAAATGAGAGCATATTTGAATTCAAAGAGTATACTTTCGTAGAAACTAAGTGTGTGTGTATATATATATATATTATATTTGGATTAAAAGATAATATATTTTGATATAAATGAGATACATCTATATTTGTAGAGAGTATATTTGGATAAAAAATTGATATTTAGTCAAATAAAATTTTATTATCATGTATACTTACTATGCAATCAGGTATACTCACTATATTAGCAGATATACTGAGTATGTGAGACGGTGTGTCCGCGTCGTTGACGACACTGGGCCCTCCATGTAGCAACGTGTTAGTTAATTAATCAACTTGTAATATAATTGTAATAGAGCATATTTGTCACACCCCAATTCCGAATCGTGATCGGCCAGAGTGCGGACAAGCACTCCGTAGCCTAACCACACACATATGAACCAAACACAATAAAAGCATATTGACTAAGCACAATGCCAACTCAAAATAATACCAATTAACATGTACCAATGTAACAAACATAAATCTAGGTAACAACATCATGTGTCACATAAGGAACAAACTCAATGTGAAATGACACAATATCAAATACTACATGCTCAAAAGACAAGACACTAGACTCATGCAACACTCGACTACGTTGTGGCAATCCACGAGACCTGCCACCTGAGCCTGACACTCCAGCTGCGTTGTACTAGTATAAACGTACCTCAAGGATCCGAATATGCAAAACAAACATCAAAGAAAGTGGTGATTTTTAAAAACTCAGTGAGTAGCTCTCCCGAACCATCTCTACCCAAATCATAGTATAAAACTATAATAACATAGCTCGACATTAGATAAGCAATCACATAAGCACACAAGCTGAGGACAACGTTAGGAAAAGCCCTCTAACGCATACCCACAACACCACCAGGTAGATGAAGCCGAAATGGCGACACTAAAGGGGGGTGAATAGTATGTTTACTAAATAATTACCCTAAATTTTGGTTTTAATCGTTTCTTAATTAGTTTAGGCAATTTGCAATTTAATGATTGGGTGCAGAAGCGATAAATAATTAAATAATAAAAAACAAACAATAATGCAATGCAAACACATTAATTTATAGTGGTTCGGCCCCAATGCCTACTCCACTACCTAAGCACCCCGCTTAGGATTTCCAAACTAGTTTTACTAAATTAATTATCATTTTCCTTACACTGAGGACTTTGACTTGAAGAGTCTCACTCTCGACCTAAGGTACTTTCACACCCGGAAGTCTCTGTCTTCTTATCGAGAGCACTCTTCCACCTCAACCCTAAGGGACAACTTGACTAATCCTAGTAACAACTAATTTTACAAAAGTGGCTTTACACCTAACACCAGGTAACCACTTATACTCACAAGACCTAACAGCCTAGGTCTTACAAACTCAACTTCAAAGAAACGATAAATTAACAATTAAAAATACAAGTGAAAAAAGCTTATGATAAAACCAAGATTATCTACTCTTTTCCAAGCCTTGTAGCCTCCAACTCGCCAGTGAATGTGCTTTGAGTTGAAGCCGAGTTGAGGAGCAGTTGGCGCTTGAAGACGAACTCGACAGAAGAACAGAGCGCGCTGTAATTGATCTTTGGAACGCTTAAATCCATTCTTAAATGCTCAATAAAATCTATAAGATTAAGGAAAGAAGGTTAAATGAGTTATATGAGGGTGTATTTATACCCTCCTGAAGAAACGGTAGCTCAACGGATAGTTTTCTATCCATTGCAAATGTCGGTCGATTGGTCGATCGACCGATCGATCGACCGCTGCCCTTCTCTTTGTGTGCGTTCGACCGACGGGTCTGTTGGACGAAATGACACACTAGAGGGGGGTGAATAGTGTATTTACTATACGATTTGCCTAAATTTGATTTTAATCGATTACTTAACTATTTTAGACGAATTACAATTATGCGTTGCGGAAGCAAGATAAATGATAAAGCAATTTAGCACAACAAATGAAATCAATGCTAACACAATAATTTTATAGTGGTTCGGCCCCAATGCCTACTCCACTACCTAAGCACCCTGCTTAGAATTTCCAAACTAGTTTTACTAGATTAATTTATGTTTCTCTTACACACGAGGACTTTTCAACGAAGAGACGCACTTTCGACCTAAGTCACTTCCACACCCGGAAGTCTCTGACTTCTTATCGAGAGTCCTCTTCCACCTCAACCCTAAGGGACAACTAAACTAATCCTAGTAAACACTAAGTTTACACAAGTGGCTTTACTCTTATACCAAGATACCACTTCTACACACAAGACCAAAACACATGGTCTTCTACCCACACAAATAAATTAAACGTTCAATAATAGATAAAATTACAATTGAAAAAGAGCTTAAAATGAAACCATGAAGTCGTGCTCTTTTCCAAGCCTTGAAGCCTTCAACTCTTCCGGAGGTAGAACTCGAATCAATCCCGAGTTGAGGCAGCAGAGCTTGCGCTTGAAGAATTTGGCGGAAGAACAAAGCGCAACACTTATCCTTTTTGGAAGGCTTAACTCTTCCTCTTAATGACTCAATAATCTCTGTAAGAATGAGGAAGAAGTGTTAAAACAATCATATGAGGGTATATTTATACCCTCGTTAAGCAACGGCTGTTCAACGGATAAAAAACTATCTGTTACAACCGTCGATCGAAGCGCCGGTCGAAGCATCGGTCGATCGGTCCTTCGACCGCTCGAATTACTCTCTGGTCGGGCGACCGATTGGTCGACCGCCAGACGCAGATCGCGCCATCCGCGATCTTCGGTCGACCGATGAATTTGCGTCAAACGCCTATAAGCAGGTCGGACGACCGCCAGCCTCGGCTAATTTTTGGCTTTGGCCGGTCGACCGCCTGACGCAATATACTTGCATTTTCTTCTTTCGATCGACCGACGCAAGCTGCGTCTGTAGCTAGCCTTTGTCCGGTCGATCGATTGGTCGACCACCAGGGTTACTGCCCCTTTTTACCTATAGTCGGTCGACCGCCCGGTCGATCGAACCTTGACTAAGATTGTTTTCTTCAGCATTTTTCTTCTGCGCTTGGTTTTCGGGTTCCAGCTTTCAACGAGCATCATCTTGGAGAGCTTTTGACTTGATCTTTGGACTTGTCCAAGCGACTTGGGTGCACTCGTTGATCTTCGAGAAACTTTCTTGACGAACCCGAGCGCGACGATCAATGTCCTTCCGATTTTGCGATTTCTCCAATTTATCCGATCGAGGACATCGAAAGCTAGTCGATATAATACCTGAAAGATATTCTCAATAAAATCATTAGTTCCATGTTTGTTATCATCAAAACCATTAAGATCGAGATTAAGGCTAAGGTTGAAAACCTAAAGCCAACAATCTCTCCCTTTTTGATGATGACAAACATCCTTAAGAAAATATAGCATTAAAGCATAAAGATATCAACTAAGGATTTCCCCCCCTATCAGCATGCATATCTATAAAATAAACTCCACCTATCTATATGCATTGATTTCCTATATTTTCCTCCCCCTTTTTCTTATACACTTATCCCCCTTTTGACCTATCTTCTCCCCCTTTATCCATACTCTTCTCCCCCTTTTGACATCAATCAAAAAAGGGCAAGAGAGGCTATCTACTCAAAGGGATGAAACACAATTAATACATGAGGTTGAGACTCTAACGATTATTTTCATGAAACATGGGTATCTCAACCAAAGGGATGGAAAAACAATTTGATATGATCACACAATCATACAATGAAAATAAATTAACATGTATGCACTCAAGTATGAATGTACTCATATCTTTTTCATGACATTTTTAAATTTTATTCAAACTTTCAAAATACAAGGATATAATCATCCAAAGCATGTATATCAAGTTCGAATTGAAACTAATGTCATTTGATCTAAATATGAACTCAGCATATTTTCATTTGAAATAAGTATGAAAACTATGAAAATGCTAAGTCTCAAATTTTGCTATCTACTCATATTTTCTCAAACATGGACATCTAAACATCAAACATGAGATAGTGTAAGACTATGAATTAAGTTTGGGCTTAAGATGAGATTTTTAAGTTACTTTGTTGACTTAAGTCAACCTATACTTTTAGTTTTCAAAAATCACCCTTTTAAGTTTAATCAAAATTATATTTTTGACAAATGATTTTGAAACTAATTTTTGGATAAAAGATTTGATACCAAATATAGAATGCTCATTTTGATACCAAATATGGGATGAAAATTTTGATACCAATTATTGAATAGACATTTGAAATGCATGTATCAAATTTGAAATCAAAATGAATTTAAAAATCAAAGTCTATTTTTCATCCTATATTGTTTTCAAATAAACAAATGGATCCTATCTATCACCCAAAATATCGAAATCATTCCTAGAAATGATTTTACTCTTGAAAATGTGTGAATGATATTAGAATTAGAATCCAAATGGTGTACATGAGTTTTTATTAAAATTTTTGAAGAAAAATCAATATATAGAAAATTGATATTTCAATTAAGGATGATACTTTGCATTTTGAAATTCAACTTCAAAACAATTCATTACAAATTAGATTTTTGATTAAATGTTTTGAATTTTTATTTAAGAAACTAGATTTTTCAATGAATGTGTGGTTTCAAGAATCATCTAAAAATAATTTTTCTATAATTTTCTAGAAATAAGCGAAATTTATACCAATTAAAGTTTGAAATTGTATTTTTTAAAATTTTTAGTTATTCTTAAAACTTCTTCAATTTTCATTCAAACTTTCATGACACCACATGATGGTCATTCTCAAGAGTATATGTCAAGTTTGAAATGAAAATTTTGTCCTTAAGTCAAGATATCAACCTAGTATGGTTTCATTCAAAACTAAATTAGTTTTCATGAAACTTGTCAAGTTTCAATCTTAACATTTACTCATGATTTTTTAAGTTTAAACCTATGAATATCTAACATGAGTAAATCTAAACATGTTTCTCAAATATGGATCATGAATGAGACATTTAAGTCAACAAGGTTCTAAAGAGGTTTTCATGAATTAACCTCAATTGTCATTGTATTTATATCCATAAGAATTTTCTATTCTCAGTGCATAGAAACATGTCATACTTATTCCTAAACATGTTTATGATGATTTGGACTTAAAATCAAATGACCAAGTCAATTGATACCAATTGTGGTTTGTTGACTTAGACCAAGTTTTTCAAGCTTAAGTCTCCTAAAGTGATATAGATATCACATTGTTCATCTAGATAAGAATTTTTAATTTTAACTTTCTAGACTTATGTGATATGTGTATCTAAATATGTTCATCAAATTTTAACTTAACATGAAGTCTCTAAGGATGAATTTAACCTAGAGCAAGTTTTATTTAATCAAGATTGTCATGAAATTGTCTAAGTTATCAAATTATTTTCTACTCATGAAAGATCAAATATTCATCATGCATAATCAATCATGAGCATAGAGACATCATTAAACATGAAAATTCAATAATTTTTCAAAAGTTTTGCAAAATAAAATTCATACATTTTTCCAAAAAATATGCCCAACTTTTTCATTTACTTTTAGATAGCATACCTTTCCAAATTCTTATCACTTTGTTTACTTGCAAGAAGGCTTCATTAGTAGCATAATGAAATAATATGCCAACTTAGCAAGATAACATACTAAATAGCAAGATTAAATGCAAATTTTCATTTAAAGCATTAATCTATGCTATATAGTAAAGATTCATTCTAAGGTGGATATTATGATATTATAATGAATCTAAGAGATATTAAAATATGAGATATTTGAAGAATAAGATCTCTACCTATATTAAACTAGTTTGGACTTAAAAGGAATGTCTCTAATGACAAATTCTATCTTAGAGCAAATTTCATTTAATGAAGTTTGCCTGAGTGTCATAATTCTACCTATTCATGAGAAATCAAAGATTTTACATGGGATTACCATCATGAGATATAGACATACTTTAATCTTAAACATTGATGTATAACACTAAGATTTTGAATTTATCTAAGTTATACCTTATTCATGGAAAATTGCCAAACTAATCTATTCTATTTAGCCTTCCATTTTATCATAACTTGCAAGCAATATTTATTAGTAGGATAATGAGAATATGATTACTAGCAAGTTATCAAACTAAGTAGCAAAGAGAGGAATCATTTATCGATATCAAAATTTACTTTGCTAAATAGTTTTAAATTCGTTTCAAAAAGAAATCGAGTGATATCAAAATGAATTTTTAGAGATCACAAAAATAATGAATGAAAAATATGATCTTCAACCCTTCCTATTGGTTGAAAACCGAAAGCCCACAATGTGCCTACGATTTAAAATTGCAAGGTCGCTTAGGCCTATTACAGGCCACCGGGGTCTCCGAAGAGACCGGGAAATCAAAAATCAAAAATATTTTTTAAAAGACTCTTTTAGCAAGAGAGGGGAAAATAACTCAAATTAAACATATATCAAACTCCAACTATAATGCAAACAAGAGGGTATAGGAGATGATACCAAAGACTTTTTGATGCCAACCTTACTAAGGCATCAAGATGACTTGAAGTTGCAACCAATGGAGGATTCATCATTCAATTTCATGGTCAACTTCAACTCTTCACTTCTCTCTACCCTTGTGTGGTGGCTCCCCCTACAAGAGAAGAAACCTTTGGTACCCAAATGCCTTTGGGTCCTAGGGGGTTAGTGGGCTTAGGTACCCAAAGTGTTATCACAACACTTGGGTTCATTTTAAAGGCACAATCATAGATGGCATGCCCATAAACATCACAACAAAAGCAATGTCCATTAAATTTATTTTTGTTTTTACTATGGACATGAGATTTATTTGTAGAATGTTTATCATTTGAACTAAGATGAGCATGAGCATTCTTAGATGAAATATTTTTATTTTGAACATGAGGTTTAAAGGTAGAATGTCTAACATGAGATTTAACATTAGCATGAACATTCTTTTTACTCAAATTCTTAAATGATGAAGTATTTTTCATTTCATTCACTTTCTTGTTTAGGTTTAGAACCTCATTTTTCAAATCAATCATTGAGTTGTGTAAAGCATGCATGATTTCAACATATAATTTTCCTTTTTGATTTTTGAGTTTTCATTTTTCAAAGACTCATTCTTAATTTTGAAATCATTCTTCAATTTTTTATTTTCATTTTTCAAATCCTTAGTATCAATACTTAAAGTATCATGGCATGGATTGTTGACACTAATTCTTAGCTTCTCATTTTCTAATTTTGCATCGTGTAATTGAGAGCTAAGATTTGAATTTTCTTTCTTCAAATTTTTATTTTCTTTATCTTTCTTAACAAGCAAGGCATACATGATTTTATACTCATTCATCAATTCATCAAAATCATGAGAGCTAGATGAGTTAATACTATTATTGTTATTAACATGACTAGAAGAGGTGGAGTGTACCTCATTGTCATCATTCATGAGACATTCTTTTGATATGGCTTCATAGTCATGAAGGGAGGATGTTTCACTTGAGTAGGATGATGTGGAAGCATTTGACCTCTTCTTTGCCTTGATCTTCATGGTAGGGCAATTCTTCCTAACATGCCCTTTCTCTTTGCATGCATGACACACTACCTTCCTTTTTCAGCTCTTTGTACTTCTATGATTAGAAACACTAAAAGCTTCAAGAACTTCATTAGATATAGGAGTATGACAATTGTCACAATCTCCTTCATTTAGAGTAACAAGTTCTTCACTTTTAGCATAATCATAAAGCATATTCAAAGTACCCTAAATATCATATGCCGAAGTACAATGCATGATTTTTTCAAATATATTATTTTCCAACGAAAATTATAAGCAATTTTTAGCTTTGACATTTAACTCAAACATGCTAATTTGTTCTTGGGTCCATGCATCCATATTTTTCTTAGGTTCAATATATTGGATTTTTACCATGTTGCAGACACCTAAACCTTGAGTCTTTAGAAATGTGTACATCCTAGATTTCCATAGACCAAAGTTTAATTCATCGAACCTAGGAGGTCTAGACGCTACCGACTCTAGAGCCATTTCTAGATTGAGACGAACTGTAGAAAGGATGGTGAAATCACAATCTACGGCCCGCTCTGATACTAATTGTTGGACGAAATGACACACTAGAGGGGGGAATAGTGTGTTTACTATACGATTTACCTAAATTCGATTTTAATCGATTACTTAACTCGTTTAGGCGAATTATAATTATGCGATGCGGAAGCAAGATAAATGATAAAACAATTAAGCACAACAAATGAAATCAATGCTAACACAATAATTTTATAGTGGTTCGGCCCCAATGCCTACTCCACTACCTAAGCACCCTGCTTAGAATTTCCAAAGTAGTTTTACTAGATTAATTTATGTTTCCCTTACACACGAGGACTTTTCACCGAAGAGACGCACTCTCGACCTAAGTCACTTCCACACCCGAAAGTCTCCGACTTCTTATCGAGAGTCCTCTTCCACCTCAACCCTAAGGGACAACTAAACTAATCCTAGTAAACACTAAGTTTACACAAGTGGCTTTACTCTTATACCAAGATACCACTTCTACACACATGACCAAAACACATGGTCTTCTACCCACACAAATAAATTAAACGTTCAATAACAGATAAAATTACAATTGAAAAAGAGCTTAAAATGAAACCAAGAAGTCGTGCTCTTTTGCAAGCCTTGAAGCCTTCAACTCTTCAGGAGGTAGAACTCGAATCAATCCCGAGTTGAGGCAGCAGAGCTTGCGCTTGAAGAATTTGGTGGAAGAATAGAGCGCAACGCTTATCCTTTTTGGAAGGCTTAACTCTTCCTCTTAATGGCTCAATAATCTCTGTAAGAATGAGGAAGAAGTGTTAAAACAATCATATGAGGGTATATTTATAAACTCGTTAAGCAACGGCTGTTCAACGGATAAAAAACTATCTGTTACAGTCGCCGGTCAAAGTGTCGGTCGAAGCATCGGTCGATCGGTCCTTCGATCGCTCGAATTACTCTCTGGTCGGGCGACCGATGGGTCGACCGCCAAACGCAGATCGCGCCATCCGCGATCTTCGGTCGACCGATGAATTTGCGTCAAACGCCTATAAGTAGGTCGGTCGACCTCCAGCCTAGGCCAATTTCTGGCTTTGGTCGGTCGACCGCCCGACGCAATATACTTGTGTTTTCTTCTTTCGGTCGACCGACGCAAGCTACGTCTGCAGCTAGCCTCTGTTCGGTCAATCGATCGGTCGACCGCCAGGGCTACTACCCCTTTTTACCTATAGTCGGTCGACCGCCCGGTCGATCAAACCTTGGCTGAGATTGTTTTCTTCAGCCTTTTTCTTCCGCACTTGGTTTTCGGGTTCCGGCTTTCAACGAGCATCATCTTGGAGAGCTTTTGACTTGATCTTTGGACTCGTCCAAGTGACTTGGGTGCACTCGTTGATCTTCGAGAAACTTCCACGACGAACCCAAGCGCGACGATCAATATCCTTTCGATTTCATGATTTCTCCGATTTATACGATCGAGGACATCGAACGCTAGTCGATATGGAACCTGAAAGATATTCTCAATGAAATCATTAGTTTCATGTTTGTTATCATCAAAACCATTAAGATCGAGATTAAGGCTAAGGTTGAAAACCTAAAGCCAACAGGGTCGACCGCCCAGACGCGAATCCTTCGATCCCGCATTCGATCGGCCAGTCGATCGATCGACGCGAGTTGCGTTTGCGGCAATGCTCAATTCGGTCAACCGACAGGCTTATTGCCTATTTTTGGCCTCTATCGGTCGACCGAAGTAGCCACTGCCTATTTTCGACAGTGTTCGGTCGACCGACCGGTCGACCGAATTGGCTACTGCCTTTTTCTTACCCTATTCGATCGACTGCCCGGTCGATCGAACTTAGGTTGAGTTTGATTTCTTTAGCCTTTTTCTTCTGCGCTTCATTTCCGGGTTCCGGCTTTCAATGAGCATCAACTTGTAGAGCTTTCATGTGATCTTTGAGCCCGTCCAATACGACTTTGGTGCACACATCGATCTTCGAGAAGTTTCCACGATGAACCCGAGCGCGACGATCAATGTCCTTCCGATTTTTGATTTCTTCCGATATTTTTGATTGAGGACATCGAATGCTAACTGATATGGAACCTGAAATTGATTTCTCACCGAAATATTAGTTCCATGTTTGTTACCATCAAAACCGAGATTAAGAGATTAAGACTAAGGTTGAAAACCTAAAGCCAACAATCTCCCCTTTTTTGATGATGACAAACATCCTTGAGAAAATATAACATTAAAGCATAGAGCATATCAACTAAGGGATTTCTCCCCCTATCTATATGCATGGATTTTCTATATTTTCCCCCCATTTACTTATAATTTTATCCCCAATTTTCTTATATTTTTCTCCCCCTTTTTTCTTATACATTTCTCCATATTTCTCCCCCTTTTGGCCTATATTTTCTCTATAGTTTTCTCCCCCTTTTGACATCAATCAAAAAGGGCAAGAAATGTCAATCTAGTCAAAGGGACGAATAACACATATTTTTTCATTAAGTTGAGACTCTAAAGTTATTTTTCATGAAACATGACAATCTCAACCAAAGGGATGAAAAACAAATATTTAACTTGAAATAAAATCATACATTATATGTTTAAAAATAAATATTTGAAATTAAAACATATATGTATGTTCTCAAGTATGAATATTTTCATGAATATTATTTCTTTTTCATAACATTTTTGATTTCATTCCAACTTTTAAAGTACAAAGATATAGTCATTTGAAGCATGTATATCAAGTTTGAAATGAAACAAATATCATATAATCAAAATATGAACTTAGCGCGTTTTCATTTGAAATAAGCATGAAAACATGAAAATGGCTAAGAATCAAGTTTTGCTATCTACTCATGTTTTCTCATATTTAGGCATCTAGACATCAAACATGAGAGAATGTAAGTCTATGGATCAAGTTTGGGCTTAAGATGAAATTTTTAAGTCATTTTGTTGACTTAGGTCAAACTATACTTCAAGTTTTCAAAAATCAAATTTTTTAAGTTTAGACAAAATCAAATTTTTGACAAATATTTTTGAAACCAATTTTTTGGACGAAAATTTTGATACCAAATATTGAATGGTCATTTGAAATGCATGTATCAAGTTTAAACTCAAAAGAATTTTCAAAGACCATTTTTCATCCTATATTGGTTTTAATCAAAAGCTTATTTTTAAGATATCGCTCAATATATCAAAATCATTTTTAGAAATGATTTTACTCAAGGAATAATGAGAACGATATTAGAGATGAAATCAAAATAGCATACACAAAGTTTCATTTGAAGTTTTTGAAGAAAATTCAAAGTATCGAAAAGATTAGTGTTTCAAGAATGATGATACTTTGTGTTTTGAAATCCAACTTCAAAATTCCATTTTAAATTAGATTCTTGATGAAATTTTTTGAATTTTTTACTGATAAAACTAGATTTTTAAGTGAATGTGTAATTTCAAGAATCATCTAAAAATATTTTTTCTATATTTCTCTAGAAATAACTGAAATTGATACCAATTGTAGGTTGAAATCGTATTTTTGTAATTTTCAGTTATTCTTAAAACTTGTTCAATTTTCATTCAAATTTTCATGACACTACATGATGGTCATGTAAAGAGTATATGTCAAGTTTGAAATAAAAATAATGTCCTTAAGTCAACATATCAACCTAGCATGGTTTCATTCAAAACTAAACTAGTTTTTATGAAATTTGCTAAGTTTCAATCTTAACATTTACTCATGATTTTTCAAAATTAAATCTATGGATACATAACATGAGTAAATCTAAACATGCTCCACAAATATGAATTGAAAATGAGACCTTTAAGTCAACTTGTTGACTTGGGTCAACTTGGTTCAAGAGAGGTAAGCATGAACTGACCTCTATGTCATTTTATTCATATCCATATGAATTTTTTACTCTAAGTGCTTGGTAACATGTCATATATATTCCTAAACATGTTTATGAAGTTTGGACTTAAAATCAAGTGTCCAAGTCAATTTGTTGACTTGGGTCAAACTTCTCAAGCTCAAGTCCTCTAATGTGATCTAGTTATCTCATTTTTCAGACATGAATTTTTAATTTTAAATACCTAGACAACTAATTATTAACACACCTAAACATGTTCATCCAATTTACAACTTAAGATGAAATCTCTAAAAAAGAATTTTAACCTAGTTCGATTTCATTAATATCATGATATCATGAAATGAGCTTAGTTATCAAAATGTTTCTTACTCATGAAAATTCAAATATTTATCATGCATAATCAATCATGAGCATAGAGAAATCACTTAAGCATAAATATTCAAGTATTATATTAAGATTTTTTGCAAAATCAAATTAATACATTTTTCTTAAAAATTTGCCCAACTTTTCATTTCCTTTTAGATAGCATAGTCTTTCATTAGCATTCACAACTTGCATGTAGACTTCATTAGTAGCGTAATGAAATAATATGCCTACTAGCAAGCTAACATACTAAATAGCAAAGGTTCAATACAAAGTTTCATTTAAAAAAATTTAACCTATGCTAGATAGAAAAGATTCATTTCAATGAGGATATCATGATATCAAAATGGATCTAAGGGATCTTAAGATGTGAAACATTTGAGGGATAAGGTCCCTAAACATGTTTAACTAGTTTGGACTTAAAGGAATGTCTCTAATAGTAAGTATCAACCTAGAGCAAGTTTCATTTAATGAAATTTACCTAAGTGCTAAGATTCTATCTACTCATGAAAATTCAAGGGTTTACCATGCAATTCTAATCATGAGTATTGAGACATCATTTAAGCTTAAACATTGAGCTATAACACTAATATTTTGAATTTATCAAAGTTATACCTTATTCAAGATGATTTAGCCAACCTAATTCTTTTTTTATTCTAATAAGCCTTCCATTTATAACTTGCAAGTATACTTTATTAATGGAAAATGAAATCAAATTTACATGCAAGCTATCAAACTAAATAGCGAAGTGAAAAACCAAGTATCATTTTCCAAATTTAACTTCACTAAATAGCATGGATTCATTTTCATATAAATCATTCATGATAACAAAATGAATCAAGAGATCTCAAAATATGAAATTTTAAAAAATAAGATCTCCAACCCTTCATATTGGTTGAAAACCGAAAGCCACAATTAGCCTACGATTTAAAACCGCAAGGTTGCATGAGCCCATTACAAGCTACATAGGTCTCCGAAGAGATCGAAAATCAAAAATCAAAAACATTTTTTGAAAGCATATCATGAGCGGAGAATCTACTAATGTTAAGCATGTATCAAAACTCCAACTCTAATTTAAGCGAGTGAGTATAGGAGATGATACCAAAGTGTTTGATGTCAATTTTACCTAAGGCATCTAGGTGAAAGCTTGAAGTTGCAACCATAAAATGATTCTTCATTCAACTCTTAGGTCAACTTCAACTCTTCACTTCTCTTTACCCTTGTGTGGTGACTCCCCCTACAAGAGAAGAAATTTTTGGTACCCAAATGGTTTTGGATCCTTGGGGGTTAGTAGGCTTAGGTACCCAAAGTGTCTTAACAACACTAGGGTTCATTTTAAAGGCACACTCATAGATGACATGCCCATAAACACCACAACAAAAATAATGACCATGAAATTTTTTATTTTCATTTTTCTTAACATGAGGTTTAAAGTTAATTAGAATGTTTGACATGAGGAGGATGATGAACATGAGCATTCTTAGATGAAACATTTTTTTTCCTAGAATTTCTAAAGGATGAAATCTGTGATAAACTACTAGTTTTTTTACTCAAGAAAATAACCTCATTTTTCAAGTCATTAATGGATTTGTGTAAAGCATGAGATTGAGATCTCAACAAACAATTTTCATTTTTCAAAATCTTATTTTCCATTTTGAAATCATTTGAAGAATCATTATCCTTAAGTTTTAATCTATTTTTCAAGCTCTCATTTTCAATTCTAATTTTTGATGTCTTGTTTAATAATTCATCATTTTCAATTTCTAATTCTTCATTTCCATGTTTCAAGTCTTTAATTTCAAGTATCAATTATGAATTTCTAGTTTTTAAAGCATCAAGACTATCATGGCAATCAACACTTGAGGAACTTAGATTTGCCTTTAAATTTTTATTTTCTAATTCTAGAGCTTGCAAATCCTTAGTAAGCCTAGAGTTATCTTTTTAAATTTTCTTCATTTCTTTACTCTTTTTCAAAAGCATGACACACATACTTTGATATTCTTGTACTAATTCTTCATATGACATTTTGATTGAATGTGAAGAACTAGCATCACTATCATATGTTATATCTTTATCATGACTAAAAGTGGAATATTGTACCTCATCATGGATACCCATGAGGCAAACTTTGGACGTGCCTTCATAGTCATGACAAGAGAATGATTCTTGAGATTTGGAGGTGGATGTTGAAGCACTTGTCCTTCTTTTGGCATTCTTCTATGATAAAGGACAATTCCTCTTAATATGCCTCTTTTCCTTGCACAAGTAGCATATCACTTTTCTTTTTCGGCTTTTTGATTTGCTTCTTTGACTAGAAGCACTAAAATTATCAAAACCGAGATTAGTACTGGGGGGTGACCATTGTCATCACCACCCTCAACAAAGTGTTAAGCTTTTCGATTTTCGCATAATCATATAACATATTTAAGCAAGCCCAAATATCGAATGCGGAAGAACAATGCATAACTTTTTCAAGTATATCATTAGAGAATGAGCAATAAAGAAAATCCGTTGTCTTAGCATTCAATTCAAATAATCTAATTTGATCTCAAGTCCAATCATTAATGTCAATGGTGGGCTCAACATATTTATTTTTTAGCATGCACAATAGATCTAAACTTTGTGTTTTAAGAAAAGTATATATCCTACTTTTCCAAACACCAAAATTTTTCTCATCAAACCTAGGTGGTGCAAATGATGTACTCTCTAGAGCCATTTTTGGATCGAGACAATGTGTAGAAGAGATTGTAAAGTCTCAAGCTACGAACCCGCTCTGATACCAATTGAAGTCGAAATGGCGACACTAGAGGGAGTGAATAGCGTGTTTACTAAATAATTAGCATAAATTCCGGTTTTAATCATTTCTTGATTAGTTTAGGCAATTTGCAATTTAATGATTAGGTACGGAAGCAATAAATAATTAAAAACAAACAATAACGCAATGCAAACACGTTAATTTATAGTGGTTCGGCCTCAATGTCTACTCCACTACCTAAGCACCCCGCTTAGGTTTTCCAAACTAGCTTTACTAGATTAATTCTCGTTTCTCTTACACAAAGGACTTTGACTCAAAGAGTCTCACTCTCGACCTAAGGTACTTCCACACCCGGAAGTCTCCGCCTTCTTATCGAGAGCACTCTTCCACCTCAACCCTAAGGGACAACTTGACTAATCCTAGTAACAACTAATTTTATAAAAGTGGCTTTACAGCTAACATCAGGTAATCACTTATACCCACAAGACCTAACAGCCTAGGTCTTATAAACTCAACTTCAAAGAAACGATAAATTAACAGTTAAAAATACAAGTGAAAATAGCTTAAGATAAAACCAAGATTATCTACTCTTTTCCAAGCCTTGTAGCCTCCAACTCGCTAGTGAATGTGCTTTGAGTCGAAGCCGAGTTGAGGAGCAGTTGGCGCTTGAAGACGAACTCGACAGAAGAACAGAGCGCACTGCAATCGATCTTTGGAAGGCTTAAATCCATTCTTAAATGCTCAATAAAATCTGTAAGATTAAGGAAAGAATGTTAAATGAGTTATATGAGGGTGTATTTATACCCTCCTGAAGAAACGGCAGCTCAACGGATAGTTTTCTATCCGTTGCTGACGCCGATCGATTGGTCGATCGACCGACCGACCGATCGCTCATTCGATCGTTGCCCTTCTCTCTGTGTGCGGTCGACCGACGGGTCAACCACCCAAACGCGAATCATTCGATCCCGCATTCGGTTGGCTAGTCGGTCGATCGACGCGAGTTGCGTCTGCGGCTATCCTCTGTTCGCTCGACCGATTAGTCGATTGACAGGCTTACTGCTTATTTTTGGCCTCTATTGGTCGACCGACCGGTTGACCAAAGTAGCCACTGCCTATTTTCGGCACTGTTCAGTCGACCTACCGGTCGATCGAATTGGCTATTGCCTTTTTCTTACCCTATTCGGTCGACCGCCCGGTCGACCAAACTTAGACTGAGTTTGATTTCTTCAGCCTTTTTCTTCCGCGCTTCGTTTCCGGGTTTCGGCTTTCAACGAGCATCAACTTGGAGAGCTTTCATGTGATCTTTGAGCCCGTCCAATACGACTTTGGTGCACACGTCGATCTTCGAGAAGTTTCCACAACGAACCCGAGCGCGATGATCAATGTCCTTCCGATTTCTGATTTCTTTCGATATTTTTGATCGAGGACATCTTACGCTAATTGATATGGAACCTGAAATTGATTTCTCACCGAAATATTAATTCCATGTTTGTTATCATCAAAACCGAGATTAAGATATTAAGACCAAAGTTGAAAACCTAAAGCCAACAGTAGAGTGCTAGGAAGGCCCTCTAGTACTGCTACCCTCTCATGTCGAGAAGGCCCTCTGACACATCTCAACACTAGGAAAACCCTCTAGCAAGTCTTCACCGTTAGGAAAGCCCTCTAACGGTATCACAACCACAATACACACACACACATAATCAAATTAGAGAAAATCTCAGTACAAATTAAGCATAGCCAACTCGGGTGGGTGTGGTTGTACATTAAGTTCTCTGGGTGCATGCACAAGCGCACCCAACATGGCCTTAACTCAGCTCTAAGCCCTCGATGACTCACCGCACCACCCACTAATCACAATCGCTGGAATTTCAGACTGGTGACAGGTTTCTAATCACGGACATTTCAACGCGTCGCTAAAAATTTCAACCTCTTAAACTCCTCCAAATACTCGAAAACTCTTGGACCCTCAAGTAAGGTTCCAAAGTTAACTTAGCAACCTCAGATTTCAGTCTAATCAGGAATAAAAACCTGGTTTCCAATCAGTTATCTTATGCTGAAAATTTCAGCAACATGCATTGCTTTTCATGTACAGAATTTAAACACGACCAGTTTACAAGAAGTTGACAATAATGTTTCACACTTACACAATTACAAATAATGGGAATTTATAGCACAAGTATAACTCAATCCGGCTCCTAATACAACCGATTCAACGCGTAAGTAGCTAACATTATTAGCAAATAAATTGAAATGAATCCATTCAACACAAGCATCCAATTTATAAATATTTTCACATGAAATAAACTGAAATAATCATTTAGATTTTTAAATACTTAGCATGCCCAAACTAGAAGTCGATATGCTCAACTAAGTTTCTAGTGGGGCTGACAACCACACCTATAGGGGATTGGCCCTAAACATGGGGCCGGCCCTACCCCTACCTTAGACAACTCTAGGGGTTTACCAAATATTAGGAGGGGCTCGGTCATCACTCACCACTAGTCCAATTCATCACAAACTAAAAAAATTGATATTGCTAAGACCAAACCCAAAAGTTTCATCACCTTCCCTTCCTCACAACTTCACCCAACCCTAAGAATTTGGGGTAGGTCCTAGGGCTGTTAAACCTTCACCCTAACACCACACATCAAGATAGATATTCTGTCAATCAGAGATCCATGGGTAAGAATAGATCAAATTTCGGAATTGGCAAGGTACCCCTAAACCCAAATCGATCTTCCTAAGGTACCCTACTTTTACCCCACACTTGGCTGACCCTTAAGGGCTTAAGGTGGATTTTTAGGGCTGTCATATCCTATTCCTTGCCAAAGGGTTCTCTTTCCCTTCTCAAAACACAACAAAGTTCACAAAATAAATCAACGATTCAATCAAACCAAAAATTCAGCATACATCACAAACAAGAGTGGGGGCTATTACATGAGAGAGTAATCCCTACGTCTAAGAATCTAACCACTCTCATTAACCAAAATAGGTTTCTGATACAACACTCAAGCAAGATTAGTCATCATCTTAAAGATTTCGGAAAACAAAAAAATTTCAGCCTCCGCTGAAAATTTCAGCAATAAGATGGTACCAACACAGAATAAATTTCAGCATGCCTTTCAGAGTAAAAACTAATGATCAAGTAGACATATAACTCTTGTACGTTTCAGCGATAATTTCACATGGTACAAACTCATCACAAATACTATCCCTAACATAATGAAATTTGATATCTATCATCTAAAATTGAAGTTTAGCACAAACAATTTGAAAATTCAGCATATAAGATTCTAAGATTTACCATGATGACATCTAAGGTTCTCACAATAAAACACATCCCAAATTGTAGGGTTCGATCTCAATCCTAGGATTGGCCCAAACCCTACCCTTCACTTCCCATTCCTTACACTGAATCCTATAGAAAACACTTCTAAAATTTTCCTAGCAAATCTAGAATTTACACATCACCATAAGTTCGGAAATAGGAATTTCTTTTTCTTTTCCCCTAACACTAGACTCGACAGGCCCTAAGGGTGTAGGGTTAACCCTAGGGCTGCCACATAAAATTTACTTTCCTTGGTATCGATTTTTCTCGTTGTGATCTACTACACTCAAGAGGAAACAATACAATATCATAATAGGAGAAAAATTTCAGCATAGCTTCCCTTTCCCTAAAACCCCAATCGACCGACCCTATGCTATTAGGGGCTGTCCAAATCAAGCACTGTGAATAAATCACCAATTCTCTTCTAGACGTGTCCATTTAAGAGAAAAGAATCAACCACAAACCATGAAAATAAATAATCTCATGTAACTACTAGTGTCATCCCAAGCCGCTCACCCTAATTCAAGGAGCAACCCTTGTGAAGGGCTGCCACAAAAATACTCCCCTGCATGATCTTCATATTCCCTTGTCAACTATATTGGAATCATCACAAACAAACAATCAAACCCATGGAAAGAAAATAAAAATTGGGTTCCGATCCAAATATTGGAATCAACCACAAACCATATAATTTTTTTTAAAATTTACCTAAATGCCCTCATAACTTAAGTTGAACCCAAGTTCACTTATACACATACAAATTGGGTTTCGATCGAACCCCCGGACTCGACTCGAGTCCAACCCAAACCCAACAACATAATTAAGTCAATTCTTCTTGCGACATTGGGTCGTACCTCAAGTCACGCCCTTCGATGATTCACTTGGCCCACTCCGACGCACAACCTGACTTTCCCACAGAAAACAAATAAATTAACTAATTAGTACGGGTATAACAATATTAACTAGATGTACAATTATTATGTTAATTAAAATGAATATTTTATTATAATAATTTAAGATCTTGTCTGGTATGTTTTATATGATGAAATGAACAAAAAAATAGTATAAAGGGTATTTTCATCAAATTGTCTTATCATGTGTTGTGATAGTATAAAACGAACGCAAGATATATAGTACTAAATTTGATGTCGAGTACTGTGCGAACGAATATGATCGAGACTATTTTTTATGATGTCCTGTATAACATTATATTGTATTGAATAGTCCAGTACAAACTAGTCTTGTTCTGTACTAGACAATTTGCAAAACGAACGGACCCTTAGTTACTTCAAGTCCATTCATTTCGCAAACTGTCTACTGCACAAGACTAGTCAGTACAATGTAATGTTATAGAAGGGATAATCCCCTGTTCATTTCACATGACACTAGACATCAAACGTAGTGCTATCATATGGTTGTTTTGCATTATCACATCACAAGATAAGATGATTTGACGAAAATACCCTTTTCATTATGCATAACATATTGGGCAATATCATATATAATTACTATAATAATAAAATATTCATTTTAATTGATATAATAATTAAATATTCGGATAATATATTATGTTACAATTATATCACGAGTAGATTAATTAACTAACATGTTGCTGCTTTAGGATTCATCAACCTACTTCAACATTAATAAATATAACAACATATATTATCTCATAGAAAATAAGAAACATAAAATTTTTAATCTATAATTGGATCATTGAATCACATATATTGTGCCCAAACTCTGGTTCAATTGAAAATTTCAAATAAAATTTTAATTTGGTTTCATTAACTTGTTTCTTTTTCAAAAATTTGGATAATGGTATGAGTTTTGAATTGTATTCATAGGAAGGTTGTGACATTGATGTCGCGCGACCAAGAGGTCGCGTGCTTGTGGTCAGAGAAGTCGTAGGTTGTCGACATCACATGGCCAAGAGGATGCACATTTGCGGCCAAGGAAGTCGTAGGTCGACAACGATGCACCCTTCTCGCCGATGTGGCCCACCTGGCCGTACAACGTCGAGACTACGACCTCTGTGGCTGTGCATTAACGCCCATGGTGATGTATGCATGGTGAGATGTGAGTAGATTCATATAGAAATCTGTCGCATTCTGTCACCATATACAACCATGAAAGTGGTCAAGAGAAGTGTTGGGTGAAAAAATTTGGTAATGAAGAAATCAAGAATATTATTGTAATTTTCAGCCTTAAACCAAAGTGCAGAGCATTGGAGTAGCAATTTAGAATAACAAGAAAATGACTTTGTTGTATTGTACCTAGACATGACTTATGCCATGTTTATGGTATTTTTTTTGGCAAACGAACACCGGATGCTATACCTCAAAAACATGCAAAACAATGGACCTTATAAGAGTTATGAGTTTTTACATAGTAATTAATTCACTTGGGGATTTTCCAATTTTTTCTAAAAAAACAAGATCTCTATTGGAAAATAATTAATTAAAAAATTAAAAATAGAATCAAATTGAGGGTAAAATAAATATTTTGATATGTTAAGTAATAAATAAAAATCTAAAATAATAAGGATAATTAACTAAATATATCCTGAATTATGCATTTTTTCTCATTTGTGGCCAATTTCAAAATATTATCAAATTATATTTCGAACTTTGACATTTGTCTCAATTACATTCTCCCGTTAACTCATCATCGGAAGCCCCGTCAAGACGATCATGTGGCTTTCTAACGTGGATTAAAATATTATTTTTTTATTTAAAAAGTAAAAAATCACTTTAATTTATATTAAATAATATAAAATAATATTTTTTATTTTATATTATAAAGAATCACTCCGAGCCATGTTTGGGATGAACATGGAGTAATTTTTTTAATCCATGTCAAAACCACGTCGCTTTAACGGTGCTGCCGACGTAGAGTTGACAGGAGGATGTAATTGAGACAAATGTTAAAGTTCGGAATATAATTTAGTAATATTTTGGAATTGATCACAAATGAAAAAAGCTGCATAGTTCAAGATATATTTAGGTAATTAATAATGATAGATAATATAATATGTAACACATAATAGCTAAAAACGAAAAGTTAAAACCTATAATTATATATTTAATATACTCTAATATATGTACAACTAGTTTGATTTCATGTTTTTAACTTTTTATTAGAAATATAAAAGTTTAATGGAACCAAAATTTTAAGAGGAATATTTTGAATATATAATAATATACATATAGAAGAAAAGAAATTAAAGCATATAATTGTATATTTAATATTTACCACTAATGTATAATCCATTTGAGCTAGATTTTTGATCTTCTTGCACAATCTCAAACTAATTTTTTTAAATTCAAAAATCAAAAATCAAATCAAATTGAAAAGAAATCAAATTATTCGATATAATAATATATGAAAAATATAATAAAAAATTAAACAAATAATTATTGATTTAATATATGCTAATAAGCTATAATTCAATTCAATTATGAATCTTAAATTTGCTTTGAAAATGTCTTCCGCTCAAATTGGTCAACTTGCTTAAATTGAGCATCCGAGTCAAATTTTATCGCAATTTTAAATTTAACATCATTCAACTCACAATTTGGATTATATATTTTGCTACGACCTTGATGATGTGGATTAGTATTAACGAGAGACCGTCAAATTTGTTCGGCCGAACTTTTTAGGGATTAGTATTTTATTTTTGACTCCGTGTGCTGATAGATTTGAATAAAAAAAATTAGATGTTAAAATTTTTCTCTACATGATGATGTGACAAATTTGAATAAAATATTAATTTTTAAATGTCGACTGTAATTCTATATTAGCATATAACATGTGCAATAATAAGCAATTACCAAGAAGTAAATTTGATATAAAATTAAAAGTTTGAATATACAATTGTTTTAAATAAAATACTAGATAGAATTATCAATAATCTGACAGTTTAAAAAATATTTATTAATTTTCTCATTTTAATAATAGACAGTAGATTTGCTCTCTTTATAACCTTGGAGGCTTGGATAACCTACTTAACAGCTTTTTAGCAGAGATGAAAAGGTCTTACAAGAAGAAATATGAAAAGGAACAATTAATATTACACCAGCAAACAACGAAAATCTACAAACCTCAGTGAAAAAATGAAGAATCTAAGAAGAACATCTGACCCAAACTCATAGACCAATTCGACAATTTCAAGCGGATCTCTTTGTCGACTATGGAACACCGGATGGTTCCTGTCGTTCCACGTGCTCGAAACACCAAATTGGTTTGGATATCTCCTCACACTACTATTCAATGATAACTTTGTCAAGTCAAGAAGGACAAGGAAGGGCAATCTAGTCATTATCCCTAGTTAACCTGCTCCAAATCTAACACTAAAGTCAACGTTCATCCATCATCCTTTACTTCATTTAGATTGATTTCAGATTTGGAGGGAGACTTGTCCTCACATTTTTAGCTTCCTCCTTTCGTCGACTACGTGAATTGAAACAGATGGCGGCCAACGGTGGCAGCGCCGCTGGTGGTGGAGGAGGAGGAGGACGAGGAGGAGATGGGAAGCCGCCGCCGCGGCCCACCATAGCCGTTCCTTCCCGGTCGTCCATCGAGAGCATCCTCTTTCGTGGCGGCGGCGGCGGCGCATCGGAGGCGAGCCCAGGCCCGTTGACTCTCGTTTCGAGCTTCTTCGCCGCGGATCCCGAGTCGGAGTGCCGGTCCTTCACTCAGCTGCTCGTCGGCGCGATTAATTCTCCTGCGTCGGCTGCGGCGAGGTCGAGGGCGGCGGAGCAGGAGAAGGAGACGGAGAGGGGTTCAGCTGGAAGCGGGTTGGTCCGGTTGGGACAGAACCGGCCGCCGAGCCTGTCGACGACGAGCTCGCCGCAGTTGTTCACCGTGCCTCCGGGGTTGAGCCCAGCGAGCTTGCTCGATTCTCCGGCCTTCTTTTCATCAGGTCTGGTAGGTGTTCTGCTAAAAAACTTCATCTTTACTTAATTCTTGCAAAGTACTATTTTTTCTCCTATACTTACCTTAATTTGTTATCAAAAAGGACTTGTTAGTCTGAATTTATATGTGGGAATATGATTGTCATCAACTAGGAGCATTTTGGGGAGTTTTTTGAACACAAGCTGTTTGTAATAATGATTGAATTAATAATTAGAGTAAATATGGTGAAATGGAAATTAATTAATTATGGCACTAAAAGTTATTATGTCCAACTTAGAAAGGCAAAGATCACAAGCATGCTGTCTTTCCCACAATTTGATTTATATTAGTTACTACATTTCATTATCAGACAAGTAAAGTATTTTTATTGTTGATTTTTGTAAAATGAAAGTTGCTCCTAGTAACAAAATGTATATATTATTCACTAGATGGACTTTGAAGTTCTTTTTTTTGAAGATATCAGAGGGCATGATCCCACTAATTTATTAAGATTGCATAAATTCTATAAGTTGATATAATTACAAGGTTGTATCTATAAGTCTGCTAGGTGTTCTAAAGGTGAGACGCCTCAAGAAAAGAGGAGAATACAACATCAGCTCATCTAGCTTTGTGCTGGAAAATGCATGTGTTTCTTTCTTTCCAGACTGCAAAGCCACCCAGCAGTAATCCACACATGTAGTTGTCCTTCAAAATGGAGGATGCTCCAGCATTGATTCTAGGAAATCAACACATGGGTCATGCGGGATGGCATAGAATGTTATTAGAGGGAGGAGCTTATCCATGGTTTAAAAAATCGGCCGAAACGGTACGGTAAGCCCGGTATTTACCGGTTTTTTGGGATTCCGGTATTCGATATACCCGGTAGTTGAAAATACCGGGTATATATGGTATACCGGGCGGTATATGTATCATACCGCCCGGTATGATGCGATATTGGGTTGGTTTTTTTTTTTTTTTAAGAGTTGGATATAACTCTAATAATACATAATTGATGAATAAATGCTTAAAATCAATATTCGAATGTCAAATGCATGAATACAATGTTTAAAAGCTATTTGGTACTGTATTAGGATTTTTCACATATACAAGAGAATTACTTTAGAATTAATATAGGGCGACACAATCCCACAACCCAAAGGGTCTAAAAAATTTTCGGGGGCTCCGCCCCCACACCCTTGGCAGGGGGCGCTGCCCCCTTGACCCCCGCCCGCTAACTGGCTAGCGGGACCGCCGAAGACTCTGCGTAGCGCAACATCAACTAAGATGATGAATACCATGTGTCGCCCTATATTAATTCTAATATAATTCTCTTGTATCTGTGAAAAATCCTAATACAGTACCAAATAGCTTTAAAACATTGTATTCATGTATTTGACATTTGAATATTAATTTTAAGCATTATTCATCAATTATGTATTATTAGAGTTATATCTAACTTTTTTTTAAAAAAAAAAAAAAAAAACGGTATGCTATTTTCCGTACCGGGACCGTACCGTGTGTCGGTACGGTACCGGTTTCGGCCGGTGACCGAAATCGGTACCGGTACCAAGATTTTAAACCATGAGCTTATCTCATCCATAGTGTGTGTGAGGACATTTCAAGAATAGATGCTTCTTCATTTCATCCTCCCCATCATATAAGCCACAAGTAGGTTCCACACCGATGCCTACTCTGGTAAGGAAGTCCTTAGTACGTAAACACTTCTTAAGGAAAGAGGTATGGTGACAATGGGTCCCTCTGCCTCAGCCCTCTTGCATTTAATCCATCTTCAGTACCATTTAGTAGAACAACAGTGCAGGTCGACCTAAGTAAACTTTTGATCCAAGATTGCTATTTATTGCTGAAGCAAAGATGCTCTGTGATTGCTGGCAGAGTCGCAATTGACATTGTCAAAAGCCTTTTGAAAGTCCACTTTCAGCGCAATGTTGTTGGGCTTGACGGCTTGACCTGGGCACAACAGTGGAAGATGACATGCATATTCATATGCTTTGACAGTTCCCAATGAGAGAGCTAACAGTCAGTTTGATTCTTATGGTAGGGAGTAGGCCGAAAATCCTTTAACTCTTTTACCTCCAACCTGCTTGGAGATCAAGGTGACAAATGAATCACTGAGACTTTCTGACTTTCGAAATTAAGGCATTGTAGAAATCACCATATAAGTCTTGAAAATATCCTTGCCAAAATTGATCAATTTATGTGTAGCTCCATATGGGCTAGGTGACTTGTTCCATCAAAAGTTGGAAATCGCCATTGAGATCTCTTCCCAAGCGAACAGGTTTTCTAAAGCTGCTAGAAGAAGCATAACATTGCGGTCAAGGTCAACCCAGCTAATAATGAGTGGGCAGGACTGGTCCCTGCCAAGGAGGTTGGGGAATAAATTCCTAGTCTCTGCTGCAAGCTAATCATGGTAGTGTCAACTGAGCTGTCATCTCAAATGAAAGAGGTGATCCAGTTTATTCTTCTTCAGAACTTTTGCAAGAAAATATTTTGCATTTCTATCACCCAGTTTAGCCCAATTTAGCTTCCCTCGTTGCTGCCAATGTTTGCATTCATTATCGAGGATGGCATCCAATTCAGTGTTCAACTCCTTCCTTAAATCCAGCTTCACATTTGTTGGTGGAGTATCTTCTTCTTTGTTATTAAAGATCGTTCAAGCATCTCATGACAAATTCCTTTATCTGCTTCTTTAGCATTTCATGTTCTTGCTCTAGCTCTCCATAGAGTATTGATTGCAGGAATCTAGTCCCAAGCATCAATCTTTCTCCTCCCCATGCGACATAGTAGTCCTCCATTATATGGCTACTCAACTTTCAAGTTCTTGTATGAACACTAAGTTAGCATTTGATTCGTCAATTACATAAGAAACTAGTCTTCTTTTGCTTCTACGATTGAACCAATGAATTATATTCATGTTTGTCAAAATTGAGACATTAGATTTTATTGTTCATGCTTTGACAAAACACAAGAGAAGATAGATATTAATAAAGGTTTTGTTAAGAATATAAATGTACATATTGGTCTCTTTCCTAACAGCTTAAGCTTTTAGGAAAGTTGGTCATCTAATCAAACTTAACATGGTACTAGAGCAGAAGGTCCTCCTAGCGTCATATTTTAAAAAAGAATTATCTCTCACCTCATTTAAGTCAATCTACTTGTTGGGCTTAGGTCAGTCTCCTCAAGTTTACCGGTCAACAAGTGAGGGGGAGTGTTAAAAATATAAATGTATAAATTGGTCACTTTCCTAACAGCTTAAGCTTTTGGGATGTTGGTCATCCAATCAAATTTAACAATTAGAAACTTTAAATGCTCTAGTTAAACACCAATGCAAGTATAGCATTGAGTTCAATTTTAGTTTTGTTACAATGCACTTGCGAAAAAGTTCATATCTCTCAAAGATTCCAAATATGTTATTGGTATTTTAGTGTTTATACTTTTTTATGGAATATTAGAGTAGCTAGATTGCTGGTAATTTTAGCAGGAAGTTTTAACTGTCATGTAAGGTCATGTCCCATGCTGCTCGATATACACAGTATAAGATGACTGGTACAAAGAGCCAATGTCCATATTGAGGGATACATATTTTTCTATATATCTTGTTAGAACTAGGTGATATTAGTATAGCTATGTATCCTGCCCACTACTGTACCCGTATAGTATAGAACCCATATTTGATACTTCAAACTTGATCTAATACAATGTTGTCTCTACAGGGGAACCATGGAATGTCTTACCAACAGGCTCTAGCCCAAGTCACGTCTGAGGCCACAGAAAATGCATCTTCATTCCTATCAGCAACAACAACTTCCATGGCACAACAACCAGTTCCTGAGAACCCTTTGATAAGATCAAACAACATCACATTTGATACTGCAGAAGACTCCATATCTGAGCAAAGGTCACAGCCTACAGCCAATTTGGTTGATAAACCAGCCGATGATGGCTACAATTGGCGGAAGTACGGGCAAAAGATGGTGAAGGGTAGTGAGTTTCCTCGGGGATACTATAAATGCACACATCCTAATTGTCCTGTTACGAAGAAGGTGGAGCGCTCAGTGGACGGTCAAGTAACTGAGATTATCTACAAGGGTCAGCACAATCATCAATGTCCTAGACCAGAAAAACATTCCAAAGAAGGTCGTAAATTATCGAGCAACTACAGCAACATGGATACAAACCATGACAATACTGCATTATCTGAAACAAGTTCTTATGGAGCTCATGGGAATTCTATTCCTTCAATTCCTATAAGAGATCAACAGACACAATCCGGGTCTAGTGAAAATGAGGTAGCTGAAAATAGGAGAGATGAGGGTGATGACACTGGACCTGATCCTAAAAGAAGGTAAGTATTAATACTATCCATGTACTGGTTTATTTATTACATGATTTTGTGAGAGTTGAGAAAAAAAGTTATTCATTTGATTTACAGGTATGTGTCAGCTTCTTTGCAGAAGACATTGACAGAACCTAGGATTGTTGTGCAGACGACAAGTGAGGTTGATCTTCTGGATGATGGTTATAGATGGCGCAAATATGGGCAGAAAGTAGTAAAAGGAAATCGACATCCAAGGTATCAATTTTCATTGAAGTTTTAGTCTATTAAGGTACAAATTCTAGTGGATTTTGCAGCATTAGCATTAACTTTGGCATAACTGAAACTGAATATGCAAACAAATATTTCAGACATTCAATATAATGATTGCCGGTCACGGATAGTCAAAAATTGTTGCTAAATCCTCAAAACTTAAATATGAAATTGCATATGAACGACTTGTAGTTATGATTTCTATATGTAAAAAAGACATATAGGCTTGAGGCGTTGAACTGTAGAAATTTGTGATTTTTAACGATATATAATCATTATGATGAAATTTACTAATGAAATTTGATATTGGTATTATTTATGATTGTTAAGAATATAAATGCATAAATTGGTCTCTTTCCTAACAGCTTAAGCTTTTGGGAAAATTGGTCATCCAATCAAATTTAAGATGGTATTAGAGTGGGGGAGTTGGAGGTCCTTAGTTCAAATCCTCCTAGTGTCAATATTTAAAAAAATTATCTCTTGTTAGTGAAATGGCCTACACTAGAGGGGGGTTGAATAATGTGTTAACTAAAACTTTAGCCTAAATTCGGTTTAACCGTTTCTTGATTACTTTAGGCAAATCACAATTTAATACTAAATGCGGAAGCAAGTGAATATGACAAATAAGTAAGCACAACTAATAACAATGCTAATGCATGAATTTATAGTGGTTCGGTCCCAATGCCTACTCCACTACCCAAGCACCTCGCTTAGGATTTCCAACTCTAGTTTACTAGATTAAAGTGTTTCCTTTACAATGAGGATTTTTCACTGGAAAGTCTCTGCTCTCACACCGAAGGCACTTCACACCCGGAAGTCTTCGCCTTCTTGCCAAGAGCACTCTCTCACCTCAACCCCAAGGACAACACAACTAATCCTAGCAAACTAAGTTTACACTGATGGATTTAAGCCTCAACACCAAGGCAACCACCAACCATTCAAGACCTAACAACCTAGGTCTTACACAAGATCAAACACAAGAAAATAAAACACAAAATACAATATAAATGGAGCAATAAACAAAACTAAGTATACTTAGCTCTAATACAAGTTCCCTAGTCCTCTTGATGCCTTTGGATGGTGAAGCAATGAAGAACAAAGGCTAAATCAAGGAGGTAGAAGCTCAAAGCTAGGGTTTTCCACAAAGATTGGCTCAAAGAAGCTTAGGGATGATCAAAATTCTGGACAGTTTGACTTGGAAAGTACTGGTACTTTCCGGGCTATTCCGGAATGTCCATCCGGAATGTTCCGGGATGTTCCGGAATGTCCATCCAGGATGTTTCGGGTTGTTCCAGAATATTACAACATCCCATCCCGTAATCCACGATATTCATGTTTTGGGGTTCGGGTTTCGGTTTTTGGGTTTTTGCATCATAAAAGAGGATTACACAATCATTCTAGACACCCTAAACATAAACTCTATCTTTCAGAAGAATCTCGAGCGTCGACGAGCGTCCTTGCCGATTTCTCCAATTTCTTCAATTGGGGACGTCATGCGCTAACCGAGATGGAACCTGAAAATATTTCTCCATGAAAACATTAGTTTCATGCTTGTTATCATCAAAATCGAGATTAAGACCAAGGTTGAAAAACCTTAGGCCAACATCTCTCACCTCAATTAAGTGGATCCACTTGTTGGGCTTGGGTCACAAGAAGTCTCATGATCTCCTAAGTTCACTCGTGCACAAGTGACAAAGAGTATTAAGAATATAAATGCATAGTTTGGTCTCTTTCATAACAACTTAAGCTTTTGGGAAAGTTGGTCATCCAATCAAATTTAAGAATGATGAATAGAAATATTGCTTCTAACAGCACTATGCACAAAGTTGAGCTAAGAAGTCATCAATTTGGTGTTTTTACCAAAAGTGTATTATATGAACTGTTACATGCGTACTAAAGAAATTGTTTTGGTTTGAACAAATTAATATTTGTAAATAATAAAATAAAACTATTTTGTCTCTTGAATTACTTGAAAGTTTAAATTAAGCTTGACTACTTGAGAAAGGGACCTTCAATTGCACGCACTAGGCATCATTCTTGTCCAGGCAGGGGATGAAAAATATGTATTCAGATAATACCATCCAATCTGTGTATAGATGTCTTTCGCAAGGCTTTAAAAAAAATATGTAGGTGATATGCAATTAGGCCACTACATAACATATGTGGCATGCAAATGCATAGGCACTGTATATTTAGTTATATTATATTAACAAAAAACATAATTAAAGATATTAAAACTGTTATATAAAAATTGGATGATCATTTATCATCAAGATATTAGTATCTAATTATAAGACATTCAAAATTGATAACCATATTATTGATTAAGGACCTAGTTGTAAATATATATTATCTCTATGTACTTATTTGTAAAGATGGTATATAAATACCGATAGAGAGGGCTCTATCAAGCATCTTTCTTTTTCCAAATCACATGGTATCAGAGCCTCTTTGAATCCCTAAAACCCTTTTTTTTCTCTCCTCTTCTTTTCTGTCCGGTTACTGTTCACGCGCACTGTTTGCGCGCACTGTTCACGCGGGTTACTGTTCATCCGAGGCTCTTTTGTTCGCGAATCTTCTGCCTGCACGCATATCGCTTCTTCGTTTTGATATCTCCGCTATGCCGATTCCATCGTCCATGTCTCATGGATCTGATAGAGGACGACTCAAATGTAGTCATTGTGGAAAGAGAGGTCTAGCACATTCGCAACAGTCATCTTCTTCTGATGGTATTTTGGGCAACCAACCTCTTCCTTCGGGGACTATCGTCAATACTAGTATTCATCCTGTAGATGAGCATTCTCGGTTTCTTAAGTATCAGTTTGCACAAAGCTCTCAGTCAAAGCAGTCAGTCTCTACTTTTGCTCCTGAAGGTACTTCTACTGCGTGTTTGACACATACTACTAGTGCACACCCTTGGATTCTAGACTCAGGCGCATCTGATCATATGTTTGGTAACTTGTCAAGTTTCTCCAATTTAATCACCCCTACCTCATCTCCTAGTGTCACCCTTGCCGATGGTTCCTCTTCAGCAGTAAAGGGCATTGGCCATGTTTCACCCACACCATCCATACCACTTACGCATGTGCTTTATATACCTCAATTTCCTTTGAGTTTGCTCTCTATTAGCAAACTAACTCGGGATTTACATTGTTCTGTCACATTTACCTCTGATTCTGTTTTTATCCAGGATTCTCGGACTGGCAAGGTGATTGGCACAGCACATGAGTCTCGGGGGCTGTATCACCTGGCTGTACCATCTTCATATGCCTTGGTGGTCGATTCAACTCCACTACAGATACACAGCCGGTTGGGGCACCCTCATTTGCATAATCTGAAGAAGATATGTCCTAGTCTTTCTTCCATTTCGAGTCTTGAGTGCGAGTCTTGTCAACTGGGTAAACATTCCCGGTCCTCTTTCCCACGTAGTGTCAATAAACGTGCTTTAGCACCTTTCTCTCTTATTCATTCAGATGTATGGGGGCCTAGTCGTGTTTCCTCCAAATTGGGGTTTAGATACTTTGTCACCTTCATAGACGACTATTCTCGTATGACATGGTTATTCCTCACGAAGGATCGCTCTGAACTCTTTCATATATTTACTATGTTTTATGCCGAAATAAAAACCCAATTTGGTATTCCTCCATGGAGTTGATTATTTGGATACATTCTTTCCTATTGCCAAGATTGCCTCTGTTCGATTACTTTTCACCCTTGCCGCGTTTTTTGGTTGGCGAATGCATCAGTTTGACATCAAGAATGCATTTCTGCATGGTGATCTTGGTGAGGAGGTTTATATGGAGCAACCTCCAGGGTTTGCTGCTCAAGGGGAGTCTACCTTAGTCTGCAAGCTGAAGAGATCTCTTTATGGTTTGAAACAGTCCCCTCGTGCATGGTTCAGCAAGTTTAGCTCTGCTATTACTCAGTTTGGCATGATGAGAAGTATTTCAGATCACTCGGTCTTCTTTTCCACCTCCTCTACTGGGAAACGAGTTATTCTTATTGTTTATGTGGACGATATTATTATTACTGGGGATGATACAAATGGGATACGGAAGTTAAAATCTCACTTGCATCAACATTTTCAGACCAAAGATCTAGGTGACTTAAAATACTTCCTTGGCATTGAAGTAGCTCGGTCAGGATGAGCTATTTACATTTCTCAAAGGAAGTATGTCCTTGACATGCTACAGAAGACAGGCATGCTGGGAGTCCGACCGGTAGACACTCCTATGGATCCAAATATAAAGTTGCTACCAAGACAGGGGGAGTCCTTAGTTGATCCAGGTCCATACCGCAGATTGGTAGGCAAGTTGAATTACCTAACAGTCACAAGGCCTGATATTTCATTCGCTGTAAGCGTAGTCAGTTAGTTTCTTGAGTCACCTTGTGAGAGTCATTGGGAAGCTGCATTAAGAATTCTTCGTTATCTCAAGACAGCTCCAGGAAAGGGGCTTCTCTATCATGATAGGGGTCATCTACAAGTGACAGGCTATTCTGATGCTGATTGGGCAGGTTCACCCACTGATCATAAATTGACTTCAAGATATTGTGTTATGCTTGGTGGTAATCTGATCTCATGGAAAAGCAAGAAACAGACTGTTGTGGCTAGGTTTAGTGCTGAGGTAGAATATAGGGCTATGGCCCTTGTTACATGTGAATTAATTTGGCTTAAGCAATTGCTCGGAGAACTTGGAATCACTCAAAGAGAACCAATGAAGTTATTTTGTGACAATCAGGCCGTCATGCATATTGCCTCTAATCATGTTTTCTATGAGAGGACAAAACATATAGAAATTGATTGTCACTTCATCAGAGAAAAAGTAAAATCCAAGGAGATAGTTATGTCATTTGTGAGTTCTAATGATCAGTTGGCTGATATGCTAACTAAACCATTAAGAGGTCCTAGAATAACTTACATTTGTAACAAGTTGGGCTTATATAATATTTTTGCTCCAACTTGAGGGGGAGTATTGATTAAGGACCTAGTTGTAAATATATATTATCTCTATGTACTTATTTGTAAAGATGGTATATAAATACTGATAGAGAGGGCTCTATCAGGCATCTTTTTTTTTCCAAATCACACATATAAACAAGTGTATAGGTATAAGAATCTGAAGTAATCAATTACCATTTGACAGAAAAATAGTTTTTTAAATAAAAACCATTTAATATGTTAGACTGATCAAACCCAACTACATATGTGGGATATGCAGCCTAGTGCATATTAGCACTGCGAGTTCGTTAGTTTTGCAAATTGTCTAAAACTGTACAATGCTGGTCAAGTATAGTATAAGGTTGTATAGGACAATACAAGACAATACAAGGAACAATCCTCTGTTCGTTTCGGACAACACGAGCAACAAATTTAGTGTTATTGTCAATTTGTGGCAGCAATCAGGACTCAAGATGAGAGGTGTAAGATGGAAACAAGGAGCCATTCGAGTCTTGGGGTAGATTCAGGACATTATGATAATTTTTCAAGTTGTACTGTTGTACTAGCAAGTAACAAGGAAAGGACCCCGTTGAACTGTACCGGGGCATGATTTTTGTCCTATCTATAGTAATTTTTTTTGCAAATGAACACTGAACAACCTCTTATATCTAGTAAATATACGAAACAAACGAACCCAAAATATCTTATATGTGATGCAGCAAGTGGTTGCATATGCCATATAGACCATGTTTTAAAACAATGGTCATTCATGATTAATTAGGTGCAATTAGGTGTAGTTCCCATTGGATAGTTGGGACTGTATGACTTCTTGTTTTTCTTGCCAACTAGCAACGAAACATGGACTGTGTATATAAATATAAATAGGGGCGCTTTTTTCTATGGTCTTTTTGCGATACGTGTTTTAAAAAGTGACCCATCTTTATAAGTTTAACAAAAACTAGCCAAGAGAATATTTTTTTGGACAAAATTACCCTCATTAAATCATTAATACTTGACTCGTATGATGAAAAGATGTGTCTGTTTCAACAACTCGTCTAGATGTCGACAACTCGGGATAACCCGTCCATTTGCCAACAAACAATGGATAAAGACAACACACCCCGCTCTGGATGTCAACAACCCAGGACAACCCAAGCACACCCTGTCCATATGCCAACAACAAGGGACAAATATAACACACCTCGTTCTGGATCTCGACAACTCAGGACAATTGGGAACACCCTGTCTAGTGTGTCGACAACTCAGAAGTCGGAACAACCCGTCGATGGAGTCAACAATCCGGGACAAAGACAAAACACACCGCGCTCATATATATCTATGTTGCTTGTGTGTTTTCTGTTGTGCTACAAATCACTTATGAGGAAGAGGAGAATCTAGTTTATGTCAAATATGATTGCAGGATGTCAAAGATGGGTCGACGAAATCGCGACGCGAGATTGCACGTTGATCGGTGAGAGTAGGGGGTGAGAGAGTGGAGAGAGGCCATCGCCAGTGGTGAATTCGGCGAAAAGAGGGAGAACAAGGGAGGGAGATAGATGAGTAGGAGATCACAAAAGGGGAAGAGAAGATAAAGATGAACACATAAGGGGAAGAGAACCTAAAGGTGAAGGGCATTTTTGTCCATTCGTAAAGTTTGACCAAAAGTTATATGAATGGTCACTTTTTAAAACGCTTATCCCAAGAGGGCCACTCCACGCAATTTTTTTAATGCTTATGCAGCTATGCTTGAATAAATCATGCAATTTTTTTTCTAATCAGGACTTGCAAAATTCGAATAAATTCAATTTGACCAAACTTGACTAAAAAAAATCCTAACAGAAAAGTCAGGTCCAGATCAAATTCGTGTTGGTCAAATCAGAATTTTTCTGAACTTTCAAATCAAGTGCAACTCAAATTGAGTTGGGTTGATTCAAATAACTGGCCTTAACTTATAATATAGGCAAAGCATGGCTGAACCACTTAAACCTTCCAATGATTTTGTGCTCCTATTCTTTGTTTTTCTCTCTTGTATTCATATCCTACTGCACTCCTAATATCAGTTGATTGAACCTTTAGTAATTCTTATCATCATCATCATCATCATCATCATCGCTGCCCCCTGCTGCCCCCCGCTGAACAACTATTACCTTGAACTTAATTTAAGGTCTCATATCATAATTACTAAAACTCTAGCACGATTTGAACTTAGGACCTCCTACTCTAATACAATGTTAAAGTTGACTCCTGTTGGCTTAAGTATTCTCAATTAATGTTTTGATGATAACAAACCAAGTCTAACGTTGAGGTTTAAGCATGAAATTTCCAGGTTGAAGTTGACGATGAAACACACGCGATACCGTTTGGAAACTCGATCATTTCACGTTTTGATCGAAGATACTTAAGGAATGAATCATTGTATTTTTTCAGTTAAACTTGTTTATAGATTCATTATAACTTGTTTGTGCAAGTCTTTGGGATGTGTGCACTTCGAATTGACAATAGCCGAAACCCAAAACCCAAGAAATCGAAAAATTAGCCTATGACCGAGTTTTGGCCAAACCTTCGGCTGAAGTTCGGTCGACCAAAGATTCGATCGGACTTCGATCGAGATGTACTGGAATTTTCCAGTAGCTGTTCGGTCGAACATAGTCGTTATTCGGTCGACCGAAGGATCAATTGACCTTCGATCGACTGAAGGAACGACCGACCTTCGATCGGTGCTGTAACGGCTAGAAAAATAGTCGTTGAACGAGCTTGTGTCCGAGCCTACTTCATGGGGATCTTATATAAACCCCATCTAAGCCTTCCACTCGTTGCTTCTTGATGCCCTATGCCTCTCTTGAGTTCATCTTTGAATCTCCTAAGCTTTTAAAGTGTCAAATTCTAGTTTGAGCCTCTCATTGTGTGATTCTTCATTCTTAGCACCTTGATCTCTCAAATTTGAAGTGCACAATCCTTGGAGCGTTGTTCAAGCTTTCTAGGCACAAGAAGAGGAGTTAGTCTTCATTGGTTAAGATTCCTTTCCTTTTTACTTGTGATTTAAGTTGGTTTTGCATTTGTTCTTTTTTATTATAACTTGCATTTGTGTTGAGACCTTGAAAGGTCTTGTGTTTGGTTGATTGGTCGCCTTGGATGATAAGGCACAAACCCAAGTGTGTGTAAGCGTTTGTTTAGTGGATTGGTTTGAAATTCTAAGTGGGTGTTAGCATTGATTTCATTTGTGTTTGTTATTTACACTATTCATCTTCATTCATGTATTGCCTGACACGTGCATATTAAAAAGACTGAAATTGGTTAGAATCGACAAAATCTACTTAGAGTAAAATTTAGCCATAGACATACTATTCACCCGCCCTCTAGTACGTGGATCCTCCCATCATAACCAACTTTTCCAAAAGTTTATATAACCTTCAGACTTGAAATCCTTAGTTGGCATTTTCCTAACAAAATGTGAACATAGATTTTGTTCTCTATCTTGTTATATATATATGTTAATCAATTGACTGAAACCATGTATTATGTTGCAGGAGCTACTACAAATGCACTTATCTTGGCTGCAATGTCAGGAAACACATTGAGAGGGCATCATCAGACCCCAAGGCTGTAATAACTACATATGAGGGGAAGCACAACCATGATCTGCCTGCTGCCAGGAACAGCAGCCATAACACAGCCAATGCTGCTGCTTCACAACATGCGCAATCTAATCACTCTTCCCTCTTGCACACAAACTTCAGAAGCAACAACCAAATGCCCATTGCAACTCTGCATCTCAAAAAAGAAGATGAAATCACTTAAACTTCCATGGCTTTGTTTTCTGAATTGGTTTTGCCTTGTTGTATATGGAGCAAAGCTTATGGAGTAGTTTTTACATGCTGCTTCCATGCAACCATTTAAATTATGAAAGAAATGAAGTTAAACTTCATCAATATATTAGTCCGCAATGGATTAAGACAGGAGTTGCTGACAACAAGTTGATGTTATATATTGTCCATATTGATTGATATTGGGTGATTACTTGCTGAAAAGTAGTGTTATAGTCCTGTATTTTCATAGAAAACACGAAACATGAAGATCAGTTTATGTATACTTCTTATGGTTGTCTTTGTAACTATTACTTTAAATTATTTTGCAAAATAATTTAAGAAAATAGTCATTTCTCTCAATATTCAGACTCTAATCCATGTCAAGCAAGCATCTTTAGCATTGCTATGGTTGTACCAGTAATCTGAGTTGTGGTTGCAGCGATTTTGGGCTTGATGAGTTTTAAATCATCCCTTCTATACATCTTATAATTCATCTTTTGCTTAACAATATTCAGTAATCAGTTATCTTCTCCAAGGTTTTCTCTGAATACATGTATGATGGTATTTCTTCAACTTGTTATTCTGTTCTAAATCGCTAACATTGAACTTCTCTTTTCTTCCCATGCCCTGATGTATAACTTGAGCTGGAAACATATCTGGCAAGCTTTAAGTAGCTGTTTCATTCTTCAGAGCAGTGTGGGTCAACCATAAACATATACTCGATTTCAATTTCTTTCCTGAACTAGCTATATATGTATATATATATATATATATATATATATATATATATATATATATCTATCTGGCAAATTAGCAGCAACATATAATGGATGGATCTATAACATTGTCAGTATCAGATTGGCTGAAACTGAAATGGTTTGGTTTAGCTTTTCCAACATTGTGCTACACAGCTGTTACCTATTTTTCAAAAGAAACCTCTGCTGCCTGTCTCAAGGCAATTAATTAAAGGCCCTTGTGGAGGACCCATGAGTATCCTTTTCTTGGTTTCAGAGCCTTGAATTGATGCATTTAAAGCTTCATGCCCCCTTGGCTTTGCTTTGTTGCATGTGTTTGAGCTTCTTTTATGTGCTTCTAGGGAAATATTAAATAGGGTTAGGAAGAAAAAGATGCTGAAAAGTATTAAGATTGACAAAGACTTAAACAGTGTTAAAACTTGGCTCTCCATATTGTCATTATAAAGTTGATTTTCTAAAAGCTAAAAGCTCAAGTTTAATTAATCATACAAAACTTTAACATTCCAACTTACATCTGAACTCTGATAGGCTGACATGGTGCTGATAATTAAGATTGTTATGGGAGGCATGTTCTACCTTTTGCATTTCACATTTCACATGGGATCACATGAATTATTTCAAGACACTAGTGCACATATGTGTACAATTTGCTTTGAACATGTGCAAACATAGTAGCTAGTCAAATTACATGGAGTTGATGGTGCCCGAGTTGACCTAACCCAAGTGGTCGAACATGTTCTTGGGAGTGGATACAGCATACTTTGTTATTTCTAAGCATATATGATTGTATGAGGTTGTCTAGGAGGGGGAAAATTAACTAAAAAGACCACCTTAGATGCTACATACCTAACATGGTAAGACAAAGTACTAAATTAAGTTACAATCATCTAAGTCAGTGGAAATACATAAATAGAGGCAAAATTGCACTTGTAATCCGCTAAGTGATTGGTTTTCTTATTTATCTCTCTAAGCATATGTATTTTTTTAAAAAATAAAAAAGTGCATGAGTTTCTATTTTCTCCGTTTGACCATTAAAAAATAATTAGTGAGATATTTTTTTTGGTATTACAACTCTGTTTTTTTTAGTAATCATGGTTGTTAGATGTGTCTTATGGGGGTGCGGGAGGCGAATCTCCCCGCTGTACGAACTATCTAACCCATTATGTTGTATCCCGATCCGTTTAGGTTATTTTGTATTTATAGGGTTGGAGAGAAATTCACAAAAGGTTAGTGTGAGACATTTTGTATTTTGGGGGCTAATTAAGGAAGCGTTTTGGTATGAGGCAATCCATCCAGATTGTTGGTAATCTTGTCTTTAAATTATATGGACCCACACATTACCTTATTTGGTGTCTCACTTGTGCAGGTAACGTGGATTGCCTTGGTAATCTAGATTATCATCAAAGTGGTAATCCAAATTACTCAATGGAGATGTGTTTATGTAGATTACCTCTGAAGTGGTAATCTTGAATTAATTTTTAGGACAAAATTGCCCTCCTTAAATTCTAACTTTTTACAAGTTCTTTGCTCCTCCCACGACTTCTCTCATGACATAATATTATAATATTATATTATATTATATTATATTATATTATATTATATTATTTTACTAATATAATATAATATATAATATAATATAGTATAATATAATATAATATTATATATTATATAATATAATATAATATATAATATATTATATAATATGATTAATTATAATATTATAATATATTTGTGAAAATAGTATTTTCGAAAAGTATATAATATATTATATTAATTATAATATTATAATATAGTTATTACTTGGTAATGTATTTGTTATACCAAACATATCTATGTGAATTCTAGCAATCTTATCATAACATTACTTGTGCATACCAAATATTATATTCTACATTATCGGCAATCGATCTGAAAGGTAATTTAGATCAAGGGCGAAGCTAGAAAATTATTTTATGAGGGACAAAATATGCAATCACATCTTATGAGGGCAATTACATGATAAAAAGATATTTTTAGAGGGGAACAAATATAGTTAAATATTAATGTATATTATATATATGGTAATATATATGTAATGAGAGACCAATGTGAGGGGGGGGGGGGGGGGCAATTGCCCCTCATGCCAAAACATTGGCTCCGCCCTTGATTTAGATTGCTTGGTAATATGAAAAGTAATGTACCAAACGCCATCTAAGATTTTTCTTCTCTTTGTACTTGTGAATTGACGAATATTGAAGATCTCTTCCTCCTTTGTCCATGGATGTACGGACGACACATCGTTGTTCCGAACCACGTAAATTGTGTATTTTATTTTTTCTATTTTCTTGAGTTTCCTTATTTTTTTGGTCGATCATTTTCCTATAATGATTAATATATGTACCTTATTTTACTTATGTTGAAATATTGATGAAAGTTAAAACATTATGTTCGTAATCATGGTAGAAAATGTTGAAATATTCTATTTTTATGTTTTTTTTAAAAAGCGTGAATACTTATATTTATCAAAAAAAAATGAGAAATACACGTGAAAGTCAAGCAGCATAAGTAGGAGAAAGGAAAGAAAACACGGCAGGACCGAGGGGGACATGCTTTTTGCCAGAGGTACGCAGCTCTCATATCACTAACTCCCTGAAAGCAATAATAAAAATATAACTCCAAATCGAGGATACTTAACTAAAAAAATTAATTTGATTTGATTTTAAAAATTGTTTTGATTTAATTTGGAAAAAAACAAAATAGAAAAACAAAAAATAATTTGAATTAATATATTTTAATAGATTGCAAATTACTTTTATAGATAGAATTTTATTTTTACTCGTTGCAAAATTAACTCTGGTTGAACTAATTAATTGCAATAAAATTGGTCTCATTAAAGTTTGAATTGGTTTTGAATTTTGAAATGTAAATTAATTGATTCCAAAATATAAAGAAAAAAGAATAAATATCGAAAACAATAAGGATATAATAGTAATAATGTAATATCAGTCAAATTCTATCTTATCCGAATAAAAAAAAATCATCACCTTGATGAATTTCTAATCTTCACTCAAATGCCCACTAATTGAGAAGTGATTTTCTATCATCTGTGAATTGAAATTGCAGCTTATGTAAATCAAAAGTAAATTTTTAATTATTTATTTCATATCTTATTTTCATGTCATGAGAATTATAAACCCTCAATCCTAAGACACTTCGATCAATAATATTAAGCTTTGTAGGTCAATATATAAGTTCAAAAAATTAAAGAACAAATTTTGATACCCTTGTATAAACAAGGGTAGAGAGCACACATTTGTTTTAGTGGTTTTGGTTGGCAATGGAGAATAGGTGAAAAGCATGTACAATTTCTTAACTTCCTACATTCTTGGTAAACTATATATGTTTGGTTGTTGATGCATCATCAAAGTAACTAAACCACTAAACCACTACATGTACTTTACTATTTTTCTTCGATATATATATATATATATATATATATATTTGAAACATGAATACCTGAAATTTTATTCAAGAGAATTGAAAAGATTACAGGAAAAAAAGAGGAGAGAGAGCAGAATATAAGTTAAATTGTTCAAAGACATAGTCTAAAAATCAAAATAACCCATATAGAGGACCCACTAAGAGACAATGAATTTTGAACAACAATCAATGAAAACGCTGCCGAATTAAGCAGCCAAACTTTGGGGAGTAGATTGCTTTCCGCTAAAGATACGAGCATTGTGCTCATACCATATGAACCAGCACCATGTCAAGGACAACATCAATTTTTTGCAGAAGATTTTTGAACCCATATTTTGGGACATGCAGTCGGCGGGCGACATGATAGCAAAGAAATGAGAGTGCAGACCCAATAGGAAGCAAGTCCAACCCACATTTGTGTATTCGCAATCAGAGAAGAGATGTAAATGAGATTCTCTGATCCCTGAGCACAAGGGACAGTCTTTGTCCGGTATAGCGCCCCATTTTGCAATACGATCACGAATAAGCAGCCTATTCTTGGTCCATATCGGATAAATGTGAAGAGATTCCACGATAAGAGAGGATACAATATAGACTGTTTGTGGAGAAAAATCCGTCTGAAGACCATTTCCATCTAAGATTATCATCACCCGATGATACACGGATACGATCTAGCTCCAATACAAAAGAAGATAATTCCGCAGCCTCAACAGGGGATGTAAAGGATATGTTCCATCCGAAAAACATGCCAGATTCAGAAGAGATCTTGGCATCATGGATTGAGCAGTTTGGATTGGATGAGAGGGAGAAAAGATTAGGAAACCGCTGCGCAGGGCAGCATCCATCCATCCAAGGATCTGTCCATAGTCGAACATGATGTCCACATCCAACTTCAATGGTGATACCAATGCGGATCATCTCAAGTAATGGAAATAGGTTGCGCCAGATTGGAGATGCTCTCCGGTTGAATGAGGCGGATCTCCAAGAGCGGTAATTACTGTAAAGTCTATCCAATATATGAACCCAGCACAACTCCGAACCGCAAATAAGATTCCATAGCCATTTTCCGAGTCGAGCGATATTGTGAGCACGGAGCGATATTGTGAACGCGAATATATATATATATGCATGCCTATGTTTGATTTCATTACTTTGTTCTTTTTTCTTTTAAAATACAAATGACTATCTTTGTGGCTTGTTTAGAGTGGAGGAGCCAGAAGTCTAAATCAATAGGAGAGCAAACTCAAATCGACAGAACAAAATTGTAATTGGAAAATAATTAAATATATATTTTTAAAAGATAATTTATTATTTTATATAATAAGTAAATAAATATTACTCATACATAATTCATAAGCATAAAAAACATAACTTAAAATTTTAAACTTTTTTTAAAAAATCACAATTCTTCTCAACGAGTTTTCATCCGTTGATAACATTAGGGTTGTTCATTAGGTCGGGTCGACCCAATGAACCTGAGAATCCGACACGACCGAACTATTTGTGTTGGGTCACGTCGGGTCGAGTACAATTCGACCAAACTCGACTAAAATTGGGTTAGGTCTCGGGTTTCAATATTTGGGACCCGATGATTCGATTATTTTTTTAAAAAAATTCATTTTACCTAAACGGGTAAATCCGACCCGATTACACTTGGTTGAGTTGGATTGGTTTTTTCTCTAAACCCGACCCATGAATAGCCCTAGGTAACATTGCATAATAATCTCATTGTCATTTGTATTGAAAAATCAATATGCTAACAAATACGCTACGAGGCTTGACGGGCTATGTTGCACAGTGTGAGTTGTGGTCTAGGGGTGCAGGTGAGTCGAGCAGCTCGTGAGCTACTCGGGATCGACTCGATGAAAACTCGAACTCGACTCAATCTTATCAAGCTCGAGCCAAGCTTTACATATGAGCGAGCTGAGCTTTACATATGAGCAAGCTGAGCTCGAGCTAACCAATACTCGGCTCGAGCGGCTTGCGAGCCTAATTGAACTTCATATATTTATATATAATTATATAAATATTAATATTTTAGATTGGGTCAGGCATAAACCCAAGCCAAGCCGAGCTTAATCGAGCTTGAACGAGCTCAGTCAAGCTCGAGAAAAATAAATGAGCTTAAAGGAGCCGAGCTCGAGCCTAGAGATTGAAGCTCGATCGAGCTCGAGCTTGACATTTCTTAAACGGGCCGAGCTTGAGCACATGCAAGCTTAGCTCGGCTCGGTTACTATGGTTGGGGCACTGAAAACTACATGTGGAGTTGTAGTCGCATGTGGATGGGGCTGCAATCATGCATGGGTGGGACGAATGTACGAGAACAATAGTGCGTGAGAGTGTGAGTACGGAGATCAGACAACTCAAACAACATTAGAAGAGGAGAAAATAATGAGAAATGATGATAAATTATTTTATATAAAAAAAAATACAAAGAGATTAAAAAGAATGGATCAAACCTAGTTAGACATGACTATGGAATGATCTAGTTCGACCTGATCTAATCAATCAGGTTGGAGCTAATCATATTGTGTCAAACTAAGATGAATTCGACTTAGTTCAGTCGATCTAATCCCATCCACTCTTGATCTAAGTTAATCAACCCAAATCAACCGAATCAATCGAAAATAATTGGATCAAATCCTTGACAAACACCACGACCAAACGACCTTGCATTGACCTAATAAAATGATCCTAAGCATACACAACCCGACTTGATCGGACCAAATTTGTCTAATTAAATTTGAAGAAAGAACTACCACTAATAAAAGGAAAATAAGGAGGAATATCAAAGATTTAATATGATTCTCAAGAAATTGTTAATTTTCTCAATCCTCAAGACTTAACTAGTTTTCTTCTTTTTATTTTATTATTTCTAGGCTCTTACTAATTGAAACTTCATTACCTAATTTTTTTTATTGCTCTGTTTAGTACACCTTAGTTGATTCAATTTCCAACCTGGTTGAAATAGGTGATCTTGGATCAACCCCAAAAAAACTGGATACCTGATCAAACTGCTCAGCAAATAGAATCTGATTTTGAAAACACTGTTTTTTTACTCAAGTAAATAATTTTCTTTCTGGAAATAAAGAGACCAATTATCATGGTCAAACTTGCTTTAATTTACATAAAAACATGTAACACATTAAAGGAGTGAATCTTGTACTGTAAAATCCACTGAAGAAAGATAAAGAGTGAGTAGAAAAATCCTTCTCCACTTACTGATGAGATTCAAAGAGTGAAAAATTAAATTTGATGGCAGTACATCAGAATCCATGTCCTTGCCATCAACAGCATGGTGTAAAATACTGTTAATATATCCCTAAAGAAATCAAAAGAGGCACATGAGCCCAATCTGCAACTTTTAAAGCAGCTTTAAGCTGGTAGATGCTCCCACACACAAAGCAATCAGATTGAAAAAGACAGCACCATCCTTTGTTCCCTCTGCCTCAACTAATCCACCTTTAACCTTCTTACAATGATCTTAAGATTCACATCTCTTCTTCCACTGCTTTTGGTTCATTCGGTTCAAGTAAAAAAGAAAGAAAAATATTTTAACTAATTTTAATCAATTTTTACTCAATTTTATGAGCCACTAATCAGCTCAAGTTTTCACCAAACTCTGGATTAAATTCAGAACTTTCTCAGTTGAGTTTGTCCCTATTTTAGAAACAACTTCGTAGGATTAACAGAGATAGAATAAGATAGGTATTTTAATCCATTATTTATTTAGTGCATGGATTAAAAGAAAATAAAATTAGAATAATATAAAATTGATATTAAATCCGATTATCCTATCTTATCTTATCCGATGAAACAAACAAATCACGAGTATCTGAATAATCCCACCCATTGCTTGCCACCCTTAGCACTTAGTCTAATTTTTGGGCCACAAATCCAGCTCAACATCAATGGAGTGAAAGTCGCGTGAATCAGCAAGTGAAAGTCACATGAATCAGCAATCTTAATATAATTAAAGAAGAGAAAATAAAAAGAAGAGTTGTCTTCTTTTTGAAAGAACAAATGCATATTAAAAAGAGTGAGACAATACATTAATTGCATAACCTCTTTTTTCTTCATGCTCTGACCAAGTGAGTCATCTACAGATCTCCCCAAAATAGCTTTGCACCATTTTGTCAAATGATGGCCAAATATCCCCAGAAAGAGGATCTCTTTTTCAAACCTACTATAAATAATAATTAATGATTTTGGAAGAAAAAGATGGAATATAAAGCAAACAATGAACGCTAGAATACATATAATTAATTGAAGAATATTTTATTTTATTAATACAGTACGTGATCCCAATGCATGATTTAACACTATTTAATGCCATAATTTTGTTGAAGGTAATAAGGGAGGTAGTCTACTAATTAATTGATTGAATGTGTGAATTTTAGGGGTGAGCGGATCCCGATGCCCTATATATTTTATGATACCCGAATTCTACCATGTATAGGATCGATTCTTAGGTTTTGAACTTGGACATATCCTGTTGGGACTTGAAATCGAATCCTATTGAAATCTGTTCATTTACAAATTTAGGGTATCCTAAATGAACATGTTCTAGAGTATAAATTTTAGTTCTGGGTACCCGATGGATTGGACTCGGAATCATAATTGATTTTAATCGATTCCTTAAGTTTTATTTGAATTTAATTAGTGTCTACCCGAAACCTATCCGATGGGTAGGTTTTAATCGGTTTCGAATCTATTTGGTACCATGTAGTTACGTGATAATTTTAAAATAAAAATTAGGATAATACTAGAAGAAAAAGATAAGCTTGAGATGTTTGTATATAAATACACCAAAAGAAATAATCTCAACATTCAAAGTGTTTTTTACCCAACGGCTACAATTTGCTTTTGTTCACTAACTCTTTCAGATTCTGGTTTTCTTTTCTTTCTTCTCCTTTTTCGTTCTTCTTATAACATACGATCTCATCCTCTCCCGCTACCCTCGCAAGGATGGAGACAAGGCAAATTGGGATCACGAGCAGCAGCAATATCGCAACTTTTCCCCTTTTTAGAGATCCTCACTGTCCCCTCTGATCACTTCTCCGCACGATTTTCTCCTGGCCTCCTCCTGGCTCGCGGTTTCAGTTCTGCCTCGATCTCTTGATCCGGGTCTTTCTTGGTCGGCGGAGGTCAGGCCGATTCCGGCGGGGGCCGGGTGGTGATGGGCTGCGTGGCGTCGAAGAAGACGGTTTCGGTGAACCCGGCATTGGACTCCTCGGGCGTTCTGAGAGACCACCGCGAAGGATCTGACGCAGCCTCCGCTTCTTCCTCACGTTGCCGTGTTGGACAGGGATGCCAGGCGGAGGATGGGGATGGCGTGGGACTGGGGTATGCGGGGAAGGCCAACGCCAATATTGGCAGCTTACAGAGCCTTCGGTTGCGGAATTTACATAAGTACATTGAGGGAGAGCAGGTCGCTGCCGGATGGCCGGGTTGGCTCAGTGCTGTGGCGGGGGAGGCTATCCAGGGTTGGGTGCCTCTTAAAGCCGACTCATTTGAGAAGCTGGAGAAGGTAATATGGAGATCTATCTTGAACTTTGAATTTTCTCTTTAAACTCTTAGCTTCACTCTGAAGTGAAGCCTAAAGTTTTGTGAAGTGAACACCTTGTCGTGGTTTGATCAATGTGATCAGTTTCATGTTATGTTTCTTGAAAAATCGTGCCTTATCACCATAGAATGATGCATTTGCCCGTTTCTTGATTGACTGTGATATTCTTCATTGCTTCTCTCTTGGGCAGCCTTGTCATGTTGTTGCTTCGCATTAATTTATGAAAAAGTTTATCTGGTTTATTTCCTGAACTTGAAGTTCAGCGTATTGACAGAGGTGGTTAATTAAGTAACAATGACCATAAATTTCAATTAATCGAGATCCTCTTCCGGACTTTTTCTATCAGCTTTTTTCCAATTTGTAAACTCGCCCAACATTCTCTATAGGTGCAACTATGTTCCACAGATTCAAAATTCACAACTTCTATTCTTTGGTTTTTGTAGCTAATTTAAGAAGACATCAATGCCATCTGTGCTTGTTAATTAATTTGGTTGAATATGATTAACTATCTGTTTTAATTGTCATTTGATAATTGCATTATTTATCTAATTTAGTGTTAGCAGTAATTATCCCACTCCTACCCCAGTTACGTGTTAATCATTTTCATTCATTAGATGCTCACCTTATGTTATAGAATCCATCGATGAGTAATCTAACTGACATGCTAATTGCTGTGATATAAAAAGTGGCATAAAGATTCATTAGTTGGCTTTCTAATATATACGAGAGCAATAAAGCACAATTTGCTGAAGGAACAACATAATAGAAACTACACTGACATGATGGGAAATAACAAAATAAGCATATAAAACTAAATATTCTAACACTGTTGCTCAAGCTGGATCATATATATCCATCATTCCCAACTTGTCACAAAGATAATTGAACTAGCTAGGCTTGAGGGCCTTAGTGAAAATGTTGATTAACCTTGTCCCGTAAGAAATTTGAAGAGTTATGACCATTTGAGAGCAAAACGTCATGAACAAATGACAATCAACTTCGAATACTCTGTATTACCCCAATTTAGTCCAACATCATGAGTACATTGGATATTGTGTTGGTTAATAAGGCTCAATGAGTGTACTGTCATCAAATTCAACTTAAGCATTTTAATTAGGTCAACGGTTTGAGCCCATAAAATTGACGGACGAGTTATCCAATCAAGAGGGTCGTAACAAATAATATAAGTGCATGACCTACTCCTAGACATGATAAGGGAGCCTATGTGAGAAAGGGTTGCCCAGAGATGAAGTGGAGCCGCTACTAGGCTAGGTCTCACGTGTCGCGACTTGGGTGTGATTCTGGACTATGCGTTAGACTTGAGTTGGGTCTTGATGAGAACATCAAGACATAAGTTAGGGAGATTGTAATACCCGGTTTACTCCCACATTGGGAGTATATTGGATATTATGTTGGTTAATAAAGCTTGAAGGGTGTAGATGAGTGTACTACACTTAACTTCAACTTAATCATTTTAATTAGGTAGGTGGTTTGGGCAATTGGGCCTATGACATTGATGGGCCAATTATCCTGTGGAGCGGGTTGTAGCACACTCTGCCATGGTATCACAATGCATCACCTTAGGTTCTGAAAAATAGAAGCTCAGCTCTTCAAGAAGAGTCTTGAATCTTAATCTCCATAATCTCACTACTAGGCTTGCCACACTTGCCTTGGGAATCATTGCAAAGGAAATACCTATGTTTAGTAGGGAAAGAGAGACATAAGAATTCATTACTAGACCCTTCAATATATAGGAGAGAAAACAAGGTGCAACATACTGAGAGAACAAAATAATTAGTGTATACCAACATAAAGAGAAATACTAAATAAGCAAATAAAATAAATTTTCTAACACTCCCCTCAAGCTAGAGCATATATATCCATCAATGCTAGTTTGTCATAAAGGTAACTAAACCAGCTACGCCCCATAGTTTTAGCAAAAATGTAAAATTATCTGATCATGTGAAGCAATGTGAGGAGTAATGATCTTCTTTGAAAGCACAACATCACAATAAGAATGGCAACCAACCTCCATGTGTTTGGTTCTCTAATGAAATACATGATTGCTTGCAATGTAATGACAGATTGATGATCAAAATGCATCACCATATATTCTGAGAAATAGAAGCTCAACTCTTCAAGAAGGGTCTTAATCCACATTATCACACAAGTGGTGTGGACTATATCCCTATAGTCAGTTTTTCAGTTTTACCACTAGATCATGCAACAACATTCTATTTCTTGATCTTCCAGGTGATAAAATTCCCTCAAACATAGGTGCAATACCTAGAAGTCAACCTTCTATCACTAATAGATCCTTCATAAGTTGCATATGAGTAGTCAACAACCTGTAAATGACCATTTTTCTTGTAAAGAAGACCTTTGCCACAGACTTCTTGATGCAACCTGGATCCTAAAAACAACATTCCAATGGCATACCTTGAAATTCAACATAATTTGATTTACTACACCCATGACAAATTAATTATATGGTCTGGTGCCGATGAGATACATTAGCTTGTCAACAAGCCTGTGATATCTAGCATAGCCTTCAAAGTCTTTCCCATTGTCGATGATCTCAGAAGGTAACTGAGATTCATTAATGATTTCCATAAGTTTACACCCAAGTAGTACAAGCTTATTAAGTAAATCAACTCATCTACTATTTTGAGCAATCTCAATACCAAGAATCTACTCCTTTAAAGTTACTCCATTTGTGACCTGGAGGTCATGGGTTCGAGCCACGAAAACAACCTCTCTGCAAAAAAGCAGAGGGAGGCTGCGTACATCAACCCTCCGCATAGCCCACAAATGTGGACTTGCTTCGTGCACTGGGTCACCCTTTTTTTTTCAACACCAAGAATCTACTTGGGGAGTTCCAAATTTTTGATGTTAAAGTGATTTATCAGGGAGCAACACTAGTCTGGTCACTTCCAATATGAAGAATTTCATCCATATATATAGCTAGAACCACAACCCTAGAAGGTGAATATGTCGCACAAAAACAGAGTAACCATTCTTGCTACATTGAAAGCTTAATACCTCCAAACTAGGCTCTAGAGCTCTACTCGAGTCTATAAATGGCATTGTTAAGCTTGCAAACTCGAATATTTTCCAAGCAAAATAACCAAGATGTTACTCCATCTACATAGTCTGTCCATCTGGCAAATGTCCTAGCCTTGGTTAAAAACCAATGAACTGTTGATGCAAACTGAATTAAGCCAAGCAACAAGAGAAAAAGTCTCAAAGTTACAACATAATCCTGAGTAAACCCCTTGTCAGCTAGACAAGCCTATCTTGTTATCTACTACTTAGGAAATCCAATGGCCCTATCTGTGTGGACTCTCAACATATCAAGTATCTTCTTAAAGTAGTATAAAGTCTGTAGTCCATTGGAGGATTTTGGAGTATATATGATCAATTTTGTTGACGCAGTTATCAAAAACTGGATCATATGATATTGTAATAGCCTGGTGGCCTTATTAGGGTCTTGCATTTAACACATTTGTAGCATGCTTTAATAACATGGGTTTTATAATATGCCATCTTAGAAAGATTATTTCCTGCTAAGTTATTGGTTTATTATAGGGTACCCCTACTTAGATAACTACAGCCATAGACTACAACTAATCTGTCAACTAAATGCATCTACTTTTTTTCTTTTGCATAGGAAAATGATTCTACTGGAAGGGAGATCTTTTAAAGTATGAAAGTTTATTCCAAGTTTCCAACTGAATAAAATAAATCGGGATGCACTTCAGTTGAAGGAGGCTTAAAGTAAAACTGCAACAACTGCCAAAGAAGCATCAAATCAATATTCTAAATCAGAAATTGAATATTTTTTCAGTTTCCTAGACCCTGAAGGAATTTCTAAGACTGACATAATTGCATTAAAAAAATAGATATACCCGACAACAGAAGTCTGACATCCACAAAAGAAAATTAGTATACTTACTACTTATCAGTTCTTTTACTATGAGGTTTGTGCTTATATTATGGACTTAGCTAATTGGTTTAGGAGACAAGAAATAAACTTAAGGTGAAGACATGATGACTACCTAAATGTTTCATTCAATTGGAGTTCTATTTTAACTTGTATTCCTTGTCGACCTATTATCTCTAAAGAATGATTATTTTGTGTTAGTGTATATTTGAACACTCTCTCTTCTATCTTTTACTTTGAAGTTGGTGATATGCTCTGTTCCATTTTCTGCTAAATATTATTTTGCTGTCAATTGCCTGTCAAGGTTGGACAAGGTACCTACAGCAGTGTGTTTAGAGCACGTGATCTGGAGACAGGAAAGATCGTTGCCTTGAAAAAGGTTCGGTTTGACAATTTTGAACCAGAGAGTGTTAGGTTTATGGCAAGAGAAATTCTGATACTTCGGAGGCTTGACCATCCAAATGTTGTGAAATTGGAAGGACTGATAACTTCTAGGTTGTCGTGTAGTCTATATCTTGTATTTGAGTACATGGAACATGATCTTACAGGATTATCATCTTGTCCAGACATTAAGTTCAGTGAATCACAGGTTTGTCCACACCCATAATTTAACAAGAGATTTTGGTGTCTGCTTAGCATAATGTATTGATTTGTTTGGGCAAACCTGGATTTTAGTTTCTACAAATGATTTTAGTTTCTGAATGATTGTAGGTTAAGTGCTACATGCGGCAATTACTATCTGGACTTGAACATTGCCACTTGCGTGGTGTGATGCATCGTGATATTAAGGGTGCAAATCTTCTACTTAACAATGATGGGATTCTTAAAATCGCTGATTTTGGTCTGGCAAATTTCTGCTATCCAAAATTTAAGCAGCCACTGACTAGCCGTGTTGTGACACTTTGGTACCGTCCTCCTGAACTACTGTTAGGTTCAACTGACTATGAAGCAACTGTAGATTTGTGGAGTGTTGGCTGCGTATTTGCAGAGATATTTCTTGGGAAACCTATCTTACAAGGAAGAACTGAGGTACTCATATGAACACATGAAAAACTTCAACTCTGTTTTTGATTTCTCTCCTGCTTTAGGAAAGCTGGAGAAAATTTCTTTGGCAACAAATATTTCTGACCCAGTTCTTGTTGACAATGAGACAGTATTTTGTTTTTTTCAGGTTGAACAATTACATAAAATATTTAAACTCTGTGGCTCCCCTCCAGATGAATACTGGAAGAAGTCTAAGTTGCCTCATGCTACAATATTCAAACCCCATCATCCTTATGAGAGCTGTCTCCAAGATACTTTCAAAAGTCTGCCAGAAACAGCACTTAATTTGTTACAGACATTTCTTTCTGTTGAGCCCTACAAGCGTGGCACTGCCTCATCTGCTCTTATGTCTGAGGTATACATATTAGGAAAGATTATTAAAGGATGTTTCATACACAGTGTTTTGTTTTTACAGGGTTCCATGCATAGTTTTAACAGCTTTAAATTATTATCTTAGTTTCCTATATATGCTAAGCTTCCATTTATAAGAACAACTTTCTTTTTTTTGTGCCAGATATTTTCTTATTCAAAATGGATCTCCGTCACAAAGTTACACTAAAACCAATTGTGACATTACATTTTACCATCTGCATACATCATTGAGTATAATAAACTGCCACATTTAACCATCTGTATAGATCAAGTGTAGCAACCAGGTTGGTATTTTAAACCATGCATAACAAATTAGATTTTGCATTACTTCAATTGTGCCCCAAGAGAATAAATACATCACCTCATGGAGACCTATATTACTAAATTACTAAACTAGTAAATTAGTCAACAGCATGATTGGAAATTTTAAGTTCTGGTGGATAACTCAAGCTAAGACAGTATAAAAACATGATAAATGGAGTAGCACGCGTTGCTACCAGATTGCGTTGAAGCTAATATGCCTTGGCTGATTTACATAAACAGGTAAATCTTTTCATGATACTAATCACATATTGTCAGGCCAGTGAATCCCTGTTGATGGACCAAGCAAGTAATACTTATCTTCTGCGCTCTATGTTCTAACTGAATATCTTAGAATTGGTCTCTTTTGCCGATATTGTTTTAATTTGCAGTTTTTAGTTTGTCTTATTTTTTTGCTTTTCAGATTTTAATCTCTAATCTCTTCAGCTATATTATGGTTGATTCTATCCTTTTTTTTTTCCTTCCATGGTTTCAGTATTTCAGAACAAAGCCTTATGCCTGTGAGCCTTCAAGTTTGCCTAAATATCCACCTAATAAAGAAATAGATGCAAAGAGTCGGGAGGAGTCACACAGGTAATCTGTAACCATTTTGTACAATAAAGTATCACATTAACATTACAGCGTCAAATGTCGCCACCCAGAAGCTTTAAGTGGCCTACTGCCTGCAAAACCTCCACCTGGTCAAAAACTTCATCTAACTTGTGTATCTTCACCTTTTCTCTGGAGTACATTGTTGTCACATTTTTTTTTTGTCTCAATTTTCAAAATATTCACCCACCATTTTATCCCAAATTTCATCTGGCTCTTGCCTCATTCCCTGTCTTCATTGGTCACTGGGAGAAAGAGCTTTTCTCATCAATTTCGCATCCTAAGTTTAGCTTCTCCAGTTCACTGTTAACCCAAACACATGGTTGCTACCACTAACCAGCAATGCAGATAAGACAAGGTGATTTTTTTAATGTTTGGTTTCTCCTGCTACAACAAGCTTCTTTTCGTTGTGTCATCTCTATTTTATCTCTGCTTTTCTCTCGACCGTTCTTTCTATTTTTTTCTCATCTTCTCACAATTTACAACTAGGTTCTTTTTATCATGTGTTATCATTTCTTCCATTTATCGTTCCTTGTGTATCTGTTCTTCCATATTGCCATCATATTGGTTTGTGCCTCTTTACATGTATTCATCTATACTATATTCAGTACATTTTTTCTATTATCCATATCTTCTATTTATTTAAAGAATGCAAGTATTCATTTTTCTGCAACCATTTTGATAAGTTTGTATTCTTATTTCAGGAGGAGGATTGCTGGTAAAGGGCATGTGTCAGAAGCCATAAAAAGACAATCAAGAGCACATAGAGCTTCACGAGAAGCAAACAAGTTGGGTAAAACTGCAGAAAACCAAGAGGTACACTGGTTTGTCTTTGACTTTCATTAACTTTGTTTCTGATAATTGATGAATTTAAATAAATCTGATTTTAAACCTGATTATTACATGCTGGATTTTGTTTTTACGTGTTTTCCTTACAATTTCTGCAGTCCCAAATCAATTGTCGTGGAGCTACTAGAGCTGATGTGAAGCAAGAACACAGAAAAGTAAATGGTGAAGCAAGAACTAAACCTCCAGAAGAAAGTCGCCGCACAAAGAGCAATGTTCCAGAGGATTTTACTTTCTCTGGTCCCTTAGATGTTTCTGCATCTAGTGGGTTTGCATGGGCAAAGAGGCAGAGGGAACCTTGTTCATATGATAGATCTCACAGTAGATCTAGCTCAAAAAGCCAAATCTCTAGTGGTATAGGTTTATCTGAAATCTCACCAGCAAAAATTGATCTTAACTTCAACAGACAGGCAAATGGAGATTTGAATGATGTACGTACTGATTCCAAAGGCCATGACCCCTATGAGATAGCAAAACGTGCAGCTTTCAAAAAGTGGGCATTGTTAGAACGCCCAAATTCATTTAACTCTTCCAACATATGCCATTCTCAGGATTTCTCTGGACATTTTAAGGGTGATTCACTGTCAATGAAGCATAACATTTTGGTAGGAATTCAACCTGGCATTTTCTTCTACTTTGCAAGTTTAGTCTGCCTGTATTATTTGTTTGTATTTGTTTAGACTGCCTTAATCAGAAACTTTGCAATTTGAATAATATCAGGGCCATCAGGATAAAGGAGACAGGGTTGACTTCTCAGGGCCTCTTCTTTCTCACCCTCACAAGATTGATGAGCTTTTAGAGAAGCATGAACGCCACATTCGTCAAGCAGTTCGGAGATCATGGTTTCAAAGAGGTGACCTTTTAAACCTCATTCGATCAGCTTTGTGCTATTGTGATCACTACCTTCACATGAAAGGTGTAATATCTTTTGGACGTCTTATATATATGACCAGTATTCACCTGTTGGCATGCATGAGGTAACCCTGATCATGGAACTTGTTAGTTTACAAAATTGACCTGCTGAGAGGACTAATCATAAAATCAACCTAGATTCCATATGTTAAAGTCTGTTCATCCACCATTTGCTAGAGGTATGTGGAGTATAATTTCAACTTACTCTGCGCTACCAAATTAGATTAGCTTCTTCTTGTGTTGGGGGATGCAGTCTAGTACAAAGCAACTTGAGAGTGACTGAGTTAGAAAGTTAGAAGCAGTTTGAGAACCCCTAGTGAGTCTAGTGTCAAGAGCAGCTTGAGAGTCAGATTCCCGAGTGACCCAAGAGCTAGGAGTGAATTGGGAAATTGGGGTGTGTTTGGTTGGACGGAATGAAATCATAAGGAATAGGAATACACAATGAATAGGAATATATAAGGAATGAAATAGACAAGGAATAATATTATCTTATTTGGTTGACATTAGGAATAGATAAGGAATAGTGTTACTTTAGCATAAAGAATAGACAAGGAATTGAGAGAAAATGACTAAAATACCCATCTGAAAAATGTAATAATTGCACTATGATGTATTCTAATTAATAACATCATGATAAAAATATGTATCAATCATTGTAAAATAATTTATTAATTTTAAAATAATAAAAATTATTATCTATTTTATCGTAAAAGTAATTGAATCTTTATAAAATAATAATTAAAATAGTATTTAATAATAGAATAATAATTATCTATTTAAGATATGTTAATATTAAAATTAATTTGATTATTATTATTATGTAATATTATAAATATTGAAGGATAATATTGGAAAATGTCCATGGGAAATAGTATTCCTTATGACCCACCTATTATTCCTTATGGCCCACCTATTTCTTATCAACAAGTTGCAACGAAACAAAGGAATAAGTAAGCTATAGGGAATAGTATTTTATTCCCCATCTATTTCATCCAACCAAACACTCTCCAAAAGCTACTCAGCTCATCAAGGCGGTTTCAAGAATTTTGAGGCAACTCATGTATTATTAAGATTTGGATGGATCACTTAAATATTGGGTGATTTACGTATTATGGGTAATTTCATCTTATGTATTTAACAATTTTCCCTAATTTTACCCAGTCTTCTCTCCTATGAATAGAATGGTGTCATTGTGTATAAGAGGGATGCCAGAATATAAAGCATAGATTGGGCCATTCGTAATAGCCAAGCTTCACCCTATCAAAATATTTAACAACTTGTACTCATTTTAGTTTTATCTCAAGCTCCATCTAAAACTTTGGGTGACATGTGATGTGCTTTGTTACTGTTTTAACTTTTAAGTTTAGTATGACAGAAATGGTTCTGATTAGCTAATTTACAGTGGCAGGAAGAAAGCAAAGAAGTTAAAAGAAGCAAGGATGCTTGTTGTACATATTGGAGAAGCAGCCATCTGACTAGACACAAGCTTTTGGATGAGGGAAGTTTCCTACTCGATATCTGTCACTGGAATGCACGCGATATTAATGTTTATTTGATTGCAAAAACAATCAGAATGACAGAATGCTGCTGTTTTCAGCTATTACCATGATATGTATGTAAAATGAAAATAAGGCCATTTTAAAGTTGCTGATTAATCTTACCTTATTGCCTACCAATTTTGCCATGGTGTAAAAAGCTGATTCTGATTGTAAACGGGGAAGTTGGTAATCTATCCCAAAAGGTTGGAATTTGTGTAAGGGAAAATGCCAAATCTATTGAAAGGCTCATGAAATTTCTGTCCTCCCAAAATTCTTCAAATGGATCACAATTCTGTAAACTATATGTACAGATATATAAGCACACTAGTTTCAGGATGGTAGCAGTAATTAAATTTGTACCATTTTCAGTATATACTCATGGTACTCATATTTGTGTATTTATTCTGAGAATGTCAACCTGTCAGATGTGAACTAGTTTTAATATAACGCTCATATACCACAAGCAAGTTCAAATTCACAACTGAGATCATTACTTGGAATGGGATTATTTTTAAAGCCTCAACTAGCTTAGCCAGTTAGTACCTTTGCTGTTGATATATGAATCTTTCTCTAGCATTTAGCTAAGATTAGAAACACTTAAGCCAATAAATTGAAAACTCATCTAATGATGCATTTAGCAAAACATTTAGGTGAAGTTCGGTTTGAGAGTTTTTGATTCCCAAGTCATGGATTTATCAAAAAAATGAATACTTTGAACCTTTGGTCAACGGGATTTGACAGTATTTTGATTCCTTTATAACTTGTTTTTCTTGAATTCCTAAAAAACTCTTTGAATATTTGAGTTCAGCTCTTTTAACTTTCAATTTGTAATGTACTCCAATATGATATGCTATATCACAAATGTTTGTATTATTATCCTTGGGCATGTCCTATGTAAGGAGCAAGAATGGACTCTATGAAACAAGTAAGATGATGATGGAGCTTTAACAACCCAGACATAAAGAAAATAGATATATTAAGATTTAATAGACAATGTATTTATATATCATAGGATAAACAGCCATATAATAATTAGTTGAGATAAAGAATTAAAAAATCATCAAGAGTACTCCATTCATTACATTCATAAGCATGAATCAGCTCCAGTTTAGCTAGTTTGCTCTCTTCAAATTAATTCAATCATTGGGCGTAATGATAGTAGGAATTTGCCCATGATCAACAAGATCAATCTTGTTCAGCCTCAAGCAGCAGAGAATCTGCTCTGGAAGTTCCTCCTGGTTCTGGGCCTGAAAGAATTTTCAGTGAAATTAGTTCAACATCAGATAAATATGATCAAATTGACTGGTCTGACTAGATCTCAGATGGACACGATACTTTTGTCTTTTTTTCCTTATAAGTTTAACATTGGGCAGCTGAATCACAAACGGAGTTTTATTCATCTCGAATTTCTTTCTTATATATTTGATTCAGAGATCATTTACCTAATTAATATATATCCAGTTGACTTCCTAGGTTGTAATCAAATTATATAGCTAATTCTTGCCGTTTGCTACAACTCAAAATTTTAAGAACTGATCTTGGTATCACTACCGTTGTATTAACTATAGAACTTGATAGCTCTTGATACTAAGCAGATATGACAACAGATTGGGATAGAGATGAGTTAATGGTGATTGATTAGATAGTCTAATGAACAAAATTTGAAAACTAACTTTGAGAATGTTCCAATAATTCAAATTGCAGGTGTAACTCCTGATTTTTAAAACATAGAAACACTAATAAAAATAAACTGATTTTCATAGAAAATTAAAGCTGACTTCGAAAACCACATGAGAAAAATATATGTTGGAAATTAAAGTACCTGGATTGTCAAACCCAGATCAAGGATTCCATTTTTGAGGCGCTCTCTGAAGGCTTCAAGGCCCTTTCTTGATATGTAGCTGAATCGGTGTATGTCAAGATCAATCTCAAAGTAATTTTCACCCTGCAATAGACAGCATATAAGGCACACTATTGCAAGGTTTCACAGAGATATTGTTTATTTTGAATCTGACTGGGTAACCACTTAAACCCGAAAACTTCGTGGACCAAATCACAATAAAACACAAGCAAGATAAAGCATACAGGTCTATGCAAAAATAAGCACACACATAGATAACCATCAAAGAAATACGATGGTGACAGGTTTTCACTCATGAACTATGGCTGTGTTATTGTGTAATTATTTGGATAGAGTGTCTTTAATCCCAAAAGCTTAACTTGTTAGTAAAAAGCTCAAATCTTTCAATCTGTGTTTAGCACTCCCCTTCACATGTGGGCAAGCTAACTCAAAGCTCCAACATCTAGACTAACAACTTAATTAAGGATATATTTTTAAATTACTGACACTGGTAGGACTCAAACACATGACCTCATACTCATATATCATGTCGCATTTGATTGGACGATCAATTATCCTAAAAGCGTAAGAAGATAGGAAAGAGCATGAGTTTATATACAGTTTATCTCTATATTGTGTCACACCATTCCTATTAGATATTTTCAGTTCTTTTTTATGGATATATGACTAAGACTTCAAATGATATCCTCTATCTTTCCTTAAGGTGAAATGCTAGATTAATACAATCGAACCAAATCGGTGCAGTCTGCATCCGTGTGTCCAGGGAACAGTGCAACACAAAGTTGTATAGCTGCCAGTGTATTGCCATGCAATTCATGGTAATATACTTTGACAATTGTGAATTATGCTATATTGAATTTTATAAAAGAGTACTATGTGGAGATTAGAAAACTAATAAAATCTGTTAAATATGCTTCTCAAAGAACGATAGCTTCCAAGAAGGAAGAGAAATTATTCCTGTTACCTGATAGAAATTATGTTGAGGACGTGAAAGGACTGGCTTCCGGTTATATCCTTGTATTAGCTTCCTTTCTGCAGCACTCAATTCAAGATCCTCCGGGTTAACCAACCCACCAATGATTTTCAACCTCTCTCTAAAAGGGATGGAGGAGCCCACCGCAAAACCTTTGGTCCTTTCCATTTCATCATCAATAAATTTCTAGAAAAGAATTATTAATGGCTGAACATGAAGTTTGAAAATGTGTGCATGAGCAACTTATTTTGCTGTAAAGTGCAACTAGCATGTTTTCATGGGCTCACCCTTATTAAATCCTGGAAATTAGAAGAAACTTCTTTGTCATAACAATCAGAAATTTTAAAATATAACACAAGGCTCATTCCTTCTCCATCACTATCACCAAGAAACATTGCAGCAGGATAAGTTGGCAGCTGTTAGGAAGACATAAGGATAAGTCTATCATCTGGGGCTAACTGGAGTTTTGACAAGAAAAGCATTATGAAGAAAACATTTGCTGTTTCATACCTGGATATTAACAATCAGAAGTGAAGGGAGTTTATCATGCGGCTTAACGTATGGAAGTTCAATGTGTTGAGCAATATGATGGACCTTGCGTGGACACAGGAACAGGTCAACACCAATTGGATAATACGGTGCATAGTTTGGAGCAGGAAATTTCTTCTTATCCCTGCATAAGAATTTCCATGTAAAATACAAGTGAAATCACAGAACAAGAAAAAATATTTCATTCAATTCAGATTGCAAAGGATTGCCATGAATCTGGAATATTCATGCCTGAAGTAGTTGTCTCCACGAAGCTCAAAAGATGATGGATCAAGAGAAGACCAACATCCTGGAGTTGGTTTCTCCCCTATAGCAGGTGGAATCACTAACCCTCCTTTTGGACGAAATAGTAATCTCTTTGAGGCGCCTATTACAATAAAGGTCGCATATTCAGTTTTATGAAGTAATTGACGACAAAAACGTAAAGTTGGTGTCTTCTAACAACACTGGAATTCCCTATATAGTTAGAAAAAAAAACAATCTACAAATAGAAAAAGTTAAACACTGATCAAATCAAGGTTTGAAGTCTAGGTCCAACAACAATACAGATCCAAGCTTGGTTACGTATGCCGTATGGTATCAGTGTACTGGTAAGAATAATAACCTAATATAAACTTTATGTACTGCTCAGTATGGGCAGTACAACTAGTAATAGTTCTTTGATGGGCACACAGTACGAGATTTAAAACTATAGATCAAATTGCTGAAAGCCAAAACAAATTGTCAAGACTGAAAATAAGAGACTAATAACGTCCAAAAGAGAATCAAATGCATTGAACAAGAATATATGGCAAAGAAACATCATAAATTTGCTTAATAAAGATACAAATACAATAGGATTTCTTGAGAAATATATCATGGCTAGAGAATCAACCAGTCAAAATAAGTTAGTCTAAGTATATATTTTATGACTAATAAGTCCAAATCAGGACAAAAAATGTAGAAATGCCACATGAAAGCAATGTGCTTCGCTAATAAAAGGTAATGTAGAATAAAAGCATAAGCTCAAAACTACAGCACAGTACAAAAGAAGCTATGTTTTGACCAATACTGAAATTGTTACCAACTTGACCTGTTTGTATGGTGGATTTTTAAAAGGTATAAACATTCAGATACTACCAGAAAAGATAAAATATACCTTCATAATCTTCAAGAAACCTCCATTAATAAGAGAACAAACTTGATAATATTTTCTACTAGACAACAATTGAATAGTTTTGCTAGGAATGAAGGCTGGAAATTAACAAATCTGCATGTTTTGAGCCATAAATACTAGCAGATTATATGCTTCTTCCACACAGTCTATCCATACAATTAAGTTGCTGTGCACCATCAAATATATTGAATAAAGTAGAAGCATAAAGCTCTACACTTACAGCACTCAGTAGTTTCTCCTCCATCATAAGATGTTCTCTTGTAAGAAACCCTGATAACTGTTGATTTTTTCTTTTGACATAATGGGCTATGAGAACTCATGTGATAAATCTTGTCATTGAAACTCACAGATGAAACTAATTTGCAAACATATGATTGTTTCCTGTTCCCAAGAGATTTTTCTTCTGCAGCATGTCTTTCTGTCAAACCTTTGAAGCTACCATATTTTTTTGTCAAACCCTTTTTCTTCTTGATACAAACGTCAGCACCAATTGCTGAGCTGTCAAAATCTTTTGGTTCAGTTATGCATGATATCCTCTCTGTTTTACCTTCTGTTTTCAAATATTGTCCTACGGATAATCTTACAGGAGTGCTACTGCAATATTCCTCCAACTTGCACATAGCATCTACAAATTGTGAAGCATTTTCATACTGAAACATTTGAGTCCCTATTTCATGTACTGATGGATTACAGTCTGCATGGAGAAAACAGTAATCAGTAATTGTTTGAAGGTCATTGGACACAATTATTTTCATAACATATATAATCTTTACCTCCATGGACACTGATGAAATCATCATCAGATTCAGATTCTAAAATGCTGATGGAGTCAAACCATGTGTCTTCTTGGCATATCCCTAAAATATTTGCATGTGAATTTTTATAAGTAGTTCTAACATTTGAGCATTGTTGATAATTAGATAATTTGTCTTGTTGATGGAATGAACTTAACTTCATATACACAATGGAGAAGAAACACCTCTTCATCCGTGTAACTACTTATAATATAAGATCTAGGTGACCCTTAGTAGAAGATTAACAGGTAATTGGGGAACAGACGGTTATATAGAGCTAAGTATAATAAGATTTTAAGAAAAGTACCATTAGCATCCGCTTGACTATGGTGCCACTGCAACTTGGTTACATGGAATTTTAAATTAGAAACCTCAGATTTTCCATTTGTCTTTGGAGCTACCTCAGCAAAAACAAACTCGCTTTAAATTTTCTTTTTATTAAGCATCATTGCAAATATGAGTCTTAGATGAAATGGGTAAACCTGAAATCTTTGCTCGGTATTTTCTTGATCTGCGGGAGTACTTCTGGGTCCTTGGTCTAGTGATCGACTTCGATGTACATGCCCCCATGATGATTACTCTATTCTATAAATCTAGACAATAAGGACAATCCTTAAATCAATATTCAAGAATTTTTAAGAAAGAATGAAACAGTCTGCTAGTGTGCTTCAATGATATTATCAAAAATCACATATTATTGATTACTTGAAGTGAATTCTTTTAACTCAAGTCAGCATGCAAGTACTTGGTCTAAAGAATAACTTCTAGATGCTTACATTGCCAAACAGTATATATCCATCATGTAAAACACAGAAAAAAGTATGTATGAGATTCTAATAAATTTAAAAGGTTCACTGTTATTTATATGACTTCTAATCTGAGACTTCCTTTAGAGAAATACAACTTTATGGCTTCGTACTGTTCGTCCAACTTCCCTCAACTTTTAGATGTTATTAATAATATTGATAACAATATCAACAATTAGTATTCATGATCAGTATTCAGTACAACCATGTATGTCTACATTTTTTTTTGAGTCAACTAACAACTATTTAATGGGAGGCAATCTATTTTAGTCCATCTGATTATTAGTTATCAAAAACTTTAGATGTTTTGCATAAGTTTTAAGAGGAGGGAGGAGTTGGGAAGACCAAATTACATTATATATTTTGCGAGGATATCAAGAAGGGTTTAAAAGGCTTAAAATGGGGGTACGTGGTTGGTTCACCATGCAGATGAATGGTTACAACTTACAAGATAAACTATGAAATTCCACAAGCGATGATTTAAATAGTCAATAATATACCCATTATGGTGGGGTTAAATCCATAAAGATGGACATCTCATTCTCACTTAACTGGATTTACCTTTGTAAAATTCAAGATGACATCATCTCATTATATCACATTAACATTAGCCAATTCATTAAAAGATTTTAGTTGTATGCAACTCGATCTTGAAAAGAAAGTTAAGAAAATGTATAGATTGAGTCCTTCCTAACAGCTTAAGCTTTTAGAAAAGATGGTCACCCAATTAAATTTAACATGGTATGAGTTTGAATTATGCCAATATCACTAATTAGTCAAAAAAATACCCAAATTAAATAGACAATTCAAGTATTGAGCTTGGGCCCGCCTACTTCAATTTCCCTGCCAACATGTGAGGGGGAATGTTAAAAAAATTAATGTATTGGGTAATTCAAGTGTTGAGCTTGAGCCAATCTACTTCAATTTGCCCGTCCACACGTGAGGGGGAATGCTAAAAGCATAAATGTATAGATTGGGTCTCTTCCTAACACCTTAAGCTTCTGGAAAAGATGATCACCCCAATCAAATTTAACAAAATACTTTGAGTATGTCTCATATATCAACGAGCATCCATAATCCTTGATGTATTCACGTCATTCTTTATTGATGATAGTTCGTTCATGTCATTCTTCATTAATGATGATTTAATAAGGAGCAGTAACTCACTGAGTTAATATTTTCTTTAATGACAGGAAAGCTACCCAGCTTTTGCTTAAGCATTGGACTAGTGGATTAGGCTTACGAAGTTGATAGGCTAGTTAACCCATCAAGCAGGTCGTAGCATTCTTAGTCTCAAAAATTTCATGATACAACTTCATGGTCTGGATGCCATCAACAGTCTCTGGGTAGTCCTACTTTTGTTGAATAAGATCCAATACAGGATTTACCAACAAACATATTATGGTTACTTTTTTGAGTTCTACACCACACATGATAGATCTCACACAAATACAGGATAGCCTTCAACAAGTAACCTGGTCTAGAAACAAAAATTAGCATTCCAAACTATGCATGACTATGAATACATTTGCTATAAGCTTTCTAACAAAATTTGCTAATGAAGATGGAAAGATCAATGATGAAGGGGAAAAATCTTCAATGCATTATGTGCAGAAGTAGCATTTGTTGCAGTGCACATCCTAAATAGAAATCCAACCAAAGCTGTAAAGAAGAGACTCTAATAAAAGGATGGACCAGAAGAAAGCCCACAGCCAACCATCTCACAATTTTTGGTTGCATCTGCTACATTCATGTTCTGGACCAAAAAGGAAGCAACCTTCATCTCTATTAGACTATGACACCGAGGTGATATCATATTTACAACCTTAATGCCAAAAAAAATTTAGACCACATGAGATGTTGAGTTTGACGAAAGAGCAAGATAGAACTGCAGAGAAGTGAAATTCAAGAAGAATGTGACCTTAATTCAACTACAAGATTGAAGAAGTTGTTTTCAAGGTGAAGCTGACTCAACTCAACCACCATCACCAAGGCATGCTTAGTGACCAAATTCTACTCTCAACTATAGGGGCATCAACTATAATGAGATTTTTGCTCGAGTAGTTTGATTAGACATAATTGGTGTTTTAATGGTTGTTTCTGCTTAAAAGAAATAAAAGATCCATCATAGGTTCAAAAGGAGCCAAAATAAAAAAAAATGTGACTCTAACATACTTACAAACCTATATTTCTTTGTATGTTGATGACATTATTTTAGAAAACAATGAAGGGCTATTCCAAAAAATTCAAGAAAGACATCATGAAATAGTTTCAAATAATTGATGTAGGTCCAATGCACCACTTCCTAGAAATTTAGATAAATAGAATTGAAGATGAGACATTTATTTCCCATAAGTAGTATATTGAATCCCTTGTGGAGAAGTTCAAACACTTATGAATGAAGGTATTATGTAAAGTAACTTTTTTTTTTGAAATATGAACCCTGCTTCTATTCAAGAGATATGAAGAGAGACAGGAATAGGGGAGGGATAGAGAAAAAAAAGTTCAAATACAAAGATCAATCAACAATCAAAACAGAAATATAAATTTCACAACGGACGCCAGTTGAATGAGTAAAGTAACTTTGTAGGGTACCTACCCAAAAACTAAATTGCTTTTGTCAAATGCACTTTAGGTTAAAGCGCTTTCACAAAATGCACAGTGGAAAAGAAAACACAATCTCAAACTCATTCATAATCTTGATGCCAGGATTTGATGCGATGAAAGGGATAAAGTTGTACAAGTAAATAGTTAAATATACTTTCATGACTCATGAAAATTAAAGAAGAGAATAAAACATATGATGGACAAGAGCTTAGATGGCTCTAAAAAGCCTTAAAGTATTGCAAAAGTACAAAAAGAAGAGACTGAGGGCCTTTATGAAAAAATTAGTTTATTTTTAGATGTATTTTAAGTACCAAGCCAGACCGCCCAATTAGAGATAGCAACGGTTTGGTTAACCGCATTTATTCTGGTTAACCGAAACTGAAATTGATTAAAAACCCGCTAATCAAAACCGAAACCGGTCGGTTTCAAAAATTAGTATCCGAAACCAAAACCGGTTTGTTGGGTTCGAATAGAACCGGTTACCCGTTTACTAACCGGTTAACCGGTTAGTAAAATAAATTTTGAAATATATAAAAAATATCAAAATATTAATATTACCGATTCCGGTTACCGGTTAATTGCGGATATTAGATGCATACAGTACATAATTGCTGAGAAAATTACGCAACGAGAGAAGAGCCAAACAGAGAACCCCAATAAATTAGCACTAGGTGAAGTAGGTTCTTCTCGACTTGTTTCTTCAAGGGCGCCTATTCTTGAGCTAGAAAGGGGGCGGGATCCAGTCCATCCCCCACCTATTTCGGCCACCTTTCTTCCTCTACTTTACAGGTTGAATCTACTACTCCATAACATTTTAGTGCGGAATCGGCAGAGCAGATGTAAAACAATTGAGGTAATGAGCACGAAAAAATCGATTTGATTGCTGTTGTTTGTCAAAAGATGTCATATTGGGAGTTACGCCTGAGTAAACCAGATAAATTAAGCGCCTCGAGAAAAACAAATATTCAATCACATTTTCCTCTGGATCAGCAGAATTTTTTTTGAAAATTTGAGATAATTTAACTAAAAAAAGAAAGAAAGGGGGAGAAAAATACCTGAGTATTGTCGGATCGGAGGCGAAGGCTATAAATGATCGGCAGAATAGATTAGCAGGAAATGAAATTCTTAAACCTACTGCGGTAATAATAGAGGGAGAGGCGTGTCGACGAAGGTATCATGGCCTCTCCGGCTCCTGTCGCCGGATAGAAAAGAAGAGGGAAAAGATAGGTAATAACACGATCTCGCATTCCGGCAATATGCTATTAATATACATCGCGCGCGCGGCCTCCGACCGATTGTCCGAGAATTCGGGTAGCTCGAAGCCGCTCGCTCTCCCGACGTGGAAGCAGAGCCCAACATGAGGCATCAACGACAGCGACGCCTCTTATCGGATTAAATTGGACGTAGGGTATCTTATCGGATTCGGGTAGATCCTTTTCATATAACCCAACCTGAATTGATCTGAACATTATGGGTCAAGTGTTTTTATTAGGGATGACAGTTTTCAGCTCGGCCTGACACGATAAAATCGGTTTGGATTGGATCTTATTGTGCCCAAATCATTATCGGGCTGACCCGATAAGGCCCGCCGCCCCTTGTCGTGTCGGGCCGAGCCAAGTGTTATCGGGCCAGCTCGGCACAAAGCCTAATAAGTATTATCTTTTAATACTTAATACTCGACTCATACCTGACCCGTTAACTTAAACCCTATTGCCCATACCACTCTAGAGCTCTAGTACACTCATCTCTTCTGAATCCCTGATCTATTAATCCCTAATTCTTAGAAGATTATTCTTCTAAATGGAATCCCCCTCCCCTAGCTCCCGCTCCCGCATTTTTCTTTCAATCGGTGTCGCCTCTCGCCTCTCGCCTCTTGGCAATCCCCCTCTCCTCCAGCCTCAAGCTCATGCATTCTTCTTCGGATCGGCGCTGCCTCTCGCCTCTCAATCTCAGTAATCCTCCTTGCCTCTAGGCGCCAAACTTCTTCCTCTTCTTCTCTCCACCTTGATTAGAAGCTTCTCGAGTATCAACTAGTTAGATTGTGCATTGTGCATTGTGCTTGAGTCTCGGCTAGTCAGATTGGAGTCGGCTTCTCGGCTGGTCAGATTGGAGTCAGTTGGTCGTGTTTACTAGGCTAAACGGGTCATGTCGTGTCGGGCCCATGATTAATTCTATGCCCGATTTTTTATCGGGCCGGGTATGAATTTTTCGGGCCGATCTGGCACAAATTGCCAGGTCTAGTTTTTATTATCTAAAGCCATATCCAAAAATTATTTGCTACTGAAGAAAACATAAGGTAGGATTGGCGTGGCTCAAATTTGGGTTAAAATCCAAGCACAGTACACGCAAATTGTACCTTAGTGTGGGGGTTGAAATTATTTTCCCAAAAATGCTCCTTCTATCCAATAGTTTTGAAGTCAATAACTTTTTTCAATAACAAGTACCAAATCTGCTATGTTCATTTGGAAGTTAAAGAAAGAAAGTGGAGTAGAAGTGAAAGAAAAGTTCTCCCTTCATTTATTTATTTAGAAGGAAAAGCGAAGAGGGATACTTTTTAGGGTCATTTGATTTACATATTAGAGAAGAACCCGATGTAGTTATTTTTTTTAATATTTTTTAATATTTGATTTGACATAAATCATGAATGATTAAAAATTAATTATTCATTAAACCATGGCTATTCTTGAAAAAAAATTTATATGGGTAGTCTGCACATATAAAGTTCTATGAAGTAAGTGGATATAGGCTTCAAGCGATCGAATATGGATAGAAAAGGAATGAATATGTTCATATCCATTCCATTTCTATTTATATTCAGTTGCTGAACATATTCATTCTCTTTCTATCTATATTCAGTCTTTTAAAATTTATATTCATTCGTTCATAAGTTTTCTATGGACAGACTGTCCATAAAAGTTGCACTCCTATTCTTGAGCCCATCAAAATTAGTAACCGGGTACCCAAATTACTTGACCCATTTACATTAAATTTAGATAGTCTTTGGTCGGATTTAAGTTGTGTTCAGGTAGGAAATAAGTTATCCAATTCATGATATTAGGTAGAGTAAATTGACAAAAGTACCAACTGGGTTCGGGTACCTGCAGCTTTGGATACTCGTCCAGTTAATTCGGGCAATCTCTTTTTTTTACCAATTCGGGCAATCTCTCAATTATGGAAAATAAGGGGGTTGTATAATTTTGATTTTATATTTTTCTACTCTAGAAAACTTTGGTTGGATCAAGTTTTTGTAAAATCTAATCAGACTAGCACGTGATTTTTAAGTGATTAAATTAACTAGATACAAATTAAATCGAAATAATGTTCAAATATGAAATATCTTGAAACTCCGAGCAATACAACTTAAACGATCAATTGGCATCGTAATTTTGTTTGTCCCATTTGACTCTATGAACCAATTTTGCAGAAGTCATTGTGACAAAATTCTTAATGTAAAGAGTTGAATTCATATATTAAAAAGGGAAAAGGTTAATCTATAACGAAGATCAACTTAACTAAACCCAAATGGATTGTACCATATTACTATTTTCTAATATTGAGCTGAAGCTAGTAAAAATCAAATTGAGCTCAACTCAAGTTTGAATCATTTTCTCTGAGCTCAAGTTCTACTTGAGTGGACTCTCAGCTCGTCAAACTCATAAAATTACTTTGCATATGACCAATATTTAAATAATTTAAATTAATTAGACTAAGTTTAAATCAACTCGAATATATTCTATAAATTTTACATTTATATGAATATGTTACGTATATGTACATATGAGAAAAGAGTTCATTATCAAGCTTATGAATGAAATTGTTTATTTGTACATAAAGATAGGCATAATCAATTGCAGTTAAGCTGCCCCTGGAGAAGAACGTCGAAGTAAAAAATGCTAGTTGTCCTTAGATTTTAGGTATATTTATATTTATCTGCGATTAGCCCATAAAATAAAGATAAACACTGAAAAAATTATTTTCTTTTAATTAAGGCAAACTCCAAAATCTGCTAGTTTGCAGCCCCACTAATGGATTAGTTAATCTGGAAGCTAATTTAACATAAAGAAGCTTCTTCTAATATTCCCTTATCTGTCTATGCAATTCTTATGAAGAATTAGAATTTAGAAGATTATCACACCATTTGGATGCCTCCAGGTAAGGGTAAAGCATATGTCTATAAGTAGCAACTCTTGTGTTCCTCCCAAGCATGCCAATTTCTGAAGGTTAAAATTAGTAGGAAATTATAGAACCTGCCCCATAGAAACTTTATCGCTTCTTCCATCTCTGATTTGGGTTCCTCCAATATGTCATGTTCAAGTCTATCATCACTCTGCAACTGCACCTTATTTGATTAATTATTTTCTATTACATTTTTAGAGTATTCATAAGATTAAGAATAAAAAATAAAATAAAATGTATGGTTTATATATAATATACAACATATAATATAATCTAAAACTACATATAAATAGGTTTGATTTAAATGTCATGTAACACAGCCCAAATGCTTGGTTGTGCCCAGTCCAGCCGAAATCATTTGAGCTCAGGTTGTCTTGTGCAACATAACCCATTTGACAACTTTTTACTACTTGGTTAATTTGTTATTACATTTAAGGGTTGTCAGAAAACAATCTTAATTCTGAACCAGCCATTATCACAGTTTCAATTATCTTGTGAATTCATACACACACAGAGAATAAGAATCTATGCACACCTCTAGGTTGTCTAAATGTTATCATTCTGCCGATAGTTGAAGCAATTCCTGGATACCTTCGAGTACTTGAAAGTTTTACATAATTACCTGTACTAACACACAAGCGTGCCATACAAACAGATGAAATAGTATTAGTTTTTTTTTGAGAAAGGTGAGTCCTGTATTCCATTCAAGAGATGTGAAGGGGTACAGGTAGGACGTAGAGAGATAAAGAAAATACAATTAAAATTGAAAACAAGGGGAAAGAAGCAAAACAGCTTATACATTATTCCACAAACAGAGAATAACGTCTAGTTCTCTTCTTTTTATTTAATTGCTTCATGGACAAAAATCTGTTGCATAAACTATCGGTCAAAGATTTATGCATAATCTACATTGAAGTCATCCTACGCCGCCACTTGTTTACTGGAGTACTCTAACACAAGTAGAAACGATAGGTTATCAAATTGCAAAAACGTCATAAACAGAAACAATTGTTGACTTTGCTAATACTTCCATCATTCTGTGAGGATTTCTTATGAAGAAATTGGAGAATATTTATGTCAACGACTCAAGATAGAATACATACCTAATAATGCAGTTTAAAATCAGGTTGTTAGCACGTCACAATAGACAAGACAATCCTAGTGCATGAAGCTCTTGCCTAGCTATGTAGGATTTGGAGAGGGTCAATTTATGCAAATTTTATCCTTGCATAGCGAAGAGGATATTTCTATGACACAAAATCTACTCTCCTAGATTGCCATGAAGAAAGCTTACCATTGTACCAAGGCTCTATGCTTTCAGTGGTGGTGACATGGGAAACACTAAGGATTTATATAGAAGGTTTTAGATAGATTTCCTTAGATAGCCTTACAAAGTCATCACAAGATGTTAAGACTTAATCTCTCCTTTGGTTCACTTTATTATATTGTGTACCACATATGACACTTCAAAAGTTAAAATCGATGACCACATGTCCATATTATGCAGTTGAATACATTAAACTGAATAAGCCAATAGCACCAAACAAAAAGTAGTAGCATCATGTAAAGTTAAAATCAATGACCACATTTCCATATTATGCAGTTGAATACATTAAACTGAATAAGCCAATAGCATCAAACAAACAATAATAGCATCATGTTTTTGTAAAATGACTAACTCCATTTTTTATTATAAATTCTCTAATAAGGAGAATTTGCTATCTTGCAATTGAAATGTTGTGCTTTTTGATACTACATTGTTACGAGAAAGTTAAGAGACGAGGTAAAGATTTCAGCAAATTTCTGCTGTAGTAATATAGTATCTGCAATTCTGCATCATGCAAAAAATTGCATGAAGATGAAATACAGAAATACCCCACCATGTCAGCAAGTTGCTATACTATTTCCTAGTTACATGATAGGATGGAAACCATTGACAAGCTAAAAACAATATTTAGTCATCTTTATGCTAGAAGCAACTAAAGAATATGTTATATTAGGTCAATGTAGCTTGAGAAATTAAGTGCTCATGTTTCTAGGTACAACTAATAGACAAATAAATTTATTTGAAGTTCGACCAATAGCAAGCTTTGCAGAAATATACCAATATTGCAGATTGCAGTGTTGTGGAGCAACTTGATGAAGTAGTATTCATCATCTTCAGTTTCAGAAGAGAGATATGAGCAATGAAGAATTTGCTGAATCAAAATGGCAGTACCGAACATACTCGAAAGCAAACAAAAAGGCACATGACATTTTCTTAATTAACGTAGAAACATACAATTACCAAGATTTATGGTGTCTACGTTCCTATCAACAGCATGCTTAATTAACTAAGTGGTGGGATCCTCATCTTGAAGCAAAAGGTCAATGGTTTAATCCCCTATCGATGGTGCAATATTTTTGTAAAATACCCGTTTATTTGTTTAAAATGCATACTCAGTCCCATTATGGGCTTTCTGGCCTACATAAGGAGTGAATGGATCATATATTGGTGATGTTTTTGGGATGATTATGTATTAGACCTAGTAAATAGCTTGAGACTTCAATCGATGTGCTCGTGCTAGAGAAACTGGAAATAGTAAAAGAGGATTGAACAAAACTGAAATCGGCCTACTGTTACCTCATCACTTCAAGTAGGATGCAGCAGGCCGGAGAAATCCTGTCCTCCGTCGCCGTCGAACACAACAGAAATCGCCATGAGATTCATCACGGCCACCATCAGAATCAGGAAACAGACGATCCAGATCCTGGCCTTGGCTAAGAACATCAAATGTGAATCCTCACACCGGTCGGCTCCCACATCTCTGATCGCCACCTCAATCAGAGCATCCAGAAGCTTCTTCGATTCACCGCTCACGCCCTTCGATCTCCTGACCTCAAGCAGAGCCTGTCTTAGGCGACTCGCAATCTCCGTTTCCACCTTCTCGTCAGCCGCCGCCGCCGATTTCTCCTCTGGTATCTCGACAGATCCTTGTGATCCGAGCTTCTCAGTTATAGGCACCGAGATCAGAGACTTCGCAAACGTAGATAAAAGAGATTAGGTGTCAGAGATCATGGAACATAGATAATTATTTTAGGTTTCTAATTCACCTCCAGTTCATCTTCGACGGTGCTTTTTGCCCCCGGCAAGGTTTCTATGTCTGATAGGGTGAGGACCTCCTCCGGATCGGCGGAGAAGCGAGGAGTCAAGGGCTCCAGTGAGAATCCGCAGCCATGGCTCGGAGTAGAACTGGGGATTTGGAGGGCGGAGGTGGATGGAATGCGCATCGAGGTTTGGAGGGCCGGGGCCGAGGGAGGACGCCTCGGGGTTCTGAGGGCGGAGGACTTCATCGCTGCGCGGGCGCGAAGCTACTCTCCAAAATAATTGAAGTTTCGTCGGGACAGAGGAGGGTATTTATAATATAGGTGTCCGATTGTAATTTTTGGTCTTATTTCATTATTTGATTAACACATAAGGAATTTTCTCTAGAAAGTTTCTATAACAACACTAAATAAAAATTAATTTTTATATAATAAATTATATATTATATGAGTTATCTATGAAAAAATAATATATATATATATATATTAAAATATTAATTTAAAAATAAAAATTAATGTTCCATACATACTACATACATGTTATACTGGTTTAAAAAAAGAACCTAGTTGTAAATTGAGAAAATGTGGGGGGTTATTTGTAAAAATACCTCCCCACCGCCTCTCTCACCGCCTTAGAGACAACTCTTATACGAGCCGGCTCTGTTGCGTGTGAAGGGAGAGAAGACGATGAGATTTGGAGCCACAAAGTGAGGAATTGGAGGTTGCAAGGATCGTCGTCGACGTTGTCGCCGGAGCCCGAAATCCGAGGTAGGAGTCTATCTTCCTCCTTTCTTTCTGTCAAATACTCTTCACTTCATCGACGACAGGGGAAATCGAGAAAGGAGAGGCTGCCGGAGCCGACCGGAGAGCGGCGGCGGTCGCAGCAGCCCAACCGCTGCTCATGACGCAAGGCCGCTTGGCCTTGGCGGGTAGGGTGAGCAAAACCCGAACCAACACGAATAACCCGAAAAAACCGACCTGAAAATTCAATTCAGGTCGGGTTATTCTTGTAAGTCGGGTCGGATGAAAACCTTGATATACCCGACCCGACACGAAATATACTTACATATAGATCATATGTATATTATAAAGATGTTCTTGGCTTGTTGGTTAGAAGGGTTTAAATGAAAACTAAGAGGGTCTTGAATTCAACTCTTAATGGAGTATCTTTAAATTATTTTTTTTACATTTTATTTTCACTATTTTCAAAATTCTTGCCTTTTTTAATTATGAATTTTGATTTCTTTTGTTTTTTTAATTAAAATTCGGGCTAATCAAGTCGGGCCCTGAAATATTATTCGGGGTAGGGTCGTGTGGTGTAGGAGCCTTCTTATTCAGGTCAGGTCAGGTTTTGACCCGACCCGACTGATGCTCACCCCTACGTGGCGACTGTTAGGCCATGGCAGCGAGGCTGCTGCCCGTACCATGACAGCAACCGTTGCACAGAGCTGCGGCTTGCTCCGGCGATGTCCGGCGTCCCTACGGCACCGGAGGCCACGGGACAGGGCGGCGGGACTGAAGGATGGGTCGTCGACGGCTTGGGTGGCCGTCCGGCGCTGACCCGAGAAGGAGAGGAACAGACGTCGGGGAAGGTGGAGAAGTTTATTTTAGATTTTTATAAATTAATTAATTTAAAAGGAGAGTTGTATAGTACGAAATGGGTACAAAAGGTTGATATATGTAGGCTATTTTGGTATGTTTGGAGTTGGTCGTAGAGTCGTCGTATCGAGTCGGGATGAATATAAAAGTTATAGATTTTTGCGTTTTGAACGTGATGGTGGTGTAGGATTTCAGATCCGAGGTCATTTGATAGGTCTTTTGTACTTTTCAGTATTATTTGGTAGTTAAAAATGATTAATTTAGTTTGATAAATAATTAAAGGGAGAAGTGCATATTTGGTCCTATAAGTTGTCAATTTTTTGGACTTTGGTCCTATAAGTTTTATTTTGGTATTTTCGGTCATGTAAGTTTGCTCTGTAGTACAGATTTGGTCCTATCCGTGATGGTCCGTTAACTCTCCGTCAATGTGGACTAACGCCGTTCATACACGTTGACATATTTGGTCATATAAGTTTCATTTCGAAATTTTCAGTCCTATATATTTGCCCCGTAGCACAAATTTGGTCATATATATTTGCCCAATAGCACAAATTTGGTCCAATATATTTGCCTCATAGCACAAATTTGATCATATCCGTGACGGTTCATTAACTCTCTGCCCACGAAAAAATAAACGGCGTTATGTCCATATTGACAAAGTTAATGGACCGTCATGAATAGGACCAAATATATGTTACGAAACAAACTTAAATATGTTACGGAGCAAATCTATCCGGTCCGTCATATAGATTTGGTCCTATCCACGACGGTCTATTAGCCCCGTCAACATAGACATAACGTCGTTTATTTTTTTCATGTGTGTTAAATTAAATATTTGAGAAATAACAACTATATGTTTGCCCCTTGGTAAAGATTTAGTCATATCTGTGACGGTCCGTTAACTCTCCGCCAATGTGGACTAATGTCGTTCATACACGTTGACATATTTGGTCCTATAAGTTTCATTTCGAAATTTTCAGTCCTATATGTTTGCGTCGTAGAATAGATTTAGTCCTATATGTTTACCCCGTAGTACAAATTTAGTCATATCTGCGACGGTCCATTAACTCTCCGTCCACGAAAAAAATAAACGACGTTATGTCTATGTTGACGGGGCTAATAGACCGTCGTGGATAGGACCAAATCTATATGACGGACCGGATAGATTTGCTCCGTAACATATTTAAGTTTGCTTCGTAACATAGATTTGGTCCTATTCATGACGGTCCATTAACTTTGTCAATATGGACATAACGCCGTTTATTTTTTCGTGGACAGAGAGTTAATGAACCGTCACGGATATGATCAAATTTGTGCTATGAGGCAAATATATTGGACCAAATTTGTGCTATGGGGCAAATATATATGACCAAATTTGTGCTACGGGGCAAATATATAGGACTGAAAATTTCGAAATGAAACTTATATGACCAAATATGTCAACGTGTATGAACGGCGTTAGTCCACATTGACGGAGAGTTAACGGACCGTCACGGATAGGACCAAATCTGTAATACAGAGCAAACTTACAGGACCAAAAATACCAAAATAAAACTTATAGGACCAAAGTCCAAAAAATTGACAACTTATAGGACCAAATATGCACTTCTCCCTTTAATTATTTATCAAACTAAATTAATCATTTTTAACTACCAAATAATACTGAAAAGTACAAAAGACCTATCAAATGACCTCGGATATGAAATCCTACACCACCATCACGTTCAAAACGCAAAAATCTATAACTTTTATATTCATCCCGACTCGATACGACGACTCTACGACCAACTTCAAACATACCAAAATAGCCTACATATATCAACCTTTTGTACCCATTTCGTACTATACAACTCTCCTTTTAAATTAATTAATTTATAAAAATCTAAAATAAACTTCTCCACCTTCCCCGACGTCTGTTCCTCTCCTTCTCGGGTCAGCGCCGGACGGCCACCCAAGCCGTCGACGACCCATCCTTCAGTCCCGCCGCCCTGTCCCGTGGCCTCCGGTGCCGTAGGGACGCCGGACATCGCCGGAGCAAGCCGCAGCTCCGTGCAACGGTTGCTGTCATGGTACGGGCAGCAGCCTCGCTGCCATGGCCTAACAGTCGCCAAGTAGGGGTGAGCATCAGTTGGGTCGGGTCAAAACCTGACCTGACCTGAATAAGAAGGCTCCTACACCACCCGACCCTACCCCGAATAAGATTTCGGGGCCCGACTTGATTAGCCCGAATTTTAATTAAAAAAACAAAAGAAATCAAAATTCATAATTAAAAAAGGCAAGAATTTTGAAAATAGTGAAAATAAAATGTAAAAAAAATAATTTAAAAATACTCCATTAAGAGTTGAATTCAAGACCCTCTTAGTTTTCATTTAAACCCTTCTAACCAACAAGCCAAGAACATCTTTATAATATACATAGTATCTATATGTAAGTATATTTCGGGTCGGGTCGGGTATATCAAGGTTTTCATCCGACCCGACTTACAAGAATAACCCGACCCGAATTGAATTTTCAGGTCGGTTTTTTCGGGTTATTCGTGTTGGTTTGGGTTTTGCTCACCCTACCCGCCAAGGCCAAGCGGCCCTGCGTCATGAGCAACGGTTGGGCTGCTGCGACCGCCGCCGCTCTCCGGTCGGCTCCGACAGCCTCTCCTTTCTCGATTTCCCCTGTCGTCGATGAAGTGAAGAGTATTTGATAGAAAGAAAGGAGGAAGATAGACTCCTACCTCGGATTTCGGGCTCCGGCGACAACGTCGACGACGATCCTTGCAACCTCCAATTCCTCACTTTGTGGCTCCAAATCTCATCGTCTTCTCTCCCTTCACACGCGACAGAGTCGGCTCGTATAAGAGTTGTCTCTAAGGCGGTGAGAGAGGCGGTGGGGAGGTATTTTTACAAATAACCCCCCACATTTTCTCAATTTACAACTAGGTTTTTTTTTAAAACCAGTATAACATGTATGTAGTATGTATGGAACATTAATTTTTATTTTTAAATTAATATTTTAATATATATATATATATATATATTATTTTTTCATAGATAACTCATTTAATATATAATTTATTATATAAAAATTAATTTTTATTTATTGTTATAGAAACTTTCTAGAGAAAATTCCTTATGTGTTAATCAAATAATGAAATAAGACCAAAAATTACAATCGGACACCTATATTATAAATACCCTCCTCTGTCCCGACGAAACTTCAATTATTTTGGAGAGTAGCTTCGCGCCCGCAAAAACTTGGAAGGGAGGATCACAGTCAGGCCTCGCTCGACCGCTTTGTCGTTGATCTCCAGGACGTCCTCGAGCGCTCCGCATTCGACAACATCTGCAAGGTCGCCTTCAACCACGACCTCGCCTCCCTCGCCCAGGACGTCAAAGGCAGCGACGCCCGCGACAACTTCTCCACCGACTTTGGCGAGGTAGCTGGAAGTGAGGCATGCCGGACTTCAGTCGGCTCACGCAGCTCTTCTCGTGTTTCTCACGAAAATTGGAAGGTCAACCGACACAACTCATCATGCAGCAGCAGTTTCGATTGTGAAAAAGATTTCGGGTATCGCCTGCTTGTGGGATTGGATTTCGGGTAGAAAATATCATATTTTGGATCCATTTTTAAAAGTGCATCAAGATTAGTATTTGATGACATGGCGCAAGATTAGAGCACTGCTCATAGAAATCCCTATGAGCAGGCCACTCATACAAGTTTTCTTCGAGAGGAAGAGGTGCCCGTCCGCCCTCAGGTGGATATCGAGGTGGTTCCATGCTAGAATCTAGAAGAAACCCCGATCGGTCACACAGATCCGGATCTGGACCCCTAATTCAAACCGCGGTTCGAGGGAGTCGAGGTAGAGGCTGAGATCTGATAGCTCGAGGCGGCCTTCCCCTCCCTCACCTTTGATGTTTACCACTTAGATCTTGATATTGTCCGCGATCGGTCTCATCTCCTCCTCTAGTCGCCGCATGCTTGACCAGGCCGGCCCTCAACTACCCTCGCATCTACCTCGCTGATATCCTCCCCAGCCCTGTTTGCCGAGTCATCTACTTTGACTCCGACCTTATCATCATCGATGATGTCGCTCGCCTTTGGGCCACTGACCTCGCCCCAGATTACGTCCTTGCCGCCCTCGAGTACTGCCATGCCAACTTCACTTCCTACTTTATGGGTCACTTCTCATCCGATCCATTCTTCCCAGCGCCCTTGTCTACGATATAGAATTGCTCAAGCGGAGCCCTATGTAGTCGTACCATCTTCTCATCACCTCCCACATACAATGCATGGAACTGGCTGCAACCTTGGGCCCATCGATGCTTTAACTTAGTAGTGTGACATAGGGATGTCAACGGGGCGGGGCGGGTACGGGGGGTGCCTACCCGCTACCCGCCCCGCGAAGTAAACGGGTACCCGCTACTCGTTTATTCCCCGTGGATAATAAAAATGGATACCCATTTAATTACCCGTGGGGAAACGGATGCCCACGGGTATTGACGGGTACCCATTTAATTACCCATGATACTTAGAAAAACCTAAATTACAATATTTTGATAATAAATTAACATATTCAAATATAAACAATTAAACATACTTTAACTATACACAATATTTTGATAATTTCAAATATAAACATACTTCAAGTGCAATCACACAATATTTTGATAACTTAATTCAAATATAAGCATACTTAAAGTATAATCAACAATAATTTGATAACAACTTCAAATATAAAGATAATTCAATTATAAACACACAACATTCTCATAGTAACTTCAAATATAAAGACACTTCAATTACAAACACACAACATTCTCATAACAATTTCAAATATTTTTCAACATCAATTTAAAGTTTTAAAACATAAAGTCTTCACATAAGTTATCAACATAATTGCAACAAAGAGTAGAGGAACTCATTAAAGATTTCTTCACACCAACATTATCATCTTGCTCAAGTATTTTCATCCTGCACAAGTATATATTAAATATATTAGTTTATCATAAAAAAATACTCTTATTAACAATAAAAAGATATTAGAAATCTAATATATATTTACTTACATCAACATCATTATCTTCAAGCATTGAAAGAATCTCCATGCCCAATCTCATCTTCGAAGAAGCTATAAAGAAGAACATCAATTAATATTTAAACCTGTAATTTTAAACAACATACTGAATTAAATTATATTACCTCTAATATCATTCCATAGCCAATCTTGAGAACACATCAAAGCCTCAACTGTTTCTGGACTAAAAGCTGTTCCGGTACTAAAAGCTGATTCAGAAGCAACCGTGGAGATAGGAATAGCCAAAAAATCTCTAGCAATCTTCTGCAGAGTTGGGTATTTTAATCCATTTGACTTTCACCAAGCTAAGATGTCAAACTCCTCATCTGAATTAGGAGGCAACACTTTCTCCTCTAAATAATTGTCCAACTCTGACTTCGTATTCATATATGTAGACTTTTCATTGACAAACAATGCGAAGTCGGACCTCCAATTATCCTTCTTTCCAATAGTATTTGACATCTAAATTCAAAGATCCAACCACTCTTTCTTTGTTCTGGTTCTTGTACTCATTAACCAAATCCCGACACATATTTTTGACCTTCTCTATTTCATACTCAGCGTCATCTCCATATATTCGAGGCAAAAAATAATTGAGCAACAACATTTTATATCTGGGATCTAAAATAGTTCCCACAATCATCACTCCATTGATCACACCCCAATACTTATCAAATTTAGCAATCATGGTAGTAGCCATATGTTGAATAATGACATTTGGATCACTTCTCCATTCTCTCAAAGCTATTCTAACTTCACAAATCTTTGGAAAATGCACATTTGAAGTTGGATACAAAGTACTCGAAAATAATTCGATTACTCCGTAAAACAATTCCAACCTATGACAAATTTCTTTTGCCATCTCCCAATCATATTCACTAGGGAAAGACTTATACTGAGGTTCACGTTGCACCAGACGTCCAAAAACATCTTTATATAATATGGCAACATCAAGCATCAAGAAAGTTGAATTCCACCTAGTTTTGCAATCAAGAATAAGTTTTTTTATCATAAGAAATGTTCAATTGACCACATGTCTCAATGAATTTTTCCTCTCTTTTAGGTGTTGCTGTCCAATAATGAACACTCTCTCTAACTTTTTCAATGGCATCTGATATTATAGATAACCCATCCTTCACAATCAAGTTTAGTATATGAGCACAACATCGCATATGAAAGAACTTGCCACTCAAAATAAATGATCTAGGTGAAATCTTATCTAAAATCCTTTCAATCATGGCATCATTGGTGCATTAATTATCAAGAGTCAAAGTAGACAACTTTCTATCAATGTTCCAATCCATTAAACATTGTGCCAAAATTTCAGAAATAACAATGGCAGTGTGGCGAGCAGGCACATAAATGAACCTAAAATATATAATAACGAAGTTTAATAATAAAAACAAAGTCACTAACAACTAAAAGATTAAATATTAAAAGTAAAATTCAATATTTGTTACCTCATAAGTCGACTTTGCAAAGTCCAAGAATCATCAATATAATGTGTTGTAACGGTCATGTATCCTTTGTTTTGGTTGCTAGAAGTCCACATATCAGTTGTGATTGAAATCCGACTTTGATTCTTTGATAACAACTTCATTATTTTTTATCTTTCACCATCATAAATCTTCAAAATGTCACTCTTGACTGTATTGCAAGAAATCACCTTAAACAAGGGTTGCATGACATTGCAAAACTGCTTGAAACCAATATGTTCAACTATGGAGATTGGATACTCATGAAGTATGATCATCTTAGCAAGAGATTGTCTTACTGTTTCTTGATCAAATGAATAATTACCAACCACAACTATTTTGTCCGTAACTGATGCACTTGTTTTGAGAAATGATTGTCTTATATCTCGAGTTTTTCGATATTTGCAAGTCTTGAAATGAGATGACAAATGTGAAGTACCTTGCTTAAGTTCGCCTAAAAGCTTTCCATTACAATAATTGCAAATGGCTTTCCACTTCCCATCTATCTGTTGCCTCTTGAAATGATTCCAAACCGGTGAAGTTAATTTTGTTTTAGACGAATCACCTTTATCTAAGCTTGGAGCTTGACTTGCACCTGTTGGATTAGGTGATTCACCCACTACCGGTGATTCATCTATCATTGGTGATGGATTTTCATTGACATTTGTCGCCAAGGGAGTGGACATTTGCTCATTAGACATTCTACATATTATTTCATTAATGCAATAAATGCTCGTTAGACGTTCTACATGATATGGAATAAAAGGAATCTACAATTTTAATTTAATAAAACAAATGCAGTATATAGATAAGTTGATGATAAAACAAATGCAATCTATAAAACATGATTTAATCTAATTCTCTCATGATTTGTTAACTCATTTGATTTAATCTAATCTAAGTAATTCATGTGATGGTCAATCAGTGACTACTACTACCAAAATAATCACTTAATCAAATAAATTAGCTAGATGGTATATAAGTAGAGTAATCAATTGAATTGGAATAAATTATACTACATCATCTACTGTCTTAATTTTTTTAAAAAAAGAAAAATAGAAAAAAAAATCAAGGACCCTTAATAGTGAAAAAAAATAATATACTACATCATCTAATCATCTAATCGCAATCTTTCGGTTTATGTTTTTTATTACCTGTGAGAGTGAAGGAGCGCGTCGAGTTACAAATGTCGGGCATCGGGCGTCGGTTTTTGTATACCTGCGAAGTCGACGGCTGAAGTTATAATCAACGAGGAAGAACCAAAGAATGAGTAGAGGAGTGGCTCACTGGCCGGCGGTCGTCGCGCGTCGAGTGGAGAGTTACAGATGTCGGGCGTTGGGCGTTGGGTTCCGTATGCCTGCGAAGTCGACGGTTGAAGCTATAATCAACAGAGAAGAACCAGAGAATGAGTGGAGGAGTGGCTCACTGGCCGGCGGGCGTCGCGCGTCGAGCGGATGTCAGGCGTCGGGCGTTGGATCTGTGAGGCGTTGCGCGTCGAACGGATGTCCGGCGTTGGGCAGATCTATGAGCAGGGTGGAGGCGTGCGGCACTGCAGCGTGACCTCGATGGAACTGTGAGGCGTTGCGCGTCGAGTGGATGTGGGGCGTCGACACTGCGGTGTGGAGGCGTCGGCACTGCGGAAGTGGAGGCGTGCGGCACTGCGGCGTGGAGGCGTGCGGCACTGCGATATGCGGATGCGGAGGCGTGCGGCACTGCGCGTGGAGGCGTCGGCACTGCGGCGTGGAGGACTGGAGGCGTAGGCGTCGGAAGCGCCGCGTGGAGGACTGGAGGCGTCGGCACTGCGGCAATGAATATGTGAGCAGGGACGCAAGGTGGAGGCGTGTGCGGCACTGCGGGCTGCGGCGCGTTGGGGTGGGGAATTACTTTAGGGAAGTAAGCTGTAAGCTAGTAACTTTAACTTAGGGTTTTTTTAAAAGTATATATATGAGGGGTAAATATGTAATTTATTAAATTTCACGGGTAATGGGTACCCATGGGTATGGGGACTATAATATACGTACCCGCCCCGTTTATTAAACGGGTAATAAAAATTACCCGCGAAATACCCGCGGGTACAAAATTACCCCCCATACCCATTATAAATCGGTAAATACCCGCGGGTACCCGTCTAAATGGGTTTTTTTGCCATCCCTAACTGTGACACATGGAGCTATCTGTGCAATCTCCATCCATCTCTCTTCAGATCAATGGCGCATGCACGCCCACACATAAGCTATTTGGCAGCTTCTTCTTCGTCCCCATGTGAGACTACTGTGATCTCTCTATCTCCTTGGATTAATCCACTGTGATCTCCCTATGTTAGGTACCTCTTCCTCTTCTTAAATTCCAACTAAATATTTAATTTCATATATTAATATTTTTGAGATCGATTTGCGCATCTCCCACAGTCCCGCGGCGTGCAACCACACGCAGTACTACGACGTGTACGTCTCCTCTCTCACCCCCTGCGTTGGCACCTGCGACGGGGTTGACCTGCGGGGCCTCGCCGCCATCTCGCTCAGCGTTGGCATCGCCCACGCGAAGGCCACCATGTCCTACGCCAGGAGGTTGCGCAAGCAGAAGGGCTTCGCCAACAGACACGTACGTCTTCGGCTGCCTCGGCAATTGCTTGGAGGAGTACGGGGACGCCGTCGATAGCCTCCACCAGTCCACCGTCACGCTTCATGGATAAGCCGGGGTTGCACTCCGACACCGGTGTCGGGAAAGATGACCAACTCCGACACCTGCGAGGGCGTGTTCGCGGACAAGCCGGGGTTGCACTCGACACTGACGGATAGGAACGAGTACTTCTTCAAGCTCTGCAGCAACTCCATTGCCATCACCAACCTTCTCGGTTGAGCATTTAATCAGCAGTCGGTCATTGACCGGCGGCGGCAGAGATGACACGTAAGGCAGTGAAGCAGTCGATCGTTGACCGGCGACCATCTCCGAAAGGCGGTGAAGTAGTCGGTCATTGACCGGCGGTGATCTCCATAAGGCGGTGAAGCAATTGGTCGTTGACCGACGGTGGGAACGACCGCTACACAAGAAAAAAATGTTGAAAGAAATAATTATTTAATCCATGTGTGTAAGCCACGTCACACGGTTAACGGAGTAGGCGATGGAATTTCAAAGGAGAGATACAATTGATACAAATCTAATAGTTCAGGATACAATTTGGTGAAGTCAAAGTTCAGGATACATTTGAGACAAAACCCAAAGTTTAGAATATATTTAGGTAATTACCCAAAGATTATAAATTTATAACTTGTCTGAATTGACATTGTGATCCGCGAAAAGTAAATATTATGAGATAACAAAATGAACTTAGAGATGTGGGGTATCGATCCCCGTACCTCTCACATGCTAAGCGAGCGCTCTACCATTTGAGCTACATCCCCACAGAAAAAAGAAATGGCACAGGTTTTTTAATAACACACGAGAAAAACTCGGGTAAATTTTCATGTGAATGTTCTTTTGCAAAAATAAAACAAATTTATTACTTGTCGATAGTTTTATATGGATAATGATAAAGAACGAAAATATACATTTTTGACTTGCCAAAAGTGATTAAATTGTGAGATAACAAGATGTTCTTGAAGATGCGGGGTATCGATCCCCGTACCTCAAGTGAGCGTTCTACCATCTGAGCTACATCCCCAAAGAGAGGAGATATTACATATCATTTTAAGTAATAAAGAAAAAAAACTCGTGTAAAATTTCATGTGAATTATCTTTTGCTAAAAGAGTATAAATTTATTACTATCGATAGATAACGGAAATTTTGATCCGTGAAAAGTGAATATTATGACATAACATAATGAATTTGGAGATGCGGGATATCGATCCTCATATCTCTCACATGCGAAGCGAGCACTCTACCATCTGAACTACATCCCCAAAGAGAAGAGATATTGCAAACTATCTCAAGTAACAAAGGAAAAACTCGTGTAAAGTCCATGTGAATTCTATTTTGCTAAAAGAGTATAAATTTATTACTTGTCGATAATTAAAGGACAATTTGATTGTGCAAAAGTGAATATTATGAGATAACTTCAAGAGTTTAGAGATGCGGGGTATTGATCCCCATACCTCTCTCATGCGAAGCGAGTGCTCTACCATCTCACTACATCACCAAAGAGAACAGATATTGTAAACTATTACAAGTAACAAAAATAGAAACTCGTGTAAAATTCCATGTGAATTATATTTTTCTAAAAGAGTATAAATTTATAACTTGTTTGAATAAAAATTTTGATCCGTGAAAAGTAAATATTATGAGATAGCAAAATGAACTTGGAGATGCAGGGTATCGATCCCCATATCTCTCACATACTAATCGAACGCTCTACCATTTGAGCTACATCCCCAGAGAGAGGAGTTATGGCTGAGCTTCTCAAATAACACACGAGAAAAACTCGGGTAAATTTTCATGTGAACGTTCTTTGGCAAAAATTAAACAAATTTACCATATTTTTATAACAAAGATAGAAAGTCACAAACAAATTTATCACTCGTCAAAAGTGATTATTGTGAGATAACAAAATATTCTTGGAGATGCGGGGTATCAATCCCCGTACCTCTCACATGTAAAGCGAGCGCTCTACCATCTGAGCTACATCCCCTAGGAGAATAAATATTTCAAATCATTTCAAGTAACAAAGATAAAAACTCGTGTGAAATTCCATGTGAAAAGAGTATAAATTTATAAATTGTTTGAATTGACATTTTGATCCGTGAAAAGTAAATATCATGAGATAAAAAAATGAACTTGGAGATGCGAGGTATCAATCCCCATACCTCTTGCATGCTAAGTGAGCGATCTACCACTTGAGCTACATCCTCAGGGAAATAAGAAATGGTAGAGCTTTTTTAATAACACACGAGAAAAACTCGGGTAAATTTTCATGTGAATGTTCTTTTGCAAAAATAAAACAAATTTATTACTTGTCGATAATTTTATATGGATAATGATAAAGAACGAGAATATACATTTTGACTCGCCAAAAGTAATTAAATTATGAGATAACAAGATGTCCTTGGAGATGCGGGGTATCGATCCCCGTACATCAAGCGAGCACTCAACCTTCTGAGCTACATCCCCAAAGAGAGGAGGTATTACAGATCATTTTAAGTAACAAAGAAAAAAAAATCGTGTAAAATTTCATGTGAATTGTCTTTTGCTAAAATAGTATAAATTTACACTTGTCGATAGTTAATGGACATTTTGATTCGTGAAAAATGAATATTATGAGATAATGTAATGAATTTGGAGATGCAGGGTATCGATTCCCTTATCTCTCGCATTCGAAGCGAGGGCACTTCCATCTGAACTACATCCCCAAAGAGAAGAGATATTTTAAATTGTCACAAGTAACAAAGGAAAAAACTCGTGTAAAGTTCCATATGAATTGTCCTTTGCTAAAAGAGTATAAATTTATTACTTGTCGATAATTAGCGGACAATTTGATCAGGCAAAAGTGAATATTATGAGATAACATTATGAATTTAGAGATGCGGGGTATCGATTCCCATACCTCTCGCATGCGAAGCGAGCGCTCTACCATTTGAGCTACATCCCCAAAGATAAAAGATATTGTAAACTGTTACAAGTAACAAAGATAAAAACTCGTGTAAAATTCCATGTGAATTGTATTTTGCTAAAAGAGTATAAATTTATAACTTGTCTGAATAGACATTTTGATCTGTGAAAAGTAAATATTATGAGATAGCAAAATGAACTTGGAGATGCAGGGTATCAATCCCCGTACCTCTCGCATGCTAAGCGAGCGCTCTACCATTTGAGCTACATCCCAAGAGAGAGGAGATATGGTTGAGCTTCTAAAATAACGCATGAGAAAAACTCGGGAAAATTTTCATGTGAATGATCCCAAGTAATGATAATGAACGAGAATGTACATTTTGACTCGTCAAAAGTGATTATTGTGAGATAACAATATGTTCTCGGAGATGCAGGGTATCGATCCCCGTACCTCTCGCATGCAAAGCGAGCGCTCTACCATTTGAGCTACATTCCCTAGGAGGAGATATATTGTAAATCATTTCAAGTAACAAAGATAAAAACTCGTGTAAAATTCCATGTGAATTGTCTTTTGCTAAAAGATTATAAATTTATTACTTGTGTGAATTGACATTTTGATTCGGGTATTGATTACCGTACCTCTCGCATGCTAAGCGAGCGCTCTACCATTTCAGCTACATCCTTAGGGAGAAAAGAAATGGCAGAGCTTTTTTAATAACACACAAGAAAAACTCGGGTAAATTTTCATGTGAATGTTCTTTTGCAAAAATAAAACAAATTTATTACTTGTTGATAATTTTATATCGATAATGATAAAGAACGAGAATATATATTTTGACTCGCCAAAAGTGATTAAATTGTGAGGTAACAAGATTTTCTTGGAGATGCGGCGTATCGATCCCCGTACCTCAAGCGAGCGCTCTACCATCTGAGCAACATCCCCAAAGAGAGGAGATATTACAGATCATTTTAAGTTAGAAAGAAAAAAAACTTGTGTAAAATTTCATGTGAATTGTCTTTTGCTAAAAGTGTATAAATTTATTACTTGTCGATTGTTAACAGACATTTTGATCCGTGAAAAGTGAATATTATGAGATAACGTAATGAATTTGGACATGCGCAGGGGCGTATGCAGGATTTAAAAAATGGAGGACATAAAAAAATTTAAAATTTAAAATATGGTGTTCAGTTATAATTTGGGTATAATTGTATAAAAATATCTTTAACATGAGACAACCAAAATACATAGATCAAGAAACCAAAAGAGAAGCGACCTACTACATCTCACAGTTGTCATCTACGGCTTCTCATATTTTGAAAATGACTAATGATAGCATCATTAGTAACCTTTGAATACATTTCAGCATCTATAAAAGTTACTAGACAATCATTCAAGAGTTGATCGCTCATACTATTGCGCACTCTATTTTTCACAAAACTTATTGCTGAAAAAGCCCTTTCCACACTTGTTATCGCCACTGGAAGAGTCAAAGCTAACTTCAAAAGCAAATAAACTTGAGAAAATACTATGTGTTTTTTTATCTCAACAAGCTTCACAGACAATTCATTAAGCTCATTGAGTGCAGAAAGTCTCTCATCACTTTGTATATCATAAATAAAGCTTTCAAGTTGAAACTCAAGAGCCAACAAATCAGTAGGTGAAAACTCATTAGGATAAAATTTCGCAAGTTTCACCAACTTTCCCTTGTCAAAATTAGCAAATGATTCTTTAGGACTCAAGCAAGACATACCATAAGTAACTCTGAGTTGGCCTCGTCAAAACGATTGTTTAGCTCTTGAAGTTGTATATCAATCACCTTTAGAAACACTTCAACTCGAAAATGGTGCAAATTTGTGACTTGTTGAATTCCCCTCTTTGTTCTCTCCCATGGAGCACATGCATCATCCATATTAGGAACTTCAATGTGATTCTTAGCACAAAAATCACACACTTTATCCATAAGAGATTCCCATCCATCATCTCTCATTATCTGCAATCTCTTCTTAGTTGATATAACAAGTGATATAGCATTGACTATATCTTGATCTTTACATTATAAAGATAGATTTAGTTCATGTGTGAGACCAAAAATAGACATCAGCAGTCGAGCCACAAAGATAAAGTGAAATGACTCTAAGTTGTATACAATAGATTGAGCTTTTATCCTATCACTTGAATGCAAGCAAATTTCTCCAAGTGTGTGAAGCACACTACATATCGATGAAAACATAGAATGGATGCTCAAAAATGTCTGTTAGTGGGATCCCCAACGAGTATCACCGAGCCTCCTCAAACCAATTTCCTGATTTAAACCACTTCCACTTTCAATTTCACCAACACATAATGCTTTTGCAACTTGTCTGCTTGCTTTACTCGAAGCATTTCCTTCCGCTTGCAAGAAACTCCAATTACATTCAACAAGTTTGTAAGTTGTTCAAAAGCCAAACACAATCATCATTCTTTGAACAAATAACTACAAGTGTCAGTTGAAGTTGATGGGCAAAACAATGAACATAATAAGCAGATGAAGTTTCCTTCATGATCAAAGTTTTAAGGCCATTGATTTCACCTTTCATGTTACTAGCTCCATCATAGCCTTGGCCTTGAATTCTAGATGGACTCAAAGAATGCTCCAGTGGTAATGAAATGATCGAAGTTTTAAGAGACATAGCAGTAGTATCAGAGACATGCACAAGTCCAAGGAACCGCTCAATTACCCTTCCACATCTATCAACAAAACACAAACATATAGCCAATTGCTCCTTCTGAGATATATCACTTGACTCATCAACTAATATAGAAAAATATTCATCACCTAGATCATCAATAATGGCTTTTGTTGTTTCCTTTGCACAAGCACTGATGATGTCTTGTTGTATTATAGGAGCTATCAATTGATTATTTCCTAGAGCATTCTTCAAAACAACACTATCAACATCATCACTTTGTTTGGCATACCATGACAAAAGTTCAAGAAAATTCCCTTTATTGCCTGATGTTTCACTTTCATCATGACCACGAAAAGCCAAATCTTAATGAAGAAGAAACCTCAATACATCAATTGAGGATTTGAGGCGGTTAAACGAGTTTTATACTCACGTTTTGCTTGATCATATTGCTTGTAACAAGCGGTTTGGATTGAACACTTTTCATTCATTAAATCCTCACACTTAATCCGAGCTTGATTTTGAGCACTTTTGACTAGACCGACATGTTTATCATATCTATCTATTTTGTGTCAACTATAAAATCCTCCATTAACAAATGAATCACCACTTGCAGTATTTCCGGCTTCATTCTTGAATAAATAACACCACAAGCAAAACACAGCATCTGCGTCCATACTATATTCCATCCAACTATAATCTTATACCAATCTGAATTAAATCATCGTAATGCTCCTCCAACTTTTCTGAGAGGATATTGCTCCATATGAGGCCGACAAGGACCTCTTTGTAGATATGCCCTCCTTACTTCATCCCGAATATTCGGATGAAAATCTGAGATCTTTCTCCTTAACCCGGGATCAGATTGAAGTGAATTAATGTCAAACACACTTGGTGTATTTGATAAATGAGGCAAACTTGGAGGAGTAGGCCCATTAGCTAATGGAGGAGTAGACTCACTTGGAATTGGAAGTGGACGAGGAGGCTCATCAGAGGTTGTAGTTGATGAAAAAGACTCTTGTCGTTGTCGTTTATGATATCGTTCAAACATGTTTTTAAGCATGGTTTCAATATAGCAAGTGTCTCAAAATGAGGCACTAAGCGAACTTTTGCTCCAAACTACAGTAAAACTAGTGAAAGTCAGAAACTATATTATGTTAATCAAATATTCAAATACGCAGAACAATCTTATCTATATTATGTTTTCTCATCTTAATCAAATATTAAGTAAAAAATACACAGAACAATCTTAACATAACAATCAAATATTAGAATCCTATCTTAATCAATATTATGTTTTCCCATCTAATCAAATACACAGACCAATCTTAACAGAGAAGAACAATCTAATCAAATAGTGTCTAGATAAGTCAATTTATTGTTCAAAAATGAAAATGCAAAGGCAAGGTAAAATTCTCTGCATCAAGGCATTGGAAAACACATTCTTCTCCCCAAATTATATATTCAATTCACAGTGTTTGTTTCATGGATCAAACATTAATCCACATGAATTTAAACAGTAACAATATGCAATATGAATTTACCTTTAATTTTTCTTGCTCATGCAAGCTTGTATAGACCTTTTGGATATCTTTCTTCACAAACCTCTAGAGGAAGAAAAATAAGAAGGGAAAAAATGAGAAGAAGGAGAAGAGAACAAGTTACAGGAAGGAGAAACTCACATATCACGGAGAAGAAGAAATAGAGGGGAAGGAGAAGAAAAATGAGAAAGGAGAAATTAGGAATAGATTACAGACTTACAGGAAGAAGTCAAGATGAAGAAAGAAACTCATCGGAGAAGGGGAGAACCGAAGAAGGTAGTGATTGGAAACAGGCGGGCGCCGGGTGACGACAATCGGCGGAGACGGCTCCGCGCCTCCGCCCTGGCGTCCTGGCGAAATTTCTATGGCGATCGACATTTATGTGGAGTGTGGACGAGTGTGGGACAGTGGGAGTGTGGGGCCAGCAAATAGAAATGGGATGTGGGGCCATCATGTTAATTTTTTTTTTTTTAAAAGGAAAAATGGGGGACAAAATGTCCCCCATTTACAAATGTGCATACGCCACTGGACATGCGGGGTATCGATCCCGTATCGCTAGCATGCAAAGCGAACTGTCACGGGCCAATTGTTTTGTGTGGAAGAACCCGTGCGGCACCCTTGCATCCCGTGCAAGGGATAAGCCTATGATTCTGAATCCGTCCCGAATTGAGCTTCCCGACTTAACATCGCGGGGCATGCGTTGGTCATGTGCCAACCTCGCGCTCCATATCCGCCCCCCCAAAAGACCATGTTGGCTGAATGGTATTGAAGACGTAAAGTAAAACAATAATTGCAGGACTATGGACGCAATAAAATATATAATTGGGCATAGGACGAGCTCCACAAATTGTCTTGGGTGAAGATCGACTGGTCGCACGCCCATATGGGCCGCTCATTCATCTCCACCCAAGGCAACCACTTTGTTTGCCAATACTCTCCTACATTATACATGAGGCCCCTAACCCCCAAGTGCCACCCCCAAGGTTCCCAAAAGCATGAGGAGCATGATAAAATTGTGGCCATGCGAGATTGCGATTTTTAGGAAAACTACTCCGCTTAGTCGTAACTCACGCACCAAGCGTCGTATGACATCGAAATGCATCCAACTCGTACCATGGGCCCTGGAGGATCGCACAAAGGATTTTACAAGTACAAATTATAATAAAAGGCAAAATTATATGGACGCGAGAACATATTTGAAAACATGTAGGGAACATTTTACCATGATTCGTCGTTGCTCGGTCAAATCGAAAAGTCCCTAACATCCTCCCCCACTTCAAGCTTCGACGTCCTCGTCGAACTTGCCTCGGCCGCACTGCCTTTCTGCATAGGCTGCAATTGCTGAAGTGAATTCTTCACAAGTGGTCGAAGGGAAAACCGCCTGAGTAACGACATGCCGCAGTGGGGCTGCAACATGTCGAGTTCGCCGTGTCAAGTCCGCCACCAGGAAATGACTACTTGTAACATCATTGAGTTTCATCATCTCCTGTTCTTGTGAGAAATGGCTTTGTGATTCCCAAACTCGTTGTTGTTGGGCAATAAAAGTCCTACAATTGTGGAGCAAACGAGTGATGTTGAGCAACGCTCGCTTGAAGGGGCACCGGCGCCGTTGAGCAATGCTCGCTTGAAGGGATTCCCCGTACCTCTCGCATGCGAAGCGAACACTCTACCATTTGAGCTACATCCCCAAAGAGAACATGTACTATAAACCGCAAGTAACAAAGATAAAAACTCGTGTAAAATTCCATGTGAAATGTACTTTGCTAAAAGAGTATAAATTTATAACTTGTTTGAATGGACATTTTGATCCGTGAAAAGTAAATATTTTGAGATAGCAAAATGAACTTGGAGATACGAGGTATCGATCCCCATACCTCTCGCATGCTAAGCAAGCGCTCTACCATTTGAGCTACATCCCCACAGAAAAAAGAAATGGCTAAGCTTCTCAAATAACACATAAGAAAAACTCAGGTAAATTTTCATGTGAATGTTCTTTGGCAAAAATAAAACAAATTTATCACATGTTGATAGTTTTATATGAATAATGATAAAGAAAGAGAATGTACATTTTGACTCGTCAAAACTGATTATTACGAGATAACAAAGTATTCTTGGAGATGCGGGGTATCGATCCTCATACCTCTCGCATGCAAAGCGAGCGCTCTACCATCTGAGCTACATACCCTAGGAAAAGATATAATGCAAATCATTTTAAGTAACAAAGATTAAAACTAGTGTAAAATTCCATGTGAATTGTCTTTTGCTAAAAGATTATAAATTTATCACTTGTCTGAATTGACATTTTGATCCGTGAAAAATAAATATTATCATATAACAAAATGAAATTGGAGATGCGGAGTATCGATCCCCGTACCTCTTGCATGCTAAGCGAGTGCTCTACCATTCGAGCTACATCCCCAGAGAAAGGAATTATGGCTGAGCTTCTCAAATAACACACAAGAAATATTGTGGTAGAGCTTTTTTGGTAACACACAAGAAAAACTCGTGTAAATTTTCATGTGAATGTTATTTTGCAAAAATAAAACAAATTTATTAGTTGTTGATAGTTTTATATGGATAATGATAAAGAACGAGAATAAATATTTTGACTCGCCAAAAATAATTAAATTGTGAGATAACAATATGTTCTTAGAGATGCGGGTTATCGATCCCCTTACCTCAAGCGAGCGCTCTACCAATTGAGCTACATCCCCAAAGAGAGGAGATATTACAAATCATTTTAAGTAACACAGAAAAAAACTCGTGTAAAATTTCAAGGGAATTATCTATTGCTAAAAGAGTATAAATTTATTATTTGTCGATAGTTAACGGACATTTTGATCTGTGACAAGTGAATATTACCGCTTGCGAAGTGAGCGCTCCACCATCTGAACTACATCCCCAAAGAGAAGAGATAATGCAAACTGTTTCAAGTAACAAAGGAAAAAACTCGTGTAAAGTGCCAGGTGAAATGTCCTATGCTAAAATAGTATAAATTTATTACTAGTCGATAATTAACGAACAATTTGATCATTCAAAAGTGAATATTATAAGATAACGTTATGAATTTGGAGATGCAGGGTATCGACCCCGTACCTCTCTCATGCGAAGCGAGTGCTCTACCATTTGAGCTACATCCCCGAAGAGAAGACGTACTATCAACCGTTACAAGTAACAAAGATAAAAACTCATGTAAAATTGCATGTGAAATGTATTTTGCTAAAAGAGTAAAAATTTATAATTTGTTTGGGTAGATATTTTGATCCGTGAAAAGTAAATATTATGAGATAGCAAAATGAACTTGGTGATGCAGGGTATCGATCATCGTACCTCTCGCATGCTAAGCGAGCGCTCTACCATTTGAGCTACATCCCCAGAGAAATGAATTATGGCTGAGCTTCTCAAATAACACACAAGAAAAACTCAGGTAAATTTTTCATGTGAATGTTTTTGGCAAAAATTATACAAATTTATCACTTGTCGATAGTTTTATATGAATAAAGATAACGAAAGAAAATATACATTTTAACTCGTCAAAAGTGATTCTTGTGATATAACAAATTGTTCTTGGAGATGCAAGGTATCGATCCCCGTACCTCTCGCTTGTAAATCGAGCGCTGTACCATCTGAGCTACATCCCCTAGGAAAACACGTTGCAAATCATTTCAAGTAACAAAGCCAAAAACTCGTGAAAAATTCTATGTGAATTGTCTTTTGCTAAAAGATTATAACTTTATAACTTGTCTGAATTGACATTTGGATCCATGAAAAGTAATATTAGGAGATAACAAAATAAACTTGGAGAAGCGAGGTAACAATCCCCATACCTCTGGCATGCTAAGTGAGCGCTCTACGATTTGAGCTACATCCCTAGGGAGTAAGGAAGTGGTAGAGCGTTTTTAATAACACAAGAAAAACTCGGGTAAATTTTCATGTGAATGTTCTTTTGCAAAAATAAAACAAATTTATTATTTGTTGATAGTTTTATATGGATAATGATAAAGAACGAGAATATACATTTTGACTCGCCAAAAGTGATTGAATTGTGAGATAACAAGATATTCTTGGAGATACGGGGTATCGATCCTCGTACCTCAAGCAAGAGCTGTACCAACTGAGCTACATCCACAAAGAGAGGAGATATTACAGATCATTTTAAGTAACACATAAAAAAACTCATGTAAAATTTCATGTGAATTGGCTTTTGCTAAAAGAGTATAAATTTATTACTTGTTGATAGTTAACGAACATTTTGATACGTGAAAAGTTAATATTATGAGATAACGTAATGAATTTGGAGATGGAGGGTAACGTAAATTGACCTTTGGTAAAAAGGTATAAATTTATTATTTGTCGAAAATTAACGGACAATTTGATCATGCAAAAATGAATATTATGAGATAACATTATAAATTTAGAGATGCGGGGTATCGATCCCTGTACCTCTTGCATGCGAAGCGAGCGCTCTACCATTTGAGCAACAACCCAAAAAAGAAGAGGTATTATCAACCGATACAAGTAACAAAGATAAAAACTCGTGTAAAATTCCATGTGAATTGTATTTTGCTAAAAGAGTATAAATTTATAACATGTCTGAATGGACATTTTGATCCGTGAAAAGTAAATATTATGACATAACAAAATTAACTAGGAAATGCTGGGTATCGATCCTCGTACCTCTCGCAAGCTAAGCTAGCGCTCTAGCATTTGAGCCACATCCTAAAAGATGGGAGATATGGCTGAATTTCTAAAATAACACACGAGTAAAACTCAGGTAAATTTTTCATGTGAATGTTCTTGGGCAAAAATTAAACAAATTTATCACTTGTTGATAGTTTTGTATGAATAAAGATAAAAAAAGAGAATGTACATTTTGACTCGTAAATAGTGATTATTTTAAGTAACACATAAAAAAAACTAGTGTAACATTTCATGTGAATTGTCTTTTGCTAAAAAAGTATAAATTCATTACTTGTCGATAGTTAACAAACATTTTGATTCGTGAAAAGTGAATATTCTAATATAACATAATGAATTTGGAGATGCGGGATATCGATCCACGTATCTCTCGCATGCGAAGCGAGCGCTCCACCATCTGAACTACATCCCCAATATATGAGAAGAGATATTGCAATCTTTCTAAAGTAACAAAGGAAAAAACTCGTGTAAAGTCCCAAGTGAATTTTCCTTTGCTAAAAAGGTACAAATTTATTACTTGTCGAAAATTAAATCATGCAAAAGTGAATATAATGAGATCACATTATGAATTTGGAGATGCGGGGTATTGATCCCCGCACCTCTCGCATGCGAAGCGAGCGCTCTACCGTTTGGGCTACATCCCCAAAGAAAAGTGGTACTATAAACCGTTACAAGAAACAAAGATAAAAACTCGTGTAAAATTCCATGTGAATTATATTTTGCTAAAAAAGTATAAATTTATATCTTATTTGAATAGATATTTTGATCCGTGAAAAATAAATATTATGAGAGAGCAAAATGAACTTGGAGATACGGGGTATCGATCCCCGTACCTCTCGCATGTTAAGCAAGGGCTCTACCATTTGAGCTACATACCCAGAAAAACAAGTTCATAAATAACACACGAGAAAAACTCAGGTAAATTTTTCATGTGAATGTTCTTTGGCAAAAATTAAACAAATATATCAATTGTCGATAGTTTTATATGAATAATGATAACAAAAAAGAATATACATTTTGACTCGTCAACAGTGATTATCGGGAGATAACAAAGTGTTCTTGGAGACGCGGGGTATCGATCCCTGTACCTCTTGAATGCAAAGCGAGCGATCTACCATCTGAGCTACATCCCCTAGGAAATGATATATTGCAAATCATTTCAAGTAGCAAAGATAAAAAAATCGTGTAAAATTCCAGTAAATTGTCTTCTGTGAAAAGATTAGAAATTTATAATTTGTTTGAATTGACATTTTGATCCGTGAAAAGTAAATATTATGAGATAACAAAATGAATTTGGAGATGCAAGGTATTGATCCCCATACCTCTTTCATGCTAAGCGAGCGCTCTACCATTTGAGCTACATCCCCGGGGAGTAAGGAAGTGGTAGAACGTTTTTAATAACACAAAAGAAAAACTCGAGTAAATTTTCATGTGAATGATCTTTTGCAAAAATAAAATAAAATTTTCATTTATCGATAGTTTTATATGGATAATGATAAAGAACGAGAATATACATTTTGACTCGCCAAAAGTGATTGAATTGTGAGATAACAAGATGTTCATGGAGATGCGGGGTATCGATCCCCGTACCTCAAGCGAGCGCTCTACCATCCGAGCTACATCCTCAAAGAGTGGAGATATTACAGATCATGTTAAGTATCATAGAAAAAAACTCGTGTAAAATTTCCTGTGAATTGTCTATTGCTAAAAGAGTATAAATTTATTACTTGTCGATAGTAAACGAACATTTTGATCCGTGAAAAGTGAATATTATGAGATAATGTAATGTATTTGGAGATGCGGGATACCGATCCACATATCTCTCGCATGCGAAGCGAGCGCTCCACCATCTGAACTACATCCCCAATATATGAGAAGAGATATTGCAATCTTTCTAAAGTAACAAAGGAAAAAATTCGTGTAAATCCCAGGTGAATTGTCCATTGCTAAAAAGGTATAAATTTATTACTTGTCAAAAATTAAATCATTCAAAAGTGAATATTATGAGATAACATTATGAATTTGGAGATGCGGGGTATCGATCCCCGTACCTCTCGCATGCGAAGCGAGCGCTCTACCGTTTAGGCTACATCCCCAAAAAGAAGAGGTAGTATAAACTGTTACATGTAACAAAGATAAAACCTCGTGTAAAATTCCATGTGAATTGTAGTTTGCTAAAAGAGTATAAATTTATAACTTGTCTGAATGGGCATTTTCATCTGTGAATAGTAAATATTTTGAGATAGCAAAATGAACTTGGAGATGCGGGTTATCGATCCCCATACCTCTTGCATGCTAAGCGAGCGCTCTACCATTTGAGCTACATGCCCAGAGAAACGAGTTATGACTGAGCTTCTCAAAAAACACGTACACGAGAAAAACTCAAGTAAATTTTTCATGTGAATGTTCTTTGGCAAAAACTAAACAGATTTATCACTTGTCGATAGTTTTATATCAATAATGACAACAAAAGAGAATGTACATTTTGATTTGTCAACAATGATTATCGTGAGATAAGAAAGTATTCTTGGAGATACGGGGTATCGATCCCCGTACCTCTTGCATGCAAAGCGAGCGCTCTACCATCTAAGCTACATCCCCTAGGAAAAGATATATTGCAAATCATTTCAAGTAGCATAGATAAAAACTCGTGTAAAATTCCATGTGAATTATCTTTTGCTAAAAGATTAGAAATTTATAACTTGTCTGAATTGACATTTTGATCCGTGAAAAGTAAATATTATGAGATAACAAAATGAATTTGGAGATGCAGGGCATTGATCCCCGTACCACTCGCATGCTAAGCGAGTTCTCTACCATTTGAGCTACATTCCCGAGGAGTAAGAAAGTAGTAGAGCATTTTTAATAACACACAAGAAAAACTCGGGTAAATTTTCATGAGAATGTTCTTTTGCAAAAGTAAAATAAATTTATTACTTCTCGATAGTTTTATATGGATAATGATAAAGAACGAGAATATACATTTTGATTCGCCAAAAGTAATTGAATTGTGAGATAAAAAGATGTTCATGGAGATGCGGGGTATCAATCCCCGTACCTCAAGCGAGCGCTCTACCATCCGAGCTACATCCTCAAATAGTGGAGATATTACAGATCATGTTAAGTAACACAGAAAAAAACTCGTGTAAAATTTCATGTGAATTGTCTACTGCTAAAAGAGTATAAATTTATTACTTGTCGATAGTTAACGAGCATTTTGATCCTTGAAAAGTGAATATTATGAGATAATGTAATGAATTTGGAGTAAGGAAGTGGTAGAGCGTTTTTAATAACACACAAGAAAAACTCGGGTAAATTTTCATGTGAATGTTCTTTTGCAAAAATAAAATAAAATTATTACTTGTCGATAGTTTTATAAGGTTAATGATAAAGAAACGAGAATATACATTTTGACTGGCCAAAAGTGATTAAATTGTGAGATAACAAGAAGTTCTTGGAGATAAGGGGTATCGATCCCCGTACCTCCCACATGCTAAGCGAGTGCTCTACCGTTTGGGATACATCCCCAAAAAGAAGAGGTACTATAAACCGTTACAAGTAACAAAGATAAAAACTCGTGTAAAATTCCATGTGAATTGTATTTTGCTAAAAGAGTATAAATTTATAACTTGTCTGAATGGGCATTTTCATCTGTGAAATGTAAATATTATGAGATAGCAAAATGAACTTGGAGATGCGGGTTATCGATCCTCGTACCTCTTACATGCTAAGCGAGCGCTCTACCATTTGAGCTACATCCCCAGAGAAACGAGTTATGGCTGAGCTTCTCAAATTACACGTACAGGAGAAAAACTCAAGTAAATTTTTCATGTGAATGTTCTTTGGCAAAAATTAAACAAATTTATCAGTTGTCGATAGTTTTATATGAATAATGATAACGAAAGAGAATGTACATTTTGACTCGTCAACGGTGATTATTGTGAGATAACAAAGTGTTCTTGGAGATGCGGGGTATCGATCCGCGTACCTCTCTCATGCAAAGCGAGAGCTCTACCATCTGAGCTACATCCCCTAGGAAAGGATATATTGCAAATCATTTCAGGTAGCAAAGATAAAAACTCGTGTAAAATTCCACGTGAATTGTCTTTTGCTAAAAGATTAGAATTTATAATTTGTTTGAATTGACATTTTGATCCGTTAAAAGTAAATATTATGAGATAACAAAATTAATTTGGAGATGCAGGGTATCGATCCCCGTACCTCTCGCATGCTAAGCGAGCGCTCTACCATTTGAGCTACATCCCCGGGGAGTAAGGAAGTGGTAGAGCGATTTTAATAACACACAAGAAAAACTCGAGTAAATTTTCATGTGAATGTTCTTTTGCAAAAATAAAATAAATTTTTTATTTATCGATAGTTTTATATGGATAATGATAAAGAACGAGAATATACATTTTGACTCAAGCGAGCGCTCTACCATCCGAGCTACATCCCCATAGAGAGGAGATATTATAGATCATTTTAAGTAACACAGAAGAAAACTCGTGTAAAATTTCATGTGAATAGTCTTTTGCTAAAAGAGTATAAATTTATTACTTGTCGATAGTTAACGAACATTTTGATCCGTGAAAAATGAATATTATGAGATAACGTAATGAATTTGGAGATGCGGGATACCGATCCACGTATCTCTCGCATGCGAAGCGAGCGCCCCACCATCTGAACTACATCCCCAATATATGAGAAGAGATATTGCAAGCTTTCTAAAGTAACAAAGGAAAAAAGCTCGTGTAAAGTCCAAGGTGAATTGTCCTTTCCTAAAAAGGTATAAATTTATTAGTTGTCGAAAATTAAATCATTTAAAAGTGAATATTATGAGATAACATTATGAATTAGGAGATGCGGGGTATCGATCCCCGTACCTCTCGCATGCGAAGCGAGCGCTCTACCGTTTGGGCTACATCCCCAAAAAGAAGAGGTACTATAAACCGTTACAAGTAACAAAGTTAAAAACTCTTGTAAAATTCCATGTGAATTATAGTTTGCTAAAAGTGTATAAATTTATAACTTGTCTCACTGGGCATTTTCATCCGTGAAAAGTAAATATTATGAGATAGCAAAATGAACTTGGAGATATGGGTTATCGATCACCGTACCTCTCGCATGCTAAGCGAGCGCTCTACCATTTGAGCTACATCCCCAGAGAAACGAGTTATGACCGAGCTTCCCAAAAAACACTACACGAGAAAAACTCAGGTAAATTTTTCATGTGAATGTTCTTTGGCAAAAACTAAACAAATTTATCACTTGTCGATAGTTTTATATGAATAATGATAACAAAAAAGAATGTACATTTTGACTCGTCAACAGTGATTATCGTGAGATAACAATGTGTTCCCTGGAGATGCGGGGTATCGATCCCTGTACCTATCGCATGCAAAGCGAGCACTCTACCATCTGAGCTACATCCCCTAGGAAAAGATATATTGCAAATCATTTCAAGTAGAATAGATAAAAACCCGTGTAAAATTCTATGTGAATTATCTTTTGCTAAAAGATTAGAAATTTATAACTTGTCTGAATTGACATTTTGATCCGTGAAAAGTAAATATTATGAGACAACAAAATGAATTTGGAGATGCAAGGTATCGATCCCCGTACCTCTCGCATGCTAAACGAGCGCTCTACCATTTGAGCTACATCCCCAGGGAGTAAGAAGTGGTAGAACGTTTTTAATAACACACAAGAAAAACTCGAGTAAACTTTCATGTGAAAGATCTTTTGCAAAAATAAAATAAAATTTTCATTTAACGATAGTTTTATATGGATAATGATAAAGAACGAGAATACACATTTTGACTCGTCAAAAGTGATTGAATTGTGAGATAACAAGAAGTTCTCGGAGATGCGGGGTATCGATCCCCGTAACTCAAGCGAGCGCTCTACCATCCGAGCTACATCCCCATAGAGAGGAGATATTACAGATCATTTTAAGTAACACAGAAAAAAACTGGTGTAAAATTTCATGTGAATAGTCTTTTTCTAAAAGAGTATAAATTTATTACTTGTCGATAGTTAACGAACATTTTGATCCGTGAAAAGTGAATATTATGAGATAACGTAATGAATTTGGAGATGCAGGATACCGATCCACGTATCTCTCGCATGCGAAGCGAGCGCTCCACCATCTGAACTACATCCCCAATATATGAAAAGAGATATTGCAAGCTTTCTAAAGTAACAAAGGAAAAAACTCGTGTAAAGTCCAAGGTGAATTGTCCTTTCCTAAAAAGGTATAAATTTATTAGATGTCAAAAATTAAATCATTTAAAAGTGAATATTATAAGATAAAATTATGAATTTGGAGATGCGGGGTATCGATCCCCGTACCTCTCGCATGCGAAGCGAGCGCTCTACCGTTTGGGCTACATCCCCAAAAAGAAGAGGTACTATAAAGCGTTACAAGTAACAAAGATAAAAACTCGTGTAAAATTCCATGTGAATTATAGTTTGCTAAAGGAGTATAAATTTATAACTTGTCTGAATGGACATTTTCATCTGTGTAAAGTAAATATTATGAGATAGGAAATTAAACTTGGAGATGCGGGTTATCGATCCCCGTACCTCTCGCATGCTAAGCGAGAGCTCTACCATTTGAACTACATCCCCAGAGAAATGAGTTATGACTGAGCTTCCTAAAAAACACTACACGAGAAAAACTCAGGTAAATTTTTTATGTGAATGTTCTTTGGCAAAATCTAAACAAATTTATCACTTGTCGATAGTTTTATATGAATAATGATAACAAAAAAGAATGTACATTTTGACTCGTCAACAGTTATTATCGTGAGATAACAAAGTGTTCCCTGGAGACGCAGGGTATCAATCCCCGTACCTCTCGCATGCAAAGCGAGCGCTCTACCATCTAAGCTACATCCCCTAGGAAAGAATATATTGCAAATCATTTTAAGTAGCAAAGATAAAAATTGGTGTAAAATTCCATGTCAATTATCTTTTGCTAAAAGATTAGAAATTTATAACTTGTCTGAATTGACATTTTGATACGTGAAAAGTAAATGTTATGAGATAACAAAATGAATTTGGAGATGCTACCTCTCGCATGCTGAGCGAGCGCTCTACCAATGAGCTACATCCCCGGGGAATAAGAAGTGGTAGAACGTTTTTAATAACACACAAGAAAAACTCGAGTAAATTTATAACTTGTCTGCTAAATCTTATAGTTTGCTAAAAGAGTATAAATTTACAACTTGTCTTACTAGGCATTTTCATCCGTGAAAAGTAAATATTATGAGATATCAAAATGAACTTGGAGATGCGGGTTATCAATCCCCGTACCTCTCGCTTGCTAAGTGAGCGCTCTACCATTTGAGCTACATCCCCAGAGAAACGAGATATGACCGAGCTTCCTAAAAAACACTACACGAGAAAAACTCAGGTAAATTTTTCATGTGAATGTTCTTTGGCAAAAACTAAACTAATTTATCACTTGTCGATAGTTTTATATGAATAATGATAACAAAAAAGAATATACATTTAGACTCGTCAACAGTGATTATCGTGAGATAACAAAGTGTTCCCTAGAGATGCAGGGTATCGATCCCCGTACCTCTCGCATGCAAAGCGAGCGCTCTACCATCTGAGCTACATCCCCTAGGAAAGAATATATTGCAAATCATTTCAAATAGCAAAGATAAAAACTGGTGTAAAATTCTGTGTCAATTATCTTTTGCTAAAACATTATAAATTTATAACTTGTCTGAATTGACATTTTGATACGTGAAAAGTAAATGTTATGAGATAACAAAATGAATTTGAAGATGCAGGGTATCGATCCCAGTACCTCTCGCATGCTAAGCGAGCGCTCTACCATTTGAGCTACATCCCCGTGGAGTCAAAAGTGGTAGAACGTTTTTAATAACACACAAGAAAAACTCGAGTAAATTTTCATGTGAATGATCTTTTGCAAAAATAAAATAAAATTTTCATTTATCGCTAGTTTTATATGGATAATGATAAAGAACGAGAATACACATTTTGACTCGTCAAAAGTGATAGAATTGTGAGATAACAAGAAGTTCTTGGAGATGCGGGGTATCGATCCACGTAACTCAAACGAGCGCTCTACCATCCGAGCTACAGCCCCATAGAGAGGAGATATTACAGATCATTTTAAGTAACACAGAAAAAAACTCGTGTAAAATTTCATGTGAATAATCTTTTGCTAAAAGAGTATAAATTTATTACTTGTCGATAGTTAACGAACATTTTGATCCGTGAAAAGTGAATATTATGAGATAACGTAATGAATTTGGAGATGCAGGATACCGATCCACGTATCTCTCGTATGCGAAGCGAGCACTCCACCATCTGAACTACATCCCCAATATATGAGAAGAGATATTGCAAGCTTTCTAAAGTAACAATGGAAAAAACTCGTGTAAACTCCAAGGTGAATTGTCCATTCCTAAAAAGGTATAAATTTATTAGTTGTCGAAAATTAAATCATTTAAAAGTGAATATTATAAGATAACATTATGAATATGGAGATGCGGGGGTATCGATCCCCGTACCTCTCGCATGCGAAGCGAGCGCTCCACCGTTTGGGCTACATCCCCAAAAAGAAGAGGTATTATAAACCGTTACAAGTAACAAAGATAAAAACTCGTGTAAAATTCCATGTGAATTATAGTTTGCTAAAAGTGTATAAATTTATAACTTGTCTCACTAGGCATTTTCATCCGTGAAAAGTAAATATTATGAGAGAGCAAAATGAACTTGGAGATGCGGGTTATCGATCCCCGTACCTCTCGCATGCTAAGTGAGCGCTCTACCATTTGAGCTACATCCCCAGAGAAACGAGTTATGACCGAGCTTCCTAAAAAACACTACACGAGAAAAACTTAGGTAAATTTTTCATGTGAATGTTCTTTGGCAAAAACAAAACAAATTTATCACTTGTCGATAGTTTTATATGAATAATGATAACAAAAAAGAATGTACATTTAAACTCGTCAACAGTGATTATCGTGAGATAACAAAGTGTTCCCTGGAGATGCGGGGTATCGATCCCCGTACCTCTCGCATGCAAAGCGAGCGCTCTACCATCTGAGCTACATCCCCTAGGAAAGAATGTATTGCAAATCATTTCAAGTAGCAAAGATAAAAACTGGAGTAAAATTCCATGTCAATTATCTTTTGCTAAAAGATTAGAAATTTATAACTTGTCTGAATTCAAATTTTGATACATGAAAAGTAAATGTTATGAGATAACAAAATGAATTTGGAGATGCAAAGTATCGATCCCCGTACCTCTCGCATGCTAAGCGAGAGCTCTACCATTTGAGCTACATCCCCGAGGACTAAGAAGTGGTAGAACGTTTTTAATAACACACAAGAAAAACTCGAGTAAGTTTTCATGTGAATGATCTTTTGCAAAAATAAAATAAAATTTTCATTTATCGATTGTTTTATATGGATAATGATAAAGAACGATAATGCACATTTTGACTCGCCAAAAGTGATTGAATTGTGAGATAACAAGAAGTTCTTGGAGATGCGGGGTATCGATCCCCGTAACTCAAGCGAGCGCTCTACCATCCGAGCTACATCCCCATAGAGAGGAGATATTACAGATCATTTTAAGTAACACAGAAAAAAACTCGTGTAAAATTTCATGTGAATAGTCTTTTTCTAAAAGAGTTTAAATTTATTACTTGTCGATAGTTAACGAACATTTTGATCCGTGAAAAGCGAATATTATGAGATAACGTAATGAATTTGGAGATGCAGGATACCGATCCACGTATCTCTCGCATGCGAAGCGAGCGCTCCACCATCTGAACTACATCCCCAATATATGAGAAGAGATATTGCAAGCTTTCTAAAGTAACAAAGGAAAAAACTCGTGTAAAGTTCAAGGTGAATTGTCCTTTCCTAAAAATGTATAAATTTATTAGATGTCAAAAAAATTAAATCATTTAAAAGTGAATATTATAAGATAACATTATGAATTTGGAGATGCGGGGTATCGATCCCCGTACCTCTCGCATGCGAAGCGAGCGCTCTACCGTTTGGGCTACATCCCCAAAAAGAAGAGGTACTACAAACCGTTACAAGTAATAAAGATAAAAACTCGTGTAAAATTCCATGTGAATTATAGTTTGCTAAAAGAGTATAAATTTATAACTTGTCTGAATGGGCATTTTCATCTGTGTAAAGTAAATATTATGAGATAGGAAATTAAACTTGGAGATGCGGGTTATCGATCCCCGTACCTCTCGCATGCTAAGCGAGAGCTCTACCATTTGAGCTACATCCCCAGAGAAACGAGTTATGATTGAGCTTCCTAAAAAACACTACACGAGAAAAACTTAGGTAAATTTTTCATGTGAATGTTCTTTGGCAAAAAGTAAACAAATTTATCACTTGTCGATAGTTTTATATGAATAATGATAACAAAAAAGAATGTACATTTTGACTCGTCAACAATTATTATCGTGAGATAACAAAGTGTTCCCTGGAGATGCAGGGGATCCCCGTACCTCTCACATGCAAAGCTAGCGCTCTACCATCTGAGCTACATCCCCTAGGAAAGAATATATTGCAAATCATTTCAAGTAGCAAAGATAAAAACTGGTGTAAAATTCCATGTCAATTATCTTTTGCAAAAAGATTAGAAATTTATAACTTGTCTGAATTGACATTTTGATACGTGAAAAGTAAATGTTATGAGATAACAAAATGAATTTGGAGATGCAGGGTATCGATCCCCGTACCTCTCGCATGCGAAGCGAGCGCTCGACCATTTGAGCTACATCCCCGGGGAGTTAGAAGTGGTAGAACGTTTTCAATAACACACAGGAAAAATTCGAGTAAATTTATAACTTGTCCGCTAAATCTTATAGTTTGCTAAAAGAGTATAAATATATAACTTGTCTAACTAGGCATTTTCATCCGTGAAAAGTAAATATTATGAGATATCAAAATGAACTTGGCGATGCGGGTTATCGATCCCCGTACCTCTCGCATGCTAAGTGAGCGGTATACCATTTGAGCTACATCCCCAGAGAAACGAGTTATGACCGAGCTTCCTAAAAAACAATTCACGAGAAAAACTTAGGTAAATTTTTCATGTGAATTTTCTTTTGATTACCGTGAGATAACAAAGTGTTCCCTGGAGAAGCAGGGTATCGATCCCCGTACCTCTCGCATGCAAAGCAAGCGCTCTACCATCTGAGCTACATCCCCTAGGAAAGAATATATTGCAAATCATTTCAAGTAGCAAAGATAAAAACTGGTGTAAAATTGACATTTTGATACGTGAAAAGTAAATGTTATGAGATAACAAAATGAATTTGGAGATGCAGGGTATCGATCCCCGTACCTCTCGCATGCTAAGCGAGCGCTCTACCATTTGAGCTACATCCCCGGGGATTCAGAAGTGGTAGAACGTTTTTAATAACACACAAGAAACACTCGAGTAAATTTTCATGTGAATGATCTTTTGCAAAAATAAAATAAAATTTTCATTTATCGATTTTTATATGGATAATGATAAAGAACGAGAATATACATTTTGACTCGCCAAAAGTGATTGAATTTTGAGATAACAAGAAGTTCTTGGAGATGCGGGGTATCGATCCCAGTTACTCAAGCGAGCGCTCTACCATCCGAGCTACATCCCCAAAGAGAGGCGATATACAGATCATTTTAAGTAACACAGAAAAAAACTCGTGCAAAATTTCATGTGAATAGTCTTTTGCTAAAAGAGTATAAATTTATTACTTGTCGATAGTTAACGAACATTTTGATCCGTGAAAAGTTAATATTATGTGATAACGTAATGAAATTGGAGATGCGGGATACCGATCCACGTATCTCTCGCATGCGAAGCGAGCGCTCCACCATCTGAACTACATCCCCAATATATGAGAAGAGATATTGCAAGCTTTCTAAAGTAACAAAGGAAAAAACTCGTGTAAACTCCAAGGTGAATTGTCCATTCCTAAAAAGGTATAAATTTATTAGTTGTCGAAAATTAAATCATTTAAAAGTGAATATTATAAGATAACATTATGAATATGGAGATGCGGGGTATCGATCCCCGTACCTCTCGCATGCGAAGCGAGCGCTCTACCGTTTGGGCTACATCCCCAAAAAGAAGAGGTATTATAAACCGTTACAAGTAACAAAGATAAAAACTCGTGTAAAATTCCATGTGAATTATAGTTTGCTAAAAGAGTATAAATTTATAACTTGTCTCACTAGGCATTTTCATCCGTGAAAAGTAAATATTATGAGAGAGCAAAATGAACTTGGAGATGCGGGTTATCGATCCCCGTACCTCTCGCATGCTAAGTGAGCGCTCTACCATTTGAGCTACATCCCCAGAGAAACGAGTTATGACCGAGCTTCCTAAAAAACACTACACGAGAAAAACTTAGGTAAATTTTTCATGTGAATGTTCTTTGGCAAAAACAATACAAATTTATCACTTGTCGATAGTTTTATATGAATAATGATAACAAAAAAGAATGTACATTTAAACTCGTCAACAGTGATTATCGTGAGATAACAAAGTGTTCCCTGGAGATGCGGGGTATCGATCCCCGTACCTCTCGCATGCAAAGCGAGCACTCTACCATCTGAGCTACATCCCCTAGGAAAGAATGTATTGCAAATCATTTCAAGTAGCAAAGATAAAAACTGGTGTAAAATTCCATGTCAATTATCTTTTGCTAAAAGATTAGAAATTTATAACTTGTCTGAATTCAAATTTTGATACATGAAAAGTAAATGTTATGAGATAACAAAATGAATTTGGAGATGCAAAGTATCGATCCCCGTACCTCTCGCATGCTAAGCGAGAGCTCTACTATTTGAGCTACATCCCCGAGGACTAAGAAGTGGTAGAACGTTTTTAATAACACACAAGAAAAACTCGAGTAAGTTTTCATGTGAATGATCTTTTGCAAAAATAAAATAAAATTTTCATTTATCGATTGTTTTATATGGATAATGATAAAGAACGATAATGCACATTTTGACTCGCCAAAAGTGATTGAATTGTGAGATAACAAGAAGTTCTTGGAGATGCGGGGTATCGATCCCCGTAACTCAAGCGAGCGCTCTACCATCCGAGCTACATCCCCATAGAGAGGAGATATTACAGATCATTTTAAGTAACACACAAAAAAACTCGTGTAAAATTTCATGTGAATAGTCTTTTTCTAAAAGAGTTTAAATTTATTACTTGTCGATAGTTAACGAACATTTTGATCCGTGAAAAGCGAATATTATGAGATAACGTAATGAATTTGGAGATGCAGGATACCGATCCACGTATCTCTCGCATGCGAAGCGAGCGCTCCACCATCTGAACTACATCCCCAATATATGAGAAGAGATATTGCAAGCTTTCTAAAGTAACAAAGGAAAAAACTCGTGTAAAGTCCAAGGTGAATTGTCCTTTCCTAAAAATGTATAAATTTATTAGATGTCAAAAAAATTAAATCATTTAAAAGTGAATATTATAAGATAACATTATGAATTTGGAGATGCGGGGTATCGATCCCCGTACCTCTCGCATGCGAAGCGAGCGCTCTACCGTTTGGGCTACATCCCCAAAAAGAAGAGGTATTATAAACCGTTACAAGTAATAAAGATAAAAACTCGTGTAAAATTCCATGTGAATTATAGTTTGCTAAAAGAGTATAAATTTATAACTTGTCTGAATGGGCATTTTCATCTGTGTAAAGTAAATATTATGAGATAGGAAATTAAACTTGGAGATGCGGGTTATCAATCCCCGTACCTCTCGCATGCTAAGCGAGAGCTCTACCATTTGAGCTACATCCCCAGAGAAACGAGTTATGATTGAGCTTCCTAAAAAACACTACACGAGAAAAACTTAGGTAAATTTTTCATGTGAATGTTCTTTGGCAAAAAGTAAACAAATGTATCACTTGTCGATAGTTTTATATGAATAATGATAACAAAAAAGAATGTACATTTTGACTCGTCAACAATTATTATCGTGAGATAACAAAGTGTTCCCTGGAGATGCAGGGGATCCCCGTACCTCTCACATGCAAAGCTAGCGCTCTACCATCTGAGCTACATCCCCTAGGAAAGAATATATTGCAAATCATTTCAAGTAGCAAAGATAAAAACTGGTGTAAAATTCCATGTCAATTATCTTTTGCTAAAAGATTAGAAATTTATAACTTGTCTGAATTAACATTTTGATACGTGAAAAGTAAATGTTATGAGATAACCAAATGAATTTGGAGATGCAGGGTATCGATCCCCGTACCTCTCGCATGCGAAGCGAGCGCTCGACCATTTGAGCTACATCCCCGGGGATTAAGAAGTGGTAGAACGTTTTCAATAACACACAGGAAAAATTCGAGTAAATTTATAACTTGTCCGCTAAATCTTATAGTTTGCTAAAAGAGTATAAATTTATAACTTGTCTAACTAGGCATTTTCATCCGTGAAAAGTAAATATTATGAGATATCAAAATGAACTTGGCGATGCGGGTTATCGATCCCCGTACCTCTCGCATGCTAAGTGAGCGGTATACCATTTGAGCTACATCCCCAGAGAAACGAGTTATGACCGAGCTTCCTAAAAAACAATTCACGAGAAAAACTCAGGTAAATTTTTCATGTGAATGTTCTTTTGATTACCGTGAGATAACAAAGTGTTCCCTGGAGAAGCAGGGTATCGATCCCCGTACCTCTCGCATGCAAAGCGAGCGCTCTACCATCTGAGCTACATCCCCTAGGAAAGAATATATTGCAAATCATTTCAAGTAGCAAAGATAAAAACTGGTGTAAAATTGACATTTTGTTACGTGAAAAGTAAATGTTATGAGATAACAAAATGAATTTGGAGATGCAGGGTATCGATCCCCGTACCTCTCGCATGCTAAGCGAGCGCTCTACCATTTGAGCTACATCCCCGGGGATTCAGAAGTGGTAGAACGTTTTTAATAACACACAAGAAAAACTCGAGTAAATTTTCATGTGAATGATCTTTTGCAAAAATAAAATAAAATTTTCATTTATCGATAGTTTTATATGGATAATGATAAAGAACGAGAATACACATTTTGACTCGTCAAAAGTGATTGAATTGTGAGATAACAAGAAGTTCTCGGAGATGCGGGGTATCGATCCCCGTAACTCAAGCGAGCGCTCTACCATCCGAGCTACATCCCCAAAGAGAGGAGATATTACAGATCATTTGAAGTAACACAGAAAAAAACTCGTGTAAAATTTCATGTGAATAATCTTTTGGTAAAAGAGTATAAATTTATTACTTCTCGATAGTTAACGAACATTTTGATCCGTGAAAAGTGAATATTATGAGATAACGTAATGAATTTGGAGATGCAGGATACCGATCCACGTATCTCTCGCATGCGAAGCGAGCGCTCCACCATCTGAACTACATCCCCAATATATGTGAAGAGATATTGCAAGCTTCTAAAGTAACAAAGGAAAAAACTCGTGTAAAGTCCAAGGTGAATTGTCCTTTCCTAAAAAGGTATAAATTTATTAGATGTCAAAAATTAAATCATTTAAAAGTGAATATTATAAGATAACATTATGAATTTGGAGATGCGGGGTATCGATCCCCGTACCTCTCGCATGCGAAGCGAGCGCTCTACCGTTTGGGCTACATCCCCAAAAAGAAGAGGTACTATAAACCGTTACAAGTAACAAAGATAAAAACTCGTGTAAAATTACATGTGAATTATAGTTTGCTAAAAGAGTATAAATTTATAACTTATCTGAATGGGCATTTTCATCTGTGTAAAGTAAATATTATGAGATAGGAAATTAAACTTGGAGATGCGGGTTATCGATCCCCGTACCTTTCGCATGCTAAGCGAGAGCTCTACCATTTGAGCTACATCCCCAGAGAAAAGAGTTTTGACCGAGCTTCCTAAAAAACACTGCACGAGAAAAACTCAGGTAAATTTTTTATGTGAATGTTCTTTGGCAAAAACTAAACAAATTTATCACTTGTCGATAGTTTTGTATGAATAATGATAACAAAAAAAAATGTACATTTAAACTCGTCAACAGTGATTATCGTGAGATAACAAAGTGTTCCCTGGAGATGCGGGGTATCGATCCCCGTACCTCTCGCATGCAAAGCGAGTGCTCTACCATCTGAGCTACATCCCCTAGGAAAGAATGTATTGCAAATCATTTCAAGTAGCAAAGATAAAAACTGGTGTAAAATTCCATGTCAATTATCTTTTGCTAAAAGATTAGAAATTTATAACTTGTCTGAATTGACATTTTGATACATGAAAAGTAAATGTTATGAGATAACAAAATGAATTTAGAGATGCAAAGTATCGATCCCCGTACCTCTCGCATGCTAAGCTAGCGCTCTACCATTTGAGCTACATCCCCAGAGAAACGAGTTATGACCGAGCTTCCCAAAAAACACTACACGAGAAAAACTCAGGTAAATTTTTCATGTGAATGTTCTTTGGCAAAAACAAAACAAATCTATCACTTGTCGATAGTTTTATGTGAATAATGATAACAAAAAAGAATGTACATTTAAACTCGTCAACAGTGATTATCGTGAGATAACAAAGTGTTCCCTGGAGATGTGGGGTATCGATCCCCGTACCTCTCGCATGCAAAGCGAGCGCTCTACCATCTGAGCTACATCCCCTAGGAAAGAATATATTGCAATTCATTTCAAGTAGCAAAGATAAAAACTGGTGTAAAATTCCATGTCAATTATCTTTTGCTAAAAGATTAGAAATTTATAACTTGTCTGAATTGACATTTTGATACATGAAAAGTAAATGTTATGAGATAAGAAAATGAATTTGGAGATGCAAAGTATCGATCCCCGTACCTCTCGCATGCTAAGCTAGCGCTCTACCATTTGAGCTACATCCGCAGAGAAACGAGTTATGACCGAGCTTCCTAAAAAACACTACACGAGAAAAACTCAGGTAAATTTTTCATGTGAATGTTCTTTGGCAAAAACTAAACAAATTTATCCTTTGTCGATAGTTTTATATGAATAATGATAACAAAAAAGAATGTACATTTAGACTCGTCAACAGTGATTATCGTGAGATAACAAAGTGTTCCCTGCAGAAGCAGGGTATCGATCCCCGTACCTCTCGCATGCAAAGCGAGCGCTCTACCATCTGAGCTACATCCCGTAGGAAAGAATATATTGCAAATCATTTCAAGTAGCAAAGATAAAAACTGGTGTAAAATTGACATTTTGATACGTGAAAAGTAAATGTTATGAGATAACAAAATGAATTTGGAGATGCAGGGTATCGATCCCCGTACCTCTCGCATGCTAAGCGAGCGCTCTACCATTTGAGCTACATCCCCGGGGATTCAGAAGTGGTAGAACGTTTTTAATAACACACAAGAAACACTCGAGTAAATTTTCATGTGAATGATCTTTTGCAAAAATAAAATAAAATTTTCATTTATCGATAGTTTTATATGGATAATGATAAAGAACGAGAATACACATTTGGACTCGTCAAAAGTGATTGAATTGTTAGATAACAAGAAGTTCTCGGAGATGCGGGGTATCGATCCCCGTAACTCAAGCGAGCGCTCTACCATCCGAGCTACATCCCCATAGAGAGGAGATATTACAGATCATTTTAAGTAACACAGAAAAAAACTCGTGTAAAATTTCATGTGAATAATCTTTTGGTAAAAGAGTATAAATTTATTACTTCTCGATAGTTAACGAACATTTTGATCCGTGAAAAGTGAATATTATGAGATAACGTAATGAATTTGGAGATGCAGGATACCGATCCACGTATCTCTCGCATGCGAAGCGAGCGCTCCACCATCTGAACTACATCCCCAATATATGTGAAGAGATATTGCAAGCTTTCTAAAGTAACAAAGGAAAAAACTCGTGTAAAGTCCAAGGTGAATTGTCCTTTCCTAAAAAGGTATAAATTTATTAGATGTCAAAAATTAAATCATTTAAAAGTGACTATTATAAGATAACATTATGAATTTGGAGATGCGGGGTATCGATCCCCGTACCTCTCGCATGCGAAGCGAGCGCTCTACCGTTTGGGCTACATCCCCAAAAAGAAGAGGTACTATAAACCGTTACAAGTAACAAAGATAAAAACTCGTGTAAAATTCCATGTGAATTATAGTTTGCTAAAAGAGTATAAATTTATAACTTGTCTGAATGGGCATTTTCATCTGTGTAAAGTAAATATTATGAGATAGGAAATTAAACTTGGAGATGCGGGTTATCGATCCCCGTACCTTTCGCATGCTAAGCGAGAGCTCTACCATTTGAGCTACATCCCCAGAGAAACGAGTTATGACCGAGCTTCCTAAAAAACACTACACGAGAAAAACTCAGGTAAATTTTTTATGTGAATGTTCTTTGGCAAAAACTAAACAAATTTATCACTTGTCGATAGTTTTATATGAATAATGATAACAAAAAAGAATGTACATTTAAACTCGTCAACAGAGATTATCGTGAGATAACAAAGTGTTCCCTGGAGATGCGGGGTATCGATCCCCGTACCTCTCGCATGCAAAGCGAGCGCTCTACCATCTGAGCTACATCCCCTAGGAAAGAATGTATTGCAAATCATTTCAAGTAGCAAAGATAAAAACTGGTGTAAAATTCCATGTCAATTATATGTTGCTAAAAGATTAGAAATTTATAACTTGTCTGAATTGACATTTTGATACATGAAAAGTAAATGTTATGAGATAAGAAAATGAATTTGGAGATGCAAAGTATCGATCCCCGTACCTCTCGCATGCTAAGCTAGCGCTCTACCATTTGAGCTACATCCCCAGAGAAACGAGTTATGACCGAGCTTCCTAAAAAACACTACACGAGAAAAACTCAGGTAAATTTTTCATGTGAATGTTCTTTGGCAAAAACTAAACAAATTTATCCTTTGTCGATAGTTTTATATGAATAATGATAACAAAAAAGAATGTACATTTAGACTCGTCAACAGTGATTATCGTGAGATAACAAAGTGTTCCCTGCAGAAGCAGGGTATCGATCCCCGTACCTCTCGCATGCAAAGCGAGCGCTCTACCATCTGAGCTACATCCCGTAGGAAAGAATATATTGCAAAGCATTTCAAGTAGCAAAGATAAAAACTGGTGTAAAATTGACATTTTGATACGTGAAAAGTAAATGTTATGAGATAACAAAATGAATTTGGAGATGCAGGGTATCGATCCCCGTACCTCTCGCATGCTAAGCGAGCGCTCTACCATTTGAGCTACATCCCCGGGGATTCAGAAGTGGTAGAACGTTTTTAATAACACACAAGAAACACTCGAGTAAATTTTCATGTGAATGATCTTTTGCAAAAATAAAATAAAATTTTCATTTATCGATAGTTTTATATGGATAATGATAAAGAACGAGAATACACATTTTGACTCGTCAAAAGTGATTGAATTGTTAGATAACAAGAAGTTCTCGGAGATGCGGGGTATCGATCCCCGTAACTCAAGCGAGCGCTCTACCATCCGAGCTACATCCCCATAGAGAGGAGATATTACAGATCATTTTAAGTAACACAGAAAAAAACTCGTGTAAAATTTCATGTGAATAATCTTTTGGTAAAAGAGTATAAATTTATTACTTCTCGATAGTTAACGAACATTTTGATCCGTGAAAAGTGAATATTATGAGATAACGTAATGAATTTGGAGATGCAGGATACCGATCCACGTATCTCTCGCATGCGAAGCGAGCGCTCCACCATTTGAACTACATCCCCAATATATGTGAAGAGATATTGCAAGCTTTCTAAATTAACAAAGGAAAAAACTCGTGTAAAGTCCAAGGTGAATTGTCCTTTCCTAAAAAGGTATAAATTTATTAGATGTCAAAAATTAAATCATTTAAAAGTGACTATTATAAGATAACATTATGAATTTGGAGATGCGGGGTATCGATCCCCGTACCTCTCGCATGCGAAGCGAGCGCTCTACCGTTTGGGCTACATCCCCAAAAAGAAGAGGTACTATAAACCGTTACAAGTAACAAAGATAAAAACTCGTGTAAAATTCCATGTGAATTATAGTTTGCTAAAAGAGTATAAATTTATAACTTGTCTGAATGGGCATTTTCATCTGTGTAAAGTAAATATTATGAGATAGGAAATTAAACTTGGAGATGCGGGTTATCGATCCCCGTACCTTTCGCATGCTAAGCGAGAGCTCTACCATTTGAGCTACATCCCCAGAGAAACGAGTTATGACCGAGCTTCCTAAAAAACACTACACGAGAAAAACTCAGGTAAATTTTTTATGTGAATGTTCTTTGGCAAAAACTAAACAAATTTATCACTTGTCGATAGTTTTATATGAATAATGATAACAAAAAAGAATGTACATTTAAACTCGTCAACAGTGATTATCGTGAGATAACAAAGTGTTCCCTGGAGATGCGGGGTATCGATCCCCGTACCTCTCGCATGCAAAGCGAGCGCTCTACCATCTCAGCTACATCCCCTAGGAAAGAATGTATTGCAAATCATTTCAAGTAGCAAAGATAAAAACTGGTGTAAAATTCCATGTCAATTATCTTTTGCTAAAAGATTAGAAATTTATAACTTGTCTGAATTGACATTTTGATACATGAAAAGTAAATGTTATGAGATAACAAAATGAAGTTGGAGATGCAAAGTATCGATCCCCGTACCTCTCGCATGCTAAGCTAGCGCTCTACCATTTGAGCTACATCCGCAAAGAAACGAGTTATGACCGAGCTTCCTAAAAAACACTACACGAGAAAAACTCAGGTAAATTTTTCATGTGAATGTTCTTTGGCAAAAACTAAACAAATTTATCCTTTGTCGATAGTTTTATATGAATAATGATAACAAAAAAGAATGTACATTTAGACTCGTCAACAGTGATTATCGTGAGATAACAAAGTGTTCCCTGCAGAAGCAGGGTATCGATCCCCGTACCTCTCGCATGCAAAGCGAGCGCTCTACCATCTGAGCTACATCCCGTAGGAAAGAATATATTGCAATTCATTTCAAGTAGCAAAGATAAAAACTGGTGTAAAATTGACATTTTGATACGTGAAAAGTAAATGTTATGAGATAACAAAATGAATTTGGAGATGCAGGGTATCGATCCCCGTACCTCTCGCATGCTAAGCGAGCGCTCTACCATTTGAGCTACATCCCCGGGGATTCAGAAGTGGTAGAACGTTTTTAATAACACACAAGAAACACTCGAGTAAATTTTCATGTGAATGATCTTTTGCAAAAATAAAATAAAATTTTCATTTATCGATAGTTTTATATGGATAATGATAAAGAACGAGAATACACATTTGGACTCGTCAAAAGTGATTGAATTGTTAGATAACAAGAAGTTCTCGGAGATGCGGGGTATCGATCCCCGTAACTCAAGCGAGCGCTCTACCATCCGAGCTACATCCCCATAGAGAGGAGATATTACAGATCATTTTAAGTAACACAGAAAAAAACTCGTGTAAAATTTCATGTGAATAATCTTTTGGTAAAAGAGTATAAATTTATTACTTCTCGATAGTTAACGAACATTTTGATCCGTGAAAAGTGAATATTATGAGATAACGTAATGAATTTGGAGATGCAGGATACCGATCCACGTATCTCTCGCATGCGAAGCGAGCGCTCCACCATCTGAACTACATCCCCAATATATGTGAAGAGATATTGCAAGCTTTCTAAAGTAACAAAGGAAAAAACTCGTGTAAAGTCCAAGGTGAATTGTCCTTTCCTAAAAAGGTATAAATTTATTAGATGTCAAAAATTAAATCATTTAAAAGTGACTATTATAAGATAACATTATGAATTTGGAGATGCGGGGTATCGATCCCCGTACCTCTCGCATGCGAAGCGAGCGCTCTACCGTTTGGGCTACATCCCCAAAAAGAAGAGGTACTATAAACCGTTACAAGTAACAAAGATAAAAACTCGTGTAAAATTCCATGTGAATTATAGTTTGCTAAAAGAGTATAAATTTATAACTTGTCTGAATGGGCATTTTCATCTGTGTAAAGTAAATATTATGAGATAGGAAATTAAACTTGGAGATGCGGGTTATCGATCCCCGTACCTTTCGCATGCTAAGCGAGAGCTCTACCATTTGAGCTACATCCCCAGAGAAACGAGTTATGACCGAGCTTCCTAAAAAACACTACACGAGAAAAACTCAGGTAAATTTTTTATGTGAATGTTCTTTGGCAAAAACTAAACAAATTTATCACTTGTCGATAGTTTTATATGAATAATGATAACAAAAAAGAATGTACTTTTAAACTCGTCAACAGAGATTATCGTGAGATAACAAAGTGTTCCCTGGAGATGCGGGGTATCGATCCCCGTACCTCTCGCATGCAAAGCGAGCGCTCTACCATCTGAGCTACATCCCCTAGGAAAGAATGTATTGCAAATCATTTCAAGTAGCAAAGATAAAAACTGGTGTAAAATTCCATGTCAATTATATGTTGCTAAAAGATTAGAAATTTATAACTTGTCTGAATTGACATTTTGATACATGAAAAGTAAATGTTATGAGATAAGAAAATGAATTTGGAGATGCAAAGTATCGATCCCCGTACCTCTCGCATGCTAAGCTAGCGCTCTACCATTTGAGCTACATCCCCAGAGAAACGAGTTATGACCGAGCTTCCTAAAAAACACTACACGAGAAAAACTCAGGTAAATTTTTCATGTGAATGTTCTTTGGCAAAAACTAAACAAATTTATCCTTTGTCGATAGTTTTATATGAATAATGATAACAAAAAAGAATGTACATTTAGACTCGTCAACAGTGATTATCGTGAGATAACAAAGTGTTCCCTGCAGAAGCAGGATATCGATCCCCGTACCTCTCGCATGCAAAGCGAGCGCTCTACCATCTGAGCTACATCCCGTAGGAAAGAATATATTGCAAATCATTTCAAGTAGCAAAGATAAAAACTGGTGTAAAATTGACATTTTGATACGTGAAAAGTAAATGTTATGAGATAACAAAATGAATTTGGAGATGCAGGGTATCGATCCCCGTACCTCTCGCATGCTAAGCGAGCGCTCTACCATTTGAGCTACATCCCCGGGGATTCAGAAGTGGTAGAACGTTTTTAATAACACACAAGAAACACTCGAGTATATTTTCATGTGAATGATCTTTTGCAAAAATAAAATAAAATTTTCATTTATCGATAGTTTTATATGGATAATGATAAAGAACGAGAATACACATTTTGACTCGTCAAAAGTGATTGAATTGTTAGATAACAAGAAGTTCTCGGAGATGCGGGGTATCGATCCCCGTAACTCAAGCGAGCGCTCTACCATCCGAGCTACATCCCCATAGAGAGGAGATATTACAGATCATTTTAAGTAACACAGAAAAAAACTCGTGTAAAATTTCATGTGAATAATCTTTTGGTAAAAGAGTATAAATTTATTACTTCTCGATAGTTAACGAACATTTTGATCCGTGAAAAGTGAATATTATGAGATAACGTAATGAATTTGGAGATGCAGGATACCGATCCACGTATCTCTCGCATGCGAAGCGAGCGCTCCACCATTTGAACTACATCCCCAATATATGTGAAGAGATATTGCAAGCTTTCTAAATTAACAAAGGAAAAAACTCGTGTAAAGTCCAAGGTGAATTGTCCTTTCCTAAAAAGGTATAAATTTATTAGATGTCAAAAATTAAATCATTTAAAAGTGACTATTATAAGATAACATTATGAATTTGGAGATGCGGGGTATCGATCCCCGTACCTCTCGCATGCGAAGCGAGCGCTCTACCGTTTGGGCTACATCCCCAAAAAGAAGAGGTACTATAAACCGTTACAAGTAACAAAGATAAAAACTCGTGTAAAATTCCATGTGAATTATAGTTTGCTAAAAGAGTATAAATTTATAACTTGTATGAATGGGCATTTTCATCTGTGTAAAGTAAATATTATGAGATAGGAAATTAAACTTGGAGATGCGGGTTATCGATCCCCGTACCTTTCGCATGCTAAGCGAGAGCTCTACCATTTGAGCTACATCCCCAGAGAAACGAGTTATGACCGAGCTTCCTAAAAAACACTACACGAGAAAAACTCAGGTAAATTTTTTATGTGAATGTTCTTTGGCAAAAACTAAACAAATTTATCACTTGTCGATAGTTTTATATGAATAATGATAACAAAAAAGAATGTACATTTAAACTCGTCAACAGTGATTATCGTGAGATAACAAAGTGTTCCCTGGAGATGCGGGGTATCGATCCCCGTACCTCTCGCATGCAAAGCGAGCGCTCTACCATCTAAGCTACATCCCCTAGGAAAGAATGTATTGCAAATCATTTCAAGTAGCAAAGATAAAAACTGGTGTAAAATTCCATGTCAATTATCTTTTGCTAAAAGATTAGAAATTTATAACTTGTCTGAATTGACATTTTGATACATGAAAAGTAAATGTTATGAAATAACAAAATGAAGTTGAGATGCAAAGTATCGATCCCCGTACCTCTCGCATGCTAAGCTAGCGCTCTACCATTTGAGCTACATCCGCAGAGAAACGAGTTATGACCGAGCTTCCTAAAAAACACTACACGAGAAAAACTCAGGTAAATTTTTCATGTGAATGTTCTTTGGCAAAAACTAAACAAATTTATCCTTTGTCGATAGTTTTATATGAATAATGATAACAAAAAAGAATGTACATTTAGACTCGTCAACAGTGATTATCGTGAGATAACAAAGTGTTCCCTGCAGAAGCAGGGTATCGATCCCCGTACCTCTCGCATGCAAAGCGAGCGCTCTACCATCTGAGCTACATCCCCTAGGAAAGAATATATTGCAATTCATTTCAAGTAGCAAAGATAAAAACTGGTGTAAAATTGACATTTTGATACGTGAAAAGTAAATGTTATGAGATAACAAAATGAATTTGGAGATGCAGGGTATCGATCCCCGTACCTCTCGCATGCTAAGCGAGCGCTCTACCATTTGAGCTACATCCCCGGGGATTCAGAAGTGGTAGAACGTTTTTAATAACACACAAGAAACACTCGAGTAAATTTTCATGTGAATGATCTTTTGCAAAAATAAAATAAAATTTTCATTTATCGATAGTTTTATATGGATAATGATAAAGAACGAGAATACACATTTTGACTCGTCAAAAGTGATTGAATTGTTAGATAACAAGAAGTTCTCGGAGATGCGGGGTATCGATCCCCGTAACTCAAGCGAGCGCTCTACCATCCGAGCTACATCCCCATAGAGAGGAGATATTACAGATCATTTTAAGTAACACAGAAAAAAACTCGTGTAAAATTTCATGTGAATAATCTTTTGGTAAAAGAGTATAAATTTATTACTTCTCGATAGTTAACGAACATTTTGATCCGTGAAAAGTGAATATTATGAGATAACGTAATGAATTTGGAGATGCAGGATACCGATCCACGTATCTCTCGCATGCGAAGCGAGCGCTCCACCATCTGAACTACATCCCCAATATATGTGAAGAGATATTGCAAGCTTTCTAAAGTAACAAAGGAAAAAACTCGTGTAAAGTCCAAGGTGAATTGTCCTTTCCTAAAAAGGTATAAATTTATTAGATGTCAAAAATTAAATCATTTAAAAGTGACTATTATAAGATAACATTATGAATTTGGAGATGCGGGGTATCGATCCCCGTACCTCTCGCATGCGAAGCGAGCGCTCTACCGTTTGGGCTACATCCCCAAAAAGAAGAGGTACTATAAACCGTTACAAGTAACAAAGATAAAAACTCGTGTAAAATTCCATGTGAATTATAGTTTGCTAAAAGAGTATAAATTTATAACTTGTCTGAATGGGCATTTTCATCTGTGTAAAGTAAATATTATGAGATAGGAAATTAAACTTGGAGATGCGGGTTATCGATCCCCGTACCTTTCGCATGCTAAGCGAGAGCTCTACCATTTGAGCTACATCCCCAGAGAAACGAGTTATGACCGAGCTTCCTAAAAAACACTACACGAGAAAAACTCAGGTAAATTTTTTATGTGAATGTTCTTTGGCAAAAACTAAACAAATTTATCACTTGTCGATAGTTTTATATGAATAATGATAACAAAAAAGAATGTACATTTAAACTCGTCAACAGTGATTATCGTGAGATAACAAAGTGTTCCCTGGAGATGCGGGGTATCGATCCCCGTACCTCTCGCATGCAAAGCGAGAGCTCTACCATCTGAGCTACATCCCCTAGGAAAGAATGTATTGCAAATCATTTCAAGTAGCAAAGATAAAAACTGGTGTAAAATTCCATGTCAATTATCTTTTGCTAAAAGATTAGAAATTTATAACTTGTCTGAATTGACATTTTGATACATGAAAAGTAAATGTTATGAGATAACAAAATGAAGTTGGAGATGCAAAGTATCGATCCCCGTACCTCTCGCATGCTAAGCTAGCGCTCTACCATTTGAGCTACATCCCCAGAGAAACGAGTTATGACCGAGCTTCCTAAAAAACACTACACGAGAAAAACTCAGGTAAATTTTTCATGTGAATGTTCTTTGGCAAAAACTAAACAAATTTATCCTTTGTCGATAGTTTTATATGAATAATGATAACAAAAAAGAATGTACATTTAGACTCGTCAACAGTGATTATCGTGAGATAACAAAGTGTTCCCTGCAGAAGCAGGGTATCGATCCCCGTACCTCTCGCATGCTAAGCTAGCGCTCTACCATTTGAGCTACATCCCCAGAGAAACGAGTTATGACCGAGCTTCCTAAAAAACACTACACGAGAAAAACTCAGGTAAATTTTTCATGTGAATGTTCTTTGGCAAAAACTAAACAAATTTATCCTTTGTCGATAGTTTTATATGAAAAATGATAACAAAAAAGAATGTACATTTAGACTCGTCAACAGTGATTATCGTGAGATAACAAAGTGTTCCCTGCAGAAGCAGGGTATCGATCCCCGTACCTCTCGCATGCAAAGCGAGCGCTCTACCATCTGAGCTACATCCCGTAGGAAAGAATATATTGCAAATCATTTGAAGTAGCAAAGATAAAAACTGGTGTAAAATTGACATTTTGATACGTGAAAAGTAAATGTTATGAGATAACAAAATGAATTTGGAGATGCAGGGTATCGATCCCTGTACCTCTCGCATGCTAAGCGAGCGCTCTACCATTTGAGCTACATCCCCGGGGATTCAGAAGTGGTAGAACGTTTTTAATAACACACAAGAAACACTCGAGTAAATTTTCATGTGAATGATCTTTTGCAAAAATAAAATAAAATTTTCATTTATCGATAGTTTTATATGGATAATGATAAAGAACGAGAATACACATTTTGACTCGTCAAAAGTGATTGAATTGTTAGATAACAAGAAGTTCTCGGAGATGCGGGGTATCGATCCCCGTAACTCAAGCGAGCGCTCTACCATCCGAGCTACATCCCCATAGAGAGGAGATATTACAGATCATTTTAAGTAACACAGAAAAAAACTCGTGTAAAATTTCATGTGAATAATCTTTTGGTAAAAGAGTATAAATTTATTACTTCTCGATAGTTAACGAACATTTTGATCCGTGAAAAGTGAATATTATGAGATAACGTAATGAATTTGGAGATGCAGGATACCGATCCACGTATCTCTCGCATGCGAAGCGAGCGCTCCACCATCTGAACTACATCCCCAATATATGTGAAGAGATATTGCAAGCTTTCTAAAGTAACAAAGGAAAAAACTCGTGTAAAGTCCAAGGTGAATTGTCCTTTCCTAAAAAGGTATAAATTTATTAGATGTCAAAAATTAAATCATTTAAAAGTGACTATTATAAGATAACATTATGAATTTGGAGATGCGGGGTATCGATCCCCGTACCTCTCGCATGCGAAGCGAGCGCTCTACCGTTTGGGCTACATCCCCAAAAAGAAGAGGTACTATAAACCGTTACAAGTAACAAAGATAAAAACTCGTGTAAAATTCCATGTGAATTATAGTTTGCTAAAAGAGTATAAATTTATAACTTGTCTGAATGGGCATTTTTATCTGTGTAAAGTAAATATTATGAGATAGGAAATTAAACTTGGAGATGCGGGTTATCGATCCCCGTACCTTTCGCATGCTAAGCGAGAGCTCTACCATTTGAGCTACATCCCCAGAGAAACGAGTTATGACCGAGCTTCCTAAAAAACACTACACGAGAAAAACTCAGGTAAATTTTTTATGTGAATGTTCTTTGGCAAAAACTAAACAAATTTATCACTTGTCGATAGTTTTATATGAATAATGATAACAAAAAAGAATGTACATTTAAACTCGTCAACAGTGATTATCGTGAGATAACAAAGTGTTCCCTGGAGATGCGGGGTATCGATCCCCGTACCTCTCGCATGCAAAGCGAGCGCTCTACCATCTGAGCTACATCCCCTAGGAAAGAATGTATTGCAAATCATTTCAAGTAGCAAGGATAAAAACTGGTGTAAAATTCCATGTCAATTATCTTTTGCTAAAAGATTAGAAATTTATAACTTGTCTGAATTGACATTTTGATACATGAAAAGTAAATGTTATGAGATAACAAAATGAAGTTGGAGATGCAAAGTATCGATCCCCGTACCTCTCGCATGCTAAGTTAGCGCTCTACCATTTGAGCTACATCCCCGGGGATTCAAAAGTGGTAGAACGTTTTTAATAACACACAAGAAACACTCGAGTAAATTTTCATGTGAATGATCTTTTGCAAAAATAAAATAAAATTTTCATTTATCGATAGTTTTATATGGATAATGATAAAGAACGATAATGCACATTTTGACTCGCCAAAAGTTATTGAATTGTGAGATAACAAGAAGTTCTTGGAGATGCGGGGTATCGATCCCCGTAACTCAAGCGAGCACTCTACCATTCGAGCTATATCCCCATAGAGAGGAGATGTTACAGATCATTTTAAGTAACACAGAAAAAAACTCGTGTAAAATTTCATGTGAATAGTCTTTTTCTAAAAGAGTATAAATTTATTACTTGTCGATAGTTAACGAACATTTTGATCCGTGAAAAGTGAATATTATGAGATAATGTAATGAATTTGGAGATGCAGGATACCGATCCACGTATCTCTCGCATGCGAAGCGAGCGCTCCACCATCTGAACTACACCCCCAATATATGTGAAGAGATATTGCAAGCATTCTAAAGTAACAAAGGAAAAAACTCGTGTAAAGTCCAAGGTGAATTGTCCTTTCCTAAAAAGGTATAAATCTAGTAGATGTCAAAAATTAAATCATTTAAAAGTGAATATTATAAGATAACATTATGAATTTGGAGATGCGGGGTATGGATCCCCGTACTTCTCGCATGCGAAGCGAGCGCTCTACCGTTTGGGCTACATCCCCAAAAAGAAGAGGTACTATAAACCGTTACAAGTAACAAAGATAAAAACTCGTGTAAAATTCCATGTGAATTATAGTTTGCTAAAAGAGTATAAATTTACAACTTGTTTGAATGGGCATTTTCATCTGTGTAAAGTAAATATTATGAGATAGGAAATTAAACTTGGAGATGCGGGTTATCGATCCCCGTACCTTTCGCATGCTAAGCGAGAGCTCTACCATTTGAGCTACATCCCCAGAGAAACGAGTTATGACCGAGCTTCCTAAAAAACACTGCACGAGAAAAACTCAGGTAAATTTTTCATGTGAATGTTCTTTGGCAAAAACTAAACAAATTTATCACTTGTCGATAGTTTTATATGAATAATGATAACAAAAAAGAATGTACATTTTGACTCGTCAACAGTTATTATCGTGAGATAACAAAGTGTTCCCTGGAGATGCGGGGAATCGATCCCCGTACCTCTCGCATGCAAAGCAAGCGCTCTACCGTTTGGGCTACATCCCCAAAAAGAAGAGGTACTATAAACCGTTACAAGTAACAAAGATAAAAACTCGTGTAAAATTCCATGTGAATTATAGTTTGCTAAAAGAGTATAAATTTATAACTTGTCTGAATGGGCATTTTCATCTGTGTAAAGTAAATATTATGAGATAGGAAATTAAACTTGGAGATGCGGGTTATCGATCCCCGTACCTTTCGCATGCTAAGCGAAAGCTCTACCATTTGAGCTACATCCCCAGAGAAACGAGTTATGATCGAGCTTCCTAAAAAACACTACACGAGAAAAACTCAGGTAAATTTTTTATGTGAATGTTCTTTGGCAAAAACTAAACAAATTTATCACTTGTCGATAGTTTTATATGAATAATGATAACAAAAAAAAAAATGTACATTTAAACTCGTCAACAGTGATTATCGTGAGATAACAAAGTGTTCCCTGGAGATGCGGGGTATCGATCCCCGTACCTCTCGCATGCAAAGCGAGCGCTCTACCATCTGAGCTACATCCCCTAGGAAAGAATGTATTGCAAATCATTTCAAGTAGCAAGGATAAAAACTGGTGTAAAATTCCATGTCAATTATCTTTTGCTAAAAGATTAGAAATTTATAACTTGTCTGAATTGACATTTTGATACATGAAAAGTAAATGTTATGAGATAACAAAATGAAGTTGGAGATGCAAAGTATCGATCCCCGTACCTCTCGCATGCTAAGTTAGCGCTCTACCATTTGAGCTACATCCCCGGGGATTCAAAAGTGGTAGAACGTTTTTAATAACACACAAGAAACACTCGAGTAAATTTTCATGTGAATGATCTTTTGCAAAAATAAAATAAAATTTTCATTTATCGATAGTTTTATATGGATAATGATAAAGAACGATAATGCACATTTTGACTCGCCAAAAGTGATTGAATTGTGAGATAACAAGAAGTTCTTGGAGATGCGGGGTATCGATCCCCGTAACTCAAGCGAGCACTCTACCATTCGAGCTATATCCCCATAGAGAGGAGATGTTACAGATCATTTTAAGTAACACAGAAAAAAACTCGTGTAAAATTTTATGTGAATAGTCTTTTTCTAAAAGAGTATAAATTTATTACTTGTCGATAGTTAACGAACATTTTGATCCGTGAAAAGTGAATATTATGAGATAATGTAATGAATTTGGAGATGCAGGATACCGATCCACGTATCTCTCGCATGCGAAGCGAGCGCTCCACCATCTGAACTACACCCCCAATATATGTGAAGAGATATTGCAAGCATTCTAAAGTAACAAAGGAAAAAACTCGTGTAAAGTCCAAGGTGAATTGTCCTTTCCTAAAAAGGTATAAATTTAGTAGATGTCAAAAATTAAATCATTTAAAAGTGAATATTATAAGATAACATTATGAATTTGGAGATGCGGGGTATGGATCCCCGTACTTCTCGCATGCGAAGCGAGCGCTCTACCGTTTGGGCTACATCCCCAAAAAGAAGAGGTACTATAAACCGTTACAAGTAACAAAGATAAAAACTCGTGTAAAATTCCATGTGAATTATAGTTTGCTAAAAGAGTATAAATTTACAACTTGTTTGAATGGGCATTTTCATCTATGTAAAGTAAATATTATGAGATAGGAAATTAAACTTGGAGATGCGGGTTATCGATCCCCGTACCTTTCGCATGCTAAGCGAGAGCTCTACCATTTGAGCTACATCCCCAGAGAAACGAGTTATGACCGAGCTTCCTAAAAAACACTGCACGAGAAAAACTCAGGTAAATTTTTCATGTGAATGTTCTTTGGCAAAAACTAAACAAATTTATCACTTGTCGATAGTTTTATATGAATAATGATAACAAAAAAGAATGTACATTTTGACTCGTCAACAGTTATTATCGTGAGATAACAAAGTGTTCCCTGGAGATGCGGGGAATCGATCCCCGTACCTCTCGCATGCAAAGCAAGCGCTCTACCGTTTGGGCTACATCCCCAAAAAGAAGAGGTACTATAAACCGTTACAAGTAACAAAGATAAAAACTCGTGTAAAATTCCATGTGAATTATAGTTTGCTAAAAGAGTATAAATTTATAACTTGTCTGAATGGGCATTTTCATCTGTGTAAAGTAAATATTATGAGATAGGAAATTAAACTTGGAGATGCGGGTTATCGATCCCCGTACCTTTCGCATGCTAAGCGAGAGCTCTACCATTTGAGCTACATCCCCAGAGAAACGAGTTATGATCGAGCTTCCTAAAAAACACTACACGAGAAAAACTCAGGTAAATTTTTTATGTGAATGTTCTTTGGCAAAAACTAAACAAATTTATCACTTGTCGATAGTTTTATATGAATAATGATAACAAAAAAAAAATGTACATTTAAACTCGTCAACTACTCAGGTAAATTTTTTATGTGAATGTTCTTTGGCAAAAACTAAACAAATTTATCACTTGTCGATAGTTTTATATGAATAATGATAACAAAAAAAAAAATGTACATTTAAACTCGTCAACAGTGATTATCGTGAGATAACAAAGTGTTCCCTGGAGATGCGGGGTATCGATCCCCGTACCTCTCGCATGCAAAGCGAGCGCTCTACCATCTGAGCTACATCCCCTAGGGAAGAATGTATTGCAAATCATTTCAAGTAGCAAAGATAAAAACTGGTGTAAAATTCCATGTCAATTATCTTTTGCTAAAAGATTAGAAATTTATAACTTGTCTGAATTGACATTTTGATACATGAAAAGTAAATGTTATGAGATAACAAAATGAATTTGGAGATGCAGGGTATCAATCCCCGTACCTCTCACATGCTAAGCGAGCGCTCTACCATTTGAGCTACATCCCCAGAGAAACGAGTTATGACCGAGCTTCCTAAAAAACACTACACGAGAAAAACTCAGGTAAATTTTTTATGTGAATGTTCTTTGGCAAAAACTAAACAAATTTATCACTTGTCGATAGTTTTATATGAATAATGATAACAAAAAAGAATGTACATTTTGACTCGTCAACAGTTATTATCGTGAGATAACAAAGTGTTCCCTGGAGATGCGGGGTATCGATCCCCGTACCTCTCGCATGCAAAGCGAGCGCTCTACCATCTGAGCTACATCCCCTAGGGAAGAATGTATTGCAAATCATTTCAAGTAGCAAAGATAAAAACTGGTGTAAAATTCCATGTCAATTATCTTTTGCTAAAAGATTAGAAATTTATAACTTGTCTGAATTGACATTTTGATACATGAAAAGTAAATGTTATGAGATAACAAAATGAAGTTGGAGATGCAAAGTATCAATCCCCGTACCTCTCGCATGCTAAGCTAGCGCTCTACCATTTGAGCTACATCCCCGGGGATTCAAAAGTGGTAGAACGTTTTTAATAACACACAAGAAACACTCGAGTAAATTTTCATGTGAATGATCTTTTGCAAAAATAAAATAAAATTTTCATTTATCGATAGTTTTATATGGATAATGATAAAGAACGATAATGCACATTTTGACTCGCCAAAAGTGATTGAATTGTGAGATAACAAGAAGTTCTTGGAGATGCGGGGTATCGATCCCCGTAACTCAAGCGAGCGCTCTACCATCCGAGCTATATCCCCATAGAGAGGAGATGTTACAGATCATTTTAAGTAACACAGAAAAATCTCGTGTAAAATTTCATGTGAATAGTCTTTTTCTAAAATAGTATAAATTTATTACTTGTCGATAGTTAACGAACATTTTGATCCGTGAAAAGTGAATATTATGAGATAATGTAATGAATTTGGAGATGCAGGATACCGATCCACGTATCTCTCGCATGCGAAGCGAGCGCTCCACCATCTGAACTACATCCCCAATATATGTGAAGAGATATTGCAAGCATTCTAAAGTAACAAAGGAAAAAACTCGTGTAAAGTCCAAGGTGAATTGTCCTTTCCTAAAAAGGTATAAATTTATTAGATGTCAAAAATTAAATCATTTAAAAGTGAATATTATAAGATAACATTATGAATTTGGAGATGCGGGGTATGGATCCCCGTACTTCTCGCATGCGAAGCGAGCGCTCTACCGTTTGGGCAACATCCCCAAAAAGAAGAGGTACTATAAACCGTTACAAGTAACAAAGATAAAAACTCGTGTAAAATTCCATGTGAATTATAGTTTGCTAAAAGAGTATAAATTTACAACTTGTTTGAATGGGCATTTTCATCTGTGTAAAGTAAATATTATGAGATAGGAAATTAAACTTGGAGATGCGGGTTATCGATCCCCGTACCTTTCGCATGCTAAGCGAGAGCTCTACCATTTGAGCTACATCCCCAGAGAAACGAGTTATGACCGAGCTTCCTAAAAAACACTGCACGAGAAAAACTCAGGTAAATTTTTCATGTGAATGTTCTTTGGCAAAAACTAAACAAATTTATCACTTGTCGATAGTTTTATACGAATAATGATAACAAAAAAGAATGTACATTTTGACTCGTCAACAGTGATTATCGTGAGATAACAAAGTGTTCCCTGGAGATGCAGGGTATCAATCCCCGTACCTCTCGCATGCAAAGCGAGCGCTCTACCATCTGAGCTACATCCCCTAGGAAAGAATATATTGCAAATCATTTCAAGTAGCAAAGATAAAAACTAGTGTAAAATTCCATGTCAATTATCTTTTGCTAAAACATTAGAAATTTATAACTTGTCTGAATTGACATTTTGATACGTGAAAAGTAAATGTTATGAGATAACAAAATGAATTTGGAGATGCAGGGTATCAATCCCCGTACCTCTCACATGCTAAGCGAGCGCTCTACCATTTGTGCTACATCCCCGGGGAGTAAGAAGTGGTAGAACATTTTTAATAACACACAAGAAACACTCGAGTAAATTTTCATGTGAATGATCTTTTGCAAAAATAAAATAAAATTTTCATTTATCGATAGTTTTATATGGATAATGATAAAGAACGAGAATACACATTTTGACTCGTCAAAAGTGATTGAATTGTGAGATAACAAGAAGTTCTTGGAGATGCGGGGTATCAATCCCCGTAACTCAAGCGAGCGCTCTACCATCCGAGCTACATCCCCATAGATAGGAGATATTACAAATCATTCTAAGTAACACAAAAAAAAACTCGTGTAAAATTTTATGTGAATAGTCTTTTGCTAAAAGAGTATAAATTTATTACTTGTCGATAGTTAACGAACATTTTGATCCGTGAAAAGTGAATATTATGATATAACGTAATGAATTTGGAGATGCAGGATACCGATCCACGTATCTCTCGCATGCAAAGCGAGCGCTCCACCATCTGAACTATGTCCCCAATATATGAGAAGAGATATTGCAAGCTTTCTAAAGTAACAAAGGAAAAAACTCGTGCAAAGTCCAAGGTGAATTGTCCTTTCCTAAAAAGGTATAAATTTATTAGTTATAAAAAATTAAATCATTTAAAAGTGAATATTATAAGATAACATTATGAATTTGGAGATGCGGGGTATCGATCCCCGTACCTCTCGCATGCGAAGCGAGCGCTCTACCGTTTGGGCTACATCCCCAAAAAAAAGAGGTACTATAAACCGTTACAAGTAACAAAGATAAAAAGTCGTGTAAAATTCCATGTGAATTATAGTTTGCTAAAAGAGTATAAATTTATAACTTGTCTGAATGGGCATTTTCATCTGTGTAAAGTAAATATTATGAGATAGGAAATTAAACTTGGAGATGCGGGTTATCGATCCCCGTACCTCTCGGATGCTAAGTGAGATCTCTACCATTTGAGCTACATCCCCAAAGAAACGAGTTATGACTGAGCTTCCTAAAAAACACCACACGAGAAAAAATCAGGTAAATTTTTCATGTGAATGTTCTTTGGCAACAACTAAACAAATTTATCACTTGTCGATAGTTCTATTTGAATAATGATAACAAAAAAGAATGTATATTTTGACTCGTCAACAATTATTATCGTGAGATAACAAAGTGTTCCCTGGAGATGCGGGGAATCGATCCCCGTACCTATCGCATGCAAAGCGAGCGCTCTACCATTTGAGCAAAATCCCCTAGGAAAGAATATATTGCAAATCATTTCAAGTAGCAAAGATAAAAACTGGTGTAAAATTCCATGTCAATTATCTTTTGCTAAAAGATTAGAAATTTATAACTTGTCGGAATTGACATTTTGATACGTGAAAACTAAATGTTATGATATAACAAAATGAATTTGGAGATGCAGGGTATCGATCCCCGTACCTCTCGCATGCTAAGCGAGCGCTCTACCATTTGAGCTACATCCCCGGGAAGTAAGAAGTGGTAGAACGTTTTTAATAACACACAAGAAAAACACGAGTAAATTTTCATGTGAAAGATCTTTTGCGAAAATAAAATAAAATTTTCATTTATCAATAGTTTTATATGGATAATGATAAAGAACGAGAATACACATTTTGACTCGTCAAAAGTGATTGAATTGTGAGATAACAAGAAGTTCTTGGAGATGCGGGGTATCGATCCCCGTAACTCAAGCGAGCGCTCTACCATCCGAGCTACATCCCCATAGAGAGGAGATATTACAGATCATTGTAAGTAACACAGAAAAAAACTCGTGTAAAATTTTATGTGAATAGTCTTTAGCTAAAAGAGTATAAATTTATTACTTGTCGATAGTTAACGAACATTTTGATTCGTGAAAAGTGAATATTATGAGATAACGTAATGAATTTGGAGATGCGGGATACCAATCCACGTATCTCTCGCATGCGAAGCGACCTCTCCACCATCTGAACTACATCCCCAATATATGAGAAGAGATATTGCAAGCTTTCTAAAGTAACAAAGGAAAAAACTCGTGTAAAGTCCAAGGTGAATTGTCCTTTCCTAAAAAGGTATAAATTTATTAGTTGTCGAAAATTAAATCATTTAAAAGTGAATATTATGAGATAACATTATGAATTTGGAGATGCGGGGTATCGATCCCCGTACCTCTCGCATGCGAAGCGAGCGCTCTACCGTTTGGGCTACGTCCCCAAAAAGAAGAGGTACTATAAACCGTTACAAGTAACAAAGTTAAAAACTCTTGTAAAATTCCATGTGAATTATAGTTTGCTAAAAGAGTATAAATTTATAACTTGTCTCACTGGGCATTTTCATCCGTGAAAAGTAAATATTATGAGATAGCAAAATGAACTTGGAGATGTGGGTTATCGATCCCCGTACCTCTCGCATGCTAAGCGAGCGCTCTACCATTTGAGCTACCTCCCCAGAGAATCGAGTTATGACTGAGCTTCCTAAAAAACACTTCGCGAGAAAAACTCATGTAAATTTTTCATGTGAATGTTCATTGGCAAAAACTAAACAAATTTATCACTTGTCCATAGTTTTATATGAATAATGATAACAAAGAAGAATGTACATTTTGACTCGTCAACAGTGATTATCGTGAGATAACAAAATGTTTCCTGGAGATGCGGGGTATCGATCCCCGTACCTCTCGCATGCAAAGCGAGCGCTCTACTATCTGAACTACATCCCCTAGGAAAGAATATATTGCAAATCATTTCAAGTAGCAAAGATAAAAACTGGTGTAAAATTCCATGTCAATTATCTTGTGCTAAAAGATTATAAATTTATAACTTGTCTGAATTGACATTTTGATACGTGAAAAGTAAATGTTATGAGATAACAAAATGAATTTGGAGATACAGGGTATCGATCCCTGTACCTCTCGCATGCTATGCGAGCGCTCTACCATTTGTGCTACATCCCTGGGGAGTAAGAAGTGGTAGAACGTTTTTAATAACACACAAGAAAAACTCGAGTACATTTTCATGTGAATGATCTTTTGCAAAAATAAAATAAAATTTTCATTTATCGATAGTTTTATATGGATAATGATAAAGAACGAGAATACACATTTTGACTCGTCAAAAGTGATTGAATTGTGAGATAACAAGAAGTTCTTGGAGATGCGGGGTATCGATCCCCGTAACTCAAGCGAGCGCTCTACCATCCGAGCTACATCCCCATAGAGAGGAGATATTACAGATCATTTTAAGTAACACAGAAAAAAACTCGTGTAATATTTCATGTGAATAGTCTTTTGCTAAAAGAGTATAAATTTATTACTTGTCGATAGTTAACGAACATTTTGTTCCGTGAAAAGTGAATATTATGAGATAACGTAATGAATTTGGAGATGCAGGATACCGATCCACGTATCTCTCGCATGCGAAGCGAGCGCTCCACCATCTGAACTACATCCCCAATATATGAGAAGAGATATTGCAAGCTTTCTAAAGTAACATAGGAAAAAACTCGTGTAAAGTCCAAGGTGAATTGTCCTTTCCTAAAAAGGTATAAATTTATTAATTGTCGAAAATTAAATCATTTAAAAGTGAATATTATAAGATAACATTATGAATTTGGAGATGCGGGATATCGATCCCCGTACCTCTCGCATGCGAAACGAGCGCGCTACCGTTTGGGCTACATCCCCAAAAAGAAGAGGTAGTATAAACCGTTACAAGTAACTATGATAAAAACTCGTGTAAAATTCCATGTGAATTGTAGTTTGCTAAAAGAGTATAAATTTATAACTTGTCTGAATGGGCATTTTCATATGTGAATAGTAAATATTATGAGAAAGCAAAATAAACTTGGAGATGCGTGTTATCGATCCCCGTACCTCTCGCATGCTAAGCGAGCACTCTACCATTTGAGCTACATGCCCAGAGAAACGAGTTATGACTGAGCTTCTCAAAAAACACGTACACGAGAAAAACTCTAGTAAATTTTTCATGTGAATGCTCTTTGGCAAAAACTAAACAAATTTATCACTTGTCGATAGGTTTATATGAATAATGATATCAAAAGAGAATGTACATTTTGAATGATCAACAGTGATTATCGTGAGATAAGAAAGTGTTCTTGGCTAGCGCTCAACCATTTGAGCTACATCCCCTACGAAAGGATATATGGCAAATCATTTCAAGTAGCAAAGATAAAAACTGGTGTAAAATTCCATGTCAATTGTCTTTTGCTAAAGATTAGAAATTTATAACTTGTCTGAACTGACATTTTGATACGTGAAAAGTAAATGTTATGAGATAACAAAATGAATTTAGAGATGCAAGGTATCGAACCCCTTACCTCTTGCATGCTAAGCAAGCACTCTACCATTTGAGCTACATCCCAAGGGTGTAAGGAAGTGGTAGAGCGTTTTCAATAACACACAAGAAAAACACACGAGTAAATTTTCATGTGAATGTTCTTTTGCAAAAATAAAATAAATTTTTCATTTATCGATATTTTTATATGGATAATGATAAAAAACGAGAATATACATTTTGACTCGCCAAAAGTGATTGAATTGTGAGATAACAAGAAGTTCTTGGAGATGCGGGATATCGATCCCCGTAACTCAAGCGCGCGCTCTACCATCCGAGCTACATCCCCAAAGAGAGGAGATATTACAGATCATTTTAAGCAACACAGAAAAAAAAATCGTGTAAAATTTCATGTGAATAGTCTTTTGCTAAAAGAGTATAAATTTATTACTTGTTGATAGTTAACGAACATTTTGATCTGTGAAAAGTGAATATTATGAGATTACGTAATGAATTTGGAGATGCGGGACACCGATCCACGTATCTCTCGCATGCGAAGCGAGCGCTCCACCATCTGAACTACATCCCTAATATATGAGAACAGATATTGCAAACTTTCTGAAGTAACAAAGGAAAAAACTCGTGTAAAGTCCCAGGTGAATTGTCCTTTGCTAAAAAGGTATAAATTTAATACTTGTCGAAAATTAAATCATGGAAAAGTGAATATAATGAGATCATGCCGAAAACTCGTGGTATTGATCCCCGCACCTCTCGCATGCGAAGTGAGCGCTCTACCGTTTGGGCTACATCGCCAAAAAGAAAAGGTACTATAAAACGTTACAAGTAACAAAGTTAAAAACTCTTGTAAAATTCCATGTGAATTGTAGTTTGCTAAAAGAGTATAAATTTATAACTTGTCTAAATTGGCATTTTCATCTGTGAAAAGTAAATATTATGAGATAGCAAAATGAACTTGGAGATGCGGGTTATCGATCCACGTACCTCTCGCATGCTAAGCGAGCGCTCTACCATTTGAGCTACATCCCCAGAGAAACAAGTTATGACCGAGCTGCTCAATAAATACGTACACGAGAAAAATTCAGGTAAATTTTTCATGTGAATGTTCTTTGGAAAAAACTAAACAAATTTATCACTTGTCGATAAGTTTATATGAATAATGATAAGAAAAGAGAATGTACATTTTGAAAGGTCAACGGTGATTATAGTGAGATAACAAAGTGTTCCTTGGAGATGCGGGGTATCGATCCCCTTACCTCTCACATGCGAAGCGAGCGCTCTACCATCTGAGCTACATCCCTTAGGAAAGTATATATTGTAAATCATTTCAAGTAGCAAAGATAAAAACTGGTGTAAAATTCCATGTCAATTGTCTTTTGCTAAAAGATTGGAAATTTATAACTTGTCTGAATTGACATTTTGATCCGTGAAAAGTAAATGTTATGAGATAACAAAATGAATTTGGAGATGCAGGGTATCGATCCCCGTACCTCTCGCATGCTAAGCGAGCGCTCTACCATTTGAGCTACATCCCCAGGGAATAAGGAAGTGGTAGAGCGGTTTTAATAACACACAAGAAAAACTCGACTTAATTTTCATGTGAATGTTCTTTTGCAAAAATAAAATAAATTTTTCATTTATCGATAGTTTTATATGGATAATGATAAAGAACGAGAATATACATTTTGACTCGACAAAAGTGATTGAATTGTGAGATACCAAGAAGTTCTTGGAGATGCGGGGTATCGATCCCCGTAACTCAAGCGAGCGCTCTACCATCCGAGCTACATCCCCAAAGAGGGGAGATATTACAGATCATTTACAGGTAAAAGAGTATAAATTTATTACTTGTCGATAGTTAACGAACATTTTGATCTGTGAAAAGTGAATATTATGAGATAACGTAATGAATTTGGAGATGCGGGATACCAATCCACGTATCTCTCTCATGCGAAGCGAGCACTCCACCATCTGAACTACATCCCCAATATATGAGAAGAGATATTGCAAGCTTTCTAAAGTAACAAAGGAAAAAACTCGTGTAAAGTCCAAGTTGAATTATCCTTTCCTAAAAAGGTATAAATTTATTACTTGTCGAAAATTAAATCATTTAAAAGTGAATATTATGAGATACCATTATGAATTTGGAGATGCGGGGTATCGATCCCCGTACCTCTCACATGCGAAGTGAGCGCTCTACCGTTTGGGCTACATCCCCAAAAAGAAGAGGTACTATAAACCGTTACGAGTAACAAAGATAAAAACTCGTGTAAAATTCCATGTGAATTGTAGTTTGCTAAAAGAGTATAAATTTATAACTTGTCTAAATGGGCATTTTCATCTGTGTAAAGTAAATATTATGAGATAGCAAATAGAACTTGGAGATGCGGGTTATCAATCCCTGTACCTCTCGCATGCTAAGCGAGCGCTCTACCATTTGAGCTACATCCCCAGATAAATGAGTTATGGTTGAGCTTCTCAAATAACACACGAGAAAAACTCAGGTAAATTTTTCACGAGAATGTTCTGTGGCAAAAACTAAACAAATTTTTCACTTGTCAATAGTTTATATAAATAATGATAACAAAAGAGAATGTACATTTTGACTCGTCAACAGTGATTATCGTGAGATAACAAAGTGATCTTGGAGATGCGGGGTATCGATCCCCGTACCTCTCGCATGCAAAGCGAGTGATCTACTATCTGAGCTACATTCCCTAGGAAATGATATATTGCAAATCATTTCAAGTAGCAAAGATAAAAACTCATGTAAAATTCTTGTGAATTGTCTTTTGTGAAAAGATTAGAAATTTATAACTTGTTTGAATTGACATTTTGATCCGCGAAAAGTAAATATTACGAGATAACAAAATGAATTTGGAGATGCAAGGTATCGATCCCCGTACCTCTCACATGCTAAGCGAGCGCTCTACCATTTGAGCTACAACCCTGAGGATTAAGAAATTGGTAGAGCGTTTTTAAAAACACACAAGAAAAACTCGGGTAAATTTTTATGTGAATGTTCTTTTGCAAAAATAAAAAAAATTTATTACTTGTCGATAGTTTTATATGGATAATGATAAAGAACGAGAATATACATTTTGATTCGCCAAAACTGATTGAATTGTGAGATAACAAGATGTTCAAGGAGATGCGGGGTATCGATCCCCGTACCTCAAGCGAGCGCTCTACCATCCGAGCTACATCCTCAAAGAGTGGAGATATTACAGATCATGTTAAGTAACATAGAAAAAAACTCGTGTAAAATTTCATGTCAATTGTCTATTGCTAAAAGAGTATAAATTTATTACTTGTCGATAGTTAACTAACATTTTGATCCGTGAAAAGTGAATATTATGAGATAATGTAATGAATTTGGAGATGCAAGATATCGATCGACATATCTCTCCTATGCGAAGTGAGCGCTCCACCATCTGAACTACATGCCCAATATTTGAGAAGAGATATTGCAAACTTTCTAAAGTAACAAAGGAAAAAACTCGTGTAAAGTCCTAGTGAATTGTCCATTGCTAAAAAGCTATAAATTTATTACTTGTCGAAAATTAAATCTTGCAAAAGTAAATATTATGAGATAACATTATGAATTTGGAGATGTGGGATATCGATCTCCGTACCTCTTGCATGCGAAGCGAGCGCTCTACCATTTGAGCTACATCCCCAAAGTGAAGAGGTACTATAAACTGTTACAAATAACAAAGATAAAAACTCTTGTAAAATTCCATGTCAATTGTATTTTGCTAAAAGAGTATGAATTTATAACTTGTCCGGATGGACATTTTGATCAGTAAAAAGTAAATATTATGAGATAGCAAAATGAACTAAGAGATGCGGGGTATCGATCCCCGTACCTCTCGCATGCTAAATGAGCGCTCCACCATTTGAGCTACATCCCCATAGAAATGAGTTGTGGTTGAGCTTTTCAAATAACACACGAGAAAAACTCAGGTAAATTTTTCATGTGAATGTTCTTTGGCAAAAATTAAACAAAATTTTCATTTGTCGATAGTTTATATGAATAATGATAACGAAAGAGAATGCACATTTTGACTCGTCAACAATGATTATTGTGAGATAACAAGATGTTCTTGGAGATGCGGGGTATCGATCCCCGTACCTCTCGCATGCTAAGTGAGCGCTCTACCATTTGAGCTACATCCCCGGGGAGTAAGGAAGTGGTAGAGCGTTTTTAATAACACACAAGAAAAACTCGAGTAAATTTTCATGTAAATGTTCTTTTGCAAAAATAAAATAAAATTTTCACTTATCTATTGTTTTATATGGATAATGATAAAGAACGAGAATATACATTTTGACTCGCCAAAAGTGATTGAATTGTGAGATAACTAGAAGTTCTTGGAGATGCGGGGTATCGATCCCCGTAACTCAAGCGAGCGCTCTACCATCCGAGCTACATCCCCAAAGAGAGGAGATATTACAGATCATTTTAAGTATCACAGAAAAAAACTAGCTGAAAATTTCATGAGAATAGTCTTTTGCTAAAAGAGTATAAATTTATTACTTGTCGATAGTTAACGAACATTTTGATCCGTGAAAAGTGAATATTATGAGATAACGTAATGAATTTGGAGATGCGGGATACCGATCCACGTATCTCTCGCATGCGAAGCGAGCGCTCCACCATCTGAACTACATCCCCAATATATGAGAAGAGATATTGCAAGCTTTCTAAAGTAACAAAGGAAAAAACTCGTGTAAAGTCCAAGGTGAATTGTCCTTTCCTAAAAATGTATAAATTTATTAGTTGTCGAAAATTAAATCATTTAAAAGTGAATATTATGAGATAACATTATGAATTTGGAGATGCGCGGTATCGATCCCCGTACCTCTCGCATGCGAAGCGAGCGCTCTACCGTTTGGGCTACATCCCCAAAAAGAAGAGGTACTATAAACCGTTACAAGTAACAAAGTTAAAAACTCTTGTAAAATTCCATGTGAATTATAGTTTGCTAAAAGAGTATAAATTTATAACTTGTCTCACTGGGCATTTTAATCCGTGAAAAGTAAATATTATGAGATAGCAAAATGAACTTGGAGATGCGGGTTATCGATCCCCGTACCTCTCGCATGCTAAGCGAGCGCTCTACCATTTGAGCTACATCCCCAGAGAAACGAGTTATGACTGAGCTTCCTAAAAAACACTTCACGAGAAAAACTCAGGTAAATTTTTCATGTGAATGTTCTTTGGCAAAAACTGAACAAATTTATCACTTGTCGATAGTTTTATATGAATAATGATAACAAAGAAGAATGTACATTTTGACACGTCAACAGTGGTTATTGTAAGATAACAAAGTGTTCCCTGGAGATGCGGGGTATCGATCCCCGTACCTCTCGCATGCAAAGCGAGCGCTCTACTATCTGAGCTACATCCCCTAGGAAAGAATATATTGCAAATCATTTCAAGTAGCAAAGATAAAAACTGGTGTAAAATTTTGATCCGTGAAAAGTGAATATTATGAGATAACGTAATGAATTCGAAGATGCGGGATATCGATCCTCGTATCTCTCGCATGCGAAGCGAGCGCTCCACCATCTGTACTACATCCCCAATATATGAGAAGAGATATTGCAAACTTTCTAAAGTAACAAAGGAAAAAACTCGTGTAAAGTCCAAGGTGAATTGTCCTTTGCTAAAAAGGTATAAATTTATTACTTGTCGAAAATTAAATCATTTAAAAGTGAATATTATGAGATAACATTATGAATTTGGAGATGTGGGGTATCGATCCCCGTACCTCTCGCATGCGAAGCGAGCGCTCTAACATTTGAGCTAAATCCCCAGAGAAACGAGTTATGACTGTGCTTCTCAAAAAACACGTACACGAGAAAATCTCAGGTAAATTTTTCATGTGAATGTTCTTTGGCAAAAACTAAACAAATTTATCACTTGTCGATAGTTTTATATGAATAATGATAACGAAAGATAATGTACATTTTGACTCGTCAATAGTGATTATGATGAGATAAGAAAGTGTTCTTGGAGATGCGGGGTATCGATCCCCGTACCTCTCGCATGCAAAGCGAATGCTCTACCGTTTGAGCTACATCCCCTAGGAAAGGATATATTGCAAATCATTTCAAGTAGCAAAGATAAAAACTGGTGTAAAATTCCATGTCAATTGTCTTTTGCTAAAAGAATAGAAATTTATAACTTGTCTGAATCGACATTTTGATCCGGGAAAAGTAAATATTATGAGATAACAAAATGAATTTGGAGATGCAGGGTATCGATCCTCGTACCTCTTGCATGCTAAGCGAGCGCTCTACCATTTGAGCTACATCCCCTGGGAATAAGGATGTGGTAGAGCGTTTTTAATAACACACAAGCAAAAGTCGAGTAAATTTTCAATTGAATGTTCTTTTGCAAAAATAAAATAAATTTTTCATTTATCGATAGTTTTATATGGATAATGATAAAGAACGAGAATATACATTTTGACTCGCCAAAAGTGATTGAATTTTGAGATAACAAGAAGTTCTTGGAGATGCGGGGTATCGATCCCAGTTACTCAAGCGAGCGCTCTACCATCCGAGCTACATCCCCAAAGAGAGGCGATATACAGATCATTTTAAGTAACACAGAAAAAAACTCGTGCAAAATTTCATGTGAATAGTCTTTTGCTAAAAGAGTATAAATTTATTACTTGTCGATAGTTAACGAACATTTTGATCCGTGAAAAGTTAATATTATGTGATAACGTAATGAATTTGGAGATGCGGGATACCGATCCACGTATCTCTCGCATGCGAAGCGAGCGCTCCACCATCTGAACTACATCCCCAATATATGAGAAGAGATATTGCAAGCTTTCTAAAGTAACAAAGGAAAAAACTCATGTAAAGTTCAAGGTGAATTGTCCTTTGCTAAAAAGGTATAAATTTATTACTTGTCAAAAATTAAATCATTTAAAAGTGAATATTATGAGATAACATTATGAATTTGGAGATGCGGGGTATCGATCCCCGTACCTCTCGCATGCGAAGCGAGCGCTCTACCGTTTGGGCTACATCCCCCAAAAGAAGAGGTACTATAAACCGTTGCAAGTAACAAAGATAAAAACTCGTGTAAAATTCCTTGTGAATTGTAGTTCGCTAAAAGAGTATAAATTTATAACTTGTCTGAATGGACATTTTCATCAGTGAAAAGTAAATATTATGAGATACCAAAATGAAGTTGGAGATGCGGGTTATCGATCCTCGTACCTCTCGTATGCTAAGCGAGCGCTCTACCATTTGAGATACATCGCCTAGGATAGGATATATTGCAAGTCATTTCAAGTAGCAAAGATAAAATTCCTTGTGAATTGTCTTCTGCTAAAAGATTAGAAATTTATAACTTGTCTGAATTGATATTTTGAGCTACATCCCCGAGGAGTAAGGAAGTGGTAGATCGTTTTTAATAACACACAAGAAAAACTCGGGTAAATTTTCATGTGAATGTTCTTTTGCAAAATTAAAATAATTTTTTTATTTATCGATAGTTTTATATGGACAATGATAAAGAACGAGAATATACATTTTGACTCGACAAAAGTGATTAAATTGTGAGATAACAAGAAGTTCTTGGAGATGCAGGGTATCGATCCCCGTAACTCAAGCGAGCGCTCTACGATCCGAGCTACATCCCCAAAGAGAGGAGATATCACAGATCATTATGAGTAAAACAGAAAAAAAAACTCGTGTAAAATTTCATGTGAATAGTCTTTTGCTAAAAGAGTATAAATTTATTGCTTGTCGATAGTTAATGAACATTTTGATCCATGAAAATTGAATATTATGAGATAGCGTAATGAATTCGGAGATGCGGGTTACCGATCCACGTATCTTTCGCATGCGAAGCGAGCGCTCCATCATCTCAACTACATCCCCAATCTATGAGAAGAGATATTGCAAACTTTCTAAAGTAACAAAGGAAAAAAATCGTGTAAAGTCCCAGGTGAATTGTCCTTTGCTAAAAAGGTATAAATTTTTTACTTGTCAAAAATTAAATCATTTAAAAGTGAATATTATGAGATAACGTTATGAATTTGGAGATGCGGGGTATCGATCCCCCGTACCTCTCGCATGCGAAGCGAGCGCTCTATCGTTTGCGCTACATCCCAAAAAGAAGAGGTACTATAAACCATTACAAGTAACAAAAATAAAAACTCGTGTAAAATTCCATGTGAATTGTATTTGGCTAAAAGAGTATAAATTTATAACTTGTATGAATGGGCATTTTCATATGTGAAAAGTAAATATTATGAGATAGCAAAATGAACTTGGAGATGCGGGTTATCGATCCCCGTACCACTCGCATGCTAAGCGAGCGCTCTACCATTTGAGCTACATCCCCATAGAAACGAGTTATGGCTCAGTTTCTCAAATAACACGTACACGAGAAAAACTCAGGTAAATTTTTCATGTGAATGTTCTTTGGAAAAAAATAACCAAATTTATCACTTGTCGATAGTTTTATATGAATAATGATAACGAAAGAGAATGTACATTTTGACTCATCAACAGTGATTATTGTGAGATAACAAAGTGTTCTTGGAGATGCGGGGTATCGATCCGCGTACCTCTCGCATGCAAATCGAGCGCTCTACCATTTGAGCTACATCCCCTAGGAAAGGATATATTGCAAATCGTTTCAAGTAGCAAAGATCAAATCTCGTATAAAATTCCATGTGAATTGTCTTCTGCTAAAAGATTAGAAATTTATAACTTGTCTGAATTGACATTTTGATCCGTGAAAAGTAAATATTATGAGATAACAAAATGAATTTGGAGATGCAGGGTATCGGTCCCCGTACCTCTCGCATGCTAAGCGAGCGCTCTATCATTTGAGCTACATCCCCGGGGAGTAAGGAAGTGGTAGAGTGTTTTTAATAACACACAAAAAAAACTCGGATAAATTTTCATGTGAATGTTCTTTTGAAAAAATAAAATAAAATAATTATTTATCGATAGTTTTATATGGATAACGATAAAGAACGATAATATACATTTTGACTCGCGAAAAGTGATTAAATAGTGAGATAACAAGATGTTGTTGGAGATGCGGGGTATCGATCCCCGTAACTCAAGCGAGCAATCTACCATCCGAGCTACATCCCCAAAGAGAGGAGATATAACAGATCATTTTAAGTAACACAGAAAAAAGCTAGTGTAAAATTTCATGTGAATAGTCTTTTGCTAAAAGAGTATAAATTTATTACTTATTCCGTAAAAAGTAAAAAGTGAATGTGATGAAATAACGTAATGAATTTGGAGATGCAAGATAGCGATCCACATATCTCTCGGTTGCGAAGCGAGCGCTCCACCATCTGAACTACATCCCAATATATGAGAAGAGATATTGCAAACTTTCTAAAGTAACAAAGGAAAAAACTTGTGTAAAGTCCCAGGTGAATTGTCCTTTGCTAAAAAGGTATAAATTTATTACTTGTCGAAAACTAAATCATTTAAAAGTGAATATTATGAGATAACATTACGAATTTGGCGATGCGGGGTATCGATCATCGCACCTCTCGCATGCGAAGCGAGCGCTCTACCATTTGAGCTACATTCCCAAAAAGAAGAGGTACTATAAACCGTTACAATTAACAAAGATAAAAACTCTGACTCTTCCTGAGGTCATTCTAAAGGGAGATCCTTAATCCTGGAAAGAAGGAAATGCATCAATCCAGACCGGCAACACATCTACTTCGTGTTACCTCTTCCAGAACCCTTGGTTGCGAAAGCCAGAATCCGTACTGTACTAGTCTTTCTTTTTTCAAGACTTCTCTAGACATTCAGAGCCCTCCCTCAGTCAAGACTATGAGCAGCAACCGAAAAGGTGTCAACGCTTTAGGTAGTCTTTCCACACTTGGCTTTGCTAGGCAGGCTTCCCCGGTCGTACCGGTCGTAAATTCCTTCCGTTCGCAGCCAATTCTTATTATTTGGCTTCCATCGTATTGCTGAACTGTTTTTCCTATAGCTGAGAATTTCTGAGCAATTGGCCGACAAATTGTTATTACGCAATCGTCACTGTCCATCTTTATCAGCCAACTCCCCTCTTTCCTTCCATAACCAAAATTGAACTTGTCTGAGACTTAGCTCCCACAGATAATCCACCCGGGGGGTAAGATAACGAAAGGGAGACAAAGTCCTAACTAAATCAACACACAAGAACCTCAACCGTCTACCCATTCCATCCATCAACTCAGTCGAGTCGATCCGATTCGTTCTTATCTATAGATAAGGCAAGAGAGAACTTATGACCGTGTAAAATTCCATGTGAATTGTATTTTGCTAAAAGAGTATAAATTTATAACTTGTCTGAATGAGCATTTTCAACTGTGAAAAGTAAATATTATGAGATAATAAAATGAATTTAGAGATGCAGGGTATCGATCCCCGTACCTCTCGCATACTAAGCAAGCGCTCTACCATTTGAGCTACATACCCGAGGAGTACAAAAGTGGTAGAGCGTTTGTAATAACTCACAAGAAAAAGTTGGATAAATTTTCATGTGAATGTTCTTTTGCAAAAATAAAATAAAATAATTACTTGTCGATAGTTTTATATGGATATTGATAAAGAAAGAGAATATACATTTTGACTCGCCAAAAGTGATTAAATTATGAGATAACAAGATGTTCTAGGAGATGCGGGGTATCGATCCCCGTACCTCAAGCGAGCGCTCTACCATCCGAGCTACATCCCCAAAGAGAGGAGATGTTACATATCATTTTAAGTAACACAGAAAAAAACTCGTCTAAAATTTCATGTGAATTGTCTTTTGCTAAAAGAGTATAAATTTATTACTTGTCGATAGTTAACGAACATTTTGATCCGTGAAAAATGAATATTATGAGATAACGTAATGAATTTGGAGATGCGGGATATCGATCCACATATCTCTTGCATGCGAAGCGAGCGCTCCACCATCTGAACTACATCCCCAATATATGAGAAGAGGTATTGCAAACTTTCTAAAGTAACAAAGGAAAAAAGTCGTGTAAAGTCCCAGGTGGATTGTCCTTTGCTAAAAAGGTATAAATTTATTACTTGTCGAAAATTAAATGATGCAAAAATGAATATTATGAGATAACATTATGAATTTGGAGATGCAGGGTAACGATCCCCGTACCTCTCGCATGCGAAGCGACCGCTCTACAGTTTGAGCTACATCCCCAAAGGGAAGAGGTACTATAAACCGTTACAAGTAACAAAGATAAAAACTCGTGTAAAATTCCATGTGAATTGTATTTTGCGAAAAGAGTATAAATTTATAACTTGTCTAAATGGATATTTTTATCTATGAAAAGTAAATATTATGAGATAGCAAAATGAACTTGGAGATGCGGGGTATCGATCCCCGTACCACTCACATTCTAAGCGAGCGCTCTACCATTTGAGCTACATCTCTAGATAAACAAGTTATGGCTGAGCTTCTCAAATAACATATGAGAAAAACTCAGGTAAATTTTTCATGTGAATGTTCTTTGGCTAAAATTAAACAAATTTATCACTTGTCGATAGTTTATATGAATAATGATAACGAAAGAGAATGTGCACATTTTGACTCGTCAACAGTGATTATTGTGAGATAACAAAGTGTTCCTAGAGATGCGGGGTATCGATCCCCGTGCCTCTCGCATGCAAACCGAGCACTCTACCATCTGAGCTACATCCCCTTGGAAAGGATATATTGCAAATCATTTCAAGTAGCAAAGATAAAAACTCTTGTAAAATTCCATGTGAATTATCTTTGTCTAAAATATTATAAATTTATAACTTGTTTGAATTGACATTTTGATCCGTGAAAAGTAAATATTATGAGATAACAAAATTAATTTGGAGATGAAGGGTATCGATCATCGTACCTATCGCATGCTACGCGAGCACTCTACCATTTGAGCTACATCCCTAGGGCGTAAGGCAGTGATAGAGCATTTTTTAAAACACACAAGAAAAACTTGGGTAAATTTTCATGTGAATGTTCTTTTGCAAAAATAAAACAAATTTATTACTTGTCAATAGTTTTATGAGATAACAAAGTGAATATTGATCCATGAAAAAAGAATATTATGAGATAGCAAAAAGAACTTGGAGATGCGTGCAATCGATCCCCGTACCTCTCGGATGCTAAGCGAGCGCTCTACCGTTTGAGCTACATCCCACAAAGAAAAGATATGGCTGAGCTCATTAAATAACACAAGATAAAAACTCTTGTAAATTTCCTTGTCAATTGTATTTTGCTAAAAGAGTATAAATTCATAACTTGTCTGAATGGACATTTTGATCCGTGAAAATAAATATTATGAGATAGCAAAATGAACTTAGAGATGTGGTGTATCGATCCCCGTACCTCAAGCGGGCGCTCTTCTATCTGTGCTACATCCCCAAAGAGAAGAGATATTACAGATCATTTTAAGTAACAAAGAGAAAAAACTCATGTGAATTGTCTTTTGCTAAAAGTGTATAAATTTATCACTTGTTGATTGTTAACAGACATTTTGATCCGTGAAAAGTGAATATAATGAGATAACGTAATGAATTTGGACATGCAGGGTATCAATCCCCGTATCTCACGCATGTGAAGCAAGCGCTCTACCATCTGAACTACATCCCCGAAGAAAAGAGATATTGCAAACTGTCTCAAGTAACAATGGAAAAAACTCGTGTAAAGTTCCATGTGAACTATCCTTTTGCTAAAAGAGTATAAATTTATTATTTGTCGATAATTAACGGACAATTTGATCGTGCAAAAGTGAATATTATGAGATAACATTATGAATTAGCAGATACAAGGTATCGATCGTTGTACCTCTCGCATGCGAAGCAAGGGCTCTAACACTTCAGCTGCATCCCCAAGGAGACGGGATATTGTAAACTGTTACAAGTAACAAAGATAAAAACTCATGTAAAATTCCATGTGAAATGTATTTTGCTAAAAGAGTATAAATTTATAATTTGTTTGAATGGACATTTTGATCTATGAAAAGTAATTATTATAAGATATCAAAATGAACTTGGAGATGCGGGTTATCAATCTCCGTACTTCTCGCATGCTAAACGAGCGCTCTACCATTTGAGCTACATCCCCAGAGAGAGGAGATATGGCTGAGCTTCTCAAATAAAGCATGAGAAAAACTCGGGTAAATTTTCATGTGAATGTTCTTTGGCAAGAATTAAACAAATTTTTCACTTGTCGATAGTTTTATATGAATAATGATAAAGAAAGAGAATTTACTTTTTGACTCATCAAAAGTGATTATTGTGAGATAACAAAATGTTCTTGGAGATGCGGGTACCGATCTGCATACCTCTCGTATGCAAAGTGAGCGATCTACTATCTCAGCTACATCCCCTAAGGGAAGATATATTGCAAATCATTTTAAGTAACAAAGATAAAAAACTCGTGTAAAATTCAAAGTGAATTGTCTTTTGCTAAAAAATTATAAATTTATAACTTGTCTGAATTGACATTTTGATCCGTGAAAAGTAAATATTATGAGATAACAAGATGAACTTCGAGATGCGAGGTATCGATCCTCGTACCTCGCTCGCATGCTAAGCGAACGCTCTACCATTTGAGCTACATCCCCAGGGAAAAAATAATTGGCAGAGCGTTTTTAATAACACGCGAGAAAACTCGGTTAAATTTTCATGTGAATGTTTTTTTTAAAAAAAAAAACACAAATTTATTACTTGTCGATAGTTTTATATGGATAATGATAAAGAACGATAATATACATTTTGACTCGCCAAAAGTGATTAAATTGTGAGATATATAACAAGATGTTCTTGAAGATGCGGGGTATCGATCCCCATACCTCAAGCGAGCGCTCTACCATCTGAGCTACATCCCCAAAGAGATGAGATATTACAGATCATTTTAAGTAACAAAGAAAAAAAACTCGTGTAAAATTTGATGTGAATTGTCTTTTGCTAAAAGAGTATAAATTTATTACTTGTCGATAGTTAACGGACATTTTGATCCGTGAACAATGAATATTATGAGATAACATAATGACTTTGGAGATGCGGGGTCTAAATCCCCGTATCTCACGCATGCGAAGAGAGCGTTGTACCATCTGAACTACATCCCCAAAGAAAAGAGATATTGCAAACTGTCTCAAGTAACAAAGGAGAAAACTCGTGTAATGTTTCATATGAATTGTCTTTTGCTAAAAGAGTATAAATTTATTACTTGTCGGAATTAACAGACATTTTGATCGTACAAAAGTGAATATTATGAGATAACATTATGATTTTGGAGATGCAGGGTACCGATCCCCGTACCTCTCGCATGCGAAGTGTGCACTCTACCATCTTAGCTACATCCCCAAATATAAAAACTTGTCTAAAATTCTATGTGAATTATCTTTTGCTAAAAGAGTATAAATTTATAACTTGTTTGAATGAACATTTTGGTCCGTGAAAATTAAATATTATGAGATAACAAAAAGAAGTTAGAGATGCAAGGTATCAATCCTCGTACCTTTCGCATTCTAAGCGAGCACTCTACCATTTGAGCTACATCCACATAGGGAGGAGATACATCCCTGTATAGAGGAGATATGGCAAAGCTTCTCAAATAACAGTGGTGAAAAACTAGAGAAAATTTTCATGTGCTTGTTCTTTTGCAAAACGAAAACAAAATTATTACTTGTTGATAGTTTTATATGGATGACAATAAAGAAAGAGAATGTACATTTTGACCCATTATTAGTGAATATTGTGAGATAACAAAATGTTGTTGGAGAAGTTGGGTATTGATTCTCATACCTCTCACATGTGAAGCAAGCGCTCTACCATCTCAGCTACATCCCCAAATAGATAAGATATCGCGGACTATTAGAAGAAACAAAGGAAAAGACTCGTGTAAAATTCTATGTGAATTGTCTTTTGCTAAAAGAGTAAAAATTTATTATTTGTCCATGGTTAATGGACATTTTGACCCGTGAAAAGTGAATATTATGAGATAACAAAATGGACTTCGAGATGTGGGATATCCATCCCCGTACCTCTCACATGCCAAGCGAGCGCTCTACCATTTGAGCTACATCCCCAAACAGATAAGATATGATCGTCTCAAGTTGGAGAGGAAAAGATTTGTCTAAAATTCCATGTGAATTGTCTTTTGCAAAAAGAGCATAAATTTACTACTCGTCAATTGTTTTATATGAATGACGACAAATTAAGAAAGAGAATGTAATTTTTTATGCGTGAAAAAGTGAATATTTTGGGATAATGAAATGGACTTGAAGATGCAAGGTATCAATCCTCGTACTTTTCGCATGCAAAGCGAGCCCTTTACCATCTGAGCTACATCCCTAGGAGATAAGACAGTAAATTTTCATAAACAACCATGAAAAATGACTCATGTGAAATTCCATGTGATTGTCTTTTCCAAAAAGAGTATAAATTTATTACTTGACGATAGTTTTATATGGATGACGATAAAGACATAGAATGTACATTTTATCCTGTAAATTGAATATTGTGAGAGAACAAAATGTTAATGAAGGCGCAAAGTATCAATCTCATACCTCTCGCATGCTAAGCAAGCACTCTACCATTTGGGCTACATCCCGAGTAGTAAACATATGCCAAATTTATTACTTGTCGATAGTTTTATGTGGGCGACAATACAAAAAGAGAATTTAGATTTTGACCTATGAATAGTGAACATTATGAGATAACAAAATGGACTTGGAGATGTACGGTATCGATCCATAAACCTCTTGCACGCAAAGTGAGCTCTCTACCATTTGAGCTGCATCCCTAGAGAGAGAAGATATAGCAGAGCCTCCCAAATAACACACAAGAAATACTCTGGTAAATTTTCTTGTGATTGTTCTTTTGCAAAAATAATACAAATTTATTAATTGTTGATAGTTTTATATGGATAATGATAAAGAAAGAGAATGTACATTTTGATTCATCAAAAGTGATTATTGTGAGATAACAAAATGTTCTTGGCGATGCTAATAGTTTTCATGTTAAATAGTTTTCAACATGTTTAAGATCTTCATGTTAAATAGTTTTCAACATTGGTCTTAATCTCGGTTTTCATGATAACAAACATGGAACTAATGATTTCATGGAGAAATATTTTTAGGTTCCATATCGGTGTGCACACGTTGTTCCCGATCGGAAAAATTAGAGAAATCGGCAAGGAAGCTTGTCGACGCTCAAATTTCATCGGAAAGATAGAGTTTAGGTTTAGGGTGTCTAGTATACTTGTATATGTTGGCTTAAGATTTTCAACCTTGGTTTTAATCTCAATTTTGATGATAACAAACATGGAACTAATGTTTCATTGAAAAATACTTTCGGGTTCCAAGTCAGTTAGCACACGACATCCCCGATCGGAGAAAATGGAAAATCGGCAAGGACACTCGCCGCCGCTCGGGATTCTTCAGGAAGTTAGAGTTCAGGTCTAGGGTGTCTAGCATGTGTTGTAAATCCTCATTATGATGCAAAGAACCCAAAAACCAAATCTGAATCCCAAAATATGAAAACCCGGAAACTGCCCTGAAATTCACTAAGCTTGGGGAGCTCCTTGGAGGGCTATATGACCTAGACATTTTCTTGATACAAAAAATGGCGATAATTGTTCCTTGGGTAAAAACTAGATAACGAGGTATTTTAAAGGAATTTTTGGAAGCCTTCAGCATACCCATATTTGACCCGGGAGATTAAAAAAAAATTGTATTCCGAAAATTTGTACAAGACCCCAAAAACTAGATTTTGATTCTTTAGATATTTTTATTGAATCCAAACGGGAGGTAATCCTTATATAACATTTATGTTTTAAATTTAAATGTTATATAAGTAGACTTAGCAAAGAAGGAACCCAAATGAGCAGAAAATCCAGCCTAACCAAACTGCCCTGCCTAGGTTCGGTCGACCAGCGGCATTTCGGTCGACCGATCGATCGACCAAAAATTGCCCAGAACGGGCAGAATGCTCTGGTCACTCGGGCGGTCGCTTGGTCGGTCGACCGACGATCAACCGGACAAGCGACCAACGGGCTGTAACGGGCAAAAAATCGCCCGTTGAGAAGAGAGAACTCTATCTTCTCTTCATGGCTTATAAATAGGAAGCTAGCCATGAGATCCTTCCTTCATGATGTTGATCACCTCTAACCTCCTTGAGCCATCTCTTGATCAATTCTAAGCCTTCATTGAGCAAATCTTGTGAAAACCCTAGCTTGAACCTTTTATCTCCTTGATTAAGTCTTTACTTCATTGCTTCATCATCAAAGGCATCAAGAGGAAGCTAGGAATCTTATTGTGGAGCTAAGTAATTTATTGTTTGATTTATTGCTCCATTTAGTGTTGTATTTTCTTGTTTATTTCTTTGTATTTGAGTTTGTGTAAGACCTAGAGTGTGGGTCTTGAAATTGGGTGGTAGCCTTGGTGTTTGAGGTTTAAATCCACCGGTGTAAATATAGTTTACTAGGATTAGTTGAGTTATCCCTTAGGTTGAGGTGGGAGAGTGCTCTCGGTAGGATAACGGGATACTTCCGGGTGTGGAAGTGCCTTCGTTTTGAGAGCATAGACTTTTCGATATAAAGTCCTCTTTGTAAGGGAAACAATATAATCTAGTAAAGCTAAGTTTGAAAATTCTAAGCGGGGTGCTTACGTAGTGGAGTAGGCATTGGGGCTGAACCACTATAAATACTTGTGTTAGCATTATTTTCTTTGTGTATCGTATTGCTTATCTTTATTACTCGTTTCCACATTTAGTCGTCAATTGTGAATTGCCTAAGTAACTTAAGAAACTATTAAAATTGGATTTAGGTTAATTGATTAGTTAACACACTATTCACCCTCCTCTAGTGTGGCCATTTCACCAACAGTATAATCCTCTATTTCATGCATAAGAACCCAAAAATTGAAACTCGAAAACGTGAAAACTAGTATATGCACAAAACTGCATTCTGTGACCGATCAGCGACCAAGCTACGATGGATCTTCTGCGACCGATCTGCGTCAGACCCAGGCCAGACTAAATGGCTCCGCCCAGGGACCCACCTGGCCACATAAAGATATCTGCATCCTACCTTATCAGATAATATACGCCCGCCATCTCCGGGATTGACCTCGACCCATTCTGGGCAACCTCACTGCATGATTTTCAGATGGCAACCCCGTCCTTCCCAGCAACACAAATAGACACGGCACACCCAGGTAACCCTAAGTTTCAATTCCATTACCTCCACCTTGGAGTCCCCCCTAACTTGAGCGTCGGAGTGTATTTTGCAGACCCCCCCCCACTGGCATCAAACCAGACAAGGAGAGACATCGAATTGGACCATAAGGCACCAACTCTCAAGCAAGAACATCTGACACCCACCATGTGACCTCCCCCATAATGGTTGGAACTCGGAGCCAAGCGATCGCCGCCGCACGCCAAGAGCAACGACCCGACGGTGATGATCAATCGTAGCCTGGTGACACTAAAACAGTGAGGATCGACACTCCGGTACTAGCCCCCCTTCCCCTTGAAGAGCCCTGACAGTGGGTAAACCAGTTAGAATCACAAAACCAACAAGCGGCGGCACCAGTCGAGACACCAGCGCAGTCTTAGGGGCAGCCCCCGGTTGAATATGAACGTTGCCGCTTAGAGCATGGACAGACCAACCACTCAGAAAGAAGAAGACCAGTCTTTGTCCTTTGAGACGAGGTCTCCATCATCCCTCGACCGAAAAAGGACGAAGGTCCAAAGGCTTAAGGAATTGAGACTGCTTCCCACCTCGACACAGGGTCCTTCTCCAAGCACATCAAGGCAACTCGTCTCCCACCAAGAAGTGAGCTACCCACTACCTTGACACCCTACGACGGTACGGGTGACCCCATTGTTAGGGACTTTTCGATGTGCCCGAGCAACGACGAATCATGGCGGAATGTTCCCTACATGTTTATAAATATGTTTTCGCGTCCATGTAATTTTGGCTTTCATTATAGTTTGTACTTGTAAAATCTCTTGTGCAATCCCCAAGGGCCCACGGTATGAGTCGGATGCATTTCGAGGTCATTCAGCGCTCGATGCGTGCGCTACGGCTAAGCGGAGCAATTTTCCTGCATTCATCATGGTCGTGGCCATGGAAAATCACCATCTCGCATGGCCACGATTTTGTCATGCTCCTCATGCTTTTGGGAACCTTGGGGGTGGAGCTTAGGGTCTCATGTATAATGTACGAGAGCGTTGGCAAACAAAGCGATTGCCTTGGGCGGAGACGAACAAGCGACCAGTCGATCTTCGCCTAAGGCAACTTGCGGAGCTCGTCCTACACCCGGTTTTATATTTTCTTGCATCCATAGTCCAAATTGTTGTTTTACTTTACGCCTTCAATACCATTCGACCAACATGGTCTTTTAGGGGCGCGGATATGGAATGCGAGGTTGGTACGTGGACCAACGCATGCCCTGCGATGTTAAGTTAGAAAGTCCAATCCGGGACGAATTCAGGATGATAGGTTTATCCCTTGCACGAGATGCAGGGGTGCCGCATGGGTTCTTCCACACAAAACAATTGGCCCGTGACACCATGCTACACCTAACGGCGTTCTAAACCGCTATGCTCTATCACAGAGCAACCAACTCCATGCTTTATAGAGCCTTCCCAACCTTCTTGGGAAAACCACCCTGTTATGGTTCGCCTCCCTCCTCCCAGGAACGATTCGCTCTTTCGATGACCTTTCTCATGTCTTCCTTGGCCGATTCACCACATCGCAGGTATATCACAAGACAGGAGTAGCCCTACACTATATTAGGCAAGGGCAACATGACCCCTTAAGAGAATACCTGAACTGGTTTCAGGCCATAGCGGCCGACATCCCCAACCTCGATCACCAGATCGAGCTTTTCTACATCCAACACGAGCTAAAACACGAGCCTTTCGCCGACCAGATCGCCTTAATCGAGACTAAAGGCATGCCCAAATTCCAAGAAAAAAATGTGGGTTTTATAAAAATAGAAGATCAACGAGAAGCAAAGAAGATCAATTGGAAGAATATCAAAGTCGTGATCAAGGAAAAAATGTCCAAAAAGGAAGATAGAAGAACTTTATACCGCAACCGGCACGAGCGGGGAAATGGCAGGGGACCGAGGTCGCCACCTCGCCCAAGCGCCCATTTCGAAAGGCACACCCCCCTCAACACCAAGAAAGAAACTATCCTTCGGGATATCTATCACCTGAAGCTTATCAAATACTCCGCCAATGTAGGAAAACAAAAGTTGCCACCCAACACCGACATGAGCAAGAAGTGTGCATACCATGACACTTACGAACACACTACCAAGGAGTGTGTAATGCTCAGAGATCAGCTTGAAGATTTAGTTCGCACATGATACCTTGATAAATATCTTCATCACAAGAAAGAGAGAGGCTGGAGCAGGAGTCGCGACCCTCGACAGCGAAGCCGAACACTCCCAAGATCCCAAAAAGAGCGCAGCCGAGTGAATGAACCCCGAGGGGTAATCGACTACATCGCCGGTGGATTCACGGGAGGCGGAGAATCAAGCTTGGCCAAGAAAATGTCTCTTCAGACGTTCATGGCAATCGACAACATTGTTCGCCCACGTCGACCTACCCCCAAAACCCCAGTAATCGTTGTATGAATTCGACTTCCAAGGAAATGATCAGAACCTACACGAACTGGTCATTATTTTTGTGATTGCAGGAAATTTTATCGTTAAAAAGGTTCTTGTCGACCAAGGGAGCTCGGTCGACATTCTTTTCTACTCTACCTTTGAGAAAATGCAATTGACAGAAGCCTCGCTCACACCGTGCAAAGGAGATCTGGTGGGCTTCTTAGTAGAGAGGGTTGATGTCCGTGGAGCCATATGGCTGAGGACGACATTCAAATCTCAGCCAAAAGAAAAGACAATCGATGTACAGTATCTTGTCTTCAACATTCCCAACCCATACCATATGATCTTGGGATGATCGTCCTTTAACACTCTGGAGGCTGTCATATCTACTCCTCATCTAGAAGTAAAATTTTTTATCTCGGAGACTAAGGTAGGAGTGTTGCATGCCGATCAGAAGGAAGCCCGATGGTGCTACAATGAATGCCTCAAACCAAATACGGCCGAACCAAGGAATGCGCTTATCGGCTTGCAACCACTCCCTAGGCACAAGAACAAACAGTCGACCCAAAATCTCGAACCAAGCTAAGGAAGAGACATGTGAAAGCAACTCCGCCTCAGCCATCGAAAAGAAGTCCAAGCAAGACCAAATCATCAATAAAGCTCAAAAAAGAGCACTTCCCTTGTACGTACAATTTCTTTATTAATCAAATAAATTTATATTCCTCGCATTTCTCTCTATGAATGATCAGGGAACTGTTGGCTTAAGGGTCTCTCTTAAGCTTCCATCTTTATTTTGATGATAACAAACATGTATTTAATCTATGTGTGAAGTTTGGAGTTCAGGTTGAGGTTGCGATAAGCATGTGAAGTTCGTTCAAACGAAACGAAAGAAAAGACCATTGAAGAAACGAAAGAAGAAACCATCAAAGAAAGGCTCGAGTTTAGATCAAGTAGAAATCATGTAATATACCCTTAGGATGATCTTATCCCAAGCCAATTTGTAAAGTTATCCAAGTTGAAACTTGGTAACTAAACCCATAAAAAAGACATGTAAAAATTCGAAGTAAAAATCTGCCTCAGCCTGAGTTCGGTTGATCAAACAAGGAAAATTTTTGGCAGTAGCCTATTCGGTCGACCAATGCGGTCGACCGAATGATGCCAAAAAATGGCAGTAGTCATTCAATCAACCTGTCGGTCGACCGAAGTTGGTGAAGAAATTGCGGTAGGCTACATGATCGATCGGTCGGTCGACCGACCAAAGCTAAAATTTGGCAGAAGGCGCGTCGATCGACCAGATTGCAAATTGAAGATCGTGCGTCTAAGCTTCTCTGTATCGGTCGACCGGATTACAGATCACAGATCGCACCTCTGGCTTCACTGCATCGGTCGATCGGTCGATCGATCGAACTACGGATGGATGAAGTCCCGATCCATTCGATCGACCCATCGGTCGACCGAACAGTGTGAGTTAAGCCCAGAAAGGGTAGTAGTCGATCGGTCGGTCGATCGACGATCGACCGACAAGCATTCGAACGGCTGTAATGGCTAGTTTTTTACCCGTTGAACAGCCCGTTCAATTGAGGGTTATAAATAATCCTCATCTAACTCTTTTAATTTTTCTTGGAAATATTATTGAGCATTTTTAAGAAGTGATTCAAGCCTTTAAAGAGATCGATTGTTGCGCGCTCTGCTCTTCCTTTTTAACGTTCTTCTTCAAGCGCCCGCTGCTCCTCAACTCTGCTACCACTCAAGCTCATCTACTGGCAAGTTGAAGGCTTGAAGGCTTGGGAAAAGAGCATTGATTTCTCTCTTAAATTCCTAGCTCTTTTTCATTATATTTGAAGTTATTTTAAACCGGTTTTCACCTGTAACAGCTTGCTAGGTGTGCTAGAGAAACACTTAGGTTTAGACTTTGTAGATTTGTGCTTTGCCTGGGTGAATAGGTTTGAGGAGTTCTCAAAGAGGTGAGAACTGTGTCCTCAGTTGTATTCAAAGGAAAACATAAGTTCTATAAAGTAGTTGGTTAGAAATACTTGGTGTGGAGCCAAGGTAGTGGAGTAGGCGGTTGGCCGAACCACTGTAAACACTTGTGTTAGCATTGTCAGTTGCTTGTGCTTATTGCTCTGTATTTATTACTTCCGCGTGCTATAAATATCGTGCGTAGCCTAACTAATCAAGAAACGGTTAAAATCGAAGTTAGGCAAACTAATAGATTAACACACTATTCACCCCCCCCTCTAGTGTGTCATTTCAACCAACAATTGGTATCAGAGCAGGTCGTAGATTATAATTTCACCATCCCTTCTACAATTTGTCTCGATCCTAAAATGGCACTAGAGTCGGTAGTATCTTCACCTCCTAGGTTCGATGAATCGAACTTTGGTCTTTGGAAGTCTAGGATGTTCACCTACATGAAGACTAGAGGCTTTGGTGTTTATAACATGTTAAATTTTGAATACACTTTTCCTAAAATTGACATGCATGATTGGAGTGAACATGATAAGAAATTGTTTCAGTTTAATGGAGAAGTTATAAATTGCATATTTTGTACCATACCAAATAGCATTCTTGAAAAAGTCATGCATTGTTCAACGGCGTTTGATTTATGGGCTACTTTAAATATTTTATATGATTATGCAAAAACAGAAGAAATTGGCACTTTTAATGAAGGTGATGATGACAATGGTCACTCACCTACTACTAATCTTAATCTTGATGCCCATAGCTCATCCAGTCAAAGGAGTAGCTCCAAAAGCTGAAAAAGAAATGTAGTATGTCATGTATGCTGGGAGAAGGGGCATGTAAGAAAAAATTGTCCTTTCATGAAGAACAAGGCAAAGAAGAGGTCAAAAGCTTCTATATCATCATCTCATTCAAATGAAGCATCCTCTTGCAATGACTATGAAGCTACTTCAAAAGCTTACCTCATGAGCACAAATGATGAGGTACACTCCTCTCCTTCTAGTCACGATAATGCAAATGAGAATGTTAGCTCTTCTAGTTCATTCAAAATGCCATATGGAAAACTGGTCGAGGAATGTCAAAAAATATATGCCTTGCTTATGAAAAAGAACAAGGAAAATAGAAATCTAAAGAAGGAAAACTCTAAGCTCAGTTCACACGCACATGCCTTAGAAGTAGAAAATGAAAAATTAAAGACTAGACCCTTTAACTCATGTCATGATAACTTAGAGTTTGAGCTTAAAGCTTTGAAGCATGAAAATGATAATTTAAAAAATGAAAATAGCATGTTAAAAACTCAATTGCATGCTATTCAAAAATCTATGAATGATTTGAAAAGTGAGGTTATACTTTTGAATAAGAAAGTAAGTGAATTTAAAAATCCTTCAATTCTTAAGAATAATAGAAATATCTATGTAAAGAATGCAAATGTCCATCATCATTCTCATGCCATGCATTCTACCACTAGACCTCATGATTATAAGAAAAAGAATGTTGTTTCTAACAATGTTCATACCCTTCATGTCTCATAAGCCAAACATTCTAAAAATAAATCTCAAGTCCATAACAAAAACACAAAGAAATTTAATGGACATTGCTTTTGTTGTGGTACATATGGGCATGCCATATATGATTGCGCATTTAAGATGAACCCAAGTGGAGTTGAGGTACATAAGGTTCCTTGCTCTCTTGTAGGGGGAGCTACCACACAAAGGTCGAGAGAAGTGAGGAGTTGAAGTTGACCGTGGACTTAAATGAAGTATCATTCCTTGGTTGCAACTTCAAGTCATCATGATGTCATAAGTATGAAAATTGACATCCAGGTATACCTTGGTATCATCTACTATATCCTCTTGATTGAATTATAGTTAGAACATGATATATGCTTAATACTTGTCAATTTTTCCGCTCTTGATAAATTTCAAAAAGGTTTTTGATTTTATTGATTTTCGGTCTCTTCGGAAACCTATGTAGCCTGTAATGGGCTCATGCGACCTTGCGGTTCTAAATCATCGATTCATTGTGGTCTTTTGGTTTTCAACCAAAAGGAAGGGTTGGAGATCTTATTCTTCAAAAATTTCACATTTTGAGATCTCTTTGATTCATTTTTTTGACAACTTTTTAAACTGAATTTCTACTATCTAGCATAGGTTAAAATCTTTAAATGAAACTTTGTATTAAACATTTGCTATTTAGTATGTTAGCTTGCTAGTTGGTATATAATTTCATTATGATACTAATGAAGACATCTTGCAAGTTTAGAAAGTGTTAAAATTTGGAAAGCTAAAGGAAAATGAAAGAAAGTAGAAATTTTGGAATGTCTCAAGAAATGAGGTATGAGTTTTATTTTGGTTAAATTCTTGCATAACACCTCTATTTTCCTGATTAAATGATTTCTCTATGCTCACGAATAATCTTTCATGAAAATTGATTGAAATATCATGAGTAGATAAAATTTTGATACTTAGAAAATTTCATGAAAGTTTGTTTGAAAGAAATGTTGTTGGCTTAAGGGTCTCTTTTAAGCCTCGATCTTTATTTTGATGATAACAAACATGTATTTAATCCAAGTGTGTAGTTTTGAGTTCAGGTTGAGGTTGTGATACGCATGCCTAATCCGTTCAAACGAGACGACGGAAAAGATCATCAAAAGAATGGAAGAAGAAATCATTGAAGAAAGGCTCCGGATTAAGTCAAGAAGATTTAATGTAATATGTCCCTAGAATAGTTTATCCCAAGCCTAAAATGTAAGGTTATCCAAGTTGAAACTTGGTAACCAAACCCTTAGAATTGGCATGTAAAAATACAAAGAATTAATCATCCTCAGCCTAGAATTGGTCAACCGGTCGGTCGACCGATTAAGGCAATAAAATGGCGATGCAGCCCATTCGGTCGACCGACTGGTCGACCGAAGATCACAAGAAATTGGTAGAAGCCATTCGGTCGACCAGTTGGTCGACCGAATGTGGTGAAGGACAAATAGTTGGGTTGCATCGGTCGACCGGTTGGTCGATCGACAGAGGCAAAAAATTGGCAGAAAGGTAGCGGTCGACCGACCTAAAGATAGCCTCTATCGCGCAGTTCGCTGCAGCAATTCGGTCGACCGACGGGTCGAACGAATGTCAGAAAATTTGTTGGCAGTCGACCCGACGATCGACTGACCTCTCTCAGCTGTGAGCGGTCGCACTAGGTGGTCGATCCGTCGGTTGACCGACAGATCGACCGGCCACGACCGAACGGGCTCAATGGTCGACTTTTCGCCCGTTGAATGGTCCATTCGAGTGAGGGGTTATGAATACCCCTCACCAAACTTCATTAAACACTTTTGGTGATCCTACTTGAGCATTAAAAGAGTTCATAAAAGACTTCAAAGAACTTCACCTGTGCATGCTCTCTCTGCTCCCAATCTCGACATCTTCCAAGCGCTGCTTCTCTCTGATTCAACTATGATGCATTCATTGAAGTCATCTTCCTGTTGCAAGTTAAAGAAAAGAAGGCAGTGGAAAGAAGCTTGGTTCAAGTTTTCTTTCTTTAGCTCTTTTCTTGTATTTGTACTTTGTTGAATCTTGTTTTCAAATTGATAGCTTGCTAGGTGTGCTAGGAAACACTTAGGGTCATCTTTGTAGAATTGTGTTTTGCCTAGGTGAATAGGATTGAGGTGTTCTCCAAGTGTGGGAGAAGGGTGTCCTCAAGTGTATTCAAAGGGAAACATAATTTCTATAAAGTAGTGTTTAGAAATTTTTGGTAAGGAGCCAAGGTAGTGGAGTAGCTAGGCGGTTGGCCGAACCACTATAAATAGTCTTGTTTGCATTGCTTGTTTACTTGCTTTATCATTGCTATTGAATTGTCATCATATCAATCATTAAAGAATACTTGCATTAAGTTGAGATAAAATTAATTTAAAAGAAAATTTAAAAAGGGGCTTGATACTATTCAAGCCCCCCCCTTCTAGTGTCAAGATCTATCCAACAAATGTGTCCTAGGTAAAACTTTTTCTTAGAGACTTCATTTTAAGTTGAAACTTGACAAACATATTTAGATTCACTCATGTTAGATGTCCAAGTGCCTAAGTTAGAGAAAACATGAGTAGATAGCAAAGTTTGATACTTAGCACTTTTATGGTTTCAAGCATACTTTGAATGAAATCATGCTAAGTTCATATCTTGATTAAACGACATTAGTTTCACTTCAAACTTGATAAACAAGTTTTAAATGATTATATCTTGATATCTAGAAAGTTTGAACAAAATCTGAAATCGGTGGATAAATGACTCATATTTTCAAAAATGCCACTGAGATCTTGTAAAATTTCTAGAAAATTGTAGAGATATCCATTTTGAGTGATTCTTGACTTTTTGGAATCCTCATAAAGTTTAGTCCATGTAGAAAAAATTTCACAAAATTTAAAAGCTCACACCTCTCAAAAATAATTTTTCTTTAAAGAGTTAAAAACCCATGGCAGATCGAGCAGTCGATCGGCCTGCGACCGCCCGATCGATCGGCGGGCGGAAGTTTTTAAGCCCGAAACTAGGGGTTCCTTGCCCATTTGACCGGTTGCCAAAACCTCTCTTCTCATCTTCTAGGCTTTCTACTTCCTCTCCAAGTTCCTCTCCAAGGTAAAAAGTTTGATCCTCCTTATCCATCATTCATGAGGTTATACTCAAAAACGTGGTTTCTTCATCTCTTATTCTCTTAATGTGTCTTGATTCATACATAAAAAGGTGATTCATGCTTACTTTACTTGGATGAAAACTTCTCTTTGGCATGTTTACTACAAAAACAAGTTTTTAAAAAAAAATCAAAATATCTCATGTCTTCTTCAAATGATTCAACATTTACTTTTTAATAAATAAATAAAAATTAGTCAAGAACTAGTTCTCTCTTGCTTTCCTTCATGGGCTTTCCTCAACATTCATTTTGTCCTTCTTAAAAGAATTTTGTATTGGTCAAATAGAAAAATGTTTCTCATCCTCATCTAGCCAAAACAAGTTTTTTTTAAATGTATGCTCTATTCATTTATGGATTATTTTATTCAATCTTACTTTTTTTTAATTTGTTTTGTTTTGTTTATTCTTTATTTTGAAATTTAATGATAAAATCTTTTTGGGCTTGCATGAATCTATGCCGATCTTCAAAAAAAAAAATTGCTTCTTTTATTTGCGTTAAAAGCATGCATCTCTCATCTAAAGCTAATCATCTACATCATCATCATAATTGTCTTGCAGAATGGTACCCAAGACTAAACTCTCATCCTTATATGATAACCTATTGACCCCTTTAGGCAAGAAACAAGTTGCTAAGTTTGTAGATAGAGCTATCCTGCAAACACGTCCAGTCAATTTAAGTGACTTAGAACAATTTGACATTAGAAGCAAACTTGTTAGCATGGGATGGGTAGAGTTTATAGAAAAGCAAGTACCCATTTGTCCCATCCTGATAAAAGCTTTTTTCTCCAACCTTGTGATAGAAAAGGTAAGGTATGGTGATGAATTAATTCTTCGGTTTGAAATCCTAGGAAAATCCATAGTAATCACCGAATCCCACATTAAAGATGCATTTGGGTTTCCTCTAGTAGGAAGACCAATTTATAAGATGTCCACACATCGTTTTCGTGAGGATTTTCCTACTCATGAAGTTGTATCAACCATTTGTCCTGAGGGTTATCAAGGAATGATCCCTACCCAAAGCATCAAAATGTCAACCACTGCCAGGATTATGCATCTCATTTCGTATAATATCCTTCCTAGAGTAGGTCATTATGATGAGGTCACTACTATGAGTTCTAGGGTACTCTTCTTTGCCATGTCTCGCATTCCTATAGATGTCTCTGATCTCATACTTAGGTATATAGCTAAAGTTCATGCCTCGAAAAAACAAGCCTTACCAAATGCCTCGGTAATTTCTCACTTCATATATGAAGCTGGGGTAAATAGGTCTAGATTTGAAATTGAGCCCATACCCAAGGCCATATATTCTTCCTCTCTGAGCCGCATGAAGATCCTTGAAAATCAGTGCGGCAAAAGATTGCGAGGATAACCCATGGAGGAGACCGACCATGACATAGGCATGGACGAGGGTGATGCTGGTGGGAGTTCATCATCCAACACTCCCATTGGGTGACTAGGTGATCTGGAGCATCGCTTTGCTCAGTTTCACATCGATTAGGTGGAATGGAACAAATGAACAACATCGCGCATAGATGATTTCGGCCATCAGATGGACGAGTATGGTATCATGATCGGTGACCATGGCCGGCACATCGATGAGTATGGTCGTCAAGTTGATGAAATGTATGGGAGAGTGGATGAGATGTGGCAATATTATCAGTCATATCTACCTCCTCCTCCACCACTTGAGGGCGAACAGTCATCTTTGATGTATTGATGCTATTTATCTTATGAACATGTGCTTCATAATTAACTTTATATGTATTTGGTTGACTATGGTTGATAATTAGTGATGTAAGTGATATTTTCTTTATGTATGCTTGTTTGATATTTTTGATGGATGACAAAAGGGGGAGAATTAGGAAATATATGCATAATGATAGGGGGAGCACTAAAATGAATACTTCATTTCAGGTATTACATATAGTATTGCATGATGATAGGGGGAGTTAAAATCATATGCACATTGATAGGGGGAGCATATATGCCTTAACTCAAACTCACAAAAAATATGCATATGCTTTCTTAAAATTCCTTGTTATGTTTGTCATCATCAAAAAGGGAGAGATTGTTGGCTTAAGGGTCTATCTTAAGCTTCCATCTTCATTTTGATGATAACAAACATGTATTTAATCTATGTGTGAAGTCTAGAGTTCAGTTTGAGGTTGCGATAAACATGCGAAGTTCGTTCAAACGAAACAAAAGAAAAGACCGTTGAAGAAACGAAAGAAGAAAACGTCAAAGAAACGCTCGGGTTTAGATCAAGTAGAAATCATGTAATATACCCTTAGGATGATCTTATCCCAAGCCAGTTTGTGAAGTTATCCAAGTTGAAACTTGGTAACTAAACCCATAAAAAAGGCATGTAAAAATTCAAAGTAAAAATCAGCCTCAGCCTGAATTAGGTCGACCGAACAAGGCAGAATTTTGGCAGTAGCCTATTCGATCGACCGATGCGGTCGACCGAATGATGCCAAAAAATGGCAGTAGCCATTCGGTCGACCGGAGTTGGTGAAGAAATTACGGTAGGCTACATCGGTCGACCGGCCGGTCGACCGACCGAAACCAAAATTTGGCAGAAGGCACGTCGGTCGACCGATCGGTCGACCGGATTGCAAATTGAAGATCATGTGTCTAAGCTTCTCTGCATCGGTCGACCAATTGATCAATCGGATTGCAGATCACAGATCACACCTCTGGCTTCACTGCATCGGTCGACCGGACTGTGGATGGATGAAGTCGTGTTCCATTCGATTGACCCGTCGGTCAACCGAATGGTGCGAGTTAAGCCCAGAAAGGGTAGCGGTCGATCAGTCGGTCGACCGACGATCTACTGACAAGCATCCGAACGGCTGTAATGGCTAGTTTTTTGCTCGTTGAACAGCCCGTTTAGTTGAGGGTTATAAATAATCCTCATCTAACTCTTTTAATTCTTCTTGGAAATATTATTGAGCATTTTTAAGAAGTGATTCAAGCCTTTAAAGAGATCGATTGTTGTGCGCTCTGCTCTTCCTTTTTAACGTTCTTCTTCAAGCGCCCGCTGCTCCTCAACTCTACTACCACTCAAGCTCATCTACTGGCAAGTTGAAGGCTTGAAGGCTTGGGAAAAGAGCATTGATTTCTCTCTTAAATCCCTAGCTCTTTTTCATTGTATTTGAAGTTATTTTAAACATGTTTTCACCTATAATAGCTTGCTAGGTGTGCTAGAGAAACACTTAGGGTTAGACTTTCTAGATTTGTGTTTTGCCTAGGTGAATAAGTTTGAGGAGTTCTCAAAGAGGTGAGAACTGTGTCCTCAGTTGTATTCAAAGGAAAATACAAGTTCTATAAAGTAGTTGGTTAGAAATCCTTGGTGTGGAACCAAGGTAGTGGAGTAGGCGGTTGGCCGAACCACTATAAACACTTGTGTTAGCATTGTCAGTTGCTTGTGCTTATTGCTCTGTATTTATTGCATCCGCGTGCTATAAATATCGTGCTCAGCCTAACTAATCAAGAAACGATTAAAATCGAAGTTAGGCAAACTAATAGATTAACACACTATTCACCCCTCTAGTGTGTCATTTCAACCAACAGGAACCATTAAAGCAACCTTGCTGCTTTAACAAATACTCTACTTAAAACTTGCTCGAGTATCCACATACCAACTCAACCCAAACCCATGAGCATAGATTTCCACATTCGGGCCAGTGGTATTCAACTCTAGGAGCATAAACACCTCACGCAGCGACCAGGATCTCGCCTTCACCGGTGAGGCTCGCTGGCCTTAGTGCCTATCCCAGGCCATTTTTACGCCCTCAACGACCCTAAGTGCGCTCCTCGCGAGTTTGATTTCACCGAGTCTAGTCCTTGGCTACCACACCACTACTTCCAGCCTCAACGCCTTTACACGACTCCTTGTCACACCCCAACTGAGGGTAGTGTGACCGGCCAGGGCCTACATCCTGCCATGTAGCCTACTGTCTACACTGACTGACAATAAAACAGAACATATCCAGGAAGGAAACCTCAGCACAATCTTTACTTAAAGTTTTCGAAATTCACAAATATATGTTTTTCAACCCAAAGAAGAAAACCAACATCGTCGCAAATAGAACATCTCAAGTATCAAAGTTATTACAAACTTTTCAAACACAACTATCAGTGTAGAAAATGAAAATAACTACTACAAGACACTAGACTATGACCAAAGGACACCACTACGAGATATGACACCACCACCTGCCCTCCAGCTGCACCATGACGACAAGCCTCGATCACTAATCATGCTCTGCAAAAACAAAGGAAACAAACCGTGAGTCCACTTGGGACTCAGTGAGCGGTTCTTCCGAACTTTCACATAATCCATAATTAGTCATGCATAACATATAAAGCAGCACAGAATATAATTAGGGAGGTAAGCTACTTTTTAGTGTGACAATCGACCCCATGGGTCATTTTGTATAGACCATATAGGAGAAACCTGTCATAACGGCCTAACTTTGCCACCTGACATCCGGCCCTTAAGGCCTACTTATAGTATAAGAATCCCGGCTACAACCGGCCCTACCATACAAGGTAGAATCACACTGGCCGTTCGGCCACATCATATCAAGATGTAAACAAGAAATCCCGGGCCATTGACTAGGATGGTCTACTAGTCTCCAGACACCATTTGGGGTAGGGATAGCTAGTCCCACCCAACTGAGGTCTGACACCTAGCGGTCCCACTGGTGCATCTCAAGACCCAATCACTGGCCGAGCCAAGCCTTGGTCATTTCCGACCTCTATGCTTCTCGGTGGACCATCTCAAGCACATCACACAGTCAAATGTCCTAGGGTTTCCTTATATACACTTCGGGCGGTTGCCCGTATTCGGCCCTAATCCGGTCTGCAGGGTCAATAAATTAATGCTGCCCTTCCCAAAAACGTGTACACCTAATAGATCTAGGTTTCAAAAAAAAGAATACTAGAAGTTGTGTCATCTACTAGCTAGGTTTCCATATATACTATGCATCTTGCAACGTCCAACATGTTATCTAGCGTTATACACTACCTTGGGTGAGGAATTCTATGAACCGACCTTGGAATTCCACCCATGAACATTTCAGGACAGAATATGTAATTTAAAGAAAAGCAAGTATAATTTACAACAACTACTATATATAACTACGAGATTCATCAATAATCATTTATACACTACATTTAGAATTAATTTCAATAAGAAACAATTTATCTAGCATGGTAAGATAACAATAAATTCAACAACGCATGAAATACTAAGCATGGTAAAAAGATTACATCATTTCGAAAATTAAAGAGGAATGAGCTAAAGATAGTCACTACACTATCATTCCTTTAATTACCTAAATCAATAAATTAACTTGCTATAGTTAGAGTTCTTCCTAAGTGTCATCATGTCTCTATTGTTTTAGCACTCTAACTATGGAAATTACCATCTAAAGCTCACCCTCTCCCTCCCCTAGGCTTGGCCGAGCCTTGAGCAAGGTGAACCTTGCTCGCTATGCCTCATAGGGTAGGAAAGGAAGAGGAGAATTAATCCTCGACCCTAATTCATTGTCTCTACTATATCTTAATTGCAAAATGACTAGTTTTCCCTTCTCCCTATACTCAGCCGAACCCTTCTCATGAAGTTTTAGGGTTCACTCGACCAATCCTATGAGTTTTAGGGAATATGAGCTTCTTAACACGTGAAATCGACGATTAAGAACCCACTATTCATGAACTTGAGATCATCTTAGGGCTATACTTCCGTCAAGGGAATTGGGGAAAAATTTGGCATGACCTTTCCCTTTTTCCCATGATTCGGCAACCCTAGAACTCGAGAAATCGACGAGAAAAACAAGACGATCCGACAAGAATTGATACAAAATAATGAATACACAACTCTGAAACAAAGATTCGTCAAAAACTCGCGAGAAAACACATCCTAACACTTCTAGGGGTTCGGCTACCCGCCTCCCCCAATCCTTCAAATCTAACCACTCACCTTTGCTAGAGGAAGATGAAGGATTGAGCGTTGACGACCTCGAATCTTTCGGCGACAATGTGAAACCCAGATCGGCCAAGACCTATCTCCCTTGCTCTTTCTCCCCCTCTCCCTATGCGCTGCCTTGTGCGACTCCAAGATGAGTCGCACGACAACTTGGATGAGGGATTTTAATCCCTCATCTAACCTTCCATTTTGGCCTTTGACTCTTACTCCTGACTCGACTAAGCCCGAGCTCAACTTGGGTTCCGACTCTACCCGCAACATGAGTCGATATAAACTCGATTAAGGTATAAATGCATAAAAGGAAAGAGTCATTTGCGTAATTTAATTTCATACATCATTAGTCGAGTCATACCTTTTACTCGATGTGATCTTGAGGCTCGACTCGACTATCCCCAAGTCCGGCGCACTGTACCAAAATAGATTTTTATATTAGAAATTTTTGGTGAGCTTGGTCTGAACCCTTGAGTGCAATTCTCGGCTCCCACGCCACTACTTTTGGCCTCAACGCCTTTAAATGACTCCTCGCGAGCAGTTCTGCGTTACACTCCTCGGTGAGCTCGGTCTGAATCCCTGAGTGTAGTTCTTGGCTACCATGCCACTACTTTCGGCCTCAGTGCCCTTATATAACTACTCGCGAGCAGTTCTGTCTTACTCTCTCTAGCGAGCTCGGCCTAAACCCCTAAGTGCGGTCCTCGGCCCCTAGAGTCATTACTTCAGCCTCAAAGCCCTTATTTGATACCCCACGCGCGGTCTCGACGTACGCCCCTTGGCAAGCTCGGCCTAAAACTCCCAAATGCAAACTACTAAACTGCCACGCCATTACTCATGCGTACTTTTACCTTAGTAGAGCTCGGTTCAAACTAGATCCCTAAGGATCCAACCTTGAACCAGATTTCAAAAGATTTAACCTTAAACAAGATTTTAGATGGTTCAACCTGGAACCAGATTTCGGAAGGTTCAACCTTCAAAAAGTTCAACCTCGAACCAGATTTCAAAAGGTCCAACCCTGAACCAGATGGTTTATCCTTGAACCATGTCCAAGGGGATCGGATAGGGATATTTCCTTCATGAAAAATCAAGCAAAGGAGATTTATATGTACTATACAAAAGCTCACAAAGGAGCAACAACTGTCGCAGAAGAGATAATCAACAAAATAGACCCACACAGGGGCAAGTATCAACCAAAAAGGGCAGGGGGCAAACAACCAACCCCCAAAGAAGTTCCTAGAGTTAGTAGGAGAAAAATATAAAGGAACTGCTGAGAAGAAACTGCACCAGCTTTGGTGCACTCAACAGGAGCATCCCCCTATGGAGTAGGGAATCCTCACGGAGAAAATGAGCATTGGCCCGGAGTCACAGCCGAAGGGTCCCCTCTGAGCGACTAAGAAAAATCTCCCTCAGCCTCAGGGTTCACCAGGACATCATCCTTGACTTATTTAAGAAGGTCCATCCCTGAAAGGTCAACATCGGGAGCCAAAAGCTTAGCCTTCTCTAAAGCCCTCTCAAAACCTTCCATGGCAAAAGCATTATCTCGAAAGCATTTCACCTCTTCCTCGAGGGATTCCATGGCCAAGTTGCACCTTACAGCCTCGGCCCTAGCCTCCTCAATCTCAGCCTTCATACGAGACTTTTTCATCACCGCCACATAAAGGTCCAAGTAGACCATCTCCAGCTCCACCCTGGCCTTGCCTTCCAACTCTGCTATTTGGGCGGTGGACTCAGAAACAGCTACACTCTCCAAAGCTCTCTCCATTTCCATCATCCTAAGCCTAGAGGTTGCAAGCTCTTGAGACTATGCTTCACACTCCCTTCGCGAAGCCTCCTTCAACTTACCCAGCAAAAGATGGACGTGTTCCCAAGGATCTACCCCCTCGGGAAAGACCAAATGGTTGCCGGAGCAAAAACACAACACCGAGCCTAGCTGATGAACCCCTGCTGATGTGCTGGCCACCGCCGCCGCCTCTGGAAGAGGGGACTCATTCCTCCGAGAATGGACATTCTCTTCAACAGGAAGGTTCTCCCCTGAATGCCTAGCCCTTTTTCGGCGCCCACCCATCTAGCCAAGGAGGACCAGATAATTTGAAGAGGCTGATGAGCCGATCGCCTCCACTCTAGCTCCTGAAACTCATGGCTTCCAAGACTATGAAGCCCTCATAGGCCTCAGCAACTCATCCACCAGCGGTTTCTTCCCCCTATCTCCCGTAGATATCTCCCACATCTTCGTCAAGCGAGAGCGCATGCTCGGAGCGCACAAAAATAGGGTACGCATGTCTGAAAGTCAAGAAATGGCTAAATAGTTCGCATGAAAAATCGTGAAACCTAAAGTCAACAACAATATTGAGGATTGAGGCTGAGAAGACTTACCAACGAGAACTAGTGGATACCGGAAGAAAGCAACCAGTTGAGGAAGGCACCAATGAAGCCTGCTAAAGACAAAGGCCAAAGAACGAAAAAAAAAATTAAAAGCTGGGAAAGGAAAAAACCATTTTATAGGCTCCACTTCCCCCATCGAACGGCCCTCGATGAAGGTGAAACTAAATATGCATCGGCCAACTCAGCGATCGACGGCTCCCTAGAAACTCCCCCCATGGCACGAACGAACGCCTATTTACCATGATGTTTTCCCCAAAAACGAGGGGGCAAGGGCTAATCAGTAGCCACCACGCGGAATGAGAAGATCTTCATTAGCGAAATCAACATACTGACCATGGAAGCCAAGAAGGCATATGTTAAACATGACAAAAATACAGATTTGACTTACTTTGAAGTGACACGAAGAGCCGCCACGTACCAACTAGAAGTGACGCATGGCCATTTACCTCAGCTCGGCTTCTCACAGCCGTTTATGTCATCACAATCAATCCCAACCGTCAGCTCCAACTCATCCTCCCTAATCATCTCTTTCAGCTCAACCCCAGTAGTTGTCAACCTCAATGTTACATCTCTGGTCACCCAGTACAACTTGGCTGACTTATTCGAGGTTCTCCCAAAGATACCCAACACCAAGAAGGAGGCTCACTCAACTCAAGAGCTCGGCAGACAGTCTTACAAACTCCGGCCAAACTCGGGGGCTATGGACTTGACTAGAACTACTGGGCCCGGTCGGACTAGACCCAGTAGCTCCTCATCCCTCATTTTGAACCAGACTGCGCGACCCCATCTAGGGGGCTCCACCCGACTGCGTCCCTAAGTCAAACCCAGGCTAGACTAAATGGCACCGCCTAGGGACCCCACCTGGGCCGCAAACGGATATCTGCATCCTACCTTATCAGACAATATACGCCCGTCATCTACGGGATCGACCTCGACCCATTCTGGGCAATCTCACTGCAAGAATTTTGGGCGATAACCCCGTCCTTCCCATTTATATAAGCACAACCAAACAATAAAATATATAAACACAACCACGTATTTATATAAAATCATAACTGATAATGGGCAACATTACTTTACGACCTTAGGAGGAAAGTGTGCATAACCATTGATTTGTTATCGCCTCCAATTCCCCACCGATATAAAACTAAGTTAATCCAATAATAAGATAAAGTAGTCCAATTACATTAGTTGTCAAACACGTATTTAGGTTTACATCATTAAAGTTATCTAACCTATTTAAACAAAAAAACAATTGCAATGAAAACAAGTACTATCAACCCCTTGCAACCCAAGTCAAGGAGCTTGCCCATTTTTGCCTCAAGTGAAAAGAGGTCCCTACTTCTTTGGTTCACTTCTTCTTCCCCATCGCGTATCGTCGTTGCAATGGGAGTGATCCATTGGAAGAATTGACAACTAGGAATGTCAATTTTACCTCTATTTATGCAAGCCGCATATGATGGGAGTGATCTATCTATTGTACGTGGAGGTTGATGACTCATTCTAGGACAATTACAAAATAATTAATGCATATTTCAATACAAGAGCATGAAAGTAAACAAACTAAAAATACATCGTACTGTTACAAATCATGAAAGAGCATGAAAGAGCATAAAAGTACTGTTACACACATAGTTCAATGACAAATAATAAGTTCTAACCGGCATCATAAAAAATAAAATAATGTTTCACCCATGTAAACTTTCCATCCATTTCTTGAGTTGTTCGTCATTCAATGACATAACAAGTGGTCGAGCATCTAGATGCTTAACCAAGTAAGTCATTGTCTTAAACAAGTGTGCTTAGGATAGCCCTTCCACACTAGTAATGCGACCAACACAATTTGGGACGCTATATGGATCCAAGGGTGATGTGTACACTGAAGCTGCATCACTTCGACGAGCTGCATAGTGATTTGAAATAAGTTCATACAGCTTTTTCTTCTCCTCATCTAGAGTTGATCTCACCGAGGATTTACCTCTTTTCTTGTTGCGTAAGGAAATAGATGGACGTCTATCTACCTCCTCAACACTATCAACATCGTCATCTTCCTCCACTAAGGGCTCCTTCCCACGTACATTCGAATCCAAATATTCCTTCTCTAGCATACACTCTTCATTCGAATTCAATGGGGATTGTGTTGATGATCGGGCCATCCCACCAGTTGCGGAATGATTTTGAAATATCAATTTTATCAAATTATAGAATGGTGGTGGCCCATTCTTAAAGGGTTTGAAATAACTTTTTGTCGTTCCTTTCTTCACACGAAAAAATAATTCTAAAACCAACTTAACCCCATTGATTAAATACAAAAAGACATACCAATGAGTTCCACACTATTTCATCGACATCAAGCAGTCGGAAGAAGAAATCCATAGATCAAACCCTAAATTTGACCAAGAAATAAACCCTATTATAGATCTAGTCGAAGGGTCGGTAAGAAGAAATCAAAAAATAAACACCAGAATGCGTAGTCGAAAGAACGAGGTCAACACACAAACGTCTCAATCAAGTTCTAGAGGCAAAAAACATCCAAAAACCGAAGTTCCAAAAACCCTGGATCAAAAAACCGAACAAAAACTGAATATTGAAGAAGAAAACAAGGAGATCTATACGAAGATCAAGTTCTGGAGGCGAGAAATCTTACATTTTATGAAGAAATCGGGAAGGAAATGGGGTTTTTGAAGAAATCGCCTCTTGTCGCCGCTCTGCTTGGGGTCGGGGTGTCGCGAGAGATAGAAGCCCTAACGGGATCGGGGTCGGATTTTATTCATTTTCGCGAAACGGACGGAGAACTTGTTTTATTTACAAGTTTGCCACTGGCCGTTTTGGGTATTTTTCGTGAAAACCAGAATTCTAGTTCATGTACAAATATGGATTTCGCGAAATCGATTTGAAATCAGGACCCATTTTCGTCAACAAACGGGTTTTCAGGTCAGATTTTAGTTTCGAACAAAACGAAAACACGAAAACCCTGCAAACAAATAGGCCCTTAAATTTTAGAATTTGAATTTCAAAAATCCAAATCAAATCATATTCATATTCAATATTTTTAAAAAATTTATTCCATAAACTATATTTTTCAAGGAAAATGCACATACAAGAATCAACCAGAAATCATTTTCTCTATTTTTCTAAAATTCATTGAAGTTCAATGGCATTTTGGTAAATAACTGAGATTTTCCAAGGCATTTTAAGATTTCATTCAAACTTTCACAATACCAGGATAGTCATGTAAAACATGTCCATCAAGTTCGAAGTGAAAATGATGTCATTTGGTCAAATTGTCAACTTAGCACGATTTTATTCAAAGTACACATGAAAATATGAAAATGACTCAGCATCAAATTTTACTATCTACTCATGTTTTCTCTAACTTAGGCACCTAGACATCTAACATAAGTAAATCTAAGTATGTCAATCAAGTTTAGGCTTAAAATTAAGCTTCTAAATCACTTTATTGACTTAGGTCAAAGGGTAGTTCAAGTTTATAAAAATCAAACTTTTAAATCCTTATTAAATCATATTCTTGATGAAAATTTTTAAAACTTTAACTGAATAAACTAAATTTTTCAAGGAACCTATAGGTTCAAGAATCAATCAAAAATCAATTTTCTGTAAATTCATAAAATTCCTGAAAGTCCAGTGGTATTTTCATAAATATTTGGTATTTTTTTCAAAAGTTATCAATTTTGATTCAAACTTTTCGAACATCGTTGAATGATCATTTAAGATGCATGTGTCAAGTTTGAGCTCAAAATGAATTTTCTAAGTTCATTTTTAAACCTATCTCGATTCCAACCAAAAAACTCATTTTCAAGTTATCACTCAAGTTATCAAGGGTTAAAGGTGATTTTTATCCTCGAACTATTAAAAATGGGGTAAAATACCCTAAACTCTTCATTGGTTGATTTTTACCCTTAAACAAACGAAAATAGTTGAAAAATATCCTCGAACTATTAGAAATGGGTAAAAATACCCCTAAACTTATTTTTTGATAGATTTTTTACCCTTAGATAAATGAAAATAGTTAAAAAATATCAGTATTTTTAAACATGTCTAAAGTTAGAAAGAGTTTTTTTCCTTAGAAATGGGTAAAATTACTAGTATTTTTTAACTATTTTCATTTGTCTAAGGGTAAAATATATATATTAGGGGTATTTTTACTCATTTCTAATAGTTCGAGGGCATTTTTCAACTGTTTACATTTGTTTAAGGGTAAAAATCAACCAAAGAAGAATTTAGGGATATTTTTACCCCATTTTCAATAGTTCGAGGGTAAAAATTACCCTTAACCCAACTAATTTTTATAAATGATTTCACTCAAACAATAGTGATAACGATATTAGAAACATAATCAAAATAGTATACACAAACTTTCATTTGATGTTTTCGACGAAACATCAAAGTATCGAAAAATTACCATTTCAAGACAATGATACTTTATATTTCTGAAATCCAACTTCAAAATTCAACTAAAAATCATATTCTTGATGAATTTTTTTTTGAAAAAAATTACATAACAAACTAGATTTTTCAATGAAGGTGCGGTTTCAATAATCATCTCAAAATCAGTTTTCTACATTTTTCTAAAATTAACTGAAAATGCTAAAATTTAAATGACATTTTCGTAATTTTTGATTATTTTTCAAAACGTATTCAGTTTTCATTCAAACTTTTATGACACCACATAATGACCATATAAAGGGTTTATGTCAAGTTTGAGATGAAAATAATATCCTTAAGTCAAGATACCAACCTAGCATAGTTTTATTCAAAACTAACCTATGAAAACATGAAACTAGCTAAGTGACAACTTTGTCATTTACTCATGATTTTTTCAAAATAAACATATGGATATCTAACATGAGTAAATCTAAACATGTTCCTCAAATATGGATTGAAAATGAGACCTCTAAGTCAATTTGTTGACTTGAGTCAACTTGGTTCAAGAGAGGTTATCATGAAATGACCTCTATGTCATTTTATCCATATCCATATGAATTTTTCATTCTAAATGTATGAAAATATGTCATACCTATTCCTAAACATATTTATAAAGTTTGGACTTAAAATGAAGTGTCCAAGACGATTTGTTGACTTGGGTCGAACCTTTTCAAGTTTAAGTTCCCTAAAGTGGATTAGTTATCACTTTGCTCAATTTCTTATGAATTTCCATTTTTAAACACATGGCATCTAATCATTAACACACCTAAACATGCTCATCCAATTTTCAACTTAAAATGAAGTCACTAATGAAGAATTTCAACCTAGTATGATTTCATTAATATCATGAAATCATGAAATGGGCTAAGTTATCAAGATTCCGGACCAAACCGCACGACCCCACCCAGGGGGTTCCGCCCAACTACGTCCCTGAGCCAAGCTGAAGTCAGTCTAAATAGCTCTGTCCAGGGACCCCACTTGGTCGCATAAGGATACCCACATCCTACCTTATCAGAAGATATACACTCGCCATCTCCGGGATCAACCTCAACCAATTATAGGCAACCTCACCATGAGATTTCCGAGCAGCATCATCGTCCTCACCTGCAATAAATATAGACAAGACACGGCGCACATTAGGTAACCCTAATTCCACTTTGCATTACCTCCACCTTGGAGTCCCACTACTTGAGCATTGGAGTGTCTTTTGCAGCCTAGGGGCATCGAACCAAACAAGGAAAGATATTGAACTAGATCGGAAGGCCCCAACTCTCAGGTAGGAACATCTGGCGCCCACCGTGGGGCTGAGTAAAGCTTATCTCCCCCACAATGGTTGGAATCCGGAGCCAAGAGACCGTCGCCGCACACCAACGGCCACGACCTGACGGCGACGGTCGATCACAACCTGGTAACGCTGAAATAACAAGGAGTGATGCTCCGGTACCGACCAATCCCCCCTCGAAGACCCTTATCAACGAATAGATGGTTTGGAGGCTGAAAATCACCAGCTAAATGCCCAAATCAAGATGCTGACATAAGCCCGTGGATAGCCCCCGGTTGACCACAATCACTGCCGCTCACAACCCGGAGACAATGTCCAATTGGGAAAAAGGAGACTCGACCCAGCTCCCCACGATGAAGTTTCCAGCACCCCCCACCCGGAGAAAAGGAATATCTCAAAATTCAGAAGGCCAGGGCCGCTCCCACTCTCGATGTGGGGCCCTTCGCCGAGCACATCATGACAACCCTCCTCCCACCGAGGAGCGAGTCACCTACCACCCTAACGCCCTACACCGGTACAAGCGACCTTGCACTGCACTTGACGGTGTTTCAGACTACAATTAATGCTTTATCATGGAGCAACCAACTCTGCACTCTACCGAGATTTTCCGGTGTTTCTAGGGAACACCATCTTACTGCAGTTTGCCTCCCTCCCGTCAGGCTCTATTCACTCTTTCGAAGACCTCTCCCATGTCTTCCTCAGTCGTTTCACCACGTCACATGTATACCACAAGACGGCAGCCACCCTTAGCTATGTCAGACAAGGGCGACATGAGCCCCTAAGGGAATACTTGAACAAGTTCCAGGCCATAGCGACCGATGTCCCAAATCTTGACCCATAGATCGAACTTTTCTATATTCAACTTGGGTTAAAACCCGGACTCTTTGCTGACCAAATCGCCCTCACGAAGCCTAAAAGCATAGCTGAATTTTAGGAGAAAGCCACCAGCTTCATAAAGATGGAAGACCTTCGAGAAGCCAAAAAGATTGACTGGCAAAACATTGAGGCTGATATTGAAGGCGCAGGGTTCAAAAAAGAAGGCAAAAAAGGCAAGGGACGCTACTCCCCCGAGCAGAGCCACAACCTAATGTCAAGGTCCTCACCTCGATCGAGTACCCGATTTGAAAGGTACACACCCCTTAAATTTTAGAAATTATACTTATACATTACTACCCGTCCGCCCCCGATCCCGACGTGGTGAGTCGGCCACGCCTGCAACTCCTCTCCGAAATTGTGTAACCTTCTCGCCCGACCCCTGACGTGGAACTCCTCTCCGGCATCGCGCGACCTCGACATTCCTCCTCGCCTGACCCCCAACGCGGCATAGCCCGACGGCCCAACGCCCTCTCCGACATCACCCGACCCCCTCTCCACCTCTCTGACATCCTCAATTCCTCACAGTCTGCCTGCCCGACGCCCCCTCAACAGGTAATACTATTACTATGGAATGTGGATACTAGATTGTTTATTTTGATTTCATTGTAGGTTATTGATTGTATATGTGGTAATGGTATGTGTAATTTTCATTTTATTTATATATGTTGAATTATGGAGTTGAAACTTTGAATGATGTGAATGGATGACATATTTTGGGTTATTCGGGTTGGGCCCCGATTAAAAATTCGGGTAGGGTCGGGTTAAAAAATATCCATTTTTTCGGGTTATACCCGACCTGCCCGATGCTCAACCCTAGCTACAACGAATGCCTGAAGCTCAAGTCGACAGAGCCCTAGCCAAGGATATCATATTTGGATCCCAAATGAAACATCTAGGAGCGGCCCCGGCCCGCTGATGACCTCGACCCCGTACAAATCGGGACATCCCCTGAACAAGTAAACTATGTTGGAGTACACCTCCCCGATGAGCTCAAGGTCCGACTTAGCACCCTGCTCAAAAGTAATGCCAACCTCTTCACATGGACACTTACCGACATACCGGGAATAGACCCCCAGGTCATCTGCCACCGCTTGGCCATCGACCCTCGTGTCAAGCCTGTGGCCCAGAAAAAGAGAAAGCTCGGAGCCGAACGACAACGGGCATCCCTTGAGGAGATCACGAAACTGCTAAAAGCAAATATCATCAGCGAGATTCGTTTCCCAACATGGCTTGCGAACGTTGTGATGGTCAAAAAGCATTCAGGAAAATGGCGAATGTGTGTCGACTTCACCAACCTCAACAAAGCCTGCCCAAAAGATTCCTACCCGTTGCCAAGTATCGACAAACTTGTCGACGACTCCTCAGGGTATCAGTGCATGAGTCTCATGGATGTCTATTCAGGCTACAACCAGATCCGGATGCACCCACACAAAGAAAAAAATGGCTTTCATCGCCGAGCATGCAAAATTTTGCTATAAAGTGATACCTTTCGGACTCAAAAATGCAGGGGCCACATATCAGCGATGAATAAGGCTTTTGATAAGCAAATAGGCCGCAACATGGAAGTATATGTCGATGACATGGTAGCCAAAACACATGTCGCTAGCGATCATTGCAACGATCTTGTCAAGATCTTCAGTCAGCTTAGACACTACAACATAAGATTAAATCCAGAAAAGTGCGCCTTCGAAGTATAGGGTGGCAAGTTCCTCAGTTTCATGTTGACACACCGGTGGATAGAGGCCAATCCAGAAAAGTGTCGGGCTATTCAAGAAATGCAGAGCCCACGCAAAATAAAGGAGGTATAACAGCTCACTGGAAGGATGGCGGCATTCTCTAGATTCCTCTCCAAGTCAGTCAATCGGGCCGCTCCCTTCTTCAAAATCTTACGAATAAAGCAAGACTTCCTCTAGGATGAAAAATGCGAACAGGCTTTCAAAGATTTAAAACGATTCCCTGCCAGTCCGCCGGTTTTGGACAAACCACGACGAGGAGAAACCCTATTTCTTTACCTCACCGTCACGGAGAATGCCCTTAGCTCGATCTTGATCCGGGAGTAGGAAAAGGACCAAAAATCGATCTATTTCATCAGCAAAGTTCTCCAGGGACTAGAAATTAGGTACCAAATGCTCGAAAAGCTCGCCTTTGCCCTAGTCATTTCGGCTTGAAGGTTGAGACCATATTTCCAGAGCCACCACATTCAGGTACGCACTGAACAACCTATCAGGCAAGTGTTGACTAAGCTCGAACTCGTGGGGCGAATGATATCTTGGTCGGTGGAGCTTTCAGAATTCAGTATCGAATACCAACCCAGGGGTCCCATTAAGTCCCAGACGCTTTCCAATTTTGTTGCCGAGCTCACCAACCAATGAGATACTCTAAGCAGAAGGAAACCTGGACGTTATTTATGGATGACACCTCCAATGAAAAGGGGAGCAGGGCAAGCATCATTCTGGAGAATGGTCGGGGAATCGCACTGAAGCAATCCCTTCAATTTCAGTTTAAAGCTAACAAGAACTAGGCGAGGTACGAAACCCTGATCGTCGGGCTAAAACTCGCTCAGGAAGTGAAAGCTCATAACATCATCGTGAAAAGCGACTCACAACTTGTCGTAAGGCAAGTCAACAACACCTGCCAAGCCAAGGATCCCTCCTTCGAAAGGTACCTCGCATTAGTACTATCTTTAATCACTAACTTCGATAGTTGCGTGATTCAGCACATACTTCAAGAGGAAAACACTTGGGCTAACCTTCTACCCAAAGTTGTGAGCACCAAAAAACCCCATAATAATAGGTCGGTGATTCAGCAAATCCTCGGACACCAAAGCATCAAACCGGCTGACACCTCGGCCGAAGTTCAAACAATCGAACAAGGCACTGATTGGAGAACTCCCTACATTAATTACCTCAAGCAGGGCGAAATCCCGGAAGGTATATCCAATCCGGGTAGATTCAAAAGAATGACAAGCTACTACACACTTCTTGATAACCAACTCTACAAAAGAGGGCTCTCCTGACCGCTCCTCAAGTGTGTCGCCCAACCTCAAACAACCACCATAATGGCTGAGGTTCATGACGGCATCTGTAGCAACCACATCAGAGGGAGGTCCCTGGTAGCCAAAATCCTCCGAGCCAGCTACTTCTGGCCAAGTATGAAAATAGATTGCAGCCTCTACGTTAAAAAATGTGACAAATGCCAAAGATTTTTGAAAGTCTCTCAACTACACCCCTAACCATTTCATAGCTCGGACGTATGTTGGTCGTTCCATAAATGGAGCATAGACCTCCTCGGTCCATTTCTCGCAGCTACAGGGCAATTCAAGTACTTGGTCATAACGATCGACTACTTCACCAAGTGGATAGTGGTTGAACCCCTATCAACCATTGTAACCGATAAAGTTCAAAAGTTCGTCTGGAAAAATATCATCTACATATTCAGAGTACCACGAGAGATCGTTAGCGACTACAGGACGCAGTTCATGGATCGCCGATTCCGAGAATTCTGCTCAGACCTTGGCATCAAACAACTCTTCTCATCTGTCGAGCACCCACAAACGAATGACTTGACCGAAGCGGCCAACAAAGTAATCCTAACATGAATGAAGAAAAAGCTCAACCGGGTCAAGATATACTTGGTCGACGAACTACCTGAGGTGCTCTGCAGTTACAACACAACCACCCAGTCTTCTACCTCAGAAACCCCTTACCTCCTCGTTTATGGAGCAAAGGCTGTTGGCTTTAGGTTTTCAACCTTGGTCTTAATCTCTTAATCTCGATTTTGATGATAACAAACATGGAACTAATATTTCATCGAGAAATCTTTCAGGTTCCATATCGATTAGCGTTCGATGTCCTCGATCAGAAAAATCAGAAGAAATCAAAAAATCGGAAGGACATTGATCGTCGCGCTCGGGTTCGTCGCGAAACATCTCAAAGATCGACGTATGCACCAAAGACGTATTGGACGAGCTCAAAGATCACATGGAAAGCTCTCCAAGTTGATGCTCGTTGAGAGTCGGAACCCGGAAATGAAGCGCGCAAGAAAAAAGGAAAAAAATCAATATTAGCCTATATTCGGTCGACCGGTCGGTCGACCGAAGAGTGTAAGGAAAATGGTAGCAGCCATTTCGGTCGACCGGTCGGTCGATCGAAGAGTGCTAAAAAGTAGCAGAAGCTACTTCGGTCGACCGGGCGGTGACCGATCAAAGCCCAAAATGGGCAGTAGCTCTGTCAGTCGATCGACCTGCGAATTGCTAAAGACGCGACCTGCGTCGGTCGACTGATGGGTCGATCGAATTGAGGATCACAGGTTTTGCGTCTGGCGGTCGACCGCACAAAGAGAATAGGCGGCGATCGATCGGTCGGTCAACCAGCCAATCGACCGAGCGGCTATAACAGCTAGATTTTAGCCCGTTGAGCTGTCGTTCCTTCGAGAGGTTATATATCATTCATATAACTCATTTAACCTCTCTCTCCCACTCTTACAGATTTCATTGAGCAATTAAAAGGGAGTTTTGAGCCTTCCAAAGATCGATTGTAGCGCGCTCTGCTCTTCCGTCGAGTTCTTCTTCAAGCGTCGTCTGCTCCTCAACTCTGCTTCGACTCAAGATTCATCTTCTGGCGAGTTGGAGGTTTCAAGGCTTGGAAAATAACACGAATTCTTGGTTTTATTTTAAGCTCTTTTCACTTGTATTTTTAACTATTATTTGAAACTATTTTTGAATTTGTGCGTGTGAAGACCTAGGCTGTTTAGGTCTTATGTGGAAGTGGTTACCTTGTTGTGAAGGTGTAAAGCCACTTGTGCAAACTTAGTTTTGCTAGGATTAGTTAAGTTGTCCCTTAGGGTTGAGGTGGAAGAGTGCTCTCGGTAAGAAGGCGGTGACTTTCGGGTGTGAAAGTGCCTTAGGTCGAGAGTGCGACTCTTCGAGTCAAAGTCCTCATTGTAAGGGAAACAAGAATTAATCATTGTAGAAATCCTAAGTGGGGTGCTTAGGTAGTGGAGTAGGCATTGGGGCCAAACCACTATAAATTCTCGTGTTTGCATTGATAACTTGTGTGCATTTATTGCTTTATCATTTATCGCTTCTGCATCTAAATCATTCAATTTAAATTGCCTAAACAATCTAAGTAAATGATTAAAATTGAATTTAAGCTAATTAATTTAGTAAACACACTATTCACCCCCTATCTAGTGTTGCCATTTCGACTACAAAGGCCATGATCCCTGTTGAAATCACGGAGCACCAGCCTCCGTAGGATTACCTTCGAAGAACAAGGCAACACAAAAGCCCGAGTCGCCGAGGTCCACAAAGAAAACCAGTTGAAGAAGGCAAGCTAGCTCCAAACTGGGAAGGCCCTTTATCGAATCACAGAGGTCCTAGGGAAGGGTGCCTACAGAATAGCTGACCTCTTCGGGCGAGAAATTCCACGATCCTGGAACGCAGCCACCCTATGGGCCTACTACAGCTAAAGTTCTACCCTTAAATTACAACAAGGCTGGAGTACTCTTTCCCCTACTTGGCGGTTTTTCCCACTGGGTTTTTCCCATGGAAGGTTTTAATGAGGCTCTGCCATGTGTAAGTCGAGTTTAACTCTCGGTGGATATGACGTGTCTTTATAATATTTTACAATGAAGTTATTCCTTCTATTTCCCACATGCCTTTTGTGTCTAACATCCCTTGTAGTCATTGCATACTTTGTAGGAGGAATTTACATGGTCTCACAAGCGTCCCTTGACCCACTTAACGTGTCATCCCTCCTCGGCCAATCCTACCTCGGCACTATCAAACACACAAGCGACCAAAACTCGGTCTCCACCAGTCTAAACTCGAACCCAATACCTCACATAGCGATCGGAATTCGGTTTTCACCGGTCCGGCTCGTCGACCTCAGTGCCTATCTCGAGCTCTTAGGCCCTCAACGACCCCAAGCGCGTTTCTCGCGAGCTTGATTTTTACCGAGTTTGGACCTCAGCCCTAAACGCGGCCTCCGTCTCAGCCCGACATGCTCTCAACGAGCAACATGACCCCAAGTGTGCTTCTCGCGAGCTCGGTTTTCACCGAGTCTGGTCCTCGGCCCTAAACGCAGCCTCCGGCTTAGCCTGGCACGCTCTCAACGAGCAACATAACCCCAAGCGCGCTTCTCGCAAGCTCGATTTTTACCGTGTCTGGTCCTCAGCCCAAAATGCGGCCTCCGGCTCACTCTTGGCAAAAGACATGACCCTAGTGTCTTACTCACAGAAAAACAAACAGATAAACCACCGTTCAAATACTACTCTAAATCAAGGCATGCAGGAAATAGCTGCCTAGCAAGAAATACAACAAGGATAGACAAGGAAGACATTTATTTTATCTCATAAAACCCCACAAAGGGAATAGTAGTTACACTTACAAGCCCACAAAGGGCTACTCAAAGAAAGAAAGAAACACTTTCAAACAAAGCACCCATTTGGAGAGTGTATCGGAAGCACGGCCACCGACCAAATTGTGCAAGCAAGAAGTTTCGACTCAGAGTCTTGCTCAGCGGTGTGCGCAAACTGGGTCAGAGAAGCTCCTACAACCCAGGAGTTGGAAGGATAGGCAGAAAAGGAATTCAAAGTGTCTACGGGAAAAACTAAGAACCATTGATAGGAGTTCTAAGCCAACACGGTGTTTCCTGAAAACCATGGAAACTGGCTTTGCCTTCGCCATAAGCTCGATTGTACAGACCTACACTTGGAACTCCTTCTCCTGCTCAAATCCTTAAGCTCAATGGTACAGACCCACGGCAAACGGCGAACCCCTCACCGAGCAAATGAAAGCAACCTTTGATAGAATGGTAATCTTCGACACCTCCCAATCCATGATTTCCATAACACACAACATGCGGGGGACTATTTATAGGCCCAAAACACAAACCGTTACCGTAACTGGCGGATCCACAAGGCTTCTTTTCCATCAAATTATAACTGACGCTTAAAGCTTTGGAAATTGATTATAAAATCTTTGTTCATGATTACTTTTTTTGCCAAAGATATATCTACTGCATAGGTGGCGTACGCCTAAAAGAGTTTTTGTAGGTGTCACATCCAGATCGGATACCAAGGCAATGCATCAGAAATTGTATACTCACCCCATAATTAATCAACCTCATTTAGAGCTCGACACGCAGTCCTACAGACTCCAACCGAGCTCGGGGGCTATGGACTGGAGTAGAACTATTGGGCCCGATCGAACTAGACCCAACAACGTACACCTCATCCATCATTCTGGACCAAATCGCGCGACCCCACCTAGGGGGCTCTGCCAACTACGTCCCTGAGCCAGGCTCAAGTCAAACTAAATAGCTCTGTCCAAGGACCCCGGCCACCTGGTCGCATAAGGATATCCACATCCTGCCTTATCAGAAGATATACGCCCATCATCTTCACGATTGACCTCGACCCATTATGGGCAATCTCACAACAAGATTTTCGAGCGGCATCACCATCCTCACCTACAATAAATATAGACACGACGCACCTTAGGTAACCCTAATTCCACTTTGCATTACCTCCACCTTTGAGTCCTACTGAGTACTAACTTTTGCATGCCGCCACCCCCCCCCCCCTCCCCGGGCGTCGAACCATACAATGAGAGACACCAAATCGGACCGAAAGGCCCCAACTCTCAAGCAGGAACAAGTATCATTTTCCAAATTCAACTTTGCTAGATAGTGAAGATTCATTTTCAAAATACGATCAATTATGAAACCAAATTAAATCAAAGAGATCTCAAAATATGAAATTTTGAAAAGTAAGATCTCCAACCCTTCCTATTGATTGAAAACTGAAAGGCCGCAATTAGCCTACGATTTAGAATCGCAATGTCGCATGAGCCCGTTATAGGATACCTAGGTCTTCGAGGAGACCGAAAATCAAAATCAAAAAATTATTTCATGAAACATATCGAGAGTGGGGAAATCAATTAATTTAAGCAAGTATCATGAACTCTAACTATTTATGGATCAATTGAAGTTGAGAGATAGATGATGCCAAAACTTTTAGATGCCAACTTTAATTACCATAGGCATCTTAGTGAAAACTTAAAGTTGTAACCATGTAAGGATCCTTCATTCAACTTCTTGGCCAACTTCAACACATCACTTTCCTTTATACTTGTGTGGTAGCTCCCCCTACAAGAGAACATGAAATTTTTGGTACCCAAATACTTTTGGATCTTTGGGGGTTAATGGGCTTAGGTACCCAAAGTGTTTTCACAACACTTGGGTTTATTTTAAAAGCACAATCATATATAGCATGCCCATATACACCCAAACAAAAGCAATGATCATGAAACTTTTTTTCATTCTTATTATGAACATGAGGTTTAAAACTAGAATGCTTAACATGAGAGGCGTGATGAGAGTGAGCATTCTTGAATGAAACATTTTTCTCCCTGGTGTTCCTAAAAGAAGAAATGTTTTTGAAATCATTTACTTTATTGCTTAAATTCAAAATCTCATTTTTCAAAACATCCATAGAGTTATGCAAAGCATGCACTTGAGATTTCAACATGCAATTCTCTTTTTTAATTTGTGAATTTTCCAATATCAAGGTTTCAATCTCAATCATTGAATCATTTTTCATATCATTATTCTTAAGCTTCAACTTTCTCTTCAAATTCAACTTTCTCTTCAAATCATCATTTTCAAGTTTCAAATTTTTAATTTCAATACTTAATACATCATGGGAAGGGTCAATTGAACTAGTTTTTAAATTGTCAAATTCCTTTTCAAGGAAATCATATGATGAAAGCAAGGAGGCGTTTTCATTTTCTAATTTAGTATTTTTCTTTTAAAGTTCTTTAAAGGATTTTCTAACAACCCTAAATTCATCATGTAACATATCAATCTCATTTTCAAGTTCATCATGTGTATAGACTTTATCAAATATAGTAATGGTATGGATTACCTCATCATTTAAGGCCATAAGGTAAAGATTTGTCTTTTCATTTCCGAAAACTTCCTCACTTGATGAAGGTTCACTTTCATCCTAAGTTGTCATATAAGCTCTCTTCTTTTTCTTTGATTTCTTTTCCACCAAGAGACAATTCTTTTTGATGTGTCCCTTCTCTTGGCACAAGAAGCAAATAACATCTTTTTCGAATTTTTAAATTGCTTCTTTGATTAGAAGCACTAAGGACATCAAAATCGAGGTTAGTACTAGGTGGATGACAATAGTCATCACCACCTTCAACAAATGTAGTAAGTTCTTCAGTTTTGGTGAAATCAAATAACATACTCAAGCAAGCCCATAAATCATAAGCCGATGTACTATGCATGACTTTTTTTTAAATTTCATTTGGTAATGTAAAATATATGACATTCATAGCTTGTGCATTCAATTTAAACAAATCAATTTCATTTTGTGTCTGTGCATGCATATCAATCATAAGTTCAACATATTGAGTTTTAAGCATGTTAAACACACATAAACCTTGAGTTTTTAAGAATGTGTGCATTATACCCTTCCAAAGATCAAAGCTAGACTCGTTGAACCTAGGAGGTGTAGAAACTACCGACTCTAGCGTCATTCTCGGATTGAGACAAAGTGTAGAAGAAATGGTGAAATCTCAAGCTATGACTCGCTCTGATACCAAATGTAAGTCGAATGACCTACGCTATAGGGGGGTGAATTGTGTGTGTACTAAATCTTTAGCATAAATATGGTTTTATCGATTTCTTACAAATCTTTAGGCTAAGCATGATTAATGACAAATGAAAGCAAGATGAATAATAAGTAATTCAACACACAACAAAGCAATGCTAGTAATGCGATTTATAGTGGTTCGGCACCAATGCCTACTCCACTACCTAAGCACTCCGATTAGGATTTCAAACTCTAGTTTACTAGTTTAAATTGTATCCTACAAGAGGACTTACAAGCTAAGGCACCGACCCTCACACCCGAGGGTTACTCTCACACTCGAGAGTATCTCCAACACATCTTCTCCTAAGGACTACACAACTAACTCTAGCAAACTAAGTTTACACTAGTGGATTTAAGCCTCTACATCAAGGCTAGCACCATATACAAAAACCTAGCACCTTAGGTTTTCACAACTTGATGTACAATGAGAATAATAATAAAATACAAGTATAAATGGAGCAAAAACACAATCAATATAATACTTAGCTCGAACACAAGATCCTAGCTTCCTCTTGATGCCTTTGATGATGAAACAATGAAGACAATGCTCAATCAAGGGTTTTTTCACAAAGATTATGGCTCAATGAGACTTAGAAATGATCAAAGGGTGTGTCAAGTAAGGTTAGAGTAATCAAGAAGGGTAAAGGAAGGCCGGGGACATCATTTTATAGGAAGCCAAGTGACTAACTTCGAGTCAAGGCACTCAACGGTTCGAAAAAGAGTCGTTGGCTTTCGCTCGTCGCAGATCGGTCGCAGAAGATCCACCACTGAAGATCCGTCGTAGATCGGCCGCAGAAGATCGATCGTAGAATGGTCGTAGATCGGTTGCACAATGCAGTTTTGTGTGTTTGCTAGTTTTTAAGTTTTCAGGATTTGAGTTTCGGATTTTTGGGTTCTTATGTATCAAATAGGAGATTATACAAGTATACCAGACACCCTAAACCTAAACTCTATCTCCTGATGAAATTCGAGCGTCAACGAGCGTCCTTGCCGATTTCTCTGATTTTTCCGATCGGGGAGATCGCACACAAACCAATATGAAACCTGAAAATATTTCTCCATAAAATCATTAGTTCCATATTATTATATATCATCAAAACCGGGATTAAGATCAAGATTGAAAATCTTAGGCCAACAGACCCTGCACCTTTCGCATGCAAAGCGAGCGCTCTACCATCTGAGCTACATCCCCAAGAGAGAAGATTTATAGATTTTCTTATATAATAGAGAAAAATGACTCATACAAAGTTCCATGTGAATTATCTTTTGCAAAAAGATTATAAATTTATTATTTGATGATAGCTTTATAATGTATGACGATAAAGAAATAGCATGTACATTTTAACCCGTGAAAAGTGAATATTGTGAGAGAACAAAATGTTCATGGAGATGCGAAGTATCGATCACATACCTCTCGCTTTCTAAGTGAGCGCTCTACCATTTGAGCTACATCCTTAGAGAGAAGAGATATGACAGACCTTCTCAAATAACACTAAAGAAAGACTCGAGTAAAATTTAGTGTGAATATTATTTTACCAAAGGTAATTAAATTTATTAGTTTTCGATAGTTTTATGTTAGTGATGTTAAAGAAAGAGAACGTACCTTTTGACTCGTGAAAAGTGAATATTGTGAGATAACAAAATTGACTTGGAGATGCGAGGTACTGACCCGTGTACCTCTCTCATGCTAGGTGATTTCTCTACCATCTAAGCTACATTCCCAAAAAGAGTATGGATGCAAGTTAGTCGATCTACTCGCGAGTTACTTGGAATCAACTCGATCTTATCGAGCTCGAGCTGAGCTTTACATGTAAGCTAGCCGAGCTTGCAACCAATACTCGACTCGAGGAGCTCGTGAGCCTAATTGAGCTTACATGTGAGCTGAGTTCGAGCTCATTCACAAGTTCAATCGTGGTCGATAGAATTTGAGCCCACACAGCTCGATCTCGAGCCGAACTTAATTGAGCTCATACACGAACTCACTCAAGCTAGAAAAAATAAACGGGCCTAATAAGCTGAACTCAAGTTGCTCAAATATAGTTTAAGCCAAGCTCAAGCCTGGAGATCAAAGCTAAACCGAGCTCAAGTTCAAGCTCAATATTTCTTAAACGAATCGAGCTTGTCTGTACTCAAGCTCGACTCGGCTCGATTATATGTACACCGAATAGAAGTGAACTTGGCAACATTAATTATCAAAGCAAAAAAAAAAAAAAAAAAATAGTGTATAACTTTTTATAACACTCAAAGTATAATGATATAAATTTGGTATTTTAGTATAAATAAATAACTTAGTTTACGCTCAAATGATCTTAGTGAGGTGGGTTTCAGATTTTTCATTCCTAATTTAAATTGGTTTAAATCAGATATATAATTTTTATTTTTATTTTTTTAAAAGCTAACCTTCTCAATTTTCTATGAAAAAAACTATAAATTACATATAATATTAAAAATATTAATAAAGTGAAAAAATAATTTAGAAATATCGATTAGATTTTTAAATTTTTAAATGTTTTAAAAGAACGAGAAAAGTTAAATTAGTAACATGATAACGGAGGACAAATTACTAATTAACACTATCTACAAATTAACTCATATTTTTTCTCCGAATCGGTCGAATACCCGCGCCCATATTTAGCATTGAGTGGTGCAGACCAATAAAAACAAATTAAATTGACATCCATAACTCCATAAGTTTGTAAATAAATTAATTTGTATTATACTACAATGTTATAACATAGTTCTAGGAAGCACGGATACTCAGTGGGACTATCGTGTCCGTGTGTCCAACACGCTACGGACACCGACACACGAAGATAGTCGTCCGACACACGTGTCCAAGAGTATCTTGACAAAAAAAATTCGTCCGAACACGGCCGGACACAAATGGTTGCACATGAAGAAGATAGTGGAATTTTAGTTAACTTTTTGTTTACATATGATTGTACCTGACTAGTTCTACTAAGACATGCTAATATATAAATTTTTTGGAAAATGTCAATAGATATTGTACCCCATGTTTTTGGAAGAAGCTTAAAAATAATAAATATTAATATAAAAAATTATCTAGAATGCTTTATTTTTGAAATTGATATGTCCTCGTGCCCGTGTTCGTGTCCGTATCAGTGCTTCATAGACAGTTACATCCCCAGATGTTTTGTAGCTTAGTAATGTACTTGTGGAGCATGAAATGTGATCCCAGCTTGCCATCCTGAGATGGGGAGGAGGGATCGTAGTTCATTTGAAAGCTGTTGGTAGATCAGATGATGCAGTTTTTATGAAGAATAAAAGGACTATCATACCATTTGAATCAAGGTTTGCACAAAGCAAGCAGATATGTCAATAAATAGCATAGCACAACTGTTGCAGCCTTCCGGTGCAAGTCTACTTTCAAAAATAAACATGAACACTTCCCATCTTTGTTCTCTGTCAGCGGCTCAAAACAACTTCAACAACATGCAGAAAACGATGGCAGAGTTTCGAATATGAGAATTGGAGGTCAGAGAAACCAGTTCTTAATTCGTTTTCCCTCCCCAATATATCATCTTCAACACACAAACCATGACAATTAGTTTTGGAAGCTGAAGGTAAGAGTTAGTGGAAACTAAACCATCATGCAGATAGTTAACTGGGCTGGTTCAGTTTCCACCAATATCTTACATTCAACTGCTCAACCTGAATCATTTGCCGTCCTTCTTTTACAAGCAATCTATGTGCATAAATAAATTTGGTAGTGTTAGTTTACATTATAAAGAAAGTTGGATTTGTGTGTTAAAACCCTCTTTAGTAATACATTTATTGGACGCCACAACGATCAAATGATCACTGTCGTTCCACTCGGAACTCGCCCTCGCCCGAATTTATAAGCAACTCAGTTGTGGTTAGTGCAGCTGATTTACGCTTAAATATGTATATCATTCCTACGTGCAATGGCAACATTCCATTTGCACCTCAGTTCTGCATGCGTTCTAACTCTCTTGAATTATCTGTTGAAGTTGCAAAAGTATAGCCATAGCAGATTGGAGACAAATAATTTCCTCAGCAAATTAGTAGAATGCAGACCAGAAACAATTAATACTGCTGTATGCTGCCCTACTTGGTTAATAATCAGATGTAGTTCCTGAGTGGTCATAGGAACCCATCAGGATAAGCATATATTATATAACAGGTAATAGCAGCATTTATATAGTTCCTTTAGGAGCTCAATGATCATCATCCTTCTTTACTTCTGTTTGGGTGAAGTTTGCTCTATATCACATATCAGTTCCAGAGAGGCAAACTATACAAACACTCAGTAGTTTAAAATGTTAGCATCACTCTGCTGGTAGTTGAAGCAACTCTCGAATACCCTCACATACCTGAAAGTTTTTAAATAATCAATACCATACATCTAGATGGAAGCTTGCACTATAAATTAATAAAACAATGTTTGTTGACTAAAACCTGAACCATAATAGAAATATAAGTTAAACTATGCTTACCAACTTGATCTGGGTTTTGATGTTGGCAATGAGTTGAGTGTACTCCTCTATCTGTCTGCCAAAATATAGAAACAAAAACAATGTGCTTATAAGAACATATCTCGAGTCAATAGTTGAATGAAGAAAGATAAGAAACAAGAAAGAAAGGCAAGTAATTCAAAAGCCCGCACTCTACTACCCATTCGATACAACATGACTGAAACCAATCATTTTCATGAACATTGTTCTATATTACTTGTTTTAATTAACTTGTTTATGAAACAACATATTTTTCCTCCTAAATCAGGTTTTAAGACATGAGAAGAAAACATTTAAAAGCATCTAGCAGGATAAGCATAATCATCTACCAGCATCTCCGGAAAAACAGGGTTAAAAGTCAATGTAGCACATATCAGGTGAGGTTATGTCCAATAAGTCTACTTTTAGACAGACCAAACTGCTGCCAGTTCAAGAATCAAAATAACATTTAAAGCTATAGTGACAAAATAAATGAAGTAACAGCAGATGAATATGCACTTTTTTATCATCCCAGTTTAGGTAGTTTAGTCTAATTTAATAAAATTTGTCTTACCTAGCTAATCTTGCTTCCCTCACTGATATGAATTCTAATGCTTCTGACCAAGTGAACTCCACATGAAAACCCAATCCTATATCTACAAATATGTGGCGTGTGTCAGGTCTGCAAATTGTACACAGAGGAAATGAGTAAATCATGGTAAACCCGGCAACAATAGTATGTATGTTATGATCTATCTGCAGCTGCTTAAGATTTGACAAAGAGGTGTTGGCAAATTGTAAATAACAAGGAAATGAATCATTTTAGATAATCTCAGCATCAACCATAGGCATCTTCATAACTATCCATTGCTAATAAAAAAGATATTTAAGTAACATACAATGCCTGTAAAATTGTTTATTGAGTAAGAGATCATTCACCAAATGCAAATATTAGCTTTTTGGCAAATGGCCAACTTGAACATCTATTTAAATATCCTCATGTAATCATCCACATTTCAAATTTTTTTGATCCATAAAGCATACAAGGCTTACATTTATTCGAAAAATTATCCTCCTAACAAATGTATGGTATATAAAAGATGTTGAATTCTGAATCAATTGACATCTATTTATGCATAGTCTACTAAAAAATAATCACTAACTCAATGATAAAGAAACTATCAACAATACTTCAGACAGGATTAGTAGAGATTGTGTGTGAGAAATAAAAGGAAAGACGAAAAAAAGGTACGTTTATTTAGAGAAAGATATTAGTTGATCACCTTCTGTTTAGGTAAATGGAAACACTCCTAACTCATGCATACTTGGATATAATCATACCTAGATGAACCTAGAGTCCTAGACCCTATCTATATTCATATCTTGAAAATGAAGAGCAAAGTTTTGTGTACACATAGAGGACTGAAAGTATAGTAGTGACTGGAGTGCTCTTTTCATACCAAAACAAGTTATATCCTCCTATGATACTTTGAACGTTACAAACTAATTGATTATTTTTTTATATATATCAAAATTTGACCTTGGGGAACTCCACTTCAGTTAATAATGAGTTACCAAACACTTATTTAGTCGTATGACTCCTGCTGATTCTCTACCTTCAGTGAAACAAACAGGCTTAGTACCTCTAAATGAAAGAACTTTGTGCAAAAAAATAATTATGTGAATGAAAATTTCAGGGAAAACGCAGCAAAGTGGAGAGCTTTACACATCCGCTTGGGCATAGACTTCGGAGCCAAGATTAACCATGGAGCGAAGAGATGTCACTCCATTCTTCTCCAATTTCTCAATGTTCCTCTTCAAATCCGAGCTATTATCTCATTTGAGTCAAGCAAAACCAAAACATAAAGTAAACTTATACTCACTGAATACATGAGAAGGGTGAAAGGATACAAGAGCTTCTGCTGTAGGAACACCTTATCACTGCAAATGTAGAAGAGAACAGAGTATACACATTAGGATTCTCACATCCATAGTGCATTGACACAAGATTCAGGATAGAAGCCGGATGAGATACCGTTCAGCAATGGCTTTGACGAGGTCGGGCTTGAGACGACGATCGACAAACTCCTCAAACTTGTGTATCTTCGCTTGCCGTAAGTGCAACTTCATCTCCTCCATCTGTTTTCGGGAAAAGAGGGTTTTTCTCTCAGTCGCTCTCGCGTTCACTTGTTGACAGATTATAAATTATGAATCTTCATACGATGAGCCGGTGTGCAAGAGCCCGGAAGGCCGGAGACGGTGAGGGAGAGGGACTAAGGGCGGCGTGCGAGCCGCGGTCTGGCGGTTGTAGATGGGCCAGCCGGAGGCGAGGCGGGATGAGCCGGTGAGGGTAAAGGAGAAGCGGAGAACGGGACGTCGTGATTCCGGAAGGAGTCGGGTGAGCGGCGATCTGTGCCGGGTTAGGGATTTCCAAGGATAGAGGGCAAATATCTTAGGCCTCTAGTTGAGTGGGGGCAAAATTGCCATTTTAGTTATATTTTAAATTTTGCAAAGGGCAATGTTGGAATACTGTTGGTTTCCCTTGCTAGTGGCAAACCAAGACCAAAGTATCGTTGCTAGCAATTAATTATATTTTCTCTTATAAGCGGTGGGAATAAAATAGGAGCATACTATCAACAATCAATAAAAGCAAGACAAAATGATCAGATGTTCAACGTGTGAGTAGACAAGAATAAATCTAATTAATTTTCAATAAATAGTTAATATAGATATAAATTATAATCTTGCTATGAGCTTTGAAAAAGAAAATAAATAAATGGTAAATACATAAATACATCCTCAACTTTCGACATTTTCTCATTTATAGCCAAATCGAAAATAATACCAAATTACATCCTGAACTTTGACATTTGTCTCAATTATATGCTCTCGTCATCTCTCCGTCGTTTTTCCCGTTAACTGTATGATGTGGCATGCCTACGTGGAATAAAATAATATTTTTTAACACCTCATTAAAAATAAATTTTTAAAAAAAAAATAAAAAAAAAAAGAACTTTTCCCTCGTTCCACGTCAGCTTCACCGCTCGTCATTTTCACCCTTCACCCGATGCCCTAAACAATAGTCGCCATCGCGCGCCATCTTCACCCGATGCCCTAAAATCCACTCACCATCTTCGCCCTAAATCCCCAAATCTCGGACAACCGTTGATCCCTACTCGTAGAGACGACCAGAGACGCTCATCGGTGCCCTAACTTTTGAAGGAGTTTTCTACCTGTGCTTTGTCGACGAGGAGTTGTCTTCTTCATAGCTATCACCACCCAATAAGGTTAGTCAGTGTGTAGCTTAGTAGTAGCTCACCGTAGCTCACTGTCTTCTTCGCCCTAAATCACTATGTAGACGGTCATTGAAGAATCTCCCATATCTGACTTCACTGATTCATAGTAGCTCACCTTACCACACCCTTAGCTTACTATTTCTCTCATGCACTTAGCTATAACATCAAGATCAAATATAGAAGCAGAGGAAACATCAGCTTCCTCAATTGTTGACAAACCAATGTGTGATCATTCAATTGAAGCTCGGCTGTTAACTTCAAGAATAGTTAGAAATCCTAGGAGACAATTTTGGAGGTGTGTCCACTAGCAAGTAAATTAGTTTAATGAATTTCAACCTAAAAATGTATTTTATTTGGTTGTTTGTGCTAATATGATTTTTTTTTTTGAAAAATAATGTTTTGTAGGATTGTCAACGCGATTGTGGTTTTTTTGTGTGGCTTGACCCTGTATCTTCTAATCGAGATATTGGAGATATAATATTCCCAAGAAGCGAGAAGGAATATCTTGCAGAGAAAATCAACCTGGTGAAAGAGAAAAATACAATTTTGCTAGACAATTTAGCCACCCTGAAAGAGAAAGTGAAAAGATTAGAGGAAAAAAAGATATTGGAGCATCAATGTGAAGTTTTCAAGATGGCAAGTAGGAGAATTCATATGTATTTTTGTGTGATGACATGTGCTTGGATGATGAATTACTTTATGTGATGGTGTTGAATACTTAAGGTTATATGGTTGTAATGAAACATATGTATTTGATAAGTTATTTTTGGTGTTGAATACTTTATGTTATCAGTAATGAAACAACCTAGTGTAATGAAGCATCTCTCTTAATTTGGTATTAATGTATTTGATATCAATATTTGTATTTTGGTGTAATGAAGCTTTTAGAATAACTGGATAACTGATATCAGTATCAGTTGATACTAATATCAATTATCAGCTGATATCAGTTATCAGCTATCAGTAATTGGCCAGCAATTGTAATACTTAATACTATGTCCTCACCAGTAATTAAATAGTTCGAGCACTAAGAGAATATAATTTATGGCCAATTGTAATATCAGGATATATTTTGATATAACTGATATCAATATCAGCCATAAGCTGATATCATATATCAATATCAGTATTAGCAATCAGCTGATATCAGCATAATTGAAACTGAACTGAAACTTATTGAAACTTACTGAAAACATAACTTCGTCAATTCACAATGAAATAACTGATATCAGCATGAGTGAAACTAAAACTGGATATATATTGACATACCTGATAGCATTTGGATCATGCGATGCCCTCTCAACATGTTTCCTGACAGGGCGATGCAGTGCAGCTGATAACTGGATATATTTTGACATATATCAGCATGAGTATCAGCTGATAACTGATATCAGTATCAGTATTAGCTATCATATATTTTGAAACTGATAGCATTTCAAAAATAAAACTGATAGCTATCATATATTTTGAAACTGATAGCATTTCAAAAATGAAACTGATAGCTATCATATATATAATAAAATCATCTGATATCAACATAACTTACTGAAACAAAACTTCATCAATTCACAATGAAACAAAATCTATATTTCAAAATATATCATAGTATCATCATAATCAACATAGTATCATAGTATCAACATAACTTAGGTCATTCAAAATCAAAGTTTACAGTGTCAATCACAGTGACACAGTAATACAATATCAAAATGACAGTAGCATATTACAATGTCTAACAATAGTTCAATCATCTCTTTGTCCACCAATAGGAGAAGTCTAAGATCCTTGGAACTCTTCTCTTGCTTCTCTTGCTTCTCTTGCTACTTGTAAGCGTTGAACTCTGATATCTCGTTCTCAAATAATTGAGCCACTCCATTCTCCTCGGCTTGAACAAATTGACATTCCACTACCAGGTATCTACAAAATAAATAGCATGAATTAGCTCTCCAAATTGAAATAACTTGTAATATGAAAAAGTTAGTAAACTAATTTGTAATACTCTATAGTAAGTGTTCCCTATTTCCTCTCCAACAAACAATCCAAATCCTTGTGAAGTCATAGCTCTTTCACTGCATATTGCCTAAAACACACCAATTATATTAGAATGACAATGCTGATAACAAAATATTAGGTTCTCATAACCGGGCATCATAACTCAAGTCCACTTACTGCCACTCTACTGCTACTTGGGTCATCTCTTGTAGAGTTGGATGTTCTCCCTCTTGATCTTCCTCTGGTTGATGTGGAGGCTCTACCTCTCTGCTTGATGTGGATTCTCTGCCTCTACCACTGCTTGATGTGGAGGCTCTGCCTCTACTTCTATCTCTACTTGTGCCCTAAAATATTAGGTTACTGGTTAACAACTTAATAATGAAACTTAATAATGGAACTTAACTTGCCTCCTCCTCCACTGGTGCAATTGATGAAACTCCCCTAAGTGGACATTTTTGCATGTTATGACCTTCCTTGAAACATAACTGACATGTAATGGATGTTCCATGTCTCGAGTACATTGATGCTTGGCTATCATCCTAATTCATTTCTCTTCTCCTCATCTTCTTTAGTCTCCCTGTCATCTTTTTCACATGTGGTGGCAAACAATGGGGGCCATCCACATTGGGCCAAGTATCCTTCCCCGTCAATGGTTCAATAAAATTTGCATAAGTCCTTAGGTAAGCATTTCTTTTAAAGTAGTCACTTACATACTTATCAGGGTCATCCTTCATCCAAACAATGCAAGAAACTGCATGGTTACATGATATAGCGATTAGATCCCACCGCCAACACGAACAACTACGATTGTCAATGTTTACAACATGAATCTTGCTCATATATTGAACTTCAAATTTCAAGTTCCCACTTGGTATAACAATACAAAACCTTCTTTCCTCTTTGTTAATCTCCAATTTTTTCCTTATATTCGGACAAATATCATCAGTCCACTTCACAATCATCACTCTCTTCATATACATCCTTTGCATTAGCAAACGTCGTATCTCCTCAAGCATATCAACAATTGGTTTGCTTCTTGCATTTAATATGTAACCATTGAATGTCTTTGATATATTGTTGGTCACATTATCTGACTTGCAATTTGTACTAATATATGCTTGACAAAAAAAAATCAGCCCAATGGAGATAAAAGCTTGGTGGGCCTGAGGTGAATCTGCCGCCATCTCTTCTAACACTCTATTTAGCTCAGATTCTTCCATAGATCTCACTATCTTCCAGAACAATGATTTATAGTAGTGGTCATTGAACTTCTTCTTCCAATTTGCGTATAGATGTCTTGCACAATTTCTGTGCTCGGCAAATGGTACTTGTTCTAACATAGCATGTTCAAGTCCCAGCAATAAACAAATGTAACATGAACCCCAAGAATGAGTATTTCAAAAATGCTTATTTAACTGAAAAATTGATTACCTTTTGTTGGTCGCTGACAATTGTCATACCATATCCTTCAGTAATTTGGAGGTCATCAAAAAATAATCCCAAGAACCACTTCCAAGCATCATAATTTTCACCTTCAACCACTGCCCAAGCTATAAGAAATATTTGGTTGTTTCCATCTACACCAATGGCTGATAGCAACTGTCCACCTAGAAAGGTTTTCAAGAAACATCCATCAAACCCGATAATTGGACGACAATCTTGGAGAAAACCATTTTTAAGTGCATAAAACCCAATATATATTCTTTTAAATATAGGGGGTGCACCAGTATACTCCCTATCACAAACAATTTGGAACAGACTTGTTGGGTTCTTCCTTTTAAGTTCTGATACATATGGACCCAAAAGTGCATAGTGGTCCTCCACCGAACCTCGAAGCTTTTCTAGGGCAGCCGACCTCACTCTATACCATTTTGCTTTAGGCAATGTTATAAAAAAATTTGATTGAAAATTTTGTGACATAAGCTTGACATCCCAATTTGGATTACTTCTAAAATTTTCCAAATAGTAATTTGATAGTCATTCCACTGTTGCTTGTCTATTTGACATACTTCTAGAACATTTGTGTATCTTTTCATAAGACTTGATGATGAACGTGGCTTCATGTTGCTTCCAACTACCATAAATCCTCCACGGACAACTTCCCAAACACTTTGCTTCCATTCTTTCCTTACAACATCTCACTCATCTTATATTTACACCATTGGACAATGCGTATGACTGCACAGCTTGGTTAAATTTCTTTATAGACTCAAACTTCATTCCAATTTCAAATCTAATGTCTTCCATCTTACACTTTGGATTATAAATCTTGCCACATTGATTTTTCCTTCTTGAATCTACCTCTGTTTCATTTTTCGGTATAAGCACTTCATCATCACTTGCATCATATTCACTATACAATGATTAATTATCATCTACTCTTTGACTTGGAGGTATGCTACCACATGTAATCTGAACTGGTACTTTCATTCTTTCACTTGGAGGAGTCAAGGCAGCTTCACACTGGACTGGACAGGTATTGCATCATTCAAGTTACCACTGTCAAATGATGAAGATGCTATTGGGTCATATAACTTGGAAGGATATTTCTTACGTAGTATATCTTCCTTCTTCATGGTTCTTGCCTCTATGTATTCATCATCAGTGAAATCCTCAAATTCACTTGACATTAATTCATCATCAGCTTCTCCAATAGGTAAATTTGCATCATATGATGAAGTAGTATTGTCATCATCACTTTGCCCAATTGGTTCTATTGTAGGTTGTCCTCCTTCAAGTGATGTGGCTTGTTCAAGTGGTTCCATTACAGTTTGTTCTCCTTGAGGTGATGTGGGTTGTAGTACCTCTGAAAATTGCAATGACTTTCCTTGTTGGAAAGCTTGTTGAACATCAAGAGTATCACTTGAACAATTACTACCAGAATTGCTATCTGCCTTGGCCTTTCCCTTTTGCTTTGTCTTTTGCATTTGCACAAACTGATATCTTTCCATATCATCTGAGCTACTACTGTCTGAATTGCTATTTGTCTTTCCCATATCAACATATTCTGGTTTTTTAACAAGGGTGACTGTCTTTGCCTTTCTCTTTCCCATATCTGAGCTACTACTATCTGAAGTAATATGAACCTAAACAAAATGCAGAAACATGAAACATGAAGTAATATGTGAAGATATATAAAACAACATGCAATTATCTGAAACATAAAACATTCAGGTTTTGGACCAATGAAACATGAAACAAAATGCAATAGAAGAGGAAAAAAAGTGAAAAAGGAAACAATCCTAGCATTTAATTTGTAAAGCCCTAATTACAAATTCAACAAACCATCCAAAACCCTAACTTTGATATCAAACCCCTAAAACAATGAATCCAATAAATTATGAAGCAAAATACTAAGAAATTACTGGTTTGGAAGCAGAGGAAGTATCTCGTTTCGGAGGAAGAACTGTCTTGCGACGACGAGTACAACGCCGCAACGACTGGTTGTCGTGCACCACCATTCTGGAACGAACAGTCGCCGAATACGTGGGCAATGTCTGGAACGATCACTCGCCGGACAACTTCGCCGGAGACATCAGGGAAAACTTCAAATCATCTCACCAGTTGAGGTCGCCCTCGATGCGGCTTCACTGTAGGGCAGCAGTTGATTTTTTTTTTAAGTGGGGCAACATGGTGACATGGACGGTGGTGTGACGTGGAACTTTTTAAAAATAATAATAATTTGTTTTTAATGAGGTGTTAAATATATTATTTTATTCCACGTGGGCATGCCACGTCATGCAATTAACGGGGAAAACAACGGAGAGATGACGGGAGGATATAATTGAGACCAATGTCAAAGTTCAGGATTGATGTAATTTGGTATTATTTTCGATTTGGCTACAAATGAGAAAATGTCGAAAGTTCATGATGTATTTAGGTATTTACCAAAAAATAAAAGATACAGAAGTTAAAATGAGAATCTAATAGCGATAGAGTGAGAAGAAAAAAATTTATATGGACAGTCTGCTTATATAAATCTCTATGAATGATTGGATATTATCAGAGTATGAGAGAGACGAAGATTGGATAAAGAGAATGATTAATATTGATGGACTTCAGTGAATCAATTACATACTTATATAGGACTAGTTTGTTACTGTCATCGTTAAGTAAACTGAAAGGTGTTAAGAAAACAGAAAGATAGTGCTGCATGAGTCCACTTGAGCTGTAGTGGAATAAACGGTAGGTGATGATCTGGACGATGACCTGGCATTAATGATGTGACTACGAAGCTGAGGCTTTCAATGCTTAATATCCCCCCTCAAGATAGGCCGTTCAAGAACGCCCATCTTGATCTGATGGTTCAGATATGTCGAGGGAAGTATGACTTTTGTCAATGAATCAGTTAATTGACAGGCAGCTGGGATGTGATGAACTTTGAGTTTCTTCATCTGAACCTGCTCCCTCACAAAATGAAAGTAAAGCTCAACATGCTTCATTCTTGAATGATTAACCGAATGGTCAGTAAGAATAGTTGCGCCAATCTTGTCACAGAATAGTTGAGGAATGGTTGAGTTTGAAAATTTTAATTCCTTCATCAGATTGGTTATCCAGGACAATTCAGCAGCCGTGTCAGCCAATGCTTTGCATTTGGCTTCAGTAGATGATCTGGCAATGGTGCGTTATTTTTTTAAGGACCAACTTATAGAAGAATTACCCAAAAAAATTATATACCCTCCATTTGACCGTCGATCATCATTGTCACGCCCCAGTCTGAATCAGAGAACGTTGAAATGTCTATGTTTGATGAAGCTTCAAGTTTAATACCAAATGATTGTGCGCCTCTGAGATATCTTAACACTTGTTTGCAGCTTTGCCAATTTACTGAAGAATGTGAGTGCATATACTGAGACAGCTTATTAACAGCGAAGGCAATGTCCGGTCGGGTGAGCCATCCTTAAGAGTAAGCTTGATTGAGGCTGCTAAGGGAGTTTTTACAGGATTAGCCTCATGCATATCAAATCTGTTCAAGAGATCTGATATATATTTCTTTTGGGAGAGATATAGACCCGAGCTTGTATGTAGAACTTCAATACCCAAAAAATAGTTTAAGGGTTGAATGTCTTTCAAAGAAAACCTTGCAACCAATAATTTGTTGATGTTGAAAATATGTTCTTCTGATGAACCTGTCAATATAATGTCGTCTACATACAAAAGCAGTAGTGTTATATTTAAGAAGAATAATGAAGTATCTGACTTGGATTTCTTGAAGTTTATGGATAAGAGAAACCAAGTCAGTTCCCTGTACCAAGCTTGAGGAGCATGGCGTAAGCCATATATGGCTTTCTTTAGTTTACACACATAACTTGGATGAGTTTTGTCTTCAAAACCTAGCGATTGCTGCATGAAAACTTCTTCAATGAAATAACTTTGAAGAAAAGCATTAACATCTAATTGGAAAAGTTTCCAATTATGCTTAGCTTCCAACGAAAGTATTAGCCTGATAGTGTGGTGCTTAATAACCGGGCTAAATGTGCTAAGATAGTCAATTCCCGACCTTTGGTTAAAGCCATTGTTAGGTATTGACTCAAATTGGGTCCAAACCGAACTGAATCCAACGAGTTCGTCTGGATCTAAATCGGAGTTGATGTTGGCTTTAGGTTTTCAACCTTAGTCTTAATCTCGGTTTTGATGATAACAAACATGGAACTAATGATTTCATTAAGAATATCTTTCAAGTTTCATATCAATTAGCGTTCGATGTCCCCGATCAAAAATATCGGAAGAAATCGAAACTCGTCTTGGACGAGCTCAAAGATCACATGAAAGCTCTCCAAGTTGATGGTCGTTGAAAGCCGGAACCCGAAAACAAAGCGTGAAAGAAATCCAAGCTGAAAAATAAAATTCAGCCTACATTCGGTCGACCGGGTGGTCGACCGAACAGGGTAAGAAAAAGGTAATAGCTTTGTCGGTCGACCGATCGGTCGACTAAACACTGCCGAAAATAGGTAGTGGCTACTTCGGTCGACCGATAGAGGCCTAAAAAGGGCAGTAGCCCTAGCGGTCGATCGATCGGTCGATCGGATTAAAAATCGTGCGGCGCACGATCTTGGCATCCCTGCGTCGGTCGATCGATGGGTCGATCGGATTGAGGGAACGCGATCTTACATCTGGGCGGTCGACTCGTCGGTCGACCGACCACAGAGAGAAAGCAGTGATCGAATGACCGATCGATCGGTCAGTCGACCGACGGCCTACAACGGATAGAAAACTATCCGTTGAGCTGTCGTTTCTTCGTGAGGGTATAAATATATCTCACCTATCTCATTTAACTTCTCTCTCTAATTTTTTACAAATTTTATTGAGTAATATTAAGAGAGATTTGAGCCTTCCAAAAGATCAACTATTTGCGCTCTGTTTCTTTCTGCGGACATCTTCTTCAAGCGCACACGCTGGGCTCAACTCGGAAATTGATTTGAGATCTATCTTCTGGCGAGTTGGAGGCTCCAAGGCTTGAAAAGAGCACGATTCTTTGGTTTTATTTTAAGCTCTTTTCAATTGTAATTTTAACTGTTATTTGAACTATTTTTGAATTTGTACGTGCGAAGACCTAGGATTGTTAGGTCTTGAAATTGGGTGGTAGCCTGTGTTTGAGGTTTAAATCCACCGGTGTAATTAAATGTAGTTTGCTAGGATTAAGTGGAGTTGTCCCTTAGGGTTGAGGTGGAAGAGTGTTCTCGATAAGAAGGCGGAGACTTCCGGGTGTGAAACTACCTTAGGTCGAGAGTGCAACTCTTCGAGTCAAAGTACTCTGTGTAAGGGAAACCAATTTAATCTAGTTAAACTAGTTTGGAAATCCTAAGCGGGGTGCTTAGGTAGTGGAGTAGGCATTAGGGCCGAACCACTATAAATTCCTGTATTTGCATTGAATTATCGATTGTTTTAATTGCTTAATTATTTATCGTTTTCGCATCTAATTACTCAATCGTAAATTGCCTAAACGATCTAATAAATTGATTAAAATTAGAATTTAGGCTAATTGATTTAGTAAACACACTATTCACCCCCCCACCCCCCCTCTAGTGTTGACATTTCGCTTTCAATTGGTATCAGAGCGGGTCATGGATTGAGATTTCACCATCTCGTCTACATCTTGCATCGATCCAAAAAATGGCACTAGAGAGTATAGCATTTGCACTATCTAGGTTTGATGAAGAAAACTTTGGTGTTTGGAAGAGTAGAATGTATACCTTTCTTAAAACACAAAGTTTAGATCTATTGTGCATGCTAAAGAATGGGTATGTTGAGCCCACCATTGACTTAAATGATTGGACTCAAGAACAAGTTAGATTATTTGAATTGAATGCTAAAACAACGCATCTCCTATATTACTCATTTTCAAATGAAATTCTTGAAAAGGTTATACATTGTTCTTCCGCTTTTGATATTTGGGCAACATTAAATATGTTATATGACTATGCTAAAACCGAAGAACTTAATACTTTTGTTGAGGATGGTGATGACAATAGTCATCCCCCTAGTACTAACCTCGGTTTTGATGCCCAAAGCACTTCTAGCCAAAGAAGCACAAGCAAGAATCGGAAAAGAAAACTTAGGTGCTTCCTTTGCCAAGTGAAGGGACACAAAAAGAAGAATTGTCTACTCTTGAAGAAGAAATCCAATAAGAAGTGTGCTTCTTCCTCCACATCTCAATCAAGTGAAGCCTCTTCTAGATATGACGATGAAGCTACATCAAACTGTTGCATCATGGGTCTTCGAGATAAGGTATATTCTCCATCTTCTAGTCATGTTCAAAATGTTAATGATAATGACTCTAGTAGCTCAAAATCCCTTGATATGTCATATGAAAAACTACTAGAAGAATGTAAAAAGATGTATAATTTGCTCATGAAAAAGAATAAGAAAAATAAGAAATTAAAGAAGGAAAATTTAAGGCTTAGCTCTCATATGCATGAATTAGAAACTGAAAAATTGAATACTAGCTCTTTTGATTCTTGCAATAATGTCTTAAAATTTGAAATTAAGGATTTGAAACATAGAAATAAAGAATTAGAAATTGAGAATGATGAGTTGTTAACTAAGATTTCAAAAATTAGAAATGAGAATGAAAACACAAAAAATAATGTGAATCTCAATGGTAAGGATTGTATAAGTGATTTCAAATTTGACCATGATATTTTGAAAAATGAAAATTACGTGTTGAAATCTCAAATTCAAGCTTTACACAAATCCATCAATGACTTTAAAAATGAGGTTATTTTCTTGAGTAAGAAAACTAGTAACTTATCAAATGCTTCGTCTTTTAGGAATCCTAAAAATTAAAATGTCTCATTTAGGAAATCTCCATACAAGAATGCTCATGCTCATAATATTTTACATGTAAGCATTCTAACGTTAAACCTCATGTCCATAGCAACAACAAAAAGAAATTTAATGGACATTGTTTTTGTTGTGGTGTTTTTGGTCATGCTATTTATGATTGTGCATTCAAGAAAAATCCAAGTGTAGTTAAGACACTTTGGATTCCTAGGCCATCTAATCCCCAAGGACCCAAAGCCATTTTGGTACCAAAGATCTCATCTTCCATTGTAGGGGGAGCTACCACACAAGGGTGAAATAAAGTTGGTTGATTGAAGTTGCTTGAGGATTCAAATATTGTACCATTTCAAAGTTGCAACTTCAAGTCATCATGATGCCTTGGGTAAGAAACTTATTGGCATCAAACACTTTGGTATCATCTCCTATACCTCTTGTTTAAATTGGAGTTGGAGCTTGATATATGTCTAATATTAGTAAGATTTCCCCGCTCTTAATATATTTCAAATGATTTTTGATTTTTTGATCTTCGGTCTCCTCGGAGACCTATGTGGCCTGTAATGGGCCTAAGCGATCTTGCGGTTTTAAATCGTAGGCTAATTGTGGCTTTCGATTTTCAACCAATAGGAAGGGTTGGAGATCTATGTTTCAAAATTTCATGTTTTGAGATATCTTGATTCATTTTGTTATCATGAATGATTTATATGAAAATGAATCCATGTTATTTAGTGAAGTTGAATTTTGAAAATGATATTTGGTTTTTCTCTTCGCTATTTAGTTTGATAGCTTGCATGTAGATTTGGTTTCATTTTCTACTTATAAAGTATACTTGCAAGTTAAAAGTATTTTAGGAAGGCTAACTAGGAAGAAAAAAATTAGTTTGGCAAATTATCATGAATAAGGTATAACTTTGATAAATTCAAATCTTAATGTTATACCTCAATGCTTAAGCTTAAATAATGTCTCAATACTCATGATTAGAATTGCATGATAAATCCTTGAATTTTCATAAGTATGTAGAATTTTAGCACTTTGGCAAATTTCATTAAATGAAACTTGCTCTGGGTTGATACTTACTATTAGAGACATTCCTTTCAGTCCAAACTAGTTAAACATGTTTAAGGATCTTATTCCTCAAATATTTCATATCTTAAGATCCCTTAGATTCATTTTGATATCATGATATCCTCATTTAAATGAATCTTTTCTATATAGCATAGGTTAAATTTTTTTTAATGAAACTTTGTATTGAACCTTTGCTATTTAGTATGTTAGCTTGCTAGTAGGCATATTATTTCATTATGCTACCAATAAAGTCTACTTGCAAGTTGTGAACGTTAATGAAAGGTTATGCTATCTAAAAGAAAATGAAAAAGGAAATGAAAAGTTGGGCAAAATCTCTAAGACTAAGGTATGGATTTAACTTTGCAAAAATTATTTGAATATCTATGCTTAAAATGATTTCTCTATGCTCATGATTGATTTTGCATGATAAATGTTTGAATTTTCATGAGTAAAATTTTTTTTGGATAACTTAGGCAATTTCATAATATCTTGATTGAATGAAACTTGCTCTAGGTTAAAATTTCTTATTAGAGACCTCATTTTGAGTAAACATCAAATGAACATGTTTAGATACACATATCATATGAGTCTAAATATTTAAAACTAGAAAATTCATGTCTAGATGATCAAATTCAATTGGTATCTCACTTTAGGGGACTTAAGCTTGAAAAGTTGGACTCAAGTCAATAAATCGACTTGGCCATTTCATTTTAAGTCTAAACTTCATAAACATGTTTAGGAATAGCAGGGTTGTCCGTTCGGTTCGAACCGAACCGAACCAAATCGAATTTGGCCAAATCGAATTTTTTTCTTTACCCAAACTTCAACCCGAACCCGAACCGAATAACTCCTAACCCGATTTAATCCGAACCGAAATTATTCGGTTCGGTTCGGTTTTCAACCCGAAAACAGAAATTTTAATTAATTTAATTAAAAATTAAAATTTCAAAATAATTACTTAATACCTATTTACTTACCTGGGTTAAAAATTTTAAAAAAATATATTATTTTTTTAATTAATTCAGTTTTCGGTTCAAGTCGGTTCCCGAATTTCGGGAACCGAATCCGAACCGAAATCTAAATTTCGGTTCGGTTCGGATCAAAGAACCGAACCTACAACTGTTGAAACCGAACCGAACCAAAAAATTCGGTTTGGTTTTTCGGTTCGGTGTCAGCCGAACAATGGACAGCCCTAAGGAATAAGTATAACACGTTTCCAAGCACTTAGAGTGAAAAATTCATATGGATATGAATAAAATGACATAGAAGTCAATTCATGCTTACCTCTTTTGAACCAAATTGACCCAAGTCAACAAGTTGACTTAAAGGTCTTATTTTCAATCCATATTTGAAGAACATGTTTAGATTTACTCATGTTAGGTATCCATAGGTTTAAGTTTGAAAAATCATGAGTAAATGTTAAGACTGAAACTTAGCAAGTTTCATAAAAACTACTTTAGTTTTGAATGAAACCATGCTAGGTTGATATCTTGACTTAATGACATAATTTTCATTTCAAACTTGACATATGCTCTTTACATAACCATCATGTGGTGTCATGAAAGTTTGAATGAAAATTGAAGAAGTTTTAAGAATAGCTGAAAATTACAAAAATATCATTTCAACCTACAATTGGTATCAATTTCAGTTATTTCTAGAGAAATATAAAAAAATTATTTTCAGAAGATTCTTGAAACTGCACATTCACTGAAAAATCTAGTTTTATTAGTAAAAATTTCAAAAAGTTTCATCAAGAATCTGATTTAAAATAGAATTTTGAAGTCGGATTTCGAAAGCACAAAGTATCACTTATTTTGAAATATCAATCTCTTCGATACTTTGATCTTTCTTCAAAACTTCAAATGAAAATTCATCTATACCATTTTGATTCCATTTCAAATATCATTCACCCAATTTCTTGAGTAAAATCATTCATATGAATGATTTTGAAAATTTGAATGATAACTAGAAATATTCAATTTTTTTCATTGAAAACAATATAGGATGAAAAATGAACTTAGGAAATTCATTTTGAGTTCAATCTTGATACATGCATTTCAAATGATCATTCATCAATTGGTATCAAAATTTTCATCCAACAATTGATATCAAATATTTTTCGTCAAAAATATGATTTTTTTATGAATTTAAAATTTTGATTTTTGAAAATTGGAAGTATATACCTTGACCTAAGTCAACAAAGTGACTTAAAAGTTTCATCTTAAGCCCAAACTTAATTCATAGACTTACATTATCTCATGTTTGATGTCTAGATGCCTAAGTTTGAGAAAACATGAGTAGATAGCAAAATTTGATACTTAGCATTTTTATATTTTCATGCTTATTTCAAATGAAAATGTGCTAAGTTCATAGTTTGATTAAATGACATTAGTTTCACTTCAAACTTGATATACATGATTTAAATAACCATATCTTAGTATTCTGAAAGTTTGAAGGAAATCTAAAAATGTCATGAAAAAATATATTTGTTTTTCATCCCTTTGGTTGAGATTTTCATATTTAATGAAAAATAATCTTTAGAGTCTCAACTTCATGCAAAAATATTTGTTTTTCATCTCTTTGACAAAATTGACCTTTCTTGCCCTTTTTGATTGATGTCAAAAGGGGGAGATATGGAGAAAAGTATAGGATAAAGGGAGAGAAAAGTATAGGGTAAATGGGAAGAAAATTATAGGCAAATGGGAGGAAAATATAGAAAATCTATGCATATAGATTGGGAGAGTTTATTTCATAGATATGCATGTTGATAGGGGGAGAAATCTCTTAGTTGATATCCTCTATGCTTTAATGATATATTTTTCTTAAGGATGTTTGTCATCATCAAAAAGGGGGAGATTATTGGCTTTAGGTTTTCAACCTTAGTCTTAATCTCGGTTTTGATGATAACAAACATGGGACTAATGATTTCATTGAGAATATCTTTCAGGTTCCATATCAATTAGCGTTCGATGTCCCCGATCGAAAATATCGAAAGAAATTGAAACTCATTTTGGACGAGCTCAAAGATCACATGAAAGCTCTCCAAGTTGATGGTCGTTGAAAGCCGAAACCCGAAAATAAAGCGCGGAAGAAAACCAGGCTGAAAAATAAAATTCTGCCTACATTCAGTCGACCGAACAGGGTAAGAAAAAGGCAGTAGCTTTGTCGATCGACCAAACACTGCCGAAAAATAGGCAGTGGCTACTTCGATCGACCGACAGAGGCCTAAAAAGGGCAGTAGCTCAAGCGGACGACCGATCGATCGACCGGATTAAAAATCATGCGGCGTACGATCTTGGCATCCCTGCGTCGATCGACCAATGGGTCGACCGGATTGAGGGAACCCGATCTTGCGTCTGGGCGGTCGACCTGTCGGTCGACCGACCACAGAGAGAAAGCAGCGATCGAATGATCGGTCGATTGGTCGGTCGAGAGAGCACTCTTCAGGTCAAAGTCCTCTATGTAAGAGAAACTAATTTAATCTAGTTAAACTAATTTGGAAATCCTAAGCGGGGTGCTTAGGTAGTGGAGTAGGCATTGGGGCCGTACCACTATAAATTCATGTGTTTGCATTGAATTATCGATTGTTTTAATTGCTTAATTATTTATCTCTCCCGCATCTAATTACTCAATCCTAAATTGCCTAAACTATCTAAGAAATCGATTAAAATTAGAATTTAGGCTAATTGATTTAGTAAACATACTATTCACCCTCTAGTATTGACATTTCGCTTTCAGTTGATTTGATCAAGATATGCTTGAACCGATTTGTCAATTTGATTGAATCAGATTGAATCGGACTCAATCAAAATCAACCATGATTTCATAATCATGGGCCTTGGAGCCCAGCCCACCATCTTCTCAAGACAACCATGCAATGTTGCAACGTAGAGATTAAAAATTAAGGCATCCTTTTGAAGTTGACAAGTCAATATGAAGAATTAAAGTATGTGATGATGCTTCACGTGATGCTTCAATTTATTGGCTTGTTGCAAGCGCATCACACGCATAATTTTAACAGCAATTTCCCAAATTTGGAAAATTCTCAAAATCAAATTTGAAGATTCAAAATTTTTAAAATCAGAAATTAATGGATCAGATATCTATTTTACTCTGGATCAAAGTCTCTAACTAGTTAGAAACTTTGGTCAAAAATTAAATATATAATTTAAATTTATAGAATATTTTTATGATAAAAATAAGATATTAGAGAATAAAAAATATATTTTTCAAATTTTCTAATATATTAAAGACTTTTGAACAAAATCTATAAATTTAAATTAAAAATTATAAAATATTTTGATGTAAAATATTTTTTTGGATCATAGTATCTCTTTTGTATCATTAAAAAATTATTTCATGAATTCAAATGTTTTTTAAAAAAAATTATGAATTTATTATAGACTTTGCACAAAAGTCTCTAATGAGTTAGAGACTTTTGTTTATAATAATTTTATAATTATAAAAAATAAAATTTAATTCACAAAAAATATATATGTGATATAAAAGATGTGCTAGAGTCTATCAAAATATTTTGGACAAATTTTTTTTTACTATTTATAATTAAAAATTAATTTTATAAACTTTGGGCAAAAGTCTATAATAGTTTTGTAATTCAAAAAAATTAATTAATAAAATATTTTTAAAAATATAAAAGATGTGTTGTTGTTCAAAAAAAATATAATTTAATCAAAATATTTCACAATTTTTAATTTAAACTTAAATTTATAGACTTTGTGCAAAACTCTCTAATGAATTAGAGAGTTTGAAAATATATTTTTTAGACTCTAACACCTCATTTTTATTATAATTTTTTTATAAATTAAAATTATTTTTTTAAAAAAATTATATATATTTTTTTTAATTTTTAACCAAAGTCTCTAATTGGTTAGAGACTTTGGCCCATGAGTAAAATGGGTATAAAATCCACAAAGTTCTGATTTTGGGAATTTTGACCCCCAAAATCCGAATCTGAAAATTTCCCTCTCCCAAAATCCGGTTTTGGAAAATTCCTATTTTTTCTTTAGGCGCCATGTTTGACCACTTCTCACGCAATTTTAATTGTGTTCTACCACAACAAGGATTTCGATCAATTGCACTGATTTCTCGGTCTAATTTTCTATTAATTTGGTCAATTGATTTGCAGCAACCGTGTGATTAAATCGAACGCAGCAGAGAATATTTTGCTACATATTTTGGTCTAAATATGAGGATACGTCGACTTCTTTTCATTATAAAAGGAGATCCGAATACAAGTTTCAAAACATCCCACACCGAGGCACAGAGAGTTTTAGAGAGCAGCCATTATTATTTTGGAGAGCAGTCGAGTGTCATCTTCCCTTTCGATCATGACGGCAGATTGAAGGCAGTTTCTTCTCTTCCATCAAAGCAACGAAGCAATCTTTCACAACGCTAATTTTAGGATACAGAAAATTATCAGGCAGTATTTTATTTTGATTCACAATTAATTATTATTGCTATGTATTGGCAAAAGTTTGTTTCCTCCTCTCCTTAATAAAAAAAAAGTGTCCTCTTCTTCCCGTGGAGTAGGATCGTTATCCCGCCGAGTCCGAACCACGTTAATCCCCTTGGGTCTTATTTTTCCACATTATTATCGGATTTGGTTTTCTGTTTCTCTCGTCGGGTTTGAATTTTGTAGATCCTGTAGGAAATTACCCCAAATTTCCTAACAACTCTTTGCTACGAGTCTTGCCTTGAATCTTTCAATCGACCCATCATGTTTATGTTTGATCCAAAAGACTTATCTGTAGCCTATGATATTTTGTTCTGCTTTGGGAGGAACAAGAACCCATGTCTCGCTTCTATATAGTGCATTGATTTCTTGTTCCATAGCTTCTTGCCAAACTTTGTGTTTTATTGTTTGTTTGTAGGTGGTAGGGGTCAACAAGGAATCTGTTGAGGTGTGCAAGGCTGAATAATCTAATGGTTTTCTAGGTTTAAAGATGTTGTTCTAAGATCTAGTAACCATTCTCCTAGGAACTTGTTGGTGTTGTGGATTGGTATTTTGACTATGAGAAGGACTACTGATGGTAGTTGTTGGTTGTTGTAATGATATTATTGGAGAACTAGAACTCGCAGCTGAATCATAAGAATGATCTTGATGAATGGTGTTTGCAGATGTATTTGGTGTCTGAGAGATGAGAGGACTATTAGCAGGTGGAGGTAAGATATCAGAGGTACCAAATGTGGGATGAGAAATGAGAACGAAGTTTTGATTGAAACTAGTGAATGAAGGGTCATTTAGTGGAAAAACATGCTCCACAAACTTAACATGTCGAGACAAATAGAGCTTATCAGTTTGGAAGTTATAGCACTAGTAGCAATGATGCTTGATTGAATATCCGAGAAATATAAATGGCTGGAATTTAGGACTCATTTTGTTTTCAGCATAAGGCTTCATCCAAGTGTAGCATAGACATCCAAAGACTTTTAGAGATTTATAGTTTGGAGGTGTTTTTAATAGGCATTCGAATGGAGATTTGTATTTGAGAACATGAGTTGTCATTCTGTTTATGAGATAAACAGCTGTGGAAAAGCATATTGCCAGAATTTTTGTGGAATTGAAGCTTGCGCAAGAAGAGTTAGACTTGTTTCTACAACATGCCTATGTCTTCGTTCAGCTATGCCCCTTTGAGGGGTGTAAGGTGGAGAACAGTAGTGTTGTATTACAGATTTTTTTAAAAAAGATGATAAGCCAATGAATTCACCTCCTCCATCTGAGTATACAGTAGCTATTTTCATGTTGAAGAAGTTTTCGACTAAAGATTTAAAGGAAGTAAAAACATTATTGACATCTAATTTATTCTTGAGAGGATAAAACCAGATATAACGAATGAAATGATCAACAAAAATGACATAATAGCGGTGTCCTTCATATAATGAAATAGATGTTGGACCCCAAACATCTATAAACAACAATTCCAAAGGTCTAAAGCTTTTAAGCGTAGAATTATTAAAAGGTAACCTGTGACTTTTGTTACATAAACAAGCATCACAATGTTTCTGGATAGAAGAAGAGCAAGGTAGTTGAATGTTACGCCCCACCTAGGTTCAATCCTAATAAGGAACACCACCTGGGAGAAGCGCAACCAACAATCAACCAACACACCAAGACCTTCATGAACAACTTGCAACATGAACCTCAATCACTTACATTAAAATAAAATCCATTACAATAATGAAATGTTGTTCAAGAAACTTTTTACATCTCTACGAGAATCAATGTCAGAGCTTGTCTCCTCTACTCTATCTAACTAGACCTTCTCGGCTACCATCTTGAACCTGCAATCTGAGGCAAAAATAATAAAAATCAGCGAAAAGTTGAGTAGGATATCACAATATGCTAAAGGGGTAAAGATGACCATCCATGATGTCACGATGACATGGTATTCAACTATGTGCATACCACAACTAAAATTATATGCTCATACCAACCAATGCGATATCATCCTTAGATAACCACTCATGCATCTATCAACCGCTACATAGATATATAATAATATTTGCACCTCATAACTATTATCATGTACTCATGTCAACTAGTATAAAGTCAAACCATACATACTCTATCGACAAATGCGTACATGCATGATAATAATCACACAATCAAGTGCGTAGTGGATATTTGGATTTCCCCCGCACTCTCACACCTCCGAGAGTGGCACCTCAAGCCTGCTCCAACTAAAGATGCGACTATTTGAAGGATAGCCCACCGACGTCTAACACCTCGACGCCGCACACGCACCTGTGTGGATATTTGGTGATCACCGGTGTCACTTGCCCAACACCTCGGACAAATAAATCAATAGTGTCTAGGCTTGCGCCCAACAATGATCATAATGCACAACATGCCAATATAACTCTCACAACTATAGAAGTAACATGCGTAAAATGCTATCAGCATCATATCAACAATATAATGCATACGACAATAACTACATCAATAATGCGACCAACCAACAATCTGAATCTAACATTATGCAACTCATTAACACCTACACATGCTTTCTAATCATCATAATCCCTACAAAATACAATTCATGCAACATAATATGATATCAACATGTATATGAGCCAACAACATGCAATAGGAATTTCAACAATAACACATATCAAGATCAACAGAAGGAACAACAAGATAAATACTTCAGTTTAGGGTAATTAGACATGTGTCGAGATGAGAATCAATGAGAGTCAACAAGAATCAACCACCTTTAAAACCATACTCAACTGTACCATCATAGTAATTCACTTAAAATATTATTTAAAGCTCGACGCACAAATCGAAGCAATCCACCCAATATTGTTTTCGAAATCTGATCATCTTTTGGAGAAACAGACATCACTAATGAATCTGAAACATCGTTTAGGTAAAAATTCATATATTATATGTACAAATCCGACAACCGCAAGACCCTCAACATAATTTTACAAGAAAATACCAAAATAACCATTTAATATACCCATATCCTCAAATATAACACTGCCACCATCCTTTATGTCACTACTACAAATTGAATATAGCATCATCATCTATGCTATAACAGTGACACAAATATAAAGCTTAAGTTACATACCTAAAACATCAATATATCTACATCATCAACTTAAGTTATAACACAATTACATTAATATATCATTGTTATAAACTTCATCTTCTACCTCTCACCCTCAACCTAGGGTTCAACTAACCTCCACCATCTCTCACTCCCCGCCGCCACCGCCACCATATCCGAAGGTCCTCGGGAAGGCGACGCCACCGAATGGTGGCGATAATCCGCCGGAACCAGACGGCAGTCGAGGCGGTGCTGCCTAGACTCCGCCAGGCAACGGTGGCGCGCCAGGTAGCGCTGCTACGCTCAGCCAGTCGTTGCCTTGCCTGGTAGCACCGCGGCAGCGTGCTGCCGCACCGGGCAGCACCATCGTCGGTGCTGCAGGTCCAGCCATGGCCGACGACAAGGGTGCCATCAAGGTTTTCCAACGAACAAAGCTTCCGTCGAACAATGCAGTCCAACAATGATGAAATCCGAAAATTTCAACAGAAATTTCATAAAAATCCCAAAAATCCATATCTAAATTATTTACATGAATCTCCGATCTTGATCTCATCCACACACGACTTTTACCCTAAACAAAAGACAAAGAACGGAGAAAAGAATCCTACCTCGAATCGCTCTGATCACTAGCTGATCACCCCTCCGATAGTCCAACCTCTTCTCACGACGGTTGCCATCTCCCCTTCTCACGACGGCTGCCACCTCTCCAATCAAAGACCTAATCAATCTAGGTTTTTAATTTGATTTGGACATTTTACATAAAAATCCTTCACTTACATAAATTTACCAAAATACCATAAATAAATTCCCACAAAAATAATCTAGAAAAATAATTATTCAAATTTTCAGGGTGTAACATTGAAACTTTGAAATGATGTGTCGCAGAACTTTGTGATGAGGATGACCAAGACGCTGGTGCCAAACTGAAATGTTAGTACTGGAAGAGGAAAATGAATTGTGATGAGCAGCTGGAGTAGGAGAGCTCCATTCATAAAGATCATTGTTATTCTAGCCGCGAGCTAGTTGATGGCCTGTTATCAGATCCTTAACAACAAAATGGTAAGGAAAAAATTCAATCAAAGCATTATTATGTTGACAAAATTTTGAAACAGAAATGAGGTTTTTAGATATGAGAGGAGAGCATAACACATCGTTTAGTTTGAAGTTGGGAGAAAGTAATGCACTACCAGAATGCGTAATAGGAACTACATTAACATCAGTGAGCAAGATTCCATAGTCACCATTAAAATTTGAGTATGTCTGCATATTTTCAAGGTTTGAATTTACATGATGTGTTGCACCAGAGTCCAAAATCCAATTGGATTTAGTTTTAGGAGACTGATCAGCAGAGTTTACTTGTGGAGGAGGTCATTGTTGTCCACTGAATCGAGCTCTACATATTTTTGCTAAGTGTCCATATTTCTCACAAATCTGGCATTGTATTTTGTACCTGTTTTGTTTAAAGGGCATTTGCATATGTTGATTTTGAGGATTGCAGTTGGGCCTTGGTGAGTTGAATGAATTTTGAGGAGGACTTGGTTGAGCATTACTAAAGTTCATGCGTCTATTGTCCCATTGTTGACGATTAACAGAGTTAAATCTGGCCTACTGAGTATTATTGACAGTGATGTTAGGAATGGGTTGTTGATGACTTAAGAAGGCTTCATGACCTGTCAACTTATCAAACGATTCCTCAAGTGAAATAGGAGTTTCTCTGGATCGTATAGCCGCACTCATGTCATTGAACTCAGACCCTAGTCCACTCAAAATCTTGATGGTAAGGGTTGAGTCATGTATATGTGCTCTTGCTACTGAGAGTTCATGAGCAATGCTTTTGATTTCACTGAAATACTCAATTATAGACTTGTCTCCTTTAGTTATCTTTGACAGTTTATCTTGTAAGCTGTAAAGTTTAGACTGTGATTTATTGGCAAACTGATTCGCCAAATGCAACCAAGCTTCAGATGCAGATGTAGAAGAAGTAACAATGTGTGCATATGAAGGATCCACATATGTCATGATCACATGTCGAATCAGGCCGTCTTGCCGCAACCACATTTTATACGAGGGAGAAGAAACAGTAGGGCATGGAAAGCTTCCATCAATGAAAGAGTTTAGATCGTACTCAAGTAATAGAAGCTCCAATTGAGTTTTCCAATTCATGTAGTTCTGGTTGCCTGAGAGTCAGATCGGCAACTGCGATGCTGGGTTAATGGTAATAACTTGACCTCCATTGATGAGTGGATAAACAACATCTTGCGACGAGACAGGTGATTCTCCTATTGACATTGACGAAGCTTCTTGTGTTGCCATGGAATGAAAGTTAGATTTGGAAGGAAAGAAAAATGGATTTCAGGAACCTTCTTGTAAGAGAAAAAGGCTCTGATACCATATCAGAGTATGAGAGAGACAAAGATTGGATAAAGAGAATGATTAATATTGATGGACTTCAGTGAATCGATTACATACTTGTACAGGACTAGTTTGTTAAACTGAAAGGTGTTAAGAAAACAGAAAGATAGCTGCATGAGTCCACTTGAGCTATAGTGGAATAAACGGTAGGTGATTATCTGGACGATGACCTGGCATTAATGATGTGACTACGAAGCTGAGGCTTTTAATGCTTAATAGATATGAGCTTACTGAACATAGAAGTACCCTCATGGCTTTCTCAAGAGAGTTATAAGATCCATTCTAGCATAACTGACCGCTACTAATTAATTAAGTTAATTATACAGTGTCCCAATTTTTCAAAAATTATAGTAAAGTTCAACCTTTGAGTTATCTATATAGTGAAATTATAGGTTCAGGTCAAATGTTTCAAAAATTTACTGTCAACCAAACAAATCTATTAGTCTACCAAACACCCCCTTAAAATAGTCGATTGACTAATAGAATTATCTATATTTATTTCTTCTCTTTCAACAATTTCACTGGTCAACCATTTTTATTTTAAAAAATTCAATACCTAATACCAAAAAATGTGAAAAAATACATTTGTTTTTGACGTTTCTTGACAATATTATATATTTAAAAAACTTTTACCGGTAAAACTTAAATATATCATGTTCAAAATGCAAAATTTGACTCAACATATTTAAATTTTGTATTAATTGTGGTTAAAATTAATTTTTAAAATATAAGAATTTCAAAATTGTCAACGGTGTAGGAAAATAGTTCTTTTAATTGTTAGGTAATAATGTCTGATTACTTTATTTAGAAGGGTTAATTACATAGTATATCCTCAACTTTGAGTATTTTCTCAATTATGATCCAACTTTTTATTTGAATCAATTCTATACTTCAACTTTAATTTTGTTTCAATTTTTATCCCGACATTAATCATCTGTTAATTTCACCGTTTCAGTGCTGATCTATATCAAAAACAATTAAAAATACCTTATATGACACATCAGCACTACTTATTACTTTATATGTTTAATTATTATATTCAAGTGCCACGTCAGTGCTTCCAGTCAAAAGCTTGAGATCTCATGGCTTCTTCCTCCCCTCGCGCAGAGCTTTGCTCTGGTGGTGAAGCACTTATTGTCAAAGATGTGCTCTTTCCTGCACACAAGAGTGGCTTGGTGTCGAGTTCGGAGATGGCTGTCATGGGGCGGACGACCACTGAGCTGGCGATACACCTCGAAGACCATGACCATTTCATCGGTGCCGCGGGTGGACTCCACCACGTTGATCATGGTGGGGATCTTACGGCTACCATGGAAGCGGGCCATGACGATGGGATGGTAACGTTGATCCTTGGGCACCATGACACCCACCACGAAGGCGCAAAAGAGGGCGTGTATGCCAATGGTGTCGGTGACGAAGAAGACGCCAAGCGCAATGGCGAGTGTGGCGGAGACATAGGACTCCTTCACCAGCTCACCTTCGGGGGAGCGGCGGGCCATCCAGGTGAGGATGGGGTGGACCCAGATGGCGGCGAACACGACCAAGGAGGATGTGGGCGAGTACGGGGCAGTGATGGAGAGGGCAACACCCATGAACACAAGGAAGGGGGCTTGGCAGGTGCCTTTTACAATGGTGGATCTGAGGACGAGGGAGGTGCCAACGTCGGTGCGGCGGATGGCTTTGAGGTCGAGCTCGAGCTCGACGAGAAATAGGAAGAAGAGGAGGCCGATGTTAGCGAGGGTGTCGAGCACTGTCATGCCCTGCTTAGAAAACCTTCAGAAATATACCTTGAATCACATGCCTGAATTAGAAGCTTGTCACTGTGCATTGTTTAGCAAATAAAAAGTATATTATTTTCAACATTTGGTCAAAAGCTATATTATTATCTATAAATTTGAAAACTGCTATATTAAGCTAAACATTAAGCACTTCGAGCGCCTCAACCTTCCTTCCCATCTCTTCAAGCCAAGCATCGACAGAAGGCAGCAACTCTTTTTGCTTGTTTCTTCTCTCTGCCAATGCTACCTTCGCTCTGCCCCCCTCTGATATATGGCAACTCTAGATGTTGGATCTACGGCATTGCCGTCGTCTGCTTGGTGATCCTCCTTCTTGATGCCCTCGCTGCTTGGATCTGGTTCAAACAGTACAGAAAGCCGCGACGGAGGCTCACAAAGTCAAACGTTAAGCTGTCCTTGGCACTGGAGTTGATCAGCGCAAGCACAACCTTGATCAAGTTCACCTTTGACGAGATCATGGAAGACCACCAGCAATTTCTCAAGGGACAACATCATCATCAGATTTGGAGGCTATGACAATGCCAACAAGGGCGTGCTGGCGGACGAGACAAAGGTCGCGCTAAAGAGATTCAAGAATTGCTCAACCTCAAGGGATCCGAGCTTCGCCCATGAGGTGGAGGTGATTGCAAGCGTCCGTCATGTGAACCTTCTTGCTTAAGAGGGTACTTCTTTCTTCTCTCTGCCAACACCACCTCCGCCCTGCCCCCCTCCAATCGCAGCTCCAGAAGTTGGATCTATGGCATTGCCGTCGTCTACTTGGTGATCCTCCTTGCTGCCCTCGTTGCTTGATTCTAGTTCAGATGATACAGAGAGCGGCGACAAAGGCACGCGAAGTCAGATGTCAAGCCGTCCCTGGCGCTGGATTCAATCAGCGCGAGCACGACCTTGACTGCATGGGCTGATGTGGATTATTTTTTTAATCCACGTCAGCACTTGAATGTATTATAAATTAATAAGTAATGGATGACGTGGTATAAAGTTATTTTTTATTGTTTCCGATACATGTCAGTAATGTCATATCATCGCTTAAACGGTAAAATTAATAGATGGTTGACGGTGGGATATAAATTGAAACAAAATTAAAGTTGAAGTATAGAATTGATTCAAATAAAAAGTTGGGTCATAATTGGGAAAACACCCAAAGTTAAGGATATACCATGTAATTAACCCAATTTAGAATACATCAACAAGAAAATTAAAAACTAATGAAGAAATATATAGAAAATATAAATAATTCGGTGAGCATGGATCGGTTAACCGGTCCATTAGCAATTTTAAAAACCGGTCTATTAACTTCGATTTTTCAAAATCATTAATAGTAAATCGGTCCATTAACTTTGGTTAACCGTCATTTCGGTTTCAATTTTTTCGGTTCGATTAATCAATAATTATCGGTTAACCAATAAAAAATTTTAATCTACCAATTTCTAAGTTCTCTATTCCTACCAATAAAATTTGTAACCTAACAATTCTTTAACTTTGCCTATTCAACTGTTCACATTCATTTTACCCTCTACATAATGGAGATGCATATTTGAAATATGTCATTAATGAAGCTGACACATATGAGCTACTTAACCCATGAAAAAAATAAATAAAAACTAGATCAGAATAATCATGCTCATAGTCATTGAGCCACTAAACAAGCATCATTGTCTAAGTTACCAAATTTTACAATAAAATGGCACAGTATATGTAAGATGGTCAATCAAAATTGAACTAATATCAAAGAGTTAGGGGCATAAAACAGAAAATATGTCTTGTTAGCGTGGCTATAGGCAAACAACCAAACAGAGAATGATGAAATGCACAAAAGAAAGTAATAATCAGAAACCATGTACTTGAAGCTATATACAATTGACACCAGTTGGAAATATCAGAAGAGTAGTAGAGTACACAAGGCACCCATCTTCAATCCAATTCCACTTTCATATACTGATATACTAAATTACTAATTGATGGAAGCAGTCGACAGCGATGAAATAACAACAACAAAGACCTAATATTATTTATGGAGAATATAGGGATGAAGCACACATCGCGCTCAAGCACCAAATTAGGAATGGGACAATGAAGACCAAATAAGAGGAGAAGAGCTGGCAAATGGAATCAGGTTGAAGCTCCAAAAGTAGCACCTGTTGGCAGACTTTGGGTGGAGGAAGATGAGAATGAATTCAACCATGAACTATAGTTGAATTTATCTAAAGTAGGAAGATTTGATTTCGCAAGAGGAAATATATACTCTACGAATTTGACATGTCGAGATAGATACATCTTGCCAGTGTTAAAATCATAACACTGGTAACAGTGATGTTTAATAGAATATCCCAAAAACACACAAGGTTGAGATTTTGGCATTAATTTGTGTTCAATGTAAGGCTTCATCCATGGATAACAAAGGCATCCAAACACTCTTAAGGTAAGATAATTTGGTGAAGTGGTGAAAAGAGTTTCAAATGGTGACTTATTGTTCAGTATTGAAGTTGACATTCTATTGATGAGAAAAACTGCCGTGGAGAAGGCAAATTGCCAAAAACAAGATGGTAAAGATGCTTGAGAGAGAAGAGTTAAACCTGTCTCAACTATATGTCTATGCCTTCTCTCGGCACTGCCTACTCGTTGAGGAGTGTAAGGTGGGGAACATAAGTGTTGGATGCCTGTTTGCTGAAAAAATGAGGTTAATGCTGAAAATTCTCCACCACCATCAGAATAAACACTTCCAATTCTCAGATTAAAGTAATTCTCAACTAAAGACTTGAATTGAATGAAAATTTGATGTACATCAGATTTATTTTTCAGAGGATAAAACCAGATGTATTTCGAAAAATGGTCCACAAATATGACATAGTATTTGTGACCTTCTGTTGATGGTATAGCAGTAGGACCCCAGACATCAGTAAATAATAACTCCAAAGGTCTAGAACTAGTGATAGTAGAGGTAACAAAAGGTAGACGATGACTTTTATTGCAAGAACAAGCATTACAGTGTTCTTGAATATTGGAAGAACAAGGTAAATTGAACTTGGAAATTAAATGCTGAAGAGTGGATCTGTGTGGATGGCCGAGACGTTGGTGCCATAAGGAAATGCTTGAGCTGGAAATGGAAGTAGAGTTTACCATGGGTGAAGAAGAACTCCATTCATAGAGATCACCTTTATTCGGGCCGCGAGTGAGCTGGATTCCTGTTGTCATGTCCTTGACCACATAATGATCAGGAAAAAACTCAATAGACGTATTATTTTGGCGACAAAATTTTGAAACAGATATAAGATTTTTGGTAATGAAGGGTGAACATAGAACATTCTGTAACTTAAAGTTTGGAGAGATAAATGCATTACCATAGTAAGAGATTGGAACAGTGTTGTTGTCACTGAGAGAAATGCCGAAGTCACCATTGAACTGAGAAACGTTTTGAAGATTTCCAGTATCATAGGTTACATGATGAGTTGCGCCAGTGTCTAATATCCAGTTTGATGGATGTTTTGATTGCTGTTCAGTGGAGTTGATTTGAGGAGACTGCCTAGTATTCCCATTGAATCTGTTTCTGCACACTTTGGCTGAGTGACCAAATTTGTCACATATTTGACACTTCACTTTGAACTTGTTTGGCCTGAAGAATGGTTGTTGATTCTGATAAACTGAAGGAGGCCTTGGTGAGTTCACAGGTCCTCTTCTGTAGTCCCATGGTTGTTGAAAACTTGGAGGAGTTCTTATAGGAGCTTGATTATAATTAACAGTGACATTTGGTAATGCAATCTGATGAGTTAAGAAGGCCTCATGACCTATTAATTTGTCAAATAACTCCTCTGTTGTTATAGGATTATCTCTGGACCTGATCGCAGCACTGATATCATTGAAATCAGGCCCCAATCCACTTAAAATTTTGATTACAAGAGCAGGATTATTAACCGGTGCTCCGGCCACAGCCAATTCATCAGCAATAGATTTAATCTCATTGAAATACTCAGTTACAGTTTTAGTTCCTTTAGTCAATCGACCAAGTTTATCTTGCAAACTGTAAATCCTGGACTGAGATTTATTGGCAAACTGATTTGCTAGTTTAACCCAGGCTTCAAAAGCCGAATCAGAAGAGGCTATAATATGAGAAAATTGTAGATCTACTGAAGCCATGATCGCATGACGGATCAGGCCGTCTTGGCGAAACCATGCTTTGTATGAAGTATCAGTAACAGAGGGACAAGGCAGACTACCATCTATAAAAGCAGTAAGATCATACCCAATCAGTAGCAACTCCAGTTGAGTTTTCCAGGATTTGTAGTTGTGGCTTCCGGAAAGCTTGATCGGAAGTTGGGCTGTTGGATTGATGATGATAACTTGACCATTGGTGAGGAAAGGATGAACAACTTCTTGATTCGATGATGGAGATGCTGCCTCATTTGAAGCCATTGAAGAGATTAGAGAGGAACAGAGATCGGGACAAGGAATGGGATCTTAGGAGCTTTCTCGCGAGAGAAGAGGCTCTGATACCATGTTGTGAAGAGGAATAGCAGATGACAAGTAAATGAAAATGAAATCATTAGTTGATATTACGAAGCAATAGAGTGTGTCTATATATACACACTCAGCAGTGGCTACATCGTGCAATAGCAGTAATGAGATAACAGAAATTAAACAAACTCATTGTGGTTGCAGCAGAGGTGTAGTGTGGCAGACTAGGTGGAATTGATGATGTGTCCACGTTGTCTGGATTCAGTGCTAACAGCACCAAATGGAACGGGACAGTGAAGATGCTATACAAACCCAATGTCGCCGGTTGAAGATGGGGAGAGGCGGAGAGAAGAGCAGATTGAAGATGGGGAGAAAAGGTGCAGTGCGCCGACTCGCCAGGTAAGGGTGCGAGAGAGAACTAAGAAGTGTAGGTAAATGGCATGCGACAGTCGGAACCCAGATAAAACTTTGGAGGGGAAAGGATTTGAAGGGGTTTGAAGGTTTTCGAATGGGTTTTAAAAATTTTGTTTGGTTAGATTTCATAAGAGGTTTGGAGGAATTTGAAAGAATTTGGTAAACCATTATGCCATCATTTATAACAATATATATTTTTTTTTGTTTTGGAAATATTTTTGTAATTTAATTTTTTTTAATTCATTAACTCTCCAAAACCCCTCATTTTGGGTGGTTTGAAAAATGGGTTCTATGAGGTTTGGAGGGGTTTGAAATCCCTCCAAACACATTAAAAAAAGTTATCCAAACATGATGTTTTAAATCCCTCTAAACTCCTCCCCCTCTAAACCCCTCAGAAACCTTCAATCCAAACATAATATTAGGGTAAGTTTTCACATGTATTTTTTAAGTTATTTATCATTTATAAATTATTTATTTAATATAATATATTATATATATTAAAAAAATAAGATTAATTAATGAATATATCTCGACTTTTATCAAAATTTTCAAATTTATTCTCAATTTTCATTTGTTTCAAATGCAAACTTTAATTCTCAATTCGTTTCAATTATAGCACACCGTCAATCTGATGTTAAGTTTCTCGTTTACTTGTTGACCTAACAAAGATGATGTGTATAATGAGGTCCAGCCAGCCAATATTTTAAATAAAAAATAAAAAAGAAATATATTTCAAACAACTCTCACGATGCTTCACCCTCGCCAACCTAAATTGAGTTAGTAGCATCGCGGTAGTTGTTTGAATTTTTTTTCTTTTTTTTATTTTAAAAATATTGGCTAACTGGACCTCATTATACATGTTATCCTTGCCAGGTCAACAAGTAAACGAAAAACTTAATCCCGAATTGATGGTGTGCTATAATTGAAACGAATTGAGAATTGAAGCATGCATTTGAAACAAATGAAAAGTGAGAATAGACTTAAGAATTTTGATGAAAGTCGGGATATATTCATTAATTAACCCTAAAAAATATGTTGAACCGCGCGATCGGTTAACCGAAACCGGTGGACTTTTTAAACCACGGACCAAACCCGAAAAACTAAAATCGATTTTTTCAAACATATAATCTGAAATCGAAAAAACCAATTCGATTAATCGAAAAAATCAGTTTGGTTTCGAACCGGTTTTCCGATTAACGAAAAACCGTTTTTTTTTTCCTCACACCTAAGTACACATCCAATTTGATAAATGGGATCATCAATGAAAAATATGATACTCAATTTGTCGTCTATCTAATGTAATTGATCTCCTCCATCTAATACCAACATACAAAATGATTTGACATTAGCCATCAACTTTAGTCTTTAGCAAACGAAGTATGGAATCTGGATGCACATGCTGACATTCTTCGATAGCTAAAGAACCATGATCTTGACTTGAGACTTGTAGGGAGAGAGACAGGGCTCTCAACAAAGATGGCATCAACTCACCTACTCTGCAGCCCTCCTCTGGATCATGACATGGAAGCAGGAACAAACATTGAAGAGGAGGAAGACGACGAGGGAGCTTTGGAACGACTGGAAGGAGCAAGCCTGACGGAGCTGTTGAGAGCAGGAGAAGAGCACAGGGAAGAGCAAAAGGAAAGACTTCAACCGCATATCCACTTCACCTTTTCCTCCTTTGCATCTGGCCAAATGATCCATTTCAATGCGTCTGAAGCAGACGATTATGATGCTTCTATTTCAATCGATTCCTCTGCTTCTACTGCTTCTTTCACTCAGTCTAACAAGTCCACGAAAAGAAAGAATCAAAATAGAAACCACCATTCTCCTAGCAACGCCAAGGTTTTGGAGCCCTTTTACAAAGATACCATTTTTTTGAATGAATTATAACGTGCGTATCTCATGCTCTTCATGTGGAATGGAGGGATCAGGTGAGGAAGGAGAAGCTGGGTGGGCGAATTGCTGCACTGCGGCAACTCATCTCTTCCGGTGCCGGCCGGAGGGTGCTTTTTTATGTTTAAGTTTTTCTTCTTTTTCTTCATCTTTTTCGTGTTTTATTATGACACTGCAAAAGTTTCTTCTGCATACCGTGAAGCAGACTGACACAGTCTCTGTTCTGCATCAAGTCATGGAACATATCAAGCTTCTCCATCACCAAGTTCAGGTAAACTTCTCTGTCATACGATCTTGCAATATAGTGGTATGATATTAAATGGAATTAAAACCATTACATGCTGTCAGGTGCTGAGCTCTCCATACCTCCAACACCAGCAAGCACATCCACATGTACGAAACGCTGACATCGATCCAGTTCATCTGATCATTTGTACATGCAGTGAAGTTTAAGAGTGACAGTCATGGTAACAGGTGTAAATTTTTAGGACCTCAAAAGCCGAGGGCTTTGCCTGATGCCGGTGTCTCGCATGGAGAACGTGGCCAACAGCAGTGACGCGTATGTGCTCTCGCTTAACGAGGGAGGGAGGCGAGGCAGCACTTCCAACTTCGGCCTCGAGCACTAGTGTAGTGTAGTGTAGTGTAGCTTTCATTCCTTGGGTTTTGTTTGTTTTTGCGCTTGCTTTGGTGTCATGTCTCCCTTTGTGTTGTTGCATCCTCTGCTACAGAAACGGCAACAGTGAGACCTTCAACTTCAAGATATATTGAGAAGTCCTGCAAGTGTTAGCAAGGGAAATTTTCTACGTGGATAAATATAATATAGATGAATGTCAATGGGTTATCCCAGATAGCCGAAGACCCTTTGTTGTTTTGATGTTTCAGAAATGCCGCCCTATGGCTATGGACAAAATTCTGAGGCATGTAAGAATATGCATAGAATGGATTAATGGGCATTAAATGAAATGTGAACAATATCTTGTATTCTTTCGTAACTCTGAATGAATGCAAGTTTGCTTCTTCTGCTTCTTCTTCTTCTTCTTCAAGAAAAAATGAAATGTGAACAAACAAGAAAGGGGTCAGCCACACCAAACCAAAGCCGCTTCAAGAGAACTGCTGTACTAATCTATGTATTCTTGAAGAAGAAGAAGAAATAAGTTATGTTATAAGTAGTGAAAGGGAAACATAGATATACCTTTAATCATGTTCTCAAACCTTGACAATATAATTGGTGAAGTTCTGGTAAGAGAAGTATGATGAAGAATCACACAGGTTCTACAGCTTCCTATTTCCCAGGCAAAGTTTTACTCTCAACAAAGGTGTACAAAATGAACCCTGGTCACCATTTAAACCATTTCAGAACAGTAACTTTTAGTCATCATAGAACGGGCTAACTAAAGTTCATCTAATGAAATACCAAGTTGGTTTTTTCATGAAGATAACTCAATCAAATTTAACATCCTGGCCTCTACAAAAATGATTTCTTGTACATTTTGTTTCCACAAGATACTTCACAGACTCTCATGTGAGCCTTCCGCCAAAGCAGCCCAAATACTTTTGAATAATATATAGCTATATAGATGTATATACAATCTTGAAAAATCCTGAAATCATTAGAAGAGAAGCTGAAGTGAATATGAGTAATTTTAGGCCTAATTTATTATTTCAATGGGAGAGAAGAATGAAAAATACGTATTATCAAGTAACTCTATTTGTCAAAATCTCACGCCTCGTGGCAGACCCATTCTGAAACGCAACAACGAGCGATTCGAAATCACGCAACGGATGGAAAATCACAAATTATTATTTTCCGTAATTTTATTTCCGACAATGAATTAACAACATAATGAACAACTGAACATAACCCCCCCCCCCCCTCCAAACTTTAACTAGTACTAAATAAATTCTCAATTTAGTAAATTATTAATAATTAAATACCTCAATAATCAACCTACTAAAAAGGGTGTCTTAACAATATTTTTTAGGAAAACCAACTACATCATTGCATTCTACACACAAAAATCTACAAGTGATGATTCTAAGATCTCGTTTGATTGACATGAAAAATAATTTTCTACAGAAAATTATAATTTTCATGAATTAACTTTCCACGTATATTTCTCAGGAAGTACCTAAAAAATGTTTGGTTGATAAAAAATTAATTCATAGGAAATGTAACTTTCTGCCTACAATATTATGTTTGGTTGACATGAGTACTTCCTAAGGAAGTACATATGAAATGATCAATATACTCTTCTTTTTATAAATTAATATTTTAATTTATATGTGTTATATATATATATATATATAATATAATATTTTTCATATATAATTAATATAATATATATTTTATTATATAGAAAAAATAATTTTTATTTATAGTTAATATGAAAAATTACGTATTTTACTAAAAATAAATTAAAATAAAATAAATATGCAGAGAATTCAAAGATTATTTAATCTCATAATGTTAATAATATAAATTATAAATTTTGCATTAAATATAAATATTTGGCTAATATTGACTTTTTCTTTCAATTATAAATTACAATGCATGAAGTACAACTTACGTAGGGGGACGAAATGTAACTTACCTAGGAGGACATAGGTAAATTATTTCATGTGTTTTGCAAAAAGTTGCACTTATTGAGGAAGTTGTAATTCCTGCAAATGCAAGAAGTGTATCAATCAAACAAGAGCTATTTTGGCTATTTTCTGAGAAGTACAATTTTCTACAAGAAGTTGTGTCAACCAAACGAGGCCTAAGTCCACTAAACAACTTATTTTCAATCTCCTACACTATTCACTTAAATATAATTTTTTAATTAAATAACTTATAGTTATTTTTTTACCAACTTAAAGTTTAATGAATTTAATTAATCATATGATTTTGCTTATGTAATTTAATAACATAATTCATTCATCTACGAACTAATACTTATGAAACGAACTACTTTTAAAGCCTATTAGTTTACGTAATTATTATTTAGTTAATGAAAAAAAATCATTTTGATCCCTCATCTCCTCTCCCCTCTCTCCACTATTCTTCTTCCCTTCGCTAGCTCCTCACTAGGGATGTCAACGGGGTGGGACAGATACGGGGGGTGTCTATCCGTTACCCGCCCCGCAAAATAAACGGGTACTTGCTACCCGTTTATTCCCCGCGGGTATCAAAAATGGATACTCATTTAATTACCCGCGGGGGGACGGATACCCACGGGTATTGGCGGGTACCCATGACACTTTAAAAATATATAAATTATAATATTTTAATAACACTTTAACTCTTCAAGTATTTGGATAACAACTTCATTTTGATAAACACACAACATTTTGATAATAACATTATCATAAATTTTCAAAACATAAAGTATATGGATATTGAATTAGGTTAAGATTTTTTTAGTATATGTACCAAGGATAATATTGTAATTTACTAATTTTCACGGGTAACGGGTACTATAATACCCGTACCCGCCCCATATAATAAACTGATAAAAAAAATTACCCTTGAAATCCCCGCGGATAGGAAACTACCCCCCATACCCGTCATAAAATGGGTAAATACCCACGGGTAACCGTCTAAACAGGTAATATTGTCATCCCTTCTCCTCACCCGCCTCACCCCCTCCACCACCTGTCGATCCTCAGGTTGCCCATCCATCATCCCCTGCCCTTCCACCTCGCTCGAACCTATAGCCATCAGAGTAGTGGCCAAGAGGGCTCCCCCTAGTAGCGCGTAGCTGTTGGGCGCTGCTAGACCAGGCAGCTTGCCACACATGTAGGACTCTCTAAAATATTATAATGCATATTTTTACAAAATAAAAATTTGAATTTCACGGTGAACATATCCTATTCTTGCAATTGTTTTTGAGATATTATCATTCTTTTGACTTTTTATTTATGAGTATTATGCTTGATTTGTATTTTTTTTGGAATACTTTTAACAATTGACGTTGACTTTGTAATTTGTATAATTTTATTATTTTTATATGTTAAAACTTTTATTGGTTAACCAAATCAAAAAAACCGAAACTGAAGTACTGGTTAACTGAAGTTAATGGACTGATTTATGGTTAACACTTTTGAAAGACCAATGTCAATGGACCGGTTTAAAAAAATTCTTAGTGGCACAACCACCTGCTGGCTGCCTGCATGTGGCTTTCGTCGCGCATGGCAGCTCGTTGTCGTTGCATGCAGCTACTGCACGCGATTGTCGCACGCTATGTAGCGCAGCTCACAATTCCTTCGCCCTTGCCCCTTTCCCTCGCCGTAGGAGATAACTGCAAAAACAGAGGAGCAAAGGGAGTGAAATCTCCCATCTTACTCGACCGTGGAGCTAGACGACAACGAAGACCACCATCTTGCGCCACTCCTTTTCCTTTCCTTTGCTACATATCTTCTCCTTCACATGTTCTCTACTTTCTCCCCTCGTCTTTATCATCTTTTTTTCCAACTCCTTGACACATATTTGGCAAAACCATAAAAACATTTAGATATTTAGTAAAATCATAAGTTTTTTCCCAAGTACCCAAGTTACCCCCTATTTTGAATAAACGAACTTGTTTATTAAGGTCAATTTAAGTTTTCCTTACAATTTTAACTGGTTGAGTAAGATAACTAGTTACTCAGTTTAAACCCCAAAAATTCACATTTGTTTTCTTCCCATCTGACTTCCTTCTCCCCTAGCGACATACCCATCGACATCCCACTCTTCTATCTCTCACCCTAATCTCTCGCGACCAGCTTTCCTCCTCTACCTTCGTCCATGCAAAAACCAAGTTCAACCAAAATAATGATTTGTCGAACTGATAAAAAAAACCAAAATCAACATTCTTAATAAACGGGTTGGGTTATCCAAAATAGGAGGTAATTTGGGTGCTTGGCGAAAAACATATCATTTCACCAAATATCCAAATGTTTTTATGGTTTTGCAAAACATGATTAAACTATTTATGATTTTTTCCAAATTTCTCAAATATATAAAGTTGAAATGTAATGACAAGTCAAAATGATAAATCACAATAATGCAAAAGTTAATTTACAAGATAACCACTTGGATGACAAGTACAAAAAGACTTCACCCATAGCTACCAAGTACATTTAAAAATATAAAAACATAATTATCAATACAACAAAATACCAACTTATCAAGCACATAATAAACATTCACATTTTTGTTATCTATTAGAAACATTATTGAGGTAGTAAATCATACAACAATATATCATCAAAAAGAATTTACATCTAGAACTAGAAGTATATAAATTGCTCGTATTAAATCGACTAGATACTTCTACGCAATAACTCCTATAGTGAGAGTATCGGATTTCTCAAAGAACCAAAGGGAATGCAACCATTTTCACTTCAAGTTTTAGCAGGCAACTTCATTTCACTCTCGCACAATCGGATTCATCTATGCAACAAGGAAACAAACATTCATACATTGTCCAATAATCAACCCTGAATTCCAGATAAAGCTAGTGCACCTGGAGACGTGCTTTCTTCGAGGCAATCATCAGTTTGCAGCAAGTTAATCTACAGATGAATGACACAATAGTTACAAATGAACATAGTAGTGTTGGAATTTGACAATGGAAATAATTACAAACCTTTATGATCTCAGGTTTTGTGAACGGCCGCCAATATGCTGCTAGAATACTCATGTGGAAATCCTGCATTGAATGGGCAGAATGGCATCAGAATTTATAGATAAAACAAGCATAAACAAAACATGCCAGCAACAATATTTGGGATTTGTTAAGTGTGAAGAAATTAGTAGGCCTAACTCACTCCAAAAGCTAGCTCATGAGAAGAGGATTGCCCAAACTATTTAAAGGCTAACTTGGCCATATTTTTAACCAACGTGGGACTTTAACATTAAGAATATAAATATATAGATTGGTCTCTCCTAACCGTTCGAATCCTCCTAGCGTCAATATTAAAATAAAATAAAAAATCTCTCACCTCAATTAAGTCAATCCACTTATTGGGCTTGGGTCAGTCTCCTCAAGTTCACCCGCCCACAAGTGAGGGGGAGTGTTAAGAATATAAATGTATAGATTAGTCTCTTTCCTAGTAGCTTAAGCTTTTAGGAAAGTTGGTCATCCAATCAAATTTACCAGGATTCACATGCAAAAGCAAGCTGATTGGAGTTACTTTTGTGGTTTCTTGTTCTGATCTATTCTTATAATTTGGTACTTTATCACAATGAAGAGATTGGAGATAAGTTCTTTATGAAAACCTGTATGTTTCTGACCTGGTTTTTGTATTATTCTTTTTTCTACATGTTCCAGCAATTCTTCTTTCTAAATTTTATTGCTAAGTGCTTGAGTTGGACATGTGTAGTAAAATTGATGGACCATAAATTAGAACAGGCTGCAGAGGAGTTCAAGAATCGTGTAACAGGATCTCATTTTTCAAAAATCTTCTGTCACTGAAAGAAGATTATTTCATATTATTATTCTTTAGTCTCTAGAATTAAGTATGATGAAAATGAACTTAATGAAGTTGAATATAATTACTTCAAATTTGACAAAAGAGTTGTGTAATCCAAGGAACTATTTAGCTGGTCTGTGTAAGTGAAGTGGAGCAATAAATAATTTTGAGAACAAAGGTTTGGGCTTTGAACGATCATGTTCTTCATTTTGTGTTTTGAAAGAACTCATTAAAAAATTTCTTTTGTTTGGTATGATTTTAGCTGAGGTTTTACAGCAGGAAACTTGTCTAGATATAGTAAATGAATACATAAAAAGAGAAAAATTAAAGAGTTGCAGTGATATCAACAAAAGAACTCACTGCCAACTGTGATATTATCTTTTGGTGGTCATATAATGCACAGTTGTATAGATAAGCTAAAATCTTACCCTAAATGGATCGCCCCTCAACGATTGTATGTACATGGAATTTTTCGAACCACGACCCTGCAAATGACAAGTGGCAATCATATTAATGCAAGCATACAGGAATAGCTAGGATGTTAATGCTCCAAATTCACAAACATAGTTTTGGAATAAGGCCATAGAGGTTTTGTTTCGCAAGTGGAGAAGTAGATTGCTATATGAAGGAAATTAATTATGACTTCTGGTATGGTACTTTACCAGAAAACATTTCTCATGAACAAAATTTTAGAGTATTCCATTGATATATGAATATTACAAATCAGAAACAAACCAATGCCATCACTTCAAAAAGAAATTTAAGCATGCATGATGGATCTGATTGCAGATTGCTAAAGATACAAGTAAAGATAGGCACACATGAGTGAAGCAAAGATAAAGAGGTTAGTAAGGAAGAAGTAGAGATAGACATCAAAAATGGAACATTAAGTTTTAAACATTAATGAACTACGTTGTAAAGCAGAATCTGGAATATAATTTCAAGGTTACAAGAATAAAATATATGTTTTTCGAACAACAGTTATTGGGAGACAATATACTGATCTTCAAAATGTACCCTCCATACTAAGAAGCTGGTGATAAAATTTATGGATTATTTTGATCATTATATTTGTGGACAACGGGCACTTGCATTAGGTAATACAAGTTGCATACACAAATACAGAATAAACATTCTGGGAACTTCTCTTCTACCTTGACAATGCTTAATTAGTAATTTTTTATCCCTGTTTTTGGACATTGCATCTAGACATCTGCTACATTGCAAGGAGGTACGTAAGACAGACCATACTAATAAGAAGGAACCATGATAATGTCTCATGATCATCACTTCAAAATACACAACTAAATCGTTGAGGAATGGAATTGCAAGGAGGACCTCAAAGCATCTTTTTTCCCTACCTCTACCTATATTGTATTCCATTCACAACTCTTGAATAGAATACAATTGCTTTCTTTCAAAAAAAAAAACTTCTAGAATGCTACAAGTTCAATGAACTTGTCAAATGTGATAGTGAACTAAGCAATACATATACCGCAATGTCATTATGAACAAATGCTGAGGCTGAATAGTCAACACCGACAGGTTATTGTGCCAAAGCTTATAAAGGAATGCTCAAGCAGGCTTGTCTATCAATATGGGTTAGATTTGGAAATGCTGTTTTCATGACATTTCATTACAAGCACAGATACTATCCCTTAAGTTGGATATATTGTTCATGAGGGCTGATGAGTTTGAAAATTTTGAGGATGCACATAATATACCATTAGTGGATACAATGTGATAATATGATTTTTTCAGGTAATTCAAGTCATTAAAAACCTAAACACATGCATGCTTATTTGGAGGTTATGCTACTGCATTTGCTTAATAAGAAAGAACATGTAAAGATTTCAGTTAACTAAACAGATGATCTTTGGTCAATAATGAAGGTCAAAACATATTATGTATTCAAAGAACAAATAGTATCTTGAAACTTGTCAGATGACCTATTGTTAATTAGAGACATGAAAGATTGATTTGAAGTTATAGATAACCTCAAGATAAATATCCTGTAGCCTCCTTCCAGTTTGAGCAGAGCATATTCGCACAACATGCTCTTCACAACTTCCCGTCACAATGTAATCCCGTCCATTCATATAGTAAGATCGAGTATAATTTTGAGCATTTCCAGTAGAAACAATGTCAAATGATGTTTGAAGTCTTCCATCTACAGCCAGTAGTTGCTTCACCTGGAAGTATGCATACTTATTAAAATACCATCATCATGTGGTTGGAAGCACAATATTTAGCTCAATGTGTTTTATAAGTTTACCTCATTGTCCACTGCTGATGCAAGTAAATAGTAGTCATCAGGAGAAAAGCACACCATCACATTCCCTTTAGAGCTAGAAGCTGTATAACAAGGCTGTGAAGTACCTTGTCGTAAGTCCCACATCTTGATGTCTTTATCGAAGGATGCAGTAGCAAATATGCTGGGCGAATGATTGGCAAATTTTACAACGTTTATATGTTCCTTGTGGAGGTCTTTGAAAATTTGCAAACGCCTTCCACTGCCCACATCATATAGTGCCACATGATTTGAGAATCCACTCGCAAGAAAATATTCATCACTTGAATTAATATGAACGGATGTCAACTGTTCAAATTCATCAAACGTGTGTACAGAAGCATTCACAGAGGAAAATTGATCTGTAACCTTTGATGGAATTTTAGAAACATCAAACAACTGCAAAGAACCATTGTCCGAGCCAGCAACAATCTAGTAGTAACAGAAATATAACAAAAACAGGGTAAGCCAATAATGTAGAAAACACAAGAATAGAACATCAGAGGAAGGTCAATGGGAATGAAGCAAGTTCAAATTATTATGAAAACAAGAAAAGGGAAAAACTAAGTACATCTATAGATCTTGAAGCAGGGGAATTTGTGCTTGTAGTCAGCTTACCTTGGATGGATGTTTTTTAAGCCAGCAAAGAGCTATAATGCTATTTAGTGATCGAACTGATGGAAGATAACCAACAAGTTTCTCGCTTTCATGGTTGATCACAACAAGCTCTCCGTCTAATGTTCCAAAGACCATAAGTCTTGGGTCTGTTGGATGGTATTCAAATTGTCTTGGGCGAAAAGTCTTTGTTTCTTCATTTGAACCATTTATTACCTTCGAAACCGAATGTAAATGAGGATGGGGAGATGAGCTTACTTTAGCAGCAGAAACTGACCTGACAAATGACTGACTGCATTCTCTAGTATATGGTTGCTTCACTGTCGAAGATCTCTGAGAAAACAAAGGACTGTTGATCTCACGCCGCTGCAGAATACTGACAAAGCTATCTTTGTACTGTCTATTATAAGGTGCATGTTCAAAATATTTCTTAAAATCTATTTTGGCTTGCTCCCTCTCCACATATCCAATGGGCAAATTATCCAAAACTTTTAAATGTGGCAGTGATGTAACCATATATTCTCTATAGTATCTTTCGAAGCAAATTGGTGAAGGATGACTAGAAATTTGATTTTCCAATGAGATTCTTGTTGTTTTCCCTACACCTAGCATATTAGTCAAAGAACCTTCATCTTTAAAATATATTTCTCTGATAGATAAGTTATCACAGAATTCACCAGGAGTTGCATGCCCAGCAAAAGAGTTACTCTTGTCTAATTTTCTACTTAAATGTGTTGCCTCCTCAAAAAATGGGATAGTAGTTGACGCAGAAGAAAGAACACTTGATGGTGCAATATGTTTGGATGTGTTTACTATGATGTCAGGATTGGTTTCTCCACCAAACTCAGTAAAGGTATCAGATATTTTCCTCAAATTGTGAATCCCCTGTACATCACTTGAAAATTCTGGATCGCTTTCATCTGATAATTCCTCAGTAGTACTTTCAAGCAATTCCTGATTTACTAACGAGAGATTCTTAGAACAAAGTCTACTCAGAACATCACCTATAGAGTCTTTTGTAGTTTGTTTAATATTTTCATTATTCATGCATTGTGATTCAATGTAGGAAGAAACTTGTTGCTTACTAGAGCAGATTTTCTCATTTTTAAGTCCAATCAACCCACCAGATGCCGGGCATGGTCCAGTATCATAACAACACGAACAATTCTGGAAGCGAAGTTCTACCAGTGACTGAAGTTTTGAAAGTGCAGAACTAGTCATCCAAAGATTGGCAACTCTTGTTTCACACATGGAAAGGCGCATTAACTTTGGCATACAAGTAAAACAACTGATGTGGAAGCTGGTCAAATGAACACTGGAATCTAAGTTAAGCGTATGTAACTCCAAGAATTTCCCTGTCATGTTGAGCTTCCGTATAGGAGAGAAGCACAGGTTCAATATCTGGCATGTCGTACCTCTCTGGCAAATATCACTAGAAGCAACATAAAGCATAGTGATTATATCAATAAACAGAAGAAGTATAACATTCAGAAGAAGTAAAACTACCATAATATGAATATTGCATTCACTTAATCTATGTCTTAGTACTTAAAAGTTTTTGTACCACTACAAGAAAATGCCCGATTACGGACAGTTTGAAATCAGTTTTTGTACCCCCATAACATATAATGAATTTTTTTTAAAAAAAACTATGGCAATTGTTGGTCAAATTACAACTTTAACAAAAGATACAACAATTTCATGTAAAGCCATAAGTCATCATCAAATCAACAGCATTTTCTCTTATCTAGCATAATCAGCATTTAAACTAAATAAGGATAGTTATTCAACTCAATTAGTGCTATTATATCCAAGCAGCAGGTTATAATTACTATATTTCCCTTTATTACAGTAATCCTTCCGGTTAGAATGGCCATCATCTCAACAAGAGCTATAGTGGACCGTTACATAATCAAGTGTTATTTTAAATTAAAATATATGGAAAATCTTTAATGCCAGAGAAATATTGTTCAGTTCAGCACGACATACCGAAGAACATCTTTCCAAGATGATGAATTAATGAGATTAACAATCCGAAGCTTTTGCTCAACTGCATGAAGTAAAAGCAGAAGACTATCGCCATCTAATGAAACATTAGATGATTTTTGATTGATATTAACCGCATCAATATCAGATAAACTGATTCCTGACAAAGTATCTATAAGTGGAGGAATATCCGCAGATGCCAAATGGTCAATGAAGATTTCCAAAATGCTCCGACCAAAGCGTGCTTTCTGATGTTTTGCCTAAGAGCAAAATAATGAACATCAGACCCTACATATCGCAAATCCCCAAGGAAACCAGAGAAACAAAAAGATATAAAAGCCAACCATTTAACTCATTTCAAGTCCCACCACAACCACCACCCTTCTTTTGACTGATGATTTAAATAAATGAAGTGGAACAAAAATAGAAATAATTAGAATCAATTCAATTCTCTTTCAGAACAACCAGGTTCAGACTTATTCCTACTCAACATCTTAATCAGTTATTGGATCTTCAATCCTCTAAAATGCAAATTCAACCTGTGAACTAAGAAAGGCCTTTAGCTAGAGGCTTACAGATAAAAACATGACTTTTCTGGTCCTCTGGGACCTAATTATCAAACTCAGAAAGGCCATATACCTAGTTGAATACTATTAAGAATATCAGTAAGCTTCTAGTAAAGTTGGTCACCCAAATACATTGTTACATCTAATACAAATAACAATTCCATTATATGTTTGTAGTCCCCTCGTTTAGAAGATCGGTACTCCTTGCATAGTATAGTAAAAAATTGAACAACAAAATTGCCCTTAATTAAGCACAGATACAAAAATACCAAACAGTATACTATGCAACACATCATTCCCAGTTATTAAGTAGAAAAGAATTTTTATGCATAAGCACGAAAGAGTGTCCTATGTATTCTTTACCGAGCTAGAAGCATTTGCTTTTGCCTATGCGTAACAACTAACAAATTAGATAAACAAAAAAATCCTTGCTTTCCAAGTTTACAGAATGTGAATCTTAGGGAAAGACTACCACACATTATTGTCATCTACTCAGTTATTAAAAGTAAAGCACCATGGTTTATGTTGTTGTCTTTTGTTAAAGGAACGTGAAAGTAGGCATTAAATTTTGATGGAATGAGTTATATCTATTAAGCGGCAATGAGTTATTAATTTTCTTTTATGCCCTTCTCCAAGTAAAATAAACGAATAATTCTGAAGTAGTGAAGTCCATTGACACCACCGTTCTATCATGTTTTCACCCTTAAGATCATAAAATAGTCCATGTCAATTTGTAAATAGATTTAACTAAAATAAGAAATATATTCTAAGTGGTATCTGGTGTTCATTAACTACAGATTTTTTAGCTGCTAAGAATCTACTGCAATTTCAGAAAAGCTGCTGAATCAACTGGGTTTGTATACTGTCAGTAGTGCTCATGTCTCTTGCCTTGTGCTTAGCAAGTAATGTTCCTCTGCTAATTGACAACTGGTACTATGTATCTCAGCTAATACCTTCAGAACCTCATGCTCTTGAAATCGGGAAATGAATGTGAAGAAGTTGATATTAGTCTACAAAGACCAAATAAACACAAATTCAATGCTAAACCCCTTGAACTTGTACCTAAGGCCTCCAGCGCATCAACCTAAATGACATTAAGTTACTTCTTTAGGAATTCACAAAAAAACAACATCCACTATGATTAACAACGAATAATGTCAAAAGCATTTTACCAAAAGTTGCGAAGAAAATACATCCGATATGATGGAAAAATTACTTTTGATAAACTCAACAGGATTGAAGAATTGGGAGGAACGTCCTGCTTCAGGCATGTGTTTAGATACCTTGAGAACACAATAATCAAATACCTCGTTAATGACTTAAATCTCATGCAAACTAAAAACAAGAGTCAGACGTAAATGCTATATAGATCTTTACATCATGATGTAAAGTAATTAACAAACTGAAAAAGGAGGTTGACCAACACCCACATTCATAAGCTTCAACAAATATTTAGACGAGAAAATTCACTACTAACTTTGGCAAGATATTGAATACTGTTAAAGTCCCACATTTATGGAATCTAAACAAGCTGACAAAGGCTGCCATTCTAAAGAAAACAGGAACGTTGATGCATTGAACTAATAAAAGTCAGATGCAGTATCCATGATTATTACAACATAGATAGGGTTCTTATATACCTCCATGTCAGTCTAATTATATAAGAATTGGCTGATCACATATGATTATATCAGCTTCATGAAGTTGCATCCATGACAAAAGTATCAACTAAGATGTCATACACCATCTTGATATGCAATCGAAGGGGATAATGCAAAATCATGTAATGTCATAGAATACAAATGAGGGGTTTTCAAAACAAAGCCTTTTGAGTTTTGAATAACAAAGTAATTATCTGATTCCAAAACTGAAACCATGACTAATTCAGGCATGTTCAAACTGGGATTACCAGAATACAACCATGTAAATGTTGTTTACCTCGATGCTACATTCAAATCTAGTGCAAAGATTTCTAAGCAGCCCTACGCTTATGAATCAATCAAATAACTTATCGTGATCCATCAATTTAGAAGATCCTATTCTATCTAGATTCGTTAAAGAAGGTGATCTAGTGCATGAAGATTTGACCAATGTCGATCTGAAGAGAGTCAATATGAAACATCTAAAGGAATAGCCAGATTACTTTGTAAAGCTCTTCGAAGTATACCAGATAAATTGAACAAAAAGCAAAAGTGAACCCAAAGTTTGATTTTTCTAATTCGCTAGTGGCAGCAGATAAATTTACTTGAGGAAAACTGAATCCAAAAATAAAAGATCTAGGAAAATTAAGTAGATCAAGCATCAGTGGCTCAACCAATTTATTTATCTTTCCACAAAAATTAAAAGCAAAGACACATACCCAACGAATAAATGAACCCAAATGGTTAATAAAGACCAAAACAGCTCAATTCCAGAGTTAGAGAAACCAGAAGATCAGAGATTGGAGAGAGGTTACAACCTTGATTCCAGCTGAGAGAGCTGAGAGAGCTGAGAGAGCTGAGAGGAGGCCATGGAGATCCCTTTTTCCTTGTTTCTTGCTTCCACTAAAGAGAGAGAAGGGGAGCAAAATATAAGTCGATGTAGATGGGCAGAGTAAGAAATGGTGGGAGGAATTGGGGGAAGCTTCGCAGGTTTGGTTTTTTGCAGGGTGAGAGAGACTCTGGTTTTTGGAACTTGGAAAGGCGGATGAATAAAATATCTAATTTTGTTGGATGGATAAGCACAAAATCACATCAGCTGCGGCATTTCGTGCTCCACATGCTCAATTAATATCTATCATTTTATCTTTTTTCTTTTAACATTGACATGTCGGATGCTGATGTAACGCGTCTGACCAAACAGGAAAAAATCTGGGCATCGAAGATAAAATAGATATTTTCATAACTATTCTGCGGCTGCCAAATACCAATCCATTTATCAAGATATTTTCAAGAAGCCGTTCATCAAATTTCGGTAAAACTTGCACCGTGAAAAAAATAGTTTTTTATTCTATATTCATTTATCGCGCATAGAAATAATAATGATATAAAAAGAAACTAAGCACTTTGAAGTATTTCTTCAGTTTTCGTGGCAATGAGAAGTCTACGTGGCATTTCCGACAAAGAATCTACAGTAAAGAAACAACATCATTGTCAAGGGGGTGGGAAGTTTTGTTCAATGATGTTTGCCAACGCAACACGGAAGTCCGTACGCGTCTCTCCTCCATTATTGGCTCAACGATTTTTTTGTTCGTCCCTTGCAATTCATGTTTAGCAAATACAGCCTTACTAGAATTAAAATCCAGAAAAACAAAAACCTGCATATATAGTAGTATTTGCGAAAATAACGCCACATTCAGCTGATAGCTGATTTTTTTTACACCGAGAAGGTTTGATTGATTTGGATGAGGGCGGCGCAAAGAATGGAAAAGAAAAAGAATCAAAATAGTTCGAAAGGCCAATCATAAGAATTTATTATGACACGTGGGGATTAGAATTAAGAAGTCCGAAAATTGCACTCTTGTTTTGACAGCGCCTAATTTTCTATTGATTTTTGTATATCCAGCACATGCATTAATGAGTATTAGTTATTTAGTTTTCAACTAACTTATTGTATAAATAGCATCTTATATAAAGCACAAAGTTTGAATGAAATTTTTTCATTTGTTTTCATTCAATGAGAAATAAAGCACCTATTAGCTTCTTCTTCTTATCCTTCCATCTGTTCTGTTTTCTCTTGAGCAATTTCTTATATCTGAATTTTGAGAATGAAAAATTTTTAAAATTGGATTTGAAGATAAAAAAAATTTAAATCAAAATTGAGTGGATCGAATACTTATTTTACCCCTGGGCCAAAAAGTCTCTAACCTAAAAAATATTTAAAAAAATATTAAAAAATAATTTTAACTTATAAAAAAATATTTATAATAAAAATGAGATGTTAGAATCTAAAAAATATTTTTTCAAACTCTCTAAATCATTATAAAATTTTGCACAAAGTTTATAAATTCAAATTTAAATTAAAAATTATGAAATATTTTGGATGAAAAATATTTTTTTGAACCACAACACATCTTTTATATTTAAAAAATATTTTATTAATCATTTTTTTAATTATAAAATTATTATAGACTTTGGACAAAAGTCTCTAATGCATTAGAGACTTTTGTCCAAAGTCTATAAAACTAATTTTTAATTTAAAATAGTGAAATATTTTTTGTCCAAAATATTTTGATAGACTCTAGCACATCTTTTATATCACATACTTTTTTTTGTAAATTAAATTTTATTTTTTATAATTATAAAATTACTATAAACAAAAATATCTAACTCATTAGAGACTTTTGTGCAAAGTCTATAATAGTTTCATATTTTTTTTAAAAAATATTTAATTCATAAAATAATTATTTTAGTGATACAAAAGAGGTATTATGATGTAGAAAAATATTTTACATCAAAATATTTTATAATTTTTTGTTTAAATTTAAATTTATAGATTTTGTACAAAAATCTTTAATACATTAGAGAGTTTGAAAATATATTTTTTATTCTCTAATATCTTATTTTTATCATAAAAATATTTTATAAATTTAAATTATTTTTAATATTTTTTTATTTTTTTATTTTTGTTTTAATTTTTGACCAAAGTCTTTGGCCAAGGGTAAAATGAATATCTCGATTCACTCAATTCCGATTTTGGGAATTTCCCATCTTCAAATCCGATTTTAAAATTTTCTCATTCTCAAAATCTGGATCTGGAAAATGGCTTTTTTTCTCTTCATATCTTTCCTAACACCGCAGACCACTCTTATGTCCTGAACTCCTTCTTAGGGGTGTTCACGGGTCGGGTCGGGTTTAGGGAAAAAATCGATCCGACCCCACCAAGTGTAATCGGGTAGGGTCGGGTCGAAAAATTTTCACCTCCCAAACCTAACCCGGCCCAACCTGACCTAGGTCGAGTCGGGTCGGGTAGTCGGGTTTACCCATTTAGGTAAAAAATAAGTTTTTAACAATAATTTTTTAAAAAAATTAAAAATAATTAATTAATAAATATTTTTTAATATAAATATTTTAAGAATGATTTAAAAATATAAAATATTTGGATAATCGGGTCGGGTCTTGGGTCATCGAATTTTAAATATTGAAATCTGGACCCGACCCGATTACCCGACTCGACCCGATTGGTTCGGGTCGGGTCGGTTTCTCGGGTTCATTGGGTCGGCTTTGACCCATGAACAGCCCTACCCCTTTATTACTTCGTTTCTATTTTATTTTTTTTAAAGATGCATATAAATGGTCATCCATGAAACATAGGTATAAATACTCTATGAATAGTAATAAAAATGAAGTTGCTTTAGAGAATTTCGACAGGATTATAAATACTCTATGATTAATTGATAAAATTATAAATACTTTATAGAATTTATCAAAATCATCATTTTTTTTTTTATTATGTACTCATTCGGACCCCTAATTCTATTACATTAATTTGAAGATAAAAATGATGAGTGTAATATCCTAAATATTTTATTTATTTTTCCTCTATTGTTTGTATTTGTCAACCTAACGGGCTAGTCCGAGGTCTAGCCGAGTCGACTCGTGGTCCGATGCGAGCTTGGGTAAGTAGGAATTTAGTTTATACGAATTATTTCTAGATTAGACAAATTTAATTAATTATGTTGTTGCTTGTGCATGATTATTAAATTATGTCGCATATGTTGTTTATGTGGAGCATAGGGTTAGAATGGGTTTAATTAAATTTAGTCAGGTTAGCGGGTTCGGGTTCGGGTTCGATTTGAGGCGGATGCGGGTTTGCTAAAGGATTTAGTGGAGTTAGGGTTGAGGGGAGAATATAAAACCTCCTCCCCGTTGGCTTGCAGCTCCCTATTGGAGCCGCACAAGCCTCTTGAAGAGAGGAGCTAGCCGCCCCTCTCCTTCCCCCTCTTGGAGTCGCCAAGCCCAGCCGCCAAGACAAGCCCCCTTCCTCTTCTTCTACTTCCTTTTCCTCTCCCTTGGAAGCCAAGCTGTTGGCTTGAGGAGAAATCGTCGCCCCTCTTCTTCCTCTTCTTCGAGCCAGCGGCTTGAGGAGGAGCCGCCGCCCCCTCTTTCCCCTTGGTGGAGTCGAGCTGTTTTCATTGAGGTCGGATTCAGAGAATGCCGCTTGGAAGATCTTCTCCAATTCTCTTTCCTAATCTAGATGAGTGGTTTTATCCCTCCTTTCTCGAATTTTCCTTGTGTTCTTGAGCCAGTTTGGGCGACATTCTTGATTCTCGTGTTTTTCTTCAAATTGTGGGAGGGAACTCGGGGATTCCCCTTTGTGGCTCGACAGCCCTAGGAATACCCTACGGGTGCTCGGCCAAGGTGGAAGAAAATGGTGCCCTCAAAGTGTTCGGTGAATTGCCTAAGTGAGGGGTGTAGATTATCTTGCTTTCTATGATTTAATTTGATCATCAATTTTGATGCTTATAATCTAAATGCATGCTTTGATATTAAATATGTGATTTTTGAAAATATATTATGTGTTTCAAAGATGGATTTGATCTTGAGGGCATGAGGGTTCTTGATTTAATTTCTTGAACATAAAGGTTGGTTCTTGGTTAAAGAGGGTTGTAATGTTATTCTTGTTTATTAAGCATGGTTTACGTGAGATTTATCTTGATGATTATAAACCTGATGTGATGGTAATTAGAGAGTTATATTATGTGAATTTTTGAATTTAAATTCTTTATTATGCTGAAACTTCATACTGATTTGATAAATCAGGGCTGATTTTGAAATCCTGTTTGTAATGTGCATAGTTTGCGGAATATAGTCGTGTAACCTATCGTTTTGATCAGAAAATATAGTTTAGAAACATAGAACATACTCTGGAGACCAGATTCGGATTAGATACATTATTTTCGAGCACAACAGTAAGCTAAAACAAAACTCTAATCTTGGTGATCTAAATTTTAATTGCATAAATAAAATTTAGCAAAGTGTCAGCATAACTTGTTATGAACCAACAAATAAAATTATGCATGAAATAAAATCTCATGGGTTTATGACATTACGGGTCTAGGAGTTGGGATCGGGTATTGGAGTGTTGAGACGCTTCCCAATAAGGACACCCTTAAGACACCGTAGGAGAGACTTGACTTAGGTCATGTTGCGTCATATCTTTATGAATGGCGGAGAGGCTCGTTGAGGAGCCGGATTGCGGGCTAGGCCCGGAAGGTTGGATGGCAAATTCCCAACCTGTGTTAGTGATATCTTAAAGGGGTAAATTCAGACGGACAAATCCCGATTATCCCTACGATATCTTAAAGGGGCAAGTTCGGACGAGCAAATTCTGATTGTTCCTTCGCGTCTCGTGGAGCAAGTATGGACGGGCCAATCCCAATTGCTCCCGAGTTTCTTTATATTAGGATAAGTTCGGATGGGTGAATCTCGATTATCCTAGTATGTTTTGTTGCCTTAGGGCATGGTAGGCTTAGGCCTGTTGTCTTCACCGTTGGGGTGTTGGATGCCTTCGGGCATGTGGTGATCAAATGGTCTGTTAGCTAGTCACTCTCTTGTGACATTTCCTTCTTGAGTCAGGTGTTTGCTTTTATGCTATTTATTCTGTGTTGGTTTCTCGTGGGGGTCGGTAGAATCGCTCACTGAGTTCTTTTAAACTCACCCGTTGTCGTTATTTTTGTTTTGTAGAGTCTGACCAGTGAGGTGGGCTGGAGCACTTAGCGCGGCTGGAGGGCGGAGGAGCTACATTGATCTCGTAGCAGTCCTAGTTAGGGGTCGTAATCGAGTTAGTAGTAGTTTGTCATGCACTATGATTTGGCATTTTGGAGTTGTAGTCCCTTGGGGACGTTTATGTCATTTATTTCGAATTTCATTTATTAGTGATTTATTATTTCTACACTTTTCTATTTTTGCTAAACTTATTTCTTATGAAATCTGGTTTGGTTTTCATTTTGAATAATAAAACTATTTACATTCTTTCCGCTATGATTTATTGTTATGAGTTGGCATGTGCATGGTTCAAACTGTGGGGTATAGGCACGTATACTCTGGCCGATCACGTGACCCTGAGTTGGGGCGTGACAATGAGTATATTAATTATAGTGATATTAATGATTAGGAACTTTGATGAAAAATTTCTAACTACTTATATATGTATTTTATTGCATAAGAAATTTTAATTTTGACATGTTTACGAGGCTAACAAACCTAACAACTTAAGATGAGATATTAATTCTAGTTATATTGGTAATTACAAACTTCAATGAAAAGCCTTTAACTACTTTTATATGCATTTTATATAGAAAACTTTAAACTTCGTATATTTATGAAGCTAACCAATCTACAAATTTAAAATGGAATATTAATTGCAATTATATTGACGGTTAAGGACTCTTGTACCAAAATCTCTAATTGTTTTTATATGTATTTTACCGAATAAGAAACTTTAAATTTAACTTGTTTATGAACTTCAAAAAATTAAAAATTATCTTTAGTTCTTAAGTTTGTGAATTTCATAAATAGGTTACTGTGAAGTTTCTTATGTATGAAATGTATATAAGAGTAGTTAGAATTTTTTTTACCAAAGTTCCTAACTATTAATGTAATTACAATTAATATCTCTTTTTAAGCTTTTAAATTTATTAACTTCATGTGAAATTTAAATTTTCCTACGCAGTAAACTCCATAAAAAATCAATTAGAAACTTGAGTGAAAATTCTCTAATTCTCAATGTAATTGCAATTAGTACATTTATCATTTTAATCTCAAAATGAAATTAGGGGGCAATATAAGTATCCCTCTAATGAGTTCAGATAAATTATGCCAAAGTCAAAAATTCCCATACATCAAATTGTTCATATGTGGGGTTGAAAATATGCCAAATCCCTTTCTTTTGGACGAGTCAACATCCAAATTATGAGCAAGCCTCTTTAAATTATAAATGCTTGTAAGCAACTGCTGGTAGTATATCCTACACATAAATCCCAACAAATACAACCAAGTATTCACCCTATGTGAGACGTGTTCAGTACCTAGATGCAAACATTCATTATCAAAGCTTAAATATGATAGCAAACCCTGCATAGTATGTTTCCAAATCATTCAACCTCTCTTCAAACATTAGTTCTAACTAAAAGAAAAGCCATGAATTATTTCTGTGAAGGTAAAGTCAAAACATTTCAGCTCTGAACAAATTAATTGAAGTGTATAGTAAATCCCAGTCTCTGATCCAAGTTGAGACTACGTAAGATAGGAAGCATACAGATACGGAAAAATTAAAGAAAAGAATTGGTTCATAGTAACTCAGACATTATGGAGAAGGAAAGGGAACAGAAAATGATCATGTTATCATAAACTGACATGGAAGAGCACATTATATGAAATGAAGAGCTCAACGAACTTATGATGGATCCATATGACTATATGGGTGTTATGATCACATTATAGTGAAGAACTTAAAATGCAAAACCCAATGTGTTTCTAAAAACGTGTAGAACTCCGCATTTCTACTCAGGAATATTAAAAGGTGTTCTAACCTTGTTCTTCATAGCAAAGTATGAAGGATGAAGTCTACAGAGAATATGATAATAGATCGCAGTAGGCACTTACTGAAGAAGCTCCATGCATTAAAAATAGGAAACCTTTAAGTCACCAGTAGCTACTAAGAATCACAAAGAGCAAATAAGAATGGATCTTAGTTACGTTAAGCAAGAAAATAGGTTTGAAACCAACAATTGAATTGTAATTCATATAACTGAAAAAAGAAACAAAATAGAACAGTTAAAAGACAGAACAAAACATCATGAACTGAAACAAGAAACGCTTGCTGAATAAAAATATAATGTGGAAAATGATCATACAGGTGATAAGTTTACAAGTATTAAGCTAATTCTTATGACCCACATAGAGTGAAGCCTGAAATTCAAAATGTAAACTGAACGGCTACAATTTTTAAAACTTCATGACAAGAAAGAGTTCGCACAGAGAGCAGAGATAACATTAGTACGGTTTCTTCAATCTTTGTTTGAATCAAATTTTGAGCAGTTATTCAAGTATAGTTCTTTTTCTTCTTACCATTACATTGAAGATTGACATAATGCATTATGATAGTATAACTTTCAGTAGCAACAACCTAACTCATTTATTCTTTTCCTTCAGCTTTTTTAACAATATTATTATTGTCTGCAATAGGTATAGTTAAACATATTAGATATGAATAATTAGAGAAGTAATTACTGAAGCAATTATGTGATCCAACAATTTATTTTCTTTGATATATTGATATCAGGGCTAGCATTGTACTCCTAATGTGATCAATCTACTATAAAATTACTACTAATATATCTTAGAGAAATTTGGAAAAACCATAAAAAATTTATGGTTTATTGGCAAAGTCATAAATACTTTATAGTATTTGTCAAAATCATATTTTTTTTATAATATACCTAAATTGCCCCTTAATATAATTAGGCAATTAGGGAATTTGATCAAAGTCCCTTATAGCTTATATATGCAAAATTTTAAATTTGACATGCTTATGAAATTAATAAATATAACAGCCTAAAATGAGATGCTAATTGCATTTATGTTGGCAGTTAGGGACTTTGGTGAAAAGTCCCTAATATATATATATATGGGACTTTGGAAGTCTCTAAGTGCTAATATAACTACGATTAACATCAGATTTTAGGTTGTTAGGTTTACTAATTTCATAAGCATATCAAATCTAAAATTTCCTCTATATTAAAATGTATATATAAGCAGTTAGGGCCTTTGATCAAAGTCCTTAACTGCCAATATAATTAGAATTAAGTAAATGAATAGAATTTGGGGGGGGGGGCAATTTGGGCATATTATTAAAAAAGCTATGGTTTTGCAAATAAATCAATAAATCATACAATTTTTATGGTTTTCCCAAATTTCTCTATATCTTGGTAGATGAAGCCCTAGTCATCGTTGTCTGGTTCTCTCTTCATCTTATGTTTCTTCCTTCTTTCCTTTTTTTTTCTATTTCATTATTGTCGCCACTTAGTGCTTGAGAACTACCACAAATCAATCCCATTGCATGTTCTATCATCTTCATCAGCAAGTTGAGTGGTGGCTAGTAGGACATCCATGTCAGTTGCAAGGAAAGGGGTACATTGTGTCTTTATTGCATCAACCCCTTTTTATCTTTAAAAAATCCCATGCCTTCCACATATCCTTGTCTCCTTCCCTTCTTCCTTCATCTCTTCCTCTTAACTTTTTTCCTTTCTTTAATTCTCTCTATATCTATTTTTTTAATATTATAATATGCCGCACATCCTTAGCATGTTGTTTTAGTGTGTCACTACTCTCAACACCACATCCTGAGCAGGCAGCTCTGATGTATACTTGTCCTAGCACTGCATCATCCTACAAACTGCTCTAGTGTGCACTATTCTCGATGCCGCATCCTCAGCAATCTTTTCCAATGTGCATTTTCAACATTGCATCTTAAGGACGCTTCCTCAACACGTCTTCAACTTACATCTCCATGAAAATCATCTCTAATTAACCCCATGCATCACATTAAATATATCTGTTTGAAACTTATTCATCCGCATATGCACCTTTGTTAAAGACCTTGCCTCTCTCTTAGTGCAACATGCCTATCTGAAGTGTACATCTTAGTGGTTCTTGTGTCTTTCTCCAAGCACTCTCTGAATGTGGTCTTGCTTCCTTTTATGCATTTCTCAGAAAACCATTTCCTCCTGTCGTGAATGTACAGGATATATCTACATAAACAAGTTTTGGTTCATATGTTGTGTTTGCAACTCAGTTTTTTTATCTATTTTTCAAAATTTTAGTTTTCAAACTCAAATACTTTAGTCTTCATCTTGAGTTTGAGAGAGGTGTTAGACATATTAAGTAAGAATAATTAGAGGAGTAATTCAAGGAGCAATTATGTCATCCAATAATTTATTTCCTTCCTGGTATTTCTTTTCATTTGCCTATATGAATGCTGGCATTTATTCCTCTTCCTTTTATTTTTTTCCCTCCTTCCCCTTATCTTGTTTCCCATTCTTCTCTCATGAATGTTAAACAAGATTGCTTTCCTACCAAAAAATAGAAATATTCCTCTTAATATTTCTTAACTAGTATTAGTGTGTTTTAAAATTGGGCCCAGACCTAAGTCCTGCTATAAATCAAAAGCTATTCCAGAAGCTAAGATAATACTATGAGAGCCCAAGATAACAAAAATACTTCCATGTTAGTCATTGTAGAAGAAAGTTCTTCAAGTTGAAAGTGGCATATATAAAGAAACTTCATCTAGTGACAGCTATATTCTACTTCCCAAAGGAAGATGACTTACCATTGTGGTTTGTTAACAGTGAACAAAAGAACAAAGCATTCTTTTCATAAGAATGAATGTACGACAGAACAAGCAAAAGAGGTGCTATGCTAGATGACCGGAATAGTTGAGCATTAGAGAAAGTACCTTGTGCAAATATAAAATACAATATAGATCTTTTCTAAAAGGAAAATATCTGAATATCTGATGCATAGCACAAGATGGCAATTTTAACAGGTACAATTGTAAAATTCAGTATACACAAACAAATTTTTCGAAGCCTCATAACCTAAAACCAATATGCTATTTTTATTTCAACAGAACATGTATTGCAAATACTTTTTTATAACGAAATAATCATGTTTTCCACAATGTAACAAGAACACAAGCATTAACAGAAACAACACATAAAAAACATAATCAGAAAGCAATACAGCTACACATGCCCCACGCCAAAATAATCTCTGATAAACACATTTAACAAAAGCATCAAGGGACAATTTTGTAGGCCTTCATCTTGTCAATCCAAGAATTAAAAGAAGATACCGAGTTGCGGAACCCAAAGAATCCATGCTCCTTGCTCTTGTTCATGCTGTCTAGATACGACACCTCAATGCCGAGCATTGCATCAGCAAACCACCAATTCCCCACCTCCTCCAGCTTCGTCGGCACCAGCTCATTCTCTGCGACAATCTCGGCCCAAATAACCTCCTTCCCCTGCATGGCGTCCTCCAGCTTGAACCGGCCTTCCTCCCCCTCGTATCCTACGGATTCCAATCCAAACTGCTCCGCCAGCGCAGCCCACAAATGCTTCCACTTGAACACGTCCCCGTTGGTACAATTGAACGCTTCATTCCTAGCGTAAGGATCGACAGCTGCCCAAATCTGCTGTTCGGCAATGAGGTCGGCGTCGGATACGTCACTGAAGCCATCCCACATTGTCCGACTGCCAAACCACTTCAGAGGGACCCCTTCCTTCCGGCAGATAGCAGCGTAAAAGCAGAGGGTGCCGATTAGATTCATGAGGCTGGTAGGAGAGAAGCCAAAAATGACGGCGGGGCGGTGGATCGACCAGGACACGGCACCCTGCCTTGCGGACAATTCCTGGAACAAGATGTCTTCCAGGTTGTAATAGAAGTTTGGGACGTCAAGCCGGGGGAGGTCCTCGTGGAAGGGTGGATCATGGGCGGAAACCTTGCCCGCGGCCTCGAAGGGGCCAACATAGTGCTTGCGACCGGTCTGTAGGCAGACGTGTTTAAGGTTGGTTGCCGATGGGAGGACGGCCGCGAGGACGTTTCTGAGCATGGCGGAGTTCGCGGCGCAGTTATCAGCCTCCGTAGGGCGGCTCACCCAGGCGACGTAGAAGACATGGGTAACGTCGGTGAGGGGGGAGAGCTTGGCGGCAGCATCGGCAGGGTCGAGGACATCGCACTGAATGTACCGGACGGGGAGGGAATCGGAGATGGCGTCCGCGTCATCAGCGGAGGAGGCTGAGGACGGGAGGAGGGAGTATTTGGGGGGGCGTCGGGCGACAGCGTAGACCTTCCAGGGGCCACCAGGGGTGTCGAATAGAGGGAGGATGTCGACGAGAGAGGATCCGACGATGCCAGTAGCGCCGATCACAAGCGCGACGCTCTCATAATTGGGCGGGGCGGACGCGGAGTCGTCCTCCAGCTTCTTCCTGGCCGCGCCGATGGCGCCCGCCCACCACCAGCTCATCCCGACCAAGTGTTTGTTGGTTTTCCTTGTTTCTTTCCCACTCCTTGGACAGAGAGCGAGAGAGAGAGAAATAGCGAGCAGGTGTTCACGGCAAGTCCATGTGCTGATGGACTATACTATTATGATAAGTTTGTTTGTTGGATAGAAAAACGTTAGATTGAATAATAAATAAGAAAAATTTAAATATGAATTTTTTAAAATTAATATATTATATAATATATATTAAATAAATAATAAATGTTAATTCATTTTCTATCGTACCACTTTATCCAACAAAGTAAAAATGTTCTTAAGTATTAATAGGGGTTAACCGAACTTTTATATATTTTATTAATTATTTTTTGAACCGAAATTTTTGGTTAATCGACCGAATTAATCGAGAAAATTCGGTTTGGTTCAGTTAACTGACCGAAATTATCGAATAAAATTCAAATAAATATAAATTGCTAAGATTCAAACCATAGACCTCTCAATTATTATTTTTACACCTTAACCACTACATCAATAGATATTATTTGACAATAATTATTACTAAACTATATATATTCTAAGTATAAATTAAAACAATAAATATAAATAACTTACTGGGATTTGAACCTTATAATTGCAATCAAACATAACCAATTTAGCTAATAACAATATATGATATATTTGTATTTTTGTTATACTTAATATATAATTCGGTTAATTCGGTAATTAACCGAACCGATTGGTTAATTTACTGAACTGAATTGAAAACCGAAAACTTATATTTTTTTAACCGTTAATCGAACCGAAAATTATTCGGAAAATTCGGTTCGATTAATTCGGGTTCGGTTCGATCGGTTAATCGGTTAATTCGATTAATCGATAAATTTTGCTCACCCCTAAGTATTAATACTCACATTGACACGATATAACTCTTCGGAACGATAAAGTTATATAAGGTGTAACGTTACATATAACATTATATTAGTGTGCTCATTTTAATTAAAACTACTTCAGTTTTATTATTTAAATCCTTGATTAAAAGATTATTGACACGATAAGACACACAACATTCGTTAGGGACGGAGGCGACAACGGTTCAATTAATTTATATATGAATAATCAAAATTAAAATCATTCATAAAATTTAATATCCGAAATCGTTCGAATTTTTAAGTTATAATTTGAAATCAAAATCGATTAACTATCAAATATTCGATCGTTAGCAGAATCACGTTAGTTGATTCAGACATATACAATTATCGATTAGTATATGATTAATTAGTTGATAAAAAATAAAATTATAAAATTATAAATTTGAAATTATTGAGAAATTTTTGCACGTGCAAGTAAACGAATGATCATTAAATAAAAATATTTTAAATCAAAAGTAAATCAAACAATAATAATTAATTATATCATGATTATGATTATTTGAACATATTATGAATGTCTTGTTATGTAATAAAATATTTTACATTCGTATTTTGAAATTTGATAATATAAAAGTGCTTATATTAGCGAACCCACTTGTAGTACAACTGATAGTAACATCCGGTGTTACTAGTAGATTTGATATTTGAATCCCAACATAATCGCTGAAATACGTATTTTCTAGTTTATTAGTTGCAGGACCATATTGTCATTCATTGATTGCAAACAAACCAAGCCACGAGTAAGACTTCATTTAAATTAAATAAATAAATTTGAATTTATTGTAATTCTATGATTGCGCTACATTTACAAATAACGTATACTCATTCATAAATATATACTTTATAAATAAGCATCATGTTTACAAGCCAACTATGAATAGTATAGTTGGTGGCAACATACAACATGTTGCCTAGAGATCTAAAGTTTCAATTCTAATCTGATCACTTTTTATGATATTTTATTTTTATTATAAAAAAAATCATCATGTTTTACAAACATTATTAATTAGTAGAAGTACGAATGAGCTCAGCTGCTCATATATGAACAATTAATTAGAGTTCTGCTCCATGACCATTTTTTCAAGCTTAGCTCTCCATTTTCATATGATTTCAGTTTAAAGTTTAAACATAAATGAGCAAATACTCAAAATCATAATTTTCTTCTCTTTTTTTTTCAAATCCATAACTTTCAATTGGATATTCCCAAAATCATAAATTAAAGTTGATTTTTTCGATTTTGCCCCTGGTTATTGGTTTGGACGCTGGCCAATCGATTCAACAAAATTTGAATCGGTTCAATAGGGTTTAATGAAAAAAACTGGTTCATAGGGTTTCCCGCTCATCTCTACTACTTTTTATCTTTTTTACTGATTGATCTTACTTTTTACTTTTTTACCGATCACCCTTTCGTCTTCCTTTGTCGTCGTTGTCGCCGCTTGAATCGCCGGAAGAAAATCGCCGTCCTTTGTTGTTTTCTCCGGCCGAATCCCTGGAAGGAAACCGCGACCATGTGTTCTCGCATCCCGCACAAAGCCCTTGAAGCAAATCGTCACCCTGTGTTCTCGCGTCCTTTGTTGCCTCCCAAATCGCTCCAATCGCCGCATCATACCTCAGTGTTACCGTCTCATTCTCCGCATAAGTTCTTTAAAGCTCCTAACCCCGCAAGTAAGCTCCTCACTGTAACTTTGATGGTTTGCCCTAATTTTTCAAATCCAAGTGGTATAAATTCCAACTTTTATGAACTGCTTCATTAGTTTTTATTTATTATCTTTAATTGTTACACATTACACATTTAATTTCAATGTAATTTCATACTTCTGCAAAAGTAAGGAATACTGTTATATTGAATACTATTTGATAATATTGGAGTCATTTATGAGCTTGTGTCCTAATTTCAAATTTTCAAGATTTATAGAAATTAAATAGTATGATTTTAATGTGATTTCATACTTTTGCAAAAGTATGAATTTGTCAATAATTAGGGTAATATTGCATTAATTAGCTTTATATAGATTTATATATGCATGTATATATTGATTTCATATTTTGAATAAAATCTAGTTATTTTTTTAGTTATAGACTTTTAAAGAAGTATGGTATACTATTTTATTGAGTAATATTTTATTTTATTTGAGTCCAAGTACTATTTGGTTTTATATATATGACTCTATTACATGCATATATGTTGATAAACTTATGAAATAATATAATGTAAATGCAATTTCATACTTTTGCGAAAGTATGGAATTGTCATAAATTAGGATAATATTCATTAATTAGCTTAATGTTGACTTCTATATATAGTTTATTGGCAAATTTATTGAAATACTTTTAAAATATTATAAATTCAGTTCCTTTCCACACTTTTGGAAAAGTATGGAATGGTCATGTATGGATCATAAATTAGTCCAATATTGAAACATTAAGGCTTATATAGACTTCTATATTTCATTTATCCAATGATTCCATATTTTGAATGAAATCTAATTTTTTTTGTTAGTTATAGACTTTTAAAGAAGTACGGAATACTATTTTATTTGAGTCCAAATACTATTTGGTTTTATATGACCCTATTACAGACATATAAGTTGATAAACTTATGAAATAATATAATGTAAATGCAATTTCATACTTTTGCAAAAGTATGGAATTGGCATAAATTAGGTTAATATTGCATTAATTAGCTTAATCTTGACTTCAATATATAGTTTATTGGCAAATTTATTAAAATATTTTTGAAATATTATAAATTCAGTTCCTTTCTACACTTTTGGAAAAGTATGAAAAAATCATATATGGGTCATAAATTAGTCCAATATTGAAACATTAAGGCTTATATAGACTTGTATATGTCATTGATCCAATGATTCATTTATTTTCAATAAAATGTGGCGCTTAGTTTTTTTAGAATTACATTTGGAAAATGAGGACCCGACACAATACTCGCAAGGTTAGCTTTGTAGGTATGAGTCTGTTGTTTTCTTTGTTTATTAACGATTAGATCTTATCTTATTTTTTAAACAACAAACTACTTATGTTGCAGACCCAATTGATTATAGAAGTCAGCAAGTTCCAAATCAACAAGATGAAGGTTGTGGAACAAAGTTAGTAGAACCCTCTTATGCACCACCCTCAAGAGTGGTAAAAGGACATGGACATGTCCTTCAATGGACTTGCTATGTAGACAGATTCAGAAGGTTCCTCCGACTAAGTTCAGAGCACAATTGGGGCAACCTGCAAAGCATTCACATAAGTGCACAAGAGAATGCTCTGATACAAACCACCCCTTTTGGAATATTCCTGGACATAGGAGAATTCCCGATATCTAGGAATTTGCTTCTCTTAATTATAAAGTAGTGGGTGAAAGACCTAGTTTTTAACTTCAAAGGAAAGGAGGTGACGTTTTCAGAATCTGACGTGACTCTCCTCTTAGGTCTGCCTAATCATGGAGAAATAATTCTAACTCCAGAGGCAAGTGAAGCCACTTGCGAGGGCTATATGAAGGCCAAATTTTTCGGATGGAGTAGCACCTAGCAGGACACAAATTGAAGACCTAATGATTCAAGTGCATGGCTCCAACAATCTTCAAGATATAGAGGATTTTTTGTCGTTTGTATATTTTATATGTATTTTCCTGTATATTATTTTGTACTCCCGGATATCGTGTACCGGGTTATTTGTTGGGTTATGTAGATAACTTGAATGACATTAGTAAGTACAATTGGTCCAATTGTATATATTCATTTGTAGCCGAACAAATCTCCTCAATTGGGGAAATAATTAGATTAGTAGTTGAACAACAGCAAGCTAACCCAGCTGCCACCTACATGTGTGGTTGTGTTATTCTTTTGTTGGTCAGTATGATATTTTTTATGTCAATATTTTATTTTATATTGTTAATAAGATGTTTTATGGATTATGTTTTCTTTGACAGGGTTGGTTTTTTGAACATATTCACATTTTGGTTCCCAGAGTCATACCAAATAAGCTCATATTGTGGAAATGAGATATTGTAAACTAGCAAACAAGGACCCTTGAGTCCAAATGGGAGGCTGTGACCCATTTTGAAGTTGTTGAAAATCTTATTCCTTCAGCCGAAGAACAACTTTTATTCCGGCCACGCACTAAGGTATGAAGTTACATATCTATTCTAGTTTAATAGTATTTTCTCTAATTCCATACTTTCACCAAACTATAAAATGACTTTTTATTATGTAATTTTTTTCAGATGGCCGAAGATTTGCTGATTGATTTTGTAACGGAATACTGCCAAGAACACATAAATAGATATTTGTGAAGGGAAATGAAGGAAAACATAAGGCAGAAGAAGAGATCTACTATTAATGCGTGTCATCTCACCCCAGCATTGTATATAGGACTATTGTTAGGAGGGCATCGATTCAAAAGAATAAATATAATTTGAGGGAAAGGAGGGGAACCCCCCTGTGGCAGAAAATAAATGGCAAAAAAGCCAAAAAATTTCAAAAAAAGGTTGAAGAAATTGTTGTCCCAAGCCCGGAACCAACCAAAGTTGTTGTTGCAAGCCCAGAGCCAACCATCATTACTGTTGCAAGCCCGGAGCCAAGCAAAAGAAAGAAAAAAGCTGTTGCAAAGAGATACACTAAGAGGTCCAAACAAGAGACAAAAGATACCACATCAATTTTTCCATTGAATTTAAGTATGGATGATGAAGATGAGGATGCAGCCGAAAAAGTTATTAAAAAACATGTAGCCAAAAAAAGAAAAATTCTTTGAAAGGTAAAAATTGAATTCTTCGAAGTATATAAGGATGTAGCCAAATAACTATAATGACAATAACTCTCTTCTTATTTTTTATGCAGATAAGAAATGAATTCAAAGATGACGAGGATATTGCCAATTTACTTCTATCTTTGAATAAATTAGAATGAGTGTTATTATAATTTAAATTATTATTGCGGGACAATAATTATATTTATGAGTGAATACATTAGAAATTAGAGTGAGTCTAGTATTTATTGAGGGACAACAAATTAGATTGAATACTTATTAGTATTTTTTATTTGATTTAGGTTGAGCAATGATTATATTTGGAGATGTGGGCACTACTTTTTAAATTTGGAATGTTTATGGAATATACTAGACTTTGATGAGCTCATTGACGACGACACAATTGATGGCTACGCGTCAATCTTATTAAGGAATTCTTGTAGCAGCCCAACTAATCATATATATTTGGGCATAATTTTTTAGGTAAATTTATCATTTATTTTGCAAAATTTTAGAATTCCATAGTTTTCTCAAAGTATGGAATCATTAGTTTCGCACTTCCAGAGTATGGAAGTTGGGTTTTTTTGTGTATTAATGGCATTCTATAGTTTTGATAAAGTATGAAAATTGGTTAATGGTTTATTTCTTGGTATTTCAAAGTTTTCTCAAAGTATGAAATCATTAGTTTTGCACTTCCACAGTATGGAAGTTGGGTTTTTTTGTGTATTAATGGCATTCTATAGTTTTGATAAAGTATGGAAAATTGGTTAATGGTTTATTTCTTGGTATTCCAGAGTTTTCTCAAAGTATGGAATCATTAGTTTTGCACTTTAAGAGTATGAAAGTTGGATTTTTCTGTGTATTAATGACATTATATAGTTTTGATAAAGTATGGAATTTTGTTAATGGTTTATTTCTTGGAATTCCAGAGTTTTCTCAAAGTATGGAATCATTAGTTTTGCACTTCCAGAGTATGAAAGTTGTATTTTTCTGTGTATTAATGGCATTCTATAGTTTTGATAAAATATGGAAATTGGTTGATGGTTTATTTCTTGGAATTCCAGAGTTTTCTCAAAGTATGAAAGTTGGGTTTTTTTGTGTATTAATGGCATTCTATAGTTTTGATAAAGTATGAATATTGGTTAATGGTTTATTTCTTGGAATTCCAAAGTTTTCTCAAAGTATGGAATCATTAGTTTTGCACTTCCAAAGTATGGAAGTTGGATTTTTCTGTGTATTAATGGCATTTTATAGTTTTGATAAAGTATGAAAATTGATTAATGATTTATTTCTTGGAATTCCAAAGTTTTCTCAAAGTATGGAATCATTAGTTTTGCACTTTCAGAGTATGGAAGTTAGGTTTTTCTATGTATTAATGACATTCTATAGTTTTGATAAAGTATAGATTCATTACTTTTGCACTTTTAGACTAAAAAAAGTTATTTCTTTTTATAGAGATATTATAGAAGTCATGGGGCTGCTGCATTGAATTCAATTCAAAGGTCATCAGTCGTGTCTTCTATTCCTAAATATATTTTTATGCTCATTAATAGTAGCCGCCTCCGTCATTCAAATCAAGAACAAGATACCAGAGGACATTGGCATCTCCTTGTGGTGGACATTGAGCAAAAATTATTCTTTCATCTAAATTCAATGTGGTCCTACCATGGCTCATCCCAAGATTTTGAGGATAATGTTTCAATGCTTCAATCCATGCCAAATGAACATTTGGATGTCATATGCCTCAACCTTAGCATCCAAATGAAATCGGAAGGTTGGAGAACAGAAATATTTGAATGTCCTCAACAAAATATGAGTGTTGATTGTGGTATCTTTCTGATGAAGTATATTGAATATTTGATTAAATTAGAACCAATAGACTGGAATCAACAGAATATGAAAAGGTTTCGGTTGGAGCTTGCAACAACTTTATTATATGACTCTTATTCAAATGTCAAGTTGTAACGTACGATCACAGTTTGAAACAAAAACTATTTATAATCCCCTATTTGATAGAGGATTATCATAGTGTAATATAATTGTATAGTGTTTAATTTGTTTTTTATCATACTCCAAAATTCTTCTGAGTTCTATGACAAAAACTAGTTGGCTAATTGGAATTCTGAGTTGTTTAATTTGCTAGTTGGCATTTTGACAGAAAAAAACTAATATTTTCACCAATTTCATATAAAATTCAATATCCAGACTTTAGAAAGAATATCCAATATGGCTACTTGGCATTTTGACAAAAAAAACTAGTATTTTCATCAGTTCCATACTTTTATGAAAGTATGGAATGTCTTCTTCTGAGCTTAATTCATACAGAGTTCAACTTACAGACTTTAGAAAGAATATCCAATATGGTTGTTTGGCATTTTGACAAAAAAAACTAGTATTTTCACAAGTTCCATACTTTCATGAAAGTATGAAATGCCTTCTTTTGAGCTCAACTCATACAAAATTCAACTTTAAGACTTTAGAAAGAATATCCAATATGGCTATTTGGCATTTTGACAGAAAAAAACTAGTATTTGACCAGTTCCATACGTTCATGAAAGTATGAAATGCATTCTTCTGAGCTCAACTCATATAGGATTCAACTTACATACTTTAGAAAGGGTCTCATATCTATCCAATCATATATTAACATATAGTAATTGTGATACAGATTCAAAAACTTGTATTTTCACCGGTTTCATACTTTCATGAAAGTATGGAATGCCTTCTTCTGAGCTCAACTCATACAAAATTCAACTTTCAAACTTTAGAAAGAATATCCAATATGGTTATTTGACATTTTGGCAAAAAAAAACTAGTATTTTCTCTTGTTCCATACTTTCATGAAAGTATGGAATGCCTTCTTCTGAGCTCAACTCATACAGAATTCAACTTCCAGACTTTAGAAAGAATATCCAATATGGCTATTTGACATTTTGATAGAAAAAAACTAGTATTTTCTCTTGTTCCATACTTTCATGAAAGTATGGAATGCCTTCTTCTGAGCTCGACTCATACAGAATTCAACTTACAGACTTTAGAAAGGATATGCAATCATATATTAACAGATAGTAATTGTGATACAGAGTCAAAAAGTAGTATTTTCATCATTTCCATACTTTCATGAAAGTATGGAATGCTTTCTTCTGAGCTCAACTCATACAGAATTCAACTTACAGAATTCAACTCATATATTAACAGATAGTAATTGTGATATAGAGTCCAAAATTAGTACTTTTACCAGTTTATTCTGTATGATTTAAGCTCAGGAAAGTATGGAATGTCTTCTTCTGAGCTTAACTCATACAGAATTCAAAAATGAAGTATGACTATACATCAAATGGTATCCAAAATATGATATATACCCTCAAAATTTTATCCAACAAAAATATTATCAGAAATGAAGTATGTTGTCAGCTGGGTGGGGGAGCTCTGCATGAACATTTGTTGTGCCCTACTTGATTGCATCTTGAGCACTTCCTATGAAGTTTGCCACTATGTCTTGACTCTCTTCTATTTTTTTCTTTTTCTACTAGGTTGTGCTAGAGATTGGGGTGGTTTCACTTCGGTATCATAAGGTTCTCTATGTCAATATTGCTTGCTTCTTGTCGGATAAATTTTATCATTATATATTTTTTTATAAGTCTCAACAGTGAAATAATGCTCACAATACTCATAAGGGTCAAGACTACAATAATCGATAGCAGCCATGGCATGTGAACAAGGAATATCATAAAGTTAAAACTTCCTGCAAGAGCATGATCTATTAGCTAAATCAACAATAATTGTTTGGTATAATGTTTGTACCTAGTAGCAATGGTCCCAATGTGGATGCACAGCATGCCAACGACATTTGTGGCGATTATTTGCTAAAATTGTTTCCATTTTTCCAGTCAAAGTAGTGGTCAATGTAAGAGAAACTTTACATCTCTTGAAGAACCACTCCGAGACCTTGCGTCTTGTCATCTCAATCAATGTTGTGATTGGCAACCCATGAACTTCCCTAAATAATGCATTCAAGCATTCCACAGAATTAGTTGTTATGATATCATACCTCCTACCGGGGAAAAAGAAATTAGCTCATTTCTCCTTCTCCAATTGAGATATCCATTGGTAATTTTGCTCATGAATAGCCAATATCTTTTGCATACATTCATTAAATGAATGTTCTGTGGTTGATCTTGCAGCTGCCCAAAACAAGGGCACAACATCTTTTGAACGAACATCATGTACTAAATTTTTTGTAAGATGAACCATACAATATCCACACACAGCATCCGAAAAGACATTTCTCACAGCAGCTATAATGTTTGGGTTCCGATCACTCATAATACTTAATCCCCTATAATCGGGGATGCATCTAAAAAGTTCATCCAAAAACCACTCCCATGTTTCTATTTTTTCAATTTCAGTCACAGCAAATGCCACGGGAAAAAACATATTTTCTGCATCAATAGAAGTTGCAATCATAAGAACACCTGGGTATTTACCTCTCAGATGTGTTGCATCAATACATAATATAGGCCGCATATATTCTCAAAATCAACGCAAGCTTGCACCGAAAGCCCAGAAAACATGTCGAAAACGGTGGGTCGAGGAACAACTCATCAATTTAACTTTTGATTCAAAGTCACGAATCCTTAATGCCCTAAGATATGCTGGCAAATCTTTGTAGCATTGATCATAGTCACCATGAACGGAAACGAGAGCAATTTGGAGTGCATTGTATGTTTTCTTATAAGATATACGCACTCCAAATACATTTCTTATCTCAGAGATAACGAAACTACTATTGATTTTCTCATTGCCCAAAAGATGCTCCTTTATGTGATTCGCAACAAAAGTGGCAGTGCATTATCGATGGTCCAAGTTCAGCCTTGCAACAGTACAATTGTGCTCATTGACAAAAGTCACTATTTGAAATTTACCCCTGCCGATTGCTGACAACGTCCAACAACAATTGATCTCTTTGCATCCGACTTTGATATAGTGACTATTGTTTTGAATGCGTCTCAATTTAAAATTTCGCTTGATGCAATAAGTGGTAAGAGCTCTCCTGAAACTATCTCTATCAAAAAATGCCTGAAATTAATACAAGACTGATATTTATTAGACTGATATCCAATAAATGATAACTGGACTGATATTTTATATAATTACATACTTTCACAAAAGTATGAAATGTCTATCAACGAATACGAGTATTATGGACTCATACAGAATTCAAATATAATCATTACAAATGGTATCTATTAGACTGGTATTAAAAAAAATGATACCTGAAATGGTATTTTCTCGAGTTCTATACTTTAGTGAAAGTATGGAATATCTTATACTGGTATGATTATTGTAGTTTTACACAGGATAACATATACAAGTATACATTATAGACAAAAAAAACTACTATTTCCTCTAGTTCAATACTTTAAAAAAAGTATGGAAGACACCTTATTATTTTCAAATGAATTACCTGATGTAGATACAATACTAAAGTCTGTGAATCATCATCAATTGGATAAATATTCATGGAGTTTACCAGGGAGTCATCTTCTTCTTCTTCGACTTGACAATCATGATCCCCTATGTCATACTGACCGTCAGTGAAGTCAAAATCAATGTAATTCACAACTTCATAAGTGAAAACATCACATGAATCAGAAGGAATGACATCTTCATCATTGTTCACATATGTTTCAATCTCCTCATCGCTTGTGTGGATATTCTCCACACCCTCACCTGCTCTATTATTCTCGTACATATGTTTCTCCAATGGAAAATATCTTCCAATTACATCACTAGAAGTAAAAATTGAATTTGGGAATTCCTCAATTGCCTCCACTTCTTCTCTTATCCTCTCCTCAGCAAACTCTTCCTCAATGTAGTCATACTCATCATCATCAAATGTCAAAGGGAAGTTCAGATCTAAAAATGCTTGACTTGTATTTTCTTGAGCCTCTTGAGCTACAATGACAGTGTCAGTTATAGTTTCAACCTGGTTTGACGCTTGTTGTGTAGAAGTTTGCACATTGGCATATGTATCAGGCACAATAAAGTCATCATTGTCAAGATGTTGCGACCTACAATGATATAAGTGGATAATTATTTATTTATCCGTAGTTAACAATAAGTGATGATGAATGACATATAATTCAATAACTCATAAGATATTATTAATATCAGAATCTTGCACCACAAAACTATGTGCATCAGCCATCACACATACACCTATAACCAAATTAAATCAGAATGAGTATGCATAATTTCACAAAAGTATGAAATTGATCAAAAAAGATAATATCATTATTTTTATCATTACTAATATAGAATGATTCTACTAAATTAAACAAAAAACTAATGACACTGATGATACAAACCCGGGCGGATGTACTTACAGACTTTTGCGAAAGTCTTGAAACAACTCCCAAGTTACAACTAGGGTTCCTGTTAAATAGAGTGTAACAACCATTCTTGTTTGAGAAGTGGCTAATAATGAAGAAACTTTACTAATGAAACTGTATGTGTATGAAATACCGCTAAGTATTCAAAAACTAGGGAATTAGATACTTTTATAAAAGTATTGAATCAAGCAAAAATCATTAGAGATTTGTTCACTAATATGGAATGTTTCTACATAATAAACCAAAAAATAAGTGAAATAGTAGGTACATACCTGTGACTTTGCCGAATTCTAGATTTTGCCGAAAGTATATAACAGCCAAGGTATTAGTCGAGGTCGTGGAGGAATGAAGAGAAAACCTCGGCGTCAACAAAGGAAGCCGCCAGTAGCAACAAGGTCGAGCTAGCTAATATGGGGAAGAACACGGGGAAGAGCAAACGATTGAGCAGAAGTTGAGCAAACGACACGTCCGAGCACGGGGAAGAGCAAATGCGATGTCAACAAAGCAAGGTGCCGGAGAAAACCTTGAGTCTCCAGAAGTTCTAACGCCGGCCGGAGAAGAAGTGAAGAAGAAGTTACATGCTCCAGTTCCACGTCCATCATTACTTAAAACCCGGAGAAGAAGTGAAGAAGAGGTGAACCGGTTTTTTTCATTAAACTCCGTTGAACCGGTCGGCCAACGTCCAAACCAACAGCTAGGGGCAAAATCGAAAAAATCAACTTTAAGTTATGATTTTGGGAATATCCAATTGAAAGTTAAGAATTTGGGAAAAAGATGAAAGAAAGTTATGATTTTGGGTATTTGCTCAACATAAATTTTAGACTTCATTTTTAAGTAAGTTAAGTATATATAATTCCATTGGCGGAGCCACATTTATCCTAGGAAGGACATTTGCTCTCCCTACCAATTTATGTTTTCTCATTTATATAAAAAAAAAGATAAATTAGGAAAGACATTTGCTCTCCCTACCCATGTATGTTTTCTCGTTTATATAAAAAAGGATAAATTTATTCTTTCTAATTAAAATATTTATATTTGTTCAATCTTAATTTTATCTCTCCGTCTCCCAATACTTCTTATAATTATTTAGTTTTACCTCCACACGAATTTATATCGCTCCTCGCGCCTAGGCCTTCCAACCTTCCACTTAGCGCCATAAACCAACTTTCGTGTCTGTATCATCCTAAGTGTAGCATGAAGTAGCCGTGATTTAACGTCTACTCGACCAACTACACTGGTGCGGTCACTAGCCTTATTCGTTCTTAAGTCATACCTAAACACATGCTAGCTAAGCCATTTGTGACAATTATAATTCGCCTCAATGTTACACATTAACGCTTACTCGACCAACTACACCCCCGCGGTTCGTGGGTGTATCATGCCCTAGAACCCCCAAATATAAAGTTTATTCATCCTAATTTTGATTTCTACACTCAATGACACTCCGTCATTGAGTATGCAAAACTTCATCTTTTTAAACGTATAAATAACCTTGATCATAAATACAAATTAGAGTCGATGTATATATGAAAAATATATTTATATAGACAATTAATAAGAGTTGAGCTTAAACGTAAATTTATCTTGAAGTCAATATATATATATATAAGATATTTACAAAGTCAATTAAATTTAATCTGAAATTAAATGTCTAATATAATTTTAAATTCATTTGCTCTATTCAAATTTATATGAAATTTATCTTGATTGAGTGATAAACTTTTGAGCTCAGAGTGATGTAAATTAGCAAGCCCAGTCCCAGCTCAATTAATCGAGTTTGAGCTCATCTATAAGCTCAAAGTATTGACTTTAACCTTTAAAGACCTTCTAATCTATCTACTATATAGTAATTTTAGAAGTTGAAGGTTGTGTTTTGTACGGATGGGCTCTGAGCTCTCTACACGACTCTCTTTTTTATGTTTCTTTTCAAAAAAATTTCCATTTTGCCTTCGCTCACTGTGCAGTCACGTGTGCTGGCACGTGACTCTTGCGTTCTGGAAGTGAATTAAGGGCGTACTGATGAATTTGTACGGTAGCTCCGAGAGGTGATGCTTTTTGGTTTTTTTATTTTATTTTAAGAAGGACATGAGGACAACCCCTTCCTTTCTTTTTTATTTTGAGAAAAAGTGTATTAGTGTTTTTTAAATTTTTTAAATTTGTGTTTTTAAATTTTCACTTTTACTACTATTTCAAATTTTATTAATTTTTATTTTTAATTTTAGTATTACTAAATTGTATGATTTTAATGATATTATTATATTGTATTTCTTGCCTATCGAATTTTAGATTTTTAAACATGTTTTTTTTATAAAAAAAAATCTAATTTTCTAATTATATTAGCCATTTGAATCAAGTCAATATTTTTATTTATAATATTATTATTTATTGGTATTTATTATATTTTAAATATTGCATATTAAAATTATACTTTTTATAATTCGATTAAATTTGATTTCTTTTTCCATTTTGACTTATAATATTTTTTGAAAAAAATCCAAAATTTCAAAGTGTTCTCACAGTTGATTTAATTTTTAAGATTTTATTTATTTACTTACTTATTTATTTTAGCTATTGCATTAAAAATTCTAAAATTTTGATTTTGACTTATATCTTTGGTATTATTTTAATTCTTAATTAAGTTTGACCATCTCATTTCGAATAAATTTTATTAAATTAAAGTAAACTGATATTTTTTTTGCGTATATTTATTTTTAAATTTTATTTAATGCTTTAGTTTCTTTCAAAATATTCTTTTAGTTCTGCATTTTTTATAAAAATCCAAAACCTCAAATTGAATGAAAACGTATATTATATACATTATATTATATTATGCATGTACTTACTATATAAGATTATTTGGCTCAGATAAAATATTTTATGATTCGAAACTATCTGAAATTTAATCAAATTTTTTAAAATCAAATCAAAATTTAAAATTTGTTCAAATTTTATGAACCTCTGTTACTAAAAAAAATCCAGCATTGCAATTTTTTGTGCATGTCTTTAATATATATTTTTCTTAATTTTTATGAATCTTGGTTAAAAAGATTTCGACATTACAATTTTTGTTCGCATGCATGTATCTAATATACATTTTAATTTATATAAATATACATATTTTCAAATTATTATTTTACATTTGCTTTTGTTTTCTATATTATTATTGTTTTTATTGTCGTCCTCATCAACTATTATTTTTAATATAATTTTATTTTATTTTTGTTTTGATTGAATTAGTTCATATTATATTTTAAGATAGTTTTATATGGTTTATTATCTTTTTTAGTTTGTTTACTATTTTTATTTTTTTATTGAGTTTGGTTATGTATTTTAGCAAAAATTCAACCCTTCAATTTATACGGGTATATATCTTTTAATTAAATTATTAATTGAATATATTTTTTTTCTTAATTTAGTTTAATTTCTAATTTTTTTCATTAAAGTCTTTTTTGCTTTAGATTTTGCATTTTTAAAGAAAACTTAAATTATTGAATAAATATAGCCGAGTTGATGTAAATAGACAGCTTTATATAGCAGATAAATAAATAATATGTAAATGAGTATTTAACTTAAATTTAATATATATACTAATATATGTATATATTCCAATTAATTTAAAATTTAACCAGATTTGACTAACAAAATTAAAATCTTGGTTTAAAATAGACCTAATTTCAAACACCTCTAAAATTTGAATCTGCAATCAAATTATTCACTAATCAACCACAATTCATAAAATATTTGAATCAAAAAATTTAGAATATGCATCAATTAATCACAACTCGCGATTTTATCGAAATCCTACTCAAAATTTCATATATGTTCGGTTAAAAATAATTATTTTAAAATATTTAAATTTATTTCTTCAAATTCAATTTATGACCGCCTTGCTTTATTCATTCAAAAATTTATATTAACTATGAATATTATACAAGATAACTTATAGGTCTATATCAATTTATTAATTTAATAATTGACACATTTGAACTAAGGGGGCGTTTGGTTACCCGCAAGTGTAAATGCTGCAAAATCTATTTGCATGCAAAAGCAAATGTCCGCAAATAGATTTTGCAGCCTACCGTTTGGTTGCCCGCAAGTAGAGTTGCAACTTCTATTTGCAAGCATTTGGTTGGCCGCAAATGGAAGTTGTAATTACACTTGCAACTTGCATCTTACGAAATTTTTCGAGTAGGGTCGGGCACGAATTTTCTCAAGTCGGGCTGAGCCGGGCCGGGACGGGCCGAGCATGCACGAATTTATCCGGGCCGGGTACAAACTTTTTCGGGCAGGTCCGGGCACGAACTTTTCGGATCACCAAAATCTATCAAATGACATCAGATGTAAAATCTGACACTACCATCAGGTTCAGCACGCAAAAACCTACAACTTTGATATTTATCTCGTCTTCATCCGACGACTCTACGTCGCCAAAATTAATTATTTTCAATACTTAAATTATTGCATTTGCAGCCCGCAATCTTGTATTGCGGGCTTTTTGGGCTGCAATTCCACTTGCGGCCCGCAAATGATATTTGAAATACAAGTTGCAACTAATAAATGCTGCAAAATGATTTTGCAGCCAACCAAACAAATTTGTTATCTAAATGCTGCAACTAGAGTTGCAGCATTTGTACTTGCGGGCAACCAAACGCTCCCTAAGAGCACTTAGAGATTTTTTTTTTGTATTTTTACATCTTATATTTTTAAATAAAATATATTAAAATTATTTTCCCTTTTTTATTTGTTTTATTTGTAAAATTTTAATTATTTATTTGAATTACATTGAATTTAAGTTTGATTATTATAAGATTAATCTTTATATTTATCTCTATTAATACATGATCTTATTTTTGTATCCTAATATATTATTATGTTTGATTCATTTTATATATTAATATGCAATCAATTTTATTATCATTATTAACTAAAAATATTTTATAAATTTTTATCCAGTTGCGGAGCACGGGAATTCTTCTTGTATGACTCTAAAAAAGTCATTAACTTTAACCACCGTAAAACCTGCAAAGAAAACTAAATAGATTAATCTTACAAAGTACTGCATATTAATAACATGTAATTTGTTCCATCAAATATAGCTTAATTTTTACTTTAAAACAAACTCGATCTATATGATTTCTTTAAAATATGACTCCGATAAAATAATTCTTGACTCGAGCATTTTAGGAACTATTTTGTCTGAGTCAACTCGACTACTTTGCCGAGTCAAGAATAATTTTGTCTGAGTCATATTTTAAAAGAATCATATTGACCGAATTTTTTTAAGGACCATTGTAAAATTTTTACTATATTTAAGTGACTAAATTGTACATTGTTATTATGAAAGTAATTAAAACCTAATAAGATGACTTAAACAAATTAAATCTACTTAATTAAGGAACGATCTTGTGAGCTCTCATCCTCCCAATCCAAGACATGAAGGAAGCCCTGGTGTTCCTGAACCCCAGGAATCCATGTTCCTTGCTCTTGTTCATGCTGTCGAGATGCTGCACCTCCATGTCCAGCCACATGTCCGCGAACCACCAGCTCGCCACCTCCTCCAATGGCGTCACCACCAGCCCATTCTCCCTCACTATCTCCTCCCACGCAACTCCCTTCCCCCTCATCGCTTCCTCCAGCTTGAACCTTCCGCTCTCCCCCTCGTACCCCCTCCACTCCACCTCGTACGCCGCCGCCAGTTCCGCCCACAGCTGCCTCCACTTGAACACGTCTCCGTTGCTGCAATTGAACGCCTGGTTCTTCGCGCCGGGCGCCACCGCCGCCCATATCTGCTGCTCTGCTATCAGGTCGGTGTCGGACGCGTCGCTGAACCCATCCCAGCTCACCTCGTTGTACGGCCACCGCAGCGTCGTGCCCTCCTTCCGGCAGATGGCGGCGTAGACTCAGAGCATGCACACCAGGTTCATGAGGCTTGTCGGCGAGAATCCGAAGATGCTCGTCGGCCGACGCACAGACCAGGTGATCGCTCCAGCGCCGCCGGCTCACCTCCTCCACAAGCACGTCCTCAAGGTCGTAGTAGAAATTGGGCGCGTCGAGACGAGGCCACGAGGGAGGCCCTCGTGGTACGGCGGGTCGTGCGGCGCCACCTTGCCGAGGTACTCGAATGGGCCGAGGTAGTGCTTGCGGCCGATCTGGAGGCAGACGTGGCGAAGGCGCGGCGCCGCCGGGATCACGGCGGCGAGGACGTTACGGAGCATGGCGGCGTTGACCTCGCAGTTCTCGGCCTCGGTGGCGCGGTTCGCCCAGGTGACGTAGAAGATGTGGGTGACGTCGGCGAGGGGGGAGAGCTTGGCCCGGGCGTCCGCGGCGTCGAGGACGTCGCACTGGATGTGCTTGACGATGGCATTTACAACGGCGCCGTGGGCGGCGGGAGACTCCGTAGATCTTCCACGGGCCGCCGGGGATGTCTAGGAGTGGGAGGATAGCAGCGAGGCTAGTGCCGACGATGCCGGTGACACCGACGACGAGGGCGACACTTTGGTATTTGCTACCGGCGGCGGAGGTGTCTTCGTCGTACTTATGCTTTGCGGCCGCCATGAGGGCGCCGGCGGACCACCAGGTCATGTACACGGGTTTGGTCGACATCGTCTTTTGACTTGTTTCTGTAGGTGCAAATGGATGTTCAAATTTAAGATGAAGAAGGCCATGACTCCGATGACTCAGCACGGATCGTAAAGCAATCTAACTTCTATGGAGCTGGACTTTGATGACTCAGCACGTTTTGATTTGTTAGGGAAATCTAATTTTAATTTAATTTAGTTGATTGATCACAGAAGCTATGATTAGATATACAAATTAAAAAGAAACGCAATTTACCACGAATTGGATTTATATTAGATTGCTTAGGTCTGAAATCAAAGATATGCAATTGGTAGCTTACTAATGGATTAAATGAACTTTGTCTCAATCTAATTCAAGATATAATTGATAAACATTTTTTAATTTTAAATATATAATTCACGTGTATAGAAATATTATCACTTGTAAAAAAACACTCGTAAAATGTTGGCCAATTATGTGATCCATTTAAGTTGCTGTCTATAAGGAATAAAACTTCAGTTGCAGTTGTCTTAAAAAAAATGAGGGAGAGCTTTATTATCACACAATACATGACATTCATACATCTTAAACCAAAGATTTTAAATTTTTTGGCTCACTCAATTGCAACAAAGCCGTGGTAGATAAGAGCGTCGCTAATAATTAAGTTAACAATAGTGACACCTGACCATTGTTGTTAACATATCAGCAACGGCCCAATTGCATGTTGTTGTTGATGTTGTTATCAGTGACAGCGCGAGGCCAAGCCGTTGGTGATGACCTACAACAATAGCTTTAAGGTTGCGACCCAGGAACTAAGATAAGCTTTCAACGGCGGCTTTCAAACGGATGATCGTGGGTAAGCCGTTGCTGTTTACCAATAACTGAAAAAATTAAAATTAAAAATTTTCATTGATACATTTATTTAACTTGATACATAACTCACACACTCATTCACACATCCATCCATTCGCATACACACATTCATAACATCGCAGATACACCCAGATATACATCAAAATAATTATATTTATAATAATAATTATCAACAATCATATAAAAAATTATACAAATCAAAATTATTATATCAACGCGATACGATCAAAACTATCGTAAGTCAAGTATATGTGTCAGCAGTATCAAAACACAAGTCAAGTCATGCATAAACAATATCCAAGTCATAAACAAGTCAAGTCAATAGTATCAAATAAACTCCTACTTGCGTGGAGGATGATCGGGATCATATGGCAGGGTTTGTAGTGGCTTAGTGTAGACTAGCGTGGACTGGGTCGAGGACGATGGATCTTATGTCAGTGGGATGCTCTCACCAAACTAACCTGTCATATGTCTCAACATGGCATGCACATCCTCCAACATCCAATTCTGACGCGCGACCTGCTCCTCCAATGCTGCTATCTGGCACTGATTGTGAGACCGGGATGTGGAGGGCAGCTCACCGACGATCGGAGGGGTCGGTGCCCCAAGTGGCCCGAGCACGGCTCGCACATGGCCATTGTCTGCGAAGCCATATACGTGTCTGTGGTTCCTGCCACCAGTGACATCGACCCACGCTTGTGCGTCAAAGTCGTCGGGGGTGCCCTCGCGCAACGTCACCGTCCTAGTGTAGATCTTATACATGAGTTTGTATTTTTTTTCATATTTTTCCTAATTATAAACTTAAATTCGAGGAATTCGTCATTACGAGCTCGACATTTCCGAGATCAGCCTCGACCCATTTTGAACAATGTCCTTACGAGATTACCGGGTGTTATCATCGCCAATACCCCCTCACCCTGCAATTTATACAGACATGACACGCCTCAAGTAGAGTAGATTCCAATATTTATTAACTTCACCTCGAGCACCTTCTTACTTGAGCGTTCCGAGACCCCCCCCCCCTCGCACCGGAGTTGCACCTGACCAGGAGACATATCAGATCAGACCGCATCACTCCTACTTCAGGCAAAAATATTTGGCGCCCACTATGACGCCGAGTAAATCTTACCTACACCAGCCCCACAATGGTTGGTACCCTGAGTCAGGCAAACACCGCCGCATGCAGGCAGCACCCTAGCGGCGATGTCTCCCTGCTACTTAGAGACGCTGAAACAGTGAGGGGGCACCAGCCAACCCCTCACCAGAAGAATCCTAGCGTTTGATAAACGAACTTCATGTAGAGAACCGACGGTTAGCAGCCTACGTCAAGATGATGATGCAGTCCCGGGAACAACACCCCCTAGCTGAAGATGAGCACCACTGCTTAGAGCATGAAGAAGACAATCATTCGAAAAGAAGGAGACCATTTTTCGTCCTTCAGGGCGAGGCCTCCTGCACGCCTCATCAGATAGAAGGAAAAGACACCAGGGTCATGGAGGCTATCCCTCTTCTTCTCGTCGACTCAAGATCCTTTGTCGAGCACATCATGGCGGCTAATACCACATACTTCCATCCTATTGTTACTGCTAAATAGTGTATTAATAGAATTATCTCCACAATCTATTACTTCCGGTTCTTGTTCTGTTTTGCATGATGAGGATTTTATTTTATTTGAATTTAAAACTACTTATGTGAATCTTCAGGCAGCTGCTATTCTTGCGACTTTCACCACAACTCTCTCATTACTCTTTTCATTCACATAACTGATTCAAAACTCTCTCGTCACTCTTTATTTGAATGAAACAAAAGCACACACATTCTTGTTCCCTTTGGCCAACTTTTGTTCCATTGCCCAAGTAGTTTCACAACTCTCTCATCACTCTTTTTTCTAAAGAGGATGTGTGTGATGTGATTAAGTCTATGTCAAATAGGAAAAGTTCGGGATTTGATAATTTTATTACTGAATTTTTCAAAACTTAAAACTGATGATTTTATAAATTGCTTGGATGAGACCAAGGGAATACTTAAGATCGACTCATCATTTTCTTAGAAGTCATGAACCATATTTTCCTAAATAGTCTAATATGTGGATTGCTCTTTGGAACCTTTCTCCAATCTAAAATTATATTTTTTTATAAAAATAATAATAATAGGCTTCCTGTGAAGACTAGATTACTACATTTAGGATTTGTTTGGTACCATGTATAAGGCTCTTGTATAGTATTAGGATAATACTATATAGTGTTTGGAAAGGATATTAACTAATACATGTACTAAAAATAGTACCTCATAAGCTGCCATAATGTGTATTAACAATACACTCTCAAACCTCTTCATTAGTCTGCACTAGAACTTTCAATATTTTGGATACCTATGTTACCTCCGGCCAAAAATTTAAAAATATATAAAAATATATTATAAAAATAATTTTAATTTATGAAATATTTTTAATGATAAAATACATTATATAATTGTGTATATTATATTATATTATATTATTATAATATATTACGTATAATATAATATTATAGTGTATATTATTATATATTGCATTATATAATATATAATATTATATTATATATTACATAATATTATATTATATATTATATATTATATATATTATATATATTATATATATTATATACATTATATTATATTATTATAATATACTATATATAATGTCAGTCAATACATACTAGTACTGTACATGCTAGTACTATACAGGCTAGTACTATACGGTGTATCAAACGAGCCCTTAAGTATATCCTGTAGTAATCTATCACATATTACTTAAAATTATTGAGCATATTTTTTTGGATTAATTACAAAATATATCCCGACTTTTGACGTGTTTCTCAAATCTATCCCCATTTTTTAATTTTTCCAATTCAGTACACCACTTTTTAATTTGATACAAATCTATCGCACCGTCTACCCAACGTTAACTTTGCCATCTGATTGCTGACGTGACGCTGCTGACGTGGCTAATAATCTCAGTCAGCATTCATACACGATTTTTTTAAAACTTATTTTTTTTTAGCCCCACCAAACCCAATCAGCAACATGGTTAATTACAAAATATATCCCAACTTTTGACGTATTTTCCTAATCTATCCCCACTTTCCATTTTTTTTAATTCAGTACACCACTTTTCAATTTGTTACAAATTTATCCCACCGTCTACCCCAGCGTCAACTTCACACGTCTGAATGCTGACGTGGCTAATAATCCCAGTCAGCATTTAGACGCGAACTTTAACTTATTTTTTATTTCGGCCCCACCAAACTCAGTCAGCAGATCACGACAAATTAATTTAAAAAAATCCACCTTTAAAATCGCTAACTCGCCTCTTCCCCGACCTTGTTGCCTGCTTGCCTCTCGCCTTTCTCTCAATGCCCGACGTGGCCTGCATCTCTTCGTGCTCTCTGTCTTCATCCTCGTCAACTCTGGTATCTCTCTATTATTTTTCATCTGCTCGTTCGCCTTCCCCCCTTCCATCTGGTATGGTTAGTATAAATCCTAGAAATTTTCCATCAATGATGATACTATTAAATGTAGGATTTCATATGATATTGTAAAATTTTCCAACAGTGATGATACTGTTAAATATGATTTGCCGTTGTAGGCTTTGTTTTGACAAGAAAATTTTCAACAGAAGAGAGGGATTTCTTCTCTCTGTTGAAAATTACGAAGTTGACGCTGGGTAGACGGTGGGATAGATTTGTAACAAACTAAAAAGTTGTGTACTAAATTGAGAAAATTGGAAAGTGGAGATAGATTAGGAAACATGTCAAAAGTTGGAATATATTTTGTAATTAACCCTTAAATGGTTGTTGACTAGGTTTGGCGGGGCCGAAAACAAATAAGTTAAAAAAATCGCATCTGAATGCTGATTTGGATTATTAGCCACATTAGCATTCTGACGGTAAAGTTGACGCTGGGTAGACGGTGTGATAAATTTATAACAAATCGAAAAGTGGTGTATTGAATTAGGGATGACAACGGTTCGGTTAATTGCATTTTTGGGGGTTAGCCGAAATAGAAACCGAACTAAACACCCGCTAATCGAAACCGAAACCGAAATCGGTCGATTTCAAAAACCTATATCTGAAACCGAAACCTGGTAGTAAACGGATAACTAGTTCAAAAATATTAACAAAATAGTAATTAAAAAATAATATGCAATAAAAATATATTAAAGTTAACTACTTGACTCTTGCAAACATAGTACAAATTATCAAAAGTAATTACACCAAATGATAGTGGATATATCAATTAATACTTGGTATTAAATTCAGTCTTTAGAAGCACAATTTACAACGTGCCTTTCAGAAATATGCAAACATAAAATCCAGTCTTCATTGATCCCAAGTGATGTTGGCTTCTGCAAATGGGGGGATGCTATCACTGCTTGATACCTTTATTTCAGCTATAAATTCAAAGAAAAGATAAAGCTGTAAATTAGTCTCTCTACATAACACACTAAAGTTGAATTTAAATTTTGAGATGCAAGCAGAAAACCTTTGTTTGAATTCAACAAACCAGCAAACTTGAACACACAAAGCTGAGTTTAAACCAAGCAGAACACACTAACCAGCATACTTAAACACACATAAAGCTCCAAGAAGAAAACCTTTGAGATGCAAAAAAAAAAAAACAAGTACTCAAATTGAGTAATAATCTTTAAGTAATAATTGCAAGCTGAGTTTAAATTTTTAAGAACACAAACATAAACCTGTGCAGAAGCCGAGTTTATTCAAAAAACCAAGTACACACATAAACCTTTGGGAACACAAACCAAGCTATATATACATAGTCCAACAGAAGCTGAGTTTACTCAAACCTGTGAGAACACACATAAACTTGTGAGTTTACACAAATTTTTGAGAATACAAACCTGTGCAGAAGCTGAGTTTACTCAAAAAAATCAAGTACACACATAAAACTTGAAGAGATAAGCATAGTCTACCACAAGCAAAATATTATATAAACATAGTCCATATTTATAGTCCATATTCAGTTCAAAGTTCAAATTACATAAACATAAGCAAGTCAAAAGTTCAAATGTCCAAGAAAAATAAGAAGTCCATAAATCTTCATAAACATAAGCAAGTCTAATATTGCATTTGAAGCTCCACTTTCAAGCCTACAACCAAATAATAAAAAATGTTATTAATGCTAATGCTAAAGAACCATACATTAAATTATCAAATAAATTACCATTTAAATGTAAACCAAACATGTAAAGATATAGATCCAAGATTAAATTAAAACATAGATTTCTCATTCCTGAGATATTGAAATGATCAAAGTGAAGAAAAAACATAGATTTAAATGTAAACTAGGCATGATCAAAGTGAAGAAGAAGACATTCTGTACTAATCAAAGTGTATATGTAAACATAGATTTAAGCCAGAGGAAGCTGAAAATGAGGAAGACGTACCGAAATGAGGAAGCCGTCGTCGAGCGAGTCGGGTGGTCGGGAGTCAGCGAGGGCCACCGACGCTGAGGGCCGAGGGGGAAGGGAGTACTCGAGGGTGATCCCGTGATCGGAGTCGTAGTCTGCGAGCGAGTGAGTTGTTAGTCGAGTGGACGAGTGGTGAAGGGAAGGGGAACCGGCGGGGGGCGACAGGGGAGTCGGGTGGTCGGGAGTCGGTGAGGGCCGCCGACGCCGAGGGCCGAGGGGGAAGGGAGTCGACTCGAGGGTGATCCGGTGATCGGAGTCGCAGTTTGCGAGCAAGTGAGTCATCAAGGGAAGGGGACGAGTGGTGAAGGGAAGGGGAGTCGACTGTTGGGAGTGTCGGCTGAGGGAAAATTTAGGATTAGATTTAAATTTTAAGTTTTTATATATAAGGGTAAATAGGTAAGTGGGTTAGTGGTAACGGATTTCGGATTTAAATAATTTAAAAACTTATATTTTAACGATTTCGATTACTGGTTATCCGCGACCCGGTAATCGAAACCGAACCATTTAGAAACGGTTTTTGAGTTTCACTAACCGAAACCGAACCGCAAAACCATTATCCAAAATCGGATTTTGTGGTTCGGTTAACTGGTTAACCGATTCCAATTACCACCCTTATATTTAATTGAGAAAATTAAAAAGTGAGAATAGATTAGGAAAATACGTCAAAAGTTGGAATTATTTTGTAATTAATCTTCTTCTTTTTTTTCCAATGTACATTTGCTACTGTTGCCTCGACCTTCCTTGAGGTTAAAATTAAATTGGATTTATCTAATAAAGCCAGGTGGCATGAAGGTAATTGGCTTTTATGTATGGTAAAAATCATAGCATTTGGCCATTTGCTATTGGCCATTCTAAGCCTCAAGTACTTAAGGGGCCTCACATAGAAGAAACGCAACCTACAACTAATCAACGATATACACAAGAATATCTCAACAAGAACAACTGAAATAATCAATTCAACAAAGAGTTCTCTAAACAAATGATCAACATCAATCTAAATATAGCTAAGAAAACATCTAAGCAGTGGATGATGTCTCCTCCTCCATGACTCTAGCTACCCAACTCCAACTACCAACATATCTGCAAATCTGAGACAACAACAAACAACATTAGCGGAAAAGCTGAGTAGGAGAATCAATATGTCAACAATATGGACAAAAATCATGATGCGATAATACTGGCAAATGCAACAATATACAACTCTGCAATAAAATGCAACATGTCAACAACAACAAGACACATGTTCACCTATCAACTATAGCAACTCATACCAATCAAGAACGTAGTGGACAAGTGGATTTCCCCCGTACTCTCGCACCTCGAGAGTGGCACCTCAAGCCCGCTCCAGTTGGAGATGCGACTATCTAAAAGATAGTCCGCCGACGTCTAATATCGTAACGCCGCACACGCACCTATGTGGATATTTAGTGATCACCGGTGTCACTTGCCCTACACCTCGAGCAATAAATCAACAGTGTCCAGGGCCTCCGCCCAATAAAAAATCAACAATGCAACATGACAACTCGATCTCACCACATAACAATCACAATTGATCTACGATATTAACAACAACTATCAACTGCATATGCAACAAAATAATTCATGCTAGCAAATCGGAGGGTAGGACATACCTGCAGATGCAACCAAATAAATGCTACAACAACTATCAACTGCAGATGCAACCAACATAACTGCAGGTGCTTATTATAGCCTTATAGGGTAGGACTCCAAAGAAATCGGAGCACGGTTGCTAAAAGAGGAGCCCAATTCCAAAAAAAAAATGGTAAATTTCTAATTTCGAAGCGCAGATCTTTAGCAGAAAATTTAACACTACACTATGCTTCAGTGCTTCACCACATTTCTTTTAAGTAAACTATAAAATAACCACTACACTGTGTTTTAATTATATACACTGTTCTGGATAGACACTGTTGCTCAAAGGGCGCGCCGGCCCAGCCCAATTCCAAAAACAAAAGAAAAACTGGTGAAACTCTAACCGCAGATCTTTTGTTGAAAAAATCTAAGCAAATAACCACTACACTTATTTAAGTAATTATACTTCCTCATTAATAAAAGATTTTATTAATCAAATAATCACTACACTTATTTAAGTAACATGCTACATTTTATACATTTTTTAAAGTAATTATACTTCCTTATTAATAAGTGTTTAAATCTTCGGTTAACCGATATGCTGATTTCAAATTTTTATTGTTTAAATTTTCGGTTTTACAGTTTCAATTTTTGAGTCTGGATTAATTGTTAGTTCTTGGGTTAACTAGTTCAGATATTTAATATTTTAATTTTTACGCCCCTAATTTTTTTTCTTTTTATATTTTCTATCTACAAGTTATCTTATATATTATATAAAACACAGTTCTGAATACGTAGACACCTGTCGCTTCCACATGGCACTACTTCCCCTCCATTTTATTTTATATGTTTGCTTAATTTCCAAATTTTCAAGTCCATTTAATTATTCTCATTATTTTCGAATTTTATTTCCCTGTATAATTATGTCTGCGGCTTAATTTGCTTAATTTGGAATTTTACTAATTTTCAAAATTCATATTAATTTTGAATTTCATTAATTTCGAATATTATTAGTTATTTTCAAATTTTCGAATCTTATTTATTATGTTTGCTTGATTTCTAATTTTTCAAATCAAAATTTTCGTGCCTACTTAATTTCCAAAATTTTGAATCCATTTAATTATGTCCGCTTAATTTCGAATTTTACTTTCTCTCCATAATTATGCCTAGGGGTGAGCACGGGTCGAGAAGTCCTGGCCGTCTCGGTCCGGTCCGACACAAAAGTTCAGGAAAAAACCCGTCCATATCCAAAATCGAGACAGGACTAGGGAAAATATTTTTATTGAAAAAAAAAGTCAAACCACTTGAACGAAGATGATGTTCTACAAAAACTAATATATATATATTTATTTTTATTTTTATTTTTTATTTTATAATATTTTATAATTTTTTAGTCATTTTTTTATATATTTTTGTAATTTCTTAAAAAAAATTATAATTTATAAATCATTATTTAATATATATATTATTAAAAAATAATAAATTATATCTAACCGGTCGGTTAACCGAAACCGGTGGACTTTTTACCTCTTGGACCGAAACCGAAAACCGGTTTTTCAAAAAATAAAAATCGAAATCGTAAAAACCGGTTCGGTTAACCGAAAATACCGGTTCGGTTTCGGACCGATTTTTCGGTTAACCGAAAAACCGGTTTTTTTTTTCTCACCTCTAATTATTTTTATGGAACAATGTAATACAATTCACTATTAATTATTTAATGTGTATATCTATATATATTATTTTCATTTTGTAGAAAAACACAACATTAACAAATTCGGAATGTTCTGATCCCGGTCTCGTCTCAAAAAATTCGAGACGGGACAAAATCGAGATGCTTTATATTCAGGATCAGGACCGGGACGTATATTTGTGTCCCAACTCAAAATCGGGACGAGACTTATTTATAATACAATTCACGTATACAAATTTTATTAATTTTCAAATCTTATTTATTATTTTAAAACATTTTGAATCTTGTTGTTTGTGTCTGCTTAATCTCCAAATTTTTGATTCAAATTTATTATGCCTACTTATCTTCCAAATTTTCGAGTCCATTTAATTATGCCCTGCTTAATTTCGAATTTTATTTTCGCTCCATAATTATGTGTGCTCAAGATTTTCGAATCCATCCAAGCAACGCAAGTTTCGCTCATGCCAAATTTTCCAACGCCAAATCATAATAAGACGATACATTTTCATTTTCAAGTCAGCAACGGTAGTAGGCCGGGTCCAAGGACGAAAATTTAGTGAAAAATGAGGAAGGTTTGCCATATTCAATAGAGTCCCAGCCTTGAGTAGTGCACTCACATTTCGAGAATAGGTGACGATGCGTTTCGTTACCAATATTGCAAAGTAGACACAAGGGATCGACTTTGCTTCCACGAGCTAGAAGACGATCTTTCGTTTGCAGCCTCTAATTGTTAACTAGCCAATTCATAAGAGATATTTCTTTCGGACATGACTTATGCCTAACAAACTTGGCAGAAGGGTCAGAAATACCACAGAAGGTCAACAACTTATAGAGTGAACTGGTAGAAAAGTTATCGATGTTGTTCCATTTCCAAAGAATTTTGTCCTCTCCATCTAGATAAAGAAAAGGTTCAATGGTGTTGACTAGTCCGTTAATGGAGCTTAATGAGACAAAGTTGTTGAAATTGATGTTCCAACCAAGGACAGATCGTAGCTCATTAAAAGATTTGGACTCGCCCATGGTGTTGTACGAAGAGACCGCAACTACAAAAAGATCCGGAAATAAAATGTTATTCTCATTATACTATTATTACAGGTTCGCAACGAAGAAAGCTAACATAAAATGGCTCACTCATACATTTGCACTACCATTAGAGATACAAACGAGCCAAGCCAAGCTTTGACTTGTTTGGGCTTGGCTTTTTAGACTTTAGTCAAGCTCAAGTATGAGCCGAAATTACAAAAATCAGTACAAGCTTTGTTCATCTTTTTTTTTTTCTAGCTTGAGTCAAACTCGAGCTTCTTCATGAATGCAGCTCAACGAGCTTAATCGAGCTAGAGCTTAGCTTGTTTACTTTACAAAACAAGTTTGAGCATAAAAAATAATGATCCAATGCATGAAAATACAACATAGATTTGAAAAAATTTGAACCAATCAAATGAAATTACACATATTACATATGTTTATATTAATTTAAATAAATTTGAGACTGAATTTAATTGTCTGTGTAAAAATATTATATTTCCATGGGTTCAAAATAAACTAGTCAAACTTATTAACAAGCTTGCATAAGACTCTTAACGAGTCGAGCTTTGCATTATTCAAACTCGAGCCATTTAGAAATTGAACCTAAAATTTATGTTCAAGCTCAACTTATTTAAAGATTGAAACAAGCTCCATCCAAGACGCTCACGAGCGGCTTAGTTCGTTTGCAGCTCTAGATACTATACATCTAGAGTACAAGTTTTTCATATTTTTGCTAGCAGTGTGTTACTGTGTTGCACTAGTCTACATCATTCAGAGTTTCAGACTAGTAATTTGCTAGAGATAAGCAAGATAATCCATCAAGTTCTTAGAAAAATTAGGATATCAAATAAACATGTTGCACAAAGGCCAAGATAGCCACTAGGTTACAAAGGAAATTGTGTTTGTCTTTTATGATGTCCTCAAACAAATACAAATTCTCCAAGAGAGCATTGAAAATAAACATAATGCTTCAACAAGAAGCAAACATAGGAACCACAAACCAAGATAACTCTTTGCTGGGATCGCCAAACACGTAGCATCTTTAGAGGTGTCCGAGAAGAGGCGTCGATTTCTTTCGAACCAAACAAACCAACACCACAAAGGGACACGCGCGAAAAAGGTGAACATGAGATTCCCTCCTCCCCTGACAGAGCAAGCAGGAAGCTGCTTAAGACTGCATGTTAGTGGGATCATGCAATAAGCTGCCCCTTTTACCAAACTTCATATTTACACCACGAGACAAGGGGGTCGCCATTCTGCTCAACTCAAGTCAAATCAAACTAAAATTTCTCAGTTTGGTTCAGTTTGTAACAAAACAAGTGAACAACTATAATTGTTTTAAAATGAATCATTATTGATATTTTTGATAACATAATATAATGTAAAATAATAATAATAAAGTGTGGCTATTTGGATCAGTTAGGTTTAAAATTGAGAAATACATGAACTGAATCAAAGCTTATATATAGATTTTCAAAACTGAATAGAACCAAACTTTTAAATGAAGAAACCATGGTTTCATTTTGAGCAAAAATTTTGGACACCCCTACTTGAGACTCAACCCTACCATAAGCTAGAACTTTTTGATACCTTGAAGGCTTGAAAATGACTCCCAAGGCATCAATAATGCTTTAAAAGATTTTATGAATCAAAGGAAGCTTATTTCATGAAAGGAATGAATAAAAAGTTTTTTGAAATGATATTTTTTCCATCCTAGGGTTACGCTACTATATATTGAATTTATTGGCAACAAGATTTTTAATATCAGAAAAGAAATCTTCCCTGGAACTTTCAATTAGCATTAACATAGTCATCTTCTAAAAAGAGTAAAATTGCATAGTATTTTGGGACTGGTGCAGTTTAAAGACCGATATGAGGTATGAGATCAAAATCAGACTGATGCATTGCTGTTAGAGTTGGGATCAATTCTCTGCACAGAAACTAAACTTGACTTGGAGAATCTCATGAAACCAATATGGAAGGACTTTCTGTCAAAAAAAAAAAGGAAAGGACTCACAAAAATTGCAATTCTCAGAAAACTAATGAGCATAACCAAAACATTATAATCATATGTATAAGTAAACATGTACAATAAGCGGTTTTCTTTCAGTTCCTCACACATGTTCATTGTCCACTAACCATTCATTGCCAAGTTAGTTATGGCACCAACATTGACTCGGATCCTGATGATTCAAGAAGCATGAGAATAGCATCCAATCCTCCTTCCTCAACTATTCTCTCCTGATTTATATCTGCAAAATGTGTAGAGAAGCAACTGAGACTGAGATAGAACAAATTGAATGTCTTTACTCAAATAATATTTAATCATAGAAATACAAATACATATGGTGATAGTCAAAATTTCATCAATTTGCTTTGAGATAACAGCTAAAAACGAGACAGCTCGGGAATTGAACTTTCGACTTCCATTTAGAACTAGAAAAATCAGAAGAATTCAATGAATCTTTTAGTAGAAAAAGCTACCTAAAATTCAAGTTCTAGTGCTAATTAAAGAATGATTACCTACACATGCAATGTCCTAATATCAGGTTTAGGTATATTTTTTCTTAAAAAACTTATGGAAATCAAAATATTAATTGATGAAGAAAATGAAAAATATATATCATATATGAGAAAAATGAAAAGAAGTTATATAAGATAAGAAACACAAAATAATGGATTGTTATGATAGTTCCTTGTCGTCATAGCACAATACAGGATTTGGCTATACACTTGGAGCTGCAATCTAGGCTGAGATTGAAGCTCTTCGTGACAAACCACATATGAGGAATTTGTACAAAAGTAACAAGTGTTTATGCAATTTCATCTTTATCATAGCTAAGTGGAAATCTCATCATGGCAAATGTAAGGTGATACATTTGAGGCTGTGAGAATGTTTACTGGCTCTGTGGTGGCCTAAGTGTCATTGTTGTGCTCTGAATGTTTTTCAATTTCACTATGTTTTCTTACCTTTCTTCTCTCCCTACCACTACCTGTAATCACTTCATAACTCTTGAATGAATGCAGGTTTCAGTTGATAAAAAAAAAATGTAAGGTGATACATTCAGTCAAGTGATTTCATCAGAGGTGGATACATTCAGTCAAGTTCATCTGCCCAAGGACTCCACCAAAGAACACAAATATCAATAAGAACTATCTTCCAAATTTTGCAGTACATCTGCCAAAGGACCCCACCAAAGAACAAAAAAATCAATGAGAACTATCTAGTAAATTTTGCAGTACATCTGCCAAAGGACTCCACAAAAGAACAAAAAAATCAATGAGAACTATCTTCTAAATTTTGCAGTACAACTGCCAAAGGACTCCACCAAAGAACAAAAAAATCAATGAGAACTATCTTCTAAATTTTGCAGTACATCTGCCAAAAGACTCTACCAAGGAACAAAAAAATCAATGAGAACTATCTTCTAAATTTTGCAGTACATCTGCCAAAAGACTCTACCAAAGAACAAAAAAATCAATGAGAACTATCATCTAAATTATTCTTTTAAAAAAAAACTTACACTTCTAGTCCAGAGAGGACTCCAGCATAATCCACTTCATTTCCTTGCTTGAAGAAGTAGTCCTTCATCCTAAAAAATGTTTGGCATGTAAGAAGACTATCTGAACCTGCCTGATGACTTTGCCCTACCATTCGACCAACCTTCAGCAGGCGGGCAAGTTGTTCCAAGCCTCCGTACAAGCCGTTGCAGTACCTCATCAATCGCTCAACGTCAAAGAACTTAGTACCGAAGAAGAATCTGACCAGATACATGAACTTTTCCAAGGTTTCAAGTAAGGGATAGGAAGTAATGATCTTTAGGAGGAAGGCAAAGTCATTTGCCCCATGGAAGGTGACCCAGGTCACTGCCTCATTGCATAATAACCCAGAAGATAGCATGAGATCGGCAAAGACGCCGGAGTCGATCCCCCGACGGTTGTTGAAATCCCGGAAATTGAATTCCCACAGGTAACCAACCTCGTCGCGAGTGCCTAGGTCAGGGAGATTTCCGTCCTTGTCAAAGAATGTCAGCCCCACCTATTTGAGGTGGAGGGTGTTGACGTTGATATTGATGTAGTGGTAGCGGTCAGCCAATGATTGATGGATGAAGTGCTTTTTGTCACGGAAAATGAAGGCGGGGAACTCAGTGTCCATGGCGACGAAGCGATACTGCTGGATGACATCGTTGATGAAGGCGAACTCGGCAACCAAATTGTCCGACCACACTTGGCGCACCTCGAACCGTACGGGCATGGTGGTGGAGGCGGAGAGCGAGCGAGCGAGAATGCAGGGGGGTAGTTAATGATCGGGTGGAGACGACCGGAGAGAGCTGTAGACGACGATCGGAAAGAGCAGAGCTGCAGATGCTGTAGACGATGTTGGGCGTCGGGGATCAGGAGGAGGGAGGTACTTATTATTGGGTAGGACTCCAAAGAAATTGGAGCACGGTCGCTAAAAGAGGCGCCCAATTCCAAAAAAAACTGCTAAATTTCGAATTTCGAACAGCAGATGTTATATCCGGGGTTTTTTTTTTTAAGTGGGTTGTGGAAGTGGAGAAGTGCCGGATGACAGTGAGGGTGAGAATAAGATGGGTGAAGTGTTGTTGAGAGGTTTTAAGAGAGGGTAGCGGTGAGCGAGAGCGAGGAGGAAGGAGATCCTGCAGGCGAAGAAGTCGGCGTGTGTCGCCGGTGTAGCTCGTCGTCGCCGGAGTCGCGGGATCGAGGTAGGAGATCCCTCCCTTCTCCTTTACTTCCGCGTTTATCTTCCGACGACGACGACGAAGGACGAGGTGAAATTTTACTAATTTCCAAAATTCATATTAATTTTGAATTTCATTAATTTCGAATATTATTAGTTATTTTCAAATTTTCGAATCTTATTTATTATGTTTGCTTGATTTCTAATTTTTCAAATCAAAATTATCGTGCCTACTTAATTTCCAAAATTTTGAATACATTTAATTATGACCGCTTAATTTCGAATTTTACTTTCTCTCCATAATTATGCCTAGGGGTGAGCACGGGTCGAGAAGTCCTGGCCGTCTCGGTCCGGTCCGACACAAAAGTTCGGGAAAAAACCCGTCCATATCCAAAATCGAGACAGGACTTGGGAAAATATGATGTTCTACAAAAACTAATATTTTAATTATAATTTATAAATCATTATTTAATATATATATTATTAAAAAATAATAAATTATATCTAACCGGTCGGTTAACTTTAACCGGTGGACTTTTTACCTCTTGGACCGAAACCGAAAACCGGTTCGGATTCGAACCGGTTTTTCGGTTAATCGAAAAACCGGTTTTTTTTTTCTCACCCCTAATTATTTTTATGGAACAATGTAATACAATTCACTATTAATATATATATATATATATATTATTTTCATTTTGTAGAAAAACACAACATTAACAAATTCGGAACGTTCCGATCCCGGTCTCGTCTCAAAAAATTCGAGATGGGACAAAATCGGGATGCTTTATATTCAGGATCGGGACCGGGATGTATATTTGTGTCCCGACTCAAAATCGAGACGAGACTGGGACATACCAAATCCCAGCTTGTCCCGGCCCGAACTCACCCCTAATTATGCATGCTTAATTTGCTTAATTTTGAATTTTATTAAATTTTGAAATGCATATCAATTTTGAATTTTATTAATATCAAATCTTATTAATTATTTTTAAATTTTTGAATCTTGTTAATTATGTGTGCTTAATTTCCAAATTTTCGATTCAAATTTATTATGCCTACTAATTTTCCAAAACTTTGTGTCCATTTAATTATGCCTACTTAATTTTGAATTTTAATTTTTCCTCCATAATTATGTCTACTTAATTTAAATTATTATAAATCAATTTTTTAGTTATCTCGAATGTAAAATAATTTTGAATTTTATTTTCCCTCCATAATTATTATGCCTACGGGTGAGCACGGGTCGAGACGTCCTGGCCGTCTCGGTCCGGACCCACTCAAAAGTTCGGGTAAAATCCTCTCCTGATCCAAAATCGAGACGGGACCAGGACAAATATGTCTGTCCTCATTTTTAATCGGGACTGAACGAGGATGGCGTAAAAGATCAGGATTGTCCCTGCTCGGCTCGGCTTATGATGTAAAAAAAAAGCGGTAAATTTCGAATTTCGAAGCGCAGATGTTATATTCGGGTTTTTTTTTTTAAGTTGGTTGTGGAAGTGGAGAAGTGCCAGGTGGCAGTGAGAGTGAGAATAAGATGGGCGAGATGTTGTTGAGAGGTTTTAAGAGAGGGGAGCGATGAGCGAGAGCGAGGAGGAAGGAGATGCTGCAGGCGGAGAAGTCGGCGTGTGTCGTCGGTGGAGCTCGTCGTCGCCGGAGTCGCGGGATCGAGGTAGGAGATCCCCCCCTTCTCCTTTACTTCCACGTTTATCTTCCGACGACAACGACGAAGGACGAGGTCGCGATGAAGAGCCGTGTCGGGCTGGCGGCTGGCTGGCCGTGCTTGGTGGTGGCTTTCCCAACCACTGCTCGGCCGCCAGTGATCGGATCGAGCCAGGAGGTCGATGAGAGGGCGGAGAGGTCAGCATGTGGGTCGTAGGCGGTGGCTGAGAAGGAGAGAGGAGGGATCCAAGGGTGAGAGAGAGAGAGAGAGTCCCATCGGTGTCGGAGGCTGAGGAGAAGCGAAGATGTCGGAGAGATGGTCGCCGGCGGCTTGGGGAGCCGCCCGGCGTGGATTTGAGGCGAGCAGAGGAGGCAGCGAGATCGGGTTGAGAAGGGCGGCCGGCGGTGAGTCGGACCGGTCGCGGAGGTCGAGGAGAGGACGGTCGTGCCGCCGGGGTGATCGCCGGCGGCCGGGATGGCCGGTCGGCGTGGGTTCGAGCGAAGCAGGGGGCGGCGTCGGGAGAGAGTGGAGGTGTCGAGTGGGTAGGAGACGAGTGGGTGGGATAAACAGTGTTTTAGAAAATAGAGCTGTATCATATGAAATTGGATTAATTTATGAATTATTAGGGTATTTTTATAGTTGATCGTATAGTCGTCGGATTGAGTTGAGCTGAATACCAAAGTTGTAGATTTTCGCGTGCTGAACGCGATGGTGGTGTCGGATTTCAGATTGGAGATCGTTTGATATGATTTTGATATATTTTGATATTTTGCTGTTGTTGAGTAAGTGATTGATAGTTGTATTTGAAATTAATTTAGTTGGTGGGCCCCGAGTTGTCGGTTGAAGTTGAGGTGAATAGAAATTTTGATCGTTTTCGCGTGCTGAACGCGATGGTGGGGTTAGTTTTCCGAGAAAGCATTGTTAGGTTGTTCTTTCGGTTGGTTAGTGGTTGAGGTTGTCGAGGTGTTTAAATAATAGTAAATTATTAGTCTTAGAATTTAGTCGATTGATTGGTGTGAAATAATTGTGGTTTGGAGAATAAGTTGAGCATGGGTGTTTGGAGAGTGAGTTGAGTTGAGCATGTGTGTTTGGAGAGTGTGCTGAGGGTGGGTTGAGCCTGCAAGTCTGTTGTTGATTTGTCGTCGGAGATAAATTACGGAAATACCTTTGCTTCCATTGTTTGCTTTGCTTCCTGAAATTTATTGAACTCCTGTTGCACATCATTGTTGGACATGTCATGTAGATAATTGCATGTGTTGCATTTTATTTTTGCTTATTGGTGTTGTTTATTTGTTGAGCATATTATTATTCGGTTGATCATGTCATAATCACTTAGAGTTGTATTGTTGATCATGGTGATATATCTTGGTGCACTCTTGGAGTCGAGTTGCATGGTTGTTGTCGATCTAGAGGCTACGGCCTCGGAGAGAACTTTGGTCCAGGACCATTTTATTGCGGTACCCTCCAGACATGGGTGAGGGTATGGATATTGACTAGTCACTTTGGGCACCTTTGGGTGTGCGGATGTCGGATACGACGCCCGTCGGGCTACCTGCTTGGTGGGGGTAGTCGCGTCACCGTTGGAGCGGACGGTTGATGCCACTCTACGGGTGGTAGAGTGTGAGGTTTTTACCCAATGGTCCACACGTTCGATGATTCAGTTGATGTTGTTTAGGAGTAGGTGAGGTGTAATTGTTGTGTTCATCGCTTTTGACTGCATCTTAGGCCATGTTGTTATTCATTGTCGAGTTGACACTTGATACTTGTTGATCATATTGTGATTCTCCTACTCAGCATTCGCTGATCTCCGTTGTTTTTGCTTCAGACTTGCAGGGGTGAGCAGTCGATTTGTAGATAGTTTTTAGACAGCTAGTAGTCGGTCATAAATGTGGAGCTCTGATGGCGACTGCTTTCGTATTTTGTTTCGTTTTGTCGCCTTATAATGCTGATAATTGATATTGTTATTTTGGAACTGTAATTTGTAGATTTATTTTATATTTGGATAATTGTATTTGATCTGACTGATGGATTTTAATTATTGGTTTTTATGTTGTTGTTGTATTTTATGTGATTATTCGTGGCTTTTCCTTCCGCTGCGCGGTGTTCGGGTCGCCGTCGCGTCCCGGGTCGGGGGCCGGGGCACGACAGCAGATCTTTAGCAGAAAATATAACACTACACTATGCTTCACCAATCACCACATTTCTTTTAAGTAAGTAAAGTATAAAATAACATGCTACATTTTATACATTTGTTTAATCAAATAACCACTACAATTATTTAAGTAATTATACTTCCTCGTTAATAAAAGATTTTATTAATCAAATAACCGCTACACTTATTTAAGTAACATGCTACATTTTATACATTTTTTTAAGTAATTATACTTCCTTATTAATAAGTGTTTAAATATTCGGTTAACCGATCTGCTTATTTCAATTTTTTATTGTTTAAAATCTTCGATTTTTTTATTGATGTCTTTGAGTTCTCGTGTTAACTGGTTCATATATTTAACATTTAATTTTTACACCCGTAATTTTTTTCTTTTAATATTTTTTATATAATATTTATCTTATATATTATATAAAATAGAGTTCCGGATACGTAGACACGTGTCGCTTCCACAAGGCACTACTTCCCCTCCATTTTATTTTTTATGTTCGCCTAATTTTTAAATTTTCAAATCCATTTAATTATGTTCATTATTTTCAAATTTTATTTCCCTCCATAATTATGTCTGCGGCTTAATTTGCTTAATTTCGAATTTTACTAATTTTCAAAGTGAATATTAATTTTGAATCCTATTAATTATTTTTGAATTTTTTAATCTTATTAATTATGTTTGGTTTATTTCTAATTTTTCAAATCAAATTTATTATGCCTACTTATATCCAAAATTTTGAATCATTTAATTATGTCTGCTTAATTTTGAATTTTTTTCCCTCCATAATTATGCCTAGGGGTGAGCACGGGTCGGGACGTCCTGGCCATCTCGGTCCGGTCCGACCCAAAAGTTCGAAAAAACTCCCGTCCCGGTCCAAAATCGAGATAGGACCAGGACAAATATGTTCGTCCTCATTTTTAATCGAGACGAGAACGGCGTAAAAGATCAGGATTGTCCCGGCTTATGATCTAAATAATATTAATTATTTAATATTATTTTTATGGGACAACGTAATACAATGCACTATTAATGATTTAATGTGTGTGTATATCATTTTGTAGAAAAAAAACAATATTAACACATTTTGGAACGTCTCGATCCCGGTCCCATCTCAATAAACATCAAGACGGGACAAAGTCGACTCATTTCAAAATCGAAATAGGACCGGGACGACATAAAAAATCGGGATTGTCCCCGATCGGCTTGGTTTATGATCTAAAAATTATTAATTATTTAATATTATTTTTGTGGGACAACGTGATACAATGCACTATTAATTATTTAATGTATATATATATTATTTCCATTCTGTAGAAAAAACAACACTAACAAATTCGGAACGTTCCGATCCCAGTCGAGCTTTGCATTATTCAAACTCGAGCCATTTAGAAATCGAACCTAAAATTTATGTTCAAGCTCAACTTATTTAAAGATTGAGACAAGCTCCAAGCCACTCATGAGCGCCTTAGCTCGTTTGCAGCTCTAGGCACTATACATCTAGGCCTCGTTTGGTTTGATGGATTAAGGAGGTGGATTGGATTTTAAAATCCAATCCATTGTTTGTTGCATCAATGGATAAGAATTTGGCCGGATATTTGGTGGATTTATTTTGGTCCAAATCCACCGCTGGCCCGATTTAGAAATCCTAGGGAGGAGGGAGTGTGTTTAAGGCCCAAATTCATAGGATATAAATTTTCATATCCTATCCATGCTTCTTATCCTATGCCAAAACAAACAAAGGATAGGATTTTAAGAAATTCTCTTGGATTTCTATCCCACCCTTATCCACCTTAAATCTTATCTCATCCAAATCATATCCTACAAAGCAAACATGACCCTAGGGCATGTTTGCTTCATGGGATAAGGAATGATATGATAGGAGATTGATTAATATCCATTATTTATTTAGTGCATGAAATAGAAAAAAATGAATATAAAATTAATATTATATCTGATGTACACCGGATTTAAAAGTTTTATATACAATACATCCTCATTTATTATTCAATCATATCATATCCTATCCAATAAAGTAAACATACCACTAGAGTACAAGTTTTTCACATTTTTGCTAGCACTATGTCATTGTGTTGCACTAGTCTACATTATTCAGACAAGTAATTTGCAAGAGATAAACAAGATAATCCATCAAGTTCTTAGAAAAATTAGAATAGATAAACAAGATAATCCATCAAGTTCTTAGAAAAATTAGAATATCCATATTTGACAATATCAATGTCAATACAAATAAAACAAACTAACCATTTCCACATAAATTAGCAAGTGCTCCAGATATCATCCGAAAGAGTTTGAGGATCTTCAGTTTTTGACGCAATGTTTGCAAGTAGACAAGCACTTCCTTTACCCATTATTAAGCTTTGATTGGAACCTAGAAATAACAAGTAAATACATGAAGAACATGAAGTTAGAGATACATCAAAATCTAAACTGGTTTATATATTGACAGTGATACAAGACCATCAAATAAACATGTTGCACAAAGGCCAAGATAGCCACTAGGTTTATGCATCCTAAAATTGTTGATAGATTACAAAGGAAATTGTGTTTGTCTTTTATGATGACCGTGAACAAATGCAACTGACTATAACAGCTATCAATATTTAGTTTGTTTTGAATCTTAGAGAACTTCAGTTTAAATTTATATGTCGTAGAATTCGTGTTTGTTTGGCTCAACCCTTAGATTTGATTGGATGACCAACTTTCTCAAAAACTTATGTGGTTACAAAAGAGACCAATATATATGTGCATTTATGTTTTTCACACTCTATGTCATTTGTAGGCGGATAAATTTGAGGAGACTGACCAAACCCAACAAGTGGATCGACTTAATTGAAGTAGGTTTTTTTTAAAAAAAAATATATTAATGCTATGAGGATTGGAACTCATGACCTCCTCGCTCCTCTAATACTACGTCAAATTTGACTAGATGATCAACTTCTCCAAAAGTTTAAGTTGTGACGAAACGTATGCATTTACATTATTAACAATAACTAATCTAAATTGTTTAGTTTTAGAGGGAAGCCTGGTTCCATTATAAGCTTGCTGCTTTTTCACCTATCAACCAGGTTGACAACCTGTTTGTCCACTTGCTCTTGAGACTGCATGTTAGTGCAGTCATGCAATAAGCTGCCCCTTATATCAAACTTCATATTTACACAGAGACAAGGAGAATCTCATGAACCAATATGGAAGGACTAGCAAAAATTGCAATTCTCTGAAATCTAATGAACAGAACCAAAACATTATAATCATATGCTAACTATGTATAAGTAAACCTGTACAATAAGCGGTTTCTTTAGGTTCCTCACACAAATGTTCATTGTCCACTTACCATTCATTGCCAAGTTAGCTATGGCACCAGCAGTGACTAGATGAACAGTTGGATCTTCTGATGATTCAAGAAGCATGAGAAGAGCATCCAATCCTCCTACCACAACTATTCTCTCTTGATTTATATCTGCAAAATGTGAAGAGAATCAACTGAGACTGACATAGAAAAGATTGAAAGTCTTTACTCAAATAATATTTAATCATAGAACTACAAATACAAATGGCGATAGTCAAAATTTCACCAATTTGCTTTGAGATAACAACTAAAAAAGAGACAGCTCAGGAATTGAACTTTCGACTTCCATTTAGTGCTAGAGAAACTAGAAAAATCAGAATTCAATGAATCTTTTAGTAGAAAAAGCTACCTAAAATTCAAGTTCTAGTGCTAATTAAACAAGGATTAGCTATGCAATGTCCTAACATCAGGTTTAGGTATATTTTTTCTTAAAGAATAACTTATGGAAATCAAAGTATTAATTGATGAAGAAAATAAGAAATATATATATCATATATGAGAAAAATGAAAAGAAGTTATATAATGAAGATCAGAAGATAAGAAACACAAATAATGGATTGTTAAGTAAGAAGATGAAGGCAACCACTACCTTGGAATTAACTGTACTGCCGCCCCCTATCCGCAACCAACCAATACATACTAGAGATCCAATCTACCCAGGCCAGGTAAATGACCCAGATATTTAATTACAAATTATCACATCAAGATATAATTTGTCTTGGGTTTCTATGTGGATTAGAAGCAATCAAGCATATGCTAGTCATTCCTTTTTATCATTAGTTGGAGCTAGGAATTTATTAAATATATTTTTGGTCAATTGTCCTGTTGTGCAGATTCTCTTTTAAACTCTATTTGAAAGGATAAGAACTAATATATGCTAGAGGTTCTTTGGTTGCATTTGGCATCAACAGAAATTTGAAAATGCATAAGACCCTTGTCATTTCTATCATTGCCATCATTTGTATCATAATATCACTCACGATGGATGGTAAGAAGATAAAATGTAACATATCATACCAATATAAGCTTACCATACTTGACTTATCTATTCTTTCTGATCAAGCAAGATCAACAATTAACAACTTGCTTTTTGAAATGTATGGTGCATGATGAGAAGTTAGATCATTTTCATTAGTCAAGGAGGAGACATCGATCAGTTTCCTTTTTCCCTTGCAAAGATCTATGAACATGGACCTAGATACATGTCAAACAGCAAATACTTAGGCAGCTTAGGCAGAACAATCCATTGTAAAATATTATCAAGGACAATTAAAATGTTCAAACTCTAAAATCTCAAAACACATAATTAAAGTACCATGTAACTTGATCTAATATCTTAATGGACTATGTACATAAGAATTAAGTACAATTAGACAAACATAACCAGACACACCACTAGTACTGCATGACTTCGAGATGATTCCATATTTAGCTTGGTATTAGAAGCATGTCGATTTGCTTCGCCAATTTGCAGCAACCCCATAAATTGATCGAGATCTTTTATCTGAACAACAACAGCAGCACAAGGTAAGGACACCATACCAGTCCTTGGATCCTCAACAATAGGGATATTGGTCTTCTCTGGTGCTAGCAAATTTTGTATTGACTCAAGATACAACTGAAGGAAAATAACAGGAGTAAGGCAATTGCGCCAAGTAAAAAAAGAAGAAAAAAATTATGTAATAACTGGGTGCCAAATTGCATTACAATGTGTTCCATATTGCTTTCAACTAACAATAAAGGAGCTCTTTGATGTAAATGTTTTCGAACTATTTGAGGACATTATCATAACCCAAGCATTCATCAATTCTCACAAACAAATATATAGTGTGAAGTAGAGTATGTAAAGTCTTGGACAGGGATGTTTCAGAAACATTCTTATGCACCGCTAATATGCAAAAAATAGCAACTTGAGGTATGAGTAGTACAATTCCACAAACCTGTAAGTAGGATGTTGACAATGTCAAAGCTAGACGACATATTAGCAAAGATGTCCTCCAAAGTTCTAACCATAATACAACGTTGAGATGGGTCGTCTTTTCTAATTTGGCTAATGGTGTAAGTTTTGCCTGTACATGTTTGACCGTAAGCCATCACAGCCCCATTATACCCATAAAACACTTTGCAAAAATATATCAATGCAGAGAATGCAGTGAAAAAAACCATCCACAAAAGTTCAAACAGAATAGACAATTTTTTGCAAATTTTAGATCAGCCATATGATCTACTGTTCTAATTCATCAATTGAACCAACTACCAACTGTAGCAATGTAAGCCATATTTTCAAAGGAAAAACAACTAGTATCTTACAAGATAAAGCAATGTGACCAAGAATTTACCAGCACAAGATATTAGCTCAAGCATTCATTCATTTGTCAAATTACTGCTCCAAATGAAACTAAATAACTCAAGCCGCCACCTCCTCGCTGCTGGTGAAAGCATAAGAGATCCTCTTGCCGACGGCGAGGAACAACGCCAGGAAGCAGCAACCTAGCACGCACGAGTTCATGAAGAAAGAAGAAGAGAAGATCGGCCGGGAGGGATCAGATCTCGCAATCTCCGTGGGCCAGAAACCGGTGGTGGTACAACGCTAGACCTTCACGAGGAACCCAAACTGGCAACGAGCGATCTCGATCTTGGTTTATGAGGTATGCTTTCTTATCTGGGCTTGAATTTTTCGCTCCCGTTTGGATTTGTCGCCTTCGTTGATCGCTTCTTGTTTGGTTTGGGAATTTCTATTAGAAGCTTTGGCTCTCGATAGTGGAGGGTGAGATGAAAGTGAGAGAGATTGTGAGAGGGAGGGAGCGCGAGCGAGAGACTCCGCATCGCGGAAGCACAGCGGCTTTTCTGACAGCCGCTCTCGACGGGGTCTCCGTGATCGGAGTCGGTTTGCGCCCGCGTCTTCGTCAGTCTCGGCTCTGTCTCCCCCCGCCCGACGCCTGCCGGCTTCGGCAGGCTTGCCGACTGTTGACATTAGCTTGAGGAAGAAGAAGGGTAAGCAGTGACGGGTATTACCTGACGCAAGAAGGAAAAAGACACATATAGGCTTAATGAAGGATATAGAACCAAATAAAGGAGAAGGGCATAAGTGTATTTTCCATTCTTACCTCAAGTCATATAAATAGGATATTTCAAACTGAGAGAGGGATCGATTCCTTTTGAATTCGTTTTCCTCCTCAATATTTCTTCAGTTTTGAGAGGTCATCTGGAGCATGTTCCAGATGAACCCAGTGTTGCTTTTGTAATCTTTCCGATCACTGATGAATTAACCATCAGTTGAATAAAGGTTGGTTGCATCTTTCTCTTGCGATTCTTCCTCGGCTCTGCTTCATTTCCGCATCATGGTATCAGAGCAGGCTAATTGAGCGAAATATCAAACCTAGAGTTTGAGTTCTTCCCCAAATCTTTGAGTTCTTCCCCAAATCAGATGGCAAGAAATCGCAGGACCAGATCGACACCCTCAGTTGTCGCTGAGTCTGTGAATCAAGATCAAGAGGAAAGCCGCGCCACATCTGATGCAGTAGGATATGCAAACGATCCATATCAGATTCATAGTAGTGATTCGCCAGGTATTTTTCTTGTTTCTGTGATGTTAATTGGACAAGAGAATTACTTACCTTGGCGCGAATCCATGTTAATTTCACTATCTGCAAAAAATAAATTGGGATTTGTTGATGGCTCAATCCAAATGCCCGAAATGAACTCTCCAATGTTCAGCATTTGGAAACGCTGCAATGACCTAGTTAGATCCTGGATAGTACAGTCGATTGTTCCGGAGCTCACTACTAGTGTCATATATGCAAAGTCAGCATATAAAATGTTGTTAGACCTGGAAAACAGGTTCGGAAAGAGCAATGAACCCAGAATTTTTGAGCTGGAAGCTCAAATTTACACATTGAGGCAGGGAAACTTATCCATTGCTACCTACTTCACCAAGATAAAATCCCTATGGGATGAACTGGATGCAGTAGACTTGGATCTCGACTATGATTCTGACAAGGGAAGAAACAGAATTGAAAAAATGAGGCTGAGACAATTCTTGATGGGCCTAAATGACTCTTACATACATATAAGAGGTCAGATACTACTTATGAAACCACTGCCTGATCTTAATCAGGCCTATTCCTTGCTTAGTCAAGAAGAGTCGCAAAGGAAAATAGGCATGCAAGGAAATGCCTTGGTTGATAGTGTTGCATTGAACACATTCAAACAGTCTCAAGGGGCAGTTTTTAGAAGTGAAAAGGGAAATGAAGGATATCAGCAAAGAAAATTCTGTGATTTCTGTAAGAGGGCAGGTCATACCCGAGAGAATTGCTTTAAAATACATGGATATCCTTCTGGAAACAAGAATTACAAAGGAAAACAAAAATATCCTAATCAGTTCAGTGATAGACAAGTGAACAATGCAGTGATGGACAAACCTGAAATCAAGGAGGAAGACAAACCTGAGAGCTCATCAAACAAGAAGGAAGAAGGGAATCATGGTGGCTTCACTGAAGAGCAATATCAAACTCTGCTAGGATTGTTCAATAACAGCCTGAGCAACAAAGCAGTTGTCAATATGGCAGGTGAGTTACTCAACAGAAATTCTAGAGGATTAGAAAAGAAATGGATATTGGACAGTGGGGCAACTGATCATATTGCCTCTAGTGAAATTGACTTGATACATACCTTCGAAACTGATAAAAAGGATAGAGTTTCATTACCCAATGGCACTTCAGTACCTATCACTGGTATTGGTACAATGCATGTAAACAAACATATCCAATTACAGAATGTTTTATCAGTTTCTGCCTTCAAATGCAACCTGATGTCAGTGAGTAGACTGACTAAAAGGTTAAGATGTTCTATAACATTTAATCCTTCCCATTTCATCATACAGGACCTTGTTTCGAAGGAGGTGATGGGTACTGGTGATGAAGAGAATGGACTCTATGTACTGAGGGAAACCAAAGGAGGAGAATGCAGGCAAGAGAATGAAATCAGGGCAATGAACGTGAAGCTGGATACCTTGTCCTTATGGCACCTTAGACTAGGGCACATGCCATCTGATAGGATGAGAATTTTGTCTAAGTACTTACCAGATTTGAATTGTAATACTGACTTGTTTTGCAACATCTGTCCAGTTGCAAAGTTGAACAGATTACCTTTTCCTCAAAGTTTAAATAAAGCTTCTGATTGCTTTGAACTTATACACCTTGATGTATGGGGTCCTCATAGAGTTAAAACATTTGATGGTTGCTCATATTTCCTGACAGTGGTTGATGACTTTTCTAGAGCTGTGTGGATATTCCTTTTCTCCTTTAAAAGCCAAGTCCCAGGAATATTGATAGACTTTGTGAAGATGATTAAGAACCAGTATGATAAGTGCATCAAAGTAATTCGAACAGACAATGGTTCAGAATTCTTTAACAGCACAGTGAGGGAATTTTTGGCTGACCAAGGCATTGCTCACCAAAGTTCTTGTGTGGAGACACCCCAGCAGAATGCTGTTGTGGAGAGGAAACACAAGCATCTTTTAGAAGTGGCCAGAAGCTTGAGGTTTCAGGCACAGCTACCTGAGATTTTTTGGGGTGAATGCATACAAACTGCTACATACCTAATCAATAGAATGCCAAGTATCAAATTAGCAAACAAGAGTCCTTATGAGCTGCTATACAATTCTTCACCCAAGCTAGACCACTTAAGAGCTTTCGGATGCTTATGTTATACTAGCACATTGAGACATGGGAGGACAAAGTTTGATGCTAGAGGTAGTGAGTCTGTTTTCATTGGATATCCACAAGGCAAAAAGGGATACAAGGTATACGACTTGAAGACTCAAAGCATAACTGTGTCAAGAGATGTGATATTTGTAGAACACATTTTTCCTTTCAATAAGCACTGCATACAAAAGACTATATATCCAGTGCCAATGAATTGTGATGGATCAACAGATGAAGCCTGTTTTAGCACTAAAAATGACAAAACTGTGACACACAGCCCAAAAGAAGTGAGTCAAAACTCTATGCATGAAATATCTGCTCACAATGATGACAGGAATATGAGATTGCCAAATGAAGACACAAACAATACATCAGAGGGAAACAATTCAGATATCAATAGAGAAGTAGCTGAAGATACAAATCAGTCACCTGTTCGAAGGAACAAAAGGGTGATTAAGAGGCCTGTGAGGTTACAAGACTATGTGTGTAACCAAATGAGCAGCAATTCACCTCAGGAAATCAAGAGAAGTCATGTTAGTACACCATATCCTATGGTGAACTACATGAGACTAAACAACATTTCAGAAAACCATAAAAGGTTCATTGCCAACATAGATGTGAGACATGAACCAACCACATATGAGGAAGCAATGACAAACCATGTATGGAAGAAATCCATGGAAGAAGAGTTAAAGGCACTCGAATTGAACAATACCTGGAATGTGTGCAAATTACCAGAAGGCAAAAATCCTGTAGGTTGCAGATGGATATATAAGATCAAATATAATCAAGATGGCACAGTGGACAGGTATAAGTCTCGGCTAGTAGCCAAAGGTTACACCCAAGTTGAGGGTGTTGACTACTTTGATACTTTTGCTCCAGTATCAAAGATGGCCACCGTGAGAATAATACTTGCCATAGCATCAAGTTCAAGCTGGCCCATCCATCAACTTGATGTGAACAATGCCTATCTTCATGGAGAACTTGAAGAGGAAGTGTATATGAGACTTCCACCAGGGTATGGATCAGTTTCAGATGAAAAGGTATGCAAACTGAACAAGTCTTTGTATGGACTGAAGCAAGCTGGGAGACAGTGGTTTTCAAAGCTGTCGACTAGCATCAAAGAGAAGGGTTTTGTTCAAGGAAATGGAGACCCATGTTTGTTCATTAAAAGAAGTGACAACAGAATAGTATTAGCTCTCATCTATGTTGATGATATCATACTCACAGGTTCTGATAGTGAGGGAATAGATGAGCTGAAAAAATATCTGAATGACAAGTTCAAAATTAAGAACTTGGGGTCCTTAAAGTACTTCCTTGGATTAGAGATACAAAGGAGTGATGCAGGAATTCATATCTGTCAACGCAAGTACATTATGGACTTGCTATCAGACATGAAATTGGTAGAATGCAAACCCAAACCTACTCCAATGGCTTTGAATAGAAAGCATGATAAGGAGATAGCAGAAGCTGAAGAATCTTTTGAGGACAACTCAGCTTACAGACAACTCATAGGGAAGCTGCTGTATGTCACAGTTACAAGACCGGACATAATGTTCAGTGTCCATAAACTGAGTCAGCATGTCCAGAGCCCTACAGTGAATCATTACCTAGCTGCGTTAAGAATTCTGAAGTATCTAAAAGGAACTGTAGGTTTAGGGCTGTTCTACTCATCAGACTCTGATATGACCTTAACTGGATATTCCGACGCAGACTGGGGTGGCTGCAACCAAAGTAGACGATCAGTGACAGGTTACATCGTCAAGTTGGGTTCCTCAATTGTCAATTGGAAGTGCAAGAAGCAACCCACAGTTAGTCGATCTAGTGCAGAGAGTGAATTAAGGGCATTGTCTAGCACTACAGCCGAACTGATATGGATATTGAACCTCTTGACAGAAATCGGGGTACATCAACAAGGAACAATACCTTTGTTCTGTGATTCGCAAAGTGCATTACACATTACTCACAATCCTGTCTTTCATGAGCGAACCAAACACCTCGAAATGGACTGTTACTTTGTCCGAGAAAAGTATCAGGCCAAGATTGTGGAACCGAAATATATTCCAAGCGAGGAGCAACCAGCTGATATTCTCACCAAAGCTCTACCTACACCTCAACATTGGAAGCTATGTTCCAAGTTGGGAATGGAGAATCCCTTCTCCATTCAACCAACTTGCCAGGGGAGTGTTGACATTAGCTTGAGGAAGAAGAAGGGTAAGCAGTGACGGGTATTACCTGACGCAAGAAGGAAAAAGACACATATAGGCTTAATGAAGGATATAGAACCAAATAAAGGAGAAGGGCATAAGTGTATTTTCCATTCTTACCTCAAGTCATATAAATAGGATATTTCAAACTGAGAGAGGGATCGATTCCTTTTGAATTCGTTTTCCTCCTCAATATTTCTTCAGTTTTGAGAGGTCATCTGGAGCATGTTCCAGATGAACCCAGTGTTGCTTTTGTAATCTTTCCGATCACTGATGAATTAACCATCAGTTGAATAAAGGTTGGTTGCATCTTTCTCTTGCGATTCTTCCTCGGCTCTGCTTCATTTCCGCATCATCGACCTCCGATGGCTGGATGGCTGGATCTCTGTCCAGAATCGTAAAGCCAGGCGCGTCCACCTCGCCGCCTCACCAAAACCTTCTTCGAGGGCGTGGATTTCGATCTGCTGGGCTGTCGTTTGCTGATGTTGTGCGCTCCTCTTCTTCGCCCTCTCCGCATCCTACTGCTGAGTTCCCTGGGAACTCGTTGAAGGTGCCTCTCGGGAATGAAACAGTGACCTTCTCGGATTTTTTTTTTTCATGCGAATCAAGAAGGAAAGATGATGTTCAACTGCTTTGTGTCAGCAGTGATAATACTACACGCAGTCACCTCACTCACATTCTCATTTTTCAGCAATAATACAGCAGCGCACCAGGCCCACTCTTTTCAGTGCCAAATCCACTCCGTCCAATAAAAGGCTCACTCCCTCCAGCGCCAGATCCATTCGCCTCAGCTCCGGCCACTCGTCTCTGCTCAGCCACGACACTGGATTAAGCGGTTATTATTTGATTCGCCATTTCACTCATTAGTATCAATACTCTCATGTCTTCATTCATTTCCTATCAATGATATAGAAATTACATTGAGCATCTCTGCTCACATACAAGACTCTCAATAGAGCTTCTCGATCAGTCTCTTACGACACAGCTCCTTAAGTAACCTATCCACTTTATTTTCTCTTTTGATTAATTGATTCCCTGTCATGGCCTCCAATGATACACCACGACAGAGCTCCTGAAGTAATCTATCCACTTTCTTTTTTCTCTTTTGCTTCCCTGTCATGGCCTCCAATGATACACCACATGCAGAAGTAGTCAATCTTCTTGCAAATGATACACACTTCTCCCATTTTAAAAGGTTCGAGCATGGAATGCCATTCAGCTATCAGGGATTCAGGGAGGAGAGCAATCAGGAAGAAGGAAGAATTGAGGGTTTGGGTATAAATATTAAAAATGTACCATACAGGGAGTATTACTCGATGCCGAAAAGAAAAATTAATCGGAGGATTAACCATAGTGCATTTACTGTTCCGTTAACTTTGTTGCTTAATTTCCTCTCCAATTTATCTTTTATGTTTGCTTAATTTTCAAATTTTCAAGTCCATTTAATTATTCTCATTGTTTTCGAATTTTATTTTCCTCCATAATTATGTATGCTGCTTAATTTGCTTAATTTCGAATTTTACTAATTTTCAAAATGCAAATTAATTTCGAATCTTATTAATTATTTTTGAATTTTTGAATCTTATTAATTATGTTTGGTTTATTTCTAATTTTTCAAATCAAATTTATTATGCCTACTTAATTTCCAAAATTTTGAATCCATTTAATTATGTCTGCTTAATTTCAAATTTTATTTTCCCTCCATAATTATGCCTAGGGGTGAGCACGGGTCGAGACGTCCTAGCTGTCTCGGTCCTGTCCGGCCCAAATGTTTGGGAAAAATCCCGTCTCGGTCCAAAATCGAGACAGGACTACGACAAATATTTTCGTCCTCATTTTTAATCGGGACGGGACGAGGACGACGTAAAAGATCAGGATTGTCCCCGCTCAGCTCGGCTTATGATCTAAACAATATTAATTATTTAATATTATTTTTATAGGACAGCATAATAAAATGCACTATTAATTATTTAATGTATATATATATATATATTGTTTTCATTTTGTAGAAAAAACAATATTAACAAATTTTGGAACGTCTCGATCTCGATTCCGTCTAAAAAAAATCGAGACAGGACAAAATCGACTCGTTTGAAAATCGGGACAGGACCAGGAGTCCAGGACGACATAAAAAATCTGTATTGTCCGCGCTCGGCTTGGTTTATGATCTAAAAATTATTAATTATTTAATATTATTTTTGTGGGACAACGTAATATAATGCACTATTAATTATTTAATATATATATAGATATATATATATATATATCATTTTCGTTTTGTAGAAAAAATAACATTAACAAATTCGGAACGTTCCGATATCGGTCAGGCTCAAAAAGTATCCATCTTTGTTCAAACTACAACAGGAGCTGAGAGGATCAAAACTTAGGCATTTCCTTCATTGTCATGCACTTACCACATTTAACAGAATAAATAAATAAATAACATTATAACTAGACGATCAAGACAGCAATTCTAGAAATTACATCAAGTCTAAGCATACCCTGGAAGACCACAGTTATTATAGACAGCAACAGAGGCTCCCAATTCCAAAAAAAAAACGGTCAATTTCGAATTTCGAAGCGCAGATTTTTAGCAGAAAATTTAACACTACACTATACTTCACCACATTTCTTTTAAGTAAAGTATAAAATAACCACTACACTTATTTAAGTAATTATACTTCCTCATTAATAAAAATAACCACTACACTTATTTAAGTAACATGCTACATTTTATACATTTTTTAAGTAATTGTACTTCCTTACTAATAAGTGTTTAAATCTTCGATTAACCGATATGCTGATTTCAAATTTTTATTGTTTAAATCTTCGGTTTTTCAGTTTCAGTTTCAATTTTTGAGTCTCAATTAATTGTTAGTTCTCGGGTTAACTGGTTCATATATTTAATATTTTAATTTTTACACCCCTATTCTTTAAATATATTTTCTATCTACAACTTATCTTATATATTATATAAAACACAGTTCTGAATACGTAGACACATGTCGCTTCCACATGGCACTACTTCCCCTCCTTTTTATTTTATATCTTTGCTTAATTTCCAAATTTTCAAGTCCATTTAATTATTCTCATTATTTTCGAATTTTATTTCCCTGCATAATTATGTCTGCCGCTTAATTTGGAATTTTACTAATTTTCAAAATTCATATTAATTTCGATTATTATTAGTTATTTTCGAATTTTCGAATCTTATTTATTATGTTTGCTTGATTTCTAATTTTTCAAATCAAAATTATCGTGCCTACTTAATTTCCAAAAGTGTGAATCCATTTAATTATGTATGCTTAATTTTGAATTTTACTTTCTCTCCATAATTATGCCTAGGGGTGAGCACGAGTCGAGAAGTCCTGGCCGTCTCGGTCCGGTCCGACACAAAAGTTCGGAAAAAAACCCATCCATATCCAAAATCGAGACGGGACTAGGGAAAATATGTTCGTCCTCATTTTTAATCGGGACGGGACGAGGACGACGTAAAATATCAGGATTGTCTCGGCTCGACTCGGCATATGATCTAAATAATATTAATTATTTAATATTATTTTTATGGGACAACGTAATACAATGCACTATTAATTATTTTATTTATATATATAGTTTTCATTTCGTAGAAAAAACAATATTAACAAATTCGATCCCGGTCCCGTCTAAAAAAAAATCGAGACAGGACAAAATTGACTCGTTTCAAAATTGGGACAGGATCGGGACGACATAAAAAATCGGGATTGTCCCCGCTCGACTTGGTTTATGATCTAAAAAGTATTAATATTTAATATTATATTTGAGGGACAACGAAATACAATGCACTACTAATTATTTAATGAATATATATATATTAATTTTGAATTTTATTAATTTTCGAAATGCATATCAATTTCGAATTTTATTAATATCAAATCTTATTAATTATTTTTAATTTTTTGAATCTTGTTAATTATGTGTGCTTAATTTCCAAATTTTCGATTCAAATTTATTATGCATACTGATTTTCCAAAACTTTGTGTCCATTTAATTATGCCTACTTAATTTTGAATTTTAATTTTTCATCCATAATTATGTCTAATTAATTTAAATTATAAATTTAAATTTTTATAAATCAAATTTTTATTTATCTCGAATGTAAAATAATTATTATTACGCACCGCCTAAATTTATCCCTAGTTAAGGAGTCAAGTACTTGAAGGCAAATCACCCCTTTAATCCACTAAGCTTAACTGGATTCACCCAGTTTTTTGCTAGCTTAAATTAAGCTGTGATAGGCTGGCCTGGTTTTATACCGAGAGATAACCTTGGAGAATGCTTGCTTGTTCGAAGTAATTTTATCATCGGCCCCTCTCCCATTCATAGTTTGAATTTTAATTTCTTAAAAAAAAAAAAACTTAGTGTGAAGGGCTCCATACAATCTCTGTTCTGATAAACCTAAAATTAAATTTAAAAATCCTACACGCTGCAGCCTGCACCTGACAGTCGAACAAAAAGTCTCAGACTCTGCCTAAAAAGATATGCACGCCTTCCTTGCATGCAGCCACTCTAATCCAACACTAATAAATTAGATTGTCTCTCCGTAACAAACCATATCTCTCTGAGCCCTACGTATATTTGTCCATCACCACTTGGCACTCATAATTCTCCAGCTTCGTTTCTCTCGCAGCAGTAGACCGAATTCGTATATGGAGGTAGCTCAACACAAACCCCAACAGGGACAAAGACAATGGGAGACCTTCGAGGACGACGACCAGCCCCTCTTGCTCTCCCACCTCCCCCGCACCACCGCAAAATCTAGCCAGGACGACGACCGCAAACCGGACAACGACTTCCAGTTCCAGGTGTCAACCGCCGGAGGCCTCCTCCTTCCAACCGACGCCGCCGCGGCCGACATGTGCGCCGCCGACGATCTCTTCTTCAATGGCCAGATCCTGCCGCTCCGGCCCTCCGTCGCCCCGAGCCGCTGCGGGTCTTGGTCCGACTCGGTGGACCGGTCCTCCACCCCCGGCCTCGACACGAGCCGGAGCAACAGCAACAGCAGCAGCAGCAGCCGGAGGAGCAGCAACTGCGTCAGCAGGAGCCACTCCTCCAACAGTAGCACTCCCTCCGTCACCGCTGCCTCCGAGGTCTCCCGCCCGCCGTCCCTCTCCAACAATTTCTACGCGCACCCGAGCCCCAAGCCGCAGCTGCGCAGCGCGAGGCCAAAGACGACCGCCGGGCGGCGCAGCGCGAGCTCGGCGCCGCCGGGGTGGGGGGTCTTCCTGCTGGGCCTCGTCAGGGCTCCCCAGATCGACCTACACGACTCGAGGCCGCGCCGGTCGAGCACCGGCGGTGGCCGGAAGAGCGATGTCGACACCGCGAACGCGAAGAAGATAGCGAGGGCGCCGAGCGATGGTTCGTCGACGTCTAAGAGATTCGATGCCTGCGCCAGCGAAGCCAAAGCAGAGAAGAAGGTGGCGCGGCTCGTCGGACGCGGACTGAGCTGCAAGAGCTCGCCGGAAGCGGTGGTGGAACCGAGCCCGTCGCCGACGACGAAGATGAAGAAAAAGGAAGAGGAGGAGGGGCAGAGGTTGAGAAGGGTGGATAGCATGTGCAGGAGTAGGATCTTCGAGTGGCTGGAGGAGCTTTCGATTGCAAAGGCAGTGGCAAACCGAGACAGCGGCGGCGGCGGCGGCGGAGGTGGGCATTGACGTGATGGTACTAATTTGGGTTTGATTTAATACTGAATTTTAGGTAATATCTTTAAAATTGTTTTCAAAGTTGAGTATTGTGCAACGTGATGAGTGAGTTTGAGCAACTTTGAACAGCTTTTGGTGTAATTTGCATGATTCTTGTGGGAAGTCATGATAAGAGCATGCAACTTTTGAAGAAGAGGGTGGTGGTGGTGGTGGTGGTGGAGATGGCAATGTCGCTTTTTGTTGCTGATTAAACACCACTACACATATAGTGAAAGCAGAAAAGTCGGATTTTTTTTTACACCACTTCATTTCTTTTCTTAATTTAAACCAAATTCTGATAAATTTGGAATTGACGTGTTTTAATGAGAATAAAATTATTCTAAATTTAGAAAAGAAATTAATTATGCTATTCCATTTTATAATTATATAAATTCATTCATTAGTATGTATCCTTATCCTACTATAAAATAAATAGGTGTGCTTGTTTGCTTCATACGATTAAGGAAGATAAAATAAGATATGAATTTGAATCAATTATTTGTTTGACGCATTGATTAGAATAATAAAAATAATAATATGATAATTCGATGTACACTGGATTTAAAAAATTCATATTCAATCATCTCTCATTTACTATCCAATCACATCATATCCAATGAAGCAAACATATAAGTGTATGTTTGCTTCATAGGATAATAGGTTGATTAATATTCATTATTTGTTTAGTGCATGAATTAGAAAAAAATAAGAATAGATGAATATAAAATTGATATTATATCTGAAAACTCATATCCAATAATTCTTTATTTATCATCCAATCTAATTTTTTCATATCAAATGAAGCAAACATATCATATAAGTATTTTTATAACAAAGATCAACCATAGCAAGGAGTGCTTTACAAGTAATAAATATAATTTTAATTTTAAATATAATACTTAATATATAAAATACATACTCTTACGTATATATGTTTGAAAATCAAAAGCCAACTAATCCATTGAGATAATTATAATAAACATTTAATCAAACAGATTGACGAATATTCTTTTTAAAAAAAAACAAATCTACCAACACCCATCAGGTATGCAATTTTATTTTATTTTAATCCGACATTTTGACGTTTATCAGAGGTGCCAATATGAGACACATTGGCGCCTAGTCAGACACCATATATATGTCAAATTCGACTATCGTGGTTCCTACTACATTTTTCATCGTCCATGCAGACGTCGAAATGTATACGTACTTCGTCTAATATAAGCTTCGAAATGTAATACTAATTTGGCGCTGAAATTTTAATGATTTATTGTAGTGGGCGGGATGAATAGGATTAAACAATATAACTATACATTCAAAAGTGGAACGTGGTGAAAATAAGTACATTTAAAAGTGGAACAAATTAAGTTGATTCCACCAAATAGTTTAATTAAATTATCCAATTTCTTAGTAACAAAAAATATCCTCAAATTTATATATTTTTAAATTTTATTTTAAATAAACTAAATATCTAAATAATAAACTTATATATAGGATCACTCTAAGAGTAAACTTTTTTAAAAGCAAATGAAAGTATACGTAAAATTAGGTTTTTTTATATTGAAGTCTTTATTTTTTAAATTTTGATATAATTAGTACTTAATACATAATATTTTAAAAAATAACTAAAATATTTAGATATTGTAAATTTTATATTTTATCTCTTTACCGTTATATATTAACTATATAATTTTGTTTATTTTAATCAAAAATGAACAAAATATTGAACAAAATATGGCTAGATAATGTACAAGATATGTGTTTTTCTCTATTTAATAGGTGTCAAATACAAAATAACACGTGAAGTTATTTTGGGTTTTTTTTGTTCTTGAACTATTGAAAATTGGGTAAAAATATTCATAAATTTTTCTTTGATTGATTTTTACCCTTAAGCAAATGAAAATAGTTGAAAAATATTTTCAAACTATTAGAAGTGAGTAAAAATACCCCTAAACTTATTTTTTGATGAATTTTTTACTCTTAGACAAACGAAAATAGTTAAAAAATACTAGTATTTTTATTCATTTCTAAGGAAATTTTTTTTCTTTCTATTTTTAGATATGGGTAAAAATATTGATATTTTTTAACTATTTTTGTTTGTCTAAGAGTAAAAAAATTATCAAAAAAATATTTAAGAGCATTTTTACCCATTTCTAATAGTTCGAGAATATTTTTTTAATTATTTTTATTTGTTTAAAAATAAAAATCAATCAAAGAAGAGTTTAAAAGTATTTTAATTCTATTTTTAATAATTCGAAGACAAAAATCATCCTTAATCCTATAATCAAACTCAAAATCTTTAGTAAAATCATCGAATCATAAAAAGGAGAAGAAGAATTGGTCCCCCTTTCTGGTTCATGCGCAATGAGGGCCATGCACACTCCTTGAGAAAAGGAAAGCAAAGAAAAAGTTTGAGCATGGCTCTCTCTACCTCCCAACTCTCCATGGCTCAAAAAGCATAGGAAGAATCCATTGAAGTCTATGTCTTTTCTTTTATCTCCTGTATTACCGAGGGTCGATCATAATGTACCAAAACTCATATAGCAAGCACGCCCAAGTTAAAGCTCAAATGCCACGCTTAATTTGACTCCCAATTCATGCGCCAAAAGAGCCAAAAGACGAGGCAAAGCTTCAAGTCCTTATTACCTCGTTTGAAGACAAAAAAAAGGAAGACATGCACGGCACAAACTCTAAGGACTAATTAATTCAATTGTTCCAAAGCAGCTGCAATGATGTCAAATGCCATAAATTTAACCTCCATTGTGTCCCTAGGTAAAGGAAGGCGCGTCAGTGCACTGCATGCATTGTGTCCCTAGGTGAATTGAAGCTATCTATCTATCAAGAGGCTAAGCATTTCCTTGTGTTATTTAAATATATGTACTAGTTTCTTTAAAGGCTTAGGTCAGGTGAGAGTTTGGCCTCCCTTTTTTTTGTTTGAGGTATAAATATATATATTGCGTGTATATTTGAATATTCAGACGATGATATTTTTATCTAACCCAACTTAACCAATCCTCACTAAACATTTGGAGGTTGACCGAGCACAAGCGTTGCTCTCAATTCTAGATATCCTTTGGTGTTGAGGTGGAGGGTGTCGCTCTTTGCTCCTCCATCAGCGGGCAAGATTTTGGTGCAGTCACGACTATATCGAAATTTGTGCTGCCTCAATCATGAGGTAACATGCACTAGGCCCTTCCTACCGTGCATGAGTTCCAGTGCACAACTTTGGAGGAGCCGGTGCATGTTGGAGCAGCACGAGCTTCGGTGCAACTGCGACGTGCAACTGCACCGCGATTGCAACAAAGTTTCTCGATTAATATAAGTGCATGATGCGACTGAATCAGGAATGGAATACAATTTGAATCAGGAATGGATATCCATTGGCAAGCTAGTGCAAAATTAGCACAAGTGGCACTCAATTGGTGCTCATGGGTCAACAGTAATTACGTGTTAGGATCACCTTTCTATTTGAGTTCTAATAATTCTATTTACTTCATCAATTTGATCTCCTACAAATTAATTTAAACCTAAACTTTAGCAATTAATAAATTGAAGGATCAATTCAATACCATTTCTAGAGCACGAACAAATTAAGAAAGAGCCAAACATCTTATACAAGTACACGAACAAAGATGATGGTCTTTTAGGTTAATTACCCATTAATGCTGCCCATCCCATTGATTTGAAATGCAGTACCTTTTTCCTTGGTGTCTCGGTGATGGTCGAAAGGAAACCCTAGAATTGTGGCGTGTGCAGTTGTTGGATCGTGGGTGTCACCTGTCATCATGTCCTCTGCTAACTTTGATGATTGCGGGATTGAGATACGTATGTTTATCTATCCATGTCATGATATGCTCAGAATTTGCACCATTTTTTTTAAAAATTATTTTGAAAAAGAAAAAGCTGCATGATTATAATAAAAATTATTGTAGCTTCCACACAAAGCAGGAGCCAGGAGGGAGTGAGAGAAGAAGCATCACATCTATGGCAATGTTTTAAGTCATGATGATGGAGTCACGTCCTTCAGTTAAAACAAAACTAGGTTTTGACTTTTGACTCCACTCAAGAAAGGAATTATGGTATTTATTTTACTCCGTTAAATGAGATTAGGGTGTTGACTACTTGCATTTATATCAAATTAACCTAAAATAACTCTTTTATTACTACAGGAACTCTTATTTTTAACCGAAATTACACGTGTGGAATTTGCAATATACAAAGTAAAAAAATCATTTTTCTGACACGTCTGCATTGAATATTCACAACAATTTTAGATTGGATTAAAATAGGAAAATTATTTTCAGATTACATGAAGTAATATTTATTGAAATGCAAATTAAGGTTTTCATACTGCAATTTAAGCGAATAATTCAACAAATGCTCACAGAAAGGTTCTCCAAGATAAAATAGATTCTCTTTGTTGCACTGCTATTTTTGGTTGCGTTGCCATAAGTAAACATTTTTTTTTCATCTAAGTTATCATTTTTTCTTTTTCTTTTTTGCCAAGAAAAGTAAATTACTATATTAAAATCCGACGTAGGCCGGGGCCAAAAAGATCACAATTCAGAACATCCTCTAATTCTGAAGGGCGTATGGACGACCACACCAATACATGCCGGTGATGTTTAACTCAATTTGTTGCCCAATGAACAACTTGATTAGTTTCTCTAAAATAAAATAAAAACTATCAAAATTACATTGAGTAACCAGAAGCAAAATATTAACGACCACACAATGAATTTCCCACGGTATGTCAATCTTTCTGATCAATGCTTTAAATAAAATCTTGGAGTCAATCTCCACTTGAAAACACGGAGACAATTTCTGTCTATAGATTAATTTTTGGGTAAATTTCATTTTTTTTAAGCAATCAAGGGCACTGTAACAATCTCCATCACAATAGTTAGTTGGAAGATTCTTGAAGTACACAAACTATATTTAGTTATTTACCATGGTACAAATCACAATAAATTAAATAGCTTTAGCTCATCATAATACAAGGAACCAGTCTCTTTTTTCATGTGGCACTTTTCTTCTTTTTTTCCCAAGGAAGCTTCAAATGAAACAGAAAAGTATGTAGATATACTTTACCTTCATATAAACATAGTAGATCTGGGAGATAAATAAGAAAAGTTCCAATATCCACTAAATAAACATACTAGACTAACTAAAAATTCTGAGAAAAGAAGAAACAAGATTGAAGCTGTCACGCACATGTATCTGAGAGATAGAAAGAACAGAAGTTTCAATTGCCAGTTTGCCACTAAATAAGCCTCAACATGTAGAACTCAACAGACAGAACTTAACATAGTTTTATATTCTACTATTGCCAGAAGAAATAGAGCATACAGGTGAAATTTTAACTAGTTATCTGCTAGCCTGCTAGGTGGCCGTGGATCTACAACTAAATTAACACTAGAATTACAGGATAAGTTCATTTTCCCTATTCAGGGGTATGCAAAGGATCAATTACCTTAACTGTATGACAGAAACTGGGTAGGCTATGTTCTTTGTAATCGGTTGAACAGATGATGGGTAGCTCAAATTTTCCCCCGGCAATAAGGGCAATCCCCACATGTCTTCACCCATGGCTCTAAGCAAGTAGAATGAAACCTGTGTCCGCAGGACAGCCGAATCATTTCATCCCCCTCCAAGAACTTCTCCAGGCATATTGAGCACTCAACAAATGCCTTCTCCACATTGCTCCCCTCTGTGGCATCTTGATAAACTTCTACCTGCAGATTATGGAAAGCCTCTGAACTGAGTCCAGGAGGCCTATTAGTATATTGCATATCTTCATCTGCTTCAGCTGTCAAGTTTGGGCCTGAATCGAACCAATCTCTCACATTTTCTGTTTCCCACTCCTGAAGATTCATCACCCTCACATCATCATCTATTTCAACCTCATTTCTAGTGGTGCCTGAATTTATGTTGGTGTGACTGTCATGAACCAAGGAAAGATATCAGCTAGAGGTAAGCAACAGGGAAACAATTTATCTTTAGAGTGCCCAACAGAAACTAACCTGCTTCCAGAAAGAGAAATGCCTCTAAGCCTCTCTTGAAGCCTTGCCCTTGCCTGTAAAACTACACCAGGAAGTTGATCATTTCTAGCTAATCTCAACCTATCCAAAACGTTGCCTGCAGTTCCACCATTGCTAATGCTGCCAGTTGTAGTATCAGCATCATTTCGACTATCTATCCAAGCTGGTTCATGGTCCTAGATAACCATAAAAACAAGTTAATTGGCTTCTCCCTCACATATCTCACAATTTACGAGAAAATAACACTTGTGGCGAGAGATCTATAAAATTGCAAGAACACCTACACATGATTCTCATGTTGAAAATTAAAAGGGAAGAAAGTGAAGAACTTGATAGCTCCAAACTTTATGAAAAGTGTCATCAACGAGCTAAATTGAACAACAAAGGCTGAAAGCAGAAAGTCCAACTCATGCATAGCCGGACGATATTCAATACATCCTCACAAGTCACAACCAAATTTTCAAGATTAATTGGAAATTGGAATCATTTCACAGCCGGACGAACAGCAAGGGTAAGCCCAAGTTGCACAAATTAGCAAGATAAGATTCTAACACGAATTTCTCACAAAAGCCCTCATTTTCCAACAATTGTTAGGAATACGATCATCTAATAAGGATACAAAATGGGAGAGGTAAAACTCTTTTAAAAAGACGATATTTGAGAACAATAAATCATCAATTAAGCCATTGCCCACGAAGCTAGGTTTGTTAACACAGAAATCGCATAAAAAAATTCCAGCTTTGTACTTGGGTAAAAGGCATCATATGGCGAATAACTCAAACAGCAAGAAGGGGATCGACAGTGAGAGGGTTACTGTGGGGAGGTGGGGAAGACGCCTGGGGTGGTCGAGCTGCGGGGCAGCGATGGGGCGGCGGCGGCGGCGGCGTCGGGCACGGTGACGGGAATGGGGATCTGCGACGGCGGTGGAGGAAGGGGGATCGAGGGCGGGGTCGGGGTCGTTGTGGCTCCGGCCGGCGCGAGATCTCCAATTGTAAAGCAATCCAGACGCGCTCAGCATCAGAATTGACCGGATTAATGAATTGGAATTCGCCTTCCTTTCTTAAGAAGAAGAGAGAAGAGGGAAGAAATAAGCGAGAAAGGATTGAATCGTATTGAAGGTGGAACAAGTTCTGGACCATTTTATTCCCATTTTTTTGCTGAAAATGAATATTTTTTCTCGATCGCTTTCACGAATTTTTATCTTTTGACTTTCTTTTACATAAAACTGCTGTGGCATTTAATCCAAAATTCCAAATAATTCTGTCTTTCAGGTGAAAAGAGAATCATATATTAAGTTTTTTTTTTTTCTGCATTTGGAATTTTGGATAGAAATTTGAGAGAAGTCAAGGAAATACAAGGAAAAAAATAACTCCTCCAACTCAACAATTTTTCCCTCTATTTTTATCCGTGGGAGAGAATGAAATCTTTCTCGCATAAGTTCTCTCACCATATTTTTAATATATTTTTTTGTCAAAGATAACAAGTGTACAATCAAGTACATGATTGGATAAACATCCAAAATCACTTTCACACACGAAAAAATAACGAGTCAATATTATAGACTCATAGAACGAATATAATATAACACAGTGAAAAATTCACACTAGATGACTATATTGGAGTTTTGAACACCAAACTTTTAAAAAATATACAAAATATTATCATCAATTATGCTACTCACAGTTGGCAAACTCTCTCACCATATTTAATATATTATATCTACTATATTTATATCTCTCGGTACCTCAGTCATGCCTCTCGTTGATGCTCATTGGCAATACCCTATACTAGCTTCACGTTGAATTTGCCGATTGATCTTGATTTATTATATCTACTATATTAATTAGCTTGATTTATTTCATCTTGAAGCTATTTCAAAAATACTTGCCAATCGAGGTAAGCTCCTTCTAAACAACATTGTCGGTGTTCACCAATTAGCATTTCTTCCAAATTATAGGATCGTGGATGCTTACATGAACACTAGCATGATTTTTCACCATTGTCTTCAACAAAATCGCCCTAATGTTGTCGGCCAACCCTCTTCGACATCATTTTCTCATTAGGATTTGGTCAAAAATAGATCACTTGGATGAGGTACATTTTTTTTATATAGTAATTTGACTGTCCTCATTGAAAATTGATTCACATATTATCATAGCATTAGCTAAGGTAATCCATTATCTCCGTACCTATTTATCTCTTCACTGATCTTCTACAAAAAAATTCTATGGCTAGTAGGTATAAACAAGCTCACAGCTGGTCTTGCAAATGACATTATCGAAGGAGGCATCCATCTTACTCAATACGTAGATGATACCTTCATCATAAGCTCGTGCTGCAGCTTGTTGAGCTCCAATCTGGTCTAGGCATTAACCTAAAGCGTGGCATTATTTTTACATGTATGCCGTGTGTTACCAAGCTGGGTAATATCTTCAATCTTCTAATCGAGACAATACCTATAAAATATCTTGGCTTACATCTCACTCTTTGTAGATCATCTGATTCTACTTGGCATCACTTACTCTTAATGATGGACAAACACTTGGCTCCATGAAAAGCATGCCACCTGTCTATTGATGATCATCTTATCCTTATAAACTATGCACTTTACTATGTACTTGTTTACATGATGAGCATCTTTCGACTTTTGCGTATATGGACAAAATTCGACATACTTTTCTTTGGACTAGCATAGGTAATGCTTCTAGTCTCTAGTTTAAACTATTGTAGGAATATCACAACAGAGGAATGTGAATAATATATTCTTAAATTTTCATTCAATTTGACAATTTAAGCTTTGTAATTAAATTAACCGAACTTAGGTGCATGACGCATATTGATTACTTAGCAAAATATAAATAGCACCAGTGAAATGGGTTATTTTGTTTCGCAAACTATCTAGTACAAAATAAGACTAGAATTAGTATAATATAAGATTGCACAAGACAACATAAGAAATAATCACATATTCATTTCGCACGGTACTAAATATCACATTTAGTATTATCTTATGTTCGTTGCGTATTATCACATGTGATAAGATAATTTGACGAAAATATCATTTGTACTATTTTTTATTCATATTATCATATAAAATATACCAAACAAGATATTATATTATTATTATAATAAATTATTTATTTTAATTAACATAATAGTTATAAATCCAATTAGAATGATCTATTATAATTATATCACAAATAGATTAATTAATTAACAAGTTGCGACATATATAGATGCCCTGGCGTCGTCTACGACGTGACCACACCGCCTCATATACCGAGTATATTTGTTAATATAGTGAGTATATCTGATTGCATAGTAAGCATAGTTATAGTGTTTTATTTGACTAAAAATTAATTTTTGATCCAAATATACTCTCAATATTATTTATATATATAATTTTTTAATTCAAATATATTCTTTCTAAATATAAATATATACTATGTTTCTAATAAAATATACTCTCTTTTAATCCAAATATTCTCTATGACCACATATATTTACCCAGTTTCTACCATAATATACTATCTTTGAGTCCAAATATACTTTATGTAAATATAAATATATACCCAATTTTTATCAAATATATTTTTTCAGTCTAAATATACTTTCTTTTGATCCAAATATTTTTTTTTTAAATATATAGATATACCCATTTTCTATGAAAATATATTCTCTTTTAATTCAAATATACTATCTTTAAATAAAAACATACTCGTTTTGGGAAAATCGATCTTTTTTTGAAAAAAAAATACATATATTGAAAATATGAATAAGACTATTGTTGTCATTTTCAACCTTTACCAAAGTAACAATCCATTTTGGAGTAACAAGAAAATGAGTTTGATGTACTATTCCAAGATATTACTCTTATCATGTCCATGGTATATTTTCGCAAACAAACACAGGACAACTAGTGTTGTCTAGTGTTGTACCCTTAGAGTGCTTCAGCTCTTACCCAAGCCTACATCCACTACCTAAGCTCGTCGCTTAGGATTTTCACAAATTAACTATTTTAAATATTTTCCTCCTAAGATGGTACATCAAGGATGTATTCCTCAATCCTTGAGGATGCCTCACCTCTATCCCAAAGGAAACAAAAATATAATTTTATACTAGGTGTGTCTCGTACACCAAACACCCAAACATACAAATGAGAATAAAAACAAATACAAAATTAGATCAAGAGAGTTCAAAAATATGCAAACACTATTATAGCTTGTTTTTGCAGGCTCCTATTCATTCAAGAGGTTTTTGGATGGTTGAAGGGCTTGAATGGCGAAGGAAAGCTCAAGTATCGAAAAGAATGAGAACAAGTTTATTAACACAAATATTTTTAATTCAACATCTCATCGAATAACTCATTGAAGTACTAGAGAGCTTAAGAACATGAAACTATGCCTATTTATAAAGATGACTAATGAATATGACGGATGGAGCTAGACCAACGACTAGAAAAAGAGTCGTTGAGCTCACCGATCGAAGATCGATTGATCGAACTTTGGCAAGGACTTCAACCAAAGGCTTTTGGAAATTGCAGAACTAGTTCAACTGAAGTTAGGTTGAACTTAGGACGAAGTTCTGTCGACCAAAACTAAACATTTGTTGAATTTTGTGAAAATCACTCGGTTTGGATTTTTAACTTGGTTTTCAAGGTTTTTTGTTTGGTTTAGGGCTTGTTTTGGATTTTAATGGATTGGAACACTGAGATTCATCACAATTAAGAGAATAAAAGAATTTATATGAAAAAACTAAGTCATAAATCTAATTCTTAATATGTCTAGTATCAATTATGTCATACCCCAAACCCAGTATGATCGATCAAGGTACGTCACGTACCCCGAAGCCTAAACCCAAACCAAACCATGAACATTCTATTAGTACTTATAGGAAATTTGAAAAGACTTTCAAATTCCAAACCCCAACCATCAACTTAACAATAACCAATGTTCAAAAGAAATGAAACTAAAGTTTGCTTACAAAACGGACAACTCAAAGTAAATAAAATGCGAAAACATAAATAAATCGAGTCAACATGACTCAATGACTCAAAGAAACAAAGAAAAGAACTCGGTATCCCCCTCGACCACGACATGTTACGATACTCGTTGTCCTGCTGCCACTAGCCGTGCTACTACATCTCGGTGCCTTTCTAATCTAGCTCAGGTGCTGTAAAATAACAGAATGAGGGGTAAGTCCACTGGAACTTAGTGAGTAGATCAGTCCTCATATCCTTTATATCATCATCAACATGAAGAAAACATAGCTCAAGCGATAAATAACATCATGATAATACCATATTTATTACACTACACATGATAATCATATATATATATATCAATATGTACAACATTATAATCGAGTACATGCCAACCACACCACGCATGGCAATCACATAGCAACAACACCACAGACATAACGAATAAGAAACATGATGCACCATCCACATGAATCACCTCCGGGCCCATCGGTCCCACGTAGCCACATAGGGTAGGTAGACGGGTGGCCGCCACACTACCACCCAACTCAGTGTAAGCCTATTGGGGTGTGCCCTCCCCTCACCAACACTGGCTCTTCCGAGCTAGCCTGTTGGGGTATACGTTCTCCTCACATGCTCAGGTCTCCGGGCTGTCTCCTTGGGGTATGATCACCAACCGGACTTCCGAAATAAGGCCAACGTTGTCTCATTGGGTCATATCTTGCCCGCACCAGCGAGACTTTCGAGAAATGCAACATACACATCACAACATCACACACGCAAGTACATATATAAATGAGCATAACAAGATGTGCACAATAGGTAACCAAGGTATGTTTAGGGCATACCTTCACTTCTGTCTCCTCCCATCATCCACCACAATCACATGCAATTATACATTAATGGAAATAACACCAAAATCATAACATCACAGCGTGTACAATAAGCATAGAAGTATATCATAATACGTATAAAAGCGTATGATAAGAGCATGGAAAGCTTGTATAGCAAACCCTAGGAATTAATATGGTATCACCCCTTAATGATCGTATACAATTTAACCCGCCCTTAAGGATCCTAGCCGAATGCCCTAGGGCCGGCCTACCTCCCTCACCCGAATGCTCTAAGGGAAAGGTAGGTTCGGCCCCCTTAGGTGTCCTTTGGGTCAGCCCTCCCGAAAGTTAAACCGGGGTCCTAATGTCTCTAGGTGTCCCTAGATTTTCAATTGTCTAAGTGTACGGTTCTATATTGTTTCTATCCTTAGTAACAAGTCTATCATGCCCTATAGTGAATCTCCTATGTGTGAAAAATAGATTGAACCCCTAAAAATTCCACTTTTGGGGTGGCCCACCACCTTAGGATTCCTAGGGTGCCCTATAAGGGGGCAGTACACCCTAAACGCCCTTCATCTCCCCCCTTTTCTCAAGATATCAATCCACCACCAAGAACCCTCAACAACCATCAAGATTCATCAAAGAAACCATCAAGAATTGAAGAATAAAGGGGGAGACACAATAAGGTAAGGGGCAGCCAATCGCCCAAAAATCAATCCGATAGAATCGTTACGATCACGGTAAAACTCTCAACGCGATTAACCAATTCGATTCACGAAAAACCCAATGGAAAATGACAAGAACCCCATAACTTAGGGACGGCATGGATGATGAAGAAAAGAGGAAAAAGAAGGCTCATCCACTCACCTATTTTGAAAAAAATCAGGAAGGAAGAAGAAGCTAAGGGTCTTCATACGTTGAACGCCGACGATCTTGTAAAATCCGGCATCGGAACTCGATCCTCCTCCTCCTCTCAGCGGCGCCTCTCTCTCCTCCTCTTGAGCCTTGGGTGGCATGTGGCAAAACCCCTGGCCACACGCCCCAGGTTCTATTTTATAGGCTCATGTTTGGTGCAAATGACCAAAATACTCACACTTAAGTTACTCGATTAAACTAGTCTGTATCTAACATGTTCTAACTCTGATTCAAGTTCCGATTGAATCGCTAAATTCGTCTCGAGATCCTCTATCATCCTAGCATGCTAAATCACAGAAATAAAATAAATATATTTTTTCTAAATTTATTTGTCTAAAAAGCTTACCCAAATTAAATTCCATGACTATGCCAATCCGCGCTAACTCGAGCCCATGGTCCCCTGCTAAGGATTAAAATATTATTTTAGGATTTTGGGTATAACAAATTAAAAGTTAGGGTCAAAAGTAAGATTTCGATAAAAGTTGAGGCCATTTTGAAGATATATTATGGTATATATGTTTATTTCACTAAATAGGATAAGAGATGGATAGAATATAAGTAGGAACAAATCAAATAAGAAATAAGAGGTTATGTGATAATTTTTAATCCATTTACAATCCGATCTTCTTCTAATTCAAACATCAAACAAGTAGAAGATTTAAATACATTTATATCATATCTTTTTTCTATTTGTGAAACAAATGTGTCTTTACTGTCTGTTTGTTAACTAGATAGAATGAGAGGAGTATATGATATAAGGAGAAATTGTTTATGGTAGTGAATGGCAAAATTTCTAAGTTAAAAAAGGAAAACTCCTCTATGCAATTGTACTTTTTCATTTGAGGGAAAAAAGTCCTTACCAAAAATAATCAGAAAGAGTTTTTTTAATTTAACTTCCCTATGCATGTTATTTTACATAGAAATGTGAGAATTTATAAGGATGACAAACCACCTAATAAAAGGACAAAGGTTTGCAAATAGAATTTAATTGTATAAATCTAATTTGCATTTACATAATGTGTTATTGAAGATTGTAAAAATATTAAATAGATTTGTCTTAAGTGTTTGTATTAGGTAATAATTTAATTACATGCAATAGCAAACAAACTAGGGGTACTAAACAACAAATAGTAACTTACAAATGTGCTAGCCTTATATGTCTGTAATTTTATTAAAGAAAAGTACCGTAGCTTGTTAGGGGTCATGTCCATCACTTTCCTCTCATTTTGTTCATTTTTATCCACTTCATAAACCCCAATCTTACTTGCGCTATCTTTCTTATCTCATGTAACATATTAATTGGTCGATCATTGATATAAGGTATGATAGACTATATTTTTAGTGGTGGCTTGTTAGAAGCTTCGATGTGAAGAGGCGCAGGTTGAGAGGCTAGATGAACATGTGTGCAAGGTGAAAGGGCAAATGTATTATGTTGATTGTTGGCCTAAAGTTTTCAATCTAGACTTTAATTTCGGCTTTAATGATAATAAATATGAAACTAATGATTTCATGAAGAAATACTTTAGGTTCCAAGTTGAGTAGTGTGTGACGTTCGCGATCGAAAAAATCGAAGAAATTACAAAAATCAAAAGGACGCTCGTCGATGCTTGGAATTTGTCAGAAAATTAGAGTTTGGGTATAACGTGTCTAGAATGAATATGTAATCCTCTATTTGATGCTTAAGAATCCTAAAAACCAAATTTGAAACTCAAAACTCGAACTGCGCTGAAACTGCACAAAGCTGATCGATCGATCGATCTTTAACCGACCATCGACCGATCACCGATCGACCATCAATCAGAATGCCCAACAGATCTTTTTTGAACCGTTGAATAGCTAGTTTTGAGCTCATGCCTTTGTGAGCTCTATATAAACTCCTAAAATCAGCCTTTCTTGGTTCCCAACTATTCATCGAGCCATTAAAGGATTTCTTTCAAAATCCTAGCTTACTACATCTACCTTCTTGAATGAGCCTTGAAACCAATTGATTCATCATCAAAAGACATCAAGATGAGCTAGGACTTCTTGGTTAGAGCTAAGTACTTGTATTTGATTTCTTACTCCATTTATTTGTGTATTTTTGGTTGTTTTTGTAAGCTTTAAAGTGTTGTTTTTGACCTAGTGTGTTAGTTCTAAGTGTTGGGTGATTGTCTTGGTGTGGAGACATAAGTCCACCGTGAAAGGTGTTAAGGCACACTAGAGGAATGATGAATAGTGTGAGCGTAGATTCTATCTTCACTTTAAATTTTACTCTAAATGAGGAAGTAAGATAAGTGAATGATGAGAACATACAAAATAAAACAACGCTAACAAGTTGATTTATAGTGGTTCGACCCCAATGCCTACTCCACTATCTTGGCTTATATAAATGATTTCACAACCACTTGTATTAACGTTCTTTTCCTTTTAACGAGGGTATACCAATTAGCCTTATCTTTCATACTAGATAGTGTCTCTATCTCAAACCTAAGGAACACTAAAGTTCAAACAAGTGAACCCAAGGTGTGTCACCCACATCATCTTACAAACACAAGTAATCAAGAAATAATTATAAAATACAACAATAATGGAGCAATAATCAAAATAATAAACTACTTAGCTCCAACACAAGATCTTAGCTTCCTCTTGATGACTTTGATGATGAAACTCAAGTTTGAAAGCTCAATCAAGAAGGTTGATGTCAAAGCTAGAGTTTGAGAGAAATGACTCAATAAATGCTTCAAATATTATTAGAATGACTCAATGTATAGTTAAGAACCAAAGGAAGACAATTTTGAGAGCTTATATAAAGATCCAAAGGGTAGTGGCTCAAAAAGAGCCGTTCAAGAATTTGAAAAGGAGCTGTTAGCTTCTGGGCGTAGCAGATTGGTAACAGAAAATCCATAGAAGATTGGTAGCAGATTGGTCGCAGATGACCGATCATAGATTGGTAGCTGTAGATTGGTCGCAGAAGATAGTTTTTTTATATTTGCTGCCTTTTCAAGTTTCCGGGGTTTGAGTTTTTGGTTTTTGGATTATTATGAATCAAATAGAGGATTATACAAGTATATTAGACACCATAAACCTAAATTGTATCCTCCCGACGAAATTTGAGCGTCGACAAGAGTCCTTACCAATTTCTCCAATTTTTCTGATCGGGGATGTCGCGCAAACCGAAATGAAATCTGAAAATATTTCTCCATGAAATCATTAGTTCAATGTTTATTATCATCAAAACCTAGATTAAGACCAATGTTAAAAACCTTAGGCCAACACGTTGGTGTAAACTTAGTTTACTAGGGTTAGTTGTGCAGTCCTTAGGAGAAGAGGTATTGGAGGTACTCTCGGTGTGTGAGAGTAACCCTCGAGTGTGACGGTCGGAGTCTTAGCTTGTAAATCCTCTTGTAGTATACACTTTAAATTAGTAAAATATAGTTTAAAATCCTAAGTAAAGTGCTTAGATAGTGGAGTAGACGGTGTGACCGAATCACTATATCATCAACATACATATCTATTTGAATTGTGAATTTGCCTAAGTAATGCAAGAAGCAACTAAAATCGAACTTAGGCTTAAGATTAGTATAACATATTATTCACCCATTCTCTAGTGTGATCATTCGCCCAACATTGGTGATTAATGAGAAGTTTGGGCGTGAAAGATGTGGTGTTAATGGTGTTAATTACGATGTGAGAGATAACAAGTGGTACCAAAAAAGAAAAATGACAAGGGAAAGAATTACATGTAAGGGAGAAAATGCAAATTTTTATATCAATAATTTTAAATTATCTACTTTTTTATGATATAATTCAAAATATGGAAAATTATTAAGAATGCAATAATTTGTGAAGAAAAAGTAGTATATTTTTCCGAGAGTAAAAACATTGAATGTACATTTGTGAAAAAATATGATCGAGTCAAGTTTATCCTGGTTGATCGTGTAAATATTTATTGAAAATTTATTTTTACTGATTTTTAGTTCTTAAAAATTATAGGTTAAATTATTTCTTAACGAAGCCAAATTAACTATGCCGAATTTTTGGATTTGAAATTAAAAGAAAAAACAAAACAAACCTAGGATTAGGGATGACAACGGATTGGATACGGTGTGAATATTGTATTATCTGCATCTGCACTGCATTCGCTCGATCAGATGCAGACGTATTTTGCACCACATCCTCATTTACACCACATTTTAAAAAATTTAATAAATAATACATTTAATAAAAAAATAATTTGCATTATTAAAATTCATAATAATTAGTAATTTACTAGGATTTCATATGTAATTTATCATAAAATATACCTATATAATATATAGAGTAAATACCCAAAAAAATACAGACTTTGAACATTTTCTCATTTTTAGCATAATTTTTTTTGTTAGCAAAAAATACACAAACTTTCATTCCGCTACCCCGTTTAGTACGCACCGCCATTTTTGACGATTTTTGTTGATGTGTCACTTAACTGAAAATACGTGACAAATATTTTTCCTTGACTGAAGTCATGTAGGATAAATAATACCACGTACATTCTATAATTGACTAAAATATTGATCATCTTCCCTAGTTCTCTTCTCCACCACACCCTCTGCTTCTTTTCGCCGCCCTCGTCACTATCGGATCTTCTCTTCCTCAGCGCTAACTCACCCTCCGGTACTGCAGCAGCTCAGCTTTCTCCTTCGTCGACCTTCATCGTCGTCAAAGAGGCTGCCCGACACCGCAGGGGACAGAGACTACTCCTCCAGCGTTGCCATCGGGACATATATCTCAGACACGGCCTTCTCCGCTGCTCGTGCCCCTGTTGAACTCCGAAAGCTCGCCAGAGGTGGCGTTGTTGGCCAACTACCCTTGGCACTGCCGCCACCTGGAGATGAAGCAAGCGACGGCCATGGGAAGCCATGGGAATAAAATCTCGATCGAGTAAAACAAAATACCGATCAGGTATAGTTATTCCCGATCGGGAATACTAAAATCCCACTACTAGAAACATGGTCTTCAGCAACGGCTATCAGCAACGGCCGCTCAAGCCGTTGCTATTTGCAACGGCATTCTTACGGCCGCCCGAGCCGTTGCAGATATTTGTATCTGCAACGGCGTTCTAACAGACACACGAGCCGTTGCGGATTATTTTAATTATCCGCAACGGCTTTCTGACGGAAAGGAGGGTCGTTGCTAATATTTTAATTATCAGCAACGGCTTGCTAACGGACAAGTGGGCCGTTGCTGCTGATAACTTATTAGCAACGGCTTTCTAACGGGCGAGTGAGCCGTTGCTGATAAGTTTATATAGGGCACGCAGTCGCGCCCGACCCTTCTTCCTCCCGCTGCTGCCGCCGCTGTCTCCTGCTCCCGCCTGTCGCCGCCGCTGCCGTCGCCGACGACGCCTCTTCCTCCTCCCGCTGCTGCCGACTTTTTCAGGTATGCCTTGCCGGCCGGCCGTCTCTTCCCGTTGCGGCCGGCGGCGGTCGGCCGATGGCCACCGCCGGACCTTGTACAGTGGCCGGACAGTGTGTCCGGCCACTGTACGCCGGCGCCGGAGTCCACCTGACTCCGGCGCCGGAATTTATAGATTTATATATAATTTTTTATTGTTTTTTTATTGTTAATTAATTATTTAGATTAATTGTTTAATTTGTTAGATTAATTATTAGGGTTTAGATTAATTTCGGAATTGTCCACTTCGGACGCGCGCCGGAATCGTCCACTTCGGACGCGCGCCGAAATCGTCCACATCGGACGCGCGTCGGAATCGTCCACTTCGGACGCGCGCCGGAATCGTCCACTTCGGACGCGCGCCGGAATCATCCACTTCGGACGCGCGCCAAAATCGTCCACTTCGGACGCGCGCCGAATCGTCCACATCGGACGCGCGCCAAAATCGTCCACTTCGGACGCGCACCGGAATCGTCCAATATGGACTCAAACTGTCTCGAAACATTTAGAAAATAATCATGCATCCGACGAGTTCATATGTTTCACGTACGCATCGACGAGCCGGATATGATTTAGCAAAACCTTAGATCCGTTCGGGGATTGTATATTCGTGTAAAAGAAGTAGATGATCTTTTATACGACGTACAATTCTTGAATTGTCCCTGATTGGACAATTTGGGAATATAGTTATTTGTACTGCACTTACGTTTTTATTTTAACTGTTAACTAATTATTCTAAATTTCGGCAACATCTCTCTTGTTCTCTGATACGCGCCCAGATGATATGCGTATTTGGAGAACTGTAGGGAGATGCTGCCGAAATTTAGAATAATTAGTTAACAGTTAAAATAAAAACGTAAGTGCAGTACGAATATCATAATATATTTTGTCACTCTGGTCGTGCTTTTGGTTCTCGTCCATCTCGACACTTAAGCGAGGAAGAGTATCATTTGGCACACTTGTATGTATTACTCAATTGTCCAGAGATTGAACAATTCATTGAAATATTTGACATTGAGATGGTGCAAAAATACTCTATTCACAACGATCAAGAATTGGAGAGATTACGGAATCGTGATTTCCCTACTTGGATTCAGACTTACAGCAAAGATCACAGAGCTGAAATAGATGAAAGAATATTTGAGTTTGTTAGTGGACCGTCGCGACTTGTGTCGTGCTATAGCGGATATTTTGTTAATGGGTATAAATTTCACACGGTTGAATATTCATTTACAAAGAAGACGATGAATGCTGGGGTCTGCGTGAAAGGGACAACCTATGTTGAATGTGATATGGATTTTTATGGACTGGTGGAAGAAGTGATAGAGTTGCACTACTTCGGCTTAAAATCAGTGATCCTATTTAGATGTCATTGGTTCGATACAACGGAAAGGGGCACGAAAGTTCATCCAAAATACAAACTTGTTGAGGTTAATTACAAATCGAAATTGGCAGCAAATGAGCCTTTTATATTGGCATCACAAGCCGAACAAGTATATTACGCGAAGTATCCGGCTCGAAATAAAGATAGAGCGGATTGGCGTGTAGTCTGTAAGACAAAAGGTAGAGGAAAAATTGATCCGATAGTAGGAGAAAATGAGCTGATACCTGATATGACACATGGTTTCTATCAAGAAGATGATCCTCCTGCTGTAGATCGTATTATTCCAATACTCGAGGATGCAGACACAACGTCAATTCAATTAGAAGTTGAATATGCTGATGATGACGATCATGAAATTGAGGAAGCTGGACATGAAGAAGAGGAAGAAGAGGAAGAAGAGGAAGAATTCGAAGACTATTATTCAGATGATGAGGAATAATTGTAAAGTATATATTTTATTAAATATATCTCTACTATTTATACAATAATCTGATTATATGTCTATTCGACAGATATGTCTGGTCGTGGTTATCGACCCAGGAGAGCTTCGGAGTCTCCGATCGGTGAGACTCCAGCACTTACTCATGCTGCTGATCCTCCTGTTGCTGATCCTCATGCCGATGATACTGCCGAGGCTAGTACATCCAGACGCAGGCGGCCACGCGGGCTGAATAGGTGGCAGCCTCCACCAGCCACAGAGTCACGTAGATTGATTAGCGTGATTGGCGAGCGGTAATATATCATGAATTATGAATCATTACAAATTCATTATATCATAATATAATATTAAAATTTATTTTTGTTGTGCAGGTTCGAGCAAGAAGAAGTGCCGAGGAGCATTTCTTCTACTATTCGACGATACATGCACGGGGCATGGCCTACGTGGTCTCACGTGCCTAGCGAGCACGTCGACATGTTATGGCGCGAGTTTGAGGCACGTATTATTATTATTTTACATGCATGATGATTAATATTGGTACTGATATTATTATTTTGCAGGCTCGCTATACATGGGCCGAGGACTAAAGGCCCTTCATTTACGCTGCCAGGGAGGCTATTTCCTGGGCAAGGTACAACGGGCAGCTGGGGCAGGCTCGGTCCCAAGCGATGGCCCGAGCTGGGACCACTAACATCGCGGAGACTCGGGGATACGGCCCCGGTTGGATTACTCCGGATATATGGGATCAGCTCGTGGGAATATGGTCGACGGATCGATGGCAGGAGGTTTCTCGGAATGCGGCTAGAAATCGCATGTCAGGGGGAGCAGCGCGTCACACCGGCGGCTCTGTTGCATTTGCAGTGCACGCGAACCGTATTGTAAGTATATCTTTTAATTATATATTTTATTTATTACTATGTGTACTAATTAATGTATTTGTTTTGTAAATGTAGACGACGGTGTCGGATGACGGGACTGTCCAGCGACCCTCCCCGATGGCGGTGTTTGAGCGGACTCATCGTCGAGCACATGGGACGGGGGAGTACATCCACAACCGCGTTGCATACATTATGGTAATTATATATTTATTTAAATTATTCATTATATATTTATAATTTAAGTTTTATGATAAATATTAAACAAAAAATCAAACTCGAGTAGGAGACCTACAGCCAGACGGTGGTGCAGCGCGGGGGTACCCCCGAGGACTTTGACGCAGCATCGTGGGTCGAGGCCGCAGGTGGCTGGGACCATGGCCGCGTATATAGCTTCGCAGATAGTGGTCATGCGCGAGTCGTACTAGGGTCACTTGGGGCACCGACCCCTCCGGTCGCTGGTGAGCGGCCGTCCACCTCTATATCCAGTTATGATCATAGTAGCAGAATAAGGACTCTAGAGGATACGGTCGCGCGTCAGACTAAGATAATGGCGCGCCAGAGTCAGATGATGGCGGATATACAAGCTATGCTACGCAACATGTCAGGTCATCCCGAAGCAGGCATCTCTTCGGCATCATCTAATCCATCGTCCTCGAGTCAGTCCACGCCGGTGTACACTCAAGCACTCCAGACCCCGCCATATGATCCAGGCCATCCTCCATCGTCATCGTGAGATTTTTTTTATATTGACTTTGTTACTGAGATATTGAACTTGTTTAACTTATTTTGTTTGGATATTGATACTTCAATTTTGCATTTGAATTATTTTTATACTATCGTGGATAATTATCAATATAAATATAATTGTTTTGATGTATATCTTGGTGTGTTTGTGATGTGTGAATGAATGTGTGTATGAGTGTATGGGTGTGTGAGTTATGTATCAGATAATGTATCAATGTATCAATGGAAATTTTAAATTTTAAATTTTTTCGTTACCAGGTTCACATCATCAGCAACGACTTTCCCACGGCCGTCAGTGGGAAAGCCGTTGCTAAAAGTTTATCGGAAGCCGTTGCTGATGACCTACAGCAACGGCTAAGCGACGGGGTTTTACTAACGGCGTTGCTACGGACTCAGCGGCCGTTGCTATGAATGTTATCAGCAACGGCTCCGTGTCCGTGGCAAAACCGTTGCTATTAATATTTTTAGCAACGGCCCGAGCGGCCGTTGCGGATCCGTCGCTAAGTTATCAGCAACGCGAGTTTCTGTCACGGCTCTATTGCAATGGCTCGGCCGTTGCTGATGCGCTTCAGCAACGGTTCAGCAACGGCATCAGCCGTTGCTGATGCCCATTCTTCTAGTAGTGTCCTGATCGGGTAATTAAGAAATCCCGATCGGGAATAACTTAATTCCTGATCAGGTAAAGTTATTCCTGATTGGGTAAATTTATTCCCGATCGGGTAAACTTATTCCCGATCTGGTTAAAAAGAAATCCCGATCGGGTCTTCTTCTTCTTCTTCGAGGAGGCGGAGAAACCCACAGATAGCTGAGAATGCAGTCTTCTTTGGCCTGTTCTTGTTCAAGCTTGTTTCAACCCACAGTTCTGCGGCTGCTACTGCATGTTTCCGCCTCCCTCTTCAATCTCCAACCACTGAGAGAGAGGGAGGCGGCAACATTGTCCTTTTCTCCCTTCCTTCTCTTCCCTTCTCTCTCCACCTCTATCTCTTTCTGCCCTTTCTTCCTTTGGAGTCTGCATCACCGCCATGTCGTCTGCAATCCTGGATGCCACTGCCACAACCTCAATTCCATTTATTACACCCTCTTCTCCCCTCTGGTGATGACCTTCGGCAGCCCCTGCAGAACGACAGCTATGTATCCTCGTAAAAGCTCATAAAAGCAGGAGATGGAGTTGAGCTGCATCTGTGAGCTTGTAGGCGAAGGGAAGAAAGGAAGAAGAAACGAAGGATTTGGGAGGAAGCAAATTACAAATTTACCATTCGCCACTCCACATAGATTTAAGGGTAAAATTGTAATAAACGTCACGTAGGAAAGTAACTTACCATGTATTCTCTGTTAAGTGACACATCGGCAAAAATCGTCAAAAATGACGGTGTGTGCTAAACGGGGTAACAGAATGAAAGTTAGTGTATTTTCTTGCTAACGAAAAAAAATTATGCTAAAAATGAGAAAATATCCAAAGTTCGTTTTTTTTTTGTATTTATTCTAATTAAATTAAGTAACTTTTATATGAGAAAAATGATAATTTTCATATGCGGATATGCGGTGCAGAAATGGTGTTAATCAGAATTTATATCCGCATCCGCACGGATATAAATTTTTTAAATTCATATCTATAATTATATATGTTACACCGAGCCCAAGCTTATCCCTATATAAGGGACCTCACCCGGGAGGAGTGCAACTAGCAACAGAACAACAACATTATAAGCGGACTGAATTTAAATTACAATCAGATTCCAATCAAATGTCCAACAAGATAACAAATGATAAAAGTTCCACAATTCATTTATGAACAATGAATTCCAAAGTCTAGCCAAAGAGTCTAAACAGTCCAAAAGTAAATAGAGTGAACGGTTCAACTAGTAAAATAGGAAACTAAATACTGTCCGGAAGATGTCTCCTCCTCCAAACTCTAGTTACCCCAAAAGGAAATGCCGTCATACCTGAGGATCTGAGGCAAAAATAACAAACATCAGCAGAAGACTGAGTAGGATTGCAACAAGATGCTATGATGTCATGTATATAAAAGATATGATTCAACAGTTTATTTGATGCTCCTACACCAACAACTATGTCAACTATTCTCTACATGAATATATGGTCATAGACCCAATTAAGAGCGTAGTGAACATTGGGTTTCCCCCGCACTCTCGCACCCCGAGAGTGGCACCTTAAGCCCGCTCCAGCTAGAGATGCGACTATCCAAAAATGGTAGTCCACCGACGTCTAACACCTCGATGCCGCACACGTACCCCGTGTGGTAAATAGGTGATCACCGGTGTCACTTGCCCTACACCTTGGGCAATATATCAACAGTGTCCAGGGCTATCGCCCAACAGTAGGTCAACTATGCATCATGTCAACAACTACACTACTACAACTCAACTAATATAATGCTAGTAGTCATGTATGAATTAATTATATAATCAACAGCATAAAGCATGCAACATCTATACTAACATCCTCAACTAATATGCATATATAAACATCATACTGGCAACATATTTCAACAAAATATGCATAAAGAGTTTCAACAGTAGTAGACATCAATTTCCAATAAAATAGAACAACAAGATATATTTCGACATAGGATAACAACCGATCTAGGATGAGATTCACTTTATCAACTAACATAACAACCAAACAATTCGGGTTGAAACCATGAAAACTGATAAAATAATATTTTCTGATGCGGTACGAAAAATGAGGCAATAAACACATACTAATTTCAAGATCTGAAAGTCGAATGGCGAAACTGACCCCACTAGTGAATTCGGGGCGTCGACAAGGTACAAATTCATATATAATATGATTATTTTAGCCAATTATAAAGCCTCAAAATAATTATTTAAAATAATAGAAAAATAGCTTATTCATTAAATCGCTGCTACAAATCCATGTAACAGTGTTACAACTTTTCACTACTATAAAATCACCACATCAACTTATAACAGTGCTATACACTTATAATAAAAAAACTAATTATTATAAGATATATCACACTGCTATCTAAATATAACACCCGTTATATATAAAAGTAACACCGCTACAACTTAATGAATAAAACAATGATATAATTCAACTATTCATTTTCTCCCATCTCCTAGGGCTCGAACGACACCTTTAACGGCCGCCGCCTCTACCCGATGCCGACGCCCACTGCGTTCGACCAGACAAGATGCTCGCCGAGATTCTCGGCGTCCAACGGCGACTCGCCGCCACCTCCATCCCATCGCTGCTACCGCCGCCCGAATTGCGCGAGTGGCGAGATGAGAGCTGTGGCATTGCCGACCGGCGGTGGTGACTCGCCGATTGAGGCCGCCGACTATCGCCGCCTCTACGAATAGGCGACGATGAGAAAGAGGGGTCGACGATCCCAGATCCGGCGCAAGGTCGTGCCCCCCCCCTCTTCCCCACCCCTGCCCGATGTCACACACGAGAACTCGCGTTGTCACGCCTTGCACGATGTCGCGCACGGTGACTCACACCCGGCAGCGATCTCGCTCCGACGCTCCTGACAGCGTCGATCGGAGCCCCTCCCTACTGCCATCTTGCCGACGATCAAGACTGCCGTCGCAAGATCCGACGACGAGGAAACACGAACAAAAAGATATAGGACATACTCGCGTAAAATCTCGGAAACATCGCGAAATCACAATCGACGACAAAAATACTAGAATCTCATCCTAAGAACAGTGACCCTACGCAAAGGAAGAAGGATAGGATGGGAATCCTACCTGAAAACTTCTCCAAACTCCGATCGGAGCCTTCTTACAGCCGTCGCACGTCATGCTCCCCCACCGACCGTCGCTGCTACAAGATTCGAGAGAGAGAAAAGAATTAGAGAGGGAATTAGGGTTAATCAAATAGGATTAGCACTTTTGCAAAAAAGGCCCCTCTAATAAAAATATTCACAATAAGGTCCTCCATTTTTAGGTTATAACATTCTCCCCATCTAAAGAAATTTGGTCCTCCAAATTTGAGTACCTGGCTCAAAAAGATGAGGGTAGAACGCTCGAATATCTTTCTCTCGCTCCCAAGTGGCCTTCGAATCAGAATGATGTTGCCACCCTACCTTGATGAGAGATATCACCTTGTTCCAAAGCTGATGCTCTTTCCTGTCAAGAATCCGAACAGGCTGCTCCTCGAAGCTAAAGTCAGGCTGAAGCTGAACTGACTGCTGCTCCAAGATATGAGTATGATCAGGCACGTACTTCCTCAACATGGAAGACATTGTGCACATCAGCTAAGGAAGGAGGCAATGCTAGTCGATATGCTACCGCTCCCACTCTCTCTAAGATCTCGAATGGGCCAATATAACGCGGTGCGATCTTTCCTTCCTTGCCAAATCGCATAACACCTCTGGTAGGGGACACTATAAGGAATACATGATCCCCAACTGAGAACTCCAAGTCTCTCCTACGCCAATCAGCATAACTTTTCTAACGACTCTGGGCGGTCAGTAATCTCTGCCTGATCATCTGCACCAGCTCTATGTCACGCTGAACCATCTCTGGTCCCAAAAGACGTCGCTCACCTGCCTCATCCCAATGCACTGGTGATCTGCATCTCCGGCCATAAAGAGCCTCAAACGGTGCCATCTGAATAGCCGAGTGGTAGCTATTATTATATGAGAATTCCACCAGATGAAGATGGTCCTCCCAGCTACCTTCGAAGTCCAACACACAAGCACGCAGGAGATCCTTAAGAGTCTGGATTGTGCGCTCCGACTGGCCATCATTCTGAGGGTGATAGGTGGTGCTGAATCGGAGCTGCGTACCCAACGCCTGCTGCAAACTCTACCAAAAATGTGAAGTGAATCGTGGATCTTTATCTGTGATGATGCTGGCTGGTACACCATGCAGCCGAACAATCTCTCTGCAATACAAGGATGTCAATCGACCAAGAGGGAAAGTCTTCTTCATCAGCAAGAAGTGGGCAGACTTGGTAAGTCGATCAACAATAACCCAAATCGAGTCATGCCCTCTCTGCGATCTCAGAAGTCCAGTAACAAAATCCATCGTGATATGCTCCCATTTCCACTCCGGAATAGGAATGTTCTGAAGCTTCCCTGCGGGTCGCTAATGCTCCACCTTGATCTGCTGACAGGTCAAGCACTTAGCCACAAACTCTGTCACATCCTTTTTCATCCCTCGCCACCAATATGATTGCTTCAGGTCCCGATACATCCGAGAATTCCCAGGATGTACTGCAAATCGAGATCTGTGAGCTTCGGCCAACAATTCTTTCTTTATCGGGTGCCCCTCAGGCACGCACAATCTGCCTCTAAATCTGATGATACCATTTGTATCTCTGGAGAAGTCGGGTTTCCGCCCCTGCTCTATCTCCTCAATCATAGCCTGAAGGTGACGATCCTCAATCTGACTCTCCTGAATCCGCTGAACAATCGGCGAATAAGCAATGAGCTGAGCTAGCACTCCTCCCTCAGTAGGGCGAATCACATCCAAACTCAGCTCTGAAAACTGCCTGATTAGTTCGGACGCTGCAACTCTGAGGTGAGCCAACATCCCAACTGATTTTCGGCTTAAGGCATCTGCCACAACATTAGCCTTACCAGGATGATAGTTAATGGAGCAGTCATAATCCTTCAAAAATTCCATCCATCTGCGCTGCCTCATATTCAGTTCCTTCTGAGTAAATAGGTACTTCGGGCTCTTATGATCTATGAAGATCTCAAAAGTCGCTCCATACAGGTAATGCCGCCAAATTTTCAGGGCAAAGATGATCGCTACTAGCTCCAAGTCATGCACTGGGTAGTTCTTCTCATGCTCCTTCAACTATCGAGAAGCATAAACAACTACTATCTCATGCTACATCAACACAGCTCCAAGTCCTTGAATTGAGGCGTCTGTAAATAACACAAACCCATCACATCCAACTGGAACTACCAAAACAGGTGCACTAGTGAGCCACCTCTTGAGCTCGTGAAAGCTCACTTCGCACCGGTCATCCCAAACAAATTTCATCCCTTTCTTTGTCAATCTAGTCAAGGGTGAGGCGATCTTTGAGAAACCTTCAACAAATCGCTGATAATAGCCTGCTAGTCCCAAGAAATTCCGAATCTCGTGGATTGTCCTAGGCCTTTGCCACTCGGTCACTACATTAATTTTCTGAGGATCCACTGCAATGTCGGCTCCCAAAATCACATGACCAAGGAAGCAAACTTCCTTCAACCAGAAAGCACACTTGCTGAATTTGGCATACAACTGCTCTTTTCTCAGCACACCAAGCACCATCCTCAAGTGCTCTTCATGCTCTGCCTCACTGCGAGAGTACACCAAGATATCATTGATGAACACTACGACGAATTGGTCAAGAGAGTCCATGAAAATGCGGTTCATCAAGTTCATAAATGCCGCATATGCGTTGGTCAACCCAAACGACATAACCAATAACTCATAGTGCCCATAGCGAGTCCTGAATGCAGTCTTCTGAACATACTCATCTCTAACTCTGAGATGATGGTAGCCTGATCTCAAATCAATCTTGGAGTACACACTCGTCCCCTGCAACTGATCAAATAGATCATCGATCTTAGGAAGAGGGTATCTGTTCTTTATAGTCACCGAGTTCAACTGTCTATAATCAATGCAAAGCCTCATAGAGCCATCCTTCTTCTTTACAAACAACACTGGAGCTCCCCAAGGTGAGACACTGGGTCGGATGAACCATTTATCCAACAACTCCTGCAGCTGCTCTTTCAGCTCCTCTAACTCCTTAGGCGTCATTCTGTATGGTGCCTTCGAAATAGGAGCAGTAACAGGATGCAAATCAATGGTGAAGTGAGTCTGACGCACCAGGGGCAATCCTGGCAACTCATCCGGGAATACATCAGGGAAATCACAGACCACGGGTAGATTCTCAAGCCGACTCTGACCGCTTTCAGAAGTGCCTACCAATGAAGCAATAAAGCCAAGGCACCCCTGAGCTAACAATCGTCGGGCCTGCAGTGCTGAGATTAAGGGGGTTGTTGATTCTCTCACTCCCAAGAACTCAAATAAAGGCAATCCCGGAGATGATATTGTTACAGCCTTCCCATGGCAATCAACTTTAGCATAGTTGGCAGAAAGTCAATCCATACCCAAAATAATATCAAACTCAGAGAAGTCTAACACCAACAAGTCAACTAAACAAACATGGCCACCAAAGTCGAGTCTACACCCACTCAACTGCAACTCTGACACTAGCACATCCTTAGACAGTGTGCGCACGGCCAGAATCGTCGCACTAGGTGTAGGTTCCATATTCAACTTTTCAATCATATGAGGAGCAATAAAAGAATGTGTAGAACCAGTATCAAATAGTAATGATGCAGGAATACTAAAAATCTGAATTATACCTCTCACAACTGTACCAGAAGCCTCCTGGGCATGCTGCTGGGTCAGTGCGAATACTATGGCAGACTGCTAGGTGTTCTGCTGCGGACCCCTCTGCCGCTGCTGTTGAGAGCTCTGGCCCCTTGCCTGCTGCCTGGTCGGACACTCTCTACTGATGTGGCCTGGCTATTTACAGCTAAAGCAAAGAGTCTGCGACTGTGGACAGTCCCTGACAGAGTGGGAAGCATCCCCACACTTAAAGCAGTGGAACTGGCCTCGGCTCGTCTGACCTCCCGACTGATGTGTAGGTCGTGAAGATGCTTGAGACTAGGTTGGTGCTGATCTGGCCCTCTTGGCCTGTGGCTGTCCAAACCCTCTGCCACCATCTCTGCGCTGCCTGGAATGAGACTGTCCCTGTCCTTTGCCACCCTGACTCTGAGCCTGAGATGGCTGGCTAGCCTCAAACTGCTGACGGTCCGGGAACATCTCGGCATGAGTCGCCTCCGCCCGTAGTGCCCGTCTCAGAACTCTATCATAGCTATCCAGCTCCTCACTAGCCATCAACCCCTTAATGGAGTTGTTCAGTCCGTTGAAAAAGAACTCTGTCTGTCTGCTACTGGTGGAAACCAAATCTGGGACGAACATCGCGAGTGCATCAAACTTATCAGCATACTCCACCACCCGCATCGTCCCCTGACGCAACTAAATGAACTCTTATAACTTCTGCCTCATATAGGTAGCTGGATAATACTTCTTGAAGAATATCTTCAAGAATCTCTTCCAAGTGATAGTCTTCCCTCTTAATAGCCTTTGCTGCATCTCCCACCAAACCAAGGCCTCCCTGGTAAAACAATAAGTCGCCAAACCGACCTGATCCTCCTCGGGATAGCCCGATACACCAAAGACCCGCTCCACCTCGCGGACCCACGACTGAGCCATTGCAGGGTCGGTGGTCCCAGAGAAGCTGTCGAACTTGCCTTTCCCCAGGCGCAGAAAATGATTCAGTCGGTTCATCTTCCGCTTCTCGAGAGACTTAGTCTGCACTGGGTCATAGTGAGCTACTGGCTGCGGCTGCACCGGTGAATCCTCTGAAGACTCTCCAGCAGACATCTCAAAAGGTGTATCCATACTGCGAGCTGAGTTAGAATCGAACTCAGAATCGGACTCAAGCTGAGGGTCCATCTGCTCGATCTGTCCTCCCGCTCGGCCACCCCGAGTGCTACTCTGGGCCGAACCTACGGCTCGAGCGTGCCCGACGCTGAAACTGAGCCAAAGGAACATCATCTGCCAGGTCTGGCTCGACTCTGGCCGGAACTGGACTAACACTCTGAGTCTGCGCAGACTGCCTACCACCTCGACCTCGGCCTCGGCGTCCACCTCTGAAGGCAGTCCTGACACCCGCGCTACCTCTAGCCTCCATACTTCATAAAAGGAAAGAACGACTCAGGTTTCAAATTCAATAAACATCCAAACAATTTAAAAAAATAACTTATTGTCTTAAAGTATGGTTGAATCTCATCCTTAGACCTAAACACCCAACAATCCTATGGAGGAGGACGATCCTAAGCTCTGATACCAAATTGTTACACCCCGCCCAGGCTTATCCCTATATAAGGGACCTCACCCGGAAGGACTGCAACTAGCAACGGAACAACAACATCATAAGTGGACTGAATTTAAATTACAACCAGATTCCAATCAAATGTCCAACAAGATAACAAATGATAAAAGTTCCACGGTTCATTTATGAACAATGAATTCCAAAGTCTAGCCAAAGAGTCTAAACAGTCCAAAAGTGAATAGAGTGAACGGTTCAACTAGTAAAATAGGAAATTAAATACTGTGCGGAAGACGTCTCCTCCTCCAAACTCTAGTTATCCCAAAAGGAAATGCCGTCATACCTGAGGATCTGAGGCAAAAATAACAAACATCAGCAGAAGGCTGAGTAGGATTGCAACAAGATGCTATAATGCCATGTATATGAAATATATGATTCAACAGTTTATTTGATGCTCCTACACCAATAACTATGTCAACTATTCTCTACATGAATATATGGTCATAGACCCAATCAAGAGCGTAGTGGACATTGGGTTTCCCTCGCACTCTCGCATCCCGAGAGTGGCACCTCAAGCCCGCTCCAGCTAGAGATGCGACTATCCAAAAATGGTAGTCCACCGACGTCTAACACCTCGACGCCGTACACGCACCCCGTGTGGTAAATAGGTGATCACCGGTGTCACTTGCCCTACACCTTGGGCAATATATCAACAGTGTCCAGGGCTATCACCCAACAGTAGGTCAACTATGCATCATGTCAACAACTACACTACTACAACTCAACTAATATAATGCGAGTAGTCATGTATGAATTAATTATATAATCAACAGCATAAAGCATGCAACATCTATACTAGCATCCTCAACTAATATGCATATATAAACATCATACTGGCAACATGTTTCAACAAAATATGCATAAAGAGTTTCAACAGTAGTAGACATCAATTTCCAATAAAATAGAACAACAAGATATATTTCGACATAGGGTAACAACCGATCTAGGATGAGATTCACTTTATCAACTAACATAACAACCAAACAACTCGGGTTAAAACCATGAAAACCGATAAAATAATATTTTCCTACGCGGTACAAAAAATGAGGCAATAAACACATACTGCTTTCAAGATCTGAAAGTCTAATAGCAAAACTAACCCCACCAGTGAATTCTGGGCGTCGAGAAGGTACGAATTCATATATAATATGATTATTTTGGCCAATTATAAAGCCTCAAAATAATTATTTAAAATAATAGGAAAATAGCTTATTCAATAAATCGCTGCTACAAATCCATGTAACAGTGTTACAACTTTTCACCACTATAAAATCACCACATATCAACTTATAACAGTGCTATACACTTATAATAAAAAACCAATTGTTATAAGATATATCACACTATTATCTAAATATAACACATGTTATATATAAAAGTAACACTGCTATAACTTAATGAATAAAACAATGATATAATTCAACTATTCATCTTCTCCCATCTCCTAGGGCTTGAGCGACACCTTCAACAGCCGCCACCTCTACCCGATGCCGACGCCCATTGCGTTTGACCAAACGAGATGCTCGTCGGGATTCTCGGCGTCCGACGGCGACTCGCTGCCACCTCCATCCCATCGCTGCTGCCGTTGCCCGAATTGCACGAGTGGCGAGATGAGAGCTGTGGCATTGCTGACCGCCTTTACAAACAGGCGACGACGAGAAAGAGGGGTCGGCGATCCCAGATCCGGCGCAAGGTCGCCCCCCCCCCCCCTCTTCCCCACCCCTGCACGATGTCGCGCACGGTGACTCACACCCGACAGTGATCTCGCCCCGACGCTCCTGACAGTATCGATCGGAGCCCCTCCCTACTGCCATCTTGCCGACGATCAAGACTGTCGTCGCAAGATCCGACGACGAGGAAACACAAACAAAAAGATATAGGACATACTCGCGTAAAATCTCGGAAACATCACGAAATCACAATCGACGATAAAAATACTAGAATCTCATCCTAAGAACAGTGACTCTACGCGAAGGAAAAAGGATAGGACGAGAATCCTACCTGAAAACTTCTCCAAACTCCGATCGGAGCCTTCTCACAGCCGTCGCACGTCACGCTCCCTCACCGGCCGCCGTTGCTACAGGATTCGAGAGAGAGAAAAGAATTAGAGAGGGAATTAGGGCTAATCAAATAGGATTAGCACTTTTGCAAAAGGCACCTCTAATAAAAATATTTACAATAAAGTCCTCCATTTTTAGGTTATAACAATATATGTTTTTATTTGCGAATATGGATCGGATACGATGTATATGCTATTTTTAGTTGGCAGATGCGAATAAAATTGCCACCCTTACATGAGATATATAAAATATTAAAAATAGAAAGTAGAAGCAATTATTTTACGATGCAAGATAATTATATATATATATATATATATATATATATATATATATATATATATACAAAAAGAAGTCAAGTTTCTATGTAGGTAATTTTCTCAGCATCTCAATTGCTTGTCTAGAATAATATTCTCCACTTGATTATTAGTGGATAAATATATAAATTAACGACAACATTAATTAATTATAAGTCGTACTATTAATTATGTTATTTAGACATCAGACAAATAATTGAGAAAAGAAACAAGAAGGTAGGACAAGTAGTGTCGCCCAAATTGATCGTTGGCCAGAAACTTGCATTTCTTGCCGTGAATGTTGAGGTCAAATCTTTCCAACTCTAACCACACTGCACCCATGCAATCGAACCAAACAAAATATATATATATATATATATATATATATATATAATTTCTCCCTCAACTTCTAAGTAATAGGATATTAGAACAAACCCCTAAATTATCTCATACTTTATGACATTTGAAATTTTTATTAGAGATTGCACCTCACTTTACCCTCAAAATATTTGAAATTTGGATGGCCTCTAGCTTGTTGACTTTTTTTAGGCTTTGTCAAATTAATTAGATCGAACTAGCTCAAGGCTCCGCTTTGGAGGATTCAAGCTCCTTCGAATCATTGCATCTCCTTTGGATAGCCTCCTCGGCTTTTTGCCATATTACATGGAGTTATGATGTTACTTAGGTCTCACGTATGTTGTCCAAAGTTTTTTTTCCTCCTCCATCATCTTCATTTTTGGGATCACTTTCTTCTCACGATGTTAATTGAGTTGTTCTATTGGCTTCCTCTTGAAGATCCGTCCTTTAAGAGGGACAATCACGGATAAAAATCACATTCGTTTGTTGATGATTTGACGCTCCAAGATATGGCATGAGAGGAGTCTAAGGCCTCGTTTGCTTCGATGGATTAAGGAGGTGGATTGGATTTTAAAATCCAATCCATTGTTTGCTGCAACAATGGATATGAATCGGGTCGGATATTGGGTAGATTTATTTTGGCCCAAATCCATCGCTGACCTGATTTAGAAATCCTATGGATGGGATGAGTTTAAGGCTCAAATCCACATGATATGAATTTTCATATCCTATCAATGCTTCTTATCCTATGCCAAAATAAACATAGGATAGGATTTCAAGAAATCCTCTTGGATTTCTATTCTACTCTTATCCACCTTAAATCATATTCTATCCAAATCATATCCTGCAAAGCAAACATGACCTAAGAGTTTTCGACAACAGCTTCCTTTCCTTCTTCGTGCTTGATTATGAAGTTCTTCCTTGAGTGGCTTTATTGGTGCCCTCTTCTTTATTTATTTACAATCTTCCTCGATCTTCTTCCTCTCACTTGTATCATTTTCATAACCTTTGAATTGAATATAAGTTTCTTTGTTAAAAAAAAAAAACTTTATATGATTACGTAAGACACTTTTTTCTTTCTCCTCAAAATTTCTTCATCCAAATAGACGTCTGGATCGAATCATTCCACAAGTTTTTCATTCAAGTTGCTCAAGTCTTTCATAAATAGGCTTCACTATTTTATATATAGAGAGAGAGAGGTCTTATTGATCTATAAATCTAGGTTCCAACACTCAGATTGGACATGCTTCACATAGTATATCATATCATATATATATATAATTAATTAGAAGCCAAGAAATGGGTGATCGTAGTTGGAGAGATGTGAGTCACTAGATTTCTCAACCCCTTCAAAGTTCCTGAGCCAGTAGGCTGTTGGAAAAGAGGAAGCACCTCGAGGGACATCTTCCATCACCCATTCATGGCCTTTAGGGTAATATATCCCTGTCCTTGGATCAGGAACCCACCATGATACTTCATCCACTGCTCCACAAATTTGTTGTTGCTGCTGCTGCTTCAATCCTTGGCTTGCTGGAGTTGCGTGCCCACTAATTTTTACCTCACTGCATGCATGTGGACACAATTCCTTTTACATTCACTTCCAAGTTACTTCTTGCAAGAATATATATATAATAAACCAAGTCACAATCAATGCAAAAAAGAAGTACCGGATTAATCTACTTGATCTTGTAAACACTGGCCGTCGCATACTGGGGAAGTTAAGGCGACGGCAAACTCAACTGGAATTCTAATTCTCTCCCGTCCCAAGTATATATAGAGAGCTCCAAGCTCAAACTCTCACAGGAGAATTGGTTCTCCAAACACTGGCAAATGCAATGACTGCTAACTGATGAAGTGCTGAAGTAGAACAAGTTTGACGAGAATAAAAGCTTTCATCGACAAAGTCTTTGTGTGGGAAAAAGGCATCGAATAAAGAAGCGCAACCCATTCCTACGGCCCAAAGCTAAAGGGGGCTTCAGATAACATGTCAGGGGGAATAATTCATGTTCTGTTGTGTTTTCCTTCAGTAATTGTGTGTGAAGATGAGAAAAAACAATGCGAGGCTTTATTCCCCTCGTCTTGTATGAGTGACAAAGTTGGGGGATTTGCTTGATCGATCGCCATTAGGGTGAGATTTGAGAAGATGTATTGTGTTCTTTTATCAGATAAGCAAAAGCTTGCGTAGGTGAATGAACTTTCCGACACATTTTGTGGGGAAGAGGGCATTTGGTTTATGCATTAGGAAAAAGAAAAGCTTGGATAATATGTTTGCCGTTTGTTTGATGGACTTCTGGAATCAATTCTTCGTTCTTGCAATAGGAATGTGCATATCAATAATTTAATTCAGTACCCCAAAAATACTTCCCAGGACTATGAGAATCTTAGTTAGTATTAGTTCAATTTGATTGGATAATCTTCTTTTTTTGAAATTTATATTGTTTGGAAAAATACTAAATTTATACATTTATATTTAGGAAAAACACTAGTAGCTAGTTGGGTGATTATTTCTTAAAAAACATAATAACAAATACCCCAAAATGTGTTGATTATTCACCTTTTTCCTTGTTATATGTCAAAAAAATTTGGTATACAACACTGAGTAGAATGTACTGCAGTATCTGATAACCTGATATGAATCACCAGATTCACAGGAATTCAGTTTCAATTTAAACTGCTACTTAATTTTCTGATATGACATTCTGATTCCTTGAAAATGGTCTACTTACATGTAAAAGCTACAAACATCAAAGCAATACTGGCAGTAAACAATGGAAACCACCATTTTTGTAATTGCTTTAGCTAGTAAAGTGAAGTGACACAAAAGATCCATGTTTTCTTCTTCATGAGTACTAATTCAGCAAATCATCCCATTTGCAGTACTGTCCACCTGCTAAGGCACGGTAAAACCGGTCCCTGCAGTAGACCGGCCTTCCACCTGCTGCTTTTGCCGCAGCCGCTGCAAGATCATCGTCGCCTTTCACCTCCGTCGGCAAACGGAGAAGCTCTTCTTTTCTACAATACATCAATAGTGAAAGTTTAAGTTGATAAACATGAGTCATAGTTTGAACTAGTTCAAAAGACTGGAGAGTTTGGATTGACCTTAGATTAGGTTTGATCTGCGAGTTTGGAGGGTTCAAATTATTTTCATTTGATACAAAAACTGAATGCAGCAAGTCCTCCACTGGATCAGCGAAAATGAACAATGAGACAGCACTCACAAGCAAAACTCCGGTCCCAACTAATGTTTGCTTCAGCAACTTGATCACTGGTTTGACCTAATACACACAATTATTGAAGCAAGTGAAATATGGGAAATTGGAGGGTTTAGTATCAATGAACACTAGACATTGATCATATTGTTCAAGGTAAGAAAGCTGTAAGAGTGGAGTTTATGAAAGCTAAGAATTAGATGCTTCCCTTTGCATTTGTACTTCACAGGACAGTGTTTATATTGATAAGACAGTTGGAATAAAACATCTCCAGTTATGTATACTTATCTGCAGGTGATGAAAAAATGACTTGGAATACTTTATGATTATCGTTATGCTTTGGATTGGGTCATCATTTTTCTCCAAAAGCATAGGCATTAGGAAGGAGCCCAATTTAGATCTTAGAATTTGTCTCCTTTCAAGCCGGATTTCACTTGAATCATGGACGGAATCACAGGAAAGTAAAAGCAGAATAAAGCAGATGGCCCAGCATGCAAATAAGCCCACATACAACACAGACAATTAGCAGAAATAAGACGAAGGCTATGACTTCTTTACCATGTTAAGCTTGGTTTCCAAAGTATATGCTGTTAGGAAAATGCCCAACTTATATATTAACAGCTATATGTGATATTTCTTATAAAATTGATTATAAGGAAAGTATCCACAAATCTCTCTCTTCTCTGGTTGTAGTAGAAGTGATGCAATAATCAATTAAACTATTAGGTGAATCATATTCAGTTTTTATTGTGTGATTCTCCTTAAAACATCTTTCTTTTGGAAAATTAAACTCATAGTTCACACTAGATGGCGAATTTTTGCGAGGAGGGCATACCTTGTAGGATCCCAGCAGCCTATCGCGAGCCAGTACCTTATAAAAGAAGACCATAGACATTGTATTAGTATTCATTACCATCATAAAACTACTTAGTCCTACAAGAGCAAACTCCAGAATAAGTATAGCTAATCAACTTCATATTTCAGGTTCCTATGTCATATATGTTGTTAATTACTTGCCCAGTCTAAGATGCCTTGTTTGTTCTTCAGTCAAAAAAAAAAGATGCCTTGTTTGTTTAGGTACGATAGTAGCAGTGTTATACACAAAGCTCCTATTAATGCATGATTACAGAATTTTTTTCCCCATAAGGATAGATGATATTTAATTTTCATGACTTAAGCATCTGACATCAACACTTGCCATCTAATTAAATGCCAAAGGACTACCAAAAAGAGAAGATATCTTCATGTGAAGTTTTTTTGTTTTTCTTATGACATTGGCAGTTCAAGTGTCTTTAACATCCCAATCTTCTCAGGATTTCTAGAATATATTAAAAAGGAAAATTTCTGAGTCATATATCTGTTAGGATTCTTTCTGATATCTAATTGCAATTCAGTAATCATATGTATTGAAAATAGCTTACCAGCATTTTACCACAAATATAGGTTTAAAATTACAAAAAACAAAAAAAAACAACGGCTAGCTTGACGATTTTTGTTGACTAACCTCTGGTGGTTTTACCCACATTCCTCCATCATACCATCCGCTTTCCTCGTAAGGTATCACTGCCGACAATAGCCTGTTTCCGACATAATTCCACCCCTGTTGCATAATTGAATTAGTGCGTAGTTTTTCATATTCCTACATGCAATCTTTGCGATTTATGGCATCAAAGAGTATTATAGCCCTCAATCAGACAGAGCTTTGCTAAGTATACTGAATAAGATCCATAATTGATGTTTACTTCCTATTAATTACATGGACAACTTGTGAATGCAACTGCCAACTGATCAAATAACGTTTTGATACTAATTTTGAAAACATTTTTGTAAGGAAGAACAAGGTATTGATAAGTTATCTGTTGTTGATGGAGACATTTGAGTCTCATCCTTTTGTTAAAGATGATATATGAGAAGGATTGAACCTACCAAGCAAAACACAAGGAATTATTCAACTCTACAAAGCAATAAAATGTTTCTTCGAGGCATTTTCTTGTTTTGCTTTCACCTTTTAAAAAAACACTCTTTTTCAGTAAACAACCTACTTTTGGTTGCTAAGTTCACCTTTTTTGTCTATATTTTGACATTATGAACAATCTCGTATTTTTTTACCAAATAAATCCGCAGTACAACAAGAGCCACCAGAAGCAAAGTTCCAATCCCAGCTGCAAGAACAAACTTTAATGGATCCTGCATAACAATATAGAAAAAATGGGACATTTGAGAAATTGTAAGATTATTTACTTGTGAATACTGAATAAAAATATATAAATAACCTTTTGATAATAATTGTTAAGTATATTTCATGTGTGATGTTGAACTAGTTGTAGGATAAAAATAATAGTTTCACGTGTGAAGATATTGAGAGTGTTGGGTTGTGGGCTTTTGTTCCCCTATTTTATAATCTTGCAATGTAATATTTCTCTTGTACTAAAAACCCTAAAGAGAAATGAGAAGAACTTTTAGTGCAGCCATGGACGTAGGCAATCTTGCCAAACCACGTAAATTTTGTGTGTTCTCCTGTGTTCTGATTTATTTCCCAAGTGAAAGGGTAAAGAAAACTCACAAGTTAATCTTTTAGGTTGGATTGGATCTATTCATCTATAGCTGTTTGACTCAAATTTAGCTTAATATCTCTACACTAATTAAATTCTACATGCCATGTAATATAATCTTGCAATGTAATATTTCTCTTGTACTAAAAACCCTAAAGAGAAATGAGAAGAACTTTTAGTGCAACCATGGACGTAGGCAATCTTGCCAAACCACGTAAATTTTGTGTGTTCTCCTGTGTTCTGGTTTATTTCCCAAGTGAAAGGATAAAGAAAACTCACAAGTTAATCTTTTAGGTTGGATTGGATCTATTCATCTATAGCTGTTTGACTCAAATTTAGCTTAATATCTCTACACTAATTAAATTCTACATTCCAAGCTCGATGCAAGGGTAACTTGCACTATTTTAACTTAGCGCTGACTAGTTTTTTTTAATCTTAAAATGTAAATTTATTCAATTAAAAAGATTATATACTAATGCTCTGCATATCAGAGCTTATTACATGGTTTGAATCAACGGTCCAATTTTCCAACCAACATATGTGCAATAATTTATTCTAGCAAACTTAATTGTGGCATGTGAAGCTTTATTTACCTCCCCAGGAGTGTGATAAATATTTTTTTTTGAGAAAAAAGCATCTTGCATTCCATTCAAGAAGTCTGAATAGAGTACAAGGTAAGAGGAGAGAGTGAAAGAAAAAGAGAAAAAGATGAAAATAAGAAGAGAAGATACAAAAGTAGCCCACTTAAGGGCAGGTGGGGAGCTCTAGCACCCCAATGTTGAGTACTAGAGAGCACAGAAGCTGGCCGCACCAGTTGCTAGGGGAACAAGACCTGTCGCTTTATCCTCAAAACATTGTGATTTCTTTCATGCTAGATGAACCAGTTCCAGCAATGTGATAAATATTGACAACACCAGAACAACTAATTAGTGAGACAATATCTATAACTAGGGTCTTGATTCCGAGGAATATTGTATAACCCATTTAAGCATTAACAACAACCTTGGAATCAGTTTCAACATTGAGAAGAGTTACTGATCTCCAAATGATGCTAATGGTGTCGCTATCGAAGCAGCAGCACCTTTACTTCTTTAGAGCACTAGGCACCATCAGAATTCAGCTTCATCCAGCCCTCATCAGAGACTCCAGGCCATCAAAATAGGGTGTCTAGTATGACTACTTCCCTCAAGAGTGGGTTTCATAGTCTAATGATAAAAATCAGTTATGATTTTATGAACAATTCCCGTCCTGCTCCTTCTTCCACTGCTGGGTGGGTTTCACCTCCGCCGCATATTCGCCATTCCCGTCCTGCTCCTTCTTCCACTGCTCCGCCTGCTCCTTTGAAGATATCTGTCATCGTTGATGAGCTCCGACGCTCGGGGAAATGTTTCAACTGTTGTCGTATTGGTCACCCCAGTTTTCGATGTCGCGCCCCTGCGGTCTGCTACTTATGTAAGATTCCCGGTCATCGTGCTAGCCGTTGCTCTTCCTCCTCGCATCGCGGCTCTTCTCTATCTTCTCGGTCTTCGTCTTCGGCCCCACCCGCCCCTCCTTCTCCCTCATCGCTGTTGCACCCACCGCCTCCTCCATCTCGATTTGTCGGTACTTCTGTTCAGCAAGATGTTCCTCCTTCGGTGTCTCTCCTTGGGTCTTCGTCTTCAGGGTGCTCTGAGGCGGACCGTCCTGACTCGGTCGAGCTCCACTTGCACCCCTCCGCTTCTACGCTCAACCGGGTTGGATATCTCCATGAAAGATGTGTGGTGGTGTCGATCGTTGGTCGGCTTCGTGTCCGTTCGGATATTGCTGGTTTTCTTGCTTCGTGTTTCCGAGATGCTGCATCACACCGGAATCAATGGCGTCAACGATCTCTCAAAGACGGTAGATACCTGATCACTACTCCGGTGGAGCGTAATTCTTATTACAAAATTGCGTTGATCAAGCGGAGGTCCATTAGGTGGGGTGACGCTTCGCTCCGCATTGAGGACTGGTCCAGTGACGAATCTTTTGAGCCAGTTCCTGTCTATGAGATGAGCGTCGGCCTTGTTCTCGAAGGACTTCCTCTGATATATTGGAACGAGGAAGCTCTCGCATTGCTCACCAGCCCCTTTGGTGCATTCGATGCGATTGATGCTCGGTCTCTGCGATGGTCGGAATCTGAGGCCTGTCGCGTCCGCATCCGTGTTCGCTCCCTCGACAAGATTCCTCGAAAAATATTGGCGATCGCGGACGGTTGTAGATACTCGGTATTGCTCCGCATCTCTTGGTTCCGATGGATCTTCGGTGACAATGATGGTCTTCCTCTGACGGGCTTCGACTCGGGTGGGCCTGATCTGGAGGATGACCTTGACGCCAGCCCTCCTCCGGAGCCTTCGTCGGAGACGGCCCCTCAGCCAGTCTCTTCGCCGCCTCCCCCCCTGCTTACCTCTCCGTCATCTTCATCGGCGGTGGTGCCGGTGGACGGTGTAGGAGTCGTCTCCATCAAGGTTGCTGGGCCGCGCTCGGCTCCCGAGGACGATCGTCCTGCTGTTGGCAGAGCGTATCACTTGGCAGACCTGCATGATCGGCGTATCCGCTCTGCCACCTTCCCGATCAGGATCTCCTCCTCTCCCCTTTCGGCGTCTGCAAGCCTGGCATGCCATCTTCTTGCTTATTCCGCTCGATACTGGTGCACTGATTGTACATCGGATCTCTGCGATATCAACAGGTTCCATTCATTTCCATCTGCTTCTACATTGGACTTATTTTGCAAGTTGCTCGCATATTGGGTTGGTGGTTCTCATATTCGTATGGGTCCACCCGGGACTCCAGTGGACAATATGATATATATGGCTATTAGGGGAGAGGGCCTTCTATCTATTGGGCACACGGGTCCTGCTTGCTCCCAATTGATGATATCCGATCCGTCTTCAAATGTCGGATCTTCTACCTCCATGTCGGATCCTGTCTTACCCCATGTACCGAGCTCCCCTAGCTCATCTCGATTCAAGAATGTATACTCCAGGATGACCCGTAGAGGGCCCGGTTATGTGGTTCGTCGAAGCTGCCGATTGCGGTCCACTTACCTATCCTCTACCTCCTGCGCGCAGAGAGCAGAGCATCGAAAAGCCCTCCTTAATGAAGTTCATACCGGTGCCGGAGGCCGTGGCTCCTCCTCAGCCCTCCCTTCTTCCCCTTCTTCATCTTTTCACGATACTGGATCTCCTCTCGGCAGCCATCTTATATCCGCGGTTACCTCGTCTACGGAGCTATCTCTTCTAGCGAATATTGAAGCTCTGGGCTTTAACTTGGATGCTCCTGCAGCTGTGGTCCTTTCGGCGATCGCGGACTCTTCTTTGAATGGTGCGCCTGGGCGTAATAGATGATGCTATATGTTCTATCGGAGATTGTGATCTTTTATTTTCCATGACTTCAAATTTCTCAGCATTATTTTGGAACGTCCGTGGATTAAATCGCAGCGCTAAACGATATATGGTAAAGTGTTGTGTAATGGAAGGGAAATGCTCGGTAGTTGCTTTACAAGAGACTAAGCTGGCCAATATATCCTCCTCTTGCGCCAAGCAGCTTACTGGCTTCCGTCATCCGGGTTTCATTGTCGCCGATGCAGTCGGGCTTTCCGGCGGGCAAATACTTATATGGGAGGAATCATTGTGGATCCCATCGTCGTCATGTGTCGGTGATCACTATCTGATGGTCAAGCTTGAGCAGCGCCGCTCAAATCAGACATTGGTTTTCATTAGTATATATGGTCCTCCTCGCCGGGCGGGTAGAAGAGCTTTCTTTTCTGATCTGGGTGCTCTACTGTCCGACCCAGCAGCTCGTTATATTATTGGTGGGGACTTCAACGTGACGCGCTTCCAACATGAGCGTCGTAACTGTCAAGGCTCCGCCTCCGACTCGGCCTTGCTCTCCAAGCTCATTGCTGATTTTGAATTGATCGATCTACCGATCTCTGGCCGCCAATTCACTTGGTCGAATAATCAACCTTCTCCCCGCCTTGCTCGGCTGGACCGCGTATTAATTTCTTTGCCTACTTCTATTTCTCTCCCCTTGGCTGCTGTTATCGGCGGAGAAAGAAGGCTATCGGACCACAACGCTCTCCTCTTCCGAGCCGGTATTCCCTCCTCCCATAATGGGCGATGGTTCCGACTTGAAAATTGGTGGCTAAGCAAGGCTCATTTTCGGCGAATTATCAATGCAGCATGGTCGGAGCCTCCTTCTTCCTCCTCAGCTTGCTCTTCCTGGATTTCTCGCTGGAAGCGGCTCCGTAGCACTATATTGCAATGGTCTGCCATAATCAAAAAAGAAAATAAAATAAAAAAGATCTCTCTTGAGGCCGAAATTGACCATCTCAACAGTAAGACAGAGTTGATGGACCTCTCTCATCAGGAATTTCTCCTGCTGAAATCTCACAAGTCCGAATTAAATGACTTCTACCATGATGAGGCTGCATATTGGCGTCAACGTGCAAAAATTCGTTGGATGAAAGATGGCGATCAAAATTCAAGATTTTATCATCAATGGGCTTCTATTAAGAAAAGAAAAAATTGGATCCATCACATTATGACTGAGTCTGGAATTTTATATGACTCAATCGAGATTATAGAGGCATTTCGTGCCCATTTCAAAAACTTGCTCGGTCACTATAGTAAGCCCTTACTGAAGCTCAACTGGTCATTGATTGCGATGCCGACATTACCTGAGACGGCTGGCTTGGTCATGGACTCACCTTTCACTGTATCTGAGATCAAGACTGCTATTCAAGATCTTGGTCGAAATAAAGCGGCAGGCCCCGATGGCCTCTCCTCCGAATTTTTTCTTGCTTTCTGGGAGACTTTGCGGCTCGATCTCTATAGCATTTTTCATGAAATTTATCTCAAGCCTGAGTTATTAAGAAGATTCAATTCGGGCTTCATAGTATTGATCCCGAAGTTTGATGGAGCTTCTCATATATCTGACTATAGACCTATCAGCCTGGAGTCGATGATTGTTCGTATATTTTCCAAGATCCTCTCCACCCGACTGAAGCCATTCATTCACTGCTTGGTTAGTGGCAATCAAAATGCATTCATGGCTCACCGTAGCACTCTTGACTGCTTCATGGGGGTCCACGAAACGGTATGGGGCTGTCATCAATCTCATGAAGATGGAATCCTCCTTAAAATCGACTTTGCGAAAGCATTTGACTCGATTGGTTGGAGTTTCATTATGGATATGCTTGAGGCTCGCGGTTTCTCGCAAATATGGCGCTTATGGATCAAGCATATATTGGAGACAGAATCCACTATCATTGTTAACGGTCTTAGGAGTCTTCCATTTCGCCACAAATCCGGTGTGAGACAGGGTAATCCCCTTTCTCCATTCCTTTTCATACTCGCCTCTGATTGTCTCTCTCGGCTTCTGGCCTCTGCTGCTCAGAACAATCTCATTCAGGGGGTTCTTCATCAACGGATCCAGGGTGGAATCCATCACTTCTTATTTGCGGACGATCTGATTATATTCTGTTCAAACTCGGCGTTCTTCCTAGAAAATCTTCGATTATTATTGAGATGTTTTGATCTTGCTTCTGGCCTTCACATTAACCCAAACAAATCCTCTGTTACCAGTCTCCTTGGTGGTCTCCCCGTGGCCGAACAAGTGGCCTCTTTCATGGGATGCCACGCCGCTGAATTCCCACTTCGCTACCTAGGCCTTCCATTGAAGGTGGGCCGGCCTAACAGATCTGATTGGTATACTTTGATTACCAAGTTGGATGCAAAGCTAAACTCCTGGCAAGGTCGACTTCTTTCTCGAGGGGGGCGTTTAACTCTCATAAATAGCTCGATTACAAGCACCTCAGCATATATGCTCTCCATCTTTAAAGCACCGGCTTGGGTTCTTAAGGAGATTGACTCTAGACGTCGTGCTTTTTTTTGGACTGGCTCTCTTGGTCGTACGCCTGCTGGTAAATCTCTGGTTCGATGGGATCATCTTACTTGCTCTCGCAATGAGGGAGGCCTCGGTATTCTTGATATCCATGCCCATAATTGCGCCCGTTTAGGTGGCTGGATATGGAAGATCATTCAAAGTGCAGATTTATGCTGGGTTCAAATTATGGAGAGATTATATGGAGATTATCGCTCATGGAGCAGCTCTTCTTTTTATCGTATTGCCTCCCCAATTTGGCGAGATATGATCCCCTTTCTTGAGTTGATCAGATTGGGTACTTCCATTAAGGTTGGGGCCGGTCATCGGGTGCGCCTATGGACGGATCCTTGGCTCGATGGATACTGCCCTATGATCAAATTTTCTAATCTTTATTCCTTCTCAACGAACCGGAGCTGCTCTATATTCGAAGCCAGAAACACACTTGAAGATGGCACATTCGATGGCTGGAACTTATCCTTCAGCTACCCTGTAGATGCGGAGTCCCTTTCCCATTTTACAGAAGATTTAAATAGGCTTTGCTCATCGTCGGCAGATGATTGTATCGGCTGGAGATGGTCTTCTGACGGCATATATTCCACCAGCAGTATATATCGAATCCTCACCTTCCGCGGGATCACTTCACACTCATCTGCGATTCTATGGAGACTTAAACTTCCGCCAAAAATCTCCATTTTTGGGTGGTTATGGATGCGGAACAGGTTGCTGACTCGCGATCGTGTTGCAAAATGGTGTATAGTATTGGATGAAGACTGTCCTCTCTGTTCTGGGATCAAAGAATCACATCTTCATCTTTTCTCAGAATGCGATTTCACTTCAGCTGGATGGACTTTTTTCCTTTCGGGTTTACATATTCCGTTCTTCCATATCTTCACACCCGCTCAATGCTCTAGAAACTGCTCGAGTTCATCCCTCATCCGAGACAAACTGAAGCTAACTCTGATATGGTGTTGGTTCATATGGTTCGAATGCAACTCGCGTATATTCAAAGAGCGACGATCTTCCCCTCAATCATTGGCTGCTGCGGCTGCAAGTTTCCTTGATTGTTGTATCAAATGTCTTTCATGACATTAGGTTGTAGGCCTATGGCCATACTATATTTATCGATTTTAGACTTACTTTTATCAATTCTCCCCCTCACCTGTAATCTTTTCAACCCTCTTGAATAAGATTCCAGGTATTCAAAGTCAAAAAAAAAAAAATTTTATGAACAATAGTAAAAGGAGAGGGTTTTGGAGCCCTACAAGCTACCATATTACAAGCATTCCAAATCCACCAAAGAGAGTAATAATTAATTCTGGAAAATGTCTAGGAATCCCAACATCAGTTGTAAGGCTAATGGTGTACAGCTACCAAGAAGCCAATCAGAATCAAAGTTAAATGGTAATTGATTTTGGAGGTGCACAAATTCCAGGAAGTGTAGGTAAAAGAGAATTGAAAGAAGAGCAGACCAAGTCAATGAGCAAAGTTGCATACATTTATCTCCTTCAGATCTCATAATGGTGCAAGGATTGTGCACCTGAACCATGCCAGGCATTGTACTATTATGAGATATTATGGATTTGTATGCTCTACCAGATAATTACCCTCTAGTTAAAATTATGATTTGTCATATAACTTTAGATCATGCCTATCTGTCTCGAGAACAACATTGTCCGTATTTTCTCCAAGGTCTTGGCACGCCGTTTAAAGCCTTTGATGAGTAATCTGATCTCCGGTTCCCAAAGTGCCTACACAAAAGGGAGGAGTACGCTGAACAAACGGGAGGAGTACGCTGAACTGTTTTATGGTAGTTGTATGGGCTTCTAATCAGCTCAGGGAAAATGGAATGCTACTCAAGGTTGACTTCAAAAAAGCTTTTGACTCTATAGCTGGACATGTTGGTGGCCAAAGGCTTTCCGAGCAAATGGTGTTCTTAGATCCTTCACTTGCTTTCCACTGAATCAGCTCTTCTTATTAATGGACAATACGGTAACTTCTTCCGTCACAAGAGTGGAGTTCGACAAGAAAATCCTGTCTTTATCTTTAACTTGGTCATTGATTGGGAATGGACATATTCGGGGGTCCTAGAGCATTTGGTGCATAATGGAGTCACCCACTTTCTATTCACTGACGACCTAATACTGCTTTGCCATATGGAACCTTAGTCGTCTTCTCCTTCGCTGCTTCGAGCTTGCGGCAGGCCTTAAAATTAATCTCGGCAAGTCTAGCATCTTATCCTTGAACGGTGATTATGAAACTACAAGATTTCTGGCGCATAAAATGAAATGCGGACCTGCTGGATTCCCTCTTAGATATTTGGGGCTACCACTGAAGTTGGGTAGGCTAAACAAGGATGACTGGCTGCACTTGATCACAAAGATTGACGACGGACTCAGCTCTTGGCAAGGTTGGTTTCTCTCACAAGCGGGGCAGATCACTTTAATCAACATCACCCTCAGCAGTTCTGCGGCTTACATGCTCTCCATTTTTAAAGCTCAAGACTGGGTTATCAAGATGATTGATCATAGAAGGTGTAATTTCTTCTAGAGTGGCTCCGATAGTCTGGCCCTCAAGGGCAAGTGCTTGGTCGAATGGAGCTACCTTACTTGCCCAAGGAAGGAGGGTGGGCTCGATATCTTAGAATTCAAAGCGCAGAAAGCTGATTCAGATATTTGATTTACCTCGAGTGGAGTTTATGTGGCAAGTCTACGGAGAATTCAGACTTTGGAACAATGGGAACTTCTTGAGGAAGGCGTCCCCGATTTGGAGGACCTATATAGGTTTGTTGATTCGCTCCTAGCTTGTACACGTTTTCAGGTGGGAAGAGGAGAGTACACGAGAGTACTTCAAGCTTTGGACAGATAAGTGGAAGCAGGGGAGTTGCCTAGCCGTTAATACCCCTATATCTTCTATTTCTCTAAGCAGCTGAATATCTCCATTCACGAAGCCAGCTGATGGTCTCTTTGCTGGTTGGAACCTCTTTGCTAGTTGGAACCTGAGCTTCTCTTCCTTGATGCTGGAGGATATCTTGTTGATGTTTATTAAAGATTTAGAAGAAGTGCAGCAACCCAACGAGGAGGACTCTATACTTTGGAAGTGGAACACTGACGAAATTTTCTCCACACGTAGTCTCTATCGTCTGCTGATCTTTCGAGGTGCGAAAGATCAATATGAGGAATTTCTATGGCAGCAGGAACTACCTCCTAAGATTTCGGTTTTTAGTTAGCTCTGGTTAGGAGAAGAGTGCTCACTCGGGACCGATTGTTCAAGTGGGGATCACGACCGACTAAGTCTGCCTTCTCTGCCACAACCACAATGAATCTCATCAACACTTGTTCAAATCTTGCCCTTACACCGCAAGCGGTTGGCAAGTATTTCTCACGACTACGGGACATAATTTCTTCTCGTTTGATTACCGTTCTTGGAACAAGAGGAATTTGATCAATAAACGTAGAGGAATGATGCGAGTTCGGCTTATCCTAATTTGGTCCTAGTTCGTCTCGTTTGAGAGGAACTCTCGAATTTTCCACCAAGACACTTCAATTTCAAACTATAACTCAAGAGCTTTGTCAGCTGTTACTTCGACTCTTTGTTAATCTTGTTTGGAGCTATCTGATTTTTGTTTCTTTCCTTTGTTCTTACTTCCTACTTTGTACCTGTACTCTTTTCATATCTCTTGAATAGATTGCAGGTTTCTACCTTTCAAAAAAATATAACTTTAGATCATTTTCTATAGTTGTCTGAACTATTGCCAAAAGATTGAAGTATTTAGGTTTTTATTAAAAATTTCCATATATTTGCCTTCGCTCTCTTCTAAACAATATAGCTTCAAGTCATAAGTATATGTACTTTTTTTTACATATATTTATATGGTTGATTATCTTGGGATATATGGTTGAAGTACTTGACTTTCAAGTATCTTGGGGTACATGCAATTTTTCTTTTATCTAATTACATACTTTATTTGATTCAAAAAAATAATTACATACTTTATTCTAACAAAATGAACAACAAAAAATACTAGATCAGCATTTGAATTAATCAGAGGGGTCATGTGAACATATATACCTTTGAAGGGCTAAAGCTAGCAGCTGCTATTGGTGCTCCTAAAATAGTAAATGTTATTAGTGATAAGCTGCCAAGGCGCACGAAGAAATTCCCTGGACTTAATTCTCCCCATGAGTAAAGGGTGGTATCTTTCAATGCTGCATACTCGTTAACCTGTTTCATATGATTAATTAAGAGAAACATAATATTAGAAAAGAAAAGGTAAAAGTTGTGCATAATCTGCATGTACATCAATAAGTTTAACTTCACTAATCTGACTATGCTAAGAACTACAGAGCAATTCTGCAGGATATATTCTGGAAAAGATTAAATGCCAATTTGTTATTCTTAATGATATAGGAATAGTATAGATATTGTCACCATGAAAACGATAGTTATAGATATAAAAGTAATGGTATATTTGTTTCACTAGATAGGATACGATAAGAAATAAGAGGAGGTTAGCTAGGATTCTTTTTTTCAGTGTACATCCAAGATAATATCAAAATTATCTTTTTCACAAAAGAAAGGGAGATTGAAATCCGCCCCTCATCCTATCCTCCTTTATCCCGTAAAATAAATTAACATGCTATAAAAGTTTCCACATAGCTACCTTGAAAAGCGTTATAAATTTCACTGTACAAGTAGTGATTTTATAACAAATATATCTAACTCGCTTTCCAAGTCAAATTAGTATATTTCCTTCTTCCCTTTAAATAAACTGATCGACAGAACCCTAATTGATCTGAACAATGATCAGGCTTAAGTTGGCATCAGCTTAAACAAATTAATTCTTCCTCATCTTTCTGATTCAACGTATGAATCGCCATTCTTTTTTGAAGGGAAAACTATTCTGATCGATTCTCCAGCTATTTAATAATTGAATTACTCAGTAAATATTTCCTAAGCTTTGATGTTTTACAAGATTTTAAGTACTCACAGGTCTCTGCTCGAAGGGGACTTGAACCTCCAAGCCAGCATCCCAACTTTGCCCCGCGAAGCCTCCAGCGCCGCCGCCGCTGCCTTCAGCATCATCCTGCACAGCCCTGATACAGCATATGTGGTTCCACCTGGTGGCGCCTTTCCACTTCCAAACTCCGAGGACCAGCTCTCCACGGTGGTGGCCGCCACCAGCTCTCGGTATACTTCTGCTGTCTTTGATTCCATTTACGCAGCTAGAAATCTGCAGCCTAAGCATTGCTTGCGTCAGGCTTCTTCTTCCTCCCCTTTTTTGAGTTGTGTTCTATTGAGGAAAGAGGAAGATTAAAAGTAAACTGCAGCGTTTTGTCCGAACTCCGAAGCCATGCGTTCATTTTACGTGGTGGGAGACGTAACGCCAGTGGCGAGCGATGTAAGCCGTCTGTTCGAGATCCGACGGCGGAGGAAGAGTTGCGAACTGGGAATTGGGATGAGATTTTGTTGGGTATGAGGCGGAGAAGGGCGCTGCGATTGTGGTCGGAAGGGAGCACAAGCGGGGGCGAAGTGGACACGTGGCGAGTGGATTCTCACGGAGAGGCAGTGCGTGCTCTGCCGCAGGAAGCTCCACGTTGGCATGTACCGGTCACGCTAATTTTGATTTGACTGGTCTTTGTCTCTTTTTTATTGTATAATGCATCTTCTCAAAGTCGGAATAATTTACGCAAAATTTAACGAAATCAAAATAATAATTAATAAAATTCTCTTAAACCAAAATTAAAAATATATATACTTTTTAAATTCTCCCCAAAAAAATTATAATTCATTTCCTAGGAAAAAATATATAACAAGACTTATGGACCCTTAGATCACGAGATAATTTTCTATTTAATAATTTCAGTAAAAATTTTGAAAATATTTAAATCTTACTATGTTTAGATATTACTGAAAATATTTTTTTAATTTCAAAAAATTATAATTCATAAAATTATTTTTATGAACAAAAAATATATAAAATTTATGAGATATTTTTTTGTTGAAGAGTTTCGATTAAACTCTTGAAACTACTCTTAAATGAGTTTCAAGAGTTTTGCTCAAAACTCTTAATAGAAAATTAACTATTTTAAATTTTTAAAAAATTATATGATTTATAAAATTATTTTTAGACACCCAAAAAGAATGATGAGGTATATGAGGGCCATGAGGCCCCTATAGATAATGAGATATTACAAAATTCTTTAATATGCACAAATCTCATTGAAAAATGTATTTCAAATTCTTCAAAAAAAATGAAATTCCATCAAATTGTTGATATGGATAAAAAAATATGATAAGGTTTATAAGACTTGCATATACGAGAAATCTCATTAAAAATATATTTTAATTTTTTTAAAAAATATATAATTTATACAATTGTTCTTAGAAACCAAGCAATACAGAAAAGCTTATGGGACTTGTAGATAATGAGATAATTTTTTGTTCAAAAATTTTGACAAAATTTTTTAGGGGGCGTTTGGTTACCCGCAAGTGTAAATGCTGTAAAATCTATTTGCATGCAAAAGCAAATGCCCGCAAATAGATTTTGCAGCCTACCGTTTGGTTGCCCGCAAGTAGAGTTGCAACTTCTATTTGCAAGTATTTGGTTGGCCGCAAATGGAAGTTGTAATTACACTTGCAACTTGCAACATGCAACTTGCATCTTACGGAATTTTTCGGGTCGGGTCGGGCACGAATTTTCTCAAGTCGGGCTGAGCCGGGCCGGGACGGGATGGGCCGAGCATGCACGAATTTATCCGGGCCGGGTACAAACTTTTTCGGGCAGGCCGGGCACGAACTTTTTGGGTCGGGTCGTGCACAAATCTTTTTGGGCCGGGCCGGACACGAATTTTTTCGAGTCGGCCCGAGCCAGACCGGGACAGGTTGGGCAGTGCACGAATTTTTTCGGGCAAGGCTGGGCCGAACACAATTTTTTTTCGGGCTGGGCACGAATTTTTTTTCTGGTCAGACCGGGCCGGGCATGAATTTTTTTGAGCTGGGCCGGGAAATGAATTTTTTCAGGCCGGGTCGGGCAGGAATTTTTTCGGGCCGGGCCGAGCCGAGTCAAGATGGGCAGTGCACGAATTTTTCCAGGCAAGGTTGGGCCCGATGCAAATATTTCGGACTGAGCATGAATTTCTTTTCGTGTTAGGTCGGGCTGGGCATGAAATTTTTCGGGTCGGGTCGGGACACGAATTTTTTTGGGCAGGGCCGACACCGAATTTTTTCGGGCAGGGCCAGGCAAGAATTTTTTCGGGCCAGACCGGGCACGAATTTTTTTGGGGCGGGCCGAGCAAAAAATATTTTGGGCCGGGTTGGGCACGAATTTTTTGGGGTTGGGCCGTGCACGAATAATTTTGGGGCGGGCAAGGCACGAATTTTTTCGGGTCGGCACGAGTCGGGCAGTGCATAAATTTTTTCGGGCAGGGCTGGGTTGGGCACAAATTTTTTTGGGTCGGGCATGAATTTTTTCGGGCCGGGCAGGGGTACGAATTTTTTTTGGGCAGGGTCGGGCCGACAGTGAATTTTTTCGAGCCAGGCTGAGCACGAATTTTTTCGGGCCTGGCCGAGCACAAATTTTTTCGGGCTAGGCCAGGCACGAAATTTTTGAGTCGGGCTGGGCACGAAATTTTTCAGGCCGGGTTGGGCACGAATTTTTTCGAACCGAGCCGGGCTGGGACGGGCCGTGCAGTGCACGAATTTTTTGGGTCGGGTCGGACACAAATTTTTTTGGGCCGAGTCGGGCACAAGTTTTTCGTGCTGGGTCGGGCACAAATTTTTGGGCCGGGCGGACACAAATTTTTTCGGGGCGGGACGGACATGAATTTTTTCGGGCCGGGCCGGGCACAAATTTTTTCGGGCCGGGTCGGGCATAAATTTTTTGGGTCGAGCCTGGGACAAATTTTTTCGGGCCAGGCTAAAAACTTAGGCCCAACACGATTTGTCTGACAAATTAATAATTTTTAATTTTTGTATAATACTGAAAATATATTAAAAAATCTATCAAATGACATCAGATGTAAAATCTGACACTACCATCAGGTTCAGCGCGCAAAAACCTACAACTTTGATATTTTTCTCGTCTTCATCTGACGACTCTACGTCGCCAAAATTAATTATTTTTCAATATTTAAATTATTGCATTTGCAGCCCGCAATCTTGTATTGCGGGCTTTTTGAGCTAGAATTCTACTTGCCCCGCAAATGATATTTGAAATACAAGTTGCAACTAGTAAATGCTGCAAAATGATTTTGCAGCCAACCAAACAAATTTGTTATCTAAATGCTGCAACTAGAGTTGCAGCATTTGTACTTACGGGCAACCAAACGCCCCCTTAATGAATTTGTGCCCAACACTCTTGAATAATTTTTCATCTCAATAGAAATGTGTTTAAAATTCTCAAAAAAATATATAATTCATCGAAATATTTCTAGGCATCATAAAAAATGAGGAGGCTTTCTAAACTTCTAGATATTGAGATATTATTTTGTTCAAAAGCTTCTGCAAAATTATTAAACATGTCCAAATCTCAAGAAAAAAATATGTTTTGAATTTCTCAAAAAAAATTGTAACTCAATAATTCATAAAATTATTCCTAGACCCCAAAAAATATAAAGAGCCTAAATGGGTATATATATAGAAAATGAGATATTTTTTATTAAAGACTAACAAAAGTCTTGAATAGATTTTAGAACATTTAATTGGAACATTATACTTCAAAAAAAAGGCTTTTGGATAAGCACTTTTAATTAAAGATTTTAGCCAAAAAATATTAGAACGTAGAATCAATTTTTTTAAATCCAGATTTTAGACATTTCTATTTTTTATTCTGATTTTGGGATTTTCTCATAAGATTATATGGATTTTTTTTAAAAATACTCAGCTTGGATTAATTATGATACAAGTCAATATTTTATTTACATCTAATTTATTCTTAAAATTTTAAATTTATATCAATTTGTTGGCATGGAATATTAAAGCATATACAATTCCCCTAATCAATATCACTTTTAATCCATTAAATATCAATGTTTCTTTTTAAGGAGAATTTCATACAAATAGGAGTGATAATTTTATCCGTATCTACTAACTAAAAATTATATATATCTACATCATATCTGATTCATATCCGCAAATAAAAATAAATATGGATATGTATATAGATCTAGAAAATTAATTTATATCCGCGCGAATACGGTGCAGATACGGATATGACTGTGGATCCGCACCATATCAGCATGCACCGTCTATCCGCATCTTTGAATTACTATTTTGTCCATATAAATTATTAACACATATAAAGGCTCTATGGTAATTTCATATCAAGTATATATTAAGCATATTATTTGAATCGGTAATTTATTGATTTTTTAAATTAAATATATTATTTTAATATATTTTTATTAAATACGGTGTGAATATTCGCATTTGAAGCAGTACATATATGAATATCTATATTCATATATGTAGCGGATACGGTGCAAATACAGATATATGAATATGAGGTACGGTGCCGATGCGAATGCGAATAATACGATATCTGCATCGTATCCGATCCGCTGTCATCCCTACATGCAAGAAGAAGGAAAGAAAATATACCGTCGATCAGTAGATAGATCACTTCTTTAAAGTTTCTCATGTTCTTCGTAAGGTTTCGCGATTGATTTATTTTTGGATTAATTATATAATATATCCTTAACTTTGGATGTTTTCTCAATTATTATCCAATTTTTTATTTGAATCAATTTTATACTTCAACTTTAATTTTGTTTCAATTTTTATCTCGACGTCAACCATTTATTAGTTTCACCGTTTCAGCGATCGATGATGTGGCATTGCTGACTTGTATCAGATAAATAGAAAAATATTTTGCTACCACGTCATCGCGTCTATATATATATATATAAAATAAAATGCTAGACTCAAAGGAAAAAGCCTCCTTCTCCGCCGCAGTAGATCGCCGACAACCTCCCACAATCGAACTATTCCAGTGCCCAACCCCACATCCGCTAGTTCACTTACCTTGAGCTCGAATTCCGCCACTGGAAACTTCTCAGAGGGCGTCCTCCTCGGGCGCAGCACCCATGGCGCCGTCTACAAGGCCGTCCTCCATGGTGGTCGTCTTGTTGCGGTCAAGCGCCCCTCTCGTCGGCACTACCACCTCGCCTCGTCGTCACTACCACCTCGCCTCGTCGTCCTCGCCCCCGCCTACGGCCACTGCTCGGGATGAGGTCGAGAATGAGATCGAGATCCTGTCTGGCATCCATAGCCCCGCCTCGTCAACCTAATCGGGTGCACCCCCTCCACCTCCAATCATTCATAGCGCACTATTTTTTGCTGACTAAAATTTTTATTTTATTCTCTTCCAATATATGCCATTTTATTTGCCGTGTTTCATTCACCCACTGACAATGTTCTCTTTGGTTTGACCAGGTATGAAGGGTAGCGTGACATGAATAAAACTTGTATGAGCGGCCTGCTCATATGAGTTTATATGAGCAGGCCGCTCATCTTCCGCCACGTCAGCCCAGCACGTATCTCGATGCAATAAAATAATTGCATCCAAAATTAAACTCATACTTGAAATTCAAAATGCACTTTTTTGATTGCATCCAGAACTCAAATGCAATTTTTTTATTGCATCGAGATACGTGTTGGGCTGACGTGGCGAAAGATGAGCGACCTGCTCATATAAACTCGTATGAGCAGGCCGCTCATACAAGTTTTATTCGCGTGACATGATATATAACCAAACATTCAATCTTGATCAAGTTGCCTTCGCTACAGAAGGACTTAAAGATGCTCAGCAAACTATGTTTTGAGAGCTCCTATCATAGTTAATATTTTAAGAAAATTTGTTATTGCTTACACAAATGTATCAATGACTTCTTCAGATGTCAACATTAAAGTATGCTAACAAGGAGCTGAAAGGAGTGATGAAAACTGTGAATATATCAGACATTGATGTATGTTAGTTTTATTTTGGGGTAGTTTGTGCTAAAAGAGTGTTTGCTTATCTGACTTCGACAAGTCAATTTAGCTAAGAGTATGAAGATGCATCACTTTAGTGTGTCTGAAATTATTTATAAAATACAGAGTATGCAAGACAAGATGATAGACGTGATGGATATTAGTACAGAAATCCAAGAATCTCACGGGAGAAGCTACAATATCCCTGAAGAACTAGACAAGGAACCCGATGTGGATTCAGAACTCAACTTACTTGCAGCTCCAATAGGCAATGATGCAGCAATGCCCAATAGAGTAAGGCCCTAGTATATGAGTCTAAGAAATGTATTCTGCCACTCCTAATGAAATGATATTTTTTTTGAATTTAAAGTTTTTTTTAGATTTGTGGAACATTGTAAAATGCTCTCTGCTGTCTCTTGTTCTCTTCCCTGATCATTCTAGGACGCGAATGAGATTTTTTTTTCATTCTACTTACTGTACTCTTATCTCCTTTATTGGTTTACTTTTATGACAAATCTTATTATTGCTGTGGCTCTGTGTATTGCTCTCTATAGATTTAAGGATCAAGCCATTATGATGATCATTTTGGGGTCTCGACTCTCTTTGATCCAAGGATCGCGACACCTAAGGACCTGATGGCAAGAAAGCAGCTTGCTTCACGTGCTGCCAGTTGTGTGCGGTTGTACAAGGAGAAACGATGCTTGGTTTTCAACAAAGAAACAGAGGAGACATACTTTGTACATGATTATAAATTGTTTCCTACTTTTATTCATCTGTGATGCTTGGTTTTCAACAGAGAAACAAAGGAGACGATGATTTCAGTAGCCAAGCAGTCATTAACGGTGACGATGATGACCTTTGTGCAGAGATCCTCGCCAAGCTCCCCTTAAGCCCTTGTTTCGGTTCAGCTGTGTCACCAAAGACTGGCGCAGCCGCATCGCCGCCATGTGCTACTACTGCCGCCGAGTAGTAGCGCCAACGACGTTGAAACCATCGACGACGAGCTTCCGAGATTCGCATGCACCTCCGACGATGATCTCCGAGAATGCAGCCTCGACTCCTTCCCGTTCCACCGGAGCTCCACCGTCACCGACTACTGGCGTTCGACCCTGCGAGTCCTCAGAGTCCAAGGTCGTCTCCTTCGCCGAGTGGCTCACGCGGGGGCGCCGAGGTGGAGGTCTTCTCGTCGGAGATCATGTCAGTATTTTTAATATAAGTTAGTAATGTCATGTCAGGGTGAGAAAACACCCAAAGTTAAGAATATACTAAGTAATTAATCCTTTATTTTTTTGTAATTTTACTTCAATTTAATTTTGTGGGTGGCGTGTCACGTGCCGGATTCCGGATTCAGCCCACTGGTACGATGGTCTTCCAAGTCAAATCTCCAAATTTGTCAAAAGCGCGAAAGCGCCACCCAAAAGATACCCGAACAATACCCACACGATCCACGCCACAAATCTCTCATCGTATTCCCCTATGGATTTTGGTCAGTGCAGATTCTCGTAGGATTCCTAGGTGCAAGAATCCATTTCCTCCCTCGCCTATAAAAATTTCTACGTGCACGTCAGAAAGTGAGAAAACAGCGTGCTTTCTTCGCCCCCTGTACTTTTTTTTCCTTTTCCACCATCTTTTTTCTCTGCTGCAGCAAAAAAATAACACCTCCCTCTTCCATCTCAATCTCAATTCTGCTTCAACTTTTTTTATTTCTTTAGTAACCTTAACAGACGTTTGTTCTTTAGAGTTCGTGCTACAGTCGCCATGAGAGTGAGCAGGCTGAGGAAGGCCAAGGTCGAGCTCCCCATCTTGCTTCTCAGCTGCTCTCTCTGTTTAATGACAGGCTTCTTCGGGTCCAATCTCTTCCTTGAGGTGCAGCGCCGCCTTCTTGCTCAATTTGATGTTCCCGTTTGATATTGTAGTTGTCACTTAATTTATTGGTTGCTGAAATTGCAGCCATTCGCAGGTGGCGACCGCTGGCCTTTGAGGAGATCGGTGAGGGAGGAGGTTCGGCTGCTGGCAGTGCCCCATGGAATCACCGGAGAGTCTAATCATGCGTTGATCCCCTTCCAGGTTTTATTTCCTTCTCTGCATCTTTGTATGCTTCTATTGGGAATGGATGGTAAGTGTGGAGGGGAATTGATTTGGACTGGTTTGTGCATTTGTGAAGAATTGGGGGGAGATTAGATGTGAAAAGGGAAGTCTAAGTGATTTTTGTGTAAGCAATGGTTGGTTTATCATGTTTATTAAGACAATGCAGGGAGTCGTATTTAAATATTAATTTTAGTTATTTATTTTGTGAAGAAGGGATCTAAGTCTATTACATGCTTGATGAAATGCTCAAAAGAATCAGAAGACTATTCAAACACCACAGGGAACTTTTGTTATGATGTATCCCAGTTCAGCATTTTTTGACTTCATACTTAGTCAAGATAGATATGGCATTCTTTGTTTAATCTGGTCAACATGTTTTTGGGAGATATTTTCCAACTTATGACTAAAAGAACTTCCTCTGACCAGACTATTGGGTGTTGATTGGAACTCTGCATGCTTGGTCAAATGGAGTTTCTAACAGATCCCAAACGTCATTGACAAGAAAATGAAGAAGTTACCCTGGCAATTAATAACAATTTGAACTGCATTTTCTCTTTTCTTATGTTCTTTATGTCAATTTCTCTATGCGCAAGCACATTTCTATGATACAAGGGTGATTAGCCTGATTTTTTCTTTCCATAGCAAAGAGGTGATTTCCGTGACTTACTTAGTCTCCCAAGTGAAAATAGAGAAACTTTACCATTGTACCAAGTGCTCACCCTTTACACGCACATATACCTTTCTGTTTTCCTACTAAATTTTTAGTTAACAAAGGTAGATAAATCAAAGGCATATAAGCATAACATTTATGATTTGAAATTATAAGAACACAAATGCTTTTATGAAAAGGCATATATTGCAAACAGCTAAATTTGATCAATGTATGTAACAATTTTGCTATCATCTCTTTAATCTGACATAAATTATTTTCTGACTAGCTAGCAAGTTTTTGTTTTTAATCCATTAGTGTTTGGATTCAGGTTTTGAGCTGGAAACCTCGTGCATTTTATTTCCCGGAATTTGCAACCGTGGACCAATGTCAAACTATCATAAAAACTGCAAAGTCAAGACTTACACCTTCAACACTATTCTTAAGAAAAGGGGAGACAGAAGAAAATACAAAAGGAATAAGAACAAGGTAACTCCTTGGATGTTTGATAATTCTAGAAATAGTTGGGAACTAAATTCTTGACTTCATTTTAGCATATTCGTATTTTGCTACTGTGAATGATCATACTGGGAAACGTGCACAACCATATATGTTTGATGCGTCAACATCATCACAAGGTTTATGCAGAAATTGATATCATTTAAGGTCCATAACAAGTTTCTAAGGTGAATCTATTGCCTTTTTAATTATATTCATTCCTAGTTATATAATATGGTGGATTTATTTTCATTTTTAATATATAAATGAAGAAACTGCTTAACATTTATCGGAATCTTCTTATGAATGTCTTCTAATGCATAAGATAGAAGAGCAATCTTATATTTTTTTTTCCAAAGTTGTTCATGATTGGACTGAATATGATGTTAGTTAATAGAGTACTAACTACTAAATGCTCTGTGTATATACAATAAGACTTCTCCATATCTTTCACATTTTATTACTTGTTTGGAAAAAGAAGAGGCATTTTTCATTACTTTTAGTGAGGTATTAAATTACTTATTGATACAATAAATCAATTCTCGGTCTAGTACTCAAACATATGGTATAACTCTAAATCTGTATTATGCTTCAAAAAAAATTTAAACCTGTATTCTTTCTCTATTGATTCCTTTGCTTTCTTTTTATAATGGAAGAAGACATTGCCACATTTCTACAAGAAGATATAATGGGTGATTGGATTTAGATGGAAAAAAGCGAATAACTAAAGCGATCAGAAAATTACTAAACACACAAGGAACAATTATAGCCACTTTGTCTTGGTATCTCATAGTCTTTATATTTGCTCAACAGTACTGGGACATTTCTCAGCGCATCAGATGATTCAACTGGAACATTGGAACTAATAGAGAAAAAGATTGCCAGAGTAACCAAGATCCCAAGAGAAAACGGAGAGGTAAATTGTTTGTTAACTGGTCGTTTCTTCAGGAATTATTAGTCTCACTATTTTTTCTTTTTCTTTCACTTAATTATCTTTGATTTCAAAGAATATTGGTTGTCAAAAAACGTTCATGATAACAACATGTTTCAGGCATTCAACATCCTTCGGTATGAGCTAGGGCAGAGGTATGCTTCTCATTATGATGCCTTTGATCCAGCTCAATATGGCCCTCAGAAAAGCCATAGGGTATCTACTTAGCCTCATCTTGTACCTACATAGTTGTTATCGTGCTTACACTAGTGGCTTATACTTTGTAGAATACATTATAACAAATTAGTATTGGAGTATTAATTTGGAAAAATATGATCAGGTTGCTACTTTCTTATTGTATATGTCAGATGTTGAGGAAGGAGGGGAAACTTGTTTTCCTTTCGAGGTGAGAGCATAAAACTTATATATATATGCAAATGCTATACATTCAATCTCTCATTAAGTTCATTCATGAATGGTGTTGGGTTTGCAGAATGGTTTCATTATGCATATAGGGTATGACTATGAAAAATGCATAGGTTTGAAGATCAAGCCACGAATGGGCGACGGTATTTTGTTTTATTCTATGTTTGTGAATCACACTATTGATCCTGTAAGCAGTTCTATCCTTTGAAGCCATACTATACTTTCTTTTTGCTAATCAATGTAGCTCATAGCCTTTTGTTCTTTTAGCTTGAATTTATGTTAGACTCATTATTTCTTTCTTAATTGGCCTTCTTGATAGTTTTGTTTGAAGTGGATGGCAGATCATGAAATGGGACTCATTTCTCCTTCTCTATTTAATCGATCATCATTTTTCTTTTTCGTTTCCACAGACATCGCTTCATGGGAGTTGCCCGGTGATAAAAGGCGAAAAATGGGTAGCTACTAAATGGATCAGAGACCAGAGAGAAGAACAGTACTAGCTTGAATTATTTATTGATTTTTTTGTGTGTGTTTAAAGTGATTATTTTTAGACTCTAGAAGAAATGCCACAGGAAAAGAAATACTCCAGAGTTGGTAAAAATTTAGAAGAAGTGACATTTTATTGTAATGACTGATACAAAGTGTTGGAAAAATGAAATCTGACAGACATGAAGATAGTTCCTGTATACTAAAAAGGAATGGTTTTATGCAATGTGATGAAATTGTGAGCTTAGCTTTTTATTATGCTATAACTCACTCTTTTTGTATATATAATAATATGTTTATTAGCTTAGACGAGTAGGATATTAGCTAGATAAGATGATAGTATAAGTTCCAAGTATAAAATTGGTAGAGTATTCTAACTTTAGTAACAATTTAAATACTATTTACATATTTTTACTTTCATGTAATATTGATATTTTTCTAGAGTATGAGTTAATTGGTCATGCAATGAGATTTTAACACTTTCCATGGAGTAATAAGTAAATCTTTTGTGGCATGTTTACTTCATTGGATGATAGCATAAGAGATTGATTAATATTCATTATTTATTTGGTGCAAGGATGGTACAACCCCTACTTGATGGGATAATTGACTCATCAACTTCATAGATCAACCTATTGGTCTAATTAAAATGCTTAAACTGAAGTTTTATCGTCCCACCTGAGTCTTGACCTCACTATCAAGATTCAAGTTAAACTAACACATAGCACTAAACAAGGTTTAAAATACCGGTACCGGTCATCATCTCGGTCGTTGATCGGTACCAGTATGTACCGATACCGTACCGACACACGGTACGGTCCGGTACGAAAAATCCATACCGGATTTTTTTTTTGATTTTGCTGTTAAAAATAACTCTAATAACATATAATTGATCAAGAAATACTTAAATTTAATATTCAAATGTCAAATACATGAATATAATGTTTAAAATGCGGACGAATGACGTCTGTCGTACTCGTACATATCTTGGGGATATACACAACTAAGGTCAACACCGTATGTTGGGATGTGTAGCGACTGATTTGCCCTAACCGTCTTATGTTGCGCTACGCAGAGTCTTCGGCGGTCCCGCTATTTGAGATTTTTTGGATCCTTTCGATTGTGGGTCTGTGTCGCTCTATATAAATTTTAATGTAATGATTCTCTTGTATTTATGAAAAAACCCTAATACAGTACCAAACAGTACCCAATGGCTCTTTTTAAGAGCCGTTGGATCATACCGGGCGGTATCGCCCGGTATGACAGCAAATACCGCATGGTATTTGCTAAATACCGGGGCATACCGAGCGATATTTACCGAGATACCGGTATTTTCCAATACCCAATAATTTGCTACAGTACACAAGGTCAAACCGAGCGGTATAGCCCGGTATGATATCAAATACCGCCCGGTATTTGATAAATACCGGGCATACCGGGCGGTATTTACCGAGATACTCGGTATCTCCCAATACCGAGCTTACCGCCCGGTACAGTATGAGATTTTAAACCTTGGCACTAAACCATACACACACCATAAATTATCACATATCAACTTCATAGGTCTTAATCACTTGCCTAATGCTTAAGCTGAAGTTGATGGTAGCACACCCATCAAGCTTTATAAGCCAACATCAATATTCTCCCTATGTGGGACCAAAGTAGGGTATTACAATCTTCCTCACTTATGTCTTGACGTCCTCGTCAAGACCCAACTCAAGTCTAACACATAGCCCAGGATCACACCCAAGTCATCGGCATGTGAGGCCTAGCCTAGTAGCGGCTCCACCCCATCACCCGGGCAGCTCTTTCTCACATAGGCTCCCTCACCATGCCTAGGACTAGGTCCTGCTCTGATACCAAATTTGTTACACCCCTCCTAGGGTCTCCTTTAGGAAGCAAACATCGCCCAAGAGGATAATGTAACCAGTGATTAGGATGACATAATAGGATAAAAAATAACTCATAATTATATAAACCAAAATGTAGCGGAAATTTAAAGCTCAACATTGAAAAACAACTACAACTAAAACACTCCAAATGAAATGTACGGTACCAGAGCACTATACTAACTCTAACTCTAAAACAACTAACTCTGTATGTGTCACACATGTGGATCTGGGGCAAAAATAAGAGAAAAGTCAGCAGAAGGCTGAGTATGATTCAATATCAATATGACAAGCACCAAGGTAATAACTCAAAATGCCATGAACTCCAATATATGCAAGTATAACTTTAAAATTAACTATATTAGCTCTACATGTATCAATACCGCATATATGCAGTATATTAGTGAATCAAGAGCAGAATGGACAAGAGCTCCATGGGTTTCCCCTGCACTCTCGCACCTGAGAGTGGTTCTCCCCGTCCGCTCGTATAGGGAGAACGACTATCCAAGGATAGCATGCGGGTACTATGCAATGTTCCCACGCCACAGCGCATCTACTAAATATCAGTATTCTTTGGCTGTAGACTTCCTTAGGTTCATTGGGCCGTAAAGTGTCCCCGCCTGAAGCACGAGGCTAACGGGCCGCAAATAGATCATCATAATAATTAGAGCACTAATGAATATAACATGTCAACGTAAAGAACACTACCATAAGTACTTATACATAATGCATAAGGTAAATAACACATATGATAATAACCCTACAAACATATTTCTAGCACATGACATGTCCAATATAATCGACATAATAATACTAATGTTATCATAGCTAAATCATCTAGATTGTCATAGTTCCAATAATTATGCAAGGAATTCCAAAGGATAATATTAAATCAAGCATCAATAAATAATAGCACAATAAGGTAAATGTCACATAGTGTAGGGTTCATAGGAGTCTAGGAGATGATCTACTGTCTAATAACACTTCTTTAGCTCTAATATTAAAGTTAAATCATAAACATACTTAGCACGAAAATCCCAAACTGTTCGAATGGTACAGATCTCATTTGGAAAATTTGACTTCACCAATGAATCCAGAACATCGATTACATGAAGATTCATATATAATACGTTGAAATCCAACCAAAGAAAGCCCCCAAAATTAATTTCCGAAAACCTTCTTAATTTCGTCTAAATCAGTTATATATAGAAAACACTATATCATTACTATAATCCAACATACCACTGTTACAATCTATTATATCACTTTTATCATCATATACCACTGCTACAATTAATAAATCACCGATATAATCGAAAGAAATGTCAAAAAAAAAATGGACTTTTGACATTTTCCCATTTTTAGCATAAACTTTTTTCGTTAGTAAGAAAATACAGGAACTTTGATTATGTTACCCCATTTAGCATGCACCGTCATTTCTGACGGTTTTTGCTGACATGGCCGTTAATAGCGACGACGTGGCAAGTTACTTTGCTAATGTGGCATATATTTTCACTGACCGAGTAAAGGTTAACATAAAATTACGAAATTACCCATCCCCGATGCTAATGTTTTTTGAAACGGGGACGAGCAAAATGGTAATTTGCTTGTCGTCTTCAAGTTGGGTGCGTGCGCTCAATGCCCTAGTTCTTATTTTACCTGCTCAAACACTGTGAAAAGTGAGAACCTTTGCTGTCGCCGGATTAGGGCACGCCTTGTTGTCGCCATTGTCACCCGATTAGGGCACGAAGGGACGATCATGTCAGGAAGGGAAATCGTTGGACGAATGGAGGAATCTTCAGTGGATTCATGACAGGTTGTTGCTTCGCATTGTTGCCATAACGTGCGAGCTATTCTGTTCACCGCATAGAGCCAAAGAAATCCCGAAAGAAGATTTTGGGGATGCAGATATTGGAAGGTATGATCCCTTGTAATCACCTCACTCCAAAGTTCTATCTTTATTGTAATCACTTATTCCTATCTTTTCACAGGAGAATGATTGTCACTTCTTTGTGGCATGATCCTGAGGATCACGACCACACAAAGGATATTCTGCGAGGTTTGATTGAGGAAAAAAAAATTTCTCAAGAAACTGAAGCTAATGGAAGAAAGGATAGAATTGAGCAAGATGAAAGAAAGAACATTTCAAGAAAGAATTGCAACACTTGAAGATGAGATAATTCAACTAAGGAATGACAAGAAATAAGTCAATTTAAGGAAGGACAATGTGTGTATGGTGTTTTTTGTTGTATGTATCGTATTTTCTAGTATGTTATTTGGGGGTGGGAACAAAGATAATAACCTAAAGCTACTACCATAAAGTGGTTTGGTTTATGTATTTTGATGTTACCCTCATGTGTATTTGAAGACAATATGTTTTAACATGTTTCAATCTGTTAGTAATGAACTGTGCACCAAATAAATATGAACATATTTGCGAGAAAAAACATGAACTTTTTTACTTTAACATAAAAATACATGAACTTTGCCACTTTAAACCTAAAAAAATATGAACTTTGTCACTTTTAACCTAAAAATACATGAACTTTGCGATTTTTAACCTAAAAATACATGAACTCTACTACTTTTAACCTTAAAATACATGAACTTTGTCATTTATAGCACAACTATTTATATCACAATACGCAATTCAACTACTACACATCATTCCACATACATAAAACTTAGAATTTCACATGTCACATACATAAAACTTAGAATAACACATAATCCATACAAAATCAAGTAATTTAACTACATATAATCCACATCAATACACATAAATCTACATCAATCCATAGTCAATCCTATTCAATCCACATCAATCCTAACACTTGAAGATGACTGATTGTCTGACTTTTTTTTTCCTTGAGTCTGTTGCTGCTCCTTACTGAGGTGGTGCTATGTTGAGTGCCTTGGGTGGGTCGGGTGACCTGGGTGCCTTGAGTGAGTTGGCTGACCTGGGTGCCTTGAGGATGGGCAAACTGCCCTCCTCCCAATCTTCCTTCATAGAGTATTCCAACTTGTGTATTAGGCATATACATGAAACTTAGAATTAAATAACTTAAGTCTATAATTTATAACTGGAATTAAATAAATTACATGCACATATATATTTTTTGTTTCTGTGCCAACTGTTACTCCAAATTCCTTTGCTGCCATAGCCCTCTCCTTGTGCGCAAGCTACTCATAACTAGCAGGTCTCTTAATAACAACTATCTTTGGTCTCTTTATAGGTGACTGCACATCTTGGTTCTCAGAATTGATTTGCACACCCTAGTTCTTATGTGGTCTTCCTCTTTCTTCCCCTGTGTCAAAAGTATATATACTTGTAAAAAAAACATATTTGTTAATAAACAGGTAAGGACAAATAATTAAGTTACCTGACTAGATGATAATTGACTTGATACTGGTGTTTTATTTTTATTTTTGCATGACCTTTTGTTATAGCCATATGTATTGCACTGTGTACATTTCATCTGCACCCCCCTCTTACTCATCTTTGTTGGATTTGTTTGTTCCTTTTCCTTCTCACTAATATCCTTGTTCCTTGCATTTTTTGGTCTCCCTATTTGCTTTCTCACAATGGGAGGTAAGATAGGTTCAGGCTGAACCTTTGCCCACATTTTTTTCCCCATCTAATGGCTGAATAAGATGCTCATATGCCCTTAAATATGTGCCCTTAGGTTCTGAGTTTTGAGAGCTTCATCTAGCTTCTTTTTCCTCAATAGTTCATAGTCTCTAACTTCTTCTGAATAGAAGTGTATAGACCCACAACTTATCCCCAATTGAACCATCTCCTTAACTTTAATTTCTGTCTTTATCTCCACCAGTCCAAAAGATTAGAGTTTCTTAGGGTCTTTGTACCACAATTTGCTAGGTCGAGAATAACCTAATGTTGCTACCAAGACTCTCATGTCAGACAATGTAACTGTATTTGAAATCATATCATTCTCTTCCACTAAAAGTAGTTCACCCCCCACATAGTATACATGGGTTTCAAACATCATGTGTGTGATGTACTACAATCTCAAACTTTGCCATCCTACATGAAAATGCAAATGCGACAAATGACAAAGAGTGAAAAAACAATGATAAAAAATGGATTCACACAATATTGGGACCACGACACATGGATTCACATAAAAAGATGGCGCATGCGAAAAAAATTAAAAATATACTTGTTATTTTTGGGACCACAGCTTCGCAATATCCCCATCGCTCATCCCTTCGTGCCCTAATCCGGCGACAAACACTCCAGAAGGCGTGCCCTAATCCGGTGACAAAGGAGACATCAATCCCTCTTTTTATAGTGTTCGAGCAGGTAAAATAAGAACTACGACATCGAGCGCGCCCAACTTGAAGACGACAGGCAAATTACCACTTTGTCTATGCCCGTTTCAAAAAACATTAGCATTGGGGATGGGCAATTTCATAATTTTATGTTAACTTTTACTCGGCCGGTGAAAATATATGCCACGTTGGCAAAGTAACTTGCCACGTCATCGCCGTTAACGGCCATGTCAGCAAAAATTGTCAAAAATGACGGTGAGTGCTAAATGGGGTAACGGAATCAAAGTTCATGTATTTTCTTGCCAATGGAAAAAGTTTATGCTAAAAATTGAAAAATATCCAAAGTTCGTATTTTTTTGGTATTTACTCTAATCGAAATACCATTGTTACAATCCAAAGGGGGGGAAAAGTTAGAGTTTTCCCCTCTTCCTCATGTTTGAGCAGGGCGGTGGCGCCGCTGCCGAATGAATCTGGCGACGGCGAAGGCCACCACCCTCTCTCGTCCCCTCGGGCAGTGGCACTGCCGCCCTCTCCCAATCTCTCGAGCGGGGATCGCCGCCGAAAGGGGTGGCCTGGGCGGTGCTACGCCTCTCAAGCAAGCGGCGCCAGGGCTGGACTCGCCCCGACCTGGCGGCTGGCGCTGCCGCCAAACCTCAAAGGCTCGGCCTACCCTACCCCGATCTGGGGTGTTTCGGTGGCACAATGACTATCGCCAGACTCAGGGTTACCTTACCGGCCACAGTTTTCCAAAAATAGGTAGGTTCGCCGAAAAATTATAGATCGCCAAAAAACATTACCGAAAATAGCAAAATTCAAAACAAAAATTATCTAACACCGAGATACTCTCAATCCTCCTATCTACCCTACAATAAGGACCAATAAGAAGGAAAAGAATCCTACTTCGAAATGCAACTCTCCCGAACTCCGCATTGTTAGGGACCTTCGGGGTTGTCAAGTCCTGTATGTGTCATGATGGTCCCTAACGTGCATTGTAAATATTGCATTATGAGCATCCATATAAATATGCATTGTAAAATGCGTCCGCGCACCGCCCACCGCTCTTGCTCACGCCTAGGCAAACAACCTCGTTTGCCTAGGCGTGGCGTGGACGGTGGGAATGTGCAAACATAAGAATTTTGTCGTGCTCCTCGTGCTTTTGGGAACCTTGGGAGTGGCACTTGGGGGTTAGGCTCCATAAGTATAGTACCCAGGTATAGCCTGGGCATACTCTAGTCTTTCGTTCTAGCTTTCATTCAAGCATTTTCCAGTATTTTCATGCAATCGGTCATTTGGCCCAACAATGTTTTTGCGTCCAAGCACTGAGAGACTCCGACCCACGCGAAGTGGGAGCCCGCGACTTTTCGACATTGGCCAAGCAGATTGGCTTAAGACTGATTCCTCGCACGGGAAGCAAGGGAGCCGAACAAATATTTTCCGCCCAAATAGTTAGTCCGTGATAGTTGGTATCAGAGCGAGGAAAGCTCGCAAAGCTTTGGTGCAAGCAATCAACGCAATCCGTCAACAGACTCGTGCCTTCGTCGTTGAAGACAAATGACATTGGGGCACTCAGCAATCTTGCAGGAGAGATTTTTGTGACCAATCATGGGTCGTAAGACAATCAGTGAATCGAGTGGCGTCGTCGACGTGATGACGATCGTTCCGGAGGAAGCATTGGTGGAAGAGCCAATGCGAACACAACCAGTCGGGCAGACCAGAATGACTGTCCAACGACTTGGAGAATTGGAAAGAATTTGTGATGCTCACGCGGCCAGCATGACCCTAGTCGGCAAGATAGCCGGCGCGCAAGAAAACTTGGAGTCAAGACTAGAGGGACTCTATGATGACACACAAGATGTAGTCAAACATCTGCAAGATGAGATTGCAGAGTTGAAGGCTACAGTCAAATTTCTTATCCGAGAGATACACTCGGGTGGTGGAAGTTCATGGCAGAACGAAGAGCCACAACACCATCTCAGAGCACCCGAACCAAAGCCTTACAATGGGGCTCGGGATGCCAAAGCAGTGGAAAAATTCCTCTTCGACTTGGAGCAGTACTTCAAGGTCACGAGGACGGTTGATGATGATATGAAAGTGTCTGTTCCAACCATGTATATGTCTGAAGATGCAAAACTTTGGTGGCAGACCAAGTATGATGAAATTCAGAAGGGGCAAGCCAAGATTGACACTTAGGATGAACTCAAGCGTGAACTGAAAGCATAATTCTTCCCCGAGAATGTGGAGTTTATCGCCCGACGGAAGTTACGTCAACTCCGTCAAGACAATTCGGTTCGGTAGTATGTGAAGAAGTTCTCGACTATCATGTTGGACATTTCGGACATGGCCGAGACTGATCAACTATTTACCTTCCTAGAAGGACTGCAGCCGTGTGCACAACAGGAACTCTCCAGGAGGAACATTCAGAGTTTGTTGGAAGCAAAGATCGCAACAGCTAGAATGACTCACCGACTATAGCCCAGAGGAGAATACGGCTAAGTAGCACCTTGCAAGCCGAGATTTTGGGGACCCAACAACTCCAATGGCTACAGCTCGGAGGCGAATACAACTAAAGAGACACCCTTCAAACCGAGATATTGGGGGTCCGACAACTCTCAAGGCAAAGGATTCGTAGGTGATATAAGGTGGAGGAATCATACCCAAAGACCATACGTCCCGAGAGAACATCCTCAAAGGGGGTCCCCTCCAAGAGGGAACCATTCGACAGTTTCGCCTACTTGTGCATTGTGTAAAGGGCCTCACTCGGCCCAAGGATGTTCGGAACGATAAGCCTTGAGTGCCCTGATAGCAGAAACTATGGTAGAAACAATGTCCAGTGTCTCAGCGAAGAAAGACAAGGGCAAAGAAAAAGCAGTTGCCTCAACGAGCCACGGCGGGGGGTCATCAAGTGACCACTCCAGTGAAGACAAGTATAATGGGAGAACAAACATGGGTGCAGTACGACTGCTCAATGCTCTCAAGACTCAAGTGGGGGAGCGAAAACCCACGACAAAGTGTCCAGAAGCGACGAATGAGCTGATGTTCATCGACATCAAGCTGAACGGCAGAACTACTCGAGTGATGGTTTATAGGATAAGGGAGGATAGAATAAGATCGAGGTGGATTAAAAATCTATTATTTATTTAGTGCATGGATTAGAAGAAAATGAAAATAAATGAATATAAAATTAGTATTATATCAGATGTACATCGGATTTAAATAATTTATATTCAATCTTCTCTAATTTATTATCCAATCCAATCATATCATATCCAATTAAGCAAATATACCATTGTAGTTTTTGATGTAGAATATGATGGAATAATTGTTTTGATAAAACTAAGAATGAAAATAATTATGTAGTTGGAATATATTTGATGTCGCTCAACATGTCCCAGTTTGAGCTTGAGCTCGATGGTTCAAACTCAAGTCGAGCTATATACAAGCATGAAAGTATCTAGGCTCGATAATAAAACATTGAACTTTATGAACTTAAGGTTGTTTAGCTTTTCAAACTTAAGCTAGCTCGATAAAGCTTTACTTGTAATCAAAGTTAATTATTTTAAGCTTGGGTCCAACTTACAAGCTTAATTTATTTATAAGTTATGAGCTTATGTGTATAAATATAAAATTATATGTGTATAGACTTGATAGCTTATGAGCCAAATTCTTGAAAGTTTGAGTTCAAACACAATTGAGTAAGCAAAGAAGCTAAATAAATAAGCACAATACCCAAACAAAATAATGTCAACACACTATTTTATAGTGGTTCGTCTAACCAAACATATATCAACTACCTAAATTCCTCACTTAGGATTCAACACAATTCAAGTATTAAGATTCATCCAAGATGATTTACACTATAAGTATACAACATTCTCCTCGAAGGCACCTTCTCACCTCAAGCTCTAAGGCGATCATAAAGCATAGATACACAAGTGAATTTATACATCTACACCAAGAAAAACATAAATACACAAATAGATTTATGCATCTACACCAAGATAATCTCTTATCCAAGATCAAAACACCTAGGTAATTGTTTAATTCCACTATCGATTGTTTAATTCCACTAGCAATTGTTTAATTTCGCTGTCATATTGCTTATATATGAAATCATGTTTGTTGCATGAATCTTTGAAATTGCTTAATAGCAATTGTTGCTGGAAAGACACTAAATTAGTGAGATGTAGTTTGGAAGCATTGACATAGAAAATGAGAATATATGTTATAATATGATGTTAGTACTAATTGTATATAGTCTCACATTACTTAGTTATCTAGTTTGTCTTCTATAGCATCTATATATATATATATATATACCATATTCTTAGTGGATAACACATACTATATTAGAGCAGGGTCTGAAACCCTAATCATCATATTCATCATTCCCAACAGTACATATTGTATAGGCTGATGTGCTCCTCTCTGTCCTCAAGGGTTGTATTTCATTCCAACCAATGAGGGTGTGTCTTTGGGCTCTGTCGTTGTCTAGACCTTCGTCCTCCACGCGCTGCCACTGGGTTTTCATCCAATTAACCTCCTGATCAGATCGTTTTGGGGCCGCCTTCAATCCAAGCATGTCAAAATCAAGTTCTTCAAAATATAAGGCACCAAACTTCTCAGCAACAATTGCTCTCATGCCTCAAATCACTTTTGAAAATTGCTAGGTAGTGTTAATTATATTTCTTGGGCTTTGGCTATTAAATTTTAGTTTCATGGTCAAGGATATGAAAAACATTTGACCACTAAGGTAGCTGATGTTGATGTTGCAAAGAAAAAGAAGTTTCAGCAAATTGATGCACTCTTGCACAATATTTTATCAGCATCTATTGATTCAAAATTAAGTAGGTTTTATAATGTTTACGAAGCATGTTATAATGTGTGGGCAAATGTCAAGTCTCTTTACACTAATGATATTTGTTACGACCCGCTTGATGGGATAACTAGCTTATCAACTTCATAGACCAATCAATTAGCCTAATTAAAATGCTTAAGCTGAAGTTAATGATAGTACACCCATCATGTCTTATAACCCAACACCACATCTAATATACTCTCGATGTGGGACTAAACTGGGGGTATTACAATCTCCCCCACTTATGTCTTGACGTCCTCGTCAAGATCCAACTAGAGTCTAACACATAACCCAAAATCACACACAAGTCGAATGCATATGAGGTCTAGCCTAGTAGCGGCTCCACCACAACTCCTAGGCAACCCTTTCTCACAAAGACTCTCTTACCATACCTTAGACTAGGTTTTGCTATGATACCAAATTGTTACGCCCCACTTAGGATTATCCCCAATGGAGGGTGTCATTTAGGACTCGCGTAACGAAAATTCAAAATAAATACAACATAGACCTCAATCACTTGCAGTAGAATAATATTTATTACAATAATGAAATGTTCACAAGAAAATTTATACAATTCTACGAAAATTGACGTCAGAGCCTGCCTCCTCTACTCTATCTAATTAGACTTCCTCAGCTACTAACTCATACCTGTGGATCTGAGGCAAGAACAACAAAAGTCAGCGAAAAGCTGAGTAGGATTCTCAATATGTCAACAAATAAGATGACCAATCATTATGTCACGATGATTTGTACACAACTATTTTCCTATCCAATGCTCATGCCAACTAATGTAATGTTGATAACCTTAGATCAACACTCATGCATCTATCAACCACTATATACATATATAATAATGTATGCACCTTATAACTATTATCATATACTCATGTCAACTAGTACAAAGTCAAATCATACATACTCTACCGCGACAAATGCGTACATGCATAATAATCACCTCAATCAAGACTCAAGAGCGTAGTGGACAGTTAATTTCCCCTGCACTCTCGCACCAAAAGAGTGGCACCTCAAGCTAGCTCAAGTAGGATGTGCGACTATCCAAAGGATATTCCGTCGACGTCTAATAACGCGACACCGCACACGCACCTCGTGTGATAATTTGGTGATCACCGGTGTCACTGCCCATACACCTCGGGCAATTAATAATAATGTCCGGACTTTCACCCAATAATAGATCATACAAATGCAATATGCACCCTTAAACCTTACCACCGTAATGAAATACAAGTACAACATGTCAATCATAAATAATACCAACATATGCAAAATGTCATTAGTACCATTAATAAAGTCAACAACAACAATACAACTATAATGCACCATAACCAATAATTAAACATAACCAACTTGTAATCATATCATGCGATAAATCATACAACATTAATTAACTTATATGACCAGCAATATGACATGCCCAAGAATAAAATGCAACAAGAGCTCAACCGAATTAGCAGAAGCAAAACAAACAAAAGAGGCAAAGGGCATTTTCATCATTTTACCCGTCAAGAAATCATCGACTAATGGAATCGACCTACAAGTCCCAACCACCATCCTTGAAGACCAAAGTCGAACTTAATTCAATATAATTTCACACCTTCATAATTATAACCACTCTGATCCGACAATTAAGAGTGTTGCTACGATCTTTTTCCTAAGGAGTGCCCCTTCTCAGTTTTCGATATATAGTAGTAGGAGTTCAGTTTCAAGGCAGATCTTACAGAGACAGTGCCTCTACTCCGTACCAATTTTAGGTTCAATTAATTTAAGACAGTTTACTGTATTCTGAAAGGAATTTAGATTATTGCACTCTTATTGTAAAGTTCTTTTTTGGATTTAATAAAGCCTCTTCTCACTGTGGACGTAGGATCGGCACCCCGCCAAGTCTGAACCACGTTAATTCCCTTGTGTCTTTTGTTTTTCTGCATTATTATTATTGGATTTGGTTTTTTGTTTTTCTCGTCGGGTTCGGGTTTTGTAGATCCTGCAGGAAATTACCCCAAATTTTCTAACAGTTGGTATCAGAGCCTACTTCTCCAACCATGGCAAGCACCAAATTTGATATTGAGAAGTTAGATCGCAATGTCAACTATGCACTTTGGTCATTGAAGATGAAAGCGATCTTAACTATTGAGAAAATACATGATGTTATTTTTGGTAAGGATAAGAATATAAGATGCAGGGGATCGAGAAGGAGAAAGAATATAAAGAACAAAAGGCAATTACAGTTTTGTACCTAAGCTTGTCAAATGAAGCACTTCGAGAAATTGCATCTCAAAAGACAGCTAAAGGTATTTGGGATAAGCTCGCATCCTTGTATCAGGATAAAACTCTCATCGATAAGATGGCTTTGAAGTAGAAGCTCCATTTCTTACGTATGGCAGAAGGCACATCGGTCAAAGAGCATATCAATACTTTTCAGACAATCATCATGAACCTAGAGAATATAGGTGTCAAAATTGAAGAGGAAGATAATATTTTATTCCTTTTATATTCACTTCCTACTTCTTTTAAAAATTTTTGTGAAACTATGCTTTTTGAAAAGACTACTATTACTCCAGAATAGGTGATCACTGCTCTTGTGTCTAAGGAGCTCATGGACACACATCTTACAGTAAATTCCTCTAGTGGAGGGAAAGAAGAAGCTCTCTACTCTAATAAAGCAGGAGGAGGTAACAAATCAAATGTCACTTGTTATTACTATAAGAAATGAGATCACATCAAGTCAGAATGTACAGTCTTAAGAAAAAGTTGCAACAGCAAAATAAGGGTCAAGACGTACATGTGGAGGCTTCTTACTAGGGGTGAGCATGGACCGGTTAACCGGTCCATTAGAACAAAAAAAAACGGTCCATTAACTTCGGTTTTTCAAAATCATTAACCGTAAACCGGTCCATTAACTTCGGTTAACCGCTATTTCGGTTTCGGTTTTTTCGGTTAGGTTAATCGATAATTTTCGGTTAACCAATAAATTTTTTTAACCTACAAACATAATAATATTATGCAAATCATGGAGAAAAATCTAAATAAATAGCAAATTCTCATTGAGAAAAAAGAAAAAAAAAAATGAAACCATTGAACCAAGATAATGTTCTACAAAAACTAATATTTTTATTTTTATTTTTTAAAATATTTTTTGATTTTTTTAAATATTTTTTGATTTTTTTAAATATTTTTAATATTTTTTTGATTTTTTTGATTTTTTAATATTTTTTAAATTTTTTAATTTTTTTTAATTTTTCATAATTTATAAATTATTTTATATATATATATATATATATATAAATTAATAAATTATATCCAACCGATCGGTTAACCGAAACTAGTGGACTTTTTACCTCTCGGACCGAAACCGAAATCGAAAACCGATTTTTCCACAAAAAAAAACCGAAATCGAAAAAATCGGTTCGGTTTCGGACCGATTTTTTGGTTAACCGGAAAACTGGTTTTTTTTTCTCACCTCTACTTCTTACGTAGATTTTGAGAAAGTTGAGGTACTGGTCGTGACAGATGACACATGCACTGCTAAGACATGCCGTGGGCGACGGTGGTCTCGTCGGCGACAACACATCTCAGGTCAAAATTCCTTTTCATCTTCTTCTGATATGTCTGATCATGCAACATGCAATCTAGGTCAGCAGGCAAACAGGTCGACCACCGGTAGCATTGACAAGTGATTCTTGGATTCTGGGTGTTCTTATCATATAACTCCACACCGGACGACCTTTGTGGATTATCGGCGCACCAATGGTGAAGTAGTTCGTGTCGGCAACAACGTACCTTGCAAAGTTATCGGTTTTGGAATGGTGAAATTAAAATTGCATGATAGCTCGACAAAGATCCTAGCAAATATTCGTCATGTCCCGAAGTTAGAAATGGATCTAGTATCTCTTGGAGTTCTTGACACTAGGGGCTACATGACATCCTCTGCAGGATGAGTCTTGGAGGTACAAGATGGAGCCACGACGGTACTGAAGGCTCTAAGGACGTTAAACAATTTGTATAAGGTGGACGGATCCATCTTTCGTGAAGAAGTTCAGATTTTGAGGCAAAACACTGCAAAATCAGACACCGGGTCATGTATACATTTTGCTTTTAGAAAAATCCCTTCTCAGAGATACACAATGAAGGAGGAGACTCGGAGGACTATGTGAGTTCCTAAGTCCAAGCAGGAAGCTAGCTTGGCCCACTTGAACACTGATTCAACGTATGCCCCGTATGGGCATTGTGGGAGAGGAGGACGATTTTTGAGGACTGCATCGGTCCCAATTTTCATCAAAGGATGAATTGTTACGTATTGACTCAAATTGGATGCGAACCGAATCCAACGAATCTAATCGGACCCAAATCGAAGTTGATAAATATATATTTCAACTATGCTGAATTGGACCAGCTCAAGAAATCCAGACGGGCCAGGAGTGGGCCGAGCCCGCCCAAGCTGGTCCACTCACATGGTAAGCAGCCATGCCTCAAATTGGAGAGTTGAAGATGATGTGGCTTATTAATTAAGTATTGTTGACTGGTCAACATGGAGAATTAAAGTATGTCACGTGCTGCTTCATTTTTGAAGAGGCACACACGAAACTCGAGACAACCACTTTTTGAAGAATGGCTTCAAATTGAGATAGATATCTCATGAGTACATTTCGATCGACCTCACTTATTATCCGGTCAAAATTACTTGGTCATCCAATCAGCTGCTTCTAATTGCACAATTTGAAGAGGACGTCGGCTCATTTTTCCACTATAAAAGTAGGCTGAATAAGTGATTCCCAAATATCCCAAGAGAAAAACCTCCTTAGTAAAAGTTCTAGAGATCTAAAAAATTAAAAATGCCGCTACGATATTTTTTAAGAAGTGTCTATTCTCAATTTCCGACGTACTGTAGTAGGAGTTCAGTTTCAAGGCAGATCTTACAGAGACAGTGTCTCTACTCCGTACTAGTTTCAGATTTAATTAATTTAAGACAGTTTATTGTATTCTGAAAAGGATTTAAATTATTGCACTTTTATTGTAAAGTTTTTTTTTGAATTTAATAAAGCAGTCTCCTCTTCTCCCTATGTACGTAGGATCGGCACCCCGCCGAGTCCAAACCACGTTAATCCTCTTGTGTCTTTTATTTTTCTACATTATTATTATCCGATTTGGTTTTCTGTTTTTCTCGCCGGATTCAGGTTTTGTAGATCATGCAGGAAATTACCCTAAATTTTCTAACAATAAGCAATTCAAACACGGTGATTTATAGTGGTTCGGCCTTAATGCTTACTCCACTACCTAAGCACCTTGCTTTGGATTTCAAAATTTAGCTTTATTAGATTAATTTTGTTTCTCTTACAATGAAGACTTTGACCCGAAGAGTCTCACTCTCAACCTAAGGCACTTCCACACCCGGAAGTCTCTGTCTTCTTACCGAGAGCACTCTTCCACCTCAACCCAAGGGATAACTCAACTAATCTTAGTAAACTAAGTTTACACCAGTGGAATTAAGACTCAAACACAAAGGCAATCACCCAATTTTAAGACCTACACTCTAGGTCTTACATAAGCTCAAATACAAAAAAATAAATAAGAATATACAACACCAAATTGAGCAATAAATTAACCAATAAAATATTTAGCTCTAAACAAAGTTTCTTAGCTTCTTATTGATGCCTTTGATGGTGAATCAATGAAGTCAATGCTTACTCAAGGAGTTGAAAGATCGAAGCAAGGGATTTCAAGAATGGTGGCTCAATCAAGCTCAATGATCATCAAAATATGGCTCAAGATATGTTCAATTAAGGGGTGGAAGGCTTGCTAAGGCTTTTATTTATAAGCCTTGAGGAGATGGCATGAAACAGCCGGCTCAACGGGCGAAAAACTAGTCGTTTTCGTCGTTCGGTCAATGATTGTTCGATCGTCGATTGACCGATCGATCGACCGAATTGGCTATTGCTAGTTTTTGGCACCATTCGGTCGACCGACCGATCGACCGAAACTGGGCAAACTGCACTTCTTGGTTTTTTCTTGCTTGTTTGCTCGTTTTCTGGTTCCGTCTTCGCTAAGTCTACTTATATAATATTTTTTAACTTTAAGTTAATAACTTTAAACATAAATATTATATAAGGATTACCCCCATTTGGATTCAATAAAAATATCTAAAAAAATCAAAATCTAGTTTTTGGGGTCTAGTACAAATTTTTGAAAAACGAAAAAATTTTAATCTCCCTGTTCAAATATGGGTAGACTAAAGGGTTCAAAAAAATCCTTAAAAATATCTCGTTATCTAGTTTCTACCCAAGGAACAATTATCGTCATTTTTTGTGTCAAGAAAATATCTAAGTCATATAACCCTCTAAGGAACTTCCTAGGCTTAGTGAATTTTAGGACGATTTTTGGGTTTTCATATTTTGAGGTTTGATTTTTGGATTCTTATGCATCATCATGAGGATTTACAACATAAATTAGACACCCTAAACCTAAACTCTAACTTTTCGAAGAATCCCGAGCATCGACGAGCGTCCTTGCCGATTTCTTTGATTTCTTTGATTTTTTAGATCGGGGACGTCGTGCGCTAACCGACTTGGAACCTGAAAGATTTCTCAATGAAACATTAGTTTCATGTTCGTTATCATCAAAACCGAGATTAGGACCAAGATAGAAAATCGTAAGCCAACAAGATCCTATGCTATTATACCAATTGTTACGACCCGATTGATTGGATAACTGACCAATCAACTTCATAGACCAACCTATTAGCCTAATTAAAATGCTTAAGCTGAAGTTAATGCTTGTACACCAATCAAGTCTTAATTATAATCCAACACTACATCCAATATACTTTCCACGTGGGACTAAACTAGGGTATATACAATTATATATAATATGGTTAATTTGAAACAAGATTACTGATCTGTTGTAGTGTGACATGACTAAATTTATTGGTAAACTTCAATCCTTCAAAGAAGAGTTAGCTTCTCTTTTGCCTATGGCCACTATTGCTGAAGTTGATCGGAAGGGTTTTATGCAATGTGATGTAATTGTGAACTTAGCTTTTTTATTATCCTATAACTAACTCTTTTTCAGTATTTATTATTCAAGCTTCGATCGACTGTCAGTCAACGATCGATCAATGATCGATGATCGATGGTAACAACTCTTTTTCTAGTCGTTGAGTCCGAAGCTTGTCTGGATATCTGCCTATTTAAAGGCCTTAACAGCCTTCCTTAAACCTCTTGGAACCTATTGAGCCATCTTGTAATAAGGCCTAAGTATTTCTTGAGTGATTTTTCACAAAAACCCTAGCTAGGGCCTTATACTCTTTGATTTAGTCTTGATCTTATTATTTCATCATCAAAAGACATCAAGAGGAGCTAGGATTCAACGCTTGAAGCTAAGTGTTTGTCTGTATTATTATTGCTCAATTTACTTGTATATTTTGTTATTTATTTTATTATATTAAAGCTTGTACGTAAGACTTAGGTTGTTAAGTGTTGATTATTGCCTTGGTGTAGAGACATAAGTCCATCATTGTAAACTATATTTAAAGCGTCAGTGAAAATAAAAAGTTGATTTCAAAAACCTAGTTCCAATCTTTATTTTTTAATTTTCTGAAAACGTGTTTGGTCTAAGAATTATAAAATTTTAAAAATTAAGTTCAATGGTCTAAAAATTAATTTTGATTAAATTATAGAAAAATCGACTTTAGAAAAAATGAGTTATTCTAAAATTAGGTTTGACTCAATTAGATATAAAATAATTTATCAATTTAAGATAATAGTTTGAGTTGAAAATAATAATTTTTATTTTTATTTTTATAAATTAGTTATAGTTTTATTTATTTGTAAATTATTTGATTTTATAAAAATGTATTTATAATTACAAGTTTATCACAGTATATTAATATCGAAATCACAAAAAACAATCTTTTGGCATTTTTATTTTTATCAAAAAAATTAGTTTTATTAAAATCTACTTTCATTCTGGTCTCGATTCAGTTTATGAAAATATTGAACCAAATATATTTTCGTTAGTAATTTTGATTTTAATGAAATCGAAATCATGAAAACAAATTTAATTTCGTTAATCAAATGGACCCTAATATCTATTGAATTTAGGTTTGAAATCCTAAGCAATGTTCTTAGGTGGTGGATTAGACGGGAGTAACGAACTACTATAAATCTTGTGTGTTTGATTGATTTTTATTCACTTACACATTTATCAAGTTTAATCTTGACTTGGTCTAAAAATTAGAAAAAAAACGATTATAATTAGATTTATGCTATAATTATAGTTTACGTACTATTCACCGCCCTTTATATACTATTTTGATGGTAAAAATAAAATCGAGCAATTTCTATATCATGTGAGTCGAGAGGATCTAGACTCAATATACACAATTGATCAAATTGGCCCCTCTACGACGTGCCACCTTTAATCGGATTGGTGCAGTTAATTTGATGTTCCTTTATATTATTTATTATATAAAAATAAAATGTAACATAATAAAATTAATAGAATAAGTAAATGAAACTAGAATTCAAAGTACCGGAAGTCTAATATTTAAGAATTACACAATACCTTTTACACAATTATGTAAATTCATTATAGAGTTTTAGCATATAATTAAACACGAAATTTATAAAACTTATTATCTATTTTTCAATTGAAAATTTTATAAATATAATCTAAAGATACTAAAAGGTATAAATCACGTTATTAGGGGTATGCATGGATATCGGATAGACCCAGAATCGATTAAAATCGACCCGATCGGGTAGGTTTCGAGTAAACCCCAATTAAATTCAGATATGGTCCGGAACAAAAATTAAGAAACTGGGTAAAACCGATTCTAATTCCAGATCCAACACATCGGGTACCCGGAACCTATTTTGGAACCTGTTGGAACCTGGAACTTAGGGTGAGTGGGGTCCGGATACCCTGTATTTTTTATGATACTCAGACTCTACCATGTATAGGATCAGTTCCTAGATTTTGGAATCAGATCCTACTATGTTGGAACCTAGAATCGGACCCTACCCAAAACTTGTGGTTCTGATTCCGGTTCCGGGTATCCTATTAGAACCTATAAATAGGTTCTAGAACATATTCCCAACAGGTTTCAACAGATTCCAAAATAGGTTCCGAGTACCGGTTTCGATTTCGATTTTGAGTACCCGATGTGTTGGACCCCAAATCGGAATCAGTTTTAATCGGTTCCTTACTTTTTGTTTCGGACCCTGCCCGAATTTAATTGGGGTCTACCCGGAACCTACCCGATGGGTCAATTCCAACCGATTTCGGGTCTACTCGGTACCCATGCACACTCCTATCGGAATCTATTGGAATTTGTTCTAAAACTTATTGGAAACCTATTGAAATTTGTTGGGAACCTATTGGAATCTATTCTAGAACCTGTTGAACCTATTGGAACTGACCCGGAACCGGAATCGGAACCACATGTAGGGTCCGATTCTAGGTTCCAACAGGATAGCGTCTGGTTCTAAAATCTAAAAATTAATCCTATACAAGATAGAGTTCGGATATCATTAAAAATACATGATACTCAGATTCGCTCACCCCTACACATTACAAAGTTTAATAGGGAGGTTGTGCCGAATAGGAAAATGTATTGTTATCGATAATATATATTTTCAACACATTCTTTATTTTTCAATGAAAACGTTGAAAAATAAAAGTTAATCATATTCAACGAACATCTACTTTTTACTACGAAATTATTTATATTATTACTAAAAAAGCTAAAATAAACATCAAACCGAATGGTATTGGGGTTATTAAATTTTGGTATTCTGACATAATTAGAAGAGTTAATCACGTTTAAATCAAAGACAAAATATGGAAAATAATTGGATTCTAGTAATTTGCGCATAAAATAAATGTTCACTTATTTAAAAAAATTATGTGTAATATATTCAATATATTCAGATAACCAACAAAAATAAATTCCAAGGAGTAAAATGTAAACATGAGATAAAAGAAAAGTTAAATATAATAAATAGTAAGGAGTAAGATGTAAAACAACAATGTTAGAACTAGGGTTTCTCGGAAATAAATAGTGGTCGTCTCCCAGAACCTCCCCATCTCCTGCGGCTGTCGAGTTAGGGCTTCTTCTAGCGATTCGAGAGAGTGTGTAGGGAAGAGAACTGAGATGGGTCATTCTAACGTTTGGAACTCGCATCCTAAGAATTACGGTCCTGGATCCCGGGCCTGGTAAGCGATTTCACCGACTTTACCTCTTGTTCTTTCCAAATTTACTTCTGCTATTGTCTTTTTTTCTGTTTCTTTGCTATTCGTCACGAACTAATATAAATCTCCTCAATTTTTTTAAATAAATAACTTGGATTTTGTGGAGCATCTCTGCGCTTCATGTAGTTGATAAGTGTTTATTGTTCTTCTGCGGTTGCTAGATTTCACACGATTTTCATTGCTGTTTGTGTTTAAAGATTATACTTTTCGATTTTTAGGGCTAAACATCTTTGGATCATTATTTAATTCTTCACTGATTTGTTATATGCTTATTATTTCATATAGAAAATTAGTTAACACAGAAAAATCGCAGTTGGATAAAAGGAGTACATGATGTACATCACGCAATGAACATTTTTATCTTTTTGTATATAAAAGTTTTCATATAATCTGATATGATATTTAACCTTCCATTTTTTCTAGAATATCGAGATAATTGTTTGAAACTATATATTTTCTGTTAATTTCCTTTTTTTAGTCTGCTATTTGATCTCTTTCTATGCGACGTTCTGTTGATTTGCGTGTTTCCATGCTATCGGATTAATCTTGTACCGTATGGTCTTGTATATGCATTTCTATGCTAAAATGTTGGATATCCTCTTATAGTGTCATGGATTGATCATCTTCCGCCAACTATATCCTTTCTGATCATTGTGTGTTGTTTTTTTGGTTGCAGCCGCGTATGTGGCAACCCTCATGCAATTATTAGGAAGTATGGTCTCATGTGCTGCAGGCAGTGCTTCCGCAGCAATGCTAAAGAAATTGGTTTCATTAAGGTAAATTTCCAGTTTGTTTGGTATGAAATTTTATAAGATATATTGTTCTTTTAAAAAGTATTTTCTTGTATCTTATATAGTCTTATTTTGGTTGTTTCCTAGAGAATTATTCTAGTCAACAGGATGTAATGCCCTTCTGTTTCTTTCAAACCAAGCCATGAATCATCATATGGATATTATCCCACCATTTTACAAATTATCATTATATATGATGCGTTTGTAGGAAGTTTATAAGTTTATTTTATATTGAATTTCCTTTTTATTTAACAAGTTTCGAATGTATTTTCTATTATTTTACAGCTATTAGATATATAGAACCTTTATGTGTCAAACCCACCACCATTGACCTTTTCTGCATGTGTATGCACACTTGACACCTAATCCCTATTTCTTCCATGAGATGCAGCGTTTTATACACTTGATCCAATGAGATGTCTTTTTTCAAATCTCTGCTTCATGCATTAAAGAATATCTTAGATTTACCATTTTAATTCTATCTCCTGATTATTATTTGTTTGATATTAACTGTTCTGTTGCTATGTTTCCCCTTGTTAATTTCCTTATTGAGGCATCTGTTTACTAGTTTAAGGTATGATTCTATTGGTTCAACTCCTAATTTTTTGTAGATGTTTTTCTCAGTTACACTTTCTATTACCATAGTATTGGTAATTTTATGAATGCCTAAATTTATTCGCACGAACTCCAATATTACATAATTGATATTGCAAAATTATTCCAAGCACTTATTTCCTGTGACAATCCAATACATGCCCTGTTCTTCATAAAAGCTCCAGATGACCCCTCCAAATATTGTACTCAAATATATAAGCTGTGTTGTGTTTTTGAAGTTATTTGTTTCAAATTCTTTAGTATGTAGTATAGGCTTGAATTTTACATTGACTTTAATCAAATTATTCATATGAATAAAGATATACTGAATCTAACCTTTGGGGTGATTTTATGCAATAAAAATGTGCCTGATTTTGTATATCATGCCTGTGAACACTGTTGTCTACTTTTGACAAGGTTATGGCCTTCACTTGATTACTTGGTTAATTTCTTGCAGTACCGTTGAAGATCTTGGCTCTCTCCAATTGCGAGCTTGCAATATGAAAGTACTATTTTTGCAGCTGAACTGCATATATGTTCAGTGTTCTTTATGTTAACATTATCCCATTAGTAAACTTTGTTATCCTGTTAGAATTATGTGGTTATTAATTTGAAAATGTTGCTTTTGAATTCATAACTCCTGTTTTGTTTTATTTTAGATGTCCTCTAATTTTTATAACTTATAAACTTATAGCTGCAATTTGACATTCTGATTCTTAAAAGTATCATAATAATAGTGATACATTCTCGGATGGAACAGAAATATTATATCAATACCAATAGTCCAATGCTATAGTAAAACTGCAGAAATATAATGTTCCAGTAATAGAAATATGGGAAATGTTAAGTATAAAAGAATATCAGTAATGCTTAATATAAGAAAATATTTTAAAGAAAATATTTATTTTAACAATTATAATATTATTGATCACCTGTGTATTCGAGTTTACGATAGGTTCAAGTATTAAAATAGGAATTAATAACTAGATGAAAAACAGTATCTTCAAACCCTAAATCAGCATAGGTGAAATGACTATTCAGCTAGCATGAATAGATCAAAATTCAGCCTAACTTCCATATTGCACCTATATAGCATAAGCAAACAAAGTAAATACCCGATAACAAACAATTCACTCATAACGCTTTTGAGTTTATGATTCCATTTTTCATGCCATCGTTTTATAACATATGCGTTCAGGTAGATCTTTCCACTGTTGTGGTTCTTCAACTGTTTTAAGAACTCGATATATTTATTACAACAATGATTCCACAGATAGAAAACAGTAATAAAGTCTTATCAGTGGATTCAATAACATACCTGCCATTTCATAGGAAAGCTGTTTTCAGCAAAACTGCCGTAGTTCAATGTGCAGCACAAACTCTCAACTTGCTGATACACACTATCTCGACGTACTGGTACACACTACATAACAAACAGTAGTAACTGCAAAAGAAATCACAACATGACAATTAGAAAAATGTTCAACTATTCACTATAGGAGGGGGCACGTTCGAGGTCACGACTCGATAGATTGTCAAATTAGGTGACCAAAGAGAAGGGCTAGCGAGGCAGCGAGGTATAGGCATTGCAATGCTCTATGAGCTGTCATTTGAGCCATAAAAGATTGCCTTCCTTCGAGCATTTTTGTTTGCTCATCTATGCGTTCTTTTCTCGGCAAGCTCAGTCTCCAATGCAATAATCCTTACCCCGGAGGGTTTGGTGGTTCGAGTGGGCCAATGATAGCTAGTCCATTGCTACTATTAGTAATAAAGCCATATACACGGCTCGGCTATGATCCTAGCCACTCGCTCCATCAACGCACGTTGCAACTCCGAAGTCACCTTGCAGTGAACCCCTTAATGTGTGACCGTTCACTTGTACGTCTCCTATACAAGTGTTTTTTATTTATTTATAATGTTATTATATGGATTAACTTATATATACAAGAAATTGAAATATAGTTTACATAAATTAAAGTTTTAATTACAGCGATTATAGCTACCCTTCGATCAATGCAATCCTTGACTTCGTGCTGCTAATGGTGTGTCCTCTCAAACACCCACCATCTGAGTTGGCAGTGCACCGATCCATCCTCTTCGATACGCGTCTGCTAGTACACAGAAGATATATATTAGTAAGAAAATAATCTATTTATGCAAATAATGTTAATTAACTTGCAGATAATATATTATTTACCATTAGCTGGGAGTGAGAAAAAAAATTCATTTTTTCGGTTAATCGAAAAATCGATCCGAAACTGAACTGATTTTTTCAGTTTCGGATTTGGTCCGCGGTTTAAAAAGTTTATCGATTTTGGTTAACCAACTGGTTTAATAATAATATATATATATACACATTATAAAAAAAATTATAAAAATTATAAAAAAATTATTAAATATTATATAAAAAAATTATAAAAAATTGTGAAAATTATAAATATATATAAGTTATATAAATTATTAATTTTATGCATCACATTATCTTGGCTCAAGTGATTTCATTTTTTTTATCCTAATGAGGATTCGATATTTGTTTGAATTTTTCTCCATATGTGATTTGTATACTGTTACTATGTTTGTAGGTTAAAATATTTTATTGGTTAACCGAAAACTATCAGTTAACCGAATTGGAAAAACCAAAACCGAAGTGACGGTTAACCGAAATTAATGGACTGATTTACGATTAATGATTTTGAAATACCGAAGTTAATAAAATTACTACGGTTAACCGGTCCATGTTCACCCCTACCATTCGCTGCCTTTGGATGACAAAATGGGAATGGGCTGCCTATACGGTGGGCCATTGAGCCCTCGACTCCAAACATGGAATTTTGAGACACAATTTGAGAGACCTCTTGCTACTCAGCAACTCAGCAGTCGACCATATGACAATACCCGCAACTCTTTCTAGATCCAATCAAGCTCAAATCCCTTAGTATGGATATGTTCTAGACCCTATCCTCCTCATAAGTAATCAATGCATAATTAACATGATTAATAACAAAACACAATTAACATTATATATAATTTAATCTTTATGCAAGTAGATTAGTTATAAATATATAGATATATAATATATAATTTAAACGTATATATATTTACAAGTATATATTGTTATATGAAAGTTATATTATTAGAGTGGACTACCACTTTGGGTCCGACCGAATTAGGCCAGAAGCATCCACACTTAAATCAAGTCAGACGACTTAGCCCAGTGCTCCACCTGGTCATACAAGAATACTTTCGTCCTCATTAATCATGAAGGATTTGTCATCACGAGCTTGCCATCTTCGGGAATCAACATCGACCCATTTCAAGCAACATCTGTACGAGATTACTAGGCATCATTATCGTGAATCCTTCCTTATGCTGCAATATATACAGACACAACACATTATAACACCCGTTACATATAAATTATATATTAAATAAAATAATTAGTAATTATAAACTCAATATAAATCTAAATGAATTTAAAAATCACATTAATAACATTTATTACCTTGTTTTGTTGAACTTTAAAGATAAAAGAATAACATGTTTATCATTTATTCGTGTCTTAAGGCAAGGAATTCATGTAGAATTTTTTAATTTTTCTCATTGTAATTAATCTTAATTACACCATGTATATTATATTATACATATTTGTTATATTTTTCAATTGTAGAATAAACTATTTAACTAATTAAAAATTATAGTTGTTACATTTTTAAATTAACATTTAATTTTTTAAAAAACTATAAAAATTCACACATTTATTATGTTATTATGAATTAGAATATCATTTATTATATCTGTCATTTTATCTCTATGTTTATCATTTTAGAATAAATTATAATATCATTAGAAAGTAGTTTAACCATTTAATATTATTAAGAAGTCCATTTAGTCATTTTATGTGTATTATTTATCTATTCGTTATACTAACCAGCAAGAGAATAATTATTGTTGATATATTCATGATGCCAACCAAACATGAGAATAACTATTTCATTCATCCTCTATTTTTATTTTTCGTCTATTTTATTTATCGTCTATTCTAACAACCAAACATACCCTTAGGGTTTGGCCGAATTTAATCAATATATTGCAAAAAAAATACACACTTGGACTAGGTGGCTCATAGAGAGTAGGTGAAAGAAAGTGATTTGTGGCGGCGGCGAAAACAATGGTCAATCGGGAGCAATGGGCTACGTCATGATTAAAATGAATATATATATATATATATATATATATATATATATATATATATATATATATATATATATATATATATAACAGCTTAATTAAGTTGATCGTCGCAAAACTATCGATAGTGCATGGTCACCATCTAAGCCGTCACAGATATTATGATTATTTGTAAGTACTCGAGATGACTGTCTTCTATGTCGTCGCATATATATACACTACTAGAAAAATGGGCTCAGCAACGGCATCATGCTGATGCAGTTGCTAAGCCGTTGCTGAAGATCATCAGCAACGACCGGAGCCGTTGCAATGGAGCCGTGGCAGAAACTCGCATTGCTGATAACTTAGCAACGGATCAGCAACGGCCGCTCGGGCCGTTGCTAGAAATATTATCAGCAACGGTTTTTCCACGGACCCGGAGCCGTTGCGGATAACATTAATAGCAACGGCCGCTGAGTCCGTAGCAACGCCGTTAGTAAAATCCCGTCGCTAAGCCGTTGCTGTAGGTCATCAACAACGGCTTTCGATACACTTTTAGCAACGGCTTTCCCACGGACGGCCGTGGGAAAGCCGTTGCTGATGATGTGAACCTGGTAACGAAAAAATTTAAAATTTAAAATTTTCATTGATACATTGATACATTCTGATACATAACTCACACACACATATACTCATACACACATTCATTCACATATCACAAATACACCAAGATATACATCAAAACAATTATATTTATATTGATAATTATCCACAATAGTATAAAAAATATTCAAATGCAAAATTAAAGTATCAATATCCAAACAAAATAAATTAAACAAGTCCAATATCTCAGTAACAAAGTCAATATAAAAAAATCTCACGATGACGATGGGAGATGGTTAGGATCATATGGCGGGGTCTGGAGTGCTTGAGTGTACACCGGCGTGGACTGACTCGAGGACGATGGATTAGATGAGGCCGAAGAGATGCCTGCTTCGGGATGACCTGACATGTTGCGTAGCATAGCATGCATCTCCGCCATCATCTGACTCTGACGCGCGACTGTCTCCTCTAGAGTCCTTATTCTGGTACTATGATCATAACTGGTTCTAGAGGTGGACGGCCGCTCACCAGCGACCGGAGGGGTCGGTGCCCCAAGTGGCCCTAGTACGGCTCGCGCATGACCACTATCTGCAAAGCAATATACGCGGCCATGGTCCCAGCCACCTGCGGCCTCGACCCACGTTGTTGCGTCAAAGTCCTCGGGGGTGCCCCCGCGCTGCACCACCATCTAGCTGTAGGTCTCCTACTCGAGTTTGATTTTTTATTTAATATTTATCATAAAACTTAAATTATAAATATATAATGAATAATTTAAACAAATATATAGTTACCAAAATGTATGCAGCGCGGTTGTCGATGTACTCCCCCGTCCCATGTGCTCGACGGTGAGTCCGCTCAAACACCGCCATCGGGGAGGGTCGCTGGACAGTCCCGTCATCCGACACCGTCGTCTACATTTACAAAACAAATACATTAATTAGTACACATAGAAACAAATAAAATATATAATTAAAAGGTATACTTACCATACGGTTCGCGTGCACTGCAAATGCAACAGAGCCGCCGGTGTGACGCGCTGCTCCCCCGATATGCGATTTCTAGCCGCATTCCGAGAAACCTCCTGCCATCGATCCGTCGACCATATTCCCACGAGCAGGTCCCATATATCCGGAGTAATCCAATCGGAGGCGTACCCCCGAGTCTCCGCGATGTTAGTGGTCCCAGCTCGGGCCATCGCCTGGGATCGAGCCTGCCCTAGCTGCCCGTTGTACCTCGCACGGGAAATAGCCTCCCAGGCAGCGTAAATGAATGGCCTCTGGTCCTCAGCCCATGTAAAGCGAGCCTGAAAAATAATAATATCAGTACCAATATTAATCATCATGCATGTAAAAAAATAATAATACGTGCCTCAAACTCGCGCCATAACATGTCGACGTGCTCGCTAGGCACGTGAGACCACGTAGGCCATGCCCCGTGCATGTATCATCGAATAGTAGAGGAAATGCTCCTCGGCACTTCTTCTTGCTCGAACCTGCACAACAAAAATAAATTTTAATATTATATTATGATATAATGAATTTGCAATGATTCATAATTCATGATATATTACCGCTCCCCAATCACGCTAATAAATCTACGTGACTCTGTGGCTGATGGAGGCTGCCACCTGTTCGGCCCGCGTGGCCGCTTGCGTCTGGATGTACTAGCCTCGGCAGTATCATCGGCATGAGGATCAGCAACAAGAGGATCAGCAGCATGAGTAAGTGTAGGAGTCTCACCGATCGGAGACTCCGAAGCTCTCCTATGACGATAACCACGACCAGACATATCCGTCGAATAGACATATAATCAGATTATTGTATAAATAATAGAGATATATTTAATAAAATATATACTTTACAATTATTCCTCATCATCTGAATAATAGTCTTCGAATTCTTCCTCTTCTTCCTCTTCTTCCTCTTCTTCATCTTCATCTCCAGCTTCCTCAATTTCATGGTCGTCATCATCAGCATATTCAACTTCTAATTGAATTGACGTTGTGTCTGCATCCTCGAGTATTGGAATAATACGATCTACAGCAGGAGGATCATCTTCTTGATAGAAACCATGTGTCATATCAGGTATCAGCTCATTTTCTCATACTATCGGATCAATTTTTCCTCTACCTTTTGTCTTACAGACTACACGCCAATCTGCTCTATCTTTATTTCGAGCTGGATACTTTGCGTAATATACTTGTTTGGCTTGTGATGCCAATATAAAAGGCTCATTTGCTGCCAATTTAGATTTGTAATTAACCTTAACAAGTTTGTATTTTGGATGAAATTTCATACCCCTTTCTGTTGTATCGAACCAATGACATCTAAATAGAATAACTGATTTCAAGCCGAAGTAATGCAACTCTAACACTTCTTCCACCAATCCATAAAAATCCATATCACATTCAACATAGGTTGTCCCTTTCACACAGACCCCAGCATTCATCGTCTTCTTTGTAAATGCATATTCAACCGTGTGAAATTTATACCCATTAACAAAATATCCGCTATAGCATGACACAAGTCGCGATGGTCCACTAACAAACTCAAATATTCTTTCATCTATTTCAGCTCTGTGATCTTTGCTGTAAGTCTGAATCCAAGTAGGGAAATGACGATTCCGTAATCTCTCCAATTCTTCATCGTTGTGAATAGAGTATTTTTGCACCATCTCAATGTCAAATATTTCAATGAATTGTTCAATATCTGGACAATTGAGTAATACATACAAGTGTGCCAAATGATACTCTTCCTCACTTAAGTGTCGAGATGGACGAGAACCAAAAGCACGACCAGAGTGACAAAATATATTTAAACGTCCATCTGAATGTCGAACACCCCCGTCGTCGTTACGTGGAAGACGATAAAATCTTGTATGTACTGTCGATTCAAAGTAAAATGAGCAGAATGTTGAAATTTCTTGAATGATATACGATTCAGATATTGATCATTCAACAGCTGCGGTGTTCTTTACTTTTTTCTTCAGACGATTCATGTATCTTTCAAATAAGTACATCCACGATATTGAACGGGGCCACCAACTCGTGCCTCGTATGCCAAGTGTATCGGTAGATGCTCCATCGAGTCAAAAAATGCAGGAGGGAAAAACTGCTACAGCTTGCATATGATTTCAACAATATTATTTTCAAGTGTTGACATATCTTCGACTCGAAGGACATTTGCACAGATGTTTCTAAAAAACATACTTAATTCAGTCAACGGACCCCAAATATTATCAGGTAGAAGATCTCGAAATGCGATCGGAAGTAATCTTTGCATGAATACATGACAATCATGGCTCTTCATTCCTGATATTTTGCAATCATCGACGTTCACACATCGAGATAAGTTTGAAGCATATCCATCGGGTAATCTGAGTTCTTTTACCCATTGACAAACATCTTTGATCTGTTGTTTATTTAACACATATAGGGCCTTCGGTTTCAGATATCGTCCGTTGACCTCCTGTAACTCCAACTCTGGTCTTTTACAAAGTATTTTTATATCATGTCGGGCTTTGACATTATCTTTAGTTTTTCCGGAAATATCCATCAAAGTGTTGAAAATATTATCAAACACATTCTTTTCAATGTGCATGACATCTAAATTATGTCGAATCAATAATGAACTCCAATAGGGCAATTCCCAAAAGATACTTTTTTTTCACCCAGTTATGTGTTTGGCCAAAACCTGACACTCTTTCATTGCGACCAAATACTATATCTGGAAGTGCTGAAACACGTGCTAACATTTGTTCACCAGACAACATCGGTGGTGGCCCATCTCTTTCGACTCTGCCCTTAGTAAATTTATTATGATTCCTTCGATACTGATGATTAACCGGTAGGAATCGACGATGACAATCAAAGAATGAGATTTTTCGTCCGTTCTGAAGACTAATTGATTTAGAGTGTTCCATACAATACAGACAAGAGAGTCGGCCGTGAGTGCTCCAACCAGACAACATGCTGTACGCCGAGAAATCATTGATTGTCCACAAGACCGCAGCCTTTAAATTGAAGTTTGGCTTCCGATGACAATCATAAGTGACAGCTCCCTCAGTCCACAATGTTTTCAATTCATCTATCAAGGGTTTGAGAAATATGTCAATTTCTTTTCAGCGGACCCTTAGGACCCGGAATAATCATCGAAAGATAAATAAATTCATCTTTCATACACATTGACGGTGGCAAATTATAAACTGTCAGCAGCACTGGCCAAACTGAATAAGGAGTTGCAGAATGTCCAAACGGATTAAAACCATCTGTGCACAATCCCAATCTGATATTTCTAGTATCCCTAGCAAATGAAGGATAACATGTATCCAAATATTTCTATGCTTCACTGTCAGATGGATGAGTCATTACTGTATCATCACGACTTCTTGCATGTCAACTCATGTAGGGGGCTGTCTTTTCCGACATGAATAATCTTTGAAGCCTCGGTGTTAGTGGAAAATACCGAACCACCTTAAACGGGATATTTTTTTGTTGGACCGATTTCTTCTCCTTGTAACGAGGATGTTGACATACAGGGCATTTATCCAACTGCACATTTTCTTTATAATATAAAATGCAGTTATTTTGCCACGCGTGTATTTTTTCGTACCCAAGCCCCAATTTTCTCATTAACTTTTTAGTCTTATAAAAAATTGGCTCAAACTTGTTATCAGTAAGCAGCATTCCATTAATCAATCCAGCAATCCGATCATACGCAACTCCGCTGATATTACAATCGGCCTTGATGTTTAAGAGCTGTGTCATTGCTGAAAACCTAGTGTATTTAGGACAATTCTCATACAAAGGGTCATCGGCAGCTTTCAACATCTCGTAAAATTCTGCAGCTTCTTTATTCGGTAATTCAATCTCTACCGCAGTTTGTAGTTCTGTGATATCAACCGCTGTAGTATCTAGTGGGACTGATGTCTGAAGAACTGGCCGATCAACATTATCATTCAGGTGGAATTGACCCCCAAGACTATCAAGTATCATAGTTCTATAGGGATTAGATTGACTGGATGAAGAAGCACCAGCAGAGGAAGATTCACCATATGTCTGAACAATAGGATTGCTCGACGTCCCGACTTCGCGTGACTCCCCGTGACAAGTCCATAGAAAATATCTTGGTGCAAATCCTTTGCTATATAGATGCAGAGTGACAGTCTCTCGATCCAAAAATCGTCCATTCGAACAAATGCGGCACGGACATCGGATTTGATCACCGATGCTAACAAAATTCCGATTCGAATAGGCGAAATTTAGGAAGTACGTTACACCTAATCGAAACTCATTCGTTAAAGCTTCATGATCAAGACGTCGGTACATCCAACTTCGATCAGCCAACATGATTCTATCAATCAATGACAATTTCTTTGGTTAATGTCTTTAGGTGAGATTGTCCTATTCCATTTGGGATTTTTGTTATTTATATTGCACTAAGTACTTATTTTAACCGCTAACTTCATTCTAAATTTCGGCAGCATCTCCCTACAGTTCTCCGAATACGCATATCATCTGGGCGCGTATCGGAGAACAAGAGAGATGTTGTCGAAATTTAGAATAATTAGTTAACAGTTAAAATAAGAACGTAAGTGCAGTACAAATAACTATATTCCCAAATTGTCCAATCAGGGACAATTCAAGAATTGTGCGTCGTATAAAAAATCATCTACTTCTTTTACACGAACATACAATCCCCGAACGGATCTAAGGTTTTGCTAAATCATATCCGACTCGTCGATGCGTACGTGAAACATATCAACTCGTCGGATGGATGATTATTTTCTAAATGTTTCGAGACAGTTCGAGTCCATATTGGACAATTCCGACACGAGTCCAAATTCGACGATTTCGACAAGAGTCCGAAGTCGATGATTCCAGCGCGCGTCCGAAGTGGACGATTCCGGCGCGCGTCTGAAGTGGACAATTTCGAAATTAATCTAAACCCTAAATATTAATCTAAATCCTAGTAATTAATCTAACAAATTAAATAATTAATCTAAACAATTAATTAACATATAAATAAAAAAATAAAATATATATAAATATACTCTTTCCGGCGCCGGAGTCCGGTCGGCGTATAGTGTTTGGACAGTGTGTCCGGACACTGTTGAAGCTCCGGCGGCGGCCATCGGCCGATCGCCGCCAGCCGAAACCCTAAAAATAGGGTTTCGGTCGGATTTCCCGCCGGCCGCAACGGGGAGAGATGCCGGAAGGCGATGAATACCTGAAATCGGCGGTCGAGGATGGACAGCAGCGTCGACAGCGGCAGCTCGGCGTCGTCGACGTCGACAGCGGCGGCAAGAGGCGGGAGGAGGAGGCGGCGACGGCAGCAGCGGGAGGAAGAAGGGTCAGGCGCGATCTGCGACCTATATAAACTTATCAGCAATGGCTCACTCGCCCGTTAGAAAGCCGTTGCTAATAAGTTATCATCAGCAACGGCTCACTTGTCCGTTAGAAAGCCGTTGCTGATAATTAAAATCATCGGCAACAGCTCGCGTGTCCGTTAGAAAGCCGTTGCAGTGTTCGTTAGAAAGACGTTGCATATACAACATATCTGCAACCGCTTGAGCGACCGTTGCTGATAGCCGTTGCTGAAGACTCAATTTATAGTAGTGATATATTTTTAAAATATCTGTAACAATAATATCGTTAATTGCAACAACTAAATGACCATTGTGGATGACTCATAACTATGCACATGAACCCTACTAGTGAACTTAAAAAGGAAGGCAACATGAGCTTGACACTAAGGTAATTCGACTTGATCCAACTCTTGGACGGTTCTATTTTTGTTGGGATAACTTGGTTCAAGCTCGAGTAGACTATGCTCCGGCCATGGGCAGAGCCACATAGAAGTAATGGGGGCATATATCTTGTAGGAGAAAAGGCAAATTTGTCTCTCCTATAAATTATAACATTTTCCTTTTTTTCTTTTTAAAATAAAATCTTTTGTATTATTATTAGTTTAATTAAGTTAATTAATTTAATTCCTTATTTTTTCCTCATTTCTCATTTCTATCTCATCTCCCGACCAACGTTGTTTGAGTTGCTTCATCCCCGCACTCACATCACCACTCTCTATTGCCCTTGAGACTCGTATGTTGTGTGCATAATTTTTGGCGCCTCAACCATGCACGCAAGCCTCACTGTCCAACACAGCCCGCTAACCTCATAGGCTCATATCAGATTGATTTAGAAAGATTTTTAATACTAGTGATAATAAGATTATTATGCAATGTTATCAACACTGAAAAATTTGTTGAATAAAATTATAGTTTTTAAAATTTAAGACTTTAAGTTATATTTTTTATACTTATGAATTATGTATGAATAATATTTATGTATCGTTCTATATAATATAACTTATTATCTTTAAAAAAATATGTTTAATTATTTTATCAATTATAATATTATCAGTCGTCCGTCGATTTGAGTATGCCCTCTGCTTTTAATTTCTAGCTTTGCCACGTAGTTCCTGCTTGAATCATCTTTGAGGTACTTGAACCTTGTTAATTGTTATGATACCTATCTTGCCACTCCTTTCTCGGTTGGAATTTCACTAATGACAACGGGTGAAATATTTTTTAAATTTAATTATCTTAATTATTATTTTTCATTTGATTATTTAATTTATAAATTGTATTGTTTAATCATTTAACAAAATTTTACATATTTATAATGGTTAATAAAAACTAAAAGTAAAATATTAAGAAAAATAAGTATATTTTGATTCAAGTCCTCTAAACATTATATAGATGAATGAAAAATAGTATACATAAACGGGAAGATATCAATTAAAGCACTTCGAAGGTATCTTTACTTGTTTTCAGTAGGTATCAATTAAAGTCAAAAATATCATTCATCCAATTATTTTTTAAAATTCTTTTTCCACAATATAAAAGCATTTAGTTTATATATTTTAGTGATGACTATGGTATACTTGAATATATAATAATTTATGATTTATCATGCACTAGAATCTTCGTCAATATTACACTACTAAAAAATTAATCATCTCCAAAAGCCATATTGTTTTTGTGACGACATAGAAGAAGTCGACACAAATACATTGCGACGACAATCGAATCGCGTCTGTCGCAGATCCCTGAACATCTATATATGACCAACAAAAAATCATTAATATTGATAAACAAAACAAAGAGATATATCTCCAAATTTGTTTAAAAAATCTTGCATATTGATAATTAACAAAAACAACAAGTCGACCTCTCCGGTTCGGTTCAGAACCAATTAATTCTCTTCTCAAAAACTAAGTCGATTAAAAATATGTACGTCATCAAACTCGCCAAAAATTAATCAACTAATCTTTTATTCCATCAGCCAAGTTTACGACATCTCAAAACTTTTGAAGTGAATCGACAATTTCGACGCACTCAACTTTAAAACAAAAAAAAGGGGGCAAATTTTACAATTACCCTCACTATCGCTTAAAAAAAATTATACATAAAAAATTAAAATGCATTAAAAAAAGAACAAATATTTTCTTTTTGCTGCAATTTTTAATCTGCCAAAGACGGACGTACGTACGGAGTAGTCAACACCTCCTCCGCCGCCGACTTGGCCTCCCCTTCAAATCCAATCCATCTCCGGCTCCGCCGGCTCGTTCAGGTCGAAGTCCAGTTTCTTCTTCACTTCGGAAGACGCCACCGGCGCCGTCTCCTTCGGCGTCGTGACGTGGCGGCCGGCGCCGCAAATTACAATGCTGCCGCGGCCCTTGTAGTGGCGCCTCATGTGCCCGCCCAGCGCCTGCCCCGTCGAGAACGACTTGCCGCATTCGCAGCACCCGTAAGCCTTCTCGTTCCCTTCTGCGACCACTGAGCCGGAGACAGCTGCCGCCGGGGCTGTTCGCTTCTTACTCATGCGGTGCAGAGTCTGGTGCCCGCCGAGGGCCTGGTAGGACGCGAACGCCTTGCCGCAGATGAGGCACACGAAGGACAGAACCTCGGAAGGCGCCGACGCCGGCGGCATACTCATTGCTTCGAGGTTGACGACAGATTGCCCAGCTATATATCTCGGCACGGCAAGAATATATCGGGAGGAGGCAAAGCGGAGTAGAGCGAGCAGAAGTCGGAAATATATAGGCGGTCGAGAAACCGGCGAACCGCGCGCGGAAGAGTAGGAATTCCGTAACCGACTCCGAGAATATATAAAATATATTTTTTGTTATGCTATCGAAAATTAAGCTTCATTTTAACAAAACCAGACATTATTTTTCTTAATTATTACATAAAAGATATTATTTTAACTTAAATACCATCCATTTACTCAGTCTCTGCTTGCTACGTAATATATAATATTCTTTTTAACTATTAAAAAATTTACTTATTAAAATTTAAAAAAGAACTAAGTTAATATATACTTAATTTATGTTCATAGTAAAATTAATTAATATTCATTCTTTTGGTTGGGAAAAATATTACAAAAGTGTTGGCAAATCATTCTTTCTAATGCAAGGTGCAATAATTTTAACTCTGAGAATAAAAGAACGATAATTTAGGAGTTTGTTCTAATCTTCAATTAATTAGTTATAGTTAAAGATTGAGAGAAATATACCATAAAAGAGAATAAAAATAGGAAAACATGTAAGTGGTGAGGGTTTGATATATACATAAATGAGACATGAAAATATTTTTTTTATCTTAGGGAAAAAGTATTAAAACGCTCTTGAGATTTTCACTAGGATACTAATTAAAATGATCATATCGTTTATTTTGGAGCTAAAATATTTTTGAGGTTATTAAAAATGATACAAAAATAATATACCCAAGCTAAATTCTGTTAACTGTGACTAGCTTAATGAAGATAACGCTAATTCATGTTGACTTTATACATGGTGCACATATATAGAGCAAATTATCACGCAAGCGATACCTAAGATGCTATGTAAGTCTAGATCTCACCACTAATATTATTATTTTTAAAAGAGTATAGATATGATACTAATATAAGTAATAATAGTAGATAGACAATTGACAATGATTCATTTGTTTTTGTATTTGTTGAACCTTTGAAAGATTTGAATAAAATTACTTACACTCAGGGGAATATATCCTTGCTTTGGTAAGGACGAGGAATGTAAGATCAATGGTCCTTTGCACCATTTTCCATTCAGCTGATGGAACGGGAGTGATCTTTACTTGAGCTTTTTTTTTAAAATAAATAACTTAGGTTAGTTTTTATTAAACTAAAAATTCAACCGTTAAATTAAATTATAATATTAATTTGTGCCTCGCAAATTGTAGATCCTCGTCTAACTAGCTATCACTCTTGCCGTCTTGCTTGCACCTCCTAGCCATAAAGACATAATTACAATATGGAGATGAATGAGTGAATATGAAAGTGAGTGAATAAATATGGATAATAAATCTATTATGTTTACTTACCTATATACTCAATGTATATCCACGCGCGAGAGGAAAATAATATGGAGAGATACATAACCTTCACCTTAATGAAGTAATCAGTCTTAATCATCCACCTTAATCACTCTCTGGAATCCTCTGTTGTTACGAGTGTATGAGTGGAGCAGTACAATAACAGCTTTCATGAATCATTCATTTCCTCCTTACACGTGTAGGGATGATATTGTATTTAAAAGCTATAAATAGCTGTGTATTATGATTCATTAATTCAATTCATTTTTTCTTTGTTTTACCTCCTGCATGCTACTGTAGCTCTATACCCTTATATGGTATCAGAGCCGCATACGCTCTAACCAGTCTTCCATCTCATCTTTCTCATTTCCATTCGATCCATGGCTGATAGTAATGCTTCCATGAATGTTCATCCTGCAAATCCTGGCGTCATAAATCCATTGCTGCAAGCTGGGCAAATCATCACTTTCAACTCAGCCACTCAAATACCAATCAAGCTCACTGAGAACAATTACTCGATCTGGAAGGCGCAGTTCGATCTTCTTCTACTAGGGTATGGTCTCATCCCCTACATTGATGAATCCCTTCCCTGCCCTCTCGATACAGATCCAACTCTGAAGGATGTGTGGCTACGGCAAGATGGGCTCATCAGACATGCTCTTATGGCTTCTGTTGATCCCACCATTGCTCCTCTGATCGCTTCGTCATCCATAGCTTCCGTCGCATGGCAGAAAACTGCTTGTCAATATGCGATAAATCGCAATCCCGGGTATTTTCTCTTCAAGATAAACTCTCTCGCTTGACAAAAGGATTTAAATCTATTTCTGAATACTTTAATGAAGTTAGAGCAATTGCTGATGAACTAGCGATTGCCAATTCTCCGCTTCCGAAAACGGCTCTTGTTATCAAGATCCTTGCTGGTTTAGGTTCGGAATATGATCATATTAGCGCTGCGATAAGATCGCGCGATACAAACATAACTCTTGAGGAACTCTTTGATAAGCTTTGTGGTCACGAAGCTTTCCTATTGCATAAACAGGACAAGACATCTATTACTGCTCAATACATAAATAAATCGAAAACATCATCAAAACAGTCTAACACCAGTAACAATAGACGCAATTGGACTCAGAACAATTATAACAATTGGCGTCGATCTCCTGTTCCAAATGGTGCTACGAACTGGAGACCTCCTGTTAACAATAATAACATGCCATCAATCTTTTGTCAACTATGTGATAGACCTGGCCATACTGCGCGAGTTTGCAGGTCTCGATCACATAATCTTGAAGAGGCTCAAGCTAATTTCGCTACTCGATTCAATCCTACCAATTGGGTGATGGACTCAGGTGCATCGCACCATATAACCAGTGACAATCAAACTCTACAATCCACTTCAGATTATACTGGAGATGATAACATTGTGTTAGGTGATGACAAAGGTATTAAAATTCATCAAACTGGTAACGCTTCAGTTATTTATGGAAATCATAAGTTTACTTTAAATAATGTGCTTTATGCTCCAGCAATACACATAAACTTAATCTCTGTGTAGCAGTTTTGTACTCAAAATAGTGTATCAACTGAGTTCTTTCCTCACTATTTTACTGTGAAGGATCTGTGAAGGATCTGAGAACAGGAACAGTGCTAGCACACGACCTAAATAAAGGCAATATCTATGAATGGCCTGATGACATCAAGACTTCAGCTTACCTTACTGCAGCTCCTTCAGTCAGTCTTCAGTGTTGGCATCAGCGACTTGGACATCCTCAAATAAAAACACTTAAGCAAGTAATTTCAAAGTATCAACTTTCATTATCTGACTCAATTCAAAAGCCTTGTAATTCTTGCTTATGCAACAAGAGTCACAAACTTCCTTTCTCAGCTTCTACATTGCAGAGTTCAAAGCCATTGCAGCTTGTCTATTCGGATGTATGGGGACCCTCACCAATCACTGCATCAACAGGCCATAGGTTCTACATTATATTTGTAGATCATTTTACAAAATATACATGGTTGTTTCCTCTTAAATTTAAATCTGATGCTTTGCAAGTCTTTATTGAGTTCAAAACTTTAGTGAAAAAGTATTTTAACACATCAATTATAAGTTTATATACTGATGGTGGTGGAGAATTTATTGCTATGGGTTCTTACCTGTCTGAAGTAGGAATTCAACATCTTATATCACCCCCCATACACTCCGCAGCGTATCAGTGTGGCTGAACGCAGACACAGACATATAATGGAAACAGCTAGAACATTGTTATATCAGGCTTATATTCCTATCAATTTTTGGTCGTATGCATGCTCAACTGCAGTATATTTAATTAATAGATTGCCGACTGACATCTTAAATGGAGCTTCACCATTTCATGCATTATTCAATGAACCTCCTAATTACAAATCACTTCGTACATTTGGATGTTTGTGTTATCCTTGGATGAAGCCATACACTAGCAACAAATTAGAACCTAAATCCAAACCGTGTATCTACCTTGGATACTCTACCAAGTATCATTCATATCAGTGTTTGGATATATCAGCCTCAAAGGTTATAATTTCAAGACATGTGGTCTTCAAAGAGGACATATTTTCATTTCAAAAAGTTGACATTCACCTTCCACGAGTAATAGCTGAAGATAGTGATTGGTTTCATAATTCTAAGTTTATAGCTCACACTCAGTCTGGGAATGAACCTACTGGTATCACTGACAATGACATACCTTCTGTTCCTATTCAAAGAAACCTTGCTACAGACAGTGTCATACGGGATACCTCTCCTATAGATAATTCCTCAACTAGCTCATCCTCTGATAAAAATACTACACTGGTTGAAATCGGTTTTGTTTCCTCGTCAACTGACTCAACTACAAGTCATGTACCTCAAGTTCAACCTAGAAGAATGACTACTCGCTCTCAAAACAACATATTTAAACCGAAATATCCTACAGACTATACTGCACTCTCAGCGGAAAGTTCCTTCACCATGGATACTCCAAAGACATTTAGACAAGCCTTAAAACATCCAGCTTGGAAACAAGCTATGAATGAAGAATTTGCTGCATTAACAAAAAGCAATACATGGAGTTTAGTTCCACCCAGTCCGCAACAAAACATAATCGACAACAAATGGATTTTTGAATTAAAAGAAATGCAGATGGATCAGTTGAAAGATTCAAGGGCAGATTGGTTGCTAAATGATTCTCTCAGCGACCAGGAATTAATTTTAAATCAACTTTTAGCCCTATTATAAAACCTACAACCGTCCGTCTAATTCTCATAGTTGCCACATATAACAAATGGTCTATTTTTCAGTTAGATGTTAATAATGTCTTTCTTCATGGCACTTTCGAGGACGAAGTGTACATGTCACAACCTCCGGGATTCCTTCATAAAGAGTATCCTCACTATGTTTGCAAACTTCATAAAGCAATCTATGGTCTTCGACAGGCTCCAAGAGCATGGTTTAATGAGTTTAGAAGATACATAACTTCTATTGGGTTCATTGGATCAGTTTCTGACAGTTCTCTATTCATTATGCAAGCTGTTGATTTCAAAATATTTCTTCTTCTCTACGTCGATGACATTATTTTGACAGGAACATCAACAGATAAAATTCAAGAAATATACCTAAGCTTAGCCTCTAAGTTCTCACTCAAGGATCTGCAACGTCTTTCTTATTTTCTAGGCATTGAGGTCTGTCAAGCAAATAATGGAATTATTCTCACTCAAAGGCAATACACAACTGATATCTTGCATCGGTTCAATATGTTGGAATCAAAAGGAATCAAAACTCCAATGTCTTCATCTACAACTCTGACATTAAATGATGAATCTCCTGCATTCGACTCTTCTGAATACAGACGAGTGATTGGAGCATTACAATACTTAAGTTTCACAAGACCTGATATTTGTTTTCCTGTGAACATGTTATCCCAGTTCATGCAAAATCCGAAGCTATCCCATTGGAGAGCTTGCAAAAGACTCCTACGTTATCTCAAAGAAACTAAGGAATTTGGCTTGCATATCAATCCAAACAAGCAGCTTGACTTGGAAATCTTTCTGACTCTGATTGGGGTGGTGACCCCGACAATCATCGATCAACAGGAGCATATATCTCATTCCTTGGAGGCTCACCTATCAGCTGGTCCTCCAAGAAACAGAGACAAGTTGCTCGGTCTTCAACTGAAGCTGAGTTTTGGGCACTTGCAAATGCTGCAGCTAGCAGAATCAAACTGGCTCACAAATTTGCTCCAGGAAATGAAGGTTCCAATCACAACATTTCCATCAATATATTGCGACAATCTTGGTGCAACTTTCTTATCTCAGAATCCGGCGTTTAATACCCGAATGAAACATCTAGCTATTGACTATTATTTTGTGCGGGAACAAGTCAGTAAGAACACTCTCAAAATCGCTCATATCTCTTCTGATCAACAGCTTGCTGACACTCTCACAAAGCCAGTTAATACTACCATGTTTTATCAGCACAAAACCAAGATAGGAGTCGTCAACTCAACTCCTATCTTGAGGGGGCGTAATGAAGTAATCAGTCTTAATCATCCACCTTAATCACTTTCTGGAATCCTCTGTTGTTACGAGTGTATGAGTGGAGCAGTACAATAACAACTTTCATGAATCATTCATTTCCTCCTTAGTTATGTATTATGATTCATTAATTCAATTCATTTTTTCTTTGTTTTACCTCCTGCATGCTACTGTAGCTCTATACCCTTATACACCTCACTCGTAAAATTTGGGAAAGAACCAAGCTCAATAGTAATTATTGTGGAGCTCAGGACACGAGTGAACCTAATTTTGTTAAGATTGAATTTAAAGCAGAAGTGTTAGGTTCAATGTTTCAACACAAGTTCACTTCTGCTTTAAGTGTAGTATTAATATTGTTAGATTCACTTTTAAAAAATGTTAGGTTCATTTATATGTTCTATGCTTCATAGTAATTGTACTTGTAAAGTTGGATCCACAAAAGCAAGAAAAGATATATGCCACACCAGCCTGAGTAATTAGGTAGATGCTCTTCTCAATAAGGATCAATTAATTCATTTCTCAGTAATTAACTTGATAAAGAAAAAAGTTGTACTCAACCGAACTCATAAAACTGACCAACAAACTCAATCAATTAAAACAATTATTAGCTCATTCAACTATTTGTTCTTTGTTCCATCAGCTAACTTTACTTCTCAAAAATTATACATCAACAAATACAATGCATTCAAGACGAACTAATCAACGCAGAATATAGTAATGTTTTAATAAGTCCTAATTGCTGCTAATTTGGCGACGACCGAGTCAACACCTCCTCGGACTCGGCCTCCTTCAAAGCCAACCCAACTCTGGACTCAGCGGCTCCGCCGGCTCGTTCAGGTCGAAGTCCCGTCTCTTCACCGACGAGGATGCCGCCGTCGTCTCCTTCGTCGTCGCGCTCTTCGTGGTGGCGCGGCCGCCGCTGACGATGCTGCCCACGTAGTGGCGCCTCATGTGCCCGCCCAGCGCCTGCCCCGTCGAGAACGACTTGTCGCATTTCGAGCACTCGTGAGTCTTCTCCCCTTCTTGGACCACCGAGGCCGCGGCGGCGCCGGCTGCAGCCGGGGCTGTTCGCTTCCCGCGGTGGCTGGTCATGTGTCCCCCGAGGGCCTGGAAGGACGGGAACGCCTTGTCGCAGATGGAGCACTCGAAGGACCGGACGTTGGAAGGCGGCTGCGGTGGCGGATCAGCAGGCGACGGGGAAGCTTTATTAATAGTACCGCAGAGGAGGCCGTCGTCGACGGCGATCTCCTTCCCTAGTGAGGTGCGGCGGAGCTTAGCGTCGTCCTCGGCTGGGGGGGATGCAGAGTAGAGGGAAGCGACCAACGCGCTGCGGCGCTTAGCGTCGTCCTCCGCTGGGGGGGATGCAGAGAGGGAAGCGACCAACGCGCGGCGGCGTGGTGTTCTTTTCTTCTTAGGTGCCGGCGGCGGCTTCATGGCTAGCTTTGCGGTTGAGGAGAGATTGCACCACAGACAGTGCAAGAAAGATTGGAATAGGGAAGGAAGCCGAGCAGAGTAGAATTGGAGCAGAAATACGAAACTAAATATAGACGAGAAACCGGTAACCGCGAAATTGCAGGAATAGCAAATTACAACCTCTCTAGTATGTTTATATTTGCTTATATTTCGCTAATATTATATATTTTGAAAATTAAATTGATAATCTGAGCGCCAAAAATAAAATTAATTTTAGTCCAAATTTCTATAAATATATAATTGAATAATTCTCTTACTTTATATATTATAATCCCAGGTAAGACATGTAATGTCATCCAGTGCCCCTTACTGATTTTTTTTCTCTCCAACTATTAAAAATAAGAAAAAAAATACTTTTATTTTATTTTTTTAATTAATTTTTATTCTTAAACAAATGAAAATAATTAAAAAATACTCTCGAATTATTAGAAATGAGTAAAAATACACTTGAACTCATTTTTTTGATAGATTTTTTACTCTTAAACAAACGAAAATAGTTGAAAAATACTATTATTTTTACTTATTTCTAAGAAAAAAAATCATTTCTGACTTTAGACATGGATAAAAATATTAGTATTTTTTAATTATTTTTATTTGTCTAAAAATAAAAAATTTATCAAAAAATAAATTTAAAAATATTTTTATTTATTTCTAATAGTTCGAAGATATTTTTTAATTATTTTATTTGTTTAAGGATAAAAATCAACGAAATAAGAATTTAAAAATATTTTTACTTTATTTTCAATTGTTCTAGGGCAAAACTGACTCTTAACCCCTTATCAATTGAGTCAACCAAGTAGATATAAAATAATAATATTTTCTTTCTAACGTGGCTTAGTATATATGTTTAGAAAATTTATTATTCAAAAATACTTAATATATACTTAGATTATTGTTAATATAATTATTAAAACAATTAATAGCATAATGAGATAATCATATTAATTGATAATTTAAGTATAAAATATTTTTAAAAATATTTTTTTTTGAAAAAACTTTAATAACGCACCCAAGTAACAGAAAAGAATGAAGAATTATTTGCTCGCATGTGATATAGCCCAATTACAAATTGCCTCTTATCTTACCAACTCTAGCATTCCGAGCATCACCTCCTCTTAATTTCACATACCTCAAAGGAGTTGTCACTTAATTACTCAACAGCAACAAACAAAACAAATAATTGGCAAATCATACAAGGTTTGATGGGATAATTTGTATGTGCTGAGCTCAATAAATTTTTTAGTAAATTATCTAATTCCGCATAAAAGTGGCAATCTTAGTAACTTCCATTCAACAGTAGATGGAATAAATGGAAAGCCAAAAGGCATTAACGGATTGATCACGGATAATTTAAGCATTCAGCATATCGTAATCATCCAACTTCTCATTATACTCCATCACCTTTCTCTTAATCTTGGAAGAGTCTACCCAAGTAACAAAGTCCTCCATGTTTTTTGTCACAAGAAAAGCCGGGTCTGTCACCACATCTGGTCCCACCCTGACATGGCCTTGCTCGATGTAGGTTACAGCCTCTCGCAGGTGCTCAGCAAACTTTAGGTACACCAAAACAGTAGCAAGCCTTCGTCTGCAACAATATGCAAGCGAGGAACCAATGAACCATGGTCTGGTAAAAAATACATCTTAGAACCTAGTAACTACTTGAATTAGTGCACCTTTTTAGATCTTTCTCAATGCCTGGTTTTTTAAGGAACATAAGATGCAAATGACTAATGACTGATTCTCCTTATTTGTAACTTATTCGCATCCCATGAATGGAATACAAGTTGCTTGATTTCAAAAAAAGAAGATGCAAATGACTAATTGTATGCTTCCCAAAACAAATTGGAAATCCTACAAAATCAATTGTTTTTTTTTAATACTTCAGTTTGAATCCTATTAAGAGACCGCCCAAGCAAGAAAATTTTGAAGAAAAAACATGTTTTCTTTATCATTTCAAGGTGATCAAAAAATAAGAAAATGTTTGATATATTCATGAAAATTACATCCGTACAAAATATTGTCCCGTTTATCCTAATTCATCATATTCAGGATGTAATATGGTTATGAAGAAGAAATAGGATATTGATACTTCTGGAATAAAAAATTGTTTCTGCATTTATTTCATCTGACCAGAATAAGAAGGGACACATGTTGGAACACAAATTTTAACAATAAGAAAATTCAGGAAATGACTGATGCATTCACTCTATCAACATAAGTTGGGAAGTCAAATCAAATACGCCCTATATGTATAAACATCATGGGTGAAGGAATAGACGACTCTAAACGTGTGATAAGGGTCTGAATACAAAAAGAGTTGCTTACCTACAGAAGGAACTAACTGATAGTTTGTCGCACTTTGCCAAGCTCTTTTTTGTAGAGATAACACCCATATTGTAACTGCATCGCAATAAACAAATTGGCAGGATTGAAATTGCAAATCAGTATTAAAAAGATAATCATCTGGACCAAAGTAACCAAGAAAGTTTTGCAAATGGCCATACAAACTATACATAATTCTATTTAATTGTATCCTATATAGAATGCACAAATTAAATTGATAAGTTAGAGCAAGAACATCTTCTACATATTGTTTTCAATTGCCTAAATGAAATGTTTCAAAATTATGGTCATAAATTGTTTCTTCCTTAGTAAACCTATTCTTTTAAAAGATTAAAGGCTAGTACAGAGTCTTATCTCTAGAAGCTTCTATTCACCATTATAGGCATGGAGCAATTGGTTAACAATGAGGATATGCAAATGCATGCTTTCAACATCTGCCTTTAGTGTCTCTATCCAAAGAATATCAATCAATGGGTTTGAGTTAGTGTTTCAATAATGTTAATGCTCCTATTAGTTCATGGAATACTAATGCCCAGTTCACCCTAAATTCGATCTCTAACATTTATATACATCTGCTTCTCATTTCCATTTCTACATGTAAACAGATATAATTATAAAATTTGTACTCCTATGATTCTACTTCAATATCCCAACGAACTAATATTCATTAATACATATCCGATAACTGGTATCTAATCAATATCAAATACACTCTAGCTTTTTGCAATCACATCAAATTATCAAACTGTATACAAAAGCCATGCGAGCTCATCCCTATCTAAAGACTCAAATAAGTGAATAACTTGAAATCTAGAGAAGAGCTTAAGCTTATAATGGAATTACTAACAGAGAAGGCCAAAGTAAGTTTTAATATGAAAATTTAGACCCCATGTGAATCCAATTTTGATCCACCAACCTGTCCTGCTTCGTATCACTAAAAATAAATGTTAAGTGAATATGATTTGGCACTGACCTGACAAATAAAGAAAAGTATACTTCCCTACCAATAAATCGTCAAATAGAAATAGTCTGGTACTACTCCTTATGTTGAACTAGTGAAAACTAGCCTATCCATAGCATAATGACCCAATTGGTAAACCAAGGTAAAGGAAACCAAAGAAATCAATAATTTCAAGCCATACAAGAAAGACAATCAAAGCCCTATGATGTGGGAATAAATCAATTCTTATGAAATTGGCATGTCGATAGACTCGATACAAGGACGGAACTGGTGATGACATGGAAAAGCAAATCAAGTGAGGAGCCTTGGGACAATCACATTAGATCTGGCATTAATTTATATCAGCTGAGAAGCAAACACGCATCTGTGTGGCTGTCAGAAAATCTTGCAATAGACTTTTGTTCACTTTATACTCATTTTATCGTCAACTCAAACAAACATCTGGTGTGCCCCCATTAAAGATTGCCCCAATACCTTCACTGCTTCTTCAAATGCAGCAGACTCCTGGGAATGCTTTAGTGCATGCGCACAAAAGTTATGGCAAATAAGAAGTAAGCAATTTATAACATTTGATTTAAAATGATTTGGTATTTTGGCCCAATGAGTTAGCACTTAATGGTAGATAAAGGTAATCCTGTCTGAACGACATGAGAAACAGATTTCTCCGAGATGAATCATCTGACAATAAAAAATTTGTAGGTTTCTCCATTTAAGTAAAATGATAAATGATTACATTCCTTCTACAGCATTTCAAAGAAATTGCGCACTTGAGAGTTGATAGGTAAGACTGCAAACAACAAATTTAGCTGAGAGTGCAAATAACTCTATAATTTTCTTCTTAGGAAAAAAAGTAGACATTATTAATTAGTAAGAAAAAATGCCCCAAACTTATAAACTCGGTCCTAATAAAGTATTGGAGAACTTATAGTTCAGGTAATAGTTTCAACTTCAAAAAGATCCACAAGAAGACGAGGGAGCTACATATGCAAGTGGAATATAAAGATGCCCATTGAGATTGAACATGCACTATTGAAAAGACAAATATCGCAATGAGGGAAGATTGTCAAGAAGCCACCTTCCAGCATTACTATTGTTACCTATTGACATAACTGTTACACGGAACGACTCAATCATAGCATGTAAAACAAAAATGAAGGTAGTTTTTCTAGGAACCTCTACTGGACTTACAGCTTTTCTAGCAAGGCATCGGTCATCTCGATACGGTAAGGATCCCTGGGATCCATTTGCTTTATGATATGAACCAGCTTCTGCACCATTCTACATATGCTCGAGTACCTTTAAAACAAAAAGAAGAGAATTTATCCAATCATCAACCAGACAACTAAAATTGTCGCCATCAATCGAGAAACGAAAAAAAACAACAACAAGATGTTTACTTCTTGTAGTCGTCCCTCTCCGTGAGGTGGTAACGGCGCGTCACTAGGGCTTCTCGGTGGCCGCCCTCGCGCTTGTACTCGATGAAATTGACCTTCTTGAGAAGCTTCTTCTCATGGAACTTCAACTTCCGCATCTCTGCTCACGGCTGCAACCGATTAAACGAGGAAGAAAAAGGCGGTAGACCTCTTGGAATAGAGAGAGAGAGAGAGAGAGCGTCGACGGCGCGTGCAGTACGCCTTGGCAATCCGGCGCGCAAAAGGCGGCGGCGGGAGGCGGTCGCGGAGAACGTTGCAAGGGTTTAGGACGCAGCGAACGGCAGTAGGTGATGGAAAGGAGGAAAATGCGGATCGGATCTTAACTTACCAATCTAAATCCAAACCCGAGATATTGACCCGAGCCGGAGCACTCGAAATTCGAAAACCGATCCAGTGATCGACTCACTTTGCAAAATTCCAACCTACATTTATTACTTTTTATTGTTTGATCATTAAAATAATTTTTTATATAATAAAAATGCAAAAAAAACACATGGCTGATGGGATATTTCGAACTTTATGGACTTGTGTGGGTTAATTTGAATTAATTCCACTTGTTAACATTTTCTATTATTTATGTAGAAAGATTTCAATCAAAAGCCAAAAAGTTTTCTATAACATATTAAAATTCCAAGAAACTGTCTCTTTTAAGGTAATAAATCTTTTTCTCTATGGATCAACATATTAATAACTTTTCTATAACAAAAAATCAAAAATAAAATTTGAACTAAAAATAATTCATATATATTATATAATATTATTTAACTTTGATTTTTTTTATTGTTTTTCTTTATTCAAAATAACTTATTGCATTTTAGGAAAAAATTTAATTCAACCATCACTTTTGAATTTTGTGAAAAATTAAGAAAACATGTAATTATAGTTATTATTTTAATTAGTTATATAGAATATAAATGACTCGAATATTATTGTTTCAACTATATATCATTTGGGGTGAAGTATAATTCTAAAGAAAATTATTATTTCTCACTTCACATATCATATCTATTGCTGTTATTATTTTTGAGAAAAATAATAAATTTAGAATTTTGAACTTTTGTATATAAAAGTTGGAAGTTTTGAATATATAGTCATTTGTTTAAGTGGGTTAATTAACGAATATATCACGATTTTTATCAAAAATTTTAAATTTATCACGATTTTTTATTTATTTCAAATGTATGCTTCAACTCTCGATTCGTTTCAAGTGTATCACATCGTCAGACTCGAGTTAAGTTTTTCGTTAAACTGTGGACCTAGCATCAATGTCGTGTCAACCTAAGTTCAATCAGTCATTAATTTAATATAAAAATATGTAAGCTAACGTGTATTAGTAAGTACGGTATTTTGTTTACCTATTAAATTATTGTACTTATTAATACACGTCATATTACCTATTTTTTATATATTAAATTAATAATTGACTGAACTTAAATTAACACGTCATCGATGCCAGATCAGTAGTTTAACAGAAAATTTAATCCGAGTCTGACGATGTGATACAATTGTAACGAATCGAGAGTTGAAGCCTACATTTAAAACAAATGAAAAATCGTGATAAATTTGAGAATTTCGATAAAAATCGTAATATATTTACTTTAAACTCACATTTGGCCATTACCCTTCATATTTTTTTTTTAGATTTATTATTTTATATAATTACAAAAACTATTTATTAACATTTTATTGAGGGAAACAAATAAAAAGAAAAGAAAATTCAAATAATTTTCTAACTAATGACATCACGAATGGTGATGGGTCGTGAAGGCGGCGGATGCGGGTTCCGAAGGCAGTCGATAAGACGTCGAATAGAATTGAAGGCCGGCTTGAAGCGGAGGATGACGCATGCAATCTGCCCGATGATTCCACCCGTGATTGTTAACATGGTTGTAGGCTCCATCTTTATTAATTTTATTTAAATATATAATTAGGAAAGGAATCGAAGAATAGTATAATACGATTTCCATGGGTGATGAGTAAATTGAGCTTTTATATATAAAGTTTTTATTCCATAAATTAACGCCCAAATGACGTAATTAATTAATTGATTTATATTAGGAGTTAGTTTTTGCACTATAATTAATTAACATGAAAAATTAAAATGTCCGTTTTTGCATCAAGTAAAATATTTAATTTGGTGTCGATTATGAATGTTTTTTTTTCCGCTTTTATCTAATTAATTATTAATACTATAATTATGCATGATTATTTTTATAAGAAAATGTATCATTTGGTATGTAGCTAAAGAATTCTTACCCCACTCATGACTCATGTAGACTCTTTGAGTGCCAAGCATATCTTGGTCATTATTTCCATCTAGGGTGTAAGTGAGCCGAGCAGCTCATGAGCTACTCGAGATCGACTCGATGAAAACTCGAACTTGACTCGATTTTATCGAGCTCGAACCAAACTTTATATACGAGCGAGCCGAGCTCGAGCTAAACAATACTCGGCTCGAGCAGCTCGCAAGCCTAATCGAGTTTCATATATTTATATATAATTATATAAATATTAATGTTTCATATCAGGTCGAGCATAAATCTGAGTCGAGCCGAGCTTAATCGAGCTTGAACAAGCTCGGCCAAGCTTGAGAAAAATAAACGAGCATAAACAAGCTTAAACGAGCCGAGCTCGAGCCCAGATATTGAAACTAGATCGAGCTTGAGCTCGACATTTCTTAAACGAACCACACCCGAGCACAAGCAAGCTCAGCTCGGCTGAGCTCGATTACACCCCTATTTCAAACTAGTTGATAATTGTGTGTTGCGTAATTATATATATGAATATAATTAAATTTAAATAATTTTTAAAAATTATGATAAATAAAATTATCAAAATAAATTTAAATTAAATTACACTTTTAAATAATAATATTCATACCCAAATAATCAAGAGTGATAATGAATATGATATATATATGAAAATTTATAAGTATAAAAAATAGTAAATATTAATTTAATTTATATAATTGTAAGAGTAAAAAATATACATATCTATTTTAAAATATAATTTTTATTTATTGCTTAAAATTCACAAAACACACTAATACATTCATAAAATGTAAAAACATATATAAATTAAAATTCATTGTAATTAATTTTTATATTAGATGTCATAATTCTAATATTGATAATTGAATTATTTTTTATTTCATTCTTTTTAATTATGCATATTAGTTTTAAATTCTATAAAAAAAATATTACTAAACTATTCATTTAATCATTAATCACAATTTTATTATAATATTTGGTTGATATTTTTGTTTAGAATTAATTACATTATATATCATCAATTTTGAGTCTTTTTCCAATATTATCCTAGGTTTTTATTTATTTCAATAATATACTCAAATTTGAAATTCATTTCAATAATATGAATGAGATATTAATTTCATCGTTTACGTGCTGTCAGTGGCGCTGTTAACGTGGATCAGCAACCTGGTCCGCGTACCGAAATATATTAAAAAAAATTAAAGTTATATCCCAGCACCACCATTGTCGTCTCGACTGTTCCCCCACTACCCCCCATGTCCACCAGCGGCGCCGCCGCGCCCACGCTCACTGCTCGTTCCTTGTTCCGCCGTGTAGAGCAGAGCTTGTAGAGCATGGAGAGAGCGTCCTTCTTCCCATGGGTTGAGCCGCCCACTGGCAGCGCTACCAGCGGCGGAATCCTTCGTGGTTGTCGTCCCCGTCCGCAGCACATAAACCATGGGTTAATTGCGCCCACTGTCGCGATGCACCCCATGTTGCCTTGCTCTTGGGAGAGGTTAAGCAGCGTCGTTGCCTCGCTCTCTGACGCCAGATCCTTGCTACGCAGCAGTGGTACAACGTCGGGATCGCACCCAACGCCTCACGCTTCACCTCCACAGACGTCGAACCCAGACCCTCCACGCAAGCACACACCACCGTCTCCATCCTCTCCACCGATGCGTTCTCCAAATCTAGCGAAGGAGCCTTGAGGCGCCTCAGATCTGGCGACGGAGGCCAACCTCTGGAGCTCGCCAGATCTGGTGACGGAGCCTTGAGGCGCTTCAGATCTGGCGATGGAGGGAAATCGTGAGATGTCAAGAAGCTCCTCCAGCTGTCCGACTAGCTCCACGGAGGAGGGCCCCACCCACGACAACGAGCTCCCGGACCTTGAAGTCCACGAGGGAGTTGGTCAGGTTCTCTGAGATGGAGAGGGCGAGCGAAGATCCAATGGAGGCACGGTGGTGGGAGAGGTACGAGTGAACGGTGCGCATGGACGACCAGCCATGGTGATAACGCTCGGCCTTGGCGCACTGGGAGTCGGCGAGGGGGATGAAGCCATGTGAGAGAGTCGGATGAGGAGGTGGGTGACAGTGGTGATTGCAGCATGGGGTGATGGAGAAGGTAAACATAGGCATAGGTTATAATTTTAATTTTTTAATATATTTTGTTACGTTAACTGGGCTGATGATCCACATCAGCGCCACGTCAACACGCGAAACTAACATTTGATTCACGCGGTAGAATATTATTAAAATGAAATTAAAATTTGAGTATATTATTGAAATAAATAAAAACTTGAAATAGAATTGAAAAAATCCTTAAAATTAAGGATATATAGTGTAATTAACTTTTTTGTTTACCTATTTTTAATAAGAATACATTATAAAATTAAAATTTACGATCAAATATGTAAATATTTTTAATCAGATGCATCCAAGGAGACACCAAATATGTAATTAAAAATAATAAAATAATAAAAGTATTTTGAGGGTATATAAAACGACGATCCAATAATATGACAAATAATTAACTTTAGAAATTAAAATATTATGTTCTAACAATTCAACGGTGAACTCTTGTTTCACTATCAAATTAAGAAATCATTCTTTATCTAATACGTTTAAAATATATATCACTAGGTTAATACCATTATATCATAATTTTACCAAATTATATGAATATATATAATATTCATAAGCGGACCCAACGTATGGCCGCGGGTCACTGGTCCACTGGATTTTTTTAAAAAATAATAAGAGTATTTTAGTAATTTAATATTTTTTAATTAAGGTTTGCATCCCCTCCCTTCTCCAGACATGACTTCTTTGCTTCCCATGAATCCCACATTCCCACCCACGTCTCTGTAGTAGACATCGCATTGTAATCATCATCTCCGCAGTGGTGCAGTGCAGTATGCAGAATCTCAAATAGGGGTGGCAAAACGGGCGGCCCGATAAGGTGGCGTGCCGGCCCGGCCCAATAACTCAGTGGGCCGGAAATTCCTGGCCCGGCCCGGCCCGCAGTTAACGGGCCGGGCCGGCCCGATAAGGTGGCGTGCCGGCCCAGCCCGACCCGTGAGCCCTCTTATTTATTAAAAAATTTCTAAAAAAATTATTAAAAAATAATTTAAAATATTTAAGAGACTAAATAAGCATCAAATATGACATTTCACATGAAAAACTTCATAGATTAACTTCACCTTCAATTTTAAAGTACTAAACAAGTCCTAATCTAGACTTAATTTTTTATATATGTTTAGCGGGCCAAACGGGCCGGCCCGGCCCGATAAGAGCCGGCCCGCGTCGGCCCGCAATGTTATCGGGCCGGCCCGGCCCGGCCCGATAAGCTTATCGGGCCGATTTTTTCGCCCCGGCCCGCAGTTATCGTGCCGTGCTCGTGCCGTGCCTATTTTTGCCGCCCCTAATCTCAAATAGAAAGGTACTAATCTCTCTCTCTCTCTCCTTGCAGAATCCCAATTTATAAAGGTTTCTCATTATTTATTCTTGTTTCAACAAAAGTAGCAACGGGCCAGGCCAGCCCATGGGCGACACGGGCCGACACGGCTGTGCCCAAAAAACGGGCTGGGCTCGCCTTCTGGGCACGCGGGCCATGCTAGGCAGGGCACGCGGGCCGAGCATGGCCCGAGCACGGGAGGCCTGGCGCCCGCTAGACCTAGGTCGGCCCGAGACAAACTTGGCTCGAGCTGGCGAAGAGATTATAAAAAAATAAAATTAAATAAAAAATTAAATTTCCCTATAAATAGCCCATCTCCTTCTTCATTTCTTCTATCTTTATCTTCAACTCTTTCTCTCAATTCTCAACTCTCAACTCTCAATTTTCAACTCTCTTACTCTCAACAATCTAAGTTCATTTACAATCATTCTCAACAACATTTTAAACTCATCAAGAAGACAAGGATTCAAGATTGCTGTTAATTTTTTTTAATCTCTTCAATTTGTTTCATTGATTAGTATAATATTTATACTTTTTATATTTTTAATTTTTACTAATGATGGATGGAGATTTTTCAAGTTATACTCCACAAGCTCGATCAAATATGTTAGAAGAAATGCCTTATACTATTCCTACCACTCAACAAAATCAAAACATAGAGATAAATTCATCTATTAATTTATATCCATCAGGTAGAAAAAAAAGTATAGTATGGGAAAATTTTGAAAAAATTATTGAACCTGATGTCACCATAACAATAGCCCGGTGCAAAAGCCAATCGTGGGTAGCACAGTTGGTGGCAATATGTTAAAAATTGCCTAGAGATTTAGGGTTCGATCCCTAGTATAGTCACATATTATGACTTTCTATCATTGTTATAAAAAAAATAGCCCGGTGCAAAAAATGTCAAAAAATTCTTTCGGCTTCAACAATCGGAGGAACTGGTCATTTATTACGTCATGCAAAGGATCATGAGAATAAGGTTGCACGAGCTCAACAAATTCTTAATTTATCTTCTTCTAGTTTAACAGCTTTTTCGTATGATCATGATTTTTAACGTCGAGAACTTGCAAAATTAATTGTTCAAAGTGAATCTCCTTTTAGTTTTGTTGATCAACCAAGATTTTCTAGTTGGATTCAAAATACTTTACAACCAAAATATAAAAATTACTCGAAATACAATAAAAAGTGATGCTTTAAAATTATTTTTTTTATATAGAGAAAATATAATGACTAGTTTTCAAAATAATAAATCAAATATTTCTTTAACATCTGATGTTTGGTCTAGTCAACGTACTACTAATTCTTACATTTATGTTACTGCACATTGGATTGATGGAAATTTTATTTTGCAAAAAAAAATAATTAGTTTTAAATTTTTTGAATATCCACACGGTTCTGTTGCTATTTCTTCTGCTATTAGATTTGTAACATCTTTCTATAATATAAATGATAAAAAAATTTTGATTAGTGTTGATAATACTAGTAATAATGATGCTGCTATTCCTCCCCTTATACAATTATTTAAGCCAGTATTAGATGATGAATTATTTCATGTTCGTTGTGTTTGTCATGTTCTTAATTTATGTGTACAAGATGGTTTAAAACAAGTAAATATACATGTAGAAAAAATAAGAGATGCTATTAGATATATGCGTTCTTCAAAAGCAAGAACACAACAATTTAAAAAATTATGTCAATCTTTTAATAAACCATTTAAAAAATTTAATGGTGATGTTATTACTAGATGGAATTCAACATATCATATGCTTATGACTACTATAAGATATCAAGAAATCCTTACAATGTTTTACAATCAAAATATGTCTGGTGATCCAATTAATGATAATGATTAGTTAGTTGCTGGGCATATTACTCAAATTTTAGAACTTTTTAATAAAGCTATCGAACAACTTTCTAGTGTTTATTATCCTACATGTAATTTAACTCTTTTATATGTAGTTCGTATTTTCTTCATATAGACATCATCCTTTATTTGCACAAATTATTTCTTTAATGAAATCTAAATTTAAAAAGTATTGGTCAGATATACATATTTTATTTTGTTTAGCAATATGTTTAGATCCTAGAATGAAAATTGATGGTTTAAATATATTGTTAGATGATTATTATAAGAATATGAAATTAGATAATGATGAAGAAGAAAAAATTAAAATTTCGAATTTATTGAATTCTATATTTGTATTTTACGCTTCAAAATTTGGTGATACAATTACAAATAAGTCAACATCTTCTTCTTCTAGATTAAGAGATGATGGTGGAAATAATATTAATTCTCAACTTGGTCGTAGAATAAAAAAAACTAAATCTACTAATTTTAATGAATTACTTTTTTTCTAGATCATAATCATTCTGAAGAAATAGATGATAATGAAATTTTAGCATGGTGAAAAAAAAAAGAAAATACGTATCTTATTATTTCCATCATGGCACGTGATATACTAATCGTTCATGTGTCTACAGTAGCTTTCGAGTCTTGTTTTAGTGCAGAAAATAGAATTATCGACGAAAAGAGGAGCTGAATGAGTGCAGAAACGATTGAAATGTGCATTTGCTTAAAAGACTGGTTGGATGCTAAAGATATATTACAAGATAAGGGAGGACATGACACTTCATCATCGGGAGAGGAGGAAGCTCAAACAAGCGAAGCTGGTGCTGCTGGTCCAAGTACAAGTTAAATCAACGGGACTACGGGTGGTTAAAAATGTAAAAAGAACTATGTAGACTTGTTCCTTCTATAGTTAATCATTGAGGAGTACAAGTTTAGCTATAGAATGTACGTAGGCAACCTTTTAAGGTGCGGTCTATTATAATATTAAAAAAAAATATTTTATCATTGGATGAATATTTTTATATTAAAGATAAATAAAAATTTAATTATAATTTTATTTTAAAAAAATATTTTTATTAATTTGTACTGCGTTACAATGTTACATATAAAAAATATGTTAAAAAATATATAATAAAGTTTAGTACAATGATTAAGCTATCTCAAATAAAATTAGAGGTCCAAGTTCAAAACTCACCTGTAACCATTAATTTTTAAAATTAAATTTTAAACTTTTAAAATTTTAAATTAAATAATTTAAATTAAATAATTAATTTTTGGCCCGGCCCGAACCCGAGCCCGGCTGGGCTTGGCTGCCACACACTCGGGCCGTGCCCGGCCTGTTGCCACCTTTATGCTACAGTAGAATCTCAAATCAATAAAGGTTCTCTTTTTTTATTAAGCAAATGCCTAAAATCATATCTTCCTCATCTCCTTTTCCCAAATCCATAACATTCAACCGGATATTCCCGCATCCATAATTTAAAGCTTATATTTTCGATTTTGCCCTGGCAGTTGGATTGGACGTTGGTCGACTGATTCAACAAGGTTTGAATCGGTTCAACAGGGTTTAAGCAAAAAATTGGTTCAACAGGGTTTTTCGCTCATTTCAACTTTTTATCGCTCGACCTTACCTTTTTATCGATCGTCCTTTCGTCTTCCTTTGTTGCCTCTTGAATCGCCGGAAGGAAACCCCCGTCCTCCGTTGTCTTCCCCACTCGAATCCCTAGAAGGAAATCGCCACCTTCTGTTCTCGCGTCCCGCACAGCCCTTGAAGGAAACCGTCACCCTGTGTTCTCGCGTCCTCTGTTGCTTCCCAAATCGCTCCAATCGCCGCCTCATACCTCAATGTTGCCGCCCCATTCTCCAGCCAAATCAAAATTCTTTAAAGCTCCTAACCCCGCAGGTAAGCTCCTCATTGCAACTTTGATGGTGTGTCATAATTTTTCAAATCCAAGTGCTACAAATTCTAACTTTTATTAACTGCTTCCTTAGTTTTTATTTATTACCTTGAATTGTTACATATTACACATTTTGTTATTTAAGAATAGCTCATCAAAAGTATAATTTCAATGCAATTTCATACTTCTACAAAAGTATGAAATACTATTTGATTATATTTGAGTCTTTTATGAGCTTGTGCCCTAATTGCAAAACTTCAAGATTTTTACAAATAAAATAGTATGATTTTAATATGATTCCATACTTTTGCAAAAGTATGAATTTGTCAAAAATTAGGATAATATTGCATTAATTAACTTTATATAGACTTATATATGCATGTATATATTGATTCCATATTTTGAATGAAATCTAGTTTGTTTTTGGTTAGTTATAGACTTTTAAAGAAGTATTGAATACTATTTTGTTGAATACTATTTAGTTTTATTTGAATCCAAGTACTGTATTTACATGCTAAAACCCTATGACCATATTACAGACATATATGCTGATAAACTTATGAAATAGTATAATGTAAATATAATTCCATACTTTTGCATACGTATGGAATTGCCATAAATAGGGTAATATTGCATTAATTAACTCAATGTTGACTTTTATATATCGTTTCTTAGCAAATTTATTGAAATATTATAAATTCAGTTCCTTTTCACACTTTTGGAAAAGTATGGAATGATCATAAATTGGATCAATCATGATTTATTAAGCTTATGCAAACTTTTTTGTATATTTTCATACTGTTCTTTTGTAAATTAGTTCACTTCAATACTCTCGCAAAAGTATGGCATGGTCATATATGGGTCACAAATTAGTCCAATATAGAAATATTAAGGCTTATATAGACTTCTATATGTCATTTATCCAATGATTCATTTATTTTCAATGAAATATGATGCTTAGTTTTTTTAGAATTGCATAAAGAAATATGAGGACCCAAGAAAACACTCGCAATGTTAGCTTTGTAGGTATGAGTCTGTTGTTTTTTTTGTTTATTAACGATTAGATCTTATCTATTTTTTAAACAACAAACTATTTATGTTGCAGACCCAATTAATGATAGATGTCAGCAAGCTCCAAATCAACAAGATGAATGTTGTGGAACACAATTAGCAGAATCCTCTTATGCACCACCATCAAGAGTGCTAAAAGGACATGGACATGTCATTCAATGGACTTACTATGTAGATAAATTTAGAAGGTTCCTCCGACTAGGTTTAAAGCACAATTGGGGCAATCTGCAAAGAATTCACATAAGTCCCCAAGAGAAAACTCTGATACAGACCACCCATTTTGGAATATTCCTAGACATAGGAGAATTCCCAATGTCTAGGAATTTGCTTCTCTTAATTATGAAGCAGTGGGTGAAAGAACTAGTTTTTAACTCAAAGGAAAGGAGGTGAGGTTTTCGGAATCTGACGTGGCTCTCCTCTTAGGCCTGCCTAATCATGGAGAAATAATTCTAACTCCAGATGAGGCAAGTGAAGCCACTTGCGAGGGCTATATGAAGGCCAAATTTTTTTACTAATGGAGCAACACCTAGTAGGACACAAATTGAAGACATAATGATTCAAGTGCATGGCTCCAACAATCCTGAAGATATAGAGGATTTTTGTCCTTTGTACATTTTATATGTATTTTTCTGTATATTATTTTGTACTCTCAGATATCGTGTATCAGATTATTTGTTGGGTTATGTAGATAACTTGAATGACATTAGTAAGTATAATTGGTCCAATTGTATATATTCATTCGTAGCCGGACAAATCTCCCCCATTGGGAAAATAATCATATTAGTAGTTGAACAACAACAAGCTAACCCAGCTGCCGCCTACATGCGTGGTTGTGTTATTCTTTTGCTGGTCAGTATGATATTTTTTATGTCAATATTTTGTTTTATATTATTAATAACCTATTTTATGGATTATATTTTCTTTGACAGGGTTGATTTTTTGAACATGTTCCCATTTTGGTTCCCAGAGCCATACCAGATAAGCCCAGATTGTGAAAATGTATTATTATAAATTGGCAAACAATGACCCTTAAGTCCAAATGGGAGTATGTGACCCATCATGGAGTTGTTGAAAATTTGATTCATTTACCCGAAGAACAACTTCTATTTCGGTCACGCACTAGGGTATGAAGTTACATATCTATTCTAGTATGGAATGATTTATTTTGATATCAAGTTGACTATTTTGGAATTTAGTATACTCTTTAGAAATGACATCCAAAAAATGATACATGTACTTGTATCCAATAAATTGAGTTCCAACATAGTATTTTCTCTAATTTCATACTTTCACCAAACTACAAAATGGCTTTTTATTATGTAATTTTTTCAGACGGTCGAAGATTTGTTGATTGATTTTGTAACATAATACTGTCAAGAGCACATCAATAGATATTTGCGAAGGCAAATGAGGGAAAAAATAAGGCAGAAGAAGAGATCCACCCCTTTTGTATGCCCTCTATCACCAAGCATTGTTTATAGGAATATTGTTAGGAGGGCATCAATTTAAAAGAATACATATAATCTGAGGGAAAGGAGGGGAACCCCCCTATGGCAGAAGATAGATGGCAAAAAATCCAAAAAAAATCAGAAGAAGGTTGAAGAAATTTTTGTTCCCAGCACGGAACCAACCAGAGTTGTTGTTGCAAGCCTGGAACCAACCATAACTGTTGTTGCAAGCTCGGGGCCAACAAAAAGAAAGAAAAAAGCTATTGCAAAGAGATATTGTAAGAGGTCAAAACAAGAGAAAAAAATACCATAATAATTTTTCTATTGAATTTAAGTCCGGATGATGAAGATCAAGAGAAAAAAGATGTGAAAACTAAAGTTATTAAAAAGCATGCAGCCAAAAAATGAAAAGTTCTTCGAAAGGTAAAAATTGAATTCTTTGAAATGTATAAGGATGTAGCCAAATAACTATAATGACAATAACTCTCTTCTTATTTTTGGTGCAGATAAGAAATGAATTCAAAGATCCGGAGGAGAACATTGCCAATTTACCTCTATCTTTGAATAAATTAGAGTGAGTGTTATTACATTTTAAATTATTATTGCAGAACAATAATTGTATTTATGAATGAATACATTAGAAATTAGAGTAAGTCTAGTATTTGTTGCAGGACAATAAATTAGATTGAATATGTTGGAATGGTGCAGTAGATTGAATACTTATTAATATTTTTTATTTGATTTAGGTTGAGCATGCAATGAATATATTTGAAGATTTGGGCACTACTATTTAAATTTAGATTGTTTATGGAATATACTAGACTTTGATGCGCTCATTGACGATGACACAATTGATGGCTACGCTTCAATCATATTAAGAAATGATCGTAACATCCCATTGGGCACATTTTTCGAGGTAAATTTATCATAAACTGGTATGATAATATATTGTTGTAAAATTTTGAAATTCTATAATTTTGACAAAGTATGGAATCATTACTTTTGCACTTCCAGAGTATGGAAGTTGGCTTCTTTTGTGTATTAATGACATTCTATAGTTTTGATAAAATATGAAATTTGATTAGTGGTTTATTTCTTGAAATTTCAGAGTTTTGATAAAGTATGGAATGATTACTTTTGCACTTCCAGAGTATGAAAGTTGACTTCTTTTGTATATTAATGACATTTTATAATTTTGATAAAATATGGAATTTGATTAATGGTTTATTTTTTTTGAATTTTAGAGTTTTAATAAAGTATGAAATGATTATTTTTGCACTTTCAAAGTATGAAAGTTGGCTTCTTTTGTGTATGAATGTCACTCTATAGTTTTGATAAAGTATGGAATTTGATTAATGATTTATTTTTTAGAATTCTAGAGTTTTGATAAAGTATGAAATGATTATTTTTGCACTTCCAGAGTATGAAAGTTGGCTCCTTTTGTGTATTAATGACATTTTATAGTTTTAATAAAATATGCATTTTGGTTAATGATTTATTTTTTAGAATTCCAGAGTTTTGATAAAGTATAGAATGATTATTTTTGCACTCCAGAGTATGGAAGTTCACTTCTTTTGTGTATTAATGACATTCTAGATTTTTGACAAAGTATAAAATTTGGTTAATTGTTATTTCTTGGAATTCCAAAATTTTTACAAACTATGGAATCATTCCTTTTGCACTTCTAGAGTATGAAAGTTGACTTCTTTTGTGTATTAATGTCATTCTATAATTTTGATAAAGTATGAAATTTGATTAATGATTTATTTCTTGGAATCTTTACTTTTGCACTTCCAAATTAAGTATGAAAGTTGGCTTCTTTTGTGTATTAGTGCACTTCTAGACTAAACTAAGTTGTTTCTTTTTCCAAAGATATTATAGAAGCCATGGGGTGACTGTATTGAATTCCATTCAAAGGTCATCAGTCGTGTCTTATATTCCTAAATATATTTTTATGCCCATTAATAGTAGCCGCCTCCGTCATTCAAATCAAGAAAAAGATACAGGAGGACATTGGCATCTCCTTGTGGTGGACGTTGAGAAAAAATTATTCTTTCATCTAAATTCAATGTCGTCCTATCATGTCTCCTCGCAAGATTTCGAGGACAATATGAGTGTTTTGTTCATGTTATAGTACAACTTTAAACTTCAATGATAACTGCTTCCAACCAATACATATGTGACATGTAGGTTTTAATGCTTCAATCAATGCCAAATGAGCATCTGGATGTCATGTGCCCCAACCTTAGCTCCCACATAAAATCTGAAGGTTGGAGGAAAGAAGTTTATGAATGTCCTCAACAGGATTTGAGTGTTGATTGTGGTATCTTTCTGATGAAGTACCTTGATCAAATCAGAACCAATGGAATGAAATAAAAAAAACATGAAAAGATTTCGGCTGGAGCTTGCAATAACTTTCTTCAATGACACTTATTCAAATATCAAGTTGTAACGATATTGCATATGTTGTACGCGAAAATATCTTCCAATTACATCACTAAAAGTAAAAAATTGAATTTGAGAAATAATCAATTGTCTCCACTTCTTCTCTTATCCTCTCCTTAACAAGCTCTTCCTCAATGTAGTCATACTCATCATCATCAAATGTCAAAGGAAAGTTCAGATCTAAAAATGGTTGAGTTGTATTTTCTTGAGCCTCTTGAGCTACAATGACTGTGGCAGTTATAGTTTCAACCTGGTTTGACGCTTGTTGTGTAGAAGTTTGTACATTGACATATGTATCAGGCACAATAAAATCATCATTGTCAAGATGCTGTGACCTGCAATGATATAAGTTGATCATTATTTGTTTATCCTAAGTTAACAATAAGTGAGGATGAATGACATATATTTCAATAACTCACAGGATATTATCAATATCAAAATCTTGCACCACAAAACTATGTGCATCAGCCATCACACATACACCTATAATCAAATAAAATCAGAATGAGTATGGAATAGACTATAGAATTCCATACTTTGACAAAAGTATGGAATTGATCAAAAAAAGATAATATCATTATTTTTATCATTACTAATATAGAATGATTCTACTAAATTAAACCAAAAACCAAGGACACTAATGATACAAACCTGGACGAATATACTTACAGACTTTTGCGAAAGTCTTGAAATAACTCCCAAGTTACAACTAGGGTTCCTGTTAAATAGAGTGTAACAATCATTCTTGTTTAAAGTGGCTAATAATGAAGAAACTTTACTAATGGAACTGTATGTGTATGAAATGCCGTCAAGTATCCAAAAACTAGGGCATTAGATACTTTCATAAAAGTATTGAATCAAGCAAAAAAGAGTATATCGTTGGAGATTTGTTCACTAATATGGAATGTGTCTACATAATAAACCAAAAAATATGTGAAACAGTAGGTACAAATCTCTGACGGCTAATTCCAGACTTTGCCGAAAGTATATAACTGCCAAGGTATTAGTCGAGGTCGTGGAGGAATGAAGAGAAAACCTCGGCGTCAACAAAGCAAGCCGCCAGTAGCAACAAGGTCGAGCTAATATGGGGAAAGGCACGGGGAAGAGCAAACGATTGAGCGAAAGTTGCGCTTTTGCTTACGACACGTCCGAGCACGGTGAAGACAAATGATTCGACGTCAACAAAGCAAGACACCAAGAAAACCTCGAGTCTCTAGAAGTTCTAACGCCGATCGAAGAAGAAGAGCAATAATAGAAGATGAAGAAAAAACTACGTGCTCCCAGCTCCACATCCATTACTTAATTATCTTTAAACCCTGTTGAACCGGTTCAAATCCTGTTGAACCGGTTCAAATCCTGTTGAACCAGTCGATTTGCGTCCAAACCAACCGTCAAGGCAAAATCGGAAATATAAATTTTAAATTATGGATATAGGAATATCCAGTTGAATATTATGGATTTGAGAAAAAGAGAGGAGGAAAATATGATTTTTAGTATTTGCTATTTTTAATTCGTACTACAACATCAAATCAAATCAATAGAAGAGAAAGTCAATAGAAGAGAAAGGTAAAACGTAATTATCTCAATTCAAATCAAAAAGAGAAAGCTAATAAAACTTCTTTATTTTTTTCTCTCACACAATCGACCATTATTAATTTTTGAGTTAATTAATAAATTTAAATTATAAGAATTTTAATAAATTTAATCCACGTATTAATTTATCATAATTCTAACTTAAACTTTAGAATTTACTATAATTATAACCAACAGTGAGTTACCCGTTACCTTAAAATTAGTTGTTGACCGTGACTGCACAGTCAATTTTTCAAAAAAATATTTTAAAATATTTTAAAATATTTTTTCTTTTATTTTGCCACATCAGCAAATCCGATTATAACTCGTCGGTGGCTGCAATACTTCTTGACCTGGTTGCTGCAGTCTGCACGTCGGTGCGCCACCCCCGCTCGCCCGGCACCCCAGCCAGCGAGGATTCCGCTCGCGCCGCCTCTCCCACCCCCAACATCCTCAAGCTCCACGAGGTGATGGCCACCCGCTCCAAGATCTTCCTCGTCATGAAGCACGCCCCCGGCGGCGACCTGCTTGCCCGCGTCGCCCGGCGTGACCGCCTCCCGGAGCACGCCACCCGGCGCTACTTCCAGCAGCTCGTCTTCGAGCTGCACTACTCCCACGCCCGCGGCGTCGCCCACCGCGACGCTAACCTCGCCCTCATGTACCGCAAAATCGTGGACCTACCTCCCATGACGGCAACATCGTGGACCTACCTCCCATGACAGCAAGAGATGAACTCGCACCCGCCATGAACGTGTTCGACATAATATCCCTATCATCTGGGTTAGAATTGTCGGGGCGCGCTCTTTGACGAAGCGAAGACTAAAAGGGAGAAGATGTTTACTTCGACGCAGTCAATTGACAAGATCATGGAGCAGATAGAGAAGACAAGGGGGTAAGCTAGGGTACATGGTGGAGAGAAGGAAGGCATCAGGAGTGAGGGTCGTCGTTGGGCTAGGCAGGTGGGAGTCGATCTTGTCGATGGATGTGTCAGCGGTGGCCTCGCCGCTTCTGCTAGTGGCACAACAAGAAAATTTCGAAATAATGACGTTTAATTTTTGACGTCCGAAGAAGCGTCGAAATATTTAAGAACGGATGAGAAAAAGTTTATAAATATCGACGTCTATATTAAACGTCGATATGTAAAAAAAGAAATATTTTGACGCCGCCGATAAAATGGCGTTTTTTCCGCCGAAAAGGTAGCGTCGAAATATTTCGACGCCAGCGTTTCGACGCATCTGGCGTCGAAATATTTCGACGCCATGATTTCGACGCAGCTGGCGTCGAAATATTTCGACGCCAGATTTTCGATGGAAAGGCGTCGAAATGCTCAGCATTTCGACGCCATTCTTTCGACGCATCCGGCGTCGAAATGTTTTCCCGCGCGGTCGTCGAAGTATGCATCACGGGTTGAAAATTTCAACCCGTGAGCGTACGATTCGTACGGTATGCAGCTGAAATTTCTTTTTAGCTGCATAACCGTACGAAATTATATATATATATATATAATTTTTTTAACTACTGCTGCAGTATTTTATATTTTTTTAATAATAAATTTCGCCTATAAATTTCGCATTTACCCCGTAAATTTCTTCCTCCCGCCTATTTCTTCTTGTTCCTCCTTCTTCCTCTCGTCGCTGCCGCTGCTTCTTCCTCCGATTTCTTCCATCGTCGAATCAGCAGCCGCTGCTAGCAGGTGATTTCTTTCTTTCTTCTTTCTTTCTTTTTTTTTCTTCTTCTTCATCTCGACGAATCTGTAGTTAATTTTTTTCTTTCCTCTTCATCTCGACGAAGCAACCGCCTGCCCGTCGAACCAGCCCGAGATCCGACTCTTATTCCGTCGAATCAGCCCGAGATCCAGTATAAATTTTTCTCAGGTTAGTATAAATTTTATGTTATACTTTAGATTTTATTTACCTGCATATATATATTTAGATTTAATATCAAATGTTTAGATTTTTTTTTAACTATGATTTAATACTGCATGTTATGCTTTAACTGCATGTTATGTTTACCTATTTTATACATCTTTAGATATTTTTTTTTAACTATGATTCAATACTGCATGTTATGCTTTAACTGCATGTTATGTTATGCTTTATATTTTAAATTATGATTTAATAATGCTAATTACGATTATGCTTTAACTGATTTAAATTATGCTTTAACAGTTATGCTTTAACTGATTTAATTATTTTTACTAATTAATATTATTATTTAATTATTATTACTAATTAATAAATACTATATTATTAATACTATTATTATTATTATTATAACTTAATTAATAATAATATTATTATTAATATTAATACTATATTATTATTATCACTAATACGATATTATTTATTATTATTATTATTACTGTTATTATTATAAATACTATATTATTATTATTATTATTATTATTATTACTACTACTACTATATTATTTATTATTATTATTATTATAACTGAATTAATAATAATAATAATAATAATAATAATAATAATATTATTATTATTATTATTATTATTATTATTATTATTATTATTATTATTATTTAATTATTATCACTAATTAATATTATTATTATTACTGTTATTATTATTATTATTATTATAACTGAATTATTATTATTATTATTACTATATTATTATTATTATTACTGTTATTATTATCACTAATTAATATTATTATTATAAATACTATATTATTATTATTATTATTATTATTATTATTATTATTATTATTATTATTATTATTACTGTTATTATTATAAATACTATATTATTATTATTATTATTACTATTACTATATTATTATTTATTATTATTATTATTACTGAATTAATATTATTGACATTAATACTATATTATTAATATTATTATTATAAATACTATATTATTAATATTATTATTATAAATACTATATTATTAATAATATTATTTAATTATTATTAATAATTAATATTATTATTATAAATACTATATTATTATTATTAAATATATTACTAATTAATAATAATAATATTATTATTATTATTATTTAAACTTATATTAGAGTATAATTAATTAGAATAATTAAATTTAGAATTCATTAATCTTGTCTTGATGGACTAAATTTTTTACTCCCAACAATGAACTTTTTATTTAAACTTCTCAATTTGATATTTTTATAATTTTCTACCCAGAGCTTAGACCCGTTCGAGAAATATTTATTGATTTTATAAATTTTGTTGATAAAATTTAATTGTAATATTAAGTTGAATACTTATTTCGATATGGAGGAATGCGTATTCTACTTAATATTTTACTAAATAATATCAATAAAATTTATATTTTTCAAATAATAAATCTCGAATTGTTCCTTATTGGACAGTTTAGTAACACAATTATTAATATCGCAAATTTAATTTCATTTGATCACACATGTCAATGGAATATCGGTTGCATCTCTTTTGTTCTCCGGTACGCTTCAGAAGTTTTGCGTACTTGGAGTACTAAAAAGAGATGCTGCTGAAATTTTCAGTGCCTTGTTGTGATTAAATGAGATTATAAGTGCGATATTAATAATGTGTTGCTGAATGGGATAGACCAACCCACCTATATGACTATACTCTTTATAGTAACATTGAAATTCAATTTTGAAGTCAAAGATGGATAAAACTTGGATGTCAGCACCTCAATCATCTAAAGCCTATGCGAGAGGAATGAAAAATTTTATGCAGTTCGCAATTGACAATGGATTGGATGAAGATGACACAATGAATTGTCCGTGCAAAAAATGCATCAATAGGAAATATCATAAACCAGAAGATGTTGAAAGACACTTAATATGGAATGGAATTTTACCGAGATATACCATTTGGTATTACCATGGTGAACCTTTATATCCGACAACAGAAGCACAACTTGATATATCAAACAGAGCTGAAGTATCCCATCAACTACATTATCATAATGATGAAACGCCAATTGATGTCAATGATGAAACACCAATTGATGTCAATGATGAAACACCAATTGATGTCAATGATGAAACACTAAATGTTAATCTTGATGAAGCTCCAAATGCATTCGAACCGCCACAAGAATCTTCCCAACATTCTATGATGGATGATCTTGATGTTCCTCTGTATCCAAATTGTGTAAAATACAGTAAATCATCATTTATCATTCAATTATATCATATAAAGGTTCTTAATGGTTGGTCTGGAAAGTCATTCTCAATATTGTTAGAATTGTTGAAAGAAGCTTTTTCAGAAGGCAATACACTTCCATCAACGTGCTATCAAGCAAAAAAATATGTGAAAGATTTGGGTTTATTCTATCAAAAGATACATGCTTGTCCAAATGATTGCATTCTATACATGGATGAAACTGCGGAAGCATCAACATGCAACATTTGTGGATTGTCTCGATGGACTTCCTCTTCAACTAATGATGAATCAACAAGTCAGTTAGAACGGAAAAAAAACCCTGCAAAAGTGTTACGATATTTTCCACTTATTCCAAGACTGACTCGTTTATATATGTCATCGAAGACAGCAAGCTCGATGAGATGACATTCTGAAAGACGCACCAAACATGGAATCATACGATATCCTGTTGATGCAGAAGCTTGGCAAGCTTTTGACAGAAGATATCCAGACTTCGTTGTTGATTCACGTAATGTTAGATTGGGTCTTGCAAGTGATGGATTTAATCCATTTCAATCAATGAGCACAACTTATAGCATTTGGCCTGTTGTATTGATACCTTATAATATGGAACCATGGGCATGTATGAAGAGATCTTCAATAATGTTATCAATGTTAATTCCAGGCGCTAAGGGACCAGGAAATGACATTGATGTGTACTTACAACCTCTCATTTCTGAATTGAAGCTATTGTGGAGCGGAGTAACAACATTTGATAGTATCTCCGGTGAATAATTTACTCTGCGTGCAGCTTTAATGTGGACCATTAATGATTTTCCAGCATATGCAATGTTATCAGGTTGGAGCACTAAAGGACGATATGCATGTCCCATATGCGGTGATAAGACAGATTCTCGTTGGCTTAATCACGGAAAAAAATATTGTTATCTAGGCCATCGTAGATGGTTGTCACAAGAACATCTGTTTCGTCAGGACACTGAATTATTTGATGGGACAATAGAAAATGATAATGCACCAGTGTCAGTTGATTCAAAAATTGTTTACGAGCAGATTCAACACATTAAACATGTTTATGGCAAAACTACCAACACAAGTAAAAAGAGCACTCCAAATAATTTGGGTAGTGAGTCAGAAGGCATTAATGCAGACACACAAACTCAACAAAGTTTTTAGAGGCAAGATTATGGATTGTGAAAAAAGAAAAGTATATTTTTTGAATTACCATATTGGCAGCATAATCCATTGGGCCATAATTTGGATGTTATGCATATTGAGAAAAATATATGTGATAATCTGATTGGTACTATATTGGATATTGATGGAAAAGGGAAAGATAATTTAAATGCACGATTAGATTTGCAAGACATGAATATAAGACATCATTTACATCCAATATTATTACCAAATGGTAGATATGATATACCCTTGGCAATTTATTCAATGTCCACTCTTGAAAAGGATCTCATGTTGACATGTATCAAAAATATGAAAGTGCCCGATGGATATTCATCAAATATTTCTAGATGTGTGAATCTCAAGGATCATAGATTACAAAACTTGAAGAGTCATGATTCACATATACTGCTTCAAGATGTTTTTCCGCATGCATTACGAGAAATTGTGCATAAAGATGTTCTCCTCATTGTTAAAGAGATTTCTGCATTTTCCAAAAAGTTATGCAGTGCCAATTTAGACCATTGTGCCCTCGACGATTTGCAATCACGTGTGTCTTTGCTCTTATGTAAAATGGAGCAAATTTTTCCACCGAGTTTTTTCACTATTATGGTGCATTTGATGATTCACCTTCCAACAGAGGTGAAACTTGGTGGTCCTGTTCATTACCGTTGGATGTACCCAATTGAAAGGTTTGTTTTATTTATATTTGTCTCGTGGTCCGCATGATTCACCTTCCAACATGAATTTGTCTCGTGTTCATAGGTTATTTATGAGATATAAATCTCATGTTCGAAATAAAGCACAACCAGAGGGATCCATCGCTGAAGGATATATTGCTGATGAATGTCTTACATTTTGTTCTCGATATTTTAATAATATTGAAACGGTGTTCAATCGACCGCAGAGAAATTATGAAGTTGAAAATATTGAAAACTACTTATTTTCTTCTGGTGGTCGATTTATTGGCAAAGCTCGTGTTAGTACGTTGGATTTAAATGCATATGCATAAATGCACAGATATGTCTTGTTGCATACTCCAATGATTGAACCATACAAAAGGTATCAATTGTTATTAAATGTCTCCATATTTTAAGTTATTTTAAGATTATTGGTGTAATTTTTATTTTATTGTCTCAGGCAATTTCTTGAAGAACAATGTCATATAAATAATTTATCTGTTATATCGAATGCTCAACAACAAAGGTGGATCATAGAGAGATTCACATTGTGGTTACAAGATAAAGTGTCGGAAATGGTACAAAATAATTGTGATGCTTCACTACTTGCGTTAGCTCGAGGTCCAGTATCTGTAATTAAAAAATATGATGGATTGATTATAAATGGTTATAGATTTCATACCAAGCAACGAGAAAGATTGCGTAAAACACAAAATAATGGTTTAATGGTTGAGGCTGACAATCGTCAATATTATGGAGTTCTAACGGATGTAATTGAATTGGACTATCGTGGGGTATTCAAGGTAGTTCTTTTTCGTGCTGAATTGGTTGATATAAGGAATTCACGGGGTTTACGAGTGGATGAGAATGGATTCACATTAGTTAATCTTTCTCGATTATTTTATACCGGTGCATTTCTAAAAGATGACCCGTATGTGTTTTCATCACAAGCAAAATAAGTATTTTACATGTCAGATCCGAAGAATAATGAGTGGTCGCATGTCATAAATGTATATCCTAGATATTTATATGACATCGGTAAATGACTTATTATTTATCAATATTATTTATATAATTTGTTAATCTTTATGTATTTATCAATATATAATATTATGTTATTATACAGGATGTCAAGATCAAGAATAATAGATTCAGATGCTGAGACCCGCGAGGAGGGGGAACTTAGTCCCGAGAGTGATCGTCCTGGGTCGTCACAAGGACGAATTCATAGACCTTTCTACATTTGGAGTTAGTTTTTATGTCATCATACATGTGAACATTATTTATTTAATCAAATTTATATTAATGTTTTCTGATGTAATTTAAAAACAGATACGACAACACAAATGCAACATGAAGGGTCTCCATATTTTATAGCTTCTTCTGTGTATACACTTAATCCCGACCAGTTAATTATGGTCAATTTTTCTTATTGGGGTCAAAGTCATGATGGCGGCCACAGATTATACTCACGTTTTATGGGGTCACTAGTGCGTGATTCTACATTCTTACCATTGACGCCTGACCCTTGAAATCAAATTTCTTCCATATATAAGAATGGATTATGGGACCAATTATTGGTATGTTATGAATTTATGTTAGATTGCATTATTTAGTTGTGTGAAACTATATATTAAATATATATTTTGGGGTCAAACTAATATCATTTATAAATGCAGAGATATTTTTTGATCCCTACTGAGAACAGGGATCGTATTTTCCGCACTACTATGACAGCCTTCGACAGAAAATTTAAAAATTATAAACTTATATTAAAAAAAATATATTTTAAAATTGAAGAGTCAAAAGAGGAAAATCTTACACGTCGACCACGAAATGTTAGTAGAGAATCATGGATAAGAATGGTCGACTATTGGCATTCTTCGACTAGTCAGGTAAGAATTTATATTTTGATACTTGCAATATTTGTTTTATAATTATAATTAAATATGACAGGCTGCATCTGAACCGGTCGAAGGGCAAGAAGTGCAACTCAAGATTGCATACATACTAGCGGTGCGACCCCTTACATTCAATGACGTGCTGATTTTGTAAGTAGTTTAGTAAATAATTTATAATTTATTTGTTTTTATTTTTAATATTTTTTAAATAATTAATTTTTATTTATATTGTGTGAAGCGGCGTGCACATGATAGAGAGCCCAGTGAGCTTGAAGTGTATAGAACAACACATCTTCGTAGAAGTGGACGAGGATATGTACGCGAAGAAGCAGCTCAATTTATGGTATAACACATCTACGAATGAATTAAATTAATATTTTTTAAATTTATAATCTATTTTTTGAAATGTAGGCCACCGCCGAACGAACACTTAATGAATGACTTGAGACTAATCCAACAACAGAGCGAGTTCAACTCGAGAACCAAGTATATCGGGAAATATCTGGTCCCGAACATCATTCTCGAGTTCGCCTACAAGGGATTGGAGTCACACCAAGTCAATTTTATGAACATCATCGACAATCTTTTGTTGCATCTTCCCACGATGCAACATATGACGAGCTTCGACGGCAACAAGAGGCTGCAATGAAAGAAATGCAGCAAAAACATGATGCTGAGATGATGGAGGTTCAGCAAAGACTGAACAGAATGCAGCAGATGTGGTTTCAACATCAAGTTAATAATTCATCGTCACAGGGGCTAAATCCAATTATTAATCAAGCTAATATGTTTTCCTCGCCAATTGATTATGTATGTATTTATTTAATTTATTTGTAGTTGATATTTTTAGCATTGTAATTAATTAAATATGTTTTTAACAGGATCGATTGTATGTTCTTGAAAGTCTTCCTCATGAAATACCGCCAGCTAATCTCGGAGAAGGTACAAGTAAAGATCCATTTCTAAACTGTAAGTAATTTATATATTGTCATACTGAATATTTTAATTAATAATATTTTAATTTATATGCTTATAATTGATATAAATGTATAGATAGAGATGTTGATCCGTATAGAGAAGACGACGAGGAAGAACAAGAAGACGAGGAGGAGCAGGAGGAAATGGACGATGAAGATTAAATTATTTAATTTTATTTGTAAATAAAATTACGAATTATTGTTTTAATCAAATTTTGTATTACTATTCCAATTAAATAAAATTATGAATTTTGATGCTAATTTGATTAATTTTAAATTAATTAACTAATTAATATATTAATTGTTTATTACGAGTAAATTTTATTTTAAAAAAATAAAAAACGCTATGTTGACGCCTTCACTGGCGTCAATATTTAAAATTAGCTATATTGACGCATCTTTTTTGACCGTAGGAGGCGTCGAAATTTAAATATTGACGCTTCTTTTTTGACTGTAGGAGGCGTCGAAATTTAAATATTGACGCCTGCATAGACGTCAATATTTAAAATTAAGCGGAGGTTTTTTGACACGCGTTTTCGACGAATTCATTGCCGTCAGAATGCAAATATTTACTTCCTCCGATGTCAATTTTTTTTTATAATTTGTCGTCAGAATTCCAACGATGTCTTGTAGTGTGGAGATGCGAGTGGAGGGCGGCGGTGAGGGCGCAACACCCCGTCATCCCGCTCCTCACTTGTACGTCGTGCCTTGTCGATGCTGAGGGCGCACCACGAGCGAAGGCCGGCGCGACGGTAGAAGTTGCTTTACTTTTCAGTAACCAACGCTTTAATTATATAGTCTAAATTTATCTTCTTCCAGCAAATGGAATATTGTCATTAAGTCATTAGCAACCTCACCATAAATCCCAAATTAATAAAATAATGCACAATCTTCATAAATCTCGGTAGAATTTGCTTTACTTTTCAGTAAACAATGCTTTAATCTCCTATAAATATCCACCATTTACAACCAAAGAAATTAAGTACGCAATTAATCTAAGCCTTTAACAACATCTTCTTTCCTTATTTATTCTATGAGAACTGATAACCTTCCAATTCCATGGCGGAGCTCAACACTACTTCCTCCTCCATTCTCCTCCTCGCACTCCTTGTTTTCTCCCTTGTCGACGCTGCATTCGACATCGCTGACTACAACGCAAAGTCTGATGGACGAACTGACTCCACCAAGTCCCTGCTCAACGTGTGGGAGGCGGCCTGCGGTTCGACGGCGCCAGTGACGGTCCACGTACCCGCGGGATATTTCCTGGTCCGGCAGGTGAGTGGGACTTACATGAGCAGTCTGTTCATATAAGTCTCTATGGACGGAATGATGAGATCGCGACACGTCATCCGTCCGAATCTCAAAGCATTATCAACCGGCAGTGTTGCCGAGAGCCGCCCCAAACGTCCGCGTAGTACTCGTCCCTCGTCGGCGCGTACGCCCACCTCGGCCTCGGCCGCGGCGGCCCGACGCCGCAGCTCTTCTCGACGACGACCCCGCCCGGCTGAGACGCACAACCTGACGGTGGAGCCCGCCGAGCTGCTGCTCCAGCTCGGCAGCCGGGGCCAGCTCAGCCTCGACCCCTCCGACGTCGCTGCGGTTGCCGCCGACTTCGGCAGCCTCGCCGCGCCGCAGCCGAGCCGATGGCCGTCGTGCGCCCCAGCTCCGCCGACGACGTCGCGGCCCTCGTCCGCTCGGCCTTCGGCTCCGCCCGCAGCAGGTTCCCGGTCTCCGCCCGGGGGCACGGCCACTCGACCAACGGCCAGGCGCTCGCGCTTGGCGGGGTCGTCGTCGAGATGAGTTGCAGCATCGGGCCGGCGTACGCGCCAGCGAGGGACGAGCACGTAGTGGTTGGGGCGGCTCTCTGCAACGTTGCCAGTTGATAATGCTTTGAGATTCGGACGGGATGACGTGTCGCGATCTCATCATCCCGTCCATAGAGACTTATATGAGCAGGCTGCCCCATATAAGTCCCACTCCCGGCAGGTGGCCTTCGAAGGCCCATGCAAGAGCAGCAAGGTTACTTTCCAGATCGATGGCAACCTTGTCGCGTCGGACGACTTCGGCGGTGCTGGCGAGTGGATCGTGTTCCACCATGTTGACGGTGTGTCCGTCTGCGGCAGCACCATCGACGACCGCGGCTCGTCACTCTAGGCTTGCAAGGCTGCCGGCCATGGGTTCCCCGCCCCGGCGGTGCCTCGGGCAACGCGAGCGAGCAGGTCGCTGCCGGGGGAGTGCTCCATGACGAGGAAGATCTTGAAGCGGGTGGCCATCACCTCGTGGAGCTTGAGGATGTTGGGGTGGGAGAGGCAGTGCTAACGGAATCCTCGCCAACTGCGGTGTCGGGGCGAGCGGGGGTGGCGCGCCGACGTGCAGACTGCGGCAACCAGGTCAAGAAGGATTGCAGGTACCGACGAATTATAATCGGACATGCTCATGTGGCAAAACAAAAGAAAAAAAGAATTATAAAATATTTTTTTGAAAAACTAACCGTACAACAACGTCAACGACTGCATACAGGGTGTTTGATTGCAGGCAATTACAAATGCTGATTGGCTATAAAATTATTTTATAGTATTTACTTGTTATAATTTGTATTTTTTAAATTTTTTGCGGGCCGTAAGTAAAATTGAAGCCCAAAAAATTTGCAATATAATATTGCGGACTGCAAATGTAATAATTTAAGTATTAAAAAATAATTAATTTTGGCTACGTAGAGTCATCGGATGAAGACGAGATAAATACCAAAGTTATAGGTTTTCGCGCGCTGAACGCGATGGTAGTATCAGATTTTATATCTGATGCCCTTTGATATATTTTTTAAATATATTTTCAGTATTATAAAAAAATTAAGAATTATTAATTTATCAGACTAGGTCTCACAAATCGTGTCAAGCCTAAGTTTTTGGTCCGATTTGGAAAAAATTGTCCTAGGCTCGGCCCAAAAAATTTATGCCCGACCTGGTCCAAAAATACTCGTGTCCAGCCCGGCCCGAAAAAATTTGTGCCCAGCCCGGCCAGAAAAAATTTGTGCCCGGCCCGACCCGAAAAAATTCGTGTCCGTCCCGGCCCGACCTAAAAAATTTCGTGTCCGGTCCGACCCAAAAAATTCGTGCCTGACCCGACCTGAAACATTTCGTGCTCAACCCGACCCGAAAAAATTTGTGCCCGGCTAGCCCGAAAAAATTTATGCCCGGCCTAGCCCGAAAAAATACATGCTCGGCCTGGCAGAAAAAATTCGCGATCTGCCTGGGCCTGCCCGAAAAAATTCGTACCCTGGCCCGGCCCGAAAAAATTCATGCCTAACCCGAAAAAATTTGTGCTCGACCCAGCCCTGCTTGGAAAAATTTGTGCAATGCCTAGCCTGTACCGGCCTTGCTCGGGCCAACCCGAAAAAATTTGTGTCTGGCCCGACCCAAAAAAATCGTGCACGACCCGACTCAAATAAATTCGTGCAAGACCCTGCGCGAAAAATTTCGTGCCCAGCCTGTCTCGGTCCGGCTCAAAAAATTTGTGCCCGATCAGGCCCAAAAAAATTCGTGTCCGACCCAGCCCGAAAAAATTCGTGCACGACACACCTGTCCCAGCCCAGCTCGGCCTGGAAAAATTCTTGCCCGGCCTGGCCCGAAATAATTCATGTCCCGGCCCGGCCTGAGAAATTTCATGTCCGACCCGAAAAAAAATTCATGGCCGGCCCAGCCCTGCCCGGAAAAATTTGTGCACTACCCGGCTTATCCCGACCCGAAAAAAATTCTTGTCCGACCTGGTCCGAAAAAATTCATGCCCGACCTGGCTTGAAAAAATTCTTGCCCGACCAGGCCCGAAAAAATTCATGGTCGTCTTGGCTTTACCCGAAAAGATTCGTGCCCCGGCCCTGCCCGAAAAAAATCATGCCCGACCTGGCCAGACTCAAAAAAAAAAAATCATTCCCAGCCCGACCTAGCCTTACTCAGCCCGAAAAAAAATCATGTCCGGCCTAGCCTTGCCCGGAAAAATTTGTGCACTGCCCATCCTGTCCCAGTCTGGCTCGGGCCGACCCGAAAAAATTCGTGTCCGGCCCGACCCAAAAAGATTTGTGCACGGCTCTGCCCGAAAAAATTTGTGCCCAACCCAAATAAATTCATGCACGCCCGCCCCAGCCCATTCCGGTCCCGCTCAGCCCGACCTGAGAAAATTCGTGCTCGATCCGACCCAAAAAACTTCGTAGCCTGCCCGACCCGGCTCTAAAAATTTCGTAAGAAGCAAGTTGCAAGTGTAATTACAATTTTCATTTGCGGCTAATCAAACGCTTGCAAATAAAAATTGCAACTCTATTTGCGAACAATCAAACGATAAACTGCAAAATCTATTTGCGGGCATTTGCACTTACGGGCAACCAAACGCCCCCATGAGTTAATAGATAACTCATGACATATTATAATTATTATAAATTCTTAAATTTGAGTTAGAATTATGATAAATTAAAAGATATGCTTGATTTATTAAAATATTTGTAATTTGAGCTCGATTTATTAATTAACTCTTAATTTTTTTTCTGTAGTATCTCAAATCAATCAACCAAGCAAAAATAAGCCATTATTTATTTGTTGCCGTAGAATCTCGAATCAAGCAAAACAGGTACTTTTCTAATTTCCTTTCATAATTATATTAATATTCGATCCTTTTTATTACGGTTAATTTCAATTGTCATTTGCTTAATCTTATTTAAATAATTAGGTACTTTTTATTAGGGTTAATTTCACTTGTCATCTGTTTAATCTTATTTAAATAATTGGGTACATTTTATTAGGGTTAATTTCACTTGTCCTCTGCTTAATCTTATTTAAATAATTAGGTACTTTTTAAGGATTAATTTCACTTATCATCTGCTTAATCTTTTTTGATTATTTAAATTGGCCGAAAATTTTCATCTATTAAAAGAGATTTTAATTGGTGTTTAAACTTTATGAAGCAGTATTTAATTTATACAAATTATTATTTTCTAATATATATATATATATATATATATATATAAAAGTAAAATTCACAACTGTAACGGGGCATTTTTGCGTTGAAAATTAGCTTATATGGCGACTTTTTCCCTCTATCTCATTTATAATTGTCAAAAATTAATTCTCATTTTAATTATAATTATATGTATATTAATTGCTATAATATTTAATTGAGTCATTTGGAAATTAAATCTTTTGATTGTTAAAATTTAATTTAGTTATTTAATTAAGTTGTAGAATTATTATTTTCGGATTCATATTTAATTGAGTCGTTTGGAATTTGAGCATTTTTTATTGCCAAAATTTAATTATGCTATTTAATTATAGTGCATAATTATTTTTTCGGGTTTTAAATCTAATTTTCATTTACTTTAATTTTTGTGCATGTATTTTTTTTATATTAATTGCTGAAATATTTCATAAATTTGTCTGAGGTTTAATGGTTTAGGCAAAATTTTTTAGGTTCACAAACACAAGTTAATTTGACTTGGTTTGACCCAAATGGGGGCGTGCTATTCACACCAGCTGCCTTCATGTAATGCCCTTAGATAATTCAATTCTAATTATCAATATTTAACTCTCATTAATTCTGTCTCTTCCCCTCCCCTCTCACTCTCTCTCTCTCCTCCGCTGAAATTTAAACTCTCATTAACTCTCTCTCTCTCTCTCTCTCTCTCTCTCTCTCTCTCTCTCTCTCTCTCTCTCTCTCTCCTGTAGAATCTGAAGCTGCTGCACTATATTGAACTTTGATGTTTGACTTTTCATTTAACTATGTTTTCCCCTCCCTCTCTCCCTCTCTCACCGCTTGATGACCTGTTTAATTGGAGAATGTAGCAGTATCAAATTCCATCTTCTTCGGCTTGATCTTTTAACCTGCACTATCGGAGAAGACAGCACTGCTTCTATTCGATCATGGAGAAGGCGGCAAGTTAATTTAAGAAAAATGTTTTGCATAGGATTCAACATCGGAGAAGGCGTCCAAATTCGGGTATAAGTTTTTTTCCGATGTGTTTGGTTTTGAAAAATATTTTTTAACATCACTATCAAATCTGATTTAAGATTTATTTTTTAATATGCTTGGCTTTAATAAGTTTTTTAAAAAATTTGATCCGCAACACTATCAAAATTTTTAAATAGTGTGCAATTTTTTTGTTTTTGTTTTAATAAGTATTTTCTTTTAATAATCATCTTAAATAAAATTTTTAAATAGTGTGCAATTCAAAAAAAAATTATGTGCAATTCTTTTATTTTTGCTTTGATAATTTTTTTTTCCTTACATCCAGAAGTTTTATTGGTTATGAAGGAATTGACCCAAAATGAAAATTCATTATGATATGTTTTGATCATGGAGTGATTTCTAATTTATTATGATTAGGAAGAAATGATTATTTAATTTACCATGTTTCTATTTTTAAGATTAAAGATTCTGCTTTTATTTGGTCATTGATTTGGATTGATTTTATTAATTAAAAAAAAAATCCATTTTTAAATATACTTTTTTTAAAATTTAATTTTTGTTGCTACTTATTGATTGAATTTTTAACAAAATTCTTATTTAATTAAATAAATAATTAAATACTTATGTCTAATTATGTTGCATACTTAAATTTATGTTGTAAATATAAATTATATCAATTTAAGTTGGCTACTTAAATTGTATTAATTTAATTCATATATTATTAATTGTATTAATTCCTATGATGTTTCTATACCCGACAGAATTTTTTAAATTATTTAAAAATACTTTTTTAAATTAGATTTTTCGTTGCCTACTTAATGATTGAATTTATTTTCAATTCAATTTTTAAAATAGTATTAAATATTATTTTACTCTCTCTTATAATTAGTATTAATTATGTTGTCCTCTCTCTTGCATCGACTTTTTATGTGGCATCATTTTGATTATATCTAAAATTTAAATATGATTAATATAAGATGATGTGACATTAATTAATTATAATTTCTAAAAAATTCAATTATTACTCTCACGTTAATTGATTATGCACCTATTTCATATTTAAGTTTTATTGTTATTTTATTTTTTTATGATTATAAATTTTATTTTATTTTATTTTTTCTATATAAATTATAAATTTACTGAATAATTGCAAAATATACTTTTTAATGTTGCAATTATTTTTATATGGTGAAACTTTTATAATTTATAATTTCTTATTTTTGAATGTTATTTATATTTATGCAAATTTAATGAGTATATTATATATATATTAAAGTATTTTTTTTTTTGAAATAGTTTTGACTTTTTTTATTAAATAATTAAATAATATTTTAATTCTTTGCAAGTTTAAAAATACTATAAATATGATGTGACATTGATTAATTATAATTTTTGTAAAATTTAGTTATTATTCTCACAGTAATTGATTATGCACATATTTCATATTTATATTTTATTAATATTTTACTTCTTTATGATTATATCTTTTACTTTATATTGTATTTTTATATATAAATTATAGATTTACGGAATAATTGTTGAAATACTTTTTAATATTAGAAATATTTTTTATATTAGTTTTGTGCTTTTGAAATATAATTTTTATAAGGACTTATATAATTTATATTTTCTTATTTTTGAAATAGTTATTTATATTTGTGCAAATTTAATGGGTATATTTTTATATATTTTTATTTTAAAGTATTATTTATTTTGGAATATTTTTGATTTTTTTATTAAACAATTAATTCGTATTTTAATTTTTTGAATGTTTATTGAATTTTTTCATCATAATTGATTCACCAAGTTAATTTAAATTTGCAATAGAAATTGTATTATAGTAATATTAACTTTTAAGTATAAAATTGAAATATTAAATTTAAAATATTTTTAAAAGATTATTTTTTTCAATAAAATGTAGGGAGTCATAAATTAATTATATCATAATAATATAAAATTAACTTACAACATGTTAAGAACATTTTATTTTTGAATAATTAATTAATTTAGTGATTCATATAAATTAGAAAATATCATCATTTATCATGAGCCAAAAAGTAAAATAGAGCAAATAATCAATTAATTATTGGATATAGTATTATTTATTATCGAAATTAAATATTAGACATCACAATAAGAAAACTTATGTTGCTAGATTTTGATTGATTAAGTTGGTTTAAGGGTTTTTACTCTTGTTTTATAATTTTACTCGGAAGAGCTTAAATTTTGAATTAATATGAGAAAAAAAATATATTATAAAGATAAAAAAATTATATATTGATTTATACAATTAATAGTACAACTACCAATACTTTGGTGAGTTTAATTTAGTTTTTTTTACATTTTATGTATATATTAGTGTATTTGGTTAAGTTTTGGTTTTTAATTTATAATAAAAATACAAATTATATTTTAAAAAGGTATTTTATATTTATATTTTATAATTATATAAATTAAATTAAATTAAATTAAATTATTAATTTGCTCTATACTTATAATTTGTCACCTATATGATATTTGTTATTGTTTTTAATTATTTATATTTAAATATTACTATTTAAAGTATCATTTAATTTAAATTAATTTAAATAATTTTTATTATAAATATTTAAATTATATGTATATAAAATTACGCAACGCATGAGTTTTCGACTAATTTATAGGAAATGGAAAAATACTTAAAAAGAAAAAATAGAAAAGATTCAGAAGAACATCGTTTTTCGCATCCACCATGATTGAATATTTCTCCTACAACTGAGCCAATTGTTGAATCATCTCCTATTTCCGAACAACCAAAATCAATTGTGGAGGTTGATCTAGAAAATCTTCCTCCTGATCCGGGATTGCGACCTAATATCATTAGTTATTCACCTGATAGATTAAGTTCGCAGAGCTTACTTGTTAAAGGGTCCATGGCAACCACGTCAGCATAAGTTTCCTCAAAGAGAAGATGGAGGCCGAAAACGTAGATTTATTATTTCTTGGTTTGATGAATTTCCGAGTTGGTTGGAGTATAGCATAGCCAAAGATGCTGCATATTGTTTATATTGTTATCTTTTCTCAGTAGGGCGGAGTGAAATTAAGAGGTCATGATGCTTTTGTATCAGAATATTTTAACACATGACGAAAAAAAGAAAGATTGTGTGATCATGTTGGAGACCAGAATAGTGACTATAACAAATGTAGAATGACTTGTGAAAAGTTGATGAATCAAGCTTAACATATTGAGTTTTCTTTTTCAAAACAATCGAATCAATTAAAGGCTGAGTATCACGTAGGTTGCACACATCAGTTATTTGCCTTCGTTATCTTATGATGCAGGGATTGGCTTTTCGAGGATATGACGAATCAATATGTTCATTAAATCAAGTAAATTTCATCGAGCTTATAAAACTTCTTGTAGAATCAAATGAGGAAATTAAGAAGATTGTCCTGAATAATGCTCCTGATAATCTCAAACTAATTGCTCCTCATATTCAAAGAGATATCATTAATGCAGCTGCTGTTGAGACAACAAATGCTATCATTAGAGATCTTGGTGATGAATGATTCTCAATTATAGTTGATGAATGTCGGAATGTCTCTGTAAAAGAGCAAATGAGAGTCGTTATACACTATGTTAATACATCTGGATGTGTCATTGAGCGGTTCCTTGGTCTCGTACATGTTCGCAATACAAGTTCAACATCACTTATGGAAGGTATTGATTTTTTGCTTTCTACTTATGGTTTGAGCATATCCAGTTTACGAGGTCAAGATTATGATAGAGCTAGTAATATGCGGGGTGAATTTAATGGTCTCAAAAATTTTGATACTAAAAGAGAACTCTAGTGCATATTATGCTCATTATTTTGCTCATTAATTTCAGCTCACACTTGTTGTTGTTGCTAAGAAGCATACAACTACAACTTCATTTTTTAATTCTGTGACACGTTTATGCAATGTTGTTGGAGGTTCTTGTAAACGCAAAGACATGTTACGAGAGAAACAATTAGAGAAAATTATTGAAGGTATTGCAAGTGGTGAAATCCTAACAGGGAGAGGTTTAAATCAAGAAATGTCATTGAAGCGACTAGGAGATACACGTTGGAGTTCTCACTATGGTACTCTTGTTAACTTGATGCATTTGTTTTCTTCAGCAGTTGATGTTCTTGAGTATATTGGGGAAAATGGTAGTGATGGTCCATAGAGAGCTGAAGCAATTGATTTACTTGATATTATTATTCGGTTTGATTTTGTCTTTATATTGCTTTTTATGAGACAAATTCTTGGAATCACACATCAGCTTTTTCAAGTTTTACAAAGGAATGATCAAGACATTGTAAATGCCACGAATCTAGTTAAAGTCTCGAAAACGCGTTTGCAAGCAATGAGAGATGATGGTTGGGAAATTGTGTTAAATGAGGTTTTCATATTTTGTGCTAAACATGATGTTGATGTACCAAATATGGAGGATGCATATGCTGCTCGAGGTAGATCACGACGTAAAATTGAAGAAAGGACTAATCTTCATCACTATCAAGTTGAGTTATTTTATTCGGTGCTTGACTTGCAATTGCAAGAGCTTAATAATCGTTTCGATGAAGTGAATACTGAGTTGCTTTTATGCATGACACGCCTTGATCCTAGAGACTCATTTTATGCATTTGATAAAAATAAATTGATCTGACTTGCAGAGTTCTATCCATCAAAATTTTCTCCAATTGCTCTAATTGAATTTGATAGTCAACTTGATACATTTATTTTTGATGTGAGGATGGATAATAGATTCTCTGATGTGATGGGAATTGGAGGATTTGCAGAGAAAATGATTGCTACAAGAAAAAAATGTTATTTTTCAATTGGTATATTTGCTAATTAAATTGTCAGTAATATTGTCGGTCGCTACTGCCACAGTGGAATGAATATTTTCAGCAATGAAATTTATCAAAAGTCCTATGCGCAATCGAATGAGAGATGAGTTATTAAATGGTTATTTGGTAACTTACATTGAAAGAAATGTATTTGGTAGTATTGATAATGAGGCTATTATGCAGCGCTTCCAAAATACGAAAAAAAGAATATGAATTTCAGAATGATTATATATGATACTTTTAACTGAAAACTTCAAAATGAAGTATTGAAATTCTTTTTTTAATTTTTCTTATAGCATATTTTGGGCCCCCTGCATTAAATTTCTGCGTCCGTCACTGATAATATTTATTATTACTCTTATTGTTTGGGTATGAATATTGTTATTGAAAAGTATAATTTAATTTAAGCTAGTTTTGATAATTTTATTTGTCATAATTTTTATATTTTATATAAAAGTAAGAAATTTTAAAAGTAAACATCAAATAGAGTCAAGAACTACCCAATGCATCAAGTTGTTGCTTCATCCGAAACCTTGGGGGATGACCTCGATGCTTCGCTATTGGATTAGAATGTCCTGAAGCTGATGATGAATTCAAAGCCAAAGATTTGCCATTACATCAAAAATTTATTGGTCTTCCTTCTTCATTGCTCACCCTCAGTTGTGTTAAAAATACCACCTTGCCTTCTAAGACACCATCACCCCAAGAAGAAAGAGCCGGTCATATACATTTGCTTTTGGCACCACAAAAGTCATAGGATTGAAAGAAAGCCCCGGGCCCGACATCATTCTAGCAAAATTCGATGTTACCATCGAAATGGTCATTGCTCCAAGTCCATGCGAGCCGAGACCTACAACCATATTCGAGGGGCTATATATATATAATTTTTTAGCTTTATTAATAATTAAAAATAGGAAAAACTTAGTTTTGGTCCCTATAATTAGGCCCGATTTGGCTTTTGGTCCCTACATTAATTTTTTTTTTTTTTTTTTTTTTTGTGTGTTTGGTCCCTATAATTACACTCATTCATAAAGTTAATCCTTACCGTCTATAATTGCCCTAACGCTGTTTAGGTTTGTCTATCATGGCACGTTTATATAGACGTGGCTGATGACATGCCTATCCATGGACTAAATTAATGATGACGTGGTGAGTCGCTGATGACGTGGTTAGTGGCCGATGACGTGGAAGGTGTATAACAAATCAAGTTGAACAATCAATCTCAAAGGTGATAAACCCACTGCGACGATAAGCCCTAATTTCTTTCTTCAGTGTCGCGACTGCAAAACAGAGGCGATCTTTGGAAGAAATCCACGATGGCAATCTGAAGATGAAGAGAGTTCATCATCACGTAATAGCAGGAACAGTCGCCGAAGAGTGGATGACTACGAGTGTGGCGGCCATATTATTCTTTTGATATCAGCGACACAATAGAACCCATGGCAGAGATTTCTGAGGTGTTCAAACTACATGGTGAGAAAACTCAGACCATGTTATTTTTGTTTTGTTCATGATTTATTTATGAGTCGTTGTTCATGATTCCTTTTGCTTTGTTCATGATCTATCTTAGCAACCTTGGTCGTGTCATTACTTTCGTTGGCTTGATGAGGCAGTGCACGATAATGAACAATATGATCTCGATGTAATATATTGGCAATGAAGGTAGCAAGACAACAAAGGGGAATGTCAGAAATGAGGAGAAGAATGAGGGAGCTTTAACGGCTAATATTGATTTCGTGGATAATCACCATTATCTCGCTACTTGTGCATTTAATCAACTGGATTAATCGAAATGGAAGGAACAATTGAATGAGTTAGAGTGGTTGTATTCATGTACAGGCATATGTTTAAGCAGCTGCTTAGTATTAGTTGTTTAATAGTAGTGGTATTGTTTAAGCAGTTGTTTAGTAGTAGTAGTGTTGTAATCGTGTATAAGCAATTGTTTAGTATTATATGTTGTTGAAGTTTATGTAAATTGAAATATTAGAAATTAAACATCTGTTTAGTATTATATGTTTTTGAAGTTTATGTAAATTGAAATATTAGATGAATGCAAATGTCTTGCCACTTAACACAAATGTCTTGCAAATGTATTAGTTGTTTAGTATTAGATATACTCAAATGTTTTGTCACTTAACACAAATTAGCTTTAATTTTGGTTCACCATAAATCAAATTAGATACACTCATCACATAACACAACACATTAATTATGGTTCCCATACCAATAGATAACAAAAGTTGTTTAATTCTGACTCTCATATCAACACATAACACAATATATACTCCAAAACAAAATGATCCCAAATAAAGCACATGAGATCATATTCCAAAATATGGTTCCCACTGCATTATTGTATTCCAAAAAAAGCACCAATTACATTACTATATCCCAAAATAAAGCACCAACTACTGTCCACCACTCTTTCTACATCTCATTTTAATTTTTGAACATGAACCTTGTCCTCTTCTACTGGATCCTCCTTGTCCATCACTTGCTGATCCAACATACTTTTTAGAGCTCCTTCTAACAAATGGAGCTTTATTTGGTGGTGCTGATTGTTGACTATCTCTAGCTATAAGTAGTGTTGCTAATTGTTGATTGCCTCCAGCTCCAAGTGGTGGTGCTCATTGTTGACTGCCTCCTGTTGAAGCAGCAGGTGGATCAACAACAAACATTCTGCAAATTGATGCCAAGGTAAGTAAAATTCATGTGTTTTGGTGGTGGTTCTGCAAGCATTCTGTGTTGGTGTAGGTTGGTGTAGCTGAAGGTGCAGCCTCAGTCTGAGATGCAAAAACTTGAGATGCAGAAGTTGTAGCCTTAGGCTGTAACGCAAAAGGTGTACCTGCAAGCAAAACTTCATCATATTAGAAGAAAATAAATAGATTACAAGTCATACAACCCCAATCTGTATTATATGAGACTTTACTTATCATTTTGCATCATCTTTTGTTATGTCCATATTTCTCACACTTGGAACAAGTCATAGAACCACCACTCCTCTTGAACTTATTCATTCTAACATGCTCATATACCTCCCTCCTCAACTTCTTTGACCTTCCAATAGAATTGTGTGCAGTTGGAGGTAAATTTTTTGGCATATTCAAGACTTGTTCCCATAAAGTTTCACCATTGATTGGATTGACAATAGGAGCATAACATGCCTCATAAGCCTCTACCTTATAAGGGTAATTATCATTTGGAGATAATATTGATGCAACAACATGAGCACAAGGGACACCACACAACTGCCAGTCCCTAGAGCTACAAACTATTGTTTCTAAATTAACTACAAATTATTCTTCATGTCTAACCACTTCAAATTTATTTGCCACTGCGTATTTTGCCCCGAATCTACTAGCCTCTACCATTTATTTGTTAAGCCTCTTTCTAGGTCTAGGACAAACTTTTCCTTTACCTTTGTGTTTTTTTATAAAAATCTCATTCCTAGCAATTTTTTTCATCAAGTAAGTCGTAATCCACTCCAACATTGACAATATTAGTAATTCCCTAGCTTCTAGTATCCTACCATTAAACGATTCAGAAATATTACTCATGAGAGTGTTAGACTTACACCACAAAGGGAAGTGTGCTCTTGCCCAAAGTTTAGGCTGCATCTGCATCAAATAGTCGTGTGCTCCTTCCGGGACCTCTTTCAATTGCTATATTTTTTCTCCTACTCTTGTATGTATATTGCATTTGAGCTTCAACATTGCGACCATCTTTCCCCATCTCATAACCACCTATAACATCTTTCATCCGAGCTTTAACATTGCGACCATCTTCCCCCATCTCACAGCCACCTACAACATCTTCCATCTAAGCTTCAACATTGCCACCATCTTCCCCATCTCATAGTCACCTACAACATCTTCCTCATGTTCTTCATTACTTAACATTATCCCATCATCCTTCTCGCATTTATGCAGAATATATACATGTACTTGATTTGAGCTCACACTTAAGGCTGCCACAGCTACAACCATAACATCATCATTATCTCGAACTTCAATCAAACCAGTTGATAATGCATTGCCAGGTATACAGTAGTATACTTGGATTGTTCCTTTGTAACCAACCTCCTTCAGAATCACAACTAATTCCCGGAGGGATTATTTGTCCATCTCACAACCCTTTATTGTTACTATACGACCCCCAACATACTTGGTCACCTTTTCTCTCACTATTTCACCTCCATGATGAATATGGACCTTAAATCTATCATGTTTTTTTACCTTCAACTAAGACACAAAGAGAAAGAAACATATATAAGCTCAAAAACACCACAAACAATAGTATGAAACCATGTTAAAAACAGATGACCCTAAATAGATAACTTTAAAACCCTCACAAATCAATGTTTTCAGTGCGAATAACAATGTTAAAAACAAAATAAATCAAAGAAATCATTTCAATGCACAAAACCCTTAAAAATCATCACTTACTTGTAGGAACGTCAAACTAGTAGCTTTTTCCCCTAGTTTCGCCTTTCTTGCCCCTTCTATCCATATGGATTGACAGAGTCGATTAGGGTAGATAGATTCAATTATGGTGATATCTTCGATTGACAGTGATGTCTTCTATTAGGGTTGATTTCTCCCAACTCTAGCTCTGGTGTCCACCATTGGATTGTCGTTTCAACTATGATTTCATCGACTGCGTTCAAGTTGATAACTTCGTCGACTACATTCAACTTAGGGACTAATAATTAGAGCTAAATTTTTTTGCCATGTCATCACTAATTTAGTCCCTGGATAGCCATGTCATCAGTCATGTCTTTATAAACGTGCCATGACAAACAAACCTAAATAACGTTAGGACAATTATAGACGACAAGGATTAACTTTGTGACATAGTGTAATTATAGGGACCATACACAAAAATTTTCAAATGTAGGGACCAAAAGCCAAATCGATCAGGCCTAATTATAAGGACCAAAACTATAATTTTTTCTTAAAAATAATAACTATTAACTTGTTAACTATTTTCTACATCTTAACTAGTTAATAATAAACAATAAATTTATTTTTGTTATTAATAACATAGTTATTTTTATTTTATTATTAATATTTTATTTTATTTCATTAATAATAATAATAATAATAATAATAATAATAATAATAATATTTGTATTATTAATAACTATATTTAGTTATTTATTTATTTGCTTAAAGTTTACACATGATTTATAACATAGCCATTATACAGCATACAATTATACGAGTTTTTTTTTAGTCGAGCCACTAAGAGGATAAAACTCAAACCCGAAACCTTGTTTTAGGAGGAACAAGTGTTGAACCACTTGTACCCACATAACTAGTTATTTTTATTTTTATTAAATACTTCTTAACTAGTCATTAATTATTTTATTTTTATAATTAATAAAAAGTTATTAACTAATACCTATCTATTATAAATATATATATATATATATATATATATATTTATCAGGTATAAACTAGAATATGAAACTTTAAAATTCCTAAAACAAGAATTAGTATTGAAAGTCCTAAAACCAAAATCATTTCAAAAAATACCTAAAATACCCAAAATACCCTCATACTGAAACTATTCAAAGTGATCATTTTGATCATAAAAATATATACTAAAATTTTCAAAAAATCACAATAATTTTAAATTAATGAATGAAATTTTTAATATTTTTTTGGAAAGTTTAAAATCTATTTTCATGATCAAATAACTATTTTCAAGAGTTTTTAGTGACTATTTTAATCATGAAGATGCATTCCAAAATTCTAAAAAAATCATAAAAAAATTATTCACTAATTTAGATTTATTACGATTTTTTGAAAATTTTAGGATGAATTTTCATAATCAAAATGATAACTTTAAATAGCTTTAGTACAATAATATTTTATGTATTTTTTAATTTTGATTTTGATTTTTGGAATTTTAAAATTTCGTATTCCGATTTATTGAAATTAATGTATATTTAAACTAGTTATTAACTATATACTTAACTATTACTAATAATTTCAACAAAAAATACTGTATTCAAAACCCTAAAACATTGACCCTAACCTGAACCCGTTACCCATCCTCTCGCGTCAAGGTCTCTCCGATCTCTCTCAGACTCACTCCGGACGTTGCACTCCTTCCGATCTCTCGGGTCCGCATCTCGCCGTGCATCGTCGCATCTCGCTGCTCGGCCACTGGTATGAGGGTTTTTTTTTTACCATCTGTGTGAAATAGCCTTTAAAAGAAGATGATGAGATAAGAGGAACAGAGAGGAGAATGATGGGATTGGGGAAAGAAGAGAAAAGCATATATCTGAGAAAACAGAGAGCATTGCCTAATCTTTGAACCTCTCCATTTTTTTTTAAGATAATGGATGCTTACATTCTTCTCCATTTCTATCGTCTGACATATTGCCTCCAAACAAGTGGATCCACTTTTCTTCCTCCTAATTATTTTCACAACGAATTAGGTTTTAAATTGCCTGCGTTGTATGTGAGGAGAATTACATAGGTACCTGCATAATATACCAAATGTCCCATGCTAAGCAGCTTGCCATTGTAAGAATTGATCCTTTCAACCAGCTCTCATTGATGACATTTCAATGGATGTGAATTGTGCCCCCCATAAGTTTGTTACTGCTGGTCTTTTGTAGAGTGTCATGGTTGTAACAGCTCCTAATGATGGTATGGTTCCAACAATGTTCCCAACGCCTCTAGGGCTTCTAACGTTAAGATGCTCCATTCTAAAAACCAAGAAATTGTCATTAGGTCTTGGAAGACTTGGATTTCATATGCATGCACAAATTTAGATTGTTCTTCACCTCAAGAAAACTACAGTGACAAATGTCATGGCGGCAATGGTGTTCACCATGGAGGCAACAAAGGTAGGAGATGTGTAATCTGATCTTGTATTATGAGAAGCCATCCATGGCCATGAGTCAAAGTAGGGCTGTCCATTTGGTTCAAACCAAACCGAACCGAACTAAACCAAACCAAATCGAATATTTTTTCGTACTAAAATTTCAACCTGAACTCGAATCGAATTGTTCCTAAACCGATTTAATCCGAACCAAAATTATTCGGTTCGGTTCGGTTTCCAACCCGAAAAAACCGAAATTTTATTATTTTTTTTCATTTTTCTTATTGACATGCTTTTTTTTTTTTTTTCTTTTTCTTTTTTCTCACATGAAGTTGGAATTCTTTTTTCTTATTTTTTCAAAAATATATTTACTATTGAAATTAATTAAGAATTGATGTGCAATTTGATTCCTTGGAAATCTATATATATATATATAAATACAACTTGACTCAATTGGGGATCGAACCCAAAACCTTTGGTTCTCTAAACCAACACCTTATCCATTGTGCCAAGGAGTCTTTTACAATGAATTAAAACATTTATTATTTAAAATTAGTTCGGTTTTCAGTTTGGGTCGGTTCCCAAAATTCGGAAACCGGATCCGAACCGAACACAGTATTCGGGTTCGGTTTGGTTCAAGAACCGAACCTGATACTGCTCGAACTGAACCGAATAATTCGGTTCGGTTCGGTGTAATCCGAATTTTGGACAACCCTAAGTCAAAGTATTAGCAATATCCTGTAGAATGAGAAGCCATCCATGACAATGAGTCAAAGCATTAGTGACATTTGAATTGCTTGTATAAAATGCTTGTCTTTTCTTCTCACCCAGCAAAGAAAGAACAAATTTCTCCAAGAACAATGCCCATGTAAGCTTCGATCAAAGTCTTTTGTGTTGAAACGGACAAGTTTTCTGTGTTGAGTTCTCTATTAGTTATAAAAAGAAGATCATTTGATGTTGCTACTTGCTAGTGATTAACTTCTGTTTACCTCTCAAGGAAATAGGCAAATGGCCACATGACCAAGAGGCAGCAACAATGTGCCTGTAAGTGGTGTAGACATGGGGATTCTCTTATCACTGATTGGTCTTAGGTGTTAATATTACTAACATTTGCTTTTTTTTGATAACTAGAAACTCATGTACGATGTTATTCAAACCATGCTTAGTCTGTGTTATATGGGTTGCTGTTCATTGATTATTGTAAGGTAGTTTGATGTTATTGTTCTACATGATAAGACTTGACGTATTTGAGTGAAAGATGTTTTCATCATTGGCCAAAAAATGAAGTAAAAATAATTAGTGCATACTATTTATTGTTTATAAGTATTATTTCTCCTAGTAGTTAGCATACACATTCTTTTGTTATTTTAATCACAATACTCAATGTTTGTCTAGACTTGGATAATTGTGCAACAGTGCAAGTATGGTTAGATACTTGTGCCTTGCTTTGTTACTGCCAGTTCATCATTAAGGTATAATTGTATAAATAATATGATTGACTTTAAATGTTCAATTGTATTCTTCTTTAGTTTAGTGCATTATTACATGGATAAAAATATTGGTTATTGTTATATTATTTTTATTATTTTTAGCTGTCATATAACATCTCATCGGAAAAACAAATAAATTCAACTCCAACTTGGTGACCACTTTATTTAGAACTTGCAGTGTAAAGTTTTGAAGAATAAACTAATTCACACAGTGCAAAGTCTTAAAGATTATCGTTTAAGATTTCAACCACTATCAAGTTATAATTAATATATGTACTGAAATGTTGTTCATAAATAATAAGTAAAAACTTTAAATTCTTAGAGATGGTTGCCTAACCATCTTATTGTCTTCCCCTTAGGGAACTAAAAGTTTTAAACCTAAGTATGAAAAGAATATGTAGTACATGGAATAAGTAGAAAATATGTATTCAAAATCTTTTGCAATTGTCATCCTATTCAAAAAATACTAGATAGTTTAATATGTTCAAGAGAATCCACTATATTTACTACAGATTCCAGATTCATATTTTTTAGTATCTTCTTTTCCTAACGTTGAAAGGACGATGATTCCATTTGCACTGATGCAAGTAGGATATAATCTTACGGCAACTTTTCTTGGGGGTGTAAGGCATTGGTTATAAATCATGCACAACATGAAGATCTTGTATGCAGGTTCATTTGGTTAAACAAATAGGAAATCTAAAGTTTACAAGTTTAATATGCAAGGACTGGATTCCTAAAAGCTTTTGAAGTGGGATGTGCGCCCCTTTTATGAAATTTTTTAATACATATGTACAAATGAGAAAGTATTATATTTGCCTATGAACCGAAACTCTCACTTTTTTCTCTCACCTTTGTTCATTATATTAGTGATTAAGTAGCTTTTAATTATTAAAATTTTAATTTTGTTGGCTGCCATGAATGATGATAATCATGCATGGATTGATGAAGGAGAATATCAATTGAAGCATTTTTATTTTCCAAGAAACAAGCTCTCAATGATAATTTTCAAATTTCAATTATTACATGAGACTTGTAATCTTGATATTGTTCGGTCGAATTTTTAAATTTCATCATCTATATTTTCTCAACTTATGTTAATGTAGTTGGTATTTAAAATTTTATTTAGAAGCTTACAATTTGCCATTTTAATTTAAATTTTTAGTTAGTCAGTGATGGATTGGTATCATAGTATGATTATTGTGTATATTTTGTTTGTTCTTTCGTTTGTTCATTCGTTCATTTAAAAGCCGTTTATGTTTGTTTGAAGGCTCATTTATATGTTCGTTTAAAGGCTCGTTTACTTGTTCGTTTATGGGCTTGTTTATGTGTTTTCTTAATGGCTCATTGATATGTTCGTTTAAGTACTCATTTATGCGTTCGTTTAAATACACGCTTACGTGTTCGTTTAAAGGCTCGTTTATGTGTTTGTTTAATGGCTCGTTTATGTGTTCGTTTAACTTTAAGGAGTTGAGTTCGAGTCGAGCTCGAACATCTTTAAAACCAAACAAGCCGAGCTCCAATAGAAGTTAAAATACTTGAATCAAGAACAAGATTGAGAGTAAATGGGCCGAGTTCGAACAAGTTAATATTCAGCTTTTTTCGGTTAGTTTACGGCCCTAATTTCGTACTCTGGGCTAAAATAGTGCAATTTCGGGGAGCTAATACCATTCCACTGTGCTTGCAATCTTCCATTCGATCCAAGTCGCAGAAGGAGATCCAGATGGCTCGGGTGATCCTATTATCTAGATTTTGATCTTGACAACTGACCTTTATTAGTTATCTAAGCCAATTTTTTAAAACCTATTGGGTGAGACATTGTTATAATGACTCATAACAGCAGGATTTAAGGATGTACTTTATTTTTGTTTTTTTTTGGCTTTCATAATATCAATTGAACATAAAAAGATGATACTAAGTATAGGTTATTGTCTATTTTTCTTACAACCAATAGGATTTTCTTTAATTTGTTTTAAGACATTCAGTTAATGCAATTATAGTTTCGTGCAATTGGGTTAACTAGAATACTAGATGCAACCTTGTGATATGATAATAATTTTGAATATGTTATGTGCTCTTACAGGTTTCTTTTCTTCCTTTCTCCTGTTTTCCTTCCTATTTCATGCATTCTTCACATTGATACTGATTCTTTATCAGAGTTTATCTCATGATTTTTTTTAGTTTTATATGTCTTCCAGGCAGTGATAATTAGATTGACACCTGAATGTTGTTGTCGTAGTAGGAAGAAGGATAATCAGATTATGGCAACTGTTGACAATGATGAAAATTATTTACAAGAGGATGGCTTATCAAGTGGAGTGAGGACTGATGTAGGAGCTGAGGCTTTAACCAGGATTGAACTTGATGTTGCATATTCTTCTGATAAGCTTCTGAACTTGGAGATACTTTTGATGATAGTAGCTGATAGAGCCAATGATTTTGAAGCTATGAATATGGAGTATGAGGACATGTCAGATGAATCTATTATGGAAGCATTTGAATCTGATATCCTGTCAGGAATTTTGGACATGGAGGTGAAAGAATTAGAAAACTTCATGTCCTTTTTACAATCAGAAATCATGGAGGCCCACCAGATTCTTTATCATGGTGACCACTTGGAAGAATATGCTGCTAAACTAGAAGAGAAGTTGGATGATGCTGAAACATCTGTGAGGAAGCTACAAGATTCAGTTGCTGATATACAAAAGCAGTCATCCAAATTTCACAGAACTCTTGCTCTATGTCATGATGAAGCTAGTAAGTTATTAATCTCCAATGCTGTTTTTTATATGTGCATATTTACATGATGAAATAATAATTTTTTCGATGCATGCAATTACTTAGGGTCGGATGAAAATGAGGAACTTGAGAATGACCATTTGTCATCCATGAGCTCAAAGCAGAAACCACAGGCTGTTGATCAACAAAGACATGTCTTGCAAATGTTGGAGAAATCATTAGCCAGAGAACTGGATCTTGAAAAGAAACTTTCGGAGTCAAGTTCAAATGAGGTAGATCTTAGGCAAAGACTGATTTACACAGAAAGGGAACTTTACTGCATAGAAGAGTCAATGGAAATATGCTTGGAGAAAGCATTTGGGGCTGAAAATGCTGCGGAGGCACTCTTGGGCATTTCAAAAGAATTGGCTGGAAAAGTTCAGGTTGTTCAGCTTAACTTAAGTAGTTCACTACATAGAGAGCGTGAGATCAGTTCTAAGTTGCAGGAAAGTTATACAAAAATGCATGATGAAGAATCTGCAAAGGAGAGGCTTAAAACTACTTGTACAGAACCTGATGCATCCAGGGAAAAGGGACTAAAGACAAGTGCTATAGAAGCTGATGATGGAAGTGCACGGGAGTGTACTGAAATGTTCTCTCTGAGGGAAAAGGTGAGAAGACTTGAGGAGCAGCTTAGAGAGTCTGATGTCCTGTTGCAGCAGGCAAAGGCTTCTGCTGAATCAGGTCATCAGAAACAGAGCACATTGCAGTCTGATCTTAGTCACATGGAAAATTTAATTGAGGGTCTGAAAGCTAATGTTATGAGATCTGAAAGTAAAGCTGAAAACGTTGAAGCCAAGTACACTGAACTGAAGAAAAGCAATGCTGAACTAAGTGAGCAGCTTATTTTTCTTCAGAATAGTGAATTAGAAAGGACAAAACTTTTAGAGAGGAGGTGTAAGGAATCAGATACACAGTTAGAGCATGCAAGAGCATCTGTTGAAGCACTTGAAGAGCAGAAGAATGGGTTATATGCTGCAATTACTGATATGCAAAATATGATTGAAGATCTTAAATCAAAGGTTTCTAAAGCAGAAAGCAGATCTGAGAGTGCTGAAGCTAAGTGCACTCTATTGACTGACACCAACTTAGAACTAAATGAAGAGCTGCGTTTCCTACGAGGAAAATTGGAATATCTAGAGACATCCCTGCACCAAAGTGAGGGTGCAAAAATTTCCAGTGCTAAAGATATTGGTATTAGGACAAAAGTAATAAGTGATCTGGTTATGAAACTAGCATTAGAAAGAGAATGCCTTCACTTACAGGTATATCCTCTTACTTTTCAGAGTTAAGATAAAGGATGTGTTTAATAATATGTTCAGAGGTCAATTATTTCAGTCGTGTTGCTGCTGTTTAGCGACCAAATATAATACTAGACAAATGCTTGGTCGATAAATAGGAGGGTGGATGTTCTTTTTCGGTTTTTGGAATTTGATAGTTATTTGTGGTACCTAATTGTTACCATGGTTTAAAATATCGTATTGTACCGGGCGGTACGGTTGGTATTTACCGGTTTTTGAAAAAATCGGCATTGGGGTGTACCAGGTACGACATATTGGGTGGTACATGCCCAGTACCGAGAATACGGGTGGGTACCCAACCCGTTGGGATTTTTTTTACCATTTCCAATGGCTAATTTTCTGATGTGGGCTTTTGTAAACATACAAAATCGATTTTAGTTGTGTTGGTCTACTTTCTTCGATGGACGTCATATTTCGGCATTTTGAAATGTATTTGTATTCTTTTTATTGAAATTTGGGAAAGCAAATTGTCTTTTTAATGTATTGGATCATGTTTGAGAAATTTATGGATGTTTTTCATCATTTATTAGTGGATTATGTCTGTTTTGTTAGCTTAAAACTATTTTTCTAGATATTACAAAAATTTAAGTAGAATAGAAAAACAGAGATAGTCCAGACTTGTATTGGACCATACCGAGTGTCGGTACGGTGTGGTACGGTATATACCAGAACCTATCTCAGACCGAGATCAGGCCTACTGAGATTTTAAACCATGCTTGTTTTACATGCTTGAGTTCTCATTTCTAACTCACTAACCAACTGTTATTTGTGCTAAAGTTCTCTTCCCTATCTGCAACAACTTTAATTTTAAACTAATTTGTATTTTACACCATCATATCTCAAGTGTTACTATACTTTTTATCTTGGACATTTGGTCAAGTTGTTTGTTCATACAGGGTTATTTGTGCTAAAGTTCTCTTCCCTATTTGCAACAACTTTAATTTTAAACTAATTTGTATTTTACACCATCATATCTCAAGTGTTACTATACTTTTTATCTTGGACATTTGGTCAAGTTGTTTGTTCATACAGTGCCTTTGGAATTTATCACCCTCACATAATCATTTTAAGATGATAGATGGTCCTTGATGGACTTGCAAAACGGACTATAAACCCTTGTTTTCTTATTTCTTACAGATATCTACATTGATAAAAAAGAACAAAGTCCTGAGTGAGAGATGTAAAACCAAGGACATTGCCCATAGCTCTTTGATCAACATGGCAACTCATAATGAAGCTCAACATGATTTAACAAAATCATTCAAGGAAGCAATGGCAGACTCTTCGACCATGAGTTTTCAGGTGGGTCATCTGAACTTAATTTTTCCAATATCTACTGGAGTATTCATCTTTTGTTCTCATAGTGATTGAGGAGCTTGGTATGATTTTTTTTTTCTGAGACCAAAGCTTGAAGCACTTCCGTTCAGTAAATACTAACTTGCAATTTAATCTTCTCAGACAGAGAGCCTGAAGACAACTCTCACAGCAGATGAATCACCTGGTTCAGATTCCAAAGTCGAGGCTGTGAGGACTATAGAAGCATTACAACTCAGTCCAAAGTATATTTTCTTGGCTATCATTATTTTGTTTATTGCAGGTCTCACCTCCTATGTATATCAACAAGAAAGCAATCATGCATAGGAACTGGATCAATCATCCAATGCATCTCTACCTCTCTGCTTCCAGCCATGGTGCTTTTGAGATTCCATTTGTAAATGTCCACAGAGGCTGTATAATATGTTGTCTTTGGTTTTGGTGCTCTACAAACATTTCTTAGGAAGAAGATTTTGACATGCTGATTAATCAAATTTTCTTGTAAATGTTGTTTAGTGATAAAGTAAAAGCACTTTGTCCATGATTCTGTATATTGCATTTTTGGCAAGTCCACATTGTTACAAGAGAAAAGAAAATTATAATGATATGGTGTTGTGATTTTCACTGCTCTTGCCAAGTATCTTTGCTTGAAGCATTATTTTTCAATCAACTAAGTAATTTCGTGTGAACATTGGCAAACCTTCTATAATTTATCTCATCCGTTGAGTAGGTTCTTTTTTATCATGATTAATTGGGTTATTAAATTTTTGTTATAGAACAATATTTCTGAAATCAAGCAAGTCAATGACAAAAGGAGTGACCCAAAAAAATCCATTTAACCAACCCAATTCTTCGTTTTATTTCAAAACTATAGAGACATTACCAATTTGTTTTTTGAAAATATGCATATCAATCACTCTCAATCTGATTAGACTCTGAATAACTTCTATAAAAATAAAAACATTAATATCAAAAAAGTATTTTGGATATCCAAATTGGTCACCCTCAATTTGATCAGACTCTAAATGACCTATCTAAAAAAATATAAAATTGTTTAATATATATATATTTTTTCATAAAATTTAAATCATCAACCCATCTGAATTGGGTCTTTCTTTTATCTTTAGAAAAAAGTCAAATTTGTGCATGAAGTATTGAAAAAATATATGTAAATTTGCATTTTGAATATATTTTGAGCTAAAATTATCCTCGCCGTTACATAATTGAATCAAAATTATTATTTTTGTAATGGAAGTCCACACAAGCAAATGGAAACCAACGTGGAAGTGAAGCTCAGCCACACAAGATATCACTGTGGAAAAATAAAATGACACGTGACAATTATGTACATACAAAGTCAATTTTAGCACAAAAACTACTTTTAATAGCAAATTTGCATCATTTTTAATATTTTAATGATAAATTTAACCATTTTTTCTTTTATATATATTATCATCATTAATGTGATTCTAATTAACGTTATAAGAATAATGCTAATATCATCTTTACCAAAATAAAAAAAATATAAGCTTGACAATTATACTTGTGTTATAAGAATGATAATTTTCTTAATTACTTACTCAAATATATGAATTATTAGCTCTAGCCACTTGTCATTGTAATAAGAAATCAATCACGAGCCTGCAATAGTAATTACAAGAAACTAAAAAAATTAAAGTCTCGTGAATCTTAAAATAAACATACAAAAGAGGGAAATTATAAATAAATAAAAGAAGCAAAACAAATAGTAAATGATATAAAGAGCCAATATATTGGCTAAATTAAAGCAATACCATCACGATTTATAATTACCACTATGTTACTAATAATTATATTTAATCAAGTTTTTTATTTTAATAATCAAGAGATATTTTTTTGAATACTATTTTTGTTTCATCTTTAAAATCTATATATGTCAAGTATTTGTTTAAATTCTCAGGTAGAAACCAAACTTGCAGAAATCATGCAATAGACATAAAATGCGTTGACTGAGCACCATATATATTTTATTCAAGGGAAAATTATCAAATTTGCTCATGAAGTATTGAGAATGGTGCAAATTTGCTACCGAAATATTTTTTGGGCCAAAATTGCCCTTATCCATACATAATTGCCATGTGTCATTTTGTTTTTCCACCGTAGCATCTTATGTGGCCGAGCTTCACTTGCCACGTTGGCTTTCATTTGCTGACGTAGACTTTCGTTAAGAAAATGTAATTTTGATCCAATTATGTAACAACGAGGGCAATTTTGGCCCAAAATATTTTTAAGTGACAAATTTGCACATTTTTTAATACTTTAGGGGAAAATTTAACTCTTTTTCTTTGTCCAAATATGGGCTGGATTCTTTCCAAATAAAAAAATTGAATTTGAGGGAAAATCCAACCTTCAAATCACCGGTTGAAGTTTTTTTTGAAAAAAAAAAAACTTATATTTATCAGGAGAAATGAGAAATACAAGTGGATGAGGGGGAAGGAGAGGAAAGAGATATTACATTACCGAAAGGGGGGGGGGGGGGGGGTGAGAAACTGACTAGCCACGAGAGTAAAAAAGCAAAACAACATTATCTCACGTTCAAAGTGAGTTTGAAAAGTGTAGCACCTTCTATAGCAATTTCAAAAAAACTAAGCTCAGTGTCCTTAAAACATCTTCTATTTCGTTCATTCCAGATCTTCCAACACCATATCATTATCGCTCTAAATTTCTTCAGTCTTTCATTATGATTGTCGGGCGAAGATTGATCCCAAGGAGTGAAGGAGATCGGAAAAGGAGCGAGATCACAAAGCCGAAGCTTCGTGGTCCAACCCTGTTTTGTGTAGGTGCAGTCTCTAAAGAGATGTGTGTGAGTTTTAGGAACTGATATGCAAAGAGAGCATGTCGGATCAAGTCGAAAGTTTCTTGCAGTTAGCCTATCCTAGTATCCTTGGTGTGCAATTTATTGCGGTAAGTGAACCAATTCATAATGGAGATATTGCCGGGACAATCCGCTTGCTAGAGGTACTGTGCTATGAAGTTAGTGACTCCTCTGTAATCAAGGAGATCATATAGGGAGCGAGTAGTGAAATCACCATTTGAAGTCCATTTCCATAAGAATTTGCCCGCGCCGGTTCCAAGTAAAGTGTGCTTCAATTCGTCAGCCGGACATAAGATATGTCCAAGGGGGACAAAGTTTGAGAAAGAGATATTCCAACCAACAGGTGTGCCATTTGAATTGCAAACATTTGCGTATGTGATCCTCATGTTTGGGGTTGAAGCCAAAGAGAATAGCTCGAGAAATTTATCTTTCAGAGTACGACCATCAGACCTCATTCCAAAGGCTTGTTCTGTCTCCATTACCAACCAGAAAGATCAAGAAGATCCTAAAGAGCTTAGCCAAATTCCAGATAGTCTTTCAGATGGGAGATAACTGATTCTCTCCAAATAGAATCATAGAGAACATTAACGAGGTTCAACCAAAATAGATCCTCTTTCGTCCATAGCTTCCATAGCCAACCACACAATCTTGCTTTGTTATGGAGGTGTATATTAATATCCTAATCCACCCTCGTTTTTTTTTGGCCTAGCAGAGTTTCTCAATTCATCAAGCATTTACCTCTACAGTTGGAGTCTCTGGGTCCACACCAAATCATTAGTTAAAGTTTATCATTTTCCTTACATTCTAACACAGCTCAAGTGAAATTATGGATTGCGATATTTATGTTTAGCATTTTTATTCACAAAGAAATCTATGCTCAAAGAAGAATGATGATGATATTGCACAAAATATTTAAGTTGTTCACTGACTGGTATGAGACAACACTAATCCATCCAGAGAGGAAATTATTTTTTTCCTCGGAAAAAGAAAATAAAAGAAATCATGGTTCGATCTAGATATTGGGTGTATATGTAATCGGTGTGAGCTTCCATCCATCTCCTAGCATTAGAGTGCTCCTTGTTCTTGCTTTTGCATTCTTCTTTCCCATGCTTTCTTCCTGTGCAACAAAGCAAGTGTGAGATTAAGATAATCATAATGATCTATGACAGAATAGTGCATTGTCCTTTTTCTCTATTGAAATGCCAATTTGTTTTTAATGAAATATTCTTGAAAATCAGCTGTTGGCTTCTGGATTGGCAAGTGTTTTGAGTTGCTCCCCTAGTTCTTTCCCAATCAATTATCTTGGGTTGCCTCTCAGGATGGGGCGACTTACTAAGGCCGATTGGACTAAGGTCATCGCCCGTTTTGACAGAGTGCTGGCTTCCTAGCAGGGGTCACTGCTCTCATGTGTGGGCAAACGTACACTTATCAACAACATTCTCACTTCTCAGGCCTCTTACATATTTTCTTTGTTCGAAGCGCTGGCATGGGTTCTTCGCGATATTGATAAAAGACAAAGAAGTTTTTTCTGGACAGGCCATGGTCCGATGGAGCTTCGTGGGCGATGCTTAATCAACTGGGACACCACCAAAGGGCAGATCAGCGAGGGTGGTCTTGGTATGCTCTGCCTCCATAGTCACAATCGTGCTAAACTGGGCACTTGGTATTGGAAAATTCTTCAGTCAGCTAGGTTGCCATGGGTAGACCTCATCCTTTCATGTTATTCTGAGGTAGCCAGTATGCTCAAACCTGCCACTTTCAATCTTTCTTCCATTTGGAGGAACATTATAAAATTGGCTGATTTCTTTAGAGTCTCAACCTCCTTTCAGATAGGAGACGACTGAAACACTAGATTGTATCAACCCCTGGTTTCATGGGCAAAGACTCAAAGATATTTTTCCAAACCTTTATGCATTGGCTCAAAATCCAAATGTATTAATTTATGATTCCAAAGCTTATACCGATGCTGGAAGCATTCTTGGTTGGAACATTAATTTTTTGGATCTGATTGCTATTCTGAGGATCGCTATGTTGGCTCACACTCTTAGTCCTATTCTTTATAATGGAGGGGAGGATATTATTTCTTGGAGGTGGTCCAATTCAGGCAATACTCTACCAAGTCTTGCTACAAAATCCTTACCTTTCGGAGGGTGAGAGATCCTTCCGCCACTTTTATCTGGAGTCACCTCTGTCAGGAATCTATATCTATTCATAATTGGATCCTTATCCGAAAAAGACTCTTCACTAAAGATAGACTAATTTACAGAGGCATGGTGATTCCTCCCACTTGTTCCTTGTGTGGTCTGGAAGATAAGACAGATGATCACCTCTTTGGCGTTTACAACTTCTCTGTTGGAGGATGGAGGCTCATGGTGTGACATTGCGATCTCTCTTTCTTCCCTCTTAACTTGTAGCCTTGGAATCACCTTGCCAACGTTGAAATTGATATCCTGAAAAAGACCTACAGAGCGGCAATGATTTGGAAATGAGAGATTTGGCTTGAGAGGAACAATAGATGTTTCAATGTTACTTCTAAATCCTTGGGGGAGTTAGCTATTGAGGGAGCTGATTATTTTAATCTTGGTAACTCTTGTTAAGTAGTGCTTTCTCTTCTGTTTTGGTTTGTATACTTGTATAGTTTTTTTTCTCTTTTCTACCCTCCTCATTCCACTTGTATCTTGATTAATACAAGTTTTCTCTTCTCAAAAAAAGTTTGTTCCCAATGAATGAGATTGCCTTGTTTTGATTTCACTATTTTACCTTTAATTAATGTTAAACCCTTTCCGAGAAAAGAGAGAGGATATTATGGTAAATGTGACTCCTCAAAAAATTCATTCCTCTCCTATATTTATAGAGTATTTTACCATCTAATAAAAAGCGAAAACGCTTCCGTTTCTGCTCCCCATCTTTCTTACTACAAATTTTCAAAACAAATCCTAAGAGCATAACATGAACTGCATAGGTCTTCTTTTAATCTACTTCTACATGAGAAATGTATTCACATAAGCTCATCAGTTGAATAAAAAATCCATGATCAAATGCTGGTATACTACAGATTAAAATTCCAATTAGTTGAAGCAAATGAAGAGAGTGAGTGAGAGAGATAGAGAGAAGCAACATACATGAGTGGGAGTGGCAGAAGCACTGCATAAATGGTCAGGTGCCCTCAGTAGCTTCCTTGATTCACTCTCTAAAGCAACGAGAGAAGCAAACAGAAGGTTCAACACCAATATTCTTGTCATTACTTTTCCTCCTCCCTTTCAGCTAAAGAAAGTAGGGACTGGAGTATGGCTTCACTACAAGATATAAACAATCAAGGCATTCGAAGATGTGCACCAAGATGATGGGTACGTGATCATCTATTTATCCATTAACATAGTTTTTGGCAACCCTAGTAGCGGGAAAGAAAAAAGATATTGAAAATTGAAATAATTGATGGAGCAGTGGATAGATGAAGCAGGAGCCGTAGAGCATTCAAGACCATACTTTGGTAATGCTTTTGTTCAACATTTATCAATGGTATATTTTGATAGCTTTCCTTTGATTATTATTTTTTTTATAGAAAAAGTGAGGCCGAAGCCACACAATCTTCCTTTGATTATTACTGTTCTAATTAAATATGCTAAACATTGTTGTCTCTATAAAATTCGTTTTTTTTTGGGGAAAAGTATGCATCTATTTCTATTATTGTAGGGATAGATCGACAAACAAAACAACGAAGAACAGAAAGAACAAAAAAGAGAACACACAAGATTTACATGGTTCGAGATAGCGATGTGCCGTCCGTACATCCACGGGCAAAGGAGGAAGAGATCTTCACTATTCACCAAGAACACAAGTACAGAGAGAGAAAAAACCCTAGCCCCCAATATACAAATCTCACCACTGCTCCTCAGCGAATCGCTCTCCAATTCTATAAATACATAATAATCCTAAACGAGTCGAGTTACAACATAACGGGTTAGATAGTCTGTACTTGAAATTATAAATTTAAGACACATCTAACAATTATTGTATCTGATGCTTGGAATGAGTTGTAATACTCTAGTTTAGCCCCACATAGGGAGTATACTGAATGTACTATTGGCTTATAAGGCTTGATGAGTGTGCTACCATCAATTTCAATTTTAATATTTTAATTAGGCCAATAGGTTGGCCTATGAAGTTGTTGAGTCAGTTAATTATCCCATCAGGCGAGTCGTAACTTGAGCCCTCTCCTAACATTGACCCAGCACCTCTATTTTCATTAAGGCTTAAATTATACTAAGAAAGCTATATCAATTTGGAACAAAAAAAAAATGGGTCTATTGAACTTGCCTTAGATAAAACAAACATATACATAAGTACACTCGAAGCAATTCATGCCTCTTTTGGCCTATCTCAAGAACAAGAATGTGAACGTAGAACTTTGTACAATTAAAGTAATGCCCTAATTAGAAGAAGATTACACTGAAATGGTGTGCTAAAGCAAAAAATAGATGACTTCGTGAAGGGCATGCTAACACACAATATACTTTTATCACATTGTCACTACTAGACGTAGGCTAAACAAAGTTATTTCATTACAATTATCTTATAGTACTAAAATTTCATATGATAATGAGCTTTGTAGCCACTTGTACCCGTCTATCGGTTCATAATCCCATTAAAAGCGAACATATGCACATTTGAGCTGCATTTTATACATTGGACAGCTCATTTCATGATCAATTAACTTTCACTCTCTATAATTGATGTTTAGGACCCTATTAGGTCCCTAGCCATGGGTAAAAGCCCTAGCTATGATAGTTTTATGATAGAGTTTTTCAAATCATATTGGCATATTATTTTAGAAAATTACATGGAATGCTTGCACGTGTTTTATTATTCTACTTGTTTCCCTCTTGAATGTAATTAAACAATGTCCACTTTCATATATTTCATAATGTTATTCTCTACAAATGGTCAAAGACTATAGGCCCATTGCTTTGTGTAACCTATATTACTGCATTTTAGCAAAACATCTGGCTAGCACGTTTAAAATGATGCATTAATACCTTTATTTCCAATTAGCAATTTGCCTTTATTAAAGGTAGGAGCTTACATGACAATATATTGATTGCTCAAGAATTAGCTCATACCATGTATGATTTTAAGATTGCGTTTGGTAGATTGCTGGGTAATATTATAATGATAATCCACATTCCGTAAGATAGATCATCACCTTTAGTTTACCAATAATATACTATTATCCTGTTTGACATGTTTGGTCAATATAGATGACAATCTAATTTTGCATTTTTTTGACTTCACAAAAAATTAACAATTTTTTTTTGTTAAAATTTGGTGGTGCCTTACATGGAGAAGAATGTATGAAAAAGAAGAACAATATATGTTGAAATTTAGAAATATCATTTGATGGTAATTCACATATCTACCTCCCATGGGAGCTATCCATATTACCACTTTGGTGGTAATGTGGATTACCGATAAAATATTCGAACCAAACATGGTAATATGTAGGTTCTAATAATGCAGATAGATTGCTACATACCAAACACCCTTTAAAGGAAAGACCCCCTAACTGTATCCTTTCTAAGATTAACTTAAAGAATGTCGACGATATATTATCCTAGCAAGTTTTCTCTCACTTTTTCCATGCCTATAATTTTTCTCAGAAGTTTATTGACTAAATTTAGTTTTGCAATTGCACTCGTACTTTTACATGCTTAGTTAATGGAATTACCTCTGCATTCTTTCAATTACACCATGACATTCAACAAGGGACCTTTGTCTTCTTTCCTCTTAATTACGAGGGTGGGTTGTCGTCCTCTTTTGCTTTGGTTATGAAAATTTTATTTTTAATAATTAGTGATAACATCAATTTTTTCAAATGGAATCCCCTACTCATGAATGCCTAAGGATAAATTATGGTGGTGCATTGAAAGAGGGTGAAGGTGCACATTGTTTTGGTTGTTGTGTTCACGTTGAGGTTAGCTGCTTTTCATTGCAGGTTTGATGGTGTTAGAGATTGACTCAAAATGGGGCCGAACCGAATCCAACAAGTTTGACTGGATCCAAACCAGAGTTGATTTGATCAAGATATGCTTGAATCGATTTGTCAATTTGATTGAACCATGTTGAACCAGACCCGACCAAAATAAACCATGATTTTATAATCATGAGCCTGAGAGCCCAGCTCACCATCTTCTCAAGATACCCATGCCAATATTGCAGCAGCACACGTAAAAGTTTTCAAATTGATGATAACTTCAGAAGTTTTCAAATTGATGATGTAGAAATCAAATATTGATTTTGACTAGTCAAAGGGAGAAAAGGTGGAGGCATCACGTGAAGCCACCAAGCATTTTGCAATTTTCTTTGGTCAAAAGAAGCATTTCAGCCATCCGATTAAATCAGACGGAGCAACAAATTCCTTGAAGATTTTTTCTCCACTAAAGCAGGCATGAATCGGCTCTCCCCCTCTATTATAAATAGGGGCCTAATATGCAGTTCTAAGACATCCCACACCAAGAGAAAATCCTCCTATATTAGAGTTTTAGAGATCCAAAAAATTAAGAGTGCCGCTACAACTCTTTTCCTAAGGAATGCCCCTTCTCAGTTTCTGACATACAACAGCAGGAGTTCAGTTTCAAGGCAAATCTTGGAGAGACAGTGCCTCTACTCCGTACCAATTTTAGGTTCAATTAATTTAAGATAGTTTGCTGTATTCTGAAGGGGATTTAGATTATTGCACTCTTATTATAAAATTTCTTTTCTGAATTTAATAAAGCAGTCTCCTCTTCTTCCTGTGGACATAAGATCGGCACTCCGCCGAGTCCGAACCACGTTAAGCCCCTTGTGTCTTTTGTTTTTCCTACATTATTATTTTCGGATTTGGTTTTCCGTTTTTCTCGCCGGATTCGAGTTTTGTAGATCCTGCAGGAAATTATCCCAAATTTTCTAACAGATGACTAACCCTAATTAATAAAAATATTTATTTATTTTTGGTTAAAAAAAACCTACTACATTAAATATATTTTAAAAAAATTTGGTCCACACTTTTAATTGTTTGCTAGTTAATATCTACCTCCACTCAATAATTGTTGTCAAATACTAATGAGAAGGGAAAAAAAGGAGTAGTATGTTAAAAATACCCTCGTATTAAACTTAAACAGTTCCATGTCTACTAACTTTAACAAATTGCAGTGCTCTCTCCGTGATGGGCCTTCTAGTAGGGGTGACAATTCGTGTCGTGTCGTATTTAAACATGTCATGTCTAAACGCGTCTCGTGTTGTAAAAGGCTAAATTCGAATCCGACCCGTTTATTAAACGTGTCCGAATATGTAAATCCGAACCCGACCCTTTTATTCGCGGGTTGACACGATACGACACACTTAACCCGTTTAAGTAAACGTGTCTAAACGTGTACATGTGTACACTTACACGATACAACATGATAAACATAATTTCAATAATAAACAAAATGAAAGCTACTGAAATTAAAAATTAAACACAGTAGAAAGATTATTAATAACAAGACATACCCAACATCCGTAATATTTTACTTATTATTATATATATATACTTATAAACGGGTAAATGGATTAAATAGGTCCAGTAACACGATTAAACACGTTTAGTTAAATGACTTTAATCGTGTTTATATGGGTTACACGGGTTCAACCCGGATTAACACGATTATTTAATCGTGTTAATCCGGGTTGAACCCGTTTAATCAAAATACACGTTTAGTCAAACCCGAACTCGCGTAACTCCGTATCGTGTCGTGTCAGAAATTGCCAGCCCTACCTTCTAGTGTAGATTTGCTTTATATAATAAGGGAGAATAGGATAAGAGGTGGATTAATATCCATTATTTATTTTGTGTATGAATTAGAAAAAAATAAAAATAAAAATGAATATAAAATTGGTCTTATATCCGATGTATACCAGATTTAAATAATTCATATCTAATTCTTCATAATTTATTATTCAATTCAATTCTATCCTATTCAACGAAGCAAACGTACCATTAAAGTATTCTAATTGAGATGTAGAGCCTACTTAATTAATGCTCATTTTTTATTTGATTTGCATTTATTTGTGGTCAAGTACCTCTTTTTTTCCATCACTTTTTTCATCAAACAATACATGTTGAACAAGTAATAGAGTTTTTGTTCAAAAGTCCTGTCCTTAATTATTTGAAGGATACAAACTTAGAATATCATTTTTTATGTTGTTCTTAGATGACTAAGCACTATGCAAAATTTAAATTATAGATTTAATTGTGTATTTTCGAAAAAAAAATTGTGTTGATACCTAGTACATTCGTTGTATGGACCTTTCCCATGGAATTATTAACTTGTAATTGTATATACCTAATAAGTTCACAAGCTAAGGTCAATGGCTATTTAAATAATAAGGTTGGTCAAACATATATAAAAATTTGTAGATATATAATCTAGGGTTTTCAGGTTATATTTTCTTTAAGAAATCAAGAGGCTTGTAGAGAAGTGGATGCCTTTGACCTTTGTTTTATACTCTTCTTGATGATTTCTTTTAATTAAAGAAAGCTGCCACTAGTTAATGTGTAATTTAGTGAATAATTGTGACTCTTGATGGTGTTGTATAAATACTATTCACACACAAATTAAATTAAAGAAAGTTGCCACTAGTTAATGTGTAATTTAGTGAATAATTGTGACTTTTGATGGTATTGTATAAATATTCTTCACACACAAATTAAATTAAAGTTATTGAAAAAAAAACAATCTCTATATTAAGCATCTTTTGATTGACATGGGGAGTAATTTTTTATGAAAAATTATAATTCTCATGAATTAATTTTTCACGTATGTTTTTCGAAAAGTACCAAAAATATATTTGATTGACAAAAAATTAATTAATAGGAAGTGTAATTTTTCACTTGAAATATATTTGATTGACATTGGTACTTCTTAAAAAATATACATCAAATGATCAATATATATATATATATATTAGTATATATGAAAAATAAATTATTTGTAAATTAATATTTTAATATAATTATGCAAAGTATAGTATAACTTTTTCCTATATAACTAATATAATATATAATTTATTATATAGGAAAAATTAATTTTTATTTAGAGTTTATAATATATATATATAGCTAAAAGATAAATTAAAAAAAAATGCTTATTTGGAAAAAAAAGTTAAAATAAAATAAATAAGTGAAAAATTCATAAATTATCTAATATCATAATATTGATAAATATTAAATACAAATATGAGATTTTTTTTCTTTTTTTCTTACAAATACAATAGAAAGTGTAACTTATTTTTTATCGGGTAGGTTACTTCTTGCCTCTGCATTCGACTAGTACTGTGGGAATGCACGAATGCTGTCTAATTAACCACGTGGCCTAATCCTACTGATGGGCCTAATTGTGGGTGAACATTTGGAGATCTGTCTTGATATATGGTCAAAGCAAAAGTTTGACCATTCTGTGTAGAAAAAAAAAGCATTTGATTCTTTTTTTGTAGAGTTACAAGTCATAGTTTTTTTTTATTTTTCTATTGCATGATGACGGCAGAGTGGCATCAATTAATTCTTTAAAATTAATTAAACTACAGAAATAAAGGAAAAAACAAAAGACAAGGACAGTATTAATTGGAAACATCATCAATATATGCATACTATTATATATCTCAGAATTTTCAAGAGCAAATGATTCTCATATTTTGATACTAATTATCATTTGGCTCCAATTAAAGGTCAACCATAACAAGAGCCAACAAACCATGTTTAGCAATGTCAAAGGCCATTTAGTTTCTATTAGTGCTAATTTATTTGTGATGCAAATAATTAATCTAAGAATATTCAGTCTAATTAAAAGAAAGTAATCAATGAGTTGAGATATGGAGAATGTCCAAACATATTTTAAATATTTCGAATAGTCATTATTTATAATACCCAAGTTTAATCTCACATTGGGAATGTATTAGATGTGGTATTGGCTTATAAAGCTTGATGAGTGTACCACTATCAACTTCAACTTAAGCATTAGACGAGTGATTAAGGCCTATGAAGTTGATAGATCATAATTAGTGCTATATGTGTATGATTTGGTACTATGTATTAGTTCAACTTGGGTCTTGATAATGAGATCGAGATTCAAGTGGACGATTAACTTCAGCTTAAGTATTTTAATTAGGTTAATAGATTAGCCTATAAAGTTGATGAGTCAATTATCCCATCAAACGAGTTGTAACATTATTAGTCAGAAAAAATATATACGAATATCACCCCAATTTGCACTACAACAAATGTAAGGCGCCCATTGAAAACCCACTTCATGTGAAGTCTGAATGAATATATCTATCTTAATATTAATTAATTTTTTTAAAAAAAACAAGTAAAGATTTAGTACCCACATTTTTTATTTTTCTAAAAACATTTTTCCCTTTCAATGATCAATTGAATTGATTAAACCTATCTAACAAGTTCAAAACATGATTTGAATTTTTAAAAAATGGGAAACGAACAATTTATGAGCATGATTATATTAAAAATAAATGGAATTTCTTTTGATGTTTAATTAAATTAGTCTTAGTTAAGTCGGTCTTAACTGATGTTCTAATATATATTAAGACTTTATTTCTTCTAATATATAAAATGAATTTTCTATATCTAAGTTTCCTTTTCAACTTTAAAATTAGTATTTGAAACAAAGAATATTTTATATTATCAATATATACCTGTAAACCTTTTTTTTCCAACTCAAATAGGATGTCAACAAAATACTGATCTTTTTTGATTATTTGTTTTGAAAAAAAATGATTTTAATTTTTGACAACTAAATAAATTTTATGGGGCATTCAAAATCAAAATGAAGTTCAAAAATTAATCTCCAACTAATTAAATAAATCAACAATTAGTTGATGCACCAAAGGAAACAACCTAGCAAAACAATTATTTTTGCTGACATAAATATGTAGTCAAAAATTATTTTTAAAGGAATTATGAGGCTGGTTCACTTTTTTTTGAAAAATAGGGCTGGTGGATGTGAATTGAGAAGAAAATTGAGCTCATTCATGCATCTAGAAATGCCTAATTATTTTGAGGGAGAAAAGAAGGTCAACTACTATTGATTGGATAATAACAAAAGCATGGTCAATTTTGACAGTTTTTAAACAGTCTCAGGTGACAGCCTCTTTCTGAATAATTTCTGATGAAGAATTAAGTTGGCTGTTGGCAGCCACAAGTATGCAGAGATGAATTAAGAAAAGAAATCAAACAGCCATTTTTTGAGGAGCATGCATTTTTTTAACATTTTGGCATCCATTGTTTTCTGAATAATTCCAAGAATGATTCTTTTCTTCCTCCTAGCTCTAACTAGTAAACAAATAGTTGGGTTATTCTCTGGAAAGTCAATTCTTTTTTTTTTTCTCTCAAAAAACAAGAAAATATTTATATTAAGGAATGACGAGTACGCACACGAAAAGTTTACTAATGATTCAATCACTCTAGGTAAAAGAGTCTCGTATCTCACCTTCAACATTGAGTCCATGAGAAGAGAATGTTTGGTGGTCGGATGTCGACTTTTTTAAGTTTACACACATTTTCATGCTTTACTCATTCAATCGATTTTTTTTATACATGATAAACAAACACACTTAAACCACTACGAGAGATTGCTGATTCCACCGCTCGACTTACATGTAAGTTTTTTGCGACATTTCTTGCAGTGAGCCTTTTTACTTGTTGTCCACCGTTACCAACTTGGAAAATTGCCAAACATTGCTTGTTCATTTTCTTTTGATGGCAACGGCAATGCTGCTATTACTAGTGTTAGTGGCACCGCCAATGGCGTCGATTGCAATAGTGTCGGAACCCATTCTTGCAACCTTGATTCACGGATACTCAAAAGGGAGGCCAAAATCTTTGAAATATAATAAAAAAAAATAAAGAAAGATTAAAGAGGAAGAGATTAGAGACTAGAGACTAAATAGAGCATTGAGAGAGTTGAGAGCGGTTAGAGAGTAATTAGAGATAGTTGATGGTGATGAAATAATGATGGATGGGAGGGTATAGGGATGCAATGCCTCATTTTCACCAAGTACTCCCAAACTAGCTATTCAACAATTGTTGCGAAGAGTATTTGTGTCAATATTAGACAAAAGATCTCTTCAGCATTGTTGTTAGGGATGTATTTTTGAAAAATCCCTAACAGTTAATTGGACCATTGAGGAGAGGGCCTAGCCGTAGGCGGGACTGCATCGTGCCAAGCATGTGGGCTTGGTTCGAGCACGGCCCATGGGCCACAGATATAGAGCTTCGGCTCGGTTCGACGCAAAATGGAAGCTTGACCTGGCCCCTTAGATGCCTCCAAGCTAGGTTGAGCATGATACAATTTCGATCGAGCTAGGCCCATGTTGCTCGTAGGCGGCTCGACCTGATTGACACCTAAAATTGAAAGCTTGCAATGTTCTCATTAAATTAAATTTTATTATGATATAAACAAAACCAAGTGAGACTTGTCTGAAGTTTCTGACCAGGGAGAGAAACAATGGAAACAAATATACTAATTTTGCAACTCCCTTTGGGACAACCAGAGTAATCTATAGCCCTTTTGAGTTTTGTCCCTCCCCCAAGGCCTTGGAAATAAGTTATCATGTTATGTTTTAATTAATAACTGTCTCAATCTTAGTTAGCTGTAATTGCCTCGAAAACATCATTATCAAGAAATAATTTTGTCTTCCAATGCTCATTAGAGAGGAAAGTCAAAAGTTTTTAAATAAATTGCAACTATGTAATGTCAATTCTCTGTGATCAATCATATAAATACTCCTCAATCTTTGCTTGTGTCTCATCTCAAATCATTCAAACACTCTTCACATAGCCTTATTACCTCCCTCTCTTCTCTTATCTTCAATCTCATGGAGCCTGAAGCTCTGCTTTGTGAAGGAACTTGGAGCTCTTTTGATCCAGAGATGTCAGTTGGCGGCACCGAATCCGAAGCACTGCCACATCTTTATGATGCTCATGGCTTGGCTGATTATGAGCAAGATCAAGGCCTCAACATTGGAATGCTTCCAATGTTATGGTCTGATGATTCTAACTCCCAATCCAATTCCATCTTTGGTACTTCAAGTTCTACTAGTTATCCTTTCCCCCTTGCAAACTACGGAGGCTACAATGCCAGTGATCACAACGTGGTCTTTGCAACAAGTGTAAGCTCAATACCAATGGATTTAAGCATCGGTGAGGGTCAAATGAAAACTAATCCATCATGCTTTCCATTTGGTCCCTACCACCACTTCAGCCAACCCTTTTGCATCACCGATGAGGTTGGTGATTCATTTGGAAAACCAGTTTCGCATTGCCTTCTTTCTTCAGATGATAACTCCAAAGCCAGCAAAAAGAGAGCAAGCACAAGTGATCCTGAGGTAATCAAGAAAAAAGCTCGGGCTTTCGGTTTGGTTAGTATTACACTTGCTATTTGCTTCTTAAAGCCTTAATCTATGTATTAATGCACTTTGAAGTGTATTGAGATGGGTTCATGTGAATATTAGGTGCCTAAGAAGGTGAAAAATGCACAACGCAAGAAGATGATGAAGAATGTTAGTACTTGCAATGAAGAAGAGGGAAATTCGCAGAGCTCAAGCTGCACAAGCTCTGAGGAAGACTCAAATAGCTCAAACTCAAAAGAGGCGGCAAATTTAAATACGAAGGCGAAGGCAAGAGCTGGGAGGGGTTCAGCTACTGATCCCCAAAGCATTTATGCAAGAGTAAGCAATGATTTTGGATCATAAATTATTTTGGATTGGCATTTAGTTTCAGTAATCTGACAATGTTATGACTGAACTGTATCTGCAGAAGAGAAGAGAAAGAATCAATGAGAGGCTGAGAATTTTGCAGAATTTGGTTCCAAATGGAACAAAAGTAGGAACTTTTTATAATTCCTCAAATAATGATCTCTTTTCAAGGAAGAAGAAATCTAACAATTATTGATGTGTCAAAATTGTCACAGGTAGATATTAGTACAATGCTTGAAGAAGCTGTTCAGTATGTGAAGTTCTTGCAGCTCCAAATTAAGGTGAGATTACATGATCCTCTTTTTGACTTTCTCTGCATGCGAAAAAGAGGAAAGAAATCTTTTTCCACTGATTTTGTTCTTGTACCATTCTTGAGCAGCTTTTAAGTTCTGACGATATGTGGATGTATGCACCAATTGCTTACAATGGGATGAACATCGGATTCGACCTACAGGTCTCGCCATCTTTGACGAAATGAGTCCTCTTAGAATGACTCAGTTATCAGCATTTGAAAGCTAAACCGGATCCCTTAAATGGTAAAAATGATGAGAAATTTTGATCCATTGATGTGTTGAACAAGCTTCTACAAAACATGGAAGCATGAAATAGTTTGAAAATGAGATCAATGAAGGAAACGAATTCTCTGGCAGATTTGTTCATTTTTATATTGCTGAGGCAAGGCTCTCAAATGCAGCATTGCCAATCTGTTGACTATTCACTCCATATAAGAATTATTTCAATCTGATATTTTCCCAAATGATGTAAGACTTCATGATTTATACATGGACTACATGGACTACAGACTATTCACTCCATGTAAGACTCCATATAAGACTTCTTGTAAGCAGGGTACTAAAGCTTAAGCAGCATTCTCTAAAAGGTCATAGTGTTGCATTCAAAATTTTATACATGGACTACAGAGTGATTGAAACAATAATTCTTGTACAAAACTCCATTTTGAGCACACCATTTTTTGACATCACATCTCTTTCAAACTCTGTGGGCATTCCACCATGTAGATCTCTTAGTTGTCCATAAAGCTCTATATACCTTTGCTTGGGCAAAGGAAATTGTAAATTGATAAACCTATTGGTTAAAAAAACAAAAAACAAAAATAAAAGAAATCTTTTCAGACATGACTGTCATCATGGGAGTGATTCTGGACATCTCCTTGATTGTCTAGTGGCATATACTGTGCCATGATAGCTCTGATTTCTGAGTCCATGTAAGACTGCAACACAAGCATGCCAACAAAATCTTAATATATGGAATAAGAACCAATCAAGTTGAGACTAATTACATCTGACTATCACCAGTGAAAGGTGAGGAAATCTACAAAAGGTCAATCATAGATGTGCAGAGCATCATATTTAGTAAGATTTAACTTTATCTTGTAAACACGACGATGATAATATGCTTATATTTGCAATCATTTGAATGGTTATGTATTGTAAGCTGCAAATACATATAGAAGCATCCAAACAACTTAAATGCAAGTGCTAGCGAGTAATCTATTTCTACATGCAGGTAAGGAAGCACCCTCTATGAGTATTCTTAATCTAGTCCAACTGTGTGCATCTTATTGTGAGCAAGATGCCATGGCTCCATATGGAAGACAATTATCCTTGCTCCTACAATTTCTTTTAGCTTTTTGTCTTTAATCCCTCCCCCCCCCTCCAGGGGGGCAATGGGACTTGAGTAACAAAGTCACTAATCAATGATTACTAAATTTGAAGAATCTTACTCATAAAACTCATATTCACCATGCCCCCAAGTAATGCAATCCTTCTCACCCGCTCTGACCGTACCACTTGATTGAATTCTCATATTTCCTCCATGGGTCACTATTAATATCATATATTTCCATCCATACAACTTTCTCCAAGTTTGCATGGTTGATGTCTTGATTTGCATGACCAAAGTATAATTGCACATGACAGCAACTAGCCGCGTAGAATGAAGCAAGCATGGAGTACTAAGATAATCTTCTCAATTAGTATGAAAAAACCGACTTGCTATCTACTCACCCTTATTCGATATTTGTAGACAATATATGCTACACACGAAGCAATAGCTAATAGGATTGTAACCATCATTATAGCAGACAATGCAGCGGTTGAGTTGTTTTCTCCCTTACCTGCATATACACCACAGTATCATTCACACATTCAAAGAATATGGACAGATCCACTAAATATATATTGTCAAAGGATCTGCAGATTTAGGATTTTACTCATGCTCTTTTTTTAGAGGGAAAGGATTTTACTTATGCAAATATCATCCTCTTTGATATACAAGAGATCTCCACTACAGGTGCACTCATAACTTCCCCATGTATTTTTGCAGCTACATTCTGGGCATTGGCAAGCTGTCTTCTCCTTACATTCATCAATATCTGCAAAATCAGAACAAAGTTAACACCAAGAATAGAAAACTATGTAGTCAAGTTTAACATTTATAAGTTGACACATTAATGTTGATTCCAAATTATATCTTTTTCCGTAATTCTTTGTATTACATCCTTCCTGGTACAGCTTTGAAGTCTCAAAAATAGGAGGGATGTTTATATAGTTTGTCGTAAGAGTTTTGTGCAAAGTATGATTAAAGTTGAATATTTTAGAACTTTAGCAACATATGGATAATAAGTCAAAGAATACTTTAAAAAATGAAAAGACAAAAGAGCCCCAAAAGTTGAGAATTTAGATATCTAAGTTCTATCAAGAAATGCAGACATCTAACATGTTGCCTGATCATCATGTCTCCTTTAAGATTAAAGAAAAAATTTGTAACATAGATGCAAGGCCACAGGAATTAAGAAGCCACAGGAACTCAAATAATTTATTGAAGACATTGGACAGTTGATCTAATATTCAAAATAAGATAGAATAGAAAAATATTTATATTTGTGAAAATTTTGGGGTAATTTTGGTTGAGGATAACATGAGAAAACATCATTAAAAATGGCATTAATATAGATAGGCACTCCTAATTAGACTTTATGACACATGGATTCTATCTTTGTAGTACCTTCACAAGCTCTAGCACCATCACCTTTGAAACCATCAGGGCACTGACACCCATCATCTTCAAATTCCTTTAAACAAAAAAATAGTTAAAAAAATAGTAGCTCTACATGTTGTAGCCTAGTATAGTGTAATTTAACAACCTGACAAGCAGAAAATGTTTTGCCATCATGAGTCTCCCGCCAACAATCCCCATTATTTATCCTGCACTTTCCTGGTCCAAGTGCTGCAGATAAGACAACTCTTAAAATATGACATATTAGATTAAAGAATTGAAAAAGAAAGCAGCAGAAAACTGATCACTTTTGATGATAAAGCTAACTTTGTACATGTTGCCTCTGCATCTAAGAGAAATAAGATTATATTATGCCATGACTGAATAATTTATATCTCCCTTTTCCAACTACTAGCATAGTAGAAAATATTGAGGAAATGAACGATTGTACAACATTTTTGCCTTCGCTCAGTGGTTAGATAAGATTATTTTTCTAAGGAACTGCCATAAGCTTCATGGTAAACCAACACTGAAATGCTGACTCGGTTCTCTCATTTGGAAGGTGCTCCAACAATTACCGTTACCTTGGGTTTGTTTGGTTGTGCAATTCTATGGGAACTTCACAAGATGGCTAGATCAGCGGATATGTAGAAATGCGTCTCCGATCTGGAGAGACCTTGAACATCTTAAGGAGATCTTTGCAGCTGGAACAACTTATCGGGTCGGACAGGGAGACTTGATCAGACTATGGCTTGATAGATGGATGGATGGATGGATAGGTGCTGCTTGGCTGATATGTATCCTGATCTTTTTCAGCATGCCCGGCATCCTAGTATCACTATCAGTGAGGCGAGGGTTTGTGACACAAGTGGGGTTTCCCGGAGTTGGAACATCAATTTCACTTGTCTCATAAACGCGGATAGATATGAGTCCTTGCTTGAGGATCTACATAGGGTGGAGCTCGCTTCGGATGACGACTGCATTTTATGGAGATGGGGGACACACCACTGTTCACTACTGCTAGTCTTTATGGTATCTTGAACTTGAGAGGTCTATCAGATTGTCACTATCAGTTTATTTGGCAAGTTCAATCTCAGTGTTTGGATGGATTTGGATTAGAAAACGACTCCTCACTAGAGATCGGTTGTTGCGCTGGGTGTCGTTACTAAGAGATCCTGCTTACTTTGCCAGGATGGGAAGGAATCTCATCAACATCTGTTTATCTCATGCACATTTGGGAGCGCCACGATAGCAACTTCAAAGAGGCTCGTGCGATGATGAGATTGATGCTAGTGTGGTGTTGGTTCGTTTGGTATGAAAGGAATCGACCGATTTTCAAGGACCAGATTTCTTCATCTAGTAGGTTGGCAGCTTCGGCTGTGACTTTTGTGGGTGGTCTTCTACTGTACGAGTGGTTGCCGGTGTTTCATGGTCTTGGACCATGGGTGTCTTTTTTTCTCTCTGTCTTTCTTTCTCTCCCTCCCTCCACCTGTAATCACCTCATTACTCTTGAAATGAATGCAGGTTTCAGTTCCAAACACTGAAAGACTGAACTTGAAACAAGACAAACAAGTGAGATCTTATTATGCTGGAACCACCAAGAGTTAATACTTGCAGTTGTTGTCATAGTTGTCGGCCTCTGGATCGATACTGAGAAATTCAAAATAAAACTGAATTGATAAAAGTTTAGGATAACTTCATTATGTACAAGATAGTTATGCTATGTCTTCAGTCACATGTTTCTTTGTGTATTCTGTATATTCCACTTGAAGAGAATGCTAGTAATGTAATTGTCAATAGAAACCTAATGGAGAGCATTTCATTAATTTCAAAATAAATGTGATCACAGTGCATTTTTTTTCCTTTGGTTCAGTGTAAATTAATAATCCTTATGGAGTCAAGTCTAATGATGATTCTTCTCCACACACATCTGTGCAACACAAGCACACATTTCTTTCTTGCAGCAAAGAAACTATAATATACCAGCACTTAAACTTGGGCCCCTAATCCCATTGAAGCCTCTGCTGCCAAATTTGGTGCAGACTTTGGGAATGCCACCAACTAGAAAGAGACAAAGGGTATATTTCCTATCATGTTATGCTGCAAATGAGCTAGACATTCTTTCTGCAAGTCCATATGAAAGTCACTTTACAAACTTCCAACGAGGTATATATTTCTATTTTCAAATTTTCATCAGTTAAGCACCTACTTCATAAACATTCTGTGTTTTAAGACTGAAAATGGACTGAAGTAGATGATAATTATGGAGTCTGCTGAAACCATGAGTAGCTACTCAACATGTATATAATCAGAGTAAAGCATGTTAAATGCCTTGGGACTTGGGAACTAGTTTTTAAGTGAACATCCTAGAGGAACAACAACAAGAGTTCTCTCCAGTTACATGAACAGAATTTAAACTGTGATTTCTCACTAAAATCAAAAGAAAGATATTTGACATCATGCTTCCTACATCATTGATTTTATCTATGAAAGTAATATTTTCTAAGAAAAAATGGAGGAGTTGATATTTAAAAAATATCAAATAAGATTGTCAGAAAAAATCAAACATCCAACGAGGTAAATTAAGTACCTTAACCATGAAGAGCATCAGTAACAATGCCACCTTGGCCAAGATTGAAGTGAAAATAACAGTAGTTGTAATACCCCGGTTTAGTCCCACATCGGGAGTATGTTGGATGTGGTATTGGCTTATAAGGCTTGATGGGTGTGCTACCATCAACTTCAGCTTAAGCATTTTAATTAGGCCAATAGGTTGGTCTATGAAGTTGATGGGTCAGTTATCCCATTAAGCGGGTCGTAACAAATGGTATCAGAGCAGGGTATGGTGAGGGAGCCTATGTGAGAAATGGTTGCCCAAGTGATGGGGTGGAGCCGCTACTAGGCTAGGCCTCACATGTTGCCGACTTAGGTGTGATTCTGGGCTATGTGTTAGACTCGAGTTGGGTCTTGACGAGGACGTCAAGACATAAGTGGGGGAGATTGTAATACCCCGGTTTAGTCCCACATCGGGAGTATGTTGGATGTGGTATTGGCTTATAAGGCTTGATGGGTGTGCTACCATCAACTTCAGCTTAAGCATTTTAATTAGGCCAATAGGTTGGTCTATGAAGTTGATGGGTTAGTTATCCCATTAAGCGGGTCGTAATAGTAGTTTTAAGGAGAATTCTACTATCCTCCAAATGAAATTGTAACTGCCTTGTTGCATCCTAAGAGTTGAAACTTTTGAGAGAATAATAGGAGTCACAGCATCTCAAAGAATCCCGATATCTCAGTCTAGAAAAGGGGTCTGTTTTAGAATAGTTAAATAAATTCCCATGTAATAGTAAATTGTTACTCCCAGTAATCTATTCTTCTATGCAGATTAAAGCTTCAGTCCCCACTTTCAAACCTAAATAAACTATGAACTCGGATCAAATAAATTAGGGTTAATTAATGAATATATTCCGACTTTTGTCGAAATTCCCAAATTTATCCCCACTTTTCATTTGTTTCAAAAGGGGCTCTAATTTTCAATTCCTTTCAATTATATCACACTGTCAATCTAGGGTTAAATTTTTAATCTACAAGCTGACCTGGCAATGCAAACTTGTATTTGTAGCAAAATGAGGTCTAGTCAACAAAATTTGTCAAATAAAAAAAGAAAAAAAAACACGTCTCTACTCATCCCCGACGATCCCTCTTGCCTCCCGCCCTTAACCGAAGCCGGCGGTCAATGGTGCTGCCTCCCTCCGCGCACTTAGAAGCAATGCGAGTGATCTCGACACCCCCGAAGTTGTCGCTGCCTCAGAGCGCGAGGCGCTCCAAGCTGTTGGAATTACTTGCTGTGAGCTCCAAGCTCCGGATCGTGGCATTGACCCCCATGAGGACAAGTTCCTGGAGGCCTGCGCACTGCCGAGCCACCGCGGCGAGGCCCTCGTTGCAGATCAGATTCGCCTTCCAGCAATCGATGTGAAGTTTGCGGAGGCCGGAGCAGTGGTTAGTGATGGTTGCGACGCCCGCGTCGATGCATTCCGACGTCTTGATGAGGCGGAGGAACTCGAGATCCATGTGAGTGAACAAGGCAATGAGGCCGCGGTCGCTCACCTGCAGCCTCTCGAAGTGGACTGTAGGCTGCTGCATCTGCTACATACGCTATTGTTGCGAGAGGTATTTCTTCTACGGTTCTCTATTGAAGGTGGGGAATCAAAACTATCCGCTCGTTCATCTTCTTCTGCCCTTGTCTCTGGGTCGTTCTTGCCCATCCAGGCCGCGGTGGATGCACGAGATGAGTAGGGCTAACCGTCCAAAGAGAACTCGGAACCCAATCTTGACAAATCGAACACGAAGGAAAAGGAGAACAAAGATCGAAGCTTGAAAAAGCCATTGCTCGCATCGTGCATCGAGCTTGACTGCTTCAACTTGGCAGATCGATTGGCCTGAAGAAGAACAAAGAACGACCGGAATCACAAATTAGTACAAGAACTTGATCGCGGTCACTCACCTGCAGCCTCTCGAGGTAGATTTCAACTATCCCGGAGTCCCTTGCGGCCATGTCCCCCAAGAGTGTAACCAAGTCGCCGAAGCAACGGATTAACTTGAGCGTCTTGAGATTAGGGGACCCGACAATGAGCGGGGCGATATATGCTTGAGGCAGACGACGCGGAGGGAGGCGGTGCCATCGACGAGACCGTCGGCTTCGATTTAGGGTGGGAGGCGAGGGGTCGTCGTGGATGAGGAGAGACGCGTGTGAAGATAGGGGAAGGGAAGTGTTTTTTTTCTTTTTTTATTTGACTGGATCTCGTTTTGTTGACAGATACAAATCGTACAAGTCAGCTTATAAACCAAAAAATTAACCCCGAATTTACGATATAATTCAAAGGAATTAAAAATTGAAGCCCCTTTGAAACAAATGAAAATTGAGGATAAATTTGGGAATTTTAACAAAAGCCGGGATATATTCATTAATTAACTCAATAAATTAAATAACACTCATTAATAAGCATAATCACCTTAATCAAATTTACTGACAATATATCCTTAGTTTCCAGGAATTGATTGCACACTATCGTTGAACCTAATTAAAATTTCTCTAGCCAAATTAAATCAGATTCACCGTTTGATCAGTGATCAGGTTGAGATCACGAATCAGGACGGTATTGAAGCACAATTCCGAGCTTTCTACTCAGCTACTCGCAATTACTAAGCAAGGAGAGGAAACCTCTGATCCACATTAATTGGGATGAGTTGGAGCTACCTTCCGTGACCTCCCTAGACGAATTGATCCAACCTTTCACCTTGGAGAAAATTCGAACCGCTATCTTTAGCATGGGGGCTCGCAAGGCGCCAGGCTCAGACGGTAGTACTCTAGTGTTCTTCCGCGTCTACTGGGATCTTCTTTATGGTTATATCTTCAACATTTTTGAGATCTTCCAAGAGCTTGAGAACCTGGGCAGGCTCAACTTTGGACACATTGTTCTGATACCGAAGACGGAGGGGGCTACAGACGTCAGAGACTTCAGACCCATCAACCTTGAGAACTGTCTTATCCGCATCTTCTCCAAAGTTCTTGCTAATCGTCTGAGGCCACACATGAAGGAATTGGTTTGTGACACTCAGAATGCATACATCAAGGGTAGAAGCACCCTTGATGGCTACCTTTCGGTCCATGAAACGATGTGGCATTGTCATAGGACAAAGGGGGACGGTGTGCTCCTAAAAATTGATTTTGAGAAGGCTCTTGACTCCATCAGTTGGGAGTTCATTCAGGACATGTTAAGGGCCAGGGGTTTTCAGACATGTGGTGTATTTGGGCGAAGCATCTGCTCTCCATGGAATCTGCGTTGTTGATCAATGGCAATGCTGACAAAGTTTTCAGACACAGAAGAGGTGTTAGGCAAGGCAACCCGTTGTCTCCGTTCTTATTCAATATGGCCCTTGACTGCCTTTTGAGGCTGCTCGTGGGACCGACACAACATGGGCTCATGAAAGGGGTCTTGGACCAGCACGTCCCGCTAGGCATTACCCACTCCTTCTTCGCGGATAACCTCATACTCTTTTGCAAGAATGACGGCTCCTCCCTCGAGAACGTCCTCCTCCTTCTGAGATGCTTTGAGCTCACTTCAGGTTTGAAAGTCAACCTTAGCAAAACCAGTGTGTTGTCTTAATGGAAACAAATAGATGTTTGCTGGCCTGAGCAATTCACTGCAATCAGGTTGTCTTCCCGATCACCTACTTAGGGCTACCCCTGAGGGTGGGAAGATTATGTAAAGAAGACTGGCGGCAGATTGTAACTAAGATTGCTACACAACTCAATGGTTGGCAAGGTAGGGCGATTTACACTGATCAACAACAGTACGATCACTAGTTCGCCAGCCTACATTCTCTCCTTATTCATGGAACCACAATGGGTCCTTAAGCAGATTGATCGTGGACGGAAAAAAAAAATCTGGGTTGGAGTGGATAGCCGGTCAACTAGGGGAAGATGTCTGGTGGAGTGAAGCTCCATTAATGTCCACGGAGGGTCAGGGGACTTGGGATCTTGGACCTACGGGCGCATAATATAGCGAGGGGCTCGGTTCCTTATTTGGAAGGTGCTCCAAGAATTACCGTTACCTTGGGTCCGTTTGGTTGTGCAATTCTATGGGAACTTCAGAAGATGGCTAGATCGTCAAATAAGAAGAAATGCGTCTTCGATCTGGAGAGACATCGAGCATCTTAAGGAGATCATTGCAGCTTGAACAACTTATGAGGTGGGACGCGGAAACTTGATCAGACTATGGCTTGATAGATGGCTGGATGAGCGCTCCATTGCTGATATGTATTGAGATCTATTTCAGTATGCCCATATCAATATTGGTGAGGCGAGGATATGTGACGCACATGGGGCTTTCCTTAGCTGGAACATCAATTTCACTTGTCTGGTAGATGCGGATAGGTATGAGCCATTGTTTGGAGATCTACAGATGGTGGAGCTCGCTTCGAAAGATGATCGCATATTATGGAGGTGGGGGACACATGGACTTTTCACAACGGCTAGTCTCTATGGTATCTTCTGAGGTCTCTTAGACTATCACTATCAGTTTATTTGGCAAGCTCAGTGTTCTGATGGATTTGGATCACAAAGCGGCTCCTTACGAAAGATTAGTTGATGCGCTGGGGTTAGCTAGTGAGCATTCTTGCTTACTGTGCCTAGACGGGAGGGAATCCCATCAACATTTGTTTCTCGCATGCACGTTCGTGATGGACGGGTGGCCGGATTTGCTTTCCAGACTCGGACGGAGCTACTTCCCACTTTCTTCCATGCCTTGGGAGCTCCCCGATCACAACATCAAAGAGGCCCGTTCGATGATGCGATTGATGCTTGTGTGGTGTTGGTTCGTATGGTTTGAGAGGAATCGAAGGATTTTTAAGGATCAAATTTCTTCTTGTAGGTTGGCAGCTTCGGCTGCGAGTTTTGTTGTTGGGCTACCTCAATAAGCTCGATTGCCGGTGTTACTTGGTCTTGGACCATGGGAGCCTTCTTTTCTTTTTGTCTTTCTCTCCCTCCTCCTCTCAATCAGTAATTTCTTCATTTCTCTTGAATTGAATGCAGGTTTTAGTTTTTCAAAAAAAAAGAAAAAAAAAAGTTCCTTATCTAACAAGCATCCCATTAATGCATTTAACAACAAACATTTGAAAATATTTTCATGACCAGAACAAAGCAAAGTCACCTTTACAGCTGTTGTAACCATCTCCCTCGAACTGAATAGTATCAAAAATAGGACACTCACAAACTCTGCCACGAAATGTATCCTGAAGGATAGCACAGTTGTCAAAGAAAAGGGACAAATCTAGAAGCATGTTGAATTAACAATTAGTCAAATCAGTACCTTGCAGGCAGTAATGTTGGATGCATTGTCTTGCCAGCACCCACCGTTATTGTTGAGACATTCATTTGTTTCTATATCTGCATCAAAATCGAATTAACATTGCTAGATCATATCTAAAAAATCTGTAAGCATAGGAGCAAAAAGCTTTTAAATCTTACCATCACTCAAACATACAGCTGGCTCAGTGGTTTCTTCAAACCCAGCACATATAGCTTTCAAGATAGCTTTTTTGTCTAGTTTCCCTGCAAATTACATGGTATATTTGTAAATCTAATAAATTTAACATTTATTTAAATGAAACACACCTCGATATTGTCGATTATTAACAATGAGGGTAGGCATTATAGTGACATCTCCCCTTGAACCAGTTCCAACCTATAGAAATAGTTGAAATGATCAAGATGTCAAAAGTTGGTAATATTGACCATGTAAACCTAAAAGTTTCAATTCGAGGCCTTAATGTTAAAATATGAAGCTCATGATTCACAAATAAACCTAAATGCATAAAAAAGGTATATTTGACCTGAGCATCTTGCTCTTCTTTCAGAATTGGATGTTCATTATCATCATCTGGATTGCCCATACACTGATCAATCTTGTTAACATCTAGCCCTGCTAGAAAATAAGCACATTATATATGCTCTGGTACATAAAATGTGTAGCACTTACTAGCAGGAAGTCAAATCCTCCTGGAAACATGTATTAGATAATATATTACAAGTCTCCAATTAAAAGTATGTAAGTTCTGCAAACATGATTGCTAAAAGAAAAAGATTCAAAACATGATGCAAGGACTTGTACAGTAAACACAGATTCTCTAATGACCAACCTAGGGATTTCATAACATTGTCTGCACATTCTTTGTTAAACTTTTTGTCTTTCATAGGACACCTGATAGTGAAATCAGTAACATAATCCCACCAAATCCATGGCCTTTTAGTTTCATTTGCAACTTTAAATACACACAGCCGTCTCAAGTTCTCCATAACCACGTCCTTGCCTTCATAACCTGTGCTGAAATTTTCCTCTGGATCAGGTGCACAATATCTCCCACGATTGATGCATTGCGACTTACACTGTCTGCTAATGATGAATGCTTCAGGACAATACCATGTTACATAACGTGGTGTGAACTGAGTATAACCACCTTGTTCAAGTAATTGAGCAGCACCCTTGAATTCCTTCAAGAAGTCTATCAGCATATCACATTTAACCCCACACTCATCATTGCTATTTGTCCACAGTTCATACTCCACACGATCATCTGGATGTGGTACAGCTTCGCTCCAGTCAAGGTTAACATGGACCATATCACCACTACGAACAGCCTCTTTTAATTGTTCCCCAGATCTCTTATCAATTAGAGCAGATGGAATTGTTAGGTTTTGTATATACTGGGCAGCTTCATCATCATCACTAGGCAAATCCATAGTTATGAGAGGTTCATCCTTATCGTCTATAACAAGAACTGCTGAGGCACCAGCCTTCTGTGCATTCCAAACCTTTTTTGCAAAATGGCAATCTGTAGGTACACAGAGGTAACACAATTAATTAAAAGTTAGTATTTTGGAAGAACACATAATTGCTCTCATCGTAGTTATATAACTATTCAATATACATCTGTCCAAGGATGTAAACACTGAACTATACTAAGTGCTGGTAGGACAACACAGTGTCACACCTCTACGCATCTCTTTGGCCCTTGGAATCTCATAGATATTCAGGACTCATTTGCCTGAAGACAGAAGAAACTGAACAACGTGTAAATCTAATGTTGCATGTTCCAACTTCCATGCACTTAATATACTAACATGAAAATCGTATGAATGCTTAATTTCTCCAGTTTAGTCCTACATCAAGAGGGTTCATGAAAAGATTGGTTGATTAATAACGCTTGATGGCTCTACTACCATTATTCTCACATGCTGCTGGCTAAGATGCAATTTTGGTATATGTGTAAGCTTGACTTGGGTCTTAACAAGGATGTTAAGCCTTAATGGAGATTGTAATTAATGGGCCACTGAAGTCTCTACCTTATTATGCACTCCATACATTTAAAAAAACACCATAGAAGAGAAACAAACTAAAATACATTATTGAATATTCAAAGACCGGACTTTGAATTTTCTTTTTTCATTTTCAAAAATATATATATATATATATATATTCAAAGACCGGCCAATTTTGTAGCATATTGATCTTGCTTCTTTCTACGCTGCAATTTTTTTTGGAATTACAGGTTTAGTTTAGTACGTTAAAGTGCAAAAAAATTAGGGTTTTTTGTTACAAATAGAGAGGTAGAAGATAAACAGAGGCAAGCGATTAAGGAGGCTGAAGCTGACATGGCTAGGGAACGTGAGTCACATCAAATGCAAGATCACGTGGCTGTGGAACACGAGTCACATCAGATGCAAGATGGACGGCCACGATCAAAGCGCACCATCAATAAACCATGCAGATTCGTTGATTATGAGTTGTAATAAATGATTAGTTACATTCATTAGTATAAGTAGACAATAGTTACGAGGACAGCGGGGATGAAAAATAATATTCAAATTTCAGATCCCTTTCTCTCTCTGCTTCTCTCTCTCTCTCTCTCTCTCTCTATATATATATATATATATATATATATATATATATATATCTTTTCTCCGTTTCTCTACTATTCTGCTACTTCCCTTCTCTAGATCTCTCTCACGTAGAGATCTGGTTGCTCGATTGATCGGTGGAGGCTCATTGCATGCTGATCTATTCCCGGAACTCATCCAGGCCAATCGGATCCTGTCAATTTGGTGCTTTCATTGAGATCAACCGATGGAGACGAGAGCCCACGCCATGTCTGAATCGGTGAGGATCTTACAGAAACCAGCACGCGACATGATCAAATGCTCGAATCCCTACAAGCCAACATGGAATCGCAACAACAGTCAATGGTCGAACAACAAAAACTACTGCAAAACCTCGTCTCTCAGATCGGAATATTAAATAACCAGATGGTACAATTTAATTGTATCAAGGTGGAACCATCGGGGACGGCAGGAAATGGAGGAATTCCGATCCATGGAGGAGATCCGATCGTGCGAAGGAAAAATGCATATCGAGGTGAGAATGACGATAGTGATGAATTCCCCTTCCCGCCTAAACCTCCGCAGGTCGAGCTCCCTATCTTCAACGGCATGGATGCAGAGGATTGGATTGCATCTGCCGAGGACTTCTTCGAGTTTTACTCAACGAAAGACCAACATAGAGTCACTATGGCGTCGTTCCGCATGGAAGGAGTGGCTAAAAAGTGGTTCCGGTGGATGCAACGCCGGAAACAATTGGCAGGGTGGAGTCACTTGGTGGAAGCCATCCGGCGACACTTTGAACCCACTGATCTGGAATTGCCGGAGGGACAGTTGACGAAGCTCATCTAAATGGCAAGAGTGGAGGAATATGAAGGGCGATTCGAGGAAATGGACCTTAGAACAACCAACCTTACGGAGACCTTCCTGTTGAATTGTTTCATATCCGGCTTGAGAACGGATATCAAAACGAAGGTGCTGGATTCGCAACCGATGACTATGCACGAAGCCATCATTAGAGCTAAGTGTTGTGAGGCTAAGTTCGCCGCTGCTCGTCAGTATTCGGGCTCCTTACTAGGGGGAAAGGAACCTGCTCTTTTACCATCTCCAAATTGAATGGGATCATTGAGTAACCTGAATAATGGACGACGACTACCACCTGGACGAGCCAACACTTCCCGCTTGATGGGAGCAATACCTGCTACGGGACAACGGATGACACCACGGAAAATATCATGGGCGAAGGCCCAAAAGCGTCGCGAACAAGGTCTCTGCTACTATTGTGATGAAAAGTTCGTATGGGGGCATAGATGTCAAACGCCATAATTTTTTATGATGGATGAAGAGGTGGGAAGCGAGGATGAACCACTGCCAACGAATGCGCCGGAAGGAGAGGCTGCTGAACACTCCTTGATCTCCTTCAACGCCTTGCCAGGCTGCTTCTCTCCCATGACATTGCACTTCAAGGGTTCAATCGGAGGTCGGGAAGTACAGGTACTCCTCGATGGGGGAATTACCCACAACTTTATCCAGACCCGAATTGCCAAGCATATGGGGTTAACGGTGGAGTCAACGCCAACATTTGGTGTTATGGTGGGCAGTGGGGCAAGAATTAAATATGAAGGAGTAGTTAAGGAATTAAAGTTGGTCATTCAACAGACACCGGTCACCATTGATTTCTATGTTCTGCCTATAAAGGGGTCAGACGTAGTCTTGGGGGTAGCTTGGATGGCTACCCTGGGCCCGATGATGATGGATTTTTCTAAGCTATTTTCGAGTTTCAGCAAATGGGGCAATGTTATGCATGGCAAGGTGAAACTAATCTACGACCCGAGCCTGTGCAATGCAATGCTCTGCGCAGAATGTGTGACACCCGAGCAGTGATGGAATTATACCAGTTGGAATTACAACTAGAAGAACTGAAGCAACCGCGTTGTGATGAGCCAAAATTGCAAGCACTACTCGATCGATTTCCAGAGGTATTCACCCCTATTGCAGGCTTACCGCCGACGAGGTCAACTGATCACCGAATCCACCTACCTCCAGGCCAACTGGCCATCAACGTGAAGCCTTATCGCTATCCCCACTTTCAAAAGGAGGAAATCGAAAGGCAGATAAAGAAGATGATGCAAGACGACGGCCTCATACAGAACAACAACAATCCCTTCTCATCGTCGGTATTATTGGTGAAGAAGAAGGACGGGACTTGGAGATTTTGTGTTGATTACCAGGCCCTAAACGCCGTCACCATCAAAGATCGATTTCCGATCCCAACGGCGGATGAACTATTTGATGAACTAGGTCAAGCACAGGTCTTCTCGAAGCTGGATTTACTCTCAGGTTACCACCAAATTCGAGTGTATCCTGAAGACATTCCAAAGACCGCCTTCAGAACACATGAAGGCCACTACGAGTTCAGAGTGATGCCTTTCGGCCTCACAAACGCTCTGTTGACGTTTCAAGCAATCATGAACGGTATATTCAGACCATATTTACGAAGATTTATATTAGTTTTCTTCGATGATATCCTTGTTTACGGCCATTCTATGAATGAACATTTGAATCACCTGGAGTTGGTATTGAGGATTCTGCGAGAGCATCAGTTAGTGGCAAAGGCATCCAAGTGTACCTTTGGCTGCACTAACATCAAGTATTTGGGCCAGCTGGTATCAGTGGAGGGGGTGAAAGTCGACCCAACAAAGGTAGCTGTTGTGCAAGCATGGCCGACACCACTTAATTTGAGAGGACTGAGAGGGTTCCTGGGCTTAGCATGATGCTACAGACGATTCATTTAAGGGTTTGCCCAGTGGTCAGCGCCTCTAACAGACCTGTTGAAGAAAGGAGAAAGCTTTCTCTCTCTCTTTTCTCCGTTCCTCTGCTATTCTGCTACTTCCCTTCTCTGGATCTCTCTCACGTAGAGATCTGGTTGCTCGATTGATCGGTGGAGGCTCGTTGCGTGCTGATCTCTTCCCGGAACTCATCCAGGCCAACCGGACCCTGTCATTTTCCCACCCTACGAAATATGCTAAAATTAAATATCTAAGGTTAAATTTAGATACCGCTGTCTAGGGTAACATAAGCATGCTATTTTCATTGCTAGATATTAGAAAAGCGGATTCAGCAGCCAAATAATTTTTTTTTTTCAGATATCCAAACGAAAATTTAAGATGGAGGAAGCTTTATGTTATAAATTAGAAAAATCTCGGCTGATGAAATACGATAAATCTCGACTGATGAAATTAGCAAAATCAAGTGAGGAACATGATTTAAGATGGAAGAAGCTTTATGTTCCAAATTCCCAGAATTTTCTTTATGAATCTAAAGTCCCAGATTTTTAACCGCGCATCTTACTCTGTTCAAATTTTCGCTCTAGTGAGTCTCATCTTTTACCAATTCAGATCGAAGAAGAAAATATTTGAGACATTTTAGCATTTCCTGACCCCCTCAAAATCCGAACTTTCGAAACAAGAAAAGAGATAAGAACAGGGTTCACCTCCGCGTTGGACTAGAAGGAATGTGGGAGGCGCGCCGGGGTTGGTCTTGAACGGGCGCGTCCCCGGGAATGGGTCGCAAGCCATGACATTGTTCCTGGGATACACCACCGCACCGGCCATGCTTCCGCCGTACTGCGGGATGCCGAAGTTGGCTATGGCGCTGTCGTGCCTGCCCCGGAGCTCCGGCGGCGAGGTCACCATCAGGCTGTTCTTCTCCACCACAAACCTCGCAGTCGCCAGCGGAACCAGAAGTGCTGCCGCCAAAAGTCCCCACGCCGCGACGAGAGGCAGCCGGATAAGGAGAGGGAAGCCATCGCACCACACCATCGATTCGAGGGCCGAAGCGGGAGTGAGGAAGAGATGCGGGAAACAAGGATCGCGTAAACGGTGCACATTTTATACCCCTCTTGAACCTCTTCCCCACCACGGGCACACATCGAACCCCCAATGGCCTTGCTCTTGCTCCGTATAACTAATTTGGGTGAAAATAAGCCGAGCAACTCGTGAACTACTCTGAATCAACTCGATGAAAACTCGACTCGATTTTATCGAGCTCGAGTTAACCAATACTCGGCTCGAGCAGCTCGCGAGCCTTGTCGAGCTTCATATATTTATATATAATTATATAAATATTAATATTTCATATCGAGACGGGCTTTTAGGACTTATAAACTCGAGTTGAACTAATTAAGCTTAATCGAGCTTGAACGAGTTCGATCAAGCTAGAGAAAAATAAACGAGTCGAGCTCGTGCTCGAGCTCAGAAATCGAAGCTCGATCGAGCTCAACATTTCATAAACGCCGAGCTCGAGCAAATGCAATCTCGGCTTGGCTCGATTACACCCATAGGTACGAAGCCCATGTAAGAACAATCCTAATATTATTAAGAGCGAACTCATTATTATTAAGACTGAACCTAAAATAGAATTGAACGCAGGTTATAACATTTCTATTTTATGTCCCGTCTTAATAATATTTAATAATACTAATTTCTTTTCTAGGTGGGGCTTCTATCGAACTTGGCTCTATAGTAATTTTTTTTTACTTTCTGAGCACATTTTCCTGTTGGTTATGAACTGACAAAATGATATTATCAACGTTAATGCTTTTAACTTATAACACAATAATAGGTTTTGGAATCCATTCTTCAAGTGGATATTTTTGCTGAATTAGATTTTCTTTAAATATGATTTAAATAATATACATGTTTAAATAATTTACCATAAAATGTAATTATTAACTAAGAGAGCTTATTACGAATTTGGAAAGATAAACTTAATCAATGATGTTAATACTCATTTAATTTTCTTTCCATAATTTATTACTTCTCCTAGTAAATATTTACCTATATTTTTTCAAAAAAATATAAATTTGCATATGGAAATTACGTAAATGCTTTTAATTTTAATACCTCTTCCAATATTACTTCAATTAATATTCTCTTAACTATGCACATATATGCATCAGACATACAATTTTTTTTAATGGAAAAGAGTACTTGTATTTATTATAAGATTTGAGAAATAAAGTATATGAATGGAGAAGGGTAGAGATAGGGAGAATACATGTGATGAAGAATACATACCATCACCGTGATAGAACAAAGAGAATAATTATATGTTTATAACAAGTTTAAAAATGTTATATCCTTCAAAGGCAAGTTCTAGGGAGGATTTTGATGTGTCATTGAAGTTTCGATTATTTCGCTCGAACCAAATTTTTTCTTTTCAAATCATTAGAGCTTGATATTTTCTTCGCTGACCCATAATATCATTCCTTGAATGTACTGCGAAGCCATGGTCGAAATTTGTATCATTCCTTGAATGTACTGCGAAGCCATGGTCGAAATTTGAGGGAGAAGTAACTGAGATTACAAAGCTCCAACATAGCCCTCCACTCTTGTTTTGTAAATGTGCATTGCGGGAAAATGTGGTCATACAATTCATTAGAAGTGTTGCAAAGTAGACATACCAGATCTATTGGTAGATTTTGTTTAATCAGCCTATCCTTTGTTGGTAGTCTTTTCTGATTTGTTAACCAGTTGAAGATCGAGAGGGATTCTGGGAAAGTGCCATGCCAAAGGAATGGTGCAGAAGGATCTACGATACCTCGGTAGGTTAGAATGTTATATAGGGAGCTCGTAGAGAACTGGTCATGCTTCATTCATTTCCAATAGATTTGGTCATCTCCTATACGATCTAGAATTAGAACAATAGTCCTTTCTAAATCGGCGAGTCGTTGTAAAGAAATATAGTTGGATAAGGTAATGTTTCAACTCGGAGAGGAGTCTTGCCCTGTGTAGACTTTTGCATCAGACAATAATATGAGAATCAGTGGCAAGCATGAATTGTTCTGGGAAAATATCGACCAACCATTGTCCATTGAGCCATGGGTTGGTCTAGAGGCAAGTAGAGTTTCATGCACCCACTTAAATAGTGAGGGAAATATTGAACATATCCTGACATTTCAGAATGCCTTTCTAGATCGCGGAAAGTCTTTCTGTTTTGAGTTGCAATGTGGTGAATATTTGGATAAAGTGAGTTCATCATATCCACCCATATTAATTCATCATTTTGCAATAGCTTCTAAAGGCAGGATCCCAATCTAGCAGTGTTATGTGCCGATATATTAAGAAGACACAATCCACCTTCCTCTTTTTTGCCTATTATAGTGTGTCCAGTTCACAAGGCATTTTCCCCTTATGTCCAACAATCTATTTTCAATCCAGAAGAAGGATCTTCTCCTTTTGTCAATTTGGTGAATAGCCCAAGTCGGTGCCTCATAAATCGAGAAGATGTAAGATGCCTGGCTTGTGAGGACATTGTTGATAAGTGTACGCCTACCTGCCCTAAAGAGTATTGATCCCTTCCAAGATGCTAGACCCCTATCAAACTTGTCAAGGGTTCGGTTCTAGTAGTCTTTATGAAGTTGTCCAAAATGTAGAGGCAGACCGAGATAATCTATTGGAAATTAAGTTGCTTGCCGAACAACCCAAAATAGTTGCTAGCTGGGTGGCAGTGTCAAATCATTCCCAACATGCAAAAGTTTGGTTTGGGGAGTGTTCTTTTAAGTCATGATGAGTGTCGAATTCATCAAAAATAAATACTTACTTCTTGAGATTTTGTAGTCGTGACAAGTAGGGTCGAATCCACAGAGACTGGTTAGTTTTAAATTCTTTCGAAACCAAAAATTAAAAAGAGAGGTTTTTTTTTTATTAGATGCAAATTGAATTAAAAGCAGTGATTAAAATTTAGGAGAAATCAATGAGAGGAAAGTTTAGTTAAAGGTATGTTCTCGATTTTGGTTCATATGATTGATCATAGACGCTAAGGATAGTTTTCTTTATTTCTAGCGTTTTAATAGACTTTTTTGAATTGAACAATAATCTCATAAGTCATATTAATTCAAATATTCCATTAGTTCGGATTGAACAACAATCACGACTAGTTTGTCTCTAAATCCGGCATGGAACAGCCAATACCGGTAGACTAACTATTGTTCTAATAATCTGGTAATATACCAATAATTAAAAAGAAACGATAGAATAGATTCCGCAGGAAATAAATGAAATACTAGGAAACAAACACTTTAAGCATAGAAGAATCTCACAATCTATAGTACCGAAACGTCGAATCGCCCTTTAGCTAGAAAAAAAGTGGATTAGCCACACATTTCAAACTCACAATTTTTTTCTCAAAAATAAACTACTGTTGAAAACTTAAAGAGCAAAATACAAAAGGAGGCTAAAGCTAAGAAATTGTCAGCCCTAAAAACTAAAACTAAAAACTGGCCTAAAAACTAAAGCTAAAAACCAGCCCCTCTCCATTACAACTTTTCTTCTCTTATAGGAGAATTCCAAACCTAACTAGAATGGAAAATAAAAATCAAATCAACCTTACATGGCATTAAACTAACAATCAAATATCTTGGTTTAATATTATAGACACAAAAGGATAGTCTAAATTCGCATGGAAACTTGGAAACAAAATTCCAGCCTTTAACATGGTAAATTATGAGTCTGTCACATGTATCTTCGTTAAGGCGTGGGCACATCCAATGTAATGCGATCAGATCCAGCTGTCTTTTCAATTTTCAGCTTCCAAAAAACGTGCAAAGGGGATTTTTTTTTATTTCTTTCCATCATTTGTTGCCTAAAAGTTAAACAAAATAATAAACACATTTTATGAAGCATTTAATTCGAATTTAGTATGAAGATAAGCAACAAAAGATGGAAAATAAACATGTTATCAAATCTCCCCACACTTAAACCATGCTTGTCCTCAAGCATAACTCCAACCGAACAATCATTTTCTTTAAAATTCATCGCATCCTATCACAGCCTGCATCATGAAGTTTTAGTGACTCAAACAAAAAGACAATAGCTAGCAACCTTTCACAATGAAATCTCATCCATCCACATAGATTTATGATTACTTAGATGTAAATTCGAGTACAAGATGCAAAGTATGAAGAGTTTTGAGCACACATACAAGCTTCAAAATTAATCATTGCATAGAAGAACATCTACCAAGCAATGCCACAAGTTGAAATAACTAAAAGATTTAACTTATTGACTGAGCACCTTTTATTTTCTTAGATCGTTACTCAACCTTTTGACGCGAGGACACACATTGGTGATGCATGTACCCGCTTACTCGGTTGGTCCCAAATCTAAGTTCCTTGCCTAGAATGTCATGCAACCTTTTGACGCGAGGACACACATTGGTGATGCATGCACCCGGTTACTTGGTTGATCACAATTCTAGGTGGCTACTAGCTCTACTCATGATCTTTGGTGATCAGCGGAGTAGTGATGCTCTTTCTTTCTTTCTTTCTTTTTTTCTCCTTTTTTTTTTTCAGACTTGAGGCATACACTACAAAAAAATAGGGTATCACCAACGGACAAAATCCGTTGGTAATACTAAAAAATCCGTTGGTAATATATTACCAACGGATTATCGGTTGGTAAATACGTCGGTGATGACCATGCTAGGTATTACCAACGGATATTATTATATTCGTTGGTGTCACCAACGGATCATACTATGTTGGTATTACCAACGGAGATAATATCCGTTGGGAATACCAACAGATATCATCCTTGTTTACGCTGACATATTCAACAAAGGTATCCGTTGGTATTACCAACTGACATCCGTTGGTATTACCAACAGAAATATTTGTTGCTAATACATTTTAATTAAAATGCTCATACCCATATGAATTTTCATTTTCCTGTATACAACCTATAATCACACATCAAATTTTTTATTTACCCAATTACAAATATATATACAAGTCAAGAAAAAAAATTCATATTTCATAACCAAATAATAGTGTCATTTTCATAACCAAAACCAAACATCTACAATCGAGTATATTATCAAATGAATACAAACATTACTAAGTCAAATTTTCCCTAACATTAACCGAATTGTGTAGTGCAAAATCATAACCAAATACAAATCTTAACCAACATCATAACCCAGATGGAGGTGGAGGTGGAGGTGGAGGTGGAGGTGGAGGTGGAGGTGGAGGTGGAGTGGAAGCTGAAGGTGAATCTGTTGATTGGAAAGAGTTGATTGGAAAGCCGAGTTGTGTTAACATCAACCGAACTTGAGCTTCCACTTGTGCTTGTACTTGCGACTGCACTTGTGATTGTTGTGATTGCATTGATGCTTCCAATTCAGTAATATACTGTCGCATGGATGTCATCTCAGTCTGCATCGCATTCCACTCATTCATTCGACCATGGCCCGATGTACTAGATTCTGCTTAGCTAGAACTCCCCATAATGGATTTAACATTCTCTCGACATCCAAAACCGTAAACTCGATTATGAGATGGATGTCCAGAGGCATTAATCCATTCTTCTGGATCTAAAATGGGTTGTGATGCTACATCTGTACCATACTTTTCTATGATCGATACCTCATAAGCCTCCTGCATAATATTTTATAAAAATAGTTAATTACGATATTTTAAAAAGAAGCAACAAATAAAATAAATACATACCGCAACACTCTGCGATTTGTTGTCGATATAGTCACCCTCACCACTATTACGCTTATGAGTATGCTTAAACAACTCAAGATGGGTTGGGGGTCGGTTCAACTTTTCTTCCTACAAAAAATGACAAATAATATTTAATTAATAATATTTTAAAAAACATATAGGATAACAAATTCTATTAATATCATACCAATTTTCTTTGATGAGCCACAAATGAAATAGATCCACCTGTATGTCGTGTGACGTCACTATCTACCTCTTTCTTACGATTTTGACGAGCAACTTCGGATTTTCTCCTCCACTTCTCCGTGACCCAATGCTCACTAATTAGTTGATTCCACACATCTGGAGATAGCCATGGAGGGCCAAATCCATTAGTTCGACTAATATCATCAGTATTGGCATTTATTTTCGCATAATTCCTTGCATCAGACATATTGTCAGAAAAGCGTCGACAAGCTGTTCTATCCCATATTTCATGAACCTCGCTTATCCTAGATGGATCCCAACGATAGACTGTCTGAAAAAAGACAAATATGTTAATGAAATGATAGTTGACAATATTCTAAAAAAAAACCAATTTGATGCAATTATATGATCACACAATCAATCATGGCATATGCAGGTTTCATGCAGCCAACCTTCTATTACTTCAGCTAAATCTTTTGTGTATCAATAACATGATGAGTATGGGTTTGATGCAATTATATCATCTATTACTTCAGCTAAATCTTTTATTACTTCAGCTAAATCTTCTATTACTTCAGCCAACCTTCTATTGGTACACAATCAATAATTTGATGCAATTATATGATCACACAATCAATCATGATATATGCAGGTTTGATGCAATAATATCATCATATGCAGTTATGGCTAAAACTTACTAAGAAGCTTTCTTGTGTACCAATAACATGATGAGTATGGGTCAAAAACTGTTGTAATATGAGTAGATGTCTATCACACAACCAATCACACAACCAATCAGTAAGTCATGTGGAGCAGTGACCCATAAGGCTATAAATTCAAGTGCTGGGTTGGACATACCGTGGATAAGCAGTAATAACTATAGATATAAATGACTTCAGGAGGCAAATCATCAACATAATGATTTATATCTTTGAGTCTGCAATAACTAAGGAATATCTTGAGCATGAACTAAATGGAATGACCCTTGATTCCTATCAAATACTTTTTTTCTCTATTGTTGTTGTTCTCTCATGAGAGGTGATGGTTCTCTTGTGATGGTTTTCTTTTAATTCCTTGTGCAAGCAATGGATAACAATAGATTATTTATAATAAACAAAGGTATTAGAACAGGCCATGGTATTAGAACAGCTTATGGGCAGTAGAACATTATTTCTTGGTCTAATGACTTTGTGCCAAAGAGAAAACATCTAGATAAGTAAAGCTAAAAAGCACCACAGGGATGAGCTAAATAAGTTGCACGTCCACAGGGATGAGCTAAATACTTGCTATTCCCTAGTTACTTTATTTTCTTAGAATTTGGATAGCTAGTCATTTCTATATCAGTCAATATCAGTATCAGGATAAGCTGGAGCTTCTTCCTATTCAGTATCCTGATACTGATATCCACATGAGCTTCTTCCTTCCTTTTTGATAAGCTAGTGCAACTTTATTTAAGATCGTTGTAGATGTGGTCTTTAGAGTTTAGAGTTTAGATCGTTGTATTGCAACTTGATAAGCTAATCATTCCTATAGATGTTAATGAGCAGACCAAATAGATGTTAATGGTATTAGAACATGCCACATACTTGCTATTCCCTAGTTACTTTATTTTCTTAGAATTTAGACAGCTAATCATTCCTATATCAGTCATGACACTGATCAGGATAAGCTGGAGCTTCTTCCTATTCAGTATCCTGATACTGATATCCACATGAGTAGCATACTTAGCATACCTATTCAGTATCCTATATCAGTCATGATACTGTTCAGGATAAGCTATGGTATTAGAATAGCTTAGGGGCAGCATACTTGTTATGAGCAGGCCAAATAGATGTTAATGGTATTAGAACAGGCCACATACTTGTTATTCCCTAGTTACTTTATTTTCTTAGAATTTAGACAGCTAATCATTCCTATATCAGTCATGATACTGATCAGGATAAGCTGGAGCTTCTTCCTATTCAGTATCCTGATACTGATATCCACATGAGCAGCATACTTAGCATACCTATTCACTATCCTATATCAGTCATGAAACTGTTCAGGATAAGCTATGGTATTAGAATAGCTTAGGGGCAGCATACAGCTTGTTATGAGCAGGCCAAATAGATGTTAATGGTATTAGAACAGGCCACATACTTGTTATTCCCTAGTTACTTTATTTTCTTAGAATTTAGACAGCTAGTCATTCCTATATCAGTCATGATACTGATATCAGAATCAAGATAAGCTGGAGCTTCTTCCTATTCAGTATCCTGATACTGATATCCACAAACTGGAGCTTATCAAGTCATTCCTATCAGTGTCAAGGGTTGGTTTCATATAAAGAGGGAAATGAATAGTGATGCGTACAACTTAGCAAGGTCTGCTCTGGAGCAGAAGAAAGGAAGGGAAGAAAGTTTTATTCATTTGTTCAAACCAAGTAGTAGTAGTTCTTTGAATGAATAAGCTGTGTTACCTGTAATAAATAGTGTAGTAAGCAGTAGTCCTCATGTAATAAATAGTAGTAGTTTTGTCCATGTAGATGTGGATTCTCATGTAAACAATTTGTATGAAAGTAATAAAATGGTCAATACTCATGGGCATGATGCAACAACAAACTGGATATGGAAATAACTGTATATTAAAATTTTAGGTTGAGGACATCAATGAAATTTGTGACTTACATTCAAGAAATTTGACTTGCTTTATAGGAAAATACCTTAAATTTATCCCAAATGAATTCCTTCACATGTGATGGTACTTGAGACCAACATGGCCATGCACCCGTGAAATTTGTCTTAATTATTGATGAAATATCTCGTACTACTTCTGTCTCGGGGAAGCTGCAAAAAAGAATGTTAACAAATATCTTGTATTTACAAATGATGGTGTTTGAATATCTGACTACATATATACCTTTTCTTATCAATAATTAGTAGGCATCTATCATCTGGTGTCTCTGGCGGTTGTGAATGCTGATTTGGTCCTCTTCCTCGACTTTGATGTGAAGTACCATCACTTTGTGTAGGAATAGATGTGTCATGTATAGACATAGATGGTATAATAGGAATTGATGACGTCAAAGGCAAATTCACTGAAGGTTGTGAGGGTAACGATGCTGCCGATGTCGACGGTGTAGGAATACTAGGAATATTAGGTGTTTCTATGGGAACAGTAATAGGTACAGGTACAGATATAGGTATCGTGGGTGCTAAAGAGTCAATCACAGGTACAGGTTCAACTATCATGGGTGCAGAAGAAATGATCACAGGTGGTACAGGTGTATCTTCAGATGATGAATGTATAGAAGTGGTAGAAGGGTATTTACTCAAAGGAGGACGCCCTCGTCCTCGTCCTCGACCTCGACCTCGACTTCGTGTATTCACCATTACTTAATAAAATAAATGAAGCATATATAAATAATTAACGATGTATAAACATATAGTGCCATCCAAATTATGATAAAATACCCTATTTTGTTAAATTCCTATGCAACCGGAGACTATAGACTTGAATATGTATCAAGCTATCTCATGTCAGAACAGTGGGTGTCTGGCCATCTATTGCCATCAACAGGAGACTATAGACTTGAATAAAATACCTTATCAACACTTTATGCTCTCAACCTTCATTGTCATTTATGATTCTTAGTGTCTTATCTCTAGATTAATTTAATTGCTTACTAATGGAGTTAACTATCATTAACTGTCAAGCTACTATTGAACAAATGCCATTAATTTAATTGCTTACTAATGGAGTTAACTATCATTAACTGTCAAGCTACTATTGAACAAATGCCATTAATTTAATTGCTTACTAATGGAGTTAACTGTCACTAGAAATCCTTATCCTTAACTACATTAACTGTGTGCTCTCTTTGATTTTAATGAGCTCACACCAGGTTGCCATCATAGGAAGAAGTCTCCGGCAGCAACCAGTGCCACTAATCTCATTGCTGGAGATCTCATTTCAGCCATCTTCCTTCAGATGCAGCGACCCATGATGAGATCTCAAAGCCAAGTCCAACATAGAAATCCTTAATTGCTTACTAATGGAGTTAACTGTCACTAGAAATCCTTAATTGCTTACAAATGGAGTTAACTGTTACTAGAAATCCTTATCCTTAACTGCAACTCAAAGTGGTTACATGAAATTTCTACATAGCTTCTTAATAATCTTAAGGTTGGGCCAGTTTAATATTAATTATCATTACTGAACACTACATGAGCTACTTTGGTTTCATTGGGTTAGAGTGAAATAATTATCCATGTGTAAGTTATGTACCTACTGATTATATCATGCTCTAGTCAACAATAATCTCATCACTCTACTTCAACATCCTCTATTTCCAGTACTCTCAGCAAGAAGTATCAAAACTCGGTCAGCAATAATTACAAAGCATAAATAGATATATATCAGTTATTAATTAATTACTACATGCAAGCATAATCATGAAATAACATATAAAACAGCCTGTGCCTCTAAAAAACTTAGTTTACCAAGAACTTGATGTTAGTTATTCAACAAAAATTTCATAGAAAAGGTTCCAACTTCTGAAAAACTGAGTAATATATTCACATAAAAAATAGAGTAATATGCAATAAATTTACTTAGTTGAAGAGCAAAATAAACATTTGATGACTAACATATTCACATAAAAATCAGGAAAAGAAAATACCTCCTCTAGACTTAAAGACATAGTTCATTCAGTCAATGACTTAAAAAAATGATATTGTGCATGATACCTTGGTTCCCTGAGTTCTTGATACAGTTAATTCAAAGTATTGGCAAATCCTTCAGAAGAATCTGTTTAATAGAAGAATGGTTGCAGTAATTAGCAGATAATTATATTATGTATCTGTTTTATATTACTTTCAGTCAATGAAGTTTAAAGTGAATGAAATGATCCCATGGGCATATTTCTAAGTGAATGAAATGATCCTCTAGCCACATTCTCTTTAGGAAAATTATAGAACACTACTATATTAATTTGATGATTGCTTTTGGACAAGATGCAAACCTTAATTAACTTAGAATTCCTCCACTTCAGCAAGACCAATTGGCAGCAACTTCCACTTCTTGTAGCTCTGCAAGGATTAATTTTAAGCAATTACAACCCAATAACACCACCTGAACTATGTACCTTTAGAGAAAGGGGAAATTATGAAGGAACTCAAGCATCAAGCATAAAAATAATTCAAACATATTAGATAGTCAGTCATGTCTGCATTAGAAATAAATTACAAATAGTGACTCCTCAACTATAAGGCCTCGGAGCCCACTAAACACATATATTAGATAATATATTTGAGAAAAGTATAATAGAAGTTTAAAAAATTTCAATCATCATTCTCCTCATTTGACAAACACTCATCAACTTCAACATCTTCAGTATCTTCATCTTCAATGTCAACAGCATTTGCTTCTTCTTCATCAACTTCAACATCTTCAGTATCTTCATCTTCAGTATCTTCATCTTCAATGTCAACAGCATTTGCTTCTTCTTCATCCTCCTCAACGACATGTGTTTGAGTTCTCAAGAAAAATTCTTCATATTGATCTACCTCATCAACTACTCCAACATTAACTAATGCATTGGATGCATCTAACTCTGTTGTAGGCATAATAGGTTGTACTGCTTCAACCTCATCCTCTTGAAAAAAATCATCGATATGTGAAGGGATATTATCATCTATTTCTTCAATGTCTTCATATCTATTTCTTGCTTTAATTTTGCATGCAACCCACCAATCACTCCTTCCTTTTTTCTTTGAGGGGTAACTCGTGTAATAAACTTGTTGAGCTTGCTCGGCTAACACAAAAGGAGCATCAATATAAAGTTTTAACTTGTGATTGATTTCAACAAGTCCATGACGAGGATGTATCCTAACTCCTTTTTCGGTATCAAACCACTCACATTTAAATAACATCACTTGATTTCCTTCACCAAAGTATTCTACCTGTACAATATCAATCAGGATGCCATAGTAATCACGATCATAATCATTGTAACAACTGCCCTTAACAAAAATACCACTGTTTATTGTTTTCTTTCCATGTGAATATTCCTTGGTGTGAAACTTATATCCATTAACAAAATAACCCTTCATAGATCGAACAAATCTTTGCGGGCCTTGTGCAATGGCAAGAATTCGACTATCAATCGTGTCAATATTATGATTAACCTATCACAAAAAGAAGAAAAAGAATAATTTATAATATAGTCATGATTATTCATATTGAGACAAAAATTATTATATTATTCAACTTACATAGTCTCTCAACCATTTTGGAAATTCTCTATCTCGTAACTTCTCAAGCTCTGCGTCAGTCAAATGTAGTTCTCTTTGCATAACGATATTATTAAACTCACTAAAAAACAATAAAGTTTACATTAATATAAAGTAAATATACGAAATAATTAACACTACTATACATACTCAATGAAAGGAGAGATCTCTTCATAATTCATAAGTACGTAAAGCTCAATTGCTTTATACTCATTTTCGTTGACCCTCCTATAACGCCCAACAACCCCACAAGGTCGACCAGGATAGGTAAAGATAGATAGACGTCCCATGGTAGTTGGAACTCCACCATCATCATTTCGAGGTACTTGATTGAACCTTGTGTGTACCTTTTGGTCCAGGAATAAAATGAACAAGAAATTAATATTTCTTATATAATACATATATATATATGTATTATATAAGAAAAATTCAACCTTGTGTGTACCTTTGGTTCGAAGTAAAAAGAACAAAAATTAGAAATTTCCTCAATGATATATGCTTCACAAATTGATCCTTCGACATATGCTCGATTTTTCACTTTTTTCTTCAATTGAAGCATATACCTGAAAATATTCTTAGAAATTAAGACGTAATTTTTTTCAAAAATTTCAATCAAGAATAAAAAGGAAGATGTGTTACCTTTCAAATCTATACATCCATCTATATTGTACCGGACCACCAATTTTAGCCTCATAAGCTAAGTGAACAGGGAGATGCTCCATAGAGTCAAAAAAACTTGGTGGAAATATTTTCTCAAGCTTGCATAGTATCTCGACAATGTTTAACTCAAGTCGTTCTACATCCTCAATTCACAACACACTTGAACACAAGTCCCGAAAAAATAAACTCAGCTCAGTTAATGCATCCCATACTGGATCAGGTAATAAATCACGAAATGCAATTGGAATAAGCCTTTTCATGAAAACATGACAATCGTGACTTTTCATTCCATAGAATTTGCAGTCATCTATATTTACACACCGACTTATGTTTGAAGCATAACCATCGGGAAATTTTAATTCTTTAACCCATTGACATACTACTTTGATTTGTTCTTTGTTCAACACAAATGAGGCTCTCGGCTTCAACATTTTCCCATTAACATGCTCTAATTCTAATTCGGGGCGCTTGCAATACTTAGGCAAATCAGCTCTGGCCTTGACATTGTCTTTTATTTTCCCCTTGATGTCCATCACTGTATTGAATATATTTTCAAATACATTACGTTCAATATGCATCACATCTAAGTTATGCCGAATTAAATTTGTATGCCAATACGGTAAACTCCAAAAGATACTTTTTTTAACCCAATTATGTTGTTGGCCAAATCCAGAAATTCTAGCATTAATACATTGATTTCCAAATTGAATATCAGGCAATTTATTGACACGTGCCTTTATATCATCGCCCGATAATCGTAGAGGTGGAATATCTCTTTCAATTCGGCCTTTCATAAATTTATCTCTTTGTCGTCGATATGGATGATCAAGAGGGAGAAATTGACGATGACAATCGAAAAATGATATCTTTCTCTCATTTGCGAGAACAAAAGCTTTGCTACGCTCTAAACAATAGGGACAAGCTAATCTCCCGTGTGTGCTCCATCCTGATAGCATAGCATATGCAGGGAAGTCGCTGATAGTCCACATAAGTGCTGCTCTCATTTGAAAATTTTGTTTTCTAAAGACATCATATGTCAAAATTCCATCAGACCATAACATGTTCAGTTCATCTATATATCAATGGCCTAAAAAATATGTCAAGTTCTTTACGTGGGCTCTTTGGTCCAGGAATTATCAAACTTAAGAACATAAACTGATCCTTCAAACACATAGATGGCGGCAAATTGTATACAGTAATGAGAACGGGCCAAACTGAATAGGGAATAGAAGAATGCCCGAATGGGTTGAAACCATCGGTGCACAATCCTAATCTGACATTCCTTGGGTCAGAAGCAAATGAAGGATGGTGAGCATCAAATTGTTTCCATGCCTCACTATGTGCAGGATGTGCAACAACGTCGGAAGTAGGATTCTTAGCATGCCAAATCATATGCTTTGCAATTTTTTCAGACATAAAAAGCCTTTGAAGTCTTGGTGCTATAGGGAGATACCGTAAGACCTTATACGGTATATTTTTTCGTCTACCATTATTTAATAGTCTTGGCTTATATCGAGCATGTCCACACACTGAGCACTGCGTTAAATTTGTTGTTTCTTTATAAAACAACATGCAATTATTCTGACATGCATCTTTCTTCTCGTACCCAAGTCCTAATTTCTTCATCATCTTCTTTGTTTTGTAAAAATTTTCTTCCAACTTTGCATCTTCTGGTAGCATATCTTTAATTATTAACATCAGCCGATCATAGCAAGCTTCACTCATGTTAAACTCAGATTTGCAATTAAGCAACTGTGACATGGCTGATAGCCTACTTTGACTCTTACAACCACTCCACAATGGCTCATCTGCATAATTCAGTAATTCAAAAAACTTGGCAGCTTCATCATTTGGTCTTTCTTCTCCAATACCTTCAATACCGATTGCATCCACCACCATAGTTCTATACGGATTTTGAGGAGCATCAAAGCTTTCTGATTGAGGAATGCTTGAGGATTCATCAACTTCTTCACTTGTCAACTCCCCATGTGCAATCCATTGTGTGTAGCCAGATATAAATCCCTTCGAACATAAGTGATATTCCACCTCATCTCGACAATGAAATTGAAGATTATTACATCGTCGACATGGGCACCTAATTTTATCACCAGAAACATATTGAGTTTTGGAGTATGCAAAATCAAGAAATTCCTTGACTCCTTCCATAAATTCATTAGTCAATGCTCCTCCAATTATCCGACGTTTCATCCAACTATGATCGATATACATTTTGATTAACTCTTTTCAACCTAGCAACAATATTAAGCACATTAATTATTACATGCACAACATACAAAGGGAACCTTCGGTTTAAAGCAGCAGTTGAAAATGAGGTTGATGCAAAAGTGAAAGTGCTAAGAACTGATAGAGGAGAATTCACCTCTAAACCTTTTGTGGTCGTGATGAACATGGAATAAAACGCTTACTGCAAGCTATACACCCCAACAGAATAGGGTTGGGGAAAGAAAAAAATGAGTTTTGGTAGAAATGACTAGATGTCTGCTAAAGGGAAGTAAGCTGCCTAAAAACTTGTGGGCAGAGGCTTTTAAAACTCCAGCATATATTATAAATAGAAGCACAACCAAAGCATTGCTTGAGAAAACATCATATGAAATTTGGTGTGGAAGAAAACTAGATCTCGGTCATCTAAGAAAATTTGGGTATATAGCTTATTGTCACATACCTAAGCATAGAAGAAAGATGCTAGATATTTCAGGGCTGAAATTTGGTGTGGAAGAAAACCAGATCTCAGTCATCATAGAAAATTTAGCTAACAGTTCAAGTTCAGGGTTGATATGATCAGGATGAAGCTGAAATTGTGAATTCTTAAATTTCAGGACTGAAAATTTATCAACTTAATGTAAAATCTGCATTCTTAAATGGAGAACTCAAAGAAGAGGTTTATGTAGTTCAACAGTTCAACCAAAGGGTTAAAGGAAAGGAACAAATGATCTATAGGCTAAAGAAGTCCTTATATGGCCTAAAGCAAGCTCTAATGAGCTGGTATGAAAAAATTGATAGTTACTTTGTTACTGAAATTTTTTTTAGAGAAGCAGGAATGAACACACATTATATACAAAAGAAGATGAAAATGAAGATATTCTAATTGTTCTTCTCTACGTGGATGACTTGCTTTATTGTAGTAACAATGAAAAAATGAGAGAGGAGATCAAGAACAAAATGTTCAAGACTTTTAAGATGACTAATCTGGGTGAGATGAAATTCTTCCTAGGTTTGGAAGTTCTATGTCATTTCATGAATGATCCCAGAGCAGTACACTTCAAGGCAGCAAAGAGAATCTTGAGATACTTGAAGGGGACATGTAATTATGGATTACATTTGGGAAGAGACAATGATCTGAAACTACTGGGGTATTTTGATAGTGATTGGGGAGGATAAATAGTTGACAGGAAAAGTACTACTGAATATCTATTCAAAGTTGGAGCAAGTACAGTGTGCTGGTGTTCTAAAAAGCAGAATTCAACTACATTATCTTCAGCCGAAGCTGAATATGTATCAGCTACTTCAGCAAGCTGTCAAGCAATTTGGATGAGAAGAATTTTATTGGACTTTGGGATTAATTTGACACAAGCTACATGCATATAGCTTGCAGGAGAAGATGACAGGCATTGAAGCTCTTTCCACTTTAGTGCGGTCTTTGTCAAGGGATGCTACAGAGAGTGGAGAAGCAGTAGGGTTGCTGTTGGCTTTGTTCGAGATCGTAAAAGTTCGACAAAGAATTGGTAGAATCCGAGACTGTATGGTGATGCTAGTGACACTGCAAAATGGCAATGACACTGTTGCATCACAATGCGCAGAGAGGTTATTGAGTGTGTTATCAGCCAATGCACACAATGTGCTTCTTATGGCAGAGGCCGGCTACTTCGTACCATTAGTACGCTATCTAAAAGAAGGTACTTTCAAAAAAATCTTCTTAATTTCTTTCTTAAATTTAATGTACTGTGCTAACATGCAAATTTATGATGTTTAGATTCTAATAGCATTTTGCATTTAGTTTCACAATCCTTCTGAACTGAATATAGGCAGAGTAAGTTGAACTCTAGTCAGCTAAAGATGAAACAATATCCATATTGCATTCTCTAAAACCAATCAAGAAAAAAGCTTAAAACAACACAAGCAGTAGAGTAAGTTGTAACATTCATATTTTTTTGATAAAAGCATTCTTCTTCACCCAATTAAAAGCCATACCAATGAATTTTCAATACTATAATATACTCTATTCATTACGTTCTTCAACCAAAAATTCAAGAATCAATGCTAACATCCAATATCATGTATCCACATTCAAAAATGAAAACATTTTAATCTAAAATCATGTATCCACATTCAAAAATGAAAAATAAATCCTACTAACTTTCTCCATTCAATTCAAGTCTAGGGTCATCTATCTCAAAGTCTCTAAAAAAAGTTTCAAGATGCATTCTACTATCTTATTATAGAGCCTTGTTATGTCTGAAATTTCTATCACATGTAGTGTAGTATTTGTTTCTTTTGCACCATATGACTAGTGATGGATAGACTGACCTGATCCTATTTGCAAGTGTTCCGTGCTGTATCAACTAAATACTTCAAAAATAAATTCTGATTCTGATAGCTTGAATACGTACAAGTAAGTTCAAACCAAGAATGACCTTTTTTTTGCTGCCATTTTAAAACTGGTGGCACAACTAGTTCCTGATTTAGATTCTTTCTTTCTCCTTATAATTTCCATATAGTTAATGAGGTGTATTTTGCAATGTTTACAGGCTTCCTCACATGGGGAGGAAGGAATGACCTTATTCTATATCTGTTGTAACCCAACTTGTGGCTATAGATGGAGAGAAAGTTGATCAGTCAACTCACAAATATGATGAGCTAGATCAGTTTACAAATAATCAAACAACTCCATGCATGCCTGAGTAGTTCATACATGCATCAGGATTGACATCACTTTTCCGTCAGTAGCTTGCAGTGCTATTGTTGCTTGTGTAGCAGTACCATTTCCATTCTACATTGTCACTTGTTTTGGACATCCCATTTACTTGCTTACATCTATTTAATCGATTTTTCATTAATTATGATATATACATGCCCTTTGTTTGCAACTGTTACTAAAAAGAGAAGACCTAACGCATGGAGTGTTATCAGGTTAAATTAGATCAAGGGATAGAATCTGTTTCTTAGCCAAAAGATGCCAGAATGAAAATTATCAAGCATCTCATCGTGTAAGCATCTCATCTTTATATGAGATCTTGTGATTAGTAAAAAATATGGGTAGATGGTGAGAGTGGAGACGAGCATTAACAAAAATTTGACCTTCATTAACTAAATTTAAAAACATCTCTAATATTTAACTAAAATCGCAACTAAAATCATTTGAACATCATGAAATCGCAACTAAAATCGAACCTCCACAATCGAATGGGAAATCGAGCGCTCGAAACCCGTAGAAGGGAAGGAATTCACTTGTCGGTCGGCTGTCTGTGACTACTTGCGCTTCCTCTGAGCGCTTCCTGCGCTTCGCCACAAAGTAACAGAGGATTAGGGCACGAGGAAGGGAAGAAACCTGTAGAAGGGGAGGGAAGAAATAAAAACTCGAATCAGCTGCGGGGGAATTAGAAGGAACCTGCGCGCGCTATCTGTGATGACTAGCTCGAACCGATAATTTTGTCGACTGCGGGGAAGAATACTGTGCAGAAGGAGTCTGCGGGGAGGGAACCGGCGGGGAAGGAAACTGTGGGGAAGGAAGAAATGGCTTTGTCGGCGCGGCCTGGGAAGAAGGATGACGAGTGGGAGAGGGGGAAGAAAGACAAAGACGATGCTTTGTCGGTGTCGGCTGAAAAAAAAGAGGCGCGAGAAATTATTTTGACGAGTGGGAGAGGGGGAAACTAAAGTGGTTGGCCGAAATGAGAGGGGGAAAAAAATTTGGTCGGCTGAAACGAAAAAAAAATGCTAATTTACCAACGGATTATTTATCCGTTGGTAATTTTGCTGGTAATACCAACAAATTATATCCGTTGGTAAAAATTCTGTTGGTGAAGCTATGTTTTCTTGTAGTGATAGTAAGGTATAGTTCCTAACGTGCAAGAAAAAAAAACTAAGCAGACATGATTGTTTTAAAATTTATTGCATCTTAAAATTCTAAAAGTTCATCAAGAGATGGTCATATATCATGTGGGGGGATGAGAAATGCTTTATTCATGTTGGCTCTCTATTGTAATTCAGTTCAAGGCATTTAACACAATGATTTGGGATGTTCAATGATGTAAATGAATTCTTCAAGATAGCAACTGACATGTATGAGTTAAAAAAAACATTGAGTTCCAGGACAAGATTCAAAAATTTATCAATAGTGTGCAAAACAGTGACCTTCTAATCAAAATAAGTTCATGTGCAGGAAAATTTTAGCTATCTACAAAAGGTCATGATTCTTGCAAAATAAAGGTGTCATGCAAAATAAATTCCTCCCCACACTTAAAATCCACATTGTCCCCAATGTGATTCAAAATAATTTCAAAATAAAATAATAGCAAATTGGGAAAATGAGAACTTCCCTGAACATTGGAGGAAGGTGTCGGCTGCTTGCTACTGCCTTGGGTTTTAGGCGTGGTCATGCCTAAAACTTCAAGTCTGCCTTTTAAATTTTGTCTCCTTTTTATTTTAGAATTTCCAAAGCTCTACCATTGATATTGAATTCACCATTTGCCAAAAGATATTTGGAAGAAATTAAAACCAGAAGTAAAAGAAAAATAAAAACAGATCTAAAAAAATTGAAAAGAAAATTATGCAAAAGTAAAGACTAATAAATAAGGCGTGGGCACGCCTAGAACTTGGGTTGCCTCCCAAAAGCGCCCTATTTTCTGTCTTGGGCCAGACTCTGCTGCAATTTTTATGAGTTTAAGGCGCGGGCATGCCTAATGTTTGGGTTGCCTCCTAGAAGCGCCCTATTTTCTGTCATGGGCCAAACTCTACTATCATGTTTCACGTAACTCCAGTTGCATATTTTAGATGCCTAGGCAGCGGCCTCTATCCCAATTACGGTATCTGCACAATAGAATGTAGAAGCTTAGTGCGAGAAGTAAATGGTTCTAGGCATGAAGCATTAGTTTTTGTGATTTTGAGCGTCTTTATTTCAATCTGCAAATTATTTTCATAATCAATTTCAATACTATCCAGATTGATATTCATGTCCATAACACTCAAATTAAATATTTCGTGAGCTGAAATGCCAATAAAATCAATACTGTTAACACAAAGTTTTTGGCTAGAAAATTTTATGGTATCATAAATATTGAATTTGATGACTTTCCCATCAAATTCCATAGTTAGTGTGTCATCATACATATCTATTTTTGTCCTAGCTGTGCTAAGGAAGGGTCTCCCAAGTAATATTTCAGACGAGTTGGAAGAAGTATCTTTCTCTATGTTAAGCACAAAGAAATCTACAAGAAAAATTAGATTATTTAGTTGAACTAGGACATCTTCTAACACTCCTTCGGGGTAAACGACCGTTCTGTTAGGGACTTTTCGATGCGCCCGAGCGACGACGAATCATGACGGAATGTTCCCTACATATTTGTAAATTAGATTAAGGCTTATCCCTTGCACGGGATGCAAGGGTGCCGCACGGGTTCTTCCGCTCAAAACAATTGGCCCGTGACAGTTCGGTCAGCCAATTGAATTACCACACTTGTCTTTTTCATTGGACCAATGTTTAAAGATGAATATATAGACAATGACATGACATTTATAGATGCTCCTAAGTCACACATAGCCCTTTTTATACCAATGTTGCCTATATTACAGGAAATAACAAACATACCTTGATCCTTGCATTTGGTAGGTAATTTCCTTTGAAGTACAACTGAAACATTCCCTCCCACACTTATATTTTTATTACCAATCAATTTTTTCTTGTTGGTGCACAATTCCTTGAGAAATTTAGCATATCGAGGTATTTGCTTAATGTCGTCAAGTAAGGGGATATTAATTTCAACCTTGCGAAAAGTTTCAAGAATCTCTTTCTCTTCATTTTCCTTCTTAAACTTGGCCAATCTTCTTGGAAAAGGGGGCTTGATAATCAATGTTCTCAGTTGTTCTATTTTATCTTGTTTCTGGTTAGCAGTATTCAGTTTCAGTTTCTAACTCTAAGGCGCGCCCACGTCTTGGTAGATTGGGTTCTGTCTTTGGGGCGTGCCCACGTCTTGGCAGACTGGGTTCTGCTAACTCCTTTCCACTTCTCAGAGTTATTGCACTAGCATTCTGTTTTAGGTTGATGATAGTTTGCGAGGACAGCTTGCCCTGTGATTCCAACTTGCTTAAGGATGACACCAATTGACCAATTTGGTTATCCAAAACTTGAATGCTTGCCCTTGTTTCTTGTATGCTTATTTTTGTTTTATGTTGAAATTGTTGTGTACTAATTGCAAGTGATTTAACAATGTCTTCAAGAGATGTACTTGAGCTTGAAGGGTATTATTGTGACGGGCCAGGTTTCTTAGGTTGGAATTGCTAAAAATTTGATGGTTGTGCTCCATAGCTGAAATTTGGATGATCCCTCCATCTAGGGTTGTAAGTGTTTGAATAATGATCATATCTCCTTTGTGGAAGGCTAGGAAATCCTCCAATAGTATTGACATATTTTTCAGTATCATCTTGGAGTGTAGGACACATATCGGTAGGATGACCAACGTGAGCACAAATTTCGTAAACTTTAGTCTGTGATGTGTTTCCTGCAACCAAATTCTGGACCATAGTAGTTAGATGAAAAATTTTAGATTCAAGAGAGGATACATTCACCTCATTTATCCCTCTTGAAGGTTCTTGTCGGAACCCAAATTGTTGTGAATTGGCAGCCATGATGGAGATTAATTCCCTAGCGGCTTGAGGAGTTGTGTTCACTATAGCCCCACCACTTGCTGCATCCATCATCCTCCTTTCAGTGGGTAGTAAACATTCATAAAAATATTGGATTAGTAATTGTTCAGAAATACCATGTTGAGGGCAGCTTGCACATAATCGTTTGAATCTTTCCCAATATTCATGTAGAGTCTCTGTGTCTTTTTGTATAACTCCGCAGATTTCCCTTCTAATTCCAACGGCTCGTGAAGCTGGAAAGAACTTGTCAAAAAATAGTCTCAGCAAATCTGTCCATGTATTGACTGATCCAGGAGGAAGATAGAACAACCACTCCTTGGCTACATCGGCTATGGAGAAGGGAAAGGCTTGCAGCTTAATTTGCTCATCGGCTATGCCATGTGATTTCATTATTGAGCATACAACGTGAAATTCCTTCAAATGCTTGTGAGGGTCTTCATTTTCACGTCCTCTGAAAATAGGCAAGAGATATATTAATCCAGATTTTAATTCAAAGTTTACCTCTAATCCTGGGTAAGTGATGCATAATGATGGTTGGTTGAAAGGTTCAGTAGCCAGTTCGCGCAAAGTCGGGTTGTTTTCAGCCATTTTTGTTTCTGGTTCTGCTTCATGTTCTAGTTCTGCTTCTATCTCAGTGTTAAGGCGTGCCCACGTCTCGTATGTTGTTGAAGATGAGGGTGCCAAAACGTGTTTGCCTCGTTGTTGGGTCGCCTTTCTAAGACTTCTAGCAGTCTTCTTAATCTCAGGGTCGTAGATGAGTTCTCCTGTGCGATCAGATCTGACCATCAACGTTAAGACGCGCCCACGTTTAACCTGTCTGGAATTTCTTTCTGCACAGTCAAAATTGGTTAACAAAAAAATTAAAACTGATTAATATCAGTCCCCGGCAACGACGCCAAAATTTGATGGGTGTCGAATCCACCAAAAATAAATACCTACTTCTTGAGATTTTGTAGTTGTGACAAGTAAGGTCGAATCCACAGAGACTGGTTAGTTTTAAATTCTTTCGAAACCAAAAATTAAAAAGGGGAGATTAAAAAGAGGGGATTTTTTTTGATTAGATGCAAACTGAATTAAAAGCAGTAATTAAAAACAGTGATTAAAATTTAGGAGAAAGGTATGTTCTCGATTTCGGTTCATATGATTGATCATAGACGCTAAGGATAGTTTTCTTTATTTCTAGCGTTTTAATAGACTTTTGTGAATTGAATATCAATCTCACAAGTCATATTAATTCAAATATTCCATTAGTTCGGATTGAACAGCAATCACGACTAATTTGTCTCTAAATCCGGCATGGAACAACCAATACCGGTAGACTAACTATTGTTCTAATAATTTGGTAACAGACAAATAATTAAAAAGAAATGATAGAATAGATTCCGCAGGAAATAAATGAAATACTAAAGAACAAAGACTTTAAGCATAGAAGAATCTCACAATCCATAGTACCGAAACGTCGAATCACCCTTTAGCTAGAAAAAAAGTGGATTAGCCACACAATTCAAACTCACATAATTTTTTTCTCAAAAATAAACTACTGCTGAAAACTTAAAGAACAAAATACAAAAGAAGACTAAAGCTAAGAAATTGCCAGCCCTAAAAACTAAAACTAAAAACTGGCCTAAAAACTAAAGCTAAAAACCAGCCCCTGTCCATTACAACTTTTCTCCTCTTATAGGAGAATTCCAAACCTAACTAGAATGGAAAATAAAAATCAAATCAACCTTACATGGCAATAAACTAACAACCAAATATCTTGGTTTAATGTTTTAGACACAAAAGGATAGTCTAAATTCGCATGAAAACTTAGAAACAAAATTCCAGCCTTCAACATGGTAAATTATGGGTCTGTCACATGTATCTTCGTTAAGGCGTGGGCACGTCCAATGTAATGCGACCAGATCCAGTTGTCTTTTCAATTTCCAGTTGCCAAAAAACGTGCAAAAGGGATTCTTTTTTATTTCTTTCCATCATTTATTGCCTAAAAGTTAAACAAAACAATAAACATATTTTAGGAAGCCTTTAATTCAAATTTAGCATGAAAATAAGCAACAAAAGATGGAAAATAAACATGTCATCAAGACCCGAGCTTAACTCAAAGTATTTTAAAAGCAATCAAAAAGTATCAAGGCAAGAATTCGATGCTTCACAGAAAACCACCAAATTATAAGCAAATGAAACTTGCATAATCCCATTAGGTATTCGATCTGCAAGGGCTCCTGTAATTGTCCCTCTTTTATTGGCACACAAGAGCAGTTTGGGTAGGGAATCCATAACCAAGTTAAAAAGGAGGGGGGGAGAGGGTTATCACGTCGGAGTCCTCTTTTGTGCCCAAAGGATTGGCCAATGGAACCATTTATAAGTAGCGATGACGTCGAGGATGACAAAATTGGTTGACCAATAAAATCCAGGGTGAAGGGAAGCCTCTAGCCTCCATAAGTTCTAGAAGGAAACCCCAATCCACTAAATCTAAATAATTCTTGAGATCTACTTTGATTGTGCAGATGTTGCCATTTCTTTGGTTGCAGGTCCAAATAATCTCGTTGACAAACATGTAACAGTCAAGACTACTTCTCCCAAATATAAAAGCACCTTGTGTTCGGTTAACGAGAGTAGTTATGAAGGGAGCCAACCTATTAGCCAGAAGTTTAGAGAAAATTTTTATTAGGCTATTCTCCAAATTGACTAGTAATCACTGGCTATATTTTCTTTTTTGGAATGAGTGTGATAAGCGCCTTGTTAATTCTTTTCATGTTACTCAGATTTTCTTGTAGATCGCTGAGAATGCAAGTCAGAAAATCTCCAAACTCAGGCAATTTTTTTTTCAAAATTTTACGAAAAGTCCGTTAGGGCCAGGGGATTTCTGTCACGCCCCGTCCTAGGATCACGTGACCGGTCAGAGTATACATGCTTATACCCCACAGTCTATCTCATGCACATGCCAACTCAGAATAAAATATAGCGAAAATATGAGATAAGTTTTATTATAACTGAGAAACCAAATTAGTTTTCATTTTAAAAAATAAAGTAGCAAGCCAAATAGAGTGTGGAAATAAATAATGAAAAGTTTATAAGTTTTTATCAAGAAACGTAATCTGAAATAAAACATATGAATGTCCCAAAGGACTACAACTCCAAGAATGCTAAAATACCAAGTGCATGATCAAATACGTACTAACAAGACTCGACTACGATCCCTAACTAGGACTACTATGAGATCAATATAGCTCCTCTGCCCTCCAGTCGTACCAAGTGCTCTAGCCTACCTCACTGGTCTGGCTCTGCAAAAAAAAGAAAGAAAGAAAATAAGGGTGAGTCCAAAGGAACTCAGTGAGCGATTCTACCAACCCCCACCACAAAAACCAACCACAAAGTAATATACATATATACACATGTCTCATGTAGTGAGAATGCAAAACATGTGGTATGACTAACTAACAGGCCACTTGGCCATCTCATGCCCAAAGACAAACCTATTCACATAGCAGTGAATATACAACATGCCTATCTGCCTACCTATGTCGTAAGGCATGCAAGTCACAATATAGGGGATATGAGAATAATCGGGATTTGCCCGTCCGAACTTATTCTATAATCATACCCTTAAAGAAATACGTGAATAATCAAGATTCACCCATCCAAACTTATTCCATAAAGAAAATAGGAATAATCGAGATTCGTCCATCCGAATTTATTCCATAAAGAATTACAGGAATAATCGGGATTCGTCCATCCGAACTTATTTCATAAAGAATACGGGAATAATCAGGATTCGCCCATCCGAACTTATTCCATAAACACATGTTGGGATTTGCCCATCCAACCTTCTGGGCCCAGGCCTGCAATCCGACTCCTAACCGAGCCTCTTCGTCACTCATGTAAGACATGGCACCAACAAGACTTAAGTTAAGTGTCCTCCACGGTGTCCTAGGGGTGTTCTTACTGGGAAAAATGCTGCAACACAGTATGCCCATTCTCGACACCCCAGACCCGTAGTATCATCAACTCATGAGATTTTGTTTTATGCAATTAAATTTTTTTGTTGGCTCTTTAACAATTTATTCTGCCCCTTGAATTTTAGTTTCTATAATTAAAATTTAAATTCCCGAAATTAGGTTTTATTTTAGGGATTTTGTTTTCAGCCTATTGTTTGAGCCCAATTCTGGTGTACCCAAGCCGAATCGAGTTTCCAGAGTGTCCTATGTTTTCAGACTATGTTTTTTAGTTAAAATGATAGGTTACATTACTATGTTCAGTAATCATCACGCACCACAAAAGTAATTTCAAATCTCAACATCATTAATGATAATCCAACATAAATTTCAGCATGTTTAGATTTTCAGCATGTTTAATTAATTAGCACGAAAATCACAGCAATAATCATTCCAAAATATTGCCAAACCATATTACAATCATCACAAACAACAATTAAAAAGTCTATCTTCTAAATATAATTTAACATGCATCAAATCCTTACATCAACATCAAGATTCATGCTTCATAAATCAAGAACCATCAAGAACATAAATTATGACATCAAGAATCAAATCTTTTCACACAAAATCATAAATTTAGCCCACGGAGATTCATGATTTTAACATTAAACAAGACTTAACATCATAAGAACATAGCAAGATTCATCACCAAGAAATCTAAATCTCATTAAACACAATATGCTCTCTTAGGCAATTTCACAAACACCTTGAGGGCATCCCATTACCCACCTTGGCCGAGTACCCCTAGGTCAATCCTAGGGCTGCTGGACCACAAAGGGGGTCCTCGGGCCTCCTCTTTCATAGCAACACGAGAAAAAAAACGACGAGAAATCACAATTTTAAACGAAAAATCGACAAGATTTCTCAACACCCAAGGAAACGGTTCAAGAACACAAGAACAAGAAGAGAGAAAGGAAGGAAGAACCCCTCACCTGATTAGGAAGAAGTAAAGAGAAGAAATTTCCAATGGCGGCCTCCAAAATCCGGCCACACACGAGGCGGCATCGACTTGGTTCCTAAAGGGGGCAGCGGCTCCAAGAGAGGGGGACAGGGGCGGCGGCTTGGCGGCTCCTCTCTCTCCTGATGGCTTGTGCGGCTCCAAGTAGGATCCACCTAGCCCTAGGGGGGATTTTATAATCCCCTCCCAAATCCTCATCTACACCCTATCCCTTTAGTTAACTCGCATTCGCCTCAAATCCGAATCCAAAATCCGCTAACTACAAGCATCAATAATACATGCTCAAACATATGCAATACAAATTTAATTAACAAGTAAAGAAAACACACAACTTATATATATTTCTACTTACCCGAGCTCTCAAGCTCGCACCGGACCATGAGTCGATTCAGCTCGACCTCGAATCAGCCCGCTAGTCTGGCAAACACAAAAAGAATAATAGCAATTAGCCATAATATCTCGAATGTTACAGTTTCTAATTTTTTAGATTAAAAATAACCCTCCTAGTTTCTTCTTTGGTAAAAGGATTTGCCATATGTTGTAGAAGTGTCTGTTGCGGCAGATAAAGTTCCTGTCATTGAACCTTGAGTAATCTTCTTTTTGGTTTCCCTAAAAGCTTAACATAGAATGACCGAAAGTGTGTGCAATTTGAATTTGATATGTGCTCCTCCCATCTGGGCGATTAGTACCAGATATTCAATTACAATTTCTTTCGTTCGTTGCACATAGATGAAAGAATCTTGTATTTCTATCATCCTTTTTGATCCATCATTTCTTTGCTCTTTGTCACCAATGGAGATCCTCATAATGGTAGAGTTTGTCAAGGTCTTTTTTTAGTCATTGAAATCTGCTAGCTCCTCCTGATTTAAGATATCAAAGTCGGCGCTGGTAGATATATAGTGAGTGTATCTTATCCTCAAGTTCTTTCCTTCTGGTGCTCCAACTTTTCCTCCTGAGAGTGTTCCACTTGATGAGAACATGCCTGATTTGCTTCTAGGCAGCCAACCAGGTCTTTAGAGTAGATCCACAAGAGTTATAAATATCGAGTTTCAGAAGAAGTCTAGTCTGGATAATGTTTGAGAACTCGAATTGATCAAGCCAGTAGTTTTCCAATCTATGGGTGCGTTTTGCCAACGCACCGATCACAAAGTTTAGAAATAACATGAGGCTATGATCAGAGAGTTTCTTGGGAAAACCTAGAACCTAAGCATTTGGAAGAAGAGTTGCAAGATGGAGATTGATCAGAATACTATCAAGCTTGGTAAGGGTTGGCAGTTATTGGTTATTTGTCCAGGTGTGACCGGTGTAGGTCATACCTGAGATGGGAAGATCGATGAGTTCACAATCAGTAATAAAAATTGAAAATCTTCTTGAATCAGTGTTGTTGCCTCTGCAATTCCTTCGCTCATCATCATGTCTAGTCATATTGAAACCCTCGCCAATGATTAAAGGATCAAAACAATTCCTGTCCACGAGGGATAGCTCTTGAATGAGTTCAGGACGGCCTTCACGGGAGGGAGGCCCATAGACGCCCACAATAAGAAAACGTGAGTTGGATTTTAGGTATAGTAGAAGGCTAGAAGCAAGTGAATGAACGATGTGTTTGCTAATTGCTATGGTGGATATAAAGCAAAGTTTATTTGGAACACCGGTCACAAAGAAATATGTATTAATAATATCTTCAAATATTATTTTCTAGATAATATAGAATTGTTTTATTTAAGGATATTGAAAGGAAAAACCCACCATAAAATATATTACGATAGAGTATAGAAGGAAAATGCAAGATTGCAAGATATAATTAACCAAAAATCCTTGACATAGTTTGATATGAGCAAATACATATTGAATTGTAAGTACCTAATTGCTATGATTAATATTCTAAATGCCCTTATTAAATAATTGATACATAAAATTTGAAAAAGTAAGTTTCGAGCCAATATTAATACTGAGTAGGAAAGAAATTAACATTGGATTTCTTCTCTCTTATTTTTTTTCCTTTGTAATTATTATGGTCTACAACAATTGTAATTAATATAATTTCTCATGATGTTTTCTTTTTAACTTTAATTAAAAATATCCTATAGATATGTTAGCTAGTGTATAATTGATAAAGAAAAAATATTTAATCAATAAAATTAGGGAGAAAATGAGCAGTTATAACTGACTAATAATTTCTAGAGCAACAAGAGCAGTTGTAACTTATTAACAGCTGACTAACAAAAACATATATAATCTCTACGACACCAAGAGCAGTTGCAATTGACTGTGTTGACATAGGAGACTTGCAGATTCAAAATTTCTCTTTCCTCATAAATAGTGAAAGCCAATCAACTTCCATAAATGTTACTTAACAAAAAATCATAACTTCAGTAGCTTTAAACTCAAAAGACAGCCATAGTGCATCATAGTTACTTCAGCCATAAAAGCTTCAAGAAAACCGTTAGCCCATTAATGAAGATCGTTCACTTCATTTCTTTCATAATTGACTTCGATCATAAAGGCTTCAAGATAACCGTCAGTCCATCAATGAAGACCACTTTATTTCTTCCATAATTATTGATCAAACACTCAAAAATAATTAAAGATGAATAAATAACATAGAGATATTATATGTAAGCATAAGTAATTACAGCAAACTAAAAATCATCATCGTAGTATCAAGCTTTAGTATAATTAAAACTCCAACAACAAGAGCAGTTACAATTGATATACAACTGAGAACTTCAGCATAAACTCTACAACAGTTGCAACTGATATACAATCGAGAACTGACGGATAATCTTTTTGCCAAATATAATCAATCCAACATAAGTCAAATACCAACATGAGCAAATACATATTGAACGGTAAGTACATAATTACTATGATTAATATTCGAAATGCCCTTATTGAATAATTGATACGGAAAGTTTGATAAAATAAGTTTTGAGCCAATATCAATATTGAGTAGGAAAGAAATTAAAATTGAATTTCTTCTCTTATTTTTTTCCTTTCTTATTTTGGTCTACAACAATTGAAGTATCATAATAAATTCTCATGATGTTTTCTTTTTAACTTTAATTAAAAATATTCTATAGATATGTTAGCTACTGCATGTATAATTGATAAAGAAAAAATAATAATCAATAAAATTAGGGAGAAAATGAACTAATATAAAGTAGAAAGATTAATTATTCTTTTTTCCTTTTTTTCCCTCCATATTTTTGTATCTTTTATAAAGGTTAAATTTTACTTCGAAAAACTATGGTGGAATATTCCGCATGGATTGTATGTATGCAATCCCATTGTTCATTTCTTAATTAGCACAACAAAATTAAATAGTTATTTTACAAATATAAATATAGCTAAAAACTTAATTTTTCTTAGTTCTAATAGAGTTTGATATATGCAGCATCAACAACTACAAATCAATCATAGATAAGAATATATAATTATATCAGATAATAAGTACAAGTTTCTCATCACTTTTTGATAAATACAAGTTTCTTCGTTTAAAAGAACAAACTATAAATGAATCATTCCAACATGACAAATCATATAATGATCGAATTGGTTCCTTCATGAAAAATAAATAAATAAATAAATAAATAAATAAATAAATATGTTCACATTATTTACATTGCATTGCACTCCTCTAAAAAAGAAGCGTGTGAGACCAATGTAATTTGAGCTTCGCTACGAACCATCAAGAAGTATAGATGAATTATGCATTTGTGCCACTGAAAAATTCTTGGCCTCAAGAACTTTGGTCACAAGCATCCGCCATTTGAGCTCATCCTTCTTGCTCTGATTCTTCAGTTTCTCCTTGAAATGCCTGCCATTGATCAGAAATGGTGAGAGGGGAATCTTCGATCTTGATCATCGCAATTTATGCGACAATTGAATTAGCCGGCGACTGTACGTTATAGCAAATAATACTTGTTTTGTGGAGGAGTATGAATTACCTGCAAAGAGGGACCTTGCAACCCTCAGCTTGATCAGCACAACACAGCCGAGAATGGAGCTCAAGCAGCTGCCACATTCTCTTGCAGTGCACACAGCCGCCAAGAACTCGGTTCTTGCAGCTGGCGAAGTGACGAACTAACGCTTCCAATCCTTTGCAAGCAGGGAAATTGCACGGCTCGGCGTTGCGCTTCAAAACCTTATCGTGAGGGCCGATCGTCCGGCATCCGTCTCTGCAGATGTGGACGAGGGCCTCCATTGCCTCGTGCAGCTGCAGGTAGATCTTGTTCTCCTCTACCCTCTTCAATCTTTCCACCTTCCTCTGCTGAAACATTAGCTTGATCAGCCGCGATGCCAAAATACGAAGAACCGGTGACGGTGATAAATTTAAGTTGCTGAAAGGGAAACTTACAGAATCGGCGTCGACCACCGACTCGAGAAGCTCTTTCTCGAGCTTGGGGTCGCATTGCCTCATTACCTTCCACCCCCCGGAAGAAGACACGTCCTTGAACTTGCTCACTATCAAGCGTTGGCAGAGGAGGCTGAGCCGCGGAGCGTCGCAGAGCCTCGCCAGCTGCAACGCGTCCACCACATTGTCAACGGTGAGCAGGCCGCCCTCCAGCTGTTGGATGCACTCTTTCTTCAAAGTGGGGATCACGAACACATGCGACAGCACCAGCAGGTGAAGCACAAACTGGTTCATCTCTTCCTCCTCACAACTACTCAAACCAAGCACAAATTATATACAGTGTATATCTAACTATGACAAGGGCATGCAATCCCCATGCACGAGGCTCGATCAGGTTCAGTAACCTTACATGCAGTTGTATACCAAGGCTCCAATTACTAAGTGATTACGTACCTCGATGTGTAGAGGAAGCGAAGAAAGACGCGAACCGCATGGTGAGGGACGCCGCGGATGGAGATGGCTCGCCGGCGACCGCCTCTTCGTTTAGCTTGCTTCAGCATGCTCTTTAGCACCGGTGAAGCCATGCCCTACGTACTCGTCATGAAGAAAAGTTAAAACGCATGATGTAATTATCTCTATTGTTTCTTCAGCAAGAGAGATGAGGGAAGCGACTCTACAAGAATGCTGGTGTGGGCCGGAATGACACCGTCGCTCGTGTAGACGCAGACGTCCGCCCGGTAGCTGTCGGCGAAGAGCCGCTCCCAGAGATCCGAGGTCTTGTTTGAGGGCCTGATGCAGCTGCTCTTGGCTAGCCTCTCATATTGATTTCTGCTGGCAGTTAAGCCATGGAATGGGGGTGGCTCCGGGCAGCATTTTTGGGTGCTCATTTTCCAATTCTGCTCCTCCATGTCTTCTTCCCTACATGGAAATCAATCATCCATTCTTTTTTATATATGTCAAGTAACTTGCAAGTTGGATGCCAGAAAGAGAAGAAAAGATACCTTTAAATACAAAAGAAAAGCTGCAAGATTTAAAGCCCTTCGCTTGATTGATTCTCCTGCCCCAATGAAACAAAATTAAACAAGAACAGGCAACTTCTCTTTATATACAGTATCAAATGATGAGCTGCTAGAGGAATTTGCGAAGCATCACGAGGGACTTCCTCCTGCAGCTATTTATACGTCGACTTCTCCTCCTCATCAAGATTGCAATGAAACAAGTAATGAATTCTGCCAAGTTTTGGCTTCAATATATATGTGGAGGATTGCGGAAGGATCAGAAAGATGATGAGAGGCGGTTGATGGTGCAACAGCCTGTGCCAACGAAGCTTGTGTTGTGGCCATCAATTTCATCCCCAATTCTGGCAAAGCAACAATGCCTTAGATTTTGTGAGGACCAGGTCAAAAAGAGGGAAGAATGGTCAATTGCCTATCATCTTAAATTATTTAGATATATAGTTTGAAATATTGAATATGTAATTGATGATCAATTGTCTATTAATGAGTGCATTTTTTTAATAAATGCAACTCTTTTTTTATTCTTGATTAATAAATTTTCAACATTCTTAAAAAAAACGTGAAAAATTGTCTAGCTCAATGCCTACAGCCTAGTCATACGAGCTTTTGTGATGGAGATCGATAAATGTACGTTGCACCATAAACATATAGGTAAATTACATAAAACCCCTTCACTAATTGCTAATCCATGCTTTCGCGACCCTCCTGTTAGGGACTTTTTCGATGCGCCGAGCGATGACGAAACGTCCCTTGCATATTTGTAAATATGGACTTGTGTCCATGTAAATTTTCATTCTATTTGTATTCGTTCATGAGAAACCCCGTTGTGCGATCCCCATGGGCCCGTGGTACGAGTTGTATGCATGTTGGGGTCATTCGACATTTGGTTAATCCGTCACGGCTTAGCGGAAAACCTTGTGTTCATTTCGTCATGGCCGTGGCCACGGAAAATCACCCCGTCGGGTGGCCCAAATTTTGTCATGCTCCTCGTGCTTTGAGGAACCTTGGGGGTGGCACTTGGGGGTTAGAGGCCTCATGTATAGTGTAGGGGAGTGTTGGCTTATGAAAATGGTTGCCTTGTGCGAATAACGAACGAGCGGCCCATGGGCATGCAACATGTCGAATTCGCCCAAGGCGATTGTGGAACTCACCCTACATCCGTTTTTGCATTTTCTTGTGTCCATAGTCCTGTAAATGTTGTATTTTACTTTACGCCTTCAATACCATTCGGCCAACATGGTCATTGAAGGCGCGGACATGGAAGACGAGGTTGGCACGTGGTTCGAAATATGCCCCGTGATGTTAAGTCGGGAAGCCCATTCGGGATGGATTTCATATCAAGGCTTATCCCTTGCATGCGATGCAAGGGTGCCGCACGGGTTCTTCCGCTCCAAAACATTTGGCCCGTGACAGTTGGTATCAGAGCCAGGTTTGCGATCCTCCAACTGAGAAAGGTCTCGATGCAGACATAGCCGACGCACATTCCGTCTATGGCGCTCGAGTTGCCGATGCAGTGAACCCAGTCGAGGACCTTCCGATTGTCGTGTTCGAGGAGTGAAGCAAACACATGATCGATGCAAAGACGGTGACTTTTGCGCAGGGCGGATAGGCCCCTAAGACGCAAAGTCGGTTGCAAGCGGATCGAGAATTGCAAGCCTCCAACTGAGAAAGCCCTCAATGCGGACATAGCCGACGTGCATTCCGTCTGTGGCGCATGAGTTGCTAATGCAGTGAATCCAGTCGACGAGCATTCCGATTGTTGTATTCAAGGAGGCAAGCATACATTTATTGGTGCAAAGATTGTGACTTGTGCGCAGGGTAGATAGGCCCATAAGACGCAAAGTCGTTCGCCCACATAACGAGAATTGCAAGCCCCCAACTGAAGAAGCCCTTGATGCGGACATAGCCGACGTGCATTCCGTCTGTGGCGCACGAGTTGCTGATACGGTGAACCAGTCGATGAACTTTCCGACTGTTGTATTCGGGGTGGCAAGCATACATTGGTGGGGGTGAAGATCGTGACTTGTGCGCAGGGCAGATGGGCCCATAAGACGCGAAGTCATTTGCGCAAGGTGGACGGTCCCCTGTAAGACGCAAAGTCTCGCGCAGAGTAGATCTCTTGCAAGACGCACGTTGTGCGCAAAGTAGACTACCTCATAAGACGCGAGGATGGTGTGCAGGGTGTTAGCCCATAAGACGCACCGCAGAGCCGATGGCTCACGAGGTACCAAAGTCCATTGCGCGAAGCAGACTCTCTCGTAAGACACACATTGTGTGCAAAGCAGACTCTCTTGTAAGTCGCAAGGATAGTGCGCGGGGTGTTGCCCCGTAAGTCGCACGATTTGTGCGCGGGGTGTTGTCCCGTAAGTCGCAAGGATGGTGCGCAGGGCGTTGGCCCCTAAGACGCCCCGCGGAGCCGATGGCTTCTGAGTTACCGAGTCCTTTGCGCGAAGCAGACTCTCTCGTAAGACACACATTGTGTGCAAGGTAGACTCTCTTGTAAGTCGCAAGGACAGTGCGCGGGGCGTAGTCCCGTAAGTCGCACGAGCTGTGCGCAGGGACGTGGTCCCCTAAGTCGCAAGGATACTGCGCAGGGCGTTGCCCCTAAGTCGCTTGGTTTGATGCGCATGGCATGATGGCCTGTAAGGCGCAAGGTTTGTGCGGAGAGCAGCGTAAGACTCGAAGCTCGTTGAGATGGGCTCGGTGGTGGGCACCATGACCCTTGCGAGGGGCGAGTGGGTAAGCAGTGATCCGTAAGACTTGAAGCTCGTTGAGATGGGCTCGGTGGTGGGCGCCATGACTCCTGCGGGGGGCAAGTGAGCAAGCAGTGATCGGCTCGAAGCAATGGTGCGGGCGATGCTCTAGTGTGGCGCGGCCACGGAGCTATGCTCGTTGGTTCTTAAGTCTGGGACTTGTCATTGCCCAGCGAAAACGGGACTTGGCGAACCGAGTAACCATTTCCCGGGTTCCTTCATGCGAGTGTTGCTCAACGGCACTCGCGTGCCCCACTTAAGTTCGGGACTTGTCTTTGCCCAGCAAAAACGGGACTTGGCGAACCGAGTAACCATTTCCCGGGTTCCTTCATGCGAGTGTTGCTCAACGGCACTCGCGTGCCCCACTTAAGTCTGGGACTTGTCTTTGCCCAGCAAAAACGGGACTTGGCGAACCGAGTAACCATTTCCCGGGTTCCTTCACGCGAGTGTTGCTCAACGGCACTCGTGTGCCCCTCAAAAGTCTGGGACTTGTCATTGCCCAGCAACAACATAACTTGGCGGATCGAGTAACCATTTCCCGGGTTCCTTCACGCAAGCGTTACTCAATGGCGCTCGTGTATACCGTAAGTCTGGGACTTGTTATTGCCCAGCAACAATGGGACTTGGCAAACCGAGTAGCCATTCCTCGGGTTCATTCGCGCGAGCATTGTTCAACGACGCTCGTGTGCCCCACAAAGTCTGGGACGCTCATAGCCCAGCAACATCGAGACTTGGTGAATCTAGTAGCTATTTCTCGATGTCCAGTCAAGCGAGCGTTGCTCAACGGCGCTGGTGCCCCTTCAGGCGAAGTTGCTCAACGACTCTCGTTTGCTCCACAAGTCTGGGACTTCATTGCCCAGCAATGAGTTTGGGAATATCATGTCCCTTTCTCACAACAACAGGAGATGATGAAACTCAAGGATGTTCCAAGTAGTCATTTCCTGGTGGCGAACTTCATGGCAAAACTCGACATGTTGCAGCCCCACTACGACATGTCGTTACTCAGGCGGTGTTCCCTTCGACAACTTGTGAAGAATTCACTTCAGGAATTGCAGCCAAAGGCAGTGCGGTCGAGGCGAGTTCGACGAGGACGTCGAAGCTTGAAGTGGGGGAGGATGTTAGGGACTTTTTCGATGCGCCGAGCGATGACGAAACGTCCCTTGCATATTTGTAAATATGGACTTGTGTCCATGTAAATTTTCATTCTATTTGTATTCGTTCATGAGAAACCCCGTTGTGCGATCCCCATGGGCCCGTGGTACGAGTTGTATGCATGTTGGGGTCATTCGACATTTGGTTAATCCGTCACGGCTTAGCGGAAAACCTTGTGTTCATTTCGTCATGGCCGTGGCCACGGAAAATCACCCCGTCGGGTGGCCCAAATTTTGTCATGCTCCTCGTGCTTTGAGGAACCTTGGGGGTGGCACTTGGGGGTTAGAGGCCTCATGTATAGTGTAGGGGAGTGTTGGCTTATGAAAATGGTTGCCTTGTGCGAATAACGAACGAGCGGCCCATGGGCATGCAACATGTCGAATTCGCCCAAGGCGATTGTGGAACTCACCCTACATCCGTTTTTGCATTTTCTTGTGTCCATAGTCCTGTAAATGTTGTATTTTACTTTACGCCTTCAATACCATTCGGCCAACATGGTCATTGAAGGCGCGGACATGGAAGACGAGGTTGGCACGTGGTTCGAAATATGCCCCGTGATGTTAAGTCGGGAAGCCCATTCGGGATGGATTTCATATCAAGGCTTATCCCTTGCATGCGATGCAAGGGTGCCGCACGGGTTCTTCCGCTCCAAAACATTTGGCCCGTGACACTCCGGTGCTTCTTATAGGGATGTTTAGTATGCAACAATTTATCGATAATGTGACTTAATTAATTTTAAATTCTCATGGCCCACACATTATCATATTTGGTTCGGGCACTTTATCGATAATTCAAATTGCCTCAGTAATCCATATTACCACCAAAGTGATAATGTGACAGCTTTAATATTTGAGTCGTTTAATCTACTACCTTTTAGTTTACACTATTTTAGTTAATCAAGTAAACTATAGAATCATCTAGGAGTCTTGATTCATATAAATACTTGTGTGTAAACAGAATAACAATGTATTCTTGTTCCTTCATATTGGTTATAGTTGTGTGAGTCTTCTTCCAAAGATCTTGTGTTTTATAGTTGTGTGAGTCTTCTTCCAAAGATCTTGTGTTTGTGTGTGTGATCCATCTTCTAGCATTAACCTAGTAATTAAGCCAGTGTCACGAAGCTGATTTAAACAATATATTGGTATCAGAGCGTATACCTTCAGCTCGAAATGGCCGCGTTTGAAGATTGTTTTGGTACTCGCTAGAGCGTATAAATGGCCGCGTATACTTCAGTACCACATTTTGGTGGAATCGAGTACGAGGACTGGTCCATCATGATGCAAACATTTTTTTATTTCCCAAGATTTGTGGAAAATTGTAAGAGATGATTACAATGAAGAAAGTTTGTCTGTTGGAGTTCTTCGAGAAACCAACAAAAAAAAGATGCCAAAGCGTTGCTTTTTATTCAACAAGCACAACCGGATTTTTGGTGCTCAAAGCGCGAAGACAGCTTGGAATCTTTTAACGAGTGCTTATCAGGAACAACCAAGGTGAAAAAGGTTAAGATGCAAACTATGCAAAGACAAATTGAATATTGTTTCATGAAGATTGAAAAAGATGTAAGTATCTACGTAGCCAGAGTTCTTGAACTTGTGAATCAGATGAACCAATACGGAGAAGAAGTACTTGAGCGCAAAATCGTAGAGAAAATTTTGAGAAGCCTCTTCGACAAATATGATCACATTGCCACAGCAATAGAAGAGGGCAATGATACTGACGAGATGACAACAAATGAGTTGCTTGGATCCTTGCTATCTCATGAGGATAGAATGAAGCAACATGAAGAAAATAAGAAGAGAAGAGCTAGCTGGCTTAAATATGTACAGTAGACTTGATATATCAATATAATTAAATATGTACAGTAGACTTGATAGAATTAAATATGTACAACAACCATATGTCAATAGATACTAAAAGGCTGTAGCACCTTCGACTCGCTTCCCCTATATGGCGAGATATAATTAAGCTCCAGGACCTCCTCAAGAGAAGCGTGTGTTATCAGGTGGGGATTGGCTCCCAGATTCAGCTTTGGCTTGCACCTTGGAGTGGCAATCGGCCTTTGTCAAAAGTGTTCCCGCATCTGTTCAAGCATGTGGTATACCCCAACGTCTCAATTGAGAATGTGAGAGTGGTGAACAGCGGAGGCAACTTCGTGAACTGAAATATCAGCTTCGGTATTTTTATTGCGGTTGGACAGCTTCAACCTTTGGCTAGGATACTGGATTTGGTTAGGCAATCGCATGGTGAGGACAACATCTCATGGAAATGGTACAATGATGGAATATATACGGCTAAGTCTCTCTACAATCTCCTCACCTTTAGAGGGGTCGCGGACCCATTCCATCGTTTCATTTGGCAAAATAAGAAGCTCCCTCCGAAGATTTCAATTTTCGAGTGGATTTGGTGCAAAAGACGTTTATTAACTCGTGATAAGCTAGTTAGATGGGGAATCACCGGTGACCCGCTTTGTCTTCTTTGTCGGCTAAGGAAAGAAACTCATGAACACCTCTTTCATGAATGTGCCTTCGCTATGGATGTTTGACGGTCCCTGTTACTCTCTCTTAATGATGTGCCCTTTTCTACTTCTTGGTTTTCTAATCATCTTCTGTCGGCTACGGTAAATGTCACTACACTAAGAAGAAGTCGCATCATCCTCACCTGGAGCTGGTTTATTTGGTTTGAAAAGAACAAAAGATGCTTTGAAGACTACAATACTAGTGTTCAGTCCATTGTAGTAGCAACTCGTTGTTTTGGCTCTGTCTACGGCTGCTTGTAACTTCTTGTAATTGTGTTGCCCCACTGTCCTTGTTGCTTTCTCTATTACTTGGAGATGGATCTAATTTCCCTTTTGTCTTTGTTTTCTACCTCTCTCCCCCTCCCTTGTATTTAGAGGTGGCAATGGGTCGGGCCCACTAGTGGGCGGCACGGGCCCGGCCCAACTCTGTGCCGTGTCTGACCCGACCCAAAGAATTTCGAGTCGGGCCGGGCACGGCCTGCCTGTGCCCAAGGGGCGGGGCTGGGCTCACCCCTTGGGCATGTGGGCCGTGCTCGGCGCGGGCCCGGGCCTGCCCCTGCACCCGCAGGTTAAGCTCGGTGCCACCCAAGCCTAGCTTGGTCTGCACCTAGGTTTAGCCTAGTATTCTGTGTCGGGCATGAGCAGTAGGTACTTTACTCAGTGATATTATATTTATATATATAAAGAGTCTTGATGTGGTGGTTAGTTTACCAAAAATAAAGTTTAAGGTTGGTGGTTCAAGTCTCAACGCTGGCCTTAAAAATTTAATTTTTAACATTTCGTCACAGCCCATTGCCACCTCTAATTGTATTATATTCATAACTTTTGAATTAATACAAGATGCTTTATTTCAAAAAAGAAAAGACTTGATAGAACTCATATAGTATAGGTAAAATTTGATGATGGTTCAATTAAAATGGCCAGAGGTAAAGATCATTTGCTGCTCAATCAATGTGATGATAAACATATTCACAATGTTATTTATGTTTCTGAACTAGACTCCAACTTATTGAGTGTAGGTCAGCTAATGAAAGAAGGCTTTTCTTTGGATTTTGAGGGGAACAGTTGCATACTATATATTGATAAAGCCACTACTAAAAAAAACGTCTTCTGTGACGACTACTGCGGTCGTAGAGCCGTCGCAGATGAGCTTTGGCGACAGCTATTAGCGGATGCACATCTCCGTCGTCGAAGCTGTGGTCGTAGATATTGTGCGACCGCAACAGAGGCGATCACAATAAGAAAATATTTACGACTGCCAGGCGCCGTCGCACAGAAACTGCGACCGCTACGCGATCAGGTCATAGACCTTATGCGACGACTACGGCGGTCGCAGTAGTATGTTTTTTTTTTAAAAAGAAAATATAAATTCCTAATTAATTTAATTTAATTAGGAAAAAATAAATATTAAAATATTAAAATATTCTATTTATAACTTTATTTTAAAAATTAAAATTACAATATTAGACAGAACCAACTACAAATAATTAAGAAATACAATTATCCTTAAATCTATTTAAAAAGAAATACAAGAACCTTATTAATAGTATACATTCTTAACTCCTTATGACGAAACAAATATCATGCAAACAATACTATTGCTATAAAAATCTCACTCTCCTTTTCTCACTCTTCCTAAGTTCTCAATCTCAATAATAGTATACAATCATTTAATTGCATCCACCGCACCAGACATTGAAAGGCATCTCAAACCTGTACAAGAGACCAAAGTCAGGTAAGCTAATGAATATGTGCTTGAGAAGGAAGAAAAGAAACATGCATATTCTCGTTCATGTTATGTTCATGAAGATCAATATAATCCATGAATAGATATATAATCCATGAATAGATACCACAATTTGACCAGACAACAAATTTTATAATTCCCATAAATTACCTGATCACTCAACTCATAAGTTCACGATTACTATCTTCTAAAGTACACAAACTGATTGTCATGCAACATGGAAAAAAGAATGCATAAAATACAGAAACACAAGTATCTTACATATGAAAAGGACTCAAATTTGTTTCATAAAGGCAAATGATTTCATTTAGGCAAATGCATATCTACCATTAGGCTTTTTTTTTACAACAAATATTGATGGGTATCCAAATGGTTAGATTACGGAATGTTTTGATTTTTTAGACATACATAGCATTAATATGCAAAATGTTTTGTTACCTTATAATTAGTATGCATTGGTCTAGCTTTCTTGCTCTTTCCCTCATAGGATGTTGTCCTTGAAACTTGTTCAAGGAACCATACAAAAGCACATATGTTGAAAACATTCATTGCTGATACTTTGCAAAAGCTAAAATATCCCTATTTAATTTGGGAAAATTATAGCGACCATTTTTTTACATGGATTTCTAATCTATCATGTATGCAACATGTTCTACAAAAGTCCCGCAAAAACTAAAATTTTCCACTGGATTTGATAGAATAGGAGGAAAAAACAACAAATGCAAGAAAAAGAAAACCTGGGTATCATCTGTTGTGCCATCACCCCAAGCTCCCAAATCCTCCACATTAAATGGAAAAATATCATCAAGGTTGTAAGATTCGATGCGTTTAGCCACCGAAAAATGATTTAGGAATAGGAATAATAGAGCATAATGAAGATTCTGCAATGAGTTCAACGAGTCTAAGGAAATCTTTTGGGGTATAGAGAAAGAGAAATCTAAGATGTCAGAGAGTTGTGACTTACCATGTTCTCGCGCAATTAATCTGCAGAGAGAGAGATAGGAAGATGAACCTTTCTCTCTCCAGCCTCCCTTGAAGTTTCAGACCAATACATGTGACAAGATAAAGCAAAACCAAGCAGAACCTACGAACTACATGAAAGAGATGCTAGAGAGCAAACCTCATCTTCTTCAAATTAAGGACCAACAATTGAAGAGCTCAAAATCCTGCTAGACCGCCATCTGAGTGCTCAAGCATACGAACTAGGGCAGGGATAATTACCTGTTTATGCCGGCGATATCGGAAGCAACGCCTACATCGCCTCTGTACTTTACCCTTCTACTTCAATTTCTTTTTGAATCGATTACAACTTCAACCAAACGTAAGTGCAACTAAGTGATGTTTGTTAGCGAGTATGAAACACAATTGTAAGAAAACACACAAAACAATGCAAACACAAGAAAGTATAGTGGTTCGGCGAACCGCCTACTCCACTACCTTGGCTCCACATCAAGGATTTCAAACTAAACCCTTTATAGACTTTGTGTTTTCCTTTGAAAATAACCGAGGACTCGGTTCTCAACCCTTTGAGAACTCCTCAAATCTATTCACTTAGGCAAAACACAATTCTACAAATTAAACCCTAAGTGTTTACACTAGCACACCTAGCAAGCTAATCAATGAAAATGAAGTTCAAATAATAATTAAAATTACAATGAAAAGAGCTAAGGAGTAAACCAAGGCTAAGAGCTATTTCCAAGCCTTCAATGCCTCCAACTCCACAAGACGTTGATATCGAATTGAAGCCGGAGTTGAGGGAAGATGAGCACTTAAGAGAAGTCGTCGATCGAAGAAGCAAGCGCAAGCCAATCAAGCTTACAAGGCACAAATCACACTTTATCTCAATAGTTAGAGAGCTTTAATGAAGGTTGGTGAGGGGTATTTAATTATAATCCCTCCCACGGAACGACTCTTCAACGGGCGTTTTTTCACCCGTTGGATGCCGACCGATCGCTTGTCAGTCGATCGTCGGTCGACCGACCGGGACCGCCCAGCGACTGTTGGCGTTCTAGCCTTCTGTCACTCTGTTTGATCGATTGGATGGTCGATCAACTTTATCGCATTTTAGCTCCTCTGTTGTCCGATCGACCGATTTAGCTACTGCCGGATTTTGACCTTGTTCGATCGATCGAAGTAGGCACTGCCAATTTTTGGCATTGCTCGATCGATTGACCGGTCGACCGAAATGGCTACTGCCATTCTTTTGCCTTGTTCGGTCGACCAAACCTGGGCTGAGGCTGATTTTTACATTTGTTTTGTTACACGCTTTTTCATGGGTTTTGTTACCAAGTTTTGACTTGGATAACTTTACAAATAGGCATGGGATGAGATCCTAGGGTTATATTACAAGAAATCTACTTAATCTGCATTCGAGCCTTTCTTAACGATTTTTGTGATTCTCCGAGCGAAGTTCACGTGCTTATCGCAACCTCAACCTGAATTCAAAACTACACACATATATTAAATACTTGTTTGTTATCATCAAAATAGAGATAAAAGCCTAGGGGGAACCCTTGGGCCAACAACCTCCGCCGCCGCCCTTCCTCCTTCGATGCTTCTTCTTGTGTCCCTTAGATCCCTTCCATCTCTCTCCGTTGCTTCCTCCTCCGGGGTCGAGCATCTCGATGTCTTCTTTTTGCTCCTCTTGGATTTCGTCATTGTCGTCGCCTAGGGTTTCAATGACTACACCAAAGGCAGGCTCATGGAAGATCGCTTCCAGTAAAGTATCGCTTCCCTCCATGGAGGTGGGCAGCGAGCGGGGGCGGCGAGAGGCGGGCAGTGAGCTGCAGGTGGTGGGCGTGCGGTAGAGAAGTCGCAGAGAGACAGAGAGATAGGGCGGGGACAAAAATCACGAGCGTGGGGATAAAAAATAGGAGAAAAAAAATTATTTTCTAACGATATTTGGCGACGGCGACTGCGGTCGCATGCGGTCGCTAAGTTTTTAATTCTACGACGGCAACGGCTGCGGTCGCAATGTCGTCGCAACCTTAACGTCTTTGCGACCCCACGGCATTCGGGGTCGCAGAACCATCGCATTTGCGACCGCATAGTTGTCGTCGCAAAATCATCGTCGCATATAGCTTAATTTCTAGTAGTGAGCGAAGGATAATGAGTTGATAAGAGTTCTTGTAGCTCATAATAATTTGTTTAGCTTTAATCCTCATTCAACTGGGCATGCATTAAAAGCAGATGTAGGGGAAATCAATTGGTTGTGACATAGTTGTCTGGGTCACACTAGCTTTGAGTATATGAAAAAAATGAGTTCAAAAGAAATTATTTATGGGATGCCAGAGATAAAAGGTGTGCCGAATAAAACATGCAGTGGATGTGCACTTGGAAAAATGCATCGATCGTCATTCCCAGCTAAAGCTGAATCAAGAGCATCCAAACCTCTTCATTCGGATGTATGCAGCCCAATGCAAGAGGAATCTTTAAGGTAATACAAGTATTTCATCCTGTTTATTGATGACTTTAGTAGATTTGTATGGATTAGATTTCGCAGACAGAAATCAGATGCATTTGCTTAGTTTAAGGATTTTAAATTGAAAGTTGAGGATGAACTTGAGTCAAAAACTAAAGTTTTACGAGCTGATAGAGGAGGAGTGTTTTTGAGCTCATAGTTCAATGAGTATTGTAATGATTTGGGAGTTAGACGACAGCTTGTTACGGGATATTCTCCGCAACAGAATGGGGTTGCGAAAAGAAAGAACATGACACTCATGGAAATGGTCTAATGCATGCTAAAAGCCAAGAAGATGCTCAAAAATATTTGGGCAGAAGCAGCACAAACCGATGCGTATATAATATTCAACAAGATATACTCTTCTGCATCGGTTTATTAGAAAAGTATATCCAGTTAGCCTAAAGAATTTATCAGAAAAGGTCAAGAAAGCAACATGTATCGACTTAAGAAAGCTTTGCATGGGTTACAACAGGCACAAAGAGTCTGGTATCACAAGATTGATCAATATTTTATTGATCAAGGTTTTTTCATAAGTATGAATGATCATACCCTGTATACTTTGAGAAGTGAGGAAAGTATAATGTTTGCATGCTTATATGTAGATGACCTTCTGATTACTGAAAGTGATGAGAGTACTGTGCAAAGTTTCAAGATGAACATGCTCAATGTCTTTGAAATGATAGACCTAGGTGAAGTCAAGTACTTTCTTGGTTTTGAAATTAATAAGACAAAAGATGGATATAGGTTTTGCCAGCAAAAATATAATTCTGACATGCTAGAAAGATTCAAGATGACAAATTGCAACTCAGTGAGAACCCCAATGACTACTGATCTCAAACTCTGAGTGAGAAAAATTGACAAAGAATTATATTAGTCAATGGTTGGATTTGTTATGTATTTAACCAATTTGAGGCCACATATAATGTTTGCTGTAGGAGTTTTATCTCACTACATGAAGGAACCCAATTCTTATCATTTAATGGCAGCAACAAGGGTAATGAGATACATAAAGGGTACATCAGATCTCAGTCTGTTCTATAAGAGAGATACATAAGCTATTTTGACTAGATTTTCTGATGTTGACGGGATTGGGTGTAGTGATGACCGAAAGAGCACTACTGGTTATGTGCTTAAGCTGACACTACTAGAAACTTGGTCTTCAGCAACGGCTATCAGCAACGGCCGCTCAAGCCGTTGCTATTTGCAACGGCATTCTTACGGCCGCCCAAGCCGTTGCAGATATTTGTATCTGCAACGGCGTTCTAACGGAAACCCGAGCCGTTGCGGATTATTTTAATTATCAGCAACGGCTTTCTGACGGAAAGGCGAGCCGTTGCTGATATTTTAATTATCAGCAACGGCTTGCTAACGGATAAGTGAGCCGTTGCTGATGATAACTTATCAGCAACGGCTTTCTAACGGGCGAGTGAGCCGTTGCTGATAAGTTTATATAGGTCGCAGATCGCGCCCGCCCCCCTTCTTCCTCCCGCTGCTGCCGCCGCCGCCTCCTCTCCTTCCTCTCGCCGCCGACGCCGACGACGCCTCCCGCTGCTGCCGATGCTGTCAGGTATGTGCCCTCCGACTGCCGTCTCTTCCCGTTGCCCTCCGACACATTCCGGTAGAAATTCCGATCGAAACCCTAAAAATAGGGTTTCGGCCGGCGGCGGTCGGCCGATGGCCGCCGCCGGACCTTGTACATTGGCCGGACAGTGTGTCCGGCCAGTGTACGCCGGCGCCGGAGTCCACCTGACTCCGGCGCCGGAATTTTTAGTTTAATATTATTTTATTATTGTTTTTAATAGCTTTTTAATTGTGAATTAATTATTTAGATTAATTAATTAATTTGTTAGAATAATTTTTATGGTTTAGATTAATTTCGGAATTATCCACTTCGGACGCGCGCCGGAATCGTCCAATTCGGACTCGCGCCGGAATCATCCACTTTGGACGCGCGCCGGAATCGTCCAATTCGGACTCGCGCCTGAATCGTCCACTAGCTTCGGACGCGCGCCAGAATCGTCCACTTTGGACGCGCGCCGGAATCGTCCAATATGGACTCGAATTGTCTCGAAACATTTAGAAAATAATCATCCATCCGACGAGTTGATATGTTTCACGTACGCATCGACGAGTCGGATATGATTTAGCAAAACCTTAGATCCGTTCGGGGATTGTATGTTCGTGTAAAAGAAGTAGATGATCGATCTTTTATACGACGTACAATTCTTGAATTGTCCCTGATTGGACAATTTGGGAATATAGTTATTTGTACTGCACTTACGTTTTTATTTTAACCGTTAACTAATTATTCTAAATTTCGGCAACATCTCTCTTGTTCTCCGATACGCGCCCAGATGATATGCGTATTCGGAGAACTGTAGGGAGATGCTGCCGAAATTTAGAATAATTAGTTAACAGTTAAAATAAAAACATAAGTGCAGTACGAATAACATAAATCCCGAATGGAATAGGACAATCTCACTTAAAGACATTAACCAAAGAAATTGTCATTGATTGACAGAATCATGTCGGCTGATCGAAGTTGGATGTACCGACGTCTTGATCGTGGAGCTTTAACGAATGAGTTTCGATTAGGCGTAATGTACTTCCTAAATTTCGCCTATTCGAATCGGAATTTCGTTAGCATGGGTGATCAAATCCGATGTCCGTGCCGCATTTGTTCAAATGGACGATTTTTGGATCGGGAGACTGTCACTCTGCATCTATATACCAAAGGATTTGCACCAAGATATTTTCTATGGACTTGTCACGGGGAGTCACGCGAAGTTGGGACGTCGAGCAATCCTGTCGTTCAGACATATGATGAATCTTCCTCTACTGGTGCTTCTTCATCCAGTCAATGTAATCCCTATAGAACTATGATACTTGATAGTCTTGGGGGTCAATTCCGCCTGAATGATAATGTTGATCGGCCAGTTCTTCAGACATCAGTCCCACCAGATACTACAGCGGTTGATATCACAGAAGTAGGGGCTGCGGTAGAGATTGAATTACCGAATAAAGAAGCTGCAGAATTTTACGAGATGTTGAAAGCTGCCGATGAACCTTTGTATGAGAATTATCCTAAATACACTAGGTTTTCAGCAATGACACAGCTCTTAAACATTAAGGCCGATTGTAATATCAGCGGAGTTGCGTATGATCGGATTGCTGGATTGATTAATGGAATGCTGCCTACTGATAACAAGTTTGAGCCTACTTTTTATAAGACTAAAAAGCTAATGAGAAAATTGGGGCTTGGGTACGAAAAAATACACGCGTGCCAAAATAACTGCATTTTATATTATAAAGAAAATGTGCAGTTGGATAAATGCCCTGTATGTCAACACCCTCGTTACAAGGAGAAGAAATCGGTCCGACAGAAAAATATCCCGTTTAAGGTGCTTCGGTATTTTCCACTAACACCGAGGCTTCAAAGATTATTCATGTCGGAAAAAACAGCCCCCTACATGAGTTGGCATGCAAGAAGTCGTGATGATACAGTAATGACTCATCCATCTGACAGTGAAGCATGGAAACATTTGGATACATGTTATCCTTCATTTGCTAGGGATACTAGAAATATCAGATTGGGATTGTGCACAGATGGTTTTAATCCGTTTGGACATTCTGCAACTCCTTATTCAGTTTGGCCAGTGCTGCTGACAGTTTATAATTTGCCACCGTCAATGTGCATGAAAGATGAATTTATTTATCTTTCGATGATTATTCCGGGTCCTAAGGGTCCGCGAAAATAAATTGACATATTTCTCAGACCCTTGATAGATGAATTGAAAACATTGTGGACTGAGGGAGCTGTCACTTATGATTGTCATCGGAAGCAAAACTTCAATTTATAGGCCGCGGTCTTGTGGACCATCAATGATTTCCCCGCGTACGGCATGTTGTCGGGTTGGAGCACTCACGGCCGACTCTCTTGCCCGTATTGTATGGAACACTCTAAATCAATCAGTCTTCAGAACGGACGAAAAATCTCATTCTTTGATTGTCATCGTCGATTCCTACCGGTTCATCACCAGTATCGAAGGAATCGTAATAAATTTACTAAGGGCAGAGTCGAAAGAGATGGGCCACCACCGATGTTGTCTGGTGAACAAATGTTAGCACGTGTTTCAGCACTTCCAGATATAGTATTTGGTCGCAATGAAAGAGTGTCAGGTTTTGGCCAAACACACAACTGGGTGAAAAAAAGTATCTTTTGGGAATTGCCCTATTGGAGTTCATTATTGATTCGACATAATTTAGATGTCATGCACATTGAAAAAAATGTGTTTGATAATATTTTCAACACTGTGATGGATATTTTTGGAAAAACTAAAGATAATGTCAAAGCCCGACATGATCTGAAAATACTTTGTAAAAGACCAGAGTTGGAGTTACAAGAGGTCAACGGACGATATCTGAAACCGAAGGCCCTATATGTGTTAAATAAACAACAAATCAAAGATGTTTGTCAATGGGTAAAAGAACTCAGATTACCCGATGGATATGCTTCAAACTTATCTCGATGTGTGAACGTCGATGATTGCAAAATATCAGGGATGAAGAGCCATGATTGTCATGTATTCATGCAGAGATTACTTCCGATCGCATTTCGAGATCTTCTACCTGATAATATTTGGGGTCCGTTGACTGAATGAAGTATGTTTTTTAGAAGCATCTGTGCAAATGTCCTTCGAGTCGAAGATATGTCAACACTTGAAAATAATATTGTTGAAATCATATGCAAGCTGGAGCAGTTTTTCCCTCCTGCATTTTTTGACTCGATGGAGCATCTACCGATACACTTGGCATACGAGGCACGAGTTGGTGGCCCCGTTCAATATCGTTGGATGTACTTATTTGAAAGATACATGAATCGTCTGAAGAAAAAAGTAAAGAACACCGCAGCTGTTGAAGGATCAATATCTGAATCGTATATCATCCAAGAAATTTCAACATTCTGCTCATTTTACTTTGAATCGACAGTACATACAAGATTTTATCGTCTTCCACGTAACGACGATGGGGGTGTTCGACATTCAGATGGACGTTTAAATATATTTTGTCACTATGGTCGTGCTTTTGGTTCTCGTCCATCTCGACACTTAAGCGATGAAGAGTATCATTTGGCACACTTGTATGTATTACTCAATTGTCCAGAGATTGAACAATTCATTGAAATATTTGACATTGAGATGGTGCAAAAATACTCTATTCACAACGATCAAGAATTGGAGAGATTACGGAATCGTGATTTCCCTACTTGGATTCAGACTTACAGCAAAGATCACAGAGCTGAAATAGATGAAAAAATATTTGAGTTTGTTAGTGGACCGTCGCGACTTGTGTCGTGCTATAGCGGATATTTTGTTAACGGGTATAAATTTCACACGGTTGAATATTCATTTGCATTGAAGACGATGAATGCTGGGGTCTGCGTGAAAGGGACAACCTATGTTGAATGTGATATGGATTTTTATGGACTGGTGGAAGAAGTGATAGAGTTGCACTACTTCGGCTTGAAATCAGTGATCCTATTTAGATGTCATTGGTTCGATACAACAGAAAGGGGCATGAAAGTTCATCCAAAATACAAACTTGTTGAGGTTAATTACAAATCGAAATTGGCAGCAAATGAGCCTTTTATATTGGCATCACAAGCCGAACAAGTATATTACGCGAAGTATCCAGCTCGAAATAAAGATAGAGCGGATTGGCGTGTAGTCTGTAAGACAAAAGGTAGAGGAAAAATTGATCCGATAGTAGGAGAAAATGATCCTCCTGGTTTCTATCAAGAAGATGATCTTCTTGCTGTGGATCGTATTATTCCAATACTCGAGGATGCAAACACAACGTCAATTCAATTAGAAGTTGAATATGCTGATGATGACGATCATGAAATTGAGGAAGCTAGAGATGAAGAAGATGAAGAAGAGGAAGAAGAGGAAGAAGAAGAAGAATTCGAAGACTATTATTCCGATGATGAGGAATAATTGTAAAGTATATATTTTATTAAATATATCTCTACTATTTATACAATAATCTGATTATATGTATGTTCGACAGATATGTCTGGTCGTGGTTATCGACGTAGGAGAGCTTCGGAGTCTCCGATCGGTGAGACTCCAGCACTTACTCATGCTGCTGATCCTCCTGTTGCTGATCCTCATGAGGATGATACTGCCGAGGCTAGTACATCCAGACGCAGGCGGCCACGCGGGCCGAACAGGTGGCAGCCTCCACCAGCCACAGAGTCACGTAGATTGATTAGCGTGATTGGGGAGCGGTAATATATCATGAATTATGAATCATTTGAGCGGTAGATTGATTATGAATCATTAGCCACAGCCTCCACCAGCCATATGATCCAGACCATCCTCCATCGTGATCGTGAGATTTTTTGTTTGGATATTGAACTTGTTTAACTTATTTTGTTTGGATATTGATACTTCAATTTTGCATTTGAATTATTTTTATACTATCGTGGATAATTATCAATATAAATATAATTATTTTGATGTATATCTTGGTGTGTTTGTGATGTGTGAATGAATGTGTGTATGAGGGTATGGGTGTGTGAGTTATGTATCAGATAATGTATCAATGTATCAATGGAAATTAGAAATTGTAAATTTTTCTGCTTGCAGGTGAACATCATCTGCAACGGCTTTCCCACGGCCGTCCGTGGGAAAGCCGTTGCTAAAAGTGTATCGAAAGTCGTTGCTGATGACCTACAGCCACGGCTTAGCGACGGGGTTTTACTAATGGCGTTGCTAAGGACTCGTGGCCGTTGCTATTAATTTTATCAGCAACGGCTGCGGGTCTGTGGCAAAACCGTCGCTGATAATATTTTTAGCGACGGCCCGAGCGGCCGTTGCTGATAATGTTTTGAGCGACGGCCCGAGCGGCCGTTGCTGATCTGTTGCTAAGTCATCAGCAACGCGACTTTCTGTCACGGCGCTATTGCAACGGCTCAGCAACGGCATCAGCCGTTGCTGATGGCCATTTTTCTAGTAGTGTGAGAAGTACTGTTGTTTGTTGGTGCTCAAGGAAGCAAGACACTATTGCCCTATCTACAGCTGAAGAATATGTGTCTTTATCATCTGCAGCTTGTCATTCAGTATGGCTTTGGCGTGTACTCGGAGAATTGGAGAAGCATTAGAATGAAGCCACCATTCTATGGTGTGACAACTCATCAGCTATAGCAATGTCTAAAAAACCTATGCAGCAATCCAAGTGTAGACATATAGATATTAAGCATCATTTTGTTCAAGAGTTAGTCAATGTAGGAAAAATTGAGATCAAATTTTGCAACACTCATGAACAAGCTGGCAGATATTTTTACTAAGGTACTACCAGCTGAAAAGTTCAAAAAGTTTAGAGATATGCTCGGGATACAAAAAATATAAATTGAGGAGGAGTATTGATACAATTTATATTTTGAATGTATTCTGAATGTAGATATCACATCAGTATAGATAAGCTGGCAACTTTAATTTCTGAGTCGTTTACTCTACAACCTTTTAGTTGACACTGTTGTTTTAGTTAATAAGGTAAATTGTAGAATCTTCTAGAAGTCTTGATTCATATAAATACTTGTGTGTAAACAAAGCAATGTATTATTGTTCCTTCATATTGATTTAGAGTTGTGTGAGTCTTCTTCCAAAGATATTGTGTTTCTGTGTGTGATCCATCTTTTAGCATTAACCTAGTAAGACATTGTCACGAAGCTGATTTCAACACGATCTTGAAGATTCCTCGTCGTTTCCCCCCTCCTTCGCCTCCTCATCGCCCCCTCCCTCGCCCCCTCGTTGCCACCAGTGTTGCACCTTCCCTGCTTGCGGCGTTCATCCTCTCCATATGACCCTTCGGCCCCCATTGGCGGTGACGGTTGGATCCTCGTTTCTCGACGTCGTCGTGCATCAGTCAATGTTGCTTGTCCTTCCTCCGCTCTCTTCACGCCGGAATTTCCATCGCAGGCTCTTCCCACCTCGTCTTCCTCGCCCGCGGGATGAGACGGTCAGCGGGGTGGCGCCTCTGGGTACGCTAGCTTGGCGCACTCGAAGGTCTTCTCTTTCCATGGCACAACCCTCTGGGACCTCTTGCTCCCGCTGCCCTTCTAGTTCTCATCTCATGCACTTCGACGTCATATATCATGAATTATGAATCATTACAAATTCATTATATCATAATATAATATTAAAATTTATTTTGGTTGTGCAGGTTCGAGCAAGAAGAAGTGTCGAGGAGCATTTCTTCTACTATTTGACGATACATGCACGGGGCATGGCCTACGTGGTCTCACGTGCCTAGCGAGCACGTCGACATGTTATGGCGCGAGTTTGAGACACGTATTATTATTATTTTTTACATGCATGATGATATATTAATATTGGTACTGATATTATTATTTTGCAGGCTCGCTATACATGGGCCGAGGACCAGAGGCCCTTCATTTATGCTGCCTGGGAGGCTATTTCCCGGGCAAGGTACAACGGGCAGCTGGGGCAGGCTCGGTCCCAAGCGATGGCCCGAGCTGGGACCATTAACATCGCGGAGACTCGGGAATACTGCCCCGGTTGGATTACTCCGGATATATGGGACCAGCTCGTGGGGATATGGTCGACGGATTGATGGCAGGAGGTTTCTCGGAATGCGGCTAGAAATCGCATGTCGGGGGGAGCAGCGCGTCACACCGGCGGATCTGTTGCATTTGCAGTGCACGCAAACCGTATGGTAAGTATATCTTTTAATTATATATTTTATTTGTTATTATGTGTACTAATTAATGTATTTGTTTTGTAAATGTAGACGACGGTGTCGGATGACGGGAGTGTCCAGCGACCCTCCCCGATGGCGGTGTTTGAGCGGACTCACCGTCGAGCACATGGGACGGGGGAGTACATCCACAACCGCGCTGCATACATTATGGTAATTATATATTTGTTTAAATTATTCATTATATATTTATAATTTAAGTATTATGATAAATATTAAACAAAAAATCAAACTCGAGTAGGAGACCTACAGCCAGACGGTGGTGCAGCGCGGGGGTACCCCCGAGGACTTTGACGCAGCATCGTGGGTCGAGGCCGCAGGTGGCTGGGACCATGGCCGCGTATATGGCTTCGCAGATAGTGGTCATGCGCGAGCCGTACTAGGGCCACTTGGGGCACCGACCCCTCCGGTCGCTGGTGAGCGGCCGTCCACCTCCAGATCCAGTTATGATCATAGTAATAGGATAAGGACACTAGAGGAGACGGTCACGCGTCAGACTGAGATGATGGAGCGCCAGAGTCAGACGATGGCGAATATAGAAGCTATGCTACGCAACTTGTCAGGTCATCCCGAAGCAGGCATCTCTTCGGCATCATCTAATCCATCGTCCTCGAGTCAGTCCACGCCGGTGTACACTCAAGCGCTCCAGACCCCGCCATATAATCCAGACCATCCTCCATCGTGATCGTGAGATTTTTTGTTTGGATATTGAACTTGTTTAACTTATTTTGTTTGGATATTGATACTTCAATTTTGCATTTGAATTATTTTTATACTATCGTGGATAATTATCAATAATAAATATAATTGTTTTGATGTATATCTTGGTGTGTTTGTGATGTGTGAATGAATGTGTGTATGAGGGTATGGGTGTGTGAGTTATGTATCAGATAAATGTATTAATGTATCAATGGAAATTTGAAATTTTCAAATTTTCTGTTTGTAGGTATACGTCATCAGCAACGGCTTTCCCACGGGCGTCCGTGGGAAAGCTGTTGCTACAAAGTGTATCGAAAGCCGTTGCTGATGACCTACAACAACGGCTTAGCGACGGAGTTTTACTAACGGTGTTGCTACGGACTCAGCGGCCGTTGCTATTAATGTTATTAGCAACGACTCTGGGTCCGTGGCAAAACCGTTGTTGATAATATTTTTAGCGATGGCCCGAGCGGCCGTTGCTGATAATGTTTTGAGCGACGGCCCGAGCGGCCGTCGCTGATCCGTTGCTAAGTTATCAGCAACGCGACTTTCTGTCACGGCGCTATTGCAACGGCGCGACCGTTGCTGATTCTCTTCAGCAACGGCTCAGCAACGGTATCAGCCGTTGCTGATGCCCATTTTTCTAGTAGTGTAGGTCTTTGTTCTGCTCTCCTCGGCGACCACTGAGGGTCGCAACCTCCTATCTCGCAAAGGTGTGAAGGTTTTTGTCTCTGGCGCCTGCTGCACAGCTGACTACGTTGGCGGCCAACTTTCGGCTTGTTTACATGGGCTGGACAGAGACTACATGGTTTGCAAGTCTCGGCCTCTAGAAGACGACTGCCTGATGCTGCTCTGCCCCACCGCGAGCTTCAACACTGCTCTCCTCGACTAGCGCTACATTCGGCTTCAATCGGCGGTGCTTGAATTTGCGGAGTGGGATTTGTCGGTGAACTCATTTACGGACCTCTTGCATCTCAACGCGGGTCTCCAGTTCAGGGGGCTCCCGTTGGAGTTCTAGAATGCAAAAGGACCTCATTGCGATTTGCGGTTCGTTCACATCCACGGTTTCACATAGGAACACTTTTTTTATAGGAACGATTCATGTAAGAACACTTTTTGAAACTATTCCTATAGCACTATTGGAATATCGAGCATCACCAACGGTTGGATCTGTTGCTATGCCATTGCTGAAGACCACCAGCAACGGCCGCATCCGTTGCAACGCAGTCGTTGCAGAAGATCGCGTACCTGATAACTTAACAACGGGTCTGCAACGGTCGCTCACGCTGTTGTTAATAATATTATCAGGAACGGTTCCACAATGGGTTATATCCATTGTTGATACGTTATCATCAACGACTCAGCAACGAGGCGCAGCTGTTGCTGATATTTATATCAGCAACGGTTACTCAACGTCACGTCGACTGTTGTAGATATTGCCATTAGCAACGCCCACTTGCCATTGCAAAGCCTTTGCTGAAAGGCTGTTGCTAAGCCGTTGTTATAGTTCATCAGCAACAGCTTTGAGTTTGCGGCCCAGGAATTACGATACACTTTCAGTAACGGCTTTGACACGGATGACCGTGGGAAGACCGTTGCTGATGATGTTAACCTGTAACTGAGAAATTTCAAAATTAAAAATTTCTATTTATACATTTATAACCTCATACATAACTCACACACCCGTACACGCATTCATTCAGATACACATACATTCACATACACATCACAAATACACCCAAATATATATCAAAATAATTATACTTATAATTATAATTATCCACAATCGTATAAAAAATATACGAAATCAAAACTATCGTATCAACACAATACGAATCAATATATCCAAGTAATAAGTCACAAAATAAGTATATATCTCTAAGATATCCAAGTAACAAGTATATAACAAGTCAATATCCTAGTCAATTAAGTCATAAAACAATAAAAGCTCACTACGACGGTGGAGGAAGGTCGAGATCATACGGCAGGGTCTGGAGTGGTTGAGTGTACACCGGCGTGGACCGAATCGATGAAGATGGATCTAAGTGTACACTGCTGGAATGGCCTGTCATCTGTCTCAGCATCGCATGCATCTCAGCTATCATCTGACTCTGATGAGCCATCATCTCACTTTGCCGTTCGACCGTCTCCTCCAGTGTCGATATTTTCCTGTTCTGATCATTAATCCGAGAGGTGGAGGGTCGCTCACCAACTGCCAGAGGAGTCGATGCCCCAAGTGGCCCGAGCTAGGCTCGCGCATAACAACTATTAGCAAAACCATAGACGCGGCTGTGGTCCCAGCCACTTGCAGCCTCGACCCATGCTCCTGCATCAAAGTCCTCGGGGGAGCCCCTGCACTACATCACCATTTGAGTAATCCAATCGACACAAGCTGATCCAAAATATTTGGAGTAATCTAATCAGGGCTGTATCCCCCGAGTCTCCGCTATGGTTGTGGCCCCAGCTCGGGCCATCGCCTGTGCCCGGGCTTGCCCCAACTGGCAAATGTACCTCTGTCGGGAAATGGCCTCCCACACATTGCAAATGAATGGCCTCTGCTCCTCTGGTCAAGTATAGCGACTTGTAAAATAATAATATCAGTACCAATAATAATCATCATGTATATAAAAATTTTAAATACGTACCTCAAACTCGCGCTAGAGCATATCCACGTGATCACGGAGCACGTGAGACCAAGTGGGCCATGTCTCATGCATATATCGTCGGATTGTCCCCAATGTAGTCCTGGGGACATCCTCTTGCTCGAACCTACACAACAAAAATAAAATAAAATATTATATTATGATATAATGAATTATATATAATTCATAGTTCATAATACATTACTGCTCCCCGAGCAAAAAAAATAAGTCAGCGTTGTTCCGCGGCTGGCGGAGGCTGAATCCCGTTCGGCCCGTGTGACCGCCTACGTCTCAATGAACTAGCCTCGGTGGTAGGAGGATCAGCGGTAGGACCAAGTGCGGTTGAATTTGGAGTCTGACCGATCGGAGACTCTGTAGCTCTCGTCCGACGATAACCTCAACTCACCATAGCTGTTGAATAAGGGTGTAATTAGATTATATATATAGTAGAGATAGATTTAATAAAAGATATACTCTATAATTATTCCTCGTCGTCTGAGTAATAGTCTTCGAATTATTGTTCATCTTCTTCAAATTTTACTTCTTTATCTCCACCTTCCTCAACTTCATGATCGTCATCATCAACATATTCAACTTCTAATTGAACTAACGATATGTCCACATCCTCAAGTATTGGAATAATATGATCTACTACTGGAGGATCCTCTTCTTGATGGAAATCATTTGTCACATCAGGTATCGACTCATTTTCTCCCGCTATCGGATCAATTCTTCCTCTAGCTTTAGTCTTACAAACTACACGCCAGTATGCTCTATCTTTATTTCAATATAACAATAAAATTATTCTAATTAATCTAAACATGCACTAAACATGCACTAAACATTTAACCTAAAAAAACATTAAATATTAATCAAATTAACATTAAAAAACATCAAATATTAATCTAATCTACACATTAAACATTTAATTAACCTAGATTAGGGTTTAATCTAAATAGATTTAATTAGAATTTTAAAAAAAAATAGGGTTAAAAAAAACCCTAATTCACTGTTCCGGCGCTGGAGTCTTGTGGACTCCGGTGCCAGCGCGCATCCAGTGTTCGACATATGTTAGACACTGGACATTGCTCCGGTGGCCGACGGTTGGCCGAAATCGTAAACCTAGGTTTTTTGTCAACCCTAGTATAGGGGGGGGGGGCGCTGAAATTACCTGGAGAGGGTTCAGCGGCGGACGATGTAGGCGATCGAGTGGCATCGGCGGGCGACGACAGTGGGTGGAGATCTACAGGTGGCGGCGGCAGTAGAAGAAGGAAGAAGAAGAAGCAGGAGGGAAAGGGGCGGGCGGGCGGGAGCGATCGGGGTCGAGTTAAATAAACTTATCAGCAATTGCTCACTCATCCGTTAGAACACCGTTGCAGATAACTAATATCATCAGCAACGGCTACGCGGCCTTTGTAACATCGTTGCTGATAAGTATTTCATTTTTACGCCGCGAGCGCGCCATCGACTAAAGAGTGACGGATGCAGAATTAAGCCGTAAACAAGTCGTTGCTAATGTGATAATATCATTATTAACATCCAACGCGACATTTGGTAAGTCATTGCAAATAAGTTATTTTCTTTGTGCGCGTGCCGCATTCGCGTCATCCACTTGTTAGCAATGGCTCGAGCGGTCGTAAAGAAGCCGTTGCAGATATATCACATCTGCAACGACCCGAGCGGCCGTAAGAAAGCCTTTAGTCATTGCAACGGCTTGAGCGGCCGTTGCTTAATAACATATTTCTAGTAGTGTAAGCTTGGCCTATTGTAATGATTTTTTTGGCAGTGTGGCCATAGTTACGAAAATCATTCCTATACCTAGCGGATCGACAGATTCTAGTACATGTGGGAAACTCATTTTCATAGGTTTTTTGTGACGGTTTTGTATGTTTTGAGAACATTTTTCGGTTGTTCCAACAAATAAAAAATGTTATAGTGTATATGTAATTTGAGGCATATCTAGAGGCATGATTGCTTAGTGTTGGGAGAAAGAGATCAACAAAGTTGGCAAGCTAGGAGAGCCACTATTGATGGCTGAGAGTTAAGGGGGATACCTTTGATTTGGTGTGGTGTAGGCAGGGGCGTATTCAGGATTTTGAAAATGAGGGACATAAATAAATTTAAAATTAAGATGTTCAGTTATAATTTAGGGGTGCGGGGGTTTGTCCCCGCGGTACGGTACAATATAATTGTATAAAAATATCTTTAACATAAGACAATCAAAATATATAGATCAACAAATGAGAAACAAATAAAAGTAGTATTTTATAATAAATAAAAATCACTCAATCAAAGTAATATTTTGTTTTGAGCATATCATATATTTACCTTAATTATAAAACTGGAGTTGTATTCACTCAATCAAGAACTATACGATTGTATAAATCACTTGAAGCTACCCGTTAAAGAGATAACATGTATTGTTTCCTTTTAAATAAGTAACAACACAAATTCAATTATTTATATATAGAAGATTAAATTTCATCAATCTTGAAATAAATATAAAATTAAAATTAACAACAAAAATTAAAATATAAAATTACTTTTTATTTTTTTTTGAAAAAAAATGGGGGACAAAATGTCCCCCATTTGCTATGCTGTATATGCCCCTGGGTGTAAATGAGATGCATTAGCTATCACTCATTATTAGTTGTGTTTATATTCTTGATTTATGAAGTCCTATTGTATATATACTCTCAATGCGTTTCCTATTGATACACTCTTGTTCAATCTTCCGTCGACTCATGTTGTATATATTGCACTCTTGATAGGTATATATTACATCGTCTATATGGGTAGACACTTCGTCGTAAGAAAAAGTCTAACAGTAATATTTTATTTTATTTTTATTTTTTTAGCAAAGATAGTGTATACTGGGGTACGGTTTAAATCTCAGATCTCGCTCTAAGAAATATACAAGATGTTGCCACCAACTGTGCTACTCACAGTTGGCAATAATAATATTTTATTTGATTTACAGCAGATGGATGCATGAATGTAAAATATAGTATAAACCTAAAAGATGTTAATAATTATAAGGCCAAAGAGCGAAAAAAACTCTCATGAATTATAATCCTTTTGCAATTATTCTTTATGAACTTTGGAATTAGATAAAAAAAACTTAACTTTATGAAACTATATAACAAAAACACCATGTATGTTACATCATAGTTATTTATTTAATAGAATCTTTTTAAAATGACATGTGATAGCTTTTCATTAATTAAAAATTAATTGTAAATTTATAAATTAAAAATTAGAAAATATTAATTACAAATTTAATATGTTTTAAACACAATTTAATATTAATAAATCTAATTTATTTTTGAAATTATAGCTAATATTTCCTTATTTCTAATTTATTAATTTATTAATTTTTCAATTAATTTTTTTATTTATCTTTTAATATTTGGACTAATGAAAGGATGTTGCGTGTCATTTTTAAAAAAAAATTATTAAATGGATAACAATAAGGTAACAATGGAGTATATTTGTTAGTTTCATGAAATTTATTTTTGTGTCTAATTTCAAAATTCGTGAGTGATAATTGCAAAAAGTCATAATTCATGAGATGTTTTTGATCTTTATCCTAATTATAATTAAATATGAGAACATAAGAAGGTATCTTTACATATTTTCATAAGAGTACAATTTTTCATGATTAATTTCCACCGCATGCTGACTAGAATCAAATCTAGCCAAAATAGCATTATTTACATCCGTTTTTTTCTTTTCCTTTTTTCCATTTACATCCATTTATTTTTTTAATTTTCTTTTTCACAACATGAAGCCGTTAGAATATATATTATGAGAACTTTCAATCTGTATATATATTAACTTTGGCTAAATATATACATTTTTTTCACTTTCAATATCTCAGTAAACTCTTGACGTACATAATTATCAGTTAATTATATTAATAATCATCAATTTTTTATTTAAATTAATGACCTTCATATAAACTTCTCAAAGGACCTGAAAAGAATTATAATATGTCGAAGGATCATTCATCATCATTGTAAGGTATACTTTTATTAGTTGTTATTAATTAAATACTCATCCCATACATCAGGCATCGATCAGCTATGCAAATTATAAGCATAGAAAAAAAGTAACACAATGAGTCATCTAATTATTTGGAGCTCAAAGCATTAACTATATATATATAAAACCTTAACCTTATACTAATTAATAGTAATATTAATTACTACATATCTTTTGATGACAAATTATCCATCATATATATGATTTGATTTTTTTATTTTTTATTTTTGCAAATATATATGATTTGATTAACCATGTATATATGCCTTAATTAATAATTTATGAGGGGCATTAATTTATCTTTTCATTTTTTGCAAATTAAGCGAATGAATTAAATATAACAACTTCTATATTCTTAAATAATTATTTTTTATGTGAACAAAAACATATATACATTATTGAAAGAGATTATATGTCAACTTAATTGAGTTTAATTTGTCATACCGGTGAGTTATATATCCAAATGTGCATGTATAAATAGTAGCCATGCGCGCACATTGTCCTCTTAATTGCATCAATGGATCTAACTAAATATAGCATATATATATATAAGTACTAATTGGAATACTATAATTGACTATAATTGCTAGTTTTATCAAATTAATGGTTAGCATGATCAATCGATCTAATTAATTAATTAGATTCCCAGCCTCTAGAATATTAATTACCAAATTACCTGAGAAATAATTAATTAATATCTCTTAATAATATGTTGAGAGAGAGAAAAAAAAAATTAATTGATGGGTTGAAAAGATATACGTGCTCTAAATTCTTCTAGGTCAAGATACTTGATATATATATATTGGAGATGAGAACAAGAAATTAAAATACCTTCGTCAATCGGATCGATCAGCCCAAAGCATGCATGTATATATCTCCTGAGATTAATTATTAAGATCTAGCTAGCAGATCACAAATATATAGTTAATGAAAGAAACTATAGTAGACATCCATATATTACATCTCTTAAAACATATATAGATTAATTAACTTCAAAATTAGCAAACCACAGTACTGGTACATGTAAATATATAGACTACATAGAGATTATATATGAAAGAACATCAGGCAAATGAAATCATATATATGAAGGATCTCATATATATATATAAAGCTAATTTAAAATGAAGAGATCGATGAAATCGATCGGACCAAGACGCTTGATTCCCCAGAGGAAGTGGATCCAGAAGATAAGGAATTGATGCTTCACATCAAAGCCTTCATCAGCTTCACATCAAAGCCTTCATCCTCCCTTCTCTCCTCCTTTTCTTAACTCTCCTTATTGATCGAGCTTCACATATATATCTCCTCCTCTCTTCTTCTTCCCACCATCCAATATTGAGGAGGCGACATGGGGTAATGATGATGCATGTTGATGAGGAACAGCCCATGATTGCTGCTGTGAGAGAAAATTAAGGCGAAGAAGAAGGAAGAGGGATCATCATGTTGTAGGAAGGAGTAGGTACTCCGTCCCTCTTGCTGAATGCTGATTCTGGCCATGTGATCACATGGGAGAAGTATGATGAAGCCCATAAGAAAGCTAGCTCCTCGCGCTTAAAAAGGGAAGGCAACTGGTGTTACCCTACTGTCATATATGCAGTACTGCTTCAACCCTATTTTATGCTAAAGCTGCCTATTTTTCCACACTCAGCTGCAGTCAACAAGGAGTAATTTGCACTAAAGTTATTACTGCATCTTAATTTGTTATAGCCAAATTGAATGATGAATATTTCTAGGGGTGGGTCCTCGTACTATTCTCATTTAGCTTCACATGAGAAGTTCCTAAAAAATTTAATTTACTAATAAGACTTAATTAATGAGTATGCATAATACCATCAAGTGTTTTATTCCATCAAATGAGTCAAAGTAGTAATACTGAGTTGGATTGAATTTTGGATTAGGGTAAGGTATGATATCTGATTTTCTATTATAAAAAATAAATAGAAACAGACACGTACAATATTATTGAATTAGGTCGAGTTGAATCGAGTGGACATTTTCTTTCCAAACTGCAGTTAATCGACTGTAGCTTAAAATAAATTTTAATTGTTGTAGTGAGAGAGGGATCTAAAGTTTAAAGGACAAGGGCATCAGGGCATATGTCACTGGTGGGCTGCTATAATCAATGATGGGGTAAGCAGAAGAAAGTTAAATAAAAGCAATATGTTGTTTGTGTCAGCAGAGAAGTGTATACATTAATTAATTTAATTTCAAGTTTGGAAATAGGAAAAATGTATTTCTGATATGCAGATAATTAAGGGCTTTTAAGTAAATGGTCATGAATATTTTAGTAAAATAATTAATTAAATTGAACTCATTTAGCAAGCTTGTTACTGGTTGTAGAATAATTAATTAGAGTGCATATTTAATTATTTGAATAATTAAGTAAATCGGTATAAACAAAATGAGTCATCCAAAGTCCCTCTTAATTATCAGCATGCATGACTATAAAATTAAAAAAAAATAGACACATTTTGTAATGCAGTACTTGAATACTTGATTACTTGTATATGGCAGATGATATATTAAAATAATTAAACAACAAAAAGCATGCACATCTTCTTCAGCTTTTTGGGATTAATCAATTCATTAATTACTCTTCTTTAGAAAAGATACAAAGCAGGCATTAAAGCAAGGACAATTAATTAATTACCTAATTAATTAATTAATCGAGGAGCAAAAAGGTTCAATTCGTCACCCTTTATCTTTATGAATATTTATATATTAAATTAAATTAACGCAATCACTTGGAGCACTTTATAGATTCCAAAAACATAATGTCATGCCAGAATTTTCCCCAGAAAGAGGTGAGGCAGCCCTACACTATAACTGATATATATCATCATCTGAATCAAGTATATTATCTTGAATTATCAACATATATATTGCTTGCTATACATGTGTTGTTTAATTAATTGATGAAGAGAGTAAATAATTAAAACAGCACACATAGTAATCATTACTACAGAGTACAGGAAGAAGAATAACATTGAAGAGTGCAGTTCTATTGCTTGCTAGCTATAGAACAGACGAAGTTAATTTCAAGACTGATATATACATGTGAAAGCACCAGTTGAGTTACTGAAAACATAATTGGATTCTTCTGATAATTCAACTTTTAATTTCTCTAGTGGAGTATATAAAGACAAATGAGAGGCATCTGTTTGCCCAGTTAATTAATTCATATGCTTCAGAAGAATCTACTTCTTTCCATTATTAAAAGAATATCATTTGTCTAATATAATTTCTACATATATGTATAAATAGTAGGTTTTCTTTTTTCCTTCCTCTTCAGGAACATGCTAAATATTCTGGACAAATAAAGAAAGAAATATTGTCCAAGAAGATGAGTTTAAGTTTATGATGATCTGCTGCGAATATATTGAACTGCAAGATGCTCTTGAGATAGATGTTGAATTGAGGAGTTTGGACAAGTTAGATATATTGGAATAATTATGATGGTCATGTATTCTCCAAGTAGTAATGATAGTAACAGTTGTTCGAGCTGTAAAGAAGAAAGAAGCCAAGGAAAGTTTAGTTTTATGTACTGCAGGTGATGTACAGTGGGTGCGCTGAAATTGATTATGAGCAGAGCATTGCATGCAGCAGCAACAAGACAATTTAACTCAATTACGTTATCAAACTATTTTGTTCCATTGATTTGTTTCTATCTGTCTGCTTTCTTGTTCGCTTGGTAATATTATTTGAATTACTTCTATTGACTTATATAGGTCCATTTGGCACACCATATATATAAGGCATAAAGAATATGATAGACTTATATATATATATACACACAATTATGTCTTACACTATGTATTTAGACCATCATATACACTACTAGAAGGGGAGAATTGCAGATTTGGTCTTATAAATTTTTAATTTTTTAAACTTTGGTTCTATAAGTTTCATTTTGGTATTTTTGGTCTTATAAGTTTGCTCTGTAGCATAGATTTGATTCTATATGTGACGGTCTGTTATCTCTCCGTCAATGTGGACTAACGTCGTTCATACATGTTGACATATACTACTGGAATAACAATCATCAGCAACGGCCTGCAACGGCCCGGCCCGTTGCAACGCAGCCGTGGCAAAAAATCGCGTTGCTGATACCTTAGCAACAGATCAGCAACGGTTCTGCCATGGCTGCGGGGCCGTTGTAGATATGTACATCAGCAACGGCCCGGTGGCCGTGACAAGGCCGTCAGTGAAAGCCCGTTGCTAAGTCGTTGTTGTAGGTCATCAGCAACGGCTTTGAGGTTGCGGCCCAGAAAATACGATACACTTTCAGTAACGACTTTCCCACGAACAGCCGTGGGAAAGCCGTTGCTGATGATGTTAACTTGTAACTGAAAAGTTTTAAAATTTTTATTTTCCATTAATACATTGATACATTTAACCTGATACATAACTCACACACCCATTAATACATTAATACACACATACATAACATACACATTACAGATACACCCAGATATACATCAAAATAATTATACTTATGTTTATAATTATCCACAATCATATAAAAACTATTCAAATTCAAAATAATCGTATCAATATCTAAACAAAACAAGTCAATCAAGTAGTATCCAAATAACAAAGTCAATATCCAAACAAAACAATAAACCTCACGACGACGATGGAGGAAGATCTGGATCATAATATGGCGGGGTCTGGAGTGCTTGGATGTACATCAGCGTGGACTGACTCGAGGACGATGGATCTGATGATGCCGAAGGGATGCCTACTCCGGTATGAGCTGAGATATTGCGTAGCATAACATGCATCTTCGCCATCATCTGACTCTGACACTCCATCATCTCACTTTGACGCGCGACCGTCTCCTCCAGTGTCCTTATCCTACTCTGATCATAATTAGTCCTGGAGGTGGACGATCGCTCACTAGCGACCGAAGGGGTCGGTGCCCCAAGTGGCCCGAGCACGGCTCGCGCATGACCATTGTCAGCAAAGCCATATACGCGACCGTGGTCCCGACCACCTGCAACCTCGACCCATGCTCCTGCGTCAAAGTCCTCGGGGGTGCCCCCGCGCTGCTTCACCGTCTAAGTGTAGGTCTCCTACTCGAGTTTGATTTTTTGTTTCATATTTTTCCTAAAACTTAAATTATAAATAAATAATGAATAATTTAAACAAATATACTTATCATAATTTAATCACACTAATGAGTCTACGTGACTTCGTGGCTAGCGGAGGCTGCCACCTATTCGGCCTGCGTGGCCGCCTGCGTCTCGATGAACTAGCATCGGCGGCATGAGGATCAACAGCAGGAGTATCACCGACAATAGGATCAACAGCAAGAGGAAGCTCTCGTCCGACGATAACCACGACCCGACATATCTGTCGAGTAAGCATATAATTAGATTATATATATAGTAGAGATATATTTAGTAGAAGATATACTTTACAATTATTCCTCATCATCTGAGTAATAGTCTTCGTATTCTTCATCTTCTTCCTCTTCTTCATCTTCTTCATCTCCAGCTTCCTCAACTTCATGATCGTCATCATCAACATATTCAACTTCTAATTGAACTAACGTTGTGTCTGCATCCTCAAGTATTGGAATAATACGGTCTACAGCATGAGGATCATCTTATTGATAGAAATCATCTATCGCATCAGGTATCGGCTCATTTTCTTTCGCTATTGGATCAATTCTTCCTCTACCTTTAGTCTTACAGACTACACGCCAATCTGCTCTATCTTTATTTCGAGCCGGATACTTCGCGTAATATACTTGTTCGGCTTGTGATGCCAATATAAAAGACTCATTTGCTGCCAATTTTGATTTGTAATTAACCTCAACAAGTTTGTATTTTGGATGAACTTTCATGCTCCTTTCTGTTGTATCAAACCAATGACATCTAAATAGGATAACTGATTTCAAGCCGGAGTAGTGCAATTCTATCACTTCTTCCACAAATCCATAAAAATTTATATCACATTCAATATACGTTGTCCCTTTCACGCAGACCCCGACATTCATCGTCTTCTTTGTAAATGCATATTCAACCGTGTGAAATTTATACTCATTAAAAAAATATTCGCTATAACACGACACTAGTCGCGACAGTCCACTAACAAACTCAAATATTCTTTCATCTATTTCAGCTCTGTGATCTTTGCTGTAAGCCCGAATCTAAGTAGGGAAATCACGATTTCGTAATCTCTCCAATTCTTCATCGTTGTGAATAGAGTACTTTTGCTCTATCTCAATGTCAAATATTTCAATGAATTGTTCAATCTCTGGGCAATTGAGTAATACATACAATTGTGTCAAATGATACTCTTTGTCGCTTAAGTGTCGAGACGGACGAGAACCAAAAGCACGACCAGAGTGACAGAATATATTTAAACGTCCATCTGAATGTCGAACTCCCCCATCGTCGTTACGTGGAAGACGATCAAATCTTGTCTGCATTGTAGATTCAAAGTAAAATGAGCAGAATGTTGAAATTTCTTGGATGATATACGATTCAGATATTGATCTTTCAATAGCTGTGGTGTTCTTTACTTTTGGCTTCAGATGATTCATGTATCTTTCAAATAAGTACATCCATCGATATTGAACGGGGTCACCAACTCGTGCCTCATATGCCAAGTGTATCGGTAGATGCTCCATCGAGTCAAAAAAGGCAGGAGGAAAAAACTGCTCAAGCTTGCATACAATTTCAACAATATTATTTTCAAGTGTTGACATATCTTCGACTCGAAGGACATTCGCACAAATGTTTCTTAAAAACATACTTAATTCAGTCAACGGACCCTAAATATTATCAGGTAGAAGATCTCGGAATGCGATTGGAAGCAATCTCTGGATGAATACATGACAATCATGGCTCTTCATCCCTGATATTTTACAATCATCGACGTTCACACATCGAGATAAGTTTGAGGCATATCCATTGGGAAATCTGAGTTCTTTGATCCATTGACAAACATCTTTCATCTGTTGTTTATTTAACACATACGGGGCCTTTGGCTTTAGATATCGTCCGTTGATCGCTTGTAACTCTAACTCCGATATCTTACAAAGTATTTTCAGATCATGTCGGGCCTTGACATTATCTTTAGTTTTCTCGGGAACATTCATCAAAGTGTTAAAAATATTATCAAACACATTTTTCTTAATGTGCATGACGTCTAAATTATGCCGAATCAGTAATGAACTCCAATACGACAATTCCCAAAAGATACTTTTTTCACCCAGTTATGTTTTTGACCAAAGCCCGACACTCTTTCATTCTGACCAAATACTATCTCTGGAAGTGCTGAAACACATGCTAATATTTGTTCACCAGACATCATCGGTGGTGGCTCATTCCTTTCGACTTTGCCCTTAGTACATTTATTACGATTACTTCTATACTGATGGTTAGCCGGTAGGAATCGACGATGACAGTCAAAGAATGAGATTTTCCATCTGTTATGAAGACTGAATGATTTAGAGTATTTCATACAATACGAACAAGAGAGTCGGCCGTGAGTGCTCCAACTAAACAACATGTTGTAGGTCGAAAAATCATTGATTGTCCACAAGACCGTAGCCTTTAAATTGATGTTTTGCTTCCGATGACAATCATAAGTGATAGATCCCTCAGTCCATAATATTTTCAATTCATCTATTAGGGGTCTGAGAAATACGTCAATTTCTTTTTGCGGACCCTTAGGATCTGGAATAATCATCGAAAGATAAATAAATTCTTCTTTTATACACATTGATGGCGGTAAATTATAAACCGTTAGCAGCACTGGCCAAATTGAATAAGGAGTTGCAGAATGACCAAATGAATTAAAACTATCAGTGCATAATCCCAATCTGATATTTCTAGTATCCCTAGCAAATGAAGGATAACATCTATCCAAATGTTTCCATGTTTCACTATCGGATGGATGAGTCATTACTGTATCGTCACGACTTCTTACATGCCAACTCATGTAGGGCGCCGTCTTTTCCGACATGAATAATCTTTGAAGTCTCGATGTCAGTGGAAAATATCGAAGCACTTTAAACGAGATATTTTTCTGTCGGACTGATTTCTTCTCCATATAACGAGGATGTTCACATACAGGGCATTTATCTAACTGCACATTTTCTTTATAATATAAAATATAGTTATTTTGGCACGCTTGTATTTTTTCATACCCAAGCCCAAATGTTCTCATTGGCTCAAACTTATTATCAGTAGAAAGCATTCCATTAATCAATCCCGTAATCCGATCAAACACAACCTCGCTGATATTACAATCGGCCTTGATGTTCAGGAGTTGCGTCATTGCTGAAAACCTAGTGTATTTAGGACAATTCTCATACAAAGGTTCATCGACGGCTGTCAACATCTCGTAAAATTCTGCGGCTTCTTTATTCGGCAATTCAATCTCTACCGCACGTTGTACTTCCGATGGCAATTCTGTGACATCAACACCTGTAGTATCTGGTGGCACTGACGTCTCAGTAACTAGCTGATGGACATTATCATTCAATTGAAATTGACCCCCAAGACTATCAAGTATCATAGTTCTATACAGATTAGATGGACTGGATAAAGAAACACTAGTAGAGGAAGATTCACCATGTGTTTGAACGACATGATTGCTCGACGTCCCGATTTCACGTGACTTCCCGTGACAAATCCATATAAAATATCTTGATACAAATCCTTTGCTATACAGATGCAAAGTGATAGTTTTCCAATCCAGAAATCGTGCATTCATGCAAATGCGGCACAGACATCGGAATTTATCACCGGCACTAACGAATTTCCGATTCGAATAGGCAAAATTTAGGAAGTAAGTTACGCTAAGCGAAACTTATTCGTTAAAGCTCTAAGATCAAAACTGTTGGCTTTAGGTTTTCAACCTTAGCCTTAATCTTGGTCTTGATGGTTTTGATGATAATAAACATGGAACTAATGATTTCATTAAGAATATCTTTCAAGTTCCATATCGACTAGCGTCCGATGTTCTCGATCGGATAAATCGAAGAAATTACAAAATCGGAAGGACATTGATCCTCGCGCTCGGATTCATCGCGGAAGTTTCTCAAAGATCGACGAGTGCACCCAAGTCGCTTGGATGAGTCCAAAGATCAAGTCAAAAGCTCTCCAAGATTATGTTCGTTGAAAGTTGGACCCGGAAATGAAGCGCGGAAGAAAATCGGCTGAGAAAACAAACTCAGCCATTGTTCAGTTGACCGGGCGGTCGACCGAATAGGGTAAGGCCACAGGCAGTAGCCTTGTCGATCAACCAGTCAGTCGACCGCTAGCTACTTCGATCGACCGACAGAGGCCTGAAATGGGCAGAGAGCAGCGATCGACCCGTCGATCTACCGACCTACTCATACCCACGATGCAAGATTGTGTCGGTCGACCGACGGGTCGATCGAATCACGACAGAATCTGCCCGAAGCTGGCGATCGACTAATCGGTCGACCGACCTACTGAATACTGCGACACGAGATCGCGTCGGTCGACCGACGGGTCGACTGAAGATCGTGGATCGCACGATCTGCGTCTGGCGGTCGACCAGTCAGTCGACCGACCACAGGGAAAGTTTTAGCAGTCGAATGATCGGTCGACCGATGCTTCGACTGGCGCTTCAACCGGCGGTCTATAACGGATAGTTTTCTGCCCGTTGAACAATCGTTGCTTCACGAGGGTATAAATACACCCTATGATACTTCGTTTAATCTTCTTCTCCAAATCTTACAGTGATCATTGAGCATTTTAAGAGATTTAAAGCCTTCCAAATGATTAATCGCGCGCGCTCTGCTTCTCCAGCGAGTTCCACTTCAAGCGCAAGTTCTTCCTCAACTCGAGAATTAAATCAAGCAGTTCGTCTTGACAAGTTGGAGGCATTGAAGGCTTAAGAAGAGCACTAATGCTTGGTTTATCTTTTAGCTCTTTTCAATTGTAATTTTACTGTTATTTTAACTGTTTGATTTGTTTGTGTGAAGACCTAGGATGTTAAGTCTTGCTGTGTGTGAAGTGGTATCTTGGTATAAGAGTAAAGCCACTTGAGTAAACTTAGTTGTTACTAGGATTAATTCTAGTTGTCCCTTAGGTTAAGGTGGGAAAGAGCTCTCTGTAGAAAGGCAGGATACTTCCAAGTGTGGAGGTGCCTTCGGTTGGAGAGCGAGTCTTTCCGGTGAAAAATCCTTGTTGTAAGGGAAACTAATTAATCTAGTAAAACTTAGTTTGGAAATCCTAAGCGGGGTGCTTAGGTAGTGGAGTAGGCATTGGTGCTGAACCACTATAAATTATGTGTTAGCATTGTTTTTATTGCTGCTTGCGATAAATTATTTATTTCACTTCCGCATACATTTTTATCGAATCGTAAATCGCCTGATCTAATCAAGAATCTATTAAATTGGAATTTAGGCGAATCAATTTAGTAAACACACTATTCATCCCCCCCTATAGTGTACGTCGCCATTTCTCCCACATTTGGTATGAGAACGGGTTCATAGCTTGAGATTTCATCATCTCGTCTACACCTAGTCTCGATCTAGAAATGGCTCTAGAGAGTGTAGTGTCTTCACCCCCTAGGTTTGATGAATCAAACTTTGGTCTATGGAAATCTAGGATGTACACATTTCTGAAGACCAAAGGTTTTGGTGTATTTAACATGTTACATTGGGAATTTATTGAACCTAAGGTTGACATGCATGCATGGAGTGAAATGGACAAGAAAATGTTTAAGTATAATGGAGATGTCATGAATTGCATACTTTGCATATTACCAAATGGCATACTAGAAAAAGTCATGCATTGTTCTTCGACTCATGATTTATGGGATAGTTTAAATGTTTTATACGATCATGCCAAAACTGAAAAGATTGACACTTTTAATGAAGGTGGTGATCGATGACAATGGTCACACACCTACTACTAATCTTGGTTTTGATGCCCATAGCTCTTCTAGTAAAAGAAGTAGCACCAATAGCCGAAAAAGAAGAGTAATCTGTCATGCTTGTAAAGAGAATGGACATGTGAAGAAAAATTGCCCAAGCATGAAGAATAAAGCAAGGAAGAGATCAAGTGCTTCCACCTCCACCTCTCACACATTTAAAGCACCCTCTAGCAATGACTATGAAGCTACTTCAAAAGTTTGCCTCATGAGTACCAATGATGAGGTATACTCTCTCCCTTCTAGTCATAAAAATGAAAATGTTAGTACTAGCTCTTCTAATTCTCATGATATGCAATATAATGAGTTAGTAAGCGAATATAAGATAATGTACACCTTGCTTACTAAAAAGGACAAGGAAAATAAGATGCTAAAGGAAGAAAATATAATACTTAATTCTCATGTGCATGAATTAAAGCTAAAAAATGAGAAATTGAAATCTAAGTCATTTGATTCATGCCATGATAATGTAGAACTTGAGCTTAAGGATTTGAAGCTCAAAAATAATAATTTAGAAAAAGAGAATTGCATGTTAAAATCTCAATTACATGCATTACACAAATCTATAAATGAGTTGAAAAATGAGATGTTGATTTTAAGTAAAAAAGTCACTGCTTCTTCCTTTAATTCTAAGCATCAAAATATCTCATTTAGGAAACCTCAAAAAGGGAATGCAAATGTTCATCATCATTCCCATGCTAAGCATTTTACCATTAAATCTCATGCTCAAAAGAAAAATGATTTACCTAAGAATGCCCATGCTCATCATGCCTCTCATGTCATGCATTCTACCATTAGACCTCATAATTATGAGAAGATGAATGAGGTTTCTAAGAATGCTCATACTCATCGTGTTTCACATGATAAGTATTCTAAAAATAAATCTCATGTCCATAATAAAAATGAAAAGAAGAAATTTAATGGACATTGCTTTTGTTGTGGTATTTATGGTCATGCAATTCATGATTGTGCATTTAAAAGAAACCCAAGTGTTGTTAAGACACTTTGGATTCCTAGGCCAACTCACCCCCAAGGACCCAAAGCTATTTTGGGTACCAAAGATTTCATCTTTTTTTGTAGGGGGGGCTACCACACAAGGATGAATGAGAAGTGGTGCATGTATTGAAGTTGACCTTGGATCTAAATGTGAAATTTCCAAGAGGTTGCAACTTCGAATCTTCATAATGCCTAAAGTATGGAAATTGGCATCTAGGTATATTTTGTATCATCTCCTTCTTTAGTTGTTCTATTCAAGTTGGAGTGTTGATATATGCTTAAATTGAGTTATTTTCCCCGCTCTTGCAAAAGAGTTCTTTGAAAATGTTTTTTATTTTGATTTTCCGATCTCTTCGGAGACCCCAGTGGCCTGTAATGGGCATAAGCGATCTTGCGGTTTTAAATCATAGGCTACTTGTATCTCGGGTTGGAGATCTTATGTTTCAAAATTTTATATTTTGAGATCTCTTGATTCATTTTGTTATCATGAAAATTTCATTGAAAATGAATCCATGCTATTTAGTGAAGTGGAATTTGATAAATGATAATTAGTTTTTCTCTTCACTATTTAGTTTGATAGCTTGCATGTAGATATAATTTCATCTTCTACTTATAAGCATACTTGCAAGTTATAAACATTAAGGAAGGCTAAATTAGGAAGAAAAAGATTAATTTGGCTAAATTTTCATGTATAAGGTATAATCTCAATTAATTCAAAATCCTAGTGTTATATCTCATTGGTTAAGCTTAAACTTTGTCTCTATACTCATGATAGTAATTGCATATTAAAATCCTTGATTTCTCATGAGTAGGTAGAATTATGACACTTAAGCAAACTTCATTAAATGAAACTTGTTCTAAGTTAGAACTTGTCATTAGAGACATTCCTTTTAAGTCCAAACTAGTTTAATATAGGTAGAGATCTTATTCTTTAAATGTTTCACATCTTAGGATCTCTTAGATTCATTTAGATATCATGGTAAAATCCTTTTCAAATGAATCTTAACTATCTAGCTTAGGTTAAGCTTTTAAATGAAACTTTGTATTAAACCATTTGCTAGTTAGTAAGTTAACTTGCTAGTTGACATATTATTTCATTATGATACTAATGATGTCCACTTACAAGTTAAGAAAAAGATAAACATTGAAAGCTATACTATCTAGAAGAAAATGGAAAAGGAAATAAAAAAGTTGACCAAATTTCAAAAAATAAGATATGATTTTATTTTGCAAAAATCTTTTAAAAAATAATAATTGATTTTTTAATGTTTAATGATGTCTCTATGCTCATGATTGATTATGCATGATGAATATTTGATCTTTCATGAGTAAAAAATAATTTGATAACTTAGGCAAAATTCATGATAATCTTGATTAAATGGAACTTGCTCTAGGTTAAAATTCTTGTTAGAGACCTCATTTTAAGTTAAAATTTGAAGAACATGTTTAGATACACATATCACATAAGTTTAGAAAGTTAAAATTGAAAATTCTTGTCTAGATGAACAATGTGATATCTATATCACTTTAGGGGACTTAAGCTTGAAAAACTTAGTCTAAGTCAACAAACCACAATTGGTATCAATTGACTTGGTCATTTCATTTTAAGTCCAAATCTTCATAAACATGTTTAGGAATAGGTATGACATGTTTTCATGCACTTAGAATAAAAATTCTTGTGGATATGGATAAAATAACAATTGAGGTTAATTCATGAAAACCTCTTTTGAACCTTGTTGACCCAAGTCAACAAGTTGACTTAAAGGTCTCATTCATGATCCATATTTGAGAAACATGTTTAGATTTACTCATGTTAGGTATTCATAGGTTTAAACTTGAAAAATCATGAGTAAATGTTAAGATTGAAACTTGGCAAGTTTCATGAAAACTAGTTTAGTTTTGAATGAAATCATGCGATGTTGATATCTTGACTTAATGACAAAATATTCATTTCAAACATGACATATACTCTTGACATGACCATCATGTGGTGTCATGAAAGTTTGAATGAAAATTGAAAAAGTTTTAAGAAAAACTAAAATTTACAAAAATACCATTTCAACCCACATTTAGTATAAATTTCAGTTATTTTTAGAAAAATATAGAAAAATCTTTTTTAGGTGATTCTTGAAACTACACCTTCATTGAAAAATCTAATTTCTTAAGTTAAAATTTCAAAATATTTCATCAAGAATCTAATTTATAATGAATTTTTGAAGTTGGATTTCAAAACTCAAAGTATCATCCTTAATTGAAATATCAATCTTCTATACTTTGATTTTTCTTCAAAAACTTTAATAAAAACTCATGTACACCATTTGGATTCTAATTCTAATATCATTCACACATTTTCATGAGTAAAATCATTTCTAGGAATGATTTTGATATTTTGGGTGATAGCTAGGATCCATTTGTTTATTTGAAAACAATATAGGATGAAAAATGGACTTTAATTTTTAAATTCATTTTGAGTTCAAATTTGATACATGCATTTCAAATGTCTATTCAATAATTGGTATCAAAATTTTCATCCCACAATTGGTATCAAAATTAGCATTCTATATTTGGTATCAAAAATCGTTATCCAAAAATTGGTACCAAATTTTCCATTGAAAATATGGTTTATGTATAAACTTAAAAGTTTGATTTTTGAAAATTTGAAGTATAGGTTGACCTAAGTCAACAAAATACATTAAAAAAATTCATTTTAAGCCCTAACTTGATTCATAGACTTACACTATCTCATGTTTGATGTGATCTTGATGCATAAATATGAGAAAACATGAGTAGATAGCAAAATTTGAGACTTAGCATTTTTCATGCCTTCATGCTTATTTCAAATGAAAACATGTTAAGTTCATAATTTGGATTCAATGACATTAGGTTCTATTCAAACTTGATAATTTATGAGTTAAAATAATCATATCTTGGTTATTTGAAAGTTTGAATGAAATTTAAAAATATCATGAAAAAGATATGAGCACATTCATACTTGAGTGCATACATGCTTTATTTTTGAATTGTATCTATCTTTTCTTCTATCATGTATGAATTTTGTTTTCATATCAAATATTGTTTTCCATCATTTTGATTGAAACCTTCATGTTTTATGTTAAATACTTTCTTGGGTCTTATCTCCCTGAAAAATTAATTGTGCTTCATCCCTTTAAGTAGATAGCCTCTCTTGCCCTTTTTGATTGATGTCAAAAGGGGGAGAAGAGTATGGATAAAGGGGGAGAAGAGTATACGTCAAAAGGGGGATGAGTGTATAAGAAAAAGGGGGAGAAAAATATAGGAAATCCATGGATATAGGTAGGGGGAGTTTATCTCATAGACATGCATGTTGATAGGGGGAGAAATCCCTAAGTTGATATCCTTATGCTTTAATGATTATATATTTTCTTAAGGATGTTTGTCATCATCAAAAAGGGGGAGATTGTTGGCTTTAAATTTTCAACCTTAGCCTTAATCTCGGTCTTGATGGTTTTGATGATAAAAAACATGGAACTAATGATTTCATTGAGAATATCTTTCAGGTTCCATATCGACTAGCGTTCGATGTCATCGATCGGATAAATAAGAGAAATCGCAAAATCGGAAGGACATTGATCGTCGCGCTCGGGTTCGTCGCAAATGTTTCTCGAAGTTCGACGAGTGCACCCAAGTCGCTTGGATGAGTCCAAAGATCAAGTCAAAAGCTCCCCAAGATGATGCTCGTTGAAAGCCGAAACCCGAAAACGAAGAGCGGAAGAAAATCGGCTGAGAAAACAAACTCAGCATATATATGTTCGATCAATCGGGCGGTCGACCGAATAGGGTAAGGCCACAGGCAGTAGCCTTGTCGGTCGACCGTTGGATACTTCGGTCGACCGGTTGGTCAACCGACAGAGGCCTGAAATGGGCAGAGAGCAGCGATCGACCCGTCGATCGACCGACCTGCTGATACCCACGACGCAAGATCGCGTCGGTCGACCGACGGGTCGACCGAATCACGATAGAATCTGCCCGAAGCTGGCGGTCGACCAATCGATCGACCGACCTGCTGAATGCCGCGACCGAGATCACGTCGGTCAACCGACGGGTCGACCGAAGATCATGGATCGTGCGATCCACGTCTGGTGGTCGACCAGTCGATCGATCGACCACGGGGAAAGTTTTAACGATCGAATGACCGGTCGATCAATGCTTCGACCGACGCTTCGACTGTCGGTCTGTAACGGGTAGTTTTCTACCCGTTGAACAACCGTTACTTCACGATGGTATAAATACACCCAATGATACTTCATTTAATCTTCTTCTCCCAATCTTACAGTGATCATTGAGCATTCTAAGGGATTTAAAGCCTTCCAAACGATCAATCGCGCGCGCTCTGCTTCTCCAGCGAGTTCCACTTCAAGCGCAGGTTCTTTCTCAAATCGAGAATTAAATCGAGCAGTTCGTCTTGATGAGTTGGAGGCATTGAAGGCTTGAGAAGAGCACTAATGTTTGGTTTATCCTTTAGCTCTTTTCAATTGTAATTTTACTGTTATTTTAATTGTTTGATTTGTTTGTGTGAAGACCTAGGGTGTTAGGTCTTGCTGTGTGTGAAGTGGTATCTTGGTATAAGAGTAAAGCCACTTGTGTAAACTTAGTTGTTACTAGGATTAATTCTAGTTGTCCCTTAGGTTAAGGTGGGAAAGAGCTCTCGGTAGGAAGGCGGGATACTTCCGGGTGTGGAAGTGCCTTCGGTTGGAGAGCAAGTCTTTCCGGTGAAAAGTCCTTGTTGTAAGGGAAACTAATTAATCTAGTAAAACTTAGTTTGGAAATCCTAAGCGGGGTGCTTAGGTAGTGGAGTAGGCATTGGGGTCGAACCACTATAAATTGTGTGTTAGCATTGTTTTTATTGCTGCTTGCGATAAATTATTTATTTCACTTCCACATACATTTATCGAATCGCAAATCGCCTGAGCTAATCAAGAATCTATTAAATTGGAATTTAGGCGAATCAATTTAGTAAACATACTATTCACCCCCCACCCCCCTCTAGTGTCGCCATTTCTCCCACAAAAACGTCAATGCATCCAACTTTGATTGGCCGACATGATTCTGTACCGTAAGTAACATGATTTCATTTTCGCACCGCGAGCGCCCCATCGACTAAAAAGCAACAGATACAAGAACCGTAAGTAAGTCGTTGCTAATGTGATAATGTCATTAGCAACAGCCAACTCGGTCGTACGTACGCCGTTGCTGATGAATTATTTCATTTGCACCGCGTTCGCGCCATGTACTTATTAGCAACGGCCTGAGCAGTCGTACGTAGACCGTTGCAGATGTGATATATCTACAACGGCTGCAGCGGCCGTTGGTAAGCCGTTAGTGATTGCAACGGCTTGGGCAACCGTTGCTGATGGCCGTTGCTGAAAACCATTATTCTAGTAGTGATATTTGGTCCTATAAGTTTCATTTCGAAAGTTTCAGTTATATATATTTGCCCCGTAGCATAGATTTGGTCTTATCCACGACGGTCCACTAACTCACCATTCACGAAAAAATAAACGAAGTTATGTCCATGTTGATGAAATTAATAGACTATCGTGGATATGACCAAATCTACATGACAGACCAGCATAGAAATAAGTTGATATATTAAGGTGTGCCCACGTCATGGCAGACTGGGTTCTGTTTCTAAGGCGTGCCCACATCTTGGCAGACTGGGTTCTGTTTCTAAGGCGTGCCCACGTCTTGACAGACTGAGTTCTGCTAACTCCTTCCCACTTCTCATAGTTATTGCGTTAGCATTCTGTTTTGGGTTGATGACAGTTTGTGAGGGCAGCTTGTCTTGTGATTCTAGCTTGCTTAGAGATGATGTCAATTGGCTCATTTGATTCTCCAAAATTTTAACTCTTGCCTTTGTTTCCTGTTGAAATTGTTGTGTATTAATTGCAAGTGATTTAACAATTTCTTCAAGAGATGTACATGAGTTTGAAGGGTATTGTTGTGACGGGCCAGGTTGTTTAGGTTGGAATTGCTGGAAATTTGACGGTTGCGCTCCATAGTTGAAATTTGGATGATCCCTCCATCATGGGTTGTAAGTGTTCGAATAAGGATCATATCTCCTTTATGGCGAACTAGGAAATCCTCCAATAGCATTGATATATTTTTCAGTATCATCTTGGAGTGTAGGATACATATCGATAGGATGACCAACGTGAGCACAAATTCCGCAAATTAACTTTAGCCTGTGATGTGTTTCCTGCAACCAAATTCTGGACCATAGTAGTTAGATGAAAAATTTTAGATTCAAGGGAGGATACATTTACCTCATTTACCCATCTTGAAGGTTCTTGCCGAAATATAAATTGTTGTGAATTAGCAGCCATGATGGAGATTAATTCCCTAGCGTCTTGAGGAGTTTTGTTCATTATAGCCTCACCACTTGCTGCATCCATCATCCTCCTTTCCATGGGTAGCAAACCTTCATAAAAATATTGGATTAGTAATTGTTCAGAAATACAATGTTGAGGGCAGCTTGCACATAATCGTTTGAATTTTTCCCAATATTCATGTAGAGTCTCCGTGTCTTTTTGTTTAACTCCACAAATTTCCCTCCTAATTCAAGCGGCTCGTGAGGCTAGAAAGGATTTATCAAAAAATAGCCTTAGCAAATCTGTTCATGTGTTGATTGATCCAGGAGGAAGATAAAACAACCACTCCTTGGTTGCATCTATTAAGGAAAAAGGGAAGGCTCACAGTTTGATTTGCTTATCGGATATCCCGTGTGGTTTCATTGTTGAGCATACAACGTGGAATTCCTTCAAGTGCTTGTGAGGATCTTCATTTTTAAGTCCTCGAAAAATAGGTAAGAGATGTATCAGTCCAGATTTTAATTCAAAATTTACCTCTAATTCTGGGTAAGTGATGCATAATGATGGTTGGTTGAAAGGTGCAGTAGCCAGTTCAAGCGAAGTCAGATTATTTTTAGCAATTTTTGCTTCTGGCTCTGCTTCTGTCTCAGAGTTAAGGCGTGCCCACGTCTCATCTGTTGTTGAAGATGAGGGTGCTAAAACGTGTTTGCCTCATTGTTTGATCGTCTTTCTAAGACTTCTAGTAGTTTTCTCAATCTCACGATCGTATATGAGTTCTCCTATGCGATCAGATCTGACCATCAATGTTAAGACGTGTCCACGTCTAACCTGTTTGGGATTTTCTTGCACAGTCAAAATTGGCTAACAAAAGAATTAAAATTGATTATTACCAGTCCTCGACAACGGCGCCAAAATTTGATGGATGTCGAATCCACTAAAAATAAATACCTACTTCTTAAGATTTTGTAGTCGTGACAAGTAGGGTTGAATCTACGGAGACTGGTTAGTTTCAAATTCTTTCAAAATCAAAAATTAAAAGAAAGGGAAAAAAGGGGGTTTGATTAGATGCAAGAAGACGTAAATAAAAGCAATAATTAAAAACATTAATTAAAATTTAAGGAGAAATCAATGAGAGGAAGGTCTAGCTAAAAGTACGTTCTCGGTTTCGGTTCGTATGATTGATCATAGACACAAAGGACTAGTTCATTTATTTCTAGCAATTCGGTTTGGTCGTAGACAAGCGCTAAGAACCGTGATCTTCTTTAAATCTATAGTTAACCCTAACAAGCATTGCGATTAAACCCTTATTGATTAATATTCCTAGAGACATTCTATGAAACTATCAATAGCTAAAGTTCTTGAGATCACCGATTTTAATAGACTATGTGAATTGAACAATAATCTCACATGTCAAATTAATTCAAGAATTCCATTAGTATGAATTGAACATCAATCTCAACTAATTTGCCTCTAAATCAGGTATGGAACAGCCATACCGAAAGGCGATCGTCCTAATAACCTGGTAACATACCAATAATTAAAGAGGAACAATAGATAAATTTTTACAGGAAATAAACGAATACTAGAAAGCAAAAGAGATTAAACATAGAGGGATCTCACAATCCGTAGAACTGAAATGTCGAATCGTCCTTTAGCTAGAAAGAAGTAAATTAGCCACACATCGCAAACACAAACATCTTCATTCTCCAAAAATCACTATTGAATTAAAACTTAATTCTAAACTGAAAATAAAAGACCAAAACCAAAGAAGTCCCTGTTTATTTACAACTTTTCTCCTCTTATAGGAGAATTTCAAACCTAATAAAATAGAAATGAAAATCAAATCATCCCTACATAGAATAAACTAACAACCAAATATCTTGGTTTAATGTTTTGGACACAAAAAGATAGTCCAAATTCGCATGAAAACTTGGAAACAAAATTTCAGCATTTAACATGGTAAAATTTGGATATATCATATGCATCTTTACTAAGGCGTGGGCACGTCAAAGGAAGGGCGGCCAGGTCCAGCTTTCTTTTCAATTTCCAACTTCCAAAAAATATGCAAGGAGATTCTTTTTGATTTCTTTACGTCTTTTGTTGCCTATAAATTAAACAAAATAATAAACACATTTTAAGAAGTATTTAATCCGAATTTAGCATGAAAATAAGCAACAAAAGATGGAAAATAAACGTGTCATCACCTATCGCTCATACATTATTAGTGACGGCCGCTAGGGCTATTGGTGATGATTCAATTAAATAGTCAGCAACGACCCAACAATGGGCCTCCAATTGCCCAATCGATCTCAATTCTCCGAACCAAGACTAGAAAAGCCTTTAATTTGAATGTTGCAAGAAGGCCATGAATAAGAAAGAGCTATAGATTGGGCCAATACAAGAGATGGGCTGGACGACCTATATGAATAGTTTGTAGGGCCATTTACGGCCTGAAATCAATATACGACTAAAATAACACGAGGTTACTAGCTAGGCTTTTGTGAAAGCAGGTAGGTCTAATCCATTTTACTTTATGTGGAAAGCAGTAGATTAATTTTGGATATGATCGAATTATGATAAAATTTTAGAATCTAGATAAGGTAAAGAAAATTCAATCAAAAATATTATATCTTACACGCCCGATGGGACTCAAACCCACAATCGCTTGATTAGAAGTCAAACACCTTATCCATTAGGCCACGAGCACCATTTATATATAAAATCTAATCCCTATGTACCACCCCTGGGGTTCCCAAGAGCACGAGTAGCATGAAATTTTTTTTTGTCCGCACGGTCGAGTGATGATGGAGTGACGTGAGCGATGATTGAGCAACGCAAGCGAGGATCATGCAATGCTGCTCCCTAACATCCATGAGGCCCCTAACCCCCATATGCCACCCATGGGGTTCCTAAGAGCACGAGCAACATGACATTTTTTTCGTCCGCACGGGTGAGCGATGGCCGAGCGACGTAAGCAACGGCCATGCCACGCTGCTCAAATGCTACCCAGACTATTAGAATTTTACGGTAGACTTTCAGCGATGACTTATTGAGGGCTGACCGTCGCTGATAAAATATTAGCGACGACTAGCTGTTGGTAAGCCATCGCTAATGAATTTTTTTGCACCTAAAAAATTAGAAAAAAAATCTAAAATTCCTATCTTCAATGATTTTAATTTACAATAAACACAACAAACATCACAAAACACACACACCAAACATCACAAAACATAAAAACTATGAATCAATTTATATATGTACACAAATGTATAATAAATACATCATCAAATGTTATCAAAATACAAGTATTAGGCATAATCAAGTATCAAATACAAAATATGATAAATATTGTCATGGCTATGGTGCAGGCTGCGGAGGCTCGGGTGGCGGAGATTGGAGCGGTTGGATCGGGAACAACGCCGATTGGGTCGAGATGACAACTAGGACGAAGGAGGTATATAACTGAACATTGGAGCGAGCTGCAAATTGCATCTGCATGTTCTCTCTCCATCATCTGTCTTTGTTATGCTAACTCTGCCTCCAAGACTGCTAATCAGGCTTGGACCTACGTCCGAGATGTGGAGGGCTGCTATCGAAATGTTAGAGTTCTATACTCCTACGAACATATAATATTATACTGAACGAAGTTAATGTATAAGGTTATAAGAAAATCATAAAAACACCTCTAATAAAAAAAATTAAATATCTTCCTTTCACATATTTGAACTTGAAGTATACGATAAATTGATTATTATTTTTCTAATGTTATATAGTTTTTTACTATTATGTACTTCATAAGTGATATGTTAAAATAAAAAAAAATTCTGGTAGAAAAAAATGTATGGAATTTCATTCTTGTAATTGTTTTAAAAAGTTGTTTTTGTTGAGAAACTTAAAGAAAAATTGCTCAAGGGCATTTTTATCCAAAATTATATATATATATATATATATATATATATATATATTATGACATTTTTATCCAAAATAAAGTATAATATATATAGTAGTGTATGACACATATCTTATACCATGATGCATCAAATATCGTATTAATATCATGTCCTATACTTCTTATCCCATCTAATGCACACTTGACGGGTCTTAATCCATTAATAGCTCATCACCAACTAGTTCTTATTCTCTTTGAATTTCAAATCTAGATTAAATTTGTGCATAGAGAGAGAAAGAATATGGTCTCATCCATTCCCTTCTAATTTTGTAGTGATTTATTTAGCTTTAACATTCGTGCATAATAATGGTTTATGTTAATACTTGTTTTTTTATGTTGATGAAGCTTCATGATTTTTTTTTTTCATGAAAAAATTCTTATACTAATCTTAAAACCGAATGAACATATAAGAAATCAGAAGGAAAGAATCTTACTCAACTTACACTACTAGAATAATGATCTTTGGCATCGGGGCTCACCGACGACCGCCCAGTCCGTCAGAAATAGCCACGGCTTTCCAGCGATCGTGACTGATATAACCAAATCAGCCGCGACCCGCATACAGTTGCCTAAGGCCGTCGCTCATAAATAATGGTGCACAGCGAAATAAAATAACTTAGTAGTCACGGCTTAGCGGGGGCCCAAAGGCCATCAATGATATAAATAAGTCATTAGTCATGGCTAACAGCGATCGTCGTTATTTAATTGATGGCGCGGACGTGGCGCGAAAATAAAAATCACATCATCGATGACTTAGTGAGGGCTACGTCAGTCGTCGGTGATATAATGATTAGGTATCCATGATTTACCGACGCCTGGCGGGTCGTCGGTGATAAACCTTTTTATTTGCGTTTGCGCCTGTCCCCATTCTTTCTCCTGCTCCCTCTTCTCTCTGCTTCTCTCTACCGATAGCCGCTGTCGACGCCGTCTCCTCGCCTCACCATCAGTTCTTCGGATCGCCGCCGAGTTAGCGTACATTCTCCTTCCTCTCCGGGTCGCCGACATTGATCGCTTCCTCACCGCGCGCCTCCACTCGTCGTCTCCTCGCCGACGATCGCCCTCCTTCTTCTCCCTCCCTCGTCACCGGTCATGTAAGCCCCTCTCCTCCCCCTCTCCGGCCGGCGGCGGCCGAATCCTAGGGCTAGGTTTCGGTCACCGCTAGTAGTAGTTTAGGTTTTAGGTTTTTTTATTAATTATTTTTAGGTTTTATATATATATAGTTAATTACTAAATATATTCCGACTTTTGAGGTGTTTCTCAAATTTATCATCACTTTCTAATTTTTTCAATTCAATACACCAATTTTCGATTTGTAACAAATCTATCCCACTGTTAATGCGACGTCACAACAGCCATTTTGATGCTGACGTGGGCATGCCGACGTGGATCAAGAGCCTAGTCAGCATCCAAAAATATTAATAAAATATTAACTTAAAAAATACTCGGTCAGCGCGCATCTCATGGAAGGATCTCGCGCTGGCCCTGTCGCCGCCGTCTACGGCACTTCTCGCTCGATACCGGAAGGTCGGGATTGCGCGAATTGCGGACTCCTCGAGACCGAGCTGCTCGGCAGCGCCGGGTGCGTCATCGTGGTGGCGGCGGTCGTGCGCCCGCGGGCGGGAGAGACGGGCGACGACGTCGGCGTGGCAGCATTTTATGACGAAGACGTAATAGCTGAGGAGGAGGACGGAGGTGGTGAGGATGCAAATGACAGAGACGGCGAGGATCGGGAAGCTAGTGATCCGGGAGGAGAGAGGAGGTGCCAAAGCAGCGGAAGAGTCCATTCTCGACGTACAGAAGCCGAAAAACTCGATAACTGCATGCTTTAGTGAGGAAGAAGAAGATGAGATGATTCAATGCAGAGTTGAAAAAAAGGGTGAAACCACAAGTCAAAACCAGAAGAAAGGAAGTGAAGAATTCAGCAACAACACAAGAGAGAGGGGATTTAATAGTGTGAAAGAAGAGAAAAATAAATGGAAAGCAACACAGCAAGTGCAAGTGGAGTCTCAAGAAAGTGAATGGTTGAAAGCTATCGATGCATGGGAGTCGTCAAATAAAGTGTAAAGTTTGGCTGAACTTGCTGATTAATCCATCAGACTAACTCAGAAGAAAATTTTGACTGAGATCAAAACAAGGTGAAGACTGAAGAGAAACCAGAGAAAGATGATAGATTTTGTTAAGGATAGATGAAAAGGATCAATCCAGGGTCAACTGATCATGCTGACGCCTAGGACTATTCCCCAAAAGTCCTTAAGGTGGTGGCAGAAGCAAGACAATTCTAGGTCTAATCAATCAACAGCAGGCCAAATATTTTAAAGGCCATGGCTGTAGGGAGTATAATTATACTAAGCAACTCTACAGAGATATAAAGAGCAGCAACAGAGATATAAAGAGAAGCAGCAGCGCGTGACTGCTCTTCTCATTGAGATGCCGGTCTACCGCCATGCACAGCCAAATCCAAAACCTAGCTACACTGATTATAATTATCATTTCACTTTAATTTCCACCATCGTTTGTGTGATGAAATTGTGGATGCTAGCTTGGCATAATTCTTCTCCCCGGAGAAGAAAAGAATATTGTGGGAGCAGATGCAGGTGCAGGAACATAACAAAGTCTACGACCAAAAAGCCTAGTAATGAGTCAAAAGCTGTCAAGAAATGGTGGAGCAGGAAATTCAAGAGAAGGCTAGCAGACGCAGACAACTACAGCTCGGTGATGCGAGTAAAGTGTGTGCAGACTTCAACTGTTTAGGTAGATTTGGAGGTCCTTTTGATCTCTATAGCGAGCAGAAGTTGTGGTACTTTTAGCTAGGGGTGTCTATTGTTCGATTCACATGGTTCGGTTCGGTTCGGTTCGATTCGGTTCGGTTCGGTTCGGTTCGATTCGGTTCGGTTTCAACGGTTGCAGGTTTGGTTCTTGACCCGAACCGAACCTAAATTTTAGGTTTCGGTTCGGATTCGGTTCTCGGAATTCGGGAACCGACCCGAATCGAAAACCGAATAATTAAAAAATAATATATATTTTTTAATTTTTAACCCATGTAATTAAATGAATATTAGGAAATAATTTTTAATTTTTAATTTTTAACCAAATTAACTAAAATTTTGATTTTCGGGTTGGAAACCGAACTGAACCGAATAATTTCGATTCGGGTTAGATCGGTTTAGGCATAATTCGGTTCGGGTTCGGGTTAAAATTTTGGTATAAAAAAAATTTCGATTTGGTTAATTTCGGTTCGGTTCGGGTTGAACCGAATGGACAACCCTACTTTTAGCAGCGGAAGGGAAAGAGGGGGGTTGTTTCCATTCCCTTCAGATTTGGACAGGGAGGGTCGAAGGGATATGAGCTCACGGTCGGGGGAGGGGAAAAAGGAAGGAGGCCACGTCACCAAAACGTCATCGAGCTCCGCACACATCTCCTAGATCGTCAGCTGCTGGTTCAACACCATCTCCCGAAGGGCGGTCATTCACTACAAATGTTGGTCTTCTTCTTCGATTTCTCGGCTTCCCTTTCTCTATCGACGGATTCGATCAGCAGAGGAGGAGGTAGAAAAAGGTGGGCGGTTGTGCAGGAATCGTCCACTTTGTTAATTTTGATTAGTTGTTGTGATGTCCCATTAACGGTGGGATAGATTTGTTACAAATCGAAAAGTCGTGTATTGAATTAGGAAAATTAGAAAGTGGGGATAGATTTGGGAAACACATCAAAAGTCGGGATATATTTAGTAATTAATCCATATATATATATATATATATATATATATATATATATATAATTTGTTAATTGTAGATTAATTTTAAATCAACTTTAGGTTAATTGTTAATTTTAGGGTTAATTAGTTATAATTCGAATAAATGTGTTACGACCCGCTTGATGGGATAGTTGACTCATCAACTTCATAAGCCAACATATTAGCCTAATTAGAATGCTCAAGCTGAAGTTTATCGTCCACTTGAGTCTTGATCTCGCTATCAAGACCCAAGTTGAACTAACACATAGCACCAAATCATATTCACATAGCACATAGCACTGGTGATCACTTATCAACTTCATAGGCCTTAATCACTCGCCTAATGCTTAAGCTGGAGTTGATGGTAGCACATCCATCAAGCCTTATAAGCCAACACCACATTCAATATACACTAATAGAAAAATGGTCATCAGCAACGGCTGATGCCGTTGCTGAGCCGTTGCTGAAGAGCATCAGCAACGGCTGAGCCGTTGCAATAGCGCCGTGACAGAAAGTCGCGTTGCTGATGACTTAGCAACGGCTCAGCAACGGCCGCTCGGGCCGTCGCTCAAAACATTATCAGCAACGGCCGCTGGGCCGTCGCTAAAAATATTATCAGCAACGGTTTTGCCACAGACCCGGAGCCGTTGCTGATACCATTAATAGCAACGGCCGCTGAGTCCGTAGCAACACCGTTAGTAAAACTCCGTCGCTAAGCCGTTGCTGTAGGTCATCAGCAACGGCTTTCGATACACTTTTAGCAACGGCTTTCCCACGAACGCCCGTGGGAAAGCCGTTGCTGATGACCTATACCTGCAACCAGAAAATTTGAAAATTTCAAATTTACATTGATACATTGATACATTTGTCTAATACATAACTCACACACTCATACCCTCATACACACATTCATTCACACATCACAAACATCTCATACACATTCATTCACACATCACAAACACACCAAGATATACATCAAAACAATTATATTTATATTCATAATTATCCACGATAGTATAAACACAATTCAAATGCAAAATTGAATTATCAACATCTCAGTAACATAGTCAATATAAATTAAACAAGTTCAATATCTCAGTAACAAAGTCAATATAAACAAAATCTCACGATGACGATGGAGGATGGCCTGGATCATATGGCGGGGTCTGGAGTGCTTGAGTGTACACCGGCGTGGACTGACTCGAGGATGATGGATTAGATGATGCCGAAGAGATGCCTGCTTCGGGATGACCCGACAAGTTGCGTAGCATAGCTTCTATATTCGCCATCGTCTGACTCTGGCGCTCCATCAACTCAGTCTGACGCGCGACCGTCTCCTCTAGTGTCCTTATCCTATTACTATGATCATAACTGGATCTGGAGGTGGACGGCCGCTCACCAGCGACCGGAGGGGTCGGTGCCCCAAGTGGCCCTAGTACGGCTCGCACATGACCACTATCTGCGAAGCCATATACGCGGCCATGGTCCCAGCCACCTGCGGCCTCGACCCACGATGCTGCGTCAAAGTCCTCGGGGGTACCCCCACGCTGCACCACCGTCTGGCTGTAGGTCTCCTACTCGAGTTTGATTTTTTGTTTAATATTTATCATAAAACTTAAATTATAAATATATAATGAATAATTTAAACAAATATATAATTACCATAATGTATGCAGCGCAGTTGTGGATGTACTCCCCAGTCCCATGTGCTCGACGGTGAGTCCGCTCAAACACCGCCATCGGGGAGGGTCGCTGGACACTCCCGTCATCCGACACCGTCGTCTACATTTACAAAACAAATACATGAATTAGTACACATAGTAACAAATAAAATATATAATTAAAAGATATACTTACCATACGGTTCGCGTGCACTGCAAATGCAACAGAGCCGCCGGTGTGACGCGCTGCTCCCCCCGACATGCGATTTCTAGCCGCATTCCGAGAAACCTCCTGCAATCGATTCGTCGACCATATCCCCACGAGCTGGTCCCATATATCCGGAGTAATCCAACCGGGGCCGTATCCCCGAGTCTCCACGATGTTAGTGGTCCCAGCTCGGGCCATCGCTTGGGATCGAACCTGCCCCAGCTGCCCGTTGTACCTTGCCCGGGAAATAGCCTCCCAGGCAGCGTAAATGAAGGGCCTTTGGTCCTCGGCCCATGTATAGCGAGCCTGCAAAATAATAATATTAGTACCAATATTAATATATCATCATGCATGTAAAAAATAATAATAATACGTGCCTCAAACTCGCGCCATAACATGTCGACGTGCTCGCTAGGCACGTGAGACCACGTAGGCCATGACCCGTGCATGTATCGTCGAATAGTAGAAGAAATGCTCCTCGGCACTTCTTCTTGCTCGAACCTGCACAACAAAAATAAATTTTAATATTATATTATGATATAATGAATTTGTAATGATTCATAATTCATAATATATTACCGCTCCCCAATCACGCTAATCAATCTACGTGACTCTGTGGCTGGTGGAGGCTGCCACCTGTTCGGCCCGCGTGGCCGCCTGCGTCTGGATGTACTAGCCTCGGCAGTATCATCCTCATGAGGATCAGCAACAAGAGGATCAGCAGCATGAGTAAGTGCTGGAGTCTCACCGATCGGAGACTCCGAAGCTCTCCTGCGTCGATAACCACGACCAGACATATCTGTCGAACAGACATATAATCAGATTATTGTATAAATAGTAGAGATATATTTAATAAAATATATATACTTTACAATTATTCTTCATCATCTGAATAATAGTCTTCGAATTCTTCTTCTTCTTCCTCTTCTTCCTCTTCTTCATCTTCTTCATCTCCAGCTTCCTCAATTTCATGATCGTCATCATCAGCATATTCAACTTCTAATTGAATTGATGTTGTGTCTCCATCCTCGAGTATTGGAATAATACGATCCACAGCAGGAAGATCATCTTCTTGATAGAAACCAGGAGGATCATTTTCTCCTACTATCGGATCAATTTTTTCTCTACCTTTTGTCTTACAGACTACACGCCAATCTGCTCTATCTTTATTTCGAGCCGGATACTTCGCGTAATATACTTGTTCGGCTTGTGATGCCAATATAAAAGGCTCATTTGCTGCCAATTTCGATTTGTAATTAACCTCAACAAGTTTGTATTTTGGATGAACTTTCATGCCCCTTTCTGTTGTATCGAACCAATGACATCTAAATAGGATCACTGATTTCAAGCCGAAGTAGTGCAACTCTATCACTTCTTCCACTAGTCCATAGAAATCCATATCACATTCAACATAGGTTGTCCCTTTTACGCAGACCCCAGCATTCATCGTCTTTTTTGTAGATGAATATTCAACCGTGTGAAATTTATACCCGTTAACAAAATATCCGCTATAGCACGACACAAGTCGCGACGGTCCACTATCAAACTCAAATATTTTTTCATCTATTTCAACTATGTGATCTTTGCTGTAAGTCTGAATCCAAGAAGGGAAATCACTATTCCGTAATGTCTCCAATTCTTGATCGTTGTGAATAGAGTATTTTTGCACCATCTCAATGTCAAATATTTCAATGAATTGTTCAATCTCTGGACAATTGAGTAATACATACAAGTGTGCCAAATGATACTCTTCATCGCTTAAGTGTCGAGATGGACGAGAACCAAAAGCACGACCAGAGTGACAACATCGGTGGTGGCCCATCTCTTTCGACTCTGCCCTTAGTAAATTTATTACGATTCATTCGATACTGGTGATGAACCGGTAGGAATCGACGATGACAATCAAAGAATGAGATTTTTCGTCCGTTCTGAAGACTGACTCCCCGTGACAAGTCCATAGAAAATATCTTGGTGCAAATCCTTTGGTATATAGATGCAGAGTGACAGTCTCCCGATCCAAAAATCGTCCATTCGAACAAATGCGGCACGGACATCGGATTTGATCACCCATGCTAACGAAATTCCGATTCGAATAGGCGAAATTTAGGAAGTACGTTACGCCTAATCGAAACTCATTCGTTAAAGCTCCACGATCAAGACGTCGGTACATCCAACTTCGATCAGCCGACATGATTCTGTCAATCAATGACAATTTCTTTGGTTAATGTCTTTAGGTGAGATTGTCCTATTCCATTCGGGATTTATGTTATTCGTACTGCACTTACATTTTTATTTTAACTGTTAACTAATTATTCTAAATTTCGACAGCATCTCCCTACAGTTCTCCGAATACACATATCATCTGGGCGCGTATCGGAGAACAAGAGAGATGTTGCCGAATTTTAGAATAATTAGTTAACAGTTAAAATAAAAACGTAAGTGCAGTACAAATAACTATATTCCCAAATTATCCAATCAGGGACAATTCAAGAATTGTACGTCGTATAAAAGATCATCTACTTCTTTTACACGAACATACAATCCCCGAACGGATCTAAGGTTTTGCTAAATCATATCCGATTCGTCGATGCGTACGTGAAACATATCAACTCGTCGGATGGATGATTATTTTCTAAATGTTTCGAGACAGTTCGACTCCATATTGGACGATTTCGGCGCGCGTCCGAAGTGGTCGATTCCGGCGCGAGTCCGAAGTGGACGATTCCGGCGCGAGTCCGAATTGGACGATTCCGGCGCGAGTCCGAATTGGACGATTCCGGCGCGCGTCCGAAGTGGACGATTCCGGCGCGAGTCCGAATTGGACGATTCCGGCGCGAGTCCGAATTGGACGATTCCGGCGCGCGTCCGAAGTGGACGATTCTGGCGCGCGTCCGAAATTAATCTAAACCCTAATAATTAATCTAACAAATTAAACAATTAATCTAAACAATTAATTAACATTTATAAAATAATTAATTAACAATTTCAAAACAATAATATATATATATATATATATATATATATATTCCGGCGCCGGAGTCCACCCTCCGGCGTCGGCGTACAGTGGCCGGACACACTGTTCGGCCACTGTAGAAGGTCCGGCGGCGGCCATAGGCCGACCGCCGCCGGCCGAAACCCTAGAAATAGGGTTTCGGTCGGATTTTAACATCTCCGGCCGAAACGGTATAGGCCGGCCGATCAACATACCGGCAGCAGCGGCAGCGGCGCGGCGGCGAGAGGCGTCGGCGTCGGCAGCAGCGGCGAGAGGGTCGGCAGGAGCGGCGGCGGCAGCAGCGGGAGGAAGAAGGGTCGGCGCGAGAGCGTGCCCTATATAAACTTATCAGCAACGGCTAACTCGCCCGTTAGAAAGCCGTTGCTGATAAGTTATCATCAGCAACGGCTCACTTATCCGTTAGTAAGCCGTTGCCGAAGATTAAATAATCAGCAACGGCTCGCCTTTCCGTCAGAAAGCCGTTGCTGATAATTAAAATAATCCGCAACGGCTCGGTTGTCCGTTAGAACGCCGTTGCAGATACAGATATCTGCAACGGCTCGGGCGGCCGTAAGAACGCCGTTGCAAATAGCAACGGCTTGAGCGGCCGTTGCTGATAGCCGTTGCTGAAGACCAAGTTTCTAGTAGTGATACTCCCAATGTGAGACTAAAGTGGGGTATTACAATCTCCCCCACTTATGTCTTGACGTCCTCGTCAAGACCCAATTCGAGTCTAACACCATATAGCCCAGAATCACACCCAAGTCGAAGGCATGTGAGGCCTAGCCTAGTAGCGGCTCCACCACATGTGGCTCCTGGGCAGCCCTTTCTCACATAGGCTTCCTCACCATGTCGATGACTAGGTTCTGCTCTGATACCATTTGCAACTATCCCATCAAGCGGGTCATAACAAAATGTTATGGTTAATTTGAGTTGGGTGTAATTACAATATTAATTAGAATCATCCACTTCGGACTCGCGCGTGTCGAAATCGTCTACTTTGGACTCGCGCCGAAATCATCCACTTTAGACGTGCCGAAATTGTCCACTTTGGACTCGCGCCGGAATTATCCATTGTGGACTCGCACTGGCATCCACAAATTTAGAAAATAAATGTCATGACGAGTTGATACGTTTAGGGGTTGTATGTTCGTATAAATGAAGTAGATAATCTTTTATACAATATACAACCCTTGAATTGTCCCTAATTTAATAATTTGGTAGCATAGTTAATTATTTGTATTGCACTTAATTTTTTCTTTTAGTCATTATTCATTTTTAAATTTTGGCTTGTATCTCCCTTGCTCTCTAATACGCGCCCAGATGATATGCGTATTCGGAAAACTGTAGGGAGATGCTGCCTAAATTTAGAATGGAGTTAATGACTAAAAAAATACTAACTGTAATATGAATAACATGAATCCCGAATGGAATATGACCATCCCACCTAAAGACATTAACTGAAGATATTGCCAACTTTTTGATAGAACATGTCGGGCGATCGAAGTTGGATGTACCAACGAAATCATCGTGGAGCTATAACAGATGAATTTCTAGTAGGCGTAACTTAATTACTTCTTAAATTTCGAACATAAGATTAGTGGTGATCAAATTCGATGTCCGTACCGAAAATATTCGAAAATAAGATTTTTGAATCGAGAAACTGTCATAATGCATTTATATACAAAGGATTCACACCAAGATATTTTGTATGGAATTGTCACGAGGAGTCACGTCAAGTTGGGACGTCGAGCAATCTCGTTGTCCATACTCATGGTGAATCTTCTAGTGTCGTTGTTTTTGTTTTCAATCCATCTAATCCTTATAGAACAATGATTCTGGATAGTCTTGGCAGTTAATTCTATTTAAATGATAATGTTGAGTCAGTTATTGAGACGGTAGTGCCACCAGATACTACGACAGTTAAAATCACTAAAGAACAATCTTGATACAGATTGAATTTCCGAATAAGGAGGCTGCAAAATTTTACGAGATGTTGAAAGTTGCCGATGAACCTTTGTATGAGAATACTATTCCTTGGGTTGAGGTATATTCCCCGTGCATGGGAAATAATATTCTTTATCTATTTCTTATGACCCACCTATTCTTTATTTATAAGTTGCAACCAAATAAGGGAATAAATTAGGCAAACACTACGTCATTCCTAAAATTATCAAATCAAACCAAACCTAAATATAGTTTTCCAGCTTATATCCAAATAAATTCAAATTTTGATTTGATTCAGTTGGGGCTTAGTTTAAAAGGAAATTAATATTAAAATTTTGTTTATAATACGAACAATATTAACATATGTGATATTAATTTCTTTTGTGAAAATTTGTACAGGGAAATTGCCGGCTACTGATTTATTAGCTAAAAGGAGTAAAATCAATAAGAGTAGATGATTTGTTTGTAACGAGGAGGAAGATAGTATTAAACATATATTTCATAATTGTAAGTTTGCATTATGTTTCTGGGAGAAGCCAGGGATAGCAATGAGATACATATTTGATTACAAACAGGGGCAAAGCCAAAAAATCATCTCAGGAGGGCAAAAATATAAAATCACACGTGAAGAAGCATTTTATAATATTTTCAGAATAAACAATTTAATCTATTTATGTAATAAAATATATAAAAGGAGACCAATGTCAGAGGGGGCAATTGTCGCCTCTGACATTATACTGGCTCCGCCACTGATTACAAATATGTGTGTGGCATGGAAGATGGACTGAGGAAGGAATTTGGAGAAAAAAGAAAAAAGAGCTTTGTTTGGTTGTATAGCTACAGGAGGGAAGACAACTTGTATGGAGTCGGGTTCCACAAGTGAAACACGGATCTCAAAGCAATTTTTTAAATTGCTTTGAGATCCGTGTTTCACTTGTGGAGCCCGGCTCCATAAGATTTTCTATGGAGCCGGGCTCCATAGCAATTTTCTTCGATTTTTGGTATCTTTTGAAGAATAGGAATGAGCCTTGTTTTAGGAAAAAGGTGTTTGGTATGAATTCTTTAATATGTAAGGTGCTGACTGAAATGAATAATGGGGAGAGGAATAGTTGTGATGTGTCTGATTGTATATTAGATGCCACCTAAACTGATAAATCAGAACATGATTACTGAGGAAGATTAGTTCAAGGGATAAAAAGTACTTTGTGATGCTGTGTGGTTCAGTGAATCAGAGAAATTTGGGTTTGGATTCAATGTGATGAATGAGAAAAAGACTTTAGTGACGGGAACTTTTTTTTTTGAACGAAATTTAGTGACGGGAACTAGTAACTTCCTGTCACACAATGCTTTATCAGCTGAAATGAGAGCCGTGTGGTTGTGTCTCCTGAGGCTGAAGAAGATGAATGTGAAACATATTAAAGTATTTACATATTGTAAGGGAGTTGTGAATATCCTAAATGGTGTTTTAATATCAAGTTCCTTCGACAAACAATCAAAACAAAAATTATAATTGCAACTTCTTGTTCTTTTTTATCAAAACTGGAACCTAAAAATATATCATACTACCAAAAATATCCTCGCATGTTGTTCTAATAAATTTAGCTCAATTTTAATATTTTCTTGAATTATTTAAAATAACCTAACTCATGTTTAAAATTAATTTATCTATTTGAATTAATATTTTTTAAAATATTTATTTAAGTGTTATATTTTATTAGAAATATATTTTTTACATATTTTATTAAAAAGATAACTATTCTATTTTAATAAAATAATATATTATTCTAAGTTCATTTCATTAAAATAAAATATTATTCACTATTTTATTTTATTTTTTTATTAAAATGACATATATGGGTGTATAATTGTTTCAATTTTTGATAAAAGCAAAAAGGAATTTTAGTTTTGATAAAATTGAAACATGCATGTAGTTTTTATCATTTGCTCTTCTCAAGTACTTTCTTCACTCTTCACATTGGAAATTTATGATATCGGTTTCCACCTGAAAATGGTATAAGAGTCGATTTGCAACTATTCTGAAGAATGTTTACAACCAAAAGGTACACAAAGAGACCTCTCAGTGGAGGCTTATTATTGGGGAAGAAATATAGAAGTCAGAATACAATGAAGAAGAAAGTAGATCGGGAGAAGAGTTCCTAGAGAGAAGAGTACAAACTTGGTAGTTAGTCACCCTCCTAACTTTACATCTACTCTATTTATAGTAGTCCCTCATCCAATGAGGTGTTTGTCTTTGCCTCATACTGGTCTTGGCTAGTCCTACATTCTTCTCAGCTTCTCTTTTACAGTCTTCCCCTTTAAAATTGACCTTGTCGTCAAGGTCAAAATTTGGATAGAGTTGTTGAAATTCCTTGAGTGGTTCCCAAGTCAACCTGTCAGTAGTGAATCCTTCCCATTGGACCTGAATCTGAACTTGTTTGGTACCATTCATTTGTATAGTACAATGATCTATAATAGCTATTGGTGTTAAAATAGGTCTCTTATCCTCTGTTATCAAGGGTAGAGGAATGACTTGCTGTTGTGGATCACCGTAACATTTTTTAAGCAAAGACATATGGAATACATTGTGTATCCTTGCTGTCCCCGGTAATTGTAGTTTATAAGCAACTTCTACTTTATCAATGATAGGAAACAGTCCAAAGTATCTCATTCACAGTTTTTGGTTCTTGCGAAGTGCCACTAAATTTTGTCTATATGGTTGCAGCTTGACAAAAACATAATCACCAATATGAAATTGTATATCCTTCCTTTTTTTTATAAGCTACTGTTTTCATATGTTGTTAAGCCATGAGTAGATTTTGTTCCAGTTGAACCAACAAATCATCGCTGGCTAATAGCTGCTCCTACACTTGTAGAGAGTCTTCAGGTTGACTGATATATTTGAGTATGGATGGAGGTTCCCGACCAAACACTGCCTTATAAGGAGTCTTCCCTATAGCTGAGTGAAAGGCAATATTGTACTAATATTGAGCCCAGGGTAATAATTTATGCCACAATTTTGGATTTTCCTAGGTGTGACATTTAAGGTACATTTCCAAGCATCTATTCAGTACCTCTGTTTGTCCATCTGTTTGCGGGTGATACGCCAAACTGAGAGCCAATGTAGTCCCTTGACTTTTGAAAAGATGCTACCAACATTTGCTAGTGATTAACTTGTCCCTATCTGACACTATTGATTTTGGAATCCCATGAACCTTAACAATGTTCTGGATGAACATATCTGCTACTAATTTGGCAGAAAAATCAGATGGCAAGGAAATAAAATAAGCAAACTTTGATAGTCTATCCACTACAACCAGTATTACCGAATGTCCTTGAGTTGGTGGCAATCTTGTGATGAAGTCCATTGCAATGTCTTCCCATATGTTATGTGGTATCGGCAAGGGCTGAAGCAATCCAGAAGAAGATTGTGTGCTATACTTAGCTTGCTGGCACACTAAACAGTGCCTAACATAAGTCTTGACATCCTTATACATCCCTTTCCAGAAAAATTGAGCCGAAATTCTTGCTAATATTTTCAAGTATCCTGAGTGCCCATCAACTGGAGAATTATGAAATTCTTTTAATACTAGTGGTATGAGTGAAGAGCCATAAGGAATTAGAAGTTTATTCTTCCAATAGATAAGATCATCTTTTTTCTGTAGACATTGTTGTGAGTGTATTGTAGGTCTAATATCCTGAGAATAGTCATAATTCTGCAATTCTTGTCTTAACTGATGGAGGATATCATAGTCAGGTGTTGAGATAGCCAAATAATGAGATCTTGAAAGGGAATCAGCAACCTTGTTCTCCTTTCCTTTCTTGTACTCAATTTTATAATTGAACCCAAGCAATCTTGGCAACCAGGCTTGTTGTTTTGGTGTTTGTATAACTTGTTCTTGCAATTCTTTGAGACTTTTCTAATCAGTTTTAATTATGAAGTGATGGCCTAAAAGGTAATGTCTAAATTTCGCCACTGCTTGAGTTATAACATACATTTTCCTAGCATATGCAGATTGTTCTTGCATCCAAGGAGTAGTTTCTTTGAAAAGTATGCTATAGGATGGTCTTGTTGACTTAAAACATCTCCAATTCTTGTACCAGATGCATCCATTTTCAAGATGAATTATTGAAAAAAATCAGGTAGAGCTAATACTGGAGCTTGCACCATGGCCTCTTTTAGTTTTTGAAATGCTTACTGAGTTTTGGGTGTACATTGAAAGACATCCTTCTTGAGTAAATCCGTTAAAGGTGCTGCTATTTGAGCATAATTCCTTATGAACTTTTTATAATACCCAGTTAGGCCTAAAAAAACTCTCAGCTATTTCATAGAAGCAGGCATAGTCCAATGTAGTATTGCCTTAATTTTGGACTGATCCACTTGGACTCCTTCTTTAGAAATCACATGCCCCAAATATTCTATCTGAGTTTGTCCAAAAGAACATTTGGACAAATAGAGTATTTTTCTTCAATGTTTCTAGTACCTGAGTTAAGTGTTGCACATGTGTCTTCCATGAAACACTGTATACTAGTATATCATCAAAGAATACCAGTACAAATTTCCTTAAGAATTCCACAAATATACTATTCATTAAGGATTGAAAAGTTGCTGGTGCATTTGTGAGCCCAAAGGGCATAACCATCCATTCATATAATCATTGATGTGTTCTGAAAGCTGTCTTGTATTTGTCCTCTAGTTTCACCAATATTTGGTGATATCCTGATCTAAGATCCAGTTTTGAAAAATAATATGCTCCAAAGAGCTCATCTGACAACTCGTCCACAATGGGCATGGGAAATGAATCTTTTATCGTGACCACATTTAATGCCCTATAATTAGTACAAAATCTCCAAGTTTCATCTTTTTTTTTACTAATAATACTGGAGATGACACTACTAGAAATTGAGTCTTCAGCAACGGCTATCAGCAACGGCCGCTCAAGCCGTTGCTATTTGCAATGGCATTCTTACGGCCGCTCAAGCCATTGCAGATATGTTGTATCTGCAACGGCTTTCTAACGGACACGCGAGCCGTTGCTGATTATTTTAATTATCAGCAACGGCTTTCTAACAGACAAGTGAGCCGTTGCTGATGATAACTTATTAGCAACGGCTTTTTAACGGGCGAGTGAGCCGTTGCTGATAAGTTTATATAGGTCGCAGATCGCGCCCGACCCTTCTTCCTCCCGCTGCTGCCGCCGCCGCCTCCTCCTCCCGCCTCTCGCCGCCGCTGCCGACGCCGATGACACCGAGCTGCTGCTGCCGACGCTGCCGTCCGTCCTCGACCGCCGATTTCAGGTATTCATCGCCGTCCGACCGTCTCTTCCCGTTGCGGCCGGCGGGAAATCCGACTGGAACCCTATTTTTAGGGTTTCGGCCGGCGGCGGTCGGCCGATGGCCGCCGCCAGAGCTTGTACAGTGTCCGGACACACTGTCCGGACACTGTACTCCGGCGCCGGAAATAGTAGATTTATAGTTTTTTTGTTTTTTTATTTATATGTTAATTAATTATTTAGATTAATTGTTTAATTTGTTAGATTAATTATTAGGGTTTAGATTAATTTCGGAATTGTCTACTTCGGACGAGCGCCGGAATCGTCCACTTCCGACGCGCGCCGGAATCGTCCACTTCGGACTCTTGCCGAAATCGTCGAATTTGGACTCGTGTCGGAATTGTCCAATATGGACTCGAACTGTCTCGAAACATTTAGAAAATAATCATCCATCCGACGAGTTGATATGTTTCACGTACGCATCGACGAGTCGGATATGATTTAACAAAACCTTAGATCCGTTCGGGGATTGTATGTTCGTGTAAAAGAAGTAGATGATCTTTTATACGACGTACAATTCTTGAATTGTCCCTGATTGGACAATTTGGGAATATAGTTATTTGTACTGCACTTACGTTTTTATTTTAACTGTTAACTAATTATTCTAAATTTCGGCAACATCTCTCTTGTTCTCCGATACGCGCCCAAATGATATGCGTATTCGGAGAACTGTAGGGAGATGCTGCCGAAATTTAGAATGAAGTTAGCGGTTAAAATAAGTACTTAGTGCAATATAAATAACATAAATCCCGAATGGAATAGGGCAATCTCACCTAAAGACATAGAAATATCAGATTGGGATTGTGCACAGATGGTTTTAATCCGTTTGGACATTCTGCAACTCCTTATTCAGTTTGGCCAGTGCTGCTGACAGTTTATAATTTGCCACCGTCAATGTGTATGAAAGATGAATTTATTTATCTTTCGATGATTATTCCGAGTCCTAAGGGTCCGCGAAAAGAAATTGACATATTTCTCAGACCCTTGATAGATGAATTGAAAACATTGTGGACTGAGGGAGCTGTCACTTATGATTGTCATCGGAAGCAAAACTTCAATTTAAAGGCCGCGGTCTTGTGGACAATCAATGATTTCCCGGCGTACGGCATGTTATCTGGTTGGAGCACTCACGGCCGACTCTCTTGTCCGTATTGTATGGAACACTCTAAATCAATCAGTCTTCAGAACAGACAAAAAATCTCATTCTTTGATTGTCATCGTCGATTCCTACCGGTTAATTATCAGTATCGAAGGAATCGTAATAAATTTACTAAGGGCAGAGTCGAAAGAGATGGGCCACCACCGATGTTGTCTGGTGAACAAATGTTAGCACGTGTTTCAACACTTCCAGATATAGTATTTGGTTGCAATGAAAGAGTGTCAGGTTTTGGCCAAACACATAACTGGGTGAAAAAAAGTATCTTTTGGGAATTGCCCTATTGGAGTTCATTATTGATTCGACATAATTTAGATGTCGTGCACATTGAAAAAAATGTGTTTGATAATATTTTCAACACTTTGATGGATATTTCCGGAAAAACTAAAGATAATGTCAAAGCCCGACATGATATGAAAATACTTTGTAAAAGACTAGAGTTGGGGTTACAAGAGGTCAACGGACGATATTTGAAACCGAAGGCCCTATATGTGTTAAATAAACAACAGATCAAAGATGTTTGTCAATGGGTAAAAGAACTCAGATTACCCGATGGATATGCTTCAAACTTATCTCGATGTATGAACGTCGATGATTGCAAAATATCAGGGATGAAGAGCCATGATTGTCATGTATTCATGCAGAGATTACTTCCGATCGCATTTCGAGATCTTCTACCTGATAATATTTGGGGTCCGTTGACTGAATTAAGTATGTTTTTTAGAAACATCTGTGCAAAATGTCCTTCGAGTCGAAGATATGTCAACACTTGAAAATAATATTGTTGAAATCATATGCAAGCTGGAGCAATTTTTTCCTCCTACATTTTTTGACTCGATGGAGCATCTACTGATACACTTGGCATACGAGGCACGAGTTGGTGGCCCCGTTCAATATCGGTGGATGTACTTATTTGAAAGATACATGAATCGTCTGAAGAAAAAAGTAAAGAACACCGCAGCTGTTGAAGGATCAATATCTGAATCGTATATCATCCAAGAAATTTCAACATTCTGCTCATTTTACTTTGAATCGACAGTACAGACAAGATTTGATCGTCTTCCACGTAACGACGACGGGGGTGTTCCACATTCAGATGGACGTTTAAATATATTTTGTCACTCTGGTCGTGCTTTTGGTTCTCGTCCATCTCGACACTTAAGCGATGAAGAGTATCATTTGGCACACTTGTATGTATTACTCAATTATCCAGAGATTGAACAATTCATTGAAATATTTGACATTGAGATGGTGCAAAAATACTCTATTCACAACGATGAAGAATTGGAGAGATTACGGAATCGTGATTTCCCTACTTGGATTCAGACTTACAGCAAAGATCACAGAGCTGAAATAGATGAAAGAATATTTGAGTTTGTTAGTGGACCGTCGCGACTTGTTGGGGTCTGTGTGAAAGGGGCAACCTATGTTGAATGTGATATGGATTTTTATGGACTGGTGGAAGAAGTGATAGAGTTGCACTAATTCGGCTTGAAATCAGTTATTCTATTTAGATGTCATTGGTTCGATACAATAGAAAGGGGCATGAAAGTTCATCTAAAATACAAACTTGTTGAGGTTAATTACAAATCTAAATTGGCAGCAAATAAGCCTTTTATATTGGCATCATAAGCCGAACAAGTATACTACGCGAAGTATCCGGCTCAAAATAAAGATAGAGCAGATTGGCGTGTAGTCTGTAAGACAAAAGGTAGAGGAAAAATTGATCCGATAGTAGGAGAAAATGAGCTGATACCTGATATGACACATGGTTTCTATCAAGAAGATGATCCTCCTGTTGTAGATCATATTATTCCAATACTCGAGGATGCAGACACAACGTCAATTCAATTAGAAGTTGAATATGCTTATGATGACGATCATAAAATTGAGGAAGCTGGAGATGAAGAAGATGAAGAAGATGAAGAAGAGGAAGAAGAGCAAGAATTCGAAGACTATTATTCAGATGATGAAGAATAATTGTAAAGTATATATATTTTATTAAATATATCTCTACTATTTATACAATAATCTGATTATATGTCTGTTCGACAGATATGTCTGGTCGTGGTTATCGACGCAGGAGAGCTTCGGAGTCTCCGATCGGTGAGACTCCAGCACTTACTCATGCTGCTGATCCTCCTGTTGCTGATCCTCATGAGGATGATACTGCCGAGGCTAGTACATCCAGACGCAGGCGGCCACGCGGGCCGAACAGGTGGCAGCCTCCACCAGCCACAGAGTCACGTAGATTGATTAGCGTGATTGGGGAGCGATAATATATCATGAATTATAAATCATTACAAATTCATTATATCATAATATAATATTAAAATTTATTTTTGTTGTGCAGGTTTGAGCAAGAAGAAGTGCTGATGAGCATTTCTTCTACTATTCGACGATACATGCACGGGGCATGGCCTACGTGGTCTCACGTGCCTAGCGAGCACTTCGACATGTTATGGCGCGAGTTTGAGGCACGTATTATTATTATTTTTACATGCATGATGATTAATATTGGTACTGATATTATTATTTTGCAGGCTCGCTATACATGGGCCGAGGACCAAAGGCCCTTCATTTATGCTGCTTGGAGGCTATTTCCCGGGCAAGGTACAACGGGCAGCTGGGGCAGGCACGGTCCCAGGCGATGGCACGAGCTGGGACTACTAACATCGCGGAGACTCGGGGATACAGCCCCGATTGGATTACTCCAGATATATGGGACCAGCTCGTGGGAATATGGTCGACGGATCGATGGCAGGAGGTTTCTCGGAATGCGGCTAGAAATCGCATGTCGGGGGGAGCAACGTGTCACACCGGCGGCTCTGTTGCATTTGCAGTGCACGCGAATCGTATGGTAAGTATACATTTTAATTATATATTTTATTTGTTACTATGTGTACTAATTAATGTATTTGTTTTGAAAATGTAGACGATAGTGTCGGATGACGGGACTGTCCAGCGACCCTCCCCGATGGCGGTGTTTGAGCGGACTCACCGTCGAGCACATGGGACGGGGGAGTACATCGACAACCGCGCTGCATACATTATGGTAACTATATATTTGTTTAAATTATTCATTATATAATTTATAATTTAAGTTTTATGATAAATATTAAACAAAAAATCAAACTCGAGTAGGAGACCTACAGCCAGACGGTGGTGCAGCGCGGGGCAACCCCGAGGACTTTGACGCAGCAACGTGGGTCGAGGCTGCAGGTGGCTGGGACCATGGCCGTGTATATGGCTTCGCAGATAGTGGTCATGCACGAGCCGTACTAGGGCCACTTGGGGCACCGACCCCTCCGGTCGCTGGTGAGCGGTCGTCCACCTCTAGATCCAGTTATGATCATAGTAGCAGAATAAGGACTCTAGATGACACGGTCGCGCGTCAGACTGAGATAATGGAGCGCCAGAGTCAGATGATGGCGGATATACAAGCTATGCTACGCAACATGTCAGGTCATCCCGAAGAAGGCATCTCTTCGGCATCATCTAATCCATCGTCCTCGAGTCAGTCCACGTCGGTGTACACTCAAGCACTCCAGACCCCGCCATATGATCCAGACCATCCTCCATCGTCATCGTGAGATTTTTTTTATATTGACTTTGTTACTGAGATATTGGACTTGTTTAATTTATTTTGTTTGGATATTGATACTTCAATTTTGCATTTGAATAGTTTTTATACTATTGTGGATAATTATCAATATAAATATAATTGTTTTGATGTATATCTTGGTGTATTTGTGATGTGTGAATGAATGTGTGTATGAGTGTATGGGTGTGTGAGTTATGTATCAGATAATGTATCAATGTATCAATGGAAATTTAAAATTTAAAATTTTTTTGTTACCAAGTTCACGTCATCAGCAACGGCTTTCCCACGGCCGTCCTTGGGAAAGTCGTTGCTAAAAGTGTATCGAAAGTCGTTGCTGTAGCGACGGAATTTTACTAACGGCGTTGCTACGGACTCAGCGGCCGTTGCTATTAATGTTATCCGCAACGGCTCCGGGTCCGTGGCAAAACCGTTGCTGATAATATTTTTAGCAACGGCCTGAGCGGCCGTTGCTGATCCGTTGCTAAGTTATCAGCAACGCGATTTTCTGTCACGGCTCCATGCAACGGCTCAGCAACGGCATCAGCCGTTGCTGATGCCCATTTTTCTAGTAATGTGAAAACAGACTACTACTTGGTTGAATGATTCCTTCTCTCAACATATCATCCACTATTTTCTCAATTTTTGCCTTTTGACCGTGTGGGTATCGGTAAGGTTTTACTTTGACTGAAAGAGTGTTGGGAATTAATGGAATCACATGATCATGTTTTCTAGAGGGTGGCAAACCATGCGGCTGAGCAAAAACATCTTCATACTTATGAAGCAAAACTGAAATCTCAGGTTCAATTGTTGTGGGTAAATTTGATAGTAATTGGGATTGCAAGTTAGGTGTGTTCAATTGAAGTATGTATATTTCGGCAATGGAATTCATGACTTGTAATATATCTTTTGAATTGATGGTACTGAGCTTGAATTGAATCTACACTCTTCACTCCTTGAAGAGTAATGAATTTGCCGTCATGATAAAATTTGATAGTAAGAGAACTATAATCTGCCATATGCATTCCCAAAGTTGTCAACCATTGGGTTCCTAGAACCACTTCTGCACATGCTATAGGTAACAATAGTGCTGGTACTGCAAGTGTATGACCTTGAATTTGAATATGTAGATTTCTAACTATGCCTTCACAATTTAAATGTTCTCCATTCCCTACCATAACTCGTAGGTTTGATACCGGCTCAATCCGCAAATTGAGAAACTGTGCCAATCTTGGCTGAATGAAATTATCTGAACTACCTCCATCCACTAGAATCTGCACCTCATTACCCTGTATGTTTTCATTGAATCTGATAGTGTCCATTCCAGCATTGCCCTTGAAAGCATTGTAAGAGAGATGATGATAATTGTTGTCCTGTTCTGTTGAGATGGAGAAATTTTCGTTGTCTACCGATACCGTTTCCGAACTATTATCTTTTGTTTCTTCAGATTGCATGATACAAAAATATTTATTAGGACATTGATGGCTTGGCGTAAATTTCTCATCACAATTGAAACATAACCCTTTTTCCCTCCTCAGCTGCATTTCAGCTGCTGTCATTTTTTTTACAGTCACTGAGTTGTTATTTGGAGGTGGTAAAGGTACTGGTCTCTTGTTTGGAGTAGGTAATAATGGGGAAGAGTGGACTTGGTTATTGGATGGGATTGATTAGAATTTTGGTTCTGTTTATATGTCTCGTTAGTAGAGAAACCATATGATGATCTGGATTTCAATTGGGATGTTCCTGTCGAAAATTTCTCTTCAAATAACCTTGCCACTGCCACCGCCCTTGTCAGATTTAGAGGTGAATGAACAATCACCTCTCTTCTCAAATCCGAAGTCAACCCACTGATAAAGCAATCTAGCAGTGAAGCTTCTGATAAGTCATCCACACGGTTGGCTAATTCAGTGAATGCATAATAATATTCATTAATTGAACCAACCTGTATCAACTTAAACAAAGAAGCCCTAGCTGATTCGAATTGTGACGACCCATATTGTATTTGTATTGCTTCAGTGAGTGCTTTCCAAGTAGGAATCTTGTTAGATTTCATTAACAACTGGAACCATGGAATTGAATTATTTTTCCTTCCATATGCACGGACGCAATAGTAAGACGCTCATCATCTGGCGTATCATAATACGAAAAAATTTGTTTCGCACGAAAAATCCATTGAAGAGCATCATCACCATTAAATCGCGAAAAATCCAATTTGACTAACCTAAGTTTTTTGCAAATTTCTTTGTAGAAGTGGATTGGATGATTGAGGTCCTCTTTGAACCAGTACACCGCCGACGATGGCTTGTTTGTGTTGAAACTCCCGCTGATGTTGCAAATCCATAATGGCGGTCTGCATCGTCGTGAGGCTATCTTCGATCCTCTCCAATAGATCAATATTGTCACGTCTTATCATCTCCATCGTTTCCACGTTGTCCTTTCTTGCCAATTCAAACATCTCAAACATTTTGTTGATTTGTGCATCCAGATCTTTCAAATGGGTGCCCTCCGCCATGAATAAAATCTCAATGAAAGCACCAATGATACCGATCTCCATTTGGAAATGGTATAAGAGTCGATTTGCAACTATTTTGAAGAATGTTTACACTTTACAACCAAAAGGTACACAAAGAGACATCTCAATGGAGGCTTATTATTGGGGAAGAAATGTAGAAGTCAGAATACAAGGAAGAAGAAAGTAGATCAGGAGAAGAGTTCCCAGAGAGAAGAGTACAATCTTGGTAATTACTCACTTACCCTCCTAACTTTACATCTACTATATATATAGTAGTCCCTCATCCAATGAGGTGTTTGCCGTTGTCTCATACTGGTCTTGGCTGGTCCCATATTCTTCTCATCTTCTCCTTTATTCGTATCAGTTTACTTGTCCAAGTGGGGCTTGCACCTCGTGCAACGATGCCTTTCTCCTTGTAGATTTTGTTAAAGTTAGGGGTGAGTTAAAAAAATTGAAAATTTGATTAATCGGAAAATTAGTTTGAAATCAAATAAATATTCGATTAACCAATTCGATAATTTCGATCGATTTTTATTTTTTTATTTTTTTATTTTTTATTTCAATTTTTGAGTCTCAGTCAATCATTAGCGTTTAGTCCATGATTTGCCAATTATATATATATAATTTTTAAACTCTCAAATTTTCTTTATATATTTTTCTCTTAAAACATATTTTTAAACCCTCAAGTATATTTAAATTATATTCTTTCTCTAAAATTTGACTAATGCTATGTATTTTTTTGTTTAAATATGAATAATTATTATGATGCATAACTCTCGAAAATACTATAATAAGTATTTTTACTAAAGAAATATTTGAATTATTTGCTTCATATATTTATTGTTGTGTATAATTCTCACATTATTGATAATTTCATGTCGAATATATTCAATTCTTGTAATTATTTATGATGATGGTATCCTTCTTTTGATTTTTTATTTATGAGTATTATATTTAGTTTGTATTTTTTTTATTCTGAAGTACTTTTAATAATTGAAATGAATTTTAAAATTTGTGTAATTTATTATTTTTATATATTAATTTTTTTTCTTGATTAATCAAAAATTATTGGGTAATTGAAACAAAAATCGAAACTGAAGTGTTGGCTAACCAAAATTAATAGACAGATTTGTGGTTAATAATTTTAAAAAATCAATATTAATGGATCGATTAAAAAAATTAATAGACCGATTAATCAACCAACCCCTAGTTTAAGTGGTGTATTTGTGTGGCTTGCTTTTCTCTTCACCTTATGCTTCTTCTAGGTGAGAATATATGTAGTTCGGGGTTTAGGCTTTCACTATGTTGAAGATGTTCTTCCAATATAAATTCGATTAGTCATATTTTTATGGATAATCAAAATCAAAATAATTTATAAAATTATTATTTAAATCAAAATCGAAACTGATCCACTTTTAATAATGCTATTCGAAATTGAAATCATATTATTATTGAATATCCTACAACTAATCGAATCGGCTTAAACGGTTTGAATAGATGCAATTAATTAATTATGAAATAATGATTAATCAATTGCTAAACAAATAATTGTTACTAAAAAATAAAAAATATATTTGTAATTTCATATATTATTTAATAAATTTATCACCTCTTTTGAAAACCAAATCGAATTATATTAATTTTTTAAATTTATTAACCCATATTAAAATCAAACCGCAAAATTACTATTCAATTTCAAGATTGGATTAATCGGTCGTGTATAAACAGGTTGGCAGTGAATATGATATTTCTATAAAGGTCAACATATATTAATCATTTGATCCAACATCTTACTCTAACTATTTACATTAAAGAATATATCTTACTCCAATCATATTATCGAGTAAGTGATCCACGTAGGATGAGATAGTTGAGATAGTTTTGGGGACTTACATTACGTCATTACCTATACTTGCTTGGACTCCTGTCACCTTCGCAGCGACTCACGTTAATTGCCAATAATTGCCGACTCACGAACGCTTGGTAATTTAGATTGCTGGATAATAAATAATGCACCAAACGCAATCTCATTGTTTTCTTGGTTTGACGTGAACGCCGTCAGCCGCTCATCCAATCGTAACTTAAGTCGTAAATATTGAATTTGTTTCTTTTTCCACCCACCAAAATAGTAAAATTCAAAGAAATGATCAGAAAAGTTATCCACAAGAGAGACTGCAGAACATCACTGGTCCACCCAATGAAAAGTGAGCTCATCCGAAACGAACGGTAGAGATGTGGAAATTGATTCCCCCAGACAAGATGCATTTGTAGAGGATCCGCCATCGATGTCCTTTTTCTTTTCCGATATATATTACGGCGAGCCGAGACTCGAGAGAGACGGCGCACCAAAAATGGAAGTGCAGAGCATCGCGGTTTCCTCCTCGGTCGTCGTCTTCTTCCTCATCGTCCTGTTCCGCGTCCCCGAAGCTGTGAGCGGCCGCCCCCTCGCTTACGGGAAGCCGGACCCGAAAGACGCTGCCGCCACCGCCCGCTGGCTCGTCGCCCAGAACTCTTGGGGCGTCCTCAGGTCTTCTCTTCGTTCCTTTCGCCCCCATCTCATCTGTTACTTCGCCTTTCGTTTCCTTCTATTGAATCTTTGCACTCTTCGATCACAGTGTGCTCTGTTCTGTTCATGATCGATGATGATAGATGGAGATAATTAACCTGGTTAAAAGATAAAGTTCAGTGATTTCGGTTTAATATTTCTCTAAAAAGGGTTAAATATTGGAATGATTGGAGGATTTGGGAAAAACTCGCTTCTTTTTATGTGTGTATTTAGCCGATTAATGAGGGAAACGGCGCATAACCTCCATAGGTATGTAGATAAAAATCATAGCTGCTTGCTTGGACAAAGTTGCAATTTGTATTTTCTATATCTGAAATCAAATAGGAAAAAATTGTTGACGGATTCCAGTACGAGATGTGATGAGGATATACTTTTACATTCACTCTAACTTGTAAGTTAGATCATGCAAAACGTGTTATGGTATGTGTGATATCATCTGGATAAAACATTATGCTACTATGTATTTTATCTATTGTTCTTAAGTTTTATAGTATATGAATTTCCAACAGTAACATATAGAACCAACAGAAAAGAACAAATAGCAAGCCAAGATAGAACTTCATTTATCCAACATAAGAAACCTTGTGCATTTGTCTTTATACTTGGGCATATGGTTAGACTGTTATCAGGTTTCATCAACATAAAAATACTGGTTCCTTTTCTCCATGTTGTAAATTTGGAGAATTTAATGCATATTGTTACGCCCCGCTTGATGGGATAACTGACTCATCAATTTCATAGGCCAACCTATTGGCCCAATTAAAATGCTTAAGCTGAAGTTGATGGTAGCACACCCATCAAGTCTTATAAGCCAACACCACATCCAACATACTCCCGATGTGGGACTAAACCGGGGTATTACAATCTCCCCCACTTATGTCTTGACGTCCTCGTCAAGACCCAACTCAAGTCTAACACATAGCCCAGAATCACACCCAAGTCGTCGGCATGTGAGGCCTAGCCTAGTAGCGGCTCCACCCCATCACCTGGGCAGCCCTTTCTCACATAGGCTCCCTCACCATGCCTAGAACTAGGTCTTGCTCTGATACCATTTGTTACGCCCCGCTTGATGGGATAACTGACTCATCAACTTCATAAACCAACCTATTGGCCCAATTAAAATGCTTAAGCTGAAATTGATGGTAGCACACCCATCAAGTCTTATAAGCCAACACCACATCCAACATACTCCCGATGTGGGACTAAACCGGGGTATTACACATATATTTAAAGTTATGGAGGGGTGAGAGATTACATCTATCCTCTGTTCCACTTTGCCACCTGGTTCAAAAATTTGTTACTGAAAACTGCGATCCTAAGGCGGCATGATTTAACATCACAAGTGCTTGTTTATTATGAGCATATGCACACTTTGTTGGACGCTTTAGATTGATGTTCTGCATATTTTTCAACTTTTTGTGTAAGTCGATATATTTTGTACTTTTGGGTACTCAGTGGCCAATGTGAATGCCATTTATGTAAATATCAAATATGAAAAGGGTAATCTCTTGTATATTTCATCCTTTTGTACATGCTACAATGCTAAATGATTTTTGTTGTCCATTAAGCATCATTGCTATACATAGAACAGTAACTTTCTTTTGCAAATTACAGGAGAACATCAAATTAGTTCACCTTAATAAATGTTAGATAGAATAGTGTGTCTTCTTGGCTTATTTGGTTAAATTATGGACTGAATTGCTTTTTGCCTTTGCTGCAGTACTATCTCAAGTGACTCGGGAGGATCTCCATTTGGGTAATCTACCAATTTGCTACCAGAAAACCAAAAAAGTTGGATTATTTTACAAATTATATGAGAGTTGGACTAATTGATGCATTTACGGATTGGTGCTATACTGCTATCATTACAGAAATGTTGTCTCATTTAGTGATGGAGTGCCTGGCGAGGGCTGTGGCATCCCCTACTTTTATTTGACACAACTTGATCCAACTGCAAGATATGCATTGGTAGATGAAAGGTCATCTTTTACCCTCAGTGAGTTTCCACTTGGATCTTGTGGAAAGAAAGATCCTGAAAACCCTAGTTGTGCAAAACTTACACTCACAGGAAAGGTATGTCACTGAAAATAATGACTGAAAAAGTTTTCTGATTGTTTTTCATAACCTCTTTTATCTTTTGGATATTTGTAAAGGTTTAGCATGGATATTATCAGTTTCTAATGCCAATAAACTAGACTACTAGTCTAGTTCCAAAGTACTTGTGGTTTACCATAGGGGTGGATCTACATTGGACCTAGCATGGGCTAAGGATGACAACGGTTTGGTTAACCGCATTTTATATGGATAACCGAAACCTAAACCATTTAAAAATCGAATATCTGAAATTGAAATCAAAGTCAATCGGTTTTTAAAATTTCTATCCGAAATTGGTTATATCTAATCGACAAATATCCAGTAATTAATAGGACCAATCTAACCGGTTAGGATAGTTGCAGTTATTTGGTATTTGATTACTAAACTATTAACCTATTATAAAAAACTAGATATGTATTTTATTAATATTTTATAAAATTATATATTTTATTGAAGCATATATAACGGGTTCCGGTTATGAGTTATCCGCAAGTAACTAACCGAAACTGAATCGAAATTATTTTTTTAAAAAAATATTTACTAACATAAACTGAAACCAAATTGCAAAATTACTATCCATAACCAAATTCTTTGGTTCGTTAGTCAGTACCAAATTTCGTGGTTCATTAATTCGTTAACCGTGGTTAACCAATTTAAATTATCACCCCTAGTGTGGACAAATGTTCCATGTGCTCCCGACCATTCTACCAAGAGAGATATAGTTGCTCTTAATAAATTGACCCCATTGGTAGTGAAGTTTTGACCCCACATGCTATTTTGACGGTAGATATTGAAAAGGAAAAAGTTGAAAGGTAAAATTTGAACCAGTGAAAACTCAAAAGCAATATTTAGCTTTTCTTTTCTTTTCTTTTTTTCACTTTCCCTCCTCCCCCCTCTTTGTCCCTCCCTCCCTCTAATGCCTTTTTCACTTGAATAACAACAAAGTGGGCAAGGCAATCTATTGGCAAGGGACCTTGAAATTTTTCTAGAGTTTGATCAACGCCCATTATATATATTTGGTCAAAGTAACATCATTCTTTCCTTTATTCTTCATCTCTTCTTACCTCATTGTATTTTAAATCCTTAATTCACGCAACCAAGAACTCCACTCAAGGAGGAGAATAAAATAAAGTTTCCAAGGAGCCTCTCTCACCTGGATTGAATGACCAAAGGGGCTTGTTCTGATATCGCTCTCAACTTTCACTAATCATATGTTTCTTAATTATTAGCTTTTCACTTGCTCAGATCTTTTTTTTTTCTCAAAAAGAAAAACATTGTATTAAGAAGTATAGAAAGTACACAAAAACATGAAAAAAAAAACTTGCTTAAATCTTACTCCCTCTTATGTGTCTATATCTATATGGCTGAATTGATCACTTGGTTTAAAAGACCACCAGATGGTACTTAATAAAAATTACTAGTGGAATTAATTAAAATTATTAGTTTGTTAATTACCATGTTACTTACCCTCTCTACTCAGGTTATCAAATTAATTATATCAAATTGTCAGCTTGTTAGTGGAATTATTTACCTAGTCTATCATGATAAATATATAGATTTTTTTAATATGTTAATTAGATTTGATCAAATTGAACTAGGGTTCATGTTAAATATAGTTTCTTTGTTTATTGACTTATTATGAATCATGTTAAATAATTTTTTATTTAATTGCATTAATAACATATTTAACAATTCATTAAATATATCCAATAAATCAATATGTTAATGATTTGTGAATTCAATTAAATTTTAGAAAACTTACACTTGTTTGAGGATTGTTGATTGATTCTATTTCTTTTCTTAACTAAATCTAGTTATAAAATTTCAGCTTAAATGCATGTTACATTTTGGATAAATTTGAGTTCCACTTAACGTTCTTCTAAACTATATCAACAGAATGTATACATGTTAAAATGTCAATTCTTGAATTGTCCCTTATTGAATAGTTTAGGAACACAATTTTGCCCCCGACAAAGTTCCTGGATCCGCTCTGTTTACCAGTAATTTGTTCATGGTGTTAAACATGATTGTTGTATATTATTGTCAATAACTTGAAATTGTGAATCAGCACACAAGCTCTTGACTATAAACTTGTGGTCATTGAAGATTCTATATGGTTTTAGATTATCTCTGATGATATTATATGTATTTAGTTCTTTAATTATTTTTGTTTTGCTAAATTCAAAACACAGGTGTAAGGTTTCAAGTATCACTTTGATGATTTCACTTTCACTTCATTCCACATAAAGTTTTTGTCAGATGCTAGTAAGTCCTTCTGAATGGATCTTTTCAATGATGAACTTTGAATTTCTTAAAATGAAAGGACCTGTTTATAGAATTGTCTAGCCATGCTAGGCACATAGGTATAAGGTCATTAAGATCTTTTGCAGATAAGTATAGACTCGGAATTCCAAATACAATAGTGTATCCACTTGACTTAGCACTTTTGTAGTTTATGTTAACCATAGTGTGATAACTTTGTTGCTTCTAAAAGAGTGTACCTATTGGTTATATGGAGATCCAAAATCTCAGTCACATTGAGTTGCAGCTCCCAACTTTAACCGGGAGCTAACAAATGGTAGAATGTGATGAACAACCGTGTTTGGGTAAAGGAATGTGATTCGGGTATTGGTAGTATGTTGTTACATGTTAAAGTTTTTATGGAATGTTCTGTTGTTCTGCATTTATATAAACAAGGTGATGCAGTCAAATTAGGATATCTCCAAAAAAAAATCCCTAGTTGTTTGCCTTTTTCTTCCTTAATTTTAGGCAATGTTACTATTTTTTCTATTTGCTATTTTATTGTCTTTAAGACTCCTTTGTTTCCTACCTTAATTATTATATCCTTAGTTGGCATGGCCAACTCTAATAAATATGTAGCCCTTGGAGCATAGGAGGACAAATTGGATTTGGATGAAGTTTTAAAGTTTATCCTTAAACTCTATTTCCCTTCTATCTCTTCTCATGGTTCCGTGGTGCATCACGAGGCCTTTCTCTCACTGTGAAGCTTTGAAAGTTGGATCTATTTTAGGTTCAATATGATATGAGCTAACTAAGCTGAAGGACTTCACTCATGTGCCATTGCCACTGGAATCAAAGTTGATAAGCTTGGCCTTTGGACCCTAAATAGTATCAAACTGAAATTACAGCTTGATTTGGTGTAGTTTGAAGCAACATTGTTTTAGATTTCTTTAAGTGAAATATGTGCTTTTTATGTGCCTAAAGATCAATATTACCTTCCAGATACCATTTGAATATATATCTACTAGATTTTTAAACCTTCTCTTTCAGGAGCACCCTTGACCTTATGTCTCATATGTTAATTTTAACTCGTAACTATGATCATTAATGTTGCAGCTGAAATTGTTGGACAATCAGTCCAGTGAAGCAGAGTTTGCTCAAAATGCATTGTTCTCCAAACATGCGGAAATGAAGGGTAAGCATGTGCACACCTAAGTTTTTCATATAATAACACATTTTTTGTTTAATTTTGCTATTGGTGGGTACAGACTGGCCAAAGAGTCATAACTTCCAAATCTTTAAACTAGAGATTGAGGACATATTTTTGGTTGACTGGTTTGGTGGACCCAAACCTCTATCACCAGATCAGTACTTCAGCTTTGCAAAGAACGTCGCTGTAGCTTAATGTCCCTTGCTATGCTACACTAACGAAGAATGGAAAAGGCAGAAGAGGTGATTGCACTAGGTTGCTTCTACCACATTTTTTCCCAGAAAATAATTAAAACTATATTAACGAAATAGTTCAAGAGTAACAGACACTTGCTTTTACTTGAGATAGATCCTATCATAACAATTTTACTGTTCCAAAAAGGAATTGTTCATGTTGTTGTACTTAATTATTCATTGTATTTCATCTGAATTCTCATGCAGGAACTGGTTATCGTGGTACTGAAGACATAATAACTTCAGATGAGCTTCTGAGTTCCAGTAATAATGTGCAAATGTCAATATTTGTGCTGTGCAATTATTGTGTCTCCTGTAAATTGGGTAAATAATGTTTGGAAGTATTCTGGTTATGTAAATATGGACTTTCATGGCTTGGTCTTCTTTGGAATTCCGTAATTTAATTAATTATATATTTTTATGTAAATTAAACGTGTAATTTCGGAATTTAGTTTATGCCTGTCCTGAGAATGCCAATGCGGAGGTGGGGAGGATCAATGTAAGATTAAAAAATAATCATAATGCAATTTCACATATTAATATATTACCTCACAAAAAGAAGAAAGAGGACAAGTCATTCTTTAGCCGATGTTTTCCTCCGTGGAATTTGGAAGAGGAAGTAAAAGTCTCCACACCTTTATATCGCAATCCAAACCCCCACTATAAACAATAATGCATGGACTAGTGCTGCTGCTGCTTGAGCATGAGCTCCCCGCTCCCGAGCTCATGCCGCTGTCGCTCATCGTCATCGCCAAGCTCTTCACCGGCCCTCCGTGTCCTTCCAACACCGCCAAACACCAGTACCGCCGCCCCTTCTCTCCTCCTCTCCGCCACACCCTCACAGTCGCGTCCGCCGACCCGCTGCACACCACGCCCCCCGCCGCCGCCAGGCAGAGGATAGCCCTCTCGTGCCCTCTCAACTCGCTGGCCGCCGCCATCCTCCCGCCTCCGCCACCGCCCCCCTCCCACACCATCACCGTACGGTCGCACGCCCCCGAATACAGCACGCGCCCGTCCGCGCTCAGCGCCAGCGCGTTCACCGCCGCGGCGTGCCGCTCCAGCGTCTGCACCAGCGCGTGCCGCCCCTCCTCCTCCTTCCTCCACACGTTGATCCTGGCGTCCGCCGACCCCGTGTACACGTGCCCGTCGCACGAGACCGCAACGGCGTTGATGGCGTCCTGGTGAGCTCCTCCGACGGACTCCACGCACCGGAAGCCGCCGCCGGCGGTGCGCCACACCTTCAGGGCGCGGTCCCAGGAGACGGAGTACAGCAGCTCGCCATCGCGAGAGAGGGCGAGGCCGGAGACGGCGTCGACGTGGTGCACCCACGTGCGCTTCTTGTGCCTGCGCACCTGCACATAATTCTCCGGCAACAGGGACCTCACGAAGCGGTCCGTCGGCGTCGGCAGCGCTGCTTTGAGCTTGTAGCAATGGCGGTCCCTTTGGCTTATCTGCCACACGCGGATCTTTCCGTCTTGGTGCGAGCTGAAGAGGTTCTCGCCGGAAACAACAAGCGACTTCACCGGGCTTTTGGTTTCTGCCACAGTAAAGCTTGTGAAACGATCAGCTCTCCAAGATGACGATGAGTACTCTAAGGACCAAAGTCTGATCTCTTGGTCGGAGCCGCCGCTGAAGATGGAGTTGCCATGAACGGCGAGGGCGGCGACATAGGAGGAGTGGCCGCCGAGGGTGGCGATGCAGTGGTGAAGAGGGTGGAGTGGAGGAAGACGGTGAGCGTCGAGGGAGGGGAGAGAAGTGACGACGAATGGTTGGGTGCAGTCATCATCATCATCGTTCTCAGGATATGAAACATTGGAGAAATGAGGTGAAGATAACATGTTGAAGTAGGGGGGCTTTAAGATGGATAAATATTGGAGAATGCTTGTGTTGTAGTGTGTGTATATATATAGCTTGTAATTTTTCTCTTTATTTATTTTATTAATTATTTATACTCGGCATTCATAAATTAATATGTAGCTGCAAATAATTAAGAAATAAGAATATATAGCTAGCACAGGTAGGAAATAAGAGTGGGGGATCAAGTTAGGTTAGATTTGGATACATGAAATTAACAGATGGGGAAGTGTTATTGGACAGTCGTTAATCTTAATTAAGCATATTAATAGATTAATGTGGGATTAGCGAAAGCTCTTCGTCACTCGTATTCCATCGGCTTATAATTAAAAACTATTTCTCTTTGTCAGTTTTTTGTCAGATGCGTTCAACGTGAAATTTTGTCAATTTGATGTTCTCTTTTCTATAACAAAAAAATCTTTCAAATATTTGATTTTAGACTGAATTAGCTCTTTGGGCTCGAGCAAATTAAGTCCGAAAATGTCCCAACTTATGAATCAAACTCAGGTCGAACCAACTACGACTTAGCCTGAGTGCTCCACACAATCGAATAAGTATATCAACATATTCTATATTTATCATCAGAAATGCAGCAATAATGAGCCCATAATCTAAGGGATAACAATAGACCCATTCAAGGAATATCCCAGAGCTCCACGAGATATCCTCACCGAACACTCGGACATGCCTTATAAAATAGACACGACGGACATCAGGTATACGTTATATTCCAATTTTCATATCCATCATATGATATTCTCTCTCACTTGAACGTCAGAGTGTCTTTGCAGGTCACCACCGGAGCTGCGCTGGACCAGGAGACGCGGAGGCTTGCAGCACCCCTGACTTCAAGTGAGAACATTTGACGCCCACTACGGGGCCGAGTAAACCTTACCTGCTCTATCATGGTAGACACCCAGAGTCAAGCGAACGCTGCCGCCAATCGGCAACAACCTAGCAACAGCATTCCCCTGCTACCCAGAGATGCTAACATGGCGAGTGATGCTCTGGTGTCCGCCGACTCAACTGTATAAGAGCTACAACGTATGATCGTCGATCTCCAAGCGTAGAACCAGAGGCTGACAACCCAGGTTGACGCGCTAATGCAATCTAAAGAACAGCATATGGCCGAGCGTGAATATTGATTGCAGCTCAGAGAGCGAAGAAGACAACCATCTTGAGAGAACTGGGAGACCAACCTCATTCTTTAGAGACGAGATCTCCCACACGCAACACCAGAGAGAAGGAACCAAGGCCACAGAGGTTGTTCCTTCCCCATCGTTGACTCAGGACCGTTCGCGGATCCCTCTCCTCGACAACTTCAAATTGTTGACTACTCTTCAACCTTACGATAACACGGGTGATCCGACCACCCACCTGACGATGTTCAGATCAATGATGCTCCTTAATGGCACCACCGACTCCATCCTATGTCAAACGTTTTCCCACTTTCTTGGAAATGGTCACACTGCTATGGTTCTCCATCCTTTCGTCAGGATCCATACACTTTCCAGAAGCTCTCCAAGGCGTTCATCAACTAGTTCTTTTCATCTCATATCTATTCCAAGATAGAGGATTCCCTTCACTACATCAAACATGGACAGAATGAATCATTGAGGGAATATCTAAAGAGGTTCAACGTCGTAACCATAGAAATCCCTAACCTTGACCCACACGTGGAGTTGTATTCTATAAAGCACGACTTGAGACCTGGACAGTTCGCGGACCAGATAGCTCTTTTCAAGCCAAGAACTATGACCGAGTTCCGGGAACGACGAGCAGTATATACTGCTCCATGGAGATGAAAGAACTTAGAGAGGTCCGAAAGGCCAACAGGCAGACTAACAAAAATGGCATCGAGGACAAAAAAGCCTAACAAGAAGGGAGACCTTGTTGGGTTCTCAAGAGAGTGAGCCAATGTCCGAGGCTACGTATGGCTAAGAATGACATTTCACTCACAGGCGAAGACTAAGACGATTGATGTTCAATACCTAGTCATTGACATCCCGAGCTCCTATCACATGATTTTGGGGAGACCTTAACTAAACAATCTGTGAGCCATTGTATCGACTCCCCACTTGGCGCTCAAATTCTCCATTTCGGAGACAAAAGTGGGAGTGGTCCACGCCGACTAGAAAGAAGTATGCTGGTGCTATAACGAATATTTAAAGCAGAAGTCGGCTAAATCGGAGGAAGTGTCGAGCACTCCACCCCAACAAGTGAACTCAGTGTTTCACACAGAGTACTAGCTGAAAATATTTGAGCTGGACCCGGGCGAAGGCATATAAGAGCTGCACCAGCCCGCCAACGACCTAGAGCCTGTGCAAATTGAAACGTTGCCCGAGCAAGTAACATTTCTTGGCGCTCGCATATCAGCTGAGCTCAAGACTTGACTCAACACCTTGCTCGGAGACAATGTCAACTTGTTCTCAGGGACATCTACCGACGTACCGGTGAAACATCCCAAAGTCATCTGTCGCAATCGTGCCATCTACCCTCGAGTCAAACCCATGGCACATAAGGAAAGAAAGTTCGTAGAACCACTTATATTGAAGTTCACCAACGAAATCAAAGTCACCACGTGGCTCACGAATGTCGTGTTGGTCAGAGAAAACTTGGGCAGGTGCCAACTGCGTGTGAGCTTCACTAGCCTAAATTGAGCTGACTTGAAGGACTCCTAGAAGTCGCTAAACAATAGCTTGGTCATCCAACAAGTCTGCAGTCGACCGAGCATATATCCAATCGATCGACACCTCAGTCGAGGTCCGAACGGTCGAACAGGCAATCGACCGCAGGACCCCCTACCCAACTAGTAGCTTGGCCAAGGTAGCCAACAAAGTCATCCTGACACGACTTACAAATATGATTAACCAAGTTAAAGAGCACTAGCCCAAGGAGTTATGGGGCTATGATGCAACCGCGTGATCGTCTGCTCTGGAAACTCCATACATGCTCTCTTTCGGAGCTGAAGTCATGGTCCCAGCAGAGACTGCAGTGCCCAGCCACCCGAGGACAATCCTCGATGATTGAAACAACTTAGGAGTCCATGAGGATGAACTTGACCTCGTCGAGAAAGAACGAACACTCGCTCAAGTCAGGGAAGAAGCAACTCCCCCTTTTAACTACAAATGGTCGATGCACTCTTTTTCCTTCACTGCGGTTTTTTCCCCATAGGTTTTTTCCATGAGGCATGGCCATGCGAAGGTCGAGCATCCTACTCGGTGGGACCCAATGTACTATCAATCTTCTTTTATTCAATAAAGATTATTTTCTTTCTTCATATATATGTGTGTGCATCCAGGTAATCTACAGCTATCTTGTAACACCTCTCTCCTACGCGGTGCATTCATCCTTCTCGATCCAGGTAATCTCAAGCACAACCCTTAGCCTTAGCCACTACCTACGGCCTTATAGCGCCCTTGAAGACCGAGCTCGAATCCCCCCCCCCGCTCTAAATGAGCATGACCCCAGACGTAGTCTTTCCTTATGCTCCCAAGAGCTCGGCTTAACCTCAAGCGCGATCTTCAGCCCTAAATGCAGCTTCTGATTCTAAATGAGATCGACTTGCTCCAAATAAGTACACCCCCCAAGTGTGGTCATGCATTACGCTCCCCGCGAGCTCGGCTTGACCCCAAGCATTGTACTCGGCCCTAAATGCGGCTTCTGGCTATAAATGAGCACGACCCCAAGCCCGATCATGCCTTATGCTCCCCGCGAGCTCGACTTGACCCCAGATGTGATCCTCGACCTTAAATGCGGCCTCCGACTCTAAATGAGATTGGCTCGCTTTAAATGAGCACAACCTCAGGCATGGTCTTCCCTTACGCATCCCGCGAGCTCGGCTTAAACCCAAGTATGATCCTCGGCCCGAACGACACCATTACATACGACCTCAGTGCCCTTGAAGACCTCAATGACCCCAGGCGTGGTCCTACGCTCTGCTCCCCCACGAGCTCGGGTTGACCCCAAGCGTAGTCCACGACCCCAACGCCATTACTTGTGGCCTTAACACCCTTGAAGACCTTAACGACCCCAAACGCGGTCCTGTTCAGCTTGACCCCAAGCGCGGTCCTTGGCCTGAGCGTAATTACTTGTGGTCCTAGCGCCCTTACTCCCAACCTCACTGTCCTTATTCACATCCGCAGCACACCCTCTTACAACCTTGGACTCGAACGACTTCGAGGGAGATTGAATTTGAAGGATTGTCAATCCTATGAGTGACTACCGAACAAGTAACCTCGATCCTAAGTCTACCTTTGACAGGAATCTTGTCTCAACCTAAATACCTAAAGGTGGTCCACGATCCTAAGGAAAAAAGCTACCGACTGGCTAACGTTGGCCAAAGAAGTGCTGAAACACTCTTCGACTCAAACGGCTACCGACCACATAGCGCCAACTAAGGCAAAGCGGTCCTAAGCTTCACACTCGGCGCTGGAAGAGTCGGCGGACCCAATAACATCGGCACCTACCAAACACTTAGCTCAAGAAAGCAAGCAACAAAAAGCATTACGCGCATGCAAAGCAACATCAAAAAATATGAATTGGCGGCAATCGGGAGGGGCATCACTTTCAAAGATGTCGGTCGCCATCACAAGGACTAGGGAGGACAACTCGATAACAATCACCATGGACTCTCCCTTGGCTTCCCTCGCCAGCGCAGAAGCCTCCCCCTCCTCTGTGGCAAATTTGTTGACCAGAGCGTCATCCTAGCTTGATCTCTTTAAAATATCCAACCTCTCAGAAGTCGGCTTTCGGGTCAAGGAATTTGGCCTGCTCCAGCACCTTATCAAAACCCGCAGTGTATTTCAGAGCAGCATCATCCTGATAATCGTCAATCTCAGCTTCGAGTTTGAGAGCTTCTCCCTTGAGGTGGCTTACCTCAGCCTATAACCGGGCATTCTTAGCCTCCAACCTAGCGTCTGATTCTCCCACAACATTAAGCATAAGTTGGGCCATCTCCAACTCTTTGAGTCACCTCCAACTCTTTGCCTTAGGCATCAGCTTTGTTCCTAGTGGCCTTGGCTCGGTAACCAACTTGTTCCTCCCGCAACAACGCCAGATCCTCATTGGCCTTGGCAAGGGTCCCCCGAGATCGGAGATCTTCGCCTCCTTCTCTTTTAGCTCTAATTGATGGTTCAGCTTAAACCTATCCATCTCACGAGCCAGAACCGCTGTCGTTGCCTGCATTGGTGTCAACCTCTTCTCCATAACACGTGCTATCCTGGCCAGGCGAATCCCCTAGACCTCCAAATATCTCAGCATCATGGATGATGCAAACTCGACCCTCTCCAGCAGACTGCAGTCCCTGTCTGATTGAAAGTGAAAAGAGAAGTTCTCGGACCACAGAGAGTTCGCCTTGGCCGAGCCATGGAATCCATGAAGTCGAAGCTGGGCTTCAATGGGATCTTCCATTCCTGGGTACTTGGGGGTGCGAGAATTGTCCCCTCCTCCTACGGTCCTCTTGAGAGGAGGGCATGCCTCCACAACAATCATAGCCTTGTCCCTCTCCTTATGCTTCTTCAAAGGAGCCAAGGAGGGAGCCGAAGGTGAAGATGGCAGAGGCCCCTTATGCTATGAAGCACTTTTCATCTCCAAAGAGGTCGCCCTTTGCTCGTCTATCCTTATCGACCTTGGAGGAGGATGGCTCCGAGGAGGAGCATCACCAGTCACCATCGCCTTTCCCTTCGCTTGCCCAGCCTCGCTTGAAAGGCGGCCGAGTCCATCTTGGGGGCCATGATGTCTACACTGACATCAAAATTCTAGTCAGAATGTTGAAACAAAGAGAAGCAATGGGGGACTCCTTCAACGGTGGGGGACTCCCAAGCTGATCAACTTACTGATACGCAGAATGACCCCGATCTTATATCTCGATACCACTTCAACAACTCCCTACAAGAGAAGGGAGTAGACAGACCACATTGGTCCAAAAATTGAATCACGACCTTTTCTGTCGGTGCGAAGAAATTGTCCTCCAGCATCAGAATTAATATTGGTGAGGTTAGAACTCCAGTAGAGAAGAAACCTCTCACCACCCAACACTCTATTCAAGAAAAATTGCCAGTCACTTGCACAAGACCAGACTCTAAAGAACTTGTTCTTATAAAATCCTTATAAGAGCTCTTGAAGAGCCCGAGTAGCCTTTTCTCGAGAGGTACTGCTCAAAGAAATCCATTGTCCCTTGAGTGTTCCCTTTGCTTGAAAGGAAAAAAAGACGTTGAGGCCGAGCTCGATGACAAGGTACTTCATCAAAATCTCGAAACAACGGACGAAGATCCAACTATTTAGATGGAACTGTACATGTGGGGGCGATGTTCACTTGGACGAGGATGTTGCACTCAAAATCGGTGAAGGGAAGCTTAACACTGAGAATCTCGAAAAGTGCTCGGTACATGAAGATGAACTCGGGATCATGAGTTTGAGTACATACACGGCATGCAATGATGCATGAGTTTCAAGCCAAAAGCAAACCCAGCATGCTACTTTAACCATTGATTCCCGTACATCATTTCATGCATATTCTCAAACAAATGGGACATGCAAAGGGCCATATCATTTATTTTTTGTAAAAATAAATTCTACACTTTGTAAAGATGGCATTCTGGTCAAAAAGTTCTTAACTTTCTGTCACCGTATAATTTAACTTCTAAATTTCTCCACTAACCAACAAACAATTAATATGAACAATAAAACTTCATCCATCCACAAATTAATTAATATATTTGCTTTAATTGCTTTTCATGTTCATAGTATTAATTATGTACTTACATACTTTGTTTTCCTCATCAGAAGTAATAAAAATAATTATTTTAAAACATGGGCAATTCATTAAATTACATTTTTTTTTCTTTTATAGCATGTATAGCAGTTTAATTAGTTGTTCAGTAAATCACTTCTAATTAAATTAATTAGAAAGGCATGCATACACATATAATTAACACTGCTTTTGGTCAAGCTTATCCAAAACCTAACTGTTTGTTGCTTTATCACCAATTACTTCTAGCTACTTATCAAATTAAAGAGTGCTTCCAATCCCTATCAACCATGATATTTGCCTTGATTAATTTGTTGCAAAGCCAAGTCACTTGCAATTGCTTTATATAATAATATATACTTTTAAATCAATTAAATATAATTAACATCAAAGTGCATGTCCGTATAAGATTTGAAGTTTGTCCGCTTCGCAGGATTTTGAGGTACAAAATGGGATAACAATTAGTGACCAATAATATTCATTCCTAAAAATTTACTGTTGGAAGGACAAAATCTAAGGATTGAGATTTTGTTCGCTTGGCACCATTTTGAGGTACAAAATAGGATAACAATTGTTGTCCAATATTCATTTACAAAAATTATTATGAAAAGAGCAAAAATTATGAATCAAGATAGTACAATAAAATCATTTGGAGTAACAAGGTATTAGCACATTGGTTAAAGCTTGAAAAATTACTATAATGTCCTCGATCTATCCAAAAACATAAACATCTCCTTGTTTTCACTCGACGCTTCTCATCTAGCGTTAGTGACGAAGTGGTGATAAACCGACAACAATACTAAGTTTGTTGTTCAATGTTGTGAGATGAACAAATGAGTATTTCAATATTATCTTGTGCTTTATCAGTTTTAATTATAATATTTTAGACACTTGAGGAAACGAATGAATATATATGTTCCAAGCAAATATCTTCTCACACTGCACAAGGTTACTCGGATTGCTTCCATGAATATAATCTAATGCTACATATATATGCTTCCAATTGAACAAGATTTTTTGTCTGGCATCCTCTTTTTTATTGTCACTAATTAGTCAACTAGCTTTTTGAGTCTTTTATGCTTCCACTCTTTCAGCCAAATATGGATTAGTAATGATGCCATTGTCTCGATTTTCAAGTACCAATCTTCCTCTTCCACTGTTCTTGTTCTTGTTCTTGTATTTGTTTAGAGAGAACATGGCAAATGTATACTTAACGAGGAACGTACATTGAATCTTGGTAATTGTAGAACATTAATATATTTGATGATGTCTCATGCCATTATTTTAGACTTTACTATTTCTGAAGTATTTATTCATGTATATATTATATATAATTTAATTATGATTTAATGGTGTGCACGAGCGTTGGAAAGATTGACACGAGTGTAATCTTCGTTGTTTTGATGGAATTGAAAAATTCTCTTTTGAGCTTGCTGTTGAAGGGCTAAACCTCACAATCTTATGTAATTCTTAAGTTTTGTTGTCCATATTTTTTATTTTTCTTTATTTCCTCTAATTGTAACTTTCAAGTCTTTTGATCTATACAAATATTTAATTTTTTTCTAAAGAAAATGATTTAATGATGTGCCATGCGTGAATGGCATGTCTCATGCATGTCTCTTCATATATATTCTTTGGAATGGTTAATCATTTAAGATTTTTTTTTCTGCAAAAACTGTGGAATTTAGACTTAAAAATATTATATATATTGAAGGGAGACATATATTTCAGATAATGCATCACTCCATGATGATGTCTCCATTTTGCTATACATGTGCTTTTGAAGCCCATATATACCTCTACCTATACATTACTGGTGAGTTCCACAGGAATTTGGAATCAGGGATAAAGTATCCGCTTCTTCTTCATGGAGGTAGGTAGGTTTTGAGACAATTGTTTATGCATCAGTGCCCATTGAGAAAAAGAATATCATTCTATTTTCGAGAAGGAAATAAAATTGTTCATTAGACAATAAATCGTGCGAGGCTCTATAAAAATGAGAGGGTTTGGCCCTCGATTCGTCCTCCAGAACTAATTGATATTTTGTATGATGATTTTTTTGGACTTGGATCTCGCCGGTCTTAATATATTTTCTACTTTTTTATAGTATAAAAGAAAAAAGAAAAAAAGAAAAAGAATATACATATCTGCTGCAAGATATATGTATAATTTGTACTTGGCCACAAGCTAGTGTGCTGAAAAGTATTACACCAAAGAAAACCCCAGAGTGAGGTCACTATATATATAGATAGGAGCTCGTGACACTTGTGCCATTCAATTGTACCTAACTCACCTAAAAGAGATTTGGCTCCCCCACTATAGCAGTGACCACTAATTCTAAAGTGGAAAATGGCATGAGGTGAAGATGGAATAATACTATGTCACACCTCAAATTCAGTGTGATCGGCCAGGATATACCACGTATTTCGAAGTCTAACCTAACTCAAATCACAACACAACAAATAACCTAAACAGTATATGAATATATAAAACAAATTTTTATTTTTTTTAAAAAGAATAGGTATCAAATATCGAATCAAACCCCGACTAAATAAAAGTTCACTGACCAAGTTATTTTTAAAAATTCAAATAAGTAACCAAGACTCCTAAAAATAAGAAAAATGTGGAAACAACAACCCAAGTCTACATGACTCAACAACTCAAAGAAAACTAAAATGACTCAAGTATCCCCTTGATCACGACATGTCACGAGACCCGCTGCGCTTGCCGCCACCAGCCGCGCTACCACACCTCGGTACCTCTCTAATCTCGCTCAGGTGCTGAAAAACAACAAAAAATAAGAGGTAAGTCCAACTAGAACTTAGTGAGCAGATCAGTCATCAATCCATCAAATCAATCATCATGCATAAACAACAAATAATAGATATACAATATAAGCAACAATGACAGGAATAATCAACAATAATCATCATTTACATGAGATATAAATATCACCAAGCATAATCATCCATCCATATAAATAATAATCATAATGAGTCTATCCAATAATCCAACAAGATATAAGATTCATCAAGTGTAATCATCCATAAGTATAAATGACAACTGAAATACACATATCAATATCTTAACGAAAATAAACGTCATGTAATTAACCAGCTATCCAATCAAGCCACTAGGGTCGGTCGTTAGTGTGGTGGTGCTGACGAGCTTTCCGGTCCAGGGATCCGTCGGTCCAATAATCCAGAGACCCATCGGTCTACAAGTCGAGCGTTGATCACCTCTATCTCAGCGTACTTCCCGCTCTTGCCACCCGAGTCGGTCGTTAGTGTGGCGGCTGACAATCTTCCCGATCCACAATCACAAACACGTCCAGACATGTATATAATAACCAGTAATTAACAATAAATAAATATAACATTCACAAATATTCAACAATAATCCTTTAACATCCACACAAGCCACCCGAGTCGATCGTTAGTGTGGCGGTGCTGACGAGCTTCCCGGTCCAGGGACCCGTCGGTCTACGAGTCGGGCGCTGATCACCTCTGTCTCGGCGTACTTGCCGCTCTTGCCACCTAGGTCGATCGCCAATGTGGCGGTTGGCGAGCTTCCAGGTCCACATCCACAAGCACATCCAAGCATTCACAACCAATCCACAGAGTGTGTGTGTATATATATATATATATATATATATATATATATATATATATATATATATATATATATATATATATATAAACATAAAATAAAATAAATGTGTAACACGTACCTTCATGCCTGTAAATCATCTCGGGACCACCAAAGCCCTTAATATCCACAAGTAAAGGGGCGCATGTCCCATATTATCCATAGCATGTGAGTAACTACAATTTAAGAGATAGTCAAAATAAATTCTATTGCGCACAATTAAATCAAACCATGCCATTCATCTATAAAAATATAAGGAAACACCATCCATATTTTCAACACGATCAAGGGAAATCTATCTTTTACTTGTCTTTAACCTCTTCCTTCTTGTGTTTGCCCCTAAACTGAATGTATAAGCATATATGAACAGTTTCATTCCTACCACTAAGTTTAAGCTCCCTAAATTGATGTGTACTACCCTAATGCTTGATCAATCTAAAATCATGAAAAATGCAAAAATGAACTTCAACAGTAAAATTTATGGAGTAAAGCAATAAGATAATATTTTGGCATAGGATAATACTAATCTAGGATGAGATTCACTTTATTAACTAATAAAAATAGCAAATCAACCTAGATTGGAATCATAAAACATATAAAATATGAAATTTCAACTCGGCACGTAAAACGAGGCATCGACCGCCTATTGCTTTCAAAATCCGCAAGTCTGATGGAGAAACAGACCTCACCAATGAATCTAGAACGTCGATTAGGTAAAATTTCATATATAACATAAATATATTTGCTAACTTTAAGGCTTCAAAATAATTATTTAGAATAATAAAAGAATTACCTTAAATTTATTTAATAAATCACTGTTACGGATGATGCACTCTCAACCATTCATTTGACATGATGAACTCTTAACCCTTCATCTAACATGATGCAATCTCAGTCTTTCATCTAATATGATGCAATCATAGCCTTCCATCTAATACGATGCAATCACAGCCTTCCATCTAATACGATGCAATCACAGTCTTCCATCTAAACAGATGCAATCACAGCCTCCATCTAAACAAATGCAATCACAACTCTCTATCTACATGATGCAATCACAGCCTTACATCTATCAAGATGCAATCTCAACCTTCCATCTAATATGATGCAATCACAGTCTTCCATTTAAACAGATGCAATCACAACACTCTATCTACATGATGCAACCACAACTTTACATCTATCAAGATGCAATCTCAGCCCTCCATCTACATGGTGCAATCATAGTCTTACATATATCTCCATGAGATCAAATCCTAGCCCTCCATTTACATCACCCCATCTAGGTTTCATCTACTCATCTTCCTCCTCCCCTCCACACCATCTCGCCGCTGCTATCATTCCCCGAACGGTCGGTCAGGCCACCGACAACGTTGGCGCCGTCGCCTGTCGACGCGCCGCCGCCACCACGCGACGCGGCTGTCCGCACGTGGCAGCGACACTAAGTTGAGCGCCACTGCCACTGCGGCTCGTCGGGCATCGCTGCCCTCGCGGCGCCTCGCCGGCACCGCTGCCGCCATGTCGCCTCGCCGGGCGCCGCCTCTCTACGTTAGCAGAATGCATAGAAAGGGAAAAAATGATATTTTATTCCAAAAGGGTTAAACAACATGGTTCAATCAAGAAACGACCAATCCAACTTTGGATCCGATACGAGAAAATGGGTCAAAAATCGACAAAAAACCCCGAGACATGAGAATAGCGACATGAATCAAAAATTGGAGAAAATAAGGTCTAAATCCACTCACTGGACGGAGAGAAAATGGACGAAAAAGACGTGCATGATCTTCCCCCGATCGACACCGACGAACTCGCAAAAATTTAGCTTCGACGATGCCCTCTCTCTCCTCTATCCTTTGCCTCGGGTGGCGTGCAGCAAAAACCCATGGCCGTATACCCCAGAATCTAATTTATAGACACTGGTTGAGTCTAAATGACCAAAATACTCCTACCTAAGCTATCCGACTTAAATAGCCCATAACTCACCCGTTCTAACTCCGATCCGAGATCCGATTGCAACGCTGAATTCACCTCGAGACTCTTTATCATCCTAGCATGCTCAATCATAGTGATAAGGCAAATAACTTTTTTCTCAAGTTTTCTACATTAAATACTTACCCGGGTCTAATCCCGGAGCTTCCCGTCAATCCGCGCTAACTTGGGCCCACGATCCCTCGCTCATGAATAAAATATTATTATTAAGATTTTAGGTATTACATATTAAGGTAGCAATACTGAAATTGATCAGCTTATATACATATATAAACACTACTATTAACATGGAGAGAGAGATCAGAGGGGTCAATTTTATTCTCAATGATCTTAATTAGTTGATTGAATAACATGGTTGTATGTATATATTAGAAAAAAATCATACTTTTGATCTCACAGTTTGTTCCAATTTTGGTTTTAGTCCCTATAATTTCAAACTTTTGATTTTAGTCCACGCACTTTTTTTCCGTTTAGGATTTGGTCCCTACCGTCACATGAGGCCTAAGGGTGAGCATTGACCGGTTAACTGGTCCATTAGCACAAAAAAAACCGGTCCATTAACTTCGATTTTTTAAAACCATTAACTGTAAACCGGTCCATTAACTTCGGTTAACCGCTATTTCGGTTTCGATTTTTTCGGTTCGGTTAACCGATAATTTCTGATTAACAAATAATTTTTTTTAACCTACAAACATAATAATATTATGCAAATCATGGAGAGAAATCCAAACAAATACTGAATTCTCATTGAGAAAAAAAAAAGTGAAACCACTTGAACGAAGATAATGTTCTAAAAAAACTAATATTTTTATTTTTATTTTTATTTTTTTAATGTTTTTTATTTTTTTATTTATAATTTTATGTAATTTTTTTATAATTTTTTGTAATTTCTTATAATTTTTTTATAATTTATATATCATTATTATATATATATATAATTAAAAATTAATAAATTATATCGAACCGGTCGGTTAACCGAAACTGGTGAACTTTTTACCTCTCGAACCGAAACCGAAAGCGAAAACTAATTTTTCCAAAAATAAAAATTGAAACTGAAAAAATTGGTTCGGTTAACCAAAAAAACCAGTTCGGTTTCGGATCGGTTTTTCGGTTAACCAAAAAACTGATTTTTTTTCTCACCCCTAATGAGGCCTAAATGATGCTGACATGGATAACAGGTGCTGACTGGACAATGCTGACGTGGAGCCTGCAGGGACCAACTTTGTAAACTATATGGACTAAAACTAAATTTTTGTAAACTATGAGGACTAAAACCAAAATTGTGTAAATTATAGGGACTAAAATCAAATTTTAAGTAATTATTTTTCCTAATAAATATAAAAAGTTATAGGATATTTTTTTAATTTATTTATAAATAATTATAATATTTAAAAATATTAAAATTGAGCAAACTTTTTACAAATTAATGTGATTTATTTTGGATTTTATTTTGAAAAGTGTGATGACATATTTATATATTTAGACCTCGTTTGCTTTGATGGATTAAAAATGTGGATTGAATTTTAAAATATAATCCATTGTTTGTTGCAACAATGGATATGAATCGAGCCGAATATTGGGTGGATTTATTTTGACCTAAATCCATCGTTGGTCTGATTTAGAAATCATAGAGAGGAGGTGGGTTTAGGGCCCAAATCCACATGATATGAATTTTTATATTTTATCCATGCTTCTTATCCTATGCCAAAACAAATATAAGATATGATTTCTATCCCATCATTATCCACCTTAAATCCTATCCCATTGAAATCATATCCTGCAAATTAAGCAAACATGGCTTAGAAGATTACTTTAGTAATTGGAAGATTAATTTATTTTCTATTTAAGACGCAAATATCTGATTTCATATTCTTGCATTGAACACATTAATTGAACATGGAGCATACTAATATTTTACAGTATGTTTTATATGTCTGAATATTCTTTAATAATGTCCACGAAATTATAGCAATAACTTTGTATTATGATGTTGCCACTATAGCAAATGCATGAGAAATCGACATTTATTAGAGTGAAAATCAATATTTTTTTGATGTTCAAAATTTAATTTAAACCGCTTTGGATGCGCCAAATTTAGGATCAAAATGGATGAGAGAAGGTAATCAGTGAAGAAATGAGCAGATCTGTAGAGCAAGTTTTTGAATTCTGCAACCACTACGAAATTCATGCTATATCAAGGTAATTAACGAATAAAAACCGACGCTTAATGACGGCGTCGATTTAAATACACCAAAATTAATGTAAATCATAGTGTGCTCAAATTTAATTTTTTTAAATATTATAATTATTTATAAATAAATTTAAAAAAATTATATTTTTTTATATTTTTTTAAGAAAATAATAATAAATTTGGTCAATATAGTTTACTTGAATTTTGGTTTTAGTCCCTATAGTTTACAAAATTTTGATTTGGGTACCTATAATTTACAAAGTTGGTCCTTGCAGGTCCACGTCAGCAATGTTCAATAAACATCTGTTATCCACGTCAATTCCGTTTATATCTCATGTGATGGTAGAGATCAAATTCTAAATGAAAATAAAGTGTGGGGATTAAAATAAAAAATTTAAAATTATAAAGACTAAAATTAAAATAGGAACATCGACCAAAAGTATGATTTTTTTATATATATTATATACTTTAAGATCCACATTAATTACATAAAATTGCTGGGAACTGCAAATGTTTAATTATACATAGCTGAAACATCAGTTCAATTATTCAGAGTCGAGCTAGTTGAATTGGACAAAGAAAAGCTCAAAGAAATCATCATCTCACACTTGTGCGCGCGCATCAAAAATATCTCGTTGTTTGCATCAAACAACACACATGCTTTGCCCCTTAATTAATTAGTTTGATATATATTTTGATGCAATTTCGGCCGGGTTAAACTTGCGTGGGTAATTAATCAAGGCCCAATATATATATAATTAATGTTTGCCTTTGTTTGCCCCTTTTTATTTTTTATTTTTTATTTTTTATTCTCTTGAAATAACACCAATCCTCCACTCTCCCCCTTTCAAAACTTTTTCAAAAAATTAATTCAAACTAGAAAAGTATTAGGTCGGAGTAAATTTTCTTTGGGAAATCTTGAAGACCTCCCGAAGAACACTACATTTGAAATCAACTCTTTAAAAAATTTAGAAATCTCTTATGGTCTTTCTACTGAACAACAAATGCACCTTAGAACCCTTCGTAACAAATCAACAGCTTTTCAAAGGTAAATTAATATAAAATGATGGTCCAAAGTCAAAACCCAATGGATTCATGAAGGTGATGCCAATACAGCATTATTCTTCCATCGCACTATCATGAATCATAGGCATTCCAATCATATCAAGCTCATTCATCCTGATAACAACATCACCCTGAATAATGATAAGGCTATTTGTCAAGTTTTTGTTTCTTATTATTCTCAACTATGGTCTTCTAGTATCAGTTCTAATGGAAATCATCCCTGGCCTTCATTTAAAACAATTGAACTATCTGTTCATAACTTCCTTACTTCCCAATTCTCCAAATCTAAAATTTGGGAGGTCATCAAATCCTTCTCTAATGGAAAAAGCTCAGGATATGATGGGTACATCATAGAATTTTTCAAAAAATATTGGCACATTGTTGAAGATTACTTCTACCACTGTTGCAATGAATTTTTTTATTCTGCTAGCTTGTCCCCAGATTGGAACCACACTCTTCTAATCTTTGCTCCTAAAAAAAAATGCTTCCAGAATTTCTAATTTTTGGCCTATTGCCCTTTGCAACATATCATATAGGATCCCTTAGCAAGCTTATAGTCAATAGACTCAAAGTTTTCCTGCCAAATCTCATATCCCCTGAATAATCTGCCTTTATTAAAGATATAAACATTCACGATAATATTCTCATCACTCAAGAGATTGTTCATTCCATTTACCTTTCCAAAGGTAAATATCCCTATATTATTTTAAAACTAGATGTAGCTAAAGCTTTTGACAACCTATCCAGAGAAGTCGTTATCCATGTTTTAGAGCTTTGTAACTTCTCTATTAAATTCATAACTTGGATAAAAGTTTGCATCTCAACCCCTACATTTGCTTGTCAAGTCAATGGAAACATATCTCAATTCTTCAATTCCAATAAAGGGGTTAGACATGGAGACCCTCTCTCCCCTTTTCTATATATCTTAGTTGCTCAAATCCTAACCAATTTAATTAATCAAGTTGTGGGCCAAAATAGGATAACCCCCTTAACTATAAAAAATAGTTTCAAAATAAGTCATCTAATGTTTGCAAATGACTTATTAATCACTATAAAAGCCAACCCCAATAACATTCATAATCTTAAAGATATTCTTGATAACTATGCTTCCTTTACTGGTCAGGCCATTAATACCACTAAATTTGAAATCTATTTTCTCAAGCACACCTCTCAAGATACTATCAATCACATTACTAATGTTCTGTGCACGAGAAAATGTAACTATCCCTTCAAATACTTAGGTGCCATTATAAGCCCTAAAAGATCTCCTCCAAATGTTTTTAATCATTTAATCCACAACATTCATACCAAATTGGCAAATTGGAAATTTAGATTTCTATCTCAGGCTGGGAGACTAGTTCTCATAAATGCTGTCTTCAATACCATTCCCCTGCACACCGTTGCTGTTTCTTGGATCTCCAAGGAATGCCTTGACAAAATTACTTTCACAATTAGAACTTTCCTATGGCAGCATAAGTCTGATCAGCAAAAACCCCTTGCTTTAATATCTTGGGATATTGTTACCCTCCCAAAGAAAGAGGGTGGCTTAGGCATTCAAGACTTGTACCTTAAAAAGCCTCTCTTTACATAATAAGAGAATTCTAGACTATTTAAACAATGTTCATTCTCTTTGGGTTAAGCTTGTTCAGGCCAAGTCCCTCGTGTTTCTCCCCTTTGCAACAATACTCCTAGCAATTGCTCCTAGTCCAGGAGATTATTTTTACAAGCCTACAGAGAGTTGTTCCTAAATTTTAGAAAACAAATCAAACCAGAGACTACAACGTCTGTCCTATATAATAACTGGATTGATGAATTGCTTCTTATACTCAAACCAACTTATTTTAATATTGATTTGATTCATTCTCATATGTCTGTTGTTGACTTAATCCAGGTCGACAACCAATGGAATGATGCTATGGGTTTACCCTGTTTTGGACAGGAGCTATGGGAATCCATAGTAAGAATAGAATTGCCCCTGAATCCTAATGATGATACATGGGTATGGGTTAGTGAGAATAATGGGCTAGTTACCTCAAGCTCTGCATATAAGTTTCTAAGAAGCCGACCACCATTACTAGCTACTGCTTCAATATCTTGGGCATCCATCTGGTCCCTCCCCACTCCACCTAAAATTAAACTCTTCCTATGGAAACTCCTTCACCAAAAACTTTCAACCAGAGCCAGACTGTATCAATTTTGTATTTCAAATACTTCTACTTCTATATTCTGTAACACTGAAACAGAATCCATAATTTTTTTTTTTTTTCAATGTAACTTTTCTTCTAATGTTTGATCCCTTTTTGCCTCCAAACTTCATACAAACTTTTCATATAGAGATTATTGGCACTCTGGCTCCTGGTTAACATCCTCCTCTACACTCAAGCAGTTTGCCCCTCATATAGCAGTAGCTCTATGGTTCACCTGGCACGCTAGAAATAAATATATTCACCTTGATAGGCAGCTTAGCCCATCTATTCTCGTGAATCGAATTCTAGCTTTTATAGCCTCATACAATACATACCCTAAGAGACCTGAAGGAACAAATTCAAGTAACACTATTCTTACTCATTGGATAACTCCTGCTCTAACCAGAACCAATCTTAATGTGGCTACCTTTGCAGAAGGTTCACAAATTGGGACTGGACTGGTGATCAGAGATAACTCAGGCTACTGTACTCATGATGAGGCAATATATTTGACAAACCATTCCCCATCATTGGCAGAATTACATGCAATTAAGAGAGGACTTCAAGTTCTACAAAATATGGGTATTGAAGACATAGATATCCAAATCAGTTCTCCCTCAATTGTTCAATTCCTCCAAGGCAATACACATCCTCCTTGGTGGCAATTACACTCCATTCAAAGAATCAGAAGCCTTCTATCACAGTTTAAATCTGTTAATATTTATTCAGCTTCTACTTCATGTAATAAAGTTGTCATTTGGGTAGCTCATTTTGCAGTTTTTAATCATGTATCCAGATACTGGGAGATGCATTATCCTGCGCATTTGGCCGATATATTTGTAAATGATCTTAATGGTCAGTCTAATGTAAATATAATTTGAGGGCTTTGCCCTTTTGTGATAAAAAAAAATATTTGTCTTTTTTTCGTAACAAAGATTATTAATTAGGCTTAATCCAGATTCACCTTATATATAGGTACTACTTTAATTTGCAGTAATGTAAGTAAGTTTTGCTTCGATGGCCGCATCTTCATGATGTGTCTTTGTTTTCAAAATAAAAAATTACAAATTAAAGAAAAAAGACAAAAAATTTACAATTAATTTGAGCATATTATCCTTGTTAATTGATAACATTTCAAAGAGCCCATTCTGTGCTATTTTATTTTCACTTAATTCTCTTCTGTAATTTGATTCATTTGGTTGTGCTTCTATACATGAGACACTGAGATGGAATGAAATAGAAATGGCCCAAATTTCTAGTATAAATCAAATTTCCTATATAATCTGAAACCTCTCAACGAAAGTTTATTTCTTTTGTAATTAAATTCCCTATATCATTTAAGTGTGTGTTTCTTTGCCTATACAGGGCAGTGGTTTTATTATAATAAGTACTATTGATCGATTAGTTACAAGTTATAATAATAATAGTAAGTATATATTCATATTAGTTACAAGTTTATAATACATGCTATTGATCAATAGTACATATTAATACATATTAGTTATAATAATAAACTTGTTACAATACGTACTATTGATACATATTAGTTACAAGTTTATAACAATAGTACATATTTTTTACAATACATACTATTGATATGTATTAATTATAATAATAAACTTGTTACAACTTGTAATATGTACTACAAGTTTCATAACTTATAGTAAGTATTCATATTAGTTACAAGTTTATAATACATACTATTGATCGATATATAGTACGTATTATATGTTTACACCTGCAAGGATGACGTTCTTCTCCATTAAACTGATGATGCGAGGAACTTAGACAGACGAAGAATGAGTCTACACCTACTTAGGCCAACTTCAATAAATAATTAACAAGGTCAAAGAAATTCATTAAAAATGGTCGATCAAGGACTGACAAAATGATGAACGAAATAGCGAGATTGCCGACGAGGGTCCTCATAGCTCGAGCCGGAGGTATGAAAATTTGTAACACTCCCCATTCCATGTCAAAGCTTAAGACACAAGGAAAATGAGAGGAATGTGGCTTTTAAGGACTCGAGAGAACCTACTCATCTAACGGCCACTAGTCACACCCCGTTAACGAGACAAAGCCTGCCAACCAGCAACAGGTACTCAAGTGCCTCAAAAATGGACAATCGAATCTCCATGTCATAATTACCCCATGTCAGAATTAAATGTTGGACAAGCGTTGATATATATATAGGCGGCGTGCACGTGAAAATGGTATCCCTTCCCCCCGCCACATTGAGCACAGAAATCAAAGATCGCGAAACGACAAAATCGAAGCACATTGAGTTCTCCTACTTCAATAATTTGACTAAGGACGGAACACAACAAGTGATCATATAACCAGCCTGAGGTCAAAAGCTTGACATATACTAGAGCTTGGCAAACCAAAGAGGTCGACACATTATTAGAGCTCGGCACTAAGTCCTTGAATTCCGCCCAAGCTCGAGGGCAGTGGATTGGGCTAGCTCTTTGGGTCTGACCGGACCAGGCCTAGAAGCGCCCCAACCCATGAACTAGACTCAGGTCGAACGAACTACAAACTTAGCCGGGAGCTCCATGTGGCCAAAAAATGATATCAACACCCTTCATTTATTTTCAAGGATTGGAAATAATGAGTCTGTCATCTTAGAGATAAACATCAACCTATTCAGGGCATATCTCTGGCCACAAGATTCCAAGAGACGTCATCGTCATGCCTCATAATTAAAAAAAACAAACATGACACACATTAATTAGGTATACTCTTGATTCTAATTTTCATACATGTTACTTGTGATTCTCTCACTTGAGCATCAGAGTGTCTTTGCAGATTGCGGAAATATATCTGCATCATCCCGACTTCAATAGATGCAATTTGTAAGATGCAATATTCTTATATATATATATATATATATATAACTGAATCTTCTAAATTTTTTAAAAGGTTTGCTTGATGATGTATTTTAATATTTGTAATTATCAAAGCGTGTAATTAAGGAGTCTAGTAATTCAAAGTTGTCTGCAACTCTGCGGACTTTTCTCTCCCTTATATATATAGTCACATTGCAAGTTCTTTATACAGATTTCATGGTGGCTGGACTTTGACCCACCCTTCAAGCAATTTTTTCTCACATGCTTAAAAATCTTGTTAGAAAATTCTTATATATTAAAATCAACGCAGAATTAATTAATATATGCTCTAAACTCCTGTGTTTTTAACCAGCCAAAAACATTCAATTCAATTTTTATAGCTAGAGAATATTTCAAATGAAGACAATGATACTTTCTGATGGTTAGGTGGTCCAATCACATAGTGCCAAGAATAAGAAATATATATTGAAACTCTTATATTAATGATGTGGAACTTCTTGTTATCTATTTAATATATTACCTTATTCAGCTCATCAGATATGTAATTCTTTTTGTTTTCTAGTTTAGTTTTGTGTATAATTAATTTTCCCTATATATATCAATTTAAGCATGGATATATGTGGTATAAATTTCATGGCAATTAATGACTCCTTTTTAATATATTTAAGCGTTGAAAAAGTAATATCAACTCATATTATGGTTCATGTAATTTGCTGATTAATTCAAGTCCTTCATATATATATTTAACTGAATTCCATCACTATCTTGTGTACTCTTCTGATCTCAGAAAGCTTCTTAATTGGCGATTTAGCTTTGTTGATTATTAGTTACTAATTAATTCCAAAGACATGAGCACTCGATCGACTACTCCATATTGTTTTCATGATATATATATAAGCTAGACTGGATTCATTGCTTTCATTTTAGGCTTAATTAATATATATATATATATATATTTCTTGGTCAAAGATCAGGATGTCAACATCTGCTCTTGAGAATGGTATATCCAAATTGAAAGAGTCCCACACGCTAACATATATGGCTTCAAATGTTAGACTAAACCACTCAATCCAATCTTCCTTCTGTTTTCTTAATTCACACATGCAAGTTATCTTTTTCTCACCAAAACCCAAATTAACCAACATGAATTGATGTCTTTCTTGCCACGGAAATATATACGTGTGCATTAATTGACCTTGCAAAATACTTCTTTTTATTTCTCTCTTTCTCTTTGTTTAATTGATGAAGATTAATTCTCTTTGTGCATTAAAAAATGGCTTCGATCTTCTGTTTCCTAACCAATGTTAATATTACACAACCACAGAATGACAGAAGAAAGAAATTGCTAATTTGTATAATGAATTCATTCTTAAAAGTTCTTCCCAAGCAACAATATTGGACCGGATTTGGTCTAGATTTCGGCTAGAAATATCAATCCTTGGTCAAAAACTGGTCAAACCTAAAGACAGTCAAACCCTGGATTGGTTTAACTAATCAACATGCATGCTTTCATCCTTTGCCAATTTCCTCCAAGAACCTTCTAATTGATTATAAGCTTACAGCATGCATCAAGATATATTTCTTTAATTAGAAAAAATGAACAAGAATAAAAATGATATCATTTCTCAGACAAATGACAATTATTGTTTAATTAGCAAATATAATAGAGAGTAAAAAACCTACAGTTAACTTAATAAATTTGAGCACTCAATTTTATATACCAAGTTGCCAGTCCAAATTTGAATTCATCAACTCCTTCCAGACTTCATGAAATGCTAATTAATATATATATATAAGGAAACTAATAACTGCCCTCATCAACTACTTCTTCTTCTTCCCTCTCCTTTCCTTCCAAATTGAAGCCATGAGCTCCTCCTCCGCCTGCATCACCCTCCTCATTGTCGCTGCAGCCGCCGCCGCCCTCGTCTCATCAGTCTCCGCCTCCCCCTTCAATTTCCCTCCGGTGCCCGCCGCTAACCCATGGCTCCCCTTCAAGAATCTCTCCGGCTGCCGCTTCGGTGAGGACTGGCCCGGCCTCCGTGACCTCAAGCACTATCTCAACCACTTCGGATACCTCCCCGTCGCCCCCAACTTCACCGACGCCTTCGATGGCGACCTCGAGGCAGCTATCAGGATGTACCAACGCAACTTCGGCCTCAACATCACTGGCGAGCTCGATGAGACCACCCTCGAACAGCTCGTCGTGCCCCGCTGCGGTGTCGCTGACGTCGTAAATGGCACCTCCACCATGAACTCCTCTGAGCTCCGCGGCCGAAACCTCTTCTCCTACTTCCCTGGCACCCCCACCTGGCCCGGAGACAAGACCGACCTCACGTACGCCATCACCGACACCTCCGCCGTCTCCATCGACGTGTCCGCGCTGAAGGCCGTCTTCGCCCGCGCCTTTGGGCGGTGGTCCGCCGCGACGACGCTCAACTTCACGGAGGTGGAATCGGCGGCGGACGCGGACATCACCATCGGATTCTACAGCGGCGCGCACGGCGACGGCGAGCCGTTCGACGGCGTGCTGGGGACGCTGGCGCACGCGTTCTCGCCGACGGACGGGCGGTTCCACCTCGACGCGGCGGAGGCGTGGGTGGCGGAGGGGGACGTGACGGAGGCGAGTTCGGACGTGGCGGTGGACCTGGAGTCGGTGGCGGTGCACGAGATCGGCCACCTGCTGGGGCTCGGCCACACGTCGGAGGCGGACGCCATCATGTACCCCACGATCAAGACGAGGACGAAGAAGGTGGAGCTCGCGAGCGACGACGTCGAGGGGATTCAGAGCCTCTACGGGAGCAACCCGAACTATAAGGGGCCGACGCCGTCGTCGACGACGACGAGCAGCCCGGAGATGAACAGCGGCGGCGCAGGGTTGGCCACGAGGTCAGGGCGGGGGCGAGAAATCGCATGGGCTTTGGCGGTTTTGGCATTTGGCTTTTTGGGGGCTGTCGTTTAATTTAGATTTTGTTTAGATTTTGTTAGTTATTGATTCATTTGTTATTCTTTGTAATCAAATTATTTTGTTATTTGTGCTTCTGTAATTAAAGCAATTGCTTGTTATTTTGCTAGTAATTATTTGTTTGTATAATCAAACTAGTTTTTTGTTTGCTTGGTTGATAGATGAGTTTTTTTTTCGAATATATAAACTAAAATTAATTAAGTACATTTTCCTAATAATCTTAATTGAAATATATATAATAGCAAGAACATATACTTTTGGAGATAAAAATAGAAGAATATTTGTACCCGTTCTTTCCTAAAGTCGGGGTGATGCAGTCCGTCGTCCGACGCGTCTCCTAGTCCGGTGCAGCTTCGACGAGGGGAGGACCTGCAAAGACACTCTGATGCTCAAATAATAAGAAATTCCATATGCGGGTATATGAAATTGAAATCTAGATGTACCTGATGTACATCATGTCTGTATATAATGTAAGATTAAGGAATGTCTGACGATAATGCATCTGGAATAGGTTGAGACTAATCCTAAAAATATCGGGTTCATAATTGACGAATATCTTGTAATTAATGATGACATGAATATCCTTGTATGATTGGGCGTAGCCGTGGAACTAAGCAGTGCGTGCCTGGTTGGACTTGAGTTTGATTCAGGGATGTGGACAATTCTGAGTCTATTCCGGCCAGATCCAAAGTGCCGGTCCAGTCCTGTACCCTATAAATATAATAATCAATTAATATATTTCCGATTGAAGATGATAAATATATGAAATAAATTAAGGTCATCAATTACAAAAGATGGGAGTAGTCAAATCAAACAAATTGGTCAAAGATTAATGTAAATGCACAAGTCATAGTAAAACAAGTAATATGGGTTGAAGAAATCCAACCGAACAAGTTTAGTCATGACCAGAACACGCAAAAGCATGCTAATTTATAATTTTTAATTAATCCAAATATCTTGGTAATTTTTTGTGATCAAATAAAAGTACTAAACAAGTAGCTAGGGAAGTAACTTATCTCTCAGCCTAAAATCTTAGCAGTGAGCTTTTTTTCTTTTTCCGATTATTAGTTATTATTTCCAAATACAATTGTTGATTAAAAAGAAAATTAAATAGATGATGCGAAAGATTGACTGTGGACTAATGTGAGTCATACAGTTGTCCTCCTGACGTCACATGTGAGGAATGGAATAACTATTTCTATTGCCACGTGTGGTTGTGTTTTAAATATAATGAATAGCTATTCAAATTCTTTATTCATTCCTTATAGATTGAAAATAGTGGACTAGGATTGGCATCTTAGGCTTGGTCAGATTAAATTCAAAAGTGCCAACACTCATGAATCAGACTCAAGTCAAGTCGGATGTTACTTAATCTGGCGGCTCCATCCGAATCTCTCCAAGATTCAAATAGGTATCATTGCTTAGGACATCTCTTATCTTGCATTATATACAGACACACACATATCAGGTATACTCTCGATTTCAATTATATATTCATCTCTTAAAATTTCTTCTTATTTGAGTGTGGACTATTTTTGTGGGTCCCCCGCCGGAGTCGCACTGGACCAGAAGATGCGTATCACCCTGACTTAGGCAAGAACAAATAGTAAATGCAAAGCTTACTTCTTTTCCTATTAGAGTATCCCAAAAATAAACACATATAACAAAATGTGTTGAGGAGGAACCTGCGGAGGATCGAGCTTCGGATCGCGACCCACCTCCTGTTGGTAGATGTTTTGATGTCTCTAAAGCTTGCGCTACCACTATTCTCCCATTCTCCTCCGTCTTCGGCTGCTCATCCTTTGGGCTTCCTCTCTGCCGCTGCCCTCCCGGCCTTGCCGGACCTGATAGCCCTTTGAACGTTTGCCTATTCCGGATACTGCAGCGGCCTCCCGTTTCTTGATGCCCTGTCCACCCCCGTTTGATGTTTGCTCTAGAGTTAAAGCCAAATTTTGCTTTTTCTTTGTCGCGGGAGCTTCTTCTTCCAACTTTGCTTCTACACAGGTGCATGCAAGCCTTGCATTGAGTATGTCATGCCTCTTTTGTGATGCTCGCTCCCACCTCTCTACTTCTGCCACCTGGAGGTCCTTTGGGGTTGTTTTCGATTTTGTTATCTGCTATGGACCCGTTACATTTTAATACTGTATTTTGGAATGTTCGTGACCTAAACCGGCTCGCCAAGCGGTATATAGTCAAACGGCTTATTCAGGATAATTGTTGTTATGTTGTGTTCTTATGTGAAACTAAATTATCTTCTATGTCTGGTCGTATCATTAAAAAACTTTCTGGTTTTAAAGCTGCAAATCTAGATCACTTCTTAGCGATTAACTCCTCTGCGCTCTTTGGGGGTATGGTAATGTTTGGGAATCATGCTCTCTGGACACTGCTCTCATCTTCATTTGGTGACCACCATATTTCTGCACAGCTTGTTTCAAATCAGATTGGTGTCTCTTTCAATTCCATAGGTGTTTACGGTCCGCCTTCCCGTGCGCTTAGTCACACTTTTATCAGCAGCCTTTGCTCGATTGTCTCCGAAGCTTCTAATCTCTTTTTTATGGGAGGTGATTTCAATCTCACCAAAATGACATGGAAAGATCAAATTGTCATGGTGCACCTCGAGACTCTAGGTCGTTCTCAAAATTCATCGCCGACAATGACCTCGTGCAACTCCCCATTTCTGGGTCTCCCTTCACCGGCCTGGACCAACAATCAAGTACCCCCGGAATAGTAGCTTTCAATTGATTTATTGTATGTTTTGTTTCTTCATTGCTTAGATAATTACTAGATACAAAAATTGAAAGGCCAGCTTGATTTCAGAAAAATTCATATAGGCAGTTTGCAAAATTGCAACCATGGCAGAGAAGGTTCAGTTGCTAAACTTGTTCTTTCAGATCTTGACTAGATTGCAACTTAACATAATTGATGATCTGCACTTTCATTTTGCTAGGTTCTTGGACTGACATATTATTCAATTTTCTACTTCCCTGGATGATCTACTGGTATGAAGTTTCTATCTTCAGCTTTAGCATCATTAATTCTAAAATGCTTGGGCAGATGATATAGATGTCTACACTAGTTGTCTTCCTTCCACCTTTTGCATTCCACCTGAATTTTTGTATCTTAAGCTTCTTAGTTGTTCTAGTAATGAGATATTTGTACATGGTTTCTTGTGCTTACTGGAACACAAGCATGTATATTTTTGGCCTGAAGATATTTTTTTGCAATGTAAAAATTAACATTGCTTTTATCCATGATCAATATACATATACCTTTCTGAATAAAATCTACTGTCTTTTTGAAGACTAAGAAAAATTCAAGCTTTAACAATAAGTTGAACCATCAATCAAGGTATACCGTAGACATTCTGCTGATGTTGATATTGGAGCAAACCTTTAACTATAACTATAAGCAGCATCAAAATAAGCAGAATCAAAGGTTTAACTATAACTATAGGCAGCATCAAAACAAACTTACATCTGCTTGCAGCTTATTTGCTTTCAACCATGCACAGTCAAAGTTAATGCTACATTCTGCATGTGATTGCTTATTTGAGCTTCTTCTCATAGTTGGTGTAAAGCTTATTTGATTGCAAGTGCACGTGTAACAAATATATCCAATTTACTCACGGATGGGCTTGATAGAACTTTTTGAATGGCTTCAGAAATGCTCTTCACTAAAGAATTCCTTGGATTATCAGAGTTTTAGGAAATCATGTTGCAGCTATGCCTCATCCTTCTTGCAATTTTACATGGAGGATGTATGCTTTTATTCACCGGCCATCCTTTATTCTCTTTAATGAAGCCATCTTGGGGCTTTTTTAGCAGCACAGAACCTTGTATTAAATTGAAAATGTATGATACATTAGGTTAACTAGTATCATAGCAACATTTTGATTTCCCTGTGATTTTGGGTTTTTATGGGGTTTTTATGTCTATGTTCCTGGTATATATTCCTTATTTTTTCTTGTACATCAGATCTCAATTAGAAGGGTTTCACAAGAACTATTTTAAGATGCACATATTTTCATGTAGCTAACATAGCAGATTACTTTGTGCAATGTTAAGCGATGGAACTTTCTTTGTTTCATGCAGAAACTATAAGGTGGGCTTGTCTTGGTGATAGCAATATATACTAGCTTCTATTGTGGGTAGTCAATCAATCATTAGCGGAACGTTCTCTATCATAAGCCAAAGTCAATCTATCATAAAATACAATTACTTTAAAAAAATAGGCTGATCATATCACCTTCCAAACATCAACCCTCATTCTCATAGTGATCACCCCACACAATGCACATTAAGGATTTCATTTTTCTTTCTTACGTTAAGTCATAAAGATAGATGAAACAATAGTTCTTTGTCTTCAACCATTTTGTTATGGTGGACATGCTCATTTTTTATTAATAAAACATTTAACATTTTTTATTTTGTTGAGAACTTTGGACGTATTATTTAGGTTGATGTGTTCATATCACTGTATCATGAGTTTTCGGTGTTTAGGTTTCTTATTGACTCTGGTCAGCACAATGAATGTGTACTTACATTTAAAATAATCAAATCTGAAGGTTCACACAAGAGGGCACAACGTGCTCTTCGTGTAAAATTGATGGGAGGCGGTAGGGATGGAAATAGGCCAAACGATCTGCTAGGGGCATGTGGCCTGACTTGGTCTGTTTTAAAAAAAAATAAGTCAATGCTTTGAAATAGGCATGTTTTCCTTATCAGGTCAGGCCCAGGCTCAATTTAAAGCCTATTGAGCCTGACAGGACGGCCTGAATCTGTTAAGGTGGTGTATATATAAATATAATATATATATAATATTATTATTTTATTAAATATTTATATTAAAATAATAAATAATATTATTTTAATTTAATAAAACACAGTCCGCATGCCAAACCAAAATTTTATATTGGAAGTAGGTTTTATAAATAAATTTTATATTGAAATCAGGCTTCGTAAACAGGCCACAGGCCAGGCCAAGCCAATGAACAGGCCAGACTCAAGATAAAATTTAAGCCTATAACAAGTCACAGGCTAGGCCCAAACCAATTTTTTACCATATAAATCTGACCTGTTAAAGCGAAAGCTTTGCTTGGCCGGTTTTCACCCATAGGAGGAGGTTACATGGTAAATCCCTTTTATGCAATTTATAAGAATGAATGGCCTAACTCTATCATTTTGTAATTAACCCATCCTTGTTGCAAATGAAAGTTCCTTTGGAACCTAAGGTGTCTAAATTGGTATCAGCAAGTTAAATTCAGAACAACAAACATGTGAATAATATAATACACATTTTTTTGCTCAAGTTTTTCTTCCTTTATATGGCTTTAGTAAATTTAAATGTTCCAATTTCCTCATGCATTTGAACATCTTAAGCATATGATTCTTTCGTAAGAATCTTAAGCATATGATACGAAGAGAAGGGTCTCCTCCAAAGCTCTCTACAAATGTACCTCCGTCTTCTTCTCTCTTCTATAAGGTTGCTGATGTTAAGCTTTATTCTATTGATTGTTGATGAGAATGAGAAGATTATGATAAGATTGTCCAGCTGCAGTCTAAATGGATTATTATGAAACTTATAGTTTAGTTTTTTAAGATGCATTTCTTTGAAAGTGACATATTGTGTAATCAATTTTCTTATTGATTATAATACTTTTAGTTATAAATATATTGTTTGTAATCCTAATTAATTTTTTGTGAAAAATTCATTATCTCTACTTAAATTTTATAGGCAATTAAAATATCCATTAATTAAATATAGTGCGAAAAAATTTAGCCCAGTTTTTAATTTAGAGCCAATAAAACTTACTTTTATTAAAGACAAATATACATGTCTCTATTAATATTTTTAGAGACAATTGTATATGCCCCTAATGATATTTATATATATTAAAGATAAATATATATGTCTCTAATAATATTTTAGAGGCAAATATGATATATGCTCCTAACTGTGTTTGTATATTTTAGAAAAATATAAATGTCTCTATTAATATTTTTAGAGGCAAATATAAATGTCTCCACTAATATTTCTAGAGGAAAATATACATGCCTCTATTAATATTTTTAAAGGCAAATGTATATGTCTTCATTAATATTTTTAGAGGCAAATATATATGTCTCTATTAATATTTTTAGAGGTAAATAAATTATGTCTTTAATAGTATTTATATATTAGAGGCAAATATATATGTCTCTATTATATTTGTAGAGACAAATACATTATAGGTCTCTAATACTTTTAGGGACTGGGCTCTAGAGACAAACAATCTTATTTGTCTCTAAAAGTTATAGAGGCGAATATTTAACTTTTAGAGACAAATTTGATTATTTCTAATTATCACTTTTGTTGTTTCTAATAGTAAAGAAGGTGCTCTGGAGGCTCTGACCACCGGTGCCACTGGCTGGACCACCTTTGGTACTACGGGTGCTACCGGTACTAGCGGTGGCTGCTGCCTCAGCTCCTGCTCTCTACGGAGTGCCTCTGTCAGCTCAGCCACTCGGGCTTGCAGCTACACAATCGTGGGATCTTGTCCCACCTCCTCTCGGGTCTGCGGTAGTCTCCCATGACCCTAGCCCTTACCTCGGCCTCGGCCTTAGCGCTCAGTAGAGTTGTTGTCACTACCACTCCTCGCGGCATCAAAAGCCTCCATCTATTTGGAATCACCAGAAAGAAATTATCAAAATTTAAACAATTCAAATCACCCTAAGTCGTTAAATAAATAAACCACAAGTCGCGTTGAGGTGCAGACTTAGCCCATTAATCTCATAGCATATCCCTACCGTATACTGACACACTAGCAATGCCCTATACGATGACAACTCTAGGTCGTAGTCAGACCAAACCACATGCTTTGATACTACAATATCACACCCCAAGTTCAGGGTCACGTGACCGGCCAGGATATACGTTATCACACCCCGCAGCCTAACCCATGCACATGCCAACTCATAAAATAGCGGAATAAACAACATCTTTTATTAATAAAAAGAACCAAAATAGATTTTTATTTCAAAACATCAAAGTTTTTAATAAATAGCTCAAGTGCGGAAATAAATAAATCGAAGAGCAACAGCTCTTTAATAAATAAAAGACTGAATAAAAATATGAATCTCCCCACGAGACTACAACTCCAAACACCAAAACAACAGTGCATGACAACCTACTACAGACTCAACTACAACCCCTAACTAGGACTGCTATGAGATAATGTGGCTCATCTGCCCTCCAGCTGCGCCAAGTGCTCCAGCCCACCTCATCGGTTAGGCTATGCAAAATAAAACAACGACAACGGGTGAGTTCAAAGAACTCAATGAACGGTTCTACCAACCCTCACAAAAACAAACATCACAAAAAAGATGCATAAGGTAAAACTCCTGACTCAAGCAGGAAAATATCACAAGAGAGTGACATGCTAATAGGCCATCCGGCCACCACCTGCCCGAAGGCAGCAAACACACAAACGGTGAAAAACAACAGACCTAAGCCTACCATGCCCTAAGGCAAACAACACATACTAGGATAATCGGGAAGACCCTTCGAACTTATCCTAGTATAAATTAACTCGGGAGCAATCGGGAAATGCCCTCCGAACTTGCTCCACAAGATGCGTAGGGACAATCGGGATTCGCCAATCCGAACTTGTCGCTTTAAGATATCATAAGAGTAATCGGGTAAGCCCTCCGAGCTTACTCTCAAAAGATATCACAAGAATAATCGGGAAAGACCATCCGAACTTATTCCTTAAAACCACCTCGGGGATAATCGGGTAGGCCCTCCGAACTTATCCCATGAGGCCAACCAGAACAATCGGGAAAGGCCCTCCAAACTTATTCTGCAGGTTGGGAATTAGTCATCTAACCTCCCGGGCTTAGCCCACAATCCGGCTCCTCTACGAGCCTCTCCGCCATTCATAAAGATATGGCGCACTATGACCTAAGTCATGACTCTGCTACGGTGTCTTAGGGGTGATCCTATTGGAAAGTGTCTCAACACTCCAAAACCAGATGCCTAAACTTCTCATGTTGGTTCATAACAGATTATGCTGATCCCTTTTTCTCAATTATAATTATACAATTGAAATTTAGTTCACCACAATTAGGGTTTTGTTTTAGGGTTTTATTTTAGCTTACTGTTTTGCCCGAAACTAATGTATCTAATCTGAATCTAGTCTCCAGAGTATGTCCTGTGTTTCCAAACTATATTTTTTGGTCAAAACTATAGATTACATGACTATGCTCAGATAAATACACACATCACAACAAGCAATTTAAAAACAGCACAGAATCATCATTTCAACATGCAATTTCAGAAATATCAAATTCCAGCATAGCATAAGAAATAAATCCAAAATTTTCAGAAATTAAGCACTTAATTATCCTTTAAACAGAATATAAATCTTGAAGTAATTTTTTTAATTTCCATGCTTAACAACAAGGCCAACAAGCACTAATAACATCATGAACAAAAACAAGCATTAAGAACAAGAACCCTCATGGCATCAATCTTAAGATTCAATTTTTTTCTTAAACATGATTTTTTTTCTAAAATCACAGATTACATACAAGGCATGCTTGAATATAGAGGAACTCGATTTCATAAACAATATAAAATACGGATCTCAGAAACACCAAAATCTTCCACTTACGCATTTCACCGAACACCTTGAGGGCACCCAAGATTCACCATTAGCCGAGCACCCCTAGGGTAAACCTAGGGCTACCGAGCCACAAAGGGAAGGTCTTGGCCCTCCTTCCATGATTCGGCACAAGAAATCGGCACTCAAAATCCATGATTCGTCGAGAAAACACACTACAACACATCGTTTGAATTTTGACGACAAATTATAAATAAATTTTGACGTCGGTGGAAGTAAATATTTGCATACTGACGGCAGTAAATTCGTCGAAAACGCATGTCAAACAACCAACGCTTAATTTTAAATATTGACGTCTTTGTAGGTGTCAATATTTAAAATTCGATGCCTTCTACCGTCAAAAAGAGGCGTCAATATTTAAATTTCGACGACGTGTACGGTCGAAACGAGACGTCAATATTTAAAATTTCGACGACCACCGAGGAAGGTATATTGACGCCAGTGAAGGCGTCAATATGGCGCTTTTTGTTTTTTTTTTAAAATAAAATTTCATGAACCGCGTAATTAATATACTTGTAACAAATAATTAATATATTAATTAGCTAATTAATTTAAAAATTAATCAAATTACCTCTGACCATTAATCAAATTCATAATCTCATTTAATTAGAACAGTAATACAAAATTTGAATAAAATAATAATGTGTGTAAAACTAACCGTAATTTTATTTACAAATAAAATTAAATAATCTAATCTTCATCGTCCATTTCCTCCTGCTCCTCCTCATCTTCTTGTTCTTCCTCATCGTCTTCTCTATATGGATCAACATCTCTATCTATACATTAATATCAATTATAAACATATAAATTTAAATATTATCAATTAAAATATTCAGTATTACAATATATAAATTACTTACAGTTTAGAAATGAATCTTTACTTGTACCTTCTCCGATATTAGCCGGCGGTATTTCATGAGGAAGACTTTCAGGAACACACAATCGACTCTGTTAGAAAAACATATTTAATTAATTACAATGCTAAAAATATCAACTACAAATAAATTAAATAAATACATACATAATCAATTGGTGAGGAAAACATATTAGCTTGATTAATAATTGGATTTAGCCCATGTGACGATGAACTATCAAATTGATGTTGAAACCACATCTGCTCCATTCTGTTGAGTCTTTGTTGAACCTCCCTCATCTCAGCATCATGTTTTTGCTGCATTTCTTTCATTGCAGCCTCTTGTTGTCGTCGAAGCTCGTTATATGTTGCATCGTGGGAAGATGCAACAAAAGGTTGTCGCTGATGTTCATAAAATTGACTTGGTGTGACTCCAATCCCTTGTAGGCGAACTCGAGAATGATGTTCAGGACCAGATATTTCCCGATATACTTGGTTCTTGAGTTGAACTCGCTCTGTTGTTGGATTAGTCTCAAGTCGCTCATTAAGTGTTTGTTCAGCGGTGGCCTACATTTCAAATAATAGATTATAAATTTAAAAAATATTAATTTAATTCATTCGTAGATGTGTTATACCATAAATTGAGCTGCTTCTTCGCGTACATATCCTCCTCCACTTCTACGAAGATGTGTTGTTCTATACACTTCAAGCTCACTGGGCTCTCTATCATGTGCACGTCGCTTCACACAATGTAAATAAAAATTAATTATTTAAAAGATATTAAAAATAAAAACAAATAAATTATAAATTATTTACTAAACTACTTACAAAATCAGCACGTCTTTGAATGTAAGGGGTCGCACCGCTAGTATGTATGCAATCTTGAGTTGCACTTCTTGCCCTTCGACCCCGTTCAGATGCAGCCTGTCATATTTAATTATAATTATAAAACAAATATTGCAAGTATCAAAATATAAATTCTTACCTGACTAGCTCAAGAATGCCAATAGTCAACCATTCTTATCCATGATTCTCTACTAACATTTCGTGGTCGACGTGTAAGATTTTCCTCTTTTGACTCTTCAATTTTAAAATATATTTTTTTTAATATAAGTTTATAATTTTTAAATTTTCTGTCAAAGGTCGCCATAGTAGTACGAAAAATACGATCCCTGTTCTCAGTAGGGATCAAAAAATATATCTGCATTTATAAATGATATTAGTTTGACCCCAAAGTATATATTTAATATATAGTTTCACACAACTAAATAATAATGCAATCTAACATAAATTCATATAAATTCATAATATACCAATAATTGCTCCCATAATCCATTCTTATATATGGAAGAAATTTGATTCCAAGGATTAGGCGTCAATGGTAAGAATGTAGAATCACGCACTAGTAACCCCATAAAACGTGAGTATAATCTGTGGCCGTCATCATGACTTTGACCCCAATCAAAAAAATTGATCATAATTAACTGGTCGGGATTAAGTGTATACACAGAAGAAGCTGTAAAATATGGAGACCCTTCATGTTGCATTTGTGTTGTAGTGTCTGTTTTTATTACATCAGAAAACATTAATATTAATTTGATTAAATAAATAATGTTCACATGTATGATGACATAAAAACTAACTCCAAATGTAGAAATGTCTATGAATTCGTCCTTGTGACGACCCAGGACGATCACTCTCGGGACTAAGTTCACCCTCCTCGCGGGTCTCAGCATCTGAATCTATTATTCTTGATCTTGACATCCTGTATAATAACATAATATTATATATTGATAAATACATAAAGATTAACAAATTATACAAATAATATTGATAAATAATAAGTCATTTACCGATGTCATATAAATCTCTAGGATATACATTTATGACATGCGACCACTCATTATTCTTCGGATCTGACATGTAAAATACTTATTTTGCTTGTGATGAAAACACATACGGGTCATCTTTTAGAAATGCACCGGTATAAAATAATCGAGAAAGATTAACTAATGTGAATCTATTCTCATCCACTCGTAAACCCCGTGAATTCCTTATATCAACTCATTCAGCACGAAAAAGAACTACCTTGAATACCCCACGATAGTCCAATTCAATTACATCTGTTAGAACTCCATAATATTGACGATTATCAGCTTCAACCATTAAACCATTATTTTGTGTTTTACGCAATCTTTCTCGTTGCTTGGTATGAAATCTATAACCATTTATAATCAATCCATCATATTTTTTAATTACAGATACTGGACCTCGAGCTAACGCAAGTAGTGAAGCATCACAATCATTTTGTACCATTTCTGACACTTTATCTTGTAACCACAATGCGAATCTCTCTATGATCCACCTTTGTTGTTGAGCATTCGATGCAACTGATAAATTATTTATATGACATTGTTCTTCAAGAAATTGCCTGAGACAATAAAATAAAAATTACACCAATAATCTTAAAATAACTTAAAATATGGAGACATTTAATAACAATTGATACATTTTGTATGGTTCAATCATTGGAGTATGCAACAAGACATATCTGTGCATTTGTGAATATGCATTTAAATCCAACGTACCAATGCGAGCTTTGCCAATAAATCGACCACCAGAAGAAAATAAGTAGTTTTCAATATTTTCAACTTCATAATTTCTCTGTGGTCGATTGGACACCGTTTCAATATTATTAAAATATCGAGAACAAAATGTAAGACATTCATCAGCAATATATCCTTTAGCGATGGATCCCTCTGGTTGTGCTTTATTTCAAACATGAGATTTATATCTCATAAATAACCTATGAACACGAGACAAATTCTCCTCATTTGACGATTCACTATTAATACTTAATGAACACAAGATATTTAAAAAATATAAATAAAACAAACCTTTCAATTGGGTACATCCAGCGGTAATGAACAGGACCACCAAGTTTCACCTCTGTTGGAAGGTGAATCATCAAATGCACCATAATAGTGAAAAAACTCGGTGGAAAAATTTGCTCCATTTTACATAAGAGCAAAGGCACACGTGATTGTAAATCGTCCAGGGCACAATGGTCTAAATTGGCACTGCATAACTTTTTGAAAAATGCAGAAATCTCTTTAATAATGAGGAGAACATCTTTATGTACAATTCCTCGTAATGCATGCGGAAAAATATCTTGAAGCAGTATATGTGAATCATGACTCTTCAAGTTTTGTAATCTATGATCCTTGAGATTCACACATCTAGAAATATTTGATGAATATCTGTCGGGCACTTTCATATTTTTGATACATGTCAGCATGAGATCCTTTTCAAGAGTGGACATTGAATAAATTGCCAAGGGTATATCATATCTACCATTTGGTAATAATATTGGATGTAAATGATGTCTTATATTCATGTCTTGCAAATCTAATCGTGCATTTAAATTATCTTTCCCTTTTCCATCAATATCCAATATAGTACCAATCAGATTATCACATATATTTTTCTCAATATGCATAACATCCAAATTATGGCGCAATGGATTATGCTGCCAATATGGTAACTCAAAAAATATACTTTTCTTTTTCCACATTCCATAATCTTGCCTCTGAAAACTTTGCTGAGTTTGTGTGTCTGCATTAATGCCTTCTGACTCACTACCCAAATTATTTCGAGTGCGCTTTTTACTTGTGTTGGTAGTTTTGCCATAAACATGTTTAATATGTTGAATCTGCTTGTAAACAATTTTTGAATCAACTGGCACTGGTGCATTATCATTTTCTATTGTCCCGTCAAATAATTCAGTGTCCTGACGAAACGGATGTTCTTGTGACAACCATCTACGATGGCCTAGATAACAATATTTTTTTCCGTGATTAAGCCAACGAGAATTTGTCTTATCACCGCATATGGGACATGCATATCGTCCTTTAGTGCTCCAACCTGATAACATTGCATATGCTGGAAAATCATTAATGGTCCACATTAAAGCTGCACGCAGAGTAAATTGTTCGTCGAAGATATTATCAAATGCTGTTACTCCGCTCCACAATAGCTTCAATTCAGAAATGAGAGGTTGTAAGTACACATCAATGTCATTTCCTGGTCCCTTAGCGCCTGGAATTAACATTGATAACATTATTGAAGATCTCTTCATACATGCCCATGGTTCCATATATATTATAAGGTATCAATACAACAGGTCAAGTGCTATAAGTTGTGCTCATTGATCGAAATGGATTAAATCCATCACTTGCAAGACCCAATCTAACATTACATGAATCAACAGCAAAGTCTGGATATCTTCTGTCAAAAGCTTGCCAAGCTTCTGCATCAGCAGGATGTCGTATGATTCCATCTTTGGTGCGTCTTTCATAATGTCATCTCATCGAGCTTGCGGTCTTCGATGACATATATAAACGAGTCAGTCTTGGAATAAGTGGAAAATATCGTAACACTTTTGCAGGTTTTTTTTCCCGTTCTAACTAACTTATTGATTCATCATTAGTTGAAGAGGAAGTCCATCGAGACAATCGACAAATGTTGCATGTTGATGCTTCCGCAGTTTCATCCATGTATAGAATGCAATCATTTGGACAAACATGTATCTTTTGATAGAATAAACCCAAATCTTTCACATATTTTTTTGCTTGATAACACGTTGATGGAAGTGTATTGCCTTCTGGAAAAGCTTCTTTCAACAATTCTAACAACATTGAGAATCACTTTCCAGACCAACCATTAAGAACCTTTATATGATATAATTGAATGATAAATGATGATTTATTGTATTTTACATAATTTGGATACAGAGGAACATCAAGATCATCCATCATAGAATGTTGGGAAGATTCTTGTGGCGGTTCGAATGCATTTGGAGCTTCATCAAGATTAACATTTAGTGTTTCATCATTGACATCAATTGGTGTTTCATCATTGACATCAATTGGTGTTTCATCATTATGATAATGTACTTGATCAAATGCTTCAGCTCTGTTTGATATATCAAGTTGTGTTTCTGTTGTCGGATATAAAGGTTCACCATGGTAATACCAAATGGTATATCTCGGTAAAATTCTATTCCATATTAAGTGTCTTTCAACATCTTCTGGTTTATGATATTTCCTATTGATGCATTTTTTGCACGGATAATTCATTGTGTCATCTTCATCCAATCCATTGTCAATTGCGAACTGAATAAAATTTTTCATTCCTCTCGCATAGGCTTTAGATGATTGAGGTGCTGACATCCAAGTTTTATCCATCTTTGACTTCAAAATTGAACTTCAATGTTACTATAAAGGGTATAGTCATATAGGTGGGTTGGTCCTATCCCATTCAGCAACACATTATTAATATCACACCTATAATCTAATTTAATCACAACAAGTCACTGAAAATTTCGGCAGCATCTCTTTTTAGTTCTCCAAGTACGCAAAACTTCTGAAGCGTACCAGAGAACAAAAGAGATGCAACCGACATTCCATTGACATGTGTGATCAAATGAAATTAAATTTGCGATATTAATAATTGTGTTACTAAACTGTCCAATAAGGGACAATTCGAGATTTATTATTTGAAAAATATAAATTTTATTGATATTGTTTAGTAAAATATTAAGTAGAATACGCATTCCTCCATATCGAAATAAGTATTCAACTTAATATTACAACTAAATTTTATCAACAAAATTTATAAAATCAATAAATATTTCTCGAACGGGTCTAAGCTCTTGGTAGAAAATTATAAAAATATCAAATTGAGAAGTTTAAATAAATAAAAAGTTCATTGTTGGGAGCAAGAAGTTTATAAAATCAAGACAAGTTTAATGAATTCTAAATTTAATTATTCTAATTAATTATACTCTAATATAAGTTTAAATAATAATAATAATTCAATAAATAATAATAATAATAATAATAATAATAATAATAATATAGTATTTATAATAATAATATTAATTAGTAATAATAATAATAATAATATCGTAATAATAATAATAATATAGTATTAATAATATTATTATTAATTCAGTTATAATAATAATAATAATAATAATAATAATAAAATGATATAGTAATAATAATAATAATAATATAGTATTTATATAATAATAATAATAATAATATAGTATTTATAATAATAATAATAATATTATTATTATTATTATTAATTCGGTTATAATAATAAATCTGTATTTATAATAACAATAATAATATAATATTTATAATAATATTAATAATAATTCAGTAATAATAATAATTATATTAACAGTTATAATAATGTAGACATGAAAATAATGTAAAGAGAACGTAATAGCATAACATAAAGTAACATGATATATCAAAAGAATATATATCATGAAGTGTTATTCATGTAAAATAGATAAAAAAAAGTAACATTAAATAACATGATAGATCAAAAGAACAAATATCATGATGTATTATTCAGGTAAAAGAAATCTAAAGCATAACATGAAACACTTGATATAAAAATTAAAAATTTATACTAACTTGAGTTTGTTTCACCGGAGAAAAAGAACGAGAAGGGAAGTAATTTGATTTCACCATCCGGGAAAAATTTTGATTTCACTGTCGAATGAAAAAAAATTGATTTCTTCGACTGCCAGTTGGTTCGACGAAATGAGAGGAATAAATCGGCTGCTGGTTCGACGAAACGAGAGGAAAAAATCGGAGGGATGAAGAAGAAAGAAGCAGCAGGCGGCTGCTGGTTTGACGAGATGAGAGGAAGAAGTTGGCGGGAGGAAGAAGAAACGAGAGAGAAGAAATAGGCGGGAGGAAGAAAAAATCGGAGGGAAAAATAAAGATGAGAGGGTATATGCGAAATTTATATACTAAATTTATTATTAAAAAATTAAAAAAAACTGTAGCAGCAGCTTAATATATATATATATATATATTATCGTACGGTTCTGCAGCTGAAAAGAAATTTCAGCTGCATACCGTACGATTCGTACGCTCACGGGTTGAAATTTTCAACCCGTGAGGCGATGCTTCGACGACCGCGCGACGTCAAAACATTTCGACGCTAGCTGCGTCGAAAGAATGGCGTCGAAATGCTGAACATTTCGACGCTACCATTTCGACGAAAAAAACGTCGTTTTTTCGGCAGCGTCAAAATATTTGCTTTTTACATATCGACGTCTATATTAGGCGTCGATATTTATAAACTTTTGTTCCCATCCGCCCTTAGACATTTCGACGCTTCTTCAGACGTCAAAAATTAAACGTCATTATTTCAAGATTTTCTTGTTGTGACACAAGAATCAAGAAATAGCCCAAAACGGCTCAAGCCAAGAAAGAAACCCGGAAAGGAGAGGTAAAACCACTCACCTAGACTTGGAAAGATGATTAGAAGAGAACCCCGGACAACGACCCTCGAATCGGCTTCAAAAACTCGACTTGATTCAAAGAAAAGGGAAAAAGGGGGGGGAGGGGGGGGGGGGGTTCACTCTAAGCCGCCGGCTTAGAGATAGGAAAAAAGGAAGAGAGAGGGGCTGTTGGCTCCTCTTGGCTCGGCTCCAAAGGGAAGGAAGAAGAGGGATGGCTCGACGACTGGCTGGCTTGAGGGCGGCTGGCGGCTTGCGAGAGAGCGAGAGGAAAGGGGGCGATTGGCGGCTGCTCCTTTCTCCCCTTGCTTGTGTGGCTCCAAATAAGGAGCCACAAGCCAAGGGGAAGGGGTTTTATATTCCCTCCTCAATCCTAACTCAACTAAACCATTTATCCAACCTGCATCCGCCTCAAGCCGAACCCAAACCCGCTAACTTAAATTAACTTAATTAATTCCATTCTCCACATAACCATCCATAAATAATACAATCCCAATGCACATGCACATACACATGCCACATAATTAAACCATTATGCAACACAACATAAAATTAAATAAATCTATTTATGCAAGCACCGGGCCATGAGTCGACTCGGCTCGACCTCAAACTAGTTCGCTAGGCTGGCAAAAACAAGCATAAAGGAAAATAATATAATTAAATATCTAGGATATTACACCCGGCCCTAGCTAAGCTTGATCAGATACTCATCAACTTTGCGGTTGTCAACTGATTGCCCTTCCTCCTTATTGAAGGGGGTTCCCGATGGCTTTCTGATCACACGCCTCTCATTTTGGATCAGGAGGCTCGTAGGCGCGGTGGTCCTCAGTCCTTTTGTTTGGAGACACTGTTCTCAATTTAAGTACAACTATTGATTCGGGCGTTAGCTCGACATCAAACTTTTATCTCCTAAAATCGGCCAAGGCTCAACTCGATCAGCTTTACCAGTCTGACGACATTTTTTGGAGACAAAGGGCAAAGAAAAGATGGTTAAAGGAGGGGGACCGAAATTCTCTCTATTTCCAACAGTATGTCACAATGCGTCAGAAGTTTAATTGGATCTCCTGCCTCACCTCAAAGCAAGGCGACATTAGGGATCCAGATGGAATTGCTACATCTTTCAAAAGCCACTTTATCCATGTCCTAGGACGTGAACAACGTCCTCTACTTCAGATACATTGGGAGGCCATACTTCCCTCGCAAGCCAACTTGCTTATCGATTTGGATGCACCTTTTACGCCTTCTGAGGTTTTCAATGTCATCCACACTAGAAAGAACTACAAGTCCCCTAGACTTGACGGGCTTCCCATGGACCTGGGCTAGTCAAAATTCTTAATGACCCGTTGTTACAACCTTCTGACCTTCGCAAGATTAATTCTGCTCTCATCACTCTAATCCCAAAGAAAGAGGGTGCATCCACAACTGATGACTTTCGCCCCATTAGTCTTGAACACAGCATCGTAAAGATCTTCTCCAAACTGCTCGCTAATAGACTAGCACCCCTGATGACCTCACTCATTGACAACACTCAATGGGCCTTCATTGAGGGTAGAAGTACTAAGGATTGTTTTATGACTGTCGCGAAGATTGTTTGGACTTGTAACAACATTGACATGGACTCATGTGTCATCAAATTTGACTTCGCTAGAGCTTTTGACTCGTTTAGTTGGGACTTCATTACCAACATGCTCTCCGCTCGTGGTTTTCCTCCTCTTTAGATCTCTGGTATCTCCTCCCTTTTGCGGTTGACCACTTCATCTATTTTGGTCAACGAGACTCCCAGGGTGGCTTTCGCTCATAAACCTGTGGTCTTCGACTAGGTAACCCGATTTCACCCCTACTTTTCAATTTGGTCACCGATGTCCTTCCCGCTTGATTAGCAAGGCAGTTTTGTCTGGTCTACTCCAAGAAATGCTTCACAACATCCTCTTGACCGGCCTCTCACACGTCTTTTATGCCAATGATCTCATTATGTTCCTCCCTACACCTTTCATTTTTTCGAAAGACTTCATCTCCTCTTCACATGTTTAGAGCTTTCAACGGGACTTCGTGTCAACACTACCAAAAAAAAAAGTTATTCATATTGGTGGAAATGAACAGTTGATGAGCAATCTGGCTGGTATCCTGGGACGCACTGCTGGAGTCTTCCCCATCAAATATCTGGGTCTACCACTTCGGATTGGCAAGCCACACAAGGAGGACTGGCGTGAACTTCTCTCCAAACATGATCATGTTCTTGCTTCTTGGTAGGGTTTGAACCTATCTAGAATTGATCGTCTCACGCTTATCAATAGCACCTTAACAAGTCAAGCTTTCTACATGCTTTCTATTTCCAACACCCCATGTTGGGTTATCAAGGGTCTTGATCTAGGTCGGTGTCATTTCTTTTGGTGCGGTTCTAGGAGCTCTGGTTGCAAAGGCGAGTCTTTACTAAATTGGTCTACTCTGCTCGCTGACATCTCTGATGGCGGTCTGGGGCTACTTGATATACATTTGCACAACCAGGCCCGATTAGTTAACTGGTGGTGGAAGGTGTGGTGTAGTCCGGACCTCTTGTGGACTCCCCACACTACTACTTTCTATCCTGCGACATTGGGTTTTGGGGGCCACGACATATTCTAGCTCTCTGAAATTTGGTAAAACATTATCTCCCTTGTTGGCCTAAGGTTTTTTACCTTGGTTTTAATCTCGGTTTTGATGATAACAAACATGGAACTAATGTTTCATTGAGAAATACTTTCAAGTTCCATATCGGTTAGCGCTCGACGTTCGCGATAAAAAAAATCGAAGAAATCAAGAAATCGGAAGGACGTTGGTCGACGCGCTCGGATTCGTCGGGGAGATAGAGTCTAGGTTTAGGGTGCCTAGATTATATTGTAAAATCCTCATGATGATGCATAAGAATTCAAAAACCATCCCCGAATCCCAAAACATGAAAACCCAGAAACCGCCCTGAAATACCCTAGGGAGCTCCTTGGAGGGCTATATGACCTATACATTATCTTGACATAAAAAATGGAGGTAATTGTTCCTTGGGTAGAAACTAGATAATGAGGTATTTTAAAGGATTTTTTGGAAACCTTTAGCCTACCCTTATTTGACCTAAAAAATTAGAAAAGTTATGTTTTCCGAAAATTTGTACTAGTCCCCAAAAATTAGATTTTGATTCTTAAGGAATTTGATTTTTTAGATATTTTTTTTAAAATCCAAATGGGGGTAATTCTTATATAACATTTATGTTTTAAAGTTATTAACTTAAAATTAATAAATGTTATATAAGTAGACTTAGTGAAGATGGAACTAGAAAATGAACAAACAAAACCAACCAAACTGTCCAGCCCAGTCCAGGTTCGGTCGATCGAATGCTGCCAAAAATTGACAGTAGGCAATTCGGTCAACCAGATTGTGGATTGCAGCGAATTGTGACTCACTCGGTCGACCGAATAGTGCGATTAAAGCACAGAAAGTCACGGTCGCTCGGGCGGTCGATCCATTGATCGACCGACGATCGATCGGCATGCGACCGAACGGCGGTAACGGCTTAGGTAGTGGAGTAGATATTGGGGCCGAACCACTATAAATACTTGTGTTAGCATTGATATATTGTCTTGTGTTAATTGCTTCATATTTATTGCTTCCGCTTGCAATTAACATTGTGCTTAGCCTAACTAATCAAGAAACGATTAAAATCGAAATTAGGCGATAAGTTTAGACAACACACTATTCACTCACGGGCCAATTGTTTATGAGCGGAAGAACCCGTGCGGCACCCTTGCATCCCGTGCAAGGGATAAGCCTTAATCCCGAATCCGTCCCGAATTGGGCTTCCCGACTTAACATCGCGGGGCATACGTTGGACCACGTGCCAACCTCGCACTCCATGTCCGCGCCCCCAAAAGACCATGTTGGCCGAATGGTTTTTGAAGGCATAAAGCAAAAACAACATTACAGGACTATGGACGCAAGAAAACATAAAACCGGGTGTAGGACGAGCTCCGCAATTGTCTTGGGCGAAGAACGACATGTCGCATGCCCATATGGGCCACTCGTTCGTCTCCGCCCAAGGCAACCGCTTTGTTTGCCAACACTCTCCTACACTATACATGAGGCCTCTAACCCCCAAGGTTCCTCAAAGCACGAGGAGCATGACAAAATTTGGGCCACCCGACGGGGTGATTTTCCGTGGCCACGGCCATGACGAAATGAACACAAGGTTTTCCGCTTAGCCGTGACGGATGAACCAAATGTCGAATGACCCCAACATGCATACAACTCGTACCACGGGCCCATGGGGATCGCACAAGAGGTTTTACAAGTACGAACTAGAAATAAAGGCAAAATTACATGGACGCGAAAACATATTTACAAATATGTAGGGAACATTCCGTCATGATTCGTCATCGCTCGGGCGCATCGAAAAGTCCCTAACATCCTCTAGTGTGACCATTTCACCCAATAATTGGTATCAGAGCGGGTTGTGGATTGAGATTTCACCATTTCATCTACATCTAGTCTCGATCCGCAAATGGCACTAGAGAGTGTAGCGTCTATACCACCTAGGTTCGATGAGTCTAATTGGTCTTTGGAAGAGTAGAATGTATACTTTCCTAAAAACTCAAGGTTTATGTATATTTGACATAGTAAAGATAAAATATATTGAACATAAGGAAAACATGAATGCATGGACCCAAGAACAAGTTAAATTATTTGAATTAAATGGTAAAACAACACATCTTCTATATTGCACATTTTCAAATGATATACTTGAAAAAGTTATGTATTGTTCTTCCGCATTTGATATTTGGCCAACATTAAACATGTTTTATGATTTTGCAAAAACTGAGAAGCTTATTACTTTAAAAGAAGGAGGTGATGCCCAAAGCTCATCTAGTCAAAGGAACATCAAAAATCGAAGAAGAAAGCTAAGGTGTTTCTTTTGTCAAGAAAAGGGACATAAAAAGAGAAATTATCCTCATTTGAAGAAAAGGACCAAGAAGAAGAATGCTTCCAAGTCCACCTCCGAAGCTAGTGGAGCATCTTTCTCTCATGATGATGAAGTCACATCTCAAATATGCCTCATGGGTTTTCGAAATGAGGTAAAATCTTCTACTTCTAGTCATGTTAAAAATCTTGATAGTGATAATGATGATAGTAGCTCTAATACTTTAGGTATGTCTTATGATGAGCTATTAGAAGAATCTAAGAAATGTATGCCATGCTCATGAAATCAAATAAGGAAAATAGAAAAAAAATCAAGAAAGAAAACTTGAAGCTTGTCAATCATGTGCATGAGTTGAAGAGTGAAAATGAGAAATTGAAAACTAGCATGATTGATCAGTGCCATGATACATTAGCTCTAGAAGTTAATGACTTGAAACTTGAAAATGAGGTTTTGAAAAATAGATTGAAGTCTACAAATAATGATTTGAAAAATATTTCAAAGATTGAGATTGAAAATTTGAAAGTAAAGAATTCAAAAATTATGAATGAAAATTGTATACTAAAATCTCAATTGAATGCTTTGTATCAATCTATTGATACTTCAAAAAAATGAGGTTGTGTTCTTAAGTAGGAAGGTTAGTGATTTGTCAAATGGTTCAACATTTAAGAATTTTAGTAGAAATGGTGTTTTTAACAAGAATTCTCATGTTCTTGTTAATTCTCATGTTAGGTATCCTACATTTAAACCTCACGTTGAAAAGAAAAATGAAAAGAAAAAATTTAATGAAAATTGTTTTTGTAGTGGTGTTTATGGGCATGCTATTTATGATTGTGCATTGAAGAGAAATTCAAGTGTTGCTAGGACACTTTGGATTCCTAAGCCCTCTAACCCCCAAGGACCCAAAGTCATTTGGGTACCAAAGATCTCATGCTCTTTTGTAGGGAGAGCTACCACACAAGGGTGAAAGATTGATGATGTGTTGAAGTTGACCAAAGAGTTGAATGGAGGATCCTTATATAGTTGCAACTTCAAGCTTTCACCTAGATGCCTTAGGTAGAATTTGCATCAAACATTTTGGTATCATCTTCTATCTAACTTTAATCCATTTTAGTTAAAGTTTATGATATTATGCATAATTTGGTTGAGTTTTGTCCACTCTCGATATGACTTCAAAAATATTTTTATTTTTGATTTTCGATCTCTTCGGAGCTCTGAAGCACGGAAACGCCAGCGGAGCTTCCGTTTCCGTGTCCGAAACGTTTCGGACACGGCGACGAAATAATACGTTGTTTGTACGTGTCGGAAACGGTGACCGTTTCCGATAATAAAAAAAATTAAATAAAATGCATTTTTTTTTTCGCCTTCTTGATAAGGAAACAAATCCGAAATTTTCGAACGGATAACAAAAAGAAAAAATCAGATTAAAATTTAATAAATACCATATTTCATTCTTCTTCCTATCTTGCTTCATTTTTTTTGAATCTTTTCTATTTTTTTTTCATCTTCTTCGCATTGGAGTGGTGGGCGCCGATTCCGCCAAAGAAGCATCGGTGGAGCGCCGATTCACCTTCTTCGCAGCAACGGTGGAGCGTTGGAGGAGCAGTGTGCGCCCAGCCGGAAGTGTGGAACGGTCGGCGGAGCGGTGGGCGCCGATTCATCTCCTTCCTTCCCGAGCGTCGGTGGAGGCGTGGAGCGATCGGCGGAGTTCTTCCGTGAGGTAGAAAATAAAAAATTTGATTTCACTGTGTATGTATTGCTTTTACCTTTTCTTCCCGTTTAAGACTTTAAGCTATCATGTCACTTTACGAACTGATGCGGTGGACTGGTGGAGTAATAAAATTATTTGATTTGTGACATTTGTCCAATAGTTAAAGGCTTAATAGATTAAATTTATTTTATTTTAATCAAATGAATTATTTTATCCACCCGTCACATCTATTAATTAAAGTAATAATTTGTTTTATATTAATTAAACATGCTTATCCCACTTTTATTATAAAATAATTTGATTCAGTTAATTAATTTTATCAAATTAGATTAAATTAATTCAATTCCATTTTAATTGCAGTATTTTTTTTTTGCAAACAATATTATTTGATTCAATTTTAATTACAGTAGATACTTTTATACTATTAATTAGTTTAGTTCAATTTTAATTACAATATTATTTTTGTTCAATTCTAATTAATTTTAATTACAGTAGATAGTTAGATACTTTTTATCCTATTAATTAGTTTAGTTCAATTTTAATTACAATATTATTTTTGTCCAATTATAATTAAGTTGATTCAATTTAGTTTTAGTTTTAGATTAATATAATTTTTATATGATTTATTAATTTATGTTATTATCTATTTTTTTTGTAGTATAAATCATGTCTAACTCTGGTTCTGGTAATATTAATAACGGTGACGAGGATGATGATCAAAAACTTCTGTGGAAATATGTTACCAATGGTGATAAAACAAGTGGAGGGGGAGAAAATATTCGTTGGCAATGTAATTTTTGTCATGAAATGAAACAGGGTACTTATACTAGAGTCAGGGCTCACTTATTGAAGTTACCGAATAAAGGAATTGGAAGTTGTAAAAAAGTGAAGCAAAGTGATATATCTGAGATGAAAAAATTAGAGGAAGAAGCCAAACAAAGAGCTTTAAGCTTTGCACCTAAAAGAGTTCCATTGCCTCCTAATGCTTCTGGACTTCAAAATGTTGATTCAAAGAAAAGAAAGATGAGCATTGATTCAAATCCCATTTCTAAAGCATTTAATCTGAAAGCTCGTGATCAATTGCATGCAGAAATTGCTAGAATGTTTTATACCGCAGGACTACCTTTTAATCTTGCTAGGAATCCTTATTATGTGAGTTCTTATGTCTTTGCTGCTAATAATGCTATATCGGGCTATCTACCGCCAGGATATAATATGTTGAGAACTACATTACTACAACAAGAAAAGACCAATGTAGAAAGATTACTAGAACCTATCAAAGGGACTTGGAGAGAGAAAGGTGTCAGTATAGTGAGTGATGGATGGAGTGATTCACAGAGAAGACCATTGATTAATTTTATTGCAGCATGTGAAACTGGTCCAATGTTTATTAAAGTTGTTAATTGCGAGGATGAGATAAAAGATAAATATTTTATTGCAAATTTGATGAAAGAAGTTATTGATGAAGTTGGACATGAGCATGTGGTTCAAGTCATTACTGATAATGCAAAAAATTGTAAGGGTGCTGGAGAAATCATTGAAGGGATATTTCCTCATATTTATTGGACTCCATGTGTAGTGCATACTTTAAATCTCGCCTTAAAGAATATTTGTGCAGCTAAAAATGTTGAGAGTAATATGGAAACATATCAGGAATGCAGTTGGATTACAGAAGTTCACGGTGATGCTGTGCAAATAAAAAATTTCATTGTAAATCATTCTATGAGGTTGGCTCTTTTTAACAAATTTGTCTCTTTAAAATTGCTTGCACTTGCAGAGACACGTTTCGCATCAGTTATTATTATGCTTAAAAGATTTAAGCTTATTAAGCGTGGCTTGCAAGCAATGGTTATCAGTGAGCAGTGGTCTTCTTATAGAGAGGATGATTTAGGAAGAGCTAGATTTGTGAAAGAGAAAATTCTAGATGATATTTGGTGGGACAAAATTGATTACATTCTTTCTTTCACTGGTCCTATATATGAGATGATTCGAGCTTGTGATACAGATAAACCATGTCTTCACTTGGTTTATGAAATGTGGGATTCAATGATTGAAAATGTAAAAGCTGCAATATATCGACATGAAGGCAAACAATTGGGAGAATCTTCTTCTTTTTATGATGTAGTACATTCTATACTCATTGAACGGTGGACGATGAATAACACCCCCCTTCATTGTTTGGCACACTCATTAAATCCCAAGTAAGTACATTATCTATAAGTTCTTTATATCTTTTATATTTTTATATTCTAACATTTGATAATAATTGCATTTTGTGTTTGAAAAAGGTACTATAGTGTTGTATGGCTTAACGAGGATACAAGAAGAGTTGCTCTGCATCAAGATTTAGAAATCTCTCGAGAAAGAACAAAATGCTTTAAGAGGTTCTTTCCTGACATAGAAGATCGAACAAGAGCTAATACTGAGTTTGCTAATTTTACATTGAAGATGGGAGAGTTCGCAGATTCTGAATCATTGTATAACAGGTATCATATGGATGCCAAATGTTGGTGGGCAATTCATGGTGCAAGTGCTCCTTTGCTTCAAAGTATTTCTTTCAAGTTACTTGGACAACCATCTTCATCATCATGTTGTGAACGAAATTGGAGTACTTATTCGTTTATCAATTCATTAAGAAGGAATAGATTAACTCCAAAACGTGCTGAAGATTTGGTTTTTATTCATAGCAATCTTCGCCTCTTGTCAAGAAGATGTCCAGAATATTATATTGAGCGAACCAAAATGTGGGATATAGGAGGTGATGAATTTGGATCTTTCGAAGATATTGGCATTCTTGAGGTTGCAAATCTTTCTCTTGATGAACCAGAGATGGAAACTATACTTTTCACAGATGATGGCGGTGATGATAGGGAAAAAGATGATGATACTGGCTGTGACGACGTTGATGATGTGGTGGTGATTAGATCAGACTAACATGCAATTTGTTAAAGAGTCAACAAAACTTTATAAGTTTATTTTATGATTTTGAGATTAGATATTGTGATTATTTCGTCTTTATTTTTTTTATATAGTAACGATGAAGTTATAATGTTTATTTTAGTAACAATGTTTAGTATTTTATTTTGTTACATGATATTGCTAACTAAAACTAGAAAAATATTTTTAATATATTTTTATACATTATTTAAGTTATATTAATTATTAAAAAAAATAGTTAATTTAACGTTTCCCAAACGTTTCGTGTCCTATATATTTTAAAATCAACGTTTCCCCGTTTCGTATCGTGTCGTGTCGCGTTTCCCGTTTCGGTTTCCGTGCAACATTGCTTCGGAGACCTATGTGGACTGTAATGGGCCTAAGCGACCTTACGGTTCTAAATCGTAGGCTCATTGTGGCATTTCAGTTTTCAACCAATAGGAAGGGTTGGAGATCATGTTTTTATATCTATTATTTTTGTGATCTCTTTAAATTTGTTTTGGTATCACTTGGTTTTATTTAAAACGGATTTCGAACTATTTAGCATAGTTGAATTTTGAGTAAAATCTTTGATGCTTACTTTGCTATCTAGAATGATTAACTTGCTTGAAATAAGTATGTCATTATGTTACCAATGATTTCCTCGTGCAAGTTAAATCTAAGGTTAAATGGAAGGCTAATTAGAATGAAAAAGATTAGTTTGGCTAAATTTTTAAGTATGAGGTATGATTTCTATTTTCATAAAATCTTAGTTTTATACCTCAATGTTTAAAATTAAATTATGTCTCTATACTCATGATGATAATCACATGTTAAATCCTTGAATTCTCATGAGTAGGTAGAACTTTAGTACTTAGACAAATTTCATTGAATGAAACTTGCTCTAGGTTGATATTCACTATTAGAGACATTCTTTTAAGTCCAAACTAGTTAAACATGTTTAGACATATTATTCTTCAAATATTTCATATCTTAAGATCTCTTTAATTCATTTTGATATCATGGTAACTTCTTCAAAAATGAATCTCTACTATCTAGCATAAGTTTAGATTTTTAAATGAAACTTTGCATTAAACCCTTGCTATTTAGTAAGTTAGCTTGCTAGTTGGTATATGATTTCATTATGATACTAATGAAGTATACTTGCAAGTTAAGAAAGTGATAAAATTTGGAAGGCTAAAGGAAAATTGAAAGAAAATGAAAATTATGCAATTTCTCAATAAATGAGGTATGAGTTTTATTTTGGCAAAATTCTTGCATAACACCTCTATTTTCTTGATTAAATAATTTCTCTATGCTCATGAATGATCTTGCATGATATTTGATTAAAATCTCATGAGTAAATAAAATTTTGATATTTAGGCAATTTCATATCATCTAGATTGAATGAAATGTGCTCTAGGTAGAAATCCATCTTAAAGATTTCATTTTAAGTTGAAACTTGATAAACATATTTGAGTTCACTCATGCTTTACTTCCATGTGAATAAAATTGAAAAATCATGAGATAATGGACAAATTGATAACAAGTTCACTTTAGGAGACCTAGAGTTGAGTAGAATTGACCTAAGTCAATAAATTGACTTAGAAATTTTATTTTAGGTCCAAACTTCACAAACATGTTTAGATTTACTCATGTTAGGTGTCCATATGGTTAAATTTGAAAAACCATGAGTAAAGATTAAAATTTGATTCTTAGCAATTTCATGTTATTATGTTTATTTTTGAATGAAATCGTGTTAAGATAAAGTTTTGACCGAATGTCATCATTTTCATTTCAAACTTGATAAACATGCTTTAAATGATTATATCTTGATATCTGAAAAGTTTGAATGAAAACTGAAAACTTTTGAAAAATTCTAGTTATTTACGAAAATGCCACTAGATTTCAGTTATTTTTTAGAAAAATACAAAAAATTAATTTTTTGATGATTCTTGAATTTGCATCCTCCTTGAAAAATTTAGTTTGTGGCATAAAAATTTCAAAAATCTTGAGTATGAATGTGATTTGATTTGGATTTTTAAAATCGGAGTTCGAAACTTTAAAGTATCGTTCTTCCCAAATGCTTATTTCTCGATACTTTGGTTTTTTATCGAAATCTTTGAATGAGACTTCAAGTATGATATTTTGAATTCACATTTGGTATCGTTCCACTCATGTGATGAGAGAAATCATTTCCAAAATGATTTTTTAACTCCTTGATCGATACACGAAAATATCAATACTTAAGCTTATACATGATTTCTAGACTTGGAATGTATTTATCATCTAATGCTATCATGTATGATTTAGTCTCATATTAGATATTTGATTTTTCATCCCTTGAGTTGAGATCTTCATGCTTCATGAAAACTAATTTTAGAGTCTCAACTTTGACTATAGGTTGACTTTTCTTGCCCTTTTTGATTGATGTCAAAAGATGGAGTAAAATATAGGTAAAAGGGAAGAAAATATAAGAAAACCATGCATATAGATATGGGGAGTTTATTTTCATAGATATGCATGTTGATAGGGGGAGAAATCCCATGTTTGATATCCTTTATGCTTGAATGATATATTTTCTTAAGGATGTTTGTCATCATCAAAAAGGGAGAGATTGTTGGTCTAAGGTTTTCTACCTTGGTCTTAATCTCGGTTTTGATGATAACAAATATGAAACTAATGTTTCATTGAGAAATACTTTCATGTTCCATATCGGTTACCGCTCGACGTCCGCGATCGGAAAAATCAAAGAAATCAAGAAATCGGAAGGACGTTGGTCGACGCGCTCGGATTCGTCGAGAAGATAGTGTCTAGATTTAGGGTGTTTAGATTATATTACAAAATCCTCATGATGATGCATAAGAACCCAAAAATCATCCCCGAATCTCAAAATATGAAAACCCGGAAACCGCCCTGAAATACCCTAGGGAGCTCCTTGGAAGGCTATATGACTTAAACATTAACTTGATATAAAAAATAGCGATAATTGTTCCTTGGGTAGAAACTAGATAACGATGTATTTTTAAAGATTTTTTGGAAGCCTTTAGCCTACCCTTATTTGATCCGAAAAATTAGAAAAGTTTCATTTTTCAAAAATTTGTACTAGTCCCCAAAAATTAGATTTTGATTCTTAAGGAGTTTGATTTTTTAGATATTTTTATTGAATCCAAATGGGGGGTAATTCTTATATAATATTTATGTTTTAAAGTTATTAACTTAAAGTTAATAAATATTATATAAGTAGACTTAGTGAAGACAGAACCAGAAAACGAACAAACAAAACCAAACTGCCCAGCCCAGTCCAGGTTCGGTCGATCGAATGCTGCCAAAAACTAGCAGTAGGCAATTCGGTCGACCGGCCGATCGACCGAAGTGTGCCGAAAATTGGCAGTGCATGCGCGGTCGACCGATCATCAAAGGCATCAAGAGGAAGCAAAGAATCTTGTTGTAGAGCTAAGTACTTTATTGATTGATTTATTGCTCTATTTATTGGTGTATTTTATTGTTTATTTTATTGTAACTGAACTTGTGTAAACCTAGGTTGCTAGGTTTGATTGAGTTGGTGGTTGCCTTGGTGTTAAGGCTTAAACCCACCATTGTAAACGTAGTTTACTAGGATTAGTTGAGTTGTCCCTTAGGGTTGAGGTGGAAGAGTGCTATCGGTAAGAAGACAGAGACTTCCGAGTGTAGAAGTGCCTTAGGTTGAGAGTGAGACTCTTCGGGTCAAAGTCCTCTTTGTAAGAGAAACTAATTAATCTAGTTAAACTAGTTTGGAAATTCTAAGCGGGGTGCTTAGGTAGTGGAGTAGGCATTGGGGCCGAACCACTATAAATACTTGTGTTAACATTGATATATTGTCTTGTGTTAATTGCTTCATATTTATTGCTTCCGCTTGCTATTAACATTGTGTTTAGCCTAACTAATCAAGAAACGATTAAAATCAGAATTAGACTACAAATTTAGACAACACACAATTCACCCCCCCTCTAGTGTAACCATTTCACCCAACATCCCTATTTGACATCTGCAGGTCTTTCACAGTCTTGAGTGTCGAGGATGGTAGGAAGGTCCGCTTCTGGTTAGATCGTTGGACCAATGGTCTCCTACTCAAGGATAAATTCCCGCACTTATTTGCTTTAGCTAGTAATGCTTTGGCAAACATTGCGGAGTTAAAAGAGTACAACACTGATGGTTACCCGGTTGGATGGAATATTCAATTCACAAACTTTGTTTACACATGTGATATTGCGCTACTTCTCGAAGATATTTAGGACTTTGTTTTTCGTACCGGTGATGATCTTCTTTTTTGGAAATGGTCCCCTTCATATGAATTCACAACCAACTTCTTATACTGCATGCTTAACTTCCGGGGCATCAAGGACCCCCAAAGCCAAGTTTATCTGGTTTTCTTCCTGTCCCAAAAATATTTCCATTATGAACTGGTTCGTAGTGCGGGGTAGGTTACACACTAAAGACAGACTCACGGGGTCCCCTTGGATCCTGTTTGTGTTATTTGTATGGCAAATCTGGAGTCACATGACCATCTTTTTATACGTTGTTCTTTCACCAGACATGGTTGGTCACATTTGCTTGCCTTATCTTCAATTAGTCACTTTCCTCTTACCTATGCCCTGCGGCTTCCACAATGCACAGACGATAGGAAACAAAAACTACTGAAATTCAAAGCTCTCATGTTTTGGAGATGAACAATTTGGATTGAACACAACGAACATTGTTTTGATGCCATCACAAAAAGCCACTCTAAAGTAGCAATTGAGGGGGCATTACTTTTACAACTCGCTTCTGGAATTTGAAATTCTTTCTTATTTTATTTTCTTTTGTAATGTATGTATTTCTTTACTTATTTCCTTCTAGAATCAACTTTCTTGTATTTCTCAACGCTCTTGCTAAATACAAGCTTCTTACGTTAAAAAAAAAAAAAGAGAATAATTTTCACCATTTGCACTATATATGAATAGAATCTTCTCTAAATCTAAATTTCTTGTAGAGGACTACTACTTCACATAAATTAGATCTTTTGTAGAGGACTCCTTCGCATAAATTAGATCATTGATAAATGACTCCTTCGCATAAATTTTATCTATAACATGACATAATGAAGGTGGTGACTTAGCACAAAAGAAGGAAGATAATAAAATAAGCACATAGCTGAATACTACTACTACTATCGCCGCGAAAATAAAGGACAATGAATGGACTATGCTAGATCCAAGCTCATAGATTCTAGTCACTAGGAAACTTAGGCAACATCTAAACACTCACCATAACTATGGATTTAAGCTTATAGATGATAGATCATTAATTTGAACTTTTCTTTATATAAAATTTTTTGGATAAAAATAAAATAAAAATATACATAATTTTTAAAGTATAAGGACTAAAATTATTAAAGCAGATTCTATAAGGCAAAATAAATATTTTTGAACTTTAGAAGTGAAAGTGAGACTCAAAAGTTATAAAAGGCAAAATGAGTCTATTTAAACTTTAGATACCAAAGTAAAAAATTTAACTTCCTGGATTAAATTGAAATTAACCCTTAGTACAATCTCAAAATACATAATTGTTTCAAAATTTTTGATTATTATAAATTTCGAAACTCGTGGATAGAATATGAACAAGCAATGTATCAGCTACCGGCCTTGTTATTTGATGGTAAAAGTGGGCTCCATATTTTGTAACCACGAGTCTTACTGGTGCCGCCATTTATCCCTTTTCATAAACCCCGTCGCCGACTAATAGAGAGAGGGTTAGAGAAAAAAGCAACGTGTATTCGACTTGCCTACGACTCACCCGTATTATACCTCGATAATAATACATTATAAAGACGGGTCCCGATAAGACCTGTGAGATAGTGGTTCGGGTATGAAATAGCTGAGTAGAAACATAACTTTGTAATTCGAAACAGGCCCTTCTCATAATTAAGAATCCGCTTCGACATTAGCAGCAGGAATTTAGAAAGTAGAAGACCAGATCCATTAGCTCGCAGTTGCTTCCCAGTTCCCACTGAGGAGAGCGAGATTTCGATCTCGATCTCCTCTTCGGTCCTCCAATGGCGCGCGTTGATCCGTCCATTGCCGCTCCTCCTCTTCTTCTTCTTCGCTTCCTCGTCTGCTCTGGCTTCGTCCTCCTCCCCTTCGTCTCCTTCGTGGGTGCCTCAGTGCACAGCTACATCGGCGAGAAGTTCGCCCCGAAAGGAAATGCCTTTGTCCTCCATGGCGGCAGTGAGGGCCTCTACGCATCCCTCATCGATCCCAACGCCACCTCCGACCGCGGTGACTCTTTTATCCGGTATTCCGATTTGTCCTTGTTTCTTCAATAGATCTTGGTTGCTTAGTTGGTTTTTCGGTTTTCTGAGGACTGGGGATGTCGAAAGATGGGAAATTGGGCTTGAGTTATCGATTGGGAGATCTAGCGCTTGGTAGTGGTTGGATCTGGACACTGTTCAGGTTTTGGGTTGAACTGTGATTGCTCAATGGATCGGCCAAAGACTTGCTTTTGTGCTTTAAGCATATCTTCTGGATCAATACCAGTTACTACTGGATTTTTTTAACCTATAGATGCTACTGTATTTTAGTTCAAAGAAAGAATTGCAAAGAAAACAAACTATTTATGGCTTAACTATCATTGTGGCGCGGTCTTATGTGCAACACTGATGTAACATGACTTCAAAGACAACATATATCAGAAGATTGAAAACTACGCAATCATAAGGTGTTGTTTGGTTAGCGAAAACTATTTTCTGGTTTGGTTTCAGTGAAACTGAAAACTTGGTTTCGAAAACTTGATTTTGGTTTCTAGTTTTCAGTTTTCCGAAAACGCGTTTGGTTAATGAAAACAACATAAGTTTTAGTTAGTTGAAACCAGTGAATATTTATTTGGCTATAAAAAGTAATATTAATTTTCCTTGAACATTTTTAGTAGTAATTAATATTTAGTTAGTTTACAAAATTAAATATTTGCTAATATAGTTATAAAATATTTGTAATATTTAATTAATTAAGTTATTGGTAGTTTGAGATATTTTTGTTCAATCAGATATAAAAATTAATTAATAATTAATATTTCAAAATAATAATAATTCTAGTGGTCTAAATTAGTTTTGATTAAATATAAATAGATTAACTTTATGAAAATTGAGTTATTTTAAAATTTGGGTTTGAGTCAATTAGATATAAATTGATTTAATTAATTTGTAAATTTAAGATAATAGTTTGAGTTGAAAATGATGATTTTTATTTTTTTTAAAAAAAATTAATATAGTTTGATTTATTTTTAAATTAATTAATTTTATAAAAAAATATATTTATAATTACAAAGTTGTCACTCCATTTTGATAACGAAACCGACAGTCTCGAAACCACAGAAAACAACATTCTGGTGTTTTCATTTTTATTAAGAAAACTGGTTTCGTTTTTATTCTGGTTTCGATTCAGTTTCATGAAAACGCTGAACCAAACACGTTTTCGTAAGCAGTTTTGGTTTCAGTAAAACCGAAACCATGAAAACAGATTTGGTTTCGCTAACCAAACAGGCCCTAATGTTTCCATTAATTCCATATATAAATCTCAAATTTCAATCATTTATATTCTTTGTAAAAGCCTCTTAATCACCCACATCACATTTCTTCATATTCTTAGATGTGGGTCCCAAGTTGCTTTGATTTACTATAATGCGGACCATGTTTTGGTTAATTTTACGAGGCTAATATTTGAGCTGAGCCGTGCAGTTTAAATTTTATGATGTCATATGTAATTAGAGAATTCTTAGTTTTGAACTTTTATAGGTTTCTGGTTATCATATTGAGTCTTACTATTTTATTATAAAGGCCATCGATCTGTTATGAAACATTGCTGTAGTGTTACTTAGTGATCTATAAGTGCAGGTTCAGGAAGGTACAAAATAAAAGAGAAATGTTGATTTTTTTAGTCAATGATGGATTTTGCCTAGTATTTAATATTCTATATTTTCTTTCTTTTTTCTTTTTCTCCATTTTATTTGTTTAATTATTTGCGTGATGTCTCTCTTGTTTTCTAATTGTATGACTTGACAATTGACATCTTCCATTCACATAAAAAATCGATCAATACACAGAAAAAAAATTAAAAGATAATGATAAGTATACTAAGTACTGATACTCAAGCTCCCCCAAATGAACATCTGATGATCTTTTACTGGTTCATGAGTTAAAGTTTCAGAAGATTGTCTCTTCTGCCTCTATCTCTTGTTGTTACAGTTTCATTGTCACTTTTTACTTTAAAACCCTGTGTGTTTCTGCAGGAATGTGTTGTTATACAAATGAATTGCCAGTAAGCTTGACTACTTGCCTCTAAAATTTGTTTTAATATTTTTTGGAATTATGAGCTAGAAGCCCTAGAGCCATGATAGATAAAATTGCTCCTCTATGACCTGGATTGTGAGGGTTGTACACATGGAAACAGCCTCTTCACTCACATTGACCATCCTCATTAGATTCATACACTGAGCTTCATGTTCTTCTGATTAGGACACTTATCTTGCATGATTTGCTTCTTGGAAATCACCTCTTACTAAAATTTTTAGTATTATGCATGTGGTGTTTATATCCCTGTTTCATGGCAAGCCCGTTATGTGAATATTTCTCATGCTTTCACTTTCTTGTATTTTCAGCTTCGATAAGATCATCTTCAGAAGGCTTACCAAAGCTGCTGAATCTAGTAAAGACACTGATTCTGTTATGGTGCAAGCAATTGTATTTGAGGTGGAAGATCGGGAAACAATTGGTGGATCAGCCTATGGTGGACAAAGAGCTGTTTGCTGCACGGCAGATCTGGCAAAGTTAGGTGCTTGCACACAAGGCACAGTCATCTATCGGCCCTCCACTCAGAACCCTAACTGGCCTCAAGTGCTTACTGCCAAATTCAGTGGAAAAGAACCTGTTACAAGCTTGCCAACCCACAGTATTCCCATTAAAAGAACTGGGATGTACAACCTGTATTTTATATATTGTGATCCAGCACTTAATGGGTTGGCGATAGAGGGTAAGACTGTATGGAAAAATCCCACTGGCTATCTGCCAGGAAGGATGGCTCCACTCATGAACTTTTATGCACTAATGTCTCTCGCATTTGTACTACTTGGGATATTCTGGTTTTCTCAGTATGTGAGGTTTTGGAGAGAGATTCTTCCGCTTCAGAACTGCATAACACTTGTCATTGCATTAGGCATGTTTGAAATGGCATTATGGTACTTTGAATATGCTGAATTCAATGAAACTGGTCTTCGACCAATAGGGATCACCTTCTGGGCAGTAACCTTTGGGACAATAAAAAGAACAGTATCACGAGTACTAATTCTTGTTGTTTCTATGGGGTATGGAGTTGTCAGACCTACTTTGGGTGGTCTCACTTCTAAGGTGATTATGCTTGGAGCAACATTTTTTCTGGCATCTGAGATACTTGAGTTGGTAGAGAATGCAGGTGCTGTAAGTGATCTTGCTGGAAAAGCAAGATTGTTCTTGGTTCTTCCTGTAGCACTTCTTGATGCATTCTTTATTCTGTGGATATTTACATCACTTTCACAGACTCTGGACAAACTCCAGGTATGTTTGTCTTTCTTATTTCAGTTGATCTCTCTCACTCTTCAGAAAAGACTGAAATACCATTATTTGTTGCTCTGCACCATTACGTATATGTTTGCTTGTCCTTGGAGATAATGTACCTTTTCCTTACAGATTTCTGAGAAATTAGCTTAAGAACTACCCTTTTGTGGTTCCTGACAGGCAAGACGGCTGATGGCTAAGCTAGACATTTACAAGAAATTCACGAATGCTTTGGGCGTTGCTGTTGTTGTGTCTGTTTGTTGGATTTGCTATGAGGTGATAATTTATGTTTTTCTTAGTGATGAGCAAAATCCATGTGGCTTTAACAACAATACTATAGAATTTACAATAGTACCAGGGCAGTGCAAACTTTATGCCCTTAGACCTATACCTGTTTGTTGATGATGATGATGAAAGTTAATACTCTGGAAATAGGCATTCTAATTTTAGCTCCTTGGTGTGATATATTACATATGTTTCAGGATTTGGGATCACTTTCTTTGCATACTGGAATGATGTCATAATAAGTTGTCCTGATATTACACTTTGTTCTTTATTTAAACATATACAATCTCTTTGGTTACTTACGTTGGTCCACTCAATATGGTGTTGTTATCTTCCTGCAGCTTTACTTCAAGTCAACTGACATATACAACGAGCGCTGGCAGGGTGCATGGATCATTCTTGCCTTTTGGCATGTCCTCTCCTTCTCTCTGTTGTGTGTAATTGCTGCTCTTTGGGCACCCTCCCAAAACTCCATGAGGTAAACCCTTAGATTCGGAGAGTTCCTTTTTTTCTTTTCCTTCAGATTCCTTATGTCTCTAGTCTTCTAGATGTTGCTTTGAATATGAAGCATTGACTTCGTGGAATTATACGGCTCTTTCTTCTCATTTAGGTATGCTTACTCGGATGATGGAGCTGAAGATTTCGATAGAGAGGATTCACTCTCTTTAATAAAGCCAGGACCAATGCATTCAAAGGATGCCCGTGGTTCTTCTGCTCTGGCTGATGCTAAGGCGGCTGTGGGCACAAACAATACCAATTCACACAATGGGGACCTTGAAGAAGACAAAAGGGAGTAGCATAAATTGGCATCTACCTTCTTCTATTGGCTAGTTTGTACTGTCGAAAATGAATTCCGTTTAGCTTGTACAATCCCAGCAGTAGTTTTACCTTAAAAAAGATATAATGAGATCTTCCATCTTTCACAGGATAGAGCTTGTAGTATTTTCTACTATTATAGATACTGGCATCCAGCAATCTCATCTTTCATCTTCTCATTTCTTAGTCCCTTCTATTTATTATTTTGTACCAAGTTTGTGTATTTAGTTTGCAAGTGTTACTTGGCTGCAGTTGTAATGCAAGTGTTGCATTCCTAGTGATGGCTTGTAATTTTTGAGGAATTGTTGTATGAGAGTTCAGGCCCCTTCTACTTCATTTTGTTGTAGGGTTTATGGTATAACAAATGTACTCGATAGTTTCAATCTGTATCATTCGTGTGTTAGCGTGCACAGATGTGCTATTATCTATAATCTTCTATGTTTTATCAGTCACCTTGTAAGCCACAAACGCACAAGGCAACAGGTACTAACACATTAAGGTGCCATTTTCAACTCCATTTGCATCTCAAATGACTGTAGAGATGAAGGAGAAGAAGAGAATGGAGGCTGAGTTTTTTAAACTTTGATCGGATCCTATGGCAGAGATGTGATTTTTAGTCGATTAAATTGTCAGAAATGCAAAATTGAAGTGTTTGAATTAAATGATTAATCTAATAATCATTTTAGAGCATATTGAAGAATATTGATGTATGAATTTTACTATTTGTTAAAAACAATGTTTTTAGTTTTATATAATAATTTGTTGCAAATTGCATATAAAATTAAAGTAATGAATGCCAATAAAATAATAAAATATGCAAATATTTTTATCTTTTTCCTTCAAATCATTGTTTCAGACCTACTAGTTTTCAATATTGATGAGTTTTATTGCTAGGGGTGTGCATGAGTATCGAGTAGATCGGACTCTGCTGAAACCTACTCGATTGGATAGGTTTCAGATAGACCCAAATTAAATTTGGGTAGGGGTCTAGAAAAAAATTAAGAAACCGATTAAAATCGGTTACGGATCCAACACATTGGGTACCTAAAATTGGAACCGAAATTGGTACTCGGAACCTATACCCTGGAACTTATAAATGAACAGATTCCAATAAAAAACTCAGAATCGGTACTACACCACAGGTTCCGATTAAGGTCTAGTTCCAAATCCCAACAGGACAGGGTTCAGTTCTAAAATTTAGAAATCGGTCCTATACATGATAGGATCAGGATATCATAAAATATATAGGGTACCCGGACCCGTTCATTCCTATTTATTGTGATGTTTTGCTAATTTGTTAAAAATATAAATGTTACTTTATTTTCTGTATTAGTGTTTAATATTTTTCTAAAGAATTATGGTTATATTAACATATTACTTTAAATAAAATATCTTTGAATTATCACTATAGTACATTATAATTTTTTTAAAAACATATTTGTCAAAATATGCATACATTATATATAAATAAAGAGTACTTTCGTTCAATGGTTATTTAAGAATGCCCTTTTTTTGCTTCATTCAGTAGAAAATGAGAATGGTTAAATTACAGGAATTTTTAAAATTTAAACTGTTTTTTTAGTGCACTTAAAATAATCATAATTTAGTTTCTTATTATCTCAAATTTCTGTCGATCGTGTAAAAATATAAAAAATTATGATAAATGGAATAAAAATATTAAAATTTAAGATTAATTACAAAAATAATTTGTATTTTATTCTAAATTTAAATTTTAGTCCTAACTTTAAAATTTATTCGATCATTTTAGATGATACTATAGGCTTCAACATAATTTTAGCCATCAATTAATATTTTGTTAAATTTGTCATCAATTTAATGATGCGGCATGTTAATTCGTATTCAAAAAATGTATTTTTATATATTATGAAAAAAAAATGTACTTTATCAAAATTTGTAAACATAGTTGGAACTTTAAATTTATATCATTTTTTCTATAGCAAGAAGTTGATGGCAATTTTAGCCTAGGTTTTTATATGCTTAATGGCACAACCTGTTTGACTCAAATTATACCATATATTTTGATCAAATTTTACCTATTTAGATTGAAACATTAATAAATATGTCATGATCTATAGGATTATTAATAAATCTATCTCTTATTTTTATTTAAAATAATTGTATACTAAACTTTGAATTTTGTATCAATTATATACTTCGTTGTTAATATATATGTTATATGATAACATGAAATCCCATGTCAGCATAAAAAAATTTAATCCAAGTTATCACGTCATCAAAATTAATGTTGATAAAGAATATTTTTTTATTTAATCGAATTGCCACGTCAAGCAGGCATACCTTTTAACAAATATATTCCAAACTTTAGTTTTTTTAACAAATATGTTCCAACCTTTAATTTCTCCCTAGTCTAATCCAAACTTTAAAATTTAGAATAAAATTCATATCTTTTCTAGATATTATTATTATTTATAAATGCTTAAAATTTTAAAAATAATTTTATAATTATTTATTAAAATTTGATTCAAATTTTTAGTTTATTATTATTATTTATTTAATTATATCATTGCATTTTAGATAAAATCTTTTTTTTTTCAAAAAAATAGAACTACTTCATATTAATGAAGATAGCCGGGACCACAAAAATCCTATACAACAATATCACTTGAGACCAAACCTGCGAAGTTTCGTTACAACGAGCAAAGTTTGCAGCCGAATGAGTTGTTTGATTATATTGTCTATATACAAAATCAAATTGAATAGAATTACAAGCTAAAGCAAAAGAGCTAATATCATCATAAATGGACTGAATTCTTCAATTTGGATTCTTCTTTAACCTCAAGTTATCCATAAGGATCTTAGAATCAAATTCAATAACTCTATCAAAATGTTCCTGCAAAACCACAACTAGGGCCTACCTCACAGCAAAGGCCCCTGCCATTAGAACAGAAATGACATTAGCAGTAAAATATTCAACTAAAATAATATGACCTTCATGGTTTCTAACAATAATACCAATACCAGATCTGTCAATAGAATATGAAGTATCACAATTAATTTTGATACAATCAGAAATTGGAGGATTCCATTTGTAAAGAATTGGATTATTCACTTTAGTAGTCCCCTCGGGATTCATAGAAAAATAGACCAAACTGAGATAGGTAAAAAAAAATTCATTAAGCACATCGAGGAAAGCGCCGCGCCTGGTGTAGCATTTCATTTCTCCTATACCAAGTAAACCACCAGGAAACGGCAACCAACTTTTTTATCGGACAACAAATAAAAATGCCGCTCAAGATAAGCAAGTTGCTACCACGAATCCAAGTATTCCTATTTGGCAACATAACTTTTAAATAAATCTGAAGTAAATTCCAAATACTCAACGTAAAAAGACATTAGCAAAAACTATGCTCAAAAGTTTCACAATCCATTTGGCAAAGAATACATGTTTTGTCAGAAACCAAATTTAATTCAAAAAGTCGAGCATGAGTAAGCAAACAACCATGCATTAATTTCCAAAGAAAAAACTTTATCTTTTTAAGGAATACTTAAAGACCAAATAGATCTTCATTTAGGATCAAAAACATAAACAACCAGCAAAGGGTTATGTTGAAGGAGAAATGACTACGCCGACGTAGTGGTAACATTTTCCACCATGCTATTATTCCAAACCCAAACATCATCACGAGGACTTAAAGGAAGACCATCTTGCTAATGGAATCTCCAATTTTATTCGAAAAGAGAGTATTACATATATCATAATTCCAAGCTTGATATTCAATAAGATGATCAATATTAACATTTAAAGCCAGCATATCTACATTTATGAAAGTAGGCTTAATGCATAAAGGTAAATTAAGAACTCAATTATCATGCATTAGAGAGGAATTTCTACCATGTCTAATTACCTTATGAAAGTCAAATCTCAAGTATTTAAAAGCCTTACAAACAATTTCCAAGACCAGGAGCATTGAGTAGGAATAGTGATGTTAGAAACAGAAAGAGGATGATATATGTTTGTTAAGAACAAGGTTAATCCAAACATTATTATCTTTTCTCAAGTAAGCTTCAATTCTTTTAGCACTTAGAGAAATACTTTGAAGGAAAACATTATGGACACCCAAGCCTCCCTGATTTTTGGGAAGATTGATTTGGTACCAAGAAATAACATGCATTTTATGTTGTTCAGAGGTGGAACCCCAGAAAAAGTTACTAATGATTTTAGTTATTTTATGGGAAAATACCTAAATATAATATGTACTTTGTCATTTGTCTTAATTATGGCCGGCATGTACTTTCATTTGTCTCATTTGTGTATATGTACTAAGATATTTATTTCAATTATGGCATGCTGTCAAATTTTCGTTAAGCACCTCGTTAAACTGACGATGTGGCATGCTGACATGAATAAAAAACTATTTTTTAATATTAAAATTTTAATAACTTAAAAGGTGGGTTTAATTCACTCGTTCCCCTCCTCTCCCTCTCTCCCTTCTCTCTCTTCTCTCTCTCTCCAGTAGCAACGAGTCCTCCTGCACCGTCGAACTCATGCTTGAGGAAGCACGGCAGTCTCCGACGAGCTCGGAATCAAACGACGCCTTGAATCCCAACCGCTCAACCTTCTCGAGCAATGGCGCCGGCGGCCATCGCCTCGAAGAGGATGGTGAAGACGATTCTTCCCTCCAAAATGTTTGCAGTTAAAACCATGAGATTGTTTCAGACGACGACAATAATGCAATCAAAAATTTTGACAGCTCGAGCATTAATGCAATCTATGTTCTAGGCGACCTACTCGGAGAGCCTCGAGACCATCCAGGCTGACGACAATGACGTCCTTAGCGCGCGAGTGCATGTCTTGGCTGATCACATCAGCAACTCGCTGGCGCTGCACAAGAAGGTCACCGAGAAGAGCTGAGCACTACTTCAACTCTCACTACCTAGCTAGCAAGCACGATTCGAAAGCATATATACTTATTTGGAGATGAATGTATACGTAGTTGCATGCATCTATATTCATAGATTAAGGGAAGACCTCGATCAACGTTCGTAGTCCGAAGGGAGTGATCTTGTAGTTTGAAAATCCAGCTTCAGTAAAGAGTTTGCTCCATTCCTGCGCATCACTTTGCTTTGCACCTCTCACCACCATCATCTAGCATGTCGAAGTGCAACTGCGTCTCCGTTGACTTTTCATACCTCCATTCCTGCGGATCCCAGTTCGCTCATCACGGGGACGAGGGGTTGATCTACTTCCCCTAAGGTGTATCAGTCATCCAAGATGTGCTACCTACGGGTGCAGCCAATGATGGATAAAATTTGAGACACCGCCAACGGGGGACGAAGGAGGGCTTGGCGGTGGCAGCGGCGGCTACTACAGTCGGGTCAACCTCCGGTTCTGCATGGAGGGCGGTTACCATGTTCTAAAGAGGCGGCGCACGTGTACAGCGACTTTCGACCGATAGCAAAGCAACTATGAATCCGTCGTCACCCCAACTTGCTCCCCATGAATTCTTCGATATCCAATACTTATTCCCATGTCCATCTTCCCCTAGCAGACCACCTTCACAACATGGTTCATTGTTGTCCCGCACGGTCCGCTTGAAGACTCGCCCCGTGTACAGCTGGAAGTCTAATCCGTCGGCGTCAACGTACGGATACTTGGCTTCACTGGTAATGCCGATGTTGCGGATGACAAAGGCAAAGGCCTTGTTCATCCAGCCGAAGTTGAAGATGTCGCAATCTACGAGTTCCTACTCTGACAAGTCGAGTTGCTTCCTCTTCTTGATCAAGATGATACTTTCCATTGCCGCCACTGAGGAGAATGCCCAATAACTTCCTATATAAATTAAGGGTTAATTACTAAATATATCCCAACTTTTAAGGTGTTTCCCAAATATATCCCCATTTTCAAAAAAATTTAATTCAATACACCACTTTTCGATTTGTAACAAATATATCCCACCGTTAATGAGACGTCACAATAGCCATTTGGATGCTGATGTGGGCACGCTGACGTGGATCAAGAGCCCAATCAACATCCGAAAATATTAATAAAATATTAAATTCAAAAATACTCTGTCAGCATCCCCCACTTTTTTGGGGGTTAATTACTAAATATATCCCGACTTTTGGGGTGTTTCCCTAATCTATCATCACTTTCTAAATTTTTCAATTCAATACATCACTTTTCAATTTGTAACAAATCTATCACACCGTTAATGGGACATCATAACAGCTGTTTGGATGCTGATGTGGACAGCTGACGTGGATCGAGAGCCCAGTCAGCAAATCTAATTTTTTTAAAATAAATTTATTTGTGTGGGCCCCATGGCAACGACCATGCTATCCTCTCACCCCACCACCACACCTAATTCAACCGCCCCCAGCTACGCCTTTTTCATCCATCGTCAACGTTGTGGTTGTCTCCTGACCGTCTGCTCTATCCACCACCAGGACTCTACACCCTTCCCCGGCGCCCTCAGCGTCAGCCACCTTGACTGGCAGACCTCCAGCGCCATCATTTCCAGTAGGGCCGTCGTCGCCTCCGGCTCATCTTCTGACAAGTCCCCCGCCCCTTCGACGACCCCTTTGCCGCTGCCCCTGAAAACAACAACAGTGGCCTCACAAACCACCGCCTCCCTACCGCCATCAAAGGTGCGAGCACGGGCTCCGCATCATTGATGGCAAGGGCGGCGGCGGCGACGGCCGGTGCGTTAGATCTGGTGCTGATCTCGAATCTTCTGCAGTCACTGATAATCGCGAACTTGTCGCCAGCGCCGATGCACAGGTTGAGGCTCCGCGTGGCATACTAGGGTGTGCCGGGCGCGTAGTGTGAGGCGGCGGCGCAAGGAATACTTGACCGAGGTGATGAGCCACCACAGGCATTGGCTCAGTGCAAGCTCACCCTCACCCACCTGGGACTCAACATCATCCACGAGGCGTTCGATGACACAGCTGACGTCGCCGAGTACGTGGCCAACAATAGGCTTCGTGAAATGGCTACAATCACAGGAGCCCATCATCCCGCGCACCAACTGATTCGCCCACGATCGTGAGGGTACCTCCGTGCTCTTCAAGGTGCTCTCCACCTCCGTCTTCTGGGACATCAGCTTCACCAAGATCGAGAGCCTCCCGCAGGCGTCCATGGTAGAGACCCGTGCCCAGAATGCCCTGGCCAAGATCGAGGAATTCACCTTCTTCCTTTGCGTCCTCGGCAGCTACCCCATGGACATGACCCCTTGGGGCACCCCGTCTCCATTGTCTTCTTGCTCCTCCTCGACGCCTTCGCCGTCGTCATCGCAGTCGACCTCCAATTCTCCGCCTTCATATGATCAATCGTTTAGGATTCAATCCGATCCGCTAACTGGGTTTGGTGGGGCTCACAAAAAAAAATTAGTTAAAAGAAATGGAGATGCTGACTGGGTATTTTTTAAGTTAATATTTTATTAATATTTTCATATGCTGACTGGGCTCTTGATCCACGTCAGCATGCCCACGTCAGCATCCAAACGGTTGTTGTAACGTCCCATTAACGATGGGATAGATTTGTTACAAATCGAAAAGTGGTGTATTGAATTAAAAAAATTAAAAAGTGGGGATAGATTAGAGAAACATCTCAAAAGTCGGGATATATTTAGTAATTAACCTTTTTTAACTAATTTTTATTTATGGGCCCCACCCAACCCAGTCAGCATCTCCCACTTGTAATATTTTAATTTAATATTTGCTGACTGGGTTGGGTGGGGCCCACAAAAAAATTAGTTAAAAAAAAGTGAGAGATGCTGACTGGATATTTTTTAATTTAATATTTTATTACTATTTTTGGATACTGACTGGGCTATTAATCTACGTCAGCGTGCCCACAGCTGTTGTGACATCCCGTTAACGGTGGGATAGATTTGTTACAAATCGAAAAGTGATGTATTGAATTGAGAAAATTTAAAAGTGGGAATAGATTTGGGAAACACCTCAAAAGTTGGGATATATTTAGTAATTAACCCATAAATTAATTAATCGACGAAAGTTAATTAATTCAATTACAAAATTTATATAAGATTAATGTTCATGTTAATGTAGAGCTCAAAATTCCTACCACAAGAGCCTTGATCTTCAGCGGCAATGACGACTCCTCTCGATCTCTGGTCGACAGTGGGAGGCCATTTGCTTGGAGGCGTTCAATTGCTTTAATCCGGTGTGGCCGGCGAGGAATTCTTCATTGGTGAGGTGAGCGAAGTGGTTGAGGCCGGCGGAGTAGCTGCGTTCACTGGACTTGAGAAGGTGTCAACGTACTTCAAGTTGTTGGTGAAGACGCCGAAAGCAGTTGGCCAACTGCTGCAGAGTAAGCTGCAGCCTGCAGGTGAAAAGGAGGAAGAGATGTAGTGTTTTGGAGGAAGAAGAAGCCAATGTGGGTTGATGACGTGGACGATGGTGTGGGTTCGCTTGTGCTGCCCATCAAACCCGATGACGTACGGACTCGATGTGACGTGTTCGTCCTTAGGAACATGATTGCGAGCGTCGATAACCACGACTGCGAGCTTGCGGACGATAGGCGCTGACGGGCTCATCGTAGTCTCATGATCGAGCTTGCGGACGAGAGAGAGAAGAGAAAGGAGAGAGAGGGAGAGGAGTGGACCCACTTTTTAAGTTACTAAAATTTTAATATTAAAAAAATATTTTTTATACAGGTCATTATGCCACGTCACTAGTTTAACGGACGCTTGACGGAAATTTGACGACATGCCAGAATTGAAACAAATGATTTAGTACATATACACAAATGAGACAAATGAAAGTACATGTCACAATTGAGACAAATGTCAAAGTACATCCTATATTTAGATATTTTCCCTTATTTTATTCATGGTCTTCTTAGAAAGCCAAGCAACATATAAGGTGTGGAGAGGAATGGATGTAAGCATAGATTTAATTGAAGTAAGTCTACCTATTTGAGATAAATAGTTTGACTGCCAAGAACCTAATTTACTATTAATGGATTAAAAAAATATAATCAAAAGCATTTTCAAAGGACCTACGAGGATAAATAGAAGTGCCTAAGTATTTAAATGGGAAATGACTTTCAGTCATCCCCAAAAATGACAAATGGAGTTTTTTTATAGGAATAAGAGTGTATTTAGGAAAGAAAATAGAGGACTTGAGATGGTTAACTTTTTGCCCAATTAGAAGATGGTAGTGTTCAACAATATTTTTCACGGTGTTTAAACTTTTAATGTTAGCCTTAAAACAGAGCATGATATCATCAACATAAAGAAGGTGGCTTAACTGAAAGTTATATTTAAACGCAAGGGGTTGAGTTCATTATTTTGAACAGCCATATTTATGAGAAGAGTCAATGTTTGGGCAACTAAAATATAATGAAAAGGAGAAATGATATATTCTTATATGATACCTCTATTGGATTGAAAGAAATAAGAAAGATTACTATTTACCATACAAGAGAAAGAAGTTGTAGTCAAGCAAATGTAAATCCAATTGATAAAAATAGAGGGTAAATTACATATCTCAAGGACAGTAAGAAAAGCTTTCAAAGAAATAGAATCAAAGGCTTTTTCTAGATCTAGCTTGATCATGATAAAAGACTTTGTTGGCCCAAGGGTTCTCCCTAGGCATTGATCTCTATTTTGATGATAATAAATATGTATTTAATATATTTGTGATACTTTGAGTACAGGTTGAGGTTACGATATGCGCACGAACTTCGCTCAGAGAAATGCAAAAGGCTCCGACTAAATCGTGTAGCATTTATAGATTACTAAGTAGATTTCATGTAATATACCTCTAGGAATCAATCCCTAGCCTATTTGTAATGTTATCCAAGTCAAAACTTGGTAATGGAACTCGAAAATGACGTGCGCAAGAAAGAAACTTCAAATTCTAGCCATCAGCCCATATTCGATCGATCACCTGGTCGATCGACAAAAGCAAAAAAGAGGCAGAAAGGTGCAGCTTGGCATTCGATCGACTGATTGGTCGATCGCCTAAAACCAGAAATCAACATAGGGAATTCGGTCGACCAGGCGGTCGACCGAATGTGACCAGAATAGGGCAGTAGGCTTGCGATAGCTGGGCGGTCGATCAGTCGATCGACCGACGATCGACCGACAAGCGATCAGACGGCATCCAACGGGCAGAAAAATATTCGTTGGAGTGAACTGTCGTGTGAGGAGTTATAAATACCCCTCACAAACCTTCATTGAGGCTCTCTAACAGCTCTCTAAAGCTTCCTAAGTTTGATTTAAGCCTTCCAAAGTTGATTTGCTCACGCTTGCTTCTTCGATTGATGATTTCTCTCAAGCGCTCATCTTCCCTCGACTCCGACTTCGATTCGACCTCAACATCTTGTGAAGTTGGAGGCGTTGAAGGCTTGGAAAAGAGCTCTTAGTTGTGGTTTACTCTTTAGCTCTTTTTATTATAATTTTACTTATTATTTGAACTTGTTTCTTCATTGTTAGCTTGCTAGGTGTGCTAGTGTAAACACTTAGGATTTGCTTTGTATAATTGTGTTTTGCCTAGGTGAATAGGTTCGAGGCATTCTCAAAGGGTTGAGAAGGAATACCTCGGTTGTATTCAAAGGAAAACACGGTCTATAAAGTGTTGGTTAGAAATTCTTAGTGTGGAACCACTCTAATTGCTAGTGTTTGCATTGTGTTGCTCATTTGATATACCTTGCTATTTATATTTGTCAAGCATCGTAATTTAGTTGCACGATTAATTTGGTTGCGTTAGAAATCGAACTCGAAAGAAATTGAATAGAAATTAAAACTCATCCAATACTATTCAACCCCCCTTCTAGTGTGGGTATTCGTTCAACAGACTTCTTACTCTTGAAATTGAAAATGGTATGAGCCATCTCTTGAGCCAAAAGAATGTTCTCAGACCGAGCAGCTGTAACGGCTAGATTTTAGTCCGTTGAGCTGCCGTTTCTTTGAGATGGTATAAATATACCTCATCTAACTCATTTAATCTCTCTCTCACACTCTTACAGATTTTATTGAACAGTTAAAAGGGAGTTTAAGCCTTCGAAGAAATTGATTGCAGCGCGCTCTGCTCTTCCGTCAACGTTCTTCTTCAAGAGCCAACTGCTCATCAACTCGGGATTTAGTTCGAGCTCTACTACTCGGCGAGTTGGAGGTTTCAAGGCTTGGAAAAAAGCTTTTAATCTTGATTTACTTTTTTAGCTCTTCTGATTGTATTTTTATTATTATTTGAACGTCGTTACTTTGGATTTGTGTGTGTGAAGACCTAGGATTGTTAGGTCTTGAAATTGGATGATAGCCTTGGTGTTTAAGGTTTAAATCCATCGGTGTAACTAAACATAGTTTTACTAGGATTAGTTGAGGTATCCCTTAGGGTTGAGGTGGAAGAGTGCTCTCGGTAAGAAGGTGACTTCCGAGTGTGGAAGTGCCTTAGGTCGCGAGAGTGCGACTCTTCAAGTCAAAGTCATCATTGTAAGGGAAACAAGAATTAATCTAGTAAGCTCAGTTTGAAAATCCTAAACGGGGTGCTTAGGTAGTGGAGTAGGCATTGGGGCCGAACCACTATAAATTTGTGTGTTTGCATTGATAATCTATTTTGTGCTTAATTGTTTATCTTGCTTTCATATCCAATCGTAAAATTATAATTTATCTAAACGATCTAAGTAAACGATTAAAATTAGATTTATGCTAATTAATTTAGTTAACACACTATTCGCCCCCCTCTCCTCTAGTGTTGTCATTTCGACTGCAGGATATTCATTGTTCCTGATCAAAGATAAGATAAGTGAGAGCTTCTTTTATTTATAGCGAAAGCATGCAAAATCTCCTCATCTTTAGTAAAGATAACCCCAGAATCATCTAAAATCCTATTAATGAAGTTGATTATCTTTCTAGAGATAACCCTCCTATGGAAATAAGCCGTTCTTATCTCCTTTAAGAAACTATTTAATTGTAGCTTTAGCCCACAATTTTAAACTAATTTGATTCCGAAGATTGTTAATAAGGGAGTAAAATGAATCAAGATTGGTTTGATCGGACAGGGAAAGACCTAGTAACTAGGTTAGCCTCTTTGCTTTCAAGTCTTTTAGCCTCAGCCATAGCAATTTTTAAGTTGGATTCTAGGTTGCCTACAGAATTCAGTTTAGAGAAAATCGAAATGTTCAAATTAAATCAATAACTTTTCATATAATATTTTTATTTACCAAAACAATTATTTTCTTAATTTTTGATTTATTATCTAATAAGAATTTGTTTTTCAATTGTTAAATTTTATTTTATTTTTAATTAATATTTTATTCAATGTGTTTATCACGTTTTAGAGAAAAATCGAAATTCTAAGCCAAATTATTTTTTTTGTTTTAATTTTTATTTATTGCATTTATTTTTATGCTTTATAATTATAGATATAAATATAAGTATATGTTATATCAAAGTTTTTTCTTTTAACTTTTTTATATCTATTTTATCTCTAAATAAACATTTTCTATGTATTGCATATTATTTATTTTATAAGCTTTATTTTTTCATTCTCGTAGTATAATTGTATATTATATCTTCACATGACAATGATTATTATTTATTATCTAATAAGATTATTTTTTTGATTTATTATTATTTATTAGCTAATAAAATTAATTATATATTATATCTGCGACAGTTGCAAGGGAGACGAGAGAAGAGGGTGCGAGCGCAGCGCAACATCGTCATGGCTGAGTGGATTAGGAACGAGTTGTGCGGAGGGATTCACTGTAAAATAGAGGGACCACAGCACAAAACAACGTAGGAGGCGGTGGCGAAAGGAAGCAGCTTGACGGCGTTGAACATGACGGATATTCTCTTCAAAGCACTCATGGAGTGTTTTTTCTTAATATAAAAAAATATTATTTTTATATTATTTGAATATAAAGTGACGTGACTTTCTATTTTTTTAGATAAAAAATATTATTTTAATCCATGTCGGAGAGTCACATCATCATCTTAACAGCGTTGCCAACAGATATTTGATGGGAGATTAGAATTGAGACAAATGTCAAAGTACATAATACAATTTGATAAAATAAAAGAATTGATCACAAATAGAACAAATGAAGTGCATTGTCATTTGTCAATGATATATTCATTTAACTACCCTATCTTTTATAGTGGATCCTATCATGTTTTTAAATCATACACATTGTATCTTTTTTACCATGATAATGGCCTATGAAAACACATTCTCTAGCTCTCTCATCAAACTTAGTTCTATTTTGCCTTAAGTTGTTGGCCAGCATTAAACAGCTGAATGCCTTGAGGTGTGTCAGCTTAGGTTTGATTTGGCATAAGAGCTCATAAGGACTTTTGTTAAACAACAATGGAGTTGGTAGTCTTTTAATGAGGCATGTGGCAGTACGTATACATTCTCCCCAAAATTCAAGTGGTAGTTGTGATTGAAATCTCATACTTCAAGCATGTGTCTGTGTTTCCTCTCTACCACTGAGTTTTGCTAAGGTGTCTCTACACAATATCTTTGGTGGGCTATGCCATGATTATTTAGAAAAGAAGTGATATGGAAGTTGAAGAATTCACTTCCATTTTCAGTTCTAGTAACTTTGATGGAAGTGGAGAATTTGTTGTGTACGAGTTTGATGAAGTTTACAAGCTAGTTGGGGACTTGATTCTTAGTTGCAAATAAGAAATTCCAACATGACCTAGAGTATCCACCAAAGTCAAAAAATAATTAAAGCCATCATGAGTATGACCTTTGTGAGGCCCCCACACATCATAGTGTATCATCTCAAAACATTTGGTGATTTTATTCATGCTGTTTGGAAAAGGTAGCTTATAATGTTTTACCATGGGCCAAATGTTACAAAAGAAACTTAGAATATTTTTCAATTCAAGAATTTCCTTAGGCATTAGTTTCATTCTAGAAACAGACATATGATCTAATCTAATATGCCATAGAGATGACGTATCTAAAGTTGCAGACAAGGTTTGTGGATGGTTCTCCTCTTCTTGGATGGTTTGTTTGGCTCGGTCAACCGATTTAAACTTTTCTCCTCTCTATTACTTCCCAAAATTCTATTCGAAGCAAGGTCTTGAATGAAGAATTTTTTGGAATTAAAAATGATTGAACAATTCATATCTTTAGTAGTTTGCTTATTGATATCAGATTGAATTGGAAGGTAGGTATTAGAAGGGTAATTGGTAGTTGAACATGCCTATTTATGTGGTTGTTCGTAGGTGAGAAATAGGAATGCTAGTGCCATCAAGTAGATTTATTTTGTCATTGAATTTGGGTTTTGGAATGTCATCTAACACAACTTGTTTAGAAGCTATATGGTCGGTAGCTCCATTGTCAATTATCCATTGCTTAGGAAAGTACATGCAACTGAACATAATTTGTTTGGGATTTTTTGGTTGATTGTGACCCAATAAACTGATGTGGGTGTTGTATTGCTCTTTAGTGAATCCATCATGTGAACCCTCTATCTCATTTTGTGTTACGGCTCAGAAGTTAGGTACGATCCTCATTGCATTTAGTAGCTACTGATTGGATGTTGTTAATGTGCTTTTCACCATTGGATTGCTCATCCATTTTTTTGTTTCCCTTTGTAAAATTTGTGCCCTTGAGGATAGCCATGTACAATGTAACGATCATTGTGTGTGTGTCCTGACTTCATTCAATGATCACATATGTCGTGCCCCGACCCGAGCCCGCCCTCGGCGGCCCTGACCTGAGACGCGGTGGCGACTCGAACACCGCGCAGCGAAAGGAAAAGCCACGAATCAACATAAAATAAAACAACAACATTAAAACCAATAATTACAAATCCATAAGTTCGACGGTACATACGATAAGAAACAGTCCGATCAAATACAAGATTTAACAAAATATCAAATACAATAATTCAACCTCATTTCATACGATACAGCTCTCTTCTTTAATTAACCTATTTATTAAATTAAATAAATCTAAAATAATATCTCCCCTTCCTTCTTCCTCTCCCCCCGCCCCTGCGCCCGCCTGACGCCACCTCCCCGCTCCCTCGCAGGTTCACGCTGGTCGGCCCTCTCGACCGCCGGCGATCACCCCCACCGACACATCCACCCTCTCCCCAACCTCCGCGACCAGTCCGACTCACCTCCGACTGGATGGTGGCCCCTTCTACACCCAATCTCGCCGCCTCCTCTGCTCGCCCCGAATCCACACCGGGCGGCTCCCCAAGCCGCTGGCGACCGATCCACCGGCATCTCCGCCCTCTCCTCGGCCTCCGGCACCAATTCGACCCACCTCCCAACGAATGGTGGCCGGGGATGGGCGCCACCACCTAGTGCTGCCTGCGTGTGACATGGCCGCCTGTGGCTGGTCGCTCGCGGCATGGCCACTTGTCTTCGTCGACTTCGTCGGAGATAACAACGTAAAATGAAGTAGAGTGATGAGATCTCCTACCTTGATTCCACGACTCCGAAGACAACGAGCTCCACTGGCGACACGCGCCGACTCCTCCTCCGCATGCAAGCGCCCTCTCTTCTTCCTCTTCTTGACCTCCCTTTACCAACGCCCTCTCTCCCCTCTTTAAAACCCTCACCATCCACAACACCTGCCACCACCTCATTCCAACCCACTCCTCAGCAATGAGTCGATGACTTTTAATTATTATTATTATTATTATTATTATTATTATTATTATTATTATTATTATTATTATTATTATTATTATTATTATTATTATTATTATTATTATTATTATTATTATTCTTTTTAAAACCCGAACATAACAGCATAACTTCCTTGATAGGTTCTAATTTTCATGCTTATTGGGTCTGTTACTGCTTCCTTGACCCTGATTTGAGCTATTTAAAGCTGCAATGTCTATTCTTGAATTGTTGGTTGCGGCTATTAATCTTTGATTTTCTTTTTGCTCCAACATGGAGTAAGCCTGATCAATGTTGGGGAAAGGTTTCATTATGAGTATCTGGCCCCTTATATGTATAAGATTCATTAAGTCTCATTAGGAACTATCTTAATCGGCTTCTTTCCATGTATGTATTCCCCAATTCGCAACTGCAATAGGATCCAACAACTATGACATCCAACTCATCCCAAAGTGCTTTTAGTTTAGTAAAGTACGCAGCTATTGACAAACTTCCTTGTCTTGCTCCATAGATTTGAGCTTCAATATCAAATATACGAGGCTCATTGCTCTTTCCAAACTAATGTCCCATATCTATCCACATCTTTCTTGTCGTCTTTGCCTATATTATACTTGAGCTCAGTTCCGGTGCTATGGATTGCAAAATCGAGGAACGCACATTGTCATTGCATCGTTGCCACATTCTAAACTTGTGCGAAGATTCATCGAGCCCGCATATTGATCCATTCACGAAACTTATCTTATTTTTGGCTAAAAGGGAAATTAACATGGATTCCTTCTAGGCAAGATAATTTACATGTCCAGTGAGTTGAGCGGAGACTAGGACCATATCTGGATGGTCGTTGCTCTGCTAGATGAAGGGTTATCTTCATTCCAATACCGTGACATTCGCTATCGATCCGCTTTCAGGGGTATTTTTTGATTCCCATATCGTCCATCTGGAGGAAGAAGCACGTCGATTCCTGGCCATTGAACCAAATTTGCTTTAATTCGCTTGATTTAAGCTCATGTCCGCTTCAAGCAATTCCAAAAGAAATATGCTCTCATACCATGTAGAAGGACACATGATGCTTCGATTTGGCTTGAGCTAGGTCAAGGAGTTGAGGAAGACGAAGAAAGAAAAAAAAAATTACTAATCTCTTTATTTCTCAAAATGTACGCGGGGGTAAAAATATCATCAGTAATCAGTAATATATATCTTAGTGTATACATCGCTTTATCATACATATATGCCATGTTAGTTAACTGACGCATGACGTGTTTGAAAAGGATAGTTACAATGAAAAGTCTTATTTGCCCTTCGATAGTTCTATATTATAGGGAAAATATACAAAAATACCTCTAACGTTTTCTCACGGGTACTAAAATGCTCCTAAGATTTTTTTAGGATAAAAAATACCTCTTATGTTATAGAATTGGATACAAAAATATCCCTATAGGTAAACAACGTTAATTGAGAGATAACGGAGCTGATGTGGCTGATGACTGAGATTGATGATGTGGACATGTGGCATGCATGTAGGCCAGGACATTTTTTTACAGGTACTAAAATGCCCCTAACGTTTTCTCACGGGTATAAAAATGTCTCTAACATTTTCTCACGGGTACTAAATTACTCATAACGTTTGTTTTGAAGTTAAATTACCCCTGAGGTTATTGAAAATAGTACAAAAATGATACTAGACTAACTTTTATTAGGTGAGACTTAATGGAGATGTCGTAGATGCTGACAAAAATGTTGACTTTACATGTGGCACATATGCAAAGAGCAACTTGTCACGTAAGCGACACATAAGAAATCGAAAACTGAAAATTTAGAAAATAAAAACTGAAACTGAAATCATCAAATTAGTTAATCAAAAATTTTGGTTTGGTTTCAAACCGGTTTTTCAATTAATCGATTTTTTAGTTTTTTTTACTCACCCCTACGGTTGCGTGACAAGTTGCTCTCTGCATGTGCACCACGTGTAAAGTCAACACCTCTATCAGCATCCAAGACATATCTGTTAAGTCTCACCTAACAGAAGTTAACTTGGTGTCATTTTTGTACTATTTTTAATAACGTCAGGGGCATTTTAGTACCCGTGAGAAAACGTTAGGGACATTTTTGTACTTGTGATAAAAAGTTAGGGGCATTTTAGTACCCGTGAAAAAATGCCGTGGCCTGCATGCGCGTCATATGTCCACATCATCAGTTCTAGTCATTAGTCACGCCAGTTTCATTATCTCTCAATTAATGTCGTTTACCTATATGAGTATTTTTGTACCCAATTTTATAACGTAAGAGGTAAAAAATTTAAGAGTATTTTAGTACTCGTGAAAAAATATTAAGGACAATTTTATAATTTTTCGTTATATTATATTATTTAAGTCTGATTTTATTGTCACTTCCACTTCCACTTGTTCATATTTTCAAAGAGTCTTCATTTCTGATATAGGGCTGCTTCATCCTTATGAGTATCTCAGTGCCTCAACAACGCACACTAAATAAAAAAATCATATATGATTTTTTTAAATCTTTTATTATATGTATTATATCATGTTGTACGTTGATGATCCATTTTCGATCAAATTGGCAGATGTTATCCAGGATCGTGGGAGTGAACGACTTTCGCTAGTGCCACAGCGTCGCGAAGGCCAACGTCTTTGGTCCAAGCTATACCGGATCCCAACCTGTGGTGAATCCGCACATCTGTCTTCTCAGTACTCACTTAAATGGACGGTTGGATTATGAAGCACGAGCGGGATGAAGGGTGAGGATGAAGGCGTGCTCTATTATTGTAAAGTATTATTGATTGAGTTAAAATGGAAGGACATATTTGATACCACACGACACGTGGCAGACCTCAGGATGACTTTGTCACGTTCTCTTAAACGGCACCTTGCAGCCGATCCCTTTTGTTGCCTCTTCCCCGTCCTTGCGTGCCCTGTAGAATGAGATAAACCCTAGCTACTTCGGAACCCTAAATCCGAGCACTTCTCTGCCTAATTCCAGAGAATTATCCTCGATCTGTAGTGCTTCGTCGATCTTTGTATCGATGAAGGTCTTAATTCAAGTTTAGTGGTTTGCATTTCTTGAAGAATCTGTTGACGTAAAATCTCTATTGGTTCCATGTTCCGGTCGAAGTAAAATCTCTGTTTTCTTAACGTTGCTGTGAGATATATCGAGCGAGCAAGAGAGGATCGGAAATTCTAGCCTCTGGATGGATCACCGGTGGACGGACTTCTGAATCCAAACATTGACGGCGTAGGTATCGGGGATCCCCAGATGCCGATGGAGCAGGACAGGGACCAGGAGGTCCACCTGAATAATGGCGAGGATTTGGTGGAGGGCCCCGTCAGGTAAGATCCGTGCTTCTTGTTCCGCTCTCTCCATGGCCGTAGTCATTGAACTGAGCTCAGAGGATTTCATTGGTACAGCGTATAGTATCTTCTCTTTGGATATTTGCGTCTTGTGGCAGCGCCCGGATATGTTGCAATTTCTCTAAAGAAATAAATTAAAACATTTTTTAATAAAATGAGAGGATCTGGATAATGTTTATTGTTGTTGGATCTGTTTTAAATAATGAACATTTTCGTGTTCAGTTCCACATTTTATGTAATTAAATTAAAATATTATTCTTTCAACTATGACTATCATTACGCCTATGTCATATCGAGTGCAAACGTTCTCTGGTGTTAACTTTGATGTGAATGAATGTTTTGACGACTCTGTGAGCTAGAAAATAGCATCTAACAACAGTATTTATCAACTCGAACAGAGTATTGATTCACATAACCAGGCGTGTTATTTATTATTAGCAGAAAAGGATAGATAACATGATTTGGTTTTTATATAGATGGATTGAATGGCAAATTTACCAGAAGTATGGTTTAATTTATATGATGTCTGGGAAGTTAGATCAAATTTGGAAATATAAAACTGGCTTGCGCTAGATACCTGTGGCTCCCCTTAATCCTCCAGTTTGTTCTTCATCATCAACAATCTATTGTCCGCTTGTCATATGCTTGAGTTGCATCAACTCAGTTTGTTCTCGAGGTTATTGGATTACCAGATTCCCTATTATAACAAGTACTTTTACATAATAACGTGACAAGTATAAGTGGCTAGTCATCCCTTATTTTTCATCTAATTACTAAGTTTTTATTTTTTTATTGCTGATTTCTAAGTTTCCTAACTAATTTTAAGAGAAGTTCCTTTTTCCTATATACTTATCTTCATTGCTGGAGGAAGGTGATCAAACTGGGCCTTACAATGAAGATTTGTTATTTGAAAACTATGACTGATGAATTGTTGTCTTTTGTAGATGCCTTAACTGTGGCATCAGTGCAAAGCTTACATGTCATATGCGAAGTGGTCCAGAGGGACGACGAACTCTTTGCAACGCATGTGGAATAGCTTGGAGAAAGGTATATGCTTAAAGCTGCTGCACAATTTATATAGTAGTTCTGAGTTACTCTTATTACTTGTATGATAAACTTTGTTTTACCATTCTTAATGATTAAATTTTATTTGCATTTTGATGGTGCACATTGTACCAGCATTATGGTATTCACCCTCAACCAAAGAATCAAGAATTGATCTTTATGTCTCTTAGATTTTATGCTTGTTGCACAACTAAATAAACTATCAATACAAATTGAATGATTCCAACTAATCATAGGCAGTTAAAAGTTAGTTTCAATTCTGGCTACACTGAAATTCCATGCCATGCAATTGACAGAGACTTGACGTTCTTGCTTATAACCACATAAATTTGTTATCTTGCAGGTACTTAGGTAAGTTTCTTGCCTTGTTGGTATTTATATTTTGAGTTTATGGTATCACAGATATTTGTAATTTAGGTTCATTTTATCATAAACTATCATTTCTTTTAATAATAGATTATTAATTCAGATACCTATTTGTACGTTCCACTTGATTGAAAATATCTACTATACATGTAAATATCAAAGGTTATACTTTTGTATAATGACAATTTATTTTCAGATCCATTAATGTATCTAGTCATCTCTGTGTTTAACAATACTTCTTGCAAAATATTTGCAGTTTTCCTGTATCTGGCTTAAATTCTTTACTTCCTATGTAACACTTAATAAATGCTGGGGTTTGTTCAAACAGGGAAAACAGAGAAAGGTTATTGACTATGAAGTTCCAATGAAGGACTTAGCAAATTCAAAAATGGTGCCAGAAGTTGATATGGAATTTGAAAATGAAGACAAAGCATATGAATTTTACAATAGATATGCTGGGATGATAGGATTTAGTGTACGAAAAGGTTGGATAGACAAATCATCAGACAAAATTACTAGATCAAGAACCCTAGTTTGCTCACGGGAAGGATTTCGTAAAGACAAAAAAGGAGCCAAGGAAGTAAAGAAACCACGACCAGAAACTAGAATTGGTTGCCCAGCACGTCTGACTATTAAACTTACACCTACTGGTACATATCGTATTACTGAATTTGTGCCAGATCATAATCATCAGCCTGCACCTCCTTCAGCCATGCACATGCTTAGGTCTCAGAGGATACTGACTGAGGTTCAAGGAGCTGAAGCAGATTTATCTGATGATTCTGGTACAACTCCAAAATCAGCTAACCAGCTTACTGGCAGGCAAACTACTGGTTCTCAAAATGTTAGATATCTTCCTGCAGATTATCGAATGTGTCTGCGCTCAAAACGTATGAAGAGTGTGCAAATGGGAGATGCAGAAGCTATATTAAAATACCTACAAAGCATGCAACTTACTGACCCATCTTTTTTTTATGCCATACAAATTGATGAGGATGATAAATTGACCAATTTTTTCTGGGCAGATGCGAAATCTATATCCGACTTCAATTACTTCGGTGATGTAGTTTGTCTAGATACAACTTACAGAGTGAATGGGTACGGTAGGCCATTTGCACCTTTTCTTGGTGTGAATCACCACAAACAAATTGTTATTTTTGGTGCAGCTCTACTGTATGATGAAACTCTAGAATCCTTCAGGTGGTTATTTGAAACTTTCAAAATTGCAATGCATGGAAAACAACCAAAGACTATTTTGACAGATCAGTCTTTTTCAGTAAGCAATGCATTAAAAGCAGTTTGGCCAGGTACCAGTCATCGCATTTGTGTGTGGCAAATCTATCAACAAGCTGTTAAGCATCTAAATAATGTGTTTCAAGCTTCAAAAACTTTTGCAAAGGATTTTGGGAAGTGTATATATGACTATGAGGATGAGGAAGAGTTTTTGCCCGCATGGCACACTATGATAGAGAAGTATGATCTTAGAACTGATGAATGGTTGGCCAAGTTGTTTGAAGACAGGGAGCAATGGGCCTTAGCATATGGCCGAGAAACACTTTGTGCTGATATGAAAAACACACTACAAAATGAAAATTTCAGCTTGCTGAAGAAGTTCTTGAACCCACAACTTGACCTTTTGTCCTTTTTTAAGCATTACAAGAGAGTGGTGGATGACCACAGGTATGCTGAACTGCAAGCTGATTTTCATGCAAGCCAAAGTATCCCAAGGATACCTCCTTCGAAAATGTTAAAGCAAGCTGCTACCTTGTATACACCTGCAGTTTTTGAAATGTTCCGGAGAGAGTTTGAAGTATTCATGGATTCAATGTTATTCAGATGTGGTGAGGTCGGAACAATATCAGAATATAAAATCACCGTTGGTGAAAATCCTAAGGAATATCTTGTTAGACTTGATTCAACTGATTGTTCAATTGCTTGCAGTTGTAAAAAGTTTGAATTTGTTGGCATTCAATGTGGTCATGTACTAAAAGTACTTGATGTTAGAAATATCAAAGAGCTACCTGAACGATATTTCTTGAAGAGGTGGAGAAGAGATGCTAAGACTGATATAGAGTCAGATCCAGGAGGAATTGCAATGGATGGAGACCCTAAGTCTCCTTTAACAACCTCAATGCATGTACCTTTTTCCTTGTATGCTCACCACCAAGGACCTCATGCAACTACTCAGTTAACTGAGGTAATGCTGCTGCCACACGTGCTTTTCTTTTTAATTACTAGAACCTTTGATAACACTCCAATAGGATACAGGAATATCCAGCTTCTGATTTACATCAGCAACCATTTAACGGAGCCACTCAGTTAAATCAGGTAATGAAGATCCATGTGAATATATGTTTATTTAGATTCCTCTGATAGTGTCAATTGTAGTTGCTTTAATGGTGTATTTGATTACATAGAAAATGAGAAAATGGAATGAAAATCAATTATACCAGAATATAATATTTCATTCTCATCTCTAAATTCAGGAATCACTCCTCATGAACCAATTGTGGATATTTCCTTTTTCGCAAGTGGAATCACTTAAATTTCTACTTATTACAATTACTAAACCTTGTTTATCATTCATTTCTGATTGAATTTACATAAGTGTACTACACTGTTATAATTTATCTGAATACCTTGTAGGGTTATGCAACACCATCCATGCAGTCACAACCAATTTTCAGCAGTTCTCAGTTGAATGACTAGAGCAATTTCAACTGGTGGCAAACATCAATATGTGAGTGATAAACTGACTTTTGCTTCTACTCTTGTAGTCAAAGTTAATTGTAGCTATAGGTATTTTAGCCCAGTAAAGTTTCCTCTATTCCATATATTTTTAGATATTCATGCCTCGTGAAAGGTTCATAAGAAAGAATCTAATTATGTTTGACGGTGCTCCCCCCAATGCGGGGAAGGTCAATGTACACAATTTTACCTTTATATAGTGAAGAGGTTGAATCGACGGAAGCCCCTATTACGACCCACTTGATAGGACAATTGACTCAACAACTTCATAGATCAACCTATTGGCCTAATTAAAATACTCAAGTCGAAGTTGATGGTAGTACACTCATCAAGCCTTATAAGCCAACACAACATTCAATATGTTCTCGATTTGGGACTAAACTGGGTATTACATATCCCAATTTTGTAGGTCTCAGTGGAGCAATCTTATCATTGTGCCAAAGCTAGCCCTTAACTTCTTCCCAATAAAATTTCAATAGTAAAATCTTCTGCTTGTACATTTGCAGGTCTCTGGCGCGTTTTTTCTCATCAGGCATACTTATCAACCTCTACGGAGGCTACTATATCTAAGTAGACATGGCTCTACCTCCTATCGCAGCCACTTTTGATGCTTTGTTTTTGTATATGCCGTCGAATCATATTTGTGACACCAACTGTAAGAACAGTAGTGTTAGCAAATGCTGATATGATTATATGGGGAATGCCAACATGCAACAACTGGGACAAGGTTGGATGTACAGTAAATAAACCGTATCCTAATTATTATAATTTAGTTAATCATAGTGCCAACCGAGCTTAGTTGAAAATTCATTTTTTTTAAGAAAGTTCATGATAGTAGAAATTAGAAAAAATAGCAATTGTGAATATTCCATTCGAATTTAATCAAACAAAATTGTATTACTATTCAATTTGGTTTATCATGCAATTCAGTTTATTTTATAAAAAGAGGTTAATTACACTATATATTCTTAAAGTGAACTTTAAGAGTATTCTCAATTTTGATCCGAACTTTTAGTTGTATCAATTTTATAATTTGATTTTTAATTTATTTCAATAATATTCCGTCGTCAAATCACTGTGAATTTTATCGTTTGTTTGATGATGTGGCATTGCACACGTGGATCATAAACCATATAATATGTTTAAAAATCTATCCAATGCCACGTCAGCGAGCCACGTCGGCAAAAAAAAATAAATAAAAAATAAACCTGAATAAAATAATCCTCTCATCGTCAGTAAATACACGTCAGCATCATCAAATCCTCTCATCGTCGGGTTAAAAAATCTCCTTCCCCTTTTCGCTGCAACTGCAACAGAAGAGTTGCCCTTTCTCCGCTTCCCTTGTTTCTCTCCTTCCTCACAGGCTGAATCATCTTCTCTCGCAGCTTCATCTCGCAAATCGTTGAGGCTTTATCTTCTTCCTCGTGGCTTTATCTTCTTCCTCACCGGGTTTTATTTTCTTCCTCGTCGGGCTTTATCTTCTTCCTCGCGGCTTCATTGGGGATTGTCGGTGCTGTCGGCAACTATTCCCTCCTCGAATCACCATCCCTCGCATATTGTCGATAACAAATTTCATTCGATGCTATTTTTTCATACCCGATAGCACATTTGTTTAAAACTAGGGTTTAGGATTTTGTACTTCATTTGGGTTTTAGGTATACAATTGATATACTTCATTCACTGCTATTTAGGTTGTGTACTTCACAAATGTTATTACATAGTTTTTCATCAATGTGTTACATATTAATTTTTCATAATGTTCTTTAATAATTTTTCATCAATGTTTGTGTTCTTACAAATTAATTATTTTTGAATAATAATAGCATCCAACTCATCATCAACCAATATTGATGAAGTAACCATAACCTCATCAATATTTCACCTTGTTGTTACCATAACGTCGCAGCATCCCTATTCACTTCACATACCAAGAAAAATTCTGAAATGCGTTTTTGGAGATACATGCATTAGAAGGTAATTATACTGTCAATATTATAACTACTTGAAATATCAACTAACTCTCCCTCCTATGAGGACAGTGATTGTGGTTTTTTCATTGGTATGATCCCGAATATTCTAGACCGGTGAAGGAAACACTTCAAAAATTAACAAGTGAAAAATATAATCTCCAACATCAAGTCAAACTGCTAGAGCAAAAGAATGATGTTCTTATTCAAAAAATATTGATGTATGAAGAAAAGATAGGTAGAGTGGAAAAAGAGAAAAAGAAGCCGCAGGAGAAAAATAGAGGAATGAAATTGATGTATGAAAGAATGAATATCTACAATATGTACTTACTTGGTGCTTGTGTTGTTGTATGTTTGGGTACTTGGTCCACGTTTTTTCATGGTTTATGAGAGAGTTTGGTTGTAATATATCTATTTTGGCAACTTGTCCCTGTCAATGAGTCAATGACAGGTGATATACTCATCTATTTTGGCAACTTGTGGCAATTCATATAGTGATCAATGAATTTTGGTTGTAAATTACATTAGATCCTTATTGACTTTATGAAAATTTCAGTTATTGATTAAATGAGTTAACTATTGAGTTTGGTTATGTAAATTTCAGATAAATGTTCAAATTATCAGTTTATAAATTAAATGATCAAACTCATAAACTGCAGAATAAGTTGTTGATGAACTCAAAGTTGTTTGAGATCTTGTATAAATTATAGTATTAGTAAGTAATTGAAGTTTCAATTTACTGCATTATACTGATATACTGCAGTATCAATAAGTAAATTTCATGGTTTACTGCAGTTTCAGTTTACTGCAATATACTGCAGTTTCAGTTTACTACAGTATATTAATATACTGATATGAAACTCAAATTATAGTTTCAATTTTATACTAAAATTTATACTAATATACTGCAATTTCATATCGCAGTTTTATATTGAAATTTATATACTATGAATTGAAATTGATATCTAACACATGAATTGAAACTGAGTTACATAATGTTACATATCAAACTGATACTATACATCAAATTGAAACTATACATCAAACTTTTTCAACAGTATTCAAAATATACATATCAGTTATACATCAAACTGAGTTATCAGTTATACATCAAACTGAAACTATAATATACTATGAATTGAAACTGATATCAAACACATGAATTGAAACAGAGTTACATATTGTTACATGTCAAACTGAAATTATACATCAAACTATTTCAACAGCATTCAAAAAATATATATAACTGAGTTATCAGTTAAACATCAAACTGAAACTGCAGTATACTATGAATTGAAACTGATATCAAACACATGAATTAAAATTGAGTTACATATTGTTACATATCAAACTAAAACTATACATCAAAATAAAATTATACATCAAACTATTTCAACAATATTCAAAATATACATATAACTGAGTTATTAGTTATATATCAAACTGAAACTGCAGTATACTATGAATTGAAATTGATATCAAACACATGAATTAAAACTGAGTTACATACTATTACATATCAAACTAAAACTATACATCATACTGTTTCAACAAAATTCACTGAAACTGAGTTATCAGTATTCAAAATATACATCAAACTGAGTTATCATCGAAATGTACATCAAACTTGGTATGACACAATATACATCACAAAAAGTATACATCAAAAACAGAGTTATCAGTATAAGTATTTTACATCATTGTTTCATCACAAAAATATTTTAAGCCAAAATATTATGGCACAAAATATTTTAAGTCAATCATATCCTTGTTCCATCACATCCTTGTATCATGGTCCATATTATGGCTCCCTTGAATCATGGTTGAAGTTTGAGATCCTTAATCATGAGTGAAGTTTGAGATCCTTGAATCATGGGCTCGGTTTGGGATCCTTGTACTCGGGCTCTCCTATCACATTCTTGAATTAAATGCCCACTTAATTCCCCTCAAGATGAGCATATGGATAAACTATATCCAGACATCTAAGCAAAACCACAATATAAGTATCAATGATAACAGTAAAGGAAAATTACTATCAATAAATAACTTACTATGAAATATGTATTCCCAGTCTCTTCGCCAACGAAAACTCCAAAACCCTGTGAGGCCATTGATCTTTCCCTATAGAATGCTTGGTACACAAACTAATTAATTAATGATAATAGTATCAATGATAACAGTAAAATAAAATTACTATTAATAAGTGCTTACAGTTGAGTTTCTATGCCCTTTAGCAGATGTACCACTTGGACCAAATGCAGTTCTACCTCCCCTACCTGATATAGTTCTACCTCCTCTACCTGATGTAGTTCTACCTCTTATACCACTTGAACCTGATGACATTGGTTGGTTTACTTGGCCCTATAATTAGTATCATATATCAAATATTAGAAATGATCCAAATATATTTTTAAAAAATAGTATTGATTATAAACCAATAACCTCTGTATGAGTATGAGATGATGATGGTTGTCCCCTTAGTAGACATCTTCTTCTATTATGGCCATCTACATGGCCTTAGTGGATATCTTCTTCTATTATGACCATCTACATGGCATATCTGACAAGTCATAATTGTGTCTTCTCTAGATAGTCTTGATGTTGATTCATCTTCATGCAAATCTCTTCTTCATTTTTTTTTCGGTCTACCCGACATCTCTTTCACGGGAGGTGCCAACACATGAGGTCCTTCAACTTCATGCCAGGTATCCTTCCCAGACAAAGGTTGCAATAAAAACTCGTATGCTTTCAAGTAGGTGTCTTTCTTGAAGTAATTGTTAATGTAATTTTCTGGTTCTTTTAACCAAAACATGCATGATATTGCATGATTACAAGGAATTCCAAATATATCCCAACGTCTACAAGAACATGTACGGTGCATTAAGTTAACAACATTAGATCTGTCAAACTGTTGAACCTCAAATAATATGTTCCCCTGTAGGCGTGACATGACAATGTGTTGTTTCCTTTTTATTTTTTTCAAGCTTTTTCTGTACGTCTAGGCATATAATATCATTGCTTTTCAACATCGTCTCTCTTTTAGAATACATCTTAGCCATCAACAAACGACGTATTTCTTTGAGCATATCAATAATTGGTTTTGATCTTGCCTTCAAAATATAACCATTGAATGTCTCGCTGATGTTGTTGCTTACTGTATCACTTTTGCAACCCGTACTGATATACATTTGACAAAATTTTGTCACTTCGATTCCGATGAAATCTTGATATGCACTTTGTGAAGTAGCTTGAAGTTCATTCAATGTCCTCTTGAAATCTGACTCAACACTGCATCTAATAGCTTTCTAAAAGAGTGATTTTAAGAGCTGCTCATTGTGCTTCTTCTTCCAATTTACATATATATGACGTGCACAATTTCTATAATCGGCACCAGACACCCTTTGTTTTATAGCATACTCTAGACCCTAAAAGAAATAGATGTCCAATTAGTATATCATATACTTATTTTTTAAATAAAAAATATGATAGCATACTAAACATATACTTACTTTTTGTTGATCACTTATAAGTGTCAAACCATATCATTGGTCAATGGCCAGGTCATCAAACAAAATACCCAAAAACCAACTCCATGAATGATAGTTTTCTCCTTCAACTACAGCCCATGGTATCGGGAACATTTGATTGTTGTCGTCTCTACCTACAGCCGAGAGCAATTGTCCACCAAGAAAAGTTTTCAGAAAACATCCATCAAATCTGATAATTGGTCTACATCCGTGCATGAATCCCTTTTTCAGTCCATCAAACCCAATGTACAAAGGTTGGAAGACGGGAGGTGCACCTGTAAATGCTCGTTTACAAACAATATTGAACATGCTCGCCGGGTTCACAATTCGAACTTGATTAGCAAATCTTTCTTCATTTCTTTCACACTCCAATTAGGATTGCTTCAAAATTTCTCCACGTAATAGTTTGAGATTCATCTTGTTGTGGCTTAACTGTTGGTTATGTTTCTTGAACATCTGTGCTCTCATTGTTATAGCTTTTAACAATGAACGTCAAATCTCTCTTCATCCAACTACCATATATTCTCCATGGTGACCCATAGCACACTTGGCTTCCATTTTTTACGGACAACTTTTGGTTCATCTAATGTTATAGCCATTTACAGTACAATAACTTTGAATGGCTTCTTTAAACTGCGCATTTGACCCAAATTTTATCCCAAGCGACAATTTTACATCTTTCACGTCACATTTTGGATTATATATGTTATAACCTGCAAATGGAGGACTTAATTGTAAATATTTTTCTTAGAAGAGTGTTTTTGCAAAAGTGCTAATCCTATTTAATTAGCCCTAATCCTCTCTCTAACCTTTTTCGCTCTCTCTCTCTCTCTCGATCGCTGTAGCGGCAGCGGTGAGGTGTCGGCAGGAAGAAGACTCCGGTGAAGACCGGAATTTGGAGGAGTTTTTGAGGTAGGAGTTCTTCTCTTCTTCTTCGTTGTTTTCGTCTCTGTTGTTTCTCGTCGTTTCCATTCTTTCGTTCATCAACGGCAGCGGAGGGGTTAGAGGAGGTAGAATCGGAAGTTGTCGAATGAGTGAAGGAGTGAGGAGTCGGAGGTGGGCCGGCGAGGGGAGCGGTGATCGCGGCAGCCGTGTTGCTGTCCGCGACGTTGGACCGAGCCAAGGCAGCGATTGCTGCTGCCCGTATCATGGCAGCAGTCGGTGCTGCTGCAGGGGAGGCCGTCGTGGCCTCCCAGCCATGACTCAATGGATCGTCGGCGCTGGAGGCCGTGGGAAGGCCGGAGGGGAGGCGGCGCATGGTCGCCGGTGGCCGGGAGGGCCGCCCGGCGTGGGCCGAGCAGGGTGGAGAGGAGGCGGCGTCGGGGAGGGGAGGCCGTCGTGGCCTCCCAAGCTGGTACCCGCCGGCGTTGGAGGAGAGGCCGGCGAGGCCGGCGGGGGTGGTTGCCGTCGGCAAAGAGGACGGCCGGTGTGGATCCGTGCGAAGCAGGGGAGGGGGCGCTCGGGCGGGCGTCGGTTAGGAGACGAGTGGGAGATAAAGAGTTTTATTTAATTTAATAAATAGGTTAATTAAGAAGATAGTTGTATCGAATGAAATGAGGTTAATTTGTAGAATATTAGGGTATTTTTAGATTTGATCGTAGGATCGTCGGATCGAGTCGAGGTGAATATCAAAGTTGTAGGTTTTTGCGTTCTAAACGCGATTGTGGTGTCGGATTTCTGATCAGAGGTCGTCTGGTAGGTCTTTTCTATGTTTCGGAGTTATTTAGTAGATGCGAATTATTAATTCAGTTGATAAATAATTAAATAATATAGAATAGTGGTATTCTATGTTAGGTGGTAGATAGTTGTATTGGGTGCGAGTTGACTCCTGCTGTAGCCGATGAATGTTGAATTGGTAAATTGATGATTTTACCCCTTGCTTCTATTTGATTGATTTGCTTCTGAAATCCGTTGATCTCCTGTTGCATTATGTTGTTGAACATGCCATGTTGATACTTGCATGAGGCTGATTAGCTGTTATTCATTAATGATTATTGAGCATGATATTATGCTAGGCATTGTGCACACTGTTAGTGTTGTCATAAGTTGTACTTGCTAACATGAATTACTCTGGTTGCATCTTCAGTTGATAGTTGTTGTGACATTTATTGTTGTTAGCATTGTATATCAGTTGTGGTGTGTCATGTGGTGAGGTCTAGCTATCATGCTTCTTATTGTTGTATTAGTTATTGTTGTTAGTATCGTAGGTCAGTTGTTGATGACATACTGCATTATAATCATTGTGGGCGCAAGCCTGGACACAGTTGATTTATTGCCCGAGGTGTATGGGCGGTGACACCGGTGATCACGAAATTTTCACATGAGGTGCGGCGTCGCGCTGTTAGACGTTGGCGGGCTCGTGTGCGACGTCGAGGTGTTAGACGTCGGCGGGCTATCTTTTGATAGTCGCACCTCTAGCTGGAGCAGACTTGAGGTGCCACTCTCGAGGTGCGAGAGTGCGGGGGAAACCCACTTGTCCACTACGCTCTTGATTGGTATGAGTTGCATTAGTTGATAGGTGAAAAGGTGTCTGGTTGTTGCCATGTTGCACTTTATTGCAGAGTCATATGTTGTTGTTGTATTTGGTAGTGTCATTGCATCATGATTGTTGTTCTTATTGTTGACATATTGATTCTCCTACTCAGCTTTTCGCTGATGTCGTTTGTTATTGCCTCAGTTTTGCAGGTATGTCGGTAGTTGAAGTTAGGTAGCTAGAGTCCTGGAGGAGGCATCATCCGCTGCTTAGATATTTTCTTAGTTGTTTTTATATTGATGTGGAACATTATGTAGAAAACTCTTAGTTGAAATGATGATTTCAGTTGTTCCTGTTGAGATATTCTGGTGTATTTTTGTGGTTTAGTTTTAGGTTGCGCTCCTCCTAGGTGAGGTCCCTGTTTTAGGGATAAACCTGGGCGGGACATAACAATATATTTTACTGCGAATTTTATTCCTCATGTGCACATTCTTCCTTGGCACCTCCTCTACACCTTCTTGACTAGTCTCCGGTGTAATGATTTCATCTTCACTTTCCTCATAATCACTAATTACTGTCTCAGATGCATGTAAACTTTCAAGTGCATCTTCATCTTCTTGAGAGTCTAATGTGTGGACTCTAATGGGCACCTCATCAGTGAAGTTGTCATTGTGTCTATATTCAACTGTGATCGATACAACATCGTCCAAGTTCTCAAGATTAGGTGCATTGTCATCAAGTCTACATTTCTCCTTCTTCAACTCTCTAATGGCCACATATTCTTCATCACTTAATTCCTCGTATTCACTAGACAAAACATCATCATCACTTTCACCAACTGGACAATAGTCTTCATCTTCGGATGAAGAATTCTCACTATTTTCAGCTCTTGTTGTTGGTAACTCATGATAATTTTCCAGTTTCTCTAATTAGGTTGGTTCCTCTAATTGGGCTGGTTCCAGGCTTTCGGATGAAGAATTTTCACTATTCTCATCTCGTGTTGTTGGTAATTGCATGGGAGTTGTATTGTATGAAAAATGTCCATGATGCAAGTCATTTTCATCTTCGCTACTACTGGTATTAAGATGTACAATAAGATGATAATGTGAGCTTCAAACATCATTAGCATAAATATAATTAGTACTTAAACATTTATGTAATTACCGGATTTGCCGCTGACGAATCTTGTCGAGGAGGTGGAATGGTAGTTCAATGTCGATTTAATTGTCGAACCATTTCAAATATTCTTTAGATGTACCAACTAGATAATATATTAACAAGACAAACAGGGAACTAATTTCACTTGAATAAAACCTAAGTTAATGAAAAATAGTAATCTAAGTTAATGAATAAACCCTATTGAGATCAACAATATAACTTATTTCACTCGCGACAATGGCAAAACTCATTCTACTGACAGAACAATGGCAATTCAAATGCATAAACAAAAGAAAACCTATTGACATCAACAATGGCAGAAAACAACCATAAGAAAAAGAAAACCTAAATCAATGAGAAAACCCTAAACATACTTTTGATCTTGACTATCTAGGGTTCGAAAATAAATCAACATATATAAATACATTACTAACCTGTCGTCGACGAAAGAAATACACAATGTCACTACACGGGCTCCGGAGATGGCAGTGTTCGTCCGGTGAAGTCGTGAGTGATATTTATGTCTGGAGATCATAGAAGAGCGAGCGATTGGTGTCGGTGTAACAACGTCGAACACGATTTCGGCCGTGGTGTCGCCGTGTGTGAGCTCTTTTGGCGTGTAGTTTTGCTTTCGCCCTTTTCACCCGACATCACCCGACAAACTCAGGATTTTTAAACTATAAACCCTAAAGTTCAGCTGACATGTATTCTTTATTCAGGTTTTTTAAAAAAAAAAATTGTTGACCTAGCTCACTGATGTGGCATTGGATGAATTTTTAAATATATTATATAATTTCTGGTCCACGTGTGCAACTCCACATCATCAAACAAATTATAAAATTCACGATGATTTGACAATGAGATATTATTGAAATAAATTAAAAATCATGGTATAAAATTGATACAACTGAAAGTTCGGATTAAAATTGAAAATACTCCTAAAATTTAGGATATATAGTATAATTAACACTATAAGAAGTAGGGGAATGAATAAATCATTCGTAATCAAGGTCGTGTTTGCTTTAAGGAAAATAATTTTTCTCATTTTAAGGTATTTGGTATGTAAAAAGATTTTGTCAACTAAAAGATGCTGTCTAAGTGCAAAATGTAATGCAAAGTTTGGCAAATCATTATAGAGATTTATTTTTTGAAGAAAAAATATTTTATACTATCGTATAAATTATAATATTTTTAACATATAAAAATTAAATATATTTTATCTAGTTTTATACACAAAATATATTATATTATATTAAAGTATGATATAAAATATATAGATTTTGTTAAGATAAAATATTTATTAGTTTAATATAAAATGTTTAATTAAATATTAAAATATTATTGTGAAATTATTATAAAAATATTGTAAATTTTTGGATTATTTTATTTCAAAGAAGTATTGAATTATAAAAATATTTCACAAAATACACGTGGCTTGCCCCCCTCAACGATCTCCCGGTCCAATGACTTTGTAGTGGTTTCTACAACATTTTGATGAATTCACCCCTATGAGAATAGGGAGGAAACTCTTCCTTACAACGACAATCTACTCGCTCTAACTTGAACTAGGGGTGGTAAAAATGGGCACGACACGATAGCACGGTATGATAACTGCGGGCTATGCCAGAAAATTTGGCCCAATAAGTTTATCGGGCCGACGTGGGCTGGCTCTTATCGGGCCGGGACGACCCGTTTATCCCGCTACGTATTAAAAAAATTAATTTTAAGTCTAGTTTAATGATTATTTAGTGATTTAAAATTGAAGGTGGAGTTAATCCATGAAGCTTTTCATATGAAATGTCATATTTTATGCTTATTTAGTCTCTCAATTATTTTAAATTAATTTTTTTTATAAATTTTTAGTTGATAACGACTCGCGGGCCGGGCCGGGTCGGCACGCTACCTTATCATGCCGAAGTGGCCCATTTTGCCACCTCTAACTTGAGTGCAATAACACTATTTTTTTAGAACAATCCTCACTCTTCTACTAATGTTTCAAACTCCATTATTAATTATGTGATTCTTGTTCCTAGAGTGATTGATTATTAAAAAATTTATGCACATATTATTCTCTTTCATATAAAATTTCATTTGTTTTTCTCGAAAAGATATAACTAAAATTTTTTTAAAAATTGAATTGTTGATGATACTCCCTCTGTTTCATAATAAGTGATTTTTTAAATTTTTTTAAAAATTTCATATTAAATAACACTTTAGACTTTCAATATAGTATTAATTTCTTTTTATTAATTTTAATCTCTAATAAAAATTTCTTTCATCAATGGTGTATAATACAAAAGAATATTGAAGATCAACAAATAGAGTCTTCATTGAGAATATTAAGGGTCACACACTCTGTGTGTGGATAATTTAGTTTTAAAAAAATTATTAAAAATTAGGCTATTAAATAATTTTTTAAATTTACACGTCAAAATTTAAAAAGTCATTCGTTACAAAACGAAGTGAGTAATTAAATATGGTCAATGGTCTTCAAGAACCACGCCACGTGTGCTATATACAACCACAAAGTGTGATCTCTGCTGCAGCGAGTTAAACACCGGATCCCGCTCTCTCAGTTCGGCCCGGAACATTCCATCAAGTCTCATAACTCTCAATCTCTCATCCCTTCTTCCGGCTCGTCTCTCCCACTCTCGATCTCCCTCGATCACTATCTTCCCCTTTCGCACCTGACTCCACCTCACCCCCACGCCGGCATGCAGGCGCTCCTTCTCCCCTCCATGGACGGCCTCCGTCTCTCGTCCCTGTCCCCTCTTCCGGCTTCCCAGCAACGCCGCGCTCTCCGCCGGCCCGCCGTTGTCCGCGCCTCCGCCGCCGCTCCATGCAGGGAGGCGGACCCGAATAAGAGGGTGGTAATCACGGGAATGGGGTTAGTCTCCGTCTTCGGCAACGACGTTGACGCTTACTATGAGAAGCTCCTCCAAGGGGAGAGTGGGATCGGGCCGATCGACCGGTTCGATGCGTCCAAGTTCCCCACGAGGTTCGCCGGCCAGATCAGGGGGTTCTCGTCGGAGGGGTACATTGACGGCAAGAACGACCGGAGACTCGATGACTGTTTGAGGTATTGCCTGGTTAGCGGCAAGAAAGCCCTCGAGAACGCCGGCCTCGCTGTTGGGAGCCCAGCTGCGAGCAAGGTTTGACCTGCCTTCCATCTGAGTAACTGAGTTCTTGGTTTTTTTTAGCGCCTAAATGCATCGGATAAATTCGTTTTAGCTGAAAAACCTGGTTACTTGTGTTGTGTTTTATTCACGGAATTAGATTGTTAGAAGAAAAGTAACTTCTATTGAATTGCATTGTAATTTTTAGCTTCTTTTTTTTTGTATGTGGAAGTTTGAATTGGATAGTCTTTATGACCTTTACCCGAAGCTAATTACAAATCTTTGCAACTACATGTAAGACTGTTCTTTTTTCTTTATGTAATTATACCTTACATTGTAATAACTTATATGACCGTTGGGAAATTGCCTTATACCAATATATCAGAGGTGAAATAGTTACACACGAGATTTCTATTGTTGTTGAGCTCATCTTAGGACACCTGTCTTATCTTTTAACAGATGTGCCACCCCAGCCAAACTCCCTACCTAACAATGTATTCCACCCGGATCGCGAGGCAGGTCTTGGAGCCAAAAGGAGGGGCCAGGCCCCACTTCCGACTCAAGGAATAAGTAAAATAACGTTAACACTATGTTTGGATAAATTTGAGTAAGGGGTTTGGAGGAGAAGAGTTTGGAGGGATTTGAAGGGGTTTGGAGAGGGAGAGATTTGGAGGTTTTTGAAATGATTTAAAAAATCTTGTTTGGTTAGACTTTAAAAGGGGTTTGGATGGGTTTGGTAGACCATTGTGCCCTCATTTATAATCATAATTTTTTTGTTTCAGTGATACTTTTGTAATTTATCTTTTTTATTCATTAACCCTCCCAACCCCTTAAAATTGGAAGTTATGGAAATGGGTTCTAGGAGGGGCGTGAAACATCTCTAAACCTTTCCCCCCCCCTAAAAAAACCCAAACAAGGTGTTTTGAACTCTTCCAAACACCTCCCCCTCCAAACCCCTCCAAGCCCCTCAATTCAAACAAGCTGTAAAAGTAGTGGTATTTCACTTTCACCGGACTAGAGTCAAGCTCAACGGGGTCTTCTTTCCCCGTTGATTTCTCCAAGCTCGTTTCCTTGGATGTGGTTTGGATAGTAGACATGGACAGTGGGAATCTCGTTAATCCATTCATGTGCGTCACTAATTAGATGATGAGGCATTTGGCTACCTTAAGAGAGTTATAGTTACTCCCGCTGTTTACCCATGCTTGGTTGAATTTCTTCGCTGTGACATTTAGAGCATTGGGAGAAATCACATTGCGCGTTAGCATCCGCGGCGACCATCACATACGAATGATGCTTGGAAACTTGCTGCCTACTTTAGGTGCTGTGTTGTTCATCAACTAAGTCAACTTAAAGCGCTTGGTTGTTGGTATTAGCCTTCAGTTATTGGATTCTAATGGAACTAGCTTATCTAAATTTAAGTAGGACATTGTATCTCTTTCTTGATAACTGTTGATTCTTCTTCCTTTCTACCTCCATGTATGGGAGTGATCTTAAGTCATTAACTGTTAGCAAAGAGCCATACTTTAACTAGATGGAGAAGTGGTTATTTTAGGCAAACTACATAAAAGGACACGACCATCATATGATCAAAAATAAAAATACAAGGTCCTGAAAAAAAGTCCTCTCACATAAAATAGACCAGATGTAGTTAAGTTTTCAGATATTTCTAGCAACTAGTCAAGAAGATGCTAATAATTAGTAATCAATAACATGCCTAGTCCAAAGCAACAAAACCAAATTGACACTATCACATGACCAACATAAAATGTAAATGTGGCTGAATCATGTAGAACAGATTCATTTTTTGTCTCTCAGTGTCGCAACCATAGTTCATTGTTCTTCTCCAATCTTATTTATTTATAGTATTTTTTTAGTTTTTCCCACTTTCTCGGTAAGCAGCATCAATATGATTACTCTTATAGTTCATATATTGTTGTAAAGTATGTGATATTTGATGTTCAAACATGCTTCAGCTACTTTGCTATCCTCAGTGTACTTATTGGCTTGACTTTCCTTTTTTTCTAACTAATTCCTCTTAACAGATTGACAAGGTTCGAGCTGGTGTACTTGTTGGCACAGGCATGGGCGGCCTTACAGTCTTTTCTGATGGTGTTCAGGCTCTTATAGAGAAAGGCTACAGGAAAATAACACCTTTTTTCATTCCTTATGCCATAACAAACATGGGTTCTGCACTGCTTGCCATGGACATTGGTTTTATGGGTCCTAACTACTCAATTTCTACAGCATGCGCCACCTCCAACTATTGCTTTTATGCTGCTGCTAACCATATTCGTCGTGGTGAGGCAGATATAATGATTGCTGGTGGTACTGAAGCAGCAATTATTCCCATAGGCGTTGGGGGATTTGTTGCATGTAGGGCATTATCTCAAAGAAATGATGACCCTAAAACAGCATCACGACCATGGGACAAAGATCGAGATGGCTTTGTTATGGGCGAGGGTGCTGGAGTATTAGTATGTACTAACATGTGTTTATTTGTTTTCTTTCCCTCCAGAAGCCTTGCTTTTTACAATCTAGATATAGGTCATAGATTGTCTGTTTACTTTCATCAATCTTAGTCGAGGATTATACACAACATCACTAGCGATCAAAGTTTCAAATATCTAAACAGGACTCAGAAAAGGTTCCCTCTGGGGCATGTACCAACTTCATATAGACTACTAAATGACCAGTATAATTATGTTGTATATTGTCCTGGGTGCCTTCCAACTTTCAATTTAACTGGAGCTGAAATGTGGATTCCAAATTGATGTGGAAATACATTTGATCATAGCAGTTTCTTTGGTTTATCATTTTATGGTAGTTTGATTGCATTCTTCGATCAATTGTTGGATATGCTCACATAACTTATGTGTCTGTGGCAAGTTGCATATTCGGATTATCAAAAATCCTTACTTATGAGGAAAACTAGGATATAACTCTGTGTCAGCATTATTGGGGGACAGCTGGTTGTCGTATGATAAATCAATAAAAGATGATGGTAAAACTAAAAGGAGTTGCAAAATACTTTTGTAGTTCATGCCCATTGTTTATGTAGTTTGTAGGGTACACAATTCACAAAGAGGACTAGAAGATATTTACTGATTTATAATATCAATGTCACTGTGACATATTTACTGTTTATGTAGTTCATGCCCATTGTTTATGTAATTCAAGTCAATGCCATAAGATGCAAGGACTAATTACTTGTGAACAAATCAATTATTTTAGCATTAACAGGAACCTTATTTATTTGCATTTGAGAAGCTCACAAAAATGTTTGCAAAATAAACTTGCACTTTGGGTTTTTGGCCAGACAGAAATTACTGTGCTCGTAGTTATACATTGTTATGTTAGGCAGTTGGTTCTTATGATTACAAAGTGCGAACCTTGGTTAGCATAGTTACCGCAGTCTGCAAACAGTGAGATACCTCAAATTCATTATATTCCTTTGAATTCATGGGATTTTTATCTTATGCTATCCCAATTACACATTTGAGGATTTTGGATTGGTTGTTTAGGAATTCTATTGTGCAAATGCCCATGCAACTTCTCTAGCAAGACAAACAGATTTATTGGTCAAATATACTCTTTGTTGTTTACTGTTTCTTATTATGTCATCTCCTTACCAAGGTTATGGAGAGTCTTGACCATGCAATGAAACGCGATGCTCCAATTATTGCCGAGTACCTTGGAGGTGCTGTCAACTGTGATGCTTATCATATGACAGATCCTAGAGCTGATGGACTTGGAGTCTCATCCTGCATCAAGAAAAGTCTTGAAGATGCTGGCGTAGCACCAGAAGAGGTAGAATTCCATCCTACCAGTACTAATACATCCTCTAGTTGTTAGTTAATTTTTCTTTGTTGATATTTGACTTAACATTCTTAGAAATATAGACGTTTAATTTATTCTTGGTTAACTGAGCAATAAAACAATCTATGCAACATCTGCTGAAAGATTTTCAAGTAATGTGCTCATCCTATGTATATATTCAAGTTATTGGGTCGGTTCTGGGTGATGCATGTGTATGTCTCTATTTTTTAATCATTGAAAAGATTTTTGAGCATTTTATAAAGTCACGTTATGTAAATGCAACACTGCAGCTACTGTCAGAATGGAAGTTTAGTAAGTTATTAGATCAGGTTTTTCTATTTATGCTTGAAATAGCATTTTGTATATTGGACAATCTATTAGTTTCCTTGAAAAAGATTTATTAGATATTTGGTTTAGATATCTATTAGATATTTGAAGTGTTGGCTGTGCAGTGTGCACAGAGAATTTGATGCTTAAACTAATGACGTTATATTATATGTATGATAAGAATCCTAATGACATTATGAAGCAACTCTTTTCTTGTAAAACTTTTTTAATTCTAGATTTACAAATTCCAAAATGTTTCTGATCCTTTGTTTTTGAGTCTTGACTCCATTTCTTTTTGTTTCCAGGTTAACTACATAAATGCTCATGCAACTTCTACCCTTGCGGGTGATTTAGCAGAAGTGAATGCCATTAAACAGGTTTTCAAGGATCCATCTGGGGTGAAGATAAATGCAACAAAGGCAAGAATCTTCTCCTGATTTTCCAATGGCTTGGAGTTGCTTTATGTTTCTCTGACATGGTCCTATGTTCAGTCTATGATAGGGCATTGCCTTGGTGCAGCAGGTGGTTTAGAGGCTATTGCAACAGTGAAAGCAATGACTACAGGATGGTTGCACCCATCTATAAACCAATTTGTAAGTGAATTCTGCTTCATTTGAGAAATAAACAAGAAGGTTGCCATATTATATATACAGAAATTTTCCAAAATCGGATTTTCTTCGAGGGAAATTCGCAGACCCAAATAAAGGGTTTGGAAATTACTAGATCCAGAACATAATATTCGTAATATCCATTTTACCCCTCAAGTCTAATGCATTAGAGACTTTCGCTGATTTTTTAAAATAATATAATTGTTAAAATATAATTTTAATTTATGAAATATATTTTTATGATAAAAAAGAGATGTTACAGTCTTAAAAAATATTTTTGACCAAACTCTCTAATCCATTAGATACTTATGTACAAAGTCAATAAAACTAAATTTAAATTAAAATCTGTGAAATATTTTGATGCAAAATATCTTTTTTAAACCATATCACATCTTTTATTATTAAAAAAATTATTTCATTATATATATTTATAATATAATTCATATATATTTAATAAAATATAATTCATTATATATATTTATAATATAAATGATGTGCTAGAGTCTATAGAAAATATTTTATTAATTTAAATATAGTTTTATAGACTTTTGGCAAAAGTTTCTAACACGTCAAGGACTTTCGTCTAAAGTCTAAAATAATTTCATAATTCTAATAATTTAATTTTAATTCATGAAATATTTTTTTATAATACAAAAGAGGTAATGGGATCTTAAAAAATATTTTTGGACTAAAATATTTGATTATTTTTTATTTAAATTTAGTTTTATAGACTTTGTGCAAAAATCTCTAATGCATTAGAGAGTTTGGTTGAAAATATTTTTACACTAACATCTTTTCTTATCATAAAAAACATATTTCATAAATTAAAATTATATTTTTTTAGAAAAATGACGAAAGTCTCTAATGCGTTAGAGACTTTGCAAAGGGGTAAAATGAGTATTACGAATATTACATTGTGGATCTAAAAATTTCCACATTCTTTATCTGAATCTAGGAATTTTCTTCGATTTTGGGAAATTCATGTTATATAAATCATTACATAATTACTTAAGATTTTTGCCCTAAATGATAGTGATTCTCTAAGGGTTACTTGTTATTTACTTTAAGATACACATTGATTCTAGCGAGTTGATGACCTAGTTGACCATAAAAGAAATTCCTTTGTAGGGCAAGAATATTGAGATTACACAAGCATTCTGGAGTAATTGACTATAACCAATTTTTTTATTCAAGTGGATTTTCACCCATGAGGTGTAGTATCTGGAGGGACAACCAGCTTTTGCTATGTATAATTTGTATATTGCTGATTAACCATCTTGACTTCTATGCTATAACTGCAGAATCCAGAACCATCAGTTGAGTTTGACACTGTAGCAAACCAAAAGCAGCAGCATGAAGTTAATGTTGGTACGTAGCACTCTCTCTCCCTCTCTCTCATGTTTTTTTCCCTTATGCAGCTATTGGAGTCTCTATCTCTCATGTTTTTCCCCTTATGCAGCTATTTCCAATTCATTTGGTTTCGGAGGACACAATTCGGTCGTGGTGTTTGCGCCTTTCAAGGGTTGATCATTTTTTCCCCCTTATGTAGCCATTTCTAATTCATTTGGTTTCGGAGGACACAAGTGGGCCGGTGGTGGTATTTGCATCTTTCAAGGGTTGATTATTTTTAGGTGCTTCAACGTTATTTGGGGTTATGTGATAGTTACCTTTCTCCTATCAGGCCAGTAAAATTGTTGTTTCTCACGGTCGCATTGTTTAGGAAGATCGCTTTGATGCGGCGGATATGATCCCTTTTTGTATTTTTTAAGAAATTTTGCCTTTTCTGGTGGCATTGTTTTGCAAATTTACTGGGTTACATTCATTTGTATTTTTTAATCATGATTTTACTTAGGAAAGATATAGACTTCTGGTTTTAAAGGTGTATTCTTAACTGTAACTCGATAGATATTTAAAGTTACATTACAATTATTTTCCTCGTTTTTAAGTCAATATTTCACGGTACATACTTATACTCACCCCCAGATTGGTGACTAGTTCTGGTGCAATGTATTCTTCCGACATGCATTAGACAATGATTTTTTTATACGAAGTATTTGACGAACTGTTTGAACTAATAGTTGAATTGTTGAAAGTAAATATTAGCTGTTTGTGTTGGAATAACTATTGATTATTTTTGTGATAATAATAAACAGCAGTTAGTAAAATGATGATAGTTTATTCAAATTAAATGAAGTAATACTTTCAACACTCACCAAATAGAACCATAAATAATAGGGTAAATTACACTGACCTCCCCTGAGATTTAGTGAAATTACACTGACATCCTCTCTATTTATAATTTTATCTTATAGTTCTCCTGAGTTTTGTAAAAGATTACACAAATTTCCCCTATTACGAAATAAGATTACACAAATTTCTCCTAAAAAAATTACTCAAAGATTAGTCAAGAGAGATGATTGTAACCTGGACAAATAGAGGGGGGTCGATATAATTTCACTAAACTTCAGGGGAGGTCAGTGTGTAATTTACCCTAAATAATATAACACTTACCAAGTGTTTCAAAATAAATAATGCTAGTTGATTCAAACACTTACCAAGTGTTTGACCCGGAGGCCTCGAAAAATCCATATATATATATATATATATATATAGTTGTATGTTGTGATGGTCAATGGCGATAATATGTTTGACCTTAACGAGAAGTTGTTCTTTTCAGAATTCTGGCCCACCTCATTAAATATCTGAATTTGAAGTTGAACACACTTCATAACGGAGCGATCTTTGTGTTTGACGAGCTTTCATTAGATATTACTGTTATACATGCTCTTGGAACACATCAATTTGTTGGCATTTCAAGTTCAATCATCATCAGTCCTGAATTCTTGTTGTTATGGAAAACTCCTAATAACAAATCAGAAAAGGAACAAGTTTCTATGTTTATTGCAAAGTTGGAGATGGTAAAAGGCCAACGGTGAGACTTGAACCACCTTTCTTTAGCTTTATTTGTAGTGAACTAATCACCACATCAAGGTCTAAGAATATTTATATACATATATATAATATTGTTAAGTAAAGTACCCACTACTCATGCTCGGCACAGAATACTAGGCTAAACCTAGGTGCAAACCAGGCTAAGCCCGGCCGAGCCTGGCCGGGCTTGGCTCGCGTGCCGGGCTTGGCTCGCGTGCCGGGCTCGGCACGGTCCACATGCCCAAGGGGTGAGCCCAACTCAACCCATGGGCACATGCGGGTCCGGCTCATTTCCACCTCTACATTCACTAGTTTCAAATATAGTGATTATTTAACCAAATATAAGAGGCCTAAATCTAGAACTCAAATAAGATACTATAACCTGAACAAGAGAAAAAATAATTACTAGTTCAAAGTCCACTTATTGCTTCTGTGCACATTTGATAGTTTAAGTAGGTCTTACATACATGACCTATAGTTGAAAATGGCTCCGTATAATTTACCCTTAATTTTTGTATTAATATTATTCCTTCGTATAAAATTTCTACTTGTTTTATTCGAAAAGAAAAATTAAAAAATCTACTATATAGTAATATTAGGAGTGAGGAGGGCGGATCTTGCACGGCAGCCTCCTTCTTTTTTTCCCTTAATTATCATTTTTTTAAAAAAAATCAAAGCAGCGCTCAGAGCAGCTCTCAGCGCTGCCATTTTGATTTATTTTTTTGACATTTGTACGGCTGCCTTTTTCCATTTCTTTCTTTTTTAAAAAATTTTTGTTTTTGTTTTTAACTATTTCTTTTTCTTTTTTATATATTTTTAATCTAATTTTATTTTTATATTAAAATTTTGACTTCAAACTTTTCTTTATTCTTAATTTTAGTAGTATTAATTATATTGTTTATAGTATTTTTTTGTTTCAGTTTTTAACTTTTTTTTTCTTTTTTATATAATTTTAATCTAATTTTATTTTTATATCAAAATTTTGATTTCAAATTTTTATATTCTTAATTTTAATAATATTAATTATATTATTTTTAGTAAATATTTAATAATATTATTATCTTTTATTTACTACCTATTAAAATATGAATTTTTATAATTTGTTGCAACTTATTACATTTTAAACATTCAAATTTTCCAAACGATATTCTCAAATTTGATTTAATTTTTGAATTTTTTTTCTTTTTCTTTAGCTTTGCATAACAAATAAAAAAAACCAATATTTATGTTTTCTTAAAATCTGTTCTATTTCTTATTTTTTTTCGTGATTTTTTTCAAATTATACATTTTCCAATAAATATCCAAAACCTTGAATTAAAGGAAATCATAAATTAATATATTATAAAATTTTAAGTTCAATAATATAGATCTACCTAAATTAGATTTAATTTTAATCTAATCAAATTTAATATTAATTCAAATTTTTATAAACTTTCGTTACAAAAAAATTCATGATTTCATCATTCTAATTTTTCACACATTTTTAATAAACATTTTTCATTATATAAAATATATAAATATATATTGTATAAATATACACTTTTTCACGTTATATATTAAATATCATTTATTTCTTTTTTTACTTTCTACTTAAATTTTATTTCCTAAGTTTATTATTATTATTATTTACTATCTATAATTTCTATTAAAATTTTAACTTAATTTTTTATTTTGGTGGTTTTTTTGGTCCATAGTTACTTTGGACACATATTTATTATTAGTTTTTTTTAATTTGGTTAAAATCTTTTTTTTTTAAGTTGATATATGTATTTTATGGAAAATTAACTACTTCGAATTATACTAATATCATTTGACTATATTATTATTTAAATATTTGAAATTTTCTTAATTTAGTTTAAATTCTAAAATTTTCATTAAAGTTTTTGTTTTGTTTCTAAATTTTGCATTTTATATTAAAAATTTTAAATCTTAATTGAATATAGTTGATCTAAATAAATAATTTTATATTATATATATATATATATATAATATTCCACACATGGCTGGAAAGTATTGTTTGGTCGAGTAGTTCGTCGAAACCTTCGTCAGCCCTATCTTTTCTTTTTGAACAATTTGTCGAAAAATTCTAAAAAAAGTATGGATCGTCGAAAAAACTTCAAAAATATAAAATCTACTAGAAAACTCCGAAAACATTAAAAAATCAAACAAAATCTGATCTCGAATACCAAACATAATAAATCCTGTCAAATTTACTGGTTACCATACATTACTGAGTTGAAGAAAAATGGTATGAAAAAATCCTACCTAAGAACAAGAAACGTTCCCTTTCAACTAGCAAGCACTCCGCCTTCGCACGTTATGCACATCCTCTTTTCGAAATCAACAATCCCAAAAAGACGTGAGCGTCGTATGATGATAAGTTACATCTTTTTACATAAAACCCCTCAAATATAATAAATCCAAAACAACCCTTAAAATTTTAAAAAAATTAGCAATACTCAAATTTATAAAATAGGAAAAAAAATGTGGATATAACATATTTATTTCTCTATTATTTACTACATGTGAAGAAAGTATTATGCCTTTATATTAATTGGATATTCAAGTTTTTTAATAAATGATTTATTTAGTTTGAGTCTTTATCCTTTGCTTTCATTTAAGATATTATAGTGATATTAATAATATAATCATGTGATACATAACAAGTTGGACACTTATTTTTTTAAAATATTTCTTTTTTTTACTTTCATTAATAAACCTTTATCAAAATTATAATTTTTAAAAACTATGATTCTTTTTATTTTTCGATTATATTATTTGTGCTGCATGTGCTTACTCTAGTATTATTATTTAATTTAAATTTAATTATTGTAAGACTAATCTTTATTTTTTTGATCTATTAATAAATAAATTTATATTTATATTGTAATGTTTAGTTACGAGGTTGAAATAGCTTCTTCTTTTTTTACCAAAAGAAAAAAAAAATTAACTAAATATGTAGATGCTCAACATCTTTACACAGTATACAATCCAACTCTGGAGGCCGTATAGTAGTCCAAACAGCGGACAATTTATAACTCCTAGCGGAGTTTGCTGCCCAGCGGACAGCTTCATTTACAGTTCTAATAACATATATACATGATACCATGGTTTAAAAAATCGGCCGAAACGGTACAGTAAGCCCGGTATTTATCGGTTTTTGGGATTTCGGTATTCGATATACCCGATATTTGAAAATACCGGATATATATGGTATACCGAGCGGTATATGGCTGTATTTCGCCATATACCGCGCGGTAAGGGCGGTATATGTATCATACCGCCCGGTATGACGTGATATCGGGTTTTTTTTAATAAAAAAAAAATTTAGATATAACTCTAATAATACATAATTGATGAATAAATGCTTAAAATTAATATTCAAATGTCAAATACATGAATACAATATTTAAAAGTTATTTGGTACTGTATTAGAATTTTTCACAGATACAAGAGAATTACATTAGAATTAATATAGGACGACACATGGTATTCATAATCTTAGTTGATGTTGCACTACGTCTTATGTTACGCTAAGCAGAGTCTTCGGCGGTCCCGCTTATGTATTATTAGAGTTATATCTAACTCCTACGCAACATAAGACGTAGTGCAACATCAACTAAGATGATGAATACCATGTGTCGCCCTATATTAATTCTAATATAATTCTCTTGTATCTGTGAAAAATCCTAATACAGTACCAAATAGCTTTTAAATATTGTATTCATGTATTTGATATTTGAATATTAATTTTAATTATTTATTCATCAATTATGTATTATTAGAGTTATATCTAACTCCTAAAAAAAACCTGGTATGGTGTTTTTCGTACCGGACCGTACCGGTTTCGGCCAGGTACCGAAATCGGTACCAAAACCGAGATTTTAATCCATGCATGATACATTGCTGAATTTGAGAAGTAATTGCGATTAATTTGATTAAACAAGTTTCGGTGCTTCCAAGGAGGGGAGACTTCATTTGAATTGTATCGACCAGAACCTTGCAATCCGTCTCGATGAGAAGCTGATCCAATTTAAGAGAATATGCCCAAGACAAAGCAAGCAAAATAGCAGTAGCTTCTGATTGAATAACAGATGAACAATGAAAGTAAGAGGAAGAGGCAAGAGTACAGTTACTTAGAGAATATCTAACAATAAAGCCGGCACCACCATCAGAATTGAAGAAAGCTCCATCACAATTTAATTTATACCAGCCATTAGGAGAGGGAGACCATTTAATAACATTGTTGATTATGGGAATATTGCCCTCAGAAACATGAGCTAAGTTATAATTCATTGAATAAGATAGAATCCTCATAACAGCAATAGGAACGGTAGGCCGTCCTTCACCATGCAAAATATTATTTCTAAAAATTCAGATGAATCACAGAGCATTAGCAACAATAGCTTTCGTCTCAGAATTCAAAGTCGGACTTACATGAGACCCAAGCCAGCTACCAGAATGTCATGAGCTTCTATCAGATAAGTCCAAATTGAGAGAATTACTCAAGGAAAGCCAAATTTCGGAAACAAAAATACAATTACAGAAAAGGTGCGAAATGGATTCAGCTTCAACATTACAAAATAAACATAAGTTATCCACAATTAAACCGAGAGAAAGCATTCTAGCTTTTGTAAGTAATCTACCATGAAAAAATTTCCATAGAAATAATTTGACTTTAGGAGCAACAGAAAGTTTCCAAAGAGAATTCCAATTTGGATTATTACTGATAGAAGGATGGTTATCAATTTTAACAAATAAGTAAGCAGAGGATGTGGTTGTCATACTATTCTCATTTGCTGTCCAAGCAACAAAGTCCTCATCATTGGGATATTCTGAAATCTCAATGTTAGAAATGGTCTCCCACAATACCTTGCTGCATAGAGATAAGCCCAAGAAAGAGAACCATTTATGATTAAAAAGTAAATGATTTACATGACTGAGATGCTAGAGAAGATTAATGTTGATAAAAGTAGACTTTAAAGCTAAGGGCAAATCTAAAGTCCAGTAGTAATTAAGAATGAAAGTATTATTACCATTACCTAGAATGTGTTTAAAACCTAAAGAAAGTTTGGAGAAAGCTTTGCAAAATAGATTCCAGGCCCAAGATGAATTCTTGGGAGGATAAGGGTTAGAGCATGAGATTAAGGGATACTTGGCATGAACAATATTAACCCAAAGAGAATTTGAATTGTTTTGATATGCTTGGATTTTTTTTTGCATGAAGGGAGATGCTTTTGGAATAGATATCTTGGATGTCAATGTCACCTAAGCTTTTAGGGAGAGTAACAGTATTCCAATTTAATAGGTGGATACTGTTCTTGTTAGGATTATGATTCCAAAGGAAATTCCTAATGACTTTATCAATTCTCTCACTAAAATCATTGTTTAACCAAGAAACAGAAGAGGAGTGCGTAGGGATTGAATTTAAGATAGATTTTATGAGGGTGAGCCTCGCAGCTTGAGAAAGAAGGCTGAATTTCCAATTAGAGAGTTAGAATTCTATTTGGACAAGAATGTGATCATGAGTGGAGGCTGGGGTCTCCTAGGAGACATCATAACTCTCAAATATTTGAAAGGAAATTTGCCTATTTTCATGTTAAGGGGGGAGGAAATTTTATTCTTAACATAGGTAAGAATATGATTTGGAAAATTAATTTTAGATTTGGAAAAATTAATTTTCTGACCAATTAAGTTTTCATAGGTAGAGAAGATGGACTTGATAGAGTTTAAGATCTTGGAATTTGCTTTAAAGATTAAGATGATGTCATCAGCGAACATTAAGTGACTTACAGCTACTTCATTTTTAATTTTAGGGTTAATTACTGTATATATACCAACTTTTACTCTCTTTCCCTAATATATCACAACTTTTCATTTGAATCAAATAGGGTCTCTAACTTTGATTTCATTTCTCATCTATCCCGCGGTTAAACTCCCGTAAATTATTCTGTTAGAATGCTGATGTGGACATGCTAACCGGGATTAGCAGTCCACGTCAGCATCCAACTTAACTTGCAATATATGCCTTCCGTCCGTTGCCACCGCCTCCAACTTCTCGTACGTCGTCGTCGCCTCCACGTCCGCTGCCGCCACCTCCTCCTCGTCTGCTGCCTCCACCTCCACGTCCGCTGCTGCTGCCTTCTCATCCGTTGTCGTGTCTCCTTGTTTGCAGCCGCCTCAGCCTCCTCCAATGGCATGAAGGAGGACGAGTCCAGCCACGCCATGCAGGGTGTCGCCAGCCTTGGCTCGTACGCGAACCCCCAAGGCCACCCCCTCTTCAGTGATCAACACAAGCGAATTGTGAGTTACTGAGCTGCAAGGAATTGAGCTTGGATGCAGAGGATGGGAACTGACAACGACGGCTACCAGGTGTCCGAGAGGGTCGAGACGGAGAGCGTTGGTAGTGACCGGGTGCCCTACAGTGGCCCGCTCAACAAGCGCGGCAGCCGGAAGAGCGCCCGCTTTAACCTCCCGCCTTAACAAGGTGGCCGAAGATGACGGAGTGCCCCCCTAGAACCCGTTGAATCTTAGAGCCTAATAGACTTAAGGTAAGGTAAGGGCTTGAGATACTCCAGCTTTTGTTGACCGAGAATCCGCTATCCACCCACGAAATAGAAATAGTGCTTCCCGTTTGTCTTGGGACTGCAGGACTGGAAATAGAAGGGCTTACGATTGCAACTTCCACTCCTTCTAAAAACCCAGGACCTTATACATATCCTTCATGCGATAGAAGTAGCAAGTTGCTTCAACCCCGGTGACCGGCCTAAGAATAGGCTCCTTTGGGCGAGATCTACTTTGTTATCTTGGCTACCGCTTTTCCTTTTCTATCGCATTAGTTATCAAATCGAGTGAATCAGCGAGTTCTTCTATATACGCAATTATTCCAGAATCAGGACCCTTTGCCACCGTTTCCAGATTCCCGATGAGATATATTTGAAAGGCTTTATACAGATAGCTTGAACAGGACCCTTTCCCGTTACCAAAAGACCAATGTTGAGAGTTGCTTAGACCGTTTGCGACAGAGAGCTGCTAACTAAGCTAATGGCTTTTGATTGCTCCCCTATAGAAGTTGGGAATGCCTTTTGACTAAACTAGCCCGAACCCTCATAGATATCAGGTGCCCACATATATTGAGTCAAAAGAGAGATTGAGTCCGAGGGAGAGGGGGGTTTTCTTCGGGGCTCGAGAGATTGAATAGATAGGGCCCCACAAGTTGTTAATTCGCCGCTGGGGAATTCACACAAAAGGGAACGAGGAATTCTCAACGAAAAAAGTGCTCTCTGAACCGAACGTGAAAGTGGTTTTCCATCAGACGGCTCTCGACGTTCACGTAACTCCACTTTGGATTATATATCCAAAAGGGTCCGCTCTCGGCCATTCCACACGCTGCCTAGCACAGACGTGGTTATCTGAAGTGGATTCTCTCTTTTGTAGTAGATGCCGAACCTGCTGCTCAGTGGGCGGGCGCAGCAGCTACATGGACCCCTTCCTTTATGTTGTTGCCAGCGCTTTCCCGGGCCGAGCCGGAATTCTTTATTAGAAAAGGGCAGGCAAAGCCCGAAGGAAGTATCCCCTTGGCCTTCTTCGTTTTCGATGAAAAACAAATCGACATCTCGATCTCCGAAAGCGTTTTCCTTACCCCGCCGCATCTCCCTCCCTTCGTCGAGCCTTTCCTTTAGTGGTTTGGGAAGCATTCCCTTATCTGAACGTCGGCAGGCATTCTTTCATTCCCCTTTTGGGGCCCCGGGGTTGTTTTGGTTTGAACATAGGCTCAAACATGATTGGAGGGGTCCTAGCTACGCCATGCGTTCAATACAAAAAAGCCTCCGGGAAGCTGCAGGGATGACAAAAAGAGGGCGCTTTCCTGTGTTGCACTGAAAAAAGGACCTAAGAGAAGAGCGTCTTCTCTTAGGTTTCTTCCTCCCGCGCCCGCCGCCGCCCGGCCCGCGTTAGAGGGGAAGATTAGCAAAGCTAGGATAAAAAGTGAGTTGAACACCTATATCTCCTTCTCTTCTTGCCAGCGAGGAAAGCAAAAGCAAGCGAGCCCTATACTTTAGGGTATAAGAGGGGCAAGACAGTTTAATCTTTCTTCTTGCACGGACCGAGTGTGAAAACTCCAACTCCAAGGCATTCTAGTCACGAGATCATTGGTATTGGATGTATCGTTAGGTTGTGCCGAGTCAAATCTGCTCCGTTCAAAGACAAAGCCCCTTTAGCTGACCAAGGCGGCTAAGGAGAGCGTATGCTAGGAAAGAAGAGGGAAATCTTGGCAATGGCTTCGTCAAGTGTGACAAGATTGATGCCTTGCTTTAGATTAGCGGGACCTATGATTGCTTACTGGAAGAAAAGGGATAGATTTTTTCGGGCCGGCAGGGAGGTGACGAAGACAGGGAATAGTAACAGGTGAATGGCAGCACGTTGAAAAGTCATCAAACAGCGACAACATGAAAGGGGGGGCTTTGGTTATTCCATCGGTGGGGGAGTCGTTGTAGAGCGAAGGGGCGCTCACGTTTTTTGGCTGGGTTCATCAAGTTGTATGAGGAGGAGAAATGCTGTCTCCACCGTGCAATCGAATAAGCGCAATACCTACAACTCTACTATTCGCTTATTTGCCAGCCAGGTAGCAAGCATCATTGGCCTTTCGAAATAGGGGCTTAAACTTTAGTCAACAAGCCTGGAACTCATTCGAGGAATTAGCAAGCCCTGCCAAACCATAGTTTTAGGAGTCCTTGTCTCAATTAGCCCAGCCCATCTCTCGATCAATCGAAAAAATAAAATTCCAAGAACCGTGACAAACAAACAATTTACGCAAGGTTTGAATTGCTTCTAAAGTCTTTTCTTTTTTTTGTTGAATGAAAGTCTATTTAGCTTGCTGTTATAACGCGGATGACGTACTTTCTTATTTCAAAAATGTTTCTCAAAAGGTTTCAAATGTAAAAAAAAAATCCGAAGGCCTTAGACCGTAGCGCGTCCCGCTTCCCCAAGATTTTATACCTCCTAAAAGAATCGGCGAAGTAGACGTGCTCAAAGATGTAGCTTTTGCGGGGCCTCTTAGGTAGGAGGCAGGAGGTGGTGATGGAGTTGTCGTTGCCATCGACGACAACCACCTCCCCGGGGTTCACCTTGCACACGTACTCTGCGCTGATGAGGTCGAGGGCGCAGGTCTCGGAGGCGAAGACGATGGCGCCATTGGGTCGGCAGCCCATGACGAGGGGGCGGAAGCCATGGGGGTCGCGGACGGCGATGAACTTGTCGCCGATGAGGAAGACGAGGGAGTAGGCGCCCTCGAGGCACTCGCAAGCCTCGATGATTCGGGCGAGGAGGTGCCGATGAGGTGGAGGATGACCTCCGTGTCGAAGCTAGTGCTAAAGATGGAACCATTCGACTCAAGGTCGTATCGGAGCAAGTGGTAGTTGACGAGGTTCCCGTTGTGGGCGATAGCGAGCCGGCCGAAGCGGTAGCTGGCGACGAAGGGCTGGACGTTGGTGAGGGCGGAGGCGGCGCCGGCGGTGGAGTAGCGGTTGTGGCCTATGGCGGCGGAGCCGACGAGAGCCTCGAGCTTGGAAGCATTAGAGAAGACCTCGGAGACGAGGCCGAGGCTGGTGCTCGAGTGCAAGTCAGCGCCATTAGAGGAGACGATGTCGGTGCCTTCCTGCCCATGGTGTTGCAAAGCGTGCAGACCCATGTAGCACAATTTCGAGGCCTCTAGGTCGCCGATTATGCCGAAGACGCCGCACTCCTCTCGAGGCTTGTCGCTGAAATCGAATACGTCATCGTTAGAATATCCAGGAACGGCAACGGAGGCAAAGGCGGAACAGGGAGGAGGAGGAAGGATGCCCCGAGTGACGACGAGGGGCTGACTTAGGCGGCGGAGATAGGGGAGGGGTCCAGGGACGCCTTTGACGAGGAACGGGAGGGAGGATGGTGAGGGCCTAGAGAAGCGGGAGGAAGAGGACGACGCGGTGGAGAGGCGGCGAGACGGTGGACGCGGTGGAGAGACTGCTAATCCCAGTCAATATGTCCACGTCAGCATTCTAACGGGACAATTCACGAGAGTTTAACTGTATGATAAATTAGAAATGAAATCAAAATTAGAGACCTCATTTGATTCAAATAAAAAGTTGGGATATATTAGGGGGAGAGAGTAAAAGTTGGGATATATATAGTAATTAACCCTTAATTTTATATGGGTAAGTTTGTTTAAGTTCACAACATCATTGATTAGATGGGAAAGGATTTGAGCCACTAATATATAAAGGAAATAAGAAATAGGATCTCCTTGCCTAATGCCCCGGGAAGAGGGGGAAAAATGAGAAACCTGAGAATTAACAAGACAAGTAAAAGATGGAGAAGAAATGCAAGCATGAATCCAGTTGATGAATTGAGAGGGGAAATTATAAAGATTTAACACATCAATAATTGCATTCATACTAAGAAGGTCAAAGGCTTTCTCTACATCTATTTTCACAATGATATTAGGAGATTTGTTTTTAGAATTATAAAAAGAATGGATCAATTCTTGCACAATCAGAATATTATCATGAATGTTTCGGCCTTTAATAAAGGCAGATTAATTGTTCATAACTAATGAGAGGAGGAAGACACATTTTGAGTCTATTAGCTAGTAATTTAGAGAGAATTCTATAAGAAACATTACACAGCGCAATAGACCTATAATCTCTAATATACTTAGGGGTTTTAATTTTTGGAATAAAAGTAAGAAGAGTTTGATTCCAGTTATTAGGAATAACAGAGTGATTATAAAAATGATTGATAAATTGAAAATAGTCATTACCAATGATATTCCAATATTTTTTATAGAATTCAATGGTAAAACCATCAAAATCAAGGCTTTTACCATTTTTAAAGGACTTGATAGTATCCCAGATTTCATTCATAGAAAAAGGTTTAACTAGAGAATTAGCTAGATCAGGAGTGATGCAATTGGTATGAGACCAGGTGACATAGGAGGGAGAGACAGAATCAGAAGAACCCCATAAGTGCATGTAATGGTCAACAAATGACATCAAAATATCCTTATTTTCAGTCATGGAAATATTATTTGAATTAATGATAGAATGAACATAGTTTATGCGCCTACGAATGATAACCATTCTATGAAAATAAGCTGTATTTTGGTCTCCATCAGTAAGCCATTTAACTTTAGATTTTGACCACCATTTGAAACAAATTTGCCTTTGTAAAGCTAAAAGCTTATTATTTAGCTCTCTAATTTTGGAATCTAAATTAGTTGGCGCAGAAGAAGAGCCTTCCAAGGATTCAAGCAAACTAATATCCTCAGAAGTAGAGACTAAAAGAGACTCCAATTTTCCAACAGAGTTTTTATTCCAATGAGCTAAGGCTCCTCTAGCATTATTTAACTTAGAGTTGAAAAAATTTACCCTATTATGAGAGAAATTGGCAGACTAAGTAGTCCTAATTACATTATGGTTGTCTTCATAATCTAGCCAAAAATTTTGGAATTTAAAAAGCTTATTTCTGACTTGAGGGTGAGAAGGAATAGTAATTAATATGGGGCTATGATCAGAGATGCCTCTATTCAAGTGCTTGATCAAGCAATGACCAAAAAAGTGAAGCCAAACAGGGTTAGAGAAGGTTCTATCTAATCTAATTAAGATTTTGGTTGCACCCTTACGATTATTTGACCATGTATATTTTGGACCAGAGAAACCTAGGTCAATTAAACCAACATGGTGAATAAAAGGCAAACCACCATATTTATCCTCTGGGTTTAAAATACAGTTAAAGTCACCGATAATTAATCAATGAAATTTAGAACAGTCAATGGTTGAAAATGAATTAATTTCAAAGAGTAGATCTAATTCTAGGATCAGTATGAGCATAAACACTAGATAGTAAGAAAGGTTCAGAATTGTCTATCTGAATTACAACATGAAGAATTTGAGGAGAAATAGAAATAGTTTGGGCTTTGACCACAGAAGAATCCCATGCTATTAAAATACCACCTGAGGCACCCGAACTAGGCTGAATGGCAGCTATCCAGGTACGACCAAGGAATCTAATGAGTGTCTTAGCATGGGATTCATCTAGGTGAGTCTCTTGAAGAGAGAGAATTTTAACATTAGTATTCCTAATATGGAAAAATAGAAAATCTTTAACAGATTTTCTACCAGCACCCCTCACATTCCAATTAAGGACATTCATCTAATAAGGTAAAGGGGTTAGGTGATTGAAACTCTACAAGAGTATTATCTCCCTCAGAGGGAGCTTTATCAGAATCATTGTAAGGCTTTTGCCTCTTAAATTTACTAGCACTAGCAACCCTAGGACCTAGGAGAATTTTTGGCTTAGGGGTTTTAGTAGCTTTCTTCCTAAAGACTATAGAAGAAGAGTTACGAGAAGGAAGTTGATTGTTAACATTAAAAACAAAATTCATATGGTCGGCTAGTTGATCTAGGGATTTAGGAGCAGGAGGTTTGAAAGAAAAATTGAGATCCTGCTCCATGTTCATAATATTTGCATTCAGGTTATCAGCAGAAGATTTATCAACTAAAGCATCAGTTACATCATGACCATTAGAAATGCTATCAGAGATAATATGAGATGAAGTAGTATTTGATTTCTTAACAATCCATGTAGATTTATTAAGAGCATGAGTAACAAAAGGTTTTGCAGATGAAGAAGAGGCATTTTTACCTTTGACAGTTGATGAAACATGAATTGATTTACTTTTAGAAATACCTGGCACATCATCCATCTTACGAGAGGAGGCATGAGTGGATTCATCCTGCTCACTAGCCCGAGCACGGTTATCTTCCGAAGGAGAACGCGCGCGCGCTACGAGGGCTTCGTCGATTGAAATTTCGACGTTGGACTTGAATCCAAAGGCCGCACGCTGGCTCTGGTAGAGAGCTACCAGAAGGGGAGGTCGGAGCATCAAAAGGCACAGAGGAGTTCGAATCCACAGCAGTTGGAACATTATTAAAATCGGCAGAATTATTAAAATCGGAAGAAACATTTGGGAAAGAACCAACATTAGGGTTCGCAGAGGGATTTGAGGAGTGATTTAAAATTACAGGGCAATTAAATTTACGATGTCCAATCACACCACACTGAAAGCATATTATAGGAAGATTTTCATACACAATAGGTTGAAAAAACTCAGCATCATCAACCGAGATCCAGATGCCTTGTTTAATGGGCAAAGAAAGATTTATTTCCACACAAACACGTATGTAGCGACCGCGTTCATACGCAAAGGAACGATCATCAAATCATAGAACTTTACCAAAATTTTGAGCAATCAGAAAAACTGATTCTTTGTTCCAAAACTCAAGCGGTAAAGATTGAAAACGAATCCAAACAGGGGCGATATTAAATTTTTCTTCCCATGGCCTAAACATAGGCTTCCGGGGCATAAGACGCAAGACATCCCCTCTCAGAATCCAGGGACCGCTAGTAAGAACCAGATTTGCCGATTCAACGAAATCAAATAGAAAAATAAAAAAAAATCCATCTAAATCTTAAACAGATTGGAAGCCGGCAGAAAACCATATGCGAGAAGCCTAATTTTTTACAGATTCAAGAGAAGGAGGCTTGCTTAGGAATTTACCGATGAGGCTTTTCGCCCAAGGTTGGCTCCAAGCCTGAGTCTGTTCCGAAGAGAAAGAGACACGATCCGATGTGGCTGATTGAATTTTTGAGAGAGTACTCGACGAAACCCGAATTTTGGGAGAAGGGCTGTCGCGACGCAAGATCTGCGCCCAAGATTTTGATTTTTGGGCCTTAGGTGGGGAAGGAGAGACTGAACGCCCTCTCGGATGCACAGGGCTGGAAGGAGGGGAAGGCGAAGAGTGGTGTTGATCGCTACTCAACATAGACGAAGAGGGAGCACCATTAGGGGTTGCAAATGATGGAGGGCGAGGAAATTCTAGGATTTACCGTCCTCATGGGAGTCGCTCTCTGAGTGGAGAATTGTAGACTTGTAATTTTGGCTTTTTCAATACAAGGTTGAAATAGTTAGGTTTCATAGTCTACTATATAGTAATTTTAGAACTTTTTGGAGGTGTACAGTACGGAGCTCTCATCTCTCTCCATGTTTTTTTTTTCAATTTTTTCCTTTTTAAAAAAAAAAAGTTAATTTTGACTTTTTTAAAAAAAAATTGAAAAAAAAAGTATGCAGCGCTGAGAGCCCTACTCTCTCAACGCTGCCATTAATTCAAAAGGAAGGGCAGCATGTGGCTGCCCTTTCTTCTTCTTTTTTATTTTTTCATATTTAATTATTTTAATTGGTTTTATTATTTAGATTATTTAGATTATTTTTGTTATTTAATTATATTTTTATTCTGCCTTTTTATATTTGTTTTTTGTTTTTTGTTTTTAATATTTTTAATTATTACTTAGATTATTTTAATTATTTTTTTATTTAATTATATTTGTATTCTGCCTTTTTATTTTAGTTTTTTGTTTTTAAATTATTTTACTTTTTTGTTTTTAATATTTTTAATTATTATTATATTATATATAAAAAATATTTTTTAAAAAAAATAAGCATATATTTAAACAACATACTCGAATACTATTATCACGGGAATAGAGATAAGTTCACTAAAAAATATATTTTTTAAAAAAAATTATTTAATTCATTATTTTGATAGTATTAAATTAAATTATTTTCAATAAATATTTAACAATATTATTATATTTCATTTATTATATATTAAAATTTAAACTTTTATAATGTGATTAATTTATCCGTTTTTATTTAATTAAATTTATTACATTAAAAAATTCATAATTTTGAATTTTAAAATATATAAGGTTATCTGATCTTAATTTTAATTAGACTTGATTTGAATGTAATTAAATTTTTAAATAGATTCATTTTTTTAAAATTATTATTAGCAGAAATAAATATATGATTTTATCATTTTAAAATTTACATATGTTTAAATATATATTTTTCTTTATATAAAAATATACATATTTTCACGTACATCATATATCACATTATATATAATATTATAAATTATAAATTTAGAAATTTTATTTTTTAAATTTATAATATTAATAACTATCTATAATTTATAATACAATTTTAATTTATTTTTTGTAATTTGATAGTATTAATTCATATTATCTTTTAGTAAATTTATTATTATCTTTTTTATATAAAAAAATAATCAAGTTTATATATGCATTTTGGAAAAAAATTAATATTTCAAATCAAACCAATATATTTTATTATATTATTACTTAAATTTTTATTTTATTTTCTTCAATTTAGTTTAATTAATAAATTTTCATTAATTTTTTTAGTTATAAATTTTGTATTCTATAGTAAAAAATTAAAAAAATTAATGAATATAATTTAGCCTACTTGAATAAATTAGTTTTATATAATATGTACAATATAATACGTGAAAATTAATATATTCCAATCAATTCAAAAATAATTAAATAAATTTTATTCAAATTGAATTGATTTTTTTTAAAAAAAAATCTCAATTTCGAATAAAAAATATGATTTCAAATATCTCTGAAATTTGAATATCTATTCAAATTATATATTCGATAATAGAGGCATTGGTACTCTTTTTTATTTCATTAAAAATCGACGGCATAAGCAGAGGCATTAGTATTATAAATTTGATAATGATCATCCAAGCTAAAACTTTTTAATGTGACATTAAATGTTGTTGATTAAGAAATATAAATATTAATTATTTTTAATTTTTATCGAAATCTTACTTATGAATTTATATTATGACATTATACCTATAGAGGTGATTAAGTGCAAAAAAAACTACGCATTCGATGTAGAATTACATGTCAATGTTTTTTATATAGGATAGTTATTGAGAAATTTGCGTCAAAACTAACACCGAATCGTCGATCTCTCAATTTCCTTCGGCATTTTTTAATCTATTTTGTAATAAGATTTCTTGATGCCCTTCATTAAAATTTTTAATTTGATTTGTATTTCATAATTCCTTATCAAATCTGATTGAAACAACTATATATTACTAATATATTTTATTATATAATTATATATTGAATATATATTGTATACACTATTTATTTATTGTGTTAATTATTATTATTATTATTATCTTTTTTATATATATAGCTAATAGATGTCGTAGTAAAATAATATTTTTTTGGTAAATATGACCCAAATTTTGATTAATATTATACTAATTATTATTTTTATTTTACTATTTAAAAAGATGTAGGCATTTAATTTTCTTATCCTTGATTAATTAATTTCATTCAAATTTTAATGATTTTTAGTATAATTTGTTATTTAGTTTGATATTTCATATTTTTAAAAATTATTTTAAAAATATAAAATAAATTAAGTATAATTATATATTTTAACTATCTATTTTATTTTTCTTATATATTTTATATTTTCTATATTATTACTTTTAGTATTTATATTTTGATTGTTTCTCTATTATCTAGAGTGTACAAAGAAAATATTATTTGTTTATTAAATTTGGTTTTTAAGTTTTAATTAAATTATTTAGTTTGAACTTTTACCTTTTATTTCTATTTTAGATATTATACTGAGATAAATGATATAATGAAGTTATACATGATAAGTGAAATCTTTTAGTCATTTTTTTAAGTTTTTCTTTTTCATGTTTATACTTCTTCTTCTTTTTTACCTTTATTAGAATTGTAATTCACTTAAAATATATTATTTTCTAGAATACATTATTTTCAATGTTTACGTTTAATATTATTTTTAAAATAAATATGTGTTTATTATCGTATTTTAATTAAAAATTTATGTTCATCTTTATTAAATATTCGATAATTTTAATTGTGTATATTAAAATTTACTATTATTGTTTATTTTAAATTTAATCATTATAAAATTTATCTTTATTTTTACTTCTATTAATATATGACCATATATTTATATTATAATATTTTATTATATTTTATTCATTATATTTTATACTATATAATTGATTTCATATATTTTGTATTAAAATTATTTTATAATATTCATTTTATTGAAATGTAGTTATGTTTTCGTTTTTGATATTGTACTTTAGTAAACTATAATTTTATTAATTAACAAATAAGTTATTTCACTTATTAATATATTTTTTTGATTTTATTTTACTGTTGTATTTCATGTTTAAAATTATATTCATCTTTACTATTATGATTGAACTAAAGTTTTCTATATTGATATTTATGTTTAGTTCTATTAATAAATAATATTATTTTTATATCTTATATAATTATTTTTTATTTATTTTATGTATTAATGTAAAATTGATTTTATTATTATTATTAATTTAAAAATATTTTATAAAAAAATTTGGATCCCATCCAGTAGCGCGGGATATTTTCTAGTTTATATTAAAATTTCGAAATTATTGTGTACTTATTCGCGTTGGTGTCGGTGCTTCGTAGGTTTTCAAGAATCATGCCACGTGTGCTATATACAACCACAGAGAGCGAACTCTGCTGCAGCGAGTTAAACACCGGATTCCGCTCTCCGTTCTGCCCGGAACATTGAATATTACGTAAAGTCTCATAACTCTCATCCCTTCTTCTGGCTCGTCTCTCCCACTCTCGATCACTATCTTTCCCTTTCGCACCTGACTCCACCTCACCCCCACGCCGGCATGCAGGTGCTCCTTCTCCCTCTCTCGTCCCCGCCCCCTCTTCGGGCTCCCCAGCAACGCCGCGCTCTCCGCCGGTCCGCCGTTGTCCGCGCCTCCGCCGCCGCTCCACGCAGGGAGACGGACCCCAAGAAGAGGGTGGTAATCACGGGAATGGGGCTAGTCTCCGTCTTCGGCAACGACGTTGACGCTTACTATGAGAAGCTCCTCCAAGGGGAGAGTGGGATCGGGCCGATCGACCGGTTCGATGCGTCCAAGTTCCCCACGAGGTTCGCCGGCCAGATCATGGGGTTCTCGTCGGAGGGGTACATTGACGGTAAGAACGACCGGAGGCTCGACGACTGTTTGAGGTATTGCCTGGTTAGCGGCAAGAAAGCCCTCGAGAACGCCGGCCTCGCTGCTGGGAGCCCAGCTGCGAGCAAGGTTTGACCTGCCTCCCATCTGAGTATCTGACTTCTTCTTTTTTAGCGCCTAAATGTAGCGGCGAAGCGAGGACTCTAGAATAGGGATTGCAATATTTTTAAATATATTATCAATAATATAATGATGAGAGTAATTTACATAAAAAACTAAATAAAATCTAAACAGACATCAAAGATTATTAATTTAATAAATAAAAATTACAAAACAATTTATTTTTATGATTATTCCTACGAATTTCCATATCATAAATAATTTAATTTATTTAAAATAAAAATATATAATTAAATCAAAGTAATTTTAATTTATTAAATTAAGTAATTAATTTAACTAAATTAACCTATCAAATTAAACTAAATAATTTAATTATAATTAACATTATTGAAGACTTTTATCCTCAATCATTATTATTTTTTAAAAAAAATTAATTTAATTGAAGTTAGCATAAGGAATTAAGTTTAAATAAAACTTACATAAGTAATATAATTTAATTAAAATTGATTAATGTAAGTTAATTTAATTAAAATTAAATTAAATAATTAAATTGAACTTAAATAATTTATATTTACTAAATTAAATAAAAGAAAGTGTGTATTTCAAATAAATTACGGATATATATATATATATATATATGAGGAGTGTCATTGGACACCCCTTCTGTCAACGCGGCTTCGCCACTGCCTAAATGCATCGGATTAGGGCGTTTGGTTGTCCGCAAGTGCAAATGCTGCAAAATTTATTTGCATGCAAAAGTAAATGCTCGCAAATAGATTTTGCAAACTACCGTTTGGTTGCCCGCAAGTAGAGTTGCAACTTTTATTTGCAAGCGTTTGATTGACTACAAATGGAATTTGCAATTACAGTTGCAACTTGCATTTTATAAAAATTTTCGGGCCGGGTCGGACACGATTTTTGTTGAGTCAGGCCGAGCCAGGCCATGACGGGCCGTGCACGAATTTTTCTGGGCCGGGCACAAATTTTTTGGACGAGGCCGGATATGAATTTTTTGGGCCAGGCCGGGCAAAAAAAATTTAGTTCGGGCCGGGCACAAATTTTTTTGAGTCAGACTAGCCAGGCTAGGCTGAACATGAATCTTTTCGGGTCAGGCCACAAATTTTTTCAAGTCGAACCGGGCACGAATTTTTTCGAGTCAGGCCGAGCTAGGGTGGGTTGTGCACGAAATTTTTTGGGTCGGGCCGAGCATGATTTTTTTTCGGGCCGGGTCTAGCACGAATTTTTTCGGGTCGGGCCAGGCCAGGCCGGACCGTGCACAAATTTTACCGGGTCGGGCCGGGCAGAGCATGAATTTTTTTAAGTTGGGCCGGACACAAATTTTTTCCAAGTCAGGCTGGGCACGAATTTTTTTTGAGCTGGGCCGGGCACGAATATTTTCGGGTAGGGCCAAGGCGGGCCGAGCCATGCCGGGACAGGTCGGACACGAATTTTTCCGGGTCGTGCCGATCCGAGCCGTTCCGTGCACGAATTATTCTGGGTCGAGTCGGGCACGAATTTTTCCGGGCCGGGCGGGCACGAATTTTTTCGGGCATGATCGGATACGAATGTTTTCGGGCCAGGTCAGGCACAATTTTTTTCGGGCCGGGTCGGGCACGAATTTGTTCGGGTCGAGCCTGGACGTGCACGAATTTTTTTGGGTCAGGCCGATCTGGGCCGTTCCTCGCACAAATTATTCTGGGCCATGCTGGACACAAATTTTTTTGGGCTGGGCCGGGCCGAGTACGAATTTTTCTGGGCGGAGGGGTACAAATTTTTTCAGGCCTGGCCAACACTAATTTTTCGGGTCGGACCGGGCACGAATTTTTTCGGGTCGGACCAAGCCAAGTCGTGCAAGAATTTTTCCGAGTCTAGCTGGGCTGGGCACGAAATTTTTTTCGGGCGGGCTGGGCACAAATATTTCCGTGTCGGGCCTGGCACGAATTTTTTCGGGCTGAGCCTTGCATGAATTTTTTCGGGCTGGGCCGAAAACTTAGGCCCGACACGATTTGCCAAACCTAGTCTGATAAATTTATAATTTTAGTTTTTATATAATACTGAAAATATATTTTAAAAAATCTGTCAAACGACATAAGATCTAAAATTTGACACTACCATTGTGTTCAACGCGCGAAAACCTACCACTTCGATATTTATCCCGTCTCCATCCGACGATTCTAAGTCGCCCAAATTAATTATTTTTCAATACTTAAATTATTACATTTGCAGCCCACAATCTTGTATTACGGGCTTTTTGGGCTGCAATTCCATTTGCGGCCCGCAAATGATATTAGAATTACAAGTTGCAACTAGTAAATGCTGCAAAATACTTTTGCGGCCAACCAAACAAATTTATTATCAAAATGCTGCAACTAGAGTTGCAGGATTTGCACTTGCGGGCAACCAAACGCCTCCTAAATTCGTTTTAGCCGAAAAACCTGGTTACTTGTGTTGTGTTTTATTCACAGAATTAGATTGTTAGAAGAAAAGTAGCTTCTACTGAATTGCATTGTGATTTTTCTTCTTGTTTTTTATATGAAAGTTTGAATTGGATAGTCTTTATGACCTTTACCTGAAGCTAATTACAAATCTTTGCAACTACAAGTAGGACTGTTCTTTTTTCTTTATGTAATTATACCTTACATTGTAATAAGTAATAACTAATATGATCATTGGGAAATTGCCTTATACCAATATAACATAGGTGAAATAGTTACACACGAGATTTCTATTGTCGTTGAGCTCATCTTAGGACACGTGTTGAGCTCATCTTAGGACACTTGTCTTATCTTTTAACAGATGTGCCGCCCCAGCCAAACTCCCAACCTAACAATGTATTCCACCTGGATCGGCATGCGAAGCGGGCCTTGGAGTCAAAAGAAGACAGGATCGAAGAACAGAAAAGGAAAGGTATATGCGCCATCCCCGTGCTGCTTGTTCGACAGCAAACCAAGCTATGGATCGGCCGGCTAAACAACAAAGACCGGGAGCATTAAAGAGTACATTTAAGTAGCAGAATTGTGAACCCTACCCTCTTGCTTTGGCGGCTGCTGCTGGAGTTGCTGTGTGTGAGCGGCTTTAGCTGAGCCTGACATGTTACCACCTAACATTAGGGAAGTCGGACTAGAAGGAGGCCTAGGACGGGAGACCATTAGCTTCCGACTCAAGGAATAAGTAAATAACGTTGACACTATGTTTGGATAAATTTGAGTAAGAGGGGTTTGGAGGGGGAGGATTTGAAGGTTTTTGAAAGGATTTAAAAAACCTTATTTGGTTAGATTTCACAAAGGGTTTGAAGGGATTTAATAGGGGCTTGATAGACCATTGTGCCCTCATTTATAATCATTTTTCTTTTGTTTAAGGGATACTTTTGTAATTTAACAGACATGGACAGTGGGAATCACGTTAATCCATTCATGTGTGTCACTAATTAGATGACGAGGCATTTGGCTACCTTAAGAGAGTCATAGTTACTCCCGCCGTTTACCCACGATTGGTTGAATTTCTTCACTTTGACATTTAGAGCATAGAGCATTGGGAAGAAATCACATTGTGTTAGCATCCGCGGGGACCATCGCATATGAATGATGCTTGGAAACTTGCTGCCTACTTTGGGTGCTGTGTCGTTCATCAACTAAGTCAACTTAAAGTGCTTGGTTGTTGGTATTAGCCTTCAGTTATTGGATCCTAATGGAACTAGCTTATCTAAATTTAAGTAGGACATTGTATCTCTTTCTTGATAACTGTTGATTCTTCTTCCTTTCTACCTCCATGTACGGGAGTGATCTTATAAGTCTTTAACTGTTAGCAAAGAGCCATACTTTAACTAGAAGGAGAAGTGTTATTTTAGGTAAACTACATAAAAGGATACAAACATCATATGATCAAAAATAAAAATACAAGGTCCTGAAAAAAAGTCCTCTCACATAAAATAGACCAGATGTAGTTAAGTTATCAGATATTTCTAGCAACTAGTCAAGAAGATGCTAATAATTAGTAATCAATATCATGCCTAGTCCAAAGCAACAAATCCAAATTGACACTATCACATGACCAACATAAAATGTAAATGTGGCTGAATCATGTAGAACAGAAATTTATTTTTTGTCTCACAGTATTGCAACCATAATTCATTGTTCTCCTCCACTCTTATTTATTTATAGTAATTTTTAGTTTTTCCCACTTTCTCGGTCTGCAGCATCAATATATATATGATCACTCCTATAGTTCATATATTGTTGTAAAAATATGTGGATATTTGATGTCCAAACATGCTTCAGCTACTTAATTTGCTATCGTCATTAGTGTACTTATTGGCTTGACTTTCCTTTTTTTCTAACTAATTCGTCTCAGCAGATTGACAAGGTTCGAGCTGGTGTACTAGTTGGCACAGGCATGGGCGGCCTTACAGTCTTTTTTGATGGTGTTCAGGCTCTTATAGAGAAAGGCTACAGGAAAGTAACACCTTTTATCATTCCTTATGCCATAACAAACATGGGTTCTGCACTGCTTGCCATGGACATTGGTTTTATGGGTCCTAACTACTCAATTTCTACAGCATGCGCCACCTCCAACTTTTGCTTTTATGCTGCTGCTAACCATATTCGTCGTGGTGAGGCAGATATAATGATTGCTGGTGGTACTGAAGCAGCAATTATTCCCATAGGCGTTGGGGGATTTGTTGCATGTAGGGCATTATCTCAAAGAAATGATGACCCTAAAACAGCGTCACGACCATGGGACAAAGATCGAGATGGCTTTGTTATGGGCGAAGGTGCTGGAGTATTAGTATGTACTAACATGTGTTTATTTGTTTTCTTCCCCTCCACATGCCTTGCTTTTTACAATCTAGATATAGGTCATAGATTGTCTGTTTACTTTCATCAATCTTGGTCGAGGATTATACACAACATCACTAGCGATCAAAGTTTCAAATATCTAAACGGGACTCAGAAAAGGTTCCCTCTGGGGCATGTACCAACTTCACATAGACTACTAAATGACCAGTATAATCATGTTGTATATTGTCCTGGGTGCCTTCCAACTTTCAATTTAACTGGAGCCGAAATGTGGATTCCAAATTGTTGTGGAAATACATTTGATCATAGCAGTTTCTTTGGTTTATAATTTTATGGTAGTTTGATTGCATTCTTCGATCAATTGTTGGATATGCTCAAATAACTTATGTGTCTGTGGCAAGTTGCATATTCGGATTATCAAAAATCCTTACTTATGAGGAAAACTAGGATATAACTCTGTGTCAGCATTATTGGGGGACAGCTGGTTGTCGTATGATAAATCAATAAAAGATTATGGTAAAACTAAAATGAGTTGCAAAATACTTTTGTAGTTCATGCATGCCCATTGTTTATGCAGTTTGTAGGGTACACAATTCACAAAGAGGACAAGAAGATATTTACTGATTTATAATATCAATGTCACTGTGACATATTTACTGTTTATGTAGTTCATGCCCATTGTTTATGTAATTCAAGTCAATGCCATAAGATGCAAGGACTAATTACTTGTGAACAAATCAATTATTTTAGCAATAACAGGAACCTTATTTATTTGCATTTGAGAAGCTCACAAAAATGTTTGCAAAATAAACTTTGCACTTTGGGTTTTTGGCACGACAAAATGTGAACCTTGATTAGCAACTTAGCATAGTTACCTCAGTCTGCAAACAGTGAGATACCTCAAATTCATTATATTCCTTCAAATTCATGGGATTTTTATCTTGTGCTATCCCAATTACACATTTGAGGATTTTGGATTGGTTGTTTAGGAATTCTATTGTGCAAATGCCCATGCAACTTCTCTAGCTAGACAAACAGATTTATTGGTCAAATATACTCTTTGTTGTTTACTGTTTCTTATTATGTGTCATCTCCTGACCAAGGTTATGGAGAGTCTTGACCATGCAATGAAACGCGATGCTCCAATTATTGCCGAGTACCTTGGAGGTGCTGTCAACTGTGATGCTTATCATATGACAGATCCTAGAGCTGATGGACTTGGAGTCTCATCCTGCATCAAGAAAAGTCTTGAAGATGCTGGTGTAGCACCAGAAGAGGTAGAATTCCATCCTACCAGTATTAATACATCCTCTAGTTGTTAGTTAATTTTTCCTTGTTGATATCTAACTTAACATTCTTAGAAATATAGACGTTTAATTTATTCTTGGTTAACTGAGCAATAAAACAATCTATGCAACATCTGCTGAAAGATTTTCAAGTAATGTGCTCATCCTATGTATATATTCAAGTTATTGGGTTGGTTCTGGGTGATGCATGTGTATGTCTCTATTTTTTAATCATTGAAAAGATTTTTGAGCATTTTATAAAGTCACGTTATGTAAATGCAACACTGCAGCTACTGTCAGAATGGAAGTTCAGTAAGTTATTAGATCAGGTTTTTCTATTTATGCTTGAAATAGCATTTTGTATATTGGACAATCTATTAAGTTTCCTAGAAAAAGATTTATTAGATATTTGGTTTAGATATCTATTAGATATTTGAAGTGGTTGGCTGTGCAGTGTGTACAGAGAATTTGATGCTTAAATTAATGACATTATATTATGTGTATGATAAGAATCCTATTGACATTATGAAGCAACTCTTTTCTTGTAAAATTTGTTTAATTCTAGATTTACAAATTCCAAAATGTTTCTGATCCTTTGTTTTCGAGTCTTGACTCCATTTCTTTTTGTTTCCAGGTCAACTACATAAATGCTCATGCAACTTCTACCCTTGCGGGTGATTTAGCAGAAGTGAATGCCATTAAACAGGTTTTCAAGGATCCATCTGGGGTGAAGATAAATGCAACAAAGGCAAGAATCTTCTCCTGATCTTCCAATGGCTTGGAGTTGCTTTATGTTTCTCTGACGTGGTCCTATGTTCAGTCTATGATAGGGCATTGCCTTGGTGCAGCAGGTGGTTTAGAGGCCATTGCAACAGTGAAAGCAATGACTACAGGATGGTTGCACCCATCTATAAACCAATTTGTAAGTGAATTCTGCCTCATTTGAGAAATAAACAAGAAGGTTGCCATATTACATATACAGAAATTTCCCAAAATTGAATTTTCTTCAAGGGAAATTCCGGGATCTAGATAAAGGGTGTGGAAATTTTCAAATCTGGAACATAATATTCATAATACCCATTTTACCCTTCTGCGAAGTCTCTAACGCATTACAGATTTTCGCTTAATTTTTTTAAAAATAATATAATTGTTAAAATATAATTTTAATTTATGAAATATATTTTTTAGATAAAAGAAAGATATTAGAGTCTAAAATAATATTTTTGACCAAACTCTCTAATGCATTAGATACTTTTGCACAAAGTCCATAAAACTAAATTTAAATTATAAATTATAAAATATTTTGATGCAAAATATTTTTTTAAAATCATATCACATCTTTTGTATTATAAAAATTTATTTCATGAATTAAAATTAATTTTTGGAGTTACGAAATTAATTTAGACTTTGGACAAGAGTATCTAACGCATTAGAGACTTTTGCTCAAAGTTTATAAAACTAAACTTAAATTAAAAATCGTGAAATACTTTGATCCAAAATATTTTTTAAGAACTTGGCACCTCTGTTTATATTGTGAAATATATATTTCGTAAATTAAAATTAAGTGTTTTTTTACAATTATAAAGCTATGATAGACTTTGGGCAAAAGTCTCTAATGTGTTAGAGACTTTTGTCCAAAATCTAGAATAGTTTTATAATGATAAAAAAATAAAATTTAATTCATAATATATATTTATAATATAAAAGATGTGTTAGAGTCCATAAAAAATATTTTGAACAAAAAATAATTATTAATTTAAATTTAGTTTTATAGACTTTCGGCAAAAGTATCTAATACGTTAAGGACTTTTGTCGAAAGTCTAAAATAATTTTATGACTTTGAAAACTTAATTTTAATTCATGAAATATTTTTTTATATTACAAAAAGAGGTATTGTGATCTAAAAAAATATTTTTGGACTAAAATATTTGATTATTTTAAATTTAAATTTAGTTTTATAGACTTTGTGCAAAAGTCTCCAATGCATTAGAGGATTTGGTCGAAAATATTTTTTTACACTAACATCTCTTTTTTATCGGAAAAAACATATTTCATAAATTAAAATTATATTTTTTTAAAAAAAATGGCGAAAGTCTCTACTGCTTAGAGACTTTGCAAAGGAGTAAAATGAATAGAATTTCCATACTTTTTATCCGGATCGAGGAATTTTTCGAAGAAAATTTGATTTTGGGAAATTCTTATTCTATAAATCATTACATAATTACTTAAGATTTTTGCTCTAAATGATAGTGATACTCTAAGGGATACTTGTTATTTACTTTTAAGATACACATTGATTCTAGCTAGGAGCGGCAGAAATGGGCACAACACGAGTACGACACGATAACAGCGGGCCGGGCCGGAACATTCGGCCTGATAAGCTTATCGGGCCGGGCCGGGCCGACATGATAATATTGCGGGCCGACGCGGGGCGGCCCGGCCTGTTTGACCCGCTAAGTATTAAAAAATTAATTTCAAGTCTAGATTAGTGTTTGTTTAGTGCTTTAGAATTGAAGATGATGTTAATTCATGGAGTTTTTCATGTGAAATGTCATATTTGGTGCTTATTTAGTCTCCAAAAATATTTTAAATTAATTATTTTTACAAGTTTTTAATAACTTTTTAGTTGATAAACGGACTCGCGGGCTGGGCCGGGCGGCCCGCAAAATATTACAGGCCGGGCCTGGCCGAGAATTTTTTACCCACGGAGTTAGCGGGCCTGACCAGCCCGTTTTGCCACCTCTAATTCTAGCGAGTTTATGACCTAGTTGACCATAAAAGAAATTCCTTTGTAGGGCAAGAATATTGAGATTACACAAGCATTCTGGAGTAATTGACCATAACCAATTTTTTTATTCAAGTGGATTTTCACCCATGAGGTGTAGTATCTGGAGGGACAACCAGCTTTTGCTATGTATAATTGTATATTGCTGATTAACCATCTTGACTTCTATGCTATAACTGCAGAATCCAGAACCATCAGTTGAGTTTGATACTGTAGCAAACCAAAAGCAGCAGCATGAAGTTAATGTTGGTACGTAGCACTCTCTCTCCCTCTCTCTTATGTTTTTTTCCCTTATGCAGCTATTGGAGTCTCTCTCTCATATATGTTTCTTTTTTCCCTTATGCAGCTATTTCCAATTCATTTGGTTTCGGAGGACACAATTCGGTGGTGGTATTTGCGTCTTTCAAGGGTTGATTATTTTTAGGTGCTTCAACATTATTTGGGGGTTATGTGATAGTTAACTTTCTCCTATCAGGCCAGTAAGATTGTTGTTTCTCACGGTCGCTTTGTTTAGGAAGATCACTTTTATGTGGCGGATATGATCCCTTTTTTTATTTTTAAAAATTTTGAAGGCCGTGTTTGTTTGCGAATTTCTTTTTTCGAGTTTTCGTTTTGCGAAAACTAAAATCAGTTTTCGAGATTCGGATTTTTGGTTTCGGTTTTTTTGTTTGGCGAAAACATGTTCGTTTGACATGTTCAGATTTCATATTTCGTGAAACTCTTATCCCAAAAAGATCGCGAAAATACGAAAAATTACTTGAATTAGTTTTTGTGCTTGTGTATATTTGGGTGTTTCGCGAAAATATATAGATTTTCGAGAAACACCAATCAAACCTACCCGTGTTTTCATCAACAAACAACGCTTCGAGCCCGTTTTCGGTTTCGAGCGAAAACGAAAATCAAACAGGGCTAACAAACACGCCGCCTTTTCTGGTGGCATTGTATTGCAAATTTACTGGGTTACATTCATTTGTATTTTTTAATCACGATTTTACTTAGCAAAGATATAGAGTTCTGGTTTTAAAGGTGTATTCTTAACTGTAACTTGATAGATATTTAAAGTTACATTACAATTATTTTCCTCGTTTTTAAGTCAATATTTCACGGTATATACTTATACTCACCCCCAGATTGGTGACTAGTTCTGGTGCAATGTATTCTTCTGACATGCATTAGACAATGATTTTTTTATACGAAGTATTTGACGAACTGTTTGAACTAATAGTTGAATTGTTGAAAGTAAATATTAGCTGTTTGTGTTGGAATAACTATTGATTATTTTTGTGATAATAATAAACAGCAGTTAGTAAAATGACGATAGTTTATTCAAATTAAACGAAGTAATACTTTCAACACTCACCAAATAGAGTCATAAATAATAGGGTAAATTACATTGACCTTCCCTTGAGATTTAGTAAAATTACATTGACATCCTCTCTATTTGTAATTTTATCTTATAGGTCTCCTGAGTTTTGTAAAAGATTACACAAACTTCCCCTATTATGAAATAAGATTACACAAATTTCCTCCGAGTTTTGTAAAATATTGCACAAATCTCTTCTAAAAAAATTACTCAAAGATTAGTCAGGAGAGATGACTGTAACCTGGACAAATAGAGGGGGATCGATATAATTTCACTAAACCTCAGGGGAGGTCAGTGTAATTTACCCTAAATAATATAACACTTACCGAGTGTTTCAAAATAAATAATGCTAGTTGATTCAAACACTTACCAAGTGTTTGACCCGGAGGCCCTGGAAAATCCATATATATAGTTGCATGTTGTGATGGTCAATGGCGATAATATGTTTGACCTTAACGAGAAGTTGTTCTTTTCAGAATTCTGGCCCACCTCATTAAATATCTGAATTTGAAGCTGAACACACTTCATAACGGAGCAATCTTTGTGTTTGACGAGCTTTCATTAGATATTACTGTTATACATGCTCTTGGAACACATCAATTTGTTGGCATTTCAAGTTCAATCATCATCAGTCCTGAATTCCTGTTGTTATGGAAAACTCCTCTAATAACAAGTCAGAAAAGGAAAAAGTTTCTATGTTTATTGCAAAGTTGGAGATTGTACAAAGAAGAGAACACATGTTCATGCCTAAGTATACTTATCGGTGACACCATATTTCATAACTAAAAGTAAAATAATCACAAAAGCAATACACCAGCACAAGAATCATGGTTGCCAAGCATCCTCCATTAGCAAATAAATATACATCCAAAGTAAGATTCACTAGTTTCAAACATAGTAACTATTTAACCAAATATATGAGGCCTAAATCCAGAACTCAAACAAGATACTGGCAATCTGAACAAGAGAAAAACAATTACTAGTTCAAAGTCCACTTATTGATTCTTGCAGGTACCAGTGGCCTTCCACATCTGCAATAAATGCATTCCTGGAATAGAAATAAAAGAAAAAAGAGAGTTCAACATGGTAAGCAAAAATTTAGACAAGAATTATAAACACTACAGAGCTTAGAGGAGAAAGTGGATGCTTACATCTATTTCTTATCTAATCAAAAGGCAGAATTTTGAGGACCCCCCGCAGTAGGGAATGCTTCCATTTGTAAAAGGTCACTAAAGCTCCAGAGATCGATGCTCGCATCTTGAGTAAAGTCATCAATAAGATCTTCAGAGGTTGGGTCATTTGTGTAGCTTCCCTCCAAATAAGGCTTCTGCAAATAGTCCATATATGATCCAAAGGAAGACAAATCTTCAGAGGTTGTTGCAGGACTGTCCATTGCAGGCACTGCTTCTCCTACAGTGTTCTTCAGTTCCGTTGGTGCACTGCTATTTTGCAGTAGTGCTGATTCAAGTTCAGAAATGGCTGGAAGATGGAATGATACAAACTGTGGATCGCTAGTATGAGGTATGGAGTAATTATCCGAACGACCAAATAACTTGCCACTCCACTGATCAGAGAAGAAGTTCAACCCAGCTACCACAGGAGATGATTTTGTTCCCGTGAAGGAACTCAGTTTCTCATCTTGAATGAAATCAAAACTTGACGAGAAATCTTGACATTGATCATTCAGGTAACTGAAGCTCTCATCAACGTCTAGCATTTCTGTTTTTGGAACTTCTAATATAAACGGTTTCTCAAGGCGATTCTGGAATTTCTCATCAGGGAAATTGACTTTGGCTTTTACCCCACGGATCTTACGAGCTTCTACATCATATGCTCTAGCAGCTTCTTCAGCTGTGTTGAAGGTTCCAAGCCAAACACGGATTCCTTTGCGAGGATCTCTAATTTCAGCTGCCCATTTCCCCCATGGGCGTCGGCGTATTCCTCTATATTGATTCTTTCTCTTGGTTTTGACACCCTTGGCTGCTGGTCTATGAACCTTTAAAGGTCTCACAGAGACTTGTTTATCTGAAGCCAAAGACAATATTATGAAAATATATGGGTGGTCCATTTAATATCTCAAACCTATGATCTGTATTTCATACAATCTCAACCATCCAATCAAGATGTAGTGATTGTGTTGGTATTTTTTCAAACTGCAAGCCAAGATCAAATCAATCTGATTCAAACTCATCTCACTAAGCGAAAGTGCTAATGTGTCCCACACTCAAATCAAACACCCCACTGAACCCTAGACATCCGAAACATTAATATTTTGCACTTTATACCTTGAACACAATGCTTGTATGATTGATGTACTAATATTTTGCATTTTATACCCCACTGAATTCTGGTTGGTTGGTTCCTAATTGATCCTCGTAGTTTTTAGATAGTTCCAACTATGGTTTAAAATCTCGGTATTTGTACCAATCTCAGTCGGAGGCTGGTATGAATTGTCTCGTTATTATTATTATTATTATTATTATTATTATTATTATTATATTATTATTATTATTATTATTATTATTATTATTATTATTATTTTAAAAAAAAATATATCTAGATAACAGTTTGGAATGAGGGGTTTGGTACTAATCCGAAACGTATAAGATTAATTCCAGTCTGATTGTGTGTAGGTTCCAAACAAAAGCCAATGCCAATATGATTTGGCATAATTCAAAGTGATCCCAATCCTGAATCCAGTGCCCACTATTGAACCTATCCCTGATCCTACAACATTGGAGAAAGAACACCAGTAATATTTTACACTTCTAATCAAGTGAAAAATAAATAATCCAAACAGATTATTCCCTATGTTTTCCTCAACAAGTATATCTGAATGCTTGTTAAATCTATCTCATTGGTCAATCTGAAATCACAGACACTCCTCAAATGATCATGATTTATTTTCTCTTGGATCTTTCTCGTGAAAAAACATAAACATATCGATTCTTAACACGACAACGACAAACCATGCTCCGACTAGTGTTCACAATGTAAAAACTAATTTTCTACCGGATGTTAAATTTGACTGGATGACCAAGTTTCCCTAACACCAGATTCAAAATCAACATACTCATTTCCCGCACATTGCAGAAGCTTGAGCGGGCAATCACAGTCGCAATCGCCCAAAGAAAACGACAAGTGAATAAAATGAAGGGAAAAAAACCCGACTTTTCTCCAAATTAAAGTTCCTGTAGGGATAATGCAATGATTAAACCCACGATGATACAGAAAAATCCGAACTCTCATGGTGCGGATCGAGTACCTTTGTACGCGGAATCGAAGGGCGTGGAGCCGAAGACCTCGCAGTCGCTGCCCTCCTCTTGCTCGAACTCCAGGAAATCCGCCTCGAACTCGTCGTCCATATCCTCCTCCGAGCCGCCACGGCCACGGCCGCTTTTCCTCTTCATCTCCGGCCACAGGCTGTCGGCAGAAAGCAGCCGGGACCGCGGCCTAGCGGGAATCAGCTCCGAGATGATCGCCCCTCCGCACATGTTCGTCCCTCGACTCGACTGGAGAACAGCGGTGAACACTGAACATTGGAATACTGCAGCGCCAACGGGAATAAATAGAAAAAGGAAATGGGGACTTTTTGCGTCATTATTCTATATGTTGTTTCATTAAGAAAAGTTTTTTTAAAAAATAAATTAATTTTATAACATAGTTATTACAAAACGTACACGTGGTAGCATACGCGCAAGATGCATTATAAAACTTACACATAGAAATGAAAAAAAGCGCATTAAGAAAAATTTATTAGATTACCAAAAAGAGCGTTCATGTAATTAACTCTTAACAAACGAAGAGTTTAATGTGGTTTATATAATTATATTTTATTGACCTACATGCGGGTTTTGTTCGATTTGGAAGCAGAAGGTGTTATTTTATCCCTATAATTAATTTTAACTCAAAAATACTCCTCACATTCTAGAAAATGATACTAAAATGCTCTTACCGTCAATATACACTTAACGACACTTTTGTAACACATGAGTGAGCACTTAAGTGTCGTTCATGCGGAGAAGCTCCAACAACATCAGATTCCATGTGCCACGTCAATTGGGACCCACCCATCCATTGACTTCCTCTTCCATATAGTGGACGGTGAGTCTCACATGGCAGAAGCTTATCCACATGGACGACACCTAAGCGCTCACTCATATGTCATATAAGTTCTACCATCATCAAATTTCATGTGTCACGTCAGCTATGACCCACCATCTAGGGGTGAGCACGGGTCGAGACGTCTCAGTCCGGCCCGGCCCGACCCGACCCAAAAATCTCGTCTTGGTTTAAAATCGGGACGGGACCGAGACAAATATGTTCGTCCAGATTAAAAAACGGGACAGGACCGGGACAACATAAAAATAATTGAGATAGTCCTGACTCGCCCTGGCCCGGTTTATGGTATATGTAATATTAATTTTTTGGGATGTCATAATACAATGGTCTATTAATTATTTAATATAGATATTATTTTTATTTTGTAGGAAAATATTAACAAATTCGGAATGTCCCAGTCCTGTCCCGAAAAATTTGGGATCAGGATCGGAACACATATTTGCGTCCTGACTCAAAATCGGGACAGGACTGGAACATACCAAGCTCCGGACCGTCTCGGTCCGAACTCACCCCTACCACCATCCACTAACTCTCTCTTCCACGTAGTGGATGGTGGGTCCCAACTAATGTGATTCTGACATGGCGAAAGCTTATCTACATGAATGACACTTAAGCGCTCATTCATGTGCCACATAATCGCTTATTCATGTGCCACATAAGCGCTATAAAGTGTATATTGACGGTAATGATATTTTAGTACTCTTTTTTGGAATATTAAGAGTATTTTTGAGCTAAAATTAATTGTAGAGACAAAATAGCATCCGTCAACGAACGGTCAGAATCACTTTTGTACTTTTTCCTTACTAACTATTAAGATTGTTTAACTAGTAAGTATAAATGTACCAGTTGAAACATTCGACCTACTCTGTGGTCGCTATGCATGGAAGGGGAGGGATTTTATGAAAAAGGAAAGGTGTTTTGGAAAGGGAATGTGTTTTTGCATCAGGAGCCTATTTTGATTAAATTTGGCTTGAAGTGATAAAAAACTAGGAAAGGTTTGATTTAAAGGTCAGCATTCCTTCTTATTCTCGAACAAAAATGATTATAATTAATTCTTGTGGTAGGAGATATGGTTTCTATAAATGTAGAGAAACAATATTTGGAATTTTTGGAATGGAGTAAATTTGCATTTTTTTATTTAAAATAATACGAGAAGTTTGGGAAAATCATGATAATTTTAATCCAAATTGAAAAAATCATAAATTGGTTAGGGTATTTGGCCAAATACCCGAATTGCCGCCTATTTTGAAAAATTCATTTTGTTTATTAAGAAGACTAGTTTGAACTAGGGGTGGCAATAAAATTTTTGTGCATGGCCCGGCCCGACCCGATAAAAATTTGGGCTTGGAATCTTTGGCCCGACCTGGCACAAAAAATTAATGAGCCAGCACGGCACGGCTCATTAGCCCGATAACACAAAGATAAAAATGGAGTTATCAGACCCAAACAGTTTATCGGGCCAAAATCGTACTATCGGGCCAAAATCGTGCCAATATAATCGGGTTATTGGGCCCATATCGAGTCGTTTCGGGCCCGATAGCCCGATATTTTCGATAATGCCCAAATCCTTATCGGGTCGGGCCTACACCGCCTAGCCCGGCCCGGCCCGGCCCAATAATTTTTCGGGCCTTATCGGGCCAGCCCGATAACGGCCCGAGCACGATAAGAATCGGCCCGAACCCGATATTTTTTCAAGCTATCGGGCCGGGCCATATTTTGCCAGCTCTAGTTTGAACCAGATTTGAAATGCGCCCTTTTCTCGAACTAAAATTTCTCATTAACAACAATAGCATACAAAAACTGAGTTCACCAGAAAATTTAATTTGTTGAACCGCGATGTATATAATTCAAATAGAAAAATGCAAGCCGGTCTTCTTATTGAGCTAGTTGAATTTTGCAAAAACAAAGGTAATTTGAGTGTTTGGCAAAAAAAAGAAATGTATGATTTTGCCAAATACTGAAACTAGTTTGTGTTTCTCAACCGTATAGAAGTTTTTATGATGTTCCTAAATTTCTCTTTTAAAAACATCAATTTTTCAGAATTGAAATATCTTTAATGAAAATTTCCGAATCCAGAACATGGTTGATTAAATTCATGTCGATAACCTAAAATTTGTAATAGCCTATTTAATCATTTGCAAAAGTCTCTAATATCTAAAGTCTAGCATGATTTCATAGCTCTAAAATAAATTAAAGTTAATCCATTAAATATATTTTATATAATATGAAAGAGAAGCTAGGGTTTTAAAAAATATTTTAGATCAAAATATTTCGTTGTATTCAATTTAATTTAGTGTTATAAAATAACTTCATAACTCTAAAAAAACTAATTTTGGTGAATGAAATATATTCTATATGATATAAAAGATGTGCTATGATTTAAAAATATTTTGGACTAAAATATTTTGTTATTTTCAATTAAATTTAGTGTTATATACTTAGTACAAAAATTTCTAATGTGTTAGAGACTTTATAAGGGGTAAAATAAATATTATGAATTTTAGGTTTAGCATCTGGGAACTTAAACAACCATATTTCGAATCAGGGAATTTTCATTAAAGATATTTTAATTTTGGAAAATTATTGTTTTTAAAAATAAATTAAGTAGTTTTTTTAAAAGAAAAAATACATCATATGATTTATGATTTTGTTAGTTGTAACCCAATATTTAAAAATTAAAAAAAATATTTTTATTTTAAAATTATTAATAATCGTGGTCAGTCACCATCCTCACAACACTTATATTTGCTAAGTTGACTTTAAACATATTTCACCATCCTCACAACACTTATATATGCTAAGTTGACTTTAAACATAATATAATATTGACTTAGAACTTTCATTATTTTTCACAAATGTGATACGATCTTTAAAACTTAACAAACTTATATTTTTTAAAAATTATTAATGATCATGATCTATCGCCATGCTAAACTTCACTATTGTTGTCATTGTCGCAAAAGTTAAATTGATGCTAATATGACTTCAAAGAGAAATATTAAATTCTCTCAACTCATATGCCTAATAATCTTCTTAATACTCATATATAATAAAGTGTCCATGATTATTAATAAAATTACCACTCATATCATTGTAAGTAGTTAGAAGGATTATTAGATTAATTTTTAGGAAAATATAACAAAACTTGACTTTAAATATCACTTGAACATTCACTTTTTTTCACAAATGTGATATGATCTTTAAAAATTAACAAATATGATATAATTTTTAAAAATTAACAAATTTATATATTTATTTATATATTTATTTATAAATTATTAATAATTGTGCCTCTCATGGTCCTAATGTCATTATCCTCGTGACAACATTTACATAAATGCTAAATTGGCCTTAAATATGATATCATGTCTATATGACCTTCACTTTTTTTCACAAATGTGATATGATCATTAAGAATTGACAAATTTATTGTCACGCTCCGATTTACAAGGTCGCGTAATTGGACAGAATACGTGATCGTACTCCAAAGCCTACCAATGAACACACATACATGCATATATAAACGACACAACGAAATTAATCATGTAAAAGATTCATAATACATAAATATATAACCAAATGTATGATAGAAAACTCCAAGTGTTTACAAGTTTATGAAAACTACAACTCCAAATTCTTGAACAGAATCACTCTACTACTCGACTACGACTAGACTCACCACGAATCTGCAATGTAAGCTTGCTCCCCCAGCCACGTCATACCGATACTATCGTACCTCACTGGTCAGGATTTGCAAAATAACATTAATAAAGTTGTGAGTTCCCAAGAAACTCGGTGAGTGATTCTACCCGAGCTCTCTCCAAGGTACCCCGAGTATAATTTAAGCAAGCATAAATTATATATATATATAAGTGCTGAAATATAACATGTAAAGAAAAACATCCATCCAATAACTCGTGTGTAGACACACTAAAATCACACGGCCCATGCCGGGCCAAAATATCCAAGCTATCACATATAGCAAACACACGAGTCGGTCGCTAGAATATCTATCTAGCGAGCTTTCCGCTCGGGTCCTCTGAACTAGGATGGCCTATTAGTTCTGGTGCATCATCTGGTTGGGAATAACCCTCAAACCAATTGCTCCTCAGGCCCCTCGTCAATGTGGCTCACAAACGGAATCTCTCGACCTATATTCATACTCGTCGAGTCGGGACCAACTTGTTAAGTTGGTGCGCTTCTCGGTCCGGCAATCGCTCGTCCACAAGCACAAACAAAATCAATGTTACTACGCAGTACACATAGGTACATAAAATATCTCTCGAATGATTTAGAATTCTTGCCGACAACCTGGGTACGCGCCTATGCGCCCCCCCCGCCCCCCCCCCCCCCCCAACCCGACCCTCTCTTAGACTCAACATCTCAGCTTTATATTTTATCACCCAAATAGGAATTTCAACATGTATTTGATTAATTTCAGCATGTATAAAGTAATTCCAGCATGTACAAATAATTTCAGCATGTATAAAATAATTCCAACATGTACATGTACACTCTAATAAAATTCTGCATCTATCTTTATAATTCTGCATGCATTATCATACCACAACATCAAATTTCAGCCTACCTTATCATGCTATAAAATATCATATTTAAGCATATTGAATCATACTATAAAATTCCAGATTTCAACTTTCTCTACTATAACAATAGTTTTTAGCGAGCATTACACGACTTCAAAGAAACGTAATCATCATATAATTTATAAGTTCTACGGAGAGCTGACCCTAGCAAACCCCATTCTCACTCATAAAGGACAGCCGCATGGCCCTAAGCTTCTATCCTCAGGTGTGACCCAAGAAATATTATGGCCTAAAGTAAAATTTTAAAATGAGATATTTCTTTTATTCAATAAAATTAATATAAATTTTTATGTATTTTTTTATTAAAAAAATTTGAGATGAGTGCTTTAGGAGGAAGAACATTGCTTTTATCTGAACTTGTAGACGATCGATCGTTGGAGACTTGGTCGCTTGGAGCCGATGGAAATAGAGAAGACGAAGAGTCCAGAGATAAGGCAAAAAATTTATTCGAGTGATTTGTAATTACTTTAAATATGATACATTTAACCACCCTCACAAATCATGGATCTCACTTATAATCACTTTAGTTGCCAACAAGACAAGTTAGCTTTAAACCAACAAGACAAGTTAGCTTTAAACCAAAGCCAACGGGGAGAAGTCTTGGGAATCGTGGACAGTTCGAACATATTAATTGTTCTTTCTTGATTGAAGACAGCATGATGCAGGAATTAATTGCATATATCTATCTATTTTTTAAAAAGCAACTTCGCATGAAATTCATGTTTTGTAAGAACGACTTTGAGACCCTAAAAATTTACTAAGATGATGCTTAAATTAAACCCTAAACCTATGTATATATCACATACACATATTTCTTTTTTGAGTTCTGTGTAACATCCTCAACATAGATATACAAATCACATAAGTGACTATGTAAACATGGCTCACATCACCATTCTAATTAATTACATGATTCAGCCACTTAATGAATCATTCAAATTAAATCTAAATGCTACCGAATCTGGTTACCTGCGCAATTGACACCATTAATGTTTCTTCAATTAATTCAACTTTATCTGCATTGTCCTTTTCATATTGTCCAGTAGTTATAGAATTTTTCCTATATTTGGTTAACTAATCATACATTCAATAGGGCGGCCCATGCCAACTGTGGGTAGCACAATTGATGACAACATGTTGTATATTGTTTAGAGATCTAGAGTTTGATTCCTAGTATGATCACCTATTATGACTTTCTATCTTTGTATAAAAAAAAATAGGGGCGACCCATCAATTTGGGAGCCTAAGACCATTGCCTTATTGGCCTAATGGATGGACCGCCCCGTCCATCCTCCTATTCCAAAGATCTCACTCAAACCCCCTTCATTAATTCTTTTCCCAACTCGAGTTGTCATGCTCCAACTCAGGATCACGTGACCGGCCAGAGTATACGTGTCTATACCCCGTAGCCTAAATCATGCACATGCCAACTCAACAAGTAAATATAGCGAAAGAAATACCAAGTTTTATTTCAAATGAAAACCGAACCAAAACATAGTTTTATTTCAAGAAACTCGATGAAACGTAAAGTGCGGAAATAATAGTTAAGTTCAACAATTCAAAAGTTTAGATACAATAAAATCTGAAATAAATAACATAAATGCCCTTAGAGCTACAACTCCAAATCGAGCTAATAAAACTACATGACTACTACCAACCGACTCGACTACGACCCTAACTAGGACTGCTATGAGATCATGCGGCTCCACTACCCTCCAGTTGCGCCAAGTGCTCTGGCCCACCTCATCGATCAGACTCTGAAAACAGAAATCAAACGACAATGGGTGAGTTCAAAGAACTCAGCAAGCGATTTTACCCACCATCGCAAATAAACACAGAGATAACAGAAATAAAATCTATCTCTAAAAAGGCAATGTCACAAAGGCGTGACTAGCTACTAGACCAACAAGCCACCCACGCCCATGACATTTATCCCTCCAAGAAGTGCATTAGGCCGAAGCCCTACCATTCCCGAAGGCAACTGCACATACTAAAGAAGTGCATCAGGCCGAAGTCCTACCATGCCCGAAGGCAATCACACATACTAGAGAAGTGCATCAGGCCGAAACCCTACCATGCCTGAAGGCAACCACACATACTAGGATAATCGGGAAAGCCCTCCGAACTTATTCGGCAGGTTGGGAATTTGACGTCCAACCACCCGGGCGTAGCCCGTAATCCAGCTTCTAATTGAGTCTCTCCGCCATGCTCAAGGTTATGACACATCAAGACCTAAGTCAAGATTCTCCTACGGTGTCCTAGGGATTTCCTCATCATGAAGCGTCTCAACACTCCAACCCGAACCCTATCCCTTAGACCCGTAATATCATGAACTCGTGCGGTTTTATTTCATGAATACCTTATAAGTTGGTTCATAACATATTATGTTCACCCTTAACCAAATTTTAATTATATAATTAAAATTTAGATCATCTCAATTAGGGTTTTATTTTAGGTTACTGTTATGCCTAGAACTACTGTGTCTAATCCGAATCTAGTCTCCAAAGTGTGTCATATGTTTCCAAACTATGTTTTCTAGTCGAAACGATAGGTTACACAACTATATTCACACATACACACACATCACAACAAATAAATTAAAATCAGCACAGATTCATCATCTCAGCATATAATTCCAGTAATCATGCAATTTTAGCATACTTATAGAATTAAATCCAAAAATTAACAGAAATTAATCCCTAAATTATCGTTAAGATAGAATACTAATCTCAGGAATTAATTCACAAAAATAATGCTTTTCATTAAGATCCACAAGAAACCACATGATTTCTTTCGCTAAGATAGAATACTAAACCAAAAATCAAGCATTAAGATCAAGAATCCCCTTCTCAAGAACCCTTAATTAGTCATTATCAAGATTTTAATCCTTCCATATGATTTCTATCCAAAATCACAGATTTAATCCTAAGCATGCAATCCACAAATCAAGAAACTAAATTAGGAGAATAAATTATATTTGCATATCAAGAAAACATGGCAAGAACTCGAAGAAAATCCAAGAACAATGCATAAATACTGAGCAGTCAAGAATGACTTCAAAAATCCGATTAAAATCCCGAAGAGAGAGGGTAAACCACTCACCTTAATTGGAAGAAGAATTAAGGCAAAAATCCCGGATGACGGCCCTCAAATTTGGCTTCAAAAGGCTGGCGGCTCAACCCAAGAAAAGGCTCTAAGGGGCGGCGGCTCACTCCAAGCCGTCGGCTTGGAGAGAGGGAGAGAGAGGAGAAGGAGAGGGGCTGGCTCGGCTGGCTCCTCTCGGCTCGGCTCCAAAGGGAAGGAAGAGAGAGAGGGGAGGAGAAGAAAAAATAGGCGGCGCGGCTCGGCTCCTCTCGGCTCGGCTCAAAGATAAGGAATAGAGGAGAGGAGGGGAAGAAGAAGCAGGCGGCTCAGCTTGGCTCTGGGTGGTGGCGGCTCCAAGGAGAAAGGGAAAGGGGGCTAGCGGCTGGCTCACTTTCTCAACTCTTTAGGTGGTTCCAAAATAGGAGCCACAAGCCATGAGGGGGGGTTATACTCTCTCCTCAACCCTAACCTCATAAACCCTTAATCCACAACCTGCATCCACCTTATACCAAAATCAAAATCCGCTAACCCGATAGACTTAAATAATTTAATTAATCTCATTAAATAAATCACAAGCAATTAATTAAATACTCATATGAACATAATTAGCATTTATGCACACACAACATCAAATTAAATAATCTCAACTACCCAAACCTAAAATTCATAAATTCATATCCTACTTACTGGAGCTCGCAAGCTCGATCCGGATCATGAGTCGACTCGGCTCGACCACGAACTAGTACGCTAGGCTGGCAAACACACATAAGGAGAAAAAAATAAATTTAAATATCTAGAATATTACAATCCTCATTCCTTAAAGAAAATTTGTCCTCGAATTTCAGAAAAGAAAATAAGGACTCACCACAACACCAAATAATGAAGAATAACGCTCCCTCATATCCCGCTCCACCTCCCAAGTGGCCTCCTGGCTGGAATGGTGCTCCCATCTGATCTTGACCAAGGGAATCTCCTTGGACCTCAACTTTCGAATCTGCCGGTCTAGCACCTCAACTAGCCGCTCCTCACAAGACTCGATCAGTAGGCTCGATCACATAGGACTCATCCCGAATGTACTTCTTCAGCATAAACACATGAAATACTGGATGTACTCGGTCCATATTAAGAGGTAGGGCTAACTCATAGGCCACAGCTCCCCTGCGCCTGAGAATAGGAAATGACCCAATGAACATAGGGCTTAGCTTTCCTTTCTTACAAAACCTCACCACCGCTTGATGTCGGCGCTAGTTTTAGCAGTACCGAATAGTATCGAATATCTCGTATACCATTTTTTCCAAAAATGAGTAAATACCGATCGTACCGAGCGGTACGGTACGGTATTTGAAACCATAATAACCGCCTCGACCTAGTTCGGATTGGGTTGAATCAGGTTTGAAAGTAATAAATCCTAAACTTGACTCAATCCAATCCGATTACTTTTAATTGGTTTGAGTTTCTAAATTCGATCCGACCCATGAACAACCTAGTGTCCATAAAAAATTTGTTACACACAAGCACCGCACAATATAGAAGAAATTAAATTCTCATATTTTTTTAGTTGTTAAATATTTAAATTATTAGATTTTTTTTTTTCAAAGTGGTAGCAAAGGGTAAAATCTTTCCTGAATTTTTAAAATATATAAAATAACAATGTAATAATATAAATATATAGTCAATTAAAATTTTACTGATGCCTATAAATGTTACTTAGCTACTTGTTTCTCTATGTCACATTTTATTGGATTTAATGGATCGGATTTTCTTGGTACCTTAAATTATTTGATTCGTTCAAATGGGGTTTTGGTAGTTTTATTTAACATTTTAACCTACCAATTACCTAATGATAAATTTTGGTCAAATAAATTGAAATGAAGCAAATGAAGGATTTCGGTTCGGGTTAGGATAAGGTTCGGTTTACTGCGAACCGAGATATGCACGGGTCGAACCAAATCCCGGCGACTTCGACAAATTGTAATAATATTCCCAAAAATCTTGGCGGGAAACTCTTTGGTTCCTTTCCGTCTCGCGGAGCGATCGACCGCCCTCGGAACCCTAGCAGGAGGAATCGGAAGAGGTGGAGAAATGAGGAGAGGGGAGGACGACGAGCTCCGGGTGGCGAAGCGGGGGTACAAGGAGGCAGCGAGGGTGGGAAACCACGAGGAGGAGGCCCGGTGGGCCAACGAGATCGGCGATATCCACAAGCGGCGGGGGGAGTACGTCGAGGCTCTCCGTTGGCTCCGCATCGACTATGAGGTATCCTCTAAGCACCTCCCACAGAAGCAGCTCCTCCCGACATGTCAGTCCATCGGCGAGGTCTACCTCCGCCTCAATCGTTTGAAAGAAGCCCTCGTCTACCAGGTCTCCTCCTTCGCCGGTCCACTCCTTCGCAAATCAATGCTTTCTTTTTATCTTACAGCGGTTCGCCCACGTTTAGAGTGTTACAATGCCTAGTTTTCCTTTGGAATTTTGCTTTTCTGGCTAGTGGTTAAATGTTTCTTTATAGTGATGTTAGTTCGGTTTGATCGGTGACTGTATAGATGCAGTTCTTAGTATCATCTGAAAATCTGTCTTTTGTCTCCAGAGCTCATAAATTTTTTTAATGCGAATTCTAAGTGCTGTGCTGAAGTTAACGGCTGGTTTCATCTTACACTGAGCCTGAACTTCGTTTCACTCTTTATTGCAGAAGAAGCATTTACAGCTCTCCAAGGATTCTGATGACCTTATTGAGCAGCAAAGAGCTACTACACAACTTGGTAGAACTTACCACGAGATATTTACAGAAACTGAAACTGATCATCATGCAATGAGAAATGCGAAAAAATATTTTAAATCAGCCATGAAACTTGCCCGTTCTTTGAAAGAGAATCCTCCTTGCATGAAATCTGGTTTCTTTCTCAAGGAATTTATAGATGCTCATAATAACATTGGTATGCTGGAAATGGACCTTGACAACTATGAGGAAGCTGAGAAGATTCTTCTTCAAGGTCTGAAGATATGTGATGATGAAGAGGTTAGTGAATATGATGATGCACGCAGCAGGCTTCATCATAATCTTGGATATCTATATACTGAACTGCGAGAGTGGAGTAAAGCAAGGGCGCACATTGAGAAGGACATCCTAATTTGTAAGAAGATATGCCATCTGCAAGGTGAAGCAAAGGGCTTTATCAATCTGGGGGAGTTGCACCATAGAGTTCAGAAGTATGACGATGCAATTCGTTGTTATCAGACAGCCTTGGACACAGCAAAATGTTTAGAAGATGAGGATGCATTAGTTAATCAGATCAATCAAAATATGAATACTGTCAAAGAAGCAGCTAAGGTACTGGAGGAGTTGAAGAAAGATGAACAGAAACTTAAAAAGCTGATGAGGACCACATGTGATGCTAGAGGCACATCAAATGAGAGAAAGTGTCTCTTAGAGCAGAGCACTTGCCTTGATGGTCTGATTGAAAAGGCTTGTGTCATATTTGCATGGCCAAAAGTAAGTGGAAATCCTACATCATGTTACATATTTGTTGATTCTTTTGTATGGAAACATGGGTTATTAATGGGGTCTTCTTTTTCACTATATTGTTTTATGCACACTGCTAAATAGATGAGATATAATCATATGAGAATTGGAATGATAAACACACAATTCGAATGACTGTTAGTTTGGCACTTGTTTCATTCTGGTATCATGTCAATTCATCTTTGAGAAAATTTATATGACATGTCAAACTGGTTATGAAAAAATGTGATTTACTTTGGTTTTATGTGGTTGTATTCAATTGAAGTTCTCACAGGATCCTGTAAATTCTACTTCTACTTTATATCTTTTAAGCTAGCAACATATTGTAAAAGTTTCTTTGATGAGGTTAGATTTATCTGGAGAGTTCTAATGATTCATTGTTTTACTAAATCTCTGTGTTTTAGCATCTAGAATTTGCTAAAAGAAAGAAAAGGGTGTCAAGTGAACTTTGTGATAAGGAAAAGCTAAGTGATGCTTATCTGGTAATTGGGGAGTCATACCTAAAGCTTAGGAACTTCAGCAGAGCGCGCAAGTGGTACATGAAAAGTTGGAATGTCTACAGATCAATTGGAGACTTGGAGGTAAGTTTATAATAGGTTCTTTAGAATATATTAATATACCAAGGACAAGGAAATTAAAATGAGTTGCTGCACAGTAAAGCCCATTGGCAGGACTGTGGTATATTTATAGGTTAATTAAAGGGTAGTGCTAAATGACATCACCTACCTCCATTATGTGACATGTACATGTGTGCTTGCATTAATTCGTGAGGGACTGTCTTACCATATATTATCAGTAAGTAGTACTCTTATCATTGTGCCGCTGCATGTTTTAGGGACAAGCACTGGTGAAGATAAACATTGGACAGGTTTTGGATGCTTCTGGTGACTGGGCTGGTGCATTGGAGGCATTTGAGCAGGGTTACAGGCAATTTCCTATTTCTAAAACTTTCACATGAACTAATTTAAACAGGTGGAGGTAAATATTTTTTGGATGCTTTCTGAACTAAATAAGCTTCTTAATTCTTCCCTTTGTAGAATTGCAGTTCAAGGCAACATGCTATCTGTACAGATGACTGCACTTGATAACATGCACTATAGTCACATGATTAGATTTGACAATGTTGATGAAGCCAGGTAGATTTTGAGTGTACATGCTGGCCAAATAAGCTGGAGAGCTTTCTCTAAAATATCTTATATAAAATGTTTGCTTCAGGAAATTGCAGCTCGACATCGGGAATCTAAAGCCTTTATTAAAAGGTGTCTTGGATAACCAATACAGTGATTATTGCTCGGAAACTGAAACAGAAGGCGGCGATTCACCTGCAAGTATCCCCACAGTGTCTGCATTGCAAGAGTCCGATGGTTCTGCTAAAAGCAGGTCTATCCTTCCTGTTCATGTTGAGGAATTTGATGAGGATGCTCCATTGGCATCAATTGTCCGTTTGAGTAAGAATTCAGCAAAAACAAAAAAGTCTCAGTTAGATTCTCATGTTGTGAAGTCTGATATATCGGCTAATCGTGCGCAAGCTTCGTCTAGAGATTTAAGCAAGTCTAATGATGATCAACAGCAAACTGGTCGTAAGCGTACTCGTGTTGTTATTTCTGATGATGAAGCTGATGATCTATATGAGATGGATGAATCAAAGAAAAGGCCTCATAGAAGTTCCATTGAGCATATGAACCGTGTAAGAGGTTGGCAGAATTTAACTTGTTCCTTGTCAAAGTTATCTTTGTTATTTTTGTTGTTTTTCTTAGCTGTTACATTGTAACATACAGGGAAAATGTTGCATGGACCAACTGGCATAAAAGAAGCTCAGGTAATATTTCTTCTAAGAACCTGAATCTTGGATTGGACTCTCATAATCTGTCCTAAGTATCTTAGTTAAAATTGTTCCCTTCTGACAATGTGACCTCTACTGACTGATATTGACATTTTTTTTTCATTAGTGTCATTATTGTGTTCTACTGCTTTTATTTATTTATTTATTTATATATAATATGAAGTTTTGGCTATCCCCCCAGCAGCCCCAAAAAAGAAATTGTGGTTATATTTTGATTCTAAATATTATTCTCGTTTACCAGGATTGTCCACATAGCTCCAATTCCAGAGATATACTTAGTGCCTCTGCACCTATTCATATTGAAGAAAGTACTTGTTCTTTCAAATGCAAAAGCCCCACTTTTACTGCAGATAATGGAGCAGATTTTGGATCTTCAAGCGATGTTGGAATAGCTGTTGCTTCCAAATCTGCAGCCAGTGAGTCCAAATTGAGCGGAGGTCGACTTGTTAGGTTTCAACAAAGCCAGAATGATGCAGGTTTTAATCTATTGAAAGATGACCATCGTGTAGGTTCTATAATTTCCCTTTACTCGCTTGAATCCATTGGATATATAGATACACAATAAATTTTCTTTTCAGAATAATGCCTAGTGAACTTCCTATTATTTTTCAAAGAAAAGAAGGAACATCTAAAATATCAAGGTAAATGCTAATTTCATGAGTAGTAAATAATCATTTTCATCTCTCCAATTTAGCAAACTGCTGACAAATGTGAGGACTGGGGAGAATTCTCTTAGTAATGTTGGTTGCTTTCAAATGAATTTCATTTAGCTAACCTCTATTTTTAACTAGCATGATCTTAGGTTCAGGTTGAATGGAAAGCTGCAGGCATTTGTTCTTTTAGTTCTTTCCCTTTGTTAACTGATCAAAATCTTATAGTGCGCTATTCTTTGGTTAAGAAAAGGGTATCTCATGTACCTTGTTTACATCTACAAAATGTGAAATTGAACACAAGGCTCATGCAAAATGTGCAAGAGGAAGATAAATATAGACAACAAAAAAGTAATAAAACTCAATTAGCTAGAAGTATTTTTTGGTCATTAAGCTCTATCCTTTTTTTGCTCCACCAAACTGTAACGTATATATATTTTTCTCATGTTGCAGTATATCAAATTTAAACTTGGACATGACCTAATCCATGTCGACATAAGTTCTTGCCTAGAAGATGGCTATCTCAACATTGAATGTGTTAAAGTTGAAGTTGCTTGTTCATACTTTCTTCAGCTGCCGGAACAGAAAAGGTCCAAAGGTATGTATCCATGAATGTTTGGTCAAATGATAGAACACTATCATGAAAAGTGTCTTGAAACTTTGATATATGAGTTTGCTAACATTTGATCAACTATTATTGGAATTCAGATACTATATATGATTTCGAAAATGAAAAGTTCTAAACTCTTTTCATAATTTCACATTCTTGGCCCAAAAAAATATTAGTAGATAAATAAATTAGCTTTGCAAAGGGTGAGGTTTCATATGCTGAGACTTCTCTTACCCCATATAATCACAAGCCTCATGCACAAGGATCACCCTTTTGATAAATTAGCTTTTATGACTTGTCTATCAATACCTTATCTTGGATCTTGGAACATGAAAGCATTGGACTTAATATTATCATTGTACTCTATCAACTAATCATTTTTTAATCTATATAATGTACTCTTGAAAATCTCTTGGTTTTCAGCACCACATAGGAGAAGTTGCCATCTTCATTTTGAATGGTGAAGAACATTAAGCCAGTTACCTTGTCACATGTATATGTATTAGAATGCATGTTTGATGTTGTTACCATTTGGTTCCATTTATGTTTATGTCAAACATTCAGAGTTTCAGACTATAATACCATGTTTATGGCTGATTAGTCTACAACTCTATTTTCTATAGGTTTGCTTCCTGTAATTGGATGTCTAAAGATCTGTGGGACAGCATTAGGTTCTTCAGAACCGATTGAAGATATTAAGAATGCTCTCCATGAAAACAACTTTATTCAAGTGGTTATTGATGGTGATTTTTTTTTTCCTAAAAATATTTACTCTATGTGCTTTTGGGTCTTTTAGCTTACTGTTGAAGCAGTCAGTTATTATTCTTTTATTACTACCATCATTTTGTTTTTTCAACTATCTTTTCCTGTTCATTCGTTCCTTCATTCAACTGTACTGATGGTGCTAAGTATCTGCACGGATGAATAAATATAACATAATATACAAGGTAAAAAGGAACTTTAAAGGCTATCTTGACCATATATACAAGATAAAAAGAGATTTTAAAGGCTATCATGACCATATTTTTAACCAGGTTTAAAGAGAATCTTTAATCATCGTCCTGGAAACCATGTTTGTCAACAAAATATGTGGGATTATATAAATGAAAATCGTAAACTAGTCAATGTTTTTGCTTATGTCATCATCCTCAGTCTCAAATTTAGTGATATGTGATGTAACGAACTAACAACCAGACCATGATGGCTTTTTCCATACGAGTACTAATCTTTGTTTAATATATGTCTTAAATACTAGTTTGGCATTTTCGAAAGGACTTCTACATATATTTAAGTCAAAAGTTATTGTCTAGTTATACTTATTTTTATATTATAGTCATTTGTACTGTGGCGTTTCTGATACTTTTTCTCTTTCTTTCTTTCTTTCTTTCTTTTTTCTCCTTCCAATAGGATGGGTCCCAAAACGCCTTATTAAGTTATACATTGATTCTTGTGAGAAACTATCTGAACCAGCTAATATGAATCTGTTGAAGAAATTGTATAATTTGGAGGTAATCAGTTTCCATGACTTATTCTAGCTCTTACTATTTTTCAGTGATGTTGGTTAACATGGTTTAATTGCCTTTGATAACGGTTCTCTTTTGCAAATAGGTTTCAGAGGATGAAGTCATAGTATCTGACTGTGGATTGCAAGATGTGTCAATAACGCCTTTTCTAAATGCACTTCAAGTGCACAAAACAGTTGCAGTACTGGACATTTCTCATAATATGCTAGGTAATTCTTACTCCAATAGAACATTCTTTTATCTTGGTTCTGTTAATATGCTTCTACTATTGTTTCAGATATACGTGACGCCCTTGTGGATCAATTACTAGGTGACTTAATTAGGTTCTTAAAATTTGAAATGTGGTCTCATATTTTGTAGGTAATGAGACCATGGAGAAAATTCAACTAATCTTCAATTCATCAAGACAAAAATATGGTGGTTTGACGCTGGATTTGCATTGCAATCGGTTTGGCCCAACTGCATTATTCCAGGTTATGTGGACTTTGATTTTTCATATGTTAAAGATTGAAAACTTTTCCAACTGCCCTATTTTTTTTAGAATTATCCACATCATGGTTTTAAATACCATACCTTACCCCGCCATGTACACTCAGTATTTACCGGTTTTTAAAAAAACTAGTATCGGTGTACCCTGGACCCTGGTACAACTCGTACCGGGGTGTATCGGGCGCTACCAGCCCGGTACAAGCCCAACGGCTATAAAGGCTTTTTTACTGGTCCCAAACAATTAATTTAGCCATTGGGGCCGGGTTTTAAAGCTTTGGGTGCTATATAAAGCCTCCAAAGTCACTTTTTACTTCAGGGTACCACTCACTCTACTATGCTAAACTCTCCCAAATTCTCTCATACTCTCTCATTCTCTTACACTTCAAAAAATTCCGAGATAGGCTGGTACGTGCCTATCAACCCGACCGTACAATGTGTTGGTACGGTATGGTATGTATCGGTACCCGAACACCAAGATCGATACCAATACAAGATTTTGAACCATGATCAACATTTTATCTGACATTACTAGGAAGTTAATTCATATTCATTTTAGGTTACCAACATGATTCTTCTTTAATTTTGCATTTCCTAGTGAAGTTTTATTTTCCTAACACATTTTTTATTTACAGATATGTGAATGCTCTGTTCTTTCTTCTCGCTTAGAAGTACTTAATCTGGCAAAAAACCGCCTAACAGATGCGTGCAGTTCTTATCTGTCCACAATATTAGAGAATTGCAAAGGTGGATGTCTATTTGATACTCTCATTGATCAATCATCTTTGTTGTTTTATTTTCACATGCTTTTCAAGAAGATTGTGGCAGAGGAGGTTAGCAAGTTTGAAGTGTTGTAAGTTGGGATTCTGGGGAATATAGATATTGGTAAACATACTGATTAATAAAAAAACTATATTTCTCTTTTCAAAAATAATAAGTTTCATATGGTAGAACAGTTTATTAAGAGCTTTCTGTGGCTGAATGGTTGTGTATTCCAATTTGGATACTTCTGTTAGTTTAAGACTGTATTGATGTTAATTTGATTAGGTGCTTGTCATTGTAAATACTGGATGGAGTTTTGCCATATCTATTGCCCTTTCTTATTTTTTACCATGCTAAACTGATAACTATCTTACTTGTGCTCTGTCATTTTGTTTTGCAGCTCTTTACAGTTTGAACATAGAGCAATGTTCTATCACATCCAGAACAATTGAGAGAGTTGCTGATGCACTAAGTGCTGGATCTGTCCTATCACATCTTTCAATAGGTGATCATTCTGAATCTAGTCTCATATTTGGGCTAATTTCAACTTGTTAACCAGCATACTCATCATTATTATAACCGAGAATATGTATTTCTTACAGGTAATAATAATCCAATATCTGGAAATGCAATTATTAATTTACTAACCAAACTTCAATCCTTGAAAAGGTAAACTTTCTCTTACAGACATTAACTCAATGATTCTTTCAGGTTGTTGAACCATCTGATCTTATAGAGTTTCTTGTAGATTTTCAGAACTGAGCCTTGCTGGTATAAGATTAAACAAGTCTATGACTGATAGCCTCTGCCAATTTGCTCGATCATCAAATATCACTGTGTTAAAGCTTGGTGGAACTTATATTGGAAATGTAAGGTGCCTGATATTTTTGCGGCTTATGGGAAAAAGTAATCTTCTATCCTCATAAAGTACTTATTTCTGCCACAGGATGGATCAATAAGTTTAACTGAAGCTTTATGCACCGAACCTCAAGAATTGGTGAGGTTGGATCTGTCGTATTGTGGACTAACATCCTTTAGCTTTGCAAAAGCATGTCAAAACCTCATTGTTCTTAGTGGTCTTGTTGAAATGAACATCGGAGGAAACTGCATTGATCAAGAGGTTAGTCTTTAAATTATAGCACTTCTTGAATTATTACTATTGTTGTTGTTTCTTTCTTTGAAATGCAGTGGCTGGGAACCTCTTTTTTCCCCCTTTTTTTGAGATGTATGATATGTGGAAACTTTAGACCAACTCTAAGATAATGAATATATGTCAAATTAAGGTACATATTTTATTTTCCTTTGATTTAAGGTGGTCAGGAGGAACTTTCTAGTCTTTGCTGCTTTTTTAAAATCAAATTTGAGGTAAACGGTGAAGCTAGAAGATGAGACATTTCCCTTTGATTTAAGGTGGCTAGAAGGAACTTTCTAGTCTTTGATGCATTTCATAATAAATTTTGAGGTCATTGGTGACGTTAGAAGATGACACTTTGACAATTCTAAGTCAGTTTACAGTTTACGCAATTATGTAATTGTGGTAAACGTACTTTTACATGCATAATTTAGTGCAAAAAGCATCTTTTAATTACAAATTTCTTGTAGCACCCTGTATTAGTCCCACCTGGAGAGTTCATAGGAGGTTATGTTGATTATTAAGGCCGAGGGATGTACTACCACCAAGTTTAGCTTAAGTATTTTATTTGGGCAATGTGGTTCAGGCATATGACAATTATCACCATTGGTGTACCATAACATTTGTATCGTAACATTTGTAACTAGTAGCTATTGGCCTATTCATAACGTAAGGTGATGATTTTTTTTCTCAAAAAAACACAGGTGGATAATTTAGGCTTCTATATTTTTAGTGAATACAAACTTACTATATTTTCAGTTGGTACTTCAGTTTTATGAATATTCACACGTGAGCATATAAGCTAGATATTTGCAGTGTGGTACTTCAGTTATATGAATATTCACACGTGAGCTGTGAGCATATAAGCTAGATATTGTTGGTCATGTAGTGGTCACTGCATCAATCTTCTAACATTTTGATTCCAAAAACTTTCTTAATGTGTCATTTGTTTTACCCTTTTGGTTTTACCATGCCACTTTCTTTTTAGGGCTGCAAGGCGTTGGTATCATTTATAGCGGACTCCAAAAGTAGCCTCAAATCTATTATTCTTAACAATTGTCAACTGGGATTGACAGGAATCATCCAAATAATTCAGGCATTAGCAGGTAAAGAAATCCTAATCTTCATTTTGATGCTTCCTGTGAGCATGGTCTAAATTACTGATTTGACCAATACACGCAAATTGATATTTATAGCACCATTTTTTCACGGATAACAGTGACATCTGAATAGTTTTTGACAATCGTAATGGTAGATAATGAGTCATTGGAAGAGCTCCATCTGGGTGAGAACGCAGATGTGGCCAAGGAAATAACTTTGCAAAAGCCCGATGTGGTTTGTGAAGAAAATGTAGAGAGCAATGGACTAGAAGTTGCCGACAGTGAAGATGAGGCAGTCCCTGGCGCAAGCTGTGCAAGTTCATGTCAGAAGAACTCATATGTTCATCAACTGATTCTGGATCTGTGTGATGCAATTATTTCTGCAAAGAATCTACTGCTGCTTGATCTGAGTCGGAACAAGTTCTCAAAAGAATCTATAGATTTGATGTATGCAGCGTGGTCATCATCCAGATGCAATGGAAATGGTCGTAAACATGGCAACAAGGATGTGGTCCATTTTTCTGTGGATGGAATCAAGTGTTGTGGAGTGAAACCCTGCTGTAGAAGAGACTAGACAAGCTTCATTTCTGCTTTTTATGGTTGACGGCAATGTAAATATATAGCCTTTGATTCATATTCTTTTGCTCTGAAGTTATGCTATATGTTAAGGGATATTTTTTAAAAAATATTTTTCACACGATGCATATAATGCATTGATTATTATATGAATATGCATATTAGGCTGTAGCCTGTAGGTTATAGTTTTGGAAAAGATGTATTTCCTCTTGCAAAAGTTTGTTATATTACAAGGAGTTAAATGATAAATATATTCTGCACCATGATATTTATAATGAATGTATTTAAAATTTTTGTTTGTAATAATTATATGATAAATGTTTGAGATTTATTGTAAAATAATGCAAACATACTAAGTATTTGCCACGTTATTAGTTGAGTATGTTTTATGTTGGCTAAACGTGGTGAATAATTTGAATGAGCGCTGAGCGCACTTGCATTACTTTATTCACATGGCATGTTTACTGTGTGCATACTTAAGCGCTTTAATAAATTAATTTATGTTAAATACATTAATTAAACTTTAGAGTTATTTATCATTCAGTGTTACTATGAATGAATATCCAATCATTACTGTCCCTGAATGTATATATTTGAGAAATTAATTAATAATCTTGATGGTCGGTAGCTGATTTGAATTAAGAAATTGAAGAAATGGCTCTCGGAATCAACGAATTGAGAATATTAGGGAAAAGTGCAAACATGCATTAAGTTTAATTTTAGATATGTGCAAAGTATATATTTTTTCTTTCAATTTTTAATTCCTACGATGCAGCATGCATGTTTGGTGCGGCACGGGGGGTTTCAGATTTCAACGGCTCTCCCAGCTGGTCGTCGGCACACGTGTTGAATTGTAAGTAATATAATCTATTTATATATATAGAGAGAGAAACATTAAATACCAAACACGTGCGAGTTTCTAACCGCATGCGCGTGGGGCTCACGCGCACCCACCACTACAAATATAGTTTTTTACCCGTTGATAAAGTAAAAGGCAACAGAAGACAAATAGATATTTGAATATTAATTAAAAAAATTATAATTGGATGGTTCCTGGAATTGGTTTTCTATCAGGTGCATTTTTCGATTTCATCTCAGGCATTGTTTTATTTATAGCAGAGAATTTATAATAGAGAATCTATAGGACTAGTTTTCCATTAGCCGTCAACCTATTGCAATGTTGACAATCCTCTTCCTTTATTCGGATTTAGAACCGGCTATACTCACGTACGCTCGCTCGTGTAGGCGAAGTTAATAATATTATTTTGCTTAAAAAATGCACGAAAAGAAAATGATGATAATACTATCGGTCCGACTTATATATAGAGGGTTAGCAATTCGAATCAATGGGTAGTAGATATATTAATTGACATAATAATGTTACTTAAAATAATTAATTCAAATATGAATATGATATTTTACTTAAAAAGATTGATTGGATGCATCGCCACGGGTATTTGTGAAAAAATAAAAATGAACATTACTTCAAAGGGAGAGGATTTGACTGTAACTCACTGATATTCAAAGCCATATCTGATGTTGCAAATTACTATTCTATAATGAAGATAGTTCCTATGAATGTCGGCATGCAGGGAAAGAAAGAGACTGCTAGTGATTCAAGTCTGACACACAACCAGTTATGATGCAACAATAGGAATTTGTTGAACATCCTAAGGAACGACAAAGATACAAAGTTTTGGGGCTTCTGTGATGCATCATGGCTTGATCGAGATGGCAAAACTGGGTTTGGATTTCATTTTCTAAATGAGGATCGAAATGATTGTATAATGAGTTGCCGTAATACATTTTCTTCTGATGTCTTGTCAGCTGAACTCAAGGCAATTTGGTTGTGCTTGATGAAAGCCAACCAACTAAATATGAAACACCTAAAAATTTTCAGTAATAATACGCAGACAGTAAACATTTTACAAGAAAGAGCCAAAGTTCCCTGGTTTATTAAAAGCTTGGTAAAAAATATTTCTCTGCTGGCCAAACATCTTGATGTAAGAGGTTGGATTCGCATAGAAAGAGCCGCAAATGTCTATGCTCATCAAATTGCAAAATCTGGTCTAACTTCAAATGATAACTTGATCATGCAGCAAGGCAATTGAGAATGTTTTGAAGAAGACTCATCTATGCTTAGCAACTTAAGATTCTTTGTAAATAGAGATTTTGTTAAGTCTTTCGCTGAGGGCAACAATATGTTAAGTTCCCTTAGTTTCTTATCCTCTGGCAACTATACTATTTTCCAATGTAAAGTTGCTTTCAAAAACCATTATTGGCAGGATTGTAATAAGGATATAAGATCCTCTTTAAATAATACAGATAGACTTTACCATAAGGAATATGATGATATGCGGGACTCTGCGCGCAGGATGCACGGCCAAAGACCTTTTGCTCTTGCTACCTGGATACCGAATGTGATCTGACTTTGTAGGTGAGTATTTTTTTTATAAAAAAAATATATGAATATGATATGATTAACTAAGTGTGTCACATTTTTAAATACAAATGGGACATGTTTATTACACAATAAACATAATATAATACACGTAATGCAAGTTACATCAAATAAAATTATTTAATTTGATTGTTAACCTATTAGTAGCTTAGTGACGAGATACTCAAATATATTGTCAATGGATTATAATTCAATTTCTCATTATAGCACTTTATGTGTTTATTTTTGCGGAACGTCTTATAATGTGTCTTGTGTATATATAATCCTAAGTTTGTGTACTTTTTGTAACGATGCTATAAAGTTAATTTTTTTAAATTTTATTCAAATCAAGAATATACACGCAACTAAGTACAACACATATATACAAAATTTACTAAATATTTTATATAATTTAAATATTTTAACTATAAATTGAATCATTAAAAAAATCTAACAATTGCTTTATTCTATATATGTTCAAGTTGAAGTAACAAAAGGCGTGATCGTATTCTATCTCAAGGAAACTAGATAATCGCTACGGTACGATATGTGTTTAATTCATATATGGCTGTTACAAACTCTCATGATTCAAGGATGATAACTTCTCCACGAGTTGATCATTGGAGTAGACCTAATGCTAACTGGATTAAGATGAATACAAATGCTTTCATCTCAAACACTAATAATGGATATGGTATTGGTGTGGTTTTGAGGGACTCTAGTGAACGTTTTATTGCAGCAAAGTGTGTCACACTTTTGGATTCAACATTCATCAGATTTCATTGTTGACTATTTAAATTTGGATTTGGTTAGTTAATGATTTACTATCTTTCTAAAAAAATAATAAAATATATAATAAAGTAATAAAATTTAATATAATAGAATTTGAGTTATTTTTAGTTAAATATTTATGGTTGTCCTTAAAAAGAGAAATTAGATATATATATGCTTTTGCATATAAATAAGTGATTGATCTATGTAAGATATGAGATGACGCAACATCAACTTTCTCTGATCATAAATATATCGACAAGATTCATATTGACAAGATTATGACATGAAGCACCAAATATGATTGCACTAAACATGGTTAACTTTATGTCATGTCAAGTTATATAATTATTTTTTGTCAAATTTTGTCTACCATACTCATGTGCAGTAGCATCATCGTAATTTTAAAACAAAAATGACTAAGAATGGCCAAATATATATTTAGTTTAATTATAATTTTTTTTTGAAGTGTAATAAAAACACATATATTTATAAAGTGTAATAAAACAAGACAAAAACTTATTAATTCTCTATTCAAAACTGTAAAAGAATGACATATAGTTGGATGACCTGATAAATATGAGTGACATGCTATAACAAAATGTGTGTAATTTGATTTTTTTTTTTTTACAAAAAGAAATATTATATTAGGTTCTTAGCCAGTAGAAAAAGAATCATGATACAAGATGACATCAAGCTCAGGAGGCCTATTTGGAACTCCAACATATGGATTCCTTGAGACACCTAGCTCCATTTGCTACCCAATGAGCAACTTTGTTTGCATTACGAGAAACATGAGAAAAAATTACATGACGGAAGTTTAAACAACAATCCTTAATGTCTTGACTCTTGAAAGAGCAGATCTAAACTACAAGGCAACTGCACGTTCGCATTTAATGAATCAATCAGCTGCTTGCAATCTGATTCCATAATGAAGTTATCCATATTCCTGCTAGAAGCATAAGAAAGGGCGTGAAAGATAGCCAAGGCTTCAGAATAAATAGGTGAGCAGGAATTAAAAAAATAACTGGAGGCCTGAATACACTCGCCTTTAGAATTTCGGAGAATAATCGCTGCACCACCATATATCGTGGTTTAGATAAGAGCCATCACAATTGAATTTAAACCAGTTTTTCGGAGGGGGGGGGACCAATCACAAGCATTTGAAAACTTATACAGGAAGCCCTCAGGTGTGTAAGTATTTGAAAATTGGCTTGAGAAAGCCAAAATACGAGTCACCGCCTTCCTAATGGTAGGCCTATCCTCCTCATGCTTAATAGAGTTCCTAAAATACCAGATAAACCAAATGACATTGACAACAATAGCCTTGGTTTCCAAGGTTAGATCTAACCCCGATTTCATCAAGAACTAGCTACCAGAATGCCAATTTAATTTACAGGAGAAATCCATATTAAGAATATTTCCAAGGGCCAACCAAATAATCGAGGCAAAATCACAATAAAAAAACAAATGTTGAACAGTTTCAGCCGAAGTATTACAAAGAATACAATTATCATTAGGAGAAATGCCCAAAGCAAAAAGCCTCGATTTCAAAGAAAGCCTCTCATGAAAAAAATTTCAAATAAAAAGTTTAACCTTAGGGAAAGTTTTTAATTTTCAAATATAAGACCAAACTGGATTAACAACTGTAGAGGCAAGGTCAGAGCACTTTAAGAATCTATAAGCAGAGGAGGAAGACGCAATACCATTTTTATCAGGCATCCAAACAACCCTATCATCATCTATCATCATCGGACTGTATAGGCAACCCAATGCTTGTGATATCATCCCAAAGAGTTATGCCACACATAGTTAGGCCAATAAAAGGAGACCAACAGTGATTATAGAGCAAATGACGCACATAAGTATTCTCATTCACCACATTCATATTAAAAAATGCAGGTTTAATAGCTAATGGCAAGTCATCAATCCATACATCATTAAGAAAAGAAGTATTACTGCCAGAACCTATAATGGATTTAAATCCAAAATGTAATTTAGTAAAAGCATGCATAATAAGCTTCCAAGCAAAGGAGGCATGAAAAGTCTTCCTACTGTTGAAATCATTCGGAGGAGGATATTTGGATTTAACCAGGTTAATCCAAACAGAATGAGAACCATTAAGATAGCCCTTAAGCCATTTAACTTGTAAAGAAAGGCTCTTAAGTCTGAGGTCCTGAATTTCCAGCCCACCAAAATCTTTAGGCAAGGTAATAGCATCCTGGCTAACATGATACATGCCTCTCTTATCAGAAGAGCTGTTCCACAGGAAACTTCTTAATTTGTTTTCAATCTTAGATCAGAGCTCCTTATTAATCCAAGTGACAGAGATAGTATGCACAGGAATAGAGTTTAAAATAGATTTAGTTAGGATAAGCTTGCCAGCTTGAGAAAGCAAACTAGCTTTTCAGTTACTAAGCTTAGAATCAATGTGAGCAAGCATGTGCTCATGAGTCTTAGGGGGAGGCCTTCTAGGATAAATCATAACCCCTAAATATTTAAAAGGAAAAGAGCCTACCCTCGTACCCAACCTATGACAAATGTTGAGTTTAGCAGAGGAAGAGAGATGCCTAGGAAAATAAATTTCAGATTTACTAAAATTAACTTTCTGACCAGTAAGCAATTCATAATGAGCAAAAATATCCTTAATAGAATTAATGCTTTTATTGTTGGCCTTAAGAATAAGGATTATGTCATCAGCAAAGATTAAATGAGAGATAAAAAAATCCTTTAACTTAAAAGGAGTATACTTACCCAAAATAACATATTTATTAATCAGACAGGTAAGAACTTGAGCAACCATAATATAAAGGAAGGGGGATAAAGAGTCTCCTTGTCTAATACCTCTATTCGAAGGGAAGAATTTAGATAGCTGGAAATTAACTAAACATGCAAAAGTAGGGTTATCAATGCAAGCATGTATCCAATTAATAAACTGTTGAGGAAAATGGTAGAGGTTAAGCACAGAGAAGATGGCTTCCCTATTCAGAAGGTCAAACGTCTTCTCAAGATCAATCTTAATAATTATAAAGGGTTGCCTACTTTTAGTGCCATAGAAAGAATGTATTAATTCCTGTACAACTAAAATATTGTCTTGAATAAGTCTACCTTTCACAAAAGCAATTTGTTCATGGCCAATCAAAGAAGGAATACAAGCCTTTAGCCTGTTAGCAAGTAGTTTAGAAATAGTTCTATAAGAAATATTGCAAAGAGCCAAAGGTCTAAAATCTTTAACAATACTAGGATGCTTGACTTTAGGGATAAAAGTAAGCATGATTTGGTTCCACACATTAGGAAGCTTAGAAGTATGATAAAAAGCATTCAGATCATTCATAAAAGTATTAGAAATAATATGTCAATAAGTCTTATAAAATTCTATAGTAAAATTATCGTGACCGGACTTTTGCCATTCCTAAGAGAATTAATAGTGCTAATAACTTCAGATTCTGAAAAATTTGCAATAAGACTATCATGAAGATAAGTAGGAACATGAGGCAAGTCAGGCCAAAAAGCAGAGTTATCAATAGAAGGGGAAGTACTATAGTACTATTCCACATATTACTATAGTGTTTAACAAATTTTGCAAGAATAATTTCATCACCGTAAACAAGAATAAGCTGAGAATTTTTAATACTACTAATGTGATTTAAACGACGTCAAATGATAACAATTCTATGATAATAACCTGTATTCTTATCACCTTCATTGATCCATTGAGCTTTAGACTTAGACCACCACTTCATACAGATTTGTCTCTGAAGGACAATCTGCCTATTATAAAGGGATCTAAGCTTATCATGAATATCCGCAGGGGCATGGAAGGTGCTCCAAGGATTCAAGAATAGCAATATCATCAGATGTATATTTAAGCAAAGTTTCTAAGTTTTCAACAGAAGACTTATTCCAATTTGCAAGAGCAGATCTAGTATCAATGAGTTTAAAATCAAAAACAAAATCACAAGAAGAGGGAGAAGGCAAAAACCAAGCATTACTGATATTTTGGGCACTTTCAAGTACACTATATGGTCATTAATTTGTCCATTTACAATTGTAATTTATTTATTAATTCATTTAACATTGGTAAATAAATTTTTTATATGGACAAATATAGCCGAAAGTAAAAAATTAACAATAATATATCCATTAAAACAACATTTATAAAATCAGGAGGTTTCTCATCCTCGCCATCAGAATTTATATAATTTATTTATTGCAAATAATACTTGCGATAAATTATTAATCTATTTGCATGTAATCAAATGCCCCTTAAAAATTGTTATCCTAAATATGGATTGATCCAAACACAATTGAAGAGTAGTATCCAATTTTTTCTTTCTTCCTAGTCTCCTTAGTTAAACAAGCATTTTAAAAAGTATCAGTTTTTTTTTTCCCATCAAATTAAATAAAAATTGACCTCCCAAAACTTAATATTATAAGTATATTTCAGTATTACATAAAATGTGGCCTTTTCTAATTTCCCTCAAAAAAGAGTTGGTATTTTCTCCAATACAAAAAAGCAAAAAAGGCAAAAGTTAATTGCATTTAATTAGGCCAGTGCTGGTATCCTCCTATTTCTATCTGATTCATGCAACTTTGCGCTTAAACGACGATGGTGATGCGCCTTCGATCGATTCCTTGTCGCCTTTTCAAACTCCCTCCGCTCATCCATCATGATCTGGCGATACCGGCATTCTTTGCTGCAAAATCCCTGGTCTCCCCTGCATATTAATTAAGTCGCCGTCATGCCCATGTCCATCAATCCAGAAAGAAGAAGAAGATGATGGTGGTGACGATTACCTGTACATGAAGACATCCTTGCAAGGCTTGAGCTCCTTCTTGCACAGGCAGCATCTCTTGAGGAAGTCCAACGCCGGAACTGGCATACCCCCCTTGGGGAGAAGGCAAGACTGGGAGATGATAAGCTGCGTGCATGCCTTCATTGTAGGTTTATTAATCACTATATTTGCTCCTTGATGATCATTGTGGTCTATCAGAATCCGGAGGCCTTCTGCGGCGCCAGCCTCTGTTGCCCTCTTCATGCTCTTGATCAATTCCTTCGAGCTCTTTGCAACCTTGGTGGCCGCCTCCCCACCATCATCTCCCAGATGGAAGATGCTCTTACTTCTTGATGGCATCTCCAACAAGAAGAAGAAGAAGAGAAAGGAGAAACTCTTTGATTATTATTAGTGTTACAACTTCGAAGAAGAAGGAGGAGGAGGAGGAGGAGGAGAGAGAAACACTTTGAGTATGAAATGAGTGTTAGAAGTGGAAGGAATGGTGGATATTTAAAACCACTTGATGTCCACAAAAGAATTCATCATGCCTTTCACATGGTAAAATAGGTCACTTTTGAGAGGCTCTGATGTGGAGCTTAATTATTTTTTTAGTTGTAATTGAACTTATCAGGCAAGAATAATATATTAAGGGCAGAAAAAGGCCACATGTGAAAGGTACTGATTAGGTGTTACTAATTTATATTTCTATATGTTAAAAATGTCTTTCAGTGTTACTTTCACCAAGATGTAATTCTTTTAAAGGAATACTAATTCCCATACTCATACATTAAGTATATGCTCCAAATTTCCACTAATGTTGGAAAACTGTGAAGTAAAGAGTGAGCTTTCCCCTCCGAGCTGGTCGGGTTTGCAAAGTGGATTGGCTAAAATTGATAGCTACCTTGGATACTCGCTTGAGCTCTTGGCATGGTCGGCTCCTTTCACGAGCAGGACATCTTACTTTAATCAATAGTGTCATCACCGCCTCCACCGGTTATCTCCTCTCTTTATTTAAAGCTCCAAAATGGGTCATCAAGCAAATTGATAAGAGGCGACGGAAATTCTTTTGGGTTGGTTTGGATAATATATCTTTGAGAGGTAAGTGCTTAATTCGTTGGAACTCTCTCACTTGCTCTAAGGCTGATGGCGGGCTAGGGATCCTTGATGTGGGAGCGCACAATATTGCTAGACTATGCTCCTGGATTTGGAAACTCACCATGGGGGAGGGTTTGTTGTGGATTGGCATTCTTGAGAGCTTGTATGGGGACTTCAGAAGTTGGATCATGCATAGGTCTTTCATTCGAAGGGCCTCGCCTATCTGGAGAGACCTTTGCAATTTTTTCGATCTAATAATTCCGGGTCTTACATTTCGAGTGGGTAATGGTCAGAAAATCAAATTATGGACGGATACGTGGCTTTCCGGAATTCGTTTGGCGGATAGATATCCTTCTCTCTATCAGCGGGCAAATAATCCTAATTGCTTTATCTCGGATGCTAGAGTCATCAATAACTCAAATGTTTGCGTGGGATGGGACATCTCTTTCTATGCTTTGGTTGATGCCGTTAGTCTTATTTCCTTGGCTCAGGACTTAGAAGGCATTAAAAACGGTACTGGAGAGGATGTGGTAAGTTGGAGGTGGACTACGGAAGGCAGCTTCTCTACTAAAAGCTTATATCTACTTCTAACTTTTCGTGGAGTTACAGATTTATTCCACCGCTTCATTTGGGGTTGTAAGCTTCCACCAAAGGTTTCAATCTTTGGGTGGATCCGGTTGAGAGAGCGACTTCTTACCCGGGATCGCCTACTACGGTGGGGTATCACCTCAGACACTTCCTGCTTGCTATGTGATGGTTTGGAAACACATGAGCATTTGTTCATTTCTTGCCCTTATAGTTGTGCTGGATGGAGGGTTTTCCTTGTTACGACCCGCTTGATGGGATAACTGACACATCAACTTCATAGACCAACCTATTGGTCTAATTAAAATGCTTAAGCTGAAGTTGATGGTAGCACACCCATCAAGCCTTATAAGCCAACACCACATCCAACATACTCCCGATGTGAGACTAAACCGGGGTATTACATTCCTATTCTTGGTGAACTACTCTTTCTTCTCTCTATTTGAAGCCCCTTGGAATTCTCAGTTAAATGTTTCTCACAAAGTAGCAGTTGATCGTTCTCGACTTATTCTGATATGGAGTTGGTTCATTTGGTTCGAACGAAACACTCGTGTTTTTAAGAATGAGAATGTAACTTTTCAGTCGTTGGCCGCTTCGGCGGCAAATTTTTTTGATCTTTGCTATTTTTGATTGTATTTTAATCTCTTTCTTAACCCTCTATTCCTGTATCAGTTCACACCTCTTGAATGAAATGCAGGATTCCACTTTTCAAAAAAGAGTGAGCTTTCTCATAACTTGAAAGGAATGTGGTTTACTGACTTGCTTCCTGCACTTTCCCTACTTGTTTTTCTCCTATTTGTTGTTTCTTAAAAGAAGACAAGTGGCTTTATACTGCAGAAGAGAGGAGGGGCCTTGAAACCAGATTGAAAGTACTATGGACCACTTGGCAATTTGGCAAGCAAGGTAGCAAGCAACTCAAACAGGCATGTGAAGTCAACTAATGATGCATAGATTAGATGTGATCAGATTCAAGGTTTCCAGTGCAAACTCTTGAACTCATTACAACTACTAAACAGACCCAATTCTCACAATGTTTGTAGTCCTGAAAAGACAACTGCAATAGGAGTATAGTTAATAGCAGGTAATAATAGAAGGAACAGATAAGTAAGAAGTTTTTGTAAATGAAAATTCAATATGAAACAAAAAATATAGCAATCAATGTTTATAAACATAAAGAGATTGTCGAACCAGTTGGATCACTCTATAAACAGCAATAAAAGTTCAATTATATAAATGATGAGCAAACATAATTATTAATTAGATCTGGAGAAGCCCTAAAATTTGGCATCAACCATGTGATTTTCCATGTACCGTTGTATTGTTTAGTCCCACTCGAAAGTACATTTGGTGTTGTATTGATTTATAAGGTTTGATGAGTGTACTATTATTAACTTCCACTTAAGCATTTTAATTGGGCTAATGGTTTGAGCCTAATTAAGAAGTTGATGTGTTAATTATCCCATCGAGCAGATTGTAACATGTACTAATTTTTCACTTGATCAAACTAGGAGGTTAATTTACTACTTTCAGTTCAGTAAAGAAGCAAGAATGAAGGCCCGGGTAGTTACTTCCTTCTACTTGATAGTTTAAATCTCTTCCCTATTTGTGGAACACATAATGTATGGAATGTAAACACAAGTTCACTTCAATGACATAATTGTAATTTGGAGCCTTCTTCCTCATTAATTTTTCATCCCCTTTTCCCCTCATCCTCAGGTTTAATAAATGACTTGATCCATCACTGTTTCAGGAGTGACGATCAAATTGCAAATCACTTGCTAACTTTTGGATTTTGGCTTGTCAAATTGATATTTATCCAGTTATTTTGAGCTCCTACAACAGTGGAGCTCCTGTACTGGAATAAACAGTGAATAAAATAACATTGTGTTTGGGAAAAAAGATTCTTTTTTGGGAGTCATTTTCATAATCACAAAGGCTTGACTTGTCCCAAATAAAATGACAATAAAAAGATGAAACTTTTCTTCTGATTTTTTTAAAAGAAATTATCATCAGTGTTCCCAAGTACCTATCAAATGAAACTGCCAGTTTGGTAGGATGTCATGATTTATTTCACCATGCGACCTAAAAATATCTCTTCATAAATATTTAATTGATGCAGCTTTCTATAATTTCCACCACTTATTATAGTTTAGATCTCCTATAAGTTGTTTTCAGTTTATCATATTTCATAATGAAAGCTCTGATCCTTTCTCTACTTTGCTCAAAGAAGATGAAGGGAAAGAGTGTTGTGGTCTTGTGGACCGGATTAATAGTCTAGTTTAGTGAACTCCTTAGGAAGAAGATCAAGGTCCCATGTCCACTCGAGCAACAAGAGAAATCAATTGATGCTTAAGTCAAACAGAAGTGATGATGAAGAAATTTATCGCGAGGAATGAGAAATCTAACAAGATAGTGCTTAATTTGTGGTTGGTTGTACGATTCCACGTGTCGAAAGTGTACGGTGCCTGAAGCCATGGACATCCACTATAGGAAAACGCGGTGCCTGTCCCAGGGCCAGAATAAATTAGTGCTAGTAGTGCCGGAGCAGATTTTTCTGTTAGCCGAATTAATTTTTTTGTAAGTTAATTAAATCAATTATTAACTAAGATTTGAAGATATTAATCTAATTAAAATTATAACATATATTTTCTTTAATTAAAGTTTGATTTCATGTAGTCAAAAGAAAAATAAACCTCTTGTCAGTACTGATCCACGCCAATACTAAAGGTGCTGAAATTTAATGCAAACAAAAAAAGTTTTAGATACCAGGGTTGGTATCAAAACTGCCAGTAGCCTAATATCTTGATAAAAAAAAATTGTTTCAAATTTTGCTTTTTAAAGTGTCTCAATATTCATTTAGTCATAATTGGTGCCCATTTTTTCAATAAGCATTTACCCAGAATCAATATTCTAGGTGGTGCGTACGAAAAATGGAACATAGAGTATACTTATGTGCGTTGTGTCTGTTTCATAGAGCAGGTCGAGGTATTTAGCGAGGATCTCTCCTGAAATTTCACGAGGAAAATGCCCTGAATAGGGCGATTGCTATCCCTCATATTGTGGTATCATTACAGCTGAATTCTTGATGATAAATGAAGGACGAGGATATCCTTAAATGTCCGAGTGGAGCCCTGGCCCCGGACCAAGTCATAGTTAGTTCGATCTGAGTCTGGTTCACAAGTTGAGTCGTCTCCAGGGCCATTCCAAGCGAGCCCAAAGAGCCGGTCCAATCCAATATATGACCCGGTGTTTAATTAGATTTTTTAATGATCTAATGTGGTGCATAGCTTCATATGTCAGCAAGTTAATGGCTGGAGCCCATTTGGGCCAGGCCAATTCAGAAAACACAAGGGGCCCAGTTATGGTACCAAGGGTGAGGGTTTACATGCCTTCCCTTGGGACCAAAGTACTTTGTTGGGTTCCCCATTTGGTACTGAAATGCATCTTAATTGGATCAATATGTGAGGTGTTTTAGCATCTTGAATAGGCATCTAAAACTTGGTCATACCATCTACAGTACAAGGAGAAGAGTAATGAATTTTTTCTTAGGAGTTGATTGATTCTTTCAATCAGTAAAAGAATATAATTTAAGACAATAATTCTAATACAATCATGTAGAGTGTAACTTTTTGAAACTAAAAGACAATTAGTGTACCATCATCATGCCAATCAACAGGATGCATGATCTCAAGTATATGCATATATATACATATCCACCTAATCCTAACATTAGAAGATGCCATAGACAATAGTAGTCCTGACATGATTACATACAAGAAGATCATTAAATAACTTGATAAAGTGACTGGCTAAGAGAGAAATTTATGCACAAGAAAACAAGAGTGCAACAAACTCAAATAATGCTACTAAATTAGGATAGAATAAACTATGTTTTAAATATTACAAGCCACATTCTATATCAATATTTTAGGTAAAGTGACATATATTTTTAGGTATTTTATCTCCAGGAATTTGGCATCAACCTAACTTTACAAGGATCAGCTGCAAAATCCACCTAAAAGATGTTTTAACTTCATAATTCTAAATCTATTCTCTTATGATTATGATAAATTTCATTCTTTTTCCAAAAAATAAGATTATATTTTCATGAGCCCCCAAACTGAACACCATTCTGATATGTGGTCTATTTGGAAGAGAGATATACAGCAGAAAATACCTCTTATTTTGTGGCAGATGAGGTCAACCAGGAAGTCTTCTATTCAGAATCTAAAACAGGTCTTCACACCAATTTAAACATAAGGATGAGAATAAAGGTTAAGTCTTTGTCTTATCCTGTTCCTTTAATCAAATGCTATTCCTTCTGCCAACTTTCTGCATAGGAGAGATTGGCCTAGTTAGCAGAAAACCAGTTACTACCATTAGAACTTGATTCTCCCTTCTTCATAAAGAAACTGAAAGATGTTGATGCTCATAAAACAAATGCAGCTAGATGTATGTCTAATCCTCCTTTCAATTGGGGAAATTAAATAAAAATGCTCATTTTGGCTATAGTGGTTAAAGATATTTCAGGAGAATGATTAAGAAACATTATATGTAATCTTGCAACTTGTGGAAATATTCTCTCAAGCCAGCTCTTTGATACCAGCTTTCGCAAACACATCATAAAAGTATGCTATATTTATTAATGGATCATAGAAGTCAAATCTCCATTTCATTAATTTGGTGTGGGTTTGCCTCTTCATACATAGCTTAAGATTATTATGATTTAGACTTTGGATTTAACACTTTCAATAGCTCAACTGCTCTGATTGTTGATATAACAGATAATGATAAAAATTTAACTTTTGAAGAGGGAAAATTGCTGACTGTTGATCATCTGAATACATATTACCTTTGCTGAGAATAAATATCAGAGAGTTAATGTGAGTCACATGGTTAAAAACAAAAGGAAGAGAATTTAATTAGATCAGAAGACAATGTGAAAAGAATTAATTTAAGCTTGTTTAATTCATCCAAAAAATGAGAAAAAGGAATCAAATGAGTTCATTTTGGATAGAGGATCCAAGTGAAACATCTGGGCAAAAGTTTATTCCTTCTACCTAACATGCAAATTAAACAAAAGCCGCCAACTCCACGCCCTCTGGCCTCTTCTATCCCCTCTTTCTCTATATAAACACACTCAGCCCCTGAATCCTCCACCACCTTCAGCTCAAGCGTCGTCATCACCACTACATTCTCTGGTTCTCATTGCATCTCATAATGCCTCGTGTTCCGATGACCATCATAGTTTCTATCAGGTGTGCTGCTTCTGCTTCACTTCTCTAATGATCAATGTTTTCATCATCATCATCAATATATGTGTGTGTTGTTCTCATTTCTCTTACTTTATATATATGGCTCAGTCGGCGGTCGTATAGTGCGGTGGCGGCCGAGGCCTCAGGTGCTCCAGCAGCAGTGGCTGCAATGGTGGTGAGAGCTGCTCCGGTGGACAGGGACCCTGGTGCAGTAACAAAGAAGGAGGTGTTTTGGATGAGAAACCCGGAGACAGGGAACTGGATGCCTGAGAACCGGTTCGGGGATGTCGATGTGGCTGAACTGCGAGCTCGGCTTCTCAGCTGCAACCACGGGAATTAAGCAAAGAAGAGTTCAGAAGAATAAGAAGCCATGCAGCTGATTCCATATCTACATATCTTGTGGTTTCTAGCTATATGTGCTTGATCTGTCAAAGAAACTTCACTGCTTACTATATGAATGAATCATTGGAAAGCATGCTTATTTTATGTCAGAGTTGTGATGTTTAATTAGTGATGATAGAGTATTACAACAACTAAGCCTCCATCTCATGCTAGATGAGGTCGGTTATATATATAGATTCTCTGTCTCCGCATCCCACTGATATCGAATAATTAATGTTAATTAATTTATAGGGCAAATAGAGTACTAGCTAATGAATTAATGCTAATTACAATTGCTGACCATCTTATAGCATGCAGCTTTAATTTCATGAATTGTACCTTCTTTAAACTAATGAGATCAGTTAGTATATATATCATACTAGCTAGAAGAATGTTGGCATATAACAATTCCAAATGCCAATCCATTGACATCAATTAATGTTAGGACTTATGCTACTAAAGAAAAAAGAAAGCCTGATCCAGCTGGCAGGGTTGCTGCCTCAGCACTAGCATAGTTCAAAACTAGCTAGAAGCAACATTAGTTGTGATAAGATCTTGATGGTTAATTTGGTTAAGGTATTTGTGCTTCTTGAATGCCTATTGGTGAAGCATTTTGGGACTAATTAAATTAAGCATGGAATTAATAGCTCAGTTTGCAGTGCAGGGCTCTCAAGATCATTTTATCAGGTTATCTGAATGGAGATTCAATCTTCTCTCCCTAACTTATATTCATCACTTCTTATGATCAATACAAGTACTCTTTGATAAAAAAAAAGAATTATGGAGATTCAAAGTCATTAACAAAAGTCCTAACATTAATTAATAACAAGTTATGAAAATCAATCTCCCTTTTTCTCTCTCTTTGTATAGTCTTTACATATTTAATTGTAAGATCATAATTTAGTATCGAGATGGAAAAGTTAAAAACAAGAAAAGTACACTACAACAGAAGTGAAAATTAGAGACAATTAAATTTGACTATAATGCTTGCGAATCTAAAAGTATTAGGAGCATATAATATATTTGTCTCTAAATATTAATAGATATATATATATATATATATATATATTGGCTCTAATTTTCACTTCTGTTGTAGAGGTAGCAAAATCAAAATCAACAATAGATATAGTTTTTTTAAAATAAAAAAGAATATACAAATAAAACATATGAAATAAGAAAATTGTAAAATAAACTAAAAAAAGCATAATCAATATAACAATCTAGATTATACCAAATTCATATTTTCTTTATTTTTTATGGGTGTGTTGATATGAATGATATTATGAGAAATAAAAATAAATAAGAAATCATGATAGATAAAAAATGAAATAATCAAATTAATAATATTATTCTATTATTTGGTTAACATCACTAACGGATGAATAGTAACTATTCAATTCTTTTTTTTTAATTGGGGCTGAGAAATAAAAATGGGAAGCGACTTACACAAATTAATACATTTTTGTAATTAATAATTATAATTAATAATAATATAATAAAATATGGATTAGTGTAGAATATTTTTAAAATAGTATAATAATTTTAATTTATAACAATTATAGATTGATTTTGAAATAATAAAAAAGTATTATTAATAATAAATTATAAGTAATATCATCGTACTTTCAAATCAAAATGGTCAAATTGAATATAGTAAAATGATCTTCATATATTAAATATTTTTTTATTTAAGTGATGTAATTATTATGAATCATAGTGTACGAAAACAAACATATGAAACAGATAGAAAATACTATTATTGGGTAGAGGTAGGAAATATTATATGTTCCTTATGATCATTTTTTTTTTTTTGCAAAATTTGAAACTATATAAGGAAATGATCAATAAGCCACCAGAAATAGTAATATCGAGGGAGGGGATGTTTGGCGGGATTGAATGAAATCATAAAGAATATGAGTAGATAAAAAATCGAATAGATACCTTGTTTGATTGACATTAGGAATAGATCATAAATAATTATTTTTTTATTTGGTTAAACAAAAAATATAGAGAAATATATCTAAACTATCTTTCTTAATATTATTATATATTTTATACTCAAAATTACAAATTATATTATAATTTATTCTAATTCATATAAAATAACATCATAAAAAATATGAATTTGTGTAAAATAATTTTAAAAATAAAATGTTAATTCGAAAATATAACAAATATAAATTATTTTTGAATTAGTTAAGTACTAACTATATAGATGTAATAAGACAAATTTAAATATCCAAAAAACCACTATTTATTTTTTGAAATGGAAACTAATTATATAATTATTTTATGCAATATCAAATATTAAACTAAATTACTGACACTACAACAAATATTTTAAAAATTGTCACTAGGAAACCAATGCCGATTTGCAGATACAAGCCCCAAGCTAGCATCGATTTACAAGTCTGAGTTTTTTTAAAATAAAAAATGAAATTAGATCTTGAATTAATTTTTTTCCTAAACTCTTAACTATTATAAATTAATACATTCTTAAACTTAAAAATTAGTGCCCTGCCGTGGCGTTGCTGGGCTCGTGGCAGTGTTTTGACTAATATATTCTCAATTACTGTATATGAATAAAATAAATCTTGGGTCTTCCTTTAACGATATCAATATTACTGTATATGAACTAGAAAAACTAATTCAAGTAATAGCCAAATTAGCAGATAATATATAGCAGGGTTTTGACTAATATATTCTCAATTACTGGCTACTTTTACACATCTTTTTAATTAGTTCTCTTGAAAATCCCAATATTAAGAATCAAAATGACATAAATACATTATATATGCATTTGCACCTAACAAATTGATTTACCCAAATAAACTCTCTAAAAATCAGACCCGACCTGAATTACCCAAATAATCCGATTCGAATCGAATTTTCGAGTCGGATTATTTGAACCCGTCCGAGTTTTGCTCACCCATAGTGGCAGAAGTTCCAAGAAAAAGGTTTTTGTTTCCCATCGTAAATTGATTTTAAATCACAAATCAATTAATAGAACATGAATAAGAGTAACTTATAAAAGAAATATAAATTTTGTAGATAAACTGACTAAAAGTAAAGGCTTTGGATTTGTGTATTTTAGATAAGATCCAATGATGAAATTGTGATAGAATTAGGACAACAATAACTCATGAATAGACATCGTCCTAACAAAACGTGCGTTTACAACTTTACATATTAAAGAAAACAAAAATAGAAAGATTAATAATTCTAACAAACAATAAAAAAGAAAAAAAAATGGATGATTGATAATCAAAATGTCAAAATATTTTCTAATCATGTATTAATTGTCTCTCTATCCAATGAAATTATACCATGTATGAATCCAATATATCTCCCCTTCTTTTGATAAAAAAATGATTTTTGAAAAAATATATGACATGTTTTCTTACGTCGGTTAGATATCTCACGTCAGCTGATTATAAGTGTAAAGTGCTCCTTATAATAGCTTGGACAATTTTTTCTCTATAAATTAATTTTTTTATGTGGAGTTAGGTTCAAGTCTATTTTTTTCAACAATGTCATGTATGTTTGTAATTTTCTATTCAAATTTATTGAATGGATCAAGACATGTAATTCTTGTGCTACTTGTGCATGCCTTGTCAAAGGTGAATTATTTAGGTTTTTTTTCAATTTTGTTGTGAATTAGATAAGGAGATTCCCTCTCCATCCTTCTTTATATTTTAGTTGTCTAGATTTTTACAAATTTTTTTTTGAAAAGTGGAATCCTGCATTTCATTCAAGAGGTGTGAACTGATACAGGAATGGAGGGTTTAAGAAAGCGATTAAAATGCAATAAAAAATAGCAAAGATAAAAAAAAATTGCCGCCGAAGCGGCCAACGACTGAAAAGTTACATTCTCATTCTTAAAAACACGAGTGTTTCGTTCGAACCAAATGAACCAACTCCATATCAGAATAAGTCGAGAACGATCAACTGCTACTTTGTGAGAAATATTTAACTGAGAATTCCAAGGGGCTTCAAATAGAGAGAAGAAAGAGTAGTTCACCAAGAATAGGAAAACCCTCAATCCAGCACAACTGTAAGGGCAAGAAATGAACAAATGCTCATGTGTTTCCAAACCATCACATAGCAAGCAGAAAGTGTCTGAGGTGATACCCCACCGTAGTTAGCGATCCCGAGTAAGAAGTCGCTCTCTCAACCGGATCCACCCAAAGATTGAAACCTTTGGTGGAAGCTTACAACCCCAAATGAAGCGGTGGAATAAATCTGTAACTCCACGAAAAGTTAGAAGTAGATATAAGCTTTTAGTAGAGAAGCTGCCTTCCTTAGTCCACCTCCAACTTACCACATCCTCTCTAGTACCGTTTTTAATACCATCTAAGTCCTGAGCCAAGGAAATAAGACTAACAGCATCAACCAAAACATAGAAGGAGATGTCCCATCCCACGCAAACATTTGAGTTATTGAGGACTCTAGCATCCGAGATAAAGCAATTAGGATTATTTGCCCGCTGATAGAGAGAAGGATATCTATCCGCCAAACGAATTCCAGAAAGCCACGTATCCGTCCATAATTTGATTTTCTGACCATTACCCACTCGAAATGTAAGACCCAGAATTATTAGATCGAAAAAATTGCAAATGTCTCTCCAAATAGGCGAGGCCCTTCGAATGAAAGACCAATGCATGATCCAACTTCTGAAGTCCCCATACAAGCTCTCAAGAATGCCAATCCACAACAAACCCTCCCCCATGGTGAGTTTCCAAATTCAGGAGCATAGTCTAGCAATATTGTGCGCTCCCACATCAAGGATCCCTAGCTCGCCATCAGCCTTAGAGCAAGTGAGAGAGTTCCAACGAATTAAGCACTTACCTCTCAAAGATATATTATCCAAACCAACCCAAAAGAATTTTCGTCGCCTCTTATCAATTTGCTTGATGACCCATTTTGGAGCTTTAAATAAAGAGAGGAGATAACCGGTGGAGGCGGTGATGACACTATTGATTAAAGTAAGACGTCCTGCTCGTGAAAGGAGCCGACCATGCCAAGAGCTCAAGCGAGTATCCAAGGTAGCTATCAAGTTTAGCCAATCCACTTTGCAAACCCGACCAGCTCGGAGGGGAAGTCCCAAGTATCTTAACGGAAAAGAAGCCGCCTTGCACCCAATCTCAGAAGCAATTGTACTAGTCATTGTTGGATCAGATCTCAAGCACATAATGCTTGACTTGTTCATGTTCACCTTTAATCCCGCCGTTAACTCAAAGCATCTAAGAAGCAAGAGCAAATTCCGAAGGCTCGAGCCATCATTTTTACAAAAAAGTATGAGATCATCAGCGAACATAAAATGAGAGACCCCTCCATCAATCCTACCATCCAGAACTCCCCTTATCATATCATTCTGTATAGCCAAATCAAGAAGTCGAGAGAAGCAATCCATGGCCAAGTTGAAGATGAAAGGGGATAGTGGGTTCCCTTGACGAACCCCTCTACGATGCCGAAAAAAATTACCATATTCTCCATTAGTAATGAGAGCAGAGTCTGTATCAAGTAGAGAAGAAACCCAATCACACCATAATAGAGGAAAACCCCGAGCAACCAACATATCTCGAATGAATTGCCAATCAATAGAGTCGAAAGCCTTTTCATAGTCAACTTTGAATAGAAAACCATCCTCATTTAGCTGCTTGCAAGCCCAAACCGTCTCATGGACCCCCATGAAGCAATCCACTGTGCTACGTCCCTCCATGTAAGAAAACTGCTTCTTACTAACCAAATTTCCCATAAGTGGTCTAATCCGTCTAGCAAGCACCCGAGAGAAGATCCGGATGATGCTATGCTCCAGACTAATGGGTCTAAAATCTTGTACCAAGGCAGCTCCATCTTTTTTAGGAATAAGAACTATATGTCCATAGTTGAATCTTCTCAAGATGGAAGGATCAAGATATATTTCATTGAAAATTTGAAGGATATCAATCTGAATAGTATCCCAAAAGGTCTTGAAGAACTCCATCGGTAGACCATCAGGACCGGGAGCTTTGTAAGATCCCATCTCAAAAATTGCCGCCCGAATCTCATCAATGGTAAAGGGTGAATCCAATAAGCGAGGATCTAAGATGGTGGGCAAGCTCAAGTTACTCCAATTGAGCTGTAGCAAAGATTTCTTCCTTTTCCCCAGAAGCTGCAAGTAGTAAGTACGAAACAATTGGGCTATTGCATTTGTGTTCGTCACTTCACCGAACTCAGTATCAAGGTGATGTATCCAATTATGCTTTCTTTTGATAGATGCCCACTGATGGAAATAACGAGTGTTGAGATCCCCATTCTTGATCCATCTACGCTTCGCTCTCTGTCGCCAAAACATGTCTTCATCTCGATACACCAAGTCTAGTCTGCTCTTCAATGATTTGAGCATTGACAGCTCCAACTCAGAAAGTAATGAAGTTTCAGCCTTAACATTAAGCTTTTCAATATCAGATTCAAGTGTTTTCCTCTCAGCATTGCGGTCCTTCTTCCACTGATCAGCCCAGAGTATAATATTCTTCCGGAGTCGCTTCCATCTATGAATCCATCTGGTTGTAGCCGACTCCTCTCTTGATGGTTCATTCCAAGCCGCGAGAATGATATTCCGAAAACCCACTTTATCAAGCCAAAGACATTCCAACCGACATCTCCTATTGCGGGAACCAAAAGCTAGAGCAGCTCGAAAGATTAGAGCATTATGGTCGGAGAGCTTGCGATCACCTCCAACCACAACGGCCGACGGGAGGGCCTGAAAAGTAGAGGAGGAGATCAAGATCCTATCCAACCTCGCCAGGCTGGCTGGTTGTTGATTGTTCGACCATGTGAATGTTTTCCCTTTAATAGGTATGTCAAACAAATCATGATCAGCGATGAGACTAGAGAGCTTGGCCGAATCCCTAGGAAAACCTGAACAGTTTCTGCGTTCATTCGCAAATCGTGTGATATTAAAATCGCCTCCAATGATTAGATTATCAGTTGAGGAGAGAAGCAACTCTTCAAGTTCAATGAAGAACTCCCTTCTTCCAGCTCTTTGGGGGGGTCCGTAAACACAAACGAAGGTGAATTGCACATTTGATAATTTCAGTTCAAGTTTAGCCATCAATAAGTAATTTCCCACAGAAGTTTGAATTGTATTCCAAATTTTCTCATCCCAAATAAGCAGAATGCCACCTGCTAGACCAAGAGAATCTTTAGTAATAAACATAGGTGTTTGAAAGCCCGAACACTGTTTAACAAAAGCAGATGATATAGAAGACGCCTTGGTTTCACAAAGGCCAATGATGGAACTGTTAAGCTCGTGGCAATAGTTCTTCACCATGATACGTTTTGAAAGTCTACATAAACCTCTTACATTCCAAAAGAGTGCTCCAAAATTTAGAGAATTCATAGAAAAAAGAACAACAACAACTCCACAGGAAGCCTATGCAAATTAATTTGCAATGTCCTGCCTGAAGCCATCCAAAGCAGATTCAATTGTACTTGACGAAGTAGCATACAAGAAGCCCAAGGATTCGACCTGCTCTTGGATCGGTCGAGAGGAGACCGAGTAAGCGGCTCCTGCGAATGAGAGGCCCAAAGGAGGAAGATTACCCAATCGATCAGGGGGAGGTTGTATCAAGGAGCTCCGAACGGCTAATTCAGCCGCCGCATCAGGATCTCCATTTAAAGCAGCCTTCCGCGCCGAGGCCCTACGGAGACTGTATCCTGGCAATGTCGATGATGAACGAAGCCTGCTGCTTCTCCTTACTGCAGAGAAAACAACACGTGGCCTTCGCCGCCGATAGGTGATGACCGGTGTTCCATTGAAGGAGCTGGAGCGAGCTGAGATCGGGGCTTTCAAGTCCAGATGAGCAGAGGAAGTGGTAATTGACTCATGCACCTCAATATGGTCAATTGGGTCGACAGCGGAGTCGCATGCCCAATAGGAGTCATCAACCGGGCTTGATAATGGATCCTCCTCATTAATTAGAGCCGCAGGAGCCAAGCCAGAGTTTAAACGGATCCTTGGCAAAAAAATTCGCATCAGCTCTCCTAAAGGAACCACATTTGTGCCTAGTGGGCCCCCCCAATGTTGGCCCTCCTCTTCCCCAAATAAAACACGACAAAACATCAGAAGGGCAGCCAAGCGATCAAAATTGGGATGTCGTGGAGCAGACGCTAGGGCCAGTACATCATCACCAAAGGGTGGCGGGAGGGTGTCATCGTCGAGAAGCCATGGCTGTTTCACACCTGTTTCCGAAAATGTGAGGACGATTTCCTCAGCGACACGATCAACCTCCTTATCCGTATTTGTGCCAGCTGCATCTGCCAGGAAAGTACCCCTGTCAGGCGACACCGTACGATCTCCATCTCCAATCGCCACCATCTCAACAGACGTCGGCGCCTGAGTTACCACCGGAGAAGGATCGCCACCGGGATCCTCGCGCTGCCCGGTGTAAGTCAGAGGAAGAGGAGCCATGGAGGATTGATCCGACGAAATCTCCTCAACAGAAGGAGAGTCGGGATTAATCAAGGCGTTATGCTCCCTGATGCCAAGTTCGATAGTCGTCGTCAGAGTGGAGGACCCGAAACCGCCCGAGGTAACATCTGGAGGTCCACTAGCGTCCAGATCGTCCTCATCGTCGAGTCCTTGGAGATCAAAATCGTTGATCGGAGAAGGAGAAGTGGTGTCACGATAGATCCAACGGAACCAGGAGATCCCCACCTTGATCGCATATTTTCGTCGCTCAGCGGTGGCAAGGATGGTCCGCGGTATACACTGCAGGGAGTGAACACGAACTCTAATCCGACATGAGTCCATCTGCGACCACCTCAGCGATCTTCCATCCGCCGCATCAAAAGATCCAAAAGAGCTCGCCAAAACAGAGAGAGCGCTCTCATTCCAGAATACTATAGGTAGATCCTTGAGTTCCAAACCCACCAAGAGCTCAAAAGGAGGAGCTTCGACGTTTGGTTCCTCTTCACACCAGTCTTCCACAAGTAGTGTGGCCGAGTTCCACCTGAAATGTCGTCTCTTGATTAAGACCTGCTTATAATAACAGTTGTAACCCGCTGGAGTTGTGATCAGGAATCGCTTCGCTGAAACCCTTCGTTGCTTCCAGGAGTGACGATGAGCATCACCATCGCGGAAACAAGAAGCTAGAAAGCCGGCGATATCTTCGAAACCCCCTAGTGATCCCTGAATTGAAACACAGACACACCTCTCAGCGAGGTAGGTTGCTCGGTTGACTGTAGACTCCGAAGGGGGGAGAAAAAGCTCAACTGCTACGGGTCTATTCGTCGTATCACACCGGTCGGCGATTGTAGTGGTATGAGGAGCTTCAATATTCAGAATAGGGGCAAGCGTCTTGCTGCCAGAAGCCAATGAAGTCGAAGATGAATGAGACCTGGTTTTAGAGGCGGCACAGCTTCTGGCCTTATGTCCCGACCTCCGGCATGCGAAGCAAGTTCGAGGTTCCCGGCAGTGGGAGCTCCGGTGCCCTTTGCCACAACAGTTGAAGCAGCGGCCCATTCTTTTGAGGTTAGTAATGAAAGCAGCTGTGTCAAACGAACGAGGAGAAGCGGCGACAACATCCACAACCCGAGAGGAATGAGTAGTTTGCGAAGGAGACACAGGTCGCCGGACAGCATCAGCGAACGAACCCGAGGGGACCCATCGGTGTGAGGATGGCGTTGGAGCAACAGCGAAAGAGACGTGTCTTCTTCGAGAACCCCGGTGGCTCACCTTGGTCCATCCGTCGTCATCGCGAGCAGGGGGAGTCACCGCCTTCGCTCCGGAGGTCGCCATAGAGTTTTCTACCCTCATTTTTTCAGAGTTATGAATGCATCAGCTATCTTTCCATGTTGAATTTGACAAAAATGACTTTTACAAATTTGTTAAATAAGATTATAAATAGGAAAAATCACTTGTCCCTTAAAAAAAAATTAAAAACTATTTGGTCATAAATCATCTTATGTTTGTTTATGGTATTTTGCTTGCTTTTATGGCAAATAAGATCATTCTTTTCACATTATAAGCAACTTACTCGACAAAGAATTAACATGGCCAATTCTAAAATTTATTTTCCTAGATCTACATCCAATAAAATTATTATGCATATCTGATATGAACTCAGCACGAAGCATAATAAGTTTCCTTTTAAATATTTGGAAGGTCAAGATAGTCGCTAGGAGAGCCCCAGCTCACACTTATGACGACCTATATCAACAAACTACTGCAAAATTGGGTGTTTGATAGTCTTGTTATCTTTCCCAAACTTGCAAATTGATCCTTACTAGCTATGCCTTGGAAAAAATCACACAAACTTTTAGGAATTTCCTTTGGGATAAGAGTGTTGATAAAAAAGTATGCACCTTATAAACTAGGCGATTGTGACTCCATAAATACCAGGGTGGTCTCCATGTTTATGATCTTAGGTTATGAATTTATCTTTATGTGCTAAACATGTGATGTTATATGATATTGATTGCTTATGAGTTAAATTAGTTAAAACCACGTATCATGTTGTAAATTATTTAAATTTTGTAAACAACCCGCTAAATATGTTCATGAACCTAGAAATTATTTTCATTAGCCTATTCTGAACTGCAACTTAGTTTCTTGGTTGACAATGGTAGTCAAACTTCGTGTATGTATGATCACTGGATCTCTTGGATACGCCCTTGCTTGTAAACCTACTTTTATCAATATTAATATTGTGCATAAACTTGATTATGTCACTTCTTCGTTTTAGAATAATTGCTATAAGAACATATTTATACTAAATTATTTGGCTATAGTGTGTGGGAATTCATGAACATATAAATTTGCATGCCCTATGATGACAAGTGGGTGTGCATGAATAAGGAGTTTAGTTACCACTAGATGATGTTATTTTCTTAGAATTCGGGAACCTCTTCCAATTCATCCTAAGGTTAAAATGTTTTATTGAAAACTTTTACAAGGGAAACTTCCTACTCATGCTCGGATGTTTGATTTTCGAATTGTTAATATTATTTCTTGCTTATTGTGTGATTCGACTCCTGAATCCATTGATCATATGTTTTTTTGTGCGATCCCGTTAGTTCACATGTAGTAACAAACTAGATGTTGATTACTCAAATAGGAAAATTGATTGCAGGTGATTGTCTTTACTTCATTAATGATTCCATTCGGAATCAATAGTTTGTTATTTTCATCGTTACTTGTTGGTTCATTTGGCACATTAGGAATAATATTTTGCATAAAGTTAGATAGCTTGCCCGTACTTATTAGGAATTTGAAGCTAAGAATCTTAATAATCGACATCCGGGGACCTCCTGCCTACACTGTCTTTGTTTTTCCATCCACACTCCACAGACATGTTTTGACACTGACGCCCTATCAAACAAGTCACTCAACTAATCCAGCTTGCCTTCAAATTAGCTTCTGATCTTAAATTCCTTTGCAGTGGATTGTGAGAAAAGAGGCTCCATCACTATGGAAGTCAGATGTCTTCAGCCTAACACTGCATTTCCAAGAGGGCAGCAAAAGAAGATCATGATGACACCTTCATTGATTTGCTGCAAGCAAACATCATTGAAAACATCAGTTTCTTTAAGCAAAACTTTCATGATCAACAAGGTATGATCGATCTCTAGCTACGGTAGTAACTTTTTTTCTGAAAACTGATAGTATCTGATAGATATCATCAAGTCATTCCAAGATATTACTTCTGTCAGATTTATGAAGATCAAGTGATGGGTATAGTGTGCTACAGAGATGCAAGAGGAGAAATAATCTGTGAGGGATGTGATGAAGGGCCAAGACATAGTCACCCTTCATCATCAAGTAATGAAAGACCCAAGTATACTTATTGGTCACCAGGATGGCTGACAGGCATTGTTTGTGAGGGATATGACGAAGATCTTGGTGTGTTACAAAAACAGAGAAGGAGAATTAATTTGTGAGGGGTATGATGAAGGACCAAGAAACATAACCAAAACCCAAGTGGTACAAAATAGAGATAAAAGCTTAGCGGTACTAACCAACTACAAAAATCAGCTTCTAGATTTGCTCAGCATCTCTGACGTTTCCAGCAGTGCAAACATTGAATAATATGATAGATTCAATTCAAATGTAGCTTTGGAATGTAGAATTTAGGAGCTACTAGCTTTCACAAGATAAATCAAGATACCAATGTGCTTCTGGTACTATGTTGATGAGGTCACAGATGTGTGCAAGTCATTCATGTTCTTCACTCCTAAGGTGGATCATGTACGAAAGTTATAATGTTTTACGATTAATAAATGAAAATTTCCAGTGCTGCTAGCATCAAATTGTGTTTGTGGAAGTTTATCTAGTAAATTCACAGTTAGAAATAGGAATTCTGAGGTGAATTTAAGTCCAAAGGTCTGAGAGGAAGAGATGATGCTTGAGCCCTAATGGAAAATAACCACTCTCTCTTCTTCTCACTTCCCTCCTTATCCAATGAATAGCCATAATGTCTGACATAGCTGACATCCTTTCCTTCTTTAGAGGCCATTTTCTAGTTGATCGTTATGTATAACTCTGACCTGCTCATGTACACAATAAAGAAGTGCATATTTTACCAAAATATGGGAAATATATCGATTTCAATATTGAATGGTTTACATGATTCATAAAACATGTCAATTTCATATTTAAATGCGTCCAGGAACAATCCTAAGGAAAGTCCAGCCTTCCAGTAGTTGAAGACAGTGACTAGGTTCCTGATTTTGTCAACAAAAGGAAGGGAGGCCCTGTACATTAGGGCACCAATCCCCTCGACTACAACAACTGCTAAGCCTGCAGAAAGAATGTCCCAATCGCCAGTTTGCCCAATAACAGTTGCAAATGCTGTAGCACAATAGAATCCCACCAAGAAGAAGAAAATTTTGATAGATAATCCCTTCTTCAACTGTGTGATCCGAGTACTCAACTTTGTTTGGAAAGATTGAATATTTCTTATCAAACGGGTTGTGCGATTTGTGCTGCTTTCAGATGAGTTGGACCTGCTTCCATCTGCCATACTGCATGATACCCAGCTCATCCTCCTTCATTTAAACATAATTTTGCAATGTTAGTCATGCTCAGGAGAAAATAACTACTTTGGGAGTGATATCTAGTACTCTGCCTAATCAGAGAAAGAATGATACTTCCTCAGAACAAGAACAAATTGGGGATAACATTTTCAGAAATCTCCTCGATGTCTAGATGAGTTAAGGATGGATTGCCTTGAATAATAAAAGACCACATAGATAATTGCAAACAATATTATGCATTGTTTTACAATCTTCGACTGACAACATTAAGTTCAATGAAATAGAAGCAAATTAAACCTCAATAAAAGAAATGGAAGAAGTAGGTTATTTTGCAATAATGTATTTAAAAGAATAGTACAATTTGGCTAACATAACATAATGCATAAGTTGTTATTGTTTGCTTAGCAGAATTGAGATTAAATAAAATCATATGTACAATCTACAGATAAACCCTTAGTTAAATTAACATATTTGGTCAATAGTATATTTCATAAAGCATTTTTTTCAGAAAGATAGCTTACTCACAAAAAAGTTCATGTCACAATGCAGCTGACCTGTGAATTTTGACTGAGGGTACAGCTAACCAGAGGAAGCAAATGTGAGGATAACTCTTTTCACCATAATGAAAAGCACTTCTTTGTGGATATGACGCAAGGAAAGATCTTGATCTATAGTATTTCAAAGGCGAAACAAGCATAGTTTCAGTACAGAATCTCAAGGCTGAAGAATGCATTTTCATGATCTTTGATTCACCTGCAAGGATTTTTGACTATATCATAAGAAGATTATATGATAAGAAAATATAGAATCATTATCACTCATAGCTAAGACTAAGAAACAGTTACTTAGACACATAAACAGGAAGTTCAACTTGCTAAAATTGGAAGCATGTGGAGAATGATAAGTAAAACCTCAAATTTATTCATTCAAACTAGGCTGTTGAAAGTATGCAGCTTGACACTAATTGTTTGTTTTCATGCTATTTTCTGGTAAAACGCACCTGTAGAATTATGAACAACTTATAGAAGCAACAGTTTTTCTTCAAAATATATTTTTTACATTGTTTCAATGAATATTTTAATCACTAACACTATGGAATCAGTCATCTGACGTGCATATTATCTTATACTATAAAAGCTTGAGCATTCTGGTTGACATGTCATATGTTATCTAAAGACCCATTGCTGAGATATTAAGCACATTGCTGAGAATTTTTTAAAGAAAATGCATATATGCGTTCATAATTAATTTCATGTCCTTTGAGGATTAGTAGAAGATACAGAAGCATAATTTAAATTAGAAATGCACTAATCATCTATTTTCGAGGATTGATTTATTAAAAGAAGAAAAAAATTCCTTCTTGTTCCAATCAAATTTCGTAAATATAATTTGACAAACAAAAGATAACTCAATCAAACATCAACTAAACATGTGGCTGATTTACAAACTCACAAGCAACATGTAAGACCCAAAACTCCCGTATTCCTCTTATCTTCAATTCACAATCAAACGCAATTAGAAAAGCTTCACCAAACCCTAAGAATCCAAGAAGAAATCATCTTATAAAAAGCGGCCAGTGGCGACTCAAAGAACTAGGCAGAGGAAAGAGGAATACGATTGCCATTTAGGGTTCGTAACCAAACGAGCTGGGAAGAGGTTCACCGTGGCGGATACCAAGAGGCGAGTCGATGAAGGATCCCTAGGTTGGAAGCGTCGCTGCCTGCGCCGACGGCGGCTTTCCGGAGATTGGGGGGCGAAGGCGAGACTCGAGAGGCGTGGTGGAGAGAGATGGCAAGTATACCAGAAAATAAACGAGCAGTGAGGGACCATATTCTCCGGAAACTCGCTTAATTTTTACCGATCTCACCCTTTTGACAAATTTCTAGCCAAAAATCATTTTTGGTACAATTTTATTATTTATGAAGTAGGATTTAAGGAAAGGTATTAATGGATCGGATCCGCGAGACACGGCATGACACGCTGGTCCCAGTGGATGGGTTGGGCTCGTCCTTTGGGCACATAGGCCATGTCGAGCCTAGCACGACACGAGTAGGCCTACTGCACTGGACTATATCGGCGATGTGTAGGCCTAGGCCTGCTGCGCTAAGCTTGGCTTGCGCGCTACACTGTGTTGTCCACGATGTAAGAGATAACTATCAATTCATTCAGGGCATATTCTCGAAATTCTACAACATATCCTCGCTCAACATTAGGACTTGACTCATAAAACAAACATGACGCATGCACATTAAGTATATATACTCTATATATGTTCCAATTTTTATACCCATCATCTAATATTCTCTTCCACTTGAGTGTCAGAGTGTTTTTGCAGGTCACTCATTGGAGCCGCATTGGACCTAAAAAATGAAGTCTTACATCATCCCATGCGAGAAGCCGAGAACAATATTATATAAATATTTATAATATATTGTATATTAATGTATTAATATCATTATAATATATTAATATAATTCAAAAATAATATATCAAACTCTCTACCTCGCCACCCTCCGGCCTAGGCCAGTGCCGGCTCTCATCGTTATCCGGCAAAGGGAGAGGCCGCCCTCCCCCTTCCGTCGTTGCCGACCTTCCAATCGGAGGCCGGCGGAGGGAGAGAGAGAGAGAGAGAGAGAGAGAGAGATGAATTTAGTAGGGTTCATGAAAGTTAAATTGGCTTTGCGGCGGGCGCGCTAGATGCGATCGCAAATTTCGATAGCCACACGATTACCTAGCCATCGCTACTAAATTATTTTGGGACAACCAAGCTTTCCGTCTTTGTGCCATCGCTATTTGTCACCCTAATACACCGCAGGCATAGGGCCGTCGCATTTTGGACGGTCATGTCAGCCGTCGCATATATATTGCATTATTTTTAATAGTGAATTAGCTTGTAGCTAATGTTTTGATAATTAATTTTCTTTTCATGAGAGACCTGGGTTTCGTGTACTGCTTCTGCTGGAGTTGTTGCAGTGAAGAATACGTGTCTTCGTCCGCAAGAGGATGCACATAATCTTTGTTAATTAATTTCTCGATGAATAATATTCCTCTCCAGTTGTATTTGGCTTTTATTATTGTATTTAATTAAGGAGTACATTTTTTTTAACCAAGCAACGATCAATATATTACCGCCAACGGTGCTATCCACAGTTGACAATTAAGAGTACCTGAAGTGTGCATTAGTTTGATGGTTAATAAAACTCACATCTAATGCTTCTGTACATACTTCTGTGGAACGTTTATTAGGACAACCAGTAACACGACATGGAAATTAAGAAATTTCCGAGTGATTTGATTAAACTATAAAGCTCAAAAGATCAAGTTAATAGCCAAGTTAAGATAGGTATTAAGTATAACTATATATAAGACTAATACATCAAAGACATAAGAACACAAACTATATTCATCAGTTTGCTAATTACATCCTCATCTCCTTTAATTACTCCTTGCTGCTACTACTCTTGCCAAAACAAATTACAATTAGGCTCAATTTTCTAACATATAAAGTGAAAATTAAATAAAGCTCCTGATCTCCATCTCTCTTGATATCAGTCCAGTCTTCATTCTGCGAGAATAAAGCAGACTAATTATCCATATGTACAAATTAAAGATGTGAGATTAATTCTTCTTCTTCTTCATGACTCGTGGACTTTGTGCAGCTTTCCCCTATATCAAGCCTTCATTTCTCTCAGATGATTTAATTTGCTGCCTCTTATGAGATCTGCCTCAGAGAACAAGCCACCGCTTGTGCCCAATGCCTCAATCTTGTCTTCACGTGCTGCGGACTGTCTCCTGTTGTTTAAGGAAGAAGATAATATCCTAGCAATTAATGTTTCTTTTTTATAGTTATTTTTTTCTAATTCATTTCATTAATTCATATATATAATTAAATATGTAAATTACGTTAAGAAGAAGAAGAAGAAGAAGAAGAAGAAGATTGAAGAACCTGGATTGAAAATCTTCCAAGCATCTGCAGATCCGAAGTTGGCTTGTTCGTGCGGGCTCCGGGGGCTCGGCAGGCCACCGAGAGTCGACGAGGAGGAGGTGGCGGTCGGCGTCGAGACCGGGCTCGGCGACGATATTTGAAGCTTGGGGTCGGAGAGCTGCCGGTTGACGGCGAAGTAGAGATTGAGAGCCGGGAGAGTGTCGCAGAGATCATGCCCGCCTTCCTCCTCGTTGAACCCAAACCCGAGATCTATGGATCCCCTGAGCTCGTCGAGGTCTTCGTCGGTCAAACTCTGAGTTCTTTCTGCCAATTGACTCTCCTCTACTGCTTCCTCCTCATCTTCTCCCTCGATGACGCGCCGCCGTTGCAGTATCTGCCGCCGCCGCTTCTCCCACTTGGCCTCCATCCTCGTCTCCCTCATCGACAGCTGCTTCGAGAGCAGCCGCCGCTTGCTGGCGCCGCAGCTGCTCGGGGCGCCATTCCACGTCGGCGGCGGCTGCTCGCGGATGATCTCGTCCTCCGCCTCGCTCTCCGACGATGACGACACCTGCAGCAGCTGATGCACCATGGAACCGTTCTTCATCTTTCCGGGCGCCGGTCGACGTCTGGGTTAAATAAATTCCACAAGCGAAATTTCTGTGTCGGTCCTCCTTAGCCTGCCTCGAGGTTCGCCGAGGGACACATCAGGATGCGGCCGGCGGGGGCGCGCGCGGCCGCTGCAGGGTAGCAGAAGAAGCGTCGACGGAGAAGAAAGGAGGGTGACTTCGAAGTCCTTCCCTTTCTCAACCGTGGGGGGTGGCTGCTGTAAGTTGAGGCAATTTAATGGTTCGGAGGTGCATCTCCACCGCTGCTATCTTTGCATGGATTCGTCGTCGTCCTTCTTCGGTACGTGGAGGGAATGGAAAGTAGGAGATTTTGGAAGCGATGTTAAGCTGTCAGCTACTATTATTAGCGAACGCAAATCGTAAATGTTTGATAAATTAAGAAAGTAATTAACCATATATTCAATATTTAATATTACTTCAAAATATAAGTTAGCAATTTTCATAATATTATGTTTTACTATTCTTGGAAATTTGGAATAATTATTAATTAATTGGAGCCAAAATTGAGAAGTTAATTCAAAGACCGAAGAAGCTTCCATATATTTTTTTGGTGGGAATAAAAACAAATTTAATTGCTGATACCGTGATACATATATGATATGTAGGAGCATCTGACGTAAGGGTGAATCGATCAGAGCCATATATATATAAGCCATTCATCGTGATCAGATTGATCTTTTAAATCTGAACCATCCAAGTTAATAATTGCTCTGATTGAGCCATTCAAGTAATATTACACAAAATGATACAGTTAAATAATTAATTAAAGAGGAAAGAATGTCCCCAATCTTGGGAGAGATATCTCATCGTCTTCTTGCTACTTTTGACCATCTCTTTCATGTTTGCCTCGTCAATGTTGCTGCTATAAATGCATGGGGGGACAAGGCAGATTTCTCCTGGCCCTCTGCAACTAGGGTTCCCCCTTTCCAGTTCCAGATGAGTTGTAAAGCTTCACATAGCCTTTACACACTCCTTGCATTTACCCAACTACCTGTGTATTAATTTGCAGGTGGCTGGATTCATATTCCATAAACCAAAAGTTTGACTTAATTGGCTTTATTTCCCATCTTTATAATTGATGTTTAGAAATATGTTTGACCATTTAATTATGTTGGGTTTGACTGAAGACCATTCCGTTAGACCCAGGTCAAGTTTGGTTTGCATAAAAGATATTCTCTGACACTATTATAGCTTATTTGCAAAATATAATTAATTCTAGTAATTGACTTCAATTCTAACTTTAACTAAAGGAAAGATTTTCATTGATTTTAGTTTCTGATGGCTCTCTCTCCTCGCCTCGATCCCCTCAGCGGCTCCTCCCTCCTCCCCCGCCATTGTCGCCACCTTTTTCCTCTCCACTCTCTCCACCCCTCTCCCACCACTTCCGACCTCGTCCTCCTCTTCTCCTTCCACACCCTCCCTCCTTCCTGACTTTGTTGCTTGGCTTTCCATCCTTCGGCGTGCTCGATGGAAGTGGGTCACTTTCGCCGATATTCTGAAGCCTTCCTCCGAGCGTTGGGTTTGCTCGAGAGTCAAGATTGTCCTTTGCCCAGGTCGTTAAATCGGGTTGCATGGCCGGTATACTGTAGAGGACATGGTTGCATGGCAACAACATTACTTCGAGGATGCTTCACGGGATCGCAACGCCAATCCTCACCCTGGCAACAAGGAAGACAACCTGGATTTTGATCCGGTGGAAGAGGAGATCCCTGATAGCCAAGGTAATCCTCCGCAGAACTCTCAACATGACCAGGCGACTTTTGGCGTCATTGATCGAGCACCCTATCAATTCTTCCAATCGCATCAGCATGATCACCTTGTTCGAAGCCTATATATCCCCTTCCTTGGTTCCTCTTCCACGACCCTCCCTCGCGGAGGAGGGGTACTCCGTATCGACGCCCTTTGTCTTCAGTCGGCTCCATCTTTCCACTACTAGAAATTGAGTCTTCAGCAACGGCTATCAGCAACGGTCGCTCAAGCCATTGCTATTTGCAACGACATTCTTACGGCCGCTCAAGCCGTTGCAGATATGTTGTATCTGCAACGGCTTTCTAACGGACACGCGAGCCATTGTTGATGATTTTAATTATCAGCAACGGCTTTCTAACGGACAAGTGAGCCGTTGCTGATAATAGCTTATTAGCAACGACTTTCTAACGGGCGAGTGAGCCGTTGCTGATAAGTTTATATAGGTCGCAGATCGCGCCCGACCCTTCTTCCTCCCGCTGCTGCCGCCGCCACCTCCTCCTCCCGCCTCTCGCCGCCACTGCCGACACCGACGACGCCGAGCTACCACTATCGACGCTGTCGTCCGTCCTCGACCGTCGATTTCAGGTATTCATCGTAGTCCGGCCATCTCTTCCCGTTGCGGCCGGCGGGAAATCTGACCGAAACCCTATTTTTAGGGTTTCGACCGGCGGCGGTCGACCGATGGTCGGTGCCGGAAAGAGTAGATTTATATTTTTTATTTATTTATTTATATGTTAATTAATTATTTAGATTAATTATTTAATTTGTTAGATTAATTATTAGGGTTTAGATTAATTTTTAGGGTTTAGATTAATTTCGAAATTATCCACTTCGGCAATGTGCCGGAATCGTCCACTTCAGACTCTTGCCGAAATCGTCGAATTTGGACTCGTGTCGGAATTGACATATTTCGATGATTATTCCGGGTCCTAAGGGTCCGCGAAAAGATATTGACATATTTCTCAGACCCTTGATAGATGAATTGAAAACATTGTGGACTGAGGGAACTGTCACTTATGATTGTCATCGGAAGCAAAACTTCAATTTAAAGGCCGCGGTCTTGTGGACAATCAATGATTTCCCGGTGTACGACATGTTGTCTGGTTGGAGCACTCACGGCCGACTCTCTTGTCCGTATTGTATGGAACACTCTAAATCAATCAGTCTTCAGAACGGACGAAAAATCTCATTCTTTGATTATCATCGTCGATTCCTACCGGTTAATCATCAGTATCGAAGGAATCGTAATAAATTTACTAAGGGCAGAGTCGAAAGAGATGGGCCACCACCGATGTTGTTTGGTGAACAAATGTTAGCACGTGTTTCAGCACTTCCAGATATAGTATTTGGTCGCAATGAAAGAGTGTCAGGTTTTGGCCAAACACATAACTGGGTGAAAAAAAAAGTATCTTTTGGGAATTGCCCTATTGGTGTTCATTATTGATTCGACATAATTTAGATGTCATGCACATTGAAAAAAATGTGTTTGATAATATTTTCAACACTTTGATGGATATTTCCGGAAAAACTAAAGATAATGTCAAAGCCCGACATGATATAAAAATACTTTGTAAAAGACCAGAGTTGGAGTTACAAGATGTCAACGGACGATATCTGAAACCGAAGACCCTATATGTGTTAAATAAACAATAGATCAAAGATGTTTGTCAATGGGTAAAAGAACTCAGATTACCCGATGGATATGCTTCAAACTTATCTCGATGTGTGATCGTCGATGATTGCAAAATATCAGGGATGAAGAGTCATGATTGTCATGCATTCATGAGATTACTTCCGATCGCATTTCGAGATTTTCTACCTGATAATATTTGGGGTACGTTGACTGAATTAAGTATGTTTTTTAGAAACATCTGTGCAAATGTCCTTCGAGTCGAAGATATGTCAACACTTGAAAATAATATTGTTGAAATCATATGCAAGCTGGAGCAGTTTTTCCCTCCTGCATTTTTTGACTCGATGGAGCATCTACCGATACACTTGGCATACGAGGCACGAGTTGGTGGCTCCGTTCAATATCGGTGGACGTACTTATTTGAAAGATACATGAATCGTCTGAAGAAAAAAGTAAAGAACACCGCAGCTGTTGAAGGATCAATATCTGAATCGTATATCATCCAAGAAATTTCAACATTTTGCTCATTTTACTTTGAATCGACAGTACAGACAAGATTTGATCGTCTTCCACGTAACGACGACGGGGGTGTTCGACATTCGGATGGACGTTTAAATATATTTTGTCACTCTGGTCGTGCATTTGGTTCTCGTCCATCTTGACACTTAAGCGAGGAAGAGTATCATTTGACACACTTGTGTGTATTACTCAATTGTCCAGAGATTGAACAATTCATTGAAATATTTGACATTGAGATGGTGCAAAAATACTCCATTCACGACGATGAAGAATTGGAGAGATTACAGAATCGTGATTTCCCTACTTGGATTCAGACTTACAGCAAAGATCATAGAGCTGAAATAGATGAAAGAATATTTGAGTTTGTTAGTGGACCGTCGCGACTTGTGTCGTGCTATAGCGGATATTTTGTTAATGAGTATAAATTTCACACAGTTGAATATGCATTTACAAAGAAGACGATGAATGCTGGGGTCTGTGTGAAAGGGACAACCTATGTTGAATGTGATATGGATTTTTATGGACTGGTGGAAGAAGTGATAGAGTTGCACTACTTCGGCTTGAAATCAGTTATTCTATTTAGATGTCATTGGTTCGATACAACAGAAAGGGGCATGAAAGTTCATCTAAAATACAAACTTATTGAGGTTAATTACAAATCTAAATTGGCAGCAAATGAGCCTTTTATATTGGCATCACAAGCCGAACAAGTATATTACGCGAAGTATCCGACTCGAAATAAAGATAGAGCAGATTGGCGTGTAGTCTGTAAGACAAAAGGTAGACAAAAAATTGATCCGATAGTAGGAGAACATGAGCTGATACCTGATATGACACATGGTTTCTATCAAGAAGATGATCCTCCTACTGTAGATCGTATTATTCCAATACTCGAGGATGCAGACACAACGTCAATTCAATTAGAAGTTGAATATGCTGATGATAACGATTATGAAATTGAGAAAGCTGGAGATGAAGAAGATGAAGAAGAGGAAGAAGAGAAAGAATTCGAAGACTATTATTCAGATGATGAGGAATAATTGTAAAGTATATATTTTATTAAATATATCTCTACTATTTATACAATAATCTGATTATATGTCTATTTGACAGATATGTCTGGTCGTGGTTATCGTCGCAGGAGAGCTTCGGAGTCTTCGATCGGTGAGACTCCTACACTTACTTATGCTGCTGATCCTCCTGTTGCTGATCCTCATGCCGATGATACTGCCGAGGCTAGTACATCCAAACGCAGGCGGCCACGCGGGCCGAACAGGTGGCAGCCTCCACCAGCCACAGAGTCACGTAGATTTATTAGCGTGATTGGGGAGCGGTAATATATCATGAATTATGAATCATTACAAATTCATTATATCATAATATAATATTAAAATTTATTTTTGTTGTGCAGGTTCGAGCAAGAAGAAGTGCCGAGGAGAATTTCTTCTATTATTCGACGATAAATGCACGGGGCATGGCCTACGTGGTCTCACGTGCCTAGCGAGCACGTCGACATGTTATGGCGCGAGTTTGAGGCACGTATTATTATGTTTTTTACATGCATGATGATATATTAATATTGGTACTGATATTATTATTTTGCATGCTCGCTATACATGGGCCGAGGACCAGAGGCCCTTCATTTACGCTGCCTGGGAGGCTATTTCCCGGGCAAGGTACAACGGGCAGCTGGGGCAGGCTCGGTCCCAGGCGATGGCCCGAGCTGGGACCACTAACATCGCGGAGACTCGGGGATACGGCCCCGGTTGGATTACTCCGGATATATGGGACCAGCTCGTGGGAATATGGTCGACGGATCGATGGCAGGAGGTTTCTCGGAATGCGGCTAGACATCGCATGTCGGGGTGAGCAGCGCGTCACACCGGCGGCTCTGTTGCATTTGCAGTGCACGCGAACCGTATGGTAAGTATATCTTTTAATTATATATTTTTGATTTGTTACTATGTGTACTAATTAATGTATTTGTTTTGTAAATGTAGACGACGGTGTCGGATGACGGGATTGTCCAGCGACCCTCCCCGATGGCGGATGACGGGGGAGTACATCGACAACCGCGCTGCATACATTATGGTAACTATATATTTGTTTAAATTATTCATTATATATTTATAATTTAAGTTTTATGATAAATATTAAACAAAAAATCAAACTCGAGTAGGAGACCTACAGCCAGACGGTGGTGCAGCGCGGGGGCACCCCTGAGGACTTTGACGCAGCAACGTGGGTCGAGGCCGCAGGTGGCTGGGACCATGGCCGCGTATATGGCTTTGCAGATAGTGGTCATGCGCGAGCCTTACTAGGGCCACTTGGGGCACCGACCCCTCCGGTCGCTGGTGAGCGGCCGTCCACCTCTAGATCCAGTTATGATCATAGTAGCAGAATAAGGACTCTAGAGGACACGGTCGCGCATCAGACTGAGATAATGGAGCGCCAGAGTCAGATGATGACGGATATACAAGCTATGCTACGCAACATGTTAGGTCATCCCGAAGCAGGCATCTCTTCGGCATCATCTAATCCATCTTCCTCGAGTCAGTCCACGCCGGTGTACACTCAAGCACTCCTGACCCCACCATATGATCCAGACCATCCTCCATCGTCATCGCGAGATTTTTTTTATATTGACTTTGGTACTGAGATATTGGACTTGTTTAATTTATTTTGTTTGGATATTGATACTTCAATTTTGCATTTGAATAGTTTTTATACTATTGTGGATAATTATCAATATAAATATAATTGTTTTGATGTATATCTTGGTGTATTTGTGATGTGAATGAATGTGTGTATGAGTGTATGGGTGTGTGAGTTATGTATCAGAATGTATCAATGTATCAATGAAAATTTTAAATTTTAAATTTTTTCGTTACCAGGTTCACATAATCAGCAACGGCTTTTCCACGGCCGTCCGTGGGAAAGCCGTTGCTAAAAGTGTATCGAAAGCCGTTGCTGATGACGACGGTGTCGGATGACGGGACTGTCCAGCGACCCTCCCCGATGGCGGTGTTTGAGCGGACTTACCGTCGAGCATATAGGACGGGGGAGTACATCGACAACCGCGCTGCATACATTATGGTAACTATATATTTGTTTAAATTATTCATTATATATTTATAATTTAAGTTTTATGATAAATATTAAACAAAAAATCAAACTCGAGTAGGAGACCTACAGCCAGACGGTGGTGCAGCGCGGGGGCACCCCTGAGGACTTTGATGCAGCGACGTGGGTCGAGGCCGCAGGTGGCTGGGACCATGGCCGCGTATATGGCTTTGCAGATAGTGGTCATGCGCGAGCCGTACTAGGGCCACTTGGGGCACCGACCCCTCCGGTCGCTGGTGAGCGGTCGTCCACCTCTAGATCCAGTTATGATCATAGTAGCAGAATAAGGACTCTAGAGGACACGGTCGCGCATCAGACTGAGATAATGGAGCGCCAGAGTCAGATGATGGCGGATATGCAAGCTATGCTACGCAACATGTCAGGTCATCCCGAAGTAGGCATCTCTTCGGCATCATCTAATCCATCGTCCTCGAGTCAGTCCACGCCGGTGTACACTCAAGCACTCCTGACCCCACCATATGATCCAGACCATCCTCCATCGTCATCGTGAGATTTTTTTTATATTGACTTTGGTACTGAGATATTGGACTTGTTTAATTTATTTTGTTTGGATATTGATACTTCAATTTTGCATTTGAATAGTTTTTATACTATTGTGGATAATTATCAATATAAATATAATTGTTTTGATGTATATCTTGGTGTATTTGTGATGTGAATGAATGTGTGTATGAGTGTATGGGTGTGTGAGTTATGTATCAGAATGTATCAATGTATCAATGAAAATTTTAAATTTTAAATTTTTTCATTACCAGGTTCACATAATCAGCAACGGCTTTCCCACGGCCGTCCGTGGGAAAGCCGTTGCTAAAAGTGTATCGAAAGCCGTTGCTGATGACCTACGGCAACGGCTTAGCGACGGGCTTTCACTAACGGCGTTGCTATGGGCTCACCGGCCGTTGCTATTAATGTTATCCGCAACGGCTCCGGGTCCGTGGCAAAACCGTTGTTGATAATATTTTTAGCAACGGCCCGAGCGGCCGTTGCTGATCCGTTGCTAAGTTATCAGCAACGCGATTTTCTGCCACGGCTCCATTGCAACGACTTCGGCCGTTGCTGATGCTCTTCAGCAACGGCTCAGCAACGGCATCAGCCGTTGCTGGTGCCCATTTTTCTAGTAGTGTTCGTTGGATTCCACTGAAGTGTTTTCAAATACTAACAGATCACGTTCTTCTCTCTCTTTGGCAACTCTCAGCTCGGTCTGCATCTCTCGCCTACGCAACAACACATTTTGCATCTTTTTGGAAGCTTGTCAAGAGTGTCACCGGTGCATGCATGCTCCCTTGCCACTTTCGTGTTGTCAGGCAGTTATTTGCGTCCTTCTCCTAGCGAGCTTAGGATCCACCTGCCCCCGATTGCCTTCGACGACCTCTAACAACAGGTGTTTCTTCGTTTTGGCAACCTGGGTTGTTTGCTCTTTAAGCTTGTACAATCGTGATGTTTCCTCTTTCATGCTTCTATGTTCATGTGCAAGCACAAAGCCACTTCCTCTATTGTCTCCCACAAAGGAGCTGCCTTCGGCAACTCTTTTGTCGTCTCCATCCCATGATAGCTTGGCTCCTTCTATTCTCTGTCGTGGGCCTTACATGGTTTGGTGCTTTCCTTGCGGGCATGTGTCTCTCATCTTACCAAGTCGGGTTGTCTCTTTCGCACCTACTTCAGATTGAATCTCCGACCGTTGCTTTCGAGCCTCATTGTTAGGTCAGGGCCCTCTTGTGAGTGGGCCTCAACTCTTGATGGACCTCGTGTACCAGCTGAGGATTTCAAATAGCTTGATATGCAGCTTGCTCCTGTTTAGTCCCCCACAGTTGGGAGCTCGATTGGCCCTTGTTGGGCCACTATTGTCTGGGTCGAGCTCTCCTAGCCATGATTTACTTCAGCCTCCATGACACGGTCAGTCCAAGAAATCTATTGCTGCGATTGGGGCCACCCTTATTCATCGTAGCTCTCATTTACTTTCCAAATCCCAATTGAGTGTTTGTAAAAGAGCTGAGGTCCGCAAGGTTGCCATTGATGATGGACTTTCTCTTCCCAGCGCCGACATCCAAAACCCCCCAACTCAGATGGGTTCCTCAGAATTTGGCATGGCTACTTAGCTAAATGCAGATGTTCAGTGCACTAGAGACTTGAGTTTCAATTGTGTGGGTGGATCCCTAGAGATTGTCAGGGCAGTTGTTGCCACTGAAGCTTGATCCTGCCTTGCAACTTTTTGTGCTTTGGACGCCTTTTGCATAGTTGTTTACTTGTTTCCTTATAATTGTTAGGTGAAGCAAGTTATTTATGACTTTAAAATTGCTACTTTCTGAAATAAAGTTGGATCAACTTTCAAATAGGATCGTCAAACAGATTTCTAGTTTTCGTTGCACGACAAATGCACACTATTGCACCATCAATTCAATTGGGTTGTTTGGAGGTATCCTTGCCGTTTGGAACCTAGCATTTTGGAGTTGCCTCTCGGTCAATACAAGTAATTTCTCTATTCAAATGCACTTACTACACCTCAAGTCAAATACTCGTGTTTGGGTCGTCGGTGTCTACGACCGACATCCTGCCAAAGATCCAACTAATAGGTGGCTCAAGGAGATTGTCAACCATAATCCTTTGGTGCTCAAGAATCTTGACATTGATTCTTCATTCTCGCGATCGTTTAGATTGGAAGCCAGCTGGTTTGCATTGCAGAACTTTGCCAATATCATTAACAAAGGTCTACTTCCGGGACTTCAAGATATTGGTCTCTGCTTGGAAACAACTTCATCCTATCATCAAAAGATAGAATCAGTTGAAAAATAAAGGTTGGACAGAATAACAAAAATGTCTTGAGGATCAGGTACATACATTTGCAAGCAAAGATGATGACAATTCTGTTGAGTAAAACGGTACACTAGAGGAAGGGTGAATATTGTGTTTTCTAATAATATTTGCCTAATTCAATTTTAATTGATTCTTGAATTATTTAGATAATTTGTAATTTGGCTACTATATGCTAAATCGATGAATGATGAAACAATTTAACAAACAAGCAAGATAGCAAGCAAACTCAAGGATTTATCGTGGTTCGGCCCCAATGCCTACTCCACTACCTAAGCACCCCGCTTATGATTTCCAAACCAAGTTTACTAGATTAAATTGAGTCTCCCTTACAACGAGGACTTTGACTCGAAGAGTCGCACTCTCGACCTAAGACACTTCCACACCTGAAAGTCTCCGCCTTCTTGTTATGAGCACTCTTCCACCTCAACCCTAAGGGATAACTTAACTAATCCTAGCTAAACTAAGTTTACACAAGTGGCTTTACTCCTTCACAACAAGAAAACCACTTCTACACACAACTACACTCAAGACCAAACACCCTAGGTCTTTCAACAAATCAAATACAAGTGTTTAAAAACAAATTAACTAAAAACAAACTATTACAAGAAGAGAATAAAATCTTATTACACTTGGGAGCCTCTTCTTCTTGCGCCTAACCAGCTTGATCCACCCTTTGAAATAAAACACCTTCGGCAGCTGGGATCAAGTGGAAGTATAAAAAAATTTAACTCTTTGAAGATTAAGGAATGCCTAATGAATCACTCTTTGAAGATTTCTTTTCACCAAAAATCAGAGAGAGAAGTTTTAAAACAAAGTTAGAAGGGAGTATATATAGATTCGGCTGAAGCAGGGCGTCAACGAGATTATTTTCGACCGTTACAAATGCCCGATCGATGGTCCGATCGAAGCATCGATTGACCGGCCATTCGACCGCTGGCTCACTGTAACGATTTCCCTGTGATCGATCGATCGACGGGTCGATCGCTCGACGGAAAACCGTCTACTTCAAAGTCGATCGACCAGTCGATCGATCGAAGCCAGCCTTATACGCCAATCGATCGACCGATTGTCGCGAGAATTGGCGCGGTCGACCAATTGATCGACCAACTCAATGAGTCTCTCGCGCTCTATCATCCGGTTGACCAATTCGGTCGACCGACGAACTCTCGGCCATATTTTGGCAACATTCAGTCGACCGATTGGTCGACCGACATGGTTGCTGCCACTGCTAAAACACCATTCGGTCGACCGACCGATCGACCAACACAGAGCTGAAAAATTTCTAGCTTGGAATTTTCATTTCGCGCTCGATTTCGGCTTCATTCTTCAACGTGCTTCATCTTTGAAGAATTCTCCATGCTTCCCAACATGTTTTTGATGCACACTTTAACCTGTTTTGAGGATTGATCGAGATACGATAGACTTGACGAATCTTTCATCAATCCTACAATTTTCATACTTAAACACTTGTTAAATGAGTTTGTTATCATCAAAATAATCATGAGGAAAATAAAGCATGAAGGAAGAACCCTTCAGCTAACAGATTCCTTGTTGTCACCTGAGATGGAACAGTTCAAGAGTATCAAGGAGGAGCTCGACATACTTTATCATATGGAAAACCTATACTGGCGACAAAGAGCGAAAAAAGATGGATCAAAGAAGGTGACTATAATATGTGCTACTTTCATCTATGTGCTACACTACGATAGTGTCATAATTGGATTTCAAGCATCAATGTCCCTCACGGGACTCTAACGGAGCCCCAACAAGTTTCAGACGCATTCAGGAGCTACTACATTCAGCTTTTGGGGAAAAATATCGATCCCTTGCTTAATATACGCTAGGAAGAATTATATCATACTAAATATCTTCATATTGATCTTCCAGCTTTGTTATAATTTGACTCCCCTTTCACTGTAGAGGAGGTTCTCAATGTTCTTCAAGCAAATCTGTCAGAAATGCAACACATCAATAAAGCCTTCATCACTTTCATTCCCAAGAAGGAAGGCGCCAATTGCTTTGGTGACTTCAGATCGATTAGCCTGGAAATAATATTATCAAACTTTTCTTTAAACTATTCGCAAACGTGCTTGTCCATTTATGCCCAACCTTGTTGACAAAACCCAATGTGTGTTTATATCTAGGAGAGGTAGCTTGGACTGTTATATGACTGTGAGTGAGACCATCTGGGCTTGCAAGCATTACAATGATGACATTTGCATGATTTAAGGTTGACTTTGAAAAAGTTTTCGACTAGGTGAATTGGCTTTCATCTCGGATCTGCTTACAACTAGGGCTTTCCTCCAAGATGCATTACTTGGGTCAATCACTTGGTAAATTTGTTTGTCTCATCCATCCTCATTAATGGGACAGCGGGAGGCTGGGAGCGCCTTTCTTACATAGAAGAGGAGTTTGGTAGGGTAATCCACTCTCCCCCCTCATTTTCAACTTGGTGGTCGATGTTGGGCGAATGATCTACACTAGAGAGAGGGTGAATAATATGTTTTATTAATCTTAATCTAATTTCAGTTTTAATCGATTTCTTGAAATCTTAGGCCAAACACGATTTAATATAACAAATGCGAAAGCGAATAAGCAAGTATAGAAACAAAAGCCAATGCTAATAACATAATTATTTATAGTGGTTTGACTACACCGCCTACTTCACTACCTAAGCACCCAGCTTAGAATTCCAATCACTAGTTTAAGTTATCATACAAAAGGATTTACAAGCTAAGACTCCTATCTTTACACCCGAGGATTACTCTCGCACACCGAGAGTACCTCCAACACATTTTCTCCTAAGGACTATGTACACAACTAACCTTAGCAAACTTAATTTACACCGATGGATTTATGCCTCTACACCAAGGCTACCATGCACTATACACTTGACCTAACGCACTAGATCAATCATAAACACTTGAAATACAATAATAAATCACAAAATACACAAGTAAATGAGAAAAATTAATAAATAATACAAACTTAGCTCTCAAACAAGATGTCCTAGCTCATATTGATGACTTGAAGATGAATCAAAACAAACTCAAAATCAAAATCAAGATTTCTAGGCTCAAACTAGGGTTTTAGCAAAGAAATGACTCAATGAAAGTTTGTGGGTGTCATAAGATGTCTCAAGGTGTTCAACAACATCATAGAAAGGCTTAGAAGGGTGTTATATAGCCAGATAACACCATATCATTTGGGTCCAATAATTTGTAACAACTATGAAAAGAACTGTTGGGCCCGCCGATTGAGCTTCGACTGATGGTCGGTCGACATACTTAATATCCCTAGTCAAAGCTTGGCAAGATTGGGTTATTGGCTTTGGAAGTTGACACAAAAGCATAGCACGATCTGGGTAGAGCTCATCACGACACTGGTTCCTTCTACAACCTGGACATTTCTCTACCTGTTCCTTCTACAACTTACTCACCTACCGAGGTAGCATTGATCCTTCTGCCAAGTATATTTGGAATTCAAAGTGCCCTGTGTTAGAATCCATTACAACTTGGTTAGCAAATCGACGTCGACTTCCTATCAGAGATTGCTTGTTTGCTTGTAACATGTCAGTAGATCCCATATGCCCACTTTGCTCCATGGTAGCTGAGTCACATGAATATCTCTTCTATAATTGCATCTACACAAGACAAGGATGACTGCTCATGTTAGACTTCTATCACGTGTTGTGATTGTCGTCACTGCCTCTATGCTTCCGTCCGTGGGAAACTCAGTCGTGGGGCAATAATTTTGACAGACTAATTATTACGTCGTCATGATTTGGCATTAGAAAATTTGACAGAAGCGTAACAATCATTGCTTCAACAACAATTCGAGGTTTTTTTTTACGAAAGTTGCCATTGAAGGAATGACTTTGTTTAAGTTTTGCAACTCACTCTGAGAGTTGTTCCCATGTTTGTGTAACTTCTCTTTCGTTGTACATTCTTTCATGGTCCTCTCCTCCTTACTTGTATTTCTCACTTCTTATGATAAATACAAATACTATTTTCTAAAAAAAATATAGGGCAATTACCTGAATATATTCTGATCTATGTACTTTGTCTCATTTGTGGTAAATTCTTTCATTTCACCAAATTATATCTCGTACTTTTAACATTTTCTCAATTCTAGCCTCCCGTCAATTATCTATTAGCACCTCCGTTAAGATGATGACATGGCTTCCGATATGTATATCATGAACTATGCACTTTGTCTCATTTGTGACCAATTTTTTCATTTTACCAAACTGTATCTCGTACTTTAACATTTGTCTCAATTTTATCCTCCCGTCAATTATTTGTCAGCAGCTCTATTTAAAATAATATTTTGATTAAAAAATAAAAGAGATCTCCATGAGCAGGAATAGGAGCAAAGCGGCGAGCATGTGATCTCCTCCACTGCTATCTCTGGATTCCTCTTCCTTATTTTTTTACTCGTTGTTGTCGCCCAGATTGTTCATGGTCTGGAGATCCCTGCCTCAAATCATCATCTCTCCTTCGTCTTTTACATTCATTATCCTCTTGCTCGCCCCTTAAATACCCTTAGCGCGCTCTTGTTCTACGCATCCGACAAAGTTGGATTGGGATTCCGAGTCTAGTTGTAAACTGATATGGATGGTGGCATTTTTCTTTGATTATGTGCTCAGATTCTTGATCGATTTGCTCACAATAGTATACAAAGATGAGCTTTGACTTATCTTTGTCTTTTCCTTTCTTTGAAAACAAAAAGAGAGTTTTCACAATTGATGCGTGTAACGTGCATTTGCATGGAAAAAATAAAGACGACAAAGATAGATGACAAGAAATCGCTAGACTTGATTTAAATTATTGTCTTTACATCATGGTGCCACGTTAGCACACTAGAGGTGAGCATGGAGAAGCTCTTCATGGACTTCTTCATCCACGAGCTCTCTCGCGACGACGACAACGACAACACATTACAAACGAAGGCTATTGGCGGAGGAACAAGAAGAAACATTGCTAGGAAGACATCCCAGGTCGGGGGCGAGGTCAGGGACATCATCATGTAAACGAGGCTGTCGACAGATAATTGACGAGAGGATATAATTGAGACAAATATCAAAGTACGTGATACAATTTGGTAAAATAAAAAAATTGTCAACAAATGAGACAAAATGCATAGTTCAAGAGATATTCAAGTAATTATATTAAAAAAACATTATTTTTATATTGTTTAAATATAAAGTAACGTGAATTTTTATTTTTTAATTAATAAAAAAATATTATTTTAATTCATATCGAAAAATCACGCACGTCATCACCTTAACGGGGCTGCTGACAAATACTTGAAGGGAGGCTAGAATTGAGACAAATATCAAATCACGTGATACAATTTTATGAAATGAAAGAATTGATCACAAATAAGACAAAATACATAGTTCGATATACTCAAGTAATTACTAAAAAATATATAGGCAAACTATATATCATATGGAAAGTTACTTTTAAATGTTGAAATACACTTGTATTAATTAGAAAATATGTTTATACATCGACGAAAGCCAAATTATTTAATATTGTAAAATTATCAACATTTAAAAGTTATATTCATTTTTTTATTCTTGATTTTCTAAATATTGTTTTGTTTTAAAATATTTAGGGCATGTTTGGTTAGCGAAATCAAGTATGTTTTCAAAATTTCGATTTCACTGAAACCACATCTGCTTAAGAAAAACGTGTTTGGTTTAATGTTTTCACGAAATTGAATCGAAACTAGAATGAAAATAAATTTTAACGAAACTAATTTTTTTTAATAAAAATGAAAACATCATAAGGTTATTTTTTATGGTTTCGAGACTATCAGTTTCGTTATCAAAATGCAGCAACAACTTTATAATTATAAATATTTTTTAAATAAAATTAATTAATTTAAAAATAAATCAAATTATATATAATTTATAAAAATAAAAATAAAAATCATCATTTTCAATTTAAACCATTATCTTCAATTGATAAATTAATTAAATCGATTTATATCTAATTGACTCAAATCTAAATTTTAAAATAATTCAATTTTCTTAAAGTCAATCTATTTATAATCTAATTAAAACTAATTTTACACTGGACTTATTTTTTTGAAATTTTATAATAACTATTAATTAATTTTATATATAGTTGAACAAAAAAATTAATTATCAATAACTTAATTAGTTAAATCTTACAAATATTTTATAATCATATTATCAAATATTTAATTTTGTAAACTAACTACAAATACAACATGCGATCTTCTTCTACAATCTTATTAAGTTTTATGAATTATTTCATATGAATTAGTTTATTATTTAATTAAAAATCAAATTATTATTAAAATTGTTGAAGAAAAAATAATATTATTTTTTTATAATCAAATAAATATTTACTAATTTCAATCAATTAAATCTGTTTTCATTAAACAAACATATTTTAAAGAAAATTAAAAATTAAAAACTAAAAATTAAAATAAAATTTCAATTTCACTGAAACTAAATTAAAAATTAATTTTCTCTGACGAAACAACCCATTGTATTCATTCAACCGGCAACTGCATGCATATACATCCAAACCATGAGCAAGATTCCAATGTCTGTAGAATCTCAAGTCAACGCTGGCTTCCCACTTAAGCAAACCACCTGCATTATTCCGATTTTTCTACTTCTGTCAATTAGTTGCCTATTTCATCATTGGAAGTTTTTTTCTTAATCTATTTTTATTTGCAATGATCCCTTTTTTTTCCCACCCCACTCCTTTGCCAACAGTTGGGGGATTCTAAGTGTACTTAAAAGCTAAGAAAAGTGAGTTATCTTCCTTTTTGCGTTCCTAATGCAAGCCAGTACGCAAAGATAAAGAGAAAAAGCACACTGCACTAATTCAATTCCTGCTTCCTCGATCAACCTCTTTAAATTTGCCCTTTGCGGCTTCTTCATCCTTCCCCCCTTCCCTTTCCTCTCATTCCCGTCGTCTCTGGTACGTACTGTCAGATGCAGCACTCAATGAGCATCTCCATGGAATACTTCTACTCCGGTGTACTGGTGACTCGTCTCTTCTCGAAGGTCGCCATGCTGCTGTCGCTCGTCGTCCGGTGGCTGCTCCTTCCTTGCTGCTGCAGCTGGTGGCCTACTTCGTCGCCGTCTCCCTCCGCCGACGACGTCGCCGCCAGCCACTCCGCGGCAGCGCAGGCCGTGAGGGACGGCCTTCGCGTCGCGACATATGGCGAGATCGCCGGGGCGGCCGCGGCGGCCACGTGCGCAGTGTGCCTGAACGAGGTGCGGCGGCGGGACAGCGTGTGGGAGCTGGCGAACTGCGCGCATGTCTTCCACAAGGGGTGCCTCGACCGGTGGCTCGACCACGACGAGCGCCTGACGTGCCCGCTGTGCCGCGTGCAGCTGCTCAGCGGGCCGTCGTTCGCCGCCGCGGCGGAGCATAGCTGGGCTGTGGAGCGCCTCGCTTACCTGTTCGGCGATGACCTTCTCTCCTCTCCTGCTCAGTAGAACAAATCGTCACCTATATATCTTCTTCTTCTTCTTCTTCAATTATCCGCTGTAAAATTTCATTGATATTTATAATAGAATCAACTATTGTTCTTGCCCACCCTCTTCGAATCATCAGAGTTTTTGATCTCCTAATTGCTTCAAATAAATGATATAATCAAACAATAGTTCTCTCCGAAGCTCAAGTCAGCTCGAGTACCACAGCAACATTCCACATTCTACACTGAAGCTTTTTGATCTCGCTGATGAGCTGGCTACAAGCCATTGGATAAGTCGGGGCTATCTTCCACGTGTCATCTTTCCAGTGGTGGGTTCATAGACCGTCGTTCTTCTTCACATGGCTTGCTGCCATGATTCTGTTCCTGTTTGAGAAGAAGTGACAACTACAGGGGAAGAAAAGTGGCATGCAACAAAGTTGTGCTTTTATTACTCTGTTTGTCAAAGTGTCCTGCTCCAGGTCTTGAGATACTGAATCAATTCTGTCGGCTTAAAGAATTTGTCTGTGTTTTGCTTGTTTAACTACATCTATGTTCAATCTCAAGCCAACTTAAATGTTCAGCTTCAGAAAAAAAGATGCCTTGTTTTCATGTGGTTCCTGTAGAATCAGTACATATATGGAAAAAACACTATTAATTACAAAATTCTTGAATTTAATCAACCATATAGATTCTTTTCCGACTTTTTAAAAGTATAATCGAGGCAACATGGATCATGCTATTATTTTTAAGATTCGACCCGACCCGATCCGACCCGTTAAAATGAACTCGTCGTAAAGTCTTCTCTGTTCTCTTCGGCGTACCCACCCACCTACCTCGTTCCTGAGTGGATCTCCTATGGCACACAGCAGCCTGTCGTGGTCGTCTTACCCTCAGATTATCACTCAGAAAAGGACCTGGCTTACAATTGGATCAAAATACGTGATTATGTTGGGCCCCGGATTTGGGCCCACTGTTATTTCAATGATAAAGAAGGTATATATGTGAGTGGTAACAAAAGGGGCTGGCTTATGATCATTGTGCCCCATTTATCCTCACGTGCTGCACCGGGAAGAGTTCGACGGCTGTAGGCGTTGTTGTTTTCGTGTTTCGATCGGGCTGTTAATCGGCGGTGGGCGATGCCAACCAATCCAAAGGAAACGAAGAATTAGAATCTAAACACGAATTACTTCGAAGATTTCGTGGAAGTCAATTTGAACGACTGAATCCATCGAGAGCGCAACGGGAGATAATTTATCGAAATCCAATCGAGGAGTTGGTTATCCGAATCAAGGGGGTTTTGATTCTACCCACCTTGGTTGGATGCATCTCCTTCGCAGCTTCGGATCTCGAACAGCTAATTGGGGGTTTCTGATCCAGGAACCCTCGAGCTTGCGCGTTTCCCGTAATTGATCGCGGCCGGATTCTGTCCGGCAGCAGCTGCAACCACGACCGGCGAACGAAGACTGGTGATCCCCGCTATCGCGGATGAGGTTTTCCTCTGCCTTTAGGTTAGTTGCTTTGATTGCTTGCAATAGGTTATTGATTGAGTATTTTCCGATCGTTGCTGAAGTTGCTAGGGTTTGGGCCTGCAGCGGGATACCTGCTGGTTTTGTGCTCTTTACTATTTCATTTGGTTGGGAAAAAAAATTAATTTTGATAAATTTGGGACTGTTGGGACTTCTCACATATAAGGGTTCACCACAATTCAATTTTGGTCTCATTTATTCATCTTCGCTATAATTTTATTTTTTGCATACTTTCATTTGTTGCAGAGGATAATCCTTACAGAAATTTGTCATCTTGAAGTTAACTTATCTGGTGCTGGATGCTCTGAACAACAATTGTTGTAAATAAAGGGAGAAAGATGAATGCGCATGCACATTTGCCTGGGCAGATCTCCAGTCAGATGTCTAGCCAAGTGTCTGGTCCACCCCAGCAGATTGGGAATCATCTAGCATCCCAGATGCAGAATCTTGGACCTCGACCAGTCCATTATGAACTTCAAGATGTTCGCAATACCATGCGGCAGAAGATGTAAGCTGATTGTTATTTTGTAATTTTGCATTTATCCCATTTCTCTTTATTTTTGTGTTGCATGTGTTCTTAATCATTGTCATCCAACAGCCTTGGTGAGTGGTGACTCAATGTGTTGAGATAGCATTAGGTGATTCCATTGTAATGGAGTTAAAAACGTAATACTAATTGGTAATTTTATTTTTCAGCATGTCATTATAGTGCTATGTTCTATATCTTTGATAATGCTGACCTTTGGTAATTTTATTTTCAGCATGTCATCCAACTAGAATTTTTTTGTCTGAGTTCCTTGTTTTCCAGATCCCAATTTTTTGCTTAACAGTGACACTTTTGGTTGATGGCAGCATCTGACATGTTATTGTCCATTGAATTGTGTTAGTCTGCAGTTCTTTGATGTTCACTTTCAGGCAAAGTGACTGGGGACTAGCTGAGCTAGAAACATAAAAAACTATTCACTTGAAGTTGGATAACTCCAGTTTCTAGTTTAGTTTCATGTAGTCTATTTTTCCAAATGTCTCCTTAAGTTTGAAAGAACCTGAAGTAGTAACAAATTTTGGCGTTGCAGTCTTCATTATTTTCAACTCTGAAAATATATTTGAAGTGTCTCTTCATTTAGTATGGAATTGTGAAATATTGTCAACATATCTATTACTTTTTCTTCTTGATTTCTTGTAACAATTACATATGTTTGGATATTCCAGCTACAATATTATTCAGAGGTCGAGAAACCAACCATTTCCTGATGAATTTGTCCCGAGGATATTAGAGATTGTTAAGCGGTTGGAGGAACGTATATACAAGGATTTTGCTCCAAGGGTAACTTTCTTATTGCAGTTATTCTTTGTGTTTCTGTAGCAACTTTAAAATATCAAGTGATTTATTCATCTGCAAGTTGTTCATGTCAGAAAATACTAGGCTGCCTGCAGTTCTACTGAAAATTTCAGTTGTACTGTTCATTTTAGGACCAAAAAATATTTTCTGAGGCAGCTGAATGTAATATTTCTATTTCTGCTCATATTGGCATGCTATCTAATGCACTAAATTATTTCTGATCAGGATGAATATTTGAATTTAGCTTCAGAACCAGTTGAGAATCGTTTATTCCCTATAATAAAGAATTTACTCAACCAAAATCGACAATCATTGTCACATAATAGCACAGCTCCATCCTCTGTCGGTACAATGATTCCGACTCCTGGTATATTGAACAGTGGCAGCACCAACTCTGCAGCTTCAATGCAACCAGATAATCCTACAATTACTGCCAGCAATAGTGCTATTGCATCTCAAACGACAGCAAATACAGGAAACCTAATATCAACTGCAAATGCTTCAAATGATGCTGGTAATGGTGGCTCTTTCAATCCCTCCTTTGGTGAGTTTTGGGTATTTAAGTCTATGACAATTGTCTGTCTTTTTTGCAAATTAACTAATAGTATTTTGTTGTACGAACAGTTCCTAGTGGTTATCAGCATCAATCTTCCAGTTATGCTCTTGGTTCAGGTGGAAGCAGTGTAATGCCCTCCGTGGCATTAACTAACATGCCAAGACAATTTAGTCAGATGATACCAACGCCTGGATTTAATACTCAATCTGCAAGCTCTGAGTTCCCAAATGGAGCTGGATTTTCGAGCAGTGACACCACTGTGGCTCACCAGCCTGTTCAACAAAAGAAATATGTTGCTAATCAAACCAACGGTGGTCAAATTGGTGCTGGAATAAGGTCCAGTGTTCTGCACAAGGGTTCCCCCTATGGATTCTCAAATGGAATTGCAAATGGTACTAGGGGATTAATTGGGAACAACATGCAACTAGGTCGACCTACTGCTTCAGAGGGTTTCCTAGGTCCTGCTTCTTTTGCTAATCCTCCGAGGCCTCTACATAATAACAGTGACCAGCAACATCACCAATCAAGGATCCCAAGTATTTTTCTTTGATCATGTTTGCTTCTTTATTTTTCTCCTCATTTTGTTAGTTTCCATTGGATGCATGATATTTTCAGTTGTAATATCTAGCTTCATGCCAGTAATACCTAGTCATGATATTTTTAAATCTGCATAATCTGCAAGTTTGCTCATCATAACAGACTCAGAGAATTGTAGCTTTTTTTACCTGCAGCTTCATTATCACAGCAAATGTCATCTATGAGTGATGATGGGTATACAGTGAAGACGACTGATATGACATGTTCGGGACCTGATTCATCTGGTATATCTGCCATGACTAATATGCATTCTGTAGATTTGCTTCCTTCAAGAACAAACTCAGGGCTGCTAAACCATCATGCTAGATTGCAGTCAATGAGACTTCCTTCAGACATAAGATCACAACTGCTTGATCGTTCAGAGAAGTTGAGTTACCAGTCATCTCAGTCAACCAGCGAACATCTACTGCAATCGCAACAGCATGCACAGCAATCTCCACAACAGCTTAATCAAAGTTATGCACAGTTTGTTCATAACCAGCACCAGTTATTGCAGAGACATCAACAAAGTATACAAAACCAACAACTCATGACAAAGGCTGATTCTTTGACAAAGTCGTCAATGACTTCACACTTTGGCGAGCAGCTAATGCCTGGTAATGCAAATGCACCCTATTCGGAGTCTTTGATCCAGTCATCAGTTCCACAAGTCCAACTTCCAGAGTTACAGACTCAATTCCAGCAGAATTCTTCCGCTGAAGATCATGCTAAAAGCACTCAATGCTTTGGTCAGTTGCCCAGCTCTCAAGATCTTCATGTCCTAGTTTCAGAGGGATCACAACCTTCGTTGAATGCACATCTGCAGTCTGATGGATTTCCGGACAAGTATGGTCACCTATCTGTTGGATCTCGAGCTGAGGAATCCCTTCAGTTTCAATGGCAGCATCAACCATTACAGACACAAATGTCAGATAAATTTTCATCGCAGCAACTCCAGGAAAAGCTTGAAAGACCAATTGGGAAAGATGAAGCTCAACGAGGTGATCTCTCTGCTAGAGAGGTGGATTCTGGATATGAAGACTCTATAAAGAAACAAAATTATCTTAAACAGATGAGATGGCTGTTATTTCTGCATCATGCTCGCAGATGTCCTGCACCAAAAGGACTATGTAAAGAGGTTAATTGCTTAAAAGCTCAGGAGTTGGTTATGCATATGGACATTTGTAACAGTATGCAGTGTAAGTTTCCACGCTGTTCTCAATCTAGGAAGCTTCTAGGGCATATAAGTAATTGCCAATCAGCTGATTGTCCTGTCTGCATTCCAGTGCGTAATCGTATATCAGCAAATTATAAGACATGTGCTGATGGAATGAGAAAAGGCGCAATGCCTACTGAAAATTCTGGTAGGCAGTCTGTGCTACAGACTAAGCACGTTAACACTCAACATATATCAAATTATGAGACATGTTCTCGTGCTTTGTCTGATACTGGTGCGGCGACTGAAATAAAAACAGTTGCTGATGGAATGAGAAAAGATGTTATTCCTACTGAAAGTTTTGAGTGCAGGCAGCCTGTAACTATGAACATTAAGGTTCAAGATATATCAAATTCTAAGACATGTGCTCATACTTTATCTGACACTGGTATTGTGACTGAAATAAAAACAATTGCTGATGGAACGAAAAGAGATACTATGCTGACTGAAGATTATGAGGAAACACAGTCTGCAGCTAAGCACATGAAGGTTCAACATATACCAAATTATAAGACATGTGCTCAGTTTCTGTCTGATACTAGTGTGGCAACTGAAACAAAAAGAGTTGACGGATTGAGAAAACATAATATGTCTACTGAAAATTCAGAGGAAAGACAGTCTGTAACTAAGCGCATGAAAGTTCAACATCTATCTCCTTTCTCTCCTAAAAATGATTCTTCTCTGGTTGGTGTTCCATCTGGAAACCAACTATCTGGTTTCCAGGAGGCAGATTCTTTGGATTGCAAACAAACAAATATGGAGATCTCTGTTAAAACTGAGGTCATTGTAAAGACGGATGAACCTTCTGGATCTCGACAAGGCAAAGTACCACTCTTTGGCAGTGATAGCAATGGGGCCATGAGTTTGCAAAGTTGTGAAAAGGATGCCATTGTTTCTACATCTATTAATTCTCATGTCAAACGAGAAGGCATCTTGGTTGATAATGTTCTGGATCGGTCTGTCAGCGACATCAAGAAGGATGCTGATCCCTCATCAACAGATCAGGTAACTGGAAGTAAATCAGGGAAGCCAAAAATAAAAGGTGTTTCATTAACTGAATTGTTCACTCCAGAACAAATTAAGGAGCACATTATTGGTCTGAGGCAATGGATTGGTCAGGTTAGGTTCTTGACACATATTGCTCTTTTAATATTTAACTGAAAATCTTTAGCATAAAATTTGCATGTATTATGATAATTCCCCTTTAATTGTTGTTTGATGCCCTTGTATATGTTCCCTTCCTGTTCAACTTTCAGCATGTTTCAATATCCTGTGGGCAATCTTATGGTAGTTGTTAATTTATCAACTTAACCAACTATTGGTAGCCGATTAGTCATATTTTTAACTGCTAGCACTGTTTCATCTATATGCAACTAATAAGTAAGTGTGTTGATTTGCAGAGTAAGGCCAAAGCTGAGAAGAATCAGGCAATGGAACACTCGATGACTGAGAACTCATGCCAGCTTTGTGCAGTGGAGAAGCTCACTTTTGAACCCCCTCCAATATATTGTTCTCCATGTGGTGCTCGAATAAAGCGGAATGCATTATATTATACAATTGGAAGTGGTGAAACCCGCCACTACTTTTGCATCCCATGCTACAATGAAGCTCGTGGTGATACTATAGAAGCTGAAGGATCTAGATTCTTAAAGGCAAGGCTTGAAAAGAAGAGAAATGATGAGGAAACGGAAGAATGGGTAAAAACCTTTTTTGTCTTACCTTTTTGTTTTGTTTTAAATTCTGATGTATCGTAGAATGCTCAAACATACCATCTTGTTTGATTGTAGTGGGTGCAATGCGATAAGTGTGAATCTTGGCAGCACCAAATTTGTGCTCTTTTTAATGGTCGAAGAAATGATGGAGAAGCAGAATACACTTGCCCTAATTGCTATGTAAAGGAGATAGAAATAGGTGAACGCAAACCCTTGCCTCAGAATGCTGTTCTGGGTGCAAAAGATTTGCCTAGAACTATTCTCAGTGATCACATAGAACAACGGCTTTTTAAACGACTTAAGCAGGAGAGACAAGAGAGAGCCAGGCACTTGGCTAAAAGTTTTGATGAGGTAAGTGGAACATTGGTATACCATTCCTGTCTCTTAAAATTAGAAGCATGAGAAACTTTTGGGAAATTATAACTGCAAATGTTACTCATGGTTCATAAATAGTCTTAAACAATGTTTATTACTCTATTCTTATGGATAAAACTAAGGGCTTGTTTCTCTCTTTATTATCTAATTCCAGATAGTCATAGACATAACAAGTAAAGTAAATACTTTGACTAAACTAAAAGGGGTTTTAGTTAATGAAATGTAAGATCTCCTCATGGAACATCCCCATGGAATGTAATATCCCTACTCCCTAGACATGCGATTCCCATCAATTAAGGACTATCTGGAAGAAAATAAAGCTAACATTTCCTAGTCATCCCAGAAGTTAATTTTTAAGGAGCTTCTAATGTCCAGCTATGAGTCAAGGAGTTCATGTAATATCCCTACTCCCTAGACATGCGATTCCCATCAATTAAGGACTATCTGGAAGAAAATAAAGCTAACATTTCCTAGTCATCTCAGAAGTTATTTTTTAAGGAGCTTCTAATGTTCAGCTATGAGTCAAGGAGTTCTCTCTAACGAACTCCTAATATTCATATAAAGGTATCAGAGAGCTGTCGTGTCCTTAGCTAATTGGCAAAGAGGGACTCACAAGTTGGCAACTAAGTAGCTATTGGTTGCTATTTCCAGTGTGCACCACCAGTGGACAGATGTCCCATTCCTTTGTTCGTAACATCTACAACTAGTTTTTTACACATTCAACATACATTAGTTAGAGTTTCCATCAGACCAGGCTACTCCTTGAATATTATTTCTAACTTTAGAGCTCGTTTGTTTGGAGAGAATAAAATTTGAATAAATAGGAATTGACAAGGAATGAATGAGAGAGAAGAGCATTACCTTTGGTTTGCAATGAGAATAGACAAGGAATAACTTTTTTTGGTTTGGTTGGGAGAAATAGGAACTGGGAATAATAAGAGGCATCCTTAATAAATAATAACACTGTTGCAATACACAGACACACACATACACATATATACAAAGTAATCTATTATTCTATTATACAGTAATTAGTTCTAATAAATAATAACATAAGTTATAACTAATATAGTAAGATAGTACACAATGTTGACAGTATATTAGTATTCAAATTAAATAAAAATTGATGTCAATTTTTTAAAATTAGAAATATAGATTAATTTTAAATAATTAAAATTCTCATAAATTTATTTAACATAGTAAGAAAAATATAGATTAATCTTAAAATAATAAATAAACATAGATCAACAAACATCAAAGTCAAGATGGATAAATAAACTATATGAAAAAACAATGTGAATTTTGTACTAATGTAACTGTTGCACTTATTGAAGGGTACCATTGGAAAATTAAAACTAAAATAATCAGCGATAGACCAGAAGTACTATGCTTGAAGTTTAAGTTGGATATTCCCAAGTCGATCGAAAATAGTATTTCCAACATATTCTTGATGGAGATTCTATTTCTTGGCAAATTGTGCAACAGGTTATTAGACAAAAATGAATCCAACTTTCACGAATTTCTCAATTTTGGCCAATCCTTTGATTGGTCTTAATTGTATACAAGAAGTTTAACATTGGTTCCAATAATGGCCTCTTGTCAGCTAGCCGTGATATTGTCCGTTAACTTGCTGACGTGGCGATCCAAAAATAATTTTTAAATATCGCCATGTCAGAAAGGATCCACGTAAATTTAAGAATTATTATACAAAAATGATCCCAACTTTCGCGAATTTCTCAATTTTGTCCAATCCTTTGATTGATCTCAATTGTATATAAGAAGTTTAACATTAGTTCCAATAATAGCCCCATATATATGTACCATCAAACATCATACTGTACACTCATATATATGTACCATCAAATACCACACTGATATGTATGTACCATCAAATACCACACTACACACTGATACATATACACCACATCGTACTATACTCATATCAGCAATATCAAAAAGAAAAAGAACACTTCAATATGATAACATCAAATACATCATCAAAAATACTACCATCAAATACTATGAAACACCATAAAAAAACTGAAGTATCTTTTGAAACTGATATATCATAATGATAAAACCAGACTATCAAACACCAGACTCATATTATATTGATAACACCATATTATAAAAAAAATGAAGTATCTTTTGAAACTGATATATCATATTGACATCACATTGCACACTGATGGTACATATATATGAGTGTGCATTGTGGTGTTTGATGGTACATATATATGAGGTCATTATTGGAACCAATGTTAAACTTCTTATATACAATTGAGACCAATCAAAGGATTGGCCAAAATTGAGAAATTCACGAAAGTTTGGGCCATTTTTGTCTAATAACCCCTAAATCTACGTGGATCCCTTCTGACGTGGTGATATTTAAAATTATTTTTGGATCGCCACGTCGGCAAGTTAACGGACGACATCACGGCTAGCTGATGGGGGCTCATTATTGGAACCAATGTTAAACTTCTTATATACAATTGAGACCAATCAAAGGATTGGTCAAAATTAAGAAATTCGCGAAAGTTGAGGCCATTTTCGTCTAATAACCCATTGTGCAATAAAACGAGGAAATAGTATAGTGCAAAAGGAATAAATATAGGATGGTAGAGCTATTCCCCTTAACAGAACACCCCTTAGTCTTTTTAATTTTATAGATGTATTAAGAATATAAATGCATATATTGGTCTCTTTCCTAAGAGCTTATGTTTTTGGGAAAGTTGGTCATCCAATCAAATTTAAGAGAGTGAGTCTCTAACAATTGTTTATGTTGTACTTTCTATACTATAATGAATTCTGAATAGATACCGCATACACATTTGCATATGCACCAACATACTATGTACATGTTATACAGTGACTCAAACAATTACCATCGGCATACATTTTTTAAAATCCTCATTCCTGCAATATATTTATGAAAGAAAATGAGTGACTGAAGCAACGTGTTGGCAACTTTATGCATGGCTTTGTGAACCCTTTACTAATCAACTATCTCTACTAACAAAAATCTAACCCTTGATGAAGTAATGACAATTACTTAGTACATCAACTAAAAATGATACTAAGAGATAAGGGAAAACTAATGTAAAAATGAAAGGAAATAATATATTTTTGTTCATTTATTATCCTAAGCTACACATTACAGTTCTATGAATATTGCCTAATCCTCCAAATTAATTATAGGGGTTCAGCTTATACAACCTTACCATATATGCAGGGATATTTTTTTTAAAATAAAATAAAATCAGAACTCATAAATGATCCAACTTGCAGCAGAGTAATCTTTAGATGCACGGCCCAGTATATTTGGCACTTCAAAAAGTCCAAATGTAGACTATTTGTTAATAGTTTAATTAAGACTTTCTGACTGGTCTTAGTTGAGTCTCATGCATGTGAAAATGCCAAATGTTTTTGCAAAAAGAAAAGAAAATGTCAAATGTTGACGCCAAGCTATTAGCTAGAACAAGCATTGACCTTAGTTTTGTTAATCAATCTGTGCCTACATATTTTATGTGCAAGTTTTGAGTTCTGTTTCCTTTTTTTATTTATATAGATTCATAGTTCTCTTGTTCGATATATTGAGCCTATTCAGATGCCAAATTTGACATATACTTGAACTATTACATTCAAATATGTCCTTATCAGTTTATGTCCTTGTTCATCAATCATTATAACTTAATTTGACAATTTTCCATATTTCAGGTGCCAGGGGTTGAAGGGCTTGTAATTAGGGTTGTATCATCTGTTGACAAAAAGTTGGAAGTAAAACAACGGTTTCTAGAGATATTTCAGGAAGAAAATTACCCTAAAGAGTTTCCTTATAAATCCAAGGTACAAAAAGCTATATTCTGGCTTAACTCTGAAATTATGCTTCTTTTTTTCCTATGATAAAAAATAAGTTCAAACAGACCAGGAAATATGGCCAAAGGTAGCTCCGTTGCTATATTGTTTAGCTCTAGAGCTTAACGAACTTTGAAAGATGTAATTTGCATATTTTCTGAATTCACATGCATTTTTCCAGGTTGTTTTATTATTCCAGAAGATAGAAGGTGTAGAAGTATGCCTATTTGGGATGTATGTTCAAGAATTTGGTTCAGAATGTGCTTTCCCTAACCAACGCCGTGTGTATCTTTCATATTTAGACTCTGTCAAGTACTTCAGGCCTGAGATTAAAACAATGAATGGTGAAGCTTTACGAACTTTTGTCTATCATGAAATTCTGGTAATTAGCTTCAGTGTGCTTTTTATTTTGCATGAAAAATTGTTATTAAGAATAAGTTGTTTCATTTTTCTTCAATTATCACTTTCTTTCCTCAATCAAAACATTTATGCTTTATAAGTTCCATAAACTTTTTCATTCTATATTAGTTATGATATGGTTCCATTTATGTATGGTCCAGATTGGATATCTTGAATATTGCAAGAAACGGGGATTCACTAGTTGTTATATTTGGGCCTGTCCTCCTTTGAAGGGTGAAGATTACATATTATATTGCCATCCTGAGATTCAGAAGACGCCAAAATCTGACAAACTCAGGGAATGGTAAGCTCAAAGGCTACCATTCATTTCATACCTTTAGTTTAATTATATGCAGCAGTGCGTTATTTGTGTTTTACCATTGTCAGGTACTTGAATATGCTTCGAAAAGCTTCCAAGGAGAATATTGTCGTCGATTTGACTAACTTATACGATCATTTCTTTGTAACCATGGGGGAGTGCAAGGCTAAAATAACTGCAGCTCGGTTGCCATATTTCGATGGAGATTATTGGCCAGGTGCAGCTGAGGATATGATTCATCAACTTCGCCAAGAAGAAGATGGTAGTAAACAACTGAAGAAAGGAACAACCAAAAAGACTATTACAAAAAGGGCTTTAAAAGCTTCTGGTCATGCCAATCTTTCTGGAAAGGCATCAAAGGATGCTTTGCTAATGCATAAAGTATTACCTTGACTCTGGTCTTTCATTATTTGTTTGTGCGAGTTTCCTTCTCCAATCAATATCTTATGAACCTTGGTTGTTATTTATTGTCTTTATTCCTTATATGCTTAATTGTTTACATTGAAAAATCATTTATTCACTCATCTTTTTCTTACACAGCTTGGAGAAACAATATGTCCCATGAAGGAAGATTTCATAATGGTCCATCTGCAACATGCTTGCACACATTGTTGTGTACTAATGGTGTCTGGGACACGATGGGTTTGCCATCAATGCAAAAACTTCCAACTTTGTGATAAGTAAGTATGGGTAGATATCCTGATATCAGAGTTGTTAACAATTGAGGGAATGTCGGTGTCCAAATTTTGATTTTGATAGTGATTTTTCATGTGTCTAATATGAACTAACTGTTCCAATGTGGGCTTTTGCAAGTGCCTTGTGACATCCTAACTGATGCGAGATGATCTATGCTTAAAACATTTTACTTGTATCTAATACCAATTTTAAGCCAACTAAAAACATAGAAGGCATGCCAAATTTGAATGTTATGCTTGAAGTTGAAACTATTGGGATATTGTGATCTAATCCACAAAATAATACTCATTGACAATTTTCGAAGAAACATCCGTCTCACTAAAAAGAAGTAGCTCAATATATGAAATATTGGAATCTGGAATTCACTTGTTTTCATTATCGTAGGTGTCATGAAGCAGAGCAAAGAGTTGAAGAAAGGCACAAGCATCCTACCAACAGTAGGGAAAAGCATATGCTCTATCCAGTGAGTTCTTTAACAGAATCTCACATTGGTTGTTTCCAAACTTATTTTGTTTTGTGTGTATGTACATGCACATTTCTCATAGAAAGCATGTGCTGCAATTTGAAGATTTGTTGTCATTGTGTTTACCATCTTTCGTTTCTATTTTATGAAGCTTTGGTTAACATATGTATGCCTTGTAGGTTCAAATTAATGATGTTGCACAGGATACAAAGGACAAAGATGAGATCCTTGAAAGTGAGTTTTTCGACACTAGGCAGGCATTCCTGAGTCTTTGTCAAGGAAATCATTATCAATATGATACTCTGCGGCGTGCTAAGCATTCGTCAATGATGATCTTATATCACCTCCACAATCCTACGGCCCCTGCATTTGTAATTACATGCGTTGTCTGCCACCATGATATTGAAGCTGGTTTGGGCTGGCGTTGTGAAAGTTGTCCCGATTTTGATGTATGCAATGCTTGTTATCAGAAGGGTGGCATTGATCATCCCCATAAGTTGACTAATAATCCATCAATGGCGGATCATGATGCACAGAATAAAGAAGCTCGTGCAAGACGAGTTTTAGAGGTAGTTTATCATTTAAAACACCCTGATATTTTATATACTAATTAGTTTCAAATATTACTGTTGGAGGTTCTTTGTTATTGTTGTTTTCTTCTTCTGGATTGATCATAGCATTATTGGAGACAATCTATCATCAAGAACTTCTGTAATTAATTCTTCATCTTTTTGTTTTTTGAAGCATAAATCAGGTCCTGAATTAGTTATACTTTTTGAAATGACATGACACTAAAAAGGTCTAACTACATATCAAATCTGATAATAGTTCAGTCTTGAATATGTCGTGAGGAAATTCCATCAGGTTTGTTTATGTTGTTCTTTTCTATAATTAGACATCTATGTAGGATTCAATTGAGTGGTATTACCTTTTTTATCCTTAACCTTGCCGACTATCAGTGTTAATAGTTAACATGTTCTCCATACTGCTCGAGGGCAGATAAATTAGTCTGTATCACTACAGAGCATATCCTGCTTTCGTATTTCAATCTCTGGTCTATATCATGCTTCTAGTGATAGTAATATATATTTGTGCTGCATGTAATGATTCATACACTTCCTTCTATTAATTTAAATAACTAACAGAACCAAGTTGCCCTTTGAGTGTTAGGTTGGTTCAAATGATAGATACTTAATGCAATGAATTTTTGACCAAATTGTGTGCAGTTTTGCTTAAGTCCAAAATATACTTATTGTGCACAAGTTCACCTAAATTTTTCATTGCTGCAGCTTAAGAAAATGCTTGATCTTCTGATCCATGCTTCGCAATGTCGATTTCCTCATTGCCAATATCCTAACTGTCGGAAAGTTAAAAGTCTTTTCTGCCATGGTATACAATGCAAGACACGTGCCTCTGGAGGCTGTGTTTTGTGCAAGAAAATGTGGTATCTCCTTAAACTACATTCCTGCAATTGTAAAGAATCCGAATGCCGCGTACCACGGTGCAGGTACTTCATAATGATATATTACTTTATGATGCCTTTTTCTGTATGTACCATGATGAGTAACTGAGCATCTCTTCTTACTTTCTCCAGGGATCTGAGAGAACATGCAAGACGTTTGCAGCAGCAATCTGAATCGAGACGGAGGGCTGCAGTGATGGAAATGATGAGACAACGAGCTGCTGAGGTTGCCACTAGTGCCGGTTAACAATTTGTACAGAGGTTTTCGTTAGCCAAGGATGGATAACCCTGCAGCCTCAACCCTGCAAATATTCTGCTATTTGAATCCACATCCAGTGATTGTTCAGCAGATGAAGTTGATAAGTTATAGGAATCATTGGCTATATGACATGATCCAATTAATAGAAAAGGAAGGTGGACCTCTACCTGCTCTCTGCTACAAGAAGTTCATTTTAAAGCAAGTCATATCCTGCTGACCTGCCAATCCACAAGTCCCAAACCCAGCTGAGGTGATTCTTTTATTTATGATGTAGCATGTAGTTCATCACCCAAAGCAAGGAGGGTGGTGTTGATGTATCATAGATCTTCTAATTCATCAATTGTGAGTTTCAAATCAGTTTCTATTTGTGTCGGAGGGGGTTATTGAAGATTTAGGTTGGACTGCCCCCTCGTGGTTTGTGAAGGCAGCCTATCCATTTTGTAGAATGTATTGTTACTGAAAAGGGAAATAAATAGTTCAACTTTCAAACATTGTTTCAGTATTCACTGTTTTTGATAGTGTCAAAAATCCATATTTGGTGGTACATAAAGATATCGTCCATGCGGACTAAATCGGCCCAGGATCTGTACCAGAGGTACTAATTCAATATGGTTGGCAAATCTTTTGGTGCAAAAACATCTACTATATTGTTAGCAAGTGTTTTGTATTATAAAATATCCTGAAAGCTCCGTAACTATTAACAGTCTACTTTAAACTTCATCATAATCCGATGTTATTTTTTCAGTTATTGATTTGATAATTGATAATTGGATACTTATTCTATGCCGGACTCGAGTCCAGTGGACTCACATCCCATTTTGTGTCTTTCTCTTTCTATTTCCACTTCATTAAATGAAAAAAGAGAAAGTTAGAGAGAGAAAAACACAGGTGGGATGCGAGTCCACTATAGACAGTCCGATAAGAAGTAGAAGCCATAAAATTCCACTCACTTGGGTTGGGATCTTTTTTTCCGTCATCGACCTCTGTATAATTAAAGCTAAATCTTTACTTTGGCCAAATTTATTCAAGTCGATAGATTAAAAACTTAATCCCCCGGCTTATCATCCATCTTCACTTTTCTTCTTCTTTTGCATATTTGTACAAACAAGCTACGCTTAATTCATCCAACTTCATCCCATTATAAGCACCATATTTTTAACTTACCCAGATAATATGTTTTTCTCAAACTAAATATAAATAACTCTCAATGACCTCCTAATTCCACCCAAAGGGCAGGAACAAAGGAGAAAAGTTCACTTGCAGCTTTGTCCTGATTATATGAGGGCTAACAAGGAACCTCGAGCCATATGCATAAACCCTAGTGTCATGAAACAGCATGTAACTTACCACCATATTATAACACTAAATGAGATTGTCTTGAAGCAATCAGTTATTTTCTACAATCCAATCATCCAAGGGTGCTACATCATCAGGGCAAAATTCAATCTCTTGCTTCTGGCTTGATGGTGACGACCACAGAAGGCGATTATAATGGACAAACTCCAGATCGCGAAACCTCTGCTGTTCCGTGATGTCCCTTCCCACCGCATGCAGCTGTTCAGTTATTGCCTTGTTGAGCATGTACCTTGAGACACCACTGCAGGTCTGGCTCAGGAGTTTTACAGCAAACTGCTGCAACTGCGGACACTGCCCTCCATGCACCGTCCACCACATATCTGCAATTTGAATCATAGATTCATAGAGGCAGCATTTAGCACCATATGGAAGTAAGAGTTGCAGTCAAAGGAATCATGTCATAAACATATGATGGATCTAGATAACTTGAAGAATAAATATTAGAGAACATGCAGCGACGTTGATTTTCTCGATAGACTAGACAATAGAGTATGAGGGTGTTATTAATGAACGGTGAACATTCATAAACAGACATTGCAATCATTACAAGAATAAAGGCAGCAGTTCAAGTCAGCTACAAGACACAAAATGTGAATCTTTAATTACGAGGAAGTTGTAATCCAACTGAAAACTAATCTTTCTTTTTCTCCAGATAATCCAAAATATTCTGGAAATTCCTGAAAAGAGAACTATATATAGACCATTCATGGCTACATGATCCTAGTTCAAGCATGCATGGGCTTCTGTACGATCAAAAATGGAAGTCAACTATTTTGTAATACCCCAGATATATGCTATTACAGGTCCAAACTTTTGCACCATAAAACATTAGAAAATGTATCTCCAATGACTTTTGCAATATTATTTACCAGCAACACAGGGCTCACTAGATAAATTACTATGATCATCTTCTTGTATGCTCCAATACTAACACCTTCCTCTAGTAGGACTATGCTACCTGAGGCATGGTTTCAAATACCCGCCTTGTATGGTTTGCATTTATCGATTTTTTGAAAAATCGAATACCCATATAGGGCGATATAAATAAAATAATGCTCGTACCAGTTGTGTACCAGGCAGCACATGCCTTGTACAGGATGTACTGGATTGGTACAATTCGATACAGGCCAAGTACATACCAACAAGGTAATTTTTTTATACTATTTTCGAACAACTATTTTTAACCATTGGAACCTGTTTTGGGGAGGGGAGTTGGGTTTGAGGCCTATAAAAACTCTTGAAACCTGCCGTGACATCTACATCTAAAACCTCTTAAACTCTCTTTCAATATCTCATTTTCATCGAAGTAATATATGAAAAACATTATTTGGAGTGTAAAAAGAAAAAGGAACAAAAATGTTTGAACCTTTACTGCTGTACAATCCAATGTGAACTGGACTATACCATATACCTTAGGTACATTATTGAACATCCAAGTCACTTAAGTTCCCACAAAAATATTGCCACCATACTACATGTCTATTTATTTTGGATGAGAAATATATTCAAGTTTAGCTTAAGAGCTTTGAGAAATAAATTGATTTGCTGCTCTCACTAAAAAAATTGACTTGCATAAGTACTCCCGAACATTGTTTTTTGAGTCTAGACAAATTAAAAACTTGTGCTTAGGCAAGTCAAGGCTTATTACCATATATTTTTAACTTATAGAAGAGGAGAGGATATATATGCCTGTGAACAGTTAAAGCACCCTCTCATATCTAGGGTATTACCAAACCTAAAAACATGGTAACATGTAGCATAACAAGCTGTTAAGGTATTAAGGTCCACGCATTTGTTTTCATGTAAGTGGTTTTTCTACTATCCATATGGCATACTCAAAAAAGGGAATGACTTTTCAAACTCAAAGGAAAGGAATAACTGCAAGTTGTTGCAATAGCTGAGATAAAAGTACTAGTGAAGCCAGATATTCTTTTACCTGGTGGAAGTAAACTTCTCTGATCAATTGCCTCCTCTTCGGAAAAGCCACCTTTAGCTTCTCTATATTGGTCAAGTTGGACAACTATCATCTCTTGATCCTGTGGGGTTTTCGTCATCTTCACAATGCAGTATAATAATCCATTGGTGACCTCGGCGTCAAGAAAGAAATCATCCGAGTAAAACAGACTGGGGTTGAAAAAATATGCTGCAGAATGCAGAGGGCTGTGGAGATGGTCGTTCCATACATCATCAACTAGAGTCCAAATAGGGCTATATTTGTCTTCTTCATCTCCTAAATTCTTTTTGATTTCTTCTTTTGCGTTATCAAGGGAATCATATAAGAATCCCATGGGAGATCTGTCTCTTCCGCTTATGTGGTGTAAAATATATATTAGCGGATTTGTGATCTTCAAGATATCCACGGCAGCAGTCCAGAATGAAGGATCTTTTACCAATTTAGATATATTTTTCCCCACTGTTTTACAAGCCAAACCAGAGGCATGCCATGCTGCAGAATTGAAGATGCAGATTAGGTTCTCTCTCTCAGATACCATGTTTCTCAATGTGATGAATGGTGTCACTGATCTCAAGTTGGAGGTTCTCACAAGATCACGTCCTCGCAAGTATTTCTTCATCAACATGAGGGGCAATGGATTACTGTAAATAAATCTTGTAATGGCCTTAGCATCACTCAGTATTTTCTTAACATGGTCTAGTGTTTCTATTTTCTCCAAAATGATATTTATGCAATAATCTGCACAGAGAGTCCAGAAAACTGATCTGTACTTCTCCATGATCAGTTTTCCAGCAGCCTCTACGAAGTCGGATGTCTCATGTGCAACCACTTGAACAACATATTCAGCCCCCACATCCTCAATTACATCAGAAATCAATGTGGAGAATGCAGTAACATCTTCAACAGCATTAGATGCATCCACAGATCTGAGGAAGATAGTGCCTGCAGGGCAATTCACAAAAAACCTTATTAACCTACTTCCCCTTTGATCAGTCCAACTATCCAGCAATATGCTGCATCCAGTTTGTCCCCAAGACTGCTTCACACTCTCCACACGATGAAGAATTTCCTTTACCTCCTCATGGAGGATTATTCCCTTCATTTCGTCATTGGTGGGAACTTTGAAACCAGACCCACAGCCAATGACCGCATCCATCATTCTTTGGAAAGAAGGCAACTTAACATTCGCAGTATCGATGCCAGCCTCAAAAAAGAACCTACCAATACACCTTGCTGCATGCCATGCAGAATCATCCTTTGGTTCTTCCTTAACTATTCTGTGAATCATTTCTGTAATGGATGAACTGGGCATGTTTCCATTCAATGGTTCAGGTGCCAGTTGCTCGAAAGCATCCATTCCCTTCACCAGAGATCGTCTGGGATAAGAAACATTTATGCTAGAGCTCTCAGCCACACTAATATCTGTTCTAGCATTGCCTTCAATTGAACTAATCTGAGAAGATAATCTAGGCTGGCAATGCCTCTGTTCACTTGATGGAGAAGAAAAGTTCCGCTTCAAAGGAAGCTCGGGATGTTCTATTCTCCCAACCTCCTTCAACAACCTTCCTTTCTTTTTCTCTAGTAAAATTTCCTTCATTTTCCCCTTCACTGAAGAAGGGACTTCACTGCATGCAGTCACATCATTCCCAACAGCGGCCAGGTGGTGCTTGAGACGGCTAAAGCCACCAACCTCCTTTGAACAATACTTGCACCGGATTCTCTTCTTCTCCTTGTCAATAGGTGTTCCATGTTCCTTCATCATATCATCTTCAGTGCTTGTATTCATAACTCCGAATAAAAGATCCCGGCACCACCTGATTATAGGAGTATCATATTTTTGAAGTACAATAAACCAAAAACCATTATCCTATTATCAGAATTTAGACAAGGAGAAATCATTCAAAATTAGTGTTTTAGCACCAATGACGTGTGCATGTATGAATAAGCAATGACAAATTGGGATATAAGACATCATCAATTAAAATCAAAAAGCAATATACCACATCATGGTTTAAATCTCACGAGTACTAATCTCGGTGACTGGCCCGTACCGGTACATACTAGTACCATATCATACCGACACATGGTACGGGCCACTACAAATTTCTAATTTTTTTTCTTCAATTTAAACTTCAAAGTATAATTTTAAGCTCCAAACACATTATTTTAAATGATAATTCATTGACCCCATGAAAATTCACATATAATCCACTAATAGATCACAATAAACTTCTCAACGATGGTTCAATACATTAAAAAGATTATTTTAATTTTCAAATTACAATGAAATAAAAATAAAAATGAGTGAGATTTGAGAAAGAATGAGACATTTGAGAGAATATGAAAGCTAGAGTGTGACTGGGGGTAAATAAGAGGTTTTGGGGCCTCTGTACCTAGCGATACTAACCCAATACGCTTGATACAAAGGCTGCATTGGGTGGTACCAACTCGGGTAGTGGGCGATACAACCAATACACTTCGGTACCAGGGTGCATCAATATCGGTTTTTTAAAACCAGTATTACCCGACCGTACCGCCGAATATGATACGGTATCTTAAACTATGTACTACATATATAATCAAGATCTACTATCTCATAATGCAAAGTAATGAAAGACCTTTCATTGTTAAAAGAAAAGGTGACTAAGTTCACAAAGCAATCCCACTTCTGTGGGCTATAGGGATGGTTGATGTAAAGACTATTCATTGCTAGTGCTTAAAAAACATAGTATGCATGATTAAGGGGTTACAACATTTCCAAAATAACAGATTGAGGTTATGGAAGCATATTCCACCATTTGGATCACAAGAAGATGATCTCTTCGCTGCCATTTGCTTTATCAATCAATTATAGGTTTGACTCCATGCATGTCAATCAATCAGCAAGAGGGATCGAGGAAGAAACATAAACAAGAAATTTGTCACTTGGTATGCAATACTAGAGTCCTAACACTACGCCATTCTAAAGGTTCAGTTATTTTTAAACCTTAGAAGAAAACTAAAGATAATAGCACAGTACCAAAGTTCTTTTACAGTGTTCTTGAAGTAGGCTACAAATAGATGAAGTAGAATAGAACAAGAACATAATACGAAAGATGGGAAAGCAGCTATCAACATGAAGTACAATGGAACAAGAACATAATATAAAAAGTATAGATCGAGGAAGCAGTCACCAATATGAAAAAAAACTAGATAATGTTACCAACGAGAGGAAGGGTGAAATAGGATGCGTTGAGGTTTGTCTTTGCCTCTTTGTATCTCTGCAAAATTAGAGCAGAGTCGCAAACACCATAGAAAAAAGCTTTCTTTGTGCCCTTGTTATATAGTGTGGCAAAACCAAAAGAAAAATGGCCGTAAGGAAAGTAACGTATTACATTCCTCTTGGGACCGTAGCCAAAAGGCATGAACCTTTTACCGTTCAGATCCCTAAAGGCGTCAATTTATCTAGGCCCTACAATAACTTTGTGAGTTGTGCTTTTGTTGATGCCAAGGTTGATTTGCATTGAGATTCGGGTTAACATTCAATGATTGCCAAATTTATTTTGGTACCTACTTCTATTCAATGAATATAAAAAAGAAAATGCAAAAGGAACAAGATAATGGACAGTGAATACATGCCAAAATTACTAATTTTCCTTCTAGATGGATACGACCATATATAAGATTCGTAATATGGTGAAAAAGTAAGATACGGCTCTATATCAAATAATTAATTTTTTAATCTAAATCAATAAAGGTGTCCAATCACCATTACTATCTCGGAATCTATGTGCAATGTTGCATTGCAATCCTGAAATACTAACCAAATTTACAAAAGTAATTATGATATAGTATAGATACTCATACATAAAATGGTTCCAGAAATAATGAGAAGAAGGGCTTTGATCGAGTCAACACTAGCATATCCATTTATGCAATCTGCTTCCATTCATTAAATATGAAAACAAAAACAGTAAAGAGATACCCAAATTAGCAAACTATGTGCAATTCTAAGTGAAAATGGAAAAAAATTGATGTCAAATACTGATATACAGTCCAAAGGAATATAGTTCATATTAATATCTATTTGTTGTTTATTCCTTACAGAACTTCCTTCATATTTTATAATTTAGGAAATTACAAGTCGATTCCTTGTTGGGCTAATTAAAAGAAAAAAAGAACCTATGATGACCCCAAGTTCTATTACTCTTCCTTCTTTCCTTGGTAATCATTGATTTATTAACAGTTTACTGGTGCACATACATTTTCAAAGCGTAGACTATAAAGACATGGATGTATACAAGGGAGCTGATAGTGTGTTTTTGAGAGTTTAGAGGGTCTGCCTATTGCTTGAAACCAATTCTGTAATACAGCCTTGAAAGTAAAGTCCAAATGGGATCTTCACAGACCTTATACATAGACTACCAAACTGGTGAAAACTAAGTGTCACTGACAAGTAGCATAAAAAAATTGCTATCTAAATGCTAGGTGGTTGATTAGTGATACATGGAAAATATGTCCTTTATAAAAATATTAATATGCCAATCAAGGTCTGCTCTCTGAATTTCTTTTGTACTAATTGCAGATTATGATTGTTTTCAATGTGCTAGAATTATAAGATAACAATTAGAACATTTGTTGATCACTCTTGACTAGAATGGATCTAGTGCAATTTATGTTGATTTAAGCCAACCTAACCAAGACATAGGCAGTTGATAAGCAAGTGAACAAGAATCCATATGCCTCATGGCCCAGACAGTTCTGGAAGCTTCATCAGCACATGGTACAACTATCCTCCATGTCCCCAATTAATCATTTGATATGAAAAGAAGTTAACCAGATAGAACCTGTTAGACATATAAGGTAATTATTCTTAACATTGACCTTACAAGTTACATCCTATCTGAATCCCAGAAGTGATGAAGATATAAATAGTAGGTTATATTCATGTCATCTTACTAAGATGTTTCAGAGGAGGATAGCTTGCTCTAAAATTTAAGCAGGAAAGGAAATATATTTGCTTCATCACTTGGCACTTGACACTTGATGTAAGACCTCGTCTATCAGCAATAAATATCCTTACCAGCTAAGGTAGTTTGCAATTGGCATAGCACATTTCAACAATAGATTAACCTCAATAACTACAAGGAGATAGCTTATTAACTCCCATATCCAACTATCTTTCACAATGATGCCAACTCCCACACAAATCTGCAATCAATATATAGCTCAAAGCAAAGGGGCCAAAACAAAGTGCTGGTGAATAGATAAACCATCTCTATGGGCCCACAGCCCACATATTTGTAGCCACAAGTTGGCTGGTCACTTACGGCCCATGGATCACGCACATAGATGCCTAAATTAGGTTCGTAACAATTACATGAAAGAACTAACAAGTTGGTCATGACTTTTAGTAGGTAGTCAAAACCAGAATTGTATAGAAGGCTTTGGATTTGAATATTTCCAAGAGGACAAAGCTACCTTCAATTACCCTATGAACCTCTAGGATTGGGAAAGGAGTGCATACACCAAATATAAGGATATAGGACTCTGATACCTGCACCAAAAGGTGCAGCTCTAGAAACAACATCTTTCTTATTTTCTACATTTTTATGATAATTGGGCAGTTTCTTCATTAGTTTAGTTGGTACATTAGAGAGTTGCTACAGCTCAGTTCTGGGTCTGATGGATCACAGATGTCTAGTTTGTGTAAAGTAAAGATTAGGAAAATTATTTTTCTTTTGTCTATTGAAAGTTCCAAAAATATCCAAGTCAATGAGTTTTGTTTAATGAGGGAGATCAACTTTTTACCTACTGTCCTACCAGTGTTGCCAATGGGCGCTAGGCACTATAAGGCACCAAGAGTCCTCGATATTGCCCTATATATATATGTGTGTGTATATGTTGAAGACTCTCACATTGTTAAACCTTACACAAATTGCATAAGAACGCATTAGTTGATTCATATTCGTTAATCCTTAACAACAATTCCAACCAGCAGAAATTTCATTGATTCATTGTTACTACTAGCAAAAGCATTGATAATTTGTTACGAGTTAACCAATTAAGCAAAGTTGCTGCTAGCAGAAATTTAAGGTTGCTACTGTCAGCAAAAGTTAAACAAAATTCAGGGCAAGAGGCTGAGGACGTTGCAGTTGAGCATGAAGATTCAGGAGAGAAGGGAAGAACCGAGAGAAAGAAAAGAGATGAGAAAAGAAGTTCCTGTGGTAGTGTGTGTGTGCGCGCGCGCGCCGTCGTCTGAAGATGTTTCTATGGTCGACATTGCTGTCACAAGTTGCTTCGTCGTTGCCTCAATCAAAACCCTCGATGCAGACCGGTGGCAATGAAACCGCAGCTGGGGTCACACAACAAAAAATCCAAAACCTTGCGGGAGATTCGAATCTTGGAAGAAAACAGCATTACGAACTCATTAAGTAAGAAGCTTTACCATAAAAATGCAATCTTTCCTTATTCCAAACGAAGATAGACAAGCACAGAAGTAGAAGAACATAAATGACGCCAAAAAGTTGCCGGGAGAGGGAGAACTGTTGACACGAACCTGAAGAGAGCATAGTCATATCGCCAATGAGAGCAGCTGTGCGGAGAAGAAGAAGAAGAAGAAGAAGAAGAAGAAGAAGAAGAAGAAGAAGAAGAAGAAGAAGAAGGAGAAGAGCAGCCGCTGCAGGGCGGCCGACTATTATTGGCTTTTCAAGGAGGGGTTAAGTCGTGGGTTGGACTGCAGAAATTTGAGAACGGAGTAGAAATACCAGCGGCAGGAGAGAAGAAGACTTCCTTAATTTATGTATTTTCGCCCCCTTTTTTTTTCTTACTTTTTTTCGTTGATTTATAATAAACGGAGAAGATTTTGCCCCAAAATCGAACTCTTGATTGGATTGGAAGCAACAGCTCAGAGGGACAAGAAAGAAACAAAAAGATCGAGGAAGAGGATATATTAATATATGTTTTAATGTGGGGAACCAAGCTGCAAAGTTCGTGCATCTCTGATGGATGTGATCAGTGATCACCACCGTCGGTAGTGAATAAGTAAAAGGCCTTCTTCACTTCTCGCCCACAACCTTCCCTTTTGGGAAGGGCCTTTCCTTTCCCTCTAGGGGTAGAAAAATCATGATCGGGATAGCGGACGTAAAGCTATTGAACTTGGGTATGATCCTTTGTCGAAATGGAATGACCTTACTTTTTCTTTCGTGCAAAATCGGATGACTGTTGACCTCTCGTCTATTTAAACCGTCCATTATGGACAGATATCTTAAGATCTGTTTTCACTTATGGATGGCCGTACTACTGATTCATTTCCTAATAGTTCTGAATCAAGTAGTATGTAACTATGTTTTCATGATTCTGATCCAATGCTCACGGAAACTTATTTCATTCGGCATTTTCATCCAATTGAATTGAAACGAGGATAAAAATGAGACCCAATGAAATTAGTCATTTTAATAAAAATAAAAATATTAAAAAATTATTTTACGTGGTTGTGAGAGTATCGATTTCGTATCAAAATATAATGATAACTTTGTAATTATAAATACTTTTTATAATAGAAAAATGAATGAGAATATTTCGAACTTTAGAGTTTTTAACAAACATATAACGTACTTTTATTTGACATAATTGGGTATTCTAATTTTCGAATTTATAACAATTATACTCTCCCGTTAGTTGGCTATTTGTTTATTCATTATATGCTGACGTGGAACGTCATGTCAGTATAAAAATTGATTTTTTTTAAATTCAATACGCTACGTCATCAAAAGTCATGTTGGTAAAAAATGAATAAAAAATATATAAAAAATTTAATGAAAATATCATGAACTTTAGCGTTTTTAACAAATATGTCTCATACTTTTATTTGAAATAATTGGGTATTCTAACTTTTGAATTTGTAACAATTATGCCATCTCGTTAGCCGGATATTTGGAACACCATGTCGGAATTAATTCAATATGCCACATCATCAAAAGTCATGTGGGTAGAAAATGAATAAAAAATATATAATTGCCACGTCAGTCGACAATAAATTTAAAAAATATAAATCTAATCTCTAAATCTCACACTCGACAGCAAACCCCACACTATGTCGCCTAAAGTTACTTGTAAATTTCAATTTGTGCTCAAGTTTATCGGTTATGCTCATCTCAAGGTAAATCCACTGTTATTTCATTTCAAGTGTACAAATTGAAATTACCTTCGAATGATCACAAGATGTCGATTTGATGCGAAAGCTTTAGGATTCGGAAGAGGGGCTTCGGGCGGCCAGCAGTCACCGGCGATTCTTCAGGCGAGACTAGGTGACTTGAGGCGAGAGCAACAAGAAACTTCAAGGGACAGAGTGTGGGGTTTGTTATCGAGTGTGCGGTTTAGGGATTAGGTTTAGATTTTTTAATATATTGTCGGCTGACGTGACAGTTATATTTTTTTAATTCATTTTCTGCCAACATGACTTTTGATGACATGGCGTATTGAATTAAAAAATCTATTTTTATACTGACATGGCGTTCCACGTCAGCATATAACGGGTAAACAAACATCTAGCTAACAAGAGAATATAATTGTTATAAATGCGAAAGTTACAATACCCAATTGTTTCAAATAAAAGTATGAGACATATTTGTTAAAAACGCTAAATTTCGCGATATTTTCATTAATTTTTTATATATGTTTTTATTCGTTTTCTGCCAACATGACTTTTGATGATGTGGCGTATTGAATAAAAAAATTAAATTTTTATGCTGACATGACGTTCCACATCAGCATATAACAGGTAAACAAACATCTATCTAATGGGAGGGTAAAATTGTTACAAATTCAAAAATTACAATACCCAATTATTTCAAATAAAAGTATGAGACATATTTGTTAAAAACTCTAAAGTTCAAGGCATTTTCATTAATTTTTTATTTTATAAAATCTCGATTAATTTACCAATAAATCAAATTATATCAACTTATAAAAATAAACATCTTCATTTTCTACTCAAACCATTATCTTAAATTGATAAATTAATTTATATCTAATTAAGTCAAGCTTAATTTTTAAAATAACTCAATTTTTTTAAGTCGATCAATTTAATTATATTTAATCAAAACTATTTTTTTTGAAATTTTATAATATTTGCTAATTAATTTTATATCTAATTGAACAAAAAAAATCTTAAATTGCCGATAACTTAATTATACCTTACAAATATTTTATAACCATATTAGGAAATAATATTTTTTCTAAACTAACTACAAATACATAGTTAATATTTTATAAACCCATATAGCTCTATTTTTTCATCTCTATAATAGTTTAATTATAAATAAAAGTGATAATTATGCTTAAAACTAATAACATTGATCACTGAAATTATTCTCTTTTTTTTAAATTGATTAAATTTCAATTTATTTTCAAAATGAACATGAAAATTCATATTTTAATTTTTAGTAAATTTATCTTAAATATTTGTAGTCCAAATTATAGTGTTGTATATCGATTTCTTTAACTTTTATCAATATACAATTTTCTTCTACAATCATATTAAATTTTATAAATAATTTTATGTTACTTAGTTTACTATTTATTCAATATCATGTCTCGGCTAAGTCCCCTATCTAATGCATTTGATCTAGCCATCTAGGTCATCCATGTGTTGCCTCCTATTTAGGGATCTCAACGGGGCGGGGGAGGGCGGGGCGGGTACCAGGGGGGTGCCTACCCACTACTTGCCCCGCAAAATAAATGGGTACCTGCTACCTGTTTATTCTCCGCGGGTATTAAAAATTGGTACCCATTTAATTACCCGCGGGGCGGCGGATACCCACGGGTATTGACGGGTACCCATGACAGTTTTAAAAAATGTAAACTTTGATATTTTGATAAGAATTTCAAATATAAACTATCTTCAAATAAACACACAATATTTTGATAACAACTTCAAATATAAATAATTAAACACGCTTCAATGGGTAGTTAGTGGATAATGGGTATTGACTATTGAATTATGTTAGGAACTTAGGGTTTTTTAGTATATGTATTGAGGGTAAAATAGTAATTTATTAATTCTCATGGGTAACGAGTACCCGTGGGTACGAGTACTATGATTCCCGTACCCGTCCCGTTTAATAAACGGGTATAAAAAATTACTCGTGAAATACCCGCGGGTAGAAAATTACCCTCCATACCCATCATAAACAGGTAAATACCCGCGGATACCCGCCTAAACGGGTTTTTTTGACATCCCTACTCCTATTACTCTAAGTTATTGTTTTGAGAATCTAAAGACAACATTAATGGGCTTGGTTTAGGTCTTGCTATGCCTGATCATCTTTGGGTCGTGCTAGGAATGACCTAGAGATTTTATGGATCAGCCTAGCTCGACCTACGGCCCAAACACTTAGGCTCAGGCCCGATAAAAAAATATTTTAAATAATTATTTTAAAATATATTTAACAATCTGAAATATTATTAAATAAATAATAAAAATAAATAAACTTAAAAAATAATAAATAACATTTATTTAAGTATTTTAAATAAATTAAATTATTAATTAGTTTATTAGAAAACTAAAAACTGGGTCATGATCGTACATGGCTAGGCTCGACCTAGGCTTGGCACATGGGTTGAGCCAAGCACGTCCCTACTTTAGGTCAGGCACAGTCCATGAGCCCAAATAAGTTGCCTAGCCCGATTAAAATAAGAGGTTGGATTGGGTCAGTTTGGTCCGGGTCTCAGTTATCCACCAGCTGACCTGATCAATTACCATATTTTATTGAGAACCCAATCGATAGTTGATCCTATTAATTTAATGATTAAGTTGAGCTGTAGATTTTTTTTTTAAAAAAAATATTTCATTTGTAAAAATGATATAATATAAAAAAATAAAAAATATATATATTATAAATATTTCATTTTTAAATATGTTGTGTTAACTAATATGAAACAACCAACCTGTTTGGTTATTACTAGATTTCCACCATATAAAAAGAAAAAAATAATATAAATGAAATAATAAAAAATAATGAACATTTATATTAATTATTATTCTCTAATATAATAATAAAAATATAAAAATGTTATTAAATTTATTTTAATATTTGTTTCTTGACAATTATATATCAAGTTTAGTTCGACATTGTAAGTCTCAATCATAATACAATTGTGCTGGTTGAGGTTTATTATCACATAACACAGCTCATGTTTTCTTGATGTATTGTCTACATTGAGAACAAGCTCCCCAAAATTATTCCCTTCAAAAAGTAAATAGAGATTATGAGAGCAGATTTATGTTTGCTTATTCTGCATCACCTCTAGAAGTGCCCCCTCGGGGGTTGGGCCCTTAGGGAACCATCCGAAGATCAAGTCAATTAGTGTGTAAGTAGAAAGGTCAGGCGGTGGATCTATCTTCCTTAAAGCATGAGAAAGAATATAAAATAAAGAGGAGCCAAGTTCATATTTCTTTCATATGATACGTGGGTATAAGATAGAGAATGAATTATAATTTATTATTTAAATGTTTATTTGTCATACCCAAAAAATTTAGGATCGTGTGATCGGCCAGAGTACACGTCCGTACCCCGAAGCCTACCCAACTATGACCACAATGCAGAAAGGAAACACAATCATGCAATTACTAAACTATAAAATAGATGAAATTCTAAGCAAATCCTGAATATCCACGTATGTATGTAAACATCCTACATCTAAAAAACTTAAAAGTAAATGCAACAACTACTCTAAGACACCACTATGACTCTGTGTCACGAGATCCACGTCCTAAGCTTGCCACCCCAGCTGCACCTCATGTGCCACAGTACCTCCACTGCTTTGTTGCTGGAAACAAAAACATAAGAAAGCGAGGGTGAGTTCATGAAGAACCCAGTGAATGGCTCGTCCTCGAGCCCTCTCTAATTAAGTTATCATATAGTTTATATATCAATTCCTTAATTAAAGAAAAAATATAACAAGTGTAATTTCTCATAAGACGGGAATTAGATAATTATAATTAAATAAGCAATTTACACTTTACACTTGTTTATAAAATATCCTAGTCGAGGTTATCTCCCCTATAGTAACCCGCATACATGCGCTATCTCATCCCCATATAGGTTAAGCATAATCAATTCAGGGTTAGATATGGATTGCTAGTTCATGACTAGCAACCCTCACTCATGAGCCCCTAATTAAGATGAAACCTAGGTAAAGCCAGTGTGAGCCTTCCACCAATGCCACTCCGAGGCTGTCCTTAGCGTGGCTCACTAACGCGTTACTTGACCTATAAACCACTAGCTGACCAAGCTGGCCATGCATCAAGTCTCATGAACATTCACATTCACATCACATGCATGTCACATAGTACCATGTTGGAAATTAGCATAAACAACATCTAGCAGTTTCATATAAGGTTAAAGTTCAGACCGTCGGACTACAGTATGCGCATGCGCATACCTAAACCAGCCCAACCCAGGGCTCTAACCCCCTGGCGGTGAAATCCACTTTTCCTTACTCACACATTCAATATAATACATGTGATAAAAATGTACATGACATATAGTCATCAACAGGAATCTGTATTTTGCTAACGTTTTACCAATCAAGCACTACTCATCGATCATGACGACAACACATGAATATATTTAAATTCGAATTTGCATAAGAACAATGACATCATAAACCAATAATATTTCATAATAAATTAACTGATTTAAAAGAATAATTCCTAAGAATTTCATGCTCAACAAGTATTAAAGTACTACACATAACCTTCAAGAAACCTGGATTCCCGTAACTTTAGGAATCGGCCTAAACATTCACGATAGGTCTCTACCCTTAAACTATAATTTTCCTACCATTTAAATGTCATTTACCTATTGTTTTTATCATATAATAACATACCAAACTCATGTGTCAAAGTAGGTAAACCAAGCCTTTACCGTTTTCCCACGAGTTCGAATTCAACGGTATCAGCCCTAAAGTGTAGGGTCGGACTTAGGTGACTTACATGAGTATCCAAGCCTCCTAATACCTTAGGAATTAAATTATGAAGATGTTGTCATCACTAAGTTAATTAGGAATCTACAATGTCACTGTCGTCTCTAAATTTTCTCAAATGTCCCTACCCGACCAACCCTAGAACCCTAGGGGTAACCCTAGTGTGGCCGGCCACCCTATGCTACATTCTTTGATTCATGCAACATAACAAGATGAAAATTTATAAGCATTCTAATTCCCATGACAATGATGTTTAAATATGAGTCCTAAGGGTTTCATTACCCTAAACCAAGCGGCTCTACCCTAAAATTAGGGTAGTCCTATGTGGCCAGTCCTCCCAATCCCCTTTCTAGAATCAACAAATCAAATCAAGACTTAGGAGATTAAACCAATTTATCAAGCTAAACATAAGATAAAATTTCAAACTACACTTTCCCTTATCCCTACTCGGTCAGCCCTAAAACCCTAGGGCCATCAATAGGGGCTGCCGCACCCTATAATCCACACAAGAATCCACTGTCCGCAACATTAGACATCCTCCGATAGAAATCATCCGTAAAACGAACAACAACTCAAGAAAATTCCAAAAAAATCTCAAAACAAGGGGGTGGCTAAGGAAGAACCAAAAACCCTACCGTTAAGGGCATGGAACCACTCACAAGAAGAAGAAATAAAAAAGGAAGTCGACCATCCGTGTTCCCGCGTCGACGAATTCCAACAACGATGAAATTTGAGTCTCCTTCAATCGCCTCCTCTCTCTTCTTGCGCCTAGGGATGCATGCATCTGTTCTCGAGCCGTACGATCCCTAGTGCAAAAATATCATGCTTGATTTTTTTATTTATCAAATTACCAAAATATCCCCTATACAACTTAAGTCTAATATAAATCATAACTTAACCAATTCAAGTCTGATTCAAGTTCCATTCGAACCTTCGGACTCGACTCGAATCCTACTCCCATACAAGGACCAAACCATTCTAAAATAAATAATTATCTTGCGCGTAAAAACCGTACCTTAATTTACGCAATCCGGCGATTCATCCGGCCTAGTTTGACGCGCGTCCAAATTTTCCCGTTGAAATAATTAAACAACAATTTTAAAAAATTTGCGGGTATTACATTATTGCATGAATTGAAAGAAAATAAAATAGATTTTATATATGATATATATTGGATAAAAACAAAAAAACAAATCTTATAAAATACCCCCCCCCCCCATTTATTATCCTATCTTATCTAATCTTACCCAGTAAGCAAATGAACCATTATTGTATTGTGGAAGGTCAATTTGGTCATTTATAATGGGTATTTTTGTCATTTTGTAGAGTTGTTGTGCATGTTCCCGACTAGGCTGTCAAAGGCCGAATTAGGCTAGGCTCGGGCCCAATGTGTCACGCGTCTCAAGCTCATCATGCTTTGGTGCAGCCCGGTGTCTCTAGTTGTCCTCGCTTGGGCGAGCCCTCGGTTTGGTTGGGTGAAAGCAGGTGGCCCAGTCCGATGGTCCCGATCGATTGGATGGGTTCATTTTATGCTAGTGAGCCTAGTGGATATACATTTGAAGTGGAGAGCCAAAGCAAGCCTGTAGTCGAAATGGCAACACTAGAGGGGAGGGGTGAATAGTGTGTTATCTAAATTTATTAGCCTAAATCCGATTTTACTCGTTTCTCAAACCGTTTAGGAACGTTGCAATTTTATGATTTAAATGCGGAAGCAAAATAAACTAATTAAGCACAAACAACAATAGATAACAATGCTAACACACAACTTTATAGTGGTTCGGCCCCAATGTCTACTCCACTACTTAAGCACCCCGCTTAGGATTTCCAAACTAGGTTTACTAGATTAATTCTTGTTTCCCTTACAATGAGGACATTGACTCGAAGAGTCACACTCTCGACCTAAGGCACTTCCACACTCGAAAGTCTCCGCCTTCTTACCGAGAGCACTCTTCCACCTCAACCCTAAGGAATACCTCAACTAATCCTAGTAGAACTAAGTTTACACAAGTGACTTTACTCCTTCTACACCGAGGATACCACTCACACAATAAGACCTAACAACCTAGGTCTTATTCAAACTCAAATTCAAATAAAACAATGTCCAAATAACAATTAAAATACAATCAAAAGAGCTTAAGAAATGAGAGATGAACCACAGCTCTTTTCCAAACCTTCAACGCCTTCAACTCGTCAAGAGGTAGAGCTCGAATCAATTCCCGAGTCGAAGTAGAGTGTGCGCTTGAAGAGTTTTTTGGCGGAAGAACTGAGCGCAAGCGATTAATCTTTTGGAAGGCTCAAAACTCCCTTTTAATTGCTCAATATAAATCTGTAAGAGTGGGAGAGATGAGATTAAATGAGTTATATGAATGATATATATAACCTCTCAAAGGAACGATAACTCAACAGGCTAAAATTTAGCCGTTACAGCCGCTCGGTCGATTGGCCGATCGACCGACCGATCGATCGCTTATAGCAACCACTGCCTATTCTCTCTGTGCGGTCGACCGATGGGTCGACCACCAGACGCAAACTTTGTGTTCCCTCAATTCAGTCGATCGCCCGGTCGACCGACGCAAGTTGCGTCTTCAGTTATCCGTAGTTCGGTCGACCGATCGGTCCACCAACGAAGCTACTGCCAATTTTTGGCCTTAGTTGATCGACTGCCCGATCGACCGAAGTAGCTACTGCCACTTTTTACCTCTATTCGGTTGATCGCCCGATCGACCGAACCTAGGCTGAAATTATTTTTTCAGCCATTTTCCTTGCGCACTTCATTTTCGGGTTCTGACTTTCAACGAGCATCAACTTGGAGAGTTTTTTATTTGATCTTTGGACATGTCCAATGCGACTTTGGTGCACTCATCGAGCTTCGAGAAATTTTCGCGATGAACCCGAACGCGACTATCAATGTCTTTCCGATTTTTTGATTTCTTTCGATTTCTTTCGATTTTTTCGATCGAGGACATCGAACGCTAATCGATATGGAACCTGAAAGATTTCTCGATGAAATATTAGTTCCATGTTTATTATCATCAAAACCAAAATTAAGGCCGAGGTTGAAAACCTAAAGCCAACAATCTCCCCATTTTTGATGATGACAAACATCCTTAATGAAATATATACATTAAAGCACCGAGGATATCAACTAAGGGATTTCTCCCCCTATCAACATACATATCTATGAAAATAAACTCCCCCTATTTATATGCATGGTCTTCCTATATTTTCCTCCCATTTACCTATAATTTTCTCCCCTTTTACCTATAATTTTCTCCCCCTTTTGACATCAATTAAAAAGGGCAAGAAAGGTCAATCTAGTCAGTTGAGACTCTAAAGATTATTTTTCATGAACCATGAAAATCTCGACCAAAGGGATGGAAAACAAGTATTTAATATGAAACAAAATCATACATGATATGTTCAAAACTAAATATTTGAATTCAAAACAAAAACATGTATGTTCTCAAGTATGTATATTTTCATTAACATTGTTTTTTTTCATGACATTTTTTATTTCATTCAAACTTTCAAAATACTAAGATAGGGTCATTTAAAGCATATATATCAAGTTTGAAGTGAAACTAATGTCATTTGATCAAACTTTTAACTTAGCACGGTTTCTTTTGAATTAAGCATGAAAACATGAAAATGCTAAGTATCAAGTTTTGCTATCTACTCATATTTTCTCATATTTAGGCATCTAGACATCAAACATGAGAGAATGTAAGTGTATGAATCAAGTTTGGGCTTAAGATAAAATTTTTAAGTTATGTTGTTGACTTAGGTCAAACTATACTTCAAGATTTGAAATACCAATTGTTGGATGAAAATTTTTGATACCAATTATTGAATGGTCATTTGAAATGCATGTATCAAGTTTGAACACAAAATGAATTTTCTAAGTTCATTTTTCATCCTATATTATTTTCAATGCAAAATGAATATTTTTAGTTATCATTCAAATTATCAAAATCATTCCTATGAATGATTTTACTCAAGCAATGGTGTGAATGATTTTAGACAATGAATCAAAATAGTATACATGGGTTTTCATTTGAAGTTTTTGATGAGAAAACAAAGTATCAGAAAAGATTGATATTTCAAGAGGATGATACTTTGTATTTATGAAATCCAACTTCAAAATTCCATTATAAATCAGATTCTTGATGATTTTTTTTGAAATTTTTACACAACAAACTAGATTTTTCAGTGAAAGTGCAGTTTCAAGAATCATCTAAAAAGGATTTTCTTATATTTTTCTAGAAATAACTGAAAATGCTGATACCAAATGTTGGTCGAAATGACAATTCCGTAATTTTCAGTTATTTTCAAAGAGTGCTCAGTTTTCATTCAAACTTTTATGACACCACATAATGGTCATGTAAAGAGTATATGTCAAGCTTGAAATGAAAATTATATCCTAAAGTCAAGATATCAACCTAGTATGGTTTCATTCAAAACTAAGCTAGTTATCATGAAACTTGCTAAGTTTCAATCTTATCATTTACTCATGATTTTTCAACCTTAAACCTATGGATACCTAACATGAGTAAATCTAAACATGTTCCTCAAATATGAATTGAAAATGAGACCTTTAAGTCAACTTGTTGACTTGGATCAACTTGGTTCAAAAGAGATTTTCATGAAACCACCTCTATGTCATTTTATCCATATTCATATGAATTTTTCTATCTAAATGCATGGAAACATGTCATACCTATTCCTAAACATGTTTATGAAGTTTGGACTTAAAATGAAGTGTCCAAGTCGATTTGTTAACTTGAGTCAAACTTTTTCAAGTTTAAGTCCCCTAAAGTGATATAGTTATCCCATTATTCATCTAGACATGAATTTTTAATTTTAAATACCTAGACTTATGTGGTATGTGTATCTAAACATGTTTGTTTGATGTTTACTCAAAATGATGTCTCTAATAAGAAATTTCAAACTAGTCCAATTTCATTCAATATTAATATCATGAAATTGCCTAGTTATCATGAAGCTTGCCTACTCATGAAAATTCAAACATTTATCATGCAAAGTCAATCATGAGTATATAGAGACATCATTAAAGCATAAATATTCAAGTATTATATTAAGATTTTTTGCAAAATCAAATTCATACATTTTTCCTGAAATTTTTTCCAAACTTTTCATTTCTTTTTTCATTTTCTTTTAGATAGCATAACCTTTCATTGTTTACCGCTTTCTTAACTTGCAAGTAAGCTTCATTAGTATCATAATGAAATTATATACCAACTAGCAAGCTAACATACTAAATAGCAAAGGTTTAATGCAAAGTTTCATTTAAAAACCTTAAACCTATGCTAGATAGTAGACATTCATTTTAAATGAATTTGCATGATATCAAAATGAATCAAAGAGATCTTAAGATGTGAAACATTTGAGGAATAAGATCTCTAAACATGTTTAACTAGTTTGGACTTAAAGGAATATCTCTAATAGTAAATATTAACCTAGAGCAAGTTTCATTCAATGAAATTTGCCTAAGTGGTAAGATTTTACCTACTGATGAAAATTTAAGGATTTAACATGCAATTCTAATCAAGAGTATTGAGACATTATTTAAGCTTAAACATTGAGGTATAACATTAAGATTTTAAATTTATCCAAGTTATACCTTATTCATGATGATTTAGCCAAACTTTTCATTTTTCATTGACATAGCCTTCCATTCTTAATTACTAATAACTTGCAAGTATACTTCATAAATGGAAAATGAAACCAAATCTACATGCAAACTATCTAACTAAATAGCGAAGTGAAAAACCAAGTATCATTTTTCAAATTCAACTTCACTAAATAACATGAATTCATTTTCATATAAATCATTCATGATAACAAAATGAATCAAGAGATCTCAAAATATGAATTTTGAAAAATAAGATCTCTAACCCTTCCTATTGGTTGAAAACCGAAAGGCCACAATGAGTCTACGATTTAAAACCGCAAGGTTGCTTAGGCTCATTACAGGCCACTTAGGTCTCCGAAGAGATCGAAGATCAAAAAATCAAAAATTATTTTCCAAAGGACTCATAACAAGAGTGGGGAAAACAACTCAAATTAAACATGTATCATAACTCCAACTTGAATAAAACAAACCAAGGTAAGGAGATGATACAAAATATACCTTAGATGCCAATTTTTCATACCTATGGCATCATGATGGATTGAAGTTGCAACCAAAGAATGATACTTCATTTAAGTTCATGGTCAACTTCAACTCTTCACTTCTCTTTACCCTTGTGTGGTAGCTCCCCCTACAAGAGAGCAAGAATCTTTTGGTACCCAAATGACTTTGGATTCTTGGGGGTTAGTTGGTCTAGGTATCCAAAGTGTCTTAGCAATACTTGGATTCTTCTTAAATGCACAATCATAGATTGCATGGTTATATGTACCACAACAAAAGCAATGTCCATTAAATTTCTTTTTGTTCTTGCTATGGACATGAGATTTATTTTAGAATGTTTGTCATTTGAACTAAGATGAGCATGAGCATTCTTAAGTGAAACATTCTTCTTTTTATGATCATGAGGTCTAGAGGTGGAATGCCTAACATGAGAATGATGACGAACATTGGCATTATTTATTCTAGTGTTCTTAGGAGATGAAACATTTTTTAATTTATTCACTTTCTTATTCAAGAAAGTAATCTCGTCTTTTAAATTATTCACGAATTTATACAATGCATGTAATTGAGATTTTAACATGCAATTCTCATTATCCAAATTATTATTTTTAAGCCTCAAATCCTTAAGCTCAAGTTCTACATTATCATGGCATGAATCAAATGACCTAGATTTCAATTTTTATTTTCTAATTTGGATTCATGCAAATGAGAATTAAGCATCACATTTTCCTTTTTCAACCTTTTATTTTCCTTATCTTTTCTAACAAGCAAGGCATTCATTTTTTGACATTCATCAACTAGTTCTTCATATGACATATTGAATGAACTAGAAGAGCTGGTACTAATATTATCATTATTATGACTAGAGGGGAAAGAGTGTACCTCATCATTGGTACTCATGAGGCAAACTTTTGAAGTAGCTTCATAGTCATTGCTAGAGGGTGCTTCAAATGAACGAGAGGTGGAGGTGGAAGCACTTGACCTCCTCCTTGCTTTGTTCTTCATGCTTGGATAATTTTTCTTCACATGTCCTTTTTCTTTGCAAGCATGACAAATTACTTTTCTTTTTCGGCTCTTAGAGCTACTTCTTTGACTAGAAGAGCTATGGGCGTCAAAACCAAGATTAGGGGTAGGTGAATGACCATTGTCATCACTACCTTCATTAAATGTACCAATTTCTTCGGTTTTAGCATAATCGTATAAAACATTCAAACTAGTCCATAAATCATAAGCCGAAGAGCAATGCATGACTTTATCTAGGATGTCATTTGGTAATGTGCAAAGTATACGATTCATGACATCTCCATTATACTTAAATATTTTCTTATCAAATTCACTCCAAGCATGCATATCAACCTTAGGTTCAATGAATTCCCAATGTAATATGTTAAAGACACCAAAACTTTTAGTCTTTAAATAAGTGTACATCCTATATTTTCAAAGACCAAAGTTCGAGTCATCGAACCTAGGGGGTGAAGACGCTATACACTCTAGTGCCATTTTTCGGATCAAGAGATGATGTAGAGGAGATGGTGAAATCTCAATCTACCACCCGCTCTGATACCAATTGTAGTCGAAATGACAACACTAGAGGGGGGGGTGAATAGTATGTTATCTAAATTTATTAGCCTAAATCCGATTTTACTCGTTTCTCAAATCATTTAGGCACGTTGCAATTTTATGATTTAAATGCGGAATCAAGATAAACTAATTAAGCACAAACAACAATAGATAACAATGCTAACACATAAATTTATAGTGGTTCGGCCCCAATGCCTACTCCACTACCTAAGCACTCCGCTTAGGATTTCCAAACTAGGTTTACTAGATTAATTCTTGTTTCCCTTACAATGAGGACATTGACTCGAAGAGTCGCACTCTCGACCTAAGACACTTCCACACCCGAAAGTCTCCGCCTTCTTACCGAGAGCACTATTCCACCTCAACCCTAAGGGATACCTCAACTAATCCTAATAGAACTAAGTTTACACAAGTGACTTTACTCCTTCTACACCGAGGATACCACTCATACAGAGTGGGAGAGATGAGATTAAATGAGTTATATGAATGATATATATATATCGCATTTATGATTTAAATGCGGAATCAAGATAAACTAATTAAGCACAAACAACAATAGATAACAATGCTAACACATAAATTTATAGTGGTTCGGCCTCAATGCATACTCCACTACCTAAGCACCCCGCTTAGGATTTCCAAACTAGGTTTACTAGATTAATTCTTGTTTCCTTTACAATGAGGACTTTGACTCGAAGAGTCGCACTCTCGACCTAAGGCACTTCCACACCCGGAAGTCTCCGTCTTCTTACCGAGAGCACTATTCTACCTCAACCCTAAGGGATACCTCAACTAATCCTAATAGAACTAAGTTTACACAAGTGACTTTACTCCTTCTACACCGAGGATACCACTCACACAGAGTGGGAGAGATGAGATTAAATGAGTTATATGAATGATATATATAACCTCTCAAAGGAACGGTAGCTCAACGAGCTAAAATCTAGCTATTACAGTCGCTCGATCGATTGGCCGGTCGACCGATCGATCGACCGACCGATCGACCGCTTAGAGCAACCGCTGCCTATTCTCTCGATCGACCGCCAGACGCAAACTTTGTATTTCCTCAATTCGGTCGATCGACGCAAGTTGCGTCTTCAGCTATCCGTAGTTCGGTCGATCGACGAAGCTACTACCAATTTTTGGCCTTAGTCGATCGACCGCCCGGTCGATCGAAGAAGCTACTGTCGCTTTTTACCCCTATTCAGTCGATCGCCCGGTCGACCGAACCTAGGCTGAAATGGTTTTTTCAACTATTTTCCTTGTGCGTTTCATTTTTGGGTTCCGACTTTCAACGAGCATCAACTTGGAGAGCTTTTCATTTGATCTTTGGACTCGTCCAATGCGACTTTGGTGCACTCATCGAGCTTCGAGAAATTTTTGCGACGAACCCGAGCGCGACTATCAATGTCCTTCCGATTTTCTGATTTCTTCCAATTTTTCCGATCGAGGACATCGAACGTTAATCGATATGGAACCTGAAAAATTTCTCGATGAAATATTAGTTCCATGTTTGTTATCATCAAAACCGAGATTAAGACAAAGGTTGAAAACCTAAAGCCAACAAAGCCAACCTCCCCCATCAATAGGCTCTAAGCATCGATGCGATCGTAGAACAGATCAACAACCAAATGAGATTTTCCTTGGCCTATTATAATGTCAATCAGGGGATCTTTGTTGACATGATTTTTGAGGTTGTGTGAGGAGTTAATGATGAGAGTGTGTTGTCCTCATCGTAGGTGGCGCCAATTGCGTCTTCTTCGGTGCAAGGCCAAGAGGTGTTTTCTTGCCCTTGTCGAGAGTTGGCATAAATCCTTTGATTTTGTGAGGTTTCATATGTCTGGAGTCGACTCAAGGGCCTTCGAGTGTCACCCTGTTCGGTCTGTGGTCACCGAGCGGGTCAATCATCGACAAGTGCATACTTAAGAGAGGGCATAAATTAATTCTTTGATTTCGTGAGGTTTCAAATGTCTTGAGTTAGCTCAAGGACCTTTGAATGTGACATTGTTTTGTATGTTGTCGTTAGGTTAGTTGACTTTCGAGGGGTACACGCTCCTTAGAGCGGGATTGCCCTTTCAAGAAGAAGATTGCCCTCATCCAAAAATTCAACATCCTTTTTTGACGAAGTTGAACCATATGAACAAACCATTGAAACATCCGAGTTCTCTTGGCAATGTCTGTGTTCTGGCAATGTTCCAGTTCTCTTGGTATCCTATCAATGAGACTGTTCTTTGAAACATCAAGGAAGTGGAGGTTAAATAGACTGATTGTAGCTAGTATCCGACCTTATAATATGTTTCGATTCAGCAACAAAGTTCGAATTTTGTCGTATTTTTGCCTCCGTGTCCTCTGCCTTAGATCCGTGTATCGAGGAAATTTTCGGTTCACCAAAATGGACGGGTGTCCTGTCCAAAATACGACTCGGTGTCCAGTTCCTTACCTTTTTTTGCAAAACAAAGGGGGGACACGACTCAAAATCCAGTCTAGTCCCCCATTTTTTTGCAAAACAAATGGGCCCTTATAATCACAAACTTAGGTGTGTCTCATACACCTTAGTTTAACTATAAAAGAAAATATGAAACGAGAAAAAGAGCTCAAAATTTGCAAACACTAATGAAGCTCGTCCTTGCTTCCTATCCCTTCAAGTCTCAAATGGATGAAACTTGAGTGCTTAAATGGCTTGGAGGAGGAAAGAGGGCTCAAGAGAGTGTGGATTGGGTATTAGGGCTAGCTTAATGAAGCATTAGAAGGTTTAGAACATTGTTTTGGGCCTATTTATAAGGGTGACGATGAAATGGAACTGAAAAAATCATCCAACAACTCAAAATAGATTCGTTGGGCTCACCGATCACAGTCGATCGAAGTTTGATCAACCAAACTTTGTCTGGACTTCATACGAAAGCTTACTAGGAATTTTAGAGCCAGTTTAGGGGATGATGGGATGAACTTCGGGCAAACTTCGATCGACTAACATTCAGTTGAAAATAAACCTTTTTGCTATCTTTTTGTGCAAATGGCTCTATTTGACACTTTATGCTTTAAAGGTTTATACAACAAAAATCTAAACTCAAAACTCATTTCTTGATATATACATTTTCGCTCCAAGTGACATTTCGATCGATAATTTCTTCTTGAATATCAAAAGTGAGTTCTATGCATGCATCGTTTATTGTCCTGAAATGCACACTTGATAAACACATTAGAAACATATTTATTATCATCAAAACTAAAATTATAATCAAAGTTGAAAACATTATGTCTACAATTATTATATTAAGTATTAAAGAAGATGAAAAAATGAGAATCAAATTTGAGAATTGAATGAAACTTGAGTACATACTTGAGTTTCAGTCCATGAGAAGAATCATACTCCTATATAAGTTTCTAGTAATTAGATGTGTGCATTTATTCATTCTAATGCTCGGAATCCTATAATTAAACCGCTCCTAATTTTATTTTATCATTTATTATATCATTTTATATCTGAATACCACCTCTGTTTTCAATCTATATTGGTTGTCGGTCATATCTGTTTTCAACAGTGGGTTCCCTTGAAGGGTGGCTTGAATTCACAGACATTGTTGAAAGTTGAATCTGTGTAAGCCTGCTGAAATAAAGAAGTGTGAAAGCCATAACCTCAAAAAACAAGAGAGAACGGCTGAAACATGGTGTAAGGAAGGCAAGTGCAGGGAAGATGTTTGTGTTTTTACTTCTGTGAAGGGTAAAGCTATGAGAATACATTAATGGGAGGGAAGGTGGAGTCTCTGGAGAGCAACAGGTGGAGTGCATTTTCTATGGAGTTAGGCTCCATAGTAATTTTTATGGAACTCCTCATAGGAATGAACCTAGTTTTATTAAAATTGAACCTAGTATGATTTATACTGAACCTAAAGTAAGAGTGAACCTATATTGCAAATGAGTGAACCTAGCATTTTTACTTTAGGTTCAGTATTAATGATCCTAAGTTCAGTATTAAAAATGCTAGGTTTACTCATACACCGGCTCCATAGAATTTCTACGGAGCCTGGCACTATAACATCTAGCAAATCAAAACCTGGCTCTTGGATTCTTGTGTAGAAGAGCATTCTCTTAATTATTCCAGATGCATGATTAACTAATTATACTCGCAGCTAATTGAAGGATCAATTATTCTGGTCAATGTAAGTTTTTTGCAATTTCTATTTTGATGTAGAGGAGCATAATAATCTAATGGTTGCATGTAATTATTATATAAGAACTGTTCCTTTAATAGGATTATTGTCATCTCCTTATGATTCATATATATGGTTTGGTAGAAATGATTTGTTGTCCATGCTGCTTTTGAGTTTGCTTGTTATGGACAAATCTCCAATCTCATTATTTAGTCGGATTATAAGATCCTAATAGATAATCTTGTGGATGATGATAATGATGTTTGACACATTTACGTGGGGTTCTTCAAATATTCACCCTTTGATATCGCTGGCTCATCATGTAAACGATCACAAGAGGCAAGCCACATCAACCAATGCTCGGGTATGGTTATAGAGTTTGCGTCAATGAGATTGTATGGGCTCGGGGCAACGATAATCATGGCGGCAAAAGAGGGAGGACGAGATTGTGAGTAGGTCTGACAAATTTTAAGTTGGCTCGATAAGACCTGAACAGCTATCAAGGCTCGCGCGGGGGCCAGATGGTGTAGGCCCAAGCCGATAGTCTAATAAGAAGTTTTATTTTAAAAAACCATTAATACAATATGTTATCGAAATATCGGGTTATCAGGCTCGTTTTGGGCATGATATCTTATTCCGATAGCTTGATTCGGGGCTGATTGTAAGATTCGAGTCTGATAGCCAATTCTAACTTTTCGTTATCATGCTAGCAGGTCGTGTGATGCCGACCGACCCATTAACATTTCATGTCGGGCTGGGCCTGAACTTTTACCGATCGAGCCAGACCACACATGATTTTTGTTCGAGGAATAAGGCAAGGGGAAAAATGATATGTTGTACCTGTGACAATGAGATGGGAGGAACACCACTAGCCCCAATCAGTGGCAATGATAGAATTGAAGAAGTATATGTTGAATCAATTTTAATACATATACATGTTTGTTTGGAGGGGGAGAAGAAGACGAAGTAGAACTCACTTAAAAAAGAAATACCCAAATAAGGTGCTTCAAACACCTTCAAAAAATCTCCCCCTCCAAAAATCTTCAAAAACCTCCAAATTTCTAATCCAAATATAGTTTAACAAATATAGAGAAATTAAGAAAATTCAAATTTTAGCTACCAAATATTGTTATTTTATCAAAAAAAAATATTTTAAAAAATAGAAAAATAAATAAATTTGAACAGACATATTTATTTTTATTTAATATGATGTTTCATTTTTAAATAAATCTATGTTAAGATAAATCAATGAAAATATTATTTCTTAGAATTTTTAACAATTAAAAAATAAATACGGAAAATCTGAGCTATCATATTTAACAAAAAAAGGGTTTTAAAAAATAGTTCAGAAAAACTAAATTGGAGACACCAACATTTGTTTATTGTTATTTTAAAATATATTCGTTTTTTAATCTAAAAATATCTAAATATAAAGGAAGAGAGAATAGATGAAAGCTCATATTTTTTTATTAAAAAAGATAAATTAGATAAATGAAACTTGGGAAACCTTTTTTTAAAAAAAATACGAGATAGTTATTCAATGTAGGAAAGTCCAAATTAAAATACGAGCTACTATGTTAGTTTTTTTTTCTTCTAAAAAACAAAGATTTTGATGTACTCTTTAGGGAAACAATTAAGATTGTAAATATGAAGATGAAAATTTATTTGTTTAAAACATTTTACATTTTTTAATTTAATTTTTGAAAATATAAATTCGAAAATGAAATTTAAAGCTATCAATCTTTTTATAGTTTGTTCTTTTCTCAAATGTCCGAAGACAAATAATTAACAAAAAATTGTGAAGCTCAGTTGTACTAGTTTCATCTAAGATCAGACAATTGTGATGACCCCAAGTCTATCGTACTTCTATCATCCTTGCTTCATATTTATAATTTGGGGTGAGAGAGGCTTGAACTCTCAACCTCAGGATAACTCAAGCTATGAGACCTACGCGATAGCCAACTACGCCACCACCCCGACGTTACACTCAGCCACTGATACAATTGATTGTCACACGAACCGGTCTTTGATGGATTTATTCTGTAAAATACTACAAAGAGTTCAACCAAGAAAATGTTCGCCAAGAGACCAGTTTTGTTTCTTATACAAACACAATGAAATGAAACCAGAACAGAGAGTTCAAGCCAAGAATGAATTGCCTGTCTTGAGATTGCATCATCTTCTTCCTTAGTCAAGACAAGAGAAAATCAACTTAAACCAATATATGAACTTCTTTAGAGGACAGAAAGAAGAAGGAAACATAAATACCAGAGGTCATTGTGCGAAGATGGAAAATTGGCCATTGCTCAAGAAGTACTGGATTCATGAAGACATGGCTGGAATCAGAGACATAAACCAATTTATTACAAAAATGAAAATACAGATTGATCTATAGAACCAGAGCAACTACTATCATCAGGCTGTCAATATAGCATGGACTAAGCAAGTTAATTACAAAATCTTTATGCACAACTAATCTGAACTAGCAGCTAAAGATCAACATCCCTCAAAGAACAAATGGCAAATAAGTTTTAAACATCATTCATCAGAACCTTGCCTATGATATAGCCAGATTTTAATGAACATAAATAAAAAATGTTGTTTTGGTAAACGAGCAAAAATATGAATCTTCAGAATGTTTTTCTTTTCTAAAATGTCTGAAGATAAATTAACAAAAAAAATTAAGCTCAGATGTACTGGATTCATCTGACATCAGATGATTGTGATGACCAGGTCATTGTGCGAAGATGGAAAATTGGTCATTGCTCAAGAAGTACTGGATTCATGAAGACATGGCTGGAATCAGAGACATAAACAAATTTATTACAAAAATGAAAATACAGATTGATCTATAGAACCAGAGTAACTACTATCATCAGGCTGTCAATATAGCATGGACTAAGCAAGTTAATTACAAAATCTTTATGCACAACTAATCTGAACTAGCAGCTAAAGATCAACATCCCTCAAAGAACAAATGGCAAATAAGCTTTAAACATCATTCATCAGAACCTTGCCTATGATATAGCCAGATTTTAATGAACATAAATAAAAAATGTTGTTATGGTAAACGAGCAAAAATATGAATCTTCAGAATGTTTTTCTTTTCTAAAATGTCTGAAGATAAATTAACAAAAAAAATTAAGCTCAGATGTACTGGATTTATCTAACATCAAATGATTGTGATGACCCCAGTCAATCACAGCAAGTACTAATTATCATCATTGCTTATTATAGGGTGAGAGAGGCTCGAACTCTCAACCTCAGGATTACTCAAGCTATGAGACCTACGCGCTAGCCAACTGTGCCACCACCCCATTGCTACACTTTGTTTCTTATAGAAACACAATGAAATGAAACCAGAACAGAGAGTTCAAGCCAAGAATGAATTGCCTGTCTTGAGATTGCATCATCTTCTTCCTTAGTCAAGACAAGAGAAAATCAACTTAAACCAATATATGAACTTCTTTAGAGGACCGAAAGAAGAAGGAAACATAAATACCAGAGGTCACTGTTCGAAGATGGAAAATTGGCCATTGCTCAAGAAGTACTGGATTCATGAAGACATGGCTGGAATCAGAGACATAAACCAATTTATTACAAAAATGAAAATACAGATTGATCTATAGAACCAGAGCAACTACTATCATCAGGCTGTCAATATAGCATGGACTAAGCAAGTTAATTACAAAATCTTTATGCACAACTAATCTGAACTAGCAGCTAAAGATCAACATCCCTCAAAGAACAAATGGCAAATAAGCTTTAAACATCATTCATCAGAACCTTGCCTATGATATAGCCATATTTTAATGAACATAAATAAAAAATGTTGTTCTGGTAAACGAGCAAAAATATGAATCTTCAGAATGTTTTTCTTTTCTAAAATGTCTGAAGATAAATTAACAAAAAAAATTAAGCTCAGATGTACTAGATTCATCTAACATCAAATAATTGTGATGACCCCAGTCAATCACAGCAAATACTAATTCATGAAGAAGGAAAGAAGAAGGAAAATCAACTTAAACCAATATATGAACTTCTTTAGAGGACCGAAAGAAGAAGGAAACATAAATACCAGAGGTCACTGTTCGAAGATGGAAAATTGGCCATTGCTCAAGAAGTACTGGATTCATGAAGACATGGCTGGAATCAGAGACATAAACCAATTTATTACAAAAATGAAAATACAGATTGATCTATAGAACCAGAGCAACTACTATCATCAGGCTGTCAATATAGCATGGACTAAGCAAGTTAATTACAAAATCTTTATGCACAACTAATCTGAACTAGCAGCTAAAGATCAACATCCCTCAAAGAACAAATGGCAAATAAGCTTTAAACATCATTCATCAGAACCTTGCCTATGATATAGCCATATTTTAATGAACATAAATAAAAAATGTTGTTCTGGTAAACGAGCAAAAATATGAATCTTCAGAATGTTTTTCTTTTCTAAAATGTCTGAAGATAAATTAACAAAAAAAATTAAGCTCAGATGTACTAGATTCATCTAACATCAAATAATTGTGATGACCCCAGTCAATCACAGCAAATACTAATTATCATCAGTGCTTATTATGGGGTGAGAGAGGCTCGAACTCTCGACCTCAGGATTACTCAAGCTATGAGACCTACGCGCTAGCCAACTGCGCCACCACCCCATTGCTACACTTTGTTTCTTATACAAACACAATGAAATGAAACCAGAACAGAGAGTTCAAGCCAAGAATGAATTGCCTGTCTTGAGATTGCATCATCTTCTTCCTTAGTCAAGACAAGAGAAAATCAACTTAAACCAATATATGAACTTCTTTAGAGGACCGAAAGAAGAAGGAAACATAAATACCAGATGTCATTGTGCGAAGATGGAAAATTGGCCATTGCTCAAGAAGTACTGGATTCATGAAGACATGGCTGGAATCAGAGACATAAACCAATTTATTACAAAAATGAAAATACAGATTAATCTATAGAACCAGAGTAACTACTATCATCAGGCTGTCAATATAGCATGGACTAAGCAAGTTAATTACAAAATCTTTATGCACAACTAATCTGAACTAGCAGCTAAAGATCAACATCCTTCAAAGAACAAATGGCAAATAAGTTTTAAACATCATTCATCAGAACCTTGCCTATGATATAGCCAGATTTTAATGAACATAAATAAAAAATATTGTTCTGGTAAACGAGCAAAAATATGAATCTTCAGAATGTTTTTCTTTTCTAAAATGTCTGAAGATAAATATTAACAAAAAAAATTAAGCTCAGATGTACTAGATTAATCTGACATTAGGTGATTGTGATGACCCCAGTCAATCACAGCAAGTACTAATTATCATCAGTGCTTATTATGACGTGAGAGAGGCTCGAACTCTCGACCTCAGGATTACTCAAGCTATGAGACCTATGCGCTAGCCAACTGCGCCACCACCCCATTGCTACACTTTGTTTCTTATACAAACACAATGAAATGAAACCAGAACAGAGAGTTCAAGCCAAGAATGAATTGCCTGTCTTGAGATTGCATCATCTTCTTCCTTAGTCAAGACAAGAGAAAATCAACTTAAACTAATATATGAACTTCTTTAGAGGACCGAAAGAAGAAGGAAACATAAATACCAGAGGTCACTGTGCGAAGATGGAAAATTGGCCATTGCTCAAGAAGTACTGGATTCATGAAGACATGGCTGGAATCAGAGACATAAACCAATTTATTACAAAAATGAAAATACAGATTGATCTATAGAACCAGAGCAACTACTATCATCAGGCTGTCAATATAGCATGGACTAAGCAAGTTAATTACAAAATCTTTATGCACAACTAATCTAAACAAGCAGCTAAAGATCAACATCCCTCAAAGAACAAATGGCAAATAAGCTTTAAACATCATTCATCAGAACCTTGCCTATGATATAGCCAGATTTTAATGAACATAAATAAAAAATGTTGTTCTGGTAAACGAGCAAAAATATGAATCTTCAGAATGTTTTTCTTTTCTAAAATGTCTGAAGATAAATTAACAAAAAAAATTAAGCTCAGATGTACTGGATTCATCTGACATCAGATGATTGTGATGACCCCAGTCAATCTCAGCAAGTACTAATTATCATCATTGCTTATTATGGGGTGAGAGAGGCTCGAACTCTCGACCTCAGGATTACTCAAGCTATGAGACCTACACGCTAGCCAACTGCGCCACCACCCCATTGCTACACTCTGTTTCTTATACAAACACAATGAAATGAAACCAGAACAGAGAGTTCAAGCCAAGAATGAATTACCTGTCTTGAGATTGCATCATCTTCTTCCTTAGTCAAGACAAGAGAAAATCAACTTAAACCAATATATGAACTTCTTTAGAGGAACGAAAGAAGAAGGAAACATAAATACCAGAGGTCACTGTTCGAAGATGGAAAATTGGCCATTGCTCAAGAAGTACTGGATTCATGAAGACATGGCTGGAATCAGAGACATAAACCAATTTATTACAAAAATGAAAATACAGATTGATCTATAGAACCAGAGCAACTACTATCATCAGGCTGTCAATATAGCATGGACTAAGCAAGTTAATTACAAAATCTTTATGCACAACTAATCTGAACTAGCAGCTAAAGATCAACATCCCTCAAAGAACAAATGGCAAATAAGCTTTAAACATCATTCATCAGAACCTTGCCTATGATATAGCCATATTTTAATGAACATAAATAAAAAATGTTGTTCTGGTAAACGAGCAAAAATATGAATCTTCAGAATGTTTTTCTATTCTAAAATGTCTGAAGATAAATTAACAAAAAAAATTAAGCTCAGATGTAATGGATTCATCTGACATCAGATGATTGTGATGACCCCAGTCATCAGAACCTTGCCTATGATATAGCCATATTTTAATGAACATAAATAAAAAATGTTGTTCTGGTAAACGAGCAAAAATATGAATCTTCAGAATGTTTTTCTTTTCTAAAATGTCTGAAGATAAATTAACAAAAAAAATTAAGCTCAGATGTAATGGATTCATCTGACATTAGATGATTGTGATGACCCCAGTCAATCACAGCAAGTACTAAATATCATCATTGCTAATTATGGGGTGAGAGAGGCTCGAACTCTCGACCTCAGGATTACTCAAGCTATGAGACCTACGCGCTAGCCAACTGCGCCACCACCCCATTGCTACACTCTGTTTCTTATACAAACACAATGAAATGAAACCAGAACAGAGAGTTCAAGCCAAGAATGAATTGCCTGTCTTGAGATTGCATCATCTTCTTCCTTAGTCAAGACAAGAGAAAATCAACTTAAACCAATATATGAACTTCTTTAGAGGAACGAAAGAAGAAGGAAACATAAATACCAGAGGTCACTGTTCGAAGATGGAAAATTGGCCATTGCTCAAGAAGTACTGGATTCATGAAGACATGGCTGGAATCAGAGACATAAACCAATTTATTACAAAAATGAAAATACAGATTGATCTATAGAACCAGAGCAACTACTATCATCAGGCTGTCAATATAGCATGGACTAAGCAAGTTAATTACAAAATCTTTATGCACAACTAATCTGAACTAGCAGCTAAAGATCAACATCCCTCAAAGAACAAATGGCAAATAAGCTTTAAACATCATTCATCAGAACCTTGCCTATGATATAGCCAGATTTTAATGAACATAATTAAAAAATATTGTTCTGGTAAACGAGCAAAAATATGAATCTTCAGAATGTTTTTCTTTTCTAAAATGTCTGAAGATAAATTAACAAAAAAAATTAAGCTCAGATGTACTAGATTAATCTGACATTAGGTGATTGTGATGACCCCAGTCAATCACAGCAAGTACTAATTATCATCAGTGCTTATTATGGCGTGAGAGAGGCTCGAACTCTCGACCTCAGGATTACTCAAGCTATGTGACCTACACGCTAGCCAACTGCGCCACCACCCCATTGCTACACTTTGTTTCTTATACAAACACAATGAAATGAAACCAGAAAAGAGAGTTCAAGCCAAGAATGAATTGCCTGTCTTGAGATTGCATCATCTTCTTCCTTAGTCAAGACAAGAGAAAATCAACTTAAACCAATATATGAACTTCTTTAGAGGACCGAAAGAAGAAGGAAACATAAATACCAGAGGTCACTGTGCGAAGATGGAAAATTGGCCATTGCTCAAGAAGTACTGGATTCATGAAGACATGGCTGGAATCAGAGACATAAACCAATTTATTACAAAAATGAAAATACAGATTGATCTATAGAACCAGAGCAACTACTATCATCAGGCTGTCAATATAGCATGGACTAAGCAAGTTAATTACAAAATCTTTATGCACAACTAATCTGAACAAGCAGCTAAAGATCAACATCCCTCAAAGAACAAATGGCAAATAAGCTTTAAACATCATTCATCAGAACCTTGCCTATGATATAGCCAGATTTTAATGAACATAAATAAAAAATGTTGTTCTGGTAAACGAGCAAAAATATGAATCTTCAGAATGTTTTTCTTTTCTAAAATGTCTGAAGATAAATTAACAAAAAAAATTAAGCTCAGATGTACTGGATTCATCTGACATCAGATGATTGTGATGACCCCAGTCAATCACAGCAAGTACTAATTATCATCATTGCTTATTATGGGGTGAGAGAGGCTCGAACTCTCGACCTCAGGATTACTCAAGCTATGAGACCTACACGCTAGCCAACTGCGCCACCACCCCATTGCTACATTCTGTTTCTTATACAAACACAATGAAATGAAACCAGAACAGAGAGTTCAAGCCAAGAATGAATTACCTGTCTTGAGATTGCATCATCTTCTTCCTTAGTCAAGACAAGAGAAAATCAACTTAAACCAATATATGAACTTCTTTAGAGGAACGAAAGAAGAAGGAAACATAAATACCAGAGGTCACTGTTCGAAGATGGAAAATTGGCCATTGCTCAAGAAGTACTGGATTCATGAAGACATGGCTGGAATCAGAGACATAAACCAATTTATTACAAAAATGAAAATACAGATTGATCTATAGAACCAGAGCAACTACTATCATCAGGCTGTCAATATAGCATGGACTAAGCAAGTTAATTACAAAATCTTTATGCACAACTAATCTGAACTAGCAGCTAAAGATCAACATCCCTCAAAGAACAAATGGCAAATAAGCTTTAAACATCATTCATCAGAACCTTGCCTATGATATAGCCAGATTTTAATGAACATAAATAAAAAATATTGTTCTGGTAAACGAGCAAAAATATGAATCTTCAGAATGTTTTTCTTTTCTAAAATGTCTGAAGATAAATTAACAAAAAAAATTAAGCTCAGATGTACTGGATTCATCTAACATCAAATGATTGTGATGACCCCAGTCTATCACAACAAGTACTAATTATCATCATTGCTTATTATGGGGTGAGAGAGGCTCGAACTCTTAACCTCAGGATTACTCAAGCTATGTGACCTACACGCTAGCCAACTGCGCCACCACCCCATTGCTACACTTTGTTTCTTATACAAACACAATGAAATGAAACCAGAACAGAGAGTTCAAGCCAAGAATGAATTGCCTGTCTTGAGATTGCATCATCTTCTTCCTTAGTCAAGACAAGAGAAAATCAACTTAAACCAATATATGAACTTCTTTAGAGGACCGAAAGAAGAAGGAAACATAAATACCAGAGGTCACTGTGCGAAGATGGAAAATTGGCCATTGCTCAAGAAGTACTGGATTCATGAAGACATGGCTGGAATCAGAGACATAAACCAATTTATTACAAAAATGAAAATACAGATTGATCTATAGAACCAGAGCAACTACTATCATCAGGCTGTCAATATAGCATGGACTAAGCAAGTTAATTACAAAATCTTTATGCACAACTAATCTGAACTAGCAGCTAAAGATCAACATCCCTCAAAGAACAAATGGCAAATAAGCTTTAAACATCATTCATCAGAACCTTGCCTATGATATAGCCAGATTTTAATGAACATAAATAAAAAATATTGTTCTGGTAAACGAGCAAAAATATGAATCTTCAGAATGTTTTTCTTTTCTAAAATGTCTGAAGATAAATTAACAAAAAAAATTAAGCTCAGATGTACTGGATTCATCTAACATCAGATGATTGTGATGACCCCAGTCTATCACAACAAGTACATATAGCCAGATTGCATCATCTTCTTCCTTAGTCAAGACAAGAGAAAATCAACTTAAACCAATATATGAACTTCTTTAGAGGACCGAAAGAAGAAGGAAACATAAATACCAGAGGTCACTGTGCGAAGATGGAAAATTGGTCATTGCTCAAGAAGTACTGGATTCATGAAGACATGGCTGGAATCAGAGACATAAACCAATTTATTACAAAAATGAAAATACAGATTGATCTATAGAACCAGAGCAACTACTATCATCAGGCTGTCAATATAGCATGGACTAAGCAAGTTAATTACAAAATCTTTATGCACAACTAATCTGAACTAGCAGCTAAAGATCAACATCCCTCAAAGAACAAATGGCAAATAAGCTTTAAACATCATTCATCAGAACCTTGCCTATGATATAGCCAGATTTTAATGAACATAAATAAAAAATATTGTTCTGGTAAACGAGCAAAAATATGAATCTTCAGAATGTTTTTCTTTTCTAAAATGTCTGAAGATAAATTAACAAAAAAAATTAAGCTCAGATGTACTGGATTCATCTAACATCAGATGATTGTGATGACCCCAGTCTATCACAACAAGTACATATAGACAGATTGCATCATCTTCTTCCTTAGTCAAGACAAGAGAAAATCAACTTAAACCAATATATGAACTTCTTTAGAGGACCGAAAGAAGAAGGAAACATAAATACCAGAGGTCACTGTGCGAAGATGGAAAATTGGTCATTGCTCAAGAAGTACTGGATTCATGAAGACATGGCTGGAATCAGAGACATAAACCAATTTATTACAAAAATGAAAATACAGATTGATCTATAGAACCAGAGCAACTACTATCATCAGGCTGTCAATATAGCATGGACTAAGCAAGTTAATTACAAAATCTTTATGCACAACTAATCTGAACTAGCAGCTAAAGATCAACATCCCTCAAAGAACAAATGGCAAATAAGCTTTAAACATCATTCATCAGAACCTTGCCTATGATATAGCCAGATTTTAATGAACATAAATAAAAAATATTGTTCTGGTAAACGAGCAAAAATATGAATCTTCAGAATGTTTTTCTTTTCTAAAATGTCTGAAGATAAATTAACAAAAAAAATTAAGCTCAGATGTACTGGATTCATCTAACATCAAATGATTGTGATGACCCCAGTCTATCACAACAAGTACTAATTATCATCATTGCTTATTATGGGGTGAGAGAGGCTCGAACTCGCAAACTCAGGATTACTCAAGCTATGTGACCTACACACTAGCCAACTGCGCCACCACGCCATTGCTACACTTTGTTTCTTATACAAACACAATGAAATGAAACCAGAACAGAGAGTTCAAGCCAAGAATGAATTGCCTGTCTTGAGATTGCATCATCTTCTTCCTTAGTCAAGACAAGAGAAAATCAACTTAAACCAATATATGAACTTCTTTAGAGGACCGAAAGAAGAAGGAAACATAAATACCAGAGGTCACTGTGCGAAGATGGAAAATTGGCCATTGCTCAAGAAGTACTGGATTCATGAAGACATGGCTGGAATCAGAGACATAAACCAATTTATTACAAAAATGAAAATACAGATTGATCTATAGAACCAGAGCAACTACTATCATCAGGCTGTCAATATAGCATGGACTAAGCAAGTTAATTACAAAATCTTTATGCACAACTAATCTGAACTAGCAGCTAAAGATCAACATCCCTCAAAGAACAAATGGCAAATAAGCTTTAAACATCATTCATCAGAACCTTGCCTATGATATAACCAGATTTTAATGAACATAAATAAAAAATATTGTTCTGATAAACGAGCAAAAATATGAATCTTCAGAATGTTTTTCTTTTCTAAAATGTCTGAAGATAAATTAACAAAAAAAATTAAGCTCAGATGTACTGGATTCATCTAACATCAGATGATTGTGATGACCCCAGTCTATCACAACAAGTACATATAGACAGATTGCATCATCTTCTTCCTTAGTCAAGACAAGAGAAAATCAACTTAAACCAATATATGAACTTCTTTAGAGGACCGAAAGAAGAAGGAAACATAAATACCAGAGGTCACTGTGCGAAGATGGAAAATTGGTCATTGCTCAAGAAGTACTGGATTCATGAAGACATGGCTGGAATCAGAGACATAAACCAATTTATTACAAAAATGAAAATACAGATTGATCTATAGAACCAGAGCAACTACTATCATCAGGCTGTCAATATAGCATGGACTAAGCAAGTTAATTACAAAATCTTTATGCACAACTAATCTGAACTAGCAGCTAAAGATCAACATCCCTCAAAGAACAAATGGCAAATAAGCTTTAAACATCATTCATCAGAACCTTGCCTATGATATAGCCAGATTTTAATGAACATAAATAAAAAATATTGTTCTGGTAAACGAGCAAAAATATGAATCTTCAGAATGTTTTTCTTTTCTAAAATGTCTGAAGATAAATTAACAAAAAAAAATAAGCTCAGATGTACTGGATTCATCTAACATCAGATGATTGTGATGACCCTAGTCTATCACAACAAGTACTAATTATCATCATTGCTTATTATGGGGTGAGAGAGGCTCGAACTCGCAAACTCAGGATTACTCAAGCTATGTGACCTACACGCTAGCCAACTGCGCCACCACCCCATTGCTACACTTTGTTTCTTATACAAACACAATGAAATGAAACCAGAACAGAGAGTTCAAGCCAAGAATGAATTGCCTGTCTTGAGATTGCATCATCTTCTTCCTTAGTCAAGACAAGAGAAAATCAACTTAAACCAATATATGAACTTCTTTAGAGGACCGAAAGAAGAAGGAAACATAAATACCAGAGGTCACTGTGCGAAGATGGAAAATTGGCCATTGCTCAAGAAGTACTGGATTCATGAAGACATGGCTGGAATCAGAGACATAAACCAATTTATTACAAAAATGAAAATACAGATTGATCTATAGAACCAGAGCAACTACTATCATCAGGCTGTCAATATAGCATGGACTAAGCAAGTTAATTACAAAATCTTTATGCACAACTAATCTGAACTAGCAGCTAAAGATCAACATCCCTCAAAGAACAAATGGCAAATAAGCTTTAAACATCATTCATCAGAACCTTGCCTATGATATAACCAGATTTTAATGAACATAAATAAAAAATATTGTTCTGGTAAACGAGCAAAAATATGAATCTTCAGAATGTTTTTCTTTTCTAAAATGTCTGAAGATAAATTAACAAAAAAAATTAAGCTCAGATGTACTGGATTCATCTAACATCAGATGATTGTGATGACCCCAGTCTATCACAACAAGTACATATAGCCAGATTGCATCATCTTCTTCCTTAGTCAAGACAAGAGAAAATCAACTTAAACCAATATATGAACTTCTTTAGAGGACCGAAAGAAGAAGGAAACATAAATACCAAAGGTCACTGTGCGAAGATGGAAAATTGGTCATTGCTCAAGAAGTACTGGATTCATGAAGACATGGCTGGAATCAGAGACATAAACCAATTTATTACAAAAATGAAAATACAGATTGATCTATAGAACCAGAGCAACTACTATCATCAGGCTGTCAATATAGCATGGACTAAGCAAGTTAATTACAAAATCTTTATGCACAACTAATCTGAACTAGCAGCTAAAGATCAACATCCCTCAAAGAACAAATGGCAAATAAGCTTTAAACATCATTCATCAGAACCTTGCCTATGATATAGCCAGATTTTAATGAACATAAATAAAAAATATTGTTCTGGTAAACGAGCAAAAATATGAATCTTCAGAATGTTTTTCTTTTCTAAAATGTCTGAAGATAAATTAACAAAAAAAAATAAGCTCAGATGTACTGGATTCATCTAACATCAGATGATTGTGATGACCCTAGTCTATCACAACAAGTACTAATTATCATCATTGCTTATTATGGGGTGAGAGAGGCTCGAACTCGCAAACTCAGGATTACTCAAGCTATGTGACCTACACGCTAGCCAACTGCGCCACCACCCCATTGCTACACTTTGTTTCTTATACAAACACAATGAAATGAAACCAGAACAGAGAGTTCAAGCCAAGAATGAATTGCCTGTCTTGAGATTGCATCATCTTCTTCCTTAGTCAAGACAAGAGAAAATCAACTTAAACCAATATATGAACTTCTTTAGAGGACCGAAAGAAGAAGGAAACATAAATACCAGAGGTCACTGTGCGAAGATGGAAAATTGGCCATTGCTCAAGAAGTACTGGATTCATGAAGACATGGCTGGAATCAGAGACATAAACCAATTTATTACAAAAATGAAAATACAGATTGATCTATAGAACCAGAGCAACTACTATCATCAGGCTGTCAATATAGCATGGACTAAGCAAGTTAATTACAAAATCTTTATGCACAACTAATCTGAACTAGCAGCTAAAGATCAACATCCCTCAAAGAACAAATGGCAAATAAGCTTTAAACATCATTCATCAGAACCTTGCCTATGATATAACCAGATTTTAATGAACATAAATAAAAAATATTGTTCTGGTAAACGAGCAAAAATATGAATCTTCAGAATGTTTTTCTTTTCTAAAATGTCTGAAGATAAATTAACAAAAAAAATTAAGCTCAGATGTACTGGATTCATCTAACATCAGATGATTGTGATGACCCCAGTCTATCACAACAAGTACATATAGCCAGATTGCATCATCTTCTTCCTTAGTCAAGACAAGAGAAAATCAACTTAAACCAATATATGAACTTCTTTAGAGGACCGAAAGAAGAAGGAAACATAAATACCAGAGGTCACTGTGCGAAGATGGAAAATTGGTCATTGCTCAAGAAGTACTGGATTCATGAAGACATGGCTGGAATCAGAGACATAAACCAATTTATTACAAAAATGAAAATACAGATTGATCTATAGAACCAGAGCAACTACTATCATCAGGCTGTCAATATAGCATGGACTAAGCAAGTTAATTACAAAATCTTTATGCACAACTAATCTGAACTAGCAGCTAAAGATCAACATCCCTCAAAGAACAAATGGCAAATAAGCTTTAAACATCATTCATCAGAACCTTGCCTATGATATAGCCAGATTTTAATGAACATAAATAAAAAATATTGTTCTGGTAAACGAGCAAAAATATGAATCTTCAGAATGTTTTTCTTTTCTAAAATGTCTGAAGATAAATTAACAAAAAAAAATAAGCTCAGATGTACTGGATTCATCTAACATCAGATGATTGTGATGACCCCAGTCTATCACAACAAGTACTAATTATCATCATTGCTTATTATGGGGTGAGAGAGGCTCGAACTCGCAAACTCAGGATTACTCAAGCTATGTGACCTACACGCTAGCCAACTGCGCCACCACCCCATTGCTACACTTTGTTTCTTATACAAACACAATGAAATGAAACCAGAACAGAGAGTTCAAGCCAAGAATGAATTGCCTGTCTTGAGATTGCATCATCTTCTTCCTTAGTCAAGACAAGAGAAAATCAACTTAAACCAATATATGAACTTCTTTAGAGGACCGAAAGAAGAAGGAAACATAAATACCAGAGGTCACTGTGTGAAGATGGAAAATTGGCCATTGCTCAAGAAGTACTGGATTCATGAAGACATGGCTGGAATCAGAGACATAAACCAATTTATTACAAAAATGAAAATACAGATTGATCTATAGAACCAGAGCAACTACTATCATCAGGCTGTCAATATAGCATGGACTAAGCAAGTTAATTACAAAATTTTTATGCACAACTAATCTGAACTAGCAGCTAAAGATCAACATCCCTCAAAGAACAAATGGCAAATAAGCTTTAAACATCATTCATCAGAACCTTGCCTATGATATAGCCAGATTTTAATGAACATAAATAAAAAATATTGTTCTGGTAAACGAGCAAAAATATGAATCTTCAGAATGTTTTTCTTTTCTAAAATGTCTGAAGATAAATTAACAAAAAAAATTAAGCTCAGATGTACTGGATTCATCTAACATCAGATGATTGTGATGACCCCAGTCTATCACAACAAGTACATATAGCCAGATTGCATCATCTTCTTCCTTAGTCAAGACAAGAGAAAATTAACTTAAACCAATATATGAACTTCTTTAGAGGACCGAAAGAAGAAGGAAACATAAATACCAGAGGTCACTGTGTGAAGATGGAAAATTGGCCATTGCTCAAGAAGTACTGGATTCATGAAGACATGGCTGGAATCAGAGACATAAACCAATTTATTACAAAAATGAAAATACAGATTGATCTATAGAACCAGAGCAACTACTATCATCAGGCTGTCAATATAGCATGGACTAAGCAAGTTAATTACAAAATCTTTATGCACAACTAATCTGAACTAGCAGCTAAAGATCAACATCCCTCAAAGAACAAATGGCAAATAAGCTTTAAACATCATTCATCAGAACCTTGCCTATGATATAGCCAGATTTTAATGAACATAAATAAAATATATTGTTCTGGTAAACGAGCAAAAATATGAATCTTCAGAATGTTTTTCTTTTCTAAAATGTCTGAAGATAAATTAACAAAAAAAATTAATCTCAGATGTACTGGATTCATCTAACATTAGATGATTGTGATGACCCCAGTCTATCACAACAAGTACTAATTATCATCATTGCTTATTATGGGGTGAGAGAGGCTCGAACTCTCGACCTCAGGATTACTCAAGCTATGAGACCTACACACTAGCCAACTGTGACACCACCTCATTGCTACAGTTTGCCATCTAAGTTTTAAGAATCATCATAATGTTTTTAAAATTTAACAAAATTGCCGATAAAATGGGTGATGATCAAAGTAAAAAATACTGATATTGTTTCCATATTTTTCTTTACTAATCGAGAACCCTTGCGCAAATATATATATATAATTATTAGAGATCCCTTGAGCAAATATATATATATATATATATATATATATATATATATATATATATATATATATATATATATATATATATATATATGCTTAAACAACAATGAATAATAAAATAAATTTAATAATTTATTTAAATTTTTTATTTAAATATATAATATTCTTATATTTTTTTACATAAAATTTCAACATAAGAATAGATGTATATGACTTTTTATAGCAAAAGATTAATGACATTATCATTAGATAATACGATAGTAATATAGAATATTTGTAAGTAAATATTCTTTGTATATTATTTTTGAACATCTCTATAATATTGACACATATTTTTAAAACATGCAGGATTGACGCCATTCACAACCCGTGATCCAACCGGACTTCACCGACCAGCTTATCTGCTCTCTTCCATCTCTTCTCCTAAACCTCAACTAAATCTCTCGTCATCTATCAAATTAACATCTTATAAATTGAGAGAAGTCTAGAGCAGCTATCTCCAACATCGATCGATTAGTTTGAATTACTTAAACATGGGAAACATATGCAACGATGGAGTAGAAGAGCAGCACATCTTCCGCAGCAAGCACTCGCCGGTCCCCGTACCGGAGCATATAACATTGCCGGAGTTTGTGCTCGAAAATGCTGGGGCTTACGCCGACAAGGTGGCCGTGGTGGAGGCCTCCACCGGAAAGTCCTACACATACGGCGAGGTGGCACGCGACACCCGCAGGTTTGCGCGGGCCTTGAGGTCAGTAGGCCTCAGGAAGGGCCAGGTAGTGGTCGTCGTCCTCCCCAACGTCGCTGTGTATCCGGTGGTGGTGCTCGGCGTTATGGCCGCGGGTGGGGTGTTCTCTGGAGCGAACCCTCTTGCTCTGGCCGCCGAGATAGGGAAGCAAGTGAAGGATTCCGAAGCCAAACTCATTGTTGCCAACAAGTTCACTCATGACAAGGTTAGATTCGAGCTATGTGTGCATACATATAGGAGTCATGATCAAACATGTTGCGTGCATGCACCAGGTGAAAGACTTGGGAGTTCCGATACTACTAGCTGAAGAAGGAGACGACGAAATAGAGGGAGTCATGAGCTGGGATCATCTGCTCGAAGCCTCGGACCGCGCAGGTCCAGGCCGCCATGACGAAGACTACGACAAGGTCGAACCAGGCGACCTCTGTGCACTTCCATACTCCTCCGGCACCACGGGGACCTCCAAGGGCGTCATGCTCACCCACCGGAACCTGGTGGCGAACCTCTGCTCCTCCCTCTTCGCCGTCGGCGCGGAGTGGGTCGGCAATGTCTCGACGCTAGGCCTCATGCCTCTGTTCCACATCTACGGGATCACCGGCATCTGCTGCGCCACCCTCCGGATCAAGGGGAAGGTGGTGCTGATGGAGAGGTTCGAGCTGCGGGCGTTACTAGCCGCGCTGATCAACCACGAGGTGCAATTCGCGCCGGTCGTGCCGCCGATCATGCTGGCGATGGTGAAGAGCCCGGTCGTGCTGGAGTTCGATCTCGGAAAGCTGAAGCTCCAGTCGGTCATGACGGCGGCGGCGCCGCTGGCTCCCGAGCTGCTGACCGCCTTTGAGGCCAAGTTTCCCGGCGTCCAGGTTCAGGAGGTGAGTAAAGGCTCCAACTTGCAGGTCCAAAAATTTCAATTATGAAATGAAGGCTTCAAGATATCCCATATATGTGAATTGTCTTTGAACAATAATATATCAGGCATATGGGCTAACAGAGCACAGCTGCATCACCTTAACTCATGGTGATCCAACAAGCAAAGACTATGCCATTGCCAAGAAGAACTCTGTTGGCTTCATTCTTCCAAACTTGGAGGTTAAATTCGTAGATCCTAGTTCCGGTCAATCTCTTCCTATCAACACACCAGGTGAGCTCTGTGTCAAAAGCCAATGTGTCATGCAAGGTATATATATACCCTTCCGCCCTTCCCTAAATAATTTGATTTAGGAGGTCCTAAGAAGTGTCTTTGATTGTATCCTAATTATAATCAATCTAAAGGTTACTTCAAAAACAAAGAAGAAACTCAGCAGACTATCGATCAAGAGGGGTGGCTTCATACCGGCGATATCGGGTATATAGATGAAGATGGTGATATATTCATCATTGATCGTATAAAAGAGATGATCAAGTACAAAGGATTCCAGGTACTTCATGTCAGATGTTGAGTAGGTGATCATTTATCTCAAAAGCTTTAGCTATTGTATGATCAAGCCGGACTATAAATGGAGCAGCAATGCAATGTAAAGTTTAGAAGTTTCAGCTATCATATGTCAAATTTTGTGCTTGCAGGTAGCACCAGCTGAGTTAGAAGCTATTCTTCTTTCCCACCCTTCGATCGAAGACGCTGCAGTTTTCTCGTATGTATCGTCGATGTAGTTAACTTGATTATCGATTTGTTGCATATTAATCTTCAAGAACTATGAGCACAGGTTGCCAGATGAAGAGGCAGGGGAGATTCCAGCAGCCTGTGTTGTGATGAGGCAAGGTGCAGAGGAGAGTGAGAAGGAAATCATGAGTTATGTTGCTGCGAATGTGGCAACCTACAAAAGAGTGAGAGTTGTGCTTTTTGTTGACTCGATTCCGAAATCAGCATCTGGGAAGATCATGAGGAGGCATCTCAGGGACAATGTGATAAAGAGTCAGCAGCAGCACAAGGGCACAGCATAAATCAAGGGCTTTATAATAATTAATGTTGAGAAAATACAAGGCCACTGAGAGAAATCAATTGTGGAAGTTTACAAATTAATCTAATAAAGTAGCATCTTTCTGTGCTAAAATGTCTTATAAGTACCTTTATTTATACTTTTTTTAAAATTTAATTATATCAAATCATAGCAACACTATTGTAGGATGAATTTGTCATTGATTTAATACATAATCAAAAATGAATGAAGAGTTTGGTAAGGATGATATGTCGGAATTACCATGTATGTCTACCAATTCCTTAGAAACTATGAATTATTCCTTTTCGAGAAATCAAACATTTGACCTATCACGTGGAAACTCCCAATTTCTCCCAAAGAAAGTTTTTTCATATGAAAGTTCTCTTCATGGTAGGCTAGTCACTCAATCCAGACTTGCTCATTTTGGCCTCCATGTTTCAAATAGTTCTTCCTTTTATGATGCCTCCTTTGGGACTGCTCAAATAGAGATCCATGAATGTTTATTTTAAAAGAAAGGAAGCTTGTATTTATCAAAAGGTTTGAAAAATACAAGAATATGAGAGGAGAGGGAATAAGTAATAGAAACAAACATGCGCCCTTCATCAGTAAAGCAACATGCATGGTTTAAAAAATCGGCCAAAACGGTACGGTAAGACCGGTATTTATCGGTTTTTGGGATTAGCGGTATTCGATATACCCGGTATTTGAAAATACCGGGTATATATGGTATACCGGGCGATATATGGTGGCATTTCGCTATATACCGCCCGGTAAGGGCGGTATGATGGTTTGTTAACATTGGCGTTGCCAACGACGCTGAGCGCCGTTGGCAACGGGTGGCCGACAACCCTGTCGGGTTGTTGGCCACATTGTCGGCTTGTACCGCCCGATATCGGGCGGTATTTGATATATACCGCCCAAATCGGGCGGTATTTAATCATATACCGCCCGGTATGATAAACAGTGACCCCAAACGGCTCTCTAGCCGTTTGGGGCCGGGTTTGAGATTTTTTGGGGGCTATATAAAGCTCCCAAAACACTCTTTTCACTCTCACTTACCCCTTTATCCATCAATCTCTCTCACACATTTTTTTTTATTAAGTTCTACGTCGAAATTCTGTCGAAATGGCGCCGAAATCTCAAGCCGACCCTGCATGGCAGCACGGTCGTCGGTTAGAGAAGGCTCATCACTGGCAATGCCTCCACTGTGATATGATTTCACGTGGTGGAGGCATCACTCGATTGAAGCAACACTTGGCCGGAGGATATCCCGACGTCGTCAATTGCTCCAAAGTACCGTCCGAAGTCCGAAAGATGTTCAAAGCACAACTCAACAACAAGAAGGAGGAACGTCCTAAGAATGCAGCTCAACAAGCCGAGTTCGACCGACGAGCTACCCAAAATGTCAGTGGTGACCATTATGAGGCTCGAGGTGGCGATTACGATGAGGATGCGGAATTTGAAGCCGGCATCCGATCTTCATTGGAGCATCAGCATTACGAACGAGAACAGATGTATTATCCCGGATCTCAATTCGAATATGGCGGCGACAGTGGCAACGGTGGCATAAGCAGCATCGGCTTAACTTCGGCTACCGGAGCAATGGACCGAAGCGGTCCAATTCCCTCTGGTCCTCAAATTGGCCGGAGTTCTAGCATGAGAGCACCTCAAACTTAGAGCAGAGGAGGTAGCATAGGAAGCCTTCGTGGATTCTTCTCAAACCTCGGAGCAAGTGGTAGGAAAACTAATGTTAATATTTCTGATCTTGATCCCAGGGCATTTCCTCCTTCATCAGCAAAGCAACAACGCATAGACGATATGTACGGCAAGCCGAAGAAGTGGGAGTTGGGGAAGCCATCTCCAAATGGTTCCACTTCAGCCGGATTCCCACAAATGCAGCCAACAACCCGTACTACCGAACTATGGTGTCTACCATCCAAAAGGTAGGCCCAGGTATTACCCCTCAAACTTCGTATAAAATTTCAGGACCTTTGCTTGAACATGAGGTCAAGGAAATAAATGAATGGATTGACGACGTCAAGCGGCAATGGGGGGATTACGGATGCAGTTTGATGTGCGATAGTTGGACCGAACCAACCCGAATGAGCATCATCAACTTCATCATCTATTGCAACAGGAGAGTTATCTATCACAAGTCGGTGAACACGTCTGATGAAGTCCATACCGCTCTCTACATCTCGAAGCTGATGAAGGAGGTGATCGAGGCGAATGGACCCCAGAACTTTATTCAAATTATAACCGACAATGGAGCCAATTTCAAAAGGGCAGGTGAGATAATTGAACTAGATTATTCTCACATATGTTGGACTCCATGTGCAGCCCATTGTATAGACCTAATGATGAAAGATATCGGTGATATACCGATGGTGAAGACGAATGTAAAGATGGCATAACAAATTACGCGCTTCATATACAACCACACATGGGTACACGCCCTTATGAAAAAATTTACAGAAGGTATTTTTTAAAAATATTTTATAGTATTTATTTATTAATTAGTTTAGGTGATAATTACTAATAATAATTTCATATTTTAGGTGAAATTCTTCGACCAGAAGTGACTCATTTTGCAACCAATTTCATCGCATTAAGGTCGCTCCAACAACGTAAGGCGGGCCTTCAATCAATATTTACAAGTGAGGAATGGTCTACATCAAGATACACCAGAACTAATGATGGAAAGCAAATTGAGAAGTACATCCTCAACACGCGCTTTTGGAATTGCGTTGCGGAGATAGTCGTCGCCGTAGAACTATTGTACAAGGTTCTACGACAGGTGGATATGGAAAAGACGCCTCAAATGAGTCATATCTACCACTATATCCACCAAGCACAAGAAGAAATCAAGAGGATTATGATTTTTCCAACCAAGTATAAACCCTTCATCGACATTATCTCCCAGAAGTGGAAGGATCAAATGGGTCGTGACATACACATCGCGGATAATTTTTTATTTAATTTTTTGAAATTTATTTAATTTTAATTCATTATGCTAAATTACTTATTATATTTATAATTTTTTGTAGCGTATTATTTAAATCCCGCATACTAGTATCAATATGATCTTGGAACGATGGATAGTTTGTTATATCCGTTTCGCAAGGTCATACAACGAATGACGACATCAATCAATGAAGCGACACAAGCTCTAAATGAATCAAAATATTTCTGAGATTCAAGTGGCACTTTCGGAGATTCATTTGCAATATCGTGCCGAGATTCTATGGATCCAGATAGATATAATTTTTTTTTAATTTATTTATTAATGATAAAATTGATAATCTCGTTAATCGTTACTAATATCAATTTTAAATCTATTGCAATTGAATGGTGGTTGCAATTTAGAACCGAAGCTCCAACTCTTCGGAAGATTGCAACACGTATCCTCTCGCAAACCACATCATCAAGTGGATGCGAGAGAAATTGGTCGACCTTCTCCTTGATTCATACCAAGCCGCGCAACCGGCTTTCATATGCCCGATTAGAGAAGCTAGTATACGTTCATTACAACATGCGGCTTCGAATGCGGACATTAGAAAATGAAGATATTCAACATGTAGATCCATTCGATGTTGAGTTCGTCCAAGGCGATGCGGACCCGATAATTGGAGTGCAATGGAGAGCGACCGACCTTCACCAATTATATCTGATGCACTTGGGTCTGAGAGCCAACCAGAAGACATGGTCATTACTCCCTTGGACTCTCAACGAATTCGGCAAGCAAGACGCCGATCGGAATCAGACTCTCCATCTTCCCAATCAAAGGGAAAAAAAAAGGCAACACCTTCAAAGGCAAAAGACAAAGCCAAAGGTAAACGACCAATTGATCCTTTGGATGCGATTGCAGAAGCAGAAGAGGACGAAGAAGACGAGCCCTCCGTTCATAGCAGTAGCAGCACAGAAGACGAAGGAGATGATGATGATGATGGAGCTGGTGGAGAAGACACCGTCGTGCCATCAACACTGCCACCTGATGATCTATGGACAAATGAGCAATATTTTGATCACGCCACCCAAGATGATGACCATGGTGCTAGAACCGGAGAAACAACTCAGGTGTACAAGAAGAGAGGTCCGCGTTGAGGAGATGGACCGACAGCTTTGCAAGATTACCATCACGATATGTTGAGTAGTTTGCAAGAGGTTTCTGAATCCACCTACTCTGTATCCAATACCTACTCAACTGATGATACAAGGTCTAGTTCTTGGAATCCCAATAAAGAAACGCTAATATCAATTTGGTATAATGGATACCGAGGCATTATGCCATGGGAAAATTTTCAAATATGAGCATTAGAGACCTACGGTGTTGACCTTAGTCGTGTATGTCCCGAAGGCCAATATATATATGGCCCATATGGGTATGATGGACGTCATTCGTCCGCATTTTAAATATTGTATTCATGTAATTGATATTTGAATATTAATTTTAAGCATTTCTTTATCAATTATGTTGTTATTGAAGATTTTGAGCCATTTCTTAAAAAAAAACCAGTTTGGTGTTTTTCGTATCGGACCGTACCGAGTGTCGGTACGGTATGGTACCGATTTTGGCCAGGTATCAAAATCGGTACTGAAATCGAGATTTTAAACCATGGCAATAGGTATTTCGTTCATGCCCGATCTTCAAGGTTCAGATCATTAATGTTTGGAATTTTTGTCGTTTGGTGGCGAGGCTTCCATGGTTGGTCTGGAACCATGGGCGACAATTTAGTGTGAAAAAAGGAAGGCCACAAGCTAGCAAGAAAGCTCTCCAACCATGTCCGGTGTACGAGCACCTTTGAAAAATGTGGTCATGTGATTCATCTGCAGATAAACAAAGAACGTACTATGGACTGACATTAACTTAATGTGTGATAAGACGATCTTCCATTGGCAGTATGTTGTGCAATACCATCCAAAATAAAATCGATAAAGATTCGGGACATGCGCGATGCCACAGGAAATCAACAGAAGGATCTTTGACTCACGAAACATCATCGGATTATAGAGAGATTTAGTACTGAACTGACCATGAGTGGTCCATTTCCAAGATATCTCATCACCATATGTACCTTCAAGAATCGGAGCAATCGCAGAAGCAAAGCTAGCCAGTCTTGATAAGGGAACAAAATTATCGAACCTAATATTCCATCCAATTATTGCGTCCAAATTTGAGAATTCCTTGGATTCATTGATCAAGGTGGCCAAAGAGGTTGCCATGAGAAACATGTCAGGAAATAGGTCACGGAGTCACCTCCCATCAAGCTAGGGGTCAAGCTAGAGACGCTTATATCTGTCATTCCCCACCTAGAAGGAAATAGAAATATGAAAGATGTCTTGTTTCTTCAAAATAGATCTCCAAACCTTGGTAAGATTGGTTCCATGCGTGTAGCTCTCGTGAAGCCAACTGTCGAATAGAGTGTGGTGAGGATGGAGACCCAGGGCAAGTCACAACTCTGCGTGATTTTCTAGAGCCAGGAATCAAGTCGAGCAGCATTGTGGGCAAATAAATTAAGGATGCCAAGTCCACCTTCAGATATGTTGCATGTTATAGTCTCCCAATGCAATTCACATGACATCGCCCTCTCGGCAAAATAGTGCCATTACTGACCCAATAGAATGTCCTTCTTTGTTTGTCCATTTGCTTAATGACCCAGGCACACGCTTCAAAAATTGAAAGAAAATACGAAGCTTGTCTGGTTAGAACACTATTAATGAGAGTTCTTCTTCTGGCTCTGGATATAATGGAACCTTTCCAAGAAGTCAAGGTTCTATCAAACTTTGCAATTTCTTTATTTTGATCATCTTTATGCAGTTGTCCCAAATGAAGTACTGGTAAACCCAAATATTCAATTGGAAGCAGATAAACTGAACACCCCAACGTTTGCACCATCAGATTAGTCGTCTCTTGGTTGTTTCCAATATGAATAAACTTTGTTTTAGAAAAAATGATCTTCAAGCCAGAGGCGAGCTCAAAAGATTTCATAAGGATTCGGAGACTCTCCATGTATGTGGTAGAGACTTCGCAAAAGACAACTAGGTCGCCGGCGAAGGATATGTGAGTGATCCCACTAGGGATATAATCTGAGAGCACCCCTTTTATTGCCCCAAGATGGCAAGCTCTGCGGAAAAATTTGGAAAGGAAATTCATGATAAAATTGAAAATGAGAGGCCACAGAGGATTACCTTGTTGCAATACTTTTTCGTGCCCAAAAGGAGAACCAATAGAGCCAGTAAATATTAGAGAGGAACAAGAGGAATTTAATAAGTGCTAGATCGAACAGATCCATGTAGCGGGAAAGCCTCGAGCGCTCAGCAAGGCTAAGATGTAATCCCAGTCCCAGTTGTTCCCGTTGACAAAATCGAAAGCTTTTTTTTATCATACAGTTATCATCTCTCCTATTTTTGATCACGCAGATCCATGAATGTTTTGGGCTCCTTATTCTATTGCTTCTCAAGTTTGGACACTTCTAGAACTTAAACTACTTTATATTTTTTATATTTTAATTTGATCATTAATTCGTAATATATATATACAGGCACTTGCCCTACTTTATTGGTATCCTTATTTACGTGCATGATATATTTATGGATTAATTGATGTATCTAGTTCAAATTATGATTCTCTTTATAAATTTAACTCATTCTTTTATTTGTATAAATTACATCCCAAATTAGAGATGACAATTGAAATTGGTTAGCCGCGGTTAGCCAGTTAATTGAACCGCAAAATCCAGTTTCAAATAGTAAATTTGCGATTCACTTTCGATTTCGGTTAATAAAATAAAAAAACCGATTAAAATCGATTCGGTTTCGATTATTGAGTTGCAAATAACCGATAATCGAAACCGATTATATATTTCGGTTTCGGTTACCGGTTATCCGCGATTAACCAATAACTAGAACCGGTAATATCGATTATTTGATAATTTTTATATATTTCAAAATTTATTTTACTAACCGGTTAGTAAACGGTTAACAACTTCTATTTGAACCCAACTAATCGGTTTCGGTTATCCGTCGAATAATCGAAATCGAGACGATTTTTATTTTGGATACTAGTTTTTGAAACCAACCGGTTTCGATTTCGGTTAACGAATTTTTTATGGATTTCGATTTTGCTTAACCACAAAAAATACGATTAATCAAACCGTTGTCATCCATATCCCAAACTATCGAATTGATATCAATTCTATCCCGACATCAGATGTCCGTCAATGTCATCATTAGATGCTGACGTGGTATCTAACTCAGCATATTAAAAATAATATTTTATTAATATCGTTGCCACGTCAGCATTTAATTACTTATATTTTTTAATAAAAAAAATATTTTTAACTTACTGCCCTAGTCCACATCATCAATTAAAATATTATTTTTGAGCAATTACCCAAATCCATAACTTGGACATGAGATTTTTCTAGATCCATAACATGGATTTAGATTTTCCCATATCCATAACTAAATGACCAAAGTTTCGATTTTGCCTTTCATTTCAAAATATAGTGTTCTTTTACTAATTAAAAACTTTTCTAAAAATTAAAAAAATAAATAAAATATTTTTCAAAAATCTTTAAATACTTAAATTATGTACTTGTTAAGTAAAATGCAATATAAATTAATTTTTTAACAATCCTTGTAGTATTTTTTTGGGTTAATTATATGGTATATCTCAAACTTTAAGTATTTTCTCAATTATGTCTCGACTTTTTATTTGAATCAATTATATACTTCAATTTTAATTTTATTTCAATTTCTATCTCCACGTCAGTCATTTGTTAATTTCATCGTTTAAGTGATGACATGATATTGATGACTTATATCAAAAATAATAAAAGATACCCCTGCACCACATCATCCACTACTTATTAGTTTATAGTATATTCAAGTGCTAAAATAATCCACGCGTCTTTATCCGACATATTCCTGTCGGGGACAATGATGGCGATTCTCCGCCACCTACGGCCCGGTCTGGCGTCTCCTATGCCGGAACCTCACCTCGGGGATCCTGCACCCCTCCCGCGTTAGGCTCTTCGGTGACTCACGTCGCTTGGTACTTGAGATACTTTTTCATTAACTAGTCGAGGTCCCAGGCGGAGGCCGATGGCGGTGTCGTGGTGGTCATGGAGAGTTTCTAGTACGCCCATGTTATGTCTGCTAATCCTCACGTGCTTCGACGCGAAGTTAGATGAGAAGGCCATCAAGGACATCGAGGCAGCGCAGAGGAGTCTTCTTGGTTCCATCGAGATCAACGTCTTTTTGTTGAAGGAAGTAGTAGTGAGAGCAGCTCAAAGCTTCAATGCAGTGAGAGCAACTCAAATTTCAGGCAGTTGAATTCCTTAAGCAATTACCAGTTTTATCCTTTATTTCAATAAAGCATGTGTAATAGTTTCACAGGGGCAAGTTTGTACTTTTACAGTTTGTTAATAACTTGCCACGTATGGCAAGCTACAGTGTCTTTTTTTGTATTCAAATACTTCTTTGCGAACCTGATATAAAAGGTGCGCGCGAACTCTATTTTGGTGTGAGAGTTTTGAATAAGATTTGGGGATATATCAGAAATCCCTAGTTTCTCTTCCACTGATTAATCACTTCCTCTGTTTCTCCATTGATATTTTTTGCAATATGGTATCAGAGCAGAGCGCTTGAAATCGATTCGGCATCGAAGGCTTGGCTGTGCAAGTCGATCAAATGGCCAGAAATCGGAGAGGATCAGCAGCGAGAACGGCGATGGCCATGGCTGGATCGCCGAATACACCAGAGGGTGGATCTGTCTCAGAGGCAAATGAATCTGAGGATGATTCGTTTGTATTGCAAGGCAACGATCATCCAGGTATGATTCTTGTGTCCACTCCACTCACTGGCCACGAAAATTATCTCTCATGGAGGCAATCGATGTCAATCTCACTTGCTGCCAAGAACAAGCTCGGGGCTAGTAAACGGAACAGTGAGAATTCCGGATATGGCATCGCCGAGATTTGGCATGTGGATGCGGTGTAATGCGATGGTGAGATCATGGATTTTGCAGTCCATAGGGCCATCATTGAGCCCTAGAGTTATGTACGCTAAAACAGCATCCAAGATGTGGACAGATTTAGAGACCCGTTTTGGGAAGAGCAATGAGCCTCGGATTTTTGAGATCCAAGCTCAAATCTACAATACCAGGCAAGGAACCATGTCCATAGACTTGTACTACACAAAATTGAAGAGCCTCTGGGATGAACTGGATGCCGTGTATGATGGTACATACTACAACTGCGAGATTGGTAAAAGAAACACTGATAAGGACCGGATGAGCTTGTTTCTGATGGGACTAAATGATACCTATGTGAGTGTTAGGGGTCAGATACTCCTGATGAAGCCTCTACCTGATATTAATCAGGTGTACTCTCTGCTGGAACAAGAAGAAACGCAGAGGAAGGTCAGCATGAGTAACAGTAATGAGGTGGAGAGTGTAGCTCTCAATGTTGCTCAGAATTATCAAAACCAAAGCAATTCTTACCAGAAGCAAGGAAGTAATTACAGATTCAACAAATCTGGAAGCCAAAACTACTCACCGAAGTTATGTGATCATTGTATGAGGGCAGGACATACCCGGGAGAACTGCTACAGGCTGCACGGCTTCCCTCCGGGGCACAAATTCTATAAGGGGAAACAGAAACTACAAGAGCCACCACAATAAACAAATAAACAATGCTCAGTCAAACCCGAATGATAGCTGTGTCGAAGCTATTTCAGCAGCTGATACTCAAAAGACAGCCGAGGGATCACATGGAGTGTTCAGTGAAGAGCAGTACAACACCCTCATCAATATGAACAAGACTCTCCTCAATATGCTGGGTCAGAAAACTACAGGAAATCATCAAGTAAACATGGCCGGTAAGCATTTATGTTCAGTTGCATGTTCATTACCCAAAAATTGGATAATTGATAGCGGAGCCACATATCATATAGCTACCAAGGATATAATTCTTGAGAACATTTCAAAACCAGTCCACAATGACAAAATTAGCCTACCTGATGGATCAAGTACAACCATTTCCCATATAGGGACTGCCTATGTCAATAAATATGTACAGTTATCTTACACTTTATCTGTGCCTGCTTTTCAATTCAACTTGATGTCAGTAAGTAGATTAACCAAAGATTTGAATTGTTCCATAACCTTCAATCCTACTAATTTCTTCATTCAGGACCTTGCTTCGAAGAAAATTTTGGAAAGTGGTATTGGTTAACTAGAGTCACTCAAAATAAGACTTTTCAGTCCCAAGCTATGTCATTCACATTAGATTTGCCAACTCAATGGCACCTTAGATTAGGTCATATGTCCTTCTCTCGCATGAAGCTGTTGTCCAAAGAAATACCTGAATTGAGTTGTTCTCCCAAACTTTTTTGTAATGTTTGTCCCATTGCAAAACAATGTAAACAATCTTTTTCAAATAGCTTGAATAAAAGCTTTAGTTTTTTTGACATGGTGCATTGTGATATATGGGGGCCTCATAGAGTGCCAACCCATGATGGTTTTTCTTACTTTTTAACTTTGGATGACTATTCTAGATCTTGTTGGACTTACCTCTTTGCTTTCAAACATCAAGTTCCTGCACTACTCATAAACTTTATTAAACTAGTGCAGAATCAGTTTTCTAAACTCATCAAAGTCATTAGGACTGATAATGAGAGTGAATTCTTTAATTCTAAAGTCAATTCTTTTCTATCCAAACATGGAATACTTCATCAAAGTTCTTGTGTAGAAACTCCTCAACAAAATTCTGTTGTGGAGAGGAAACACAGGCATTTGCTAGAAGTGGCAATAAGTCTTAAGTTTCAATCTCAAATCCCTTTGTATCTCTGGGGAGAATGCATTCTCACAGCCACATATCTTATTAACAGACTCCCTAGTCCATTGCTTGATAACAAAAGTACCATATGAACTTTTGTATGAAACCAAACCTAACTTGAAACACTTAAAGACATTTGGTTGTTTATGCTATGTCAACACATTGAAACAAGGATGAACAAAATTTGACCAAAGAGCTAGAGAGAGTATTTTCATTGGATATCCATATGGAAAAAAAGGGACAAAGTTTATGATTTAAAAACCAGTACCATTCATGTCTCTCGAGATGTCACCTTTGTTGAACATGTGTTTCCTTTTTGCTCTCAGGAAACACCACGAAAAACAATTTTTCCTGTTTCACTCCCTAGCAACGTCCCAAATTTGGACCTTCCTTTTGAAACTCATACCCCAACCAACACCAAAACAACAATTCAGTCATCCACTGAGGTTAAAAACCAGGAAGGACTTCATGATGTTATTAGCATTGATGGAGAGTTAGGCTTAGAAGTGAACTTAGAACCATTGCTAGAGTCAAGTTCACATCATACCAATGAGAACATATCATGCAGGAGGAGTACTAGAGTCTCAAAAAACCCCATTTGGCTCCAGGAATACCAATGCAGTCTTATTCCACAAACCACAAAACCAAAAACATCTCCATATCATTTATCGAATTATATATGTCTATCCAACATCACCAGCCCACACAAAAGCCTCATAACCACCCTTGATTCAATCCAAGACCTGAAAACCTTTGAAGAAGCTGTTAAGAATCCAATATGGGTAAAGTCCATGCAATCAGAACTAAGTGCTCTAGAGGCCAACAAAACTTGGAGGCTATGTGAATTGCCACCAGGAAAAAATGTTGTTGGATGTAAATGGGTGTTCAGGACTAAGTTTAAGGCTGATGGTAGCATTGAAAAATATAAGTCAAGGTTTGTGGCTAAGGGTTTACCCAAGTCGAGGGTGTGGATTACCAGGAGACATTTGCTCCTGTCTCCAAAATGACTACTGTTAGAACCTTGATAGCCATAGCTGCATGCAAAGGGTGGCCTTTGTTTTAGTTAGATGTTAACAACGCTTATTTACATGAAGACTTAGAAGAAGATGTTTACATGTTGAAACCCCCTGGATATGGCATCTCCAATGACAATAGAGTGTGCAAACTTCAAAAATCAATTTATGGTTTGAAACAGGCCGAGAGACAATGGTTTGTGAAGTTATCATAAAGCATAAGTTCTCAGGGATATAAGTAATGCAATTCAGACACTTGTCTATTCGTTAAAACTAATGGAGAAAGAAAAGTGATTGTGCTAGTATACGTAGATGATATTATATTGACAGAGACTGATATTGAAGGCATGAATGAACTAAAAAAATATTTGGATAAACAATTCAAAATCAAAGATTTGGGAAAATTGACCTACTTCTTAGGGTTAGAAATGCAAAGAAGTGAAGAAGGTATACATGTCAGTCAAAGGAAGTATCTGATGGATCTCTTGACTGATATGAAATTGCAAGATTGCAAGCCTAAGAAGACCCCAATGCAGAGCAAATACAAGCCTGATAATGAACAATCAAGTTCAGATCCTTTGATGAAGGATAGTGCAATTTATAAAAGGCTGATAGGGAAGCTGTTATACCTCACCATCACTCGACCAGATATAGTATTTAGTGTTCATGTTTTAAGTCAATTCACCCAGCAACCTAAAGAATCACACTACCAGGTAGAATATTGAAGTATTTGAAATCAGCTCCAGGTCAAGGACTATTTGCAAACACTCCAATCACAGTCTCAGGTTACTGCGATGCTGACTGGGGAAGTTGCAGTGTATCAAGGAAATCTGTGACTAATTTCCTGGTGAAGATTGGCTCATCCCTGGTCAATTAGAAATGCAAAAAACAAGCTACAGTGAGTAGGTCCAGTGCAGAAAGTGAGTTGAGGGCATTGTTGAGTGCTTCTGCAGAACTGATTTGGTACATTAACATGTTGGCTGAGCTGAACATTGAATGTCAGCTTCTTGTACCTCTGTATTGTGACAATCTCAGTGCCATTCATATCACTGCAAACCCTATTTTCCATGAGAGGACTAAGCACTTAGAAGTGGACTACTATTTCGTCAGGGAAAAATTTCAGCAAGGCTTAATTGAACCAGTGTATATTTACAGCAAAGGTCAGCCAGCTGACTTGCTAACCAAAGCTCTTGATTCAGCCCAACATCAAAAACTAATGCTCAAGTTAGGAATGGAGAATCCCTTCTCCAATCCTAACTTGAGGGGGGGGTGGGGGGTGTTGAAGGAAGTAGCAGTGAGAGCAGCTCAAAGCTTCAACACAGTGAGAGCTCAAATTCCAAGCAGTTGAATTCCTTAAGCAATTACCAGTTTTATCCTTTGTTTCAATAAAGCATGTGTAATAGTTTCACAGGGGCAAGTTTGTACTTTTACAGTTTGTTAATAACTTGCCACGTATGGCAAGCTATAGTGTCTTTTTTTTTGTATTCAAATACTTTGCGAACGTGATATAAAAGGTGTGCGCGAACTCTATTTTGGTGTGAGAGTTTTGAATAAGATTTGGGGATGTATCAGAAATCCCTAGTTCCTCTTCCACCGATTAATCACTTCCTCTGTTTCTCCATTGGTATTTTTTGCAATACTTTTTCTAGCAGCAAGGGGACGCCAGCTCAGTTTACTTCAATTCGCTTCTGGCTGTTCGGCTCGATGAGGATAGCGGACAGGAGCTCACTGAGGATGAGATGGTTAGCCTCTGTTCGGAATTCTTGAGTGCCGGCACTGACACCACTGCTAAGGACTCGTCCTCCAAAGTGGAGGAGTTCATAAAGAACTACATGAAGCAGCCGAGGGGAGCCCTCAATACATACACAAAAACTAGAACAACAGAGTGATAGAGAGTAGCTAGCTTAATCTCCAAAATAGGACCATTTTAACATAAAACTTATTTACAAAATAATCCAAACTGATAACTAGCGTCGTCGACCTGGGCATTGTGTTGCACACAAAATATGTATGGTCTCAATCAACAAGTCAATACACACATATAACATAGCTGACTTCTACGAATAAGGATTATAAATATTAATAAGTTGTAAATATCGATAATCTGAACCACTATAAATGGTAAGACTTGCCTCCAATGCATATCAATGGTACATAAGCTAGAGCTTATTGATGACTTTGTATCCCAAACTGTTAACATATATGTATATGTTAAATGCAATGAACTTAGAATGCTCAATTGCCAAAAAGCTAGTGTTGAAAATTCTTGCTCCGAACACCTGTAAATGACACTTGGTTTCCTCTTCGAGGAAGTATAATACTCCGATTCCTACTTTAATAAAGCATGGTTGGAGCAAGATTCACATGAATAATTGAACTAAATCATGGCTGAAAAAGAAGAATGTCAAATGGAAGATGCAGATCTTACTTCCATTATTATTCTTGCTCTGTACGAAACTGGCTTTAGCAACTAGAACTGGCTTTAGCTTGGATTCGATTGGCTAATCAGTTTGCCAATCGATCTCAGTCTCACATCTACAGTTTACAGGATAAGCTAACTAGAACATTTAAAGGAGATAAATCAATCAATGACTATTTCAGTGAAGTAAAGAAACTGGCTGATGAACTCTCCGTTGCGGGAGCGCTTGTTACTGAACCATCTCTCACTATTAAAATATTAAGTGGACTTGGACCAGAATTTAATGACATCAGCGCAGCTATACGCTCGCGAGATAACCCTATTTCGATTGAGGAATTATATGACAAGTTAATTGGTCATGAAGTTTTTTTGTCTCATCGACCAAACATACTAGTTGTCAATATTAATTACAATCAAGCTCAGAGAACAAACTCAAGTTATCAACAGAACTGGGATAACAGAAGAATGCCGAATAACTTCATCAGACCTGGTTTTAATCCCCAGTTCAGACCTCAAAATAGCAAGCCAAATAAACCCAAAACTCAATGTCAGATATGTGAGAAGTATGGCCATTCAGCAAAAATTTGCAGATCTCGCTTTAGTGGCTATCCCAAAGCTCCACCTCAGGTTAATTACACTGACCAAAATTCTAAAGTTCAGCAGAATTGGATTCTCGATTCAGGGGCCACACACCATGTTACATCAGATCCAGCAAATCTGAGCTCCTACTCCAACTTCAATGGTGACTATGGCATCTTAGTCAGTGATGGTAGTGTTGCTCCGATTACTCATTCTGGTACTACATTGCTAACTCTAAGTTTCAAGTTAAACAATGTCTTGTGTTCTCCTTCAATAGCTAGAAACCTAATCTCAGTTTCAAAATTCTGTCAGCACAATAATACTTTCATTGAATTCTTTCCAACCTCTTTTGTTGTCAAGGATTTGCTAACAGGGAAACACCTAGCTCAAGGCTGGAATAAAGAAGATCTATATGAGTGGTGTTCATCAACTCCAGTAGCAAATCATCTCTCCATCTCCAATTCCTCAATTTGGCGCAGACGCCTAGGACATCCACGCCAGAAAGTCTTCCAGCATATGGTTTCAAAATTTAAAATTCCATGCTCTTCCCATACTGTTGAACATTGTCATGCTTGTGCATGTTACAAAAGTCACAAGTTACCTTTCAATATTTCTAGTGTTCAAACTACTAGGCCTTTAGAAATTATGTTCACTAATGTCTGGGTCCCACTTCTTTTTCATCTACTGAAGGCCACATATACTACGTTATCTTTGTGGATCACTATTCCAAATATGTTTGGCTTTATCCCTTTTTCAATAAATCTGATGTAACTAAAGTCTTTATCAATTTCAAAAAGCTTGTTGAAAACTACTTCAATGTCCAAATAGCTGCAGTATATTCGGATGTTGGGGGAGAATATGTTGGTTTAGCTTCATTTCTTCAACATTCTGGCATTCAACACTATTTTTCTCCTCCTTATACACCCCAGAGAGTAGGATTGGCTGAAAGAAGACATCGTCACATTGTTGAAACATGTTTAACCTTGTTATCTCAAGCCTCTCTACCTCTAAAGTTCTGGAACTTTGCTTTTTCTGTAGCAGTTTACCTCATCAATCGCATGACTACTCCAATTCTCAAAAATAAATCCCCATATGAATGTTTGTTCAACACCACTCCTAACTATCAGTCCTTAAAGGTCTTCGGGTGTTTGTGCTACCCATGGTTGAAACCTTACAACGACAACAAGTTCCAACCCAAGTCGCAAGCATGTGTTTTTCTTAGTTATTATGTAAAATATCATTGCTATCAGTGTTATAGCATTGACAATAATAGAGTTTATCTCTCTAGACATGTCAAGTTCATTGAGTATGTCTTTCCATTTGCCAACTCTTCTCAAACATTTCCACATGACATTACTGTCAATTCGTGGACTAGTCACTCTTCTGGTAACTCCTCCTCTCAAATCCCTGACCTACCAGCTTATGCTTCTGATATACCAGATCCTCCTCCGATTCAACTTCAAGTGCAAAACCAAACTGCTCAGGTCATCCCAGCTGATGAAAACTCTTCTACTACTCAAACTCCTTCTCAACCTTCTACCTTACCACCACCACCGAGAATGGTCACCAGATCCCAACATAATATTTTTAAGCCAAGAAAATCGACTGACTACTCCGCTCTTCATACCTCCACCAGTGAGCTTTCAACACCTACAACCTATAAGCAAGCATTGAAACTCAAACCTTGGAGAGATGCAATGCAGTCTGAATTTGATGCCTTGATAAAGAACAACACTTGGACATTAGTTCCTCCAAATGAGAACCTAAATATAATAGGTTGTAAATAGGTCTTTCTTATCAAACACAATTCGGATGGCTCCATTGAAAGATTCAAGGGTCAGCTAGTTGCAAAAGGGTACAATCAAAGACCTGGAATTGATTTCAAAACCAAATTCAGTCCAGTGGTGAAACATTGCACAATCAGACTAGTCTTAACACTAGCAGTCAAATCAAAGTGGAAAATATTTCAATTGGATGTCAATAACGCATTTTTGCAGGGACATCTTCATGAAGAAGTGTACATGTCACAGCCACCAGGCTTTGAAGATAAACATCATCCTACTTTTGTGTGTAGATTAAACAAAGCAATCTACGGCATCAGACAAGCTCCACAAGCTTGGTTCAAAGAACTTACTCAGTTTTTGCTCACAATGGGATTCAGAAATTCTCAGGCAGATACTTCAGTATACATTCTAAATTCTGGTTCTCATATAGTGTTGTTATTAATATATGTCAATGACATAGTTTTAATAGGCTCATCTGAAGAACTTATCTTGGACATCAATGTCAAGCTGGCAGCCAGGTTCTCTCTGAAAGATCTCCAGTCATTAAACTATTTTCTTGGAGTGGAGGTCTTACACACTCAGCAAGGACTATTTCTTTCGCTGCAGAAGTACATTGCAGACATACTTCATCGCTTCAACATGCATGAAGCAAATTTAGTAAAAACACCTATGTCAACCTCAGCAGTTTTATCTACTCAGGATGGTTCTCCCTCAGCTGATTCAACATTATATAAGCAGGCAGTTGGAGCTTTACAATATTTGTCGTTCACTCGTCCGGATATTTGCTTTGTTGTTAATAAACTGTCCTAGTTTATGCACTGCCCTTCATCAATTCATTAGCAACACTGTAAAAGGTTGCTCAGGTATCTACACGGCACTCAGTCACATGGTATTTTTATTGATTCCAATGCATCTACCACTATCTCTGCTTATTCTGATTCTGACTGGGGTGGGGATCATGACGACCGACGATCAACTGGGGGTTATATTATTTTCCTTGGATAAACTCCGGTTAGCTGGGCTTCAAAGAAGCAAAGAACGATTGCTCGTTCATCTACTAAGGCTGAATATAAAGCCTTAGCCAACACAGCTGCAGAGGTTTCATGGCTTGTTAATGTTATTAAAGAATTTAACTGGATTCTTCCGTCTACACCACGCATCTATTGTGACAACATGGGGGCTACAAAACTTATTGAACATCTAGTTAATCACAGCAGGATGAAGCACGTCGAGCTCGACTACCACTTTGTTCGAGAACAAGTTCATGCGTCAAAGCTCAGTGTCCATCATATACCTGCTGCGCTTCAATTGGCTGATTCATTAACTAAGGCACTTTCGTCATCTATCTTTCTTGACCACAGGATCAAGATGGGCGTCATCAGACAACCCATCTTGCGAGGGGATGTTAGCTCAGCAAGCATGCATGGTCGTAGTCACATCAACCCATTGGCCATGTCATAGCACAGTCAGCAGTAGCAACCTCAATAATGTAGCATTACTTTCCGTTAGCATCACTTTCTACTTTCTGTTAACATTACTTTTTGTTACTTTACTTTCTGTTAGCATTATTTTTTGTTACTGTATCGTGCACACCTAGCACCTCTATAAATACCCTGTAAAGCCCATCCATTGAATAGAACTAGCATTTGCTTTCTTTGCCACCACTCTGTTCTCTTCATTACTCTTCATCAGGTGCAAGTCATGGCCGTCATGTTCGACTCCCACGCTTCATGGTCACTGCCTGGAAGGTAGCGACGTGGGACAACCACTTCGATGCCCTGGCCATCAGCAGGGTTGGGATGGAGATGGTCGTCCCGGACGATGACGAGGCTACGTGGCACCCGCCGAAGGAAAAAGGAGCTCGCAAGGTGGTGGAGAGGACCGGGGAGACGAACAACGTGAGGGTGACGGTGGCCGAGTTACTGGAGATGGACGTGTAGGTGCACTACTAGAAAAATGGGCATCAGCAACGGCCGCGCCGTTGCAATAGAGCCGTGACAGAAAGTCGCGTTGCTGATAACTTAGCAACGGATCAGCAACGGCCGCTCGGGCCGTCGCTCAAAACATTATCAGCAACGGCCGCTCGGGCCGTCGCTCAAAATATTATCAGCAACGGTTTTGCCACAGACTCGGAGCCGTTGCTGATAACATTAATAGCAACGGCCGCTGAGTCCGTAGCAACGCCGTTAGTAAAAGCCCATCGCTAAGCCGTTGCTGTAGGTCATCAGCAACGGCTTTCGATACACTTTTAGCAACGGCTTTCCCACGGACGACCGTGGGAAAGCCGTTGCTGATGATGTGTACCTGGAAACAGAAAATTTAAAAATTGAAAATTTCCATTGATACATTATCTGATACATAACTCACACACCCATACCCTGATACACACATTCATTCACACATCACAAACACACCAAGATATACATCAAAACAATTATATTTATATTGATAATTATCCACGATAGTATAAAAACAATTCAAATGCAAAATTGAAGTATCAATATCCAAACAAAATAAGTTAAACAAGTTCAATATCTCAGTAACAAGTTCAATATCCAAACAAAAAATCTCACGATCACGATGGAGGATGGTCTGGATCATATGGCGGGGTCTGGAGTGCTTGAGTGTACACCGGCGTGGACTGACTCGAGGACGATGGATTAGATGATGCCGAAGAGATGCCTGCTTCGGGATGACCTGACATGTTGCGTATCATAGCTTGTATATCCGCCATCATCTGACTCTGGCGCTCCATCATCTCAGTCTAACGCGCGACCGTGTCCTCTAGAGTCCTTATTCTGCTACTATGATCATAACTGGATCTAGAGGTGGACGGCCGCTCACCAGCGGCCGGAGGGGTCGATGCCCCAAGTGGCCCTAGTACGGCTCGCGCATGACCACTATCTGCGAAGCCATATGCGTGGCCATGGTCCCAGCCACCTGCGGCCTCGACCCACGATGCTGCGTCAAAGTCCTCGGGGGTACCCCCGCGCTGCACCACCGTCTGGCTGTAGGTCTCCTACTCGAGTTTGATTTTTTGTTTAATATTTATCATAAAACTTAAATTATAAATATATAATGAATAATTTAAACAAATATATAATTACCATAATGTATGCAGCGCGGTTGTGGATGTACTCCCCCGTCCCATGTGCTCGACGGTGAGTCCGCTCAAACACCGCCGTCGGGGAGGGTCGCTGGACAGTCCCGTCATCCGACACCGTCGTCTACATTTACAAAACAAATACATTAATTAGTACACATAATAACAAATAAAATATATAATTAAAAGATATACTTACCATACGGTTTGCGTGCACTGCAAATGCAACAGAACCGCCGGTGTGACGCGCTGCTCCCCCCGACATGCGATTTCTAGCCGCATTCCGAGAAACCTCCTGCCATCGATCCGTCGACCATATCCCCACGAGCTGGTCCCATATATCCGGAGTAATCCAACCGGGGCCGTATCCCCGAGTCTCCGCGATGTTAGTGGTCCCAGCTCGGGCCATCGCTTGGGACCGAGCCTGCCCCAGCTGCCCGTTGTACCTTGCCCGGGAAATAGCCTCCCAGGCAGCGTAAATGAAGGGCCTCTGGTCCTCGGCCCATGTATAGCGAGCCTGCAAAATAATAATATCAGTACCAATATTAATATATCATCATGCATGTAAAAAATAATAATAATACGTGCCTCAAACTCGCGCCATAACATGTCGACGTGCTCGCTAGGCACGTGAGACCACGTAGGCCATGCCCCGTGCATGTATCGTCGGATAGTAGAAGAAATGCTCCTCGGCACTTCTTCTTGCTCGAACCTGCACAACAAAAATAAATTTTAATATTATATTATGATATAATGAATTTGTAATGATTCATAATTCATGATATATTACCGCTCCCCAATCACGCTAATCAATCTACGTGACTCTGTGGCTGGTGGAGGCTGCCACCTGTTCGGCCCGCGTGGCCGCCTGCGTCTGGATGTACTAGCCTCGGCAGTATCATCCTCATGAGGATCAGCAACAGGAGGATCAGCAGCATGAGTAAGTGCTGGAGTCTCACCGATCGGAGACTCCGAAGCTCTCCTGTGTCGATAACCACGACCAGACATATCTGTCGAACAGACATATAATCAGATTATTGTATAAATAGTAGAGATATATTTAATAAAATATATACTTTACAATTATTCCTCATCATCTGAATAATAGTCTTCGAATTCTTCTTCTTCTTCCTCTTCTTCATCTTCTTCATCTCCAGCTTCCTCAATTTCATGATCGTCATCATCAGCATATTCAACTTCTAATTGAATTGACGTTGTGTCTGCATCCTCGAGTATTGGAATAATACGATCCACAGCAGGAAGATCATCTTCTTGATAGAAACCAGGAGGATCATTTTCTCCTACTATCGGATCAATTTTTCCTCTACCTTTTGTCTTACAGACTACACGCCAATCTGCTCTATCTTTATTTCGAGCCGGATACTTCGCGTAATATACTTGTTCGGCTTGTGATGCCAATATAAAAGGCTCATTTGCTACCAATTTCGATTTGTAATTAACCTCAACAAGTTTGTATTTTGGATGAACTTTCATGCCCCTTTTTGTTGTATCGAACCAATGACATCTAAATAGGATCACAGATTTCAAGCCGAAGTAGTGCAACTCTATCACTTCTTCCACCAGTCCATAAAAATCCATATCACATTCAACATAGGTTGTCCCTTTCACGCAGACCCCAGCATTCATCGTCTTCTTTGTAAATGAATATTCAACCGTGTGAAATTTATACCCGTTAACAAAATATCCGCTATAGCACGACACAAGTCGCGACGGTCCACTAACAAACTCAAATATTCTTTCATCTATTTCAGCTCTGTGATCTTTGCTGTAAGTCTGAATCCAAGTAGGGAAATCACGATTTCGTAATCTCTTCAATTCTTCATCGTTGTGAATAGAGTATTTTTGCACCATCTCAATGTCAAATATTTCAATGAATTGTTTAATCTCTGGACAATTGAGTAATACATACAAGTGTGCCAAATGATACTCTTCATCGCTTAAGTGTCGAGATGGACGAGAACCAAAAGCACGACCAGAGTGACAAAATATATTTAAACGTCCATCTGAATGTCGAACACCCCCGTCGTCGTTACGTGGAAGACGATCAAATCTTGTCTGTACTGTCGATTCAAAGTAAAATGAGCAGAATGTTGAAATTTCTTGGATGATATACGATTCAGATATTGATCCTTCAACAGCTGCGGTGTTCTTTACTTTTTTCTTCAGACGATTCATGTATCTTTCAAATAAGTACATCCAACGATATTGAATGGGGCCACCAACTCGTGCCTCGTATGCCAAGTGTATCGGTAGATGCTCCATCGAGTCAAAAAATGCAGGAGGGAAAAACTGCTCCAGCTTGCATATGATTTCAACAATATTATTTTCAAGTGTTGACATATCTTCGACTCGAAGGACATTTGCACAAATGCTTCTAAAAAACATACTTAATTCAATCAACGGACCCCAAATATTATCAGGTAGAAGATCTCGAAATGCGATCGGAAGTAATCTCTGCATGAATACATGACAATCATGGCTCTTCATCCCTGATATTTTGCAATCATCGACGTTCACACATCGAGATAAGTTTGAAGCATATCCATCGGGTAATCTGAGTTCTTTTACCCATTGACAAACATCTTTGATCTGTTGTTTATTTAACACATATAGGGCCTTCGGTTTCAGATATCGTCCGTTGACCTCTTGTAACTCCAACTCTGGTCTTTTACAAAGTATTTTCAGATCATGTCGGGCTTTGACATTATCTTTAGTTTTTCCAGAAATATCCATCAAAGTGTTGAAAGTATTATCAAACACATTTTTTTCAATGTGCATGACATCTAAATTATGTCGAATCAATAATGAACTCCAATAGGGCAATTCCCAAAAGATACTTTTTTTCACCCAGTTGTGTGTTTGGCCAAAACCTGACACTCTTTCATTGCGACCAAATACTATATCTGGAAGTGCTGAAACACGTGCTAACATTTGTTCACCAGACAACATCGGTGGTGGCCCATCTCTTTCGACTCTGCCCTTAGTAAATTTATTACGATTCCTTCGATACTGGTGATTAACCGGTAGGAATCGACGATGACAATCTAAGGTTTTGCTAAATCATATCCGATTCGTCGATGCGTACGTGAAACATATCAACTCGTCGGATGGATGATTATTTTCTAAATGTTTCGAGACAGTTCGAGTCCATATTGGACGATTTCGGCGCGCGTCCGAAGTGGATGATTCCGGCGCGAGTCCGAAGTGGACGATTTCGGCGCGAGTCCGAATTGGACGATTTCGGCGCGCGTCCGAAGTGGACGATTCCGGCGCGAGTCCGAATTGGACGATTCCGGCGCGCGTCCGAAATTAATCTAAACCCTAATAATTAATCTAACAAATTAAACAATTAATCTAAACAATTAATTAACAATTATAAAACAATTAATTAATAATTATAATATATATATATAATTATAAATTCCGGCGCCGGAGTCCACCCTCCGGCGCCGGCGTGCAGTGGCCGGACACACTGTCCGGCCACTGTACAAGGTCCGGCGGCGGCCATCGGCCGACCGCCGCCTGCCATCGACCGACCGTCGTCGGCCGAAACCCTAGAAATAGGGTTTCGATCGGATTGATTCCCGCCGGCCACAACGGGAAGAGACGGCCGGCCGGCGAGGCATACCTGAACAAGTCGGCAGCAGCGGGAGGAGGAAGAGGCGTTGTCGGCGTCGGCAGCAGCGACAGCGGCGGCGAGAGGCGAGAGCAGCGGCGACGGTAGCAGCGGGAGGAAGAAGGGTCGGGCGCGACTGGTGCCCTATATAAACTTATCAGCAACGGCTCACTCGCCCGTTAGAAAGCCGTTGCTGATAAGTTATCATCAGCAACGGCTCACTTATCCGTTAGCAAGCCGTTGCTGATAATTAAAATATCAGCAACGGCTTGCCTTTCCGTCAGAAAGCCGTTGCTGATAATTAAAATAATCCGCAACGGCTCGGGTGTCCGTTAGAACGCCGTTGCAGATACAAATATCTGCAACGGCTCGGACGGCCGTAAGAATGCCGTTGCAAATAGCAACGGCTTGAGCGATTGTTGCTGATAGCCGTTGCTGAAGACCAAGTTTCTAGTAGTGGTGATGGCACTGTGCTAACGTGGATTATTTGATTAATCCACGTCATCACTTTATTTTAGTATATATATATATATATATATATATGATTACATGATATTAGGGTGTTTTTTATTGTTTATGATACAAGTAAACAATACCACATCATCGTTGAAACGGTGAAATTAACGGATGGTTGACGTCGGGATAAAAATTGAAATAAAATTAAAGTTGAAGTATAGAATTGATTCAAATAAAAAGTCGGGACACAATTGAGAAAACCCCTAAAGTTTGAGATATACCATGTAATTAATCCTATTTTTTTTAGTGTCTAAAAAATTTATTAGTAGCCAAAATTATTATTATTTTATTTTTTAATACAAAATTATTATAAATAAAAAAATATTATTTGACACTAAAATAAATTTTTATCTACTATAATATTAATATAAATTACTAAAAAATATATATTATGAATAATAAAAAAAATTATTTATTTTGAATCACTTAAAGATTTTTTTAAAAATCTTTAATTAGTAAAAAAATTATATTTTAAAATAAATGAAAAAATTAAAATTTTAATTATTTAACTATGAATTTAAAAAAAATCAAAATTATATTATGAATCTAAAAAAATCTTACGTCCATGTTATGGATATGGCCATATGGGTCATTGCTCATTGTTTTTTTAACTTACAGCGTACCCTATATTAGCGGTGGGTTTGAAAAGATTCCAAAAATCCCAAAGAAGATAAATTTAGGGTAGGGATGTCACATGGCATTGCATCCTAGGAAACCAGTCTCCCATTCCATGGTGTGTACTGCAAATAATGATGATGACGGTACTACCATACGTACACCATTCCTCTAGACTCTAGTTAATCCACACCATAATTTTGCAGCTTTTATTTTATAATAATAATAATATCCCTTTCTAGCTTCTTCCCCGGTAGAAGCAAGCCACCTGCCACCCTAAATAATAATTATATATATATATATATATATATATATATCAAGTACTGTCTTTTCATGTGGCGGCTTAACATGGAATGTGGTCTGTTATTAGAATATCAAGTACTGTAACAAACCACCTATAATACAACAAAATTACAGTTTGAGAGATGTGGTCTGTTATTAGTTTGTTACATCAAGTGGAAGCAAATTAGTACTAAGAAGCTAACATATTTAGTCAATAAAATATATAAATTCTAAAACACTAGCTAAAAAATGTAGCTTTTTATTTGAAAAACTCATTAATGGGTATTTGAAAAACACTAAAAATTATTAATGAATATTTTTTATGGCAAATATGTAATGTTAGGGATTTTTTAATGCTAAAAATGAAATTAGTAAGTAATGTAAGTTTTTGAGGTAAAATGCTATATTGAAAGAAAATTAATTAAGAAGATGTACAAAAGCTAAAAGACAAAAACAATACGTCAAGAAGAGGGGTAAGGAACTATTGAAGTGTGCATGAGTTGTATCCAACACCACAATAATTTCCCCACTCAAAGTTGGAGGACAATCAATGACTTGAAGCATAGAAGTTGGTAGTTCTAATTTTAGTTGGACATGACATGACCAAAAGAATGATTACCAATTTGTTATTGATTTCATAATCAAAAATATATATTTTTTCTATAAACAACTTCATTTTTTTAGAGTAATAGAGTTGGTAAGTATACTTATATGACTTTTTATTTTTTTTTGAGATATTAAATTATGAACATAATTAATCTACAGTAATATTGTTGAAAATATATAAAAATTAACATATCTTTAAAGTATTAGTCATAAAATTATATCTTTCAAACTTTGAATGTTAAAAACCAAAATAATTACTAATTTTTTTAATTAATAAATAAAAAGGTAAAATTGCAATGTTGAACATTAATGTTGTTGTTCTGCATGTTCGTTGTTTAATTATATATTTTTATTATTATCAATTTTAATATTTGATTAGTATTTTTGTTTGAATAAATATAAACTAGATATAAAATCAATGTGTGTGTATATTTAGGGAAAGTAAGAAGAAAAAAGAATTTAAATAGTATTGTATTCTTTTCAGAGTATTTAAATATTTTTTGATTGACTTGAATTTATTTAAACAAATTAGTTAACAATTATAATGATAGTTAAGAAACAGACATATGCAATATCAAGTTTTAGTAGGGGCTAATTAAACATTTCGAAAGATATATATAAACTGGACTCCTCCGTCTCCTGGTCGCAGCAGGGACCATGAAGAAGATCGGCTTTCTCTCAGCGCTCTGTCGGTCCCCGGTTCTCTCTTCCCGCGCGCGATTGGTCCCCTCTTTGGTGCGGACAGAGATGACTCCAATCTCATCAATTCGATCGCTGGCCGCCCCGGGCTGATGTCGGCGGGACTGACAACAGCGACAAGCGGTCCAAGCTCGAACAAAATGAGGGGCTGGGAGCTCCAACCTTGCGCACATGGATGGTAGGGTAAAGCTTCTCTTTCGATTTTTGCACGCACGTCACATGTATCTCCAAAACACCCTGTAACCTCTATTGGAAACTGCGGCTCCGATTGCTGCTATTTCCTGTTTCCGGGTTCGTAAATTGTAGAACCCTAGAAGAAAAGAAAAGCAAAGAAAAGGAGGTCATTTATGAGGGTTGGTCTACTTAAAGATCCCGCTTTTATGACATGTTTGTCGGTTAGTTTATTGCTTTTCCTGCCTTCTATGAGAAGGATTCTGCTTCCATGGTCGGAATCGGTGGTCTTTTTTCCTGATTTGCGTAAAAATTGGATCTAGCATTTACTCTTTTTCTCGTCAATGAGAGAGGAGATGGGATACTCTTTTAACCCAGCAAAACTAGATGGTGGGGCCAGCGAATTTTTGCAGGGATTTAGAACTGGGCCTCTGTCTAACCAAATTGACTACAGAAATGAGCCCCTTTCGATCAAAGATTCTATCTTTTATGCTCAATCATTTTCTTTACCCATCTGCAGGTTTGTTGGATTCAAGAGAATCAACAGACAAGTTTGATGAATTGATATGATTAAGTGAAGATGATTAAGCTTAAGGTTGTTCCTTTCTTGAAGCCATTGAAGTGGCATCGTTTCTTTCAGAGTCACTTATCTGGTCCCAACTGAACCTCCTGCGTCAGAAATTCATGTGTTCGATTGAGTCAGCTGGGGATTGCGGTGAAAGGGGAAATGAGTGAAGGCATTCCAGGTGCATTCCAATGTAGATTTACCTATTCATGTCTTGACTTATTCGTCTTCTTTTGTAGCAAAAGCTCTGTCGTCCAGCTTCTTTCTCTCTTTTCGAGAGGCTATTCAGCCTATTCGTCAAACAAATCAAAACCTGGAACGAATAGCAAAAGTGAAATGCTAGTCATCTTACCAGCTACCGTTTTGTGGTTACATGGCTTACATGTAAAGGCATGGAAGTTACTGTTGTCATCCATTTCTTATAGGAAATCAGGTAGTCCTATTCTACGCTGACTTATCATGAGTTGTTCTCCAAACTTGAAGTGAAGCTATGTGGTAGAAAAGTAGAAGTCCCTGTTCAGAATACGATAATTATGTAAACTGTTAGAAGAAGATTGGATAAAAGAGGGTGCAAAAATGGTTGCATACAGACGAGTGAGCCTCAATTATATGCAGAGGAGAAAGACAGAGAGAAGAAACATGGCCTTTATTGAGGGCCCCCTTGGATTTGAGTTACTGTTTTGAAAGCAAAATTGAACTTGATGTCCTTATATGTCAATCAGCCAGCTGGTTGGACGAGCCTTTTTGAAATACATGGCATAATGATCAAAATATAGGAGAATATTTTTGGGTCTTGTGAGATTCAACTTCTATTAAGCTTGCAGAGTATGGAAAAGAAAGAGATGTCCACATGCTTAAATAGTTCAACATATCCTTGAAAATAGTTCAGTTTAGCCAGAATTAGAGGGGTTAGAACTCACAGCATAATGATGTGTATTACAGATGCAAATTAGTTAGATTTAGCTTTGTGGTACATGTGTGCGGAGATGATGCTATGTTTTGTATGATTCCAGCAGATAATACTTGTACTTGCCCATCCCTTGGCTACTCTAGCGTCCATCAAATTCGTTCTAATATCTGATTTTGTTCCAACAGTTTCTGTAGCTCTTGTTCTGCTTTGTGTTGACAAACTTGGTTTGTGGTGGTACAAGTCCAACTTGCTTCTAAGATTTCCTAGGTATGAACTCTTGTTCTAACTGGATTTCTTGTACTTCACTAAATTTTCTAAAATACTTAATTTCTTGATATGGTTCTTTATGAAGTAGGTTGGTGTTCCACATTTTATGGGTCATAATAGTTCTTGAGCTTTTTTTTTTGTTTTGTCTTGTGGAGTGCTGCATTTTGCCATGGATTGGACTTCAAAGACACATTTGCAATGGGATTGGGAAACTTTGGTGCTCTTTAACGGAGAAGAAGCTAAAACATCTAAACCTGAGGAACCTAAATCCAAGATTGGAAGTGCCATAGGCATTACCACTGGCTCTGCATGTTCAACTGGTGTGGTTGTTTGCTCTAGCTCCGAAGTAGCAAACTTTTCTTTCAAAAATTCCATTTCAGCAGCTGTTGGTTCTTCATCCAAGGCAATGAAGAGTACACCAGAAATTGACTTTATATCAGCTGAAGAATTTCTCAACAACCTGAACAACAATAGGAATTTAGACAGGGTTGACAATTTTGAAATTTCACCCACTTTAGTGTCTGCAGAAGTTGCCAAGGAACCTGTAATTGGACTGAAGCTTGGAAGGACATATTTCGAAGATCCTTATGTGGAGAAAGACTCCAAGAGTTCGCCTTCATCTTTTATCACACCATCAAACACTTCAGTTAAGAAATCAAGGGTATATCAACAGACCATCCTGAGCACCTACTGCCAGGTTGAAGGTTGTAACATTGACCTTACCACAGCTAAAGATTATCATCGTAAGCATCGAGTTTGTGAAAGTCATTCCAAGTCCCCTAAGGTTGTTGTTGCTGGTCAGGAGCGCAGGTTTTGCCAACAGTGTAGCAGGTGAACATTTGAATATCTTGTCTTGTTTTTCATTTTAGAGAAACTAATTTGATTTATCATGGAAGTTTAGCCTTCTAGAGTTCTCTTCCTGAAGCTCCCCCCCCCCCACACCCACAGTTGTGTGGCATGCTTCTAGTCCCATTCATGTTAATATTAGACATGGTTATGCATTTTTTTGGATTTTCCTTTAAATGGTTGGTGTTGGTAGTTTTTGTTTATTTAGAGAAACTTAAATTTGCACTCCAACAAAAGAATATAGTCAGTCCTTATCCTTCTTGTAGAAGATATATTTTAGTGCTTCAACACATGTAATTGCCTTATTTGTCATCTTCCAGGTTCCATTCTTTGTCAGAATTTGATCAGAAAAAGAGAAGTTGTCGTAGACGTTTGTATGATCATAATGCAAGGCGACGGAAACCACAGCTAGAGACAATTTCATTTAGTTCTTCAAAGCTACCACCGCCTTTCTATGGTACTTTTGGATCTTCCATACTTTATAGATGAGTAGCTTAGCTTATTCAATCTTCTCTAGACTTTCTTGTATTGCTTTGTTTATATTTTCTATATCCACGTGCATTAAGAAGTGCCTGATTCTCTTGATGATGTTTTTGTTTATTGTTTCCCCTGAAAATTATATGGACTTTCCTTCTGTTAAATTTTGGAGCAGTTTAGAAGGGTGTCTTTGAAGAACATTTTTTATCATCAGAATTTTCCATTTTATCTAGATAATCTTTTTGCAGTTGTGGATGTCACGTATCAGCATTCAATTTAACATATTTGCAATGTGCAAGTGCTGCAATGCTATAGTCATGTTTATTATATTTTCTAGGTTGTTTGCAGAATATTAAGTTTAATTGGATGACCATTTATGCTAAAAGCTTAAGCTCTTAGGAAATGGCCCACTATATTCATTTATATTCTTAACACTCCCTTGTAAGTGAGCGGAAAGACAAAACTAGTTTAGCCTGAGCCCAACATGTGAACTTAGAGCTAAATCATGGTTTCTTTGTGAATTCTGTACTGTAAAATTTTAAATGGTGTCATTCATGTGTACTTCAAGCATTTCATGTTTGTTTGCTTTGCATTTCCTTTTTCATTCTTGAACTTGTGGTGATCACCTATGCAGACAATAAACAACAGGCAAAACTTGAGCTTGACCAAGCTCCTTTTAGTCAAATGTCAACCAGGGCAAGTTCAATATGGAATGATGTCTCAGGCGGCTTCAAACTTACCCAAACTGATCGATCTTGGATGAAGTCAAGTCAAGTAGGAGGTACTAATGGACAGCTACATTTCCCTAGCAATGGTCACTCCGTTAGTGTTTCTACAGTCAGCCATGATATGGGCATGCTCTTGCCACTCAAGAGCAGTGGTGCCGAGGTCCTCAATCATGGTAATGCACTGAAAGATAGATCCATTAATAAAATGAATTTCATTCCTCTATTGTCAATCTGCAAATGCTACACATCAATTGAATGTATAGTTAATCATATAATGAAGTTCAACTATTATTTTTTCTTGTGTAGTAGCCATTGTACAATTCATTCTTCTCAAAGCACCTACTATGGAAATTCTTATCCTGGTACAAGAGAAAGAACAAATCTGCTTTCTTATGGTGATAGCTCTTTAGTGATAGATTTGCCTTTAATTGTTTACCTTTTTACTCATTTATTGGTATCTCTCAAGGTATCGGTAATGAATAAATTGCCTAACCTCTTTGATCATATTGGAAGGAGTTCATGGTTAGTACATGTACATGCTGACCACAAATAATTGGGACTTTGGACTTGACAATAGTACAAAAAATATGAATACCCTCTGACATATCCTTACCATGCTTCATATCTTTCAACATATGCTAAACTACACGTGGTTGTCATTTTGCTAGTTGTTAATCTAGTATTCCTTTCATTTTGCAACACCAAACCTAATAAGCCAAAACAACCTACTATATCAGGTATTGCCATTTGTTTAGATAGTGGTCAGATTATTAAGATTCATTTCTGAATTCATAGCCATGGTGAACTCTTTTTCATTGGACATCTGTTAGATCTTTGGTCTAATCATCTCTAACACTTGCAGGTCTAGAAGCAAGCATTGCTTTTAACTTGGATGGAGCACGAGATCTTCGGCGTGTTCTCTCTCTTCTGTCAACTGATTCTCATATTCCAATGGATATGGGGCATGCTTCGAATGTGCAGTTTGTATACACAAACAACAATGTTTCTTCTCATCCTGCAATTCACTCATTGAATACGACAAAAGGCCACTTGCAGGTTGGACAGCCCAATAATGGCTTGTTCCAGGAGTCTCCTCTGCTTAAAACATCATTTGGGATGAGTTTATTTGACTCAACTCACCTAGGTTAATGTATGCTATTAAGATGATGATTGTATGACTTCCCATTCCAATGTGTTCTGCTCTCTAATATTTGTTGTTCATCACGGCTTATATTGGGTGTTTGCCCTCTGCCAATTCTGAACGCATTCATACTGTTTCACATTCAGGATTGACAATTGGATGCACCAGCGACCTTCTATGTGATGGCCTAATGCACAAGTAACCTACGGCACTATGACCATGTTCAAGTACTTTAAAAATTATCCATTCTTTTTTCCATCCCTGCCAATTTGTTTATCTTGGTATCTTGAATCAATTGGAAGATGAACGCATTATTTGTGAAAGGTAGCTGAATTCTGGAAAAGTCATGTTTTCCCACTTGTGTGCTAGAATTAAGTGAATTTCAAACATGGTTCTATTAGTGATGCTGGAAAAGTCATTTATAGTTGTCGATGCACATGGTCAGAGTCAAGCTAGTGAGATTTTCAAACTTGTTTCTATTGGTGATGTTGCCATGCGATACCTGTTTTCGCAGTTGTTCAAACTTGTTATTGCAGCTGTGTGTTACATGTGAAGATTTCTTGTATTCTTCTGTTGGTCTTTTAAGTGGCGGTTTGGTTCATTTAAATAAATTGGGATTAATTGACGAATTTTGTCCAAACTATAGCACTTTTCACAAATCTAGCACATTCTTTTATTTGTATCAATTATATTTTAAATTATCAAATTGATATCAATTCTAGCCCGACGGTCAGATGCTTGTCAATTTCACCGTTAGGGATTGACGTGACATCTGACTCAGTATATTAAAAATTAATTTTTTTATTAATTATGTTCCATGTCAGTATTTAATTAAAAATATTTATTTTATTTTTAAAAAATATTTTTAACTTACGGTCTATGCCACGTCAATTATTAAAATATTGTTTTTTTTAAAAAATAAATGTTTTTAATTAAATGCTGACATGGTAACACGATTAATAAAAAATTAATTTTTAATATGCTGAGTCATATGCCACATCAGCACTTAACGGTGAAATTGACGGACATATGACGTCGGACTAGAATTGATATCAATTTGATAATTTGAGATGTAATTTCTTCACCTTAGGTAAAGTTGAGAATGAAGGCTCTTCATGCTGAGTTTTCTTATTGTTTTCATCTTCAACCTCCTTGTCATGAACTGTCAATCCCTTAAGTTCTTCACCTACATTCACAATCTTAACATTTCTAGAACAATCATTAGTTTCATCAAAAGTGACATGCATAGATTCTTCAACTATCATAGTTCTACGATTATAAACTCTATAAACTTTAGAACTTTTAGAATAACCTAAAAGAATATGCTAGATTTGTGAAAATGACCATAGTTTATGCTAGACGTCGGGTTGATGAATTACCTGACTAAGCTTGCGATTGATGGCGATGGTTTACGGATCAATCTGGGAAGAAATCGTTCCTGCTTGGTCGGTTGATCGGGAAACTTGAGGTCGACGCCGAGAAAATTAGGGATCGAGAGAGTGAGTGTAGCGGGAAGAAGAGGGAGAGGAAGGCAGTAAAGAGAAGATTTGAATCTAATTCACTTTTCAGATGTCATTATTCGAAAACAAATCACTATTTATACTTATTACATTCAATTAACGAAGCTAATCACATCTTGTAATCATAACTCCAGTGGGGCCTCTTCTTTATTCGTTGAGTTCAATTTTCCAGCTCAGCAACGTCCGCGTCTTGACGCGTGTTCCGGAGATCCTCTTCGCGTCTCACTTTGCCACGTCGACACACATTTGTATCGCCCATGACATCACCCCCTCCTTGAGACGCAAGCTTGTCCTCAAGGTTTTCATAACAGTCGTCGTCTTCAACCTCAGGGCCATCTTCCCGCTGTAGAGTATTGCCTACTTCTGAATTCAATAAGGGTAGTGGGGTTACCTGCATATTCGGTTCACCTCGACATTGTTTAAGAACTGATATGTGGAAGACAGGGCGGATTCTCGCAGCCGCTGGCAAGTCCAATTTATACGCCACTTTGCCAATCCTCTTAATTACACGGAATGGTCCAAAATAGCGCGGACTTAATTTTTGATGTTTTTGAAGTCGAATCGAAAGCTGGCGGTATGACTGCAATTTCACAAACACCCATTCCCCCACCTGAAACTCTACTTCTCTGCGATGTTTATCAGCTTGGCTTTTAATGCGATTCTGAGATCTTTCCAAGTTCAATTTCAATTGTCTGAGGATAGCATCTCTTGTCACTAGTTCTTGATCAACATTTGAATTAGTTGTCGTTCCCCCCGCATACTAGATTAGCCTTGGGGGATCCCTGCCGTATAGTGCTCGGAAGGGAGTCATCCCTGCCGACGACTGAAAGGATGTGTTGTACCAGAATTCCGCCCAAGCCAAGAACTTTTCCCATTTAGTCGGTTCCTGAGATGCAAAACATCTGAGATATATTTCAAGACATCTGTTCAATGCCTCAGTTTGGCCGTCGGTTTGCAGGTGATAAGCCGAACTAAACAGCAGTGTTGAACCCTGTAATCTAGCCAATTCACGCCAAAACTCACTTGTAAAATGAGTGTCTCTATCACTCACTATTGATCTTGGAAAGCCATGCAATTTGACTACCCCTTTTAAAAAAAATTCAGCAACCATCTTTGTCGAATGCTTCTTTGGCAATGAAAAAAAATGGTTGTACTTAGTTAGTCTGTCTACCACAACCTCATTTACTGCTCTTCCATTTGACAGTGGCATACATGTGATGAAATCCATAGAAATGTCTTCGAAGACATTCTCAGGTATTGGCAATGGTTGGAGCAACCATGCCGGGCTTAGCTGCTCCGTTTTCATCCTTTGACACATTTGGCATGATGCAATGTACTGCCTAATGTCCTTGCGCATGTCTTTCCAAAATAAATTTGGTGATAACCTGTGATGAGTTCTAGCTATCCCAGCATGACCTCCCATCACAGAGCTGTGAAACTCATTTAGCAATTTCAATTTAATGTTGGCATCTTCAGGTATAAAAATGCGTCCTTGATACAAAAGAATATCATCTCTGATGTCATATTTATCAAGCAATTCACCATTTTGTACCTTTGCATATAGGGACTTCAACTCCTCACTAGTTTGATTGAGTGTTTTGATATCAGTCAAGAGTTCAAATACAAGCAGAGAAACACTTAATGCATTGAACTCAACTTCCCTAGATAAAGCATCAGCCACAGAATTATACTTCCCAGCTCGGTATTTAATTTCAAAATCATAACCGAGCAGCCTTACAAGCCACTTATGCTGTTCAGGTGTTTGAATTACCTGTGATTGAAGTTGTTTGAGTGATCCATGATCAGTCAGGATAATGAACTTCCTACCCAGTAGGTATTGCCTCCATTTTTGCACAGCCCTAATAATTGCAAACATTTCTCTATTATATGTCGAAGATGCCTGCATCTGATAAGAGAGCTTTTGACTAAAAAATGCAATTGGTTTCTTGTCTTGTGTAAGGACTGCACCAATTCCGGATCCAGAAGCATCAGTTTCAACAACAAATAATTTGTTGAAATTCGGTAATGCCATGACTGGGGTATTGCTGAGAGCTGTTTTCAGAGTTTCAAAAGCCAATTATGCTTTGTCATTCCAAAGAAAAGCTTGCTTTTTAAGCAAGTCCGTCAAAGGTGAAGCCAACTGAGCAAAGCTTCTTATAAACCTTCGATAGTAATCAGCCAATCCTAAAAACCCTCTCAGTCCTTTAACATTCTTAGGTATTGGCCATGACTGAATTGCCTCCACCTTACTTGGATCTACCTTGATACTAGCTGAAGTAACTAGATGACCCAAGTATTCAATTGTTTCCGAGCCAAAGGAACATTTACTTTTCTTTCCAACCAGTTTGTTCTCTCTGAGCAGTTGAAGAACAATCCTCAAATGAGATTTGTGGTCATTCACAGAGCTACTATATACCAATATGTCATTAAAAAAAACCAATATGAACTTGCGCAAGTATGGCTGAAAGATCCTATTCATTGTAGCTTGAAATGTTGATGGTGCATTTGATAGGCCAAAGGGCATCACAAGGAATTCATAATGCCCTTCATGAGTCCTAAATGCAGTTTTAGCTATATCTGAAGTATGGACTCGAATTTGGTGATACCCTGCTAGCAAATCCAACTTGGAAAAAATCTGAGCTCTCCCTAATTCATCAAACAATTCACCTGATGTAGGAATAGGGAATCTGTCTCGGATAGTCACTGCATTTAGGGCCCGATAATCTACACAAAACCTCCATGTTCCATCCTTTTTCTTTACCAATAAAATTGGGGAAGAGAATGGACTAGTACTGTTTTGAATCAACCCTTCCGAGAGCATTTGTTTGACTTGTTTTTCTATTTCTGCTTTTTGGAAATGTGGATATCTATACGGCTTAACATTGACAAGATTCTGATTTGGCTTCAAATGTATTCTATGGTCAATTTCCCTGGTTGGTGGTAGACCTTTTGGAGGAGTGAACACATCTTCAAACTCAGCTAACACCTTTTGCAATTCAGTATGCTGACAATTATCAGTATCACTGGTTACAATTGTTAGTGGCAGCCATTCAAGCTGATACATTTCCATCACAGCTTGGTTGTCACATATTTTAGTTAAAGTACTACATTGGATAGCCTTCACATTGGTAGATTGTTCCCCCTTCCAATTGCATTGTTTCCCTTGTAGCTGAAACACAAAGGTTAATTTGGTAAAATCCATTATAACTAGTCCTAGAGTTTCCATCCAAGCAACTCCCAAGACAATGTCAGACCCTCGAATTGGTAGAGCAAAGAAATCCGAGGTTATAGTTGTTCCTTGAATTGCTAATTGAACTTGCTTGATAATACCTTCACTTCGGATTGTTTCTCCACTCCCAACCATTACATGAAATGGTATTGCAGGTTCAGCAGTCAGTCCCAAATACTTCAACATCCTTGACTGTACAAAATTATGGGTACTTCCCCCATCAAGAAGAACTTGTACAGTCTTGCCTCGAACAGTTCCTGTGAACCTTAATGTTGTTGGTGAGAAGCAACCAGATAATGCATTGAATGAAATGAGGGACTGTTCATTAACATCCCCTTCGACAGCCTCTTGTTCTCCTTCAGTTTCCTCAATTGACACCCCATCATCCAACATGAATAGCTGTGGTGTTTTGAATTTATGACCATAGGAGTATTTATCATCACAATAGAAACAAAGGCCCTGCTCCTTTCTCCTTTGTGCCTCAGCTGCCGAAATTCTCCTTGGTATCTGCTTGTTTTCCATGGATGCCGGAGACAAGTTAGGAGTTGTTCTCTGTACGGATAATGTACTATTAGGTAGAATGCCCCGTGAAGGAGTAGGTAGTAATCCTTGACCTTTCCCCAATGTATACTGATTCAGATATTTTCGAACAGCTGCGGACTTAGCTTCACACCTCTTTGCCAAGGTAACTGCATCATGCATTGTAGTTGGCTGAAAAGATAAAACATTAGTCTTTATGTCTACTCGTAAGCCAGAAATAAAGCAATTCACTAGGAAGGACTCAGGCAGATAAGTTGTTTTCAATGCCAACTCCTCGAACTTGCTTTCATAGTCCTCCGTTTTGCCTCTTTGCATCAATTTTTTCAGCTGGCCCTCCGGCGATTCCAATTCTGTAGGTTCAAAGCGTCGACGGATTGCTTCGACCAGATGACGCCAACCCGACAACTATTTTCTCTTCTGCATCCAGCGGAACCACCGTCGCGCCAATCCATCCATGCGGAAGGATGCCATTGTGACGCGGTGCTGATCCTCTGTGGAATAAAACTCAAAAAAATCCTCAGGGGCCGCAATCCATTCTTCCGCATCGGAGCCATTAAAAAGGGGCAACTTGATTTGCGGAGGTTTAGGTGGGAATGGAAATTCATCCTCGTCGCCGCCTTCATTTTTAGGTATCATCCGCCAACGAGGCCTTTGTCCACTGGTACTACCCGTCGGCGATTGTTTCGCCTTATTCTTGGTCCATTGAACCATCTGATTATTAAGCAAACCAATTTGCGATGAAATAGTCTGCAAAATCTGCTGCTGACCCTCAATCGCTTGCTGTTGCGTATTCATATTAGTTCGTATACCCTCCAACAATTGATCATGGCGTGCATTGGCCTCCTGTAATACTCTTACAGATTCGGCCAATGCCTGATAACGAGTCTCCATATAGGCCACAAAAAGAAGCGGAAGGAGAAGATGAAAGTATGTCAATGTACTACTAGAAATTGAGTCTTCAACAACAGATATCAACAACGGCCGCTCAAGCCGTTGCTATTTGCAACGACATTCTTATGGCCGCTCAAGCCGTTGCAGATATGTTGTATCTGCAACGGCTTTCTAACGGACACGCGAGCCATTGCTGATGATTTTAATTATCAGCAACGGCTTTCTAACGGACAAGTGAGCCGTTGCTGATGATAACTTATTAGCAACGGCTTTCTAACGGGCGAGTGAGCCGTTGCTGATAAGTTTATATAGGTCGCAGATCGCGCCCGGCCCTTCTTCCTCCCGCTGCTATCGCCGCCGCCTCCTCCTCCCGCCTCTCGCCGCCGCTGCCGACACCGACGACGCCGAGCTGCTGCTGCAGACGTTGTCGTCCGTCCTCGACCGCCGATTTTAAGTATTCATCGCCGTCCAGCCGTCTCTTCCCGTTGCGGCCGGCGGGAAATCCGACCGAAACCCTATTTTTAGGGTTTCGGCCGACGGCGGTCGGCCGATGGCCGCCGCCGAATCTTGTACAGTGTCCGGACACTGTATGCCGACGCCGGAAAGAGTAGATTAAGTATTTTTTATTTTTTTATTTATATGTTAATTATTTATTTAATTAATTATTTAGATTAATTGTTTAATTTGTTAGATTAATTTTTAGGGTTTAGATTAATTTCGGAATTGTCCACTTCGGCATTGTGCAGGAATCGTCCACTTCGGACGTGCGCCGGAATTGTCCACTTCGGACACGCGCCGGAATCGCCCACTTCGGACGTGCGTCAGAATCGTCCACTTCGGACGCGCGCCGGAATCATCCACTTCGGATGCGCGCCGGAATCGTCCACTTCGGACGCCCACCGGAATCGTCCACTTCGGACTCTTGCCGGAATCGTCTAATTTGGACTCGTGTCAGAATTGTCCAATATGGACTCGAACTGTCTCGAAACATTTAGAAAATAATCATCCATCCGACGAGTTGATATGTTTCACGTACGCATCGACGAGTCAGATATGATTTAGCAAAACCTTAGATCCGTTCGGGGATTGTATGTTCGTGTAAAAGAAGTAGATGATCTTTTATACGACGTACAATTCTTGAATTGTCCCTGATTGGACAATTTGGGAATATAGTTATTTGTACTGCACTTATGTTTTTATTTTAACTGTTAACTAATTATTCTAAATTTCGGCAATATCTCTCTTGTTCTCCGATACGCGCCCAGATGATATGCGTATTCGGAGAACTGTAGGGAGATGCTGCCGAAATTTAGAATGAAGTTAGCGGTTAAAATAAGTACTTAGTGCAATATAAATAACATAAATCCCGAATGGAATAGGACAATCTCACCTAAAGACATTAACCAAAGAAATTATCATTGATTGACAGAATCATGTCGGCTGATCAAAGTTGGATGTACCGACGTCTTGATCGTGGAGCTTTAACGAATGGGCTTCGATTAGGCGTAACGTACTTCCTAAATTTCGCCTATTCGAATCAGAATTTCGTTAGCATCGGTGATCAAATCTGATGTCTGTGCCGCATTTGTTTGAATGGACGATTTTTGGATCAGGAGACTGTCACTCTGCATCTATATAGCAAAGGATTTGCACCAAGATATTTTCTATGGACTTGTCACGGGGAGTCACGTGAAGTCGGGATGTCGAGTAATCCTATCGTTCAAACATATGGTGAATCTTCCTATGCTGGTGCTTCTTCATCTAATCAATCTAATCCCTATAGAACTATGATACTTGATAGTCTTGGGGGTTAATTCCACCTGAATGATAATGTTGATCGGCCAGTTCTTCAGACATCAGTCCCACCAGATACTACAGCGGTTGATATCACAGAAGTACAAACTGCGGTAGATATTGAATTACCGAATAAAGAAGCTGCAAAATTTTACGAGATGTTGAAAGCTGCCGATGAACCTTTGTATGAGAATTGTCCTAAATACACTAGGTTTTCAGCAATGACACAGCTCTTAAACATCAAGGCCGATTGTAATATCAGCGGGGTTGCGTATGATCGGATTGCTGGATTGATTAATGAAATGATGTCTATTGATAACAAGTTTAAGCCAACTTTTTATAAGACTAAAAAGCTAATGAGAAAATTGGGGCTTGGGTACGAAAAAATACACGCGTGCCAAAATAACTGCATTTTATATTATAAAGAAAATGTGTAGTTGGATAAATACCATGTATGTCAACATCCTCGTTACAAGGAGAAGAAATTGATCCGACAGAAAAAATATCCCGTTTAAGGTGCTTCGGTATTTTCCACTAACACCGAGGCTTCAAAGATTATTCATGTCGGAAAAGACAGCCCCCTACATGAGTTGGCATGCAAGAAGTCGTGATGATACGGTAATGACTCATCCATCCGACAGTGAAGCATGGAAACATTTGGATACATATTATCCTTCATTTGCTATGGATACTAAAAATATAAGATTGAGATTGTGCACAGATGGTTTTAATCCGTTTGGACATTCTGCAACTCCTTATTCAGTTTGGCCAGTGCTGCTGACAGTTTATAATTTTGCCACCGTCAATGTGTATGAAAGATGAATTTATTTATCTTTCGATGATTATTCCGGGTCCTAAGGGTCCGCGAAAAGAAATTGACATATTTCTCAGACCCTTGATAGATGAATTGAAAACATTGTGGACTGAGGGAGCTGTCACTTATGATTGTCATCGAAAGCAAAACTTCAATTTAAAGGTCGCGGTCTTGTGGACAATCAATGATTTCCCGGCGTACGACATGTTGTTTGGTTGGAGCACTCACGGCCGACTCTCTTGTCCGTATTGAATGGAACACTCTAAATCAATCAGTCTTCAGAACGGACGAAAAATCTCATTCTTTGATTGTCATCGTCGATTCCTACCGGCTAATCATCAGTATCGAAGGAATCATAATAAATTTACTAAGGGCAGAGTCGATAGAGATGGGCCACCACCGATGTTGTCTGGTGAACATATGTTAACACGTGTTTCAGCACTTCCAGAAATAGTATTTGGTCGCAATGAAAGAGTGTCAGGTTTTGGCCAAACACATAACTGGGTGAAAAAAAGTATCTTTTGGGAATTTCCCTATTGGAGTTCATTATTGATTCGACATAATTTAGATGTCATACACATTGAAAAAAATGTGTTTGATAATATTTTCAACACTTTGATGGATATTTTCGAAAAAACTAAAGATAATGTCAAAGCCCGACATGATATAAAAATACTTTGTAAAAGACCAGAGTTGGAGTTACAAGAGGTCAACGGACGATATCTGAAACCGAGGGCCCTATATGTGTTAAATAAACAACAGATTAAATATGTTTGTCAATGGGTAAAAGAACTTAGATTACCCGATGGATATGCTTCAAACTTATCTCGATGTGTGAACGTCGATGATTGCAAAATATCAGGGATGAAGAGCCATGATTGTCATGTATTCATACAGAGATTACTTCCGATCGCATTTCGAGATCTTCTACCTGATAATATTTGGGGTCCGTTGATTGAATTAAGTATGTTTTTTAGAAACATCTGTGCAAATGTCCTTCGAGTCGAAGATATGTCAACACTTGAAAATAATATTGTTGAAATCATATGCAAGTTGGAGCAGTTTTTCCCTCCTGCATTTTTTGACTCGATGGAGCATCTACCGATACACTTGGCATACGAGGCACGAGTTGGTGGCCCCGTTCAATATCGGTGGATGTACTTATTTGAAAGATACATGAATCGTCTGAAGAAAAAAGTAAAGAACACCGCAGCTGTTGAAGGATCAATATCTGAATCGTATATCATCCAAGAAATTTTAACATTCTGCTCATTTTACTTTGAATCGACAGTACAGACAAGATTTGATCGTCTTCCACGTAACGACGACGGGGGTGTTCGACATTCAGATGGACGTTTAAATATATTTTGTCACTCTGGTCGTGCTTTTGGTTCTCGTCCATCTCAACACTTAAGCGAGGAAGAGTATCATTTGGCACACTTGTATGTATTACTCAATTGTCCAGAGATTGAACAATTCATTGAAATATTTGACATTGAGATGGTGCAAAAATACTTTATTCACAACGATGAAGAATTGGAGAGATTACGGAATCGTGATTTCCCTACTTGGATTCAGAATTACAGCAAAGATCACAGAGCTGAAATAAATGAAAGAATATTTGAGTTTGTTAGTGGACCGTCGCGACTTGTGTCGTGCTATAGCGGATATTTTGTTAATGGGTATACATTTTACACGGTTGAATATGCATTTACAAAGAAGACGATGAATGCTAGGGTATTTGTGAAAGGGACAACCTATGTTGAATGTGATATGGATTTTTATGGACTGGTGGAAGAAGTGATAGAGTTGCACTACTTCGGCTTGAAATCAGTTATTCTATTTAGATGTCATTGGTTCGATACAACAGAAAGGGGCATGAAAGTTCATCCAAAATACAAACTTGTTGAGGTTAATTACAAATCTAAATTGGCAGCAAATGAGCCTTTTATATTGGCATCACAAGCCGAACAAGTATATTGCGCGAAGTATCCGGCTCGAAATAAAGATAGAGCAGATTGGCGTGTAGTCTGTAAGACAAAAGGTAGAGGAAAAATTGATCCGATAGTAAGAGAAAATGAGCTGATACCTGATATGACACATGGTTTCTATCAAGAAGATGATCCTCCTGCTGTAGATCGTATTATTCCAATACTCGAGGATGCAGACACAACGTCATTTCAATTAGAAGTTGAATATGCTGATGATGACGATCATGAAATTGAGAAAGCTGGAGATGAAGAAGATGAAGAAGAGGAAGAATTCGAAGACTATTATTCAAATGATGAGGAATAATTGTAAAGTATATATTTTATTAAATATATCTCTATTATTTATACAATAATCTGATTATATGTCTATTCGGCAGATATGTCTGGTCGTGGTTATCGTCGCAGGAGAGCTTCGGAGTCTCCGATCGGTGAGACTCCTACACTTACTCATACTGCTGATCCTCCTGTTGCTGATCCTCATGCCGAGACTAGTACATCCAGACGCAGGCGGCCACGCGGGCCAAACAGGTGGCAGCCTCCACCAGCCACAGAGTCACGTAGATTTATTAGCGTGATTGGGGAGCGGTAATATATCATGAATTATGAATCATTACAAATTCATTATATCATAATATAATATTAAAATTTATTTTTGTTGTGCAGGTTTGAGCAAGAAGAAGTGCCAAGGAGCATTTCTTCTACTATTCGATGATACATGCACGGGGCATGGCCTACGTGGTCTCACGTGCCTAGCGAGCACGTCGACATGTTATGGCGCGAGTTTGAGGCACGTATTATTATTTTTTTACAAGCATGATGATTAATATTGGTACTGATATTATTATTCTGCAGGCTCGCTATACATGGGCTGAGCACCAAAGGCCCTTCATTTACGCTGCTTGGGAGGCTATTTCCCGGGCAAGGTACAACGGGCAGCTGGGGCAGGCCCGGTCCCTGGCGATGGCACGAGCTGGGACTACTAACATCGCGGAGACTCGGGGATAAGGCCCCGATTGGATTACTCCAGATATATGGGATCAGCTCGTGGGAATATGGTCGACGGATCGATGGCAATAGGTTTCTCGGAATGCGGCTAGAAATCGCATGTCGGGGGGAGCAGCGCGTCACACTGGCGGCTCTGTTGCATTTGCAGTGCACGCGAACCGTATGGTAAGTATACCTTTTAATTATATATTTTATTTGTTACTATGTGTACTAATTAATGTATTTGTTTTATAAATGTAGACGACGGTGTCGGATGACGGGACTATCCAGCGACCCTCCCCGATGGCGGTGTTTGAGCGGACTCACCGTCGAGCACATGGGACGGGGGAGTACATCGACAACCGCGCTGCATACATTATGGTAACTATATATTTGTTTAAATTATTCATTATATATTTATAATTTAAGTTTTATGATAAATATTAAACAAAAAATCAAACTCGAGTAGGAGACCTACAGCCAGACGGTGGTGCAGCGCGGGGGCACCCCCGAGGACTTTGACGCAGCAACGTGGGTCGAGGCCGCAGGTGGCTGGGACCATGGCCGCGTATATGGATTTGCAGATAGTGGTCATGCGCGAGCCGTACTAGGGCCACTTGGGGCACCGACCCCTCCGGTCGCTGGTGAGCGGCCGTCCACATCCAGATCCAGTTATGATCATAGTAGTAGAATAAGGACTCTAGAGGAGACGGTCGCGCGTCAGAGTCAGATGATGGCGGAGATGCATGCTATGCTACGCAACATATCAGGTCATCCCGAAGCAGACATCTCTTCGGCATCATCTCATCCATCGTCCTCGAGTCAGTCCACGCCGGTGTACACTCAAGCACTCCAGACCCCGCCATATGATTCAGGTCATCCTCCATCGTCATCGTGAGATTTTTTTATATTGATTTTGTTACTGAGATATTGGACTTGTTTAATTTATTTTGTTTGGATATTGATACTTCAATTTTGCATTTGAATAGTTTTTATACTATTGTGGATAATTATCAATATAAATATAATTATTTTGATGTATATCTTGGTGTATTTGTGATGTGTGAATGAATGTGTGTATGAGTATATGGGTGTGTGAGTTATGTATCAGATAATGTATCAATGTATTAATGAAAATTTGAAATTTGAAATTTTTTCGTTACCAGGTTCACATCATCAGCAACGGCTTTCCCACGGCCATCCGTGGGAAAGCCGTTGCTAAAAGTTTATCGAAAGCCGTTGCTGATGACCTACAGCAACGGGCTTTTACTAACGGCGTTGCTACGGGCTCACCGGCTGTTGCTATTAATGTTATCAGCAATGTCTCCGCGTCCGTGGCAACGGCCCGAGCGGCCGTTGCTGATCCGTTGCTAAGTTATCAGCAACACGATTTTCTGCCACGGTTGCATTGCAACGGCGCCAGCCGTTGCTGATGATGTTCAGCAACAGCTCAGCAACGGCATCAGCCGTTACTGATGCCCATTTTTCTAGTAGTGATGTCAGGTTGATGAATTACCTGACTGAGCTTGCGATTGCTGGCGATGGTTTACGGATCAATCTGGGAAGAAATCGTTCCTGCTTGGTCGGCCGGTCGGGAAACTTGAGGTCGACGCCGAGAAAATTAGGGATCGAGAGAGTAAGTGTAGCGGGAAGAAGAGGGAGAGGAAGGCAGTAAAGAGAAGATTTGAATCTAATTCACTTTTCAGATGTCATTATTCGAAAACAAATCACTATTTATACTTATTACATTCAATTAACGAAGCTAATCACATCTCGTAATCATAACTCCAGTGGGGCCTCTTCTTTACTCGTTGAGTTCGCTTTTCCAGCTCAGCAACGTTCGCGTCTTGACGCGTGTTCCGGAGATCCTCTTCGCGTCTCACTTTGCCACGTTGACACGCATTTGTATCGCACGTGACACTAGATTCGTCAATTAACCCAATAAATTTTTAAGAAATAAAATAAAACAGAGCTTAAATAAAAAGATAATTTGGGAATACAATTAAAATATCTCTTCTGAGAAGAAAAAAGCTTTGAATGAATTGGGATTGGGAATAAATTATTAAATTATTCTCAACAGATAATTAACTTGGAAAAATATTTATATGCATGATTAATGTATTGCATAGTAGGGCGAGAATAGATTTAAATAATACTCAGAATTGCTTAGAATTGATATTGAATATTGATGAGTAGCGGAGTTCGGGTGACTTTTAGGTTATGATTGATAACCTGACCAACGAGAATCGGAACCAAAATTTAGATAAATAATATTAGTATATAATTTATTAGAAAATAATAATTTTAAATTTCTTAAAATTTATCTTTAAAAAGGTTAACTAATTTGCATAATTCAGTTGAAAAAAATACATAGTTTTAATTGTTTATTGCAATATTATTCTATAAGATTACATAATTATTTGGGCAAATAGACGAAAATAATCTTAACTTTCACGAATTTCTCAATTTTGGTCGATCCTTTGATTGGTCTCAATTCTATATAAGAAGTTTAGGATTAGTTCCAATAATAGTCATCCGTCAACCCAACGTGATCTCGCCCGTTAGTTCATTGACGTGGCGAACCGATAATAATATTTTATTATCTTCACGTCACTTTAGGAAAATCCGAACCCAATTTCTTTATACCCGACAATCCACTCAGCCAACCCATCATCTACAAGTAGCAGGACGCAACGGGGCCGACTTCTCCTCGGCGGGGCTCCAACGTCGACGTCGGCCGACGATGCTTTGGCTGGGCCAAAAGCAGGAGGCCGCCTCCGGAACCCCCAGCCTCGTCGCCGCCCATCGCACCGACTTCTACTTGCTTCGCGGCAGCACCAGTGGTCGCGCACTGCGATTCCGAACCTCTCGCCTCGTCGCCTTGCTCCAACTCTGCGTCCGCCTTGCTCCGACTCTGTGTTCGCCTCCTACACGAGCACAGCTACGGCGTTGGCGAAGTTTGTCATCTTTCGCTCATCTCGTTGCTCGTCCTCCTCCAACGACGGAGCAGACGGAGGATCTAGCGATAGCTGGGGAGACACCTCGAATCGAACGGTGGCGAGAGAGGATGCACGATTGTGCGGTGCTGAACGACATCTCATTAGTAGCAGGGCATTCTTCGGCAGCGAAGCCATCCCCAACGACGTTGAAGCCTTGGTCGCCTCCTTTTCCTTCTCGTCCTCGACGCCTCCATCTTCTTCTCGGTCAAATTCCTCCATCGAAAATGTTACCAACTCGAGCGGCGGCGGCGGCGGCCTAACCGCGGTCCTCACCTACAAAAAAATATAAGTCATTCGTCGTCACCTCTGCCACCTAGGGACCTCTTCCGAACATGGAACAGACTACAGAGAAAGAGTGCACCGGCATGGCATCATTACGTCGAGTCGAGTGTGTTGTCGGGTATAGAAAAATCGGGTTCAGGTTTTTTTTAAATGACGTGGACTACAAGTGACGTGGCGATAGTAAAATATTATTATCAGTTCACCACGTCGGGTTGACGGATGGCTATTATTGGAATCAATTCTAAACTTCTTATATAGAATTGAGACTAATCAAAGGATTGACCAAAATTAAAAAATTCGTAAAAGTTAAGGCCATTTTCGTCTATTTGCCCTAATTATTTTTTTAAAAAAAATCAATTTGATGCCCAAATACCCATTTCAATAGGTTCAAAAGAGATATGAAGAATTTTCCTAAACTAAAATATGAATTCTCAAAATTTCTCGAAACCGAATATGATTTCCAAAATTCTTAAAACCAAGACCAAATTCAAAAAATTCCAATATATCATTTTATAGAAATTCTTCAAAAACTCTTGAAAGTTGTCATTTGATCATGATAATATTTATAATGCTTTGGTAGTTAAGGGTTGAGATACTGTCGGTCAGTAAATTAACATGACTTGTGAAGTACAATAATTATTAGAAAATAATAGAGTTAGAGGTGTAGTTACGAGTGTTACAAATGGACTGATGAGAAGAATGGAAGTGATATATTTTTCAAGGCTAGGACAGCCATGTACACCCTTTAGGCTTGACATTCAATCTATCATTCAAACTTCGTACATTTCAGTCCCAGGGGTCGGCAAATTCGACCATCTATGATCCTCATACAATGACCAAATCAAACCATGAAGTTCTACAATCAAAAGAGTAGGTTCTTAGCATGAACAAGGGGGTGAGACATTTTATCAAACACCTTGTGGGCACTACCATGCCCATGTCCACATGCGGTCACAACATGGTGGAATTCGGCCATCACCCTCAAGTTACGGATACTCTCGGTTGTCCCTTTTCATCTCCATATTTAAGGGTCAAGAATCGTAGGGATTTCCCCCCTTATTATAGGGCCGCATACCCTAATAAAGTAAGGGATTCATCTCCCAAAGTCTCATCCATGATTCAACATCCCAACATCATAAAAGAGGGGAAAACCAACGAATTAAACCTATGAGAAACAACGTACATCAAAACAATCCCAATTCACCACAACAAGGGCGCCAACCGACCATAAACTTCCCATAGGGCTGCCCTATCCAACTCGCACACCAAAACATGAAATCAAAGAAAGATTTGATCCAAAGATCATCCACCACACCACTAAAATTAGAAATTTCAAAAATTTAATCATCTAAAACAAGGGTTGCCCTAAAGATGGGCAAATCCCTAAATAAGAAGGGCCACTAATCACGATCTGAAGCCTCGATCCGATCCTAAATAACGACTCCGACGATCTCCGATAAGCTCTCGCGGCCGGATCTCATTTTCTAATGTGTCGCCCCTTCCTCCTCCTCGGGTATCCCTAAAATGGACCACTCAAATGAGATCTCCATTGTCCAAATTAAGGAATAAGGAGTCTCAGACATTCTCACCAAAAATCAGTCCATTCAGATTCCGGATGGTCTCCCAATCGTTCGATTGGATGAAACTACTCGCTAAGAATACCAAGAACAATTGTTTGGTTTTTTCGTCACAATTACAGTTTCTGCCGTCAAAAGACAATCTCCACTGATCATAATTAAGAACAAGAAGTATACTACTCACCGACCGAATTTCGATAAGATCATATCACGAATGCTCCTCCGATCGCAATATTTGATGAGATCCGTCGCTACTGAAACTGTCTGCCTAGAACAATTCCTCCTCCCTCTTCATGTGTGTGCAGGACTCTCTAAGGCCGACCCTCTCTCTCACAAATCTAGATAAATAACCTTGTTCCGCTTAAGTCTCCAAATGACGACACTACCCCCGACTTAAGTTCGCACCTAAACGGGTCCAAAACTCGATCAAATCGCATCAAATGACTCATGGAACCCGACGCAATCAAACAAGCCTAAATTAAACTAGTTTACTTAATTAATCATGCGTTTGAGTCGTACCTCAAACGATCGCGATCATCGACGACCTCTTTGACTCACGCTGACGCGCAACCCCCTAAGTCTTTGGTTGAAACCAAAATTAAAACACAATTACACACCTAAACCTCACAACCATATCCAACAACAACATATGCATAATGTCAACAATACCAGCCATGAAGTCTACAACAAGAATAACCAAATACAACGCAACACAACAAACAATTAATAACAATAGGGGTGAGAAAAAAAATCGGTTTTTCGGTTAACCGAAAAATCGGTCTGAAATCGAACCGATTTTTTCGGTTTCGGTTTATATTTAAAAAAAATCGGTTTTCGGTTTCGGTTTCGGTCAGAGATGTAAAAAGTCCATCAGTTTCGGTTAACCGACCGATTCAATATAATTTATTAATTTTTAATTATATATATATAATGATTTATAAATTAAAAAAAAATAACCAAATGATTTATAAATTATAAAAAAATATAAAAAATATAAAAAATATAAAAAATATAAAAATACAAAAAATACAAAAAATACAAAAAATTATTAAAAAAATTATTAAAAAAATTAAAAAATATATAAAAATTAAAAAAGATTAAACAAAATAAAAATAAAAGTATTAGTTTTTTCGGAACATTATCTTGGTTCAAGTGGTTTCACTTTTTTTTTCTCAATGAAAATTCGGTATTTGTTTGGATTTTTCTCCATTTGTGATTTGCATAATATAATTATGTTGTAGGTTAAAAAAAATTATTATTTAACCGGAAATTATCGATTAACCGAACCGAAAAAACCGAAACCGAAATGACGGTTAACCGAATGTAATGCATCGGTTAATAAATTTGCTAATAGACCGGTTAACCGATCCATGCTCATCCCTAAATAACAATGATACCATGCAATTAATTATGCAACATTAGCAAACTTAACCAACAATATGTCATGTAAGAATAAAATGTAGCAGAGTACAATGGAAATTTAAAAAAACAAAATAAAGATAGAAAATCACAATAGGTGACCATTGCCACCAACTTAACTATTGTCACTAACAAAGATAAAAATTAGTCTATGCAACGTTCAACATGTTGTCACCAACTGTGCTACCCACAGTTGGCAGAGTACAATAGAATTTGAAACAACACAAGCAACAGAGGCAAACATGATATTTCCTTCATTTTACATGTCACCTTTAAGACTAGATTCTATTTTAATTTAATTAAGTAATACTCTACCATTAAATGAATAAACTGCAATACTTTCAACATCATACCATACGATACTTTAAAAATTATAAAATCTTATTCAGACAATCATAAACCAGAAAATCGACATCACCACTGGATCTTAAATGCCGAAACAACTAAATATCATACAATATGTTCATATTTAACCACATGAAGCTGTCGAAAATAAATTAAAACAAATCTCAAATATATTCAAATTATACCTCGAACTTTTATTGAATTAATTCATAATAGAGCTAAAATTTAGATCTTGACTATCGCTCCATACATTCATAATTAATTAAATCAAATAATCGAATATCAAATATCAACAAATAATTCGATGCTTAAATTTAAATCAAACCATTCAGACCCTTTGAATATAACAATGAAACTCTAATATGGTATTTATCAAATCAACCTTCTTTATCATCTTTAATTATTCAATCCTAAATCCACTTGCAAACCTCTGTACCATACACCTTGTAATTAATCATATAATCCATGTAACCAAATAATATTAATTAGTGTCATGCTTCAAACTAACATCAATCATACATAAGTCAATATGCATCAAGACCATAAATCCTAATTGATTCAAAATCTATTAATTATTTCCTATAATACTGAAAAATACAAGAGTCTTATCAAATTATCTCTTATCTAAAATTTGATACCATCATCACGTCCGGAATGAGAAAATTTATAACTTTAGTATTCACGCCAACTTCATCCGGCGACTCCAAGTCATCCAAACAATTAATTTTCTAAAATCTAATTAATTTAATTAATGAATCAAATATAATTAATAATTGTTTAAATAAATCCACTGATCATTTCTTATCCCCTCCTCCTAGGGTTGTTCATTGGGTCGACCCGACCCAATAAACCCGAGAACCCGACCTGACCCGACCTATTTGGGTTGAGTCGGGTCGGGTAATCAGGTCGGGCTGGGTACAATTTGACCAAACCCGACCATAATCAGGTTGGGTCTCGGGTTTTAAAATTTGAAACCCGATGACCCGATTATTTATATTTTTTAATTATTTTTAAAATATTTATATTTAATTATTTTAAATTATTTTTAAAAAAATATTGTCAAAAACTCTTTTTTTACCTAAACGGGTAAACCCGACCCGAACTAGGTCGGGTTGGGTCGGGTTGGGTCGGGTCGGGTTTGAGAGGTGAAAAATTTTCAACTCGACCCGACCCGATTACACTTGGTCGGGTTGGATCGATTTTTTCGCTAAACCCGACCTGCGAGCACCCCTACCTCCTCCCATCATTGTGTCGCCGCCCACCTTTTCGCCCCGGACCCGCGTCAAGCGGCCCGCCAAGCCTCCAGTGACCCATCCAGTGGCGTCACTGCCCTGCCCCCATGACCTCCGACATCGATGGGGCAGTAATCACTACCGCGGGCAACAGCGGCTGTCGAGCCGTTGGTGATTGGCCCGACAGCCCCCGCCCTCTCCATGGTCTCCGGCACTAGCAAGGTACTGATCAGCGCCGTGGGAGACTGCGACTACGGTTGCAGCGTGCTGCTGCAACCAGGGGCGGCTCAATAAATATTTTGGCCTAAGGCAAACTCTTAAATGAGGCATTTCATTTATTCAATAAATTAAATTAATATATTTTTTATGTAAATTTTATTTTTTTTTTAACTTTTTGAGATGAGTGTTTGAGGAGGTCATATATTTCTTTTATCCGAACTTAAGAACCGTTGGAGGCTTGGTCGCTTGGAGCCAGCAGAGATGGAGAAGACGAAGAGTTTGAAGATGGGGCAAAAATTCCATTTGAGTAATCTAAAATTACTTCAGACTTGATACATCTAATGGCCCCCACGTATCAATTTTGCCGAGGAATGAATTCTTCTGCAAAATTCAAAGAATTCAATTATGTCACAACCGTCAATTATAGTTGTCAAGTAATTGAATTCAATTATACATGTCATTTGTCGTCTCTTTGCATGCTTTAATTTCTTTTTTTTCATTTCCTGAAAATTAAAAGTCCTCTAAAAGATGACTATAACTTGTGAACTAATGAGAAGACTGATTTTTTTTTGCAAAATAATAAGGCTAAATTGAGTCTATTTAATTTCAACAAATAGAAATTAGTTGATTATGCACAAATAAAAACATATCAAAGGGTAATTAATGCAATGCAAATAGTAATTAAATTGCACTCTAAATTAATTAATTAACCAAATCATATAATATGACGCTCATCAAAAGCACCAACTGCACTCCTTTATCTAATCAAGAACACTGCAATAGCCTTTTAATACTTAATCCTCTTATTCTAAGCAAGCATGCATGCATCAATTCATCAGCACCAACTGCACTCCTTTATCTAATCAAGAACACTGCAATAGCCTTTTAATACTTAATCCTCTTATTCTAAGCAAGCATGCATGCATCAATTCATCGTAGCAGAGCAAATGGCGCACACAATGGCAGGCAGGGGCGGCCCATCAGCCTGGGAGTATAAGGCAATGGTCTTATTGGCCTAATAGATGGGTCGGCCCTGCTGCACGCAGCCATAGTGGCTTGGTCACTATCGGTTGTTGTGGCTTCATGCCCCGAGCGTGGCACGATCTTCCATCATCCTCTGTGCTGCCGATCATCTCCTCTCCCTTAACGTCAACGGACAATGACGGCCAACAAAATCACACTGATTCCAAAAGCAGAAAAGACTACAAAAACTAGGTTGAGGTGAGGAATTTTTCGAAAAAGCCCTCCACGAACCAAGTTTTACAAATAAGCCATTTAACCCCAAATAAAGTTCTAAAAAGTTACCAGCAAAATCCAGAAAATAAAACTAATACTTTACAATAAAACTAAATTATGATACCAAATTAATGTCAATATTTAATATACTAAAATATTTTATGTAACAAAATATTTTTACTTTATACTACTAATTTAATATATTAAATTATCGTTATGTCATTATATTGAATAATTTAATATAAAATTAAAAAGATTATTTTAATAACTTAATTTATTAAAATATTACTGATAATATTGGATTTTTCATATTATTTTAAAGCAGTCAATGACCTTCAATACAAAGAGGATAAATTACAATAATTGGAAATTAATGACATCCTACTCCCTCTCAGTTGTCCTATGAGATACCCTACATGTACATATTAGCTAAAATCTTTTTTAAAAGTCAAGCTGGGCATAACTAATCAATGGATCTAAATTTGTCAAAGAAGGGGTTATGGTAATCATCTCTATTACAGTGGGAAATTTGGATTGATCAACACTGTAATCTCTTATGATACAGGGCTTAAATCAATACTGCTTGTCTGCTACTGTCTGCTACTGTCTGCTTCTGCCATCTTTATGCAGCAATTCTTTCCTTCCAGATTTTGATGGTATGCGGTCGAAGGGAAGTGGACGCTGACTTGCAACTTCACGTCACCAAACCCATATGCCATATGATGTGCCATTCACGGCACCATTTCAGCTTAATTAAGTAATTGCACTACCACTTAGATTGGTCAGTCCATCTGGTCATATGATCCAGAGCGTTGACCCCTCCAAGCATAACCACCATCTGAACTGCTGCAGGCTTGATTTGGAAGAACGCCATTCCCCATATCACCTGTCAAGCTCATTTGTTGAACTTCGTGCGGAGATAATATCTTGATGCACTGCACGCAGTTCACAAATTCTCTGCACATTTAAATGATCCTCTCTCATGTTACCATCTTGCAGCAATTGATCTTTGTACTAAAAAGCAGTAATGGAAATACAAGGTTGTGCTGTTAGTGAAAAAGTCTGTGCAAGTCTACTCTTAGTGAAAGCTAGATTCCGACAAGGTTGTACTTTCATTTGCTAGTCATTTTCTAGTCATTTCTAGTGCCTTGAACCTCATTACAATGAAGTTCACCTTGAACTTATAACCATTAGGAGTTTGGCTAATGTATTAATTAAGAACCCTTGTTTTACACTTTTACATTGACATATGATATGACATTCCTACCTGGAAAGTTAATTTCGTATTATATAGTATTATTATGTTAAGAAATTGTATAGTCATAGTCTAGTCTTCAAGTGCTTCACAACAAAGAAACATTTATCTTGTAGGTCTAGTTTTGAGATGTCTCTTATTACTTCTGTCCCTCTTCCAATATTTCAGAGATTCTAAATGTTGGAAATTTCAATGAATTGAAAAAGAATAAGTATTAAGAAACAAAATATCTAATAACTTACTCCCATGGGTCATCACCCACAAGCAAAACATCCTTCTCGTGATCTACATAGACTAGCTTCCAGCCAATTTTTTGCCGATCTTCAAGCTGTCCCTCTATGCTGAACATATGAGCAATGTCGCGTTTGAGTTCTTCATAGCCTGAATAACGTGTAATATCTATTGACCTTCCAACAGCTCCCCGCTTGTGAACCTAAAAGACATGGTTTAAATTAGTTTTGAAAAATGGAAACAATTAACAAACCTCTACGACCATGAATAAGTTTTAGAATGTTTTAAGAGTATTCTTTTACAATTCTAGAAATGATCGAACTCCCAAATCATCTAATTTTCTGCTTCATGAACTAGTCATGTAAGTGTACAACTCTAAAGCAATTGAACAGTCAGTATTTAGTCAAAGTGGCACAATTTATCATTTTTGTCATCAAACTGAAAGAAAACAGCAAACTTGGAGGCAACTAACAGTTATCCCAATAATGTTGGAATTTTATAGTCAACCCATATATATAGAGAGGCTCCTAACAATAAATTCCTATGCTCCTAGTAAATATTATTTTAACAGTTATAACTTGGAGCTGGTAAATATAAGATCACTAGCAATAAGCAGAGTTGGCAATCATTTCTCATGCTTGTAATAGAAATTTCGTTTAGGAGGTATTTGATTGCCCGCAAATCAAAATGCTTATAAAAAGCATTTGCATGCAATTGCAAGTATTGTAAATTATAAATGCAACTTATTGTTTGATTGCCGGCAAGTATACTTGCAGCTTGTAATTAGAAATTATTGGTTGGCCGCAAAATAAATAATTGACAAGAGATAGGGCTTTGTTTGCATCATGCTTTTCTTACATGCAAACTTTTTAGTTCCAGCTCATTTTGCACCATGTGGGCCTTGGCTACAATTAGATTTGCAAACATGTCCAGTTTTGGGCAACCAAACGCCCGTCAAGGTGACAAAGAAAGTCATCAATTTTGATTGAACTAAGAAGACGATGACATATCCAAAAAAATCCCAACCATGAACAGACAACTAGCTTGACACTTGGAATATGATGATACTAAAGCTTGTATAGTTGAAAACCACAAACCTTGGTGTAAGTCCTCATTCGCTGAAGGGGTGGTGCCGGTGCCCAGGAACTTGTATTTAATAAGCTATTATCATCAATTCCTGAATCCATAGAATTGAATGCCAGGTCTGCAACCCCAAACGAATTTGAGACCAAAGAAGATGATAGCTCTTGGTTAGCATCTTTTGAGATATCGTAATTCTGTATCATATTTCCAGGAAAAAGATTTTGGTACTTTTCTAAACCAATGCTAGTTGCTAGAGGTGAGTCATCAGATAGAGGTATGCCCAATGGGCCATTAATATTGACCCCAAAAAGGACGTTATTTCTTGGATCTGTGCCTTGGACATCATCATCTGGAGGGATATCTCTAAATATCAATGGCTGGTTGAAAGAAGTTACTGGGTAGTTTTGTTGCAAAGGTCCATCAGTCTGAGATAGGCAAACTGAAGTAGCTGAAGAGGTCGTGTCTAAGTAATCTAGCTGCATTGTGTTATTTGTGTAAGATTGAGGATCCACAGCACCCTGAGTTTGTATTCTAGAAATCGGAACTGAAGGCTTCACATTCTGTGCAGCATTTGGCAGCTCCTTAGATATGTTGAGATTTGCAGCTGAAGCTTCAAAGGAGCTTGGACTGAGCACAGCAACTAGCTGATTCTTTTCTGTCAACAGAGGGTTGGACTGATGGGTCCTATTCAAAATTGATTGAGATATAACAATACTGTTGTTTGCTGATGGCGAAGTGGAGCAAGATGGGACATCATCTGTTACCACAGAGTGTGCTCCTCCAGCAGCTAATAAAGAGGTAACAGTTGACGAGATTGGATTAGTCGCAGGTGTTACAGGTAAAATTACCCCAGGCAATTCGGCTAGCAGAACTTGCTGCTGCTGTAGCTTTTGCTGGGATTGATTCTGCATACCTTCTGAAGTGGCTTTTGCACCTTGTTGAGGAATCAAATGTTGCGGGGTCAATAAATGGGAGTTTACAAATTGCTGTGGTACATCAAGGATTTTTTTCTTGTGATCTTCAGTCTGATGAAATTCAGGTTCCTGGAGTGTAGATTGTAACAATAATGATTTCTGCTGCTGAAGATTCTTTAAGAGCTGCAATTGAATTTGAGGATCAGATGCATGGAATTGCTTATTTGGTTGGTCAAGTATAGGCATCCTATTTTGCTGTTGTTGCTGTTGGTGTTGATGCTGGGTCTGTTGTTGATGTAGCTGGTGCTGAATTGATTGCTCTTGATGTTGTGACTGGTTTTGCTGAATGGTGGTTTGTACTACCTGATGGCTTTGAATCACTGGCCTTTGCTGCTGAACCGGTAACAGAGGTTGGACAACGGATTGAGGTTGAGTAAGACTGCTCTGAATTTGGCTCAAATGAGATGCTTGACTGACTGTTTGTTGCCTCTGTTGTATGCTTAAATCTTGCAGTTGCTGCTGTGGTATAGTAACAATACCAGATTGGTTTGGTGGGATTGATACGGAAGGTAGTTGGTCAACCTGGTTTTGTCGAGGTAGTTCAAGATGTATGTTATTCTGGTATAAAATTTGGGCTTGCAAACCCACCTGCCTGGAAAAGTCATTTGACCCAAGGTTTTGTACAATAGGTCCACTCATGGAGTGCAGGCGATCAGTCTGCCTGGTTGAGTTAACGATGGAGGGATTCTGCTGGATGCTCATCCATTGAGCTAAGCTTAGACCAGGCATTACAGTATTCTGAGATTGAGAATCCTTTATGCAGATCTCCTCACTAAGCCAAGGGAGTGCTCTTTTAAAAAGATTTTCCATCTCTGATGACTCGTCATCTGCAAAATTAACTGTTAAATCAGCCCTGTCTTTTTCCTCAACTAGGACTAAACATAAAAATCCAGACTATGTAGAGACTATCTAGTGCCTCTCGACCGCTGCAAAGGAAAAGTTACTGTATGTTTCCAGGATTCAAGAAAAACTCGTTATAAATAACTAAATAGTAGTATGAAACTAGCTCTATCTTTAATTTCAAACATACAGAAAATACTGTGATAATTTAATTCAGTCATATATACTTATTAAAATTTCCTCTCCACGAGTACCTGGCATCCCTGGTTCCCTGGGTCGCTTTCTGAAAAATGGTGGAGGGCAGATGAAGAATGGTGCTGCAATGGGCTCAATCTCCCATATAGAGACCCTATTACGCTTCTCCCCAGCTGCATACTCATCCCACCCCACCTGTTGCATCAACAAGCACTGTTAAATCAAAGAAAACTGGAAAAAAGGTCAGTGGAGTGATTTATTAGACTATTCTGTGTAACCAGGGATCAGATGAGCTAGAAAGCAACTAAAGGTGAGATAGAAAACTAACTTTCAAGTTCCGCCATTGTGAATTTTTCCACCTCGCTGGATCTAAATCACTAATCTCTATAATTGTTCCCATGTACCTGCAGGGTTTAGAAAGTAATATCTCTCTATAACCAATCACACTGATAAGATCTGGAACACAAGTCATACAGGTAGAGGTATAAAAGTTTTGGTTGAAAAGGAACTCAATCTTCAATTAACTACAAGAAAAGTTACGGCTACTTTAATGCAAGTACGAAAATTGCAATGAGCTGTTCATTTTACATGCAATCAGCATATATCCAAATTGCTTGGCATGGCATAATCATATAGTAAATTACCTTCTTGTGCCAGACTGCTCCGTTTCAAACATCATGCGGAAGCGCATGCCCAGAGATACTTGATTACTGTACATTGCCTTCTGGTACTTGGCAAAAGGAATTACAAATTCCGAAGGACTAGCCCTACAGATACAAGGGGAAAATGTTCATAATAAATATATTACAAAAGATAGAACTAAATAATAAAAATCAACTGGCTTGTGAAACTATCAATGAGAATCCTTGTGACGAACAAGTAAAGGAAGTAATTGGAAACCTTGGATTATAAAACACAGTGAATGGGCTATTGTTAGCAGCAGCATGAGCTGCAGCAGCAAGAATTCCAATGTGCATACTGTCACTTGACAAGACCGATGATGGTATGTTGGTAGGTTGCCTGTTAGCACGCCTGATGCCTAAAAGTAATTGTTGGTTTTCATCCCTGGCAACAAAGAATGAAGGAAAAAACACACAAGTTCATCAAATCTGCAACAAGAATATGTAAAGCTTAATGAGTTTATCTTTTAATGCAAAGTGATATTGTCAAAGGAAAAAGAAAAAAAAATGATCTAGGAAAGAAGAAAAAAATTATCTGTGCCATCTAATGAAGCTCCAGTTGTACCTAATGAATAGCACAGAATCGCCAGCAAAGAGCCTCTTTCCACTCACAAACAGGCTCCAACCAGTAGTAAGTAAATGCCTCTTGGGCTGACCTGATAACAAATTGACAAGATATATTATAACTGGAAAAAAAATGACTTGGTTGTAAATAGTTTCCTTGGAGGGGCTTTTTCGCAAATATCCCTAATGACTTATATTAGGCCCTAATCCCTCACCCATCATTCCAGCGGTTGAGGAGTTGGAGACGGAGACGGGAGATAACGTGCTACGGTGAGGAATCCGGAGGAGGAATCAGAGATTTGGATAGAGATTTCAAGTAGGAGTCTTACCTCTCTCCGTTGTTTCCGTTCGTCTATGTGTACATTGTAGTATTATTTTTGAAATTGATCTTAGAGACATCGGTTGAGGTTGAGGTTGAGGTGAACATCAAAGTTGTAGGTTTACGCATTCTAAACGCGATGGTGGTGCCGGATTTTTTTATCTGAGGTCGTTTGGTAGGTCTTTTAGATTTTTTAGCATTACACCGCAGCTTTAAATTATTAATTTAATTTGATAAATAATTAAATAATGCAAAATAATAGTGTAGTGGGTTAGATAGTGACTTAGAGTATAAGTGGTTGTACAGAGTGTGGTTTGATTCCTGCTGGAGCCGATGAATGTTGAATGGGTAAAATGATGGTTTTACCCCTTGCTCTAAATTGCCTGTTTTGCTTCTGGAAGTTGTTGACCTCTTGTTGCATTATTTTGTTGGACATGCCATGTTGATGATTGCATGAATTAAATTTAGTTGTCATTTATCAATGTTTATTTGATTATGAAGTGTTATATTAATCATGGTGAATAATATTGTACAATTCTAGTAGTCATGAATCATATGTTACATCTGTATCCGGATGTTATTTTGTTGTGTCGCTTATTGTTGTTAGCATCGTAGACTAGTTGTGGCTATTTCATATGGTGAGGTTGAGTTAACATGTTGCATATCGCAATCCTTTACCGGGCAAAAGCCCTTGGACATTATATTGTTGGCTTGAGGTGTATGAGTGGTGACACCGATGATCACAATATTTTACACAGGGTGCTAGTGTGCGGCGTCGAGGTGTGAGACGCCGACAGGCTATCCTTTGGGTATTCGCACCTCTTGGTAGAGCGGGCTTGAGGTGCCACTCTCGATATGCGAGGAAACCCACTTGTCCACTACGCTCTTGATTGGTTATGTGTTGCATTAGGTGATAGGTGAACATGCATATTTTGTTGACATACAACATTTTATTGGAGAGTTGTAGATTATTGCATTTGGTGGTACCATGGCATCATGTTCATTTATCATTATCGTTGCCATATTGAAACTCTTACTCAGCATTCTGTTGGCATCGTTTGTTTTTTCCTGAGATCATCAAGTATGATGGTGGTTCATTGTTGGGTAGCTAGAGTCCTGGAGGAGGAGACGTCATCTAATACTTAGTTTTCCTCTATTTGTCGTTAGTTTGATTGTTGAACTGTAGGTTGAGAACAATTGTTACATTGTTTAGTCTTTGTTTGTTGTCGTTAACTCCTTTGTCTTGGAACTTTTATATGTTGACTCTATTACAATTTATTTTTATATATCATGGTGTCGGATTGTTTGGTTGTTGGTTGCGTTTCTCCTAGGCGATGTCCCTTATCTAGGGATAAACCTAGGCGGGGCGTAACAAGAAAACTAGTTTATGGAGAATGAAAATAAAAGAAAAAATTACTGAACGTAACAGAAAGCAGGGATATCTTTGGTACATGATCAAATTATTAAAACTTTTATTTACAAAAGGAATGATAAAGAGCCAAATTGTCAAGAGAGTACTTCTAACTTATAATTCCATTTTTGATATTGATTAGTATCTCAGTGTATTACCTCGATAGATATGGCGAAAAGTCCATAGATTGTCATGCAAGTCTCTTGCCTGCAATTCTTGGGCAGGTGGCTGCATTGAAAAATCCTACACGATGGAAAATATGATATCTATTGAGGCTACTAAAATAGACAGCATTGTCTTGAACCATAACACAAAAGGATTATTTACATACAAGTGGAGGAAAAATCTTTTCTGCAGCACGGCGAGGAACAGAGAAACCTCCATGAGTGCTTGTATCACTTGCAGTGAGCGTCTTACAAAAGAATTCTGTCTGAGGTTTAGTTTGTTTCAAAACAAGATCTGATGTCTGCAATGCCTCTTTGTCATACTGGGAAGCAAAAGGAAAAATAATATTAAAATTAATATGCATAGCTAATTAGCTATAAACTTGTAATACAGCATGCACTGCTGAAATAGAAAGGAAATCCTACCATGACTTCAAACAAGAAAAATGACTGATTCACTATAAGATATGATTCAAATGAAAATAGTGACAGACCAACTTTGTAACTTAACAACTGACATCCTGAGAAGTGAGAACCTCAAAGTAGACTCACTAGTTCACTATATGCATGGCTTAGAAGGTAGAAGCTAAATGATATTGAGAAAAAACCAATGATGTGCACTCACTGTGTTGACTGGTTGGAGGGTCATTTGAGCATATACCTCATCTGTGTCTGGATCTGCCTAAAGCATTTTTAAGACAAGTAGATTTAAACCAGATTCAAGAATGTTAGATATGGGTGAGATGAAAATGACAGAAAATGGTGATACATACATGCAGAGTAACATTATGAAGAAGGCATATAAGTTGTGATGGAAGATTTGGATAGTTTGGAACATGAGCCTGAATATCCTTTTGCATCGAAGCTGCAACCTGAAGATTATAAATGACATTATAAGTCAGCACATAATCACCCGGTATATTTTTTAAACTTGTTATTCAAAAACACTTCATATTAGTGACAATCATCGGTGCATAGAGAAATAATTTTTGCCTATTTCAGAATGAGTGGTGTATCCAGCAACATGATGTATCCATTTTCAAGATTTAAGCTAAATAAGATGGATCACATGATAGCACAATGATGACTCAAAGTAGCTGAAAATGCTCATCCACACCCCTTCATCATTTAGAAAGAAATGTATGTAAGATGAATAGCACAATGAGGAATTCCAAAACTTAAATTCTAATTCAAAAGAATTTTCATCACTATCTTGTATATATTTTAACAGAAAAAATGCATCCAAGATTTTCACTCTTCCTTATTCATAGTATTAGTGTTCCATTCATAACTCCACAAGTTCATGAACAGTTTTAGAGTTTTAAGGAATTGAGAAAGGGTTCATTTTGTGCTGTACTTCTTCCATGTAAATCCTTCGTACTGTAAATCTGGACCTAAAAGAGAACATAGGAAACAAAGTAGGAACTCTATTGTTTTATATTCTTTTTGTTTAATTTTAGTGAAAATATTTTAAATAATATTAGCAAGAAACTTAGGGAATTAACAACAGCTAAAAAGAGACTGCAAGTTCAAATACTTAGACCAAGCCACTTCCACTAGCAGTATGAAAGTTATGCAACACAAGTATCCAACCCAGGACAAAATAAAATTAGGAAAGTTAGTTCGTACCGTATGTGATAAAAAACAATCTTTACGGGAACTGCAACATCACATAGTCATTGACTATTGAGGAACAGCTAGGCACAGGAGGCTACTGGGCATTCAAAAATCAATCCTCCGGCACAATACACATTTCATAGTAATGATCATTATCATATGCTGCTGTATTATCATTTGACAATAAAACTAAAACTAATGCATTGCCTAACTTTTGACAGCACGAGCATGAATGCACGAAGAAAAGGAGAATCATGAAAATCTTGATCTTCACAGATAGGAAAAAGAAATCCTAACTCATAATAGCTACCTGAGATTTTTCTCCTTTTTTTCTAAAAAAAATCCTATATCATTCTCCAGAAACTATATGGTCTCCACTTGCGTTTGCAATGAGGAAAGCTCTCGAAAAAATTACTATGTGCGAGATCCAAACAATTAAGCTTGCCCTCATATCAGTTTAAGGGCACCTACCTAAAAAAACAAAGTTAAGAAATGTGGTGAATGCAGCTAAAGGTTGTCAAAAACTCAAAATATATTGCGAACATAGAGAGACAACAAGACGAAATGAAAATATGAACAAGATTCAGCAAACATGAAAAGACTAATAATAAGCGGCAATAAAGACTAAAGTAAAACGATCACACAGCAGTACGACCTTTTTAAAAAAACAAGGAAAAATGACGGAAGATTGGTCTTTGTATTTGGTTTTCACATGGGGCACACTGTTGCATATACTTCTGTACTTGAATAAATCACCCTCTAAACAAAAGGAAAAAGGAAAGGAGAGGAGCTCTGAGAAAGCTGTGCTGAAAGGGATGTCTTACAGAACAAAGGAGAATATGCAAAAGATCATTTCCTTCCCCTTTTTTTTCTCTTTAATCAGCTCCTATAAAAGATTCAGCAACCAAAAAATAGAAACTTTCTAATATTTACTAGGATTACCAGCACCCGTAAAGCGAAAAAGAGCAAGAACCCATCAACACTCGACAGCTCAAGAAAGCAGAGGTAACGCAGGCACAAATTAGACGCGACCCTTCTGTATACATTACCTGCTCACTGTGCCCTTGGGGAAAGTAGACGACGAGGCTCCCCACCGGCGGCAGCGTCACCAACGGTCCGGCGCAGGCGTACCACAGATCCTGGTTTATCGTCTTCCTCTCCCCTGCCACGACCATTTTAGCAAGTGTGAGCTCCACCCGCAACCCCAACTCCATTCACCACGAGCAAACTCACCTTCACATGGGTTCATTGAGGCCGCTGCTACCCCCGTCTCCGACTCCCCGGATTTCACGTCTCCCTTCATCGTCCAAGCTCCGAGAGCTCTACGGCCGCCGACGACGACTCCACTCAATCTAGGCGCACCAGTGCCCGCAGAGTCATGGTCACTAGATCTTTCATCTCATACTGGTAAACCCCTAGAGCACTAAGGACTAATCAAGGAGAGATATCTGAGAGCAACGGCGAGAATCGAGAACCGCTGAGGTACCGGAATCCGGCAAGCTCTACCGTTGACGATGACGCGGAGAAGTAGGAATAGCTGAATGGAGGAGGCGGAGAGCCTGCCAACAAGAGTTTTTCGCGGCGAGGGAGTTCGCCTATCGGACTCTCGGTAGGCCAAGGATTAAAGCAGCCAAAAGTAGTCGAAGAAGTGAAGCCGAGAGAGAGAGAGAGAGAGAGAGAGAGAGAGAGAGAGAGGTAGTAAAAACTAAAAAGAAAGCTGAGTTGTATAAGAAACAAACTTTTCAATTTAGTCCAAGCCTTTTTCATTTTCTCGTTTCGCTCGCCTCCTTATATATTATTTTGTTGCACAAATGGCCTCCGAAGTCTGAGAGTATGAAGTCTTCTATCAGAAATAACCCCCTAAATCCTAAAATTAAGGAGAACTCACATATTAAACGAAGTTTACTAACAATTTTATTACACCAGAGGCTAATAATAGCTCCATTATTTCGGGTCTGAAAAATTAGAAAACAATCTTGATCCAAAGAAGGGCTTGCGTGAAAAATCGAGTCGAAACGTCGACCGGTAACTACTTACTCCCACCCGCTTTGTATGAAACCTGCTTAATTTGTTGACGGAAATGCCCCTCCTTTGGGGACCACCAATTGCGCTTGCGCTCACCACGTGTGAAAACTTATTTGATTTCTTAGTAAAGATAAATAAAAATAATTATTAGATCATCAAACATCAAATTTTATACCAAAAATAATTATTTTTCCTTCACATATTACTTTATTAATGTAATTTAGTTTTAAAATTTGTTAATGTTCTTTTTGTTATTAATCCATATTTGTTGTATTTAAAATCTATTTTTATTTTATGTTTTATTGTAGAACAATGTCAATTTTTTTATTTTTGGTGTACTTCGACTATACATAATAAATTCTTAATCATGAGAGGGGCAACATCGTCCAACTAAACTACACGGGCACGCCGCGGCCGACCTACGTCATGTACTATACTTGTACCGAGATGACCCAACTTTTAGAGAAAAGAGAGAGAATAATATTTCCACGCTAACCCACAATTATTATTATGTAAGCCAATGATTTAACTAAACTAGCTCTAATGAAACCCGCATTTAACTAAAATTGACTTTGTTATTAAAGTTAGAAGAGATGACTCCATGCATTGGTTCGTGCACAATCAATATGGTGCCTCGTGCGACCTCAATTATATTATTATGCGCTCGTCGACGATGTGGCATCGGCGCTCAAGCCCCGTGCTCCTCGCAGCGACCTAACCCCTCACCTTTCTATTTTCTTTTCTCAGAATAATTTTTTGAAAAAAAATTATCTTGTTGTCTTATCATTTTAATTCGCGGGGCACAGGGTGAGCCCATGTCGGGTCCCACGCCGTAAAGCTACCGGGGGGTCTGCCTTGACTCTTGCAGACATGGAGAATCAACCGCAGTGATGTGAGTTTCTCAATTTTGGGGTCAGCACGTGCTCCATCGAACCACGCCTAGGCCTCGATACGTGGCGACTTGAGATTGGTATCTGGTCCCCACTTTGACTCTAACCAACGGCTTTGATGTGGTGTTGTAAACCCTACGTGGAGGATTTGACGTCTAGGATGAGGTTTTGCCTGGTTATCGAGTTCGAGGCCCGCGTGTGCCTTTTGGTCGAAGTGCAAGTTGTGTTTGCACTGAGCTAACTCTTGTGGTTTTTGCAGTTTAGACGCCGATCCAAATATGTCTTCTACAACATATTGTTATAATGGGTAATTTATAATATAAATTATTTTTTATTAACACAAAATTAAAGTAATTTTTCTTTAAAAAATCCTACCGTTTACAATAATAAATATAAATAGAAGTCTTCTGCCTATATACAAAAAAAGTATGTCCCCTACATTAATTATTACATTATTGTTGTTTCCAGTTTTTTGCATTAAAGAATACATTAGATGCCAAAATTAGATAATAGCACTATTATGTGCAATTTTTGTTACATATCTAGGATTTAATAACTATATAAATTGAGTTTGCTGACTTATATATATATATATATATATATTATACTCTCATCTCATCTATCTCATCCTTATTAATTATCATTCACCCCCTCTACATTTGAAAATTATATTTCCAACTTCTTAATTATGAGTTATTGACTCTCTTGATTATCTTATGAGTAAATATCACCACATTATCATATATTGATATATTATATATATTAATAAAAAAAATATGGTAAAAATTAAAAAATAATTAAATAATTAAATTCCAACACAATATTATTTCTTAAATTTTTAATTTGTTATCATTAAATATATTTTACTAAAAATACAAAATAATACATGTCATCAAATTAAAAATAGACAACTTGTGCAATGTAATTTACCATATAAGTTTTTTTTTTCAAAATCATAAACATTTTATAATTATTTATCAAAATTATAACTATAATATTTTAAGGAAAAGCTTCAAAACATTCTCAAAATCTTTTATATTTTCGACAAACAATATTATAAAGTGTTTATGATCGATATTCTTTGCTATGACATACCAAGAATATTCTCCTCTCTCACGCAAGCAAAGAACAAACAAGAATAATGAGCTAGCAAATGTAGCACCAAAAAAATTGGAAGTTTATGAAATTACTAAAGCACATAATATTGATTTGGACAGACACCAAGAATAACATTGAGTGTGGCTACATGAATGTAGATCCATGTGCAAGTGGCTGAAAATATACATGATACTTTTTGGTGTAATTTGCATCTTAATTTATTTATGCCAAGAAAAAAAATCTAAAGAACTAATAATTAACTGGAAGAATATATTCCTTTCCTAAAATTTTCATGCTATTGGCATTAGCTAATGGCCAGTTACCACAAGTTTGCTACATCTAAAAAAAGTAGCATTGCATCATCCACATATCTAGGAGCAAATGTTCAAAGTGTGGAAAGTGTGTATACTTATTTGGTAATCTTTTTGTAGAAAGTTGGATGGAATGATGAAGACTTTTTAAGGCTTGATAAGGAGTATTTTGCAAAACAAAATTAATCCAGTGGTTTAATTGAAAAAAAATGTTTTTTTTTTCTAGATATGGTATGAGTTTATGCTCTAAAAATGGCTTCTTAATAGTCAAGCATATTTGATTAGAAGATTATCTATACTCGATAAAAAATGATTAAGTTCGATAAAATTTGAATTGATCAATCCAAGATGGAATAAATCAATGACGCAGCCACAATCAAGATGGATGTGTCCAATGACATCCCTATATATATATATATATATATATATATATATATATATAATAATGTAATTAATTTATATGTATATTTATTAATATAAATATATTATGCGTGATTAATTTATAAATATATTTATAAATATAAATATATTATATTTAATTAAATTATGTTATAAATTGAATTGTTTATTCTTTAATGATAATGTCATATAGCAAAATTTATGATAATTTTAGTTATGTTAATTTTTTAAGATAACATAAGTTAGTTTTAATTAAATTTATTATGTTAATTTTAATCAAATTACTTATGTTAATTTTTAATTGTTATTAAATCACTTGGATTTATTTCAAACAAATTAAATTACTTAGGTTAATATAAATGAGTTATTTTTTTATTTTTCATAATACAATCACTACTAGAATATGAGCTATCAGCCACGGGGCTTATCGACGGTCACCTGGGCCGTCAAAACCATTCACGGCTTTTCGACGACCGCATGGGCCGTGGCTGATGTAACCTAATCAGCTGCGGCTCGTATACGGCCGCCCAAGGCCGTCACTCATAGGTGACGGCGCGCACGGGACGCAAAATAAAATAACCTAGTAGCAATGGCTTAGCGGGGGCCAAAGGGCCATCAGTAATATAAGTAAGTAATTAACCATGGCCAGAAGCGATCGTCGCTTATTAATTGATGGCGCGAACTTGGCGCGAAAAAAAGAAGAAGTCACCAATGGCTGAGAGAGGGCTACTCGATCGTCGCTGATACTATTATTAGTTGTCCACGGTTTACTGACTGCCGAGGGGCCATCGGTGAAAAAAAAATTATTTGCGTTCACACCCGACCCTTCCTCTTTCCCCCGCTCTCTTCTCTCTCCGTCGCTGCCGATCGAGTTGTCACCGTCGTTGATCATCCTCTGCACCGACTTCGCGCGCCGTTGACATCGCCTTCTTGTTGTCAATGGAGACGCTGTCCTCGCCCTCGCCGCACCATCACCCCCTGTCCTCGATCGCCGCCTGCTCCCTCTCCCCTCTCCGCCACCACCAAGGTGAGTTCCTCCCCTCTCCCCTCTTCGGGCCGACGCCAGCCATTTTTTTAATACATTAATTTATTTTTAAATTAGATTAATTAGTTAAATTATTATTAGATTAATTATTTGTTAATTAGATTTAATTAGGTTTGTTAATTACTTTTAATTAGTTTTGTTAATCAGGATTAATGCTAGATTTAATTGGTTCTGTTAATTAATTAGAGTTATTTGTTAATTAGATTTAATTACTTTTTTTGTTGTTAGATTAAATTTAGGTTAGTTTTAATATTAGGATTAGTTAATCAAGGGTAGAATAAATATTAGGGTTAATTTTAGTTGGGTGTAATTACAATTTTGAAATCGTCCACTTTGGACTCGCGGCCAAATCGTCCACGATGCACTCGCGCCAGAATCGTCCACAATGGATGGACTCACGCCGGGATCGTTTGCTGTGGACTCGCACCGGCATCCACAAATTTAGAAAAAAATCAAGACGAGTTGATACGTTTCACGTACGCATCGACGAGTCAAGTTTTAATTTTGCAAAACCTTAGATCCGTTCAGGGGTTGTATGTTCATGTGTAAACGAAGTAAATGATCTTTTATACGACGTACAACCCTTGAATTGTCCCTGATTGGATAATTTGGGAACATAGTTATTTATTTTGCACTTAGTTTATTTCTTTTAGTCATTACTCATTTTTAAATTTTGGTTTGTATCTCCCTTGTTCTCCGATATGCGCCCAGATGATATGCGTATTCAGAGAACTGTAGGGAGATGCTGCCGAAATTTAGAATAAAGTTAATGACTAAAAGAAATTCTAAGTGCAATATAAATAACATGAATCCCGAATGGAATAGGACCATCCCATCTAAAGACATTACCTAAAGATATTGCCAACTTTTTGACAAAACATGTCGGGCGATCGAAGTTGGATGTACCGACGAATTCATCGTGGAGCTATAACAAATGAATTTCGAGCTATAGCGGACCGGCACGACTTGTACAATGTTATAACGATTATTTTGTTAATGGATATAAATTTCACACACTTGAATATTCATCTACAAAGAAGACTATGAATGTCAGTGTCTGCGTCAAAGGGACAACGTACGCTGAATGTGATGTTGACTTTTACGGACTGTTGGAAGAAGTCATAGAATTGCAATTTTTTGGATGGAAATCAGTTGCCCTTTTTAAATGTTAGTGGTTCGATACAAGCGATAGGGGCATGAGAGTTTATCTAAAGTATAAACTTGTCGATGTCAATTACAAATTAAAGTTGGTTTCGAATGAGCCATTTATATTGACATCTCAAGCTGAATAAGTATATTATATGCAGTATCCATCTCGAAAGAAGATAGAACATATTGGCGTGTAGTTTGTAAGACTAAAGTCAGAGGAAAAATTAACCCAGTAGTTGAAGAGAATGAGCCAACAGATTACTTCTATCAAGAAGAGGATCTTGCCGAAGTGGAGCGAGTTAGTCCAATACTCGAGGATGATGACACAGAGTTAGTTCAATTGAAAGTAGAATATATTGATGACGAAGATAACCGTCTTAAGGAAGAAGGACAGAATGATGATGAGGGAGAAGAAGAAGAAGAATTTGAAGATTTCGATACAAAAGAACAAGAAGAAGAGTATTACACGTATGATGATACTGACGATGACGAATAATTATAAATGTGAAATATATCTTCAATTATTAAATGTATTTATTAATCTATTATATATATACTAATTATATTCATATTCGACAACTATGTTTCGAGAAGTGCGTGCCCGAGGAGGCATTCCTCGTAGGACTACCCTTGACGATTACCACCTGCCACCTATGTACCCACAGACCCTTCGCCTTTGACCCCATCCCCCCACCTCCGGCCACCATCCCCCCACTTGATCTGTCCACCATTCCCCGACCTGCTCTGTCCACCATTCCCCCAGTTGATCTGGCTATCATCCCCCCACCTCCAACCACCATCCCTTTAGCCAATCCAGGCCCATTGACATCGAGACGTAGGCCACGAGGGCCTAACAGAATTGGTTAATGTGCGCAGTAGAAGGTAAGTAGATGCATTAATTATTCCTTATAATTTATTTATAATTCATCATAAGTATAATATAGAATTATACTATATTTGATGCAAGTTTGAGCAGGAGGACGTCCCACGCACGATAGCGGGGATGACCCAGAAGTTTATGCACGGGGCGTGGCCTACATGGCCTCACGTGCCCCGTGAGCATATGTGTTGGGTGAAATGGCCACACTAGAGGGGGGTTGAATAGTGTGTTAACTAATATTATCGTCTAATTCTGATTTTAATCGTTTCTTGATTAGTTAGGCTAAGCAATTCAAGATATTAATAGCAAGCGGAAGCAATAAATATGAAGCAATAAACACAAATAAAATATTAATGTTAACACAATAATTTATAGTGGTTCGGCCACAATGCCTACTCCACTACCTAAGCACCCCGCTTAGGATTTCCAAACTAGTTTAACTAGATTAATTAGTTTCCTTACAATGAGGACTGTACATCGGAAAGTCTCTGCTCTCAAACCGAAGGCACTTCCACACCCGAAAGTATCCCGCCTTCCTACGGAGAGCATTCTCCCACCTCAACCTAAGGACAACTCAACTAATCCTAGTAAACTACGTTTACACCGGTGGATTTAAACCTCAAACACCAAGGTTACCACCCAATTTCAAGATCCACACTCTAGGTCTTACACAAACTCAAATACAAAAAAATAAACAAGAAAATACAACACTAAATGGAGCAATAAATCAAATAATAAAATACTTAGCTCAAAAATAAGATTCCTAGCTTCCTCTTGATGCCTTTGATGGTTAATCAATGAAGGAATGAAGGCAAGATCAAGGTTTTTGACTCAAGCTAGGGTTTTCACAAGATTGACTCAATGAAGGCTTAGAATTGATCAAATGATGGCTCAAGGAGATTAGAGGTGATCAAGATCATGAAGGAAGGCTCTCATGATTTTCTATTTATAAGCCATGAAGAGAAGAGAAAGCTTTCTTTTCTCAACGGGTGATTTTTTACCCATTATATATCGCTGGTCGCTTGTCCAGTCGATCATCGGTCGACCGACCAAGCGACTGCCCGAGCGACCGAAGCATTCTGCCCATTCTGGGCAGTGTTCGGTCGACCGAACCTGGGCAGAGCAGACTACTTGTTTGCTTGGTTTTTTTTTGCTTGTTTGCTCGTTTCTGGTTCCGTCTTCGCTAAGTCTACTTATATAATATTTATTAACTTTAAAACATAAATGTTTATAAAACGTAGTGAATTTCAGGGTTAGTGAATTATGTGACATTGGTGATTTTAAATTCAGGGTGGATTTAAGCTTAGTGAATTTCATGGTGAATTTTGGGTTTTCATGATTTGAAATTCGGGGATGATTTTTATGTTCTTATGCATCATCATTGTCACGCCCCAAAACCCGGCATAACCGGCCAGAGTACAAGTACCCCGAAGCCTAACCCAACCAAATAACTAGATAAAACATCAACATGAATAGTTTATAAAACTCGACACGATTACGAAAAATATAAATCGAGTAAGATTAAATTTTCAACCCATATAGTTGAATAATAACAAATGCTCAAATTCTTTTTAAAGATGAAGTTAAAAATGAATATTTCTCTCAACATCAACAATGCGGAAATAAATCCAAACCCGAATATATAGACTCGGAGAAAAAAAATAAAGAAAAAGACTCTGAACATGGGTATTCATCCCCACGACACGTCACGAGACCCGCTGTCCCTGCCGCCACCAGCTGCACTACTCTGATCATGCTCAAGGGCTGAAAATAAAAATAAAAATATAAAGGGTAAGTCCAACTATGACTTCGTGAGTAATTTAGCCCTCAATCAACCATGTCTAATACCATAAGTCCAACAAGCAAATATAATATTGCATTAATCAACTATTCAAATAGGATAATAGGTAATATAACCATCATCTCAAATGGAACATAAATACCAATGTATGAAACCATAATAACCATGTAAGGAATAAGCATAATGTGCATAGCCATCATCTCAAATAAAAAGTAAACACCATAGCACATTCATCTTTTCAAGCAAGCCACCCGGGTCGGTCGTTAGTGTGGCGGTTCTGACAAGCTTCCCAGTCCAATACCCAAGGACCCGTCGGTCCAGTATTCAAGGACCTGTCGATCCAATATGCAGGAATCTGTCGATCCTACGAGTCGGGCACTGATCACCTCTGTCTCAGTGTACTTCCTGCTCACGCCACCCGGGTCGGTCGACAGTGTGGCAGCTAACGAGCTTCCCAGTCCACAATCACAAGCACAACCAATACCCATGTAATATGCAATAGTAAATGGAATAATAAATAACATAGCATTCCATGAGACCCGAAACAAATGTCGTGGGACCCCTAGGGGCCTCCACATCCACATAACATAGCATTTCATAGCCATGCACCGGCCCAAGCATCGTCATGCATCATAGTATCTATTCTATAATATATAAGCAAAACTCATCCATGCGTCCACCATACATGAACACTAGCATACTTTACATTCTAGTCCCAATATGTAATGATAACAAAAAGGGTGTACTAAGAAGGACTTAATAAGTTACACGAATAGATGCTCAAGTTTTCTTTTTCCTATCGTTTTAAAGTCATTCGGTTGTCAATTAAGGAAGTAGTGTGTTCTAGGTGTTCCTATGATTATTGTTTTCCATCTATGTGTTCCTACAACCAACCCCAACCCAACCAAGCCCTTAACAAGCCAAATGACAATATGTAATACCTAAGAGTAGGGTCTACTCGAGTAGGACAGCGGGTATAAATTTCGGGGTAGCTTACACCGTTTAGGAAAAACACCTTGTTTATAGGGTAACATGTCTCAACCTATGTAGATGTGCACCTATACGATGGCAACTCTTCACTTAATTTCCCTCATCCAAGACAAGAACAATTCAAGGTCTCTAAGGAGTCTCAAAATCAAACACCAAGGGGCGGCAGCCCTCAAATCAACAGTAGACCCGCAACATCAATTAATCAAGAAAAAAGAATTAACAACATGAGAATCCATGCATGAATTGATTCCTAAAGACATATAGCTTATAATTAATCATCCAATGGTGATCCATTCTAACATTGATGACAGATTTTATCATGGAGGGAGGGGCCGCACACACACCGCCAAGAGCAATCCAAGAACAGCAACAAGAAGAAGAACCATAGCATCTTAGGGGAAATTAAAAAAAAAATTGATACAAGAAATAAGCTTTAATAACATAATTTCTAGATTAACCCAAAACCTTAAAGTCTACATCACAAACTCACGGCAAACTGGGAGGGGCGGCTTGAGTATAAAATAGGGGAGAGAAGGCTCAAAACCACTCACCGTATACGAAAAACGAAAGGGAAGAAGGGTATTTGGAATTCTCTGACGATCACTGTCGATGAGCCCACCAAAATCCGGCTGTGATCCGCCTCGTCCGCCTCCCAATGCCGCTCCTCTCTTGATCGGATGCTGTCGGCGCCCAATCGCACAATCCCTCCCCAAATTTAAAGCTTGGGGTTTAATTAAACCCCAAATTACCTATTTTCCCTTCACTAATAGAGCCGACTAGAAAATTCATTTTGAGTTCGTTTTAGGTCTGATTCGAATTCCGATCGAACCGTTGAACTGGTCTCGAGGTCTACTCTCACCATTATATGTCTAATTATAGAAATAATAATTATAAAAATGTTAAAAGTTTACCCTAATTAGACCCAAAAACTCCGCAACCCGCTTAACTTAAGTCCACGCTTTCCTGCTATAAAACTTAAATTTAATCAAATTTTGGTTTTCACAATCATGAGGATTTACAACATAAACTAGACACCCTAAACCTAGACTCTATCTTCCCGACGAATCCGAGCGTGTCGACCAACGTCCTTCCGATTTCCCGATTTCATCGATATTTCCGATCGAGGACGTCGTGCGCTAATCAATATGGAACCTGAAAGACACTCTTCATGAAATCTTTAGTTTCATGGTTGTTATCATCAAAACTGAGATTAAGATCAAGGTTGAAAACCTTAAGCCAACAATATGGATTTACTATGCCGAGAGTTCTTGATAAGTATGTTTATTAAATTAATGTTAATATTAAATATCGATCGGTAATAATAAATTTATTTTTTTGCAAGCTCATTATACATGGCCGGAGGACTAGACTCCTTTTGTGGAGAGTGCGTGGGAGCGCGTTGCCCGCGCTCGCTACAACAGGCTGCTTCAGTAGGCCCGTAAGACTGTGATGAGACAGCTGGGGACCACACAGATTGGGTAAACTCAAGGACACACCCCAGAGTGGATTCCTGGACCTATGTGGGACCAGCTTGTTGAGCGGTGGGACACGCTTGAGTGGCAAGAGGTCTCCTGGACAGCGTCGAGAAACCACATGTCCGGGGGGACGACACGAGGGCGTGCCACACTGGTGGCTCCGTGTCTTTTGCGGTGCATGAGCGTCATATGATATGTATAATTTTCCTACTTTTAATTAAAGTATTATATATTGTGTATAATGATATTAATGTATTTGTTTTCTAATGTAAGACATGAGTTACGGAGGATGGCACTGTCCAATGCCCCTCACTCATGCAGGTGTTTGAGCGCACTCATCGTCGACGACGAGGAGCGGGGGACTATGTCGATAGCAGGGCCTCGATTATCATGGTAAGTATTTATGTCTATTTGATTTACACAATTTTTATTTATAGTTTATATATATGTATTATTTAAAATATAAACGCGTGTAGGAGACCTACACAAGGACCATGATCGAGCGCGGAGGCACGCCAGAGGAGTTTGACGCGGGTGCATGGGTCGAGGTCGCAGGTGGCTGGGAGCACGATCGTGTTTATGGCTTTGCAGACAGTGGTCATGCACGCACTGTGTTAGGGCCACTTGGGGCACCGACCCCTCCTACTGCGGGTGAGAGGCCCTCGATATTGCGGACGCAGGACTAGAGCTGGATAGCAACCTTGGAGTCCGAGCTAACACAACAAAGAGCGACGATAGAGGAGCAGAAACAAGCGATGGAGGAGCAGCGACATGCGATGGAGGAGCAGAGATGCACGAATGACGAGTTGAGACAGACGATGCAGAACATGCAGGCCCTCCTCACTCAGATTGCATCTCACTCGGGCCTTCTCCCGATAATGTCGCAGTTGTCATCCTCCTTGACCCAGTCGACGCTCCCAACCTAGTCGTTGTCGACTCCACTGCCTCCACCGCAGCTGTGAGATGTATGTTCGTGTATTTTGATTATATTTTATCGCTTGTTAATTAGCCTTCGTTTGAGGCTTAGATACTTGATAGGTGTTTATACTTTACATTTCATATTTTGATACTTGTTTGCCTCTGGTTCGAGGACTTTGATGATATTTAAGTAAAACTTGTATGGTTGGTTGAAAATGTATGTGTATGATATTTTGTGATTGTAAATAGATTGTAATGTATAAATATCATTGTATACATGAATTTTCAGAATTTTAATTTTTTCAGTTATAGGATATAACTTCAGCCACGGCTTATCCACGGCTGCCTGTCACTACGCCGTGGCTGAAAGTGTATCGTAAATGGCTAATAGCCTGGGCAGCACCAAATATCACAGTTGCTAATGATATCACCGACGGCCAGTAGCCGTGGCTAATGTGTTTAAATTAGCGACAGCCGCCGTGTACCGTCACTGATATATTTATTGTGATGGTAGAGGTCGGCCGTCACAAATTATCTGAGACACGCACATCAGTGACGACGTTTTGCCATGGTCTGCATCGTCCGTGATAGTCTTCACCGACGATTTAGCCACGGCCCGAGCCATCGATGACAACGACAATTCAAGTAGTGAGTTTTTAGTAAAAGATAATTATAAAAGCAATATTATATATATTTTTTTATTATAAAATATTTTATTTTGAATTAGTAAAATGTGATGTGTACTTAAATATTATTTGATATTTTTTTATTTAAATCACTCTCTATATATATTATTAATAGGAATAAGAGTAAAAGTCTTAATTGTATCTAAAACTAATGCAGTTCATGTCTATTGTTGTCAAATAGCGAATCTCGTATATCAAAATTCATTATTTGTTTATTTCATCCTCAAATCGATTAGGAAACGAAAAAAAAATGTCAGAGAGCAAATGTGGTAAAAAAATGGGTGAACCTAGTCAAAAAGTAAATGTTTCTACTTAGAAAGTGAGTGAATTTGGCTAATTTTGGACGGGTACGAAAGAAAAAATTTTGATATTCAGATTTTAACATTTGGAAAAAGAGGTGTATGAATTGCACCGATGTTGGGTGCAACCCATACTTTACTAATATTTTATTTGATTGATAATATACTTAAAATATTGCAACCTCTAATCAAAGAGTCATAGCTTCGTCAATAAGTGACTCATTATTGATCAATATAGGTTGTCAAAGTTCTCAAAGTGAATCTAGAAACAAATCTAGGACGATGAATCTTATTGAGTGCATGCAACTTACACTACAAGAAAAAGTAAGAATAAAGGCACATTATATCCGGCGGCCTTCGTAGGCGTCGGTTATTAATCTAATTAAACCCTATTTAATTAGATTAATAACCAGCGCATACGAAGGCCGTCGGTTATTATTTTTCTTTTCCTTTTCTAATTTTCGTTCTCTCATCCTTTTCCCTGCACCTGCACGCGCGCATCTCCTTCTCATCTCCGTCTCATCCTGCACCGTTCTCCTCCGAAAACCTATAAACTCCTCATCTCCTCCAAAAACTCTAAATTGTTTCCCCCAATTCTTCTTCTTCGTCTCCAGCGATCGAGATGAAAGCCATGGATCTGAACCCTAATTCCTTCCCCATCCTCTCCTAAAATGCTTGGAGATGATTTTTTCTAAATATGTGCATCAGTTCAATGTGATATGTTAGCAAATAAATAAATATTATTCTTTTTAAATTTGATTTAATTATCTAAATAATTTGGAATTTGTATAGGTGAAACAATATTTGTAATCTATGTCTTGCTTAGTTATTATAACTTTCAATTTTGAATTTGAGATTGAATGTCTGGAGTAAAAACTTGGCTAACTTTCAATAGTCGTGGTCAGACATTTCACTTGAGCTCCAAAATTAGCATTTTTTTTATATTATCATGTAAATTCTTGGAGAAAATTATTTAAAAGTGTGATATTTACTTAGAAAGTGTAATAATTTTTATGCATTGCCCGAGTAACATATAGCTATGGAACAACTTAATGATGATGAATATTGATAACATGAAAAAGTTAATTATAAATAGATAAGATGTGTTATTTGAATATCTTAGAGTAGAGTAAATAAATATTTATAAACCTATGTTAATATTTATTGATATAAATATATATTATATAAAATTAATATATAATATAAATTAATAAATATTTATAATATAATATATATTTATAATATATATATATATATATATATATATAATGGGCGCCCATTTCTGGGTAACCGACGCTCCCCTAAGGGAGTGCCAGTTAGAAATTGCGCTTATTAATTGATTGGTACCTTTGAGTGCGTTTTTTTTTCTATTCATTCACCTTTATGTTTTTACCTCGCATTCGATGTTAGTGAAAGCGTCTAAATTACATTTTAGACTCAAAAATAACGCCTGAATTCTTATGTAATAAGCGCCGATTGTTGTTACATTTACTGTAGTGTTGATTTTTTAAAATCATTATGTTACTTTTTATTATTTAAGTCATATTGACTTAATAGTGAATCAAATGTCTAACAAAGTTCTACCTCGAGTGAGTTTAAGCACACTACCATATAACAAGGGGTGTAAAGGTGTCATAGACTTAGTGTTTTCATATACTGAGTTGCTCATGCAGTTCCTTGCTTGTTTGCGCGAGGAGATAAGCATTTTCAAGGATCATCATGCCTTGAACATTGCTATGTCATTGCTGAAGACCATTAGCAACGGCTGCACTCGTTGCAACGCAGCCATTGCAGACGATGGCGTACCTCATAACTTAACAACATATCTGCAATGGCTGCTCACGCCGTTGCTAATGATACTACTAGGAACGGTTCAGCAACGACGGTATCCGTTGTTGATACATTATCAACAACGATTTCGCAACGGGCAGTATCCATTGTTGATACGTTATCAGCAACGATTCCGCAACGAGGCGCTGCTGTTGATACTACTTTGTTGAAAGGTTGTTGCTAAGCCGTTGTTGTTGTTCATCAGCAACAGCTTTAAGTTTGCGGCCCAGATATTACGATACACTTTCAACAACTGCTTTGACACGGATGACCGTGGAAAGGCTGTTGCTAATGATGTTAATCTGTAACTGAGAAATTTTAAAATTAGAAATTTACATTGATACATTTATAACCTGATACATAACTCACAAATCCATAAATACATCCATTCAAATACACATACATTCACACACACATCACAGATACACTCAGATATACATCAAAATAATTATACTTATAATTATAATTATCCACAAAAAATATACGAAATCAAAACTATCGTATCAACACGATGCGAATCAATATATCAAGTCACAAAACAAGTAACTCTGAGATATCCAAGTAACAAGTATATAACAAGTCAATATCCAAGTTAATCAAGTCATAAAATAATAAAAACTCACTACGACGATGGAGGAAGGTCGGGATCATACGGCGGGGTCTAGAGTGCTTGAGTTTGCACTAGCATGGACTGAGTCGATGACGATGGATCTGAGTGTACACCGCTAGACTGACCCATCATCTGTCTCAGCATGGCATGCATCTCAGCCATCATTTGACTCTGATGAGCCATCATCTCACTCTGTAGTGCGATCGTCTCCTCCAGTGTCGATATCCTCTTATTCTGATAATTAATTCTAGAGGTGGAGGGCCGCTCACCGACTGCCGGAGGGGTCGGTGCCCCAAATGGCCCAAGCACGGCTCGCACATGACCACTATTAGCAAAGCCATAGATGCGGCCGTGGTCCCAACCACCTGCAGTCTCGACCCACGCTCCCACATCAAAGTCCTCGGGGGTGCCCCCGCGCTACGTCACCGTCTGAGTGTAGGTCTCCTACACGAGTTTGATTTTTGTTTCATATTTTTTCTAAAACTTAAATTATAAATAAATAATGCATAATTAAAACAAATATAGTTACCATGATTACTGCAGCGCGGGTGTCGATGTACTCCCCCGCCCCATGTCCTCTACGGTGAGTCCGCTCAAACACCTCCATCGGGGAGGGTCGTTGGATAGTCCTGTCATCCATCATCGTCGTCTACATTTACAGAATAAATACATTAATTAGTACACAGAGTAACAAATAAAATATATAATTTAAAATAAGGTATAATACTTACCATGTGTCTCACGTGCACGATAAATGAAACATAGCCGGCAGTGTGACGCGCTCCTTCCCCCGACATGCGATTTCTAGCCGCAGTCCTAGATACCTCCTGCCACGGTTTGGTCGACCATATCGACACGAGTTGATCTCAAATATCTGGAGTAATCCAATCGGGGTCGTATCACTGAGTCTCTGCTATGTTTGTGACCCCAGCTCGGGCCAACGCTTGTGCCCGAGCCTGCCCTAGCTGGCAGTTGTACCTCTGCCGAGAAATGGCCTCCTACGTATTGTAAATAAATGGTATCTGCTCCTCTGGCCAAGTATAGCGAGCCTGCAAAACAATAATATCAATACCAATAATAATCAAGCTGATTTAAAAATTTTAAATACGTACCTCAAACTCGCACCAGAGCATGTCCACGTGCTCACGGGGCACGTGAAACCAAGTGGGCCAGGCCCCATGCATATATCGTCGGATTGTCCCCAATATATATAGTCTTGGGGACATCCTCCTACTCGAACTTGCACAACAAAAATAAAGTACAATATTATATTATGATATAATCAATTATATATAATTCATAATTCATAATACATTACCGCTCGCCAATTACAAAAATAAGTCGGTGTTGTTCCATGGCCGCTTGCGTCTCGATGAACTAGCCTTGGCGGCAGGAGGATCAGTGGCAGGAGAAAGTGCGGCTGAATCGGGAGTCTGACCGATCGGAGATTCTGTAGCTCTCGTCCGATGATAACCTCGACCCACCATAATTGTCGAATAAGAATATAATTAGAATATATATATATAGTAGAGATAGATTTAATAGAAGATATATTTTACAATTATTCCTCACTATTTGAGTAATAGTCTTTGAATTCTTCTTCATCTTCTTCATCTTCTTCAAATTCTACTTCTTCATCTCCACCTTCCTCAACTTCATGATCGTCATCATCAACATATTCAACTTCTAATTGAACTAACGTTGTGTCCGCATCCTCGAGTATTAGAATAATACAGTCTACCGTGGGAGGATCCTCTTCTTGATAGAAATCATCTGTCACATTAGGTGTCGGCTCATTTTCTCCCGATATCGGATCAATTCTTCCTCTAGCTTGAGTCTTACAGACTACACACCAATCTGCTCTATCTTTATATGAAGCCGAATACTTTGCGTAATATACTTGTTCAGCTTGTGATGATAATATAAAAGGCTCATTTGCTGCCAATTTTGATTTGTAATTAACCTCAATAAGTTTGTATTTTGGATGAACTTTCATGCCCCTATCTGTTGTATCAAACCAATGACATTTAAATATGATAACTGATTTCAAGTCAAAGTAGCGCAATTCTAGCACTTCTTCCAACAGTCCATAAAAATTCATATCGCATTCAACATATGTTGTCCCTTTCACGCAGACCCCTGCATTCATCATCTTCTTTGTAAATGCATATTCAACTGTGTGAAATTTATACTCATTAACAAAATATCCGCTATAACATGACACTAGTCACGACGGTCCACTAATAAACTCAAATATTTTTTCATCTATTTCAGCTATATGATCTTTACTGTAAGCCCGAATCCAAGTAGGGATATCACGATTCTGTAATCTCTCCAATTCTTGATTGTTGTGAATAGGTATTTTTGCACCATCTCAATGTCAAATATTTCAATGAATTGTTCAATCTCTAGACAATTGAGTAATACGTATAATTGTGCCAAATGATACTCTTCATCACTTAAGTGTCGAGATGGACGAGAACCAAAAGCACGATCAGAGTGACAGAACATATTTAAAGGTCCAACTGAATGTCAAACTCCCTCGTCGTTCGTTACGTGAATGACGATCAAATCTTGTCTGCACTATTGATTCAAAGTAAAATGAGCAAAATATGAAAATTTCTTGGATGATATATGATTCAGATATTGATACTTCAATAGCTGCGGCGTTCTTTACTTTTTTCTTCAAACGATTCATATATCTATCAAATAAGTACATCCACCGGTATTGAACGGGGCCACCAACTCGTGCCTCGTATGCCAAATGTATCGGTAGATGCTCCATTGAGTCAAAAAAAGGTAGGAGAGAAAAACTGCTCTAGCTTGCATACAATTTCAACAATATTACTTTCAAGTATGACATATCTTCGACTCGACATTTGCACAAATGTTTCTAAAAAACATACTCAATTCTGTCAACAGACCCCAAATATTATTAGGTAGAAGATCTCGGAATGCGATCGGAAGTAATCTCTGCATGAATACATGACAATCATGGCTCTTCATCCCTGATATTTTGCAATCATCGACTTTCACACATCGAGATAAGTTTGAGGCATATCCATCGGGTAATATAAGTTCTTTGATCCATTGACAAACATCTTTCATCTGTTGTTTATTTAACACATACGGGGCCTTCGGCTTCAAATATCGTTCGTTGACCTCTTGTAACTCCAACTCCGACCTCTTACAAAGTATTTTCAGATCATGTTGGGCCTTGACATTATATTTAGTTTTCCCAGGAACATCCATCAAAGTGTTAAAAGTATTATCAAACACATTTTTCTTAATGTGCATGACGTCCAAATTATGTTGAATCAGTAATGAACTCCAATATGGCAATTCCCAAAAGATACTTTTTTCACTCAGTTATATATTTGACCAAAGCCTGACACTCATTCATTCTGACCAAACACTATCTCTGGAAGTGCTGAAACACGTTTTAACATTTGTTCAACAGACAACATCGGTGGTGGCTCATCTCTTTCGACTCTGCTCTTAGTAAATTTATTACGATTCCTTCGATACTAATGGTTAGCCGGTAGGAATCGACGATGACAATCAAAGAATGAGATTTTCCATCCGTTCTGAAGACTGAATAATTTAGAGTGTTTCATACAATACAGACAAGAGAGTCAGCCGTGAGGGCTTCAACCAGACAATATGTCGTAGGCCGAAAAATTATTGATTGTCCACAAGACCGCGGCCTTCAAATTGAAGTTTTGCTTCCGATGACAATCATAAGTGGCAGCTCCCTTAGTCCATAATATTTTCAATTCATCTATTAGGGGTCTAAGAAACACGTCAATTTCTTTTCGCGGACCCTTAGGACCCAGAATAATCATCGGAAGATAAATAAATTCATCTTTCATACACATTAACGGCGATAAATTATAAACTGTTAGCAGCACTGGCCAAACTGAATAAGGAGTTGCAAAATTACCAAACGGATTAAAACCATCTGTGCACAATCCCAATCTGATATTTCTAGTATCCCTAGCAAATGAAGGATAACATGTATCCAAATATTTTCATGATTCACTGTCGGATGGATGAGTCATTACTGTATCATCACAACTTCTTGCATGCCAACTCATGTAGTGGGTCGTCCTTTTCGACATGAATAATCTTTGAAGTCTAGGTGTCAGTGGAAAATACCAAAGCACCTTAAACGGAATATTTTTTCTTTCAGACCGATTTCTTCTCCTTGTAAAGAGGATGTTCATATAAAGGGCATTTATCCAACTGCACATTTTTTTGATAATATAAAATGCAGTTATTTTGGCACGCGTGTATTTTTTCGTACCCAAACCCTAATTTTCTCATCAACTTTTTAGTCTTATAAAAAGTTGGCTCAAACTTGTTATCAGTAGGCAGCATTCCATTAATCAATCCCGCAATCCGATCAAACGTAATCCCGCTGATATTACAATCGGCCTTGATGTTCAGGAGTTGCGTCATTACCGAAAACCTAGTGTATTTAGGACAATTCTTATACAAAGGTTCATCGGCAGCTTTCAACATCTCGTAAAATTCTGCGACTTCTTTATTCGGCAATTCAATGTCTACCGCAGGTTGTAATTCTGGTGGCAATTTTGTGACATCAACACCCATAATATCTGGTGGCACTGATGTCTCGGTAACTGGCCGATCGACATTATCATTCAATTGGAATTGACCCCTAAGACTATCAAGTTTCATAGTTTTATATGGATTAGATGGACTGGATGAAGAAACACCAGCAGAGGAAGATTCGCCATATGTCTGAACGACAAGATTGCTCGACATTTCTACTTCATGTGACTCCCCATCATGGTTTCAAATCTCGTACCGTACCGGGTGGTAAGTCCGATATTTACCGGTTTTTGAAAAAACCGGTATACGAGATACCCGGTATGGGTAAATACCGGGTATCTCGGTAAATACCGCCCGGTATGCCCGGTATTTATTAAATACCGGGCGGTATTTGCTATCATACCGGGCTATACCGCCCGGTATGATATTTTGCACTGTAGTAAAATATCGATACTTTAGGAATACCGGTATACCGATAAATACCGCCCGGTATGCTCCGGTATTTAGCAAATACCGGGCGGTAAGAGCTATGCTACCGGGCGGTATCGCCCGGTATCACCCGGTATATCACTACTAGAAAAATGGGCATCAGCAACGGCTGATACCGTTGCTGAGCCGTTGCTGAAGAGAATCAGCAACGGCCGTGCCGTTGCAATAGCGCCGTGACAGAAAGTCGTGTTGCTGATAACTTAGCAATGGATCAGCGACGGCCGCTCGGGGCGTCGCTCAAAACATTATCAGCAACGGCCGCTCGGGCCGTCGCTAAAAATATTATCAGCAACGGTTTTGCCACAGACCCAGAGCCGTTGCTGATAACATTAATAGCAACGGCCGCTGAGTCCGTAGCAACACCGTTAGTAAAACTCCGTCGCTAAGCCGTTGCTGTAGGTCATCAGCAACGGCTTTCGATACACTTGTAGCAACGGCTTTCCCACGGACGCCCGTGGGAAAGCCGTTGCTGATGACGTATACCTGCAAACAGAAAATTTGAAAATTTCAAATTTCCATTGATACATTGATACATTTATCTGATACATAACTCACACACCCATACCCTCATGCACACATTCATTCACACATCACAAACACCTCATACACATTCATTCACACATCACAAACACACCAAGATATACATCAAAACAATTATATTTATATTGATAATTATCCACGATAGTATAAAAACAATTCAAATGCAAAATTGAAGTATCAATATCCAAACAAAATAAGTTAAACAAGTTCAATATCCAAACAAAAAATCTCACGATCACGATGGAGGATGGTCTGGATTATATGGCGGGGTCTGGAGCGCTTGAGTGTACACCGGCGTGGACTGACTCGAGGACGATGGATTAGATGATGCCGAAGAGATGCCTGCTTCGGGATGACCTGACAAGTTGCATAGCATAGCTTCTATATTCGCCATCGTCTGACTCTGGCGCTCCATCATCTCAGTCTGACGCGCGACCGTCTCCTCTAGTGTCCTTATCCTATTACTATGATCATAACTGGATCTGGAGGTGGACGGCCGCTCACCAGCGACCGGAGGGGTCGGTGCCCCAAGTGGCCCTAGTACGGCTCGCGCATGACCACTATCTGCGAAGCCATATACGCGGCCATGGTCCCAGCCACCTGCGGCCTCGACCCACGATGCTGCGTCAAAGTCCTCGGGGGTACCCCCGCGCTGCACCACCGTCTGGCTGTAGGTCTCCTACTCGAGTTTGATTTTTTGTTTAATATTTATCATAAAACTTAAATTATAAATATATAATGAATAATTTAAACAAATATATAATTACCATAATGTATGCAGCGCGGTTGTGGATGTACTCCCCCGTCCCATGTGCTCGACGGTGAGTCCGCTCAAACGCCGCCATCGGGGAGGGTCGCTGGACAGTCCCGTCATCTGACACCGTCGTCTACATTTACAAAACAAATACATTAATTAGTACACATAATAACAAATAAAATATATAATTAAAAGATATACTTACCATACGGTTTGCGTGCACTGCAAATGCAACAGAGCCGCCGGTGTGACGCGCTGCTCCCCCGACATGCGATTTCTAGCCGCATTCCGAGAAACCTCCTGCCATTGATCCGTCGACCATATCCCCACGAGCTGGTCCCATATATCCGGAGTAATCCAACCGGGGCCGTATCCTCGAGTCTCCGCGATGTTAGTGGTCCCAACTCGGGCCATCGCTTGGGACTGAGCCTGCCCCAGCTGCCCGTTGTACCTTGCCCGGGAAATAGCCTCCCAGGCAGCGTAAATGAAGGGCCTCTGGTCCTCGGCCCATGTATAGCGAGCCTGCAAAATAATAATATCAGTACCAATATTAATATATCATCATGCATGTAAATAATAATAATAATACGTACCTCAAACTCGCGCCATAACATGTCGACGTGCTCGCTAGGCACGTGAGACCACGTAGGCCATGCCCCGTGCATGTATCGTCGAATAGTAGAAGAAATGCTCCTCGGCACTTCTTCTTGCTCGAACCTGCACAACAAAAATAAATTTTAATATTATATTATGATATAATGAATTTGTAATGATTCATAATTCATGATATATTACCGCTCCCCAATCACGCTAATCAATCTACGTGACTCTGTGGCTGGTGGAGGCTGCCACCTGTTCGGCCCGCGTGGTCGCCTACGTCTAGATGTACTAGCCTCGGCAGTATCATCCTCATGAGGATCAGCAACAGGAGGATCAGCAGCATGAGTAAGTGCTGGAGTCTCACCGATCGGAGACTCCGAAACTCTCCTGCGTCGATAACCACGACCAGACATATCTGTCGAACAGACATATAATCAGATTATTGTATAAATAGTAGAGATATATTTAATAAAATATATACTTTACAATTATTCTTCATCATCTGAATAATAGTCTTCGAATTCTTCTTCTTCCTCTTCTTCATCTTTTTCATCTCCAGCTTCCTCAATTTCATGATCGTCATCATCAGCATATTCAACTTCTAATTGAATTGACGTTGTGTCTGCATCCTCGAGTATTGGAATAATACGATCCACAGCAGGAAGATCATCTTCTTGATAGAAACCAGGAGGATCATTTTCTCCTACTATCGGATCAATTTTTCCTCTACCTTTTGTCTTACAGACTACACGCCAATCTGCTCTATCTTTATTTCGAGCCGGATACTTCGCGTAATATACTTGTTCGGCTTGTGATGCCAATATAAAAGGCTCATTTGCTGCCAATTTCGATTTGTAATTAACCTCAACAAGTTTGTATTTTGGATGAACTTTCATGCCCCTATCTGTTGTATCGAACCAATGACATCTAAATAGGATCACTGATTTCAAGCCGAAGTAGTGCAACTCTATCACTTCTTCCATCAGTCCATAAAAATCCATATCACATTCAACATAGGTTGTCCCTTTCACGCAGACCCCAGCATTCATCGTCTTCTTTGCAAATGAATATTCAACCGTGTGAAATTTATACCCGTTAACAAAATATCCGCTATAGCACGACACAAGTCGCGACGGTCCACTAACAAACTCAAATATTTTTTCATCTATTTCAGCTCTGTGATCTTTGCTGTAAGTCTGAATCCAAGTAGGGAAATCACGATTCTGTAATCTCTTCAATTCTTGATCGTTGTGAATAGAGTATTTTTGCACCATCTCAATGTCAAATATTTCAATGAATTGTTCAATCTCTGGACAATTGAGTAATACATACAAGTGTGCCAAATGATACTCTTCATCGCTTAAGTGTCGAGATGGACGAGAACCAAAAGCACGACCAGAGTGACAAAATATATTTAAACGTCCATCTGAATGTCGAACACCCCCGTCGTCGTTACGTGGAAGACGATCAAATCTTGTCTGTACTATCGATTCAAAGTAAAATTAGCAGAATGTTGAAATTTCTTGGATGATATACGATTCAGATATTGATCCTTCAACAGCTGCGGTGTTCTTTACTTTTTTCTTCAGACGATTCATGTATCTTTCAAATAAGTACATCCAACGATATTGAACGGGGCCACCAACTCGTGCCTCGTATGCCAAGTGTATCGGTAGATGCTCCATCGAGTCAAAAAATGCAAGAGGGAAAAACTGCTCCAGCTTGCATATGATTTCAACAATATTATTTTCAAGTGTTAACATATCTTCGACTCGAAGGACATTTGCACAGATGCTTCTAAAAAACATACTTAATTCAGTCAACGGACCCCAAATATTATCAGGTAGAAGATCTCGAAATGCGATCGGAAGTAATCTCTGCATGAATACATGACAATCATGGCTCTTCATCCCTGATATTTTGCAATCATCGACGTTCACACATCGAGATAAGTTTGAAGCATATCCATCGGGTAATTTGAGTTCTTTTACCCATTGACAAACATCTTTGATCTGTTGTTTATTTAACACATATAGGGCCTTCGGTTTCAGATATCGTCCGTTGACCTCTTGTAACTCCAACTCTGGTCTTTTACAAAGTATTTTCAGATCATGTCGGGCTTTGACATTATCTTTAGTTTTTCCAGAAATATCCATCACAGTGTTGAAAATATTATCAAACACATTTTTTTCAATGTGCATGACATCTAAATTATGTCGAATCAATAATGAACTCCAATAGGGCAATTCCCAAAAGATACTTTTTTTCACCAAGTTGTGTGTTTGGCCAAAACCTGACACTCTTTCATTGTGACCAAATACTATATCTGGAAGTGCTGAAACACGTGCTAACATTTGTTCACCAGACAACATCGGTGGTGGCCCATCTCTTTCGACTCTGCCCTTAGTAAATTTATTACGATTCCTTCGATACTGGTGATGAACCGGTAGGAATCGACGATGACAATCAAAGAATGAGATTTTTCGTCCGTTCTGAAGACTGATTTATTTAGAGTGTTCCATACAATACGGGCAAGAGAGTCGGCCGTGAGTGCTCCAACCCGACAACATGCCGTACGCGGGGAAATCATTGATTGTCCACAAGACCACGGCCTTTAAATTGAAGTTTTGCTTCCGATGACAATCATAAGTGACAGCTCCCTCAGTCCACAATGTTTTCAATTCATCTATCAAGGGTCTGAGAAATATGTCAATTTCTTTTCGCGGACCCTTAGGACCCGGAATAATCATCGAAAGATAAATAAATTCATCTTTCATGCACATTGACGGTGGCAAATTATAAACTGTCAGCAGCACTGGCCAAACTGAATAAGGAGTTGCAGAATGTCCAAACGGATTAAAACCATCTGTGCACAATCCCAATCTGATATTTCTAGTATCCCTAGCAAATGAAGGATAACATGTATCCAAATGTTTCCATGCTTCACTGTCAGATGGATGAGTCATTACTGTATCATCACGACTTCTTGCATGCCAACTCATGTAGGGGGCTGTCTTTTTCGACATGAATAATCTTTGGAGCCTCGGTGTTAGTGGAAAATACCGAAGCACCTTAAACGGGATATTTTTCTGTCGGACCGATTTCTTCTCCTTGTAACGAGGGTGTTGACATACAGGGCATTTATCTAACTGCACATTTTCTTTATAATATAAAATGCAGTTATTTTGGCACGCGTGTATTTTTTCGTACCCAAGCCCCAATTTTCTCATTAGCTTTTTAGTCTTATAAAAAGTAGGCTCAAACTTATTATCAGTAGGCAGCATTCCATTAATCAATCCAGCAATCCGATCATATGCGACTCCGCTGATATTACAATCGGCCTTGATGTTTAAGAGCTGTGTCATTGCTGAAAACCTAGTGTATTTAGGACAATTCTCATACAAAGGTTCATCGGCAGCTTTCAACATCTCGTAAAATTCTGCAGTTTCTTTATTCGGTAATTCAATCTCTACCGCAGCCCCTACTTCTGTGATATCAACCACTGTAGTATCTGGTGGGACTGATGTCTGAAGAACTGGCCGATCAACATTATCATTCAGGCGGAATTGACCCCCAAGACTATCAAGTATCATAGTTCTATAGGGATTACATTGACCGGATGAAGAAGCACCAGGAGAGGAAGATTCACCATATGTCTGAACGACAGGATTGCTCGACGTCCCGACTTCGCGTGACTCCCCGTGACAAGTTCATAGAAAATATCTTGGTGCAAATCCTTTGCTATATAGATGCAGAGTGACAGTCTCCCGATCCAAAAATCGTCCATTTGAATAAATGCGGCACGGACATCGGATTTGATCACCCATGCTAACGAAATTCCGATTAAAATAGGCGAAATTTAGGAAGTACGTTACGCCTAATCGAAACTCATTCGTTAAAGCTCCACGATCAAGACGTCGGTACATCCAACTTCGATCAGCCGACATGATTCTGTCAATCAATGACAATTTCTTTGGTTAATGTCTTTAGGTGAGATTGTCCTATTCCATTCGGGATTTATGTTATTCGTACTGCACTTACGTTTTTATTTTAACTGTTAACTAATTATTCTAAATTTCGACAGAATCTCCCTACAGTTCTCCGAATACGCATATCATCTGGGCGCGTATCGGAGAACAAGAGAGATGTTGCCGAATTTTAGAATAATTAATTAACAGTTAAAATAAAAACGTAAGTGCAGTACAAATAACTATATTCCCAAATTGTCCAATCAGGGACAATTCAAGAATTGTACATCGTATAAAAGATCATCTACTTCTTTTACACGAACATACAATTCCTGAACGGATCTAAGGTTTTGCTAAATCATATCTGATTCGTCGATGCGTACGTGAAACATATCAACTCGTCGGATGGATGATTATTTTCTAAATGTTTCGAGACAGTTCGAGTCCATATTGGACGATTTCGGCGCGCGTCCGAAGTTGACGATTCCGGCGCGAGTCCGAAGTGGACGATTCCGGCGCGAGTCCGAATTGGACGATTCCGGCGCGCGTCCGAAGTGGACGATTCCGGCGCGAGTCCGAATTGGACAATTCTGGCGCGCGTCCGAAGTGGATGATTCCGGCGCGAGTCTGAATTGGACGATTCCGGCGCGCGTCCGAAGTGGACGATTCCGGCGCGCGTCTGAAGTGGACAAACCGGCGCGCGTCCGAAGTGGACGATTCCAGCGCGCGTTCGAAATTAATCTAAACCCTAATAATTAATCTAACAAATTAAACAATTAATCTAAAAAATTTATTAACAATTATAAAACAATATAAAATAAATATATAATTATAAATTCCGGCGCCGGAGTCCACCCTCCGGCGCCGGCGTACAGTGGCCGGACACACTGTCCGGCCACTGTAGAAGGTCCGGCGGCGGCCATAGGCCGACCGCCGCCGGCCGAAACCCTAGAAATAGGGTTTCGGTCGGATTGATTCCCGCCGGCCGAAACCTAGTGAAGAGCCGGCCGGCCGATCAACATACCTGAACAAGACGGCAGCAGCGGCGGCGAGAGGCGTCGGCAGCGGCGGCGAGAGGCGTCGGCAGCAGCGGCAGCGGCGGCGAGAGGCGAGAGCAGCGGCGGCGGCAGCAGCGGGAGGAAGAAGGGTCGGGCGCGTGACTGGTGCCCTATATAAACTTATCAGCAACGGCTCGCTCGCCCGTTAGAAAGTCGTTGCTGATAAGTTATCATCAGCAACGGCTCACTTATCCGTTAGCAAGCCGTTGCTGACAATTAAAAAAGCAGCAACGGCTCGCCTTTCCGTCAGAAAGCCGTTGTTGATAATTAAAATAATCAGCAACGGCTCGGTTTTCCGTTAGAACACCGTTGCAGATGCAGATATCTGCAACGGCTCGGGCGGCCGTAAGAATGCCGTTGCAAATAGCAACGGCTTGAGCGGCCGTTGCTGATAGCCGTTGCTGAAGATCAAGTTTCTAGTAGTATATCACCCAACCCAACGGCTCTTTTTAAGAGCCGTTGGGCTGCTACAGTGCCGACAGCCAGCACTGTAGCACCGACAGCCCAAACGGCTCTTAGGGTGTTTTTGGTCATTTTTGGATGTTTTGGTGGCTATATATAGCCCCCAAAACACCTCTTTTACTCTCACTCACCCCCTCTACTCATCTAAACTCTCTAAACTCTCAATCTTTCTCAATCTCTCTCTCTCTCTACTTTCTTAATTTCTACGTCGAAATTCTGCTCAAATGGCGCCGAAATCTCAAGTCGACCCTGCATGGCAACACGGTGTTCTGTTGGAGAAGGCTAAGCACTGGAAATGCATCCACTGTAATATGATTTCTCGTGGTGGAGGCGTCACTCGATTAAAGGCACACTTGGCCGGAACATCCAACGACGTTGTCAAATGCACCAAAGCATCGCCGGAAGTCCGACAAATGTTTAAAGATATGCTCACCAACAAGAAGGAGCAGCGTCTTAAGAATGCAGCTCAACAAGCCGAGTTCGACCGACGAGCTACCCAAGATGTCAGCGGTGGCCATTATGAGGCTCGATGTGGCGATAACGACGAGGATCCGGAACTTGAAGCCGACATCTGAGCTTCATTGGAGCATGCTGAATTCGAACGAGAACGGATGTATTATCCCGGATCTCAATTCGAATATGGCGGCGGCAGTGGCAGCGGTGGCATAAGCAGCGTCGGCTCAACTTCGGCTGCCGGAGCAATGGACCGAAGCGGTCCAATCCCCTCCGATCCTTATATTGGTCAGAGTTCTAGCATGAGAGGACCTCAAACTCAGAGCAGAGGAAGCAGCAGAGGAGGCCTTCGTGGATTCTTCACAAACCTCGGAGCAAGTGGTAGGAAAACTAATATTAATGTTTCTAATCTTGATCCCAGGGCATTTCCTCCTCCATCAGTAAAGCAACCACGTATAGACGATGCTTGGGGCAAGACGAAGAAGTGGGAGTTGGAGAGAGCCATCTCCAAATGGTTCCATTTCAACCGGATTCCCGCGAATGCAGCCAACAACCCATACTACCGAACCATGGTGTCTACCATCCAAAAGGTAGGCCCAGGTATTGCCCCTCCAACTCCCTATGAAATTTTAGGTTCTTACCTAGAAGCGGAGGTCGATGAAATAAAAACCTGGATCGATGGAATCAAGCGACAATGGGGGGAGTACGGATGCAGTTTGATGTGCGATAGCTGGACCGGGCCAACCCGAATGAGCATCATCAACTTCCTCGTCTATTGCAATCGGAGAGTTGTTTATCACAAGTCGGTGAACTCGTCCGATGAAATCCATGACGCTTACTACATCTCGAAGCTGATGACGGAGGTGATCGAGGAGATTGGACCTCAGAACCTTGTTCAAGTTATAACCGACAACGGAGCCAATTTCAAAAAGGCAGGTGAGATAATTGAACAAGATTATCCTCACATATATTGGACTCCATGTGCAGCCCATTGTGTAGACCTTATGATGAAAGATATCGGTGATATACCGATGGTGAAGTTGACGGTAAAGAAGGCGCAACAAATTACCCGCTTCATCTACAACCATACATGGGTACACGCCCTAATGAAAAAATTTACAGAAGGTAATTTATTAATTTTTAAGTAATTTCTAATATTTATTTATTAATTAGTTTGTCATAAATATTTACTAATGATAATTTCATATTTTAGGTGAAATTCTGCGACCGGGAGCGACTCATTTTGCAACCACCTTCATCGCATTAAGGTCACTCCAACAAAAAAAGGCGGCCCTTAGAACCATGTTTACAAGTGAGGAATGGACTTTATCAAGATATGCTGGAAAAACCGATGGAAAACAAACAGAGAAGTTCATCCTCAACACGCATTTTTGAGATTGCATCGCAGAAATAGTCGTCGCCGTAGAACCTTTGTACAAGGTTCTACGACAGGTGGATATGGAAAAGACGCCTCAAATGAGTCATCTTTACCACTACATCCACCAAGCACAAGAAGAAATCAAAAGGGTTATGATTTCTCCTGCCAAGTATGAACCATTCATCAAAATTATCTCCGAGAGATGGGATAATCAAATGAGCCGTGACATACACATCGCAGGTATTTTTTATTTAATATTCAAAAATTATTTAAATTTAATTCATTATGCTTAATTACTTATTCATTATGCTTAATTTTTTATAGGGTATTATTTAAATCCTTCATACCAATACCGGTATAATCTTGGAATGGTCGATAGTTTGTTATATCCCCTCCGCAAGGTCATACAACGAATGTCGGGATCCAACCAAGAAGCGGCACAAGCTCTCAATGAATTAAAATGGTTCCGCGATGCAACTGGCAATTTCGGAGATTCATTTGCAATCTCCATCCGAGATACTATGGATCCAGGTAGATAGATTTTCTTTGTCAATTTATTTATCAAAGATAAAATCCCGTTACTAATATTAATTTTAAATTTGCTGCAGTCGAATGGTGGTTGCAATTTGGAAACGAATCTCTAACTCTTCGAAAGATTGCAACACGCATCCTCTCGCAAACCACATCATCAAGTGGATGCGAGAGGAATTGGTCGACCTTCGCCTTGATTCATACGAAGCCGCGCAATCGCCTTTCGTACGCCCGATTAGAGAAGCTCGTATATGTTCATTATAACATGCGACTTCGAATGCGGGCGTCACAGAACGAAGATAGAGAAATTCTACATGTAGATCCGTTCGATGTCGAGTTCGTCCAAGGCAATGCAGACCCAATAATTGATTGGTGGAGTGCAATGGAGACTGACCCGCCTCTTCTTGATGAACCTCAACCAGGCGAACCACCTCGGCCTTCACCAATTATATCTGATGCTATTGAGTCCGAGAGTCTATATAAAATATCATGGTGCAAATCCTTTGTTATAAAGATGCAGAGTGATAGTTTCCCAGTCCAAAAATCGTGCATTCAAGCAAATGCGGCACAGACATTGGATTTTATCACCGGCGCTAATGAATTTCCGATTCGAATAGGCAAAATTTAGGAAGTAAGTTACGCCTAATCGAAACTCATTTGTTAAAACTCCACGATCAAGACGTATGTACTGTTAGCTAAAGGGTTCTTCCTTCATGCTTTATTCTCCTCATGATTATTTTGATGATAACAAACATATTTAACAAGTGCTTGAAGTATGAAAATTGCAGGATCAATGAAAGATACGTCAAGCCTTACGTCTCTCGATCAAATCCCCAAAATAGATAAATGTGTGCATCAAAAATGTATTGGATAGCATGGAGAATCCTTTAAAGTTAAAGCACGATGAAGAACGAAGCCGAAAACCAAGCGCGAAATGAGAAATCCAAAGATAAAATTTTCCAGCTTTAATTCGATCGATCGGACGATCGATCGAATGGTGTTAAGCATTGGCAGCATCCAATTCGGTCGATCGGTCGATCGACCGAATGATGCGTAAAAGAGGCAGTAGCCGTAGAAGGCTGCGTCGGTTGACTGATCGATCAATCGACCGAAGCCAAAATATCACAGAACGCTCATCAGTCGACCGATTGGTGCATAATAGCTGGCTTCGGTCGACCGATTGGTCGACCGAATTGGAGATCAACAATTTTACGTCAATCGATCGACCCATCGGTCGACTGATCAGTGTAAAAATCTCCCAGTAAGCCAGCGATCGATCGGTCGGTCGACCGACGATCGACTGGACCTTTGATCGGGCGCCTGTAACGGTAAAATTTATGCACGTTGACGCCTTATTTCAACTGAGGATTATAAATACCTCATCTAACATCTTTAACTCTCTCTCCCTGATCCTTACAAATTTAACTAACCAATTTAAGAAGGGAATTAAGCCTTCCAAAAGATTTTTTGCTTGAGCTCAGTTCTTCCGCCGACATCTTCTTCAAGCGCACGATCTTCCTCAACTCGGGCTTCAACTCGAGCTCTACAACTTAGCGAGTTGGAGGCTTTGAAGGCTTGGAAAAGAGCATTGATTCTTGGTTTCATTTCTAAGCTCTTTTCATTGAAATTTTTTCATGTTATTTGAACCTGTTGTTTTTGGAATTGAGTTTGTATAAACCTAGGTTGCTAGGTTTGATTTGGTTGGTGGTTGCCTTTGTGATTGAGGTTCAATTCCACCGTTGTAAACCATTGTAAAGCATCACTTGCTAGGATTAAGTGAGTTGTCCCTTAGGGTTGAGGTGGAAGAGTGCTCTCGGTAAGAAGGCGGAGACTTCCGGGTGTGGAAGTGCCTTAGGTCGAGAGTGCGACTCTTCGAGTCAAAGTCCTCTGTGTAAGAGAAACTAATTAATCTAGTAAAACTTAGTTTGGAAATCCTAAGCGGGATGCTTAGGTAGTGGAGTAGGCATTGGGGTCGAACCATTATAAATTCTCATGTTTGCATTGATAACTTATGTGTATTTATTGCTTTATCATTTATCGCTTCCGCATCTAATCATTCAATCGTAAATTGCCTAAACAATCTAAGTAAATGATTAAAATTAAATTTAGGTTAATTAATTTAGTAAACACACTATTCACCCCCCCTCTAGTGTTGTCATTTTGACTACATTTGGTATCAGAGCAGGTCTGTAGCTTGAGATTTCACCATCTCTTCAACACCTTGTCTCGATCCGAGAATGACACTAGAGTGTGTAGCGTCTATACCACCTAGATTCGATGAGTCTAACTTTGGTCTTTGGAAGAGTAGAATGTATACTTTTCTAAAGACTCAAGGTTTAGGTGTCTTTAACATGATAAAAATCAAATACATTGAACCTGAGGAAAATTTGAATGCATAGACCCAAGAACAAATTAATATGTTTGAATTAAATGCTAAAGCAACAAATTGCATATATTGTTCTTTGGAAAATAATATATTTGAAAAGATCATGCATTGTACTTCCGCATTCGATATTTGGGCTTGCTTAAATGTCCTATATGATTATGCTAAAATCGAGGAGTTAGAAACTTTTAATGAAGATAGTGATGATAATGGTCATCCTTCCAATGCTAACATGGTTTTTGAAGCCTAAAGTGTCTCCAGTCATAGGAGCACTAAAGCTGGAAGAGAAAGGTGATTTGCCATGTGTGCCAAGAGAAAGGGCATGTAAGGAAGAATTGCCCTTCCATAAAGAACAAGACAAAGAAGAGGTCAAACGCTTCCACATCATCATCTTACTCAAGTGAAGCATCCTCTTACCATGACGATGAAGTCATCTCAAAAGAATGCCTCATGAATGATAACAATGAGGTACACTCCTCTCCTTCTAGTCATGTTAATAATAATAATAATAGTATTAACTCATCTAGTTCTCATGATTTTGATGAATTGATGGATGAGTATAAAATCATGTATGTCTTGATGATTAAAAAAGATAGAGAGAACAAAAATTTGAAGAAAGAAAACTTAAATCTTAGCTCTCAATTACATGATGTAAAATTAAAAAATGAGAAGCTAAAAATTAATGTCTCCAATCCATGTCATGATACCTTAAGTGTTGACACTAAGGATTTAAAAACAAAAAATGACATCTTAAAGAATGAAAATAACATGTTGAAAACTCAATTGCATGCTATTCAAAAATCCATGAACGACTTGAAGAATGAGGTTGTTTCTCTAAATAAAAAAGTTAATAATCTACCTAGTAGTTCATCTTCTAAGAATTTTATAAATCCAAATGTTTCTTTCAAGAATGCTTATGCTCATCATGCTTCTTATATCAAGCATTCTAACATCAAACCTCATGTTCAAAAGAAAATTGTTTCCTTCAAGAATGCTTATACTCATCATGTTTCACATAACAAGCATTCTAACAATAAATCTCATGTCCATAATAAAAACAAAAAGAAATTTAATGGATATTATTTTTGTTGTGGTATTTTTTGCCCTGCTATTTATGATTGTGCATGCAAGAAAAATTCAAGTGTAGTTAAGACACTTTGGATTTTTAGGCCAACTCACCCCCGAGGACCCAAAGTCATTTGGATACCAAAAGTCCTATCTTCTCTTGTAGGGGGAGCTACCACACAAGGGTAAAGAGAAGTAAATAGTTGAAGTTGACCATGGACTTGAATGATAAATCATCCCTTGGTTTCAACTTCAAGCTATCTTGATGCCTTAGGTAAAGTTGGCATCAAAAGTATTCCGGTATCATCTTCTAACTTGCATTGTTTTATCTTAGTTGAAGATTATGATACTATGGTTAATTCTAGTTGATCTTCGTGCTCTCAATTCGTTTCATGAAATGATTTTTGATTTTGATTTCCCGATCTTTTCAGAGACCTATGTAGCCTGTAATGGGCTCATGCGACCTTGCGATTCTAAATCGTAGGCTCATTGTGGCCTTTCGGTTTTCAACCAATAGAAAGGGTTGGAGATCTTACTTTTCAAAATTTCATATTTTGAGATCTCTCGATTCGTTTTGGTTTCATGACGATTTTACTTGAAACGAATTTTTTCACTATCCAGCTTAGGTTGAAATACCCAAATGAAGATTTCTATTTCACCTTGCTATTTAGTATGATAACATGCTAATAGATATGGTTTAATTACTAGTAATGAAGTATACTTGCAAGTTATTATAAATTGAATGCTACTATGAAGAAAATGAAAAAGACATGAAAAGTCTAGAAAATTCTCAAGAATAAGGTATGAGTTTAATTTTGCAAAATATTTGTATAATAGTTAAATAATCATGTTTCAAAGATGTCTCTATATACTCATGATTGATCTTGCATGATAAATATATGAAAAGTTCATGAGTATGTAAAACTTTGATAACTTAGGCAATTTCATGATATCTTGATTGGATGAAATTTGCTCTAGATTAGAATTCTCATTAGAGGCCTCATTTCTTTTATGATTGGCAAACATGTTTAAACTACACATATCATATAAGTCTAGACTCTTAAACTTGAAAATTCATGTCTAGATAACCAATGTGATAAGTAGATTATTTTATGAAACTCAAAATTGAAATTGCATGATCTAAGTCAATAATTTGACTTAGAAATCTCTATGTAAGTTCAAATTTTCACAAACATGCTTAGATTCACTCATGTTAGATATTCAAGTGTCTAAGCTAGAGAAAACATGAGTAGATAGCTAAATTTGATACTTAGCACTTTTATGGTTTCAAGGATACTTTAAATGAAACCGTGCTAAGGTCATATCTCGATTAAACGACATTAGTTTCACTCCAAACTAGACAAACAAGTGTTAAATGATTATATCTTGATATCTAAAAAGTTTGAACAAAATCTGAAACCAATGGATAAATGATTTATATTTACAAGAATGTCACTGAGATCTTGTAGAATTTCTAAGAAATTGTAGAGATATCATTTTTTGAGTGATTCTTGATTTTTTGGAATCCTCATAAAGTCTAATTCATGTAAAAAAATTTCATAAAATTTGAACGCTCACATCCTCTTTAAAAAAAAAATTAGGAAAAAAACATAGGGCAGATCGAGTGGTCGATCGGCCTGCAATCGCCCGATCGACCAGCGGGCGAAAATTGATCTGGATTGCCCGTTTCTTTGGCCAGATTCAATCCTGGTCGTTCAAACTGTTTGTTTAAGCCTGAAACTAGGGCTTCCTTGCCCATTCGACCAGTTGCCCCATTCCAAGACCTCTCCTCTCATCTGCTAGGGTTCTTCCTCCTCTCCAAGACTCCTCTTCAAGGTAAAAAATCTTTTTTCATCCATCATTCATAAGGCTATTCTCAAAAACATGATTTCTTCATCTCTTACTCTCTCATTATGTCTTGATTCATTCATGAAAATACGATTTATGCTTATTTTTCTTGAACAAAGACTTCTCTTTAGCATGTTTACTCCAAAAACGAGTTTTTGTCTCTTAACAAAAATCAAATATCACATGTCTTCTTCAAATGATTCATCATTTACCTTTTAGAGAATTTTACTTTAGTCAAAAATTATTAATCAAGAAATCTCTTATTTTCTTTCATAAGTTTTTTTTAACTTTAACTTTGGCTTTCCTAAAAGAATTTTATTTTGGTCAGAAAGAAAAATAGTTCTTATTCTTCTTGAGCCAAAATATTTTTTTTATCTTTTCATTTATGGATCATTTTGTTTAATCTTACCTTTTATTCTATTTTTATTTATCTTGAAATTTAATGAGAAAGTCTTTTTGTTCTTGTATGAATCTATGTCAATCTTTAAACTTTTTGCTTTCTTTTATTTAAAGCATGCATCTCTCGTTTAAAAACTAATCATCTTCATCATCCTCATAATTATCTTGCAGAATGGCACTCAAGACTAAACTCCCAACCTTACCCGATAACCTATTGACTTCCTTAGGCAAGAAACAAGCTTCTAAGTTTGTAGATAGAGCCATCTTGCAAACACATCCTATCAATCTAGGATATCTAGAACGATTCGATATTAGAGGCAAACTAGTTAGCATGGGATGGGTAGAGTTTCTAGAAAAACAAGTACATGTATACCTCATCCTGATAAAAGTCTTTTTCTCCAACCTAGTAATAGAAAATGCAAGGTATGGTGATGACGTGATTCTTCGATCTGAAATCCTAGGAAAATCTATAGTAATCACCAAATCCCACATTAGAGATAAATTTGGGTTTCCTCTAGTAGGAAGATCAATTTATAAGATGTCCACACATCGTTTTCATGAGGACTTTCCTCCTCATGAAGTTGTATCAGTCATATGCTCTGAGGATTATCAGGAAGCAATCTCTACCCAAAGCATTAAACTCTCTACCATTGCTAGGATTATGCACCTTATCATCTCATATAATATTCTTCCTATGGCAGGTCACTATGATGAGGTCACCTCTATGAGTTCTAGGGTTCTTTTCTTTGCTATATCTTGCATTCCTATAGATGTCCCTGACCTCATGCTTAGGTATATAGTTAAATTCCATTCCTCTAAAAAACAAGCCCTACCATATGCCTCAGTGATTTCTCACTTCATATATGAAGCTGGGGTAAATAGATCTAGATTTGAAATAGAGCCCATTCCTAGAGCCATAGATTCTTCCTCCCTCAGCCGCATGAAGATTCTTGAAAATCAGCGCGGTAAAAGAACTCGAGGAGATCCTATGGAACAGCCTGAGCATGACACAGAGATGGAGGAAGATGAAGCTTGTGAAGGTTCATCATCTGGCACTTCCCTAACGCGCCTAAGTGATCTGGAGGATCGCTTTGCTCAGTTTCACATCAGTCAGATGGAATTGAACAAAAGCACATCAGAACGCATGGACGAGTATGGTATCATGATTGGTGACCATGGCCGGCACATCGACGAGTATGGTCAACGTGTTGACCAGTATGGTCAGCAAATAGATGAGTACGATCACCGAGTTGATGAAATGTTTGGGAGAGTGGATGAGATGTGGCAATTTTATCAGTCGCATCTACCACCTCCTCCACCACCTGAGGACGAGTAGTCCTCTTTGATGTATTGATGTTATTCATCCTATGAACATGTATTTCACACTTAACTTTAATATGTATTTGGTTGACTATGCTAAGTGATGATTAGTAATGTAAGTGTTATTTTTTTTTCATGTATGCGTGCTATGTTTGATTATTATTTTTTATGGATGACAAAAGGGGGAGAATTAGAAAATATATGCATATCGATAGGGGGAGCACAAAATGAATACTTCATTTCAAGTATCATCAAAGGGAAAATTAGAAAATATATGCATATAGATAGGGGGAGCTCAAATTGAATACATTACTTCATTTCCTTGATGCTTCCATGTATCCATTTAACAAGTCATGCTTCATTATAATTATTGGATACATTACTTCATCTTGATATTTACCGTCAATGGTTTGTCATCATCAAAAAGGGGGAGATTGTTAGCTGAAGGGTTCTTCCTTCATGCTTTATTCTCCTCATGATTATTTTGATGATAACAAACCTATTTAACAAGTGCTTGAAGTATGAAAATTGCAAGATCGATGAAAGATACGTCAAGCCTTATGTCTCTCGATCAAATCCCCAAAACAGATAAATGTGTGCATCAAAAATGTATTGGATAGCATGGAGAATCCTTTAAAGTTAACGAACGATGAAGAACAAAGCCGAAAACCAAGCGCGAAATGAGAAATCCAAAGATAAAAATTTTCAGCTTTAATTCGGTCGACCGAATGGTGTTAAGCATTAGCAGCAGCCAATGCGGTCGACCGAATGATGCGCAAAATAGGCAGTAGCCGCAGAAGGCTGCATCAGTCGACCAGTCGGTCGACCAACCGAAGCCAAAATATGGCAGAATGCTCATCGGTCGACCGAATGACGCGTAATAGCTAGCTTCGGTCGACCGGATTGGAGATCGGTAGTTTTTCGTCAATCGGTCAATCCGTCGGTCGACCGATCAGTGTAAAAATCTCCCAATAAGCCAGCGGTCGATCGGTCAGTCAATCGACCTTCGACCGGGCGCCTGTAACGGTAAAATTTATGCCCGTTGATGCCCTATTTCAGCTGAGGATTATAAATACCTCATCTAACATCTTTAACTCTCTCTCTCTCTCTCTCTCTCTCTCTCTGATGCTTACAGATTTAATTGAGCAATTTAAGAAGGGAATTAAGCCTTCCAAAAGATTTTTTGCTTGAGCTCAGTTCTTCCGCCGACATCTTCAAGCGCACGCTCTTCCTCAACTCGGGCTTCAACTCGAGCTCTACGACTTAGCAAGTTGGAGGCTTTGAAAGCTTGGAAAAGAGCATTGATTCTTGATTTCATTTCTAAGCTCTTTTTATTGTAATTTTTACCTGTTATTTGAACATGTTTTTGGAATTGAGTTTGTATAAACCTAGGTTGCTAGGTTTGATTTGGTTGGTGATTGCCTTTGTGATTGAGGTTTAATTCCACCGTTGTAAACCGTTGTAAAGCATCACTTGCTAGGAGTAAGTGAGTTGTCCCTTAGGGTTGAGGTGGAAGAGTGTTCTCGGTAAGTAGGCAGAGACTTCCGGGTGTTAAAGTGTCTTATGTCGAGAGTGCGACTCTTCGAGTCAAAGTCCTCTGTGTAAGGGAAACTAATTAATCTAGTAAAACTTAGTTTGGAAATCCTAAGCGGAGTGCTTAGGTAGTGGAGTAGGCATTGGGGCCGAACCACTATAAATTCTCGTGTTTGCATTGATAACTTGTGTGTATTTATTGCTTTATCATTTATCGTTTCCGCATCTAATTATTCAATCGTAAATTATCTAAACAATTTAAGTAAACGATTAAAATTGAATTTAGGTTAATTAATTTAGTAAACATACTATTCACCCCCATCTAGTGTTGTCATTTCGACTACAGGTACATCCAACTTCGATCGCCCGACATGATTCTGTCAATCAACGATAATATTTTCGGTTAATATCTTTAGGTGAGATGGTCCTATTCCATTCGGGATTCATATTATTCATATTGCACTAAGTATTTTTTTTAACCATTAACTTTATTCTAAATTTTGGCAACATCTCCCTAGAGTTCTCCGAATACACATATCATCTAGGCGCGTATCAGATAACAAGAGAGATACAATAGCAAGAATTTAAGAATGAGTTAACAGTTAAAAGAAAAAAACTAAGTACAATACAAATAATATGTTATCAAATTATCCAATTAGCGACAATTCAAGGGTTGTACGTCGTGTAAACGATCATCAACTTCTTTTACACGAACATACAACCCCCGAACGGATCTAAGGTTTTGCTAAATCATATTCGACTCGTCGATGCGTACGTGAAATGTATCAACTCGTATGATGGATGATTATTTTTTAAATATTTCGATGCCGATTCGAGTCCACAGTGGATGATTCTAATTAATCTAAATATAAAGATTAACATTAAAATTAATTAATAGATATAACCTAAAACTACATCTAAATCTAATTAACATTTTAAAAAATATTAAATATTATAATCTAAATCATCCGTCTCAACATTAATCTAAACATTAATCTAAATATTAAACATTTAACCTAAAAAGATATTAAATATTAACCTACATTAATCTAAACATGAAAATTAATCTAAACATTAAACATTTAACCTAGATTAATCTAAACATGAAAAATTAATCTAAAACATGATAAATTAATCTAAAATATGAAAAAATTATCTAAACAGTAAACAATTAACATAGAATATTAAACCCTAATCAAATTTTATTAGGGTTAAATTAAACCCTAATAAACTTTTGATTAGGGTTTAATAAAATCCTAACCAACATTTCGGTGCTGGAGTCCACAGTGGACTCCGGCGCCGACGTCCAGTGTCCGACATTGGACATTGGACATTGGTCCGGTGTCAAGCGGTCGGTCGAAACCCTAATTGTTAGGGTTTCGACCGGCCCTAGTAAAGGAGAAGAGAATTGAAGGGGGGAGCTAATACCTTGAAATAGTTCGGCGTCGAAGGGCGTGGCGGGCGGCGTCGGCAGGCGAAGAATCGACGACAGCAGGCATCGACGGCGTCGACAGAGAAGGAAGAAGGAAGCGGGCAAGAAATGGGTCGGGCACGACCGCGAGTTAAATAAACTCATCAACAAAGGCTCACTTATCCGTTGTAGAGTCATTGCTAATTAATTTAGTAAACATACTATTCACCCCCATCTAGTGTTGTCATTTCGACTACAGGTACATCCAACTTCGATCGCCCGACATGATTCTGTCAATCAACGATAATATTTTCGGTTAATATCTTTAGGTGAGATGGTCCTATTCCATTCGGGATTCATATTATTCATATTGCACTAAGTATTTTTTTTAACCATTAACTTTATTCTAAATTTTGGCAACATCTCCCTAGAGTTCTCCGAATACACATATCATCTAGGCGCGTATCAGATAACAAGAGAGATACAATAGCAAGAATTTAAGAATGAGTTAACAGTTAAAAGAAAAAAACTAAGTACAATACAAATAATATGTTATCAAATTATCCAATTAGCGACAATTCAAGGGTTGTACGTCGTGTAAACGATCATCAACTTCTTTTACACGAACATACAACCCCCGAACGGATCTAAGGTTTTGCTAAATCATATTCGACTCGTCGATGCGTACGTGAAATGTATCAACTCGTATGATGGATGATTATTTTTTAAATATTTCGATGCCGATTCGAGTCCACAGTGGATGATTCTAATTAATCTAAATATAAAGATTAACATTAAAATTAATTAATAGATATAACCTAAAACTACATCTAAATCTAATTAACATTTTAAAAAATATTAAATATTATAATCTAAATCATCCGTCTCAACATTAATCTAAACATTAATCTAAATATTAAACATTTAACCTAAAAAGATATTAAATATTAACCTACATTAATCTAAACATGAAAATTAATCTAAACATTAAACATTTAACCTAGATTAATCTAAACATGAAAAATTAATCTAAAACATGATAAATTAATCTAAAATATGAAAAAATTATCTAAACAGTAAACAATTAACATAGAATATTAAACCCTAATCAAATTTTATTAGGGTTAAATTAAACCCTAATAAACTTTTGATTAGGGTTTAATAAAATCCTAACCAACATTTCGGTGCTGGAGTCCACAGTGGACTCCGGCGCCGACGTCCAGTGTCCGACATTGGACATTGGACATTGGTCCGGTGTCAAGCGGTCGGTCGAAACCCTAATTGTTAGGGTTTCGACCGGCCCTAGTAAAGGAGAAGAGAATTGAAGGGGGGAGCTAATACCTTGAAATAGTTCGGCGTCGAAGGGCGTGGCGGGCGGCGTCGGCAGGCGAAGAATCGACGACAGCAGGCATCGACGGCGTCGACAGAGAAGGAAGAAGGAAGCGGGCAAGAAATGGGTCGGGCACGACCGCGAGTTAAATAAACTCATCAACAAAGGCTCACTTATCCGTTGTAGAGTCATTGCTAATAAATACATATCATCAACAACGGCCGCTCATCCTATATAAAGTCGTTGCTGATAAGTATTTCATTTTCATGTCGCGAGCGCGCCATCGACTAAAGAGCAACGGTACAAAAACTGTAAGTAAGTCGTTGCTATTGTGATAATATCATTAGCAACGGCCGACGTGACTTTTATTAAGTCGTTGCTGATAAGTTATTTCCTTTGCGCGTCGCGTTCGCGCTATCCACTTGTTAGCAACAGTCCGAGCTACCGTAAAGACGTTGTAGCAAATATATCACATCTGAAATGACCCGAGCGACCGTAAGAACGCCATTAGTCATTGTAACGGCGTGGGCAGCCATTGCTGATGGTCGTTGCTGATTAACACATTTCTAGTAGTGTTCATATAACTAGCAACTGTTGGGTCAGCGAGGATCGGGCAAGCAACAAAATTTACTCAACAGAAATATAAAAACGATCCTCTACCCAAGACGATACATGCATCTCGGTTAAATCAATATAGGTTTAGCAAATATATATTGGAAGGCCGAGTTCCGTCTTCTGCTATGCAAGTGCAAGATCACGTTCTTGCTTCGGATCATAGGTGCTGCCAACAATGAACACTCTCTACGGTTAGCACACGAACGAATTAAAATATAAACTTATCAGCAACGGCTCACTCACCCGTTAGAAAGCCGTTGCTGATAAGTTAACATCAGCAACGGCTCACTTGTCCGTTAGAAAGCCGTTGCTGATAATTAAAATATCAGCAACGGCTCGCCTTTCCGTCAGAAAGCCGTTGCTGATAATTAAAATAATCCGCAACGGCTCGGGTTTCCGTTAGAATGCCGTTGCAGATACAAATATCTGCAACGGCTCGGGCGGCCGTAAGAACACCGTTGCAAATAGCAACGGCTTGAGCGGCCGTTGCTGATAGCCGTTGCTGAAGACCTAATTTCTAGTAGTGGAACGGGAGAAACTGAGCGGTCTCATAGTGCTAGCTCGGCGGTCTCGGAACGCTTTTCGATCTTGGTGAACATGGAACTCTTCTCAGCTCTCCTCTCTCTATCTCTCTTTTTTGGGTGGAGATCGGTTGCCACAATAGGAGCTCGACCTACTTCAAAAGAAGGTCAGCTTCCTTTCAAAAACGAGATCGACGGCCACCAAAAGTAGATCATCTACTTATCTAAACCATAAATGGGTATTTATTGACGCATGCAAGAATCAAAGATTGTGTCATTAGAACCGTTGATCGATTAGGACCATATTCAAAATCTTAAAACACTTTTAATGGCCGAATATTATATATCATTAATAATAATTATCAATGTTAAATTACCTTAATTTGATATTCTAATTTTAATGTATCCTTTAATAACGATTATAAAAGATACATTACCTTAAATGTGATCAACACAATTCCAATTTTAAAATCTAATTTAAAATTGAGAATAATTAGTTCATAATTAAAAACTCCTTTTTAAAATCGAAATTAATTCTAAAATTACTAAGAGAGCTTTAGTCGATTACGGATCAAATCCAATGAGTTAACCTTAAGCCCAATTCGGTTTGTCCTATGTGTGTGATCCTGTAGGCTCACTTAACATTAGAAGTAGGTCCAAATCTCATTTGCAACTCACAAGTTATAAGTGATCTCTAGCAAGACATTATGACTACTCAAGTCAAGTGAAGTCGGTGATCCGAACAACCTAACTAACAATATGATATTGTGTTCTTTTATCACGCGATATATCTGGATCAAGTATAAGACATGAATTACATTATCCTTATATATAGCTCAATATGTTTAGTTGATTCCTGAATAGACTGAATTAACAAATGATATTGATACTCTTATCAATTAATTTGAGCATGATCATCCATTTCCTCAGTGTCACTCATCAAGGGCCCCGGAGATATCTCTCTCAGACATGAGAGAAACAAATTCCTTCACGACTACACATATTTCTCTACATGATTTATTTTATTTTCAACTGTAGTCCTTATTACTATCTAGTTAAAGATGGTGTTAGACTAAGGTCAAAACACATAATTCCTTATGTAGGAATATTCCTTATGTATGAATCCATATATGATGACATCAGGTCGGATGACTGACATATCACTATCGCTGTGAGATATACTAATGATATAAATTCATGTAGTATCCCCATGGTGGGTCTATCCAACACCATGTTAATTCTTCAACATGTGTTTAGGCTTTAATATCTCATATTCATGAACAGTAAAATATGATCATCATTAGTCAGACTATATACTAATCTTCAAAGATAATGATCAACTAGGAACTATTTATAATAGTATTCTAATTGTCTTAGGATTTTACTATCAAAGTAATAATAATATTATTTCATTAGCTTAGAACACAACGTACATCAACTGATTGAATTCTAAGACCTACTAGCACTTAAACATAAGTGGTTTCACAGAAAGCATAATTGCTTCATCTACCTCACTTTTAAATTGGTTTATGTCAACTTGATTAGTATACAAATATTATAATATAATTAACAAGTTTAAATAGTACTATGAATGCTTTCATCGAGGTTTCTTTTTGTTTTACTTGTCTTCCACCCCGCAATTTACGTGCTTCCTCTAATTGATTGATTAATTAATTGCATGTCGAGAAATGAAAATGATTGGTTTAGTTAGCATCTACATTAATTAAAAATTAATTAGTACCTTCACTTGATCTAATCAATTTAATTATTGAACGTTATATAATGCGTGCGACAAGGACAAATCTCTTTTTGATGATGGAGCTAACGATTAATTATTATCATATTCATCTTCTACATGCATACAATAAGAAATTTATTTGGATCGAACTTGATCTCAAAAACTAGAGCTTGGTTGAGTTTTAACTTTCAAAGTCCATCATTCTACATGTTGTCTCATCACCAATAAATGCTGAACACCATAGGTGAGTTTGACTTTGACATCCTTAACCATGCCCTTTGCATTACAGCATCGAGTGGCCCAATAATTGTGACACATCAGCAAGAAAAAGGACAAAAAAAGCTAGTGACATTTTGGCATGGCTTGTGAATGTTTGGACAAGGAAAAATAAAACTAGGGTAGAATGTTTTTTGTTAAAGAGACATGACTGATTGGAAGATGAGAGGGAGAGACCCACCAAGTTCTCAAGGGCGAACATCTTTATTCAGTTTTGTTGTGCTTTTGGGGGGCATCTTCCTCAGCACTGGACTCAAAGCATGCTATGATGAGCACCTTAGCATGAGAGCTTGTCAACGTACTCTTGGAAGATGAGCTCAAGCAAAGCTGGGAGTATTTTACTTTTGTGAGCTTGGATACAAGTGAATTTGAGTCGGTTGGGGCAGAAATGTGCTTCTAAGTTCAAATAGTTCCATGCGATCAATAGGGGGGAAAAATAAATAAAATTTAATTATTTTTCTATATTTTGAGTATTTTATAAATAGATGAATAAACTGAGAACTGATTCCGATAAAATCGATTTTCTAAGTTATTAAAAATGACGTCCCGATTGTAAGATGTGTCGGGCTGGGCCTTGCTATGGCCCGAGTGAAATTTGAGTCATGCCAAGCACAACTCAGATTTCCAAAAGGGCAGCCCAGCCCGACACGAGGCTCGGGCCAGCCCGCCATGGGCCAATAGGCCAATCTGGTTGCGCCAGCCTTGTCTGTGCTAGGCTTGGCCAACACGCCAGGATTGACCTGGGGTGGCGCCACCCAGCGCCAGGCCAAGCTTGGCGCATGTCGAGCTCGTCATGGGCCACGAGCCGTGCTTGGCACGTGTGTTGTGCCAAGCACGACACGCACATGGGTCGTGCCCAACACGACCCACGTGCCCAAGGGACGAGCCCAGCCTGCCCCTTGGGCACAAATGAGTCGTGCTTAGCTCGGGTCAGGCCAAGCATGACCCCAGTCGGGTCGGACTTGTACCGCCCATGGGTGGGCCCAGCTCATTGTCATTTCTAGTCTTGTGTAGCTTGATTAACTAAGATTGTACTTAATTTTTAGGGTAAATAGTAAAAACCTTCCATGAACTATGACTCATTTGTAATTACCACTCATGAACTTTGAAATTAGACAAAAAAATACTAAACTATGAAACTAATAAAAATACCCCATTTGTTAATTCAATGTTATTTATTTAACATAATTTTTTTAAAATGACACGTGATAATTTTTATTATTCTAAATATTAAATGGTAAATAAAAAAAATTAATTAATAAATTAATAAATTATAAATTATAAAATATGAATAGCTAGGAAAATTATTTAGGAAATAAATTTATAGTTAATATTTTTTTAATTTATTAATTTTTCAATTAATTTTTCAATTAATTTTTTATTTATCTTTTAATATTTCGACCAATAAAAAATTGTCAATGTGTTATTTTTTAAAAAATTATATTAAATTACTAATATTGAATTAACAAAAAAATATTTTTATTAGTTTCATAAAGTTTAATTTATTTTTTATCTAATTTCAAGCTTACGAAAGATAATTATAAATAGATTATAGTTCCAAAGATATTTTTACTATTTATCCTAATTTTTATGTGTAACATGTCTCCTCAAAATGAAGCTGAGCACATTAACTTTATAATGTTATGGAAACTGATGCTGATGCCAACGAAAAAGAGTGTAGAATTTGATAATTAAATAGTTGGGGGAGCAGTAATTCCATTAACATCAAGTCAAGTCAAATTGAGGAAAAAAGAGAGTTGACTTTTGATCCAATTTTATGCCATGAGTAATATATAGTTGCAGACTGTGAAGCAATCTGCAATTCTGGTTAATTATCCTGATGATAATTTATAAATATTTTTCATGATCAAAGGCATAACTAATAATGTTAAGCTCTGAAACATATATAAATAATCAATGATCTCTTAGTGATGAGACATTTAAATTTATTGTCAATGGATCATGAGTTTGATCCTAATTGTAAGGTTTCATGCTTATTTTTACATCTATATATGCATTTTGTGGGTATATTTTTACGTTTGTTTGTGTAGGTTTTATAATGATTATATTATAAAATTAATTTTTTATTAAGAAGAGTTAGACTTGATACTCATCAAACCCAAAGTCAAACTTTTCATCATTGTGGCACAAGATGGTGGTGATGATATTTTCAATTGGGAATCCCACTTGCTATATATTGAGTATCAAAAACTTTGCATGATAATTAATATATATCAAAAAATAATTTTTTTATTTTTTATTTTGTTTGTTTTTAGTATCAGTTTAATTTAAGTGTTCACATTAAACTTACCAAGACAGATGTCGATGCTGACGACTATAATATATATTACACATAAGATTGATTTAGTGTCCAATTGTATATTTTAAAATTAATTTATGGCTACATCAAGATTACTCGTATCAAGTCAAGATCAATAAAAAGATGGAAATGGAGGAGGAAACATAATTTTCACATTGAAGGGATATATAGCCAAATCTAATGAATTGACCCTGATGGGCACATTTGAATTGGGTTGAAAGTGTCTTGCAAGTGGATGGGCCTAAATTCAAATAGGAATCTTTAGATGTCTAAATTAGGAACCATCATGTGCTATGTGGAATTGCTTTTGAATTTTGTTTTATATTCATTCTGCTATTGTCAATGTAAATTGGAGGAATGGAAAAAAAAAAAAAAAAAAAGTTGTGGCATTTATGTCCATGTTGAGGAAGTCTGACTTTCATATGAGGCTCATTTGGTTAAGAGAAGTAACTTCTTATATAAAATTATATTTTTTATGACTTAATTTTTTATAAGTACAAAAAAATATATTTGATTAATAAAAAATTAATTCATAAAAAGTACTTTCTATAAATTATATTCTCACGATATATTTGATTGACATGAGTACTTTTTAGTAGGATTGTTCACGGGTCGGATCGGGTCGGATTTAGAAAAAAAATCGACTCAATCCAACCAAGTACAATCAGGTCGAGTCAAGTTAAAAAAATTTCACCTCTCAAACCCGACCCGACTCAACCCGACCTAGTTCGGTTTGGGTTAGGTTGAGTAGTTAGGTTTACCTAATTAGGTAAAAAATAAGTTTTTAATTTTTTTTTTTGAATTTTTTTGAAAATAATTAAAAAATAAATATTTTTAATATAATATTTTAAAAATAATTAAAAATATAAAATAAACAAGTCATCGGGTTAGGTCTCGAGTCATCGAGTTTCAAATTCTAAAATATGAGACCCAACCCGATTATAGTCGGGTTTGGTCGAATTGTACCCGACCCGATTACCCGACCCGATTATCCAACCCAACCCAACCCAAATAGGTCGGGTCGGGTCGAGTTCTCGAGTTCATTGGGTCGACCATAGGTCGGGTTGGATTGGGTTTTCAGGTTCATTGGGTCGGGTTGACCCAATGAACAGTCCTATTTTTTAAGAAGCACACATCAAATGATCGATATACTATTTTTTATAATTTAGTATTTTTATTTTTTATATAAATTTAATTATATATTTGGAAGAGTTAAATTTTATTTGTAAATTAATATTTTAACACATGGATGTAAACTATAGTATTTTTTTCATATATTATTAATAATATATTAGTGTAGATGAAAAATTAATTTTTATTGGTACTTAGTATGAAGAAACTATATATTTGTCCCAAAAATAAATTGAAATTAAATAATTAAGTCATAAAATCATGAATAATCTAATTTCATAATATTAACAACATATAGTATAAATTTCGTATTAAATTCAAATACGAGAATAAATTTTTTTATCTTTCAAATACAATGCAAGGAGTTATATTTTTCGAGAAAATTTGTACGGTAAAATGCACCAAGTGTGCCAACCAAACGTCTCTTTTATCTATCTAAATATTAGAAAGTACAACTTAATACAAAAATAGTATCAATCAAACGAGGCCATCTATGCAATGTATCAAAAATATTTATTTTTTATTTTAAAAATAAGTACCTACTTTTTGTTTCATATTTTTTTTAGGGTTAATTAATGTATCTAGCTCAAATTATGTCAGTTTTCATAAATTTAGCTCGATGTAATACCCAAAATCTTAATAGTAATATTTTATTCTTGAGCGGGAGATTGTGGACCCTAGTTAGTGCGGATTGGCGGGAAGCTTCGGGATTAGACCCGAGTAAGCATTTAATGTAGAAATTTTAAGGGAAATTTTATTTGTCTTATCTCTGTGATTTAGCATGCTAGGATAATAGAGGGGCTCGAGGCGAATTTGACGGTGCAATCGGATCTCGAATCGAAGTTGGATCGGATGAGTTATGGGTTGTTTAAGTCAGTTATCTTAGGTAGTTGTATTTTGGTCATTTGGACCCAATCGGTATCTATAAATTAGACCTTGGGGTGTGCATCCAAGGGTTTTGAGCCGCGTGCCATCCGAGGCAAATGAGAGAGGAGAGTGAGGGCGCCGTCGAGGAGGAGGAGCCGCTGGAGCCGGATTTTTTGCGAGTTCGTCGGTGTCGATCGGGGGAAGATCTTGCGCGTCTTTTTCTTCCGTTTTCTCTCCATCTGGTGAGTGGATTTAGGTATTCTTTTCTCCAATTCTTGATTCATGTCGCTGTTCTTATATTTTGGGGTTTTTCATCGATTTTTGACGTGCTTTCTCGGATCGGAAGTCAGATCGATCTTTTCTTAATCGAATCATGTGGTTTATCATTCTTTTGGAATAAAATATTATTTTCTTTCTTTCTTTTCTTCTTCTTCTTTTTATCTCTTCTCTACCCCTTCCTCTTCACTGCCGGTCGGCGCTGGCCACACCAGGAGGCGGCGCCCGGCGAGCAGTGGCGCCCAGCGCGGCGTCACTGCCACGCGCGGGCAGGCAGCTATGCGAGTTGCTGCCACCGCCGCGTGGTGGCAGCGGGGCGTCGGCAGGCGCCGGCGCCGACGTCGGTGCCAGCGTCAGCGCCAGCGCCTCGGGCGGCCCGGCGACAGTCGGAGAACGGCGACGGCGACTGGGTTGGGGAGGAGAGGAGGAAGATGACCTAAGGGGGGTGAGTTAAATAGAGGGTTAAGATTGATTTGGGTAAGATGAAGGGTTAGATTGAGTTGGTTGAGATGAAGGGCTGAGATCTGATCTTGTGTAGATGTAAGGTTTAGATTGCATCATGTAGATGGAGGGATGAGATTGCAACAGGATAGATGTAAGGCTGTGGATGCATGATGTCAGATGTAAGGCTGAGATTTCATCTGATCAGATGAAAGGTTGAGATTGCATTAGGTTAGATGAGGGACTGTGATTGCATCTGATTAGAGGGAGGACTGTAATTGCATCTGGTTAGATGAAAGACTGTGATTGCATCATGTAGATGGAGAGCTGTGATTGCATCTGGTTAGATAGAGGACTGTGATTGCATCTGATTAATATAAGGTTATGATTTCATTGTGTAGATGGAGGGTGGTGATTGCTTCTGGTTAGATGTAAGGCTGAGATTGCATCATGTTGAATAGAGGGCTGTGATTGCATCATATTTGATGGAAGACTGTGATGTGATCCTGTTTAGATGAAGGGCTGAGATTTCATTACTGATTTATTGATTGTAGCACCGTCATATTTATTTGTAACATCAATTTATTAAATAAATTAAAAGCATTTCTCTCATTATTCTAAATAATTATTTGGAGGCCTTAAAATTAGCGAAACTATTCACGTTATATATGAATTTTAAAACTGATATTTCAATATATGATCATAATTATCATTAATTATTCAATAAATTCGATTGATTGATACGAGTTGATTTTTCTGTTTCGATGAATCGACAAAACAATAGCTAGCCCAATAGTTGCTTCAGCAGCTGCAACAGCTATAATAAAGATTGAGAAAATATTTCCCTTTAATTGGCGACTATCAAATATATCAGAAAATTTTACGAAATTGATATTAACCGAATTTGATGTTTCGGATTCATTGGTGAGGTCTGTTTCGCCATCAGGCCTTTGGATTTTGAAAATAGTAGCCGAGCATCGCCTCGTTTTGCGTGCCAAGCTGAAAAATCATATTTTATATATTTTTATTATTCACTCTGAGATGATTCATGGATATAGTATTTAATAAGGTGAATTTTATCCTAGATCAGTGATTTCTATGATGAGTTATTTTATCATATTCCAGTTCATTGATATATAGTTGGAGTTTCTTTTTGCACTGCTTTCATGATACGCGTGCATCCTTTCTTACAGTGTTATAATTTTATTTCATGGTTGTTTAATTGTGCTGAGCATTTATGATTTATGAGCACTATTTCTACATATATATATGTATGTGATTGAGATGTATAGTAGGAGGAGGTGGAGGATGAGGTATGCACTTGACATACCTTTTATTTTTTGTTAATAGCACATCTTATTTATACTTATATACTTGCGTGTGTGGTGTTGTGATGTGCTTGTTGCATTTCCCGGAAGTCTCGCTGGTGAGGGGAGGGTATGCCCCAAAGAGACAACGTTGGTCTTAGTTCGGAAGTCCAGCTGGTGAGGGGAGATCATACCCCAAAGAGACAGTCCGAAAACCCGAGCAGGTGAGGGGAACGTATACCCCAACATGCCAGCTCGGAAGAGCCAGTGCCGGTGAGGGAAGGGCATGCCCCAAAGAGATGGCACTGAGCTGGGTGGTAGTTCGGCGGCCACCCGTCTACCTACCCTAGGTGGCTATGTGGGACCGACGGGTCCGGAAAGCATGCATATGATTGGGGTGTTACATTGCATGCATATGATTGAGATATTGCATTCATCCTATTTTATTGTTGTGGATATGTTTATAACTATTGATGGATGCTTATATTTATTGTTGTGGATATGAGTAGGATAGCGGATGTGTTATTGATACTTGTCTGTTATTTTTAAAAAGATATTTTATAATTAATGATGGATGTTGATTTCATGCATAGAGCTATAGATATATTATTGCTGATTTCTTCTGACGTTATTGACACGTTGATTTATATCGGCTATTTGTATTTTTATGCATGATGACTAATTTGGTGAATTGAGGACTGATCTACTCACTAAGTTCTAGTTGGACTTACCCCTCATTACTATTATTTTGCAGCACCTAAGTTAGATCAGAGAGGAACCGAGGTACAGTAGCGCGGCTGGTGGTGGTAGGGCAGCGGGTCTCGTGACATGTCGTGATCGAGGAGGATACCTGAGTCATTTTAGTGTCTCTTTGAGTTGTTGAGTCATGTCGACTCGGGTTGTGATTTTCGCATTTTATTTTTATTTGGGGAGTCTTGTTTATTTATTTGAACTCCTTTTTAATAAACTTGTTCGGTGTGTTCATATTGAGTTTTGGGTTTGGTTTGATTCGTGGTGTCATATCTATTCTTTTCAAAAAAAAATCTCACACTATTCAAGTTATTGTTGTTTTGATGAGTTGGATTAGGCTTCGGGGTACATAGCGTATCCTGACTGGTCATACCGGGTTTGGGGTGTGACACTCGATCTTTAATTTGTATCAATTACATCATGAATTATCAAATTGATATCAATTCTAGCATAACGTCAGATGCCCATTAATACAACCGTTAGGTGCTAACACGGTATTTGACTCAGCAAATTAAAAAAAATATTTTTTTATTATCACTTGTGCCACATCAGCATGTAATAAAAAAATATTATAATATTATATAAATAGGAAAATTAATGTATCTATCACAAACTTTGGTCCTTGTAAGAAATCTATTCTAATATTTAATTTTTCTCCCTAATCTATCCCAAATTTTGGGATTGACAATAATTATAATCCTTGAAGACAAATGTTTTTTTGAAATACATCAAAACTCTCACTTTATCCTATAATTTTGTATCCGATTTCACCAAAAAATTTTACTTTAAAAAAATACACGAAAAACCTTTTAACATCTCGAAGAATCTCACGTCCAATATCACCAAAATTAATTTGTAGTCGTTATATATAAATTTCATTTCAGATTTTGTATTTTTAAAAATAAAAATTTATAATAAAATAAAAAAAATTGTAAAGAAAATTAAATACTAAAACAAATTAAATACAATATAAATAATTTAAATGTATGATATATAATAATTTTATCAGTAAAATATATTGATTTGGTTTTAATTTTTAATTTTTTTCTAAAATGCTATAATCGAATTGAATGAAAAAATCAATACAAAACTAAAAATATTAAATTTAAAATGCCAAATTTTGTTAGACTGTATAAAATATAATCATAATATTAAATATTTAATGAATAATAATATAAGCAAAACGATCCTAATTTGATTGGAAGTTTTGATTTTTTTTATAAAATGCAAAAGTCGAATTGAATAAAAAAAATAAATAATAAAATTTTGATAAATAATAATACTATATAGAAAAATATTATTTTAATTTGAGCATTTCGATTTTTTTAAATGCAATAATATAATTAAATAAAAAATTAATAAAAAAAATTAAAATTTGAATCAAATTTTTTAAAATACAAGTTCAATAGATAATTATAAAATTATTTTTAAAATTTTAAATATTTAATAAATAATAAAAATATATGAAAACAATAAAAGTACTTTTATTTTAAGTTTTAATTTTTTTTAATGTAACAATCGAATTTAATAAAAAAATAAAAAGAAATATAATTTAAATTTTTGGATTGATTATAATTGTAATGTAATCTAAATTTTAGTTCAATTTCAATTGAGATAATTGTTATCAATCACATAGTTTGGGATAGATTAGAGAGAAATATTAAAGATTGAGATAGATTTATTACAAGGATCAAAATTTAGGATAGTTACATTAATTTTCCTTATTTATATAATATTATAATATTTTTTATTATATACTGATGTGACACAAGTGATAATAAAAAATATTTTTTAATTTACTGAGTCAGATGTCACGTCAGCACCTAACAGTTGCATTGACAAGCATTTGACATCAAATTAGAATTGATATCAATTTTATAATTTAGGATGTAATCGGTACAAATTAAAAATTATGCTAAATTTATAAAAAAAATTATAATTTGAATTAGATACGTTAATTAAATTTTTTTTAATGTGATACATTATTTAACAGATGTGGATATAATTGTCATCTTTAGTCCTTGAACATTTGTATGAATTTAGGAGAGCCTAAAAAATTAATTGGGCCTTAGTATATATAAGTAGGACTGGTCCAGTAAACAATCTTAATTGCCTGCCCCAGGAACCATTTAATCATTTATTGCTCTCACTAGGTCCTTTGTTTCCTTCACGGTCATTTCGTCGAACATCTCCGACGCACTAAGCCCTCCCTAAACCCTATCTCTTCTTCTCCAAGATGGCGATGCAACAACCCGCCACCACCAACGCTGCTCTCCCCCCAAACCCATTCCCTCCTCCTCCGCCTGCCACCGTTAATTCCAATCCCACCTTCGGAGCCACCACGAAGAAGCGGCGCCCGCCTCCAGGCCCCGAGGAACTCCTCGCGCACTACGAGTCGCAGGGCCTGAACCCCCGCGAGGCCTCCCTCCGGGCCATCGGCGAGCTGCAGACTATCCTCTACCGCTACGCCGTCAAAAAGGACCGCTTCGCCGCCGATTCCCCCCGCAAGCTCGACGGTGTTAATACCCGGCTCGCGGTCCTCGAGATGAAGCTCGACTCCAAGCCCGGCTTCCCTGAGTCCCTGGCCATCGGAATTGCTTCCGGTGCTTTCGTCTCCGCCATCCCTCATGTCGTGGGCAGCCTCCGCAGCATGTGGTACTCGGTTCGGTCCGCCACTAAAGGCTCTCCTCCCTCTTATTAGCTGCTGCTATGTAGTGTTTCTTTGTTTCTTTTTCTTCTTGTTATTAATGTTCTTCTTCTTGGAACATTTCAGCAATTCTAACCCTATCTTCTTGATAATTGTGTCGTCCTGTTTCATCTCATGATTAATTAGTTTGGAATGTCTCATTACAATTTGAATTTGGCAAGAGAGAAAATCAATTATCAACATCTCCTTGATGCACAGGGGAACCCCCCGTGCATGAGGTTCCTTCTAATACGGTTCTCTAGAGGGTTTACTTTGTTACTCATATGAGTTAGTACTGTAACATATTGTCAATTTCTCTAAAGAAAAATAAGTGTTTAGTCACCAAGATACACTTGATGAGCTTTTTACTTAGTAGATTTAGTCACCAAGATACACTAGATGAACATTTTTCACCAAGAACAGTAGCACTCTAGTGTGTTAGTTATTTAGTTATTCTTTTTTACTAGCATCCACACTTGAGTTTTACAGATAGGAGAATCTTGGCTGTAGATGAACTTTCTCTTCAACCATTACAATGTTCAAGCAGAAAGAAGATTCGATTCTCGGGTCTGCTTATCTATGACTTTAGGAAGCACCACAACCAACTAAGAAACTGTTTTGGTGCCGGGTGGTCCAGCCAATATGCCAAGTTAGCTGATGCAACACTCAGTAGAAAATGACAGATACTGATCAACAAACTGAATAAAATTGGGATGAGAAACAGAAGAAATTAACGACCACCGGAGAAGATAACATTGTAAGCTCAATATTTCAAAAGGTTTCAGTACTTAGAGATGCTCGGCTACCCTGGAGAATGAAGGAAAGTTCAGTATTCTGAATCTAGTTTGCTCCAGTTCCCTCAATGTGCTCCAGATAATTCTTTTGTACATAGTTAGTGTTGCAAGGGAAATAACTGGAGACAGGTCAGTATGAGAATTATGTATCAGTTTAACTTTTGTTGCAACAGAGGATTCCCTTAGGATATATTACTTGTGCTTAGTTTTAGAAAGATGAGAAATGTGGAAAATGCTGCTTTTGGAAATTAATTTCAACAAGCATGCTTGTGTGGTTTCTGGAGAATTACTGTAGTAAGAGTTAATACCAACAGGATGTTATGTCCATTCCTGAAGAAGTTGCTTGGTTTCTGAAGGATTGCTAGAGAAACACTCTTTATTCGGTTTTGCCAAAAATCCTGTTTGCAGCAAGCAGTGTGGTGTATTTGGTTAGCACATTTCAGCTGATTATGGAGGAAAGATCAAGGACTACTCGGATCGATACAATGTTAGATTACGATATGCTGGAATGGTGATGGAAAATACACCTTGTAAATTGTAAAACAATAGATCATTTTATCAAAATCGGAAGATGATAGTTCAAATTTATCAAAATCAGAACATTTTTTCTTGATTTCTTTTATACATTTGATACATTGTTACACTAATACTTGCTTAGGTCCATAAACCAAGTTTTCTCTACCACCCTAATTGACTCCTAATCTAGCCAAAAATTTAAAAATCTATAAATATCTTAGATTTAGGTTTTTTTGAATTAAAGAGGGAAATGGATAAAAAAATCTATAAATATCAAGTGTTTATAGAGAGTCGGATCAAAGTGTAACCCTAGACAATGCGATCCGAAATGACCAACCATGTCAACAGACAAATTTTAGTGAATCTTGCATATATTATATAGAGTAAATACCCAAAAAACACAAACTTTGGATATTTTTCCATTTTTAGAATAAACTTTTTAGTTAGCAAGAAAAAATATACGAACTTTCATTCTGTTACCTCGTTTAGTACGCATTGGCGTGTCACTTAACGGCGACGATGTGGCAGGTGACTTTCCTATAGGGGTGTGCATGGGTACCCCTGATTTTCAGTTGGAACTGACCCGATTGGGTAGGTTCCGGGTAGACCCGAATTAAATTCGGATATGGTCCGATACAAAAATTTAGGAACCGGTTCTGGTTTCAGATCCAACACATTGGGTACCCGGAACCTGTACTCTGGAACCTGTTCATTCACAGGTTCCAACAGGGTTACAGGTTCCAACGGGGTACTCGGAACTTGTACCCTAGAATAATCGTAACCTGTGGTTTCGGGTAGGGTTCGGTCCAAGTTCCAACGTGGTAGGGTCCGGTTTCAAAACCTAGGAACTGATCCTATACAGGATAGGGTCTGGGTATCATGAAAAATACAGGGTACCCGGACCCGCTCACCCTTACTTTCCTATGTGGCGTTTATTATGATTTTACCCTTAGATCCATGTGAAGCGGCGAAAGATAAATTTGTAATTTGCCTTTTTGACCATTGTACTAACACCTTAAATGTCCCATATCGCTCAACTCCAGCCATCCCGCCGCTCCAAACCCGGCCATACTCTCACCCTCCACGCCTCTACGAATCCTCCTGCCACCAGTGGCAGCACCGCCCCCATGGCGAATGCCAGCGCCGACACCACCACTGTCGCTAATGGATTCGGCAGCCTCTCGTCAGCCTCGCTCTGCAACACAAAGGACTTGTTGTCATCATCAGTGTATGCCTATTAGCTCGCCAAGGAGGAAGACTCCTGTTGTTGCATGTGGATGCACAGGATCTCGGCTTGAGCCATAGCAAGCTGCTCTGCAGCTGCGGCACCTGGTTTTACATGTAGGAAATCGCCCCGACACAACCGTAGACGGCTCACTATGTCGGATTTGTGTTGGATCGGAAGCTCCTGCACCATAACATAAAAGAAGCTTTTAGTCTGGTAGCCGCCGGCCATGCCTGGCATCATCGGCGCCATAGTGTCAGGCCCCATCGACATCGGCGCCTGCCCCTCCAGCCTCGCAGCCGTCGCCTGCCTCGCTGACGTCGATTCATCTCCTACATGGAGTCCTACATTCACAACAATGATGGGATTTGGGTATTACCAGAAATGGGGAGAGAGTTGCTGAGCAAGAGAACGGAGATGATGATGAAAAGGGGAGGAAAAAGAGAGAGCTTCATCTTCCCTGCTGCTGCCCAACGCAAGATTAAGTGTCTCCTCTCTAAAATCTAATCTAAAATCAAATATAATTACTCAAGTATAACTATTATATAGTGATTATTGCAATTAAATTTAGGATTAATTATAAAATATATCTCGACTTTTGACGTGTTTTCCTAATCTATCCTCACTTTCCAATTTTTCCAATTCAGTACACAATTTTTTTATCGATTTGTTATAAATCTATCATACCGTCTACCCAACGTCAACTTCGTCGTCTGAATGCTGACATGACATTGCTAATGTGGCTAATAATCCCAATCAGCATTCAGACACGAATTTTTTTTAACTTATTTTTTTCGGCCCCACCAAACTCAGTCAGCAACCATTTAAGGGTTAATTACAAAATATATCCCGACTTTTGACATGTTTCCCTAATATCTATCATCACTTTCTAATTTTCTCAATTCAATACACCACTTTTCGATTTGTTACAAAATCTATCCCACCGTCTACCCAGCGTCAACTTCGCTGTCTAAATGCTGACGTGACGCTGTTGACGTGGCTAATAATTCTAGTTAGCATTCAGACACGAACTTTAACTTCTTTTTTTTTGACCCCACCAAACCCAGTTAGCATATCACGACAAGTTAATTAAAAAAAATCATATTTAAAATCGTCTGCTCGCCTCTTCCCTAACCTTGTCGCTTGCTCAATTTTCAACAAAGAGAAGAAATCCCTCTTTCTGTTGAATTTTTTTTTGTCAAAACAAAGCCTACAACGACAAATCATATTTAATAGTATCATCACTATTGGAAAATTTTACAAAATCATATGAAATCCTATATTTAACAATATCATCACTGATGGAAAATTTCTAGGATTTGTACTAACCATACCAGACGGAAGGGGGAAAGCGAGCGAGCAAGTAAAAATTAATAGAGACATACCAAAGTCAACGGGATGAAGACGGAGCACAAAGAGATGCAGGTGACGTCAGGGATTGAGAGAAAGGAGGGCGGCAAGCAAGCGACAAGGTCGGGGAAGAGGCGAGTAGTTGATTTTAAAGGTGGATTTTTTTAAAAAAATTATTTGACGTGATATGCTGATTGGCTTTGGTGGGGCTGAAAAAAAGAGTTAAAGTTCGTGTCTGAATGCTGACTAGGATTATTAGTCAAATGCTGACGACGAAGTTGACGCTAGATAGACGGTGGGATAGATTTATAACAAATCAAAAAGTAGTGTACTGAATTGAAAAAATTGAAAAGTGAGGATGGATTAGGGAAACACGTAAAAAGTTGGGATATATTTTATAATTAACCCGGTTGCTGACTAGGTTTGGTGGGTCCAGAAAAAAATAAGTTAAAAAAATTTGCATCTAAATGCTGACTGAGATTATTAGCCACGTCAGCATTCAGACGATAAAGTTGACGCTGGGTAGACGGTGGGAGAGATTTGTAACAAATCGAAAAGTGGTGTACTGAATTGGAAAAATTGAAAAGTGGGGGATAGATTAGGGAAACACGTCAAAAGTCAGGATATATTTTGTAATTAACCATAAAATTTAATTCAATTCATATTGTGAATTATCTATCTGTATGGAGTATCTGAGGTGGTAGCTTCTCGATCGGGTAAAGCTCTTATCGATCAGGTAAAGCTCTTCTCGATCGAGTAAAAAGAAATCCCGATCAGGTGTCAAAAAGTGTTTTTTCCCGATCGAGTAAAAAGAAATCCCGATCGGGTGTCAAAAAGTGTTTTTTCCCGATCGGGTAAAGCTCTTCTCGATCTGGTAAAATGATATCTCGATTGAGTAAAAAGATATCTCGATCGGGTAAAAAGATATCCTGATCAGGTATCTTCTTCTTCTTGCAGCCCTCCGTTCGCCGAAGGCCATCGCCGCCCATCCCGGTCTCCCCCATTGGCTTCTTCTTCTCGGGAAGGAGATGAACCAGGAACTCCGCACAAGCCCTTTGCTCGCCGGCCGCCCGGTCTCCCCCTGACCGGTTCGATGTCTACTGCTTCTATGTCCTCCTCGTCGGAATAAAAAATGATTAAAATATAATAATATTAATAATAAGAAAACTGATTAAAATAATAAAATAATAACCCTTCAGTCACATTAATGAAGTAATAAGATACTTCTTGTTTCAAAACAAAATAAGTTAATAACACCATATAATTATATTCTCTACTGGTTGGAGATGGAGGTGTTGTGTTTGGATACTAGAAGATGCATCTACAATACCCACTTGTTTTACTGGAAAATATATAATTGTAGAAATGATCACAAGTACTTTGACTTTAATCATGTTTCATTCGAGAAGAAAATTAAGAGTAATAATACTCCAACAAAATTACTGATATGTAATATTACGATGTAAATGAAATTTAGAAGCAGAGGACAATGACGGTGGTGGAAACCATGAAGATAAAAGTACACATGAGGATGCCAAAGTGTAGAGCCCAGCTCCGCCGGAACTTGCCCAGGTAGCTCTTCGGCGGCTTCTGGTAATTGATCTCCATGACCCTCGGCAATAGCGCAGTGTCTTTATCGGCGACCATAGAGTAGCAGATTATTAGAAGCTTGAGGCGGTCGGTGGCTACAACGAGGGTGAGCTTGTGGCAGCGGCGCTGGTACTTGAAGCCGTGGATGCACCGGAGGGTCTGGGCAGTGGCGGCGTAGAAGGCGAGGTGGCCGAGGGAGAGGAGACCGATGGGAGCCCAACAATGGCGGCACCGGAGACGATCGGGAGGTGAGCCCAGTTGGGCCTAGGGTTGTCCATTTGGTTCAACCCGAACCGAATCGAACCGAAATTAACCAAATCGTAGTTTTTTTCATACCCGAATTCCAACCCGAACCCGAACCTAATTATGCCTAAATCGATCTAACTCGAACCGAAATTATTCGGTTCGGTTCGGTTTGCAACCCGAAAATCGAAATTTTAATTAATTCGGTTAAAAATTAAAAATTAAAAATTAAAAATTATTTCCTAATGCCCATTTAATTACATGGGTTAAAAATTAAAAAAAAATGTGTTATTTTTAATTATTCGATTTTCAGTTCGGGTCGGTTCCCGAATTTCGAGAACCGAATTCGAATTGAAATCCAAAATTCGGTTCGGTTCTGGTCAAGAACCGAACCTGCAACCGCTAAAAGTGAACCGAACCGAAAAATTCGATTCGGTTCGATTTGAACTGAACACTGGACACCCCTAGTTGGGCCGCGAGAACCACCGCCAGGAATAAGAAGAAGAGCGAGCCCAGTCGGGTCTTTCGCAACTTCAAAGTGGAGGACTTATTTTCGGATTGGATCGACGAGGAGGAGAACGAGGGGCCGTTGACGTGCGCGGAGATTCCATCCCACACTTGTCGTCGGCGTCGCACGACGAGGTGGACGTGGTCGTGGCAATGCTGCCATGCAAGCGGAACACCTCTCGTGGGCGCTCGACGTGTTTCCAACTGCAGGTGCACCTTGGGGCTGCGAAGGTGGCAGCTCGGTGGGGGAGGCAGAACGACTGCAGGGCGGTCAAGGTACTGATTTGGAACGCGTGCCGATCGATGATGGAGCTGTCCAGTGCAGGCCAGAAAGGGGGAGTGGTGGATCTGAGAGAGAGATGGGACCCATTTAAAATGAGATGACATGGCGAAAAAATATTTTTAAAATCATTTTTGGATCACCACGTCAGCGAAATAACGGCTCTACTCACGATTGACAAATGGCGGGCTATAATTGGGACCAATGTGTAAGTTGTTATATACAATTGAGATTAATGAAAGGATTGGCCGCAATTGAGAATTCGGCCGAAGTTTATATCATTTTCATCTAATAATCCATTAATAAAAGAGTCCACATCAGCACTTAAGAAGTCGGATTATTATCCCCTAATAAGTAATAACCCAACATTTGAGCAATTGAGAAACTTGACTTCTTAACTCTTATTTATATACCTCGACTTCTTAAGGAACCTAACATCAACACTTGATTATAATTAACCATTGTTTATAATTAATTACAATATATATTCACGTGGATTAATAAAAAAGAACCACATCACTTAAGAATGTCGAGTTAATTATTATTGGATAACTAGTTGCAACTCCCCTTGTTTTGCACGATTATTATGTGGTTTTAAAAATAAAAAAAATAAAAATTGAATTTTATATTTTAATATTTATATAAATATGATAGTCTATCGACAAAATTTTTAAATTTTTTTCGCATTTTGTAATATAATTTTAGTTTAAAATTATATAAATATAAATTTAAAATTAATTATTATAATATTTTTAAATATGGTTATTTTAAACTTCAATTATAAATTAATTTTTCATTTAAATTAAAATTTTAACTATAATTTAATATTCTTAATAATTTAAATTAAAATTTTAAAATTAAATATTTATATACCTAAATGTTCTGAAATAAATTATCATGAATTATATTTTTAAGAATAAAAACTGTTAGTAAGCTTTAAAAATTAGTTTAAATTAGATGACAGTTGTGAATATATATAAACATACCACAAAATAATAAATATTAATTGAAATTTATTTATATATTATGAAAGTGTTCAAATATATTTATATAATTTAATTTAAAATAATTATAAGTAATAAATAAATTTAATATAAAAAAAAGAAATAGAAATGTAAAAACGAATTATCTTAGATTAGTAACTAATAATTATTTTTAATATAAAAATAATATGTTTATATAGAAAAAATATAAAAAAAATAAGTCCATATAAATGAATTTATAACCTAAAGTACCATACAAAATAAAATATCAATGAGATGTAAATCTAAAAGCGGCAACAATCTTCTTATAATGATACTAATTTGTTTCAAAATACATCTTATTTAAAGTGAAATTTTCTTGATAAATAATTAAGTTAATAATTTTTAAATAAAAAATCAAAACTATTTCAAAACAAATAATAGTATATATATTTTTAACAAAAAAAATATAGAAAAAATAAAATGGAAAACTATTAATACTTTTAAGGGTAAATCAAATATAATGCAAATATAAAATAAAGTATATCAATGAAAATTTTATAAGTATAGATAATTAATTCAAAAATAGAAATTTAAAATTATTTAAGTTTTTTAAAAAAAATAAAAGGAAAATGATATTTCATAAATACAAAATAATAAAAAAATATTACTTCAAGATAAAAACTTCAATTGTAATATAAAAGTAATATATTAATACAGACTTCAATTTTTCTACAAACTTCATTAATACAAAAGTAATATGAAAAAAAAAGAAAAAAATTACAAAAGTAATATATTTTAAACTTCAATTGTAAATTAATTTTTCATTTAAATTAAAATTTTAACTATAATTTAATATTCTTAATAATTTAAATTAAAATTTTAAAATTAAATATTTGTATATCTAGGTTTTCAAAAATAAGTTACCATATTATTAGCATATTATAGAAGAATTATATTTTTAAGAATAAAAATCATTGGTAAAATTAAAAAATTAGTTTAAATTAAATTACAATTGTAAATAGCAATATATAAACATACCACAAAACAACAAATATTAATTAAATTTGATTTATATAATTATAAAAGTGTTCAGGTATATTCATATAATTTAATTTAAAATAACTATAAGTAAGAAATAAATTTAATATACAAAATAAGAAATAGAAAGGTAAAAATGAATTGTCTTAGATTAATAATTAATTGATTTTTATTTTAATTTAAATTTTAACTATAATTTAATATTCTTAATCATTTAAATTAAAATTTTAAAATTAAATATTTTTTATGTGTAAACATCAAATATAATGCAAATATAAAGTAAAGCATATCAATGAAAACTTTATAAGTTGTTATAACCAAAAGTTTGATGAAATTTATTATAGTTTTATTTTAGCGGGAAAATGTGTTTTTAAACTAAAAGCGGGTTAATGGAATTTTCCGAGATAATTTTGGGTAAGTTCTGGAAGTAGAAAAATTACAAGGATTTTTATATTTAGATTTTCTATATTTTGGCATGTTATAGCGATAGTAGACTTCAAGACGAGTCCAACGGTTCGATCGGAATTCAAATCGGAATTAAATTAAATATTTAATGAGTTTGGTTAAGTTGAGTTAAGTGAGAGGGGTAAAAGAGTAATTTGAGGCTCAAAAATTGAACCCAAATCTAATACCCAGCCGTGCGACTTGGGGCGCCGCACAGCACACGAGCAGTGGGCGGCGATTGGAGGAGGAATGACGGATTTGGCCAGGATTTCAAGGGCTCATCGGAGAACCCAATTATCCTTCTTCCCTTCCATTTCCTTCGTTAGGTGAGTGGTTTTGAGCATTCTCTTTCCTTTATTTGGTGAAATCATACTCAATTCATAAGTTCTCTTAAGGTCTGTCCAAATTGCAGTTTATCATCCTCAGTTCCTCACTTAAATGGAACCTTGTGTCAGCACTCAGCATATGAACACATCAACCGACTTTTTAGCCATTTGTGTTTTAGGAAATGTTAGAATCAATTAGCCCACTTGTAACTCCTGCTAAAATATTCTCTTTCAACTTCTTCCAAGTGGAAGTTATGTATACTAGTTGGTATATAGAGCAAATTAAGTCTCATTTTGGAAGTTACACAAGTTATCCAATTTGTTATGTTAGAAGTAATTGTGATAATCCTTCTTGGCATGGTGAGATCTTTAGAATATGGGTTAGATAGCGGTAAGTTCTTCATCTAAGATGCAAGCAAGAGGAGCTAAAATTTCACTTTAGGTATACAGTATGCAGCATACCAAAATAAATAATTTTTTTTGCTGTATATATGCATCTATATAGACATGCTCATATGTAGTGTATATATAACACGATGCATATATATAACTTTTATCATCAAGTAACTGACAGACTGTAAAGCAATTAAGAAGAAAACGGAGAATGTTAGTTGAAGTTACTACACTATGTATTACACATTCACTAAAGAGAGATACTGAACCTAGGTACACCTGGGGCATGCCCTTCCCTAACTTTACACCCCAGGGACACCAAACTATAGGAAAGGAAATTGAGTAAGGGTCGGGTTTTCTTTGAGAAAATTCCTAAGGCCATGCGGCTGGCCCTGTGGAGAGGTGGTTATGACGATAGGAGAATGATTGTATGTAGGAAGCTATGACATTTATCTTAGTAATTTAATGTTATTTATTACATCGCTACGTGAGACATTTAAATTGTTTATATTAGACATGACGTATGATTAGGATTAATTCGATGTTCGTGGAAAATTATTTACTACTTGTTTATATATTTGAGAATGGACATGATGTTATATAACGAGGCATGAGTTAGTGTACGGCTATGGGTTCGGGCTCATGTGTATTATGTGGCCATCATGGACCTCAAGGGTCCCATGATGTATTTTTGGGCTTCATGGAATGTTTTATTCATTTTTTGGTTTCATTATTGCTTATTATATGGACGATTGGGTGTGTTTGTGATTGTGGACCAGGAAGCTCGTCAGTTGCCATACTGTCGACCGACCCGGGTGGCATGAGCGGGAAGAACGCCGAGACAGAGCAGTGATCAGCGCCCGACTCGGAGGACCGACAGGTCCCTGGATTATTGGACCGACGAGTCCCTGGATATTGGATCGGGAAGCTCGTCAGCACCGCCTCACTGACGACCGACCCGGGTGGTTTGCTTGAAAAGATGAATGTGCTATCACTACAAGAAAAGAGTCTTTTAAGGACACAATTCTGAGGATGCTTTTATTAGCGTTGCCGAATTTTTCAAAACCTTCATTATTTGGGACGCTTTAAAAAGTGTCATTTTCTCAACTACAATTAGGGACACATTTTACCATAGCGTCTCAATTTTTTCCAATTAGGGATACTTTATTTTGAGCGCCTCAAAAATTAGGGACGCATTTTTTTCATGGCGTCTCAATTTTCCCAATTAGGGATGCATTTTTTCATAGTGTCTCAATTTGGTTATATGAGATGCAACAGTAGTCCCAAATAAGAAACTTCTCAAAAATAATTTACCATTTGGTTATATGAGATGCAACAATAGTCTCACATTAAAACTTCTCAAAACGGACTTGGCTATTTGATTATAAATATGGATGCATGTATATGCATAACTCAAAACATAAAATGTGCAAACCTAGTTGGTTCTAGTAAGTTAAGGCTCGGATTGGCTCAGGCTCTGAGTAAAATATAATTGAGCCGAACTGGGCCAAGACCTAGCTTAGGCTTGTCTCCTCGATCTGCTTAATTTCACCCCTAAACGCAACTAGAAAGCGTTTTCGTCAGAAATCACCGGCGCCATTAATAGAAGCGTTGCGAGTTGCATTGGAGGCACAACTAAAATGCGTCTCTGCTAGAAATCACCGACACTGGGCCTTTGCGCTTCGAATATTTTTCGGGACATAATGTTTTGAGACGCTTGCAAATGGCATCGATGAGTTAATTAGCGACGCAAAAGAGCGTCCTTAAGAGAAAAAAAGGATGTCCCCATATGTCCAATTTGTTGTAGTGTATGGTGTTTACTTTTTATTTGAAATAATGGTTATGCACATTATGCTTATTCTTTACATGGTTGGAACGGTTTCATACATTGGTATTTATGTTCTATTTGAGATGATGGTTATGTTATCTATTACCCTATATGGGTAGTTGATTAATGAGATGTTATATTTGCTTGATGGATTTGTGGTATTAGACATGGTTGATTGATGACTAAATACTCACTAAGTTCTAGTTGGACTTACCCTTTATATTATTGTTATTTTTCAGCCCTTGAGCATGATCAGAGTAGCGCACGGCAGTGACAACGGGTCTCATGACGTTTCGTGGTCGTGGGGATATATACTCATGTTTAGAGTCTTTTCCTTTATTTTTTTTCTTTGAGTCCTGTAGATTCGGGTTTAGATTTATTTCCGCATTGTTGATGTTGGGACAAATATTCATTTTTAACTTGATCTTTAAAAGGAATTTGAACATTTGTTATTATTCAACTATATGGTTTGAAATTCAATCTTACTCGATTTATATTTTCCGCAATCGTGTCAAGTTTTATAAACTATTTAGGTTTGATGTCTTATTTGATTATTTGGTTGGGTTAGGCTTCGGAGTACTTGTTGTACTCTAGTCGGTCATGCCGGATTTTGAGGTGTGACATAAGTATAGATAATTAATTCAAAAATAAAAATAACATTTTTTTAATTTTTTTTACAAAAAAATAAATGATAAATGATATTTCATAAATACAAAATAATATAAAAAATATTACTTCAAGAATAAAAACTTCAATTGTAATATAAAAGTAATATATTAATGCAAACTTCAATTGTAATATAAACTTCATTAATACAGAAGTAATCTATTTTAAACTTCAATTGTAAATTAATTTTTCATCTAAATTAGAATTCTAACTATAATTTAATATTCTTAATAATTTAAATTTAAATTTAAAATTAAATATTTGTATACTTAGATTTTTAGAAATAAGTTGCCGTGTAATTAGTATATTATAAAAGAATTATATTTTAAAGAATAAAAACTGTTAGTAAGATTAAAAAATTAATTTAAATTAAATTTTATATGTAAATAGTAATATATAAACATATCACAAAACAATAGATATTAATTGAATTTGATTTATATAATATAAAGGGTTCAAGTATATTTATATAATTTAATTTAAAATAAATATAAGTAATAAATAAATTTAATACAAAAAGTAAGAAATAGAAAGGTAAAAATGAATTGTATTAGATTAATAAATAATAAGTATTTTTACCATAAAAACAATATGTTCATATAGAGAAAACGTAGAAAAATAAGTCCGTATAAATGAATTTATAACCTAGAATACAATACAAAATAAAATATCAATAAGATGTAAATCTAAAAGCGGCAATAATCTTTTTATATAATGATATTAATTTATTTCAAAATACATACATCTTATTTAAAGTAAAAAATTTCTGAATAAAAAATTAAACTAATAATTTTTAAAATAAAAAAAATCAAAACTATTTCAAAACAAATAATAATATATAGATTGTTAACAAAAAATATAGAAAAAATAAAATGAAAAACTATTAATATGTGTAAAGGTAAAAATTAAATATAATGCAAATATATAGTAAAGTATATCAATGAAAACTTTATAAGTAAAGATAATTAATTCAAAAATAAAAATTTAAAATTATTTAAGTTTTTTTCAAAGAAAAATGATATTTCATAAATACAAAAGTAATATAAGGTATACCTGCGATTTTTTTTTTTTTTTTGGCTTCAGCGAGAAAGCCAGGATGCGCATCAGAGCGGGCCAAGTAAACGTCGGAGGGTGCGACTAGTGATATGGCCCTTACGTGCAAGGAAAAACTTATTCATTTAAGTCGGGATGGAAGGTTGGATTCGAGTCAAGTTCGTAGGATCGAGCGAAACTCGATTCAGACGAGTATAGGTCGAGTTATGATTCATTTAAGTCGTGAGGAGCAAAGTTGTAAATTAAAAAAATAAAAATAAAATATATTACCCACTTGGGATCGTACGGCTCCTCCATGGAGTGGCACGCATGCCCCAGGCGAGTGAAGAAGAGGGCGCAAGGTTTGGAGGCCAGAATCCTGCGCACATCAGAATCTGATCATCGCGAGGCTTCGGGTGATCTTCTTCCTCCTCGTCTTCTTCTCCAAGGTAAGTGATTTAATATGGTTTTTTTGGTTATATTTTAGGGTAATCAAATATAGATATGATAGTGGATCGGGAGAGAGGAGTGGAGAGAGAGGAAAGGTCAGTTGGGTTGTCTGGAAGGGGGCAACGACCGTGCCGCTGCAGGTGATGTCGGGCCACGTGGCCTCGATGGCTGCCAGGCTGTGGCAGCTAGGCTACTGTCTGCTACATGGCGACTGCCGCTTGGGCCTTTCCCGATAAAAGGTCGGCGTCCCACTAGCACTGGAGGCCGGAGACAGCTAGCGGGTGGTGTAATATCCTAGATATTAATATTTATTTATATCATTGTTTGTGATTGGCACCCTAACGAGCTAGTTCGAGGTCGAGCCAAGTCGACTCATGGTTTGGTGCGAGCTTGCGAGCTCGGGTAAGTAGGAATATGAATTATGCGAAATCTTTTCCTGCGTAGATAAATTTATTTAATTATTCTATTGTGTGTGTTTAATTTATTAAATTGTATTGCATGAGTGTGCATGTGTTTGATGTTTATGTGGGGCATGGGGTTAGATTGAGTTAACTAAGCTTAGTCGGGTTAGTGGGTTTGGATTCGGCTTGAGGTGGATGCAGGTTTGCTAAGAGGGTTAGTGGAATTAGGTTTGAGGAGGGGAGTATGCCCCCCGCCCCTTCCTTTGGCATGCGGCTCCCTATTGGAGCCGCACAAGCAGCCCTGAGCCACCAGCCGCCCCTCTCCCCTCTCTTGGAGTTGCCGCCCTCAAGAAGCCAACCGCTGAGCCCCCTTCCTCTTTCCCCTCTTCTTCCCCTTCCCTTGGAGGCCAAGCCGCCAGCTTGGTGCAGTCGAGCCGCCCCCTCTCTTGAGGCTTGGAGCCGCCACCCCTTCCTCCTTTGTTTGAGCTGAGCCGCCACCCTTTGAGGCCGGACTCAGAGGCCGCCGCTTGGAAGTTTTTCTCTATACCTTCTTCCTAATCATGTGAGTGGTTTTACCCCTCATTCTCTCGGGTTTTCCTCATGTTCTTGAGCCGGTTTGGGCGTTGTGCCATTCTTGATCGTTTCCCGTCAATTTTATGTTTTGATCGCCGAAATCTTGTGTTGTCTTGTGGGAGGGAACCCAAGGTTTCCCCTTTGTGGCTCGGCAACCCTAGGAATACCCTAGGGGTGCTCGGCCAAGGTGGAAGAAGGGGTGCCCTTAAGGTGTTTGATGAAATGCCTAAGAGATGACTCTTGTGTGTTCTTGAGATATATGTCTTGAATTGCTTATCAATTTAGGTTTCTATATGTTGATGCATGCTTTGTAATTAATCTGTGATTTTTGGATAGAATTCATGTTTTACAAAGTTAAGGTTTTGATCTTGATGCCATGTGTGTTCTTGATATGGGTTCTTGATCATGAAGCTTGATTCTTGTTTAAAGATGTTGATGATGTTTGTTAGCCTTATTTAATAAACATGAATGTTGTGAGATTTATCTCAAATATTAGAATTCTGTTTTGATAGTAATTAAGGCTCTAATTTCTGAGAATTTTGGATTAATTACCATGATATGCTGAAAACTTAATTTGCTGAAAATTTCATGCTGAATTGTTGACTGATTTTGAAAATATTATTGTGATGTGTATAGTTTACTGAACATAGTCGTATAACCTATCATTTTGACTAGAAAATATAGTCTGGATCCATAGAACACACTTTGAAAGTCAGATTCGACTTGGGTATACCAGGTTCAGGCTTAACAGTAAACTGAAAACTAAAATCTTAAAATAAAACCCTAATCTTGGTGATGATAATTTTAATTGCATTATTAAAATTCAAGGGGCAGCATAATCTGTTATGAACCAACAAATAAAATTTATGCATGAAATAAAACCTCATGTGTTATGACATTACGGGTCTAGGTGTTGGGATCGGACATAGAGTGTTGCAGCGTTTCCCAGTAAGGACATCCCTAAGACACCGTAGAAGACATTTGACTTAGGTCATATTGCGCCATATCTTTGTGAATGACAGAGTGGCTCGGCTAGGAGCCGGATTACGGGCTTGGCCCGGAAGGTTGGATGGTTAATTCCCAACATGTGTTTAAAGGAATAAGTTCGAATGGGTGAATCCTGATTATTCCTATGTTATCTTTTTGGAACAAGTTCAGATGGGCAAATCCCGATTGTTCTTGTGTTTCCTCGTGGAACAAGTTCGGACGGGCAAATCCCGATTATTCCCAAGTTTCTTCTAGGGCGTGTTTGTTTCACGGGATATGATTGATGGATAGGATTTGTCAAATCCTATCCGCCGTTTGTTATGATCATCGAATATCATTTAAGTTGGATATGACCGAATCCAAATCCGATTCTAATGGGATATAGATATCCTTCTGAGGGGGTGGGAATTAAAATCCCAGGATTATTTCTTCTCATGTCGTTTAAATTGAATATTTGCAATAAGTCAATTTTAATTATATTTAAGAATATTTTGTAAATTATTATTATTATTATCATTATGTTAAAATAATTATTTAAAATTAATTTCATAATTTTAAGATGAAAATTTGATAAAATCAAATTTTAAGTATTAAATTATTAATATCCGACTCTTTTATCTAGAGTCAACACAAACATAGGATTTCAAAATCCTATCTTTTTATCTTTTTATCCGAGAATTCAATAAACGCTGGATAGGATGTAAACTTATCCCACGTGTTTCTTATCCTAGTTAATTCTAAGTGAACTCCTATCCGTCTGAAATCCTATCCTGCGAAACAAACGCGCCACTAAGGAATAAGTTCAGACGGGAGCAAATCCCAATTATTCCCGTGATATCTTAAAGGGACAAGTTCGAACAGGCGAATCCCGATTGTTCCTTCGCGTCTTGTGGAGCAAGTTCGGACGGGCAAATCCCGATTGCTCCCAAGTTTCTTTATTATATGATAAGCTCGGATGGGCTAATCCCGATTATCCTAGTATGTTTTGCTGCCTTAGGGCATGGTAGGCTTAGGCCTGCTGTACTTCACTTCTAGAGTATTGGTTGCCTTCAGGCATGTCACTGCCAGATGGTCAGATAGTTAGTCACACCTCTTGTGACCTTATTCATGTTTGAGACAGGTGTTTTATCATATGCTATATTTCTGTGATTGATTTCTCGTGGGGGTTGGTAGAACCGTTCACTGAGTTCTTTGAAGTCACCCGTTGTCATTTTTATTTTTATTTTGCAAAGCCTGACCGGTGAGGTGGACTGGAGTACTTGGCACGGCTGGAGGGCAGAGGAGCCACATTGATCTCATAACAGTCCTAGTTAGGGGTCGTAGTCGAGTCTTTGGTAGTGGCCATGCACCTATGTTGGTGATATGGTGTTGTAGTCCCTTGGGGACGTTCATGTCTTTCATTTCAAATTTTATTTGCTAAAAAGAACGGTTAGACTTTGATTCATTTATTTCCGCACTTGAACTTTTTGCTAAAAACTTTACTGTTTAAATGAAATCTGTTTGGTTTTCGTTTTATAATAAAAACTATTTATTTCTTCCGCTATCTTTTATGAGTTGGCATGTGCATGAGTTAGGCTGCGGGGTATAGGCACGTATACCCTGGCCGGTCACGTGACCCTGAGTTGGGGAGTGACATGTGGTCGCCGACGGCCTAGGGGACCGTCGGGCATGAACCCGACATGGAGCAGGGCGGCATCGAGCGAGTGGGATCGTGGGGAATAGATGCAAGTGAGTAACGAGTGTTTTATTGTATTTTATAAATTATTTAATTAAAAATGAGAGTTGTACGGTAAGAAATGGATTAATATTTGAAGATTATTGGAATATTTTTGAAATTGATCTTAGAGACGTCGGATGAGATCGAGGTGAATATGAAAGTTATAGGTTTTTGCATTCTGAACACGATGGTGGTGTTCAATTTCTAATCGGAGGTTGTCTGGTAGATCTTTTATATAGTTTTTCAATATTAGAGGAGATAATTAATGTTTTGATTTTGATTAGTTTCGAATTAGGAAAGCTCTAGATTTCTAGGAATAAAAATGATATGTTTGTAATAAAGGGGCAGGGCCGACCCTTATGAATTGAATTTATCGGCGTGCGGGAATCCTATATTTGCATATCTTGATTTCTAGTTCGGAGCATGCTAAATTTCATATTATTAAATGTTTAATTTTAGTTTATATCATATGGAAGGTGTAAGTGTTGAATGAATCCGGTTTGAAGTTTATGCTGAAATTGTAGTTGTAAGAACCAAGTTAAGCCCTATTAGTGCTAGAAGATTTTTACTGAAATATTCATGTGCACATGTTAGATTTCATTTATTAATTTTGGAGACATGGAATCGTGGTAAATCTTAGATTTGTGGTTGATTAAATCTTTATAATTTATATTCCTATGGAAGGGATGGTAAATTAGGACAAGTAGTTGGGACTACTCTAAGATGTTAGGGTCGATCGGGTAAGGGCAGTGTTCATAATTTTTTATTCAACTTTGGTAGAGACATTCAATGAAAGAAATGAAGTAATTCACTTAGAGAAGAAGCCAATTCCTAGGTCTTTGTGCGGCCACACCCTAATGTTTTAGGGAAGGGGGTGGAGCTGGCCATAGGACCTAATCTTGGGTATGAAATTTTGCAATTTATGCTGTGATGGTGGAATGTGATGTTTAAATTTCAGCTTTAAAATCTCTTATTTAGATGTTAAATATTTGGATTGTTGTAATTATGACTATGTTGAGATTGGCATACAAGTTGAGTAGATATAGCTAGGGATTTATTGCTAAGACATGCTTTGGAAAAAAGGCTAAATTGTACTAGATTTATTCATACTGAGGTTGATATTTATGTAGCACTACCTACCTATTTATTTATGCTAGAAACTAATATTTATATCTCAGATTTGTGTGTTGGGAACTACTGAATTATAAAGTTTAAAAAAGGTGATGTATTGGACAAGATGTCATGCTGAAATTTCTTGAAGTATAGGTTGTATATATATATATGAATGATTGTCTATTTAAATTTATTATAGACATGGATGTGTTTGTGCATGTGTTTGAGACTGGAGTATGGTCGGGTTGATCAACTGGTGGTTTATGGGTCGGGAAACACGTTAGTGAGCCACGCTTATGATAGACCCGGAATGACATTAGTTGGAGGGCTTTCTCAACCACTGGGGTTACCTGAGGTTAGAGGGTCTTCCTAGCTTAGGGAGCCATGGACGACAAGCTCGCTAGGCGCATCCTAATGATCGAATCGTATTTTCTTGCTTAATGCATGTTTTGCTTGTATATGGATGGATTGGGTGCATGTGCATTAGGTTTGGAGTTTTCTTATCGCATGAACTACATGGACATATAATTTACTGGTTTATGATTATGGTGGTATTCTCGTCATATGAATTTTATATATATATATATATATATATATATGAATCATTATGGTTATATTTGATGATTGGAATTATATGGAATATGATTGGATTTAGTGACTTAGAGATGACTCGGGAATGAGCCACTCATTGAGTTCTTTATAACTCACACTCGTTTATTGTTGTATTTTTTTAGCGCCTCCAGATCAGTATGGGTATTGATGTACCTATGTTGTGCAGCTGGGGTGGCGAGCTCAAGCAGCAAGTCTCATGATGCGTTGGGTCGTAGTCGAGTTGTAGGGGTTGTTATGCATATTGTCATATATTGGTTGCAGAACCTAAACATGTAAACATATTGATGTTTAAATAATTTATTGGAGTTATGCATTTACACATTTTCATTCAGTATCTGCATGGTTATTAATTATTAATTATGTATTGATATTCATAGTTTGGGTAGGTTTCGGAGTACAAACGTGTACTCTAGTCAATAACGTGATCTTGGATTTTGGGGCATGACATATAAAAAATAGGGTAAATATCTAAAAAAAAATACGAACTTTGGACTTTTTCCCATTTTTAGCATAAACTCTTTCCGTTAGCAAGAAAATACACGAACTTTGATTCTGTTACCCCGTTTAGCACGCACCGTCACTTTTGACGATTTTTGCTGATATGGCCATTAATGGCGACGACGTGGCAAGTTACTTTGCCAACGTGGCATATATTTCAACGGACGAGTAAAAGTTAACAAAAAATCACGAAATTACCCACCCCCGATGCTAATGTTTTTTGAAATGGGGACGAGCAAAATGGTAATTTACCCGTCGTCTTCAAGTTGGGCGTGCTCGATGCCCTAGTTCTTCTTTTACCTACTCGCCTGCTCGAACACTGCGAAAAGGGGGATTGTTATCGCCTTTGTCGCTGGATTAGGACACGCCTTCTGGAGTCTTTGTCGCCGAATTAGGGCACGAAGGGACGATCATGTCAGGAAGGGAAACCGTGGGACGAATGGAGGAATCTTCAGTGAATTCATCATAGGTTGTTGTTTCGCACTACTGCCATAACATGCGAGCTATTTTGTTCACCGCATGGAGCCAAAGAAATCTCGTAAGAAGGTTTTGAGGATGCAGACATTGGAAGGTATGATCTCTTGTAATCACCTCACTCCAAAGTCCTATCTTTATTGCAATCACTCACTCATATCTTTTAACAAGAGAATGATTGCCACTTCTTTGCGTGGCATGATCCTGAGGATCACGGCCACACAGGATATTTAGCGATGTTTTATTGAGAAAAAAAAATATTCTCATGAAACTGAAGCTAATGGAAGAAAGGATAGAATTGAGCAAGATAAAAGAAATGACATTTCAAGAAAGAATTGCAACACTTGAAGATGAGATAGCTCAACTGAGGAATGACAAAAAAATAAGTCAATTTAAGGAAGGGTAGTGTGTGTATGGTATTTTTTGTTGTATGTATCGTATTTTGTAGTATGTTATTTGGGGGTGGGAACAAAGACAATAGCCTAAAGCTACTACCATTAAGTAGTTTGGTTTATGTATTTTGATGTTACCCTCTCATGTATATTTAGGATAATATATTTTAGCATGTTTCAATCTGTTAGTGAATCGTGCACCAAAAAATATGAACTTTCACATATTTGCGAGAAAATACATGAACTTTTCCATTTTAACCTAACAAAACATGAATTTTACCACTTTTAACGTAAAAATATATGAACTTTGCCACTTTTAACGTAAAAATACATAAACTTTGTCACTTTTAACCTAACAATACATGAACTTTGTTACTTTTAACCATAAAATACATGAACTTTGTCATTTATAGCACAATACACAATTCAATTAGTACACATCATTTCACATACATAAAAATTTAGAATTCCACATGCCACATACATAAAACTTAGAATGACACATAATTCATACAAAATCAAGTAATGGTTACTACATATAATCTACATATCAATCCATATCAATCCACGTACAATCCATGACTAATCCACATACAATCCATATTAATCCACATCAATCTTAACACTGGAAGATGATTGATTGTCTGACTTCTCTTTTTCCTTGAGTCTGTTGTTGCTCCTTACTGGGGTGGTGTTCTTGCTCCTTACTGAGGTAGTGCTCTTGCTCCTTACTGAAGTGGTGCTCTGTTGAGTGCCTTGGGTGGGTTGGGTGACCTGGGTGCCTTGAGTGGGTTGGCTCACCTGGGTGCCTTCATGGATAAACTGCCCTCCTCCAAATCTTCTTTCATGGAGTATTCTAACTTTTGTATTAGGCATCTACATGAAACTTAGAATTAGATAACTAAAATCTATAATTTATAACTGGAATTAAATAACTTACATGCACATATGTATTTCCTATTTCGGTGTCAATTGTTACTCCAAATCCCTTTGTTGCCATAGCCCTCTCCTTGTGCACAAGCTTCTCATAACTAACAGGTCTCTTAATAACAGCCATCTTTGGTCTCTTTACAGGTGACTGCACACCTTGGTTCTCCAAATTGATTTGCATACCTTGGTTCTCCAAATTGATTTGCACACCTTGGTTCTCCAAATTGATTTGCACACCCTGGTTCTTATGTGGTCTCCCTCTTTTCTTCCCCTGTGTCAAAATATATTTGTTAGTAAACAAGTAAGGACAAATATTAAGTTACTTGACTAGATACTGGTCTTTTATCCTTATTTTTGCATGACCTTTCGTTATGGTCATATGTATTGCACTGTGTACATTTCATCTGCACCCCCCTCTTACTCATCTTTGTTGGATTTGCTTGTTCCTTTTCCTTCTCACTAATATCTTTGTTCCTTGCTCTTTTTGGTCTCCCTGTTTGTCTTCTCACAATGAGAGGTAAGATAGGTTCAGACTCAATATTTGCCCATATTTTTTTTCTCATTTAATGGCTGAATAAGATGCTCATATGCCCTTAGGTATGTGGACTTCTTAAAATAATCATGAACATATTCTGTGGGATCCTCTCCCAATCAATGAATTGATGAAATGACATGAGGACAAGGGATGTCACTAAGTTCCCACATCCCGAATGAGCAACTATTTTGTTCTAGTTCTACAATATAATTGTTATCCATGTGTTTAACCTCAAACTTCTTATATCCAGCATGTGTTGCTATGCAGAAGCCACTAACAATATTATTCTCTTCTACTTTTTCTCTAATTTTAGGGCATATGGTATCATCACTTTTCATTATCATCTCCCTCTTTTCTGTCATCTTTTTCATTAATGTCATTCTAATATTCTCTAACATGTCAATCAAAAGCCTATTTCTTGCCCTTAAAATGTATCCATTAAAACATTCAGACATGTTATTGTCAATGACCTCACATTTTGGCAATGTAATGATTTTAAACCTACAGAACTTGTCTGAACCAATTTTAATGAAATCATCATGTGCAACTTGAGAAAATACCTTCATTTCATACATGTGTTCACTGAATTGAGCTTCTGTGATGCTCTTTGCAGCCTTCTAGAAAAGGTTCTTCAAAGCATAACTCACGTGCTTCCTCTTCCAGTTAGCATATAAATGTCTTGCATAGTTTCTAGGTTTTGCATTAGGCATAAAAGCCCTAACTGCGTTTTGAAGACCCTACAAGAGACAAACAAACATAAGTAGAGTATACATGAGATAAAAAAACAAAGGCTAAGTGTTCACTTATACCTTCTATTGATTACTTATAAACTGTCCATCCAAAACCATTTACAATGCTTAAGTGTTCAGTTAATCTTATCAAAAACCACATTCATGAGTTTTCATTCTCACCTTCAACCACAGCCCAATATACTGTAAACATCTAATTGTTTTCATCCCAACATCTAAACATACAGTAGTTGGCCACCAGCTTCTGACTTCAAAAGGCACCCATCCAATGAAATCACGAGCTTACAACCACCCAAAAACCCTTCTTTTAATGCATCAAAACCAACAAATATTCTCTTGAATCTATTCAATTTGTGTTGTTACTTATTTTAAATGAAATAATACATGTTATCTTTTTGTTAATGGGTAGCTTCAAATGGTTTAAACAATCGTATAGTTCTTGATTGAGTGAATACAACTCCAGTTTTATAAGGTAAATAATTCTGTTCAAAACTAAATATTACTTTGATTGGTTAATTTTTATTTATTATAAAATACTACTTTCATTTGTTTCTTATTTGTTGATCTATATATTTTGATTATCTTATGTTAAAAGTATTTTTATACAATTATATTGTATCATTCCGCGGGGGCAAGCCCCCCCCCCCCCCCGCACCCTCAAATTGCAACCGAACACCCTAATTTTAATTTTAAAATCCTGCCTACGCCCCTAGATGAAATAAATGAGTTATGAAGTTAGATAAGATGGATGAGTTAATTAGAGCAAGAAATACTATAGCCATAAGGAGTTGCACGTATACAACAACAACGAATTAACAAGATTTCCAAATGACACAAATCATATCTTTCAAGCAAAAATGTTCAGTAAGCAAAACAAGTAAAATAAAATAAAATGAAAAAGAAACATAAGAAAAAGAAAAACATGTTCTTCAAAACAATTGTTGCTCATGAACCAGTCTACTTTTCGTTCGTCAATTACTAATAAGTTTCAAATTGAGTTATTTCTTGTCAACATTTGACTGTTAGAAAAGAAATGACCAAATCAACTTAATAGAGAAAAAGCATATTAGTCTTTCATATGTTTAGGCATTTAAACATGATACAGATCAAGGTGAACCAAAAGCCTTTGAAAGTAGATTAAATATGACCAAGGAAAGTAATCAATTACATAGAGAACATTTCAAACCAATACAAGAGAGATATTTTTTTCTTAAATTACCTCGTTCGACTTATCAAGGGTGGCTAAGGCATTGGCTTACTCCTTGGGATTTCCAACAAGTCGATTAGACATTATCTCCGGCGTCTATGCAACAAATTCTACAACCAAAATGGAATTGTTAGCTTTAGCCCCAAACAAGCCCAGGCCTAGATGGAAATTAGCTAGATCTTCAATAAATTAACAAAGCTTTACAAATTTACATAACATCCGTAAAACAGTATGTTAAAAGATTGACAAACAGAAAAAGATCAAGCTAATGATTAATGATTAAACAAGTTAAATGTTCAAACATTACAAGAAGAGAATGGAACATCCAAGTACTGGTGTTGCGCGCTAACAAATAGGCTAGTCATTGAATGCATGTATCGTCGAAATAACCATCTATATAAACATAATATAAAATCGACCTAAGAACCATATGATCCTCCATTTCGGAAGCACACAAATATAAGTTGTTGGAAAAAAACGTGAATGACTTCCTATCGTCTTGTCTTGATTGAAGAGAGCTAACCTCATTAAAACATACACGAGTAAAGAAAACGGACAAAGAAGCCTATGCGTAAAGAAAACTTACAAAGAAGCCTACGAGATGTAGATTGCCGCCGCGATACAGCAGAGACGACCGGGATGCGGTAGAGATTGCAGATCGCCGTCGGGATGTTGTGGAGATGAGCAGGATGGAGTGGATATTGCATATCACCATCGGGATGCAGTGGAGACGGCCACGATGCAGTGAAGATTGCAAATTACCGCCGGGATATAGTGGAGAAGACACTGAAGAGTGCCCAAAATAATAATCAATATAACATTCTTTAATAGAAATTGAAGAACTAAATGACAAAATGTCTTATCCAGTCAAAATTCAAAAGCAATGTCCTTCAAAAACAAGTAACCACTAACTAAACCAAGGTCAGACAATGGAAACTCTACTAAATCATATAGATCCCTACTAGAGAAAAAATATTTATAAGCGGACCTACATACCAGCAAATTATCTTTCGTGTGCCTTAAAAAAATAATCATGCGGCTTGGTAATTCAATCAAGGAATTGAATTTCCATGTGCCTAACAAAATGAAACATATAGAACTGATCGAACATTAAGCATTGGAATCCAATGATGTTAATTCAAAGATATTGGAAACACACGCAAGTGAACAAATGTCAACAATATTCTAAAGTTGCAGTCGATGGTTTTGCTCCCTGCATCAATGTATAGTATTGCTGAAAATTTTTAAGTTAAAAATATACGTGATCCACAAATACGTTGGAAATAACAAATATGGCCGAACATAAAACCATCCACAGCGCTATCACGTATAGCAAGACATAAATGAACAAAAAAAAAAGGCATAAACAAAAAGGGTGTCTTAAGCGCTCAGATGTCGGGTTATGTTAGGTTAATTATTATGGGATAATAATCGACTTCTTAAGTGCTGATGTGGACCTTTTTATTAATCCACATCAATACTTGATTATAATATAAAGTTGATGATATAACGTTAATAATTTTCTTTTTCTTTTTGTTAATACACGTTAACAACGACACATCAACGCTTTAGGCCTTGTTTGGATGAGGTGCGGCATGGTTTAGTAATGTATGGTATGGTACTATAATTATTGTTATCATGTTTGGGAAGATAGTATTTGTATGATATGGTTAAATAATATATTTTTGCTTAGTTTGATGGTATGATATGGTTCCTCAAATAATAAAATAACTAGAATGACCTCAAATATAAAAAATCATGTAAAATTGATTTAATTAGATTTAATTATTTTTTTTGGTCAAAACATTAGATTTAATTAAAGGCATAAATTTTTTAAAAAAAATATCACCAAATGTGTATCACATTATTATCCATTAATTTAAAATTGACAAAATTGTAATAAAGTTAATGCACAAGCGGAATAAATCTTTTACATGAACATATTTTCTTGTATTGATATCAAAGTAAATGATCAAGTCATGAAAAATCACATAATGCAATCCATAATATAAAATAGATCCATCGAATTTAAATCCATACCATCCCTAATATTATCCAAAACAATCTTGTCATTAAATCCATACAACTCATAATTTAAAATAGTTCCAAATATATTAATATTCCAAAAAATCTACAATTTTCATGTTGCTCTTAATTACCACCAAACATCATCTCAAGCTTTGTGTCGTTCAGGTGGAAAGCTTATGAAACCAGTCAACATTTCACGATCTCAAAGAAGAGCCTTATAAGTTTTTTTTTATATAAAGAAAATTAATCAACTAATATCTGGAGTACAAATCAGCCTCCTGGTTTACAATGTAAACAAAATGAGGGGGCCAATCATGGTCGTAATTAAAATATCTTTCAATCTTCCTAGTGTGTTTCGCTAGCCAATTCGCAGCTTTGTTGGCAATTCTACCAATATGTTTGATAGTAATCGCCTCAAACTTACCTGCATCAATAATAATGTCATTAATAATATTTCTAACACGCCAATCAATATCAATCTTTTTATTACACATGTCAACAATGGATTTAGAATTAGACCCAATGTTAATTCTCTTATGATTAAGAAAACTAGTCTTATTAATAGCAAATCTAATAGCTAAAGCTTCATTTTCTAAAATAGATTTATTTTGATTAAAATAGGCAGAAGCAAAAACTGGATTACCTTTAAAATCTCTACAAAAGGCAGAATACGCACCAGAAATACCATCAACAGAAACAGAAAGCATCAACATTCCATTTAAAGCTATCAATCATAGGAGGAAGCCATTTTATATCCAGGGTTACGAACAACCATATTTCCCTCAGACATGGATCTATCTGCATAGTCAACCGTTAATGCGATGACTCTAGCAAACATAGAATTAATTGAAGGTCGAGTTTGTTCAAAAACCGCTTTATTCTGAGCCAACCAAATAGCATAAAGAGTATTAAAACAGAGAGCCACCACAATCGGGAAAATATTCCCCAAATAATTTTGATTACCAACTCCATTTATACTCAGATTCCGAGCCAAAATACTGACACCGTTAAACTAACGATCCATTATTTCCCAAAGGATCCTAGCTACCTCGCACTCCATGAAGATATGATTAATATCCTTCGGAAGGCTGCCGCAAAGGACACAACTAGGGGAATTAATGATACCAAAATGAAGTAATCTATCCGCAGTAGGCAACTTTTTATGAAAGAACTTCCAAATGAAAGTTTTGATCCGAGGACCCGTTTTAGAATTCCAAATTAACGCCCACTGAGAGAGATTATAAGGGGTGGTATAATTAATCCGAGAGATAAAATTGTAAGCATATTTAGTACAAACACGACCATTATTCTCCCGCCACCAAATCCAATTATCATCATTGGGCCTTGGATATTTTTTCCGCAAGCACAGGACCAAATAAGTTATCAATCACAGAATTATTCCAATTATTATTAGAGATAAGAAAATTGACCTTAAGAGGTAAATCAATCATAGTAGTATCAATATAAGTAGGCTTGAATATTAACGAAATGTCAAAAATCCCAGCATCCGAAAAAAGAAAAGTGTCAGCACCAGAGAAAATGCATCTAATAAAGCTAGACTTCAGCAAATCAGCAGCATGATAAATCAATCTCCAGTCACCAAATATTGGCTTAAGGTTTTCAACCTTGGTCTTAATCTCGGTTTTGATGATAACAAACATGAAATTAATATTTCATTAAGAAATACTTTCAGGTTCTATATCGATTAGCGCACGACGTCCCCGATCGGAAAAATCGAAGAAATCGAAAAAATTGGCAAGGACGCTCGTCGACGCTCGAGATTCTTCGAAAAGTAGAGTTTAGATTTAGGGTGTCTAGTTTATATTGTAAATCCTCTTTATGATGCATAAGAACCCAAAAACCATCCCCGAATCCCAAATCATGAAATCCCGAAAACCGTCCTAAAATAACCTAGGGAGCTCATTGGAGGGCTATATGACCTAGACATTATCTTGACATAAAAAATGGCGGTAATTGTTCTTTGGGTAGAAACTAGATGACGATGTATTTTTAAGAATTTTTTGGAAGCCTTCAGCGTACCCATACTTGACCCGAGAAGTTAGAAAATTTTTGTTTTCTAAAAATTTATACTAGACCCCAAAAACTAGATTTTGATTCTTAAGGATTTTGATTTTTTAGATATTTTTATTGAATCCAAATGGGGGATAATCCTTATATAACATTTATGTTTTAAAGTTATTAAAATTAATAAATATTATATAAGTAGGCTTAGCGAAGACGGAACCAAAACAAATAAAGAAAACCAAGCAAACTAGCAGTCTACCCAATTTTCGGTCGACCGATCGATCGATCGAATGTTGTTAAAAATAGGCAGTAGCTGCTTTGGTCAATCGATCGGTCGACTAGATTGAGGATATATTGCTGAATCGTGTCTCTGGCTTTAGGCTTCGGTCGACCCATCGATCGATCGGACAGAGCGATTAATCCATAGAAAGCCAGCGGTCGCTCGAGCAGTCGATCGGTCGGTCGACCGACGATCGACCGACAAGCGACCGAACGACGAAAACGACTAGTTTTCCGCCCGTTGAGCTGCCCGTTGACGCACCATTTCTTATGGGGGTTATAAATACTCAAGCTTAAGCCTTCCTTAACAACTTTTGATCACTCTAAAAACTTCATTGAGCCATTCTTGATCATTTTAAAGCTTTTCTTGCGTCATCGTTTTGATAACCCTAGTTTCCAATATACACACCTTGATTTAGCCTTCAAGATTTATCGATTCATAATCTCAAGGCATCAAGAGGAACTAGGACTCGTGTTTAGAGCTAAGTATTTGTTGTAGTATTTATTTGCTCCATTACTTGTATATTTTTGTGATTTCTTTCATTATATTCAAGCTTGTAAGAAGACCTAGTATTAAGTCTTGTGTGTAAGTGATATCCTTGGTATAAAAGGTGTAAAGCCACTTGTGTAATCATAGTTTACTAGGATTAGTTGAGTTGTCTCTTAGGTTGAGGTGGAAGAGTGCTCTCGATATGAAGACGTAGACTTCCGAGTGTGGAAGTGTCTTAGGTCGACATTGAGACTCTTCGAGTCAAAGTCCTCTGTGTAAGGGAAACATCATTAATCTAGTAAAAGTAAGTTTGGAAATTCTAAATGATGTGCTTAGGTAGTGGAGTAGGCATTGGGGCCGAACCACTATAAATTATCATGTTTGCATTGCTCCTATTTGTGTTTGCTTAAAGAACAAATTTACTTTGTTTTTGCTTGTTATTCGATTTGTTAATTGCCTAAGTAATCAACCAAACGATTAAAATTGAAATTAGGCAAAAAGATTAGTCAACACACTATTCACCCCCCTCTAGTGCAGGTAATCTCCCCAACAACCACTACAATTTTTATTATGGATACCATTCCACATATTTAAAAGGTTATACTTAGCTCTAACAATAGAACACCAAAGAGAATTATGATTATTGAGGATTAGATTTAATTTTTTAGCAACTAATGCACCCCTCGTAATATTCAATGATATGAAACCTAACCCACCATCAGACTTAGGCATAATAGCCTTCTCCCAAGAAATCAAATTCCATTATTTTGTTTTCACATTAGCTTCCAAGCCCAAGCTTGATATTAATCCTCAAAGCTCACTTCATGTTACAGGTGGTTTGGTTGAGAGATCTCTAATCGCATAGTAATATCACTAAACTCATTTTTCAATACATCTAATGCATCCTCTTTTGAAATTTGTCTCGACCTCTTTGTTCTAGAAAATGGAGCATCAAATTGTGCTTGTGATATAGGTGTATTAAGAGTTGGTGCATCTTACCTCACATTCATCAACAGTTTCTTAAGTACAAGTATTTTCAGACATCATTAGATCAATCTCATCAATAGTCATTGAGCTTGGGTTATCTCTTCTTTTCCTAACATTATCCGCGGTTTTCTTCTCAAATCTATTGGAGTATCACTGCTCTTTCCAATAGTCATGCCCTTTCCATAGAGTTGAACCAACTTACCATAATTTCTACACATTTGTTTTTCAATTCGGTAGCTGTAAGGTTTACCTATAAATATTAAACAAAAAATGATCAATTTACATAATAATGAACAAGGCAATATGTACAAAATATATGAATTACCTCAATTAATTATTGCTAAACTTCTTCTTCGGCATGCCACATTCCCGTCTCTGGAATCCAAGCAAAACCACTCAAACCATTTTGGAATATATCATACCATTTAGTAAAGTGTCTTTTAATGTTCTTCATGCGATGGTGGGCTCGTTCTTTGTCTATTGGCTTATCTGGAAATTTTTCTTTCAGCTCACTCACAATGCAATCTACTGCATGTGTCGTAAAAGTCCCACCAACTCTATTTCCAATAATTTGTGGGTTCAAGAATTCATCAACCAACACATCGTCCATTGCATTCGACCATACACGTGGCAGAGCTATCTTGTGTCTTCTTTGGCATTTTGATAACTACATCATAATAATAATATCAAATTTAAAAAGCAAATTACTAATATAATTGTCTTTCATTTTAAGATAAGATTATACATACTCAAAATATTCCAAATTAACAGTCAAGTAGAAAATGACAACACAATGCCACATTAACAAGTAGAAAAATCATTCATGGTAAGAGGCCCACGTATGAGCAGCTATGGAATCCCTAATCAATTCTCCTCTCCTAGTTTCTTCATTGTTGTCCTTAATATTAGGATGTTTCTCTTGTTCATTTTAATTATCTAGAAGTTCATCTTCAACTTCTGCAAGTAGCTCATCATTTGGATTTACACTTAAATAATTATGCAATATACAACATGAAAAAATAATGAGCTTTTGAGTTTCAAGCCGATATGTAGGTTCGGTTGAGCTTGCAATTATAGGAAATCGCTTCTTAAGTACTCTGAAAACTCGTTCAATTGCATTACGTAAGGATGAATGTCGAAGATTAAATAATTCACCAGCATTTCGAGGTGAATTTCTTTAGCACTCTTTCAAGTGATATCGCTCCCCCTTATAAGGTGTAATAAGTTCACTCCTCCACATGAATCATAGTATGCATAGCATACGTCGTGCCTATAAAAAGTCTATCTTATAATTACCTTCAAAAAAATTTAAGAAATGTTGTTTGGTTAATGCATCTTTAATTGTTCTTGAATTAGATGTTGTCCCCTTCCACCCAGCTAAGATATAGGTAAATTTCAAATTAAATGTGCAAGCTGCTGCCACATTTTGTGTGGATGTTCTTTGCTCCTACGAAACCTGGGAGCTTCTTTACTGGACAGTTTAACATGTATATGTGTGTCATCAATTGCATCAACACAATCCTAACATTAAATAATGATAATTAACATACAAACAAAGAACATTGAGAGATTAAATTGACTAAATAATTAAATTTGCTCACATTAAAATATGGATAAAATCTATGACCGGTGGCTATCTCCAAAGACACTTGGGATCCATCTGGTTGTTTAAGAAATTTATCCTCCAATGCTAATATAGCTCATAAAACATTATGGAAATGATAACTTGTAGATTCACCAAACTGTCGAAACATGAAAGATAGGACTTGATTTTTTACATTATGTCCTAATAAGTAAAGTGTTTTTAAGCGAGATCAAATGTTTCATTAGTTTGTCTCTAACTTTTTCTCATTCCAATCTTAATTCACGTGCAATTTCACTCTTATCATTCTCCTCTTGCATTCCAAATAAATAATACCAAGAAATTATCAAACAAATAGTTTGTGCAACTAAAACGCTTACGCGTTGTCTTAACAACATATTCTCGTTATCCATCTAAAATGAAATAAAAAAATATTAATGCAAATTAAAAATACAAGAAATAATCTATAGATGTCACTGTACGTAGGACTCCATATATGAAGGCACCATGTAACACATGTTATACATGTAAAGCATGTTATATTTATTTAATTTAATAATTAATAATAATATAAGCAAAAGATATAATATAGATAATAATAATTATATTAAGATATAATATAAAATAATACTACAAAATACAGAATAAAATAAAATTTATACTTAAAAATAAGATTTCATATGACAAGTAGAAACAATCTAGTTAAGTTTCAATAGATGGGCTTCATGAAACATCAAATAGTGTATGTAAGTGGAGAATGGTAAGAAGTATGTTCATTCTAAAATTATGAATAGCTAAACACCAAATAAAAAATTGATAAAATATATATTTATATTTGTAAAGTATTAAAGTAAGTGTATGAAATAAAAAAGAAACAAACGAAAAGAAATAAAAATAGAAACGTGAACTCACGTCCAACCTTTCGGACATCCCAATAATATGAATTAAAGTAAATTCTACCTAGATAGCATAATATGAATTGTCTCTATCATATTATGGTTGAAATGCCAATTTATGGAAAAGATAATACACATACACATCAAGCTTCTTCTACCTGCATGCACAGATCATACATGAAGAACTTAAAAAATGCAAAATATAGAGTACAAAAAGTATTGTGTTTTATGTATAAAAAAAAAAATAGCAAGAAAGATAATGTACCTTCGCACTCCAAAAGAACCCGGGTCAAAGGAAGAAAAAAAAATTGCTCCAAAAGAACAGACTCATAAAGGAAGAAGAAAGTTGCTCCAAAAGAATCGGCGGACAAAAGAAGAAATCAGAAAGAAGTGGAAGCATAATAAAGAGAGACACCAAAAGAACAAACGGATAAAATAAGAATAAGAATAGTTGATGGGTATTTTAGAAATTAAATTTTGATAATCATGGGATCAAAAATCACATAAAATCTATGATTTTGAAATCATGAGATTATCATACCATGATCATTTATTAGAGGTCTACCATACCATACAATGGTACTCTACCATGAAACAAACAAGATTTTAATGATAAAATTAACTATTGGTTGATATCGAGATATAATTGATACAAAATAAAAGTTGACACTACAAGAAAATTGTGTATCAGTGATGAAAATTTTATGATGGCCAAATTCTGTCACAAATTGTGACGGATTTGTGACAGAGAGAGATAATTTTTTTTCTTTTAATAATAGTGATGAATTTGTGACGAAAAATTCGACACGGTATGATTTTATCACAGATCCGTCACAAATTTTGTGATTTATTTGGCATGAATTTTTAATAAATAGATTTAGTGATAGATATTTTTCCGTCACTGATATTTAGACAATAATCTATCACTAAAATCTTTTATTTGTGTTCGTCACAAATCTGTGACTGATCCATAATATATTTGTCACGGATTAGTCACGTATATTTAAATCTGTCGCAAAATTTAAACTAAATCTTTTTAAAAAATATTCTGCTAATATTTGAACCCGAAACCTAAAAATTATTCCAACACAATAAAAATTTCTCCTGAAAAATAAAATCCATCACAAAAACTAAACTAACCAAAAATAATTTAATTTGCTAAAATTTGAACGTTAGTCCTCAAGATACTAGCTAGAGTAGCACCTCTTCCAACACGATAAAGTTTTTTTTTTCAGGTTCTGTAATATATTAGCCATGCAAGAATCTATTCGTTAAATTAACTAAAAAATAAAATTTGTATTTCCCAATGTTCAAACGTGAGACATTTCAAGGATAGAAATCCACCTCTTCCATCATACTAGAAATATTTTCTTATTAACTTTCATATATTATAGTATAGAGACGGAGCTTGAAATCCATTTATCCATCACAAAAAAACTAAAGATGTTGCTGTAACGGGAGCTTAACACATACTGTTCTTACTCTACTTCTCCACCTTCACCCGGCGACTACTCGACTTCTCCACTTCACCTACGTTGGACGAGTCTCCTTCTCCACCTCCGCCGGTGTTCCTTCTTTCTAACATCTCACATTTCTTCAGATCAGAGAAGAGGAAGGAGGTACAGAACCCTAAATTTGGGCATGGTTTCCTTTCTTTTTCCAGACTTTAATATTTGGGCATGATTTCATCTACTGACTTCAATATTTGGGCATGTGTTTGCTCTTCCTTGATGCTGAATAGTGTTCCTTGATGCTATATAGTTTGCTCTCGTCACCTTTCTCATCTCCATCAAGGATGAATCTTTCTACTTCCAGCTTCCTTCCTACTTAATCAAATCATTACGCTCTTTTGGTTAACCACACGTGAACTCTATGTGTTCATGCTTCGATCTGATTTGTGTACACTGGATCGGGCCTCAAAGGTCCAACTTAATTTTAATTAACCCTAAATAGCATAACCCTACCACATTAATGGATCTTCTCCCAACTTCATAACCCTGTCTTTGTGATTTCATGCTTCCCTTATCTTATTGCAGTTTTTTTGTCATTTTCAGATTTAAATCTTATGTCCTCTTCTAGCAGGACATAAGTATCTCTTTATAGTTTGCCCCATCCGCAAACTATAAAGATTCCTTATAGTTTATATAATACTGGAGGTTAGGAAACTTCTATGTTTCCACACAACTCTATAACTTACTAAGACTGACATAGCCATTGTACATTCATGCTCTGTAATGACTTTCCCAGACCTAAGAAAGCAAGTGTTCTTTGAACGTTCATCATGCTCTGCTTAAAAGATCAAAACAATTTATTCTGACCAATGCAACAATTTATCTTGGTTCGCATAAGCCCTAAAAAATAGTTGAGAATGTTGCTCTGTAGCATATGAAGTCAATAGTTGGTACAGCTGAAGTACAGACAGAAGCTTAAATATAATTAATAATGAGCTCTTTATAATGCCTATGAAGACTTTAAATGCAACGAGTACTTCCATAAGACTAAAGCATATTAATCCAACTTTGGTTCTGAAAACATAAACCACTCACCAATAATCTCCCACAAGCATTTCCTTGATGGTACTTTGTTGTTACCTTCTGTTGGTATTCTTCCCATCCTGGTAAAGAAGAATTAAGAATGAAGTTCTATTTTGATACCTAATTAGGTTGTATTTGATTCTCAAGTAAGTTTAAATTGTTCTGGTGAGGAGAAATGATTTACCTTGAAGCATAATTTTAGAAGCAGGACCTGACCACCTTTCTAGTTTGGTCTAATTGAAAGACCGGATAAGGCCACCCAGTTCACTATCTCTCTGTCATTTTTTCAAACAGTTGAAGTGCATTACCAGCGCATCCACATTGACGACAAGAATTCAATGATCTCCCGGGTACAGACATCGGGTAAGTAATTAGTACTGAATTGTTCTTCCAATTTTGGAATCCGGTGATCGACATTGCAGTCTTGTTTTTTCTTTATAGTTTGCCCTATCTGCAAACAATAAAGATTCCTTATACTTTATAGAATTTTTCCAGCTTTTCCATTTTCTATTCATGACATTTTTTTCACTAATACTATCTAATACTGGAGGGATAAAGCATGCTGAGGTGCTAATGTGGGATTTGAAATAATTTTATTTTATATATTTTAACTAAAAAATCAAAATGACAGCAATTTTGAAAAATGTTGAAATAATTTGAGATATAGCAACATAATTGAGCATGAAAATCCAAGTGACATTTGCAACTAGCAGGAAGTACGCTTGCTTTCAATCTGATCTTTCATTTCACTAATACATTGTTTCTATGTTGCTTTAAATAATTAATGTTAATGGAAAATGGAGCACAATCTAATACTATCATGCATATAATACTTATTTGTTGTCATTCTTTTTCCTATTAAATGTTTATTTTGCTATTTCTGTAGCATCCATTAGTAACATGGACTTCCAGGAGAAAAAGATTGTGTTTTCAAATTACAAGATTGTTGTTTAATTAGTTAGCTTAACTTTAGTATAATCTGGTCGATTTAGGCAATCTATTTGATGTTCGGCTTCAATTTGTTAATTTGAGATCGAGGGACTTCTTGAAAGAGTATTTAACATAACCAACCAGAGCAAATATGCATTCAAACTTATATCTACATCAGTGTGAAATGACAAGAGAATGTTGAGTTGGTGCCATTTTCCCATGCCAAAAACATTCAATGACACTCCTAATTTTTTTGCAGTTAATTAAAATTAGAGAGAGAGATCAACAGACAAAATAAAATCTTTGCCTCCTTCCATCAATGCCATTGGAAATTGGCTAGAGAGAGATCAACAGCCATTTTACTGTCTCCGTTCTCAATTTTTGCTTCCATTTATGTCTCTTCTCATGACACAAAATAATATTCAAAACTATATATGTGCTTCTAATTAATTAAGTTACATTAATGTAGATTGATCTTAGTACAAAAACTATGTCAGGTGATCATAGTTGGATGTACCGCCGAATGGATGCAGACGAATTTATTAGTGAGGAATTCAATGCGGCTTCCCATGTTGTACACCTATATATATGAAGCTCCTCTTCCTGGTTTATCTTCCTAACTGAACCGAAGAGGTGGAAGACTTTATTGCCAAGGTTAACACGCAGACTTCATTGCCATGTCTCATTTTTATTCATTTATTGCTCATGGTTATCAGTATAGATTCTGATAAAAGATTCTGATAGTTCATATTATTAGTATAGTTCAATATATTATTAGTATAGTTTAGTATAATGAAAATGTCAAAGCAAATCTTTTATGAGTATAGTTCAGTATAGTTTTCTTTTATCAGCACAGATTCTAATAGTTCATATTATTAGCTTAACTTATTAGTTGTTTCTGTTTCAATATAGTTCAAATTAAGGTTTTAATTCTGCTATTTATTTACTGTATTTTTCACTTCGGTTTTATTCACTAACTTATTGGTAATGTTGGTTTTATATTTTTGTTAGGCGACTTATAAGTGGAATGAAATAGATAATGTTGTTAAGAAATTATTTTATGACTGTTGTGGTAAACAATATAGTAACGTGCTTTATAAAACAAGAGAACACCAGAAGGATGCTCATGAGAAAATTGATGTTGCTGAATTGAAAGGCCTTAATACTTCGTGCATCCGTGGAGATGTATGTGATGAGCTCGTTAAAATTTGGTCGAGCGATGAGTGGAGAGCCAAGTCCAAGGCTGTAAAGAAGAACAAGAACACCGAGAAAGATGGAGGAGCAGTGAAGCATACTGGTGGTTCCATTTCATTTGCAGAGCATGAGAGAAGATTGGTATAACAGAGAATAACATTTGTTTATTACATTATAAATCTTGTAGTTTATTTATCTCATAAAGTATTTTGATCTTGTAGGAGAAAAAATTGAGTAGGCCCCCAACTGACATATAAGTATTCGAATATGTCTATAGACGTCGCGGAAAGGATGGAACTGAGGGTGATTTTGTGGACAACAAGTCCAAAAGAGTTTGTGTAAGTAACTTTGATGTATTTGATTAATGATTATCATAAATTGAAGTTTTCATATTAATTTTTTTCCCATTATTATAGGACGATTATACATCATCTCTCAACACAAAATTTGGCTCAGACGTTTCGTCTCAGCCAAGTTTCGACTCGGATTCATGGATTGAAGCTGTTGGAGCTCCAAGTAAAGGGAGAGTGTACGGTTTTGGAGCTCGACAAGATACTAAGTTGGCCTTGGCATCCAACACATCTTATTCTGCTTCTTCTAGATATGATCATGGTGGATCTTCATCGTGTGTGATTGTTGATGAGCAACTTTAGGACATTGAAGAGTGTATACGACAAGACTTGCGATAGGGGATGGAAGCTAGCAGAGATCGAAGCATGTACAAAGGCACTGGTAGAAAAGATGATGAGTGAGTTGCTTCAGTGAGGAGCCATTTTTCCACAAGGAGGAACTTCATCTTCTATACATGGTGATGGTGAATCGTAGTTAATGTTGCGTATTTGAATAAGTTATGTATATTGAATAGTACTAGATATGGATATGGATAGATTTTGGATTGTGCAACTTATGTATTACGTGGATGCATCATTTTGTTTGAACAATTTGTGTTGAAGTTATTGATTTTTGCTATTGGAGAATGAATTGTGTATTTTGTTTGTAGGTGGATTATGTACTTTAGGATATATCATTATGTGATGGAACTGTGTATTTGATTGTTGAGTTATGGATTGTGTAATCAAATTCAAGTTGATTACGTGATTTTATGACATTTTGTAACTGTTTTTTAATCAAATTTTGTGTATTTTGTGAGAAATTCTGTGATTGATTTAGCATGATTGACTCGTATCAGTGACGGAAAAATTTTGTCATTAATTTGTCACAAAATTATCATATATTGTCTGTCACTAATCCGTCACAAATTTTTTGTTACTGATCTGTCACAAACATTTCATCACTAATCCCTCATTAACCTGTCACAAAGTTACTCTGTGAGTCCATCACAATTCAGTCACAATTAATGATGAAAAATGTATTTTCCATCGTAGAAATCATTGACATATTTTATGACATAAATTTTTTCGTCATAGAGAGTTGTCCGTGACAAAATAGCGAATGGAGCATTAGCAATGGAGTTTTCAGCGACAGACTTTGTGACAGAAAAATTCGTCACTAATACCCTTCACTGACGAATTTTCATACATCATTGACGAAAAATTATGTCACTGATGCCTATTTCTCTTATGATAGTATACAATTGATAAAAATAAAAAATTGAAATACAATTGGGGAAATCTTCAAAATTTGAGATATATATATACTAGTATTTAACTATATATGCATCCTCTAATATAAAATATTCATTTGCCAAATAATTGTCCCCATTCTTGTGCAGTTTTTTATCTTATGTTTATTACAATTATTTTGATATTTTAATTTGTGAATAAATAAATTTAGATGATTAGTATTATGGGTTGATTTTTATATTATTCATGTTTTTTTATGTGCAGTTAGGGTTCTATTCACTTAGGTGCTATTTGATTTATACAAGAAATAAGTATCTACGAAAAAAATGCATATTTCATAAATTAAATTCTCTCGTGACTTGTTGAGAAATATCATAAATATATTTGGTCGACACGAACGAATTGTAATATATATTTCTTAAAATTAACTTATTATCTTTAGTTCAACTATTTACTTTTAGGGAAATATATTTCAAAGTCAATTAAATGACCCCTTAATTATCATAGGGTTTCATAATAATAATCTTTGGGGTTAATGATGATTTTTACTCTCGAAGTAATAAAAATTGAATAAAAATACTCTTAAATTATTCTTTGATTGATTTTTTATCCTTAGATAAATAAAAATAGTTTTAAAAAATATCAGTATTTTTACCCATGTCTAAATTGAGAAATGATTTTTTTCCTTAGAAATGGATAAAAATACTAGTATTCTTCAACTATTTTTGTTTGTCTAAGAGTAAAATTTATCAAAAATAAATTTAGAGATATTTTTACTCATTTCTAATAGTTCGAGGGCATTCTTCTGTTGGCCCAAGGGTTCCCCTTAGGCTTCGATCTCTATTTTGATGATAACAAATATGAAATTAATGTATTTGTGAAGTTTTGAGTCCAGGTTGATGTTACGATACACGCACGAAGTTCATTCGGATAAATACAAGAATCGGCAAAAATGGCTTCGAAAATGAGCAAGTAGAAAATCTAGAGTTATGATTATTTTTTATGTAATATATCTCTAGGAATTCATCCAAGCCAATTTGTAATGTTATCCAAGTTAAAACTTGGTAACGGAACCCGAAAGTGAAGCGCACAAGAAGATGACCGAAAAAGATAGTCAGCCCAGGTTCGATCGACCGAACGAGCTCAAAAATTGGCAGTGGCCAATTTGATTGATCAGATAAGGCAAAAAATTGGCAATAGCCAATTCGATCGACCGCCCAGCGACCGCAGGGCTACTGTCTCTTTCTGACCGCAAGCGATCGGACGGCGTCCAACGGGCAGAAAAACGCCTGTTGGAGTGATCTATTAAGTGAGAGGTTATAAATACACCTCACCAACCTCTCTAAATGCTTCTTAATGATCATTAGTGCATTCCTAAGAGAGATTTAAGCCTTCAAAGATTGATTTGCACTCGTTTGTTTCACCGATAGTTTCATCTTCCTCAAGCGATCTTCTCGTATCAACTCCGGCAATGATTTGAGCTCACCATCTTGAAGAGTTGGGGACAAAGACGACTTTGGAAGGAGCTCACACTTGTGGTTTCATTTTTAGCTCATTTTTATTGTTTTCCATCGTTCTTTAATTGTAATTCTCATTGTTAGCTTGCTAAGTGTGCTAGTGTAACTTAGGATTTGCTTTGTAAAATTATGTTTTGCCTAGGTGAATAGGTTCAAGACATTCTCAAAGGATTGAGAAGGAAGTCATCGATTGTATTCAAATAAAAACATAATCTATAAAAGTGTTGGTTAAAAATCCTTAGGGTGGACTGTGGAGCCAAGGTAATAGAGTCGGGGGTTGGCCACCACTCTAATTGCATTGTGTTACTCATTGATATACCTTGATATTTATATTTGTCAAACATCGTAATTTAGTTGCACGATTAATCTGATTGTGTTAGAAATCGAACTCGAAAGAAATCGAATAGAAGTTAAAATTCACCCAACACTATTCAACCCCCTTCTAGGTTGGGTATTTGATCAATATTTTCAACGATTTTCGTTTGTTTAAAGATAAAAATTAATCAAACAAGAGTGGTAAAAATTACTCTTAACCCTAATCTTCGTTCTCTTCCTCTCATAGTTTACCTTTTTGTCAATAAATTTTGTAGATTTTGAATGATTAAGAAATCAGTGAAATAGTTTGATTGTGTTTGAATAAGATGAAGTCTAATCTGTAATTGGTGGTTGAGAAGTAGAGCTCTGTTTTTATAGGTTGAGTTATTGGACCGGGTCAGCCCACGTCTTCATACCCGGACTAGACTTGGGTTCTAATGGCCCAATCAGTTTAACTAAACCCTAATTTATGTCGGTCCAAACGAAACCCTAAATAAGAACCCCCCGCCGTCGCTTTACTTTCCCCCTCTCTCTCTCGACTCCGAGAACACCCTCGCTCTTAAAAAGGGAGTCGCTGCAGCGCCCGACGCCGCTGAATCCGAGCTTTCACCTCGGGTTCATCTTCCGATCGGAGTCTCTACGCTTCGGATTCCAGCGCGTGCATTCGATTTCGCTGCTTTCTCCATCTCCCAAACAGGTGGAGTAGATCTTCTCTGTAGAAGTTAATTGTGGTTTTCATCTCAAATAGAAGACAACGTGTTTTTCTTATCGATATTCTTAGATTTGCGTAAAAAAGTGCCTTTTAGGCTTGTCTTTATGATAAAAGGCACTTCGTCCGATGTAGATCTGTTATTCGTTAAACGTGTGTCTCGTTCAAACATCACGATCTTTACTAATTTATTAGATCAGATTGGAGAAATATATTTCTTCAGTATATTGGAATCTATATTTTGTGCTCATAGAAATCGATTTTTATTCCGTCTTTCTATATTGGCTGAATTGCTGGGTGTTTGTTGCCTTTAGCTCTTCGTAAGGTAGTATATTCTATAAGGTAGCTTATTCCTTGTCTTATATTCCCATATAAATTCGATGGAATTTTGTTCTGAGGAATTTTTTAGTGAATTGTTATATTCAGTTTTGTTGTTTTCTTTGTAGATATAGTTGATCACAAAGTGGTCCTAATGATGCAATGTTAGAATGTCTTTTTATCACTTTCTCATGTTCTTTCAACATTCACTTTTACCAAAATCAATTATTTTATTCAATCCCTATAGTTTACTTCCTCTTAGTAGTGTTTAAGCATTGCTTAAGACTTAGCTAATGCTTTGCTATTTTTATCTCCTGTATCCTGAATTATAAGATTATTTCCTCCGGTGCCCCTTTTATTTTATCTAGAAATCACTCTGTTCATCACTTCAATATTGCTTTTGATATTTGTATAAGAATATGACAATACATGCCATTCCTAATGAAGTGGCAAACATCTGATTTGTTGCTACTTATTAATCAGTATGATTTGCATATATATATATATATATATATATAATGTAGCAGTTCATTTTTCTGGTTTCCTTGAATCTTCAGGTAACATTTTTGTAATTGTTAATGCTCTTTAGTTCTTTTATACCAGAATGAATTACATTTAGATATTTGATTTTTTCGTTTTACTCATGTTATTTTTCCTTTTGATCTGCAGGCATGGCTGGATTGGCACCTGAAGGAGCACAATTTGATGGGCGTCAATATGATGCTAAAATGAATGAGCTGTACTTATACCCTTTCTTTATCTATCAATCTTCACTTTTCTTATTGTGTATCTTGTTAATGGCTTGTGTATGTTGGAATCAGTTTTGCTTGTAGCTAATGCACAGTTATGGTTGTCATTTGCTTGCATATGATTGGTACAGGCTAGGTACTGATGGGCAAGAATTTTTCACATCATATGATGAGGTATATGAAAGTTTTGATGACATGGGTCTTCAAGAAAATCTTCTTAGAGGCATTTATGCCTATGGTAAGATACTATAATACATTTTCAAGTTTCATTGTCCTGACAAATATTTTGTGATATGCATGTTCAATAGCTGCACACTTACCCAATGTATTTGTAGGTTTTGAGAAGCCTTCTGCAATACAGCAGAGAGGAATAGTTCCTTTCTGCAAAGGGCTAGATGTTATTCAGCAAGCGCAGTCGGGAACTGGAAAGACTGCAACTTTCTGTTCTGGTATTTTACAACAGCTTGATTACGGTTTGGTACAATGCCAAGCCTTGGTTTTAGCTCCTACTAGAGAACTGGCACAGCAGATTGAGAAGGTTATGCGAGCTCTTGGTGACTATCTTGGTGTTAAAGTTCATGCTTGTGTTGGAGGAACTAGTGTTCGTGAGGATCAACGGATTCTTTCAAGTGGTGTACATGTGGTGGTTGGTACGCCAGGTCGCGTCTTTGACATGCTGAGGAGGCAATCCCTTCGTCCTGACTATATAAAAATGTTTGTTTTGGATGAAGCTGATGAAATGCTTTCACGTGGTTTCAAGGATCAGGTTCCTTTTGAATTCTCTATTTATCTTGGACTGCATTTTTGTTTATGATGAAGTAGATTTTGATTCTTTTGTTTTATAATAAAAAATTTCTTACCATATTTGCCAATATGGGGAAATAATGTTTTAAAGCATAAAGTTATTGTTTATATCATTAACAAAATTGCACAATCTCAGTCATCAATTGGAATTTGATTTAGGATCATTGCCTATTCTTATAATTCTATTGTGCTTCTTGGTCTTTTTGAGTTTTTGCTTCAATAAATCACCAAAGGTCGATCTATCCTACTAGTCTCTTTCTTGTCATCACTTTTTTTTTGGTTTGGTTAAAAACCTAAACATCACTTGGTTTTTCTGTATCTTCCAAGGTGTTTTTTGCGTAGACATAAATTAATAGCTCATTTTGAAGTGTTTCATCTTAATACTTCATGGCACAATTATAATGAGTGGCATCAATAGTATCAGTGAAAGATTTGCATACCAGATCTATCTACTATTTTTATGATGATTTGCATTAATCCTCTTATATATACTTGTTATTTGCAAAATGATTAACTGATTTATTATTTGTTGTAACTACATTATCTTCTACTTCGACCTTGAAATCTTGCCATAACACAATTCCTACTTTTTTCCTCACAAGCTTTAATCAATCTCTATTTTTTCCTTTTGACTTAATAAATACCATGGCTGTATAAAATTTATACTTGTCAAAATCTTCCTTTCTAAATTGTCTTTATTTAATTTTTTTTACCAAATTAAAAACTGATGGTTATGTCAATTGTAAGACTCTATAATAGTATTACCTCATCATCCTGAATTTCTACAATCTTTGCTCAACCTACATGCATACATGCCTGTGGATCTTAATAGAACAGTATAGCTTTGCTCATGTATTTTCTATTTGCTTAGTTAAATTTATCTGACAATTATTGTGTTATTTCAGATCTACGACATATTCCAGCTACTGCCTTCAAAAATTCAGGTCGGTGTTTTCTCTGCCACAATGCCTCCTGAAGCCCTGGAGATTACTAGGAAGTTTATGAATAAACCTGTCAGGATCCTTGTGAAGCGGGATGAACTTACCTTGGAGGGTATTAAGCAGTTTTATGTCAACATTGACAAGGAAGAGTGGAAACTTGACACACTATGTGATCTCTATGAGACATTGGCAATCACACAAAGCGTTATCTTTGTTAACACCCGTCGCAAGGTGGATTGGCTTACTGACAAGATGAGGAGCAGGGATCACACGGTCTCTGCTACTCATGGTGACATGGATCAGAACACTAGGGACATTATAATGCGTGAGTTCCGTTCTGGTTCCTCTCGTGTTCTCATAACCACTGACCTTCTTGCTCGTGGTATAGATGTACAGCAAGTTTCACTTGTCATAAACTATGATCTGCCAACTCAACCAGAGAATTACCTCCATCGTATTGGACGAAGTGGGCGGTTTGGAAGAAAGGGTGTTGCTATAAACTTTGTCACTCGTGAAGATGAGAGGATGTTGTTTGACATTCAGAAGTTTTACAATGTGTTGATCGAGGAGCTGCCTTCCAATGTTGCTGATCTCATCTAATGAGTTCCTTCCGTTATGTGACATTTGTCATTTATGCCATTGTATGGTTTGTTTTCTTTCTAAGTGATTATCAAACCTAATCTATTTTTGTTGGTAATGTCTGAACCATTTTCTTCCATGGTCATTTGAAACAATTTATTGTTATGCCATCTTTGCAAAAGTTTTGAAGCTGTTCTCTTGTACGAGCATTTGGGTACACTCGAGAAACAAGTTTTATGGATACGTTTTTTAATTAAAGCTTTTGCTATTATTTAATCCCACACTTAGTTGCACAGGTTGTGCAAGTGGCTTGTTCAAGTGTAGTAAGGGTGTAATTGTGATACGTAAGAAGGAATTTTGTCGACTTTGGTGATTTGTGGATCTATAGTCATGATGAAGTTTCTTCTTTTTAAGGTACCGTTTAGTTCATGGCATATTTTAACAAGAGAAATAATGCACCAACAAGATAACTACATTGTGCACATCATCTGTTCAGTATTTATAAATGAAGGATAGTACTCGTCAATGACTACAATGTCTGGCATCAAGCCATCAATAGTTTATGATGCCCACCAATAGGAGCATGTATTTGATTTCAAGAACAATTTTGTGCCAACCTTCATTTGTCTTGTCAAATCGCTCCACAAGCTTTTAATGTCCTTTCAATTTCACGTCTCTTTGAAGATTCTCGGCCAAAAATCCTTTTCCTTGCTGTCGATGTGTGAATTGCACGATTTTTGAATGGCACAGACGATAACAATGTGTATGTGATGTTTTCCGAATTTCCAACTTTGTAAAATTCTCAATTTAAAATATTTATTTAAAGTTGATGTATATTTCCCCAATTCATTACCAACATTTAAATAATGGAAAGTGTTGGGCACGTGAAATTGTATTTGTTCTACGTACGCTAGAAGAGGAACTCCGCTCCATCGTTGGAATGATCCTTCTGCAAAAGAATGCTGAAAAGAAATATGGAAAGCTAAGAGCAAACCAAAAGAGAGATTGCATACTGCTTTTATTGCTTTGTGTATGTAAGCATGAGATGAGACATGTTGCTGATTTGAGAGGATACCCGTAAGACGCACTTGAGCTGTTTTGGCTTAGAGGTGACAATGGGCCGGTCCAGATTCGGGCCCGAACAGGCCCATTGCCTGTCAGGCCGTGCTAGGCATGTTCCGAATATTCAGAGGTGCAGCCCAGCCCGACAAGCGGTCCATCCATACAGGCTTGGGCTGGGCAAGCACTAGTGCAGGCCTCCCAATCATGCTGAACGTGGGCCGTGCCGAGCTCGGCCTGCATGCCATGCTCAACATTGCATGCAAGCGGGCCGTGCCAAAGGGGACGAGCTCAGCCCGCCCCTTGGGCACTGACGTGCCGGGCTTGACTCCACTCGAAATTTTTCGGGCCGGGCCAAGCATGGTCCCTTTCGTGCCGGGTCCGTGCCGCCCATGGACGAACCCGGCCCATTGTCACCTCTACGTGACCATAAGAGACATTTTTAGGAAGTGGTCACATGACGAGCACGTGAGCATGAAGGTTACATAGCAACAGGAAGTTACATAGATAACATGTGAGCATTTTTTTTAATAGATAACATGTGAATTAAACATGGATTAGCCAAAACAGGTAGAAAAAGCCATGCGAAGAATATATGAGCTCCTTAACTTTCAGCAATGAAGAGGAGAAAGTGATGCAAAGAACATTTGAGCTCATTAGACCTCCAACATGTGTAGAGGTCATGTGGAGATCATGCAAAGTTGCAAACCAATGATATGTGCTAGAAAGAGACACCCTCATAGAGTACACATGAGTTGCCAGTGAAATTATTTTCACTTCATCTACTGGAAGTCCGGAATCCAAATTAGGGGCAGATTCAAATCAACAGATGACTCAGATTGAAGTATACATGATCAGAATGTGACCAAAGTAGCAAATTCTACAGAATATATCTTTGATTCACTGGAAATGTATTTGACAAGTGACATTCCACTCCCAGACAAGTTGAATCGACTGGACTGAGAGTCCTGGAACAACCGGTACAAATTTTGGTTCATGTTACAAAACATTGGTTAAGAAAAAGAAGGTTCTCCATATAAAGTTTCTCCATTTTGTTCTCTCTTAAGCTGTTGCTACTGGAGCAGGAATAAGTCAGCAGCAACAAATTCTTGAAAAATATGCCAAATACACTTTTGCTTTCGAGTGTTAAGCTTGGCTATTCACATGCAGCAGTACCCTTTGTGTATGGAGTTACTCACATGGATTGTTTTCCAACAAAGTCAAAAGATTGGATGAAACTTACAGTTTCAAGAGATTAATGCCCTTGTCTTGTTTACCAAATGAAGAAAATAAGCAGCTCATGGGTTGTAAAGGATTGGCCACCATGTGACTTTTCTGTCAGGACTGCCATAGCAAATACAAACAGGAGAAATTAAATCACAGAAGATTGTTTAAAATTTCAAATTCAGAAACTAGAAGGAAGACCAGTTTATATGCAAAACACTGAGTCCATCACACAATGCAAGTTAGTTATGCATTGATGTGAGTGCACATCAAGGCACAAGTCCATTACTTGCACAACTTGAATTGCATTTATGATCATTTTTATATCATATAAACTGATTTGGATGTGCTACCAAGAACTTTCTCTGGTCACTTTATTTAAAAATCTAAACAATGACTGGAGCAATGCATTAGAAAAAATGTTCTCCAAAGTAGATAAGTTATTCCAAGTTCTCCTTCAGCCAAAACAAATCATTTCAGAATCTAATTGCATATTAACTTTAACATGATGGGCAACAATTTCCAGAAAGGACAGTGCTCTATGTGCTCTAAGTTTCCTTAGAATACTGAGCAGCAACTCTCTTGTTCTGAACCTTTTTTACTTGTTTCAATATCTTCTCTAACTGTATAGCTTTGGTTTTTTATTTTTCCATTATTGGGTTTTCCATTTTCGACTGTCTCTGTACACTCTTGTTCTGATCCTTTATTTGTCTTTCCATTTCCACCTCAAAAAAAAAACAATTTCCAGAAAGAAACAAGAAAAAAGAGATTTGATTGTGGTATCCACCTGGAGCCCACTAAAGATTTCACTTGATAGTGGTCATCAAGTCCCTCATAAAATCGTGATATCTTCTATTCCTTGGATGGATGTGTGTCCACTATATTAAACCATTGCATTACTTAAAGCCCCTTCCTTTCTCTGCTTCCATTTTGCTGGTTGTTAAGATCCTGAGGGCTTGTTAGGTACCGAGTTAAAACATTTTAGATATACATCTCTTTTTTTGTATGCATTGCAGTTTTATTTGTTACATTTACATGTTGTTTAATTTGCTTCCTGATGTTAGCAACTTCAATATCACATTGTTCTAGTAAGATTAACTTTCTTACCATAGTTTTAGTTGAGTATATTGAAGGTAACATGTAAAGTTGGTCCATTAAAATCTCTCTACACCTATGTAAATTTTCCTTTCTCTTTTAATCTCACTTTGATATTTGAACTGAAATCTTTCTCCTTGATGATCTCAGTAGTTTCCAATGTTCTCCTCCATTTTGGAGTTCATAAAGACTAAATAATGCTGCTTCTGTTAGTGCAAGGTTATCTTTCTCCTTGAATACTACAAAGAACTCATCTGTCTCTTATCAAACTCATCATGAAAAATAAGTAGGCCAAAATGTTTCCACTTATCTATCTCTAGCTAAAACATTGATCTTTCCCCTCATATGTCTCTACAATCTTGAGGTCAGTTATCTCAGCCACTTTTTTAGATAACTGGCACTTCTATATTTCTTGTACTATGAACTGGATGATGCACTGGAATCTAAAGTAGATTTAGGATCTATACCACGTTGATTTCTTTTATTTCAGGTGTGAAGAGAGCCAATGGGAGAACTAAGCGACGAGAAGAAAGGCAAGGAAGTAAAGTACCAGAGAAGCTACATTGATGTACTGGGTTTATGCTGCTCATCTGAAGTCCCCCTCATTGAAAAGATCTTGAAGCCCTTGAATGGTGTTGAGAAGGTCTCAGTGATTGTTCCCTCAAAGACAGTAATTGTAGTCCATGACAAGCTCGTCATTTCTCAGCATGAGATAGGTAGGTTTATGTAAGAAAATGTACTGCTCAGTCAACTTAAAGAAGTTTCACTGCATTTCTTATCTCCTAATATGCCAAAATAACTATGGATTGAAATATATGTAGTAATCTGATCAGATATAATCCGACAATTAATTGGATTATCTTTACAAATTGTGTCTAACAGCAATAGTATTAAATAAGCTATATGCAGTGTGATTTCATCATTGATACCTAGACCACCTTAACAGTATAATTGAAGTGCCCCACATTCCCACTACCTGTCAATATCTTAATATTGAAAGTTGTCTCTAGGACCACCAGGCTAATCTCCATGATCATTTTATCAGATGAACTTTATAGATGTAACTCAAAATGATCAGTTGAGTTCAGCAAATAGTGGCATCTCCAGAACACACAATTTGATCATAGTAAAAACCAAATTGACAGCATTGACATTTTACCTAAGATGGCTTATTTGATCTGGCTGGATCTTTACCAGTTAAGGCACTAAACCAGGCAAGGCTTGAAGCTTCTCTTCGCGGATATGGATCTGCAAAGGTTGCAAAGAAATGGCCAAGCCCCTATATATTGGCATGTGGATTGCTACTTCTGGCCTCATTGTTTAAGCAGTTCTTCCATCCTCTTCAATGGTTCGCGATAGCTGCAGTTTTGGTTGGCCTACCGCCGATGGTTTTGAGAAGCATTGTAGCCATTCGGAGGCTTACACTGGACATCAACATCCTCATGCTAATAGCAGGTACACATAAGAAACTTATTTGTCAATCAGAAATTCATGAAATAAACCTTAGTAAAAATGTGTTAAGATTAGTGATGAAGGTCATAGCCATAATCGTTCTTCTCGTTAAGGTACTTATTTAATCACCAACAATAAGTTTCTTGTAAAGAAAAACAAAGTAAAAAGACGAAACTATGTTCACATCACCAATAATTAAAGGCTCTATTCACCACTGAAATGAGACAAAGGATCATAATGTGCTACTCATGGGTCAATTTTATCAAACGTCTCTTTCACATGTTTAAAGATGGGAGCAATTGCTTTTTCTCATTTGATATGGAAGTTGAAAGTTCATCTACAAATTATTTGTTGCTATTCTGCTAATAAGAATTTGATGCCTTCGTGGTTTGTAATGGCAGTTGGTGGAGCAATTGCACTCAGGGAGTATTCAGAAGCAGCCTTTATTGTGTTCCTTTTCACAGTAGCCGAATGGCTGGAATCAAGAGCCAGCCACAAGGTTCTTACTTCATACAATGACATCACTGCATTGCGTTAATCTACTATGCAATTTGTCCACATATTTTTAATTCAAAAAGATGTGTTTATACAATAGAACCTAATAATAATTAAGCTGAACATGGAATTACTGTATATTAAAAGGAAGTCCATTGAAGCAAAACACTAGTCAAGTCTTCTTTAAATTTAATTTAAATTTGCAATTGCGGTAAATAGACATTGCTGCAATCTCATGTTCATGTTCAGTTATGCATACTGGCATCACATTGACTAGTTAATTATTTGAACTTCTTTTCTAGAGTGGTAATTGTTTAGATCAACATAGAACCATGACTTCGTAAATTAATTTTAGTTCAATTTTAACTTTCTTAATTACAAACCATAATGAAACTAAAACAAACAAAATTTTAAATCACTTATCTTTTCTCTCCTAGCCTATTTGACAAACATACCTTAAACAAATGGTGATGCAAAATAGATTACTTTGATTCTGTTAAAAAAGAGAATATTGTTCAAGTAAAATAAAATATATCTTACACTAATGAATGAGGATTATGAGTTTATAGAATTGAGCTCAGTTGACCAAATATTCTAATACTTCATTTATTATTAGTGTATTTCAAAATTTGCATAAAGCATATTTTACGCAAATGTTCTTGACATGACAAAGGTTAATTGGACTTCTATAAATTTCTCAACAAAACACAATCTTATGTCATACTTTGGGTTTACAAATGAAGAATTTAATGAATTCGGATATTCATAACAGATTAGACTTCTATAAGATTTTACAATGAGACCTTCAAAACTGTATACTGAAGTAAACTTAGGCATAATTAAGAAGATTTAATGCAATTTAGATAGCTACCTCTCTTCTTCCTACAAAGTAATTGGCTTCACTGGCTGAAATGAGATGACTACCATCTGCAGGCCACAGTTGGGATGTCATCACTGATGAGCATGGCTCCACAGAAGGCTGTCCTGGCTGAAACAGGCCAGGTTGTGGATATTGGAGATGTCGAAATTAACAACATGATTGCAGTAAAAGCTGGGGAAGTAATCCCAATAGATGGTATTGTAGTAGATGGACAGAGTGAAGTTGATGAGAGAAGCCTCACAGGAGAGTCAATCCCTGTAGCCAAGCAAATGAATTCACTGGTTTGGGCTGGCACAATCAACATAGATGGTATTATGTTTTAAACTGAGCTACTCCTCTATTGAGGAATTGAGCAAAACAATTGATGATGATGATGACAACAATGATAATTTCTAAGAGGCCTTTCAGGTTATATTACTGTCAGATCAACTGCTCTTTCGGAGAACTCTGCAGTTGCCAAAATGGCAAGATTGGTGGAAGAAGCACAATATAGCAGGTCAAGGACACAAAGATTGATAGATTCCTGCACAAAATACTACACACCTGGTCAGTAGGTCTCTTCTTTTTACTAAATAAGTCAATTTGGAATTATGATCATCTAATTATATTTCATATTAGATGGTTGTAAATTTTACCTGAAAGCATTTACAAACTTATAAAATCTGCTCTAACCGATTCAGTTAAAATAATTTCAAGAAAAATAGCACACCACCGATGAATCATCAAATATTTCTTCCTCATTTTCACCCTTCCATTATGCAGCTGTAGTGATTGCAGCAGCAGGAGTTGCATCCATTCCTTTGCTGATGAGAGTCCACAATAGAAAAAGCTGGTTCCAATTGGCACTGGTCCTTCTTGTGAGTGCATGCCCTTGTTCACTGGTTCTGTCAACACCTGTTGCAACTTTTTGTGCACTACTGAAGGCAGCCAAGATCGGACTCCTCATAAAAGGAGGGGATGTTCTTGAAGCCTTGGCCAATGTTAGAGTTGTGGCATTTGACAAGACAGGAACAATAACAAGAGGAGAATTCACTGTTGTGGAGTTCCAATCCTTGAGCAGCAATGTCAACCTGCATTCACTTCTTTATTGGTAAGAGTAAGATGAAGTAGAATTTGCAAGCAATTACAGTTGATCTATGTGCATACAAGATAAGATAGAAGAATGATAGAAGGTAGACAAGGAAATAACTAAAAAGATCAACAATCATTCTTTTGTATCAAACCAATATAACTGTTAAAATTTGATATTTTAGGTGACCACTTACCCCGAATACTTAAAGTATTAGGAAAGAAACCAATTTAGACTAATAATTCTAACATGCTCCTCAAGGGCAAGCCAGTTCAAGCCTGATCCGCACATCAAATTGTAAAAGAACATCACTATATTAAAGAAACCAGGTAGAAGACTAACATGCTTATGTGCAAATTAAGTAGAATAATAAGAATAAGATCATGTCTTGAACTCTTGATCTGTGCTTTGGTAGTAAGTTTTTTTTTTTAACTGGGTAACTACTTATTCAAAAAACATAATCTATTACTAAATGACAGAATTTATACTCATGTTTTAACAATAATTTCCTCTTATTCAAGAGGAACAGAATTATTGTCCTAATTACTCATTATTTCAAAGAGAATGCCATGATAAATATGAATATATAGAGAGAGAGGGAGAGAAGAAAAATAAATTATGGTTGTTATGCATCTATATTATACTTAATCTTGTGATATGGAAATTATGGTTATCATTTAATATGTTTTTGCAAAAGAAAATGCTTCTTCTCTAACTCGATCTAGTTTACATACATATAACCTGCAATATTTTGGGAATTGGAGACTCAAAATTTTGCATCTTTATAGGGTTTCAAGCATTGAGAGTAAATCAAGCCATCCAATGGCATCAGCACTAATTGAGCATGCTCGATCTTTCTCCATTGAACCAAAACTAGAGGAAGTAAAAGAATTCCAAATCTATCCTGGAGAAGGAATCTATGGAGAAATAGAGGGGAGAAGTATTTATATTGGGAACAAACGACTGGCAGGAAGAGCCTCATGTGGAACAGGTAAATCATATACCTTCAATTATATATTCAACACTAGTATTTAATGTAGAAAAATTATTTACAGTAGTTAGTTTTGGAATTTTATATGGATTTATATCGAAACTTTAAGTTCCAAACATGGAGGAAATGAAGAGGGGAGTCACCTTTGCATATGTGTTCTTGGACATGGCACCAATTGGAGCATTTGCTCTCTCTGATACATGCCGAACTGGAGCTGCAGAAGCTATCAAGGAGTTGAAATCTTTAGGCATTAAAACTGCAATGCTTACTGGAGATACCACAGAAGCAGCAAGGCATGCACAAACACAGGTAATATAGATAAGCTTTTCCCTTTTCCTTTTTTTCTTGTTGAATGCATGTAGAAAATAGAAGCTAGATGAAGGCATTTAATTGGATTTCCCGAAGATTTTTGCTGTGCATATTACATAAACTACTTCCTCTTTTCAATAGCTGGATGAAGGCATTTAATTGGATTTCCCGAAGATTTTTGCTGTGCATATTACATAAACTACTTCCTCTTTTCAATAGCTGGATGAAGGCATTTAATTGGATTTCCCGAAGATTTTTGCTGTGCATATTACATAAACTACTTCCTCTTTTCAATAGCTGGATGAAGGCATAGAAGAAGTTCATGCAGAGCTTCTACCAGAAGACAAGGTAAAGTTAATTGGAAACCTCAAGAACAGAGAAGGATCTACAGCAATGGTCGGGGATGGAATGAACGACGCACCTGCATTGGCCATGGCGGACGTGGGGATCTCAATGGGAGTATCAGGCTCTGCGGTCGCAACGGAGACCAGCCACATAACCCTCATGTCGAACGATATCCGAAAGATTCCCAAAGCCATCAGTTTGGCGAGGAAGACAAGAAGCAAGATCATCGTCAACATCATCTTCTCGGTGACAATTAAAGCTGCCATTTTAGCGATAGCTTTCGCTGGCCATCCTCTTCTTTGGGCTGCTGTTCTTGCCGATGTCGGTACGTGCCTGCTAGTAATCTTAAACAGCATGATGCTACTTCAAACCAGGAAACCTACGGAGAAGAAATGCTGCATCTCTTCCCACAAAAGCGTCATAGAAAATGCTGAAGCACGCTCACCAAGTGTTCTTCAGAACACCGCAGAGCGCCACTGCCATTCTCACTGTTGCCAGGAGTTGGCCGTGAGGGCACCCAACGGAGGCCAACAACACCTGATATCAATAAATGACGCAATGAATGATGAAACTGATGGTCCGCAAAAGGAGATTTGCTGCAGTGAGAACAGCAATGTTTCTTCAAACACCTGCAAGAGCAAAAAAGACCAAACCAATGATGGATGTTGCAAGATGAAAGGGGACTGCTCATCTTCACAAGAGATGCAAGAGAGGACAGAGGTTGGTGGATGCTGCAGGAAAGAGAGTTGCCATGCAATTGGGACAGCAGAAATTCATGAAATCATAACAGAGTAGGAGAAGACAACCTTTGAACTTTATCCATCTTGTTCAAGTGTTTGGTGAATCTGGGAGTTGAAATCTTCCATTAGCAGCTGACTGAAGACAAAAATCTCACATTGGGGGTGAAGTCACTCAACTGGGATTTCAACTGCTTGTGAGATTTGAACAAGTGATGAACTTTATACATCCTTAAAAAAAAAACTAATTTGTTGGTGGGAGATAAAAGAATCTTAATCTATTGGAGTGATTGATTCCATCCACAAATCAAAATCACTTGCCCCACTATAGTTGGAATGGTGGCCTGAGCAACTTCCTTCTTTAAGTCAAAATGACAGCACTTTTCTGGGTTACTTGTAGCTTAAACAACCAAAAGAAGAAAAAGATGTAAAAGAAAATAAAATCCAAGCCAAAATATAATTGGAACTTGGAAATCAAACTGGTGGTGGTGTATACAACGTCTATGTAGGGAGAGGGGTTAACTATTTTTGAAAGGGCTGTTTTTTTAGTTTGGCCATGGAATTCCAAATTTTTATCTAATAATTACACTATTTCTTTAAAATAAAAAAGCAGCTTGTATTCAATTAAAGAGGAATGAATAGAACATAACTAAAAGGGAGAAGGGAAAAAAAATAAAAAGCAACCAAAACTAAGAACTAATTAAACAAAGAACAAAAAAAAGAGAAATTATAAGAACTAGCAACGAGAGTGAGCTCAGCACTGAGGTTTGTTTCCCATCAAAAAGCCACCCTTATCATTTCTGCTCCTTGCATCGGCAATGGTGTTTGGTTGTTTCGTTAGCTGATAGAGCTGTGGGTATTTGTGTGCTAGTCTTCCTCATCCATTAATCTAAGCTTCATTCCACAACATAATAGTGTTGCAGTTACCAATTTCATAACTTATGTGCAGCTTGAAAATACTCCTCCAAACTAGGGATAGGTCATTTGCATGCCTACCAATTCTTAAACCAAGATCTTCACTGATTTGCCTCTTCATTTACCAGATGGAAACAAAGAAGCCACCTACGCTGGATAAGTCTTCACGACCAAGTAACTAAACAAGCTTGATTATGAGTCTTTAAGTCAAGGATTCCTAACCCATTGTCATTGTCTCACGCAGGTAACATTGCTCCAATTAACTAGGCATTTGTCTCAAGCTATGAAACTTTGCACGAACACGGACACAAACACGAACACGGAACACGATACGAACACGAACACGAGAACACACTAACTTAAAAAAATTACAGGACACGAACACGATATATATATATATATATATTATAAAATTTAAAAAAACCACAATATATATATAAAGTTCAAGATTTATAATAATATTATAGTATTTTCATTGATGTCAAATTTTTATTTTTTTCTAAGCACCTTTCAAAATATATGAAGTATTCTACATAATTTTTTTTGTCAATACATACTATTTCTAAGCCCCTTCCAAAAGCATAGGTACAATATCTATTAACATCTCCCAATTTTTAAAAAAATTAACATGTCTTAGTAGAATTAGTCATGTACAACCACATGTAAACAAAAAATTAACTAGAGCCACACTATCTTCTTCATCAATCATTCTTGTTATCTTCTTCATTAGAAAATATTACTCTCTCCAACTCTGATTCATCGAGCGAAAGAATTGGAGCAATCTTTTAAAGAATTGGAGAATGAATACCATGAACTAGCCACCAAGATGTTTTCTCTAAATTGGCTTCTAGCCTGGTCGCTAGCTCAAAACACGAAAGAAGAAGCCTCAAGTTTTTGATGCTAAGCAATTCATTTGCACCGAAAAGGATAAGATTGTGAGCAAAAACAATGTGAGTGATACCGTCCTTCACCCATTGATCAAGTACGCTTCGAATGAGGCCTTCATTCACAACGCCTCGAATCTTGGTGATATATATATAATTATTTTTCGACGAATTTAGTAAATTAATCGAATTTTTTTGGTTCAATAAAAGGTTAACGAATAATTCTCATTTCGGTTCGGTTAATCGAGAGTTCGGTTCGGTTAATTAACCAAACCGGCTAATGCTCACCCCTACACGTCGACAACGTGCCTGAGAAGAACAATCAACAACTTGTAGGAGCCACGAGAGAAGAGAGACAACGAAATACTAGACTAACTCGTATCTCACATTGGCTTGCTTCACCATCACGCCTCAAGTTGTGCAGAGTCGAAGTCCTTTGCATGTTAATGGGCATTAGTCGATTAGGTTTCTCTCAAACTCAAGATCATCGGGAGATCCCTGTTGTGGATTGTTGGAATTTGAAGAACCCTCATTGCTATCATGTTCATTGTCATTAGGATCGGTTTGTTCACTTTGCCTATCGTTTTGACCATTCCAGTGTTCATCCATTCAATTATTCTCTTGTTGAGATTTTTCCTCCGTGTTTTGATTGTTGAAATCATCATCTATTGGATTATCATATTGTCGATTATGTTGTCTTGGTACTGTCCATTGATATTTATTGTTCGACAAATTCAGTAAATTAACATAATCAAATTAATCAAATTTTTCAGTTCGATAAATGGTTAACGGATAATTCTCATTTCAGTTCGGTTAATTGAGAGTTTGGTTCAATTAATTAACCAAACTGACTGATGCTCACCCCTACATGTCAACGACGAGCTTGAGAACAACAATTAACGACACGTGGGAGCCATGGGAGAATGGAGACAACAGAATACTAGACTAACTCGTATCTCACGTTGGCTTACTTCACCATCGTGCCTCAACTTGTGTAGAGCTAAAGTCCTTTGCGGCTTTGCATGTTAATGGGCATCAGTCGATTAGGTTTCTCTCAAACTCAAGATCACCGGAGATTCGTGTTGTGGATTGTTGGCATTTGAAGAACCCTCATTGCTATCATGTTAGATTGTCATTAGGATCGGTTTGTTCACTTTGCCTATCGTTTTGACCATTCCAATGTTCATCCATTGAATTATTCTCTTGCCGAGATTCTTCCTCTATGTTTTGATCATTGAAATCATCATTTGTTGGATTATCATCTTACTGATTATGTTGCCTTGGTATTGTCCATCGATAATTATTTCGGTGAATTTTGAACCGAATCGAATTAATCGAATTTTTTGGACTCTCCAGTTCCAAGAATTTGCCGACGATTTTTGGACTTTGGCAAAGGAAATGTGTCTAGTCTTCGATCCGCATCTAACTAACTTGACATCCCTTAAAATATTCGAAATCAATCCGAGAGACTACTTCACAGGAATTCACTTCCAACACATCTCTAATACAATGTGATTAGTGGCCAACCATATAATCCAGGTACATTATGGAGTTCTTGGTTCTTTCAGTCCTCTACAATTCCTTAGATGAAACTCTTCCCTTTTTGCCTCTTTTGTAGCGATTGTTTTCTTCTCAAAGCTGCACTCCACGTGATAAAACAATTTGTTCTGTCACATGTATCCATTTCCATTGTCACTCAAAGTGTAAAGTCGATCCTCCCTGCTCCTATCTCGAACGTAGTTTTGGTGTGCTTTACCTTGCTCATGCTATTAAGAATGATAATAGATCAAATATAATGCATATATTGTATTATCCGCATCCGCACCGTACATCAGCATCTGCATCGCATCCGTTGTGGATATGGATACCATATACAGATGCAGATATCCGCATTTAATAAAAATAATAACTTGCATTATTAAAATTCATAACAATTAGTAATTTCCTAGGATTTCATATGTAACTTACCATAAAACATACTTATATAATATATATTAAGCAACTTATATATAGGTAAAATGATAATTATCTATATGCGGATAATGCGGTGTGGATACGGTGCGAATACAGTGCAGTTCCACATCCATATTTATTTTTATTTATAGATATAGATTGGCTACGATTCAGATGTGGGTAGATGCAGATAAAATCACCATCCCTACATGTTGTTATGGTCGCCCACTCATTTTTTTTTCTTATTCGTTTTGATTTCCCAATTTAAAATATGATATCGATGAATTAGATATTCTAAACTCTTATCAAGTGGGAACAAGAACACCTCTAAGAATGCAAAGGGTTATAGTTACATCAATGTAATGTGTAGTCTACCATTAATTTCAAAATCACTGGCAGCATACATTTTTACGCTAGAAGAAAAATGGCATGCATTGTGCATGTGGTTTTTTTTTTTGGCCTTTTTTTTCTTAAAAAAGAAATTATATCTTGAGTAGTTAAATAATGTACATGCACTTGTCACCTACCTCTCTTAAGTTCTTTTTTGTTTTTGTATTTCCAAGTTGTTCATTAAACTTTTTGTTGTTATTGTAAAAACTATGCACATAACAATTTTTTTTTGAATAAATGTGAGACCCAAACGACCCACACAAGCTTCACATTATATAAAAGAGAGAGTACAAGGAAACCACACGAAACGGTTCCTAATTGCCTGACCAGTGGTCATGCAACTAAGACAAAAACAACCCAAGTAATTCCTATCCAAGAATTAAGCCATTCAAAGATTGGCCAAAGGCTAGTCCTAGAGAGAAGGAAACAAAAAGAAACCAAAGAAACATAGGCAGAACCTAGAAATCCTATGCCATAAGCATTCCTTGAGGAGTTCTCAGCCTTCCCCAAATAGCAAGGCCAGAAGCCACCACATCATCTAGATCTTTGAAGATGAACAAGTTTTTTGAGAACCAAATATTTCTACACTAGATCATGGCTAGGCACCTAATCTGCTCGTCCACCTTGCCGAACCGCCGGGCTTCCCCCAGCGGGAACTCAGTCCAACGAGTTAACTAAATTATCGATTCACAACATCAGCATCCAAGCGGGGAATTAATCTCTCTTTAAAAATGAAATATAATTAAAATATATTAAAAATTAACGTATTTTATTTGTATAAATAAAATATTGGAATAAATATGAGAAAATATGTGGGGATATTCCTAGTAAGTAATTCAATAATAAAAAGTTAAAGTTGGCAAAGGTAAAGTTTCCCAATTTAAATTTATCTGATTGGTATTCAACGTGGACGAGTAAGGAAAATAAATTACTCGTTGAAAAGGGTTTGCGACTGCATTCCTCCCATGACATCTCTGGAGAAGAATTTATAGTCGATTTGCCACAGCGGCGGAGGGGGATCCAATCCTTCTTCTCTTTAGGCCGAAACTTTTGGCGATGGCGGCTTCGACGCTGCTTCTAGCTTCGATCGCGATCACTCTCGTGTTCGCCGGAGTATGGGCGGAAGAGGAGGTCATCGTTGCCGAACCCGAGCGGCCGGATTTGGCGCTGAAGCTGGAGCTGGAACAGCTTAGGTCCAAGATTTCGTCCCTAGGTCCGCGCCGATCTTGAAATCGTCATAATATTTTGTTAGCTAGGGTTTTGATTTGCATGTTGCATAGCCAGGGTTTTACAGGAGAGATAAAAGGAGGCGTTTTGCTTCTCAAAGTAGCTTCATTTTTCCACTATATGAGTCAAAGTTTCTTTTTTTCCTTTTAATCTTTTTCCTTCTGCTCTTTTAACTTCTTCATTATGTTGTTGAGGAAAAATTTTGTTTTTTTTTAATAAATATAAGGACTGACTTTTTATTTCAGATGCGGATAAATTAGGTCAAAATTTATTTAGTTCTGTCGCATCCAATTTTAGTATGTTGGTTTACTTTTTAGGAAACTAAGATGTCATTCATATATCCCTAAAATTTGTTGAGTTGAGAAAAAAAAAGAATTCAGTAGGTTGCACTTTTATCCAAGGTAGTGCCTGATGAAGTTATATGATTGTTGCCATTGTAGAAACTAGTATCGTGGATAGAACACAGGACTTGAAGAGCAAAGATGCGAGTATTGCACACTTAAGAAAGATTATTGAAGAGAAAGCAGCAACAATTCTATCACTGCAACATGAGATAGAATCACTGCAGGTGAACTTATGAAAAAAGAGAGGCTCAGTTATTCTGACTTGTTTCCTTTCATCTTACATTTCCCAATTACTTTGGATGTGTAGAAAAAGGGAGTTGTTGATGAAGAGGAGCTTGTAAAAAATTCCCATGCTCAAGCTAGTGAACTTGAGAAACAGGTCTGAAACATTTAACTCTTTATGTTTTGGTTGTAAGCATTTGCATAGTTGTGACTTGCAATTTCTTCACAGGTGGAGAAACTCAGACATGATATTAACGAACAGAACAATAGAAGAGATGCTTTGGTTGCCCAAGCTAGTGAAGCAGAAAAAAAAGTGCAAGAACTTAATCTGAAATTGGAAAATGTAATTCTACACTGATGTTTAGTACTTGTTATATGTTAAGATCTTCTTGCTACTGTTTTACTTATGATTGCGGTTTTTTTCATGATGCACCCTTCCACATCTACTTTATCATCATTTGTGCTTGTCTATGTCAATATTTGGCCAGTCATTTACTGCCTGATTTTACAGCATGATTTTCTTATAGACATCTTGTAGAGTGAGAACTTTTAACATAATGGGGCACCCTTCCTGTGTTCTGTGAGACATTGTAGGTAAACTATTTCAATTAACTGAAAATATAAGTTAATATATTTTTTCATAAGATTGCCAATGTATTTTTTGTTTTGTAGCTATTCTTATTCATGATTAGTAGATAGTGGAGTTTGTGTTTTGTCTTGGGCTTTTGACTGTGAATAGGCCTTTGTAGTTTCATTCATTATTTCTTTTTTGTTTTAGATTTGACATTTTGATTTCATCAGACATTCAGAACATAGACATTGTTTAAAAAATATCAGTGAATCATGTAATTTATCATATTTTTTTAGCAAATTATTTTTGGAACATTAAGAGTTTTACACAGTTATTCTTGATACTTGATAGTTTGACTGCTATGATTAAAGAGGCAAATTTAGAGTATAAAGGTGTCCAGGCCACAATGGCAAAGCTGGTAAAATCAGATAATTTTTGTCAGTGACTTCAAAATCAAGTTGTATCATGATTTGCCAAAACTCTTATAGATGGGGTGATGGGCTATAGCATAGGATAATGGTTTGTCCAAAGATGAAAAGAAAAGGTTTGCCCATTGCATGAGGCTTTCAACAATGTGACTTTTGGGTAAAGATAACACTTATATATAATTTAGGAACTATGAATAGGGAAAAGCCGAAAAGGGCGACATAGTGCATGAGGCTTACCACAATGACTTTTTCTGGAGAAAGATTATACTTCTAGACAACAAACCCCATGTTTACAGGGGTTTGCTGAACGACTATGGACCTATCTTTGGTCTTTCTTGATTGCTAGTGCCATTTTGTAGAAAGATGTACATTGATGAACTAACTTTTTCTAGATCCTGTTAAGTATTCAATGGTATATGTAGTTGATCCCACATATAAGAGAATCTTGCAAGGTGTAAGGAACATTTAATTGTCCACTTTTCCATAATTACTTATATAGTGATATTTTTAAATGTTTTCAAACTTTCCAAATGCAATTAAGAGGAATGTGATCACTTTTGGACGAAACAATCTTATGATCTCTTGTAATGTTAGGTTCAGTTTATAATTCAGTAAAATGCCTGCTGATAGGCATGCTATTTTGTTTTCCCGGTTTTATAAATTTTTCCATTATTTCGTTTAGCTCCAGAAGGCAAATGATGAGCAAAAGCGTAGAATACAGAAAACTCAGCATGCTCTCCAAGCGGCAGAGGTTTGTGATACTGATTACAGTTACAACAAAAACGTTTTACAAGCTGAATTTTTCACTTGTGTTAGAATCTTTTATAGGAAGAGCTTATTAAGGCACAACTAGAAGCAAAAACTAAGTCAAAGGAGTTGTTGGAGGTGAGAATCTTAGACAGTTGTAATAGTAATGTATACATTGTTTCTTTAGAAAAAAAAGGTGTAGCTTCTCATTACAGAGTTGGACTAAATAATTTGCAGCAGTTTTTTCATACTTCATATGTTGTTCCTAGGATCATCCTAGAAAAGGTTTATTATGCAGATCTTTTTTTTTGTGGCATTTGTTTATATCGTGTCCATCGCCTATATAGATGTGTCTGAAATGTTTTCTATAAAATGGAGAACTTCTGCTGTCATTGCTTTTTGAAACCTTTTCTATCAAAAGGAGAAGACTGTTATTGCTTTTTTCTATGTAGCAAGACATCCACCTTTATTTATATATTCTAAATTCTCTTTGCCCCATGATACTTTCTTCATAGTTCATATACACTTGGGGTGGTTCAGTTGACACTAACAAATTGGACCTGTCTTTCTTTTCTAATAATATAATGTATTTCACTTGATATATGTTCATCCTGATGTACTTGGGGCAATCTTGAAAATATATTTGTTGACAGTCTATTTGATGTTTGTTTTAATAGGGAAAAGTTAGACAAACAATATATAGGGATGGGCTGCTAAAGACATTCAAAAATTAAGTTGTAATTAGTTGATCATGGTGTACTTATTTTATTTGAAAATGTGGGTGGTGTCTGGAATACGATGGTTGTTAAAGTCCCACGTTGGTTAAAAAATATGGCCAATTAGCCTTTAAATAGTTTGGGCAATCTTCTCCTCATCCATGACACTCTTCCACTTAGGATGAAGCAGAGCATTCTGGTATGTCCTGGGAATGGAAATAGAAGACAAGTAGAAAGCAAACTGGCGAAGCGAGGATGATAGTTGAGCAAAGGATACATGATTGCTAATGGGATGAGCAGTATAACTCCGCTTACCTTTTCGTAAAGCAATGGGAAGGTCAACACCGGACAGAGGATCTTGAGAGTGATTCAGAGCTGGCAAAGTAGCTTGTTTGGAGAGTTCATCTGTATCTTTATGTCTTCTTTGATAGACTAACAAGGGGGGAGCACGAGACAATGACTCATCGGAGTGATGGTCAATAGAAGGAAGAGGTGGAGGTAGGGGGGCAGACTCCCAAGTAGGAGTTCCAGGACTCGGTGTAGAGGTGAAGTAGGAAATATTTTCAAAAAAGGAGACATCAGCAGAGATAAAGAGTTTTTTTGAAACTGGGTCATAACAACGATATCCCTTTTGATTGCGAGGGTATCCAATGAAGACACACTTCACAGCTGTTTGTCATAACCTGAACCAAGATTATGAACAAAACATATGCAGCCGAAGGTTTTTGGAGAAATTTTAAATGGAGATTGTTTGGGAAACAAGACGGAGAATTGTGACCTATTCTCTAAAACAAATGAAGAAACACGATTAATAAGATATGCAGCAGTGAGAACAGCATCCCCTCATAGATACCGAGGAATATTCATGTGAAACATAAGTGTCCTAGCCACATCCATAAGATGACGATTTTTGCGTTCAGCAACACCGTTCTGCTGGGATGTGTAGGGACATGAGGTCTCGTGCAGAATACCATATGAGGCACAAAATTTAACAAAATCAGACTGAAGATATTCGCGAGCATTATCAGTTTGAAGAATTTTAATGGAGGTGCTAAACCAGTGTTATCATCTCGTCGATATCTCGTCGAGATATCGACGAGATATCGTTGTCTCGGCCAGAAATCCTATCTCGTCTGGACGAGATGAATATTCTCGAGATTTCTTCCATCTCGTCGAGATCTCGTCCATGGATGGACGAGATATGGATGATATGGACGAGATATGGACGATATGGACGAGATATCGACGAGATATGGAGAAAATCCTAACTTCAAAAAAAAAACCCAACTCCCTTTCCAGATTCGCAGATTTCTTTATTTTCTTCCTCGTTTCTTTTCTTTTCTTTCTTTTCTTCTTTTCTTTCTTCGTATTGTCTTCTTTTTCTTTTCTTCTTCATTTTCTGTTGTGGTCTTCTTCTTCATTTTGTGCTTAGTAGTTTTTCTTCCTCCAAAGAGTGTTGACTGTTGACTGGTACAAGTAATACATAAATATTCATTAGCTTTGCTTCTCAATTCATGCCGTTTAACTGGGTGAAACATTAGCTTGTTGCCTTGTTCAATTGATTTATGGAGACATTTTATATTGTTTTAAATTATTTCCATTTTTTAAAACATGTCTTATATTATAAGGTGTTTGTTGATTGCTCTGCTATGTCCCTCCTAAACTATTTTACTTAATTAGTTATTAGCCATTTGATTTCTATTGTTTCAAGCAAATGCCCCTGTTCAATGATTTATGTTTGCTATTATATATATATATATAATTTTATAATATATATTATATTGTCGATATGTCGCGAAGTGGACGATATATCGGTCGCGAAACGATAATATCGATATCAAGGTTCGCTACCGCGAAATTTTTTTGGTCGCGATAATAAGCTTGTGCTAAACTGATTTTTTATTTCAAGATAAAAGGTTTGGAAGATATGAAACACATCAGACCGATTTTTTAAAAGAAACATCCAAGTCATTCGAGTGTGGTCATCTATAAAAGTAACAAAATATTTGTATCCCAAACGACTCACTACAGGACTAGGACCCCAAATATCAGAATGAATAAGTTCAAAAATAGACTCTCTACGAGGATTTGAGCTTTGTGGAAAGGGCACCCGATGATGTTTACCTAACTCACAAGCTTCACATTTGAAAAGAGAACATGACACAGACTCATGGATGGTTGACTTGAGCTTTTGAATAGAGGGATGACCTAATCGACAGTGCCGTTGAAAAGCAGTGATGGAATGGTGGGTGATAGGAACACATGTGGATAACAGGTAAATTTCTCCAGTTTCAGCTCCCCACCAATCTTCCTCCTCGTCTCTAGATCCTGTATCACACAATGAGAAGGAAAAAATGTTACAGAGCAATTATGACTTTTGGTAAGTTGACTAATGGAAAGTAGATTCACGGGAAATTTTGAAAGATGAAAAACTCTATCTAATCTTAGATTGCTCGAAACAGTGATTGTGTCAAGACCATGTATAGGAGAAGTAGAGCCATCGGCAATGCGGACATGTGGTGGGTTAAACTCGGGGTTATAATTAGAGAAAAGATTCCTATTACCTGACATATGATTGGAAGCCCCTGAGTCAAGAATCCAAGACATACCAGAAGAAGCAATAGCCGCAGTCCCAGCGGAGGAAGCCATGGGTGAGGAAGTGACTGCTTGCATGAACTTTTCATATTCAGATTTAGAGACACAAATAGTCTCCTTTTGATTTTCACTGGTACAATTGTCGAGAGCTTGAGTAGATATAGCAGCCTTAGCATGAGTAGATTTTTCAAACTTTTGCCAGCACCTGTCAGGAGAATGATTGGTTCTCTCACAATGTATACACGGAGAAAAGAAATTTCTACTTCTCCCCCTTCCTCCAGTTTTGCCACCACGACCCTGGTGGCCTCTACCTCCGGCAATAAGTGTTGAGTTATCTCCCGTAGGAAAAGAGGCAGGAGGATTGAGTTTAGTAACTCAGAATTTTGGCCATAGCATTTTTAAGATCAGGAATGGTATTATCCGCCATTAGCTGGGACTTGACATTATGGAGAGATGGTGGTAGAGTGGATAGGAACCTTGCAACAAGAAATTCCTCTCTTTGTTTCCTTTGCACGGAAACATCAGCGGTGAAAGGATGATATTCAGTCAATTCATCTTTTTTTCCCTTCAAAGTGGGGTAGAACTCCTAAATTGATGAACCATCGTCAAGTTTCATATTAAAAAATATCAGAGTACAATGTGTAAACCCCGGGGATGTTTGCATCTTGAAAGTGTATTTTTTTGAGGGAATCCCACATGCTCTTAGCAGTATCAAGAAAAATAACTGTTGAGGCAATCTGCAGCTCCAAACTATTGATCGTCCATGAGAGAACTGCATAATCATTTGCCTCCCAATTAGAATATTTTTCAATAACGGCTGAGTTCGGAGGATTATCTTCAAGATGTTTAATCTTCTTTTGGGAACTACAGAAAACACGAAAAACACGAGACCAGAGAATATAATTGGTACCATTAAGTTTGATAAGAGTACTGAGAGTTGCAGTTTTGGGATCCACCAGAGTTTGACATTCTTTAAAATAAAGCAATACCAATGAAGCAATTGACAGAAAAAAAATTCTGTGTTGGAACCAACCAAAAACCTGGAGTGCTGTAGAAAAATCGGCTAAAAAATGACTTGAAAACGGCTCAGAACCGGCTCGGCTTGGCTGGAGCCGGCTTGGAGAAGAGAAGCGGCTCCTGCCAACAAAACACCCGCCCGGGGAGCTCCTCGTCGACCAAGCCGCTCAACCAAAGAGCAACAGGCGTGCGAAGAAGAAGATGACGCCTGTTTCGCCTGATTCCCGCCTGAGAAGGTTCAAGCCTGAAGATGGCTGTGCAGCGGCGGTGGCTCGTGCAGGCGGTGCTTGCCGTCGACTCCTCTGGTAGCGTTCAGTCCTCTTTCTCTCTAATATCCCCCTCGTCGGCCGTCTTCCAGGGTTCACTTTTGTGTGCCGACTCTCCGGCAATGAGTGGACGGCGAAGCTAGGCGACGCAGAGAACCAGAGGAGTGCGAGACAGAAAAGAGAAAAGAATTGGGTAGACAACGGCAGAGTGGTGGACGACGCAGGAGGGAGCCTCTCGTGTGCGCGTTGCAGGAGGGAGATGTGGTGCGCGATGCAGGAAGCCGACGCAGGAGATGCGCAGGAGGGAGATGACGCAGGAGGGATTCGCCGGCTTGGTGGAGTAGAAAAAAAACAAAAAAAAATAGAGTAGATAACATCTTGTATGTTGTCTAATGATCTAGGATTCAAATCCTAATATGGTCACATATTGTGACTCTCTATCTTTGTTAAAAAATATATATATATAGTATTTGAAATTTCAAAATCAAAATCAAATTAAAAAAATACCCAAAATACTCTTATATTAAATTTTAGCCTTTAAATAGTTTGGGCAATCCTCTTCTCAAGAGCTAGCTTTTGGGGCGAGTTAGACCTACTAATTTCTTAACATGGTATCAGAGCAGTCATGTGGTTGATATTGTGCCACCCGCAGATGTCCAGTCCTGTAAAACTCCACGCTCCAGATGTCCAATCCTGGACGTGAGGGGTGTGTGTTAAAGTTCCATATTGGTTAAAAAATATGACCAAGTAGCCTTTAGATAGTTTGGGCAATCCTCTCCTCAAGAGTTAGCTTTTGGGGTGAGTTAGGTCTACTAATTTCTTAACACATAAACCCTCTACTGTATACTTTTCTCATTAATGTTCTCATAATTGAGTTTTAATCTATTAATAAACTCATGATTCAGAAAAGAGGATTGTTTACCTTTGAAAAGTGGAGCTGGTATTGTTGTTTGTAAATGATCCTTTATAGTTGAATAATTTTAATTTTTACATGAGTATAATGTTTGACACAGGTTTCTCATGAAATAGGATTTTTGCTATCATAACTTTTCTTTGCACGACAATAGGACTCTTCACTGACATCAGTTAGTTAGATCTGAATATGCATAATCTTTGATGATAAAGTAAAAAATTGACTGAATTTTTGATTTCATGTACTAGACTCATGAGTTATTTGGGTTCATTGGTGACTAGGGGTATCTATGGGTTTTATTGTCTTCTTTTTCTGTCCATATGCAATGTCAAAGTGCAAACCAACTAACCAAGCACAAGATACACTAGTCTGAGTGGCTGTGCTGCTCAAGCATGCACTCCTCAATTGTTGTACATGTTCTTGATAGGTTTTTACTCTATAATATCTTATAAATAATGGTTGATCAAGAAGTTACTCAATTTCTGTATTTCTTATTTGCAGGTTCATGGTGCATGGTTGCCACCTTGGCTTTTCACTCACATGGATCACTTTCAGGCAACTATAATGTTTTCATTGATAGACTATAGCATTATAAAGAGTACTTTTTGATGATAGCTTGGAATTTTACCTTTCAGGGTGTTGCAGCAACTCATTGGAAAGACCATATAAAATCTGCACTCGTTAACTTTGTTCACAAGGTGCTTATTTGTACCTTGTGTTATAGTTGTGTTCATGTTTTCCTATTACTTTTGTGTCACCCCTCATTGATATGTTGCTTGTTTAGGTTTACCTTATACTTTAATCTGACACTATATTTTACCACTTCCTATAAAAATTTCTCAGGTATCCGAGAAATCAGTTCAGGCCCAGAAATGGGTGGAGCCCCATTTGGAAATGGCCAGAACTGTAAGTTGCTGACTAGTATCTTCAAATTTTAGGGTTATATCAGTAACTTCACCTTTACTTGCTTCAGCACCGAAATGTCTGGCATGCTGTTTTATCAGGAATACTCCTGAATCTGTTTCCTTGATAAATTTTATGTTTGAGTTGCACATATATTTAAAAACAGTTAACATTTGATCTGGGATATTCTCCTAGTAATCATTTTCCTTCTGCTCTCTGTAGAAATGGATTCCTGCTATGAAGGAGCAACTGATGATTCTAGAAACAAATGCTAAACCCTACATGCAAACTGTATCGATTAGAACAGTTGAAGCTTATCACGAGTACAAAAGTGTTATAGCCACATATGTTGTCAAGGTACAGGAAATGGCAGATCCTTATTTCCAGGTAATTACTGAATAAAATTTTCTCAATCAGGGATTCTGGATGTCCTTATTTGAACTATTTCTCTATCAACTCAACTTTGTCTTATGATTATTTACTCTATCAACTAAAATCCATGCTTATATGGAATTAGGTAGCCAGCGAGTTTTCTAAACCTTACATTGATCAAGTGGTCGCTATCACCAAACCCCATGTTGAAAAGATGAAAGTTGCTATGAGACCCTATACAAAGCATGCAATTCATACTTATGACAAGTTACTGAAATCAGCAACAGTTTATCATCATCAGGTACAATCTCAAGTAGTCTTTTTCATCTCCAAATTTCAGGTGCAATCTGCTTCTTATGCTTGTCAAAAGGTTTATCCATCAACTAGGTTATATTACTTAGTGTATATATGGCATCACCAGCATTTACCATAACTATCATTGTTGACATGGTTGATTCATCATCTAGCTTTTTGTCAATGCCATGTTCAATGCCAAACATGTCATTGAACATTAGTTTTTTGTGACGATGGGTTTAATGTAACTAGTAGACTAATGGTCACTAGTTGTATTCTGGTCTCCAATGTGGGTTTCCATTTAGGTTGGCAGTTGCATAATCACATCCCTAGAATATATTTTTTTAAATGCTAAATCTGTAAATCATGCAATCTAGCATATTGAATGCGTTGACATCATGTTTCTAGTGTTAAAAACAAAGACTTTTAACTTTGCAATGCCCTAAAGGGAAAAAGTTTTTCATCTGCCTGAGAACCTGCTCAATGAAAGTAAGTTGCAAATAGTCAATTTATTTTCGTCTCAGCATTATATGGAATTTGCCAGCACTTAGAAAAAAGAGCAACAGTTAAGGATGTTTTGTCTTTCACTGCTTTCACATTTTGCATTGTTCAAATTTGTTGGCTAGCCTGGAAATCCTTAATATTAATTGTGAAAATATGGATTCTCTGGTTATACTTTCCCTTGATTTCTGTAACAGTTCCACCTTATGCAATTTGATGATCTTATTTATTCTTCTTGTAGGCCCAAGCTGGCATCCATGCACATTTGAAGAAATATGAGTCAACAAAGCCTCTTGCAACCAAAGAGGTCGTGTGGGTCATGGTACATGGAAATTTCCCCTTTTGTCATCCGACATTTGAATTTAATGTAATCGTAGAATCCCAATATTTTAGCACTATAACAATTCTGGATGGATGTGCAGGCTTCTGCATTGTTGGCTTTACCAATTTTCCTAGCATACAGACTCTTATTAGATATTTTCGGGTCAGTGGAAATCTTTAGCATATGCATCATTAACTACTTCATCACTTCCATCTTTTCTTTGATTGATTACATCTACTTGTTTAATGACCAGCTCCAAGAAGACAACAAAGCCAGCACAAAAAGGTCATGCAAACAACACGCATCGCAGGCCTAAGCGCAGACATGCTGACAAGTAGAGTTTTTACATGTTTGAAGGATGTGCTTATGTTCAAGGTAAAAAGTTGTGGGCTTTCTTGTGCACTGATATCCCATCATAAAGTTGTCTATATATATGAACTAATTGTTTATTTAATGGAACATATTTTGCTGGTTTGACCTTTTGATGTAAAAATTGACTAAAAGATAATCCACAGTTGTTATTACATTTTCAAGAACAGCAGCAATTCTTAGTAATGTCATTCTTTTCTCTTAATCTAACAACTTCTCTATTTGTATTCAGATGATTTCTGCACTCATGGATGGATGTCTTTTTGCGTGTGGTCTCCAATGAATATTTCTTTTGAGGTTGAAGCACCCTCTTGTGGAGAAGAAAATGAACAATTACACATAGGGCAAAAATTTTGTAGCAAAGAGTGGTAGTATATTTGGTGTTGATCATTTTTTCTGTTATTTATTGCATCAAATTAATGGGTCTTTATTGAACTATTTAGCAATTACCCGGCATAGCTTACAATTATTCAAATACATTAAATTATTCAAAATACTATCTGCTGGTGAGCTTCTTTCTTCAGGGATTTCTTTCAGCATGCATCAACTAGTTATATTATTCAAATACATTAAAATATTCCTGTTACTTTTGACTTCTCATATATAATGCTAGTTCCAAATAAGGGCTATAAAAGAATTGCATTAGGTTAAAAGCACTCAACCACTGATCGAATATATAAAGAAGCCTCGTGGAAAAGAAAAAGAAGTCAAGATTAGGAACCAGTAGATCACCTTTTTGAAATGTTTGGTCTTTTTTTTTAAAAAAAAAGAGATAAATTATTACTCGCCTGCAGATGTTCAACACACGTGGAAGAAAGGAAAACTAGGGCTCACTTTAGATCACACTACGAGAATAATCTAATCAAAATATTTCAGTTTGTCCCATGTCTTTTGACTTGTTTGATCTTCACCACATAGCAGCTTGCCAGCTTCCTTTCAACCCTAACTACAATGTCAAAGGAAAGATACTGAAAGCCATCAAATTTCTCCAACTACTATCAAACCCTTTGAACAAGTGTAGGAGAGGTAACAACACAGTCATTATCTAATAAAACACTCCAATAAAACATGCTTATGTAATGCCACTTAATTCTTTATTGATTGGGGGAATTGTTCTTATTATGGTTGACTAACTCTCAAAATCAATTTCCCTCCAAATGTTTTTCTATAAATCAAAGAAAAGTGTAAAGTATATCATATAAGCATTTGATAACAAATTAGTATTGAATGCGGTTATTTTATCCTGAATTATGTACGTTTTCTCATTTGTGGTCAATTTTAAAATATTACCAAATTATATTTCGAACTTTGACATTTGTTTCAATTACATCCACATGTTAACTCTCCGTCAGCAGTCCCGTTAAGATGATGACCTGGTTTTTTGATATGGATTAAAATAATATTTTTTAGTTTTTTTTTTAAAATCACTTCAATTTATATTAAACAATATAAAATAATTTTTTTAATTTTATATTAAAGAATAACTCTGAGCCATTTCCGAGGTGAACATGGAGTGGCTTTTTAATATAAGATAGAAAATATTATTTATGTGATTTTTTTTTATATTTTTGAAATAAAGATATTATTTTAATTCACGTCAAAACGCCATGTCATCTTCTTAACGGTGCTGCCGACAGAGAGTTTATGGGAGGATGTAATTGAAACAAATATCAAAGTTCGAGATACAATTTGATAATATTTTAAAATTGTACACAAATAAGAAAAAATGAATAGTTCATGATATATTTAGGTACCCTTAATATAATATATATAGTTTAATAAATATGAAAATTAATTTTTATTTGTAATTTAATATAAAAACTACGTATTATATCCCAAAATAAATTGAAATAAAACAAATAGATTAGAAATTCATAAATGACAATATAAAGAATAAATTCAATATTAAGTGCAAATACGAGAATAAAATGATATTTTTATTAAAATAAAATACATGAAGTACAATTTACTTGGATCTCTCTAGACAAATTATTTTTTATCTTTGCATAAAGTGAAATTATATTTGTGCAAAATACACAAAATATGAGTCAACTGGGATATTCAAACCCCATTGTAGTCCACCTTTACTAAAAAAAATAAAAAATAAAAAATACACGAAATATGTCAATTAAATAAGACCTATTATGTCTACTTTATGGGAAAAAAAGTACAATATGTGAAGCAAACAAGATCTTGATTAAGCCTTGATTTTTATTTATTTATTATTTAATTAATTTTTTATTTACCAATTAGACCAGCCAAATCAAAACCCATAACTGACCAAAATTCAAAGCGAATCAAGGTTTAATTAAAATATTGGTTACAGGCTAGTGGCTACTATATGGATTGGATTGGAATGGAATTGGTCGCTACTTTTTAAGTAGGACGAACTAGTGTTCAATTAATTAATAAGTATTTTAATTATAATAATTAAGCATGTAATGTTTATACTTTAATTAAGGTTTAAGCTCCTACTTCAAACTTGTTTGCAATTTTAGTCTTAAACTTAAATTTTTTATCGATCTATTAATTTTTTAAACCACTGATTATCAATCTATTAATTTTTAAAATCAATTTAATGATACGGCATATTGACTTATATTAAGAACTAATATTTTTATTTAAATCCGATCTACCTATCCACTGTTTATATTTTAACCTTGCGTTTAATATTAGATCATGAGGGTATAAAGTTACTAAATCTGATTTAGAACTTTTAGAAATAGATCATAAATGGGTCAAATTTCAATAAAAATATTAATCTTTAATCTAACTTAGCATGCCATGTCACTAGGTTGAGAGAAAATGTTACGGCCCGCTCGATGGGATAATTGGCACGACCATCAACTTTATAGAGCAACCTATTAACCTAATTAAAATGCTTAAACTAAAATTAATCGTCCACTTGAGTATTAATTTCGCTATCAAGATCCAAATTGAACTAACACATAGCATCAAATCATACACACATAGCATTAATTATCATCTATCAACTTCATAGGCCTTAATCACTTGTCTAATGCTTAAGCTGAAATTAATGGTAGCACACTCATCAAATTTTATAAGTGAACATTACATCTAATATAACCCCGATGTGAGTTTAATTTGTGGTATTACAAAAATTCTAACAAAATACTAATTGCTAGCTAAAATTATTACCCTATGCTATTATATTGGGTAAGATTTTAATTTTTGACTAAAATCACAAAATTACGTCAAGTATAAGGATTTTTTAAAAATTAACCATTGTAATTAATTTATTTTTTAAAAATAAAAAAATTAAGATGACAAATAAGATCACTTCCTACTAAGTAGAGGGTAGATGGCAGAGGATCATTAATCGTGCATCCCTCAACTTTGGCTTAAGCCGAAATATATTCGCATCAAAACCTTTATTAATATATGAAATGTTTAGAATATCTTTCCTAGCCATTACATATTCCCTCATTGTCTCTTAAACTGTGTACAATTCAACCTAATGATTGTATTAGTACAATCATTACCAGAATGATGGAAAGAAGATTAGAAGAGTTTACAACTATATATTTACTAAATACTAATTGCTAAAAATTGTTAATGATAAAAATTTATAAGTAACAGAAACGACTAAAATCGGTTACAATGCTCTGAGCCTCTAGTTTTTATTTTCATTTTTTTATCACTAAAAATATTTTTAACGTATAATATAATTCATCTCATCAACTCATGATGGTGTGGAGGCATCTATTATTAAAAGAATTAAGAAGATTTAATTATTTTTTTAACAAAGATTAAAAATCACAATAGATAATTATACTAAATTTTAAATTTTAAATATCTAAATAATATACAATATGTAATTTATGAGGTAATTTAATATCTTACAAATTGTTTCTTGACATGTGAGCACACGTTACAAAAACTTTTTATCATTAACTAAAATAAGATAACTAATTAAAGTGAGATTATCAATGTAACTTGAAACAAATGTGATGCTCGAATTACAAAAAACTACTCTAATTAATGGAAAATTTTGTCCATGATTAGTATACATGTGAAATTGGGAATATGCTAGCCAGCCGACATCAATTAATTTAATTCAATAAACTAATATATAATATACTGCAGTTTTTATTATAAAATATATTGTACTGAGAATATATATATATATATATATATATATGCGAGAGATCAAAAAGTTTCACGTTTTTTTTTCACTAGCAATTACTTTTGCAAACAAATGAGACTAGCTGCATGTTTTGGATTTTTCTCAATTTTCCAATATGAATATGACTTTTTTAGGTTTGATTTGTTTTTACATTAATGTACACATTTTTAATGGATTGGATCATGAATTATTATCAATAGCTATACGACAATGTTTTGATTAATATACAAAATTGGAAAAGGAGACAAATTAATGTGAAAGGATATTTTGACTACAAAATTGAAAGGATGATGATGATTACAAGTTTACATATAATAATAATAATAATTAGTTATATATCCATTTCACCTCGTTGCCAGCTTTGTTTTGTTTATTATTTCGTTTCATATTTTATTTCTTTTGTTTTATGCATGATATATTTTATTATCTAAAAACAAATATTCCATTAATTGTCTCTGACAACATTCATATTGACAATATATAAATTTCTTATTGATTTTGGTTTTTAAATAATTAAAATTGTAATTTAATTTTAAACTAATGTCAAAAATGATTAAACTTCCTTACAAAATAAAGAATTCATATATTAAGTTTTGAAATAACAAAAATAAACTCATTGATTTCATCGCACTTCAAAATCAAAACATAGAAAACTATTACTTTTTGATATAATTAAAACAAAACATAATTCTCCACAACTTGAAATTTGAAAACTATTCCAAAATGTATAAATTAAATTATAGAATTAACTGAAAAATGTTCAATTATATATAGTTACATATTAAGACATACTTTTTCTAAAACTATATTAAGAAAACATAGATTTTACATATAATGGTATAAGAAGATTTTTGTTAACTCTTTGTTCAGAAGGTAGTCAAGTTGCTGATGATGATTGTCATTAATTATATTATTTATGTCATGTTATATTATTTGAATGTGAAGTTAATGAAGACTTTCTTATAATGCAAATTTGAAGATTGAACGTATTATTTAAAAGCACTATAAAAAAATAGATTTTTATCGATAAACTAATTTTATTGGTATTATCAATGAACTAATTTTGTCAACAAAATTACCAACGTGCAAATATATCATTTGTTGGTAATTATCAACAAATATATCTTTATACGTTGATAATACCGTTGGTAATACTCTACTAGGTATTACTAATAGATTTTTAACTATTATCAATAGATTTATACCCTATTTCTTTTAGTAAAATCAATTATTATATATAAAAGTCATAGAAATAATGTCTAAATATAGAATATACTTTAAATATTAATATTCTTCTTAACAAAATTTTATGTGATTCAAAAAATTATCAACTATATAAGAACAAATCATCATATATATTTTTAAACGATGAGATAACTAATTTATCAACTCATTGGATTTAAATTATTAGCCTAATTTAAATACTTAAACAAAAGTTAATGATAGCACATTTACACATCTAATTTAAATGCCGCGGAGGAGGAGAACACGGTCTTGATTGAGTCAATTAAGAATGATAAACAAAAATCTAATATGATATAAATAAATAAAGGACATAAGAAAAAATGTAAATTTTAATTAGAGGTATTTTAGTAAGAAAATTTCATTAAACTTCATAAGAAATTATCAAATCATGATATAAAATTTGATCAAAATTCATAATTTTCAAACTATGAGATTATCATCATAAATCATGATCATCATTTGAAAGTTTTTCCAAACAAGAGATTGAATAATATCATACAATGCTTATAAAATTATATCTTACCATAAAACAAACAAGGTATAAACCGAATTATTACAATCAATTTCTTTCATGTAATATAAAAAAATATAAGTTAGAAAGTTATCATATTAAAAAAATATTTTTTTTTTTAAAATGTTTATAGTATATATAGGAACTTCAATCAACTCGTGCAATTTCTATAAGCTGGTTGCCCAAAAAAAATAATATGAACAAATAAATATAGATAGAAAATAAATGTGAATTTATATATTTTTTTAATCCATGTTCATTGAGTCAAAATCCATATCTCTCGGATAGATCACCCGTATAAATTTTTTTCAACGCGTGGCTAGGTAATATATTGAATTATTTTACCAAATTATCCCTAAAAATTATTATAATGATAAACATTATCAGCAAACTCAAGAAATATTAAGTCAACCAAGTCGTTCATCGACTTTTCCACCATTTCACTCTCGTTTAGACTATATTTCTTCTCCCCTATAATTGTCTCTTCTTCTTCCTCATCATCCTCATCTTCTCTCTCTCTCTCTCTCTCTCTCTCTCTCAACATGGGCTGCTTCCACAGCTCATGCAAGGCGCCAGCGCCGGCGCCGGACTGCGTGCGGGTGATCCACATAACCGGCCAGTCGCAGGACCTGAAGGCGCCGGTCACCGCGGGGCAGCTCACGGGGAGCCCCCCCAAGCACGCGCTCTACACCTCCGCCCACCTCGCCTCCTTCGGATCCTCCTGGTTCCGCCCCGACGACCTCCTGGAGCCCGGCCGGATCTACTTCCTCCTTCCCCACGCGGTCCTCCGCTCGGAGTCCTCCGCCGTCGACCTCGCCACCCTCACGACCCGACTCCTCGCCGCCGCCAATAAGGGCGAATCCTGCGCTCCGCCGGTGGCCGCCAAGCCGTGCCGGCCGCGGATCCGGTCGACCTGGAAGCTGGAGCTCGACGCGATCGAGGAGTAGTCAATTCCAAGGTAAAGACTAAAGGAAACAGAGTTACAGTCTTACAGACTAGTGTTAGGTGTAATTAGCGGAGATGTGAGGCAAGACCTGATGGATGGTTGAGATGAGAGATCATCTTAAAAGGACGGTTGATACGGAGTATTGAGGAAATAACCGGATCCATAGAAATTGAATCCTCTTGACCATTTCTATATATATTAATATACCTTTTCATTATATAATCATTGTGAAGAAATTTAAGTATATTGTTTGAGGGCATAGACTCGATTTTAGTTATAGCACCTGCTATATCGACGAAATTCTTAAATTAAATATGATTAATTTATCAATTATAAAAACTCAATTTTGCTCTTAAATATGCAATTGAAACTCGCATCAAAGTACAAAGAATAAATTAAAATTAGTCCTTTATAATTAAAAAAACTATTATTTTACATATTTGATTTTTTTTATAAATGGTTTGATTTATTGGTAAAAACTGAATCAAATAGAATTAAATATTTTGGTTTATAAATTAATGAAACATAAACAAAAAAAAAGAAAAAATAATCAAAATGTCTCGAACTATTGAGTTTTTAACAAATCTGATCCGTATTTTTATTTGTAACTAATTTATACTTGAACTTTTATTTTGATATCAATTGTATATTCCCGTCAGCTGAGTATTAAAATAGTCATTATTTACTGACGTGGACTGCACCATCAGCATAACTAAATTATTTTTTTTATTCAAAGTTGTCCCGTCAACATTTGATTCACGTTAGCATGATCAAATCTAAAAAAATATTAAAAAATCTTCATTGCCACGTTAGCCATAGATTAAAAAAAAAGAGGGAAAAAAAACAAAATCCTAAGATTTCTACTGAATCTCCACTCTCTTGAACGCAACTCTCCTTGTAGTCAGAAGCTTCCTGTCGCCTCTGGCTTATCGCCTACCGAATCTTCAAGCTGGTTGTTTACGCTTGTTTGTCGCATACCAAATCTTCATTGCCTCTTCGCTTGTCGCCTGGACCTGTAGCATCTTTGTCGCCGGTTTGTTTTCGCCTCTTTGTCTCCTACCTAATCTTCATTGCCTCTACGCCTGTCACCTGGAGCTGTAGCATCTTTGTCATCGGTTTGTTTTCACCTCTTTGTCGCATGGATTGCCCTATTCTTCACCGCCTCTTTGTTGCCCCCGAACCAGACATCTCACCCCAAGGTAAAGAAATATGAACCCAAGTATTCAGTAGTTGATATTCTCTTTAGGAATTGATATTCCCTTTAGGATTTGATATCAGTAGTTGATATCAGTCTACTGATATCAGTTTAGTATTCAGTAAATAAATCTGAAGTATTTTGTTAATTGAGGCTCATAGTACTTGAATGTTTACGGTTCAATTTGGCAGCTGCAAAGATGAAATCAAAGCTAACAGATAAATGGATTTTTTCTTTAGGATACTGATATCATTAATTTTCCCTTTCGGATACTGATATCATTAATTTTCCCTTTAATTTAGTTTACGATTTATCACATTTCATTAATTTAGGATATTGATATCATTAATTTTCGCTTTAGGATACTTCTTGAGTACTTGTTGATACATGAAATATTTTTCTCATGCCTTAATTGATCTTACTATTTATTAGATTTTTGCACTAGACAATGGCATCAACATCAAAATCAAAACCAATATCAACGGAGATGAAGTCTTTGTAAACTCGTCAATGTCTCCACCAATCTGCTATCATAAGTTTGCGGCTTGCTTGTTAACATTAAATACGAAAAAAGTCCTCGAAGAAGATTTGGAGATGCATACATTGGAAGGTTTATCTACTTAGAATCATTTTTTATCTACTTGGAATTATTTTAAATAACAAATTTTTGTTATGACATCTAACTTGAATTTTCTCTTTTAAGTAGGACGATGATTGTGATTTCTTTAAGTGACATGATCCTGAATACTCTGGACGAGCAAAGGAAGCTTTGCACCACTTGAGTATGAATAATGATAATCTCAAACAACATGTCATTCTTGAAAAGGAGAACAATAAGCTTCAAGAAGAATGCTGAAAGCCCAAAATGATAAAATGATGAGTCATGAAAGCCCAAAATGATAAAATGATGGCGAAAGTTAGATTACTATTTGGTTCTTTGATTGTAGTATGCATTACTACTACTTATAATATCATGTAATGGTCGATTGGATTAGTAGTAGTTGGTGTTGGCTTAAGGTTTTTAACCTTGGTATTAGTCTCGATTTTGATGATAACAAATATGGAACTAATTTTTCATTGAGATATCTTTCATGTTCCATATCGGTTAGCGCACGACGTCCTCGATCGGAAATATTGAAGAAATCGGAAAATTCGAAGGACGTTGGTCGTCGCGCTCGGATTATTCAGAAAGTTAGAGTTTAGGTTTAGGGTGTCTAGATATATTGTAAATCCTCTTTATGATGCAAAGATCCCTAAAACCAAATCCGAAATCCAAAACATGAAAACCCGTAAACCGTCCTGAAATAACCTAGGGAGCTCTTTGGAGGGCTATATGACCTAGATACTTTCTTGATATAAAAAATAACGATAATTATTCCTTGGGTTAAAATTAGATAACGAGGTATTTTTTAAAAAAATTTGGAAGCCTTTAGCCTAACCTTATTTGACCGGAAAAATTAAGAAATTTCCATTTTCGAAAAATTTGTACTAGACCTCAAAAACTAGATTTTGATTCTTAAGGATTTTGATTTTTTAGATATTTTTATTGAGTCCAAATGGGGGATAATCCTTAAATAACATTTATATTTTAAAATTATTATCTTAAAGTCAATAAATGTTATATAAGTAGACTTAGCGAAGACGGAACCCAAATGAGTAGAAAAATCCAAGCAAAATAGAAAATTGTCTAATCTGTCCAATTTTCGGTCGGCCGATCGATCGATCGACAGAGGCAAAAAAATGGCAGTGAGTGCGTCGGTCGACCAGATCGTGGATCGCTGAAGCCGCGACTCAGTCGGTCGACCCGTCGGTCGACCGAACAACGCGTACAAAGCACAGAAAGGCCAGCAGTCGCAGGCGATCGATCGATCGGTCGACCGATGGTCGATTGGCAAGCGACCGAACGGCGAAAATGGCTAGTTTTTCGCCTATTGAGCTGCTATTTCATTGAGGGGTTATAAATACTCTTCTCCATCCTTCCCTAAAACAACTTAACAATTGATCCAAGCTTCCATCATCTCAAGGCATCAAGATGATTAGGGAGTGTCTTTTGGAGCTAAGTATAGTTTGATTGATTTATTGCTCCAATTGTTATTGTATTTTATTATTTATTTTGATTGTACATCAAGTGTGTAAACCTAGATTGCTAGGTTTGATTGAGTTGGTGGTTGCCTTGGTGTTAAGGCTTAAACCCACCATTGTAAACTTGTTTACTAGGATTAGTTTTTGTTGTCCTTAGGATTGAGGTGGGAGAGTGCTCTAGGTAGGAAGGCGGAGACTTCCAGGTGTGGAAGTGCCTTCGGTGTGAGAGCGTAGACTCTCCGATGAAATTGTCCTCATTGTAAAGGAAACAAGAAAATCTAGTAAAGTTAGTTTGGAAATCCTAAGCGGGGTGCTTAGGTAGTGGAGAAGGCATTGGGGCCGAACCACTATAAATTCTTGTGTTTGCATTGATATCTTATTTGTTTTAATTGCTTTATCATTTATCGCTTCCGTATTTAGTCGTCGAATTATAATTTGTATAAAGTAACCAAAGAAATGATTAAAATCAGATTTAAGCTAATTGATTAGTAAACATATTATTCATCCCCCTCTAGTGTGGTCATTTCACCTAACAGTTGGTTGTAGATTTGATACTAGTTTATTGGCTAATGTAATTTGATAGTTTTAAGGGCTCTAATTTTTAATTAGTAGTTGGCTGTGGATATTGGTGTTGTTGTTGTAATTTGATATCAGTTTATCGCTAACGAAATACTATTGATGTTGTATCAGTTTGTTAAAATATTGGTTGTTGTTGAAATATTGGTGTTGTTGTTGATATCAGTTTGTTGTTGTAGTACTAATTTTGAAATATGTTATTTTATAACAGCTTATCACTAATGACATAATGTTGTTGATATCAGTTTGTTGTTATATCTATACTACTGCTGTACAATATGCTTTATAACCACACTGCATTACTAATGAATTCATAAACATACAGTGATTCAGTATCCAAAATAGTATTTGTTTACACTGATTTGCCAAAACAGTATTTGTTTAAACAATATCCAAAAGAGCTTGTTTACACTGATTAAGTATCCAATACAATATATATTGGTGATTTAGTATTTGTTTACACCGATTCATAACAAAAAAGCTTTATAACCAAAATGCTTCTAGTAGTCTTCATTCTTTACAATATCAATATATCTATCAACATATCACAATATCAACATATCACAGTATCAACGGTATCAGTTTCTTGGATTCAAGTTTGTTGGATTCATGGGTGATGTTTGAGATTTATGCTGACTTCCTTGCACCCTCCCACCACGTTCACGAATGAATGAGCCACTCCTTCAGTCATGGGCACCTCTTCAGTCATGTTGTTATTACTTCTATCTTCAACAATGACTGATATGTTTACAAGGTTTTCATTTAATTCACTGTCATCTATTTCTACATTCTTCCTTTTGCCCTTCTTTATAGCTCTACATATCACATATTCTTCATCACTTAGTGATTCGAATTCACTAGATAACACATCATTATCACTTTCTCCAACAGGACAATACTCTTCGTCTTATGATGAGTCATCATTGTTATTTCTTGGTGTTTCCATTACATGTTCATCAACTTGTTGAAGTGTCTGTTCACCATCAGTAGCTTGAACTACATGTTCATCAACTTGTTGAAGTGGTTGTTCACCATCAGTAGCTTGAACTACATGTTCATCATCTTGCATAAGAGATTGTTCATCATTAGCTTCCAATTCCAATAGATGTTCATCTGCAAAGGTTAAATCTGTTGTTTGCTCTCTCTGTGCCGTGTCAATTAAATTTTTGTCTTCACTTTCACTACTGATATGAACCTGTATCATATCATAATACCAACTAAGTATGAAATATAAATTATATCAATTATGGACTTAATATATGCATCTATGAACTTATCGGCGATGAAGCTGATGATGTATCTCGTGGTGTAGGTAGAATCGTCCTCCGACGTCGATTTGATCGTCGAACCATTTCTTGCAGTTAGACAAAAAGCTTCCAGCGACAGAATTCTTTAGCTGAAGGGTTAGAAGAGAGGATGAGAGGTCTGGAACAAAGCTTCGGGCAATAGAAAGATTGAAATGGACTTATTATCTAATATATGCTTTGGGCAACTAAAATATATGAACAGAGCTAAGTCGGGTTTAACCGGCGACATAAATATAACTCGGATGCTATAACTCACAAATATAACCTAATCTATGAACTTACCTTCAGAATAGATGTTATGTCGGGTTGAAATAGGCTGCTGTTGAACTCGGATGCTAGGACAGCGACACGATTGATTCAGAACAAAAGGGCAAGAATTTCAAAAGAGAGGCGACAACACTATAGATTGAACTCGGATGACTTGGGGAGGCCGGCGATAGCCAACGATAGCTGGCGAAACTTTCAGGCGACAACCGACAAGAAGCTTCGGTGGCAGGCGACAGCAATAACCGTTCGACAGTGGAGTTCGAAGAAAGGCGAGCGGGGTTCTGTTCGGATAGGGTTTTGTTTTTTTCCCCTTTTTTTAATCTATGGCTGACGTGGCAATGAAGATTTTTTAATGTTTTTTTAAACTGGTCATGCTGACGTGGATCAAATACTGACGGGGCAACTTTGAATAAAAAAATAATTTATTTATGCTGACTGTGTAGTCCACATCAGCAAATAACGACTACTTTAACACCCTCCTGACAGGAGTATACAATTGATATCAAAATAAAAATTCGAGTATAAATTAGTTATAAATAAAAGTACGAGTCAGATTTGTTAAAAACTAAATAGTTCGGGACATTTTCATTAATTTTCCAAAAAAAACATCTGATTTTAAAATGTAAATGATTTAAGTATTAGGAAGGAATGTATTTTTGGCTTGAAGTCAAAGAAGTTGCATGGTTTTCGCATGAATCCACCGATTGACCTAGGGGTGTTCACGGGTCAGGTCGGATCGGGTTTAGAGAAAAAATCGATCAGACCCAACCAAGTGTAATCGGGTCGGGTTGAAAAATTTTCACCTCTCAAACCCTACTCGGCCCAACCCGAGCTAATTCGGGTCGGATCAAGTCGGGAAGTCGGGTTTACCCGTTTAGGTAAAAAATCAGTTTTTAACATTTTTTTTTTTTAAAATAAAAAATAAATATTTTTTAATATAAATATTTTAAAAATAATTAAAAAATTATACTTTTGGTCCCCACAGTTTGCTTCAATTTTGATTTTAGTCCCTATAGTTTTAAAATTTTGATTTTAGTCCCCACACTTTACTTCCGTTTAGGATTTGGTCCCTACCGTTACATGAGGTTTAAACGGTGCTGATGTGGAGCTGCAGGGACCAACGTTGTAAACTATATGGACTAAAACTAAAATTTTGTAAACTATAGGGACCAAAATTATTATTATTTTCTTAAAAAAATATAAAAAATCATAATATTTTTAAATTTATTTATAACTAATTATAATATTTAAAAATATTAAATTTGAGCACTCTTCAATTATTTACGTTAATTTGAGTGTATTTAAACTGACGCCGTCATTAAGCGTCGATTTTTATCCGTTAATTATCCTTATTTAGCGTGAATTCTGTAGTGGTTGCATGATTCAAAAATTTGCTCTCCTGAACTGCTCATCTCTTCATTGATCACCTCCTCTAGGAGTGAGCACAGATTGGGACGTCCCGACCATCCCGGTCTGGCTCGACCCGAAAAGTTGGGACAAATCTCGTCCCGATTAAAAATCGGGACAGGACCGGGACGATACAAAAAAAATCGGGATTGTCCCATTCCGGCCCAGTTTATAATATAAGTAATATTAAATATATAATATTATATTTTTGGGAAAAAATATTAATTATTTTTAATAGAGATATTGTTTTTATTTTATAAAAAACTAATATTAATAAAATTCGGGACATCCCAATCCCGTCCCGAATTTTTTGGGGCAGGACAAAATCGGTATGCATATTTGCGTCCTGATTCAAAACCAAGACGGGACTGGGACATATCAAATCCCGGCCCACCCTGTCCCGAGCTCACCCCTTACCTCCCCACCTCTATTTTGATCCTAAATTTGGTGTATTCAAAATGGTTAAATTAGATTTCGAACGTCAAAAAAATATTTATTTTCACTCTAATAAATGTCGATTTCCCATGCATTTGCTATAGTGGAAACACCATAATACAAAGTTATTGCTACAATTTCGTGAGCATTATTAAGGAATATTCAGAGATACAGAACATACTGCAAAATATTAATATATTTCCTATTCAATTAATCTGTAAAAAGTTTATTCAATTTTAATATTTTTAAATATTATAGTTATTTATAAATAAATTAAAATAATATCATGTAATTTTTTAGGAAAAATAATTACTTAAATTTTAGTTTTAGTCCCTATATTTTACAAAATTTTAGTTTTAGTCTCCATAGTTTACAAAATTTTGATTTTAGTCCCTATACTTTACAAAGTTGGTCCCTGTCAGCTCAACGTCAGCATTGTCCAGTCAGCACATGTTAGCCACGTCAGCACTGTTTAAACCTTATGTGACGGTAGGGACCAAATCATAAACGGAAGTAAAGTATGGGGACTAAAACCAAAAAATTGAAACTATAGGGACTAAAACTAAAATTGGAGCAAATTGTGGGGACCAAAAGTATAATTTTCCCAAATATAAATAATCGGGTCATCGGATCGGGTATCAGGTCATCGGATTTCAAAATTTAAAAGCCGAGATCCGACCTAATTATGATCGAGTTTGGTCAAATTATACCCGACCCGATTACCCGACCCGACCCAATCCAAATAGGTCGGGCCGGGTCGAATTCTCGGGTTCATTGGGTCGGGTTAACCAATGAACAACCCTAGATTGACCCCAACAACTTCTGAGTGCATGACATTTAAATCACCGAGTTAGACAGCTGGTTCACACATAAGTGAATTTCCGGGTTAGTTGGCTTGATCAATTTATTAAATTAAAAGATTTGATTAGCTTTATAAAAACACCCCATAAAAATTAGTTATTAATTGTTGGAAAATTATCTGAATATATCTGGTTCTTTGAGTTTTTTTTTTCTCATATGTGGTCTCTATTTTTATTTTACTCAACTGAATCTTATACTTTCACATTTGTTTCAATTGAATTCTATCGTTTAAATTCTGTCAGTAGCCTCGTTAATCAATAATGTGGCTTGCTGATGTGTAATAAAAAATATTTTTTTATCATCACAAAATGTAGGACTTGAGGATTATATTCAACTATCACAAAAGTTCTTTTTACTGATTGATTTTTGTGAAGGTCATGATATTATTCTCACAATATATATTTTTAGTGTGGGTCGCGTTTTAAATCTTAGACATGATTTTTTTGTGACAGTAAAATATGAGGGTCGACTAGTGACCCTCATAATTAGGTTGATTTAATGAGAACTGAAGCATGACTCCCACTAAATCTCGTCACAAAAAGTACAATGTATAATTTTCTTGTAGTGATAAGAGGTGACATGACAAGTTCTTTTTAATCCAAACAACTAATTTCATGTCTATTTAACTATAGAATATTGTTGAAATAAATCAAAAGTTTGAGTATTCTATTGAAAATCCAAGAAGATGTTATGCCCAAAACCTTTTTTTTACTAATTTCTAGAATTTTTTTCCAATTTAATTGTGAAGCGGGAGCTTAATTGCAAAACCAAATTATTTGAGGGTTTTTTTATAAAATTTCTTGAGCCTAAATATATACAATATCAAACCTAATTTTATTTGGGGTTTTCGTAAAATGGGGCAATCGACATGATCACGAGAAGTAGGATGAGGGATTAAGGTGTCACGCATGAAAGGACGCATTTTTGCGAAAAAGATGGAGGATTATTTTCCCGTCTTCATACCTTCGAATTTTTTTTGTCAAAAGCATATGGATGGATAGATTGTCCGCTGTGATCAAAATTTTATTTGAATCCATGGAGGTTTGCTTGTGTTTCATTGAATTCTTAGAAGTCGGATGAAGTGTTTGGATGTGTTGGAGCCCTTAGATCCATGATGCCACCATTGGAAGTGATCGCCAACCGCGAGGCTGTCGCTAGATGTATAGTGGCGGCTACGGATTTGACAACAAAGCACGCGAAGGCCGCAACTATTGTAGATTTGGCAACATGGGGCGCAGAGGCCACAGGCTACTGTTGTCATATGGAGTGGCAGAGCAGCGGCACCTTGCTGCATGCGAGTGAGCGCCACATCAACCATTGCCTATAGGTGAGCGTCGTAGTAGCCCATAGCTCCCATGCGGTGTTCTCATCGCAGCTACGACACCGTTGGCCGAACTCGGGGTCGGGACAACAAGAAGAGTGGGCCGCCGACGGTGTGTTTTGGGGTAGAATTGCATGAGCCATATTTATAAAGTTATTGATGAATTCCAACATGCATGCAACAATTGATGAATTTGTCACATGTGATAATATTAATGTTGCATAGTGTTAAACAATATTAGGGTAAATTATAAGGAATCCCCTTCAACCATAGGTCATGTGTGCAAGACCTAAATTGACTACAAAGTGTGTTTAGAACAATAGACCCCCCTTCCACTACATTAATTGTTCGAATAAGCCACCTATGTTAGCCATCCGTTAACCCTCTGTTAACCATTGGTCGAAACAAGATCATGTGGCATATGAGACTTGAAGCATGACAACCATCAATACACTGTCCAAGTCAAACACGTTTAGGAACTATTTAGGTCTTGAGCTCCTCCATCCCTTGCGACGGCATCACCCTCCACGACCTCTCCGGTCACCCCTCCCTCCGACTCCACCTCCCCTCTCCAGGAAAGGACGACCCCCCCTGTCCTCCTCTGCTTCCACGGCGGCGGCTTCTGCATCAAGCCTTATTGCAATAAGTTCTTATATTACGAAGATACTTCGGTGTATAATTTTCCACCAAATACTCATTAACACACGCCAAGAGGAAACAATGAACACAAATTCACTAAAGAAATCCTCAACTACCAGATCTAAAATGATTGAAGCTTACAATTCACACGAATAGAAAGCAAGGAAGAGAAGGAGAAATAAGCAAAGGGCGAATGGTACCTTATGGAGGTTCTCCGGCCACGGGACTGGGCTCCGGTACCCCTTGAGCGGTGGGACGAGGCAGAGCGACATGTCCTCAAGCATCCGGCAGTGGCGCTCACGATAAAAGTTCATCTCCCCGCTCAGTTGGTTGTTTCGACGTGCACTACTAGAATATAGGCTATCAGCCACGGGGCTCACCAATGGTCGCCTCGGCCGTCAGAAGAATCCACGATTCTTCGATGGGCGCAAAAGCCATGGCTGATATGACACCATTATCAGTCATGGCTCGCATACGGCCACCTTAGACCATCGCTCATATTCGATGGCGCGCACGGCGCGTGAAATGAAAAACATTATCAGCCACGGCGTATAAAGGGCTATTGTAGCCGTTGATGATAAAATGATGACGCACACTCAGCGCGAAAATGAAAAACAAATCACCGACGACTCAGACAGGGCTGTGTCGGCCGTCGGTGATATAGTAAATTTTGATCCACGGTTTATCGACGGCTGACGAGCCGTAGGTGGAAAAGGTTTTTATTTGTGTTCACGCCCAACCCCTCTTCTTCCCCCGCTTTCTTTCTACGCTCGAAGCCCTCACTGCCTCCATCGACGTCCGACGCCCGATGCCCGGCTTCGCCTCCCGACCTCGCCCGACGCCCGGCTTCGCCTCCCGACCTCGCCCGACGCCCGGCTTCGCCTCTCGACCTTGCCCGACGCTTGTCGCTCAATCGCCGTCCAAAATTTGATGCCTGGTGTTGCCTCTCGACCTCGCCCGACGCCTGGCGCTACTTCTCTGCTCGTCGGTGCCTCCTCGCCGTTCAGGTAATCTATTGCTCCCCCTCTTCGGCCACTGTCGGCCGGTTGTAGTTTAGGTTATATTTTTTAAAAATTATTTGTTAAGTTAGATTAATGTTGATTAATTATTGTTGATTGTTAGATTAATTATTATATTATTGTTAATTTTGATTAATTGTTAAACTATTATTGATTAATTTTATTGATTAATTGTTAGATATGAAGACGAGCACGAAGAAGACGAGGACGACGGCGAACATGGCAGCAAAGACAAGGTCAAGGAGGGTCCACTCTCGCGCCCCCTGCCCGCGCCAGCCCGACGGCAGGTTGATGTGGCCCATGTCTCCCGCCGGATCACGATCAATCCAATCCGAGCAAAGCCTAACATAAAGTAACAGAGGTGAACTCAGATCTTTGTAAAGATCTCTTCTTCTTCTTTGTAAAGTAACAAGCTGCCACCGTGGAAATGGAGGAGGACAAGGAGGGGGTCATCCTTTCCTGGGGAGGGGAGGTAGAGTCAGAGGGAGGGGTGGCTGGAGAGATCGTGGAGGGTGACACCGTCGCAAGGGATGGAGGAGCTCAAGTCCTAATTAGTTCCTAGACGCGTTTGACTCTGACAATGTATTGATGGTTGTCATGCTTCAAGTATCATATGCCACGTGATCTTGTTTCAACAGTGGGTTAACGAAGGTGGCTTATTCGAACAACTAATGTAGTGGAGAGGGGTTTAAGCACACTTTGTAGTCAATGTAGGTCTTGCATACATGACTTATAATCGAATGAGGTTCCGTATAATTTACCCATAATATTATGTACTATGTGCTATTTGTTGGCTCATTATTGTATGATGATGTTAATTAACATGAGTTAGTGTTGGTATATATATTTTGTTTCCTTGTGTCATGGATTGTTGATAAATAGGGCTGTTCACAGGTTGGGTCGGGTTTGGAGGAAAAATCGGCCCGACCCGACCAACAAGCAATTGGGTCGAGTTTAAAGATAAAAGATTTTGAACCCAACCCGATCTGTCCCAGATTGGTTCGGTCGAATCGAGTAATCAGGTTTACTCATTAACAATTTTTTTTTTTAAAAAAGAAAATCAATTAAATCACGTCTTCTTGATATGCTAACGATTGATGATGCACCAGCAACGGGCTTTGGATTTTATTGTGTTTGCTAATTTATTTTTTATTATCCGATTGATGCATCAATAAAAAATAGATATGGACATAAAGAAGAAGAAGCATGGCAAGTCTTGTTTTGGTAGCTATAATTATTCCGATTTCCCACGCTGCATGTAATGCATGGCAGCTTGCTAGCTCATTCCACATAGGCATTAAATGTCGGTGGGAGAAGATCTTCGATCCACTTTTCTAATTGGTATCATCTTGAGACAAGCGGAGGCGGCGTCTCGAGAAGGCGCGAGCCACACGTATCTTGAGAAGGCGTAACCTGCATCTTCTCGGGAGAAATTTTAAATATTTGTAATATATTTTTTAGAAAAAATAAATAAAAATAAAAATATCGGGGCATCAGGTCGAGTCTCGAATCATCAGGCTCCAAATATTAAAACTAAGACTCAACCCGATTACGATCCGTTTGATTAAACTAAACTGACCCGGTCCTATTGATTTGGGTCGAATCGAATTCTCGAGGTTGGGCCGAATTCTCGTGTTCATTGGGTCGACCCGACCCAATGAACACCCCTATTGATAAAAATAGGATACATGTCAGTATTGTTGAAACTATAACAAACGTTATGATGATATAGTGCTACTGCATTAAGTGTTGATCTATTTACAACCCTTATCCTTCGGGCTATTGAGTGAGGATACTTTTGCAGCATATTGAACTCGAGGAAGTACTTGGGCAAGGACAACAATAATCCAAGGATGCGCTACGACACGGGACCTCATGCATGGTGCCCACGAGCTATCTTCAGATAGTCGTTCTCCCTATACGAGTGAGCGGGGAGAACCACTCTGATGTGTGAGAGTGCAGGGGGAACTCACAAAGCTCTTGTCAACTTTTCGCTCTGTATTTCTAAACAATGTTTAAGAGTTTGTATTCTCTTAATGCATGACTAGATTTGTAGGGGTAGTGTTACCATCTAAGTTTGGTATGCATAGTCTTAATGCATTTGGTTATATTTGACATAATTCATGCTATGTTTTGGTGTTTAATCTTTTGATGCATCATAGAAGCTATATAGTGGTGCTTATTAGCATGAGTTTGTAGAAGAAGTTTGAATTGTGATGCATAAACAATAGTGAATCATATTCATATTGTGCTTATTTTCTCAATATTTGGTCAAATTGGCATTATCCTACTCAGCCTTCCATGAACATTTTTTGTATCTGCTTCAGATTCATAGGTACGAGTTAGGAGCTAAGGAGGTCTAGTGCCAATTTTTCCCCCTAGTATATGTTGGGTTGGGTCATTCCTATGTGGAGGCCCAAGTCCACATGTACTATCATTTTATTCCTAATATAAATAAAGCCAAACTTGCTGCAAAAGTTAAGGAGACATACTCGAGATTGATCAACCATCAAGAGAGAGAAATAAAAGAGAGAAAAGAGAGGAGTTTTACGCTATGTTTGGATTTAAGGTTTCAGAGAGTTTTGGAGGAGTTTGGAGGGGTTTAAAATACCATGTTTGAATATATTTTTTAAGGGGTTTGGAGGGGTTTGAAACCCCTCCAAACCCCTCATAGAACCCTTTTTCAAAATTTTGGAGAGGTTTGAAGAGTTAATGAATTAAAAAAAGTTAAATTATAAAAATATCCCTAAAACAAAAATATATATTATTATAAACGATGGCATAATGGTCTACCAAAATTCCTTCAAACCCCTTATGAAATCTAACCAAACAAGGTTTTTAAAACCCTTTCAAAAACCTCCAAACCCCTCCCCCTTCAAATCTCCTACTCAAAGTTATCAAAACATAGTGTTATAGTGAGATTCACATGGAATTTTCAGCTCTGTCCGATCTTCATCAAACGCATGATCGTCAAATCCTTTTTGATTGGGCTGAATTTTTTACCGGAGGTTCTTGACTCGTAGTTATTCATTATCAATGGAGGAGATCGTATTTGGACGTCTCTAGACTGCCCAGAAACTCTGTGAACACAGGTTGTGTTCTTGTTGACATTTCTCCAATTCTTCTTATTATTTCTATCTTGTTAATGATTTGGGCTAGTATTGGTGACCGGATTGATGTTGTAGAAGATTTGAAATATTGTTCTAGAGACTGTAACTTGGTTAGACTATTTTGCACCTTGATTTGGTGATAGTGGAGTTTATTTCTAGACTAGGTCCCATGGAGATTGCCTCTCGTTCTTTTGAGAGGTGTTGTCACGTTAAAAATTGTGGTGTTCTTTTATCATTTACTGCATTGATATACTGCTGTAACTGTGGTTATATTTTATACTCATTCATTTATTGGTTCCCACAAGTTAGAGAAGAAGTTTCTCCATTGTGCATTTGGTTCTTCCCATCAATATATTTGTATCGGTTTATGCTCTTGTATATTTTTTATTGTATTAAAATTATTACAATTATTTCCATTGCTAGTATTCTTTGATCCTATAATGTTTTGATGTAACATCCAAAATTGTAATAATAAAATTTTATTCTTGAGCGGGGGATCGTGGGTCCTAGTTGGCACGGATTGGCGGAAAGCTTCGGGATTAAATCTGAGTAAGCATTTAATGTAGAAAAATTAAGAGAAATTTTATTTGTCTTATCTCTGTGATTTAGCATTCTGGGATGATAGAGGATCTCAAGATGAATTTAGCGGTGCAATCAGATCTCAAATCGGAATTAGAACGGATGAGTTATAGGTTGTTTAGGTCGGATAGCTTAGGTAGGGGTATTTTGGTCATTTGGAGCCAACCGGTGTCTATAAATTAGACCTTGGGGTGTGCAGCCAGGGATTTTGAGCCGCACACCACCCGAGGCAAAAGGAGAGGAGAGAGAGGGCGCCGTCGGAGCCAGATTTTCGTGAGTTCGTCGGTGTCGATCGAGCAAAGATCATGCGCGTCTTTTTCTTCCGTTTTCTCTCCGTTCGGTGAGTGGATTTAGGCTTTCTTTTCTCCAATTCTTGATTCATGTCGTTGTTCTCATGTTTCGAGGTTTTTAGGCTTTCTTTTCTCCAATTTTTGACATATTTTCTCGTATTGGATCGGAAGTCGAATCGATCATTTCTTAATTAAATCATGTTGTTTATCTCTTTTTGGAATAAGATATTATTTTCTTTTTCTCTCCTCTTCTCATCCTTCTACCCCTTCATGTTCACCTTTCCGGCAGCGCCGACCGCGTTAGGAGGCTGCGCCCGGTGAGGCGCCGCTGCGGCAACAGGCTCTGGCGGCGGCGATAGTGGGTGCCGGCGGAGGCGCCGCGGCGCCCGGCGAGCAGCGGCGCCTGGCGTGGCATCGCTGCCACGCGCAAGCAGCCGCACGAGGCACTGCCATCGCCGCGTGGTGGCAGCGGGGCGTCGGCAGGCGCCGACGTCGGCGCCACCGTCTCAGGTGGCCCGACGGCAGCCGGGGAAGGGCGGCGGCAGCAGGTGGGTGAGGAGAGGGGGAGAAGATGACCTAAGGGAGATGAGATGAAATGAAGGGTTGAGATTAATTTGGGTGAGATGAAGGGTTGAATTGAATTGGTTGAGATGAAGGGATGAGATTAGATCTTGTGTAGATGTAAGGCTTAGATTGTGTTATGTAGATGGAGGGATGAGATTGCATCATGATAGATGTAAGGTTGTGGATGCATCATGTTAGATGTAAGGCTGAGATTTCATCTAGTTAAATGGAAGATTGAGATTGCATCAGGTTAAAGGGAGGGCTGTGATTGCATCTGGTTAGATGAAAGACTGTGATTGCATCATGTAGATGGAGAGCTGTGATTGCATCTGATTAGATGGAGGGCTGTGATTGCATCTGATTAGATGTAAGGTTATGATTTTATCATGTAGATGGAGGGCGAAAATTACATCTGGTTAGATGTAAGACTGATATTGCATCATGTTAAATAGAGGGCTGTGATTGCATCAGATTAGGTAGAAGGTTGTGATGTGATTCTGTTTAGATGAAGGGCGGAGATTTCATTATCGATTATTGATTGTAACACCGTCATATTTTATTCGTAACAGTGATTTATTAAATAAATTAAGACATCTCTTTCATTATTCTAAATGATTATTTGGAGGCCTTAAAGTTAGCGAAACTATTCATGTTATATATGAATTTTCACCTAATCGACATTCCGGATTCATTGGTGAAGTCTGTTTCGCCATCAGACCTTCGTATTTTGGAAATAGTAGGCTGATGTCGCCTCATTTTGCGTGCCAAGCTGAAAAATCATATTTTATATATTTTTATGATTCGATCTGAGATTATTCATGAATATAGTAGTTAATGAGGTAAATTTTATTCTAGATCAGTAATTTCTATGACGAGTTGTTTTATCATGTTTTAGTTTATTGATTTATAGTTGGAGTTTTTTTGCACTGCTTTCTTGATACACGTGTATCTTTTCTTACAGTGATATAATTTTATTTTATGATTGTTTATTTGTGCTGAGCATTCATGATTTATGAGCACTATTTATACATATATATCAGTATGTGATTGTGATGTATAGCAGGAGGAGGTGGAGGATGAGGTATGCACTTGACATACCTTTTATTACTTATTGATAGCACATATTGTTCATACTTATATACTTGCGTGTGTGGTGTTGTGATGTGCTTGTTTTATTTTTCGGAAGTCTCGCTGGTGAAGGGAGGGTATGCCCCAAAGAGACAGCGTTGGCCTTATTCCGGAAGTCCGGCTGGTGATGGGAGATCATACGCCAAAGAGATAGTCCGGAGACCCGAGCAGGTGAGGGGAACGTATGCCCCAACAGGCTAGCTCGGAAGAGCCAATGCCGGTGAGGGGAGGGCATGCCCGAAAGAGACGGCACTGAGCTGGGTGGTAGTTCGGTGGTCACTCGTCTACCTACCCTATGTGGCTATGTGGGACCGACGGGTCCAGAGAGCATGCATATGATTGGGGTGTTGCATCGCATGCATATGATTGAGGTGTTACATTCATCCTATTTTATTATTGTGGATATGTTTATAACTATTGATGGATGCTTATACTTATTGTTGTGGATATGAGTAGGGTAGCGGATGTGTTATTGATGCTTGTTTGTCATTTTTAAAAAGATATTTTATACTTGTTGACAAATATTGATTTCATGCATAGAGCTATGAATATATTATTGCTGATTTCTTTTGACGTTGTTGTTACATTATTTATATCGGCTATATTATGTTTTTATGCATGATGATTGATTTGGTGAATCGATGACTGATCTACTCACTAAGTCATAGTTGGACTTACCCCTCATTTATGTTATTTTTCAGCACTTGAGTTAGATCAGAGAGGTACCGAGGTGCAGTAGCGCGACTGGTGGCGGCAGGGCAGCGGGTCTCGTGACATGTCGTGATCGAGGAGGATACCTGAGTCATTTTAGTGTCTCTTTGAGTTGTTGAGTCATGTTGACTTGGGTTGTGATTTTCGCACTTTATTTTTTTTGGGAAGTCTTGTTTATTTATTTGAACTCCTTTTTAATAACTTGTTCAGTGTGTTCATATTGAATTTTAGTTTGGTTTGGTTCGTAGTGTTATGTCTATTTTTTCACAAAAAAAATCTTTCACTGTTCAGGTTATTGTTGTTTTGTTTGAGTTAGGTTAGGCTTCGGAGTACGTGACGTATCCTGATCGATCATATCGTATTTGGGGTGTGACATTTGAGTTTCACTGTGGTTTGTTATTGATATTCGTCTTGATAGGAATGACCCTAGGAAGGATGGGTTAATAAATCCTAAAAGTGAGAATATATTAAGTATCCTTTTTCAATTGCATGATTCTTTGATTGCAACACGGTGTTACATAGTTTGTTATTCCTTTTGCAAAATCATATTTGATTCTCTGATTGCGATGAGACATTGTTGAATTTGTTATTCCTTTTGCAAAATCATATTTGATGTCAATGCTTCTAACCAAAAGTACATCATTTATTTTGCAAATTATTTTTATATTAAAGGGGTTTAGTAACACTCCAATATAAACAAACATTTCATGTTGGCTAAAATATGTATTATAATAATTCAATAGAATAATATGTTTATAATTATTTTGAAGAATATATATTTTTTTTTTTATAAAATCACTGCTATTATTAAAAAAATTATTTGATGAAGATAAATATGTTCAACAATTGTTTACCTTGGTCATTATTTAAATTGCATAGTAAATATCAAATATTTTTACCTTAATTAAATACTTTTGACATTAGTTATTTAATTTAATAATTTTTAAAATTACCTTATATTTATATATTACACATTTATGTATTTTGAAAAAAGAATGATTAGAATGAGGTGTTTGTTTTTTTAAACAAAATAAGTTTTGAAGGCAAAAGTAGCCCTTGGATAGTTGGTACTGTATTTTCAAACTCAGTTTTCTTTTACCAAATAATGCTTTTTTCAGTAAAAAACATTGAATATTTGAATTAGATGATCCCCTTGGATGGTAGGATTTCCTTGTTTTAGGGTGGGTGATCTAGCTAGGATAAGTGGAATGAGATCTACCTCTGCTGGTAAAAAGAGAAAGGAATAGTAAAAATTGGATTTAATCTACACAGGTTTAGTAGATTTAAGCAATAAGAGAGAAATATAAATCCCTTTGACTGAAAATTGAATACATTAAGCAAAGAAAGTAATTGAGGGTATTAATAAAAAGTGAATCAACTGCACAATTCTGATGCAAAATCAAAATCTCATTCCTCTTTTGATGCTTGAAATTTTTATTGAAACTTTGACCTTTCACATTGCACTGAGAAAAAGCAAAACAATAATGAGGAAAAAAAAGTCGTCTAGACAAAATCTCACTCCAGTTGAGACTCTATCCCACATAATTCATTTGGATTTAATTGTCTCATTTTAACTGTTCCTAAGAAACACTTATAGCCTTGAAGATGAAACAAAAACTTGTTCTTCATAAACAATAATGGTACTATCTATATCACTGGCTCTCTTCCTCCATTGCCTCCTGGAGAAGCGACGGCTTCCTCACAAACCTGCCCTGCAACATCAATAATTTGATCACGAGCCGAGCACACATTAGAATCATGTCATGAGATCCAACAAAATTAATTCACACAAGTAGAGAAGAAAACTGTGGATTAATTAATCTTACACTTGCCTTCATCCTCGGCCGCTGGTCGGCGTTGGTCTTTCGCACCTGGTACCGGATTTTTTTGGAGAAAAGCCGGGTCCTCCTCTTCTCCTTGTACCTCAGAACACTCGCTTCTCTTACCCCACCGGCCACGCCGCCGGCATCCAGAAAGAGATCAATGTCTGCCAACCTTGCCTGCAGAGCTCACACAGTCTTATTAATCATGATGATGCAATAATTGGAGCACATTTCAAAGGGGAATTCTTAGCAGTTTGTGGGGAGAAATTAAATTATAAAGTGATTTGGGCCCATTGCTCATTTATTATGCTCCCATGAACATTCATTTTAAAAAGTGAGGAAATCTGAAGCTTTCCCAGTAGGAGAATCCCAATTAAACATCAAATCAGTGGTCCCTTATCGGATTTGTGAATACCGAGAGATTTTAGTGTAGCACTGATGCAAACAGTGAAAAGTGAAATATTTTGACCAGCTAAATTGTGGTTCATACTGTTTCCATATTTTAGTTCTATTGCAGCAAAAAATTTGCCTTCATTCGAGTTTCATGAGATGGAAAATTAGTACTTACAAGAGCATCAGCTGACGAATTCGACGAGTCCGGCCCGTCGGAGAACATGGAGCCACGGCCAGACCATGCCTTGAGGACCTCCTCAGGCCTCAGCTTGAGCCCCAGACCAACCTTCAGCTTCTCCACTGATGGAGTGGGAGTGGAGTTTTCTGTGATGGTTGTGTTGTCCAGTACTTCCTTATCCACCTTCTTCTTCTTCTTCTTCTCCGATGCCGGCGTCGGAAATGGTTCGAGATGCGGATTGATGTCTCGCACTGGTACTGTCGTCGGAGACCTCCACCATTCTGTGTCATCCCTGTTCTTCAGCGCTCGCTGCAAGTTTGTTCGGAAACCGAGCCCAAGTTCGAACTTTGCGCCCATTTTGTGTCCGATGAGACTACGAAGTAAGGGATTGATGGGTGGATTGGAATGATTCAAACCGTCATTGTTGTCTTTGCTGGATGTTCTCGCGGCGAGGTCGCCCATGATGCTATCGATGCCTTCTTCGACCTCCTCATCGAGAATGGACTCTGCATCGAAGTCATCGTCGAAGGGGTCCGGGGAATTAGGATCCCATGACGCATTGCTCACCGGGCTTGCGCACTCCCAGTCCACCAGAATCTTGTGCTTGAGCTCGCGGCCGACATCGGCGGCGGGTTTCTCCTGCTGCGGCGCCTGGTGAATTAGGAAGGCGGCGTCGCTGAGGACGGGTAGGGGCGGGAGGAGGTCGGAGGATTCCGGGAAGGAGGCTACAGTTGTGTTATTGGACAGCCTCTTCAGGCTCTTGGTGGAGAAAACGTTGGGGTAGATGGTGGACAGGAGAGCGGCGGCCTCGTTGTAGGTCTGGTTGGGCCTCTTCCGGGGAGCTCTCGCCTTCTTGATGGAGATTCTCCGCGGCGAGTTGCTCGAGTCGGAGAGAGTAGAAGAAGGCGAGGAAGACCGGCCTGACGACGGAGACGACGGCTTCACAATGTTGAGCTCGAACCCGTAGGCCCGGCCGCTGCCGCTGAGGCACGACGACATGGTTCAAAGCTTGACGAAGAAGACGCAATACTACAGCGTGCAGTCTTAGACTTCCATTCTTCAGATGGATTCGCAATCGGAAACAATAAAAATAGCTCCAAAACCTTCAAGGAATTCTTCTCCAGCGAAGGGAGTGAAGAACAGAAGCAAGATTTGGAAGCGACCAAAAACCATAAACCCTAGAACTCGGAGCAAAAATAGATGGGAGAAGGCCAAAATCCAAGCTTTTGATTACCGATGACTCCAAAGCTCGAAGCTTTGCTCGCCTTTCATCCAACAAATCCAAAATTTCACCAGGAAAGAAGATTCGTCGATCGAAAACCAATCGACGAGTAGAAAGCAGAAAACCTTCCTCTTGCCAAAAATAGTGAATCCTACCTTAGCAGAGGAGGACTACTATTTTAGCACAAAACAGAATAGGCTCCTGCTTCCCAGAATCTGCAGCAGAATGGGTTTAAAATAGATTAACAATATGCGGAAGATGATGAAGGTTACAGCAGCGAAATTGCTCGAGCAAGGTATTGAGTGTGCTCGAGCTACTTTAGAAAGAGAGCAAAGGGCAGAAGCCACGAGCCTCTCCACCACCGCTGGGTCAGCCCTGTTTCTTTTGGACCACTTCATCTCTCTCTCACAATTCTTGGGATTATTGAAAAATTATATTATATGCTAATTAAATCTGCACGAATGATTTCATTCTGCAGGTCAAAATAAAATCTCTCTAAACACTTCATTGAAATTTGATGTTATTTAACACCTAAAAAAAGAGACTCTATAGCAGAGAAGGGAAGAAAAAGGAGAATAATTATTTCTGCAAGCAGCACTTGATGGATACACATCCCATGCAGTGATGTCCACTTTTTGCGCTAATTCCAAGATTGATTATAGCGGGGGCTTTTCTTGCTTATCTGTTGACGTGGTCCTCTCCCATTGGCCGCAGTAGATTTTGCGTCCTACGTGTCACGACCGTTATTGGCCACCGGGTGTTCACGTGACGGGCCGGAGATGCGAATGATTTGAGCATTTTTGGCATTTTGAAGAGCGAGTGCATGGTTGATTTCATTCATTCGTTGTGCCTCTCGGATTCAGTCACTCATGATGAGGAGGTTTTCACCTCCACATGTTTTGATTTATTTTATCTGACAATTAGTAACTCTCTTATGTACAATTAAATGCATATATAATTACTTGTGATCTGATCTTTTTGTCAAATATCTTCTCCATTCATTGATATTTTGATGACCTGATTTTCTTTTTCTTTACTGATTTAAGAAATTTCCTCACCAGAGAAATTTACTGATTAATTTGTGGAACAAATAACTCCACCTGTACTAACTACCAGCTGCAAGCCTTTGTTGATTATCACTAACGATTTTTTAGGATAAATAAAAATCTAGTGATCGAAATTAGATTTCTACCACGAAAAAGTATCGATAATCGAAGACGATGGATTCTAATATTCGGCTACTAATGTTCATTGTTCAATAAGTTCCAATCTTTAGTTGGATATCTTTTTGCCTAAGTATAAACTAGGTAATTATGTAGTAATTGTATTGACTTGGTGTGCTGTCTTATCCATTGATGGCATGGTTTGGAGATCTCGTGGCCTCTTGATGTGGATAAAGACACCATGAGATACTCACAAAGGTGATGCATGAGATGGAGAGAAATAAGAGGAGGTTGAGGGGACCAAATCATGGCCTGGAAACTTTGTACTCATCAAGAAAGAGGCATCTAAACCCCCACAAGAGGAGATAAAAATCATCCCATCTCAGTCATGTATACTATCTAACTTATTGTGGTGGTATTTATATTGTTGGACACCAAGATTAACTTGTAGTCCTCTTTCCAAATAATCATGGGTAATGGGTTCATATATATATATATATATATATATATATATATATATATGCACAATATTCCAAGTTGAGCCAAAGTCCACCATTGGACAGTGCACATTCCTCTGTCCTTGTGTCTTAATTTGAAGAAAACTTTTTGTCCATTTCAACTTTCTACTTTCTACTGTAGTACAACTTTGGTTTGTTTGAATTTGATCTAGAATCTTTGGGTGTTTGATTGATTATTATATAAAAACAGTTGAACTATTTTAGGGCACATTTATTTGGGAGGACCAAAAAAAAGAGCTAATTAATACAACTGAGTCATTTGTAGCTATCTTTCCATTTTTTAAATCCCTAACCTGTTTAAATATCATATGATCATATATTGATATTTTGACTAATGGCCATAATAGTCATTCTTTAACCAAGCTGCATTATGGAATTAACTTGATCCAAAGAACAAGAAGAAGATGATGATGACAAAGAAAGAAGACACCTTTTTGCAATTTTACCCACACACCTGCATCTGCTCAGCCATGGTTTTCCAAAAGATGGCAAGTGGTCCATGTAAACAACTTTCTTCCTTGTTTTTTTCTCTCTTTTTCCTTAGAGAATTATACCCAATCAAATTCAAAGATTTTTAATCATAATTTAAGAAAATTAAGGTAATAATTTTGAGATATTGATAATTGGAACATTCACAATCAAACTAAGAAGAAAATATTTTTTGTATATTTTATAAAGTTATTTATTTAAACTCACAAATTAAGATTGTTATACAAAAGGAACAAAATTTGATTAAAGAAATTATTTGGTAAGTAAGCTTGTTCCACTCTGAATTGCTTGATGATTAACCCTACATTTTTTGTTGTGTTGAACCCGAACTTAATTTTAATTGTACTCCATTTTTGGTCTCGTGTTGCAATAGGTTAAACCAAGCTTTACTTTGAATTAATTGATATATAGAAGTGCCTTTGACAACTTGCAATAGGGGTTTAATTGATTGCATTATATTAGGTTGGATATAATGAGCCTTGCGTTGGATCCAATTGAGTCATGTCATACTAGGTTGGATTTTAGTTTCAATCCAATTTAGTCCTATCAACTTAGTGCTTGTTTACTTCGTAAAATTAAGCGAGATAAGATAAAATATGAATTTGAAGTTATTATTTATTTAATGCATTGATTAAAAAGAAATATGATTAGAATAATATAATGGTATATTTGTTTCACCGGATAGGATAAGATAAAATTGAATAATAAATGAAAGATGATTAAATATGAATTTTTTAAATTCGATGTACATCAGATATCATATTAATTTTATATTATTCTAATCAATGCACTAAACAAATATTGAATTCAAATTCATATCTTATTCTATCTCTCTTAATCATATAAAGCAAACAAGCACTAAAATTAATATGTTATGCAATGTACACCGAATTTAAAAGATTCATATTTAATCCTCTCATATTTACTATCCAATTTTATTATATTCAATGAAGTAAACGTACCATTAGTGTTGTATCACTTTGGGTTGGGTCAAATTGACATCGGGTTGACCTTAACAAAATTGAATCTGTAATATAATTATGAATGTCAAGTTGAAAAGTGAACAAGAGGGTAAACATCTTCTTGGAAATGAGAGAGAATTAAATATGTAATATGATGGAAGTAAAACTAGTAATATTTTAAAGAAGTTCAAAATTTTATCTCACTTTTGTGTCATGCCCAAAATACATTTTAAAAGTGACCCTTCAAATTAATACCTATTTGGGTTTTCATTGAACCGGTGAAAAGTAATGTTTTTCAATAGATATAATAATATCTACTTTTTTCCCCATCCGATTCAATTAACAAATATATGAACTAGTTCATTAATATTTATAAAATTTATTATAACTCACCCCATCATTATCGGATGTTAGAAAATCAACCTTGGACCTAACTTCATCCAAAAACTAGCTCCTTAAATACTATCTTGACCATATTTTTAACTAGTGTAGTCCGACGAGTGGTACAATATCAACCACAAGATAGACTATGATACCATGTTAAGAAATTAGTGAACCTAACTTCATCCCTAAAATTAGCTCATGAGAGAATGATTGTCCAATATATTTAAAGATTATTTAGACCACAACCTCAAACGATGTGAGACTTTATCAACATCCCCCCAAAGCTAGCTTCTTAAAGACTATCTTGACTATATTTTTAACCAATGTGGGGTTTTAACACACTCCCCTCACGCCCAAAATTCACATCTGGAGCGTGGAATTCAACAGGTGGGCCAATATCAATCATATGTTTGGCTCTGATACCATATTAGAAAATCAGTCTTAGACCTAACTCCACCTCAAAAGCTAGCTCATAAGGAGATGATTGTTCAAACTATTTAAATACTATCTTGACTATATTTTTAACCAATGTGAGATTTTAACATCAGAAGAATATTTTGGCTTCTCCATTTGAATCTCCATTTAGCTCCATGAAGACTACATGATTCGACATTTTTCATCTCCAAACAAGAGCTAACCAATAATTAATATATGTGCTTCATTTTCCTTAAACTCTAGTTGAAGTGAGCTTCCTCTTTCCTTATGCATGGAATAGATTAGTATATTCTCTTAACCTCATATTTATTCTCTTATCACGTATTTATTCTTTTGATCTCATTCTTATTTGGGCAGTAGCAAATTCTAGACTATGCGAAGTAACAATGTCTATATATATATATAGTTAATGGTTAATTCCGATGTTCACTACTCATTATGGAGTGTTACATGATGGTATTACTTAAAATTCCATGGAAAGTAGGAATATGGCTTACAATAGATTATGATATCTAATCTTTGTGAAGTTAGATAAGTACTTGTGAACTTGTAACAATGCTCTTATGAAGTATTATTGGTTCCAAGTCTCTTTGTAGATATAGTTTCACTACAACATATAAGATTTGTATCCATGAAGCTTTGCCCACGAACAATCCATTTATGACAATAAATGTATTTTGTAGTTACAATTTGAATCATCATGGTAATTAAGTAATTTGTAGCCATAAAACATTGACATTGTGGTAACAAAAACATAATAGTAGCCACATACAATATGTTATGTGATAATAACATGTTTAATTGTCGCATGTGTTTTTTATTATAACTGGTGCAATATATATAGTCGTGTAAAATATGAGCAGATAGCTAGTCACGTTAAGATCATGACTACTATTTAACAGTACTTGCTTTGATCATATATTTGTAAGAAAAAATGGGTTAGTTGTCATAAGAAAGATTTCGTGAATATAAATTTACCGTCAAAATGTATTTTTTTTTGCGTCATTTTGGTTGTTGTAACGCAGAAAATATTCGTGGCTATTGTAATACATTGTAGCCACGTAAAAATCATGGCTAGTGTTTAATAGCATTTGCTTCGATTCCATGTTTGTGAGAACAAACATATATGTTAGTTGTCTTAAAAAAAATATTTATGTATATAAATTTACCACTAAAACATATATTTTTAGCATCATTCTTAGTTTTTATAACAGAGAAAATTCTTTGTGGCTACTTGAGTACATCGTATCCATGTCGAGGCTACTGTGTAACAATATTTGCTTCGATTATAAATTGTGAGAAGAAATATGTTAGTTGTGACAACAACCATTCATGAATATAAATTTGCCACCAATTAAAGTATATATTTTGATGTCATTTGTAATATTTGTAACGAAAAAGATTATTTGTGGCTACTAGAGTACCTTATAGCCACGATGTACTCGTGGCATTAATTGTTTAACATCATTTGCTTCGATTGCATATGTTTGTGAGAAAAAGTATTTAAATTGCTGCGATAAAAATTCATGGATATAAATTTACCGCCAAAGTATATATTTTGGAGTCATTCTTAAAATTTGTAACGAAAAAATTATTTATGACTATTGAAACATATAACAACCATGATCATACTTGTGTCATTAGTTGTCGTACCTAGGGCTGAGCAAAACCCGATCCGACCCGAAAAACCCGACAAAACCGACCCAAAAACTCAATTCGGGTCGGATTATTCGGGTATAACGGGTTGGATCGGGTTAAAATTTTCAAAATTTTATATATTTTTTCGGGTCGGGTCGGATTCGGGTGAAAACCCTATTTAACCCGACCCGCCCGATTTTGACTTAACCCGCCCAAGTCTGGAGTCCCGAGTCCCGACCTGCGACCCATGACAATATGGCATTGAGGACCTCTCTCGACTCATTTAGTCATTAGTCCGAAGTCCAACTCCCCTCTCTGGCTCTCTCGACTCCCCTCTCTCGCGACTCGCCAAGTTGCCAGTCGTCAGTGCCCTAACTCCTCCCCTCAATCGTCGTCGCTGATCCCGACTCTTGGGCAAGGACTCAGTTGCCCCACCTTGCCGGCCCGCCGAGGCACCGAGTCGTCGACGCCAGTCCTCCACCCTCCTCGTTGTTTCCCGACAGCGACGACAGGTGACAGCAGACTACCTCCCCTTAATCGTCGTTGCCGATCCCGACTCTTAGGTGAGGACTAAATCGCCCCACCTTGCCGGCACGCCGAGGCACCGAGTCGCCGACGCCAGTCCTCCAGCCTCCTTGTTGATGCTCGACAGCTAGCGGCGACAGGTGACAGCGGACTACCTTCCCTTAATCGCCGTCACCGATCTTGACTCTCGGGCAAGGACTCAGTCGCCCCACCCCGCCGGCTCGCCGAGTTGCCGACGCCAGTCCTCCAGCCTCATCGTTGTTGCCCAACAGTGGCGACAGGTGACACCGCGAGTCCGTGACAGCCCTCCACTCCTCCCTCACGAGGATATATTTCGGGTTAAATGGGTTAAACGGGTCGGGGCTCAATTTTTTCGGGTTATTCGAGTCGGGCCCCGATTTAAAAATTAGGTCAGGTTGGATATATATTTTTGAACTTTTTGGGTTAATACCCAATCGGGTGGGGTCGGGTATTGACCCGACCTGCTCGATGCTTAGCCCTAGTCATACCTACGTAAAAGATTTATGGATAATAGTTCAGAAGCAGTTACAAATTAACATCTGTGTGTCTATTGTATGGGACTACATTTGCAGTAATGAACTTTATGTTGGCTTTAGGTTTTCAACCTTAGCCTTAATCTCGGTTTTTGATGATTTTGATGATAACAAACATGAGACTAATAATTTCATTGAGAATATCTTTCAGGTTCCATATCAATTAGCGTTCGATGTCCTAGATCAAAAATATCAGAAGAAATCGGAAATCGGAAGGACATTGATCGTCGCGCTCGGGTTCATCACGGAAGTTTATCGAAGATCGATGAGTTCACCAAAGTCGCTTGGATGAGTCCAAAGATCAAGTCAAAAGCTCTCCAAGATGATGCTCGTTGAAAGCCGAAACCCGGAAACCAAGCACGGAAGAAATAGGCTGAAAAAGCAATTTCAGCCTATGTTCGGTACTTCGGTCGACCAGGCGGTCGACCGAATAGGGTAAGAAAGAAAGGCCCATCCATTTCGGTCGTCCGGTCGGTCAACCGAACACTACCAAAAAATGGCAGTGGGCACTTCGGTCGATCGACAGTGGCTGGTTTTGGGCAGTAGGCTTGGCGGTCGACCGACCTGCTAAAAGCTGAAGACGCGAGATCCCGTCAGTCGGGGTTGAATAGTTGTGTCTGGGCAGTCGACCCGTCGGTCGACCGACCACAGATAGAAGAGAAGCGGTCGAAAGATCGATCGACCGACTATTCGATCGGCGACATGTAACAGATAGTTTTCTATCCGTTGAACAATCGTTTCTTCACGAGGGTATAAATACACCCTCATATACTTCATTTAATCTACTTCATTGATTTTAACAGAGTTTATTGAGCACTCAAAAAGAAGATCTAAGCCTTCCAAAAAGGATTAATTGTTTCCGCTCTGTTCTCCTGCGATAATTTCTACAAGTGGCTGTTCTTCCTCAACTCGAGAATTAATTCGAGTTGTTCGTCTTGACGAGTTGGAGGCATTGAAGGCTTGAGAAGAGCTCTAATGCTTGGTTTATTCTTTAGCTCTTTTCAATTGTAATTTTAACTGTATTGAACCTATTTTTTATTTGTGCGTGTGAAGACCAAGTGTTTGGTCTTGTGTGTTGGGTATAAGTGGTTACCTGATGTTAGGTGTAAAGCCACTTTTGTAAAACGTAGTTGTTACTAGGATTAGTTTAATTGTCTCTTAGGGTTAAGGTGGAAGAGGACTCTCGATAAGAAGGCAGTGACTTCCGGGTGTGGAAGTGCCTTAAGTCGAGAGTGCGTCTCTTCGGTGAAAAATCCTCGGGTGTAAGGGAAACAAAAACTATTTTAGTAAAACTAGTTTGGAAATCCAAAGCGGTGTGCTTAGGTAGTGGAGTAGGCATTGGGGCCGAACCACTATAAATATTTGTGTTTGCATTATTTTATTATCACTTGTGCTTAATTGTGTTTATCGCTTCCGCATTCAATCATCAAATCACAAATTGCCTAATTGATCTAAGTAAACGATTAAAATTGGAATTTAGGTTAATAGATTTAGTAAGCACACTATTCACCCCCCCTCTAGTGTCGTCATTTTGAAAACAATCAGTATCAGAGCGGGTCGTAGATTGTGATTTCACCATCCCTTCTACAATTCGTCTCGATCTTGAAATAGCTCTAGAGTCTGTTGTTTCCACACCTCCTAGGTTCGATGCCTCGAACTTTGGTCTATAGAAATCTAGGATGTACACCTTTCTAAAGACCCAAGGTTTAGGTATTTTTAAGATGGTAAAAATCCAATATGTTGAACCTAAGGAAAATATAAATGCATGGACCCAAGAACAAATTGATATGTTTGAATTAAATGCTAAAGCTACAAATTGTATATTTTGTTCTTTGGATGATAAGATTTTTGAAAAGATCATGCATTGCACTTCCGCTTTCGATATTTGGGCTACCTTAAATATGCTCTATAATTATGCAAAAATCGAAGAGCTTAATACATTTGATGAAGGGAGTGATGATAATTATCATCCACCCAATACTAACATGGTTTTTGAAGCCCATAGTGTCTCTAGTCATAAGAGCACAAGAAATCGAAAAAGAAAAGTGATTTGCCATTTGTGCAAGGAGAATAGACATATCAAGAAGAATTGCCCACTATTAAAAAACAAAGCAAGGAAGATGTTAAATGCTTCTACATCGTCCTCCGATTCCCTCGAAGCATCCTCTCATCATGACAATAGAGATACTTCTCAATTGTGCCTCATGGGTTTAAAAAATGAGGTAAATCCCTCCACCTCTTGTCATGATGAAAATTTCATTGATAATGATAGTCATAGCTCCTCTAGTTCATTTGACATGCCATATGAGGAACTAGTTGAGGAATATCAAAAAATATATGTCTTGCTTGTGAAAAAGAATAAGGAAAATAAAAAATTTAAGAAGAAAAAAAAATTAAGACTTAGTTCTCATGTGCATGAATTAGAGAAAGATAAATTGAATACTAGTGTTGTTAATTCTTGTCATGACAATTTTAAGATTGAATTTGAAGACTTAAAAAGTGAGAATATGGATTTGAAAAATAAAAATAATGATTTGAAGAGTGAAAATGAAAAATTGAAAACTAACATGACTGATCCTTGCCATGATACATTAACTCTAGAAGTTAATGACTTGAAACATAATAATGAAAATTTAAAGAATGAAAATAGCATGCTAAAAACTCAATTGCATGCTATTCAAAGATTAATGAATGATTTAAAAAATGAGGTTGTTTGTCTAAATAAGAAAGTCAATAATTTATCTAGCAATTCATCTTCTAAGAATTCTAGAAATACAAATGTTTCTTTCAAGAATGTTTATACTCATCATGTGTCAAATGACAAGCATTCTAAAAATAAATCTCATGTCCATAACAAAAATAAAAAGAAATTTAATGGACATTGCTTTTGTTGTGATGTATTTGAGCATACTATTTATGATTGTGCATTAAAAAAAAATCCAAGTGTTGTTAGGACACTTTGGATTCCTAAGCCCTCTAACCCTCAAGGACCCAAAGCTATTTGGGTACCAAAGATCTCATACTCTTTTGTATGGGGAGGCACCACACAAGGGTAGAGAGAAGTGAAGAATTGAAGTTGACATTGGATCTAAATGAGAAATCTCCAAGATGTTGCAACTTCGAATCATCATGATGCCTAAAGTATGAAAATTGACATCTAGGTATATTTTGTATCATCTCATTCTTTGGTTTGTTTTATTTAAGTTGGAGTGTTGATATATGTTTAATTTGAGTTGTTTTCCCCGCTCTTATTATATTTCAAAAACGTTTTTGATTTTTGATTTCCCGGTCTCTTCGGAGACCCAGGTGGCCTGTAATGGGCCTAAGCGACCTTACGATTCTAAATCATAGGCACATTGTGGCCTTTCGGTTTTCAACCAATAGGAAGGGTTAGAGATCTTATATTTCAAAATTTTATATTTTGAGATCTCCTGATTCATTTTGTTATCATGAATAATTTCTTTAAAAATGAATCCATGCTACTTAGTGAAGTTGAAGTTGATAAATAATACTTGGTTTTTCTCTTCACTATTTAGTTTAATAGCTTGCATGTAGAATTGGTTTCATTGTCTACTTAAGAAGTATACTTGCAAGTTATAAATATTTTAGAAAGGCTAACTAGGAAGAAAAAGATTAGTTTGGCTAAATCATCATGAATAAGGTATAATCTTGGTAAAATCAAAATTTTATTGTTATACCTCAATGCTTAAGATTAAAGTATGTCTCTATACTTATGATTAAATTGACATGTTAAAATCCTTGAATTCTCGTGAGTAGGTAGAACTTTAGTACTTAGACAAATTTCATTAAATAAAACTTGTTTCAGGTAAATATCTATTATTAGAGACCTTCTTGTAAGTCAAAACTAGTTTAATATTGGTAGAGATCTTATTTCTCAAATACTTAAGATCTCTTAGGTTCATTTTGATATTATAGTAAAATCTTTTACTTAAAAATGAATCTTAACTATCTAGCATAGGTTAAGTTATTTTTAATGAAAATATTGTATTGATCCCTTGCTAGTTAGTATGTTAGCTTGCTAGTTGACATATTATTTCATTATGATTCTAATGATATCTACTCGCAAGTTATGAATGTAAATGAAGACAATGCTATCTAAAAGAAAATGAAAAGGAAATGAAAAAGTTGGGCAAATTTTCAAGAAAAATGTATGATTTTAATTTTGCAAAAATCATTGTAAAATGATTGAATGCTCATGCTTAAATGATTTCTCTATGCTCATGATTGATTATGCATGATAAATATTTGAATCTTCATGAGTAAGAAAATTTTTGTTAACTTAGCTCAATTTCATGATATCTTGATTGAATGAAACTTGAACTAGGTTAAAATTCTTCTTTAGAGACTTCATGTTAAGTTAAATTTGAAATGAAATTAAATTTCTAAAAATAAGGTATGAATTTAACCTTACAAAAATTTTAGTACGATGATTGAATATTAATGCTTTAATGATGTCTCTATATACTCATGATTAATTTTGCATGATAAATGTTTGAATTTTCATGAGTAAGAAAAATTTGGATAACTTAAGCAATTTCATGATATCTTGATTGAATGAAACTTGCTCTAGGCTAAAACTCATATTAGAGACCTCATTTTGAGTAAACATCAAACAAACATATTTAGACACACATGATATGACTCTAAGTATTCAATCTTGAAAATTCATGTGTAGATGAAAATGTGATAACTAGATCATAAGCTTAAAAGGATTGATTCAAGTCAACAAATTGACTTGGACACTTGATTTTAAGTCCAAACTTAATAAACATGTTTAGAAATAGGTATGACATATTTTCATGCATTTAGAGTGAAAAATTCATATGAATATGGATAAAATAACATAGAGGTTAATTCATGTTTACCTCTCTTTGAACTATGTTGAACCAAGTCAACAAGTTGACTTAAAGGTCTCATTTTTAATCCATATTTATGGAACATGTTTAGATTTACTCATGTTAGGTATCCATAGGTTTAAATTTGAAAAATCATGAGTAAATGTTAAGATTGAAACTTGGCAAGTTTTATAAAAACTAGTTTAGTTTTGAATGAAACCATGCTAAGTTGATATCTTGACTTAAGGACATAATTTTCATTTCAAACTTGATATATACTCTTTACATGATCACATTATGGTGTCATGAAAGTTTGAATGAAAATTGAACAAGTTTTAAAGAATAACTGAAAATTACAAGGATTGTCATTTGTTCAATAATTGGTATCACCAATTTTAGTTATTTCTAGAAAAATATAAAAAAATCTTTTTTAGATGATTCTTGAAACTACACATTCACTAAAAAATCTAGTTTGATCAGTAAAAATTTCAAAAAGTTTCATCAAGAATCGGATTTAAAGTGAATTTTTGAAGTTGAATTTTAAAACACAAAGTATCATCATTCTTGAAACGTCAATCTTTCCAATACTTTGATTTTTCTTCGAAAACTTCATATAAAAACTCATGTACACCATTTGGATTCCATTTCTAATATCATTCACACAAATTCTTGAGTAAAATCATTCCTAGAAATAATTTGGATATTTTGGTTGATAGATAGAAATATCCATATGTATATTAAAATCAATATAGGATGAAAAATGGTCTTTGAAAATTCTTTTGAATTCAAACTTGATACATGTATTTCAAATGACCATTAAATATTTGGTATCAAAATTTGATGAAAAAAATTGGTTTCAAAAATATTGGTCAAAAACATGATTTTGTGTAAACTTAAAAGGTTAGATTTTTGAAATCTTGAAGATAGATTGACCTAAGTCAACAAAATAACTTAAAAATTTTCATCTTAAGCACAAACTTAATTCATAGACTTACATTATTTCATGTTTGATGTCTAGATGCCTATATATGAGAAAACATGAGTAGATAGCAAAATATTGAGACTTAGCATTTTCATGTTCTCATGTTTATATAAAATGAAAACATGCTAAGTTTTTATTTGGATTAAATGATATTAGTTTCTCTTCAAACTTGATATACATGTTTCACATGACTAGATCTTGGTAATTTGAAAGTTTGAATAAAACTAAAAATGTCATGAAAGATAACTATATTCATGAAAACATTCATACTTGAGATCATACATAACTTAATTTTGAATTCCTATTGTGTTTTGAACATATCATGTATGAATTAAATTTCATGTTAAATACTTGTTTTCCATCCCTTTGGTTGAGATTTTCATGTTTCATGGAAAATCTTTAGAGTCTCAACTTCATGAAACAGTACTTGTGTTTCATCCCTTTAACTAGATAGATTTTTCTTGCCCTTTTTGATTGATGTCAAAAGGGGGAGAGAAGTATAAGAAAAAGGGGGAGAAGTGTATAAGAAAAATGGGGAGAAAAGTATAGGCAAATAGGGAGGAAAATATAGGAAATTCATGTATATAGATAGGGGGAGAAATCCCTTAGTTGATATCCTATATGCTTTAATGATATATTTTCTTATGGATGCTTATCATCATCAAAAAGGGGGATATTGTTGGCTTTAGGCTTTCAACCTTAGCCTTAATCTCGGTTTTTGATGGTTTTGATGATAACAAACATGAGACTAATAATTTCATTCAGAATATCTTTCAGGTTCCATATCAATTAGCGTTCGATGTCCTAGATCAAAAATATCAGAAGAAATCGGAAATTAAAAGGACATTGATCGTCGCTCTCGGGTTCATCACGAAAGTTTATCGAAGATCGACGAGTGCACCAAAGTCGCTTGGATGAGTCCAAAGATCAAGTCAAAAGCTCTCCAAGATGATGCTCGTTGAAAGCCGGAACTCGAAAACCAAACGTGAAAGAAATAGGCTGAAAAAGTAATTTCAGCCTATGTTCGGTCGACCAGGCGGTCGACCGAATAGGGTAAGAAAGAAAGGCCCAGCAATTTCGGTCGACCGGTTGGTCAACCGAACACTGTCGAAAAATGGCAGTGGGCACTTCGGTCGACCAGTCGGTCGACCGATAGTGGCTGGTTTTAGGAGTAGGCTTGGCGGTCGACCGACCTACTGAAACTTGAAGATGTGAGATCCCATCGATCGACCGACGGATCGACAGAAGGTCGAGGATGAATAGTCACGTCTGGGCGGTCGACCCATCAATCGATCGACCACAGACAGAAGAGAAGCAGTTGAAAGATTGGTCGACCAGTTAGTCGACCGACTATTCGACCGACGGCCTGTAACAGATAGTTTTCTATCCATTGAATAATCATTTCTTCACGAGGGTATAAATACACCCTCATATACTTCATTTAACCTACTTCCTTGATTTTAACAGAGTTTATTGAGCACTCAAAAAGAAGATCTAAGCCTTCCAAAAAGGATTAATCATTTTCGCTTGGTTCTCCTACGTACGACAATTTCTACAAGCTGTTGTTCTTCCTCAACTCAAGAATTAATTCGAGCTATTCGTCTTGACGAGTTGGGGGCATTGAAGGCTTGAGAAGAGCTCTAATGCTTGGTTTATTCTTTAGCTCTTTTCAATTGTAATTTTAACTATTATTGAACTTGTTTTTTATTTTTGTGTGTGAAGACCAAGTGTTTGGTATTGTGTATTGGGTATAAGTGGTTACCTGGTGTTAGGTGTAAAGCCACTTTTGTAAAACATAGTTGTTACTAGGATTAGTTTAGTTGTCCCTTAGGGTTGAGGTGGAAGAGGACTCTCGATAAAAAGGTGGTGACTTCCGGGTATGGAAGTGCCTTAAGTCGAGAGTGCGTCTGTTCGGTGAAAAGTCCTCGGGTGTAAGGGAAACAAAAATTATTTTAGTAAAACTAGTTTGGAAATCCTAAGCGGGGTGCTTAGGTAGTGGAGTAGGCATTGGGGTCGAACCACTATACATATTTGTGTTTGCATTATTTTATTGTCGCTTGTGCTTAATTGTGTTTATCGCTTCCGCATTCAATCATCAAATCACAAATTGCCTAATTGATCTATGTAAACGATTAAAATTAGAATTTAGGCTAATAGATTTAGTAAACACACTATTCACCCCCCCTCTAGTGTCGCCATTTTGAAAATACTTTGTGTTCGTGGCAAATGCTTGAAGCCAAATCAAATAAAAATTGTTCTTATCATTCACTTTTTGTTAGTTTGATTGAATTTTTCTGCGCCATCTAAAATTACCACGAATAATATGTGAATATTACTATATGTGCTATCCATAAAATGTGTTTGTGGTAATTGTTATTAATTTAAGTACATAAATGACATTCCATTAATAATATTCTATTCTATATTATTCAAATATTTTGGCGTAAATAGCAAGATAATTTTCTATTAATTTTTTTATTATTAAAGAATTTGACTTTATGACAAATAAAATCATGGGTATATACTAGAATTGACTTTATGACTAATGAAATACTTTTGCCGTAAATAATCAAATAATTTTCTTTCAAAAATGTTATAACATATACTATAATTAATTCTTTTATTTCTAGAAATTTCAAATTAGTTGATCAAATAATCTCCAAATTTTATATTCCTGATTTAAATTACCATAGTTCTCACAATAATTTGGTCTTATCGACCACAGACAGAAGAGAAGCAGTTGAAAGATTGGTCGACCAGTTAGTCGACCGACTATTCGACCGGTGGCCTGTAACGGATAGTTTTCTATCCATTGAATAATCATTTCTTCACGAGGGTATAAATACACCATCATATACTTCATTTAACCTACTTTCTTGATTTTAACAGAGTTTATTGAGCACTCAAAAAGAAGATCTAAGCCTTCCAAAAAGGATTAATCGTTTTCGCTTGGTTCTCCTACGTACGACAATTTCTACAAGCTGTTGTTCTTCCTCAACTCAAGAATTAATTCGAGCTGTTCGTCTTGACGAGTTGGGGGCATTGAAGGATTGAGAAGAGCTCTAATGCTTGGTTTATTCTTTAGCTCTTTTCAATTGTAATTTTAACTGTTATTGAACTTGTTTTTTATTTTTGCGTGTGAAGACCAAGTGTTTGGTCTTGTGTATTGGGTATAAGTGGTTACCTAGTGTTAGGTGTAAAGCCACTTTTGTAAAACATAGTTGTTACTAGGATTAGTTTAGTTGTCCCTTAGGGTTGAGGTGGAAGAGGACTCTCGATAAAAAGGTGGTGACTTCCGGGTATGGAAGTGTCTTAAGTCGAGAGTGCGTCTGTTCGGTGAAAAGTCCTCGGGTGTAAGCGAAACAAAAATTATGTTAGTAAAACTAGTTTGGAAATCCTAAGCGGGGTGCTTAGGTAGTGGAGTAGGCATTGGGGCCGAACCACTATAAATATTTGTGTTTGCATTATTTTATTGTCGCTTGTGCTTAATTGTGTTTATCGCTTCCGCATTCAATCATCAAATCACAAATTGTCTAATTGATCTATGTAAACGATTAAAATTAGAATTTAGGCTAATAGATTTAGTAAACACACTATTCACCCCCCATCTAGTGTCGCCATTTTGAAAACACTTTGTGTTCGTGGCAAATGCTTGAAGCCAAATCAAATAAAAATTGTTCTTATCACTCACTTTTTGTTAGTTGGATTGAATTTTTCTGCGCCATCTAAAATTACCACGAATAATATGTGGATATTACTATATGTGCTATCCATAAAATGTGTTTGTGGTAATTGTTATTAATTTAAGTACATAAATGACATTCTATTAATAATATTCTATTCTATATTATTCAAATATTTTGGCGTAAATAGCAAGATAATTTCTATTAATTTTTTATTTTTAAAGAATTTGACTTTATGACAAATAAAATCATGGGTATATACTAAAATTGACTTTATGACTAATGAAATACTTTTGCCGTAAATAATCAAATAATTTTCTTTCAAGAATATTATAACATATACTATAATTAATTCTTTTATTTCTAGAATTTTCAAATTAGTTCATCAAATAATCTCCAAATTTTATATTCCTGATTTAAATTACCATAGTTCTCACAATAATTTGGTCTTATGGATTACATATTATTATTTTTTCTTTATAACAAATCGTATTTGTTCACTAGCTTGGTTCTGGGATAAATCAAGTGACACTTGTTAATTCTCACATTTGTGTATTATATTATTCACCTCATGACTCTATAAGATCACATAAATTTTAAGTTTAATTTTCTAACTTACCCTAGCAAACTCTTACACTAAACTCTTAATTTTGGCATAAACATTATTTATTTTCTCAGTCTTATTAGTGATGCTTTCATTGAAAACACAAAATCAAGTAATGCGATAAATAAAAAAAAAAAAATATTTATAGGAAGGAGGATATGATAGGAGACTTAGAAGGAGGATGGTAATTTTAATTCAAGTAATGCCGTAATTTTAATCTACTTAGAAAGAGGATGGTAAAAGATAATAGAAAAAAATGTTAGGAGGGTATGAACCTAAGATTTGCACATAATGTCAAAGCAGTCTTTCCACTAAACTACATTATTTTTTCTTGTTAATTAGTTTCACATAAATATTTTTTTTTGCTCAATCTATTCTCTCTTATTTAATGATGAAGAAAAAAAAAGAACTAAAGAAAACTCCTCAATTTCCCTCCATCGCTCACACGCTCACAATACAGAGTAGTGAAAGAGAACCATCCTAGATGATCGATTGACGAAACATAGGGCTTTACTAGGAATGTCAACGGGGCGGGGCGTGTACGGGGGGTGCCTACTCGCTACCATCCCACGAAATAAACGGGTATCCGTTACCTGTTTATTCCCCGCAGGTATCAAAAATGAGTACTCATTTACACTACTAGAAATTAGGTCTTCAGCAACGGCTATCAGCAACGGCCGCTCAAGCCGTTGTTATTTACAACGGCGTTCTTACGGCCGCTCGAGCCGTTGCAGATATTTGTATCTGCAACGGCGTTCTAACGGACACGCGAGCCGTTGCGGATTATTTTAATTATCCGCAACGACTTTCTGACGGAAAGGCGAGCCGTTGCTGATATTTTAATTATCAGCAACGGCTTTCTAACGGACAAGTGAGCCGTTGCTGATGATAACTTATCAGCAACGGCTTTCTAACGGGTGAGTGAGCCGTTGCTGATAAGTTTATATAGGGCACCAGTCGCGCCCGACCCTTCTTCCTCCCGCTGCTGCTACCGCCGCTCCTGCTCTCGCCTCTCGCCGCCGCTGCCGCTGCTGCCAACGCTGACGACGCCTCTTCCTCCTCCCGCTGCTGCCGATTTCTTCAGGTATGCCTCGCCGGCCGGTCGTCTCTTCCCGTTGCGGCCAATGGGAATTAATCCGACCGAAACCCTATTTCTAGGGTTTCGGGCGGTGGCGGTCGGCCGATGGCCGCAGCCGGACCTTGTACAGTGGCCGGACAGTGTGTCCGACCACTGTACGCGGGCGCCGGAGTCCACCTATCTCCGGCGCCAGAATTTATAAATTTATATATAATATTTTATTATTTTATAATTGTTAATTAATTGTTTTATAATTGTTAATTAATTGTTTAATTTGTTAGATTAATTATTAGGGTTTAGATTAATTTTGGACGCGCGCCGGAATCGTCCACTTCGGACGCGCGTCGGTATCGTCCACTTTGGACGCGCGCCGGAATCGTCCACTTCGGACGCGCGCCAGAATCGTCCACTTCGGACGCGCGTCGGAATCGTCCACTTCGGACGCGCGCTGGTATCGTCCACTACGAACGCGCGACGGAATCGTCCACTTCGGACGCGCGCCGGTATCGTCCACTTCGGACGCGCGCCGGAATCGTCCAATATGGACTCGAACGGTCTCGAAACATTTAGAAAATAATCATGCATCCGACGAGTTCATATGTTTCACGTACGCATCGACGAGTCGGATATGATTTAGCAAAATCTTAGATCCGTTCGGGGATTGTATGTTCGTGTAAAAGAAGTAGATGATCTTTTATACGATGTACAATTCTTGAATTGTCCCTGATTGGACAATTTGGGAATATAGTTATTTGTACTGCACTTACGTTTTTATTTTAACTATTAACTAATTATTCTAAATTTCGGCAACATCTCTCTTGTTCTCCGATACGCGCCCAGATGATATGCGTATTCGGAGAACTATAGGGAGATGCTGCCGAAATTTAGAATAATTAGTTAACGGTTAAAATAAAAACGTAAGTGCAGTTCAAATAACATAAATCCCGAATGGAATAGGACAATCTCACCTAAAGACATTAACCAAAGAAATTGTCATTGATTGACAGAATCATGTCGGCTGATCGAAGTTGGATGTACCGACGTCTTGATCATGGAGCTTTAACGAATGAGTTTCGATTAGGCGTAACGTACTTCCTAAATTTCGCCTATTCGAATCGGAATTTCGTTAGCATGGGTGATCAAATCCGATGTCCGTGCCGCATTTGTTCAATTGGACGATTTTTGGATCGGGAGACTGTCACTCTGCATCTATATACCAAAGGATTTGAACCAAGATATTTTCTATGGACTTATCACGGGGAGTCATGCGAAGTCGGGACGTCGAGCAATCCTGTCGTTCAGACATATGGTGAATCTTCCTCTGCTGGTGCTTCTTCATCCAGTCAATGTAATCCCTATAGAACTATGATACTTGATAGTCTTGGGGGTCAATTCCACCTGAATGATAATGTTGATCGGCCAGTTCTACAGACATCAGTCCCACCAGATACTACAGCGGTTGATATCACAGAAGTAGGGGCTGCGGTAGAGATTGAATTACTGGATAAAGAAGCTGCAGAATTTTACGAGATGTTGAAAGCTGCCGATGAACCTTTGTATGAGAATTGTCCTAAATACACTAGGTTTTCAGCAATGACACAGCTCTTAAACATCAAGGCCGATTATAATATCAGCGGAGTTGCGTATGATCGGATTGCTGGATTGATTAATGGAATGCTGCCTACTGATAACAAGTTTGAGCCAACTTTTTATAAGACTAAAAAGCTAATAAGAAAATTGGGGCTTGGGTACGAAAAAATACACGCGTGCCAAAATAACTGCATTTTATATTATAAAGAAAATGTGCAGTTGGATAAATGCCCTGTATGTCAACACCCTCGTTACAAGGAGAAGAAATCGGTCCGACAGAAAAATATCATGTTTAAGGTGCTTCGGTATTTTCCACTAACACCGAAGCTTCAAAGATTATTCATGTCGGAAAAGACAGCCCCCTACATGAGTTGGCATGCAAGAAGTCGTGATGATACAGTAATGACTCATCCATCTGACAGTGAAGCATGGAAACATTTGGATACATGTTATCCTTCATTTGCTAGGGATACTAGAAATATCAGATTGGGATTGTGCACAGATGGTTTTAATCCGTTTGGACATTCTGCAACTCCTTATTCAGTTTGGCTAGTGCTGCTGACAGTTTATAATTTGCCACCGTCAATGTGCATGAAAGATGAATTTATTTATCTTTCGATGATTATTCCGGGTCCTAAGGGTCCGCGAAAAGAAATTGACATATTTCTCAGACCCTTGATAGATGAATTGAAAACATTGTGGACTGAGGGAGCTGTCACTTATGATTATCATCGGAAGCAAAACTTCAATTTAAAGGCCGCGGTCTTGTGGACAATCAATGATTTCCCCGCGTACGGCATATTGTCGGGTTGGAGCACTCACGGCCGACTCTCTTGTCCGTATTGTATGGAACACTCTATATCAATCAGTCTTCAGAACGGACGAAAAATCTCATTCTTTGATTGTCATCGTCGATTCCTACCGGTTAATCATCAGTATCGAAGGAATCATAATAAATTTACTAAGGGCAGAGTCGAAAGAGATGGGCCACCACCGATGTTGTCTGGTGAACAAATGTTAGCACGTGTTTCAGCACTTCCAGATATAGTATTTGGTCGCAATGAAAAAGTGTCAGGTTTTGGCCAAACACACAACTGGGTGAAAAAAAGTATCTTTTGGGAATTGCCCTATTGGAGTTCATTATTGATTCGACATAATTTAGATGTCATGCACATTGAAAAAAATATGTTTGATAATATTTTCAACACTTTGATGGATATTTCTGGAAAAACTAAAGATAATGTCAAAGCCCGACATGATCTGAAAATACTTTGTAAAAGACCAGAGTTGGAGTTACAAGAGGTCAACGGACAATATCTGAAATCGAAGGCCCTATATGTGTTAAATAAACAACAGATCAAAGATGTTTGTCAATGGGTAAAAGAACTCAGATTACCCGATGGATATGCTTCAAACTTATCTCGATGTGTGACGTCGATGATTGCAAAATATCAGGGATGAAGAGCCATGATTGTCATGCATTCATGCAGAGATTACTTCCGATCGCATTTCGAGATCTTCTACCTGATAATATTTGGGGTCTGTTGACTGAATTAAGCATGTTTTTTAGAAACATCTGTGCAAATGTCCTTCGAGTCGAAGATATGTCAACACTTGAAAATAATATTGTTGAAATCATATGCAAGTTGGAGCAGTTTTTCCCTCCTGCATTTTTTGACTCGATGGAGCATCTACCGATACACTTGGCATACGAGGCACGAGTTGGTGGCCCCGTTCAATATCGGTGGATGTACTTATTTGAAAGATACATGAATCGTCTGAAGAAAAAAGTAAAGAACACCGCAGCTGTTGAAAGATCAATATCTAAATTGTATATCATCCAAGAAATTTCAACATTCTGCTCATTTTACTTTGAATCGACAGTACAAACAAGATTTGATCGTCTTCCACGTAACGACGACGGGGGTGTTCGACATTCAAATGGACGTTTAAATATATTTTGTCACTCTGGTCGTGGTTTTGGTTCTCGTCCATCTCGACACTTTAGCGATGAAGATATCATTTGGCACACTTGTATGTATTACTCAATTGTCCAGAGATTGAACAATTCATTGAAATATTTGACATTGAGATGGTGCAAAAATACTCTATTCACAACGATCAAGAATTGGAGAGATTATGGAATCGTGATTTCCCTACTTGGATTCAGACTTACAGCAAAGATCACAGAGCTGAAATAGATGAAAGAATATTTGAGTTTGTTAGTGGACCGTCGCGACTTGTGTCGTGCTATAGCGAATATTTTGTTAACGGGTATAAATTTCACACGGTTGAATATTCATTTACAAAGAAGACGATGAATGCTGGGGTCTGCGTGAAAGGGACAACCTATGTTGAATGTGATATGGATTTTTATGGACTGGTGGAAGAAGTGATAGCTAGAGTTGCACTACTTCGGCTTGAAATCAGTGATCCTATTTAGATGTCATTGGTTCGGTACAATAGAAAGGAGCCTGAAAGTTCATCCAAAATACAAACTTGTTGAGGTTAATTACAAATCGAAATTGGCATCAAATGAGCCTTTTATATTGGCATCACAAGCCGAACAAGTATATTACGCGAAGTATCCGGCTCGAAATAAAGATAGAGCAGATTGGCGTGTAGTCTGTAAGACAAAAGGTAGAGGAAAAATTGATCCGATAGTAGGAGAAAATGAGTTGATACCTGATATGACACATGGTTTCTATCAAGAAGATGATCTTCCTGCTGTGGATCGTATTATTCCAATACTCGAGGATGCAGACACAACGTCAATTCAATTAGAAGTTGAATATGCTGATGATGACGATCATGAAATTGAGGAAGCTGGAGATGAAGAAGATGAAGAAGAGGAAGAAGAGGAGGAAGAAGAAGAATTCGAAGACTATTATTCAGATGATGAGGAATAATTGTAAAGTATATATTTTATTAAATATATCTCTACTATTTATACAATAATCTGATTATATGTCTGTTCGACAGATATGTCTGATCGTGGTTATCGACGCAGGAGAGCTTCGGAGTCTCCGATCGGTGAGACTCCAGCACTTACTCATTCTGCTGATCCTTCTGTTGCTGATCCTCATGAGGATGATACTGCCGAGGCTAGTACATCCAAACGCAGGCGGCCACGCGGGCCGAACAGATGGCAGCCTCCACCAGCCACAGAGTCATGTAGATTGATTAGCGTGATTGGGGAGCGGTAATATATCATGAATTATGAATCATTACAAATTCATTATATCATAATATAATATTAAAATTTATTTTTGTTGTGCAGGTTCGAGCAAGAAGAAGTGTCGAGGAGCATTTCTTCTACTATTCGACGATACATGCACGGGGCATGGCCTACGTGGTCTCACGTGCCTAGCGAGCACGTCGACATGTTATGGCGTGAGTTTGATGCACGTATTATTATTATTATTACATGCATGATGATATATGAATATTGGTACTGATATTATTATTTTGCAGGCTCGCTATACATGGGCCGAGGACCAGAGGCCCTTCATTTACGCTGCCTGGGAGGCTATTTCCCGGGCAAGGTACAACGGGCAGCTGGGGCAGGCTCGGTCCCAGGCGATGGCCCGAGCGGGGACCACTAACATCGCGGAGACTCGGGGATACGACCCCGGTTGGATTACTCCGGATATATGGGACCAGCTTGTGGGAATATGGTCGACGGATCGATGGCAGGAGGTTTCTCGGAATGCGGCTAGAAATCGCATGTCGGGGGAGCAGCGCGTCACACCGGCGGCTCTGTTGCATTTGCAGTGCACGTGAACCGTATGGTAAGTATATCTTTTAATTATATATTTTATTTGTTACTATGTGTACTAATTAATGTATTTGTTTTGTAAATGTAGACGACGGTGTCGGATGACGGGACTGTCCAGCGACCCTCCCCGATGGCGGTGTTTGAGCGGACTCACCGTCGAGCACATGGGACGGGGGAGTACATCCACAACCGCGCTGCATACATTATGGTAATTATATATTTGTTTAAATTATTCATTATATATTTATAATTTAAGTTTTATGATAAATATTAAATAAAAAATCAAACTCGAGTAGGAGACCTACAGCCAGACGGTGGTGCAGCGCGGGGGTACCCCCGAGGACTTTGACGCAGCATCGTGGGTCGAGGCCGCAGGTGGCTGGGACCATGGCCGCGTATATGGCTTCGCAGATAGTGGTCATGCACGAGCCGTACTAGGGCCACTTGGGGCACCGACCCCTCCGGTCGCTGGTGAGCGGCCGTCCACCTCTAGATCCAGTTATGATCATAGTAGCAGAATAAGGACTCTAGAGGACACGGTCGCGCGTCAGACTGAGATGATGGAGCGCCAGAGTCAGATGATGGCGGATATACAATCTATGCTACGCAACATGTCAGGTCATCCCGAAGCAGTCATCTCTTCGGCATCATCTAATCCATCGTCCTCGAGTCAGTCCACGCCGGTGTACACTCAAGCACTCCAGACCCCGCCATATGATCCAGACCATCCTCCATCGTGATCGTGAGATTTTTTGTTTGGATATTGAACTTGTTACTGAGATATTGAACTTGTTTAACTTATTTTGTTTGGATATTGATACTTCAATTTTGCATTTGAATTGTTTTTATACTATCGTGGATAATTATCAATATAAATATAATTGTTTTGATGTATATCTTGGTGTGTTTGTGATGTGTGAATGAATGTGTGTATGAGGGTATGGGTGTGTGAGTTATGTATCAGATAATGTATCAATGTATCAATGGAAATTTTCAATTTTCAATTTTTCTGTTTCCGGGTACACATCATCAGCAACGGCTTTCCCACGGCCGTCCGTGGGAAAGCCGTTGCTAAAAGTGTATCGAAAGCCGTTGCTGATGACCTACAGCAACGGCTTAGCGACGGGCTTTTACTAACGGCGTTGCTACGGACTCAGCGGCCGTTGCTATTAATGTTATCAGCAACGGCTCCGGGTCTGTGGCAAAACCGTTGCTGATAATATTTTTAGCGACGGCCCGAGCGGCCGTTGCTGATAATGTTTTGAGCGACGGCCCGAGCGGCCTTTGCTGATCCGTTGCTAAGTTATCAGAAACGCGACTTTCTGTCACGGCTCTATTGCAACGGCGCGGCCGTTGCTGATGCTCTTCAGCAACGGCTCAGCAACGGCATCAGCCGTTGCTGATGCCGATTTTTCTAGTAGTGTTAATTATCCATGGGGGGACGGATACCCACGGGTATTGGCGGGTACCCATGATAGTTTTAAAAAATATAAATTTTGATATTTTGATTATAACTTCAAATATAAATACTCTTCAAATATAAATGCACAATATTTTGATAACAACTTCAAATATAAACAATTAAATACACTTCAAATATAAATACACAACATCAACACATTAAGACTTTAAAATATTTCTTAACTTCAACGTAAGACTTTAAAACATAAAGTCTTCAACAACATGTCTTCAAGCATAATTACATAAACATTTTAAAATGCAACAAAGAGTAGATAAACACATTAAAGATTTCTTCACGTCAAGAATTATCTTCAAGCATTTTCATCCTGTACAAGTATAAAATATTTTAGTTTATCATAAAAAATACTCCTATTAACAGTAAAAAGAATCTAATATATATTTACTTATATCAACATCTTTATCTTCAAACATTGAAGGAATCTCCATGCTCAATCTCATCTTCTAAGAAGCTATAAAGAATAACATCAATTAATATTTAAAGCTATAATTTTAAACAGGTGAAATGATTCCAAACCGGTGAAAGCCAAGAACAAACGTCGTAACTTGTATATGTTGAATTAAGATCACAGTATACAAGCTATGAACTATGAAGATGTTGTGACAGAATTTTACCTTGAAGAAGATGACACGCACCAAAAACAAAAACCAATTATCATTTAATTCAACCGTTCATTTGAAGTGCAGAATTATAGCAATTTATTCAGAAAATAATCTTGAAAGTTAATATATCAAAAGGTCTTTGTCAGGATGCGACGAATCAGTAGTAAATACCTAAGTGAGACATTTTCGAAAAGAACTAAAACTATGCCAATCAAACTCTTCACATGAATCAGTAGTAAGTGTCACAAGTAAAATCCTAGCAAAAGACCTAGCCTCACATGTGATAAGACCTTGAAAAGTTGCCTTGGCATTATTGTGGTGCATGCAAAGCCTTCCAGATGAATTTAACATATGACAAATAAATGCACAAATCAACTTTATATATGCAACATCCATTTCCTATCTTGACTTTGATACAAACACCTTAAGGACCTATAAGGTCATCATTCATCATCAGTATCATTTTTAGGCTTTGATAGCCACAAGAGGAAAAGATAGAAGAGAAAATATTAAGGCTTCTTTTACATATTTCTCTCCCACATTCTGCCATCATTTTGTGCAAATGATAAATCTTTTAAGTGACCCAGCCTTTCATCCACATGTGTCCATGACCTATTTTTCCTGCATATGAGTTTAGAAGAGCAACATGGAATGTTCAGTCGCCACATCACTTAGTGTTATTTATGGAATACTACTCAAAGTTTCGTACGTGGGGCACTAATCCTCAAAAGACACCAAAAGTTCAAACCTTGTATAGTTTTGAGCACTTAATATAGACCCAACTCATGCACTCTAATCTTGTTGCAATGATGTAGTAATTCTCAATCAAATATAATAAGAGAATTTTCTCCATTTGCAGGTTAAGATGGCAGTCATCTTTCTTATCTTGTTAGCATGTTATGGTAATCCTCCGTGTGTACTATATAGCTCATTCTTAGTTAATCATGTCATCAACCATTTTCCACAAAATCCCTTCCTCTAAGGTTAGTAAATAAATGAAGTTGAAGAAGGTAAACAGCAATAAATGATGAAAACAATTAGCAATCAACCAGTTTGTTACTGAAATTAGCAATTAGCAATCAACTAACAATTAGTAAAGAAATCACTCGGAAACCCTAGCGGCGGCAAGGAAATCACTCGGCAGCAAGGAAGAATTAAGGCATAGATAGAGAGAAGTGGGGAGGATCTGGAGGGGGAGATAGCGCCTTCTCGCGGCAAAGCCGACAGCTTGAAGATTGCTCGAGCTTGAAGACTACTCAACCGGAGATGTAGGCTAACGACGGACGAGCGATCGAATGAGGAGAGGCGGGCGCAGCAACGGGTGAGAAATGCGATCGAGTAGAGCGGAGAGATTGACTACTTGAATCACTCAACGAGGGAGGCAAAGAGGCGAGTGCAGCAACCAGGCCGAGAGATCCACGGACCGTCAGTGACGAGGGACGAGCGAGGAGAGGCGGGCGCAACAGCGGGTGAGAGTGAGACGAGCGATCGAGTGAGGGAGAGATGAGTGATCGAGTGCGCAGCAGCGGGCGACGAGTGAGGAGAGGCGTGCGGCACGGCGTGCAGTGGGTAATGGGTATTGAAGGTTAGGATTTTTTAAGTATATGTATTGAGGGTAATTTTGTAATATACTATTCTCACGGGAAATGGGTACCCGTGGGTACTAGTATTATGATACTCGTACCTACCTCATTTAATAAACAGGTATGAAAAATTACCCGCGGGTAGGAAACTACCCCCACACCCGTCATAAACAGGTAAATACCCGCGAGTATCCACCTAAACGGGTAATATTGTCATCCCTAGGCTTCACCTCGATTCTTCTATGCGAAACTACCATCGGAGGCACTGTGGACGCCGACTTCGCCCTGGACAATGGTTCCATCTCGAGGTGAGAATGCTCCTCGGTCCATGTTTGTTTTCTCTCTGTCCAACGTTAATGATCATCTAACTAAAGGTTCTTTCTTTTTCATTTCTTTGATTCTTTGTGCGTAGATTTTCAATTATCAAGCCCTAACTTTCATTTATAGTATGTGTACAATGACCTTCAGTTAATGGTTTTCTTGTTAAATGATAGAATCGGTCTTTATAATTTTTTGAGCGCGTGTAAGATAATAGATTCATTCTTTATAATTATTCTGTCACGCCCCAACCTCGAGGTAGCGTGATCGGCCGGGGATACGCCCAAATACCCTGAAGCCTCACAACCCAATAGAAAGAATGACAAGAACTCAACTGGAATGCATATATGAATATTAAATCAAAGGTTAATATACCAACATGCGACACCAGTGCTTTTGAGTTAACCAAATGCAAAATAGAATGAACATGACTCCATGACTCTTTAACTACGATCATGGAAATCTTCCTGCAAAGCTTACGCCTTCAACTGCATCAGGCTTCATGAGCCGCACTTGAAGCTGCACACATAGATAGGAGGGCATGAGTATATAACTCAGTGAATGGTTGGGTATTATCGCCCTCGGATCAATAGTAAAATCACAAAAAAAAAAACATGTAATTAGATGGAGAACAGTAAAGTGTATGATCAGATATTTCAATATCACATCATGAACCAATACTAAACTGAACACAATGTTACAACATGGATAACCATACTATCTATTGATGTGTAAAAGCATAATAAACACAATAAGTCCAATAGTGGAATAAGGATAATAGCTTAAAGAACCTAGTACACATAGCAAACCCATCTTGGCTTCACTTTTGGGACCCGCGCGCTAGTCGCCAACTTTGTCACTCTAGTCACGGTCCAACACAAGTCGAGAATCTCCCTCTGACAAATGCCGCACAATAGGGTAACTACCAGGGTGGCCTTCTAACTTATTACCCTGCCCAGATCCGCCCCTTCGGGCTCCATGCCGTCACCGAATGGGCTTCCAGTGTCATCTCTTTGGGACCCTTCCCATCACCGATCGAAAATCTCAAACTTATAGCTGCATCAAAATTTGGTAATACAATATAAAAGAAATAAGCATATAACTCACCTCATTATCAGTTGTCATGTTCATCACAATAGTGAATATCAATTATACCATAATAGCAAAAATAAAATAAAATATAAATAACACATCAACTAATTCTCAAGTAAAAACTAGGTTAACTCCCAACACATAGCCAAAATTCTGCACTGCTCAAATGTTAAATTTCACTTTTACTACCTTCACCAAACCGTTGGTTTTAAGTGAAATGGATGTGAAAACTCACAGAATATTAAGTATATGTATCATACAATCTAACCACAAAATTTCAGATCGTTTGGACAACTAGTCGATCACGAAACATCGTGACGAACTTGATATCCTGAAATATCTGCAACCACCACCAGATTTTTCAGTTTAATATGCTATCTTAGAAAATTCATAACTAAGTCAATTCTTAACTTTTTTCCCTCAAACCAGATTAGTTCGCTAGACCTCATACCCTATAAGGTTCTTCCGAAGTTTCGTTGTCTTACGACAATGATTCATTCTCTAAATATCGCGTCAAACTTTCAACTTATCACAAACTCTGCTATGCGCAGAATTCGGCAATTTTGAATAACCCTCAAACTAAATTTATAAACTCAGTCTCTTCAACTTGGAATTCGCTGAAATTTGGTGTCGTAGCTGTTCAAGTATCCTACTATCTATTCCCAAGAGTTTGTACTAAATGAACGACTTCTCAACCTCCGAACTAAGGTCTCGTTTGGTTGACATAACTTTCCTGCAAAAAATTGTACTTCCTAGGAAGTAACCAAAAGACCTCTTGTTTGGTTGACACACTTCCTGCATATTGTAGGAAGCACAACTTCCTCAGTAAGTGCAACTTCCTACAAAACACAGGAAGTGGACCCTAGGTAAGTTGCACTTCCTCATTGTATTTGAAAGAAAAAGTCAATATTGATCTCACATTTACATTTAATGTGGAATTTATAATTTATGTTGTCAACATTATGAGATTAGATAATTCTTGAATTCTTCATATATTTATTTTATTTTAGCAAAATATTTAATTTTTCATATTATTTATAAATAAAAACTATTTTTCTATATTATAAAGTATATATTATATTAATTATATATGCAAAAAATTATTTTATATTTTACATATATATGTTACAATATTAATTTGCAAATAAAATTTATTTTTTTCATATATACTAATACATATAAATTAAAATATTAATTTATAAAAAGGAGTATATTGGTTATTTCATATGTACTTCCTAGGAAGTACTCATGTCAACCAAATATATTGTAGGTGGAAAGTTACACTTCCTATGAATTAATTTTGTCAATCAAACACTTTTTAGATACTTTTTGGGAAGTACACATGGGAAGTTAATTCATGGGAATTATAATTTTCTGCGGAAATTTATTTTTCATGTCAACCAAACGAGACCTAAGTGTCCATTTTGCATAAAAATAAATTCTGAGTAATTTTCTATCCTTACGTACTATTTCTCCTTTGACCCCAAACAAACATAATCAATGTACCATTTAATCTAATTTAAAGCCAATCCCAACAACACAATTTGTAGGCATAATAGTGATGGAAAATAAATAGAATTTTACAGCATGTATTCATCATCAAAAATCAAATTTCAGCATGTATTCTTTATGGAAAAATTCTAGATTTCAGCATGTATTCATCGAGGAAAATTTAGCATGTATTGTACCTATAAATTGAAATTTTCACCATATAAACATGTACGATTCAGCCACCTATTTCAGCCACTAAACAAAAACTATTCATCTCTTGAAATCATGGAAGTTCAGCATTAACAATATGTCTAACATGAATATTTCACCATCATTCCAGCAATACTATTGTGCACCAAAAAAGAAAAAAAATCAAAAATCTTAACTTCTCTATCATGCAACAAAAACTAGAAATTTCAGCATCATTGTCATGCAATAAAACCCGAAAATTTCAGCTTTTGCATCATGTAACAAAACCAAAAATCTCAGCCTCTGTACTAGGCCCCAAATCCTCACTTTCTAAGGTAAAACGTAGCTAACCTCTACCCTCTCATAGCTGGGTTCCAATCCAATGTATACTAAAGGTTTTGCCCTCGAAAACTTCGATAGAAGCAGCAAATTCAAAATTTATTCGAATGGAAGCATGCAGCCACACATGGCCTGATGGCCGCCTATAAGCCCTAAGAAAACAAATTCCTTCACTGCACCAATCTAAGCATCCATCATAAGAACTAATTTCTCCCTCCATCCATACCTCAATTGAGTGAAATCAAACATAAAAATGAAGGAGGGAAGAAATTTTAAGATCACACAAACCCCCTACAAGGTTCGGTCACCATAAGAGAATAAACCTACTAGGGAGGGGTTCTAGATTCCACTCACCTTGAGAAGAAGGAGAACATGGAGGAAGAAGATCCTTGAATCCTCGTGACGATCGATTCGGGCGATGGCGAAGGTCCGGCCTCCCAAGTTTGCGCCTCTTCTTCCTCTCACTTAGGGGTGGGCGTGCGACTCCTGTTTCAAGTCGTACGATCATCCCAGGGTTTTTTTTTTGAATTTGAAATTACTATGTTGCCCCTTAACTTAAGTGAACCCATGAACCCACTTTATATCGGTCTATACTAGTCCGAATCGAGTTTCGATCGAACCCCCGGACTCGACTCGAGTCCAACTCACATCCAATATCCAAACCAACATAAGTAAAATAATTTTACTTGCGCGTAAAGGTCGTAACTCAATTCCCGCCTTCCGACGATTCGCTCGGCCCGCTCTGAGGCGCATCCAAACTTCTTCATTGAAATCACAATAAATCAAAATTAAAATTTCACGACTATTACATATTTTGCTATAATATTAGACATGCTGAAACTAATTCAATTATTTCACAATTTAATATAATTAGATTGTGCAATTACACCAATAAAAATATCACAAGGCTATAGACGCTCTGTATTCCTTAGCCATTGGTTCTAACTCATGAGCTAAATGGTACAATGGGTGCATTAGTAATGACATTTGGTTCCATACAGCAGAGAAGGAAAGAACCTTATCACTAAAACCATTGGTGTAGTAGCCAAGGGGGTCATCAATCCACCAAGATTGGTTTTTACGATATTATTAAGAATATCATTGAGTTGAGTTACATCAAAGTCTACTGTATTTTTCTCTTCGAGTATGATTAGTGGGATGTTGGTAACACAAGGACGGGAATTCAAAAAGATCACTACTTTACCAGTGTTAATTTCTCCCGCAAGTTGTACAAAAATGACCAGTATGTCCTTGCATCACAAGCAGAGCAAGTATTTTGTGTTAAGGATACTAAATTAGGGGGTGATAGGCATGTTGTACAAAAGATTCAGCCAAGGAATTCCTACGATGTCATAGAAGTTGAGGAGGATGAGGATAGGGATGAAATTGAGCTTGGCGTTGTTGATGAACCATATCAAGAAATGCAATGTAAGCAAACCACCATGATCATTGAGGAGAATGATGAGGTCTACGACGAAGACCTGGAAGCATTATCTTTTAGTAGGAGAAATGTAAATCTTGAGTGAGTTTGAGTATAGTGTTCAAACAACTGCTATAGTGGATGATCAGACTGAATTTGAGGATGAAACAATCAACTTCAAAAACGATGAACTATGTCATTCAGACAATAGCGATGTTGAGATGTAACAATGATTTGTGTCTTATTTGTCTGGTTACCTTTTCTCTTTTTCTCTTTAAAGTTAGAATTATGTCAAATGTTGATTACATTATTACTGATCAACATAATACATGATCTTGCAGCTTTGCATATGGCACCGAAAAAACGATCTTTGAGATCAACCACACAGTCCACTGCACCTTCTCATCCATCAACTAATAGTGTGCAACTAGGGAACACAGAGGAGACACATAACAATGGCGTCGGTAAGTTATGTCATTTAATTTTTTTTGTCTATTTTATACTAGATGATTTGACTTTGTTTAAAAGAACTAATTCGGCTCAATTATAGAGCTAGATCAGCTCTAGTTTGTTCAACTCTGTTACGGAGCTAAATCAGCTCTATGTCAAAGTTGTTTGAGCTTGGTAACAGAGTTGATTCAGCCTTTAACAAATCTGAAATAGTTCTGCATATGCTATGTTTAATAAAGTTGAAACCATTATATGAAAGCTCTATTTAACAAAGTTGAATCATCTATGTATTGACAAAGCTAGATCTATTGAGCAAAGATTTAACAAGTATAGATACTGATTTAGAATGACAATATTTTGAATTGCAAAAATATTGATTAAAAATTATATAGTTTTTAATTGCAAGGATTATTTGTTATGTTTAAGCGAAATGTGACAGTATGAGGGTAAGTTTCACAAGTTGCTGGGAAATAAAATGTATCTTTTGGTTCTACTTGAGTGATGCGCAAGTAGGGATCTCAACGGAGGCACCTAGGATTAGAATTGGTGAGTTAGAAAAAAATGTTTTTACTATTTTATTTTTTAGAACTCCAATGGTAGGTCCATGTTGAATGCGTTTATTGCTTTAGTTAGGAATTGATTATTTTTTTGTGTGAGGAGCACTGTTATGAAACAATATTTTGGAGATATAAGATGATGATTAATTTGGTGTTAGCAAGAATTAGTAAGCTTGCAAAGGTTATATTGAAAGTTTATTACTTTACTATGTCATTAAAGAGTTGGAATTCAATTATTTATCTTCGTTATTTTATTTTTCCTAGCATATTACGCATCATCAAGTTTTATATTGCGAGTAGATTGATTTGAAATTGTCTCTTATACTTACTGCCAAATCTGATACCAATGGAACAAGCTCCTAAGTGGCTAGACATTCAAACACATTCTAATCTATCCACTGGGGCAACACAACCGAAAGTTCTTGCCTCTCAAACATCGATAGAGGGTGCTGGTAACATTTGCGAACTTCGAAACTTTTATATTTTGAAATGATATATCATTTATATATTGCAAGATAACATAGCTTTTTAAAATATTCTTTACAGCTCCTAATGTTATGAAATAGAGACGTGGTAAATCGGTCAATCCTAGTTTGAACAAGCATATTAAAAGAGTGAAACGTCCTAAGATAGAGATATAGATGGGCAAGACTCCTAACTAGGACTGCTATGAGATCAATGTAGCTCCTCTGCCCACCAGCCGTGCCAAGTGCTCCAGCCTACTTTACCGGTCAGGCTCTGCAAAATAAAAATAACGACAACGGGTGAGTTCAAAGAACTCAGTGAGTGGTTCTACCAATCCTCACGAGAAACCAAACACAGATATATAGCATAATGCAAAACACCTAACTCAAGCAGGAAAGGTTACAAGGGAGTGACTAGCTAACAGGCCATCTGGCAACCACATGCCCGAAGGCATCCAACACCCTGACGGTGAAGTACAATAGGTCTAAGCCTACCATGCCCTAATGCAATATGACATATACAAGGGTTACTAGGATAATCGGGATTGGCCCGTCCGAACTTATCCTATAACCAAGAAACTCGGGAGCAATTGGGATTTGATTGTCCGAACTTGCTCCATGAGACACATAGGAACAATCGAGATTCGCTCGTCTGAACTTGCCCCTTTAAGATATCACAGGAATAATCAAATTTTGTCCGTTCGAACTTATTCCTTAAAGAAACTCGGGAACAATCGAGATTTGCCTGTCCGAACTTGTTCCACGAGAAAACACAGGAACAATCAGGATTTGCCCATCCGAACTTGTTCCAAAATGATAACGCGGGAATAATCAGGATTCGCCCATCTGAACTTATTCCTTTAAATATAGAATCTTGGGAACAATCAGGATTTGCCCGTCCGAACTTATTTCACAAGATACACAGGAATAATCGGGATTTGCTCATTCGAACTTGTTCCACAGGTTGGAAATTTATCATCCAACCTTTCGGGCCAGACCCGCAATCCAACTCCTAACCGAGTCTCTCCACCATTCATAAAGATATGACGCAATATGACCTAAGTCAAGTGTCTCCTACAGTGTCTTAGAGATGTCTCTATTGGGAAAACTCCACAATGCCCAATGCCCAATCCCAACTCCTAGACCCGAAATATTATAAACTCGTGAGGTTTTATTCCATGCATGATATTTATTTATTGGTTCATAATGATTATGCTGCCCCTTGCATTTTAATTATGCAATTAAAAATTATCATCACCCAAAATTAGAGTTTTGTTTTAGGGTTTTATTCTCAGTTTACTATTAACCCCAAACTGGTGTATCTAACTAGAATCTAGTTTCCAGAGTGTGTCCAATGGATCCAGACTATGTTTTCTGGTCACAATGATAGGTTAGATGACTATGTTCAGTAAACTATACACACCTCAACATGGATTTCAAAATCAGCCCTAAATCAACAATTCAGCATATAGTTTTCAGCAAAAGAATTTCCAGCACATCAAGGAAATAAATTCGAAATTTACAAAAATTAAATCCTTAATCACTTGTTGGCTGAAGGTTTTTTCCTTCATGCTCTATTCTCTTCATGACTATTTTGATGATAACAATCCAAATCTGTTTAACCAAGTTCTTGAAATATGAAGCTCGCAACATTGATAAATGACAAGTCAAGTTTCATATCTTGTGACATCGATCTTGAAACAAACCAATGTGTGCACCAGAGATGGCTTGGTCAAATCAAAAGAATACATGGAAAGTCTTTCGAGTTGGAACACGCTGAAGAACGGAACCAAAGCGCGCAACGAGAAGATCTAAAAAGAAATTTTCCAGTCCAGGTTCGATCGACCGGTCGGTCGACCGAATGATGTTAAAAATGGCAGTAGCCACTTCGGTCGATCGAACAATGCCAAAAATTGGCAGTGGCTACTTCGGTCGACCGGTCAGTCGATCAAACAAGGCCAAAAAATGGTAGTGTCCACTTCGGTCGACCGATTAATCGATCGGTCAGTAGAGGATCAAAATCGTGATACAGTCAGTCGACCCTCCGATCGACCGAACAAAGCGACAAAAGGGCAGAATGCCAGCGATCGCTGGGCGATCGATCAGTCGATCGATCGATGATCAACCGACAAGCGACTGGGCGTAGGCAACAAGCAAAAAGGGGCCCGTTGATGAGCCGTTTTATTGGAGGATTATAAATACTCTTCTCTTTCTCTCTCCTAGGTAACTATTGATGCCAATAACCTTCAAAGAGTGATCTTTAGCATCCTCTAAGCTTCTCAATTGATCAAATTTTTCAAACCTAGCTCTCGATCCATCATCTTCAAGTGTTCTTCATTAAAGGGCTCATCAAGGGTGCTAGGCTCAAAAAGAAGAGGTGTTTTCATTGTGATAACTTCTCTTCTTCCTCCTCTTGTAATATAATTGTTTTTTTATTTATTTTTACTTAAATTTACTTGAGCTTGTAAGAAGACCTTGTGTGTGGTCTTGTGTGTAAGTGGTTACCTTAGTGTATAAGGTGTAAAGCCACTTGTGTAATCTAAGTTAGGAGTAGGTCTTAGGAATAGAGGCGGGAAAGCTCACTCGGTAAGAAGGCGGGATACTTTCGGGTGTGGAAGTGCCTTCGAGGTGAGTGTAGGGTCTTTCCGGTGTAAAGTCCTCAATTGTAAGCTACTCATAATTTAGTAAATTTGGGTGTGAAATTCTAAGCACGAGTAGGCATTGGGGCCGAACCACTATAAATAATTATGTTTGCATTGTCTCTTTTGAGTTTGCTTAATTTCCTTACTTATTGCTTACACATTGAATATTAGAATTGTGAATTGCCTAAGTTACAAGAAACGATTAAAAACGAAATTAAGCGATAAGATTTAGTTAACATACTATTCACCCCCCCTCTAGTGTGACCATTTCACCCAACAATTGGTATCAGAGCGGGTCGTAGTTTGAGATTTCACCATCTCGTCTACATCTAGTCTCGATCCGAAAATGACACTAGAGTTGGTAGCGTCTACACCTCCTAGGTTCGATGAGTCTAACATTGGTCTTTGGAAGAGTAGAATGTACACTTTCCTAAAGACTCAAGGTTTAGTTGTTTTTAATATGGTAAAGTCAAAATACATAGAACCTAAGGAAAATATAGATGCATGGACCCAAGAACAAATTAATAGGTTTGAACTAAATGCTAAGGCATTGCTTATATTGTTATTTGGAAAATAACATCTTTGAAAAAGTCATACATTGTACTTCGGCTTTCGATATTTAGGCAACTTTAAACATGCTATATGATTATGCTAAGACCGAAGAGATTGACACTTCTAATGAAGGTAGTGATGACAATGGTCTTTCACCTACCACTAATCTAGATTTTGATGTCCATAGCTCTTCTAGTCAAAGGAGTAGCTCCAAGAGCCAAAAAAGGAAGGTAGTGTATCATGCATGCAAGGAAAAGGGGCATGTGAAGAAAAATTGACCTTCCATGAAGAACAAGACCAAGAAGAGGTCAAATGCTTCAACATCATCATCTTATTCGAATGAAGCATCCTCTTACCATGACTATGAAGCTAATTCAAAAGATTGTCTCATGAATACTAATGATGAGGTACACCCTTCTTCTTTTAGTCATGATAACAAAAAGGGTAGTATTAATTCATCTAGTTCTCATGGCATGTCTTCTGATGAATTAATGAATGAATATAAAATCATGTATGCCTTGATGGTTAAAAAAGATAAAGAAAATAAAAAATTAAAGAAGGAAAACTTGACTCTTAGCTCTCATTTACATGATGCTAAACTAGAAAATGAGAAGCTAAAAATTAGTGTATCTAATCCATGTCATGATGCTTTAAGTATTGACACTAAGGATTTGAAAAACAAAAATAACATGTTAAAGAATGAAAATAACATATTGAAAACCCAATTGCATGCTTTGCATAAATCTATAAATGATTTGAAAAATGAGATGTTGATTTTGAGTAGAAAAGCTAATACTTCTTCTCTCAATTCAAAAAATCAAAATGTCTCATTTAGGAAGCCTCAAAAGAAAAATATTTCCTATAAGAATGCTCATGCTCATCATGTTTTTCATGCTAAGCATTCTAACATTATAGATCATGTCCATAAGAAAAATGAAAAGAAGAAATTTAATGGACATTATTTTTGTTGTGGTGTCTACGGGCATGCCATTTATGATTGTGCTTTTAAGATGAATCCAAGTGTGGCAAAGACACTTTGGGTTCCTAAGCCCTTTAACCCCTAAGGACCCAAAGCCATTTGGATATCAAAAGTTTCATGATCTTTTGTAGGGGGAGCTACCACACAATAAGGATAAGAGAAAGTGATGTGTTGAAGTTGGCCAAGAATTCAATGAAAGATCCTTTCATGGTTGCAACTTCAAGATTCTCACCTAGATGCCTATGGAAATGAAAGTTGACATCTAAAAGGGTTGGTATCATCTCTTAACTTTAATTGATCCATTAATAGTTGGAGTTCATGATACTTGCTTAAATTGATTTTTTTCACTCATGATATGCTTTCAAAAATATTTTTGATTTTCGGTCTCTTCGGAGACCTATGTAGGCTATAACGGGCTCATGCGACCTTACGGTTCTAAATCGTATGCTCATTTTGGTCTTTCAGTTTTCAACCAATAGGAATGGTTGAATATCTTATTTTTTAAAATTTCACATTTTGAGATCTCTTTGATTCATTCTGGTATCACTTTGACTTATTTATAAATGAATCTCTACTACATAGCAAAGTAGGTATTTGAAAATGATATTTGATCCTTATCCTTGCTATTTAGTATGATAACGTGCTAGTAGATATGGTTTGATTACTATTAATGAAGTATACTTGCAAGTTATGATAAAATGAAAGACTAAAAGAAAATGGAAAGAAAGTGGAAATTTTGGAATTTCTCAAGAAATGAGGTATGAGTTTCATTTTGGTAAAATTCTTACATAACACCTCTATTCTCTTGGTAAAATAATTTCTCTATGCTTATGAATAATTTTGCATGATAATTATTTAAAATTTCATGAGTAGGTAAAATTTTGATAACTTAGGCAATTTTATGAAACTTTGTTTAAATGAAATGAGCTCTAGGTAGAATTTCATCTTAGAGACTTCATTTTAAGTTGAAACTTGATAAACATGTCTGAGCTTACTCATGATTTTCATCCATGTGATTAAAATTGAAAAATCATATGTAATGGATAAAATGACAACTAGCTCATCTTAGGAGACTCAAAATTAAAAAAGTTTGACCTAAGTCAATAATTTGATTTAGAAATTTTTTTTTGAGTTCAAACTTCATAAACATGTTTAGATTTACTTATGTTAGGTGTTCATGTGTCTATACTTGAAAAACCATGAGTATAAGTTAAAGATTGATACTTAGCAATTTCATGTTAACATGTTTATTTTTGAATGAAATCATGCTAAGGTAAAATTTTGACCAAATGATATTATCTTTATCTCAAACGCAATATACATGCTTTAAATAATCATATTTTGGTATCTAGAAAGTTTGGACAAAATCTAAAAATGTTTGACAAATGACTCATATTTACAAAAATGTCACTGCGAACTTGTAGATTTTCTAGAAAATTGTAGAGATATTCTTTTTGAATGACTCTTGACTCTTTATAATTCTCATGAAGCCTAGTTCATAAAAAAAATCATAAAGTTTCAATATATAGATCTCTCAAAAATATTTTTTTTGGGCTTAGGAAATCCCATTGCAGCTCGAGTGGTTGCACAACATGCGACCGCCCGATCGACTGACGGACAGAAATTAATCCTGTCCACCCATTTGGCCACCTGTTTTAATCTCAGCCCTTTAACCCAAGTTTTTAAGCCCGAAAGTAGGGCTTCCTTGATCACTTCAACTGGCCACTCACCCCTCTGTTCTTGGTTTTAAGGTTTCTTCTTCTCCTCCAAGGTAAAAGACTCAACTTTTAGCTATCATACATGAGTTAGTTCATAATGTTGAGTGGATTCTTCATCTTTCCTTCTCTCTATGTCTAGATTCACTCATAAAAATTATGGTTCATTTTTTTTTTATGGATGATGATTTTCCTTAGTATTTTTACTTCAAAAATAAGTTTTAGGGAAGGAAAATCAAATCTCTCATGGTTCTTGTGTAAGTAAAAGTTTGTTTTCTTTCATGAGATATCTTTACTCTTAACATTATTTTTTTAAAAAGGGATTTTTTTTTCATGAGATATCTTTACTTTTGTTAATTAAACTTTCTCATCTTCATCTTGTTAAAACAAAAGCCTTCAGTTGGAAGGAGAATATTAATGATTCAAACTTATGTTTGCTATTTTATTTGTTACCCATTTTATATTTTTTTGGATCCTATCTTTTTCTTTTTCTCACACATTGAGATTTAATGTTAAAATCCAATTTTTTTTAAAAAAGGAGACATTGTACGAATTTATGTCGATCTTAAAAGTGTTTCCTCTCCTTGCTTTAAGAGCATGCATTACTCATCAAAGCTAATCATCTACACATCATCCTAATTGTCTTGCAGAATGGCACCGAAGACAAAGCTTCCAAGCTTGCCCGATAATCTTTTGACCGCTATAGGCAAGACTCAAGCCCCTAGATTTGCGGACAGAGCTGTCCTGCAGACTCGTCCAGTTAACTTAGGTGACCTAGAGCAGTATGACATTAGAGGTAAACTTGCAAGCCTGGGATGGGTAGAGTATATAGGAAAACAAGTACTAGTATGTCCCATCTTGATCAAAGCATTTTTCTCCAACCTCGTGATAGATCAGGCTAGATCAGGCTAGATTAGATTTCCTCTGCTAGGAAGATCAATATATAAGATGTCCACACACCTCTTTCATGAGGATTTTCCTAGTCATGAAGTTATATCAGCCATCTGTCCTGAGGACTATCAAGGGATACTTCCTACCCAAAGCATCAAACTGTCAACCTCAGCTAGGATCATGCACCTTATCATTGTATATAATATTCTTCCTAGAGCAGGTCACTATGATGAGTAACCAGTGTGAGTACTAGGGTATTCTTCTTTGATATGTCCCGCATACCCATAAATCGTCCTGATCTTATGCTTCGCTACATAGCAGATGTTCATGCCTCAAAGAAGCAAGCCCTACCCTATGCCTCAGTGATCTCTCACTTTATCTATGCTGCTGGGGTAAACAAATCTAGATTTGAAATAGATCCTGTGCCCAAAGCCATAGATTCATCCTCTCTCAACCGTATGAAAATTCTTGAAAATCAGCACGATAAAAGAGTGCGAGGGGAACCTGCGGAGCACACTGATCATGACATAGTCATGGAGGCAGGAGATGTTAGTGGAAGCTCATCAACCGACACTCCCATTGAGCGTTTGGGTGATCTGGAGCATCGTTTTGCTCAGTTTTATATCGACCAGGTGGAATGGAACAGAGGCATAAAAGAACGTTTAAACGAGTACGGCCAACGGATCAATGAGTATGGTCAGATGATCGATGAGCATGGCCGGCTATGGATAAATATGGTCAACGTGTTGACCAGTACGGTCAATAAGTGGATGAGTACGATCGTCGGGTTGATGAGATGTATGGTCGGGTGGATGAGATTTGGCAATACTATCAGTCGCATCTACCACCTCCACCACTTGAGGATGATTAGTCCATCTGATGTTTAATATAATTAATTTTATGGACTTGTATCAACACTACACTTTGCTTGATCGACTTTATATTTGTATTTGAAACTCTTTATCTTTAAGAATTAATTGATGATTGAATGACCTGTTATATTTGGAACTTCTTATTTGTAAGTATTTTGCTATTCTTTTTGATGGATGACAAAAGGGGGAGAGTTAACATGTTAATGTTTATAGGTTGTCATGATGATAGGGGGAGAGTTAAAAAATATATATACATGATGATATGGGGAGCTCTAAATACAATATGTATACATCATCTTTTAAATGCTCTCATATATCCACTTATAAACTCATGCTTCATACTAATTGACGAATATATTACATATAGACTTTTTGTTGCTCTTTATCGTCAATGGTTTGTCATCATCAAAAATAGGGAGATTGTTGGCTGAATGTTTTTTCTTTCATGCTCTATTCTCTTCATGACTATTTTGATGATAACAAACCAAATCTGTTTAACTAAGTTCTTGAAGTATGAAGCTCACAGGATTGATAAATGACAAGTCAAGTTTCACGTCTTGCGACATCGATCTTGAAACAAACCAATGCGTGCACCAGAGATGGCTTGGTCAAATCAAAAGAATATATGAGAAGTTTTTCGAGTTGGAGCACGCTGAAGAACGGAACTAGAAAACAAAGCGCGCAACAAGAAGATCTAAAAAGAAATTTTCCAGTCCAGGTTCGGTCGACCGATCGATCGATCGATCGAATGATGTTAAAAAATGGCAATAGCCACTTCGGTCGACTGAACAATGCCAAAAATTGGTAGTGACTACTTCGGTCGACTGGTCAGTCGACCGAACGAGGCCAAAAAATGGTAGTGTCCACTTCGGTCGACCAAACAGAGCGATAGAAGGGCAGAATGCCAGCGATCGCTGGGCGGTCGATCAGTCGGTCGACCGACGATTGACCGGCAAGCAACCAGGCGTCGGCAACAGGCAAAAATGCGCCCGTTGACGAGCCGTTTGATTGGAGGATTATAAATACTCTTCTCTCTCTCTCCTAGGTAACTATTGATGCCAATAACCTTCAAAGAGTGATCTTTAGCATCCTCTAAGCTTCTCAATTGATCAAATTCTTCAAACCTAGCTCTTGATCCCTCATCTTCAAGTCTTCTTCATTAAAGGGTTCAGTAAGGGTGCTATGCTAAAAAAGAAGAGGTGTTTTCATTGTGATAACTTCTCTTCTTCCTCCTCTTGTAATAGAATTGTTTTTTATTTGTTTTACTTAAATTTACTTGAGCTTGTAAGAAGACCTTGTGTGTGGTCTTGTGTGTAAGTGGTTACCTTGGTGTATAAAGTGTAAAGCCACTTGTGTAATCTAAGTTAGGAGTAGGTCTTAGGAATAGAGGCGGGAAAGCTCTCTCGGTAAGAAGGCGGGATACTTTCGGGTGTGGAAGTGCCTTCGAGGTGAGTGTAGGGTCTTTCCGGTGTAAAGTCCTCAATTATAAGCTACTCATAATTTAGTAAATTTGGGTGTGAAATCCTAAACACGGTGCTTAGGTAGTGGAGTAGGAATTGAGGCCAAACCACTATAAATAATTATGTTTGCACTGTTTCTTTTGAGTTTGCTTAATTTCCTTACTTATTGCTTACACATTTGCCTAAGTTGCAAGAAATGATTGAAAACGAAATTAAGCAATAAGATTTAGTTAACACACTATTCATCCCCCTCTAGTTAACAATGCGAGATGGTGATTTTTTGTGGCCACGACTATGACGAATGCAGAAAAATTGCTCTACTTAGCCATGACGCACGCACCAAGCATCGAATGACCTCGAAATGCATCCAACTCGTACCGTGGGGCCTTGGGGATCACACAAAGAATTTTACAAGTACGAACTATATAATAAAAGGCAAAATTACATGGACGTGAAAACATATTTACAAACATGTAGGAAACATTCCGCCATGATTTGTCGTTGCTCGGGCAAATTGAAAAGTCCCTAACATCCTCCCCTACTTCAAGCTTCGATGTCCTCGTTGAATTCGCCTCGGCCGCACCGCCTTTCTGCATAGGCTGCAATTGCTGAAGTGAATACTTCACAAGTAGTCGAAGGGAACACCGCCTGAGTAACGACATGCCGCAGTGGGGCTGCCACATGTCGAGTTTCGTCGTGTGAAGTCCGCCACCAGGAAATGACTACTTGTAACATTATTGAGTTTCATCATCTCCTATTGTTGCGAGAAAGAGCTTTGAGATTCCCAAACTTGTTGCTAGGTAATGAAAGTCCTAGACTTGTGGAGCAAACGAGTGTCGTTGAGCAACGCTCGCTTGAATGGCCATCGAGAAATAGCTACTTGGTTCACCAAGTCTCGTTGTTGCTGGGCTATGAGGGTCCCAAACTTTGTGGAGCACTCGAGCGTCGTTGAGAAATGCTCGCGTGAAGGAACCCGAGAAATTGTTACTCAATTCACCAAGTTCCATTTTTGCTGGGCACTGAAAAGTCTCAGACTTAATGAGCATATGAGCAATGCTCGTCTCGAATAACATCTGGGTGTCGCGCGTTGTGCAACACCCAAGTGATGAGTAGTTCCGTGGCCGCACCACACTAGAGCATTGCCTCCACCGTCGTCTTGAACCGATCACTGCTTGCTACTTGCTCACTCGCCCCTCGTAGAGGTCATGACGCCCTCCTCCGAGCCCATATCAACAAGCTTCAAGTCTTACACTGCTCCTCGAATCACGACTTGAGGGATTTTATCCAATCGGGTCACAACGTCCACCAACTCTTCGCACTACGAGTATTACTGCCACACCACATTTGTTCTTCACTATTGTTTGGTTCGGACATGTCAATCTTGCATCTTAAGAGCCCTCTGCTCTGTGCACAAATCTTGCGTCTTAGATGTCATATTGCCTTGCGTACCAACCTTGCGACTTAGGGGACATCAGCCATGCGCACCAACTTTGCGTCTCACGAGCGATCTGCTCTGCGCTGCGTCTTAGGGGTCATCAGCCCTGCGTACAAACTTGGCGAGTCATGGGCCATCTGCTCTGCGCTGTGTCTTAGGGGTCATCAGTCCTGCGCACAAACTTGGTGACTCACAAGCCATCAGCTATGCGCTGTGTCTTAGGGGATATGACCCTGCGCACCATCCTTGGCGACTCACGAGCCATTGGCTCTGCGCTATATCTTGGGGGACAACGCCCTGCGCTCCATCCTTGGCGACTCACGAGCCATCGGCTCTGCGCTGTGTCTTGGGCACAACACCTTGCGCACCATCCTTGGCGACTCACAACCCGTTGGCTCTACGATGTGTCTTGGGGGACAACGCCCTGCGCACTATCCTCGTGTCTTATGAGAGAGTCTGCTTTGCACATAATGTGTGTCTTACTGGAGATCTGCTTTGCGCAGGACTTTGCGTCTTATGAGAGAGTCTGCTCTGCGCACTACCGTGCATCTTATGAGAGATCTGCTCTGCGCACATGACTTAAGAGCCATCTGCTCTGCATGCAACTACTTTGCGTCTTAGGGGCTCATCCGCCCTGCGCAAAAGTCACAATCTTCATATCAACCAATGAATGCTTGCCTCCCCAAATACAACAGTCGAGATGTTCATCGACTGAGTTCACTACATCAGCAACTCGAGCGCCACAGACAAAATGAATGTCAACTATGTCAACATTGAGGGCTTTCTCAGTTGGAGGCTTGCAATTCTCGCTCTATACCAACTGTCATAGATCAATTGTTTTGTGCGGAAGAATTCGTGCGGCGCCTTTGCTTCCCGTGAGCCATAAGCCAATATGCTTGACCAATGTCGAAAAGTCGCGGGCTCCCACTTCGCATGGGTCAAAGCCTCTGAGTGTTTGGACGTAAAAATGTTATTGGGATAAATGGCCGATTGCATGAAAATGCTAGGAAATGCTAGAACGAAAGACTGGAGTGTGCCGTAGTAGCACGCTTCCCGTGCGGCACCTCGAAGTGCTCGGAGTCGATGTACTTGACGGCCTTGAGTGACTCCACCATCCATCCTGGCAGTGGCGAGTGGCCGTCCTCGATGTTAGGCGGGATCAACACCTCGCATGTTGTCTACGGCAGGAAGTACGACCCTTCCTTGAAGTCGTGGTTCTTCAGCAAGTAGGTGGTTGGCGGATTCACTTGACGATGGCGGCCATCAAGGGAGAAGATGAGGAGGAAGCAAAGAAGAGAAGAAAAATAATAATATTTTTTAATAATAAAAATTGATTAAAATAATAAAATAATAATTCATGTAGGATAAAATTTGTCACATCGTTGCCGTTAAGTGATACATCAGTCAAAATCGTAAAAAATGACAGTGCATGCTAAACGGATAACAGAATGAAAGTTGATGTATATTTTGCCAACGAAAAAAATTTATGTTAAAAATGAAAAAAATGTTCAAAGTTTATATATATATATATATATATTTGGGTATTTATTCTATCAATTTTATCACAGTTGGTAGATTTATTATCAAAACAAATATTTAATAATTAAACGTAAATAATAAAACTACATTGTTGTTATATTTCTAATTTGCAAAAGCATCAATAAACACCACGTGGCATCTCTAATTTGTCAATTTATTTTCTTATATATACGTAAGATGGACCCATCTAAGCGGGTGTGCATTAGGATCCGATTCATTTAACAAATTTTAAACTTTTTTGTCTAAATAATTTTTAACTCAATGTTTATCCAAACTACTTTTAAAATGTTTATCCGATTTAATTATATGATAATAAATTGATATACGCTTGTATATAATATTAATAATATATTATAGACCTACCGAAGCGGGTATACATAGGATCCGTATCCAATAATGAGTAATGAGTCTGATCCGGATCAGATAATGCAGTTAATTACAAGTTTACCACTCGTGCACTCTCTTCAATATCATATCTATTTTCTTCTAACTGCTTACAAATTTCCCCGTTACGCCTTCCTGGACTCCGCTCTCGGCTTTCAAACTCCTCTCTCGATTCGTCTAGGGTTTCCTCTCCATAGACAGGGTCTCCTGATCTTTGCATCGTCATTTCGTCTCCATGGCGGAGGTCGCGGACGCGCCCGCCGAAGCGCTTGATCGGCGCCGGAATCGCCAGCTAGAGGGCGACGGATCGCCCTCCCCGCCCCCTCCGCCTCCGCCGAGGAGGATGGAAAGGGATTCGAGGGAGAGGAGGGACGACCTCCCCGACTCCAGGAACCACTCGCCGCCGCTTCCCCCGCCTCCGCCCTCAGGGTCGCCGACGGACGACAGGGATCGGGACTACCGCAGGCGGACCAGCCCTAGCCCGCCGCCTTACCGTGACCGTCGTCACTCACCTCCCCGCCGGTCCCCTCCGCCCGGGCCTTTCAAGCGAGCTAGGAGGGAGAATGGTGGTTATGACCGGCGCCGGGGTAGCCCGAGAGGGGGTTACGGACTGGATGACAGAAGGTGACTGAGAAATGTTTTGATCTTCGAGATCAAATTATAAGCTCCAATGAAGGATCTACTGAGTTGCTATATCTACTTATAACTGCAGACATGGTTATGATTATGGTGGAGGATATGATCGAGGTTCCTCAGGAAGGTACGGGGATGAGAAGCCTTATGGACGCTATATCAGTCGCTCATCAGGTAATTGTCAATGCGGCATTTCTTGCTAGCTGCTTCTTGATTTGGATTCATATAGTGGTCTTTAACTTGGTATAATTCAGGAATAGACTATAAAGATATATCCTCTTGAATTGTTTTCTGGTTTAAAGACGAATTTTGTCTCTGATTTTGCTGCACTTCCATTACACTTCTGAATTAGTAAAGTTTCCTGGTGATTTTGTGGGTATGGATCTTTCTATTGGAGGGAAGATTATAAGAAACCAAATTGGAATTTTCCCTGTCAGTATCAATGAGCTGCATATTGACGTATATTACGATAAAAACATATGTATTCTAAAGGCTCATCTAGTATGTTTTTGGCAAAACATTCAAGAATTTGTGTATTTATTTTTTTACAATATGTATGAAGCCTAATTGTAAGGAATATTTAGGGGTTGTTCGCCTTCTATCTACGTAGTAGGACCATAGATTCCTTGTGCATGAAGATTTTTCTCCTTTTACAATCTAGCACGGTAACAACCACCATTCACTTCTAGTTTCTCTACTATAAGTGGTCAAAGAATTCTTCCTTTGCATAGATTTAGTTTACAATGATTTGGAATTGAAGTATTTTTTTGACAATACAAATTACAATAATTAATTAGGAGATTAACTATAATGCATAGTTGTAAACGGCGCAAGGCGCACTAAGACGCAAAGGGCTCTCATAGCCATCACGCAAGGCGCAAGGTTTATAGCGCACGCCAAAATGAGGCGAGACGAAAAAATAATATAAATTTATAAAATATATTTTGTACATAAAAAAATATATTTCTAAATAAAATCACCTAATTAACATCTAATTTAGCATCCAACTAAATAAAGATAATAAGTCTAAACTCTAAAGACTAAAAAATGAGAAAAAGAAATTAGAAATTAAAGATGAGAAAAAGAAAACAAGAGGAACTGATATTTTTAGCATGCTAATATTTTTTCAGCATAGGTGTGTTTGATTGGATGGAATGAAATCGTAAGGAATAGAAACAGACAAAGAATAGGAATAGATAGGGAATGGAATAGACAAGGAATAGTATTACATTGTTTGGTTGACATTAGGAATAGACAAGAAATGGAGAGGAAAATGACTAAAATACTCTTCTAAGAATATAAAAAATTGTATTAATTATTCTAATTAATAATAACATAATAAAAATATTTATTAATGTAAAATAATTTATTAATTAAAAAATAAAAATTATTATTTACTTTATTTTCGTAAAAAGTAATTGAATATATAAAAAATAATAATGAAAATAATATTTAATAATAAAAGAATGATTATCTATTTAAGATACGTAACTATTAAAATGAATTTAATAATTTAATTTTTATATTCTTATGTAATATTATAAATATTGAAAGACAATATTGAAAAATGTCCATGGGAATAGTATTCCGTGGGTTGAGGTAAGGAATACTATTCCCCTTGCATGGGGAATAGGAATAGTATTCCTTATGGCCCACCTATTCGTGTTAACAAGTTGCAACCAAACAAGGAAATAAGTAGGCCATAAGTAATAGTATTTCCATTCCTCATCTATTCCATCCAACCAAACACCACCTTAGTCAAGAATTCTTTGTGGGACTGAACCAACCAAGGTGTTATAGTCGAGTCAAGAATTCTTTGTGGGACTGAACCAACCAAGGTGTTATAGTCTTACTCACATAAGGCTTGATGTCCTTAACAAGTTTAGCAAATAGTCCAAAATGAAATCCTTGTTGACGACTTGTTAGGTCTATCCTAGTGGCAGCTCACCATCCCAGGCAGTCATTTTCTACATCAGATCCCTAAATCTAAGATTAGGTTTGCACTAATAGCGATTGTCATGGTTTGACCTCAACCTGATTGGATTCTTGCCCCATTAACTTTATAGGCCTTATGAGCTAGCAAACATAGTAATGAATTTCTAATGTGGGACTAAATTGAGGTCTTACATAAGCTGATCTGAACCAATGATGTTGATTTTAAATACAAAGTATTTCGCCTAAGATATTTGTTCAATGATATTAACAAATGTAAACACATACACATAAAATTTGAGTTGGTAGATAGGATTCATACAACTAAATGAATGTGGTGAAATTTGTGAAAAGATATCATGGAGGGTGAACTGAGCTGAAGTTTGAATCAATATTGATTAAAAAAAAATAACAATTTGGCTTTGGAGGTTTTATCACATAATTGATTGAATAAACATGTACTATCTAATGTTGTTACTTGTTATGACAGATTTAAAGACTTGAAACCTACTCCTAATGTTGTTACTTGTTATCACAGATTTAAAGACTTGAAAACCTACTCCTGATCAACTTGTAAACTCAATTGCTATTTAACTGAACTGAAGGGCTCGATTGTTACATCTCACTTACCCAATATTTTACTCATTGGGGCTCGTGTTAAAAAGACTCACTTTCTTAAAGCCTATGCAATATGTTGTGAACTCAGTCTTAGTTATGAACTTCACCATTCTTGCAATTTCAATTTGATTACAGGTCCCTCTTGCAGTCTTGCTTAATTTTAATGTCAATCAAGGACAGTTCTCCTCTCTAGAAAGGCTAGATGAAGTCCTGTATAGGTCCGCATTGATTTTGAGATAAAGTTGATCAGTTGCCAGTTTGTTTTGGCTTCACTTTATTGTTTCAAAGTTAGGTCGTAATTTGCAAATTGATATCACAAATTTAGAACATGGAATACATACAAACATATAAGTCTATTGAAGAATATTTCAACCCTGAACGAGCTAGTATTAGATTTTCTGTTTAAATTAATGTACAAGCTTGACAAACACATCTAGTTTAGATTTCTTATTTGATATCTGAAATACCAAAAAAATCTCTTGATAGAAGTAGTCCATATCCATGATATAGGTGCCTTAGCAAAATTAAGTAGATATTGCAACGAATAAAATTTAGTAGTTACGACAACTTTAACAAGGTACTCTATAGTAATGCTAGCAAGTGCTTTGGCATTGCCATATCATTTTTTTGTTAAATTTTAACTTAAACTCTTATGTTTTTTTTTTTGTGGATAATCTTCAGATTGGCCTGACTCAGGACATGGTAGTTATGGTGATGGCCATGAGGTTATTCAAAGGTTTGTATTTAGATATCTCCATGTTGCTTAGTAATTCCAATTTTCTCTATTATTGTTTTAACTAATATTTACATGGGTTTGAGCCATGGAAACAGCCTCTTTGCAAAAAAACAGGGGGAAGGCTTACCCTCCCTAGAGCCCACAAAAGTGGGATTGCTTCATGTACTAGGTCATTGTTTTAATTAATATTTACCCTCCATTCTTGTGATGCTTTTCCTACAAGTATTTGTCATTTTTATACCTTTAGATACTGTTGGGAGATTAACCTGAGCTTGAACCAACACATTAAGTAAACGGCTTTACATAAATTGTACCTAATCCAACTTAAAAGCTTAAGTGTTTAGGTTGTGAACCGATACCAATAAATGTTGTTTAACCCTTTCAATTAGGGCTGTCCACTGTTCGGTTCACACCGAAAAACCGAACCGAATTATTTGGTCCGGTTCCGTTTCAACAGCAACAGGTTCGGATCTTAACCTGAATCGAACTCGAATGCTGGTATTTGGTTCAGAGTTGGTTCTCGAAATTCAAGAACTGACCCGAACCGAAAACCGAATAAAAAGATAAATTATTTTTTTACACTGTTCGGGATTTAGTTTTAATACTTGGGAGAGCTTCTTTTCTCTTCCACGTTCCATCAGTTTCCAGTTTCCATATATGCAATTTGGTTTTTTCGGTTTGGAAACCAAACCGAACAGATATTGTTCGGTTTGGTTTGGTTCGGTTTATGATGCAGTCGGTTCGGTTTTCAGTTGAATTTTCAATGAAAAAAAATTCGGTTTGGTTTAGTATAATTCGGTTTGGTTCGGTTTGAACCGAATGGTCACCTACTTTCAATATCTTCCCATTTGGGATTATTATTTTATTTAACATCTAACACCACTTGTGAAATATATTCAACATATATACCTATTGTTGGGAAATTTATAATATTTCCCAAAATCAAAATGGAGGAGAAATAATTGAAATAGAAATAAGAACCAATCACACCCAATTTAACGTGATTCGGGCTGACGACAAGTTGACCCTATTTCCATGGGGGCAGGACAAGAATGATTTTTATTAATCCAAGAACTTACAATATGAGAGGGGCTCTCAACATGATGAAACCTCTCCTATTAACTATGCATGACCAAGAGTTCTATAATTGTTCCTATGTACGCAAACATGTAGTTTCTTCAGCTAGAGCACAGAAAAGAAAAATCTCTTTCTTTGCTATAGTTGCATGTCTAAGGCAAGCACATTGAAGAAGAACAAAACAATAGAGAGAGGGAAGCTCTCTTTTCTCATATGGTGTTGTGGTGATGTCGATGAAGTCGCTGCTCATGTACGTCCGTCCTCACACAAGTTATTGCTAGAAGTAGAGAATGAGGAGATGGTTGTTAAGATGATGAGCTGCTGATTTGGAACAGCACCCCACACTAGTATGTTGGAGACGAAGTTTGCACCCCACTCTAGTATGTTGGAGACGACGTTGCAAACTATTTATATCTCTTGTTGTGAACTTGTGATCATAGTTGTCAATAGCGCACTATAGCACGCTAGCGCATAGTGCACTATAGCACACTATAGCGCATAGCGCACCCTATGTGCAGTAGACTCTAGCATAGCGCATGTTACACAGTGCTATCTGCGCTATAGTGCATAGCGGAGTGCAACAAAAAACACGCTATACTGAAGTACACTGAAGGCATTTTGTCTCTTTAGCTTCAGCCTTTTTCTTTGTGATAGTTGATGGGAGTGAGGAAGAATAGGAAAATAGAGAGAAGAAAATAAAGATTGTAGAGAGAATTTGTTTCTATGTTATTCCCTCAAGCCTTGAGGCTATATATATATATACAAAATCCTACAACTAGGTAGGAAATACATAGCTATATACAGCTAGCAACTAGATAAGAAAATATAGCTAGCAACTAGATAAGGAAATACAACTAGCTATAGGTGTACAATCAATCCCTTGATTACAATATACAAATATCCCTTGATTATAGTAAATATCCCTTAATTATAGTAGTAGATAATCTTCACACTCTCCCTCAAGCTGGAGCGTACAAATCGTAGGCTCCAAGCTTGTTACAAATGTATTTGATTCTTGGGCCTCTGAGGGACTTGGTAAGAATATCTGCCAATTGGTCATTTGAATTAACAAACTCAGACTCGATACGATTAACAAAATGACAGTCAATTTCTATGTGCATCGTTCTTTCGTGAAAAACTGGATTAGAGGCAATATGAAGAGCGGCTTGATTATCATATATCAGTCTCATGCTTTTGATTTCTTTCCACCTTAATTCCTGTAGAAGTTGTTTTAACCAAATGAGCTCACATGTTGCTAATGCCATGGCTCGATATTCTGCTTCTGCACTTGACCTTGCAACTACATCTTGCTTTTTGCTTTTCCAATAAATTAAATTACCCCCAATCATGTTACAGTATCCTGAAGTGGATCACCTATCTGAGGGAGAGCCTGCCCAATCAACATCGGAATACCCAATAATCCGAGAATGACCCCTATCTTCATATAGTAATCCCTGTGTTGGATCTCCTTTAAGGTATTTAAGAATGCGCATGACCGCATCCCGGTGATCACTACAAGGATTTCGAAGGAACTGGCTTACTATACTCACTACTCACCAGAAATGCAATATCTGGTTGTGTGATTGTTAAATAGTTTAATCTTCCAACCAGTCTCCTATATCTTCCGGGATCTTTCAATGGTTCCCCTTGCCCAGGAACAAGTTTAACATTCTGATCCATTGGGGTATCCATAGGCTTGCAATCCGACATGTCCGTTACTTATAACAAATCAAGAACATATTTTCTTTGTGAGACAACGATGACTGCTTTTGATTGTGCCACCTCAATTCCAATAAATACTTCAATTTTCCTAGATCTTTAGTTTGGAAGTGATTGCTCAAATGCTCCTTTAATTGAGAAATCCTATCCTGGTCGTTGCCTGTAATAACAATGTCATAAACATAGACGACTAAATAGATACATTTCCCATCATCATGCCGGAAGAACACATAATGATGGATTGACATTGAATCATCCCAAATTGTTGAATAAATGAATTAAATCATCCAAACCATGCCCTTGGAGATTGAGAACCATTAGCAAGTCTAATATTAAAAGAATTTAGAGTATAGGTGAGGGTTGAAAAGTGAGTTTTATTACCAGAGATGTGGTTAGATGCACTATCCATGGGCCAAGGGAAGGACTTTTGGTGAGACAAGCAAAGGAATTACCAGAGTGGGAACCACCAGGAGAGGAGGAATGCTGTTTTGCAGCTTGGAATTGCAAGAACTCATTATAATCTGCTCTAGTCAAAGTAACAGAATTAGGTTGTTGATCGGTTGATCCTTTGCATCAGGTAAAGGAAGCAGTCCATCTCCTTGAGCTTGTGCCACATGAGCCGCAGGTCGACTATTGCTAGAATGAGTATTGCGTGGTGGCCTACCATGCAATGCCCAACAAGTAGCTCGAGTATATCCTCCTTTATCACAATGGGAGCAGTGTAATTTTGAACCTCTCCTTTTTCCTCTTTGAAAACCTCCTTGTCTAGATTGGGTAGCTAAAATAGATGAATCTGTCTCATTACTTTGTGTTGTGCTTGAAGAAATTCGTAAAATCCGAGCAGAAACATCCTCCAATGAAGGGATGATAGGACTTGTTAGAATCTGATCTCGCGCAGAACTTAGGTCAGATTTAAGTCCTAATAAGACAAGAACCATAAAGAAATTGTCTCTTTTTTTTTCTCCTGTGTAGCTATTCTCAGATAAAGGCATAAGAGAGTTAAATTCATCCCTTAGAGTTTCTACCTTCCCCATGTACTCTGCCATATCTTGTTGATTTTGTTGGAGGTGCACAATATCATAGACAACTTTATATATTCTTTGCACATCATTAGTATATAAAGTTTTAGCTTTTGCCCAAACTTTATAATAGGTTTTACATGACTGAAAGAGGGTGAGGAGTTTAGGATCTAAAGAATGCTATAAAAGACCACACAATTGAGCATCAATTTTAAGCCACACTGCCCTTTCTTTTTCACCAATTTCAAAATCATTTTTCTCTAAATGATCTTTATACCCTTGTCCCATAAACCATAGTTCAACGGATGCAGCCCATGACACATAATTGTTGCTTCCTTCTAACTTCACAATAGCTTTCTGGAACCATTGACATTGTGAAAAGAGAAAGAGAAATCTATCTCTAAGAATAAGAAAACCTGAGAAGAACAACCAGCAGAGAGGATCTTTGAAGAGTGATGGAAGAACCTGATTAAATCAGGATCTCGCCAGAAATGAGGTAGTGATGTTGGAGCAGTAGAGCGGAAAGACAACAGCCGGTGGACGCGCTGCGAATTTGGTGGCCGGGTTTCGATGAAGGGCTGAACAAGAGATGGCGCATCTACCTTTGGGTAGGCAGTGTGAGAAATCGATCACTCCTGAAGGTGGACTTAAGGAACCAGCAACTTTTAGAAAGAGAAACAGAGTCTAGGCTCTACCATGATAGTTGATAAGAGTGAGGAAGAATAGGAGAATAGAGAGAAAAAAATAAAGATTGTAGAGAGAATTTGTTTCTATGTTATTCCCTCAAGCCTTGAGGCTATATATATACAAAATCCTATAACTAGGTAGGTAATACACAGCTATATACAGCTAGCAACTAGATAAGGAAATATAGCTAGCTACTAGATATGGAGATACAACTAGCTATAGGGTGTACAATCAATCCCTTGATTACATCATACAAATATCCCTTGATTATAGCAGTAGATAATCTTCACACTTTGGAAGGACAAGGGTTTTTTTGGAAGACAAGTTGATAGAAATTCTAGGAAATGATGAAGTGGAATAATTTAGAGCCAACCAAACTGTTACGGAGGATGATACGAAGGAGGAAGAGAAGAAGGACAGCGAAGGCTATGGCTCTTATGGTCTTGATGTGGATGATGAGATTAACCTTGAGGATGAAAATCTCGACAATCAAGAATAAAGTTGGGGTTTTGGGGAAATTTTGGAGCTGAAATCTGAATTCTAGGTTTAAAACTTTTTTTTGCTAACTTTTAGACTTATCTGATTTACGATATTTTGCTTGGTTTATCTTATCTTATAAACATGGTTTATTTTTATACATTTGGTCTTCATCATTTTTGAATATTTAGTTGTTATTCTTTATGATAGTTGGAATCTATTGGTATTTTTGCTGTATACATAAAATACATACCTATGTTTTTATTCTGCGCTTCATTTCAATAAAGCTTGCGCTTCGCGCTGCGCTTTTTGCCCTTGACAACTATGCTTGTGATGCTCTCAGTTTGTGTCTTGTAATTTCTCTTTAGTAAGGGTTGTTTTCATATTTATCTTCCAAAGAGAAAAGTTGATGATGCAATCCAAAATTTGTAACTGGTACCTTGTGCCCTTCATGCCTGCGACTCACTTTGTTACCATTTTTTTGAGAGATTATTTCTCTCTATTTGGCTTTCTCTGTTTTGTTTTACGACCTCGCAGGCCCAATTCCAGTCGAGATAATTTCCCTACAGATATGAAGATGCTTTTGGAACTGCTTTTTGTCATTTTTCCTTTTATTATCTTCTCTTTCTTTCCTCATTCTTCCCTGAAGTATGTCAAGCCTACTTTTTTGACTCATGTAGAGAAATTTAGGTATTGTTTATATGCTGCTTGTCTGCGTCCTTGTATACATGTCTCTGATGATTTTTGTTTAAAAATTTATTATTATTTTTACCATCTAGTCTTCATATGTAATATGGATTGATGCTGGTATTGTCATAACCTTATTCAGTTATTGTTCCAGGGGAGGTTTGATGTCATACAAGCAGTTCATTCAAGAACTTGAAGATGATATTTCTCCTGCTGAAGCTGAGCGAAGGTACATATAAAAATGAATGTAATTAACAACTCAATCAGTGAGTTCTGAATAAGCATAACGGATGATGTCTAAGCACACTTCTGACGGCTAGTTTAACGATCAGATTGATTTTCTGATTCTGTTAGTTGTCTAGTTAGTATTTAAACTCATGCATATTTCTGGTCATGTAGGTATGAAGAATACAGGTCAGAATACATTTCCACCCAGAAACGAGCTTATTTTGAAGCACATAAGGAAGAACAGTGGTATGTGAGGACTGCACTTCTATAAATAATACTTTATTAAGATGATTCCACAAATGCAGCCCTTCTAATCTAATGCTTTTCTGACCTTTGTGTAGGCTGAAAGACAAATATCATCCAACTAACTTAGTGGCGGTCATTGAAAGGTGAGCTGAAATTTACAATTATGTGAACCTTGATAGATGATTAGTGCTAATTTTATTTTGAATTTTTCTTTGAAGGTCATATTCCTGAAGGAATTTTTTCCATCCACTTTCATGATGCTTTACTGAGATGAACTTTATAAGTGCTTGTCTCTTTTTACATTGACTCATAGCTTTATGCTAGCTTGTGTATGTGGTTATCTTCATACTTTTAGTGCTACCACTTACCATTGCTTGTTACATGCTGTCACAGGAGGAAAGAACAGGCAAGATCTGTTGCAAAAGAATTCTTGCTTGATTTACAGAGTGGAACGCTTGACCTGTAAGAGTTATTTTCAACTTTATGCTTCATAAAGGATTTTTAAAAGATTCTCATGCTCTTTTCCTTCTGCTTATGCCATCAGAGGCCCTGGCTTAACAGCTCCAGCAGCTAGTAAATCTGAGAATGGCAGCGAACCAAACTCTGAAGATGATGCAGATCCTAGTGACAAAAGGAGAAGGTATGGTAGGGGGCCAGCAAAAGATAATGATCAGGTTTCTGCTGCTCCTAAGGCTCACCCAGTTAGTTCTGAGCCTCGGCGAATTCAAGTTGACATGGAACAAGCTCAGGCATTGGTCCGTAAGCTTGACATGGAAAAGGGTATCCAAGATAATATCCTCTCTAGTAGTGGTCAAGATAAGCTGGATGCAGAGAAATCACATGGGGGATCCATGGGACCAATTGTAATAATTCGTGGGCTCACCACTGTCAAAGGGCTTGAGGGTATTGAGTTGTTAGACACTTTGATCACATATCTTTGGCGTGTACATGGTTTGGATTATTATGGCATGTCTGAGATACCTGAAGCAAAGGGTCTTCGACATGTCAGAGCTGACATTAGGGCTCACGAGGGAACTAATGCTGATGGATCAGATTGGGAGAAGAAACTTGATGCATTCTGGCTATCAAGACTGCAAGGACAGGATCCCTTGGAGACATTGACAGCAAAAGATAAGATTGATGCAGTAGCTACTGAGGCTCTAGATCCTTTTGTGAGAAAAATACGAGATGAAAAATATGGTTGGAAGTATGGATGTGGAGCAAAGGGCTGTACGAAGCTTTTCCATGCTCCTGAATTTGTTCATAAGCATCTCAAACTGAAACACCCAGATCTTGTGATAGAACTGACTTCAAAAGTTCGAGAGGATCTTTATTTTCAGAATTATATGAAGTAAACATTTAGCTTCTATCATGTCTGAAAATTATGGCTATAATAATTGAACTACTAAATAACTTTCTTCTATTTGTAATGCAGTGATCCGAATGCACCTGGTGGAACTCCGGTCATGCAACAACCTGGACCAGTAGGTCATCTTTATTTGCTGTGTAAAATATTGCTCTTTTGGCACATGATTATCATGGCCTATTATTTTTTCATTTAAATATTCTTTTGTGTGAATTTAGAACATGTCTATTGCTTTTCTATTTCTACCTATTTTTCAAAAAGAAAAACAAATATTGATCATTAGAGAAAATTAACGGCTTAATCTGGTACCTTATCTAATCATTTATTGAGAAATTTCTCAATCCATAATAGCAATGGATGAAATTCCTAGATCCATAATAAGGAATTTAAAACTTTCTTATCCATAATATACTTTTTGAAATATCCAGAAAAACCTTGAAATTAAATTTTCCTTCATTTTTAAATATGGTTCCCTCCACTTTAGCACTCAGGTGGCTCAAAATGAAAATTTTTATTATGCATAACATGAATTTATTTTTAGTAATCCATATGGGTATTTTAGTTTTATTAGTAGTTGAACACCTTTTTAATGGCTAAAAATACTGTTTTCTTATTTTTTGGTCACTTAAAGACTTGCAAAAGTCTTAATTTGTGTTATTTTTTTAAAGTATAGCGTGAATTTATTTTTAGCAATCCTTATATTATTTTTTTAGTAGCATATCATTATTTTAATGGCTAAGATTATTATTTTCTTAGTCTTTTACCAAAGCCTTTAAGTGACTAAAAAAACCAAGAAAACAGTAATTTAAGCCACTAAAAACACTATAGGGATTGCTGAAAATAAATTCATGATATTAAAAAAAACATAATTTAGGCATGCAAAGTCTTTAAGTGACTTAAAAAATCAAGAAAACAGTAATTTTAGCAAAAAAAATGTTACAGAAATTGCCTAAAATCAGTTCTAGCAAAAAAGAATACAATTTAGGCACTTATAAAAGCTTTTGCAAAAGTCTTTTAGTGACTTAAACTAAGAAAACAATCATTTTAGCCACTAAAAAGTGTTTAACCATTAAAAAATACTAAAGTACTGATATGGATAGCTAAAAGTAAATTGATGTTATGCATAATAAAAAATGTTTCATTTTGAGCCCCTGAAGTGGTAAAATGGAGGAAACCATGTTTGGAATTGGAGGGAAATTTAGTTTCAATGGTATTCAGGGTATTTGAAAAAATATGTTAATGGATTTATGGATATTAGATTTGACTAGTAGTATATAAGATGATATCCCATAGTCTTTGCTGTGTGCAGATGATATTATATTAGTTGATGAGACGAGAGAGCGAGTTATTCATAAGTTAGAGGTGTGGACAAACACCCTTGAAACCGAAGGCTTTAGGTTAAAGTAGAAACAAGACAGAATATATGCACCATAATTTTAGTCCAAGAGGGATGAAGGGGAAGTGAGTTTAGGTGGTGTAGTAGTGTCTAAATACAGTCATTTTAAATATCTAGGCTTCATTTTCCGAAATGATAGGATGATAGATGAAGATGTAACCCGTAGAATTAAAGCATGATGATTGAAATGGAGAAGTGCCACATGCGTGCTATGTGACAACAAGATACCTAACAAAGTGAAGGGAAAGTTTTATGGAACAACAGTTAGGCCAGCCATGCTTTACGGGAGTGAGTGTTGGACAACTAAGTTCAACATATACACAGGTTGAATGTGCCAGCAATGCGAATGTGATGAGTGGCCATACAAGATTGGACAAGATGAGAAATGAATACATCCGACAGAAGGTGCATATAGCATATATTGAAGACAAATTAAGAGAAGGTCGTTTAAGATGGTTTGGACATGTCCTATGGAGACTCAGAAGTCCCGACCCCATCTAGTATGGGATTAAGGCTTAGTTGTTGTTACTATGGATTTGGGAAATTGCTCTTATTTATTTATTTATTTATGTTCTAAAGGATGAATGCTTACTACTAGGAAAGCTGGGGTATTAAGTTGGTATCCTATTTAAAATTTAGATTTGCCAGTTTTGGTACTTTTTGAATATATTTTTTAGAAACATTCTCTCAATTGCACCTAACAATAGTGGCTTTGGGTCGTGAATTATTAATTTATTATCCTTTGATTTTCACTACAAGTTTTTTTTCTTAATTCTGCCAAAAAATGTATTACATGCTCGCTATGTCAGAAACAAAATGTCCATTGCATTTGGGTGTCATCAAAACTATGATTCTGTATTTTTGTCATTGTTTCACTGTTTTATTTGTTCCATTGTGTCTGTATGCAGAAGGCAAAAATACAAAGACGGAGACCAGCGTTAGATCGCTTGAGAGATGAGCGTGGCAACCGCAAAGATATTGACAGGAATGATAGAGATGATGACAGGCATGATAGGCCTGACAAGTCACCACGTGATGCTGCCGGTGTCCCAGAGGGAGAGAACAATGACAAACCTCACTATGATGCTTATGGTGCACAAGGCTTGCACGGTGCTTATCCTTCTGATATCCCCCCTCCACCTTTATTATTGCCGGTTCCTGGTGCTGGGTGAGTCACGTGCAATGGTTGAGACTTGTACTTCTGTTGCATGCCTCTTTCTCTAATCATTTAATATCATTTGTAGGCCATTGGGACCTTTTATCCCTGCCCCACCAGAGGTTGCTATGCGCATGATGAGGGAGACAGGCGGACCTTCATCCTTTGAATCTAATGGTGGTCCTCGTGGTAGGAAAGGAAGGCTCGGCCCACAAGTGGCAGGCCCATCTCCGATTCTTCCTATACCTCCAACATTTCGACAAGATCCCCGTCGCTTACGAAGGTACTCGCCTGTTGTATTTCTTTGCACTCTGCATCTATATGGTCATATAGATGCACTATGTTGCTCATACACAACTGTGTTTGTGTCCTGTTTTTTCTTGTGCAGCCTTTTGATATGATTAGATTGTTGCTCCACTTTGTTTCTTTAGAATTATGGGCTAGAAGGCATTGGATATTGATTTCAGGGATGCTGAATTTTTTATGCGATTATATTTTCTTTCTCATTTGCTGCTCCTTGTGAATGCCCTTTAGCTTATTATACCATTGTTTGCAGTTATCAAGATCTTGATGCTCCAGAAGATGAAGTGACTGTTATCGACTACAGGAGCTTATAGGAGCTTATCGACTACCATTTGGTGCTCATCTTTTGCCGTGATATCACTTTTCATGATCAAATTGCATGAGGAAGCAGACAATCTGTTGGTAGATAACTTCTTTAATTTCTGGAGGAGCGGAAAATAGTTGCAGCTTCTTTGGATCCACTTTGATAGCTGTCAAAGTTAGTGGGCAGAAGTTGGGGCAATTTTATCAAAATGTTACGGTTCAGCTGTGATCTTGTCGTGTGCATTTTGCATTTTGCTCAAGATTCATAATTTCCTCCCTCTGCATGGATCTCATTTGCAAACTCAGTATAATATTTTAAATGAGATCTTTATTATGACATACTGCGCGGCTGTCTACTTCCACAGTTTTTAAAAATCTTTTTTGGCTTTAAAATTTATATTTAAATGCTTCATGGCACTATATAAATGGAGACCTCAGAAGCACCGCATGCTAAGCTGCTTTGCTGGGCTGCCACTTATCAACGGGGATAAGATGTACAAAGAAAGAAACAGGTTGAATGAAATTGGGACTATATGAGGTTGAGTTTTGAACTTATGATTTCATAATTTTCTAACAATCTTATTTGTATGACTTAGAAAAATCAAAATAAATATAAGTGTTTATGACATTGAATTCGAAATTGCATTTTATTGAGCTTAGATTATTGGCTTTGGAGATAAATTTAAAGTGTCAAGTTATAAAGTCAAAATTTGATCCTTCAAAAGATTTGTGCTTTTGAATTGACTAAAGTACAAATGCAGCTTATTAGTTTGTGTCAAGTCAAAATATTTGATTGTGGTATATATGATATGGATTGGGATCATGTATATATGATTGTCAAAGGCCATCTGACTATTAATAAAAAACACCTTACAAAATTTTCTTCGGTTTCATAGTTACTCCTATCACCCGTCCACTACAGCTCACAACACACCATCATATAAATGGCTCTCAGTATCCTGTACCCTTGAGCTGGTTCTAGGCATTGAAGCTGGATTGTAGTACTCTACTCACTGGATTTCTCTTATAAATGTGTGAATTGATTTACTTAAATCCAACAGTAAACAAAAATCTGGCTAACCACTTCAACTCTAATCAGTTTTTTTTTTAACTGAGGTAATTTTAAAAACACTGAATGTAATAATTTATTAATCAGAGGATGATGTCCCAATCACACACACATGACACATGGCCTTTGTTTTAGTGCAAACAGATGTCAAGGATGGGCCATTCCTTTTTTTCAATTGGAGAGTGACATTTTTTAGGAATCAGAGCCACCAAAGGTGGGTGCCAAAGGCAGGTGGCATTGCACTTGTAAAGCCTCTGATTGATCCCCTCACTTACTCACAGATTGGGGCCAATTGTGTTCTCTTTATTGCCCACCCCATGTGTTCATATTCCACTGATTTAATCCTCATTCCTCACAATCGAGTCAAAATTATTACTCTTGTCTTTTCCCTTTACCTTCTAAATTTGAGATGCTCTATTTATTATTATTTATGCTTTTAAGTGATCTAACGGTGATAGTGATGGAATTTGAACAAGTCTAAATTTGGTTTTCATTGTTATTACAAAATTTAGTAGTAAGGAGGATCTTGAAATCTAAGTTGCAACTAAAGGCATTGTTGTCCAACCTAATTTAACTTAAAAAAGAAGTATTAGGGACTAAATTAGTGTATACATTTATATACAAATGGCAACCATATACGCGCTTTTTTTCCTTATTATACTCCTCCTTACTAATATTACGACCAAGTCAACTTTTTTTCCTTGACGTGCCACGTATCATTCACGCATCACTGTCAGGATCTTGTCCATTGAATACGAGGAAAGAACGCATCCAGACTCCATCTGACAGTTCATTTTCAAAGATCAGTGAGATTATAGGAATTCTAAAGTTCCAGCGTGAAGTAGTAGGAGGAGAGGATCAGAAACCAGTGGAACAAAATTACATCGTAAACAGGATTAATAATCTAAATTCTACTTAATTTCATCGGTCTACTGACTCCAGACCTCCAGCTGCCGTCCGATGGTTCTGGAAGATTATGGGGTCCACCTGTAAATGGCTGCATATAGGAATTGCAAGATTGCCATTCGGAGTTGTGGTTACAGTGGATCGATAACTAAAGCTTCTTCGAGATTCGTAAAAATTGACCCTAATTGGAAGAAATTATCTAACTTTATTTAATTTCTGCATCCTCGTCGTCGTCTTCTTCTCTTTTACTCACAGCCACAAACTAAAACCACAAAACCCGGCGTTGGTTTGTTCTCCGCCTTCATCTCTCTCTCTCTCTCTCTCTCTCTCTCTCTCTCTCTCTAGGACTGTGTATCTTCTCTTTCTCTCCCCTCCGAAGGGCTTCTTTATTCGGCTGCTTTGATGATCGCGCCCTTTTTTTGGGGATTTGTAGCCGCTCCTCGCGATCTGCAGGCGGTAGCGTCTGATTCCCTCTTGTATAGCGAAGGACGAGCGGGTTCTTCCCGTGTTTTGATTCCTCAACGGATTAATTAGGTTGGATTTGTTGTATTCTCCTGTTTCCTCTCTTTCGAGTCGGAGAAAGATGGGTCATTTGAGCTCCGTTAGCGGTACTCAGTCCGATGGAGCTCCAGTTAGTGGTGGTGGACTGAGGTCATCTCTTATCTTTCCCCGTGCAAAACTTCCTTTTTTATGTTTTGATTTGTCTGTTAATCTACAGTTTCTTTTGTGGTTGATCTCGATGTGGTAATTAGTGTTCTATGCAATGTTTTTACAAATCGGAGTAAATTTCTTTGTTTGGCATCGTTTTAAGGCTGTTATTCAGCTTGTCGGGCAGGTATTTGTAACTAATTTCAATGATTTAAAGAATTTGCGTAAATTTGGGAAGTCACTTGCCGCTGATGGTTTATGGGGTTATCCATTTATCTTCTTGTTGGAGAATCTTAGGTATAGCCGAGTTTTTGTTCTGTACTGATGATAGTCTAACAGATAACTTTTGGTGTTTCTTAGCGATTGCATTATGGCTTGTTCAATTTTAAGATGTATGGTAATAAACACTAGAGTAGCTATTAGATGGTCAATCTAGTTCTTTCACGCTCATTAATTTTGTAGCTAGGTATGATGAAATTAAAGAAAATTGGATTGCATAAGTTTCAGGCCATCTACTTCTTGTGCTATTGAGCATGTTATCCATCTCAGGTCGTTTTGTTTGTTAAGATTTATGAGTTGATCCATAAAAGTTGAGCTTGTGATGTAGCTATTGTACTAACATTTTGTAACTCTTGTTATCTCCCTTGCAGTCAAAATGGGAAGTTCAGTTATGGGTATGCAAGCTCTCCTGGGAAAAGGTCTTCAATGGAAGACTTTTATGAGACACGAATTGATGGTGTTGATGGCGAAATTGTTGGCTTGTTTGGAGTTTTTGATGGTAGGGTACTTTTTTCCCTCTCAAACGAAGTGACGTATAACATGTTTGAAGTTGACATTCTTAGTGGATACATCCTATAGTTTATCTGATTGGAGGGAGAGGGATTTGGAGGGAAAGGGTGAGAAATTTTTTAGATGATGAAATGTACATTAATTCCTCTTCGTTCTACATTATCCTATTCCCTTAAAATTGGGGGAGTTGCAGGTGAAGTGTTATTTGTTACTTAAAAGATAGTAATGTACAAGTTCACCCCTATTGTCAAACATTCATGTAAAGAATTAAAAGTTAAAACTTAATATGGTGTATCTAAAACCAAAATATTTCCTCCCTTCTAATTCATGCTATCCAAACAAGGGAATATTTTTCCTCTCATTTTCCTTTCCTCGCCCTCCCCTCCATCATCCTTATTAAAAAATCCCTATTTGAAATTTGAATAGTCAGAATAGATTATCAATTTATTCTTACGTTCAACGATTTTGCATATTTTTCACATGTCTACTTTTTATTCCCTTAATTTGATGATTTGTCATATAAACAATGCCCTAAAGGTTGGTGCACATTCAGGTCATGGTGGTGCTCGAGCCGCGGAGTATGTCAAAGAGAACCTCTTCAGTAATTTGATTCGACACCCCAAGTTCATTAGTGATACCAAGTCTGCTATAGGTGCCTTCTATTTAAGATTTCATAGAGTTTCTGATTTTTTATCAACATATATATGTAATCATCTTTATTTGTTCTATGACCTTGCAGCTGATGCATACAGTCATACTGACTCAGAATTTCTGAAATCTGAGATTTCTCAGAACCGAGATGCTGGTTCAACTGCCTCCACTGCTATCCTTGTTGGTGACCGTTTGTTGGTTGCAAATGTTGGAGATTCAAGGGCTGTTATATGTAGGGGTGGGAAGGGTAAGCCCTTACTAATATGAAGAAATATGATAGATTTTTATATTAGGCTGTTGCTACCGTTATAGAGCAAAACAATTACACTAGTTTACATGGTCATTATCTGTGCAATTTAACACTTATACAAAAGTTGCTGGGGAATATTGCCCCTATCATATGTGTGAAAACTATACTAATTGCATCATTTTGCTGACATTTAAGACCAGTTATTTTTTGACACTTCTATGAAAAATCTGTGTTAGTAGTGACCCTAATATTTCTACATCAAACTGAATATATTGATGTCACTTCGGACCAGGTATTTTGTGACCTCCATTTCACTATATGTTTTTGACCAGTAAACATGTCAGTGTTTCCATGAGGCAATGTTGTTGTCAATATCGACTGATTAACATATCAATATTTCCATGTAAAAAAAAACATATTTTATTTGTTGAAACATTATTTTATTTAAAAGTATATAAATTCCTTTTTCAATTTTTGTTCTGTTTTCTTTTAAAATATGACAACTAAATATGACATGTGATGGCCTATTTCCTGTTGGGTTGCGATAGTGTAGTAAAGGTACAAGGACTGACATGACTTGGTCAACTAGCCACTCAAGATTTATTGATCTATCATTGATCTTGCACCAATTTCTATGCTAGCGGGTAAAATTTGAATTAGGTTTCATTCATGGGACGATGAAGTTTATTGTCATGGTGGCACACACTCCTTTTTTCGTGACCAGTCAATGAGTATGAATTTTCATTAAGAATCCAAGGCATGAACCATGTTTTAATTCTTATATGATCCTGATTGTTAAGTTGACCCATTAGGTCATTGGATGAGGTTCTAGCCTCAAGTTGATTTGTACACTTAGGGCCCGTTTGGTACCCCGTATAAGTATCCTGTATAGTATTTGGGAAGAGTATTAACTAATACTTGCACTAAAAATGTTATCTCATAAGCTGTCATAAGTTGTATTAGTAATACACTTCCAAAGCTCTTCATTAGCCTGCACTAGAACGTTCAATATTTTGGATACCCATTTTACCTCCGGTCAAAAATTAAAAAATATTAAAAAATAATTTTAATTTATGAAATTTTTTTAATGATAAAATATATTATATAATTTTTATATTATAATATATTACATATAATAGTATATTATTATATATTATATTATATTATATTATATTATACAAGTTAGTCAATACAGACTAGTCCATACAGACTAGTACTATACAGGCTAGTTCATGTGTGCACCAAATACTATATAATAATAGTACAATACAGGTTAGTACTATACAGACTAGTACTATACAGGCTAGTACTATACAATGTACCAAATGAGCCCTAAGGGGCTAGCCTCAAGTTGATTTGTAAACTTAAGGGCTGTTGGTTTGAGGGAATGAATTTAGAAGGAATAGAAATAAGCAAAAAATGAAATAGAGAGCAATTGTATTTTATTGTTTGATTTGCAAAGAGAATAAACTAGGAATAAACACTGCAAAGCTTTTTCTTTGGTTGCGAGGGATGGCATCATAAATGAATTGAGTGAAAAACATGCTCTACGATATGCACGGACAGAAGTAACTGCTTTATCAGAATAGAAATGCAATCCTAACTGTGTCCTTTTGCTAGACAGCAGTAATCACTCGAAATAGTCATATACTCATATGCAGAACACATGCAAGTCAAGTTTGGCTTTGAGACAAAAGATAAAATAGTAAGAAAAGGATCAAAATAGACTTGTTACAACTACTGAAATTTATATGCAAATTGATGTTAATAATAACATGATATAAAAATTATAATTTAATATATCAAACAAAAGATATGACATTAAACATTGACACTATTATTGATATATAAATTAAAATAATATTGATATTGATTTTTTGAAATCACTAAAATATACATTAATTTTAAAAGAATAAACAAATAATTGATTTCTTCAATCACAATACATTAAAATCAAAGTCGATAGATCAATTATATTGAAAAATTAGGTTTTAATAAAATTACTGATTTTTTATTTGATTGGTTTAGTTATTGCGATGTTAAAGGATAATATTTAAAAATAAGAATTTGGAGCTATTCCTAATGGATTTTAGAATATGTATTCGAAATGAGAGTGGAATATATCAGCAGAAAATCTCAGTCTATTCTCTGGTTGGAATAGGATTTCTTGGCATTTGGTCTAACGCCAACCAAATAATGGAATACTATTGCATCATGCATAGACTGTGAATTGAATATTCATCCCTCAACAGAATACACCCCTTAAAGATTGTGGAGTAAATAGATTGATATTCAATTGGTATCTTAAGAAGCATATTTCTTTGTAGTTAGTTCCGTTTTTGTTTTCTGAACAGCAGTCACATATATTTGGATTTATATATGGCAATTTTATTATTTTTGTAGCAATGGCTGTCTCAAGGGATCACAAGCCTGATCAAACAGATGAGAGACAAAGGATCGAAGATGCTGGAGGCTTTGTTATGTGGGCTGGTACTAAATTTTATAAAGGATTTTGTTCCCTCTCAATTGCTTGGACAATAACAAATCTATCACTGTAGGCACGTGGCGTGTTGGTGGTGTTCTTGCTGTATCGCGTGCATTTGGAGATAGGCTCCTGAAGCAGTTTGTTGTTGCAGATCCAGAAATACAAGTATGGATGCTTAATTTATCATATTCATCATATCATTCAATACTCCTGACATTCTTATTTTTTTCACAAGGATAGAATCATTTGAATAAAAAGAAGGATATAATCTTCTTTCCCTTCTAATTGAATCTTTTGTTGATTTATAACTGTAATCACAGGAGGAGGTGATTGATAATTCTCTAGAGTTCCTTATCCTTGCAAGTGATGGATTGTGGGATGTTGTCACTAATGAGGTACTTCAGTATTCTGGCCGAATAATTACTGACTTCATAATATAATAGTTTTGTCAATTGAATTCACTGTTTCCTGGAATTTTGTAGGAGGCCGTGGCCATGATACAACCTATAGAGGACCCTGAACAAGCAGCAAAACGACTACTGCAAGAAGCCTGTCAAAGAGGAAGTGCTGATAATATCACTTGCGTCGTCGTACGTTTCTTGGCTGGCCAAGGAAGCACTGCAACAGAGCAGAAGTAATGCATATGCTTCATCTTGTGGAGGTCTTACTTGCCAGTGACTAATATATGACAAGGAAAGTCATTGCTTCATCCCTTTATATCTAAATGCTACCGGCCTGCCCAAAAATGGTTCTTCATCTTTGTTTGCCTGCTGAACAAAGTCGAGATGTGTTTGTATACACTTATGATGGTAGCTGACCTACTAAATTGTGTTGTAGCATAAATGTAGTTTCCAAATGTATCCTTTTAAGACTTCTCTAAATGTATTATATTGTCTAATGTTTGAATGCATTTACGTGAATATGAACTGAACTGCATCCTTTGGTAAAAATCTTCTTCATATTGTCCCACGTTTTTGTGAGCTTTTCTTGACCTACAGTAGACTGAATACATAATCATTACGTTAGATGTAAAAATCGATTAATTCTATGCCAGATGCAAGTCCAGTGGAATCACACCTCTTTAACTTTGTCTTCATTTAATGAAGATATAAAGAAATAGACATATGATGGGGTGCGAGTCCACCGGACTTGCACCCATCATAGAATAAACCGTACAAAGCGGAGGGATTTGATTAATTTGATGGAATGATTATAAGTCCCCTCACTGTAGTTGCCAATTTTTTTTTTGCAACTGCTTTCTGCATAATATATATATCATCTGTTTCGAGAAATGATTTTTTTGAATGCAATTTTTTAATAATAACATATATTAAGCATGTATCAAATATTAACTTTTTACAAAACACGTTTAGCTTTAAAATATTTCATTTCGCAACCCGGACGATTTTCTATCAAAATAATATTCTTTCTTCGGTTCGCTTGAACGCGGTAAACTCAGCGCCGGTTCTCGGAGTAATGAGAAGCCCGAATGTGGTCCAGCTGTGGCCCATCGCGATGGTCTTCTAAGCCTGCTGTGATCACGGTTCAGCTCATTAAGGTGAGAATAAGATAATCAAACCGGACGATCTTTGTTCCACAAAAATATTCCCAGGCTTTCTGTTTTGTCGTCCGAGTGACATCCGGTAATCTGACTGCAGGTTACCAGAACTTCTGTTTTCTTTTATGCGTAACTAAAGATCAACTTCGACGAAGATTTCGTGTTCCGATCGATCGCCTCTCGACTCTCGAATCTCGTCGGAGGCAAAGCTTTATCTTACAACGAGAAGAAAGGGAATTATGGTGAGCATTTCTCTGCGATTCAATCAATCACCTTATCGATTATCGATCTATTTCGTCTGGTTTCTGCTCCTCAACATTCTGTTACTCGGAGGAATCGTTTGTTATACTGTTTGGCGATTTATCTGATGCATGATGATCAAAATTGGTATGCTTCGTATCTGGTAAGAAGTTCGTCCTTTCTGAATCTTCTTCCTGAAAATAAATATTTTTCCTATTTCGAATCCCCCTCCCTGCCTCAGCAGAGCAGTCTCCACATCTTCTGCGGTGGCGGCGGAGTTTGAGAGGATTAACTTTGTTGGCGTCCAAACTACTTCCATTCCTAATTTAGTCTCTTCGCGGATATCTTCGCATTCTGGGAAGCCCGAATGAAAAATTTTAGGTCATTGGTCGACAAAGTAGCAATGTCTCAAATAATGGTGGGTTTATACGTACAAAAGTTCCTTCAATGACTCTGACGCGGGTATTTAATGGGATACGGTATTGGCATGTATTTCTCTTGATGACGCATTCCAGGTCAATGGACCTATTGCATGAGTTGCCAGTTGGTATATTTAATTAGGACAGAGTTTCTTTCAAGTTTCAACGGAGTTGGGTACCTCAACAACCTTAGAATTCTTTTCCACCTTATCTGTTAAAATCTAATGGTTAAAGCACGATTAAGTTCTCAGACTTGAAGCAAACGGGAGACTCCCTATCTTCTTCTTCTTCTTCTTCTTCTTCTTCTTCTTCTTCCTTCTTCTTTTGGTCAGATCAGATTGGGGGACCTTCGGTACGAATTTTTTTCCCCTGCTTATTTTTTCTTGTAGATGACAAGTGCTGGCCATAATGTCGCCAAAATCTTTTGTTTTGTAATGATTGTTTGAGAAAAGTTTTTTTTCTTGATTCTTATTTTCATTTTGCAAAGGATTTGTGGGAGCTCGTTACTTCCCACGAGCAAATTTTATTCTAGGGTAACTAGTAGTCGAATGTGAGTACTTTAGTGTCAAAATCACATTTCCCCCCCATCATGTTGGAATTACATGAATAGTTAGATTTGGTTTCTCTGACGCAGCTGAAGCATCAGCCTTTGACCATTGTTTTTGCTTTGTTGTTTGTCAGAAATTTACTATTATCAATTGATTCCGTTGAGTTAATATCAGCTTTTTCTTTTCTATGTTTTCTTTTCTCTATAGACAAATTAACTCAGTCTCGTCTTTCTGATAAAATTTATATTGGTAGGCAATTGCCATGCAATCTCCTTTGTTAAAAAAATGTCACCTTTTGCAGTTTGGTACCTATGAAATGAATCTCCTAGAAGCTCAATTATACTAGTGGCATAATGCTGACATATATATATATATTGTGTATGATTTCAATAAATATTAATCAACGATCCTTATTGTTGCCAATTTTGACCTATGTATCAGATCTTCATGAAGACTAGTTGGTGGATAGTTTAAATCATAATTGGAATTTGGTTTCAGTGTAATCACTTGAGTTGTATTCATCCATTAAATTTACCTAGTTGAATTGACCATTTTTTTCTGAAAGAATGTATTATTAATCACATAGGATCAGGAACATGGAGTGAGCTGAGCTTAGTTGCAGATGAAATAAAGGAATTAAAAGAAATCTTTAGCCAAATTATGAGCATCCAAAAATATCTTCTTATACACTACCATTTGACATCAGGATCCCTTTAAGATATTGATTGCTTGAATGCAGTCAGAAAACGATTTTCGCATGCTTGATACCAAGACTTCTTATCTTGCTAAGGCTTAACCAAACAGGGGAAAAAACAGGTTTAGGTTCAAATAAAATTCTTAGCAGTATTAATATAGGTCAAAAGATGACAACCAAAACTAATTCATGATACCCAAATAAGCAAAATGAATTATTCAACAATAAAAGATTTAAGGCTAGTAGCAGTGCAAATATTAAATCTGAACTTAATCAACCAAACACCATTATTCCAATTGGCTAGAATTATAATGTAGCTTCCTTTCAGCAGCAACCAAGTATGTTTTGCAAATTAACAGTAAGAAATATGCAAATCATCTTCTTGACAACAAGTACACACAGGGCAGGGGTTAACTGGTTTATTTTTGTACCTTGAAATCTGCTTGCAGAGGTATGCAATTTGTTCTGCAGCACCTTCCATAAGTAAAATTTCACCCTCAGGCTCGAAGCTTTCACATTGCTTTCCAATTATTAGAAATTGAATCATTGTAGTTGTATGTTGTTACAAGGGAAAAGTGAGAAACTCATAGCTGGTCCTCCTCTACCTTACATGTATATAGATGAATAAGAAAGGTACATTTAGAACTAAGTCCCTAACAATGCATATAATTGTATGTAGGTCCTAGAAATATTAGAAGAGGAGAGGGGTTGGTGACTAGAAATATTGTAGAAATACAATAGCAACACTTGAAAGTATTTTAGCATTGCCTGAAAACATTGTAGCGTGGCTAAAAACACTGTGCATGAAGAGTAATTTTTGTTGACAGAAGAAAGAGAAGTAGTGGAGAGAAACATTAGCTCTATTACTATGTTAGGTGGGGAAAGTGAAAAACTCATCATATGTAGCCCTCATCTACCTTGCATATATATAGATGAATAAGAAAGATACATTTATAACTAAAGTCTCTAAAAATAAATATATTATAAGTAGGTCCTTAACATATGCAATCTTTGAAGAGAGATAGAGAGAATATCCTTCGTTGAATTAGCTCAGACCCATCTATCTGTAGTGCTGCTTGTTGAGTATGAATCAGTCTGTGTTTGATCAACTCAGCTACATAACACTACTTTACCTTCAGCCACAATAAAAAAAGGCTCTTAGATATAGGTATAAGGCTGCTGATCCAAGGGTCTTTCCAAACATTCATATGCTTGACATCTCCAGTAATCCAATACCTCTTCTAAGCTTCAGGCCAGCATTCTAATATACTCACTTTAGTGTGGTTTTGTTGTAAATGGTGTTATCTACTCCTGAATGGCATGCTCAACGTTGTTGCCTTTGAATTGTGATTTTTAATATACTCACTTTATGAAGTTTAAACCAAGTCACTGTGTTCATGACATCAATCTACTATTACAGACGGTAAAATATTTTTAAAAATGAAATTGGAGGTAGAATATGAAAGTGAATGGCTGACATTTTGTAGGATGATGTCGCGCTGCACACATCTTCTCTTATATGGTGGTTCAGTTATCTCTTGCATGAAGCCTGATGCTTGCAAGAACCTAGGTTGGTGTGGACAATGTGCAATGATATTCATATCTAACATATTCAGTCTTTATATCGTGCAATGCCATTTTGCAACTGTGCCACTGAAGCATGATGCAATCTACAGTGAAGAAAAGAGATATGAAAACTTTTTTCAACCATTAAAATTAAAAATTTTGAATTTTTTATGTATCATAGTTGTAGGGAAAAACATGATGAGTTAAATGCTTTCTTCTCCTTCAATATACTTTGTCATGTCATGCATGATGATGATAAACTTGTTATTAACAACCAACCCATTTAAACAGTTACAATGGAAACAAAAACCATTAGAAGGCGACTCCATCATAAAGATGTTGATGGAAGGCAAAATGAATATTTGGATCCATCAAAATTTTCCGGTCATAATGAACCACTAGTTGAGAATGATAATGATGCAGTCCATGCTAAGGTACTACTTCTAAAGTTTTCTTATCTAGGCAGTGAATTGATGCTGGACAAGAAATTCTTATCACTGTCTTTTATGCTTAACCAGTTGTTTATTCTTCAAAGGGATATAATAGAAGCAAACAGGACTCAGATGACAAAAAGAAGGAAGTAAATCTTCACTGGACACTTCTGTTATCCAATTTGACTGTTCAGTGGTCTAATTGGTTAGGTATTCTCTTTACTATGCACCAGCTACTATATCATTAACTGATGTCAAAGACTAGTCAAAATGAATATTTTCATTTATTGTATCCTCACATACTGAATGCTAGATCTTGGTGTAGAAAAAATAAAAAAAAAACTGGCTTTTGGGGATTTTTTTTGATAGTGTGTTTATGGCCATTTAATTTAATTTTTTGGGCAAGCCATTTGATCCAAGTTATTGGACAATTACTAGATTGATTAGATTGGCTCACTGCATAATTAATGAATAATATCAGCAAAGCACATTTTCTTACTTTACATATTTACATATGACCCAGTAATCTAACATTCTACTCATCTTCCATTATGTCTTGCTCTTCTGGAACAAAGCTATTTTCAATTATATTGTACGATCTTGCCTTTGACCCAACTAAATTTGGGAAATTATGCCTTTCCTTGCAGCAAACATCGCCATTAGCTCTGTGTCTGTTGTGGGAAGGTTCTTACCAATTTCATTTATTTCTATCAATGAACAGTACCAGATATGTCTTAGTCCCTTGCAGGTAAACTGAAGAGCTTTCTCATATATAGTTTATTCAGATCATTATAATGATAAGTTGTCAATAGACCCTACAACTTCAGGGCATCGTTAAGGAACTATTTGATGGGAAAAAAAGAAAAATCATGTTCTATGTTGTCTACCTGTTATCTTATAGTTTTATGGATCTTAGAATTTTTTTGGAGCCTGCCTAAGTCCTTCAAAGCTTTCCACCATCAAATTCTCTGCCTGTATCAATCTGGCTGATACTCTTTATGCAAACTTTCAGTGGCATATCAGCTCAGTTTTTCCATTTCCTTGTAAACAAAATCTAATTACTCCCATGCCCACCTATCTGAAACATCATAAAAAGATATACAGTGACTCCCTTCTTAGAAAAAAAACTCCCTCCTTGCCTTTCCATGTTTTCTTGAATAAGCATCTTTCATATATTCTTCTCATTAAAGGAAATTTTCTATTACAAAGATGTATGTGACTGTATTTTAAATAAATTTTCCTTTCATATTTTTATGTGAACAACCTTGCAGGAAGAACGATTGAGAAATCTGAGGGAGAGACTGAAGATCCAGTTTGATGGTTCTTGTTCCAGTCATCAAGTACAACTTTTTTCCCTAATAGTTATCTACAATTTTAGTCATGAATAGATAACTTATGAAATTTCACTTTTTAACTTTATGTCAGAAGTTCTTGTCATCTTTCTGCTTCTTGTTAAGACTATTAGTTTTGTGAGCCTAATCTGGATTCTGCGAAAGACTGACATGGATTTGTACTGCAGAATGCCCTGAAACAGCTCTGGCAGTCAGCATACCCTGACAGAGAGGCCCCCCCACTCAAATCAGAGTCATGGAAGGAAATGGGCTGGCAAGGTTGTGATCCATCAACAGATTTCAGGTAAATGTCAAGCCAATTGTTCCTTGTATTTCTTTTACCTCATAATCATTAAACATTCAAGTCGTGCTCAATTTTGGTAATCAGGGGCGGTGGCTTTGTATCATTAGAAAACCTCATATTTTTTGCCAAAAACTACCCGGTAATTCTTTTAAACTATAATACTAATGCTTAAATAGGTCATGAAGCAAAAGCCATCCAACATGTACATATGATCTCCTTAATCTTTTGTTGCATGATGCAGAATTCTTTTGAGATTTTATTGCACAAGAAACAAGGTACAAGAGCTGAATGGGAGTACCCATTTGCCGTAGCTGGTGTTAATATATCTTTCATGTTGATAAAGATGCTAGATCTGAAATCAGGTAATTCATGGATCAATAAACTATTTGATGTTGGATGTTGGTCTTGACATCACTATTATGTTCTATCAGAGTTGCCATCTTCAAAAGCTGGAATTCGTTTCCTAAAACTGCTCAGAGATGATGAAACAGCATTTGATGACCTCTACTGTTTAGCATTTTGCATGTTGGATGCTCAGTGGCTCGCGCAGCGCGCTTCATATATGGAATTCAATGTAATTAACATATTTTCACTATATATGTACATGATTTTGATCTCTTCATTCTGATTTTAATGTTTCACCAGCTTTGCTCCAGGACGTTATGAAGTCCACAAGAACTCAGTTGGAGCGTGAACTTGCCTTGGAAGACATCACCACCATAAAAGATTTGCCCGCATACAACATGCTTCGCATTGAGAGCCTATGAAATATAAAAATGAATTTTGCAAACCTCACCACAAATACAAATGTTAAAAAGAGTGGCGTGGATCATAAACATGAACTCCTTTTATTTTTTGTTAATTTCAAAGTTGATATCATTTTTGCTAGATATGAGTACCGTTGAATCGAGAGAAATCTACACCACCACAATGTTCATAATCATTGATTGTTTGATGATAAGTTCTTCTGCTTGCAACTTCACTAAATTGTTACTGTTTTGTGCCACTTAACTATAAGATGCATGAATTAAGATAAATTAAAATATTATATGTTTTTTATTCATGCATGCATATAATTGGAACATTGCTCTCAATGTTGCTAACTTGTTCGAGCCCAACTTCAAGCAATGCTTTTAAATCCGGAGGAGCTCAATAGGTCTAGCTTAGATCTAAACAATAAGAGAAATTAAAAAAATGGGCCATCATATTTGGACTTTATCGAGTTTGATCAAGTTTGACTTTTTTTGACCTTTAGAGTTGACTGACTAAGGTGTTCTAAATTATTATTGGTTAATGATTTTTATAATTACTAGACACTGGGAGAATTATTGCAAGCATATTTGGCTACACGACAACTGGTGAATAATACCCAAATGCTTCCGTGCATCGTTGTATAAGAAAATTAAAGATATTGCTTGAGAGAGATTTAAATTAAATTAAATGAGATGGAGAAGAGTCAACAAAAGCATTCAAGGCTGTAATGATTGTTAAATTTGTCTGGGCATAATGACAAAACCTTTCTTGTAATTTGGCCAATTATTAAAAATGAAGAAGACAATTACATACCGCTACACGAACTTTGTCCATGAAAAGTTAACATACCTTTAATTAATTATTATATGGAAAGCAGGGTACCAAGGAGATTAAAAAATGTAGATGATTGGAACCCAAATACAAAACCATTCTTTTTCCATGTCTTCTAGTGTTTGTATTTTATAGCCTAGGAAGGGATCATGAGAATCTCCAACCTTGACTTCCTAAATGCTGTCTCCTGTCTCTATCATTGATCCTTTAGCCATTACACTACATTAGGTACATCCCAACACTGACAATTAAGATTGCTTCTCCGTGATAAGATAATATCTCCGAGTAAAATTTCATGGCAAAAATAGAACTGACAATATCCATGTTATTTAATTCATTAGATGGATACATCAATTTAATGGTTCATAGTATCTATCCCTGTTTAGTTACCCTGATAATAAGGATTGCAAAGTATATTAAAGGAGCAAACAAAGTTGGGTCATGGTAACGAAAATAAGATAATAAATGTTACAAAATTATCCAAATTACCCTAATCCAATCCGCAGTAGCTTCAACTATGTGTTCAACAGAGCATTGTTTGTTTTCAAAAATGGCTTTTGTCCCTAATTAAACAGGTGACTCAGACAATACATCAGAGCACTCAGTTTTAGTATTGTTGGGAGCCTGGTGGTTCTAGGTTTAGATTCCATTAGACTCCACTAAGACAAGATAGTCGGGGCAAGGATTGATCCAAACATAGGGTTCCACATGCCATTATATCTGGCAGAGTCCCAAAGATTTTTCAATTGACATTGATAGAGCACATAAGATTTTGGACCACTAGCATAACAACATATAAAACTGTGTCACAAGCTCATTAGACCTTGCAATGTGTGGCATCCCAATCGTGTACTAGAAGCAATCATAGGCCAGAAAAAGTAGGATATGAAAACTAGGAATTCTGCTCAAGTTTTATTCTCTCCTATTCATGTTAATTAATTGCACAATCAGACAACAATTCTAGGGCTGATGATAGGTTGCTACTCGGAACACAACCTTCCAAAATCTTTCATTAGGCTTTTACCCAATGGTAAGTGAAGATTTATTATACAGACTAGCTTTAGAGGACATGCAATGATTGTTCAGCAACCTCATTTGATCAGACTACAGTCTATGCTAACAATACAACCAGACTTTGGAAGGTTACTTTCTGCTCTTGGTTTCTATATAGCACTATTGGAGCAGAAACAATAAGTTTCAGTGTGCAAAATGTCTAGTTCTGATTGCAGGACGATGGAGAACGCAGTTCATAGTACTGCTACTGATTTCTTTTTATATATAAAAAAAGAAAATATTTCTGCGTCGAATAATTGAGCCACATGGAAGATATCATGAAGCATAAACAATGCCAAGAAAATGTTCATGATATTCAAATAACTGGAAACAGTGTTTACCTGATTTAAATTGCATACGTTCTGCCAGGCTCATGTAAGTTTCCATGCTCATTCTGCAACAAAACCAGTGTGGAATACTGTTTGATTCTAAGAATATATATATAAAGGACTCGATCTAAAATATTTGAACTCAATCAAACACTGGGAGTCTCATGTGCTCCTCTGCCCCGGTGATCACATTGGTCTTCAGTTTCCGCTCTCCACCAAGAAAACTTTTCTTTTATTGGTCATTTATTGCTCTACCATCATATTCTTTGCCGACCAACTCATTTATCCTCGGTAAAAGCCCTCTCCTTTGACTTGGATTTTGACTTCTAAATGACTTGAAGTTAAGGACAAAATGATACTTCCTCATATCTGATCGGCTTAACCAAACTTAACCAAAAGAAACGTGAAGGGGTGATTGAATAAATTATATGTGGCCACCATGCAGACAACAAAGCATTTTTGTCCCCAGGGATTTATAGTTAACTACGAAAAATTCTGAGAACAGGGGAATCCAAGAAGCTTACCTTTGTCCAATATTGTTTCCATGCCTTTTCACAAGCTAAAGAAGTTAGAACATCCCTTCCATACATTAAAATTATGTACTTCGAAAATTAATGTGCTCAAGAATGTATCATTATTGGTTCTAGTATGAAATTTTTGGAAACTTATGGCTAAAGAAAAATATTGTAAGGACTGACAGTCTTAATGTTTTTATTATACCTACTCCCTATTCCCGGAGTATTTACAATGTCCAGCAGAGAAAGGTAATGCTAATCCATGAGGGAAAAGGAAGTTGAGCCTTGTACATCTGAACAGGAATTGCATCATCTGAAAATGACAATTCTAGGATGCTAACCACTCTAAATAATAAAAATTTTAATACAAGTTCAAAGGACAGAAGACCAACTTGGTTGTAAGGAAGTATCTTTTGACCCCTTAAAGGACAGAAGTAGGCAAATGGGAAAGATTAGATTTTGTTTAGGGAGGAAAGGAAAAAAGAGAGAGAGTTCTAGCCAGTATCTTCTCTTGTCCTTGAAGGCTGCTAGCTCTTAGAGCTGTATGTAATATTTGGTTTACATGCTTACATGAATCACCAAGAGAGAAGCTGATTTGTTTTCATATGCTATTTATAATCTGCATATTCTTCTGGTCCTCTCCTGAGGAGAGCACATGATCTCTAATCTGATTTCAGTATAGGCTTCTGCACACTTTCCTTGTCTCGTTCTCTTCACCTCCATCAAGGTTGCACATTTGCACTTTTCTTTTGTTGTCTTCCTGAGCAATTCCTTGGTGGTTGGTGATGGGAAGAATCAAGATTGCACATCTTGATTTTTTGAACCAACTATGCCTCTGAGATGGCATTATACTGGAAGTGAGACTCAGAATTCTTGACTTGCTTCAACATGCACGAGGATAACATATGGAAGAGACAAGAGATGGGGGAAAGAAGATGATTGATGAGCGGTGGAAGTTGAACTTACAGGTCAGTCATATCTTCAGCAGTGATATCTTCTGCATGATCTTTAACTGGAAAAATTGAGATGCTTTTTCTCATCCTGTAGTTGATCCCTTCTTCTGCTTTCCATGGATCAGTCTTTGATACTTGTGCCATGATTTCTGTCCCTTGCCTATAGAAAAAGGGCTATGGACTTAATTAAAATGGCTTTTGGCAGTGCAAAGGTATACTCTAATTCTGCTGAAACGTTGTTGAAATTTCAAGTAGCAGTTTTGAACAGCACCTATTCGCAACTTAAACTAGTTCAAATTGCCTGTTAAGTACTTTGTTTAATTTTAACATTTGACTGCTTTATTCTTAAGCTCTCTAATTTCATCTCACCTGGCAGAATCTTAAGCCCTTTGACCAGAAAGTTGAACCAGAACGTAACCATTTTTTCAAGAATGAAATTTTCAGTACAAATCTTCACATTGACATGGTTTCAGCCTTCCAAGATGCTATCAGTTACATCTGCAAAAGTTTTAGTACAAAGCTTCACAATTTTCACTGCTCATGAATCTCCCATGCACTATGCGACTTGTATCTACTTGACCAGATTGCATGCTTCACAATTTTCACTGCACAAGTTTCAGTACAGAGCCTATGCTACTTGTATCTACTTGACCAGATTGCATGCTGTAGGATCCTTCTTTGGGACTTTATCATAAGCAGTAGCTGTGCCCACAATTATGTTTGTATAAGACTTTAAAATAGGTTGTTTAGAATCTTTTGAAATATTTTATTATTGATACTTTCTGCTTAGGCCATTTATTTTCTCACTAGTTTATCACCACGCAGTATCTTTTGCTTAGGCCATTATTTTCTTACAATTTCAGGCATGGGAATGATATTTCATGGAAGAATTAACATCTTCACAACTTTGCCAAAGAAAATAATATTCTACCATCTGCCGCAGAGTAGAGCAATTCATAGCGAGGCCAGTTCAGTAGTATACTACTGAAGATTTCTCAAGCATCAGCATTCCATGGATAGGTTTCTAAAGCAGTATGATATAGAATTAATAAGGAACACAATGATGAAGCATGAAGAGATCTTCAGAAATCAGGTAAAACTACAATTCTGGAATCCGTGGCACAACCTTATCAGGAACTTGTTATATTATATGGACATCAATCTGAAATACAATATCTTCCCTGATTCATTAAAGAAGAAGTCATAGTTTAAAATGATATAAATAATCTTTCTTTTCATGATAGACAAAGAAGTTTAGAAGAAGCTTTGCTTTGATGTTTCCAGTTTGCTGTAAGTTCAGTCCTTATTCTAGATCTATTTCTGATGTAACTATTGGTTGGAGATCGCAGTTGCATGAGCTTCATCACCTATACAGAATTCAGAAGATGCTGATAGCTGAGCTAAGAAGCAAGGGGCTGAACCTTCAATCACCTGCTAATGCAAATTCAAGCACAGTGACGGATGCAACAACGAGACTCTGGAGCAGCACGTCTATATCAGAGACAAGTCATAATTCTCATGTCAATAACATGCTGAGTTTGAAGAAGCTGAATATTTGCTCCAAAGATCCATGGAGAGTCCAGAAGACCTTTGATCTTGAACAGCCTACTGAAGAGTACAATTTGACTGATGAAAGCACTGCCAGAAAACAGTCTATCCTACATGGAAAACACCTAAAAGAGGAGAGGAACACTGAAGGACCACATAACTGGACTGATGATGAGAATGGTATTGAATTGACACTAAGCATAGGATGTGGCACAGATAAAAAGTGAGTAATGATTATGTTGGTTCCATCCAATTAAACATCAACTAGGCTGCTCACAGACAACTCCAACCTGCAAGAAGCCTCTTTGTTCTTCTTTGCCACTATGGCAGAAAAAATGAAAACTGGTGTTCAGATATGCTGCAACTCTTCTGGTCATCTCACATGGGTAGACCTTTCAGAGTTCCCCATGTGTTCCAAAGTCTTGAAGTTTCAAGATGATGGCTGATGAGAAGTTCTGGAATATGGACCTTTTCACTGCCATTCTTTGTCAACCCTCCTTCCATGCAATGCTTCTTGGCTCTTTGCTTGCATAATATATCCATGAACATGAAGAACTGAAGACCTCGACCGACAAGTTTTTCAGATCCTTTGCCATTCATGACCAAGATCCAATACTGATGCTACAAATAAACTAATTTAACACATTTGTTCAGTTGGGTTCTAGTGTTGGAGAACTATAAGCTTCTCTCAGTTGTAGTTGCAATAGTTATTTACATATGCCCACCAAAAATTATGACCTGCCCTTGTTTCATGAAGACTATCATGGCACTGTAAAGTTCCTTCACAAATTGACTCAAAGAACGAGCATTAGAGAGAATGCTTGATGAACAAGCTGGACAACATCATACTTCCAAGAATCAGCTTCCAGTACCAAGTGTTATAGTCAATCCCAAACAAGATTCACATTTGCAGACATTCAGCATGCTTAATCATGGAACTTAATATACAAAGAAGAAATATCCAAGGCAGTGAGGAATTTCATATCAAATTGACCAAATTTGCATATCCATTCTCACCCATGGTTTACCAAAATTCTCCACAGGAGCACTCTCCATCTCTGAAATGGTGAAACCTCATATTATCCCTCACCACGATCTCCCTATTTGCAGCCCTTGATGCAAGGCGCATTACAAGATGACAGTCCTCACAAATCCTCAGGTTTTTCGTAATCCTAATTGTGTCACCAAAAGTAGTTGTTAACCAGCCATATGCTAATGCCAACTTCTCACTATGACCCTTCAATAAATTTTCCTTCTCATCATCATTAACATCATAAACAACAGAGCTTAAAATTGGTTTGTAGCCTTCTAGCTTCAGCATTCTCAACAGCTCTTCTAATGCATCCTTGATTTCACGTGTTCTTGGGTGGCAATTGTCTCCTGCAAAAAATTCATGGACTGCTCCATCCTTACCCTCTGTCCAGCTTGCAGATGGGTTCTTCTTCAACCCCCTGGCTCTCATCAACTTTCTAACCTTTGAAACCTCATCCCACATTCCTGCAGATGCATATATATTTGAAAGCAATACATAATTGCCAATTCCATCAGGTTCAAGCTCAAATAGATGATTTGCTGCAATTCTAGCTATGTCAGTCTTTCCATGGATCCTACAAGCACCAAGCAATGCACCCCACACACCACCATGCGGCTTCATAGGCATTGATCTCACTAGCTCAAGCGCTTCTTCTATTAGTCCAGCACGTCCCAACAAATCAGCCATGCATGCATAATGATCTGGAGAAGGAACAATTCCATACTCATTCTTCATCGTACGGAAATAGAATCGACCTTCCTCCACCATCCCTGAGTGGCTACAAGCTGTGAGCACCCCGATGAACGTGACATGATTTGGCTCCACATTTGTCCTTCCTGCCATCTCGTTAAACAAATCAATTGCTTCATAAGCTCTGCCGTGTGCTGCAAGTCCGACAACCATTGCGCTATATGTGTAAACATTCCGATCCATCATCTCATCAAAAACCCGTCGTGCTTCATCTATTAGCCCACATTTTGCATACATATCTACCATGGCTGACCCCACGACCACATTCTGCCCAAACCCAGTCTTGTCAACGATATCCCGAATCCACAGGGCACGCTTAGTAGCACCCAGCTGAGCAATAGCAGAAATTGTTCCAACCAAAGCAACCTCATCAATGACCACCCCTGCTTGTCGCATTCTCTCAAATGAAGCCAGTGCTTCTTTAGGCATGGCGTTCTGGACGTATCCTGTTATCATTGCGGTCCATGCCACCACATCCTTCACAAAGGACCTGTCAAACAATCCTTCTGCAGAAGAGAGGTCCCCAATTTTCGTGTAAGCAACAATCAACGAAGTCCAAGAGATGGCATCTCGAAGGGACATTCCATCGAATACCTTGCGAGCTGATGCCAAGTCGGAGCATTCTACGTACATTGAAATGAGCGTATTCTGGACGAAAAGATCAGCATCGAAGCCGCCAGTGGAAATGGACTGGCTGTGGATTTGAAGGCCATTAGCTAGTGAGTAGTCGGCGGCAGCGGACTTGAGGAGGGCAGAGAAGGTGAAGGAGAGCGGGGGAGAGGGGGGCCAGCGGCGGCGCATGAGGGAGTATAGGCGGAGTGGGTGGTGGTCGGGGCGGCAGGAGCTGAAGAGGGCAGCGGAGCGGATGAGTGCTGTCCAGAGGAAGGGGTTGGGGCGGGGGACGAGGGAAAAGATGAGGAGCGGATAGGGATGGAGAGGAACTCGGTAGTGGGAGAGGCGGCGGAGGAGTTTGTTGACGAGGAAGCTGCTGCTGTCGAGGCCTAGTCGGATTAAGGCGGCGTGGACGGCGCGGAGGTGGAAGGGGCCGGCGGCAGCGTCGATGGCGGCGGCGAGAAGGGCGTCGAGGGAGGGAAGGGGGAGACAGGGAGAGGGTGTCGGCAGCAGGAAGGAGGAGCCGCGTACGTGGATGGAGGCGATTGGCTGGGCTCCTGCCATGTGAGACGCGCCGGGATTTCTCAAACTTGTTTCGTTCAGGTATTTATTTTGAGAGTTGGGCAGTCTCTTTCACGGACGGGAACAAAAATTTTGCTGCAAATAAGTTTGAGAAATTCGAAAAAACAACTATTTTATGGTGTTTGTGAAAATTATAATTTTTTAGATAATATTCTTTAATTTTCCTTGAATTTTATTGGTTTATTTAATTATAATTATATAAATAATTAGATATTTTGATCAAAATCCCTAACTTGTATATATATATATATATATTTAAAATAATTTAATATTTTTATGAAATTAATTTATTTAACCTTCTAAAATAAAATGTTGATCTTATTTATATTGATAGTCACCGAGTTTGATGAAAGCTTCTTATATAATCGCTTATTTATGTATTTTATTGTATATATTTTTTTTTATAAATTACATTGGAAAACTTTAAATTTGAATTTTCACTTAAGTCACTTATTGTATTTTTATACAATTAACATTTCATTTTAATCAAACTCCTTAACCGTTCATATATATGTTTTTATTTAAAAAATAAATTTGACATGCAAATAAAATTAGTAGACCTAACGACCTAAAATAAAATATTAATTATTTTTATATTAATACTTAGGGACAAGACCGGCCCTTCCACTAGGCCAAAAAGGCAATGGCCTTAGGCTCCAAAAAATTATAGGCCTCTAATTACTTAGGCTCATTGTTGTTTATTATATTTATTTTATTACAAATTAAGGTCTCAAAGTCATTTAATCTTCTATAATCACTTTTCTCTCTCATTTTCATTAATTAATCTATTATTACTTTATCAATTTTCCACTTTTCTATATTTTTCTCGACCAACCCAATTTTTTTCTTATTTTTCCGTAATACCTCATTACTCTCAATCAACTAAAAATTAATCATAATTAATTCCCTTCATTAGTTTTATCGAAAAAAATCTCTTGACAAATTGAACATTAACTGCCAATTAAAACTAATTAGGCAGAACAAACGCATGCAAGCATCTTCTTGTTAAACAAATTAAATAAACATTTCAATTTTGACATATTGTTATTTTCATCAATTTGGCAAAAGAAAAAAAGACCAATTGGCAATTATACATGCAAATTTTAAATTAAGGGACAACGCTCATGCTATCTTCAATTAAGACCAACGGCTCGGGGCGACCTGTCGATAAGGCCCAAAAGGTCTCATCTTAAAATTTCGCCTTAGACCATAATATTTCTTGGGTCGCTCTTGCTTAGGGACAACAAAGTCCCTAACTACTAATATAATTGTAATTAAAATCATACTTTAGATTTTAGGTTTGTTAAGATCGCAAATATATAAAATTTAAAGTTTCCTAATGCAATTTGTTAAATTTTTTTTTCTATGCAATATATTATATAAATAAACAGTTAGAGACTTTTTACCAAAGTTCCTAAGTACCAATATAAATGTGATTAACTTTTCATTTTAAGTTGTTAAATATATTAATTTCATAATTAAGAATGCTGAATTTATTTTTATTTTTTTTACAAAAAATACATATATAAGCCATTAGGGACTTTGATCCAAAATCCCTAATTATTTATATAATTATAGTTAAGTAAATGAATGGAACCAAGAAAATTTGAAAATATTATTTTAAAGAAATATGATTTTGAGAAATACCATAAAATATTTATGATTTTGTCAATAAATCATAAAGTTATTATGATTTTCTCAAATTTCTCTGAAAATTTTGTGATGCCAACATCTTGGATAGCATGTCTCAACACAAGCTAGTTATGCATGTCAACACAAATCAAGCTATAGTAATAAATAAGTTGAGAGCAAATTCCATAAACAATAACATGGATTAGAAATTTTTTTGAATACATAATAAGGATTTAAAAATTTTCGGATACATAACTTTTTTTCTCAAAATCTCCCGAAATGCCCTCCAATTTAGTCTGGTATTCGATTTCAAATTTTTATAAATGTCTGAAAAATAATAGGTTCCAAACTTTCTCAAAAGTGTAGAACTAGAACAAGATCAATTAATTATTTTTTTGATAACTATAATGATATATACAATATATACGATGTTTTTAATGGGTATATTTCGTACATTGTTGATAATAGCTAGAATTTCTTGAGAATATAATAGTTTTCGACTTTCTTAAAAGCGTGGAATAGGGACAAATAAGATCAATTCATCATTTTCAATTATTTACAATTATAATCCACTATGTGTATTATTTACAATTACAATAATAAATTCTGAAGAAAATAGAAGTTTTCATACTTTTGTACAAATTCTGAATACCAGACCGAACTCGAGGGCATTTCGGGGATTTTGAAAAAAAATTATGGATCTGAGAATTTTTGGATCCTTGTTATAGATGTGGAAATTTCTCTTATCCATGTTATGGTTTAGAGAAATTGCTCGAAAGTTGAATTTTAAACGATTTTTTATCAAACACACAAGTATTAAGTTTCAAAATGACAAAAAATTAAAATTGTAATTTTTTTTCAAAATCGAAACCAATTTTGACATTATATCTTTAATGTCATCTATCTATGTTGTTTTAACCAAAAAGGCATATTGAACACAAAAGTTTTTCTTGATTGTCTTTGCTTAGACTACTCCAACATCCATCCCTAGGCATTCTCCTTCTTCCTCCATGTTGATTTCCGATCAATCGTAGTCGAAATAAAACTCCAAAATCATTCTTCGACATTTTCGTCTCCTCTCCTCTCCTCACCTCTCTTTTTCTTTCTCCAAAATCTTTGTCAACGTGGATTTCTAAGATTGCACCTAGAATCCTATAAGAGGAAAGAGATTCCTAAGGTCCTTAAGGCACTAGAGACGACAAAAAATAAGAGAGAATGGATGGATACTTCTATCCATCGAGGTTGGTGGCGATTGTGTGCTCACAAGTCATTGACGACGGTGGAGAAGAAGAGAGAAGAGAAGAGAAAGTAACTGAATTTTTTTTGTGTCAGTATGTTGTTTCACCAAAATAAAATATTATTCTTAAAATAACATACAAGCGCATTATGATACATTGTCAAAATTGGTTCAAGTTTTTTATAAGTGATGTGAGAAAATATATATAAGTGATGTGATCAACACATGAACAAAAATATATAAAGTTTTTTATATTAATCTTTCATATTTTTTATAATTTTTTTTTTAATATAATCGATCATCCTTAATGATAAATATGCCATTAAAAGTGCCATGATAAATAAAACCTTGCAACAAAACATTTATACAAGCCTCCAATTTGACCAAAGGCTTGGTATGGTTGATAGGATAAAAAGGGGATCTTGGCACCAAATGAGGGAATCTGGGTACCTAATAAGGGAATTTAGATATTAAGCAAGGGTATATGGATGCCAAATGAGGAAAATTGGGCATCAAATAAGGATACTTGGATACCAAACAAGAGAATCTATGCAATAAACATGAAAATTTGGGCATTAAATGAGGAAAATGATGGTCAAGCGATGTGAGCTACATGAGTAACATATAAGCGATATGTTCAACATGACCAAGAACAAAATATATAAAGATTCTTATATTAATCTTTGTGTGAAATATTATTCAATATAATTGATCATCCTTAGCGATAAATATGACACGACAAATACAATCTTACAAAAAACGTCAACACAAGCCTCTAGTCTAATCAAACTCTTCAATCGATTGGACAACAAGTGTATCTGTGCACTAAATGATGGAATTTGGGTGTCGAATGAGGGATCATGCGCACCAAATGAGGGTATCTAGGCACCAAACAAGAAAATTTATACATCAAATAAGGGTATCTAGGCGTCAAACAAGATAATCTTAGCATTAAAGAAGCACTAAATGAGGTGAGCAATGTGAGCAGCATGAGTGACGCGAGCAATCTATAAGCACTACAATCAACATATGTGAGCAAGAACAAAGTATATAGTGATTTTGATTATCATATTTTATGTGAAATATATTTTTTAATATAATTGAATATGACATTGAAAGTGATATAACAAATAAAATATCACAACAATAATGTCCACACAAGCCTCTAGTTCGACCTGACGCTTGGTCTGGTCAGCCAGACAATGAGGCGATCCACGCACCAAACAAGGAAATCTAGGGGCTCATATTGTTCATGTCACCCAACTATCGCTCAACCATCGCTTGGCCATAATTTCCCTTATTTGTTGTCTTTCCCTTATTATAGTCTGTCGTTTAGTGCCCATATATCATCATTTGATGCTCAAATTCTCTCATTTGTGCCTAGATACCCTCTTTTGGTGCACAGATTGTCTCATTTGGCGTCCAAATATCCCCTTTTGGTGCCAAGATCTCCTCATTGTCTAATTTGACCATATGATTGGACCAAGCATTCAATCATACCAGAGGCTTGTTAGATGTTTTCTTGCATGGTTTTGTCCATCATAGCACATTGTCATATTTAATCACCAAGGATGATCATTATTTAAAACACAGAATATGAAAGATCAATATAAAAAGGTTTAAATAATTTGTTCTCACTCATGTTGATATTGTATCATTGTATAATGTTGCTAATTGTTGCTATGTCGCTCGGCCAATATCGTTCAATCATTGCTCGACCATCATTTTCCTCGTTTGGTGCTTAGTTTCCCTTGTTTGGTGTTTACATATCGTAATTTGATACCCATATTCACTTGTGTGGTGCTTAAATAGTCTTATTTGGTGACCAAATTTTCTTATTTGATGCCTAGATTCTTTCGTTTGGTACTCAGGTCCCATTGTTGTTTGGTTGACCGAATCAATCATCCAACTAGATGGACACTATAGTCAAATACAAAAGTACTTGAGTACATGGAAAAAGTAAAAAAGTACTTGAGTACATCAAAAAATAAAAATAGGATGCATATTTTAAAAAAGATAAATAATTAAACTTGAGATTCGACTTATATTACTTGTACAACTGACTTAATGGCAACACAAAATCTATGGTTGAACCAAAGTTATATTCCTTCAACGGATTGCATAGAACATGCATTATAATGTATCCCGGGTCTTCTTTGTATCATGTAGCTCATATGAGTGTGAGCTCAATTTGATGATGATAATCGTGAGATGTCATGTTAGGAATAGTGAATCTACTATGATAGCATTGTTGGCCTAAGGTTTTTTGACCTTGGTATTAATCTCGGTTTTGATGATAACAAACATAAAACTAATATTTCATTGAGAAATCCTTCAGGTTCCATATCGGTTAGCGCTCGACGTCCGCGATCAGAAAAATTGGAGAAATCAGAAAATCGGAAGGACGTTGGTCGACGCGCTCGGATTCATTGGGAAGCTAGAGTTTAGGTTTATGGTATCTAGTTTATATTATAAATCCTCTTTATGATGCATAAGAATCCAAAAAACATTCTCGAATCCCAAAACATGAAAACTCAGAAACCGCCCTGAAATTTACTAAGCCTAGGGAGCTCCTTGGAGGGCTATATGACATAGATAGTTTTCTGACATAAAAAATAATGGTAATTGTTCCTTAGGTTAAAATTAGATAACGAGGTATTTTTTAATGAATTTTTGGAAGCCTTTAGCCTACCCTTATTTAACTCGAGAAATTATGAAATTTTCATTTTCGAAAAATTTGTATTAGACCCCAAAAATTAGATTTTGATTTTTTTTGATATTTTTATTAAATCCAAATGGGGAAAAATCTTATATAACATTTATGTTTTAAAGTTATTAAATGTTATATAAGTAGACTTAACGAAAATAGAACCCAAACAAGCAAAGAAAACCAAGCAAACTAGCAGTTTGCCCAGTTTTCAGTCGATCGGTCGGTCGACCGAATATTGTCAAAAACAAGCAGTAGCCAATTCGGTCGATCGTTCGATCAACCGAAGTTTGCCAAAAAGCGGCAGAAGGCTACTTCGGTCAACCAATAGAGGCCAAAATCGAGCAGTGCGTGCGTCGGTCGACCGGATTGCAGATCGCATATCGTGACTCATTCGGTCGACCCGTCGGTCGACCGAACAGCGCGATTAAGGCTAGCGGTCGCTGGGCGGTCGATCGGTCGGTCGACCGACGATCGACCGACAAGCGACCGAACGGCGAAAACGGCTAGTTTTCCGCTCGTTGAGCAGTCGTTCTATTGAGGGGTTATAAATACCCTTCACCTATCTTCTTTAAGCCTTCTTAACAATTGATCCAAGCTTCCATTGAGCCAATTCTTGATCATTCTAAAGCTTTTTTTGAGCCATCCTTTTGATAACCCTAGTTTCCAAGATACATCCTTGATTTAGCCTTCAAGATTTACCGATTCATCATCTCAAGGCATCAAGAGGACTAGGGAGTGTCTTTTGGAGTTAAGTACTTATTGTTTAATTTATTGCTCCAATTGTTATTGTATTTTATTGTTTATTCATTGTATTTAAACTTGTGCAAACCTATAGTGCTAGGTTGATTGAGTTGGTGGTTGCCTTGGTGTTAAGGCTTAAACCCGTCATTGTAAACGTAGTTTACTAGGATTAGTTGAGTTATCCCTTAGGGTTGAGGTGGAAGAGTGCTCTCGGTAAGAAGGCGGAGACCTCCGGCTGTGGAAGTGCCCTAGGTTGAGAGTGAGACTCTTCGGGTCAAAGTCCTTTTTGTAAGGGAAACGATTTAATCTAGTAAACTAAGTTTGGAAATCTTAAGCGGGGTACTTAGGTAGTGGAGTAGACATTGAGGCCGAACCACTATAAATATCTGTGTTAGCATTGAAATATTATTTGTATTGATTGCATTATTATTTATTGCTTCCGCATTTAATCGTCGAATTATAAATTGCCTAAGTAGTTTAAGAAAATAATTAAAACTGGAATTAGTCAAATTGATTTAGTTAACATACTATTCACCTTCCCTCTAACGTGCCATTTCACTCAACACGCATTACTACGAGTCTACAAGAAAAGCCAATCACGACATGCCATCTCTCTCCTTGGACGGTCTAAAAGGCTTGCTTCTCTCTCTATATATACACACATACAATTGAGTACTAAATTAAATATACTACAATTAATAACATGTGTTATGTACGTCTATATCAGAATATATGCATCATCATGACTCGATTACTACTATTGGGTCCGATCGGATTAGACCCAGCAGCGCCCTATACCCTTGAAACTAACTCGAGCTTGATTAGACAGCTCCGCCCGAGGGCTCCACCCGGCTATACAAGGACATCAACGTTCTTTCTTATCACGAGGGATACGCCATTACAGGTGCGCTATCTCCGGGATCAACCTCGACCCATTCTGAGTAATATTCCCGCAAGATTATCGGGCAGCGTCATCACATCCACCTGCAATAAATACAGACACAACACGCCTCAGGTAACTTAAGTTACTAATTTCATACCTCCACCTTGGAGATCTACTAACTTTAGCGTCAGAGTGTCTTTTGCAGGGCACCCCCCGCTGGAGTTGCACTTGACCAGGATAGACACCGAGCCGGACCGGACTACTCCGATCCTCAGGTAGGAACATTTGGTGTCCATCGTGGGACCGAGTAAAGCTTACCTCTCTCACAATGGTTGGAACCCGAAGCAGGTGACTGTCGTCGCATGCCAATGGCAACGCCCCAACGACGACGATCACCCGCAACCTAGTAACGTTGAAATAGAGGAGCGACATTTCGGCACCAACCCAACTCCCCCCAGAAGCATCCTAGTGTCAGATAATTGATTTGGAGGCAGAGAACTAGCAGTTAGCAGCCTAGGTCAAGATCCTAACATGGTCCCAGGAATAACTCCCAACCGATCACGAGCGTCGTCACTCGGAACATGAAGAAAGCAACCACTCGAAAAGGAGGAGACTGGTTTTTGTCCACCGAGATGAGATCTCGAGCACACCTTGTTAAGGAAGAGAGAAAGACTCCGAGGCCATGAAGGTCGTGACTACCCTCCCTATCGACGTGGGATCTTTCGTCGAGCACATCATGGAAACAAGACTTCCACCCAAGTCCAAGTTGCCGACTACTCTGACGCCCTACGACGGTATGGACGACCCTACAATACACCCTACAATGCTCTACCACAGAGCAACATACCCTACTGTCTACAGAGTTTTTCCACCTTTCTTGGAAAAAACTGCTTTAATGTGGTCCGCTTCCCTCAATCGATTTTCCGCATCTCGGGTCTACTACAAAACAGAGGACGCCTCCACTACGTCGGGTAAGGGCAACATGGGCCATGAGATATGGCTGAGTTCTAGGAGAAAGTCGCAAGCTTCATAGGGATGGAAGAGATATGTGAGGCCAGGAAAGACAATAGGCAAAATATCAAAGACATTGCCGAGGAAAAAAGCCTAAACGGGTGGATAGAAAAAGTGAAGATCGCAACCGCCACGAACAGAACAACGGCAGAGGGCCGAGGTCACCACCTCGCCCGAACGCCCAATATGAAAGGTACACTCCTTTTAATATCAGAAAAGAAACCATCATTCATGAAATCTACAACTTGAAACTCCTCAAGTATCCACCTAACGTCGACATGAGCAAGAAATGCACTTTCCACGACACTTACAGATGCACCACCGAAGATTGTGCGATACTCGGCGATCAACTTGAGGATTTGGTCTGTGCAGGACGCCTAGACAAGTATATCGATCGCCGAAGAGGATGAGGTCGGAGTAGGAGCCGAGACCATCGATGATGGAGCCGAAGTCGAATGCCTCCAAACCTCCACTCGGGCCAAAAGGGAGAGCAACCAAGCTGGTCGCTCAGGAAACGAGCTCCGAGGAGTTATTGATTACATCGTTGGTGGTTTAACGGGAGGCAGCGAATCAAGCTCGGCTAGAAAGAGATCACTCCAGGCAATCATGGTGATTGACATCACTACTCGTCCATGCCAGCCCGTCTCTAAAACCCCAGTAATATCATTTTATGAATCTGATTTCCAAGGAATTGACCAAAACTTGCACGACCCAGTCATGATTTCTGTGATCGCAGGAAACTTCATTGTCAAAAAGGTCTTGATAGACCAAGGCATCTCTGTCGATATCCTCTTCTATTCCACATTCGAGAAAATGCAACTGATCGAAGCATCACTCACCTCGTGCAAAGGAAACTTGGTAGGCTTCTTAGGAGAAAGAGTCGATGTCCGAGATGCTATATGGCTAAGGACAATATTTAACTCTCAACCAAAGAAAAAAACAATTGATGTGCAATATCTGGTCATCAACATCCCCAGTCCATACCATATGATCCTGGGGACCTTCCTTAAACAATCTAGGAGTTGTTGCATCAACTCCCCATCTAGCACTAAAATTTTCCGTTTTAGAGACGGAAGTAGGCATGCTCCACGCCGATCAAAAGGAGGTTCGACAATGCTACAACGAATGCCTCGGGCAAAAGATGATCAAGCTAAAGAAAGAGCCTAATGGCCCATCAAACCAGGCACCTTCCAAAACCATAAACAAGCAGCCGACAAGAATCCTCAAGCAAGACCCAGGTCGAGAGGCTCGAAAATGACCCCAACCGACACTTAAAACGAAATGGCAACTCGAGTCGTTTGCAAATTTCTCCAGCATGCACAAATAAAGCTCGGACATAGCACTTTACTGTAGACACAATCTCTTTTTATTATTCAATAAAAATTGCATTTCTCGCATTTTTGTATGTGCTCAGGAATTCCACGGCCATCTCGCCAACAAACGCCCTGTTACTCAAAACTTACATGACCCGTCACGTGCGGTCTTGCCTTAAGCTCCTCGATGAGCTCGGCTTGAACCACCGAGTGCGGTCCTCGGCCCCTAAAGCCGCTATTTCTGGGCTCAGAGCTCTTACACGACCAGGACTCGATTTTCACCAGCTTGGCTTGTTGGCCATTGCGCCACTACTTCTAGCCTCAGAGTCCTTACACGGCCCCTTACAAGCGGTCCTGCCTTACCGTCCTCAATGAGCTCGGCTTGAACCCCCGAGTGCGGTCCTCAGCCCCCAGAGCCGCTACTTCTGGCCTTATAGTCCTTACATGACCCCTCGCGCACGGTCCTGCCTTACGCTACTCGGCGAGCTCAGCTTGAACCCCTCGAAAGCGGTCCTCGACCCCTAGAGCCATCACTTCCGACCTCAGAACCTTACACGAACAGAACTCAGTTTTCACCAGCCTGGCTCGTTGGCCATCGTGCCACTACTTTCGGCCTCAAAGCCCTTACATGACCCCCTTGTGTGCAGTCTAGCTTTACGCTCCTCGGCGAGCTCGGCTTGAATCCCCCTAGTGCGGTCCTCGACCCCCACAGCCACTACTCCCGGTCTCAGAGCCCTTACATGACCCCTCATGCGCGGTCCTACCTTACGCTCCTTGGGTAGCTTGGCTTGAACCCCCGAGTGTGGTCCTCGGCCCCTAAAGCCACTACTTTCAGCCTCACAGCCCCTACATGGCCCCTCGTGCGGTCCTGACCTATGCTCCTTAGCGAGCTCGACTTGAATGCCCGAGTGAGATCCTCGGCCCATAAAGCCACTACTTCCCTAGCACGATCCTCGGCCCCAGAGCTATTTTTTTTTACTTCATAACCCTTGCACGGCTAAAGATTTGGCTCTAAACCAGCTTGACTTCCCAGTCATCATGTTTGGATAGTCAACCCTCACTGACTTATTGGCAGTGTTATTAAAATCGTGAGTCAACTCGTAAACTCGGACAAGTTTACGATCCAAAGTATCAAAATCTAGCTGACTCGCACCCATACTCGTTTTTGGGTGAATTCGGGTGAACTCGACTGAACTCTCACAAACTCGGTCAAAGTTGTGAGTTCATGAATGATTTCACGAGTTCACTGTAGCAGCCCAAATCACACTTAGCTTCTTCAGAAGGCAGCCCAAATCGCGAGTTCCTCTCACCAAAGACAACTCGAACTCCTGAAGATAGGTGTTTTGTTAAATAAAACACCTCATTTTCTCTCACCCAAATGTGCCCTAGCGGCCTAGCTTCTCCTCTGCACTCACCGGTGGCTCCCTTGACCTCCATCTCTAGCTTCTCCTCTTCACCATCGTTCGCATTTGCTTGCGGCTTCGTGCAGTTCCTCCTCCTCATTCATCACGGTGTAAGGTAACCAGTAAGGTAGTAACCAATCCACAGTCTTCACTTAACCGATTTCATGAGCTAATTGATGATTTTTCTATGAGATTGTTGTGATTAGAGGGGGCAATGGACCGTTCCTGGCCTGACACCTCAAAGGGGAGGCCCAACCCGGGCCTAAGCCCGCCCCTTCGGGCTCGGGCCGACCCAAAATATTAAAAATAGAAATTATAAAAGCCATCAGTGAGACTTGAACCACCAACCTTTAACTTCATTTGGGGTGAACTAACCACCACACAAAGTCTCTTTATATGCATATATATAATATCATTGAGTAAAGTATACCTACTGCTCATGCCCGATACAAAATACTAGGCTAAACCTAGGTGCAGACTAGGCTAGGCCTGGGTGGCGCCAGGCCTAGCCTGCGAGTGCAGGGGCAGGCCCGGCCGGGCCGGAGCCCGTGCCGAGCACGGCCCACGTGCCCAAGGGGTGTAATCGAGCCGAGCCGAGCTTGGCTCGGCTCAAGCTCGACTCGTTTGGAAAATAACGAGCTCGAGCTCGATCGAGCTTTGGTCTATCGGCTCAATCTCGGCTCGAGCTACATTCAAGCCACTCGAGCTCGGCTCGGGAAAAAATCAAGCAGCACGAGTCGAGCCGCACGAGCCGAGCTCGATCGAGCTCGAGCTCGACAAAGCTCAGGTTCTTTTTAGAGGGTAACGGGTTCATAAAATTTAAAAATCAAACCCGGTATATAATATATATAGAAGGCTCGATTAGGCTCGATTAGGCTCACGAGCTGCTCGAGCCGAGTATAGGTTAGCTCAAACTCGGCTCGCTCGCATGTCTGGCTTGGCTCGGCTCGAGCTCGATAAGTTCGAATCGAGTTCGAGTTTTTACCGAATCGATTTCGAGTAGCTCGCGAGCGGCTTGGCTTGCTTACACCACTAGTGAGCCCAGCCCGCCCCTTGGGCACATGTGGGCCAGGTCAAGCACGACCCAGAGTCAGGCCGGGCCCGTGCCACCCACGGGCGGGCCCGGCCCATTGCCACCTCTAGTTGTGATGATTTTCCATGAGCTCTCAAGGCAGTAACCACTTCACTTCACTTAACCACTTCACTTAACCAAACATTAATGTTGTGACGAGTTATAATGTTTAATTGAAAAAAATAGTATTTGATTGATTCTATATAGTATCATACTGCTAATTGATTGATTCTATAATGGTTCAAAATTTGTATAATTGTACTATTTGATTGATTCTATAATTGTTTAATATCATAAGAGATTGATTCTATATTTCTAATGTGATGATTTTTCTATGATATGAAATGTGAATTTTGTTGTGAGCTTGTGAATAAATGTGATTACGTGAAGCACCGAAGCCTGTGATTATTTTTCTATGTTTGAAATGTGAATAAATAGTGTTTGAATTGATGCTGACAATATATGTTTGTGTTGGACGGCTAGATTGGATATATTTCCGGTTTGCATTTCAGGATGTCCAAAATTGTTGGATTAGGAACAGGGTCAACAGGTATCACCAGAGGTGCTACCTCTAGAACTAGAAGAAAAAATGCTGCTGAAAATAGAACTGATATTGGATGAAAACATGAGATTGAAGTTAAATGTAACTATTGTTGAAAAATTATTAGTGAGGGATTTTTAGATTCAAGCATCATCTTGCTAGTACTAGAGAAGATTCTGAACCTAGTGCTATTGTGCTTGAAGAAGTTAAAGAGTTGATGTTGATGATTGTTGTAGAGACTAAGAAACATCATTAAAGAAAAGAAAAGTTGGTGATGATTATATTGAGGAAATAGAAAAGGGTAATTCTTCTCCAAGTAAAGGAAAATGTATTCTTAACTTTGTTACAAAAGGAAAAGGTGATGGTGGGACTCCACCAATAATAAATCAAATGATGAAGAAGGACCTTGAGGAATAAGTTGATTATCAATGCGGTATATTCTTCTATACAAGTGCCTTGCCCTTTAATGTTGTTAAGAATCCCGAGTTTAAAAAGTTTTGTAAGATGGTTGGGAGATATGAAATTAGTTATAAACCTCCTTCTTATCATGACATGATCGAGAGAAAAGCTTCTGAAAAAAACAGTGACAAATATTGATGTGACGCTTGAAGAGTTTAGGGAGGAATGGAAGAGAACTGATTGTTCAATCATGTCTAATAGATGGACAGATAGGAAAAGACGTTCTATTTGTAACTTTTTGGTGAACAACCCTAAAGGAATCGTTTTCCTTTATTCATTGGACACTTTTGACATATCTAAGACAACCGATAATGTTTTGAAGATGTTGGATGATGCTATAAATTTTGTAGGGGAGGATAATGTAGTCCAAGTGATTACGGATAATGCTGTAAACTATAAAGCAGTTGGAGAAATGTTAATACGACAAAGAAATACATTGTATTGGACTCCATGTGCTGCTCACTGTATTGATTTGATATTAAAGAAATACATTTTATTCACTCTTTTGAAGAGGAAGAACATGACGATAATTATGGAGATGGCGTATATTGAAGATGTTGGAGGATTTGAATTTTGAGACTTTTGACTTAGGTTTTAATGTTTTATGATATTTATGTATGGATTAAACTTATTATATTTTGATGATAATTATGTATGAATTGAACTTATTATGTTTTATCATTAGGATCCTTTATATTTTATCTTTAAGTCATTGTATGCGTTTTATTATGGACTTAGAATGCTTCGTTATATATGTATTAGACTTATACTCTTATATTTTATCTTTTTGTGTGCTTTATTATGGAGTTGAAGTGTTGGACTGCTTAATTATGAATTCCAGGTTCTACTAGATTATATTTTTGTATCATAATATTTTTAAAAATATTTTTTTAATGTGAGGTAAACTCTTATGAGTTTACGAGTCAATTTTACGGAGGCTCCACGAGTTTACTTAAACTCTCGAGTTTAACAACCTTTCCTATCAGTACTACCCCAAACCTTTGAGGCAATCTCGAAACGCCACTATATGAGGCCCGATCTCAAGAAAAGAATTTCTCTTCAAAAGAAGGCTAAATGCTACTTGTGCGAAGGAACACCCTTCAACAAAAAAAATCAGACTATAAGCTTCCAGAAAGACATATTTCAATAAGAAAACATGCAAAGATAAAATTTGAAAGCACAAAAAAGACCCACAAAGGGGCGACAGTCAAACACCCCGAAGGGTGTCAGTTCAGTACAAACAATAAGGAGACCCACACACAGGCAATTTAAGTTTTCTAGAAATCAGGAGACATCTCGACCCCGGTTGACACGCTGGAAACTCCCCCCTCTGGAATGCTACTATCCGGCGGACATAGCCCGAGGACTGCTGAAGGTGATCTCTCACTAGAAAAATTAAGAGTTTCTTCCTCGGCCTTAAGATCCACAAGGGCACCACCCCTTACTTTCTTGGAAGGATCAACCCCATAGAAGTCAACTCCAAGGGCAAAAAGCTGGGTTTACTCAATTGCCTTGTGAAAGGCTACGTACACTTCAAGGGTAACATCATTGAAGCGGGCCACCTCACCCTCAAGGCCTTGTGTTACAGATCTCCATCTGTCCGCCTCAACTCTACCCGCCTCGACCTCGACCTGCAAGCACGAACTCTCTGTCGTGGCCCTAGCCAAGTCTGGATAAAGCTTAGCCATCTCCACCCTTGTGGTCGCGGAGTGGCCTTCTACTTCCTTCATTCGAGCTCGCAAATGATCAATCTCGCAAACCTCCACCCTCTTCAGTGGTTTGAGAGCATGGACCCAGCACCCCTAACCCTCTTCCGCGGTCTCAAAGGCGACCCTGGAGGAGTCGGGGAGTTTGAAGGCATGGACCGCCTAACTACCTCCGGTGTAGGAGGCATTAAAGACCTCGGAGCCCGAGACCCCAGGTCTTCACAAACTTCAGTGAACTTCGCCAAGGGAGTCTTCTCATTATTGCTCAGGTCACTCCCCTTTATCGCCGCTAACCGCGTGCGAGCGCTTGGAGCCTTCAACAACGAAGACATTCTTCCTGTATGAACCAAAGGGAAACAAGTGAGTATTTTCTGAATAACGAAAGTACCGAATACCCTGCACTACAAACCTACCTATGTAGTCCAAAACCGAGGACTCATAATGACTTCACTCAAGTATCTCCTATAGAGAGAGAGAGGGACAAAAGGACAATTCTGCTCCAAAAAAGCAACCATATTTTTGTCCTCAAGGGGAACACCTTCGTCCTCAAAATACTGAATGGAATGAGGCTCCAACCTTCAAGACAAAGGAAACCTCTCTGTGCAGAAAGGCTCCTCCAAGAAGATAGGGCAAGTGCCCTCTCGCAACTTAACCCTAAAATAGTGGATTTTGAAGCCTTTATACAAACTCTTGTACAAGGTAAAGAACTTCCTCCAAGGGATGGTATTGAAAGACACCCACTGTCCTTTTTGAATCCCTTTCGCTTGAAAGAGAGAAAAGAATACAATGAGACTCGGCTTAATTCTAAGACACTCCATTGTGATTTCAAAGCAACGGGCAAATGCCCAACTGTTTGGGTGCAAATGCGTAGGAGCAATGTTCACAAAATTCAAGACATTATGCTCAAAATCAATAAACGAAAGACGAACCCCCAACTCGTTAAAGAAAGTACGGTACATAAAGACAAACTCTGAGTCGGTGCGATGGTACACTCAATATGATGACAAGCACAAAAGACATTCATAGTCCTCCTCGGTGCCCTCGCGAACGATGAACACACTATCCCAAAATGACTGAATGTTATACAAGTCGGTCATTACCGAGCCCTATAACTTTACATCCTCTTGAATTCGGAGATAGACATCCGGGTCCTTCTCCGACATCCCAAACTCTGATTTCATGACAACATTTCTCTTCGTTATCGGTCCAACAAAGATGCTAGAAACCCTAGAACGGGGGTAAGTGAGTACAAATCTACTGACCTAAGGCAGGACCTGCTAAGACAAAGCATCAAAAAACTCACCAGAGGAGAAAAGGAAGACGACAACAATCAGACAAGCAATCCACGAAGTCGTTGCCGAAGAGAACCTTCAAAGCACCAATCACCAAAAGCACGAGCAAAAGTTCGAAAACCGAAAATAAGAAATCACTTTATAAAGCATATGGGCGATAAATCCCTCATCGAACGGTCGACGATCACACCAGGAGCAAATTTCAGCCATCCAAACACGTTATGGAGGTGGCCTCCTAGAAAATAGCAAAGCATGTGCGAGCACTTTTTTCGCGATGATCACCTCTTAAAATGAGAGGACAAGAACCAATCATGAGCCACCACGAAGGGAGAAAAACCCCACCACTAAGTCGTCATGCTACGCATAGAAGTTGAAAAAACAGAAAAGAGACACGACAAAGATATACCAATATGATTCACTTCAAGATGAGGCAAGGTTGCCACACGCCTACCGGGATCATTAAGAGCATACTGCGAGTAGGAAGTTTAATTAATACAATTGATTCAGAAGCATCAAACCTCTCTTGTTCGAAAGAATTGAAACACATCAAAATGGTACCAGCCGTACTTAATAATGGAAGGATTTGGCAGAAATATGTAAAATTGTCCCTCCTAAAACGATTATTCCAGAATAAATGGGCTATAGTTAGGAGAGGTGCGCCAGCGGCGAGCAGAAGCAAGGTTATTAGATACCGAAGGAAAGCCCGGCCAGAACCCTGGACCTGTGGTTGTTGCCACTGCTGTGTGAGCTGTTGAGTTAGATCTTTGATGACAGCCACCAGCTGAAAAAAGAAGGGGAGATCCGCTGCTTATTGTTCACGGAAACATCAAACATATACTATCACTTCTATTAGAGTCTAAGCCTATCTTTTTTCTTTTCTAACTAAGCTAAGTCTTTCTTTAGCTTGGCTCAGGTCTCGAACATTGCCTCACGAATTGTTTTCGAGCCATCTGTATCTAAAGATACAGCCTCTGGTTCCTCCCAGGGAAGAAAGAGCTAGAGCTTCAAAAGGGGCAGATGCCTCCTAAAGAGTAACGGAGGTGTGCGAAGGTAGGCTCAAGCGTTGATTCTGCTCGTGAGCGTAATGGTATAAGCCTGCCTGACTGTGAGACCGACTGGTCGAACAGAGACGAAAGTCGGCCATAGTGATCCGGGAGTCCCGTGTGGAAGGGCTCTCGCTCAACGGATCAAAGGTACGCCGGGGATAACAGGCTGATGACTCCCAAGAGCCCTTATCGACGACCCGCGACCTCTATGGTTGCTTGATACATCTCGGCCTCTACAGTCGCTTGATATAGCTCAGCCTCTATAGTCACTTGATACATCTCAGCCTCTACGATCGCTTGATACTCTCGACCTCTACAGTCGCTTGATACTTCTCGACCTCTACAGTTGCTTGATACATCTCGGCCTCTACGGTCGCTTGATACATCTCGGCCTCTACGATCGCTTGATACAGCACGGTCACTTGATACAGCTCGGCCTCTACGATCGCTTGATACAACTCGGCCTCTACGATCGCTTGATACATCTCAGCATGTACGGTCTCCTGATACATCTTGGCCTCTATGGTCGCCTGAAAGACACCCACTATCCTTTTTGAACCCCTTTTGCTTGAAAGAGAGAAAAGAATACAATGAGGCTCGACTTAATTCTAAGACACTCCATTGTGATTTCAAAGCAACAGGCAAATGCCCAACTGTTCGGGTGCAAATGAGTAGGAGCAACGTTCACAAAATTCAAGACACTATGCTCAAAATCAATAAACAAAAGACGAACCCCCAACTCGTCAAAGAAAGTACGGTACATAAAGACAAACTCCGAGTCGGTGCGATGGTACACTCGATTTGACGACAAGCACAGAAGACATTCGTAGTCCTCCTTAGTGCCCTCGCGAGCGATGGGCACACTATCCCAAAAGGACTGAATGTTATACAAGTCGGTCATTACCGAGCCCTGTAACTTTACATCCTCTTGAATTCGGAGATAGAGATCTGGATCCTTCTCCGACATCCCAAACTCTGATTTCACGACAACATTTCTCTTCGCCATCAGTCCAACAAAGATGCTAGAAACCCTAGAATGGGGGTAAGTGAGTACAAAACTACTGACCTAAGGCAGGACCTGCTGAGACAAAGCATTAGAAAACTCACTAGAGGAGAAAAGGAAGACAATAACAGTCAAACAAGCAATCCACGAAGTCGTCGCCGAAGAGAACCTTCAAAGCACCAATCACCAAAAGCACGAGCAAAAATTTGAAAACAAAAAATAGGAAATCACTTTATAAAGCATACGGGCGATAAACCCCTCATCGAACGGCCGACGATCATACCAGGAGCAAATTTCACCCATCCAAACACGTTAGGGCGGTGGCCTCCTAGAAAATAGCAAAGCATGTGTGAGCACTTCTTCTGTGATGATCACCTCTTAAAACGAGAGGACAAGAACCAATCATGAGCTGCCACGAAGGGAGAAAAACCCCACCACTAAGTTGTCATGCTAGGCGCAGAAGTTGAAAAGACACAAAAGCGACACGACAAAGATATACCAATATGATTCACTTCAAGATGAGACAAGGTTGCCACATGCCTAGCCGCAGCCTCTACGATCGCTTGATACATCTCGACCTCTACGGTCACTTGATATAGCTCAGCCTCTATGATCACTTGATACATCTTGGCCTCTATGGTCGCTTGATACATCTCGGCCTCTATGGTCGCTTGATACATCTCGGCCTCTATGGTCGCTTGATACATCTCGGCCTCTATGGTCGCTTGATACAGCTCAACCTCCACGGCCGTTTGATACAACTCAGCTTCTACGGTCGCTTGATACAACTCGACCTCAATGATCGCTTGATACAATTCGACCTCAATGGTCGCTTGATACATCTCGGCCTCTATGGTCGCTTGATACAGCTCGGCCTCCATGGTCGCATGATACAGCTCGGCTTCCATGGTCGCTTGATACAGCTCGGCCTCCATAGTTGCTTGACACCTGACAAACTACTTCCAGAAATTCCACTAAATCACAAGAAATTAGTCAAAGTCGTGAAGCCATCTATACTTAGAGCTCGACACGTTGTCTCCAAACTCTGATCGAGCTCGGGGGCTGCGGACTTGGTCAGATTAGACCCAGGAGCGTCCTACACCCTTGAAACTAACTCAAGCATGATCAGACGGCTCCGCCCGGGGGCTCCACCCGACCATACAAGGACATCCACGTTATTTCTTATCACGAGGGATATGCCATTACAGACTCACTATATCCGGGACTAGCCTCGACCCATTCTGATCAATATCCTCGTGAGATTGCCTAGCAACGTCATCACCTCTACTTGTAATAAATATTGACACAGCACGCCTCAAGTAACCTAAGTTTCAATTTTATTACCTCCATCTTGGAGACCTACTAACTTGAGCAACAAAGTATCTTTTGCAGCCCCCCACCCTTGCGTTGGAGTTGCACCTGGCCAGGAGTGACGAGCCGGACCGATAGACTACTCCGATACTTAGGTAGGAACAATATGCTTGCTTGATCCACTCGTAGTGTAAATAATGGTTAAACATTTGGGCATGTTGCCAAATAGGTCATGGGTTCGATCTCTGAATGTAGCGCTTTTATGTGTTTATTTTCGTATCTATGTATGTCTTATAATGCACCTTGCACGTATATCTCCATACCTACCACCTGAACTGGCAACACGGACCTCACCTGTTCGCCGCCCTGTCTCGGGTCTCTGTCAAGTGAGACCGACCCTTCCCACTGGCTAACAACGGGAAGAGGGAATTGTTCTTTCACTTCTACGCCTACCCTTTTGCCTTAGGATCCATTATCAAACGAGCCCTTCCAAACCAAGCTAATAAATTGACGCTAAGGTCACTCAAAACTCAACCCTACATTGATTGGCTTAACAATGCTCTATAAGTCTTTTTTGTTGGATTTAGGGAGCCCGACGTTGTTACCTAAGGAAGCTAGTTTGCCGGCACTTCTTGATTTGGAAAAATCTCCGCTATATCAAGCCTAGTGACTGCCGTTGACAGTCAGACTTGGTTTTGTTTCTACCTTTGGCACTGGAAGCTAACTGACCGAGGCTTTCAGGCCTAGGCCAAAAGGAAGCTGACTAAAAAAAAGGGGGGTAGAAGGCTGGCACGAACTTAGCATTCACCAATGGACCAACATGCAACGAAACTAAATATCCCTCCTCACTAAATGACACTTCTATTTCATGGGCTTATACTCCATAAGCTTTCTCAATTGAGCGCGATGTGGGTTTGCCTCGATGGCTTACAAGGCTTACCCTATATAGGATGGGCGGATTGTAACATAACTCCCCGGAAAGAAAAGAAATTGACCTTGCCCTTGATCTAACCCTTTTTATACTAGAGCAAATGAATACTCCTAGAATGGCACACACGAAGAAGCCTACTCAGAGCGGGAATCCTACACATTGATACTATAAAGATAACCTTGGGCCTGCAATTGATTCGTTTGGAGGAGACCGTTTCAGACGCCGAAACGACCAATCCAGTTTTTACTGAATAATCAGTGCCATAGTTCTTTGTTTTGAGGAAAAAAGCTCAAAGGTTAAGAAAGCTAGGATTTTCGTCTCCAATAAAGGAGTGAATGGTTTCGAGCAGCAAGCTATGCTGGATATTTTCGAAGCAAGAAACAATAGTTGACTTGAAAAAAATATCCACTGGTTCCCAATTCCTAACTTGGTGAAGGAAGGTGAGAGTGCCCTTTCCTAAAGCCATGCGATTTTGGTAATCAAAGTATCTTCAAAGAGTTTTTCCATAGCAAATGGTGGGCATCCATAACAAGGAGATCTTGTTTACTAGGTTGTGTGATAGGCCTAAGCCTAAGCTTCCCTGGTTTATTCGGCTTGGGAATAAGGGGATGGGAACATAGGTTATTTCTGAAAGGACTAATTGAAGAGTTCCATTTTGATCTAATTCACTTGCTCACGTGTGTTTCACTTCGACTTAAGCTTATGCTTATTGGAATAAAGATCCTCCACACTCATCCTGGAAACACTCCTACCCCTCCTTCGCGTTATGTGGACCAGATGGTTCAGGATCTCTCCTTCGTCTTCTCCGCTTCTGGTTCCTTTCCCCCACCCACCTCTAAACCCTTAGGCGGCCCTCCTCGCCGAATCCCTAAGCCTCCTAAGCCTCCTAAACCTCCTAATGTGGCTTCTCCGCCGGCTGGTCCCAAAAGTTCGAAGTGCCCTAGGGCATCCGATGATGATTCCCCCCTCGTGGGACCCTCCTCTGCCGTCGAATCGACTGTCTCTTCCTGCTCCCTTGCCATTGTTCCTCTATGAATTTCCTTTGCTGGAATTCTCGGGGCGCTTGGTGGCGTCCGGTAAGAGAACATCTTTGACTCAACATTCGAAAATTTTTGGTTCACCTGGTGGCTTTACATGAAACGCACTTTGATGATATTTTGGCTGCCCGTTTAACTAAGTCTTTTGGGCGCCATTGGTGTGGGGTTTCGCAGCCCTCAAATGGGGCCTCTGGTGGTTTATTGCTTGCTTGGGATTCTTCTGTTCTTCAAGTCCAGGTACTATCGCTCCAAGCTCAAGCTATTTTTGCTGTTATAGGTATTAATAATCATGAACCGTTTTTATTCTCCAACATTTATGCAAGCACGAACCCTGCTATTAGAGAATCTTTTTGGAGTAGTTTGACTTCTTTCAATCTTTCTTTCCATGATTGCTTTGTGGTGATTTTAACTGCATACTTCATGAATGTGAGAAAAAGGTGGCTTGCCTTTCCGATTGAATAAACCTGTTATAGCCTTTCGTGATTTTGTCCATAATAATGGACTTATTGATCTTGATTTTTCTGGTGCTCCGTTTACCTGATCGAATAATCGTACTGCTCACTCTAAAATGCAAATTCGTTTGGATCATTTTTTCTGTAATGCTGCTTAGATGCACTTTTATGATTCGGCTTCGGTGAAGCATTTGGCTAGAGGTCTTTCTGATCACTGTCCTCTGCTCTTTCATTTTCATTCAAACAATCTTAGGAATAAGTTGTTTAGATTCCAAAATTTCTGGACTGAATATTCAGAATCTATGGATGTAGTTGCTAAGGCATGGCATTCAGTTCCTTCTGATTTGAACCCGCACAAGAAATTTGCTACTGGTTTCAAAAATTCTCGTTTTGCTTTATCTGATTGGAACCGGAATAAAAGAAACTTGGTATGCTTTCGAATTTACTTGATGATACCAATAATTGAATTTGATCTCTTGAACAATTTGAGGCTTCTACTGGATGCTCATAATGAACTGCTCCAACAATCTTTGTACGACAAAGCCATGGCCTTGCGCAGGCAAATCACCCAACAATGGTGGTGCAAAGTAAAGCCAAAACAAAATGGTTTTTGGATGGACTCCGCTTATTTCACCGAATTGTGACTATGACTATGCGCCGCAGAACAAATCAAATCACTTCAATCTCTCTTCCTAATGTCCTGGTTTTACATGATATTAATGAGATTTAGAATGCTTTTGCTTAATTTTATAAAGAATTATGGTCTCCGGTTTCTTTGGGGACAACTCCTGTCTTTAATCCTATTCAATTCTCCATGCTTAATGCCTCTCAATGTGATAGTTTGATTGCCCCATTTTCGGTTTTTGAAATATGGAATGTTGTTCATCATTTGCCGAATGGGAAAAGCCCTGGTTTGGACGATTTCACCTAAATGTTCACATCCTGCGTCGGTTAGGGATTATCGACCCATTGCTCTTTGTAACCTTAATTACAGGATTCTAGCCAAAGTGTTAGCCAACCGATTCAAAACTGTTATTTCTGATTTGGTTTCTCATGACTTTCATTAAAGGCAGAAATATTCACGATAACATTCTTATTGCTCAAGAGATTTCCCATTCCATGTATAACTCTAAAGGTAAGAATCCCTATGTGATGATCAAAATTGACCTTGAAAAGACCTATGAGAAGCTGTCGTGGAATGCAATTATTTCTGTTTTATGGGCCTGCAACTTTCCAAAGAAATTGATTGATTGTATTTCTGCTTATTTATCTACTGTAAGCTTTGCATGCTTTATTAATAACCAATTGTCTCCTTTCTTTATTTCTAAGCGTGGCATTTAAAGGGTGACCCTTTGTCACCGTACCTCTATGTCCTAGTGGCCCAGTCTTTGACAAACATAAGAAATCTTGCGGTTAGAGAAACAAATCAGCCCCTTCAAATTTAGGAATGAGCTTCAAATTAGCCATCTCATGTTCGCTGACGATATTTTGCTCACCTTTAGGGCCAATAAGAAAAGTTTCACTGCTTTCAAAAATCTTTTTCAGTGCTATGAACTTTTTTCGGGCTAGTTTGTTAATTTTGTTAAATCCAAAATTTTCTTTCCTAAAAATGCTTCTAGAGACTCAGTTAGGAGTATTAGCTCTTTTCTAAACATGAAGGTCGGGCATTTTCCTTTCAAATATCTTGGAGCAATGATTGCTCCAAGACGTCCTCCTTCTCAAGTGCAGGACATTGTCCTTGATCAAATTCGAGCTAAACTTAGCTCATGGTAGTCTTCTTACCTTTCTCAGGCGGGAAGACTAGTGCTTATTAACTCAGTCCTCAACTCCATACCCCTCCACTCTATGGCTATGTCTTGGTCTTCTCCGAAATACATTGAAAAAGTGGAACAAATGAATAAAAAATGTCTCTGGTCTAACTCCTCTCAAAATAATGGACTTCACTTGGTTAAATGGGACTCTGTGACTCTCCCCAAATCATTGGGAGGCCTTGGTATTCATGACCTATCCTTGACTACCTTAATCAGGTTCCCTCACTTTGGGTTCGCTTGGTCTCCACCAAATACCAAAATCAGAAATCTCATCTTGGAAATCCTGAAGTGAATTGTTCCTGGTGTTGGAGACTGTTTCGCAATGCTTTTAATGCCATCTTTCCTGGATGTTTCAAGCTTCTCAATTCTGGGGTGTCTTCTTCGGTTTACTTTGATAACTGGATTTTGGGTATGCCTTTATGCATGAAGCCTACATTTCTTAATGTTGATACTTTTGATTGCTCATTGGCTGTGGATGCTCTTATTACTAATCAGCAGTGAAATATTTCTCTTTGTAATGATTATTTTGGTTCTGTGCTTGGTGAATCCATTGGTCGGTTGCATTTGCCTCTACTCCCCAATGATGACAAGTATATTTGGAAGGATGATTCGGGGGGTAGTGTTATCACCAAGTCGGCCTATCGGTTCCTTAGAAGCCATGACCAGTGTGCTCCTTCTATTGATCCCAAGTGGAAATCACTATAGACATACCGCTCCTAAAGTTCCACTATTCTGTTGGAAACTCCTCCATAAACGCCTGCCCACTCGTTCTCGCCTACTTAGACTAGGCATTGCATCTTCTGACCTTTGTCCGTTTTGTACGAACTCTTATGAATCCATTGAACATCTCTTCTTTCATTGCCCTTATTCGACCCAAATTTGGCACCTGTTAGGCCTTAGGACGGGCCTTAATTTTTCCACTCGATCTTCATGGGGTTCTGGTGACTGGCTGATTTACTCTCCTCCTAACTCTTCCTGCTCTCCTCTTGATATGGCTCTTATTGCCAATGCATGCTGGTTCATCTGGCACGCTAGGAATTCATTGTGCCATGAGGTTTGTTTGGCAGCCTATCCCCCCGCCTTGTGATGAAAATTTGGGTTTTTACCAATAACTACTTCAATAATGCTAGGTCTGAGGGCCCTCCCAGAAGCAATCCTTCCCTTATCAAATGGATTCCTCCGGCACAAGATCTACTTAAGTGAAATTGTGATGCATCTTTTTTGGACCTCTCAGGTGGCATTGGTTTTCTCATTCGACGTTTTGATGGTTCATGTCTTGGTGCCGCAAGCATTTTTGAGGAAGGAAGCAGCCCTCTCCAATTGGAAGCTTTGGCCATTAAAGCAAGCCTTACTTATGCCGTCGACCATGCCTTGCCTCCTTTGATTTTGGAAACTGATTGCAAAGTTCTAGTGGATGTTTTGAATGACCAATTGTCTTCTCCTTGGTCAATCTCCTCTATTGTGGCGGACATTCTCTACTTGAAATCTCTATGTAATATTGTAAGCTTCGGTTTTTGTTATAGAGAGGTGAACAAAGCTGCTCATTGGGCAGCAAATATGGCAAGGATCTGTAAGGATGTTTTGATTTGGTCATCCGTCCGGCCTCCAGAATTGGAGTCCATCTTGTATGATGACCATTTTGGCCCCAACTTTAGCCGATGAATAATCTATTTACTTATTTTTGGTAAAAAAAAAGGAATAAAGATCCTCCATTATTAAGAACTTTTTCAATGTTGTAAGGGTCTGCTTTTTGAAGGACTTCTGCACGGAGAATAGAAAGAAAATGAGTCATGTCCAACACATTTCATTTTCTGCCTAAGTGTGCATTCCTTGCTTGGCGAGAAGAACAATCAATCAAGGAAGAATTGGACAAAAAGGTTTTGCATGTGAATCAGATGTGGGGACTTTTCTCTCTATCTGACTCTCGACTGGGCTACTTTCAGAAGAGGGCAACTCTGCTGTTATAGTATACAAGAAATAAGCATATCCGGCTGTTAAAGAATCTGATACTCGTGAATTTGCTCTTCTTGTTCGAGAATCCACTGCCCATGAAGATATAGAAGGGGCGATGCTAATTGAATAAGGAGAGGTGAAGATGCAATTTCAAGCCTCTAGTAGAAGAAGAAGAGTAAGACCCAGTTACGTTTTATAACAACCTTTCTAAAGAAGAATAAGGAGAAGAGTCAGTCTACTTTTCCATCTTCCCCACTCCCTCCACTTATTAGAGCCGAGGGCGGCAAGTCAAGGGAAGAACATAGATATATTCCTATAAAATCAAACCTCTTCTCCGTTGGCAGTTGTGCTTTGGTTGTTCTTTCCTTAACGTTGAAGCGGGATCCCCCATGGAATTGTAGGCCGTTGAAAGCCAGCCAATCGTCTTCAATCAAGGGAAGAAGATCGAGTTCAGCAACACCAGTCTTCATCATTTCTGTTTTCAACGATAAGTTGGCTTCACGAAAAAAAGAGAGGCTCTCTCCCCCCCCCCCCCCCCCCCCCCGCCCTTACGCCATGCCATGAAAGGGAAGAATTGGTCTTTTTTTCCAGTCAACCTATGTGGAATCCTATCCGGCGCTGAATCTCCTTCGGGTAAAAAGCCCGACCTAGAGGAAGACATCTTCCGTAGATAGGAGAATGAGTCTAAAGGCTAGCTCTTCCCGAGTGGCTTAACAAACATTCTTGTCCCGAATTGCTTTTTGAAGCCTATGGGGTTTGAGAGTTTTGCCATTCATTATGGGGCTCTTTCCATTTAGCAGAGCCAGGGAATTCGCTCCAAAGTAGACTTTTTCTTTATCCAGAAAGGAAAGACAATCCCCAAGAAAGAAGATCTTAGTAGTTATGACAAAGTAGTCTTGAGAACCTAGCGCTATAGCTTTGCAAGGCCTAAACTCCAATAGATTTTCCTTAGTGGTAGCTTATTAGATAAAGAAGGTCAGGAGGGTTCTCAAGCCGCTATTCCAACCATGATCGGCGTGGAAAAAAAGGCAAGATTGTCCGTCTTCTAATTCACGGGTCTGGACTAGTTGGCTAAGAGCGCGCCAGTACTTTAATGAAATATAATAGAATGAGAAAGGGAGGATGTGTGTTTAATACGATTGGTTTCATGCAAGAAATGAATCCCTTAGCTAATATGCAGAAGGGCACTACTTTTGATGTGATGCAAAATTCTTCCTTGGTAATTCAACTTAACAACTTAGAAGGACAAGACGAAAATCGTATACCTTTCTTTTTGGCTTCGCTGCACAATTGCTATATCTCTACTTTGCCCCAGTCCTGAGCGTTCCAGAGATTCGGATTCAAGTTCTACCTTCGGGTGGGAAGGAAGGCAAATGTCATACTCGAACTCTTGGGTAAAGAGGAGTTCCCCACCTTGCTCTCACCATCTTGTTTGTTCTCTTAGCGCGCTTCATTTCCCCGGGTGAGTACGATTATAATAGGACTCCCGGTTCAATTCCATGATTGTAATGTCACTTAGTAGCTCCCACAGATAGAAGAACCCCAGAATTAGGATGCCAGACGATGGGCTCCTAAGATCGATGAAAGCTTCTAGTGAGATCCAACTAGAATAGTAGGATTTCCATTCCCTTGCTCTCTAAGAGAATCCCTTGCGTGTATACGAGCCTTTCAAATCCAAGGCTTCTAACTCGGTGATTGAAAGGGTTTGGGATCAAGACGAAGGCTATTTGACCAATGTTAGGCGCTTTCTCAAACACTCCTACAAGAGAGGTTTCTCAACAGAACGAGGGTTCACGATTTTCAATTCAAGGGAGCCCTTATACAAGACAACCATTTTATATACTCTAGAATGAATGAATGACTTTGAGACATGAAAGGCTCAATAAAATAAATAGGATCTTAGTGATCTCATTCGCCTAATGAATCTAGGGCCTACTCTAGGTTTTCTTTAGCACAAGGATGTGAATGTCCTACTTTCTTTTCTACGCTTTCTTCTGGGCAGAAGCTCAAGAGAGCTGGGAAGATCATGTACAGATGAACCTTTGACTCTCCCTTCCTTTCCCCCTCTATAAAGAATGTTGAATGGGGATGCAGTCAACATGGGCCTTCACCTGAATGTGGCTTTTGGCCAGAGCTCTCTCATGACGGAGTGTGCAAGCCAGAAAGAACTCTCGAGAGTGAGTTGGCTCTCATTATTGGCTATTCTATGAGAGCTCATGCGCGGCGCACACTCTCTTCCCTAGATTAGGGGCATTGGCGGATTGAGCCCCATGTGCAACTTTGACTTTGAAGGTCCTATCAAGAAGGTTGTCGGAATTCTCAAGTTGAGTCAACCCCCTATTTAGCCTGAGAATCCTTCTGCAGCATTAGTATTAGTAAGAAGAATTTCTCATAGAGAGTGGTGGTCCAGCAAAAAGCATGAAAGGACGCGCGCTGTATCAAAAAATCCTTTATGTCGAGAGACTTAGCTGGAATTCAGTAGGTGGCTTGTGCTATTGTACTGATATGAAGCTATAGTCTTGCTACCTGTGCTTTTACTGGAGTTAAGACTGTCATGAATAGCCCCAAATCTAGTACCCGGATGACGTGGAAAAATCAAGAGGGGAAGTCACACTATATGATCCCTTTCTCCTCACTAGGGAATGCGGCTTACTGGGCAGCAAAAAAAGAGACGGTTGACCGATCAGAAGCATCGGAGCCGGCAGAAGCTCCCATATAGGTTCGAAAGCCATAGCATAATCAGGAGTTGAAGGTCAGGAGCGTCGAAGCAGACCCTTCAGTTTCATCCATTTACCAGTAGCAGAAGAGCGTAAGAGTAGAAGCCTAGGTTGCTCCTGTGGCTGATCCTACTTAGCCTTCACCACCAGTGATGGAGGTCTTTTTTACCTTGACCCAGTACCCGAACCTGTTGATTGATAGTCCCATGATAGTTTATGTATATAGGAAGGAGTATAAGCCTCGGTGAATGAGCCAAGTGTTGGACCGGACTTCCTGTCCCATCGAAAAGTCTAAACTTCGGGCGCGAATAGTTCGGCTCCAAGGGCACATTATCGTGAGTTGCCAATAAGACAATGGGACTTGCCCTCATCCATGGTCACTGCTAGCACCTCCAACCAATCACACTCTTTCCTACTATAACCAACCTCACTGATCCCACTCAATCTTTTACACCGATGTTTCATACTCTCTCGACCAGGTCATCATAAGAAAATACTGAACAATCTTTCCGAAGTGAGAGGAGGGAAGGCGCGCTAGCGCGCTACAACTAACAGCCTGCTGAAAAAGGCAAGATTAGCGCTAAGAAGCAACCCTAGTTTAAGTACTAGCGTCCCACCCCAACGTTGTTGTACTTTACTTGACTCTCCCTCGTTTGCTGCTCGCCTCAGCTAGACGTGGCTTATGTAGTGGTCGTCATTCCTACGTGCTTCGACTTCTTGGCCCCCTGCTGGAGATGAGATGACAGGGTAACCTTTTGAAACTGTCATGACGCTTTGGTGACGAAGGTCACCGGGGGTTTATGGATGGATTCCGTGGACCTCCCGGAAACTCATCTGAAACATGTCGTGACCATGACGGTTAGGCTTGGTTGACTTTGGTTGAAAAGATAGTAGGTTGAGGGGGTTCATTGATTAGTAAACCCACGGTGCTGGTAAGGTCGGGACCGTAGTTGTCCGTCTCCGATTTGCCGGCCGATAAGATCATGAAAATTGACCAGCCAGCTGGGTTGGTTTGGCTATTCCTTTCTATTGAAAAGGAGTCAGCTGTCTGCGCGAGTCACCTTCCTTCTTCTAGGCTCTGAGTCACCTTCTTCTAAGCTCTGCTGGACGACACGACATTCTTGTTCTATAGGCCGGCCGTACTTGTGATGGTTCCCCAGGATCCAATAAACCCACTTAGGTCTACGTTGCCACGATATTATTCTATGGAAGCGGGCGGGCTGCTTTTTAGAACCCGGTTTTTCATTTTTGACTAAAGGGGGGAGGGGGAGGTATTTACCTTTCTAACGCATATTCTGTCGTACTGGCATGGCCCCACTGATTTGTTTTCGATCTCCGCATCAAGTAGCGTAACCCGGTTCTACTTGACTAAGCCCCGTGCTCATCCAAGGAGGGAGTTTGCTTTACCCAACTCCCCTTTTTGATAACAAGGCAGAAACCTCCGACCCGACATTCATGAGTTTCGAATGAAGAGAGGAAAAAATCTTCCCTAAATCCTCTTTTTTCTTCCCTAAATCTTAGATTTGGAAGTTGGTAAAGACCCACCCCTTGTTTAAGTCAGAATGAGTCCCCGGGACATTGGCTTCCGCCAACAGTGAACTACTAAGGATCGCATCCCGCGTATATTCTACATTATAGCCTGCAACTGATTCAGCTTCTGCTTCTGGGAGATTAGACGGAGCTCGATTAGTTTCTGCTAGACGAGGAATAAGGAACATAACCAATACGGGGAATAAGGGAATACCAGACCATATCTGCTTTTGCGCCATGACAATCTCACTTGAATTATAGGGACCTACACATATTAGTACAGAATACCGGGGTCCCCGGCCAGAACCACACGTGCAAGTTTCCCTGCATGTGGCTCGCCCATGCTTTTTTTTGAGGCGCTGCCTGTGACTCCGCATGGGAGAAGAGGGTTGAACTGCAAACTTTCGTGTTCAGAGCATTGCATTGTCTGAGGGAGTCGGGTGAGTAAGCAGCGCCTACCAAGCTAAGCTTTCGTCGAAAAGGCTAGACTGGTTCCTTTTCGGCGCCCGCCCTTTATTTAGATGTTGGGACAAGGCAAGCCCAAGGAAAGTAATAGGTTGGCTCCCAGCTCCATTTCGACCGGCATCCTGCTCTCGAGAGGGTGTGGTCCTTGAGCGAACTACTCATGTGTTGTCTTGCCCCAACCCAAGGGCATTTGGTGAGGAGCTAGGGTCCGATGGTTGACAAGCCACTGATCGAAGGCAACTGGATTCATCAAATGATGCATGTGGGCTGAGCCATTCCCATCCCAAGTGGTGGCCCGATTCGGCCTAGCCTGGTCGGGAAGAGATTCTAAATATCGAATATGTGCACGGAGAATAGAACTCTATGTTAGCTAGCGGGGGTTCTTCCTCTGGTAGTCCCACTGCAGCCTCTGACAGTCCGTCCCGTCTCATCTTTCTTTGGCTATACTTGTAGCCAGCCATGTTAGCTCCACATTCAACCCTTTTTTTATTGTTGACTAAAAAGGCTCTCATCAGTTGCTCCCTTTCCTATTCTTGCTTGCCGCCTATTAAGAGAATAGGTTTCGGCGGCCTGCCTTTCATCATCTATACCAGCTGCCACGCACGACCCCATAGGAACGATTTATGCGCCCTAAGAAGCAAAACACGCCATCACCTATAGCCCTTTCCTCTGTCGGGGACTTCCACAAAATGAAAACGGGCGGCATCGTCGTATGCTCGACATTAGTTGCCCTGGTGTATATCCCGGAGTAATCCTATGGCCGATCTGTCACCCATACATTCTGGGCTTGGCCCCGTCCCGTGTGGAGAATGCCCCCCTTACGACATGGCTTAGTCAGTTATTATCGCAGTTCAGAGTTGATTCAGACCGCCACTTCTTTGAAAGCATGGTTCTTGCCTCCCTCTCTCCTCCCTCCTTGGGGCTCGTCCATTCCTTGGGTGATCCCTTGCTCTCACGTTCAAGTGTTTGCTCATCGTTTAGGTTGGTGAGTGACATTTCTGCTCATTGCAGTCACCTCTGGGGTTCTTTGCACCTGGGTAGTACCAGGACCCTTGTGCCCTGGACTGCACTGCCCGCCCTATGACCCAAAATGAAAAATGAGCCTTGCGACGAGACGCGGACATTCCTCATGCTGCGGTTCCCTCCGGTCCATTCCTAGGTTGGGTTAGGGGAACATCCGAGCGATTGCCTTCGCGGATCCAAACGTGCTCACAAGGCACACAATAACAATAAGACCAATAGAGACCTCATAAGGGACCATTTGAGCTGCAGATCGTAACGCTCCTAGAAAGTTATATTTCGAATATAGAGGATGTTCCCAATAATCCACGAGAATATCATACCCAACTATGAACCGTACGAGCACGTCCTCTCTCACCCCCCACCGCGCTTACGGCTCTATACCCCAACCCAACTTGCTCTGGCCCCGAGTCCTCCCGCATCTCTTCCTCGATAAGCGGACCGTGGAAGCAGGGGGGTATCCGCTTGGGACTGATAGAAAGCAGCATATCTATTTTGTTTGTCCCTCCTGGCCGCCTAAAAAATCAAAATAGTGGTCATGTCGGAGACATCTTTATCTGAGGAGGAGGCTTCGTCCTCCGGCTCCTCAAAAATGATTTGAGGGTCGGCCGGCTCATCCTCGGAATCCGAAAAGATGGAAGAGAAAGAACAAATTAGTTTCAATGACATAAAACATGAGACTGAATAGGATGTCGAAGACACGATCATTCACAACAATTTCAGCAGGCAAGAAGGGCGCGGAAGCTACCATTTAACGAATGCAATGCAAGCAAGGTAGCTTGCTTACTCTCCGCATGCGTTGGCGGCAAGGAAGGAGGCATTGGAAAGACTAGACCATACACATTAGTACAAGAGGCATTCGGGAAGCGCCTAGTCGCTTCTGACGAAGCAACACGAAGGCCGACCACGGAATAGAGACAACTACAAGTCATCAACGATAGTGAAGCCTAGAGAGGCGGAAGCAATCGCTTGACGGACGAAGAAGAGCCGATATGATAGGCGGGCGAAGTGAGCAAGACCAAGCAGAGCCATACGTGGAGTGGCGAAGGGGGCCTACTATACGTATACGTGATTAGTAACCGGTGAAAGACATCAAACGAAAAAAAAAGTCAACTATTGAACAGTGTGATTGATCAGACAAGTACCAAGGGCTTTCGGTAGCCTTCTTTCATTTTTGAATTAGCTTGTGAAAAGTCCTTGCATTAGTATGAGTTCGTTGATCGCGTAAGGGCGATCCATCTTGATGACGAATTCCACGATAACGAGAAATAGAAATTAATCGTTCGATGTCTGCTCGTTCTCCCCTCTTCAATTCCCAATGAACAACATGATCTTGACTTAACATTTGTTCAATTTGGTCGATCTAATACTTAGTTAACTCATTCGTCTTGATGTTCCCACTGATACCTAATCGATAACGAAACTTCATGGCTTTTTGAGGTCCAATTCCATCCATTTTAGTTGAGGCGATTCTGACTTGTTCATCGGGAACTGATCTAGCTCCTGAGATATGTGACATTCTTAATCCTTCTCCTTTTCCTGGTCTTCTCGGCTGGAATCTACAATGGGTCTCTCCCTCTACTCCCGAACCAAAGACTATCTCACTCAAGCGCCAATAACTTCTCTTGACTATCAAGATCATAGCATAGATCACCCCTACCCTAACTAACTATATACTTCCAGTACTCTAACATGGAGAGAGCTATTTCTTTGATTCTTCCGTGGATCTCCGAAAATATTGGAAAGTATCCCTCCCAACATTCCGTATAGGCGAGAAGGAGCCCGCCTTTATTCGACTTTCTTTATCTATGATAAATGAAGCCCTTCTCTACGAGACCGCCAAATGAAACTGACTTCCTGAGCCTTGCGTATGGGAGGGGGGGGTCTGATTAAGGCTAACGAAAGATTTCCAATCCCATGTGTTAATCACTCAAACTCGATCTTTGCTCTTCCATGCGTAAAGTTACGAAGACACAAACCCTCTATGTTCCGAGGAGACCAGACAGCTCGTGTAGAAAGAGAACGTCACCGCGATAGCCGTTATCCTACTATGGTCGTGATCGATCAAACAGAGGCGCCTCTACTATTTCTATATGATAATAGGTAGTTGAGTTTGGCTCTCGGAGTTCTTGGCGCAACATCGATGAGAATGGCCCATGTAGGCGGCAGTGTATGGAGCCCGGTTAAGCGGAACACCAACACGATCGCCGTCAATTAGTTATCGACCTGGGAGAAGGCAAGGTAGGTTGCCACGATATTAATCACATTTGAAGGGTGGGCTAAAGGTGGGGAAGTCTAGAGCCACACGACTCGTGAAGAGAGAAACCATCTGCCCCATCTATTGACTTAGATGAGGAGTCTCGCCTTGAGCACGAAACCTGCTCTGAGTAGTCTTTGCGAGGCGTCCCTTTGAGCTTTCTCAAAGAGGTAGGTGTAATGTTTGGCTTTAACAGCGCCCGTGTTCAACACGTGTTAAAGGCCGCGTCAATGCCCTTATAGTATAGAATGAGATTTGAGCTTAGCAGCAGGAAATCGAAAACATGAGGTTCGACACCTTACCTAGTCCAAAGCAGCACCATTGGCTCTATTCTATGGTCTAGGGGAAACCACTTTCGCGGCTTTCTAGGGCGAACTTGACTCCTTTCCTTGATGAAGGAACCGTAGTAGAGTGAGTGAGACCAACCTTTTGGGAACATCATATAGCAGTTCCCTGTGTGCCCTTGTTGATAGAAAGTGCCAAAAAGCGTGTGTGCCCACCGAAGAGTCCTTTCTGCTTTTGGAAGTAGGGGTAAGGAGTTGGTTTCAGGTTGGCTTTCTAGGAGGGCCTTGCTTGCATCGGAAGAGAAGATGCAACAAAGAAATTGGTCCATGGGATGCAGATGAAGAAACCGCCTAAGAAAGATGAGGATGTTCTGATATCGAAGACGACGACGACACTGATGAGTCCAATAGAACAAAGATCAATAGTTTAAAAACACCAACGTATCATCTTTCTCCAGAACAAAGATCTTCCCTTTCTCACTGCAGTTTTGGAGCAGGCCTTTAAGTGCTTTCTAGCAGCCGTGGGAAAATTCGGTAGTGAGGGAGATTGAGACTTCATCATACCGCGCAGTGGGCTTCTTTTTCTGGGCAGTTAGCTATGAAAAGCAGCAAATGAGAGCTAGGAAACATGAAACTTTTCTTTGGAAAAGACTTCGCTAGATTGAACTCTAGGATGAGCATCTGGTAGTCATCAATGGTCTCAATAGGTTGGGGTTGGAAGAACACGATAGACCAAAGAACCGAAAACCAAGGAAGTCCATCCAGAAACATAAAGATCGATCCGTCTCTGACATTTCATTGAAAACTTTATCAATATGGCCAATCTATAAATGTAGAATCGTGAGCCCCTCGAGGTGTCAGACCATTATGGGTACCCAAACACGTCTTTTTCTAGTCATAATATGACCTTCCCACTCTCCTGACCTAGGGGATTCAATCGTGATTCTACGGTTAGAAAATGGCCATGTCAGCGATCTTTGAAGCAATTAGGTAGTCCTAGATTCTATCTTTGGGACATCCTGACATCGATAAAATAACATATGCAGGAATTGGGTCAAGAAGGTGACTCTTGACGAACTTGGCTGAAGCTCTTTCCTATGCGGGAAATGGCTAGAGACAAAGACACGGCAAGTGGACTGCACGCGGCTTGCAGGTTTCGGATGAAGGCGCGTATCAAAAATGAAGATTGGAAACAGACTTCCACTAAAGGGTGCCAAGCACTTGAGGAATGTTGCCTCTCTCACGAAAGGAGAACACGCCTTCCTTCGCGACACTTAGGAGCTCACGTACAGCCTGCTCTCTAATACCATATTGGGAAGACTCAGTCATTATTCAAGCTTCATATGAAAGGCAAATTCGACATTTTTGTAACAACCATGATTAGCGGAGAAGCCATTCTCGCTTATTTGACTTACAACCTTTCATATTCAGTAGCATTCTCTCAATTGGACGAAAACTTTTTACGGAAAAAATATGGAGTCGGCGGCCTTTTTGAAAATAGATAGGTATTGGAATGCAGGGCTATCCCTCTTCTTTATGCGGATCTTCCTGGCAGTAAGACCTAAAAGATGAATAAAAATCTAATCTCTTGGTATGGGAATGAAATGATTGACCGAGAGTACTTATGAAACCCGGCACTGAACTAAGGGCGTTAAGCTCTGCGACCTCCTGAACTGTTCGCATCGCTCTCTTCGGCAAAGGCTATGATGAAAGTTTGGATCGACTTCCTAGCGTACGGAATACGGAATGGATTCCAAAGTCCCTCTGTTTTAGCTTAGACTAACGGCACCGATTCCTAGTGCTATAACAGAAACTGCCCCTAACGCGCAAATGAAAGCCCTCACAACACTCGATACTTGCAACTGCTCCCGCTTATGGTAGTAGATAAATAGGTGGACATGTATTTGCATCCTCTGCTACTGGTAGATTGACTGCTTTATATGGACCTGGGGCAGCAACTGAGGGTAGTGCTTGGGAATGCAACTCTAGCTCCCCTTACTAGATCAAATAAGGCACCTACGAACCGCTAAAGAGAGTTTTGATCTTCCTCCCTATCCTTTAAAGCGAAGCGGGACTTCTTTCTCTCTCTCATCTCGGCTTCTTCAACTACTCTTTTTGCAAGCCCTATGTTGTAAGGGCGGGAAAGTGCAATCGCCAAAGCCGGCTATTCGAAAAGCAAGGAGGTTTTTCTCTGATCCTGTATTTGCTCTCGGCTCTGCTCAAAGCCGGAAGCACATCTCAAACAAAAGCTATAGGGGAGAGGGAACCCACAACCGGCATACAACAAAAATAGGTTGTATGAACCGGCAATAGGAACACAAGCCATAGGAACAAGAAAAGAAAGGAACCCGCTACTCGCATAATAAAGCGAAATCGGCACGACAATCGGAATAATACATCCGCTCGTCTCTTGCCGATAGTAGGAGCGGGAGTAGGATCAAGAGCAGGAAAGCCAGTAATCGAAATAGTTATAATAGATAGAACGCAAAGGAAACTGCAAGCGCCAACAGGCACAACACAAGCCACTTCAATCGCAAGCAAGCCAGCTGGTATTAACAATCACTACAGGCACCGGAATAATGTAGCAAACAATCTATTTGTAATAGGCATAATAAGAATAGCAAGCAATTGCCATCTCCTTAGCCCACGAGTAAAAGCAGATAAAATACCAGCGGATATGCCATTCTCACCAGAGCCGTTGACACTGGATCGACAACTGCTGGAACTGTTGGCATGCCAACAAGGATTTTATGGTCGGTCAAAATAGGAAGAACTAGTTGATTCAACCTCTGGGAAGCGCCTTATTCAACTTGCCTACCATTTCTTTGTTGAGCCGACCTTTTATATCTGCTCCTTAGTCACCTAGAAAGATATTCCACCTCTTAGAGCTTAATCCCCCTATTTCACGGAAGACCGGTCCTTTTGTAGTAAGTGTAAGTCAATCCTTACTTCAAAGAGCTGTCTTCCACCCGGAGAAGAGAGAAATAGAGAAAGGAGTTTACTACATAAAAGTTAGAGTAAGGTTGTTGATTAAAGAAAGGAGTCCACTTTTCGCACTATTACTTGACTTGTCAAAGGGTCGAAAAAGCAAGTCCCCGGCTACGTGTCCTTTTTCCCTCGAATGATAGAAGAACTATGGAGAACTGTCTTGCTTGAGACTAGCCATCTTCTATCGACTCACCTAGAGCGATTTCCTCTTCACTGACACGACGTGACCTTTACATTTCATTTCAAATCTTTGAATTGGAGGGGTTGTACTTCACTTTATCGATCTGCAAAAGAAGGATGCCTTTCATACCGGGATTAGAAGGTATTGAATTACCGCGAAGGCGGTTTCTTTAGTAGATAAAAAAAATTTCTTTCTTCTTATGGGTCAGTCTATCTATCAGTACTCGCAATTCCCTCTTCAACACTCTACGCGGTGTAGACTTGTATTTAAATAATAAATAAGACTGTGATCGGTCTAGTCTATGTTTTCCCGATCATCCAATTCGTTTTATTTACGAACGAAATTGATATCAGGTTGGACGAAAGGAAAACAATCATGCTTCCCGATGATATGCAACTGACTAAAGAGCTATAAGCGGAGCGTTTTCGATCCCTTGTTTACCCGGAATGGAACTCGCGGAATTTCTGCGAGATTTTGAAATAGATTCTTTGTTGAGTAGTCGATCAGGATCTCTATCCGGGTACGATCATAGCTTCAACCTATTTTCCCAACTCCAATAGAAAAAAGAGAGTCTATTTTCAATCCATTAAGCGATTGGTATTCCAAAAAATCTCTACTGTGCTCATGGCTAGATTTTGGATAGTACGAGGGGAGTGAACACTACTATTTGCAAAAGCCCAAAAGTGACTATCTCCTTTATTAGAGTCATCAAGCTAGTTCCAGAAAATGTGAAAGTTTAAACAATAAAGTGCCCTATTTCATGTCCATGCCCTAGCTATCGTAGCTCCCGAGTGTGATCAAGTTTGGTATAAGATCACTTGATTCAATAGAAAGAGTATGGTGCGATGTTCATTTAGCTCTTTGTCTTTGGCCAGATTTGGTAGTGTTTATATAGACTATAGACTTTCAAGCCGACCTTAGTTGAGGCTCTAAGACCATATTGTTGGGGAAATTTCAGACTATTTGATAATGCTTCCTGTGGAAGTGGCCTAGTTGTCTCGTGTATTGGGAAGTTATAGATTGGTTGGACCTGACCTGTAAATCAGCTCAAAATAGAGCCAGGTAGCAAAGCTAATTCACAGGTAGCTGCCCATTCATTCAATCTAGGGCTTTCGTGTTTTATACAGTCAATCATGTTCTTAAGCCTGGAAGCTAGCATAGGTCAGTAAGATGCTTTAGTTCTTGTCTCTTAATGGTTGGCCAATCGAAGACGTGTTGGTTTGGATGAAATTGAGGAGCGGATGTATATTTGTTTCGAAGCACTTTCTCTATTTATAAAAAAGGGTCGTGTAAGGGAAATAAATACATTCAATTGCATGTGTGAAGCATTTCTTAAGCCTTCATCTGGATCGGTGACAGTTCCAGTGCGGGGAAGATGGAAGCAAGAGCGCGAAGAGAGCGACCACATTGATCGGGGTGATTTTTCTCTTAATGGTTGTCAAATAAATGTAACAAGAGCAATGGTCAGTTCTCGGCCTAACCGAGCGTTTGACACGCAATACTCACCAACGGAGGGCCTCCGTGCCCTTTCTTTTTAGGTTAGAAAGGCACTATTTCTATCTTTACCCGTGCTCTCCGACAAAGGGGAACTTTCAGGCAGCAAATCGAACATTTTCTCAGCCAAATGACTTGGGACCTCGATCCAAGCCCTCAGCCTCAAAAATGGAAACATGGATGGATAGATGCCATACGACCGTTAGCTATTAAGTATTTCGTATATAGCAGGCCCCTCTCAACCCAATCCCTTACTTGACCCTCAATACTCACTATCGAGTTGTAACTGAAGTAGATCAAGAGAAGGGACGATGCCCAGACAGATTTGACCCAATGTCAAATAGGCCAAAGGCCCAGAATGAGACGAGTTAGGGATCCAGAATGACTGGTCACCGAGCAAGAAAGACTACGCTGCATTTCAGGTCGCTCTATAAGCGTGTCATCAAGTTAGGTTAGGCCAACCTCGGAACTAGATGTGGTCACCTTTCTAATCTAACACCACAGGCGATAGCCAAGGATCATCCTCTCAATAGGACAAAAAGAAAGAATCTTCCTAGGAAGAACCTGCATGATTTCTGGAAGCATCCTTGACTTTGTTGTTCATAGTAGTAGCTTGCCAAGTGGGAGAATGAGGACCGTCGAATCGAAGGCATGAAGGCGCTTGTGTTTGCCAATTCGTTGACATGCATAACTGGAATGCACGAATTATTTCCTAAAAGAACGTCGGCACCATAGACCTGCCAAACAATGATTCCTTGTAGTAGCATCCGCACTGACATGTCCACCCGTGAGGCCTTGATGCACCAACATACATCTAATGGCATAACATCATTCGAATACATCGTATCGTCGTCAAACTTGATCTGCACCCATCAACTACAGGACTTCGTTCATTAGCTGATATGGACTTCCGAACCAGATCTATCTTTTCGCTGATGTGATGAATAGGCCAATCGAATCGGCCACCCCTTTGATATTATTTACCAATGGCCTTCAATGAGTGAAACTCCCAGGGCCTTTCTCGCAAGGCGTGCTTGCATCCTAAAGCATTATGAGCTATATTGGTATTAGCCCAGACCAACCTCACTCTCTCTTCTTGCGTGCACTGCTTCTTCATCAGCAGGTAGGGAATTCGAGACCCCGACCTCACCCGACTGCCTATGATCACTAATTGGGAGATTTGATCTTCATCCGAGTTTCATTACGAACTCCAAAGTGTAAGTTAGTGAGGTCAACAAAAGAAAAAACTTCAATCAATGAATGATCAGCCATTCCAATTTGTGCTTTCAGCAAGTAGGCGACGCGAATCGAATCTATGGTGAAGATTTGAAATCGGATACCAATTGCTTGGATACGTTTGAAAGCCTCGAGATGACTCTTGCAGAAAAATTCTTGGACGTTGGGACAGGTTTGTCTTGTGTCTAATGGTCCATTTATTGATGGGCGAACGACGGGAATTGAACCCGCGCATGGTGGATTCACAATCCACTGCCTTGATCCACTTGGCTAAATTCGCCCCTACCCCCGCACACTAGTTTCAGTCTCTATCTACGATCAGATCCTTTCTGAACCCTCCCTATGACCGCTATCAAAGATAAGCTTTTTTCGAGAGTTGCTATTTTTTTTTTTTTTTTTTGGAATTAGGGAAGCTCCGCTTCAACAAGCAAGTAGAAGCTTCCTGGCAAAGCTTCAAACAAAGAGATTGGGATCTTTCACTTCATTGATTTGAGTAGGTTGGGTTAGGTTACTTAAGAAAGAAGAAAGAAGAAAGATAGGGGCCAGGCGGCTTATTAATCAAAGGAAGGCTCGTTTAGTAGACTGCGAGCGAGCAGCAAGCGTAGGTTGAAGCTGAAGCAGCGACTTTCAAAGTAACAGAAAGAAAAGCAACGTTGTTCAACATTTGAATGATTACCCGATCTAATCTAATTATATGTTACAAAAAATGAGTGCCGGATGCGGGAAGTTTCTAAATCTCGTGGAAACTCTCTTTTCTTTAATGAATCCTAACTATTCTCCATTATGAAGTGGAGACGAATAGAGAACCAGGAACCTTATTTCTTTCAGAACTTGCTCGACACACGAACCTCGCAAGACGAAAGTCGGATCGAGGATAAACATCCTTTCAAAGGACAATGTCAGATCTAGGATCCAAAACCTTTCCTCAGGCAAGGTCAGCTCTAGAAGTAGAAGAGGAGAGGGCTAAAGTGTTAGGAATGAAAGAGTCGAAGAACAATCCTCAGGCTGTGCACGACTTTTTGAGTGCTGTAGATAGAGTTGGACCCCGGCGCTTGGAGGCAAAGGTACCCGAATGAGCGAGTTCTCATTCGGCAATGTTAAGATCTTGTTATGGGGACACGTGGGAGAAGATGATTCGGTCCTAGCTGAAGAAGACGTGCAACGATTCAAGTCGCAATGTAGAGAGACTAAGAACAAACAGTATTTGCTGCTCCGGCAATTCAGTCAGTCCGTCATAGGTATGGCTTTTCGTTAGTCTTGTATCTTGCCTCAGAATGGAATTCTGAATTGGGATCAGATGGAATGGGCCCTCGTAGAAGAGTCAAGATCGTAGTTAAGTAAGCATACCTAACGCATAGACTCTCTTCGGGCGCAACCCAAATGGCACAACCTTACTAAGCCTCCTTTCAGGAAAAAAGTAGAGTTCGGTTTTTCTAGATAAATAAGGTTGAATTAGAGCTTGATTTGATGTTACCCTTTCCATATTCGTACCATCTCCAAGATGAAGTCTCATTTTTTTTTTCTTTGCCTATACTCAAAATGTAACCATGGTCGTCCCAAAAAATTGATATCCATGCTTTTGTTTGTCTATTAGTCATCGGTAAGACTACATAGGAGCATCCTTTGATCACTATTTTTTGGCTAAGTAGCATTCCCCGCATACTCTAAATAGCTCAGCCATTCTCAACTTTGATTTGGCCATAGTGTTCCTACCTACTTGGAAGAAACTCATTTTTTCTTATCTTCTTCCGGAAGAATTTCTTGGATCTTTCAACACTGTGTTACCAATTGTCATTGGAACTACTGCTTCTCGATCAACTATTTTTAAACATGCTATTTGTTGTTCTAAGGCTACTGCCTTTTCTCCCGGTTCCTTTCTTTTCTCAAAGAAGGAAGTAAGTCAAAACAATTTCATTGCCTTAAGTAATTGGAGTCTCTTTAAGAATAGTCTGAATCACTTGGACAGTGGAAATCCCATTTTTAGAAGGATTGTTTTGTCCCTCAGAATCGGGCTGATGTGGTGTCTTCAACTTGATTTGATTTGTTTGCTTTCTCCAGTCTTCTGCTGGTGTCTCTGGGACTCTTGTCGTTAAACTTCTTCGAACATTTGTTTGTGGCTGTGGCATTCTATTTTGATGAACTTTTTGCTCCTCCTAATCATTGTGGTAACACAGTAGGTTCTTCGTCTGCTTCTGTTTCCACTTTACCTAGTGCTTAGGACATTCGGAATCATCTAACCTAATCCACACCATTGACACATCAGTTGTGTTGATAGGTTGGTTGTTTGGACAATTCTTGGTCCAATGTCTCCACCTTCCCTTCCTTCATTACCTCCAACCAGATTTGTGACGATTTCTATTTCTCTTCTCCCTAGATCTCAATTTCTAGGGTCCAGTCGGGTTACGATTGGGGCTTCGGTTGGTTGGAGCTTTAGAAAGCAAGTTTCATTCATACTGAACCGAAGTAACAAGTAGTTTTACCGCTCAACAAGCGTGGAAAACAGATAGATGTGAAAAGAGTATGATGGCCCAACCCAACACAGGGCCCGAGCTTTAGACCTAAAACTTCCCGTTTATGAGTATATTGGTGATTTGGGGGAAGAATCTCTTAGTGACTGCTTTGGGGTAAAGCTGGTGGCTGCTCATGAAGATGATACAAAGCTTGCAGTCAATATAAGAAATGACCTCTTTGAGATGTGAGGTGTCGGAGTCACCTTGTCTGATAAGGATATTGATTTGGAGAGGCTGAGAGAAAGGAAGGTGATAGGGTAGGAACAAAAGAGGCTAAAAAAGAGCTGTGGTGGCGAGAGTAGCGCTGCAAGGTAAAGGCGTGCAACAAAGCAATCGAGGGCGGCGGGTAGGGAGGGAAGCGCTTACAGGCATTTTGAAAGCAGTGTGCAGATGAATTCATTCTTTGAACTTCGAAGGTCTTCGGGCTAGAGCCCCGCTTGGTACAGTTCTTTCAATTAACATATATAATTCAAACATGGCAGAAAAGGCGGAAATGCTTGGAATATAGGTCTCTTTTTCACCCCAGGCCGGGTCTTTAGTTCGAGGAGAAGCATTTCAAGCTTTGAGATGTAAACTATGGGAAGCTTGATTCTATAGAATTCCAATTTTCAAAATGAAAGATCTTACCAGCTTTTGAGCTTCTTGCTTAAGGGACAAGAACTGCCGGAAAGGGACTGCTTGGAAAACTGGACTGCAACCTATTACCCTATTAGCTCGCTTTGACCATCCCATCCAAGGAAAAGGGAAAAAAAGACTCAATTTGCTAGGCTTGCCTTAGAGCTACAGCAATTGGATATAGAACTCCAATGGGGCTTGCTGACTCACTTGATGGATTATTTGACCTAGAACCTTTACCTCGAAGCTAAGAAAGAGACAGCTTTCGAGGCTTTCAAACCACTTGCTAAAAACACTTCTGCTACAGGAAAGAAATATGCAATTCTAAGCACACTCACCAGTCTTTACGTCTTATATACAAGCGGATTGATCAGAAGTAAGGGATCTATAAGGGGCAGTGAAATGACAACTTTAATTGGACTTTTTTCTGCAATTGGAAGGGCTTAAGACTTAGAGGAAGATTGGGACGAAGTGACTTTACCTTAAGAAACAAGAACAGGGACAAAGACAGGGACTGATACTAGAAATGACCCAGGGACTTACACTGCATGTATCCCATGGCGGTTTACAGGGGGAAGACTGAATCGCTCAGAGGAGATAGGATGGAAATAGTCTTTCAATAAAAAAGGGGTTGGAAACTCACACTACCGGAGCACTCTCTCACGTTAACCCTCCTAGGGAAAGACAAGCAGTTATTGAGTATGGAGACTATTGGTATGGGGAATAATAGGAATGAAGCGGTATGAAATAGAATTCCCACAAGCTGGTCTACACCGGCAGCATAGAGAACTACATTTCTGGTAATAAACCGGTGAAAAATGAGGTCCTTTACCCTGCTTGATAGTCAGATGTTTCATATACAGCATAATTAGACCGTGTAAAATCAAATACCCTCTCTATAACACTTGTGAAGCATGCGGTGACTGCAACTGCTATGATATAAGGGGGACTTGACAGACCTCACAACAGATAGCTGGAAACGGGCCTCGTCCCACAGAAAAGTCAACTGGTTTGCTTACTAAATGCTCGTATGTAACAAAGGAACTCACCACAATGACTTGAAGCAAACTCCCACTCGATCGAAGGGGAGGCAGGGATAAAAAATGAAAGGGCAGCAAAGCACTAGCTTACAGGGAGGCAGGAAATGTATTCAAGAAATATGGCACGAGGTAATGCTACTGGAAAATGACAATTACACTCTTTGATTTTATATAGGGCATAGATGCCGGTCACTCGGTATGTTGTAGTAAATTCATTCACACTATTAGTCCCCTTACTCGTAGTCCTGCGCTATTACTGGTAAGAGTCGGAGATTTCATCGAATTAAACCACATGCTCCACCGGATCGGAAGACAGGACCAGAGCTGAAACGGCCAGCAAAGGGCAAAAATCTAGTTCACGTTGACTCGATCTCTGCCCTCTAACCCTCTGACCTTCCTTTTCTCTTGCGTCGCGGGATGAGTAGTTATTTTCTTTCTACAGGCAACTCAAAAACCATCAATTCCTGTATGACTCGAGATTGAAAACAAATTTCCTTCTTCCGGAGAGACAACCGTTTTTACTTGACTCGGTCGGGGATCCAACCCTCCCTCAAACAGCTTTCCTGCTACTTCTTTTCTACTCTTTTTCCCTCTCCCTCAGACACTTTTCTAGTGAACCAAGAAGCAAGGACAGCTTCAACTTCAAGTCTGTACGCCAGAAGGAAGGTTGCCAATCTCTCCTGAACTTGTGGGTTCAAAACAAGTTTCCTTTACCAGTTTAGAGACCAGCTTCGGTGAAAGGCCCTCTTTTCAACCTTGCACATGCGATTGCACACGAAAAGAACGGAGCAAGGTCCCAAACCAAGGCAGCCATAACTCGAGTTGTTGCTTTCAGTTAGTGAGTCCAAGCTTCTTAGTCATTCATATGTGACAAATGACGAGCGAATTACAGGATTGAATAGAGTACCGCTTACCCACATCGGCATCTGCTTATCAAATAATTAGCTATATGTTGCTAAACCAAAAGAACCCAAGGAACGTTAAGAAGTGAAGCTGCTTTTGCTGCAGGAAAGCTGCTAATAAGGGTAATGCAGTCTCGGAGTGTCACTTGTAGCTACCTGTTCTTCATTGGTATTCCTTGTATCCGAATAGTTTCAATTTCATGAGCTTGGTTAGGAAAATCGGGTGGTTTTGTGCTAAAGGAAAAAACCCTGTGCAGTATAGTATATCGTACTTCACTACAGTTCCAGAAACTATTCCAAATGAGACTCAGACTCTTGCGGAACATCTTTCTCAAAAAAGACGGGTGGGTTAAGACCTAAGAGGGGTTTGCCAATTCTACACGGTGCACGAGAATTTTGTTAATAGTGTGTGTGGTGAGGATAAGTGGGAGGAATTTCCATCACTGCTGAAGAGCTGGAAGAGTGCCTTAAACTAGGAAGGGCCAGCAACCATTACAAAAACTATGAAAGGGGGGAGACTCTCTTTATTAAGATGGAGCTAGAATCCTTTTCTTGCTCTATTGAAAGACAGAGAATTCAACCGCTTGGTTCGGTGGTTGTTGGAATCTTTTAATGCGACTCATAGAATCTGAAGTCAAAAGGGATCCATATGAGAGAGAATTGCTGAAGTTCGTTTAAAAGAGTATTTGCAATGTGGATGGTTGGTTGTAATGCGACTGTTGGTGAAGTATGCTTACGGGGGGATGGTCAGTTTACAATTGGTTCTAAAATCAAACTCCCAAGAGGGGATGTTAGCTATACAATAGGTCGTGCTATCTCTTTAAGGGATTCTAGTGGGAATGTTGTGCCTAACACGGATGTTTATACTAGTACTTTCCAATGTTTGAAGCATAAAATGGAGGAATACGAGAAATAGAAACTATTAGTCTGTCTCATATATTACGATGGTAGGTCTGAAGAAAGAGAGGTACCTCCTAGCTCCGAGGAGATTTATAGCAGAATTTCTCAATTGTTTAGCAGCGGCGCTCCGGTGGATCACCACCAAAAGTGAAAGCTATGCGTAGTTCTCAGCTCCGTTATTCTAATCATACGCTCACCTCCACGAGTCAAGAATGTCGGCCTTTCATTGTAGCTAATATGGACCTAAATGAGGTTCATGTACCTTTCGCCGTGGGTTTCTTAGTACCGGGTGAGTATGTGGGTTCCATCCCCGATTCTTTCTATTTTACATATTTCAGTGAGGCACTTTCTAGAAAATCTCGCTTTGGTTGCGGCCTCAGACTCGAACGCTTGATTTCCAACACTTTTCACGATTCGACGGTATTCTATTAGTGAGATATTATGCATATAATTTGACAGATAAGGAGAAAGAAGAGTTGTACTTCATCAAACCCCTTTTTAGGAATCATAGGCTTTTAGAGTTAGCTATCCATTTTGGTAAGAAACTGTTGTTCCGTCTAAGGGATTTTTCTTCTCCCTGGTAGTCTAGTGGGTAAGACTTTATGTCCTCAATTAGGTGCTAAGGATACCATCAAAGATGACGAAATGAAAGTGGATTCCAAAGAAAATGAATTTCATATCTTGGGTCTCCAACAATTCTTAGGTGGTATTTTGCAGAAGGCTCAAGAGATTTATTGGAGTGAGTACCGATCGAGGATAGCAAACCATTATCATCGTTAGCGATTCCAATCTATCGTATTCTCTATTATGATCAAGAGAATTGGCCTATCCATATACCAACGAGGATACATTCATTTGGACGTGGGTACAGATGCTCACTCGATTTCGGACGATTTTCGATAGAATCCAGAGAATCCTGGGCAGGGAAAGTTTGGTATGGGTCTCGAGATTTCAATGAGTTGACTACATGCAGAATTCTTCCCCTCGAGGACCATACGCTTCGCATGATTCTTCCAAGACGTGCGAGGCGCCCTTAAGCATTCCAAGGGGAATCAACACAAAAAAAAGTACATTTACCTTCTTCCTCTTCCCACGACAAACGTATGCTCGGTTGAAGTTGGATTTAGAAAGGGAGAAAGGACGGTGCATATATGCTATTTTAAGTGAGTTGTAGGGTACCTAAGACAGATGCGCCTTGATCTGACCAATGAAATGAATTGCATACAACGAAGTAAGAAAGGGGGTTCCAACTTACACAATGATACGGCTCCCTTCACCTTTCTAAATGTGAATAGTCAATCCAAAAAGTGGCACTTTTTTCAAGCGAAAAGAGATCTCGGATCAACGGCTATCAACCTGACAGTGCTCCGTTGGTACATTTAGTTCCCCCCAAAAACAAGATCATATTGAGCTTCGAGGGACATTCGGACATGCTAAACTAAACCCTATGTATGGTGACGGGTGTCATATCTTCGTATGTCCAGGTGGGCTCCAGCTAAAGCAGGAGAAGAGAGTGAGATTTCTGCTGAGTGGGCCCGAACAGGAGCGGACACACACTAGATCAGAGCAAGTTTCACTGGCCCAATGGCACAGACACCTACTAGGATGAGACATAGCATAGCGGAACCCACATCTCGTTGAGCTGTTCCATTAAGCACACCTTTCGTAAGCTTCATTTGTAGGACCGGATAGAAGCAGGCGTTTCAAGTCTAGGTTGAGTAAGTTCCATCGAGTCAAAATAAAAGGCTTAGCCTGAAGTGGTCTTTTAGCCAACTAGCCAATGAGAGACCATGACCTAGACCAAAGGGAGAAGGTGCAAGGGTTGGTACCTTATGGGTTCTATTCTGTCAAGCTTACAACATTGCCAATCCTCGCGGGTCGTAATAAATAGAGTGAGTCGTATTATGCTTCTACTTCGTCCCTTTCCTGCTTTCATAGGAGCAAGTTTCTTCGGACATTTTCTAGGATCATGAGCCCTTTTACCACTCCCCCTCGCTTGTGATTGAAGTCTATTTCAAGCTATAGGGTTTGGTCTATCCACGGATCCTATTCTCTTTCGAGTCTGTTATCGCATAGCTTTCCAAGGGCCTTTTTTGCTGCCCAGTAAGCCTCACTCCCCAGTGAGGAGAAAGGGATCATATAGTGCGACTCCCCCTCTTGATTTTTTCAGGTCATCCGGGTACTAGTTTTGGGGCTATTCATGACAGTCTTAACTCTAGTGAAAGCACAGGTAGCGAGACTATAGCTTCATACTGGTACAGTAGCACAAGCCACCTACTGCATTCCACTACCGATACCGCAAGGCAGGGACTTCCAGTAAGGAAAGAAAGAAAGACCAAGCCTGGCACATTTACATAGTTATATGATCAGACAGTGGTTGATAGATTCGTTCTTGTTCTAAAAAGGTCCTTCCCGGTCCTTTCCCTATTGTGGATTAGACCAGGCAATGCAATTGTTTCATTTTTCATTAAAGTCATATTATACTGAGCAGTTATCTGAATGTAGACATGAGACGATCATCAGATCTTCGACCGCTCTTTCAGTCCGATCTAGTTATAATCCTCCATGTATAAACATGAAATATCCTTCAACACTTCAAGTGCCTATGCCCTCTCCATTTGTTCCTTTTTGAAACGTTCCAATGGTGGTCCATATAGATTGGAGATCTCAATGAATTCGCCAGAATCAAATGGTATGCTCTATTTTTTTCAGTAAGGAGTCGTTAGTCCTGTCGAGGCCCTCATTCTCTTCTTCCGAATCAAGGCAACACATAGTGTTGGAATGAGGATCAACACCACTGAAAGCGACTCCAGTAGGTATCCGGGGCGGTTGCCTAGTCGAATTTCCTGCAATCTGTTGTTGTTCTACTACACTTCTCATTTTCATAAGTTTCTCTCTATTCCCTAAGCCGAATATGTTTCAGGAGAAGTTTCTTCATAAGATAGCTAGTTCATCCTTACCCCGGTCTTTTGGTCTCATCGGGTAACGTAGGGGGCAATTTCGATGTATTAGTCGGAATCACTAGCTATTTCAAACTCCCTCTGGTTCGTATGTTGCTGGTTTGTTGTTGTCCGACCACCGCGTTCGTTGATAGGTCTGTGTTGTGTCACCTCCCTAAGTGGGCTTTCCCTCTGTGTCAACGGAACATCTAAATCCATTCTATTCTATGTGGGATCCTGTTCCAGTTGTTGAGACTCAACAATCATTTTTCTGGAGTGGCCGATCAATCCTCTGTTGATCAGGTTCACTTCTGTCTGATTGGAATTGGATTTCCCCTTTTTTGGTTTTGGCCCCGGGGAGCACGTAGTTCCAGCGAGCAAGCAAAGCATACAGCACGGAAATCAAAGACTTTCGCAAAGCGAAAGCCTCTCTTCCATTTTGAAAGCTAGGGATTTGGACTTAAGAGTAGAGGACCACACATGTGTCACCATATCAGTATGGGAAAGACCCTAGTGCTACCTTTATTAGCGAGGGGGAATACAGTTCCGGGAAGGTGAGTCGAGTGGCAGTAGATCGACAGACTGATTGTCTGAGGGTAGAGGCCGCAGAGGAGGTTGATTGCTAAAAATACTTAACGGAGAGGGAGGGTACCAAATGAAAATTCGACTTCAAGTTGCAGAGATGTATGGGATTAGATCTTTTCTTTAAGTACGGCTCTGAAGAGTTCTATTTTCCAGTCCAAATCCAAACAAAATAAGTATAAGTAGAGGAGTAGCTCGCATACATAGCATAATGGGTAGAGACGACTTCCTTCTTTAGAATGTATTACCTTCGCCGGGAGTGCAGTGACTTGCCTGTCTTATTAAGTGAGAGGCACATAGCGTAATCTCGTAATCTAAAGTCTCGTCTCTCGAGGTAATGTGCTTGCTTTTGGAGTGAAGCAAGAGTAGTGTCCGGGTGGCAAGTATGTTCGTCTTGCTTGGTCTTTGCTAGATTCAGAGCTGGAAAGGGGGATAGGACTAACTAGAAAGAAAGGGCTAATGTAGTAGTATTAGTCAAGACGTATATAATGCAGTTGAAGCAAGTGAAAAATATCAGACAGAGAAGGCACAACACGGAAATCCAATTCTCTAAAATAAGGTTTCCAAATTCCATTCGTCTTTTTCACTCAAAGCCCGGTAGCTCAGCTAGGATCTGTCAACAGTGACACTGAGGAAGCAGGGGAGTATCAACTCTCTCTCGCCCCTTTCTTCAGCTTGCTTGTTCCTGTTCGTCTATTCGGGACGGGGCAAGCAGCCCACATACATGAAGAGAAGAAGAGGGGGGGGGGAGGGGGGTTCCTTGATATTAAGGTGCCAAGGTGGTCGAAGATCCTTCATTTATCTGCTTGCGATTAAGGAGGAGTTGAACCCCCATAGCCTTGGAAAAAGGGGGCTTACCAGTGTAAGAAACCTAGATGCGCTTAGGGGTGGGCTTACCATTAGAATGGAGATGCCCTTTTTTCTATTTCTAGCATCATAATACAATATGCTTCTGTAAAACAAAAATAATAAAAGGGGATAGGATAGACTACCTGTGAAAGTGAATTTACACTGACTTTTCGAAGGGAGCTTGACTGGATCGAGGGAATCATTACTCTCGGTACACTCCTTAGTAAGGTATAAGGTAGAGTTCGTTTTAGATTTCATTTACATATCTATCTCATGAAAAGACATCGATCTCATTTTGATATAAAAAGACTATTCTATTCAAGTATTCCGCCAAAGCATATTAGAGTCTCCCTCCATATCGGGTAACAAAGAATGTGAATGAGGGAAATGAGCTTGACTAGAAATATGTTACCCAGGAAAGAGTCTTGGAAATGGACTATAAAGAAGTGCATGACTCAAAATTCGCACTAGGAATGATCATATAAAAAGTTTTACCTGAGGCTGTTAATCTCCAACCGCCTGAAAGATCACTTCTTCGCCTAAGAGACTTAAGGGCTGCCCTATCAACTACTCCTTCTCCAGAGTCTTCCATTAGCTAGAAATAGAAAGCCCTAAGGAATCAACCTATTGATTCGTATCCAACCACATATTAGGAAACTCCCCTTTTTTAGGAGGTATCAAAACACTTGAAAACCTATTTTCCTACCGCTAACGGAGAGATCGTTTCACTTGCTTACTTACGTAATATCCTCCATCCCTATCCTTATACTTACCAGAGAAAGAGATCGCCCGGGTAAGACAAATACCGCCTAATCTTGACCTATATGGATGCCTGGTAACTGCCTATTTTTCTAAACTATCTTATCTTAAGTTCTCTAATTTGAAGAGGGTTATTCACAGACAAGATTGCTCTTTCCTGCTAGATTTCAATAATCATTGCTACTATAAGGATGACCCAGAGACTGGTCGGGCTGGCAGGTATGTACCAGAATTGAATTCGTAGGGTTTACCAACGCAATGACACTGGCTCTCAAGGGAAGACCTTCACTGATCAATCTCATCTACGCCGAACTCTGCTTGCTCAGAAGATAGCCACACCCACGGACAGAGACTAGGCTGCACATTCAAAAGGGAGTTCAGTGAGTGGCCTACTAGGAGTAGGAATCGGAATAACCGCTAGTTCCTAAAATGCCTTAGTAAGCAGTAAGCTCCTTCATGCCGTTGTGAACAGATAAGATCAATAAAATAAGTGAGATAGATGAGCAGACATGTAATGCAAGAGAAGTCTTTCCCACTCCGCGTAGAAGGTATGAGTTCAAATCTTTTTTGTGGTGTCCTTCCTAGGCACTTTATAACAGCCTATTGGACCTAGCAAGGAAGGAAAGTAGTGAATCACTATCTCTTGTTTGCGCCTTATCCTGGCTTAGCTAAATATCCACTGTGAGGGGCGCTCTTTTCAAGGTCATTTCATGCTTCTCCGCTCTTAGTATAGGGTCTTGGGAATAATGTGCTGTGATGCTATCCCCTGCAATGATATGATCTTTGCTAGAATGAGTGCAAATATGTCATTTGTCAAAAAGTCCTAATCATTGACCGGAAAGGTAATCAAGGCCAAAAGTTAGGACCTAGTTCGACACGACAGCACGAATAGTTTCTGCACATCTCCCAGTCCAAGGTGCAATAGAAGAAGGTTTTGCCCCTAACTCCTATCGTCTTATTGCAAACGCAGGAACTTGTGTTTCGGCATTACTACTGCCAAGTGGTTCTGTCCATCAATCTTCTTCGTGGATAGCTTCTACTATTGATTCATTTCCCGAAAACTGTGGATTCTATAACAACTGCTCCTTCTTCAACTCCCGGCCTGGCAAGAAAGGCATTCATCGCAGTCCGCTCCTCTCCTGCAGGTCTCAAATAAAGTATTCATATCGCTTGTACTTTACTCGTTTCTTAATGCTTGTAAAAAAGAAAAACCTGCATTTATTATCTGACCTCTCCTTCTACCTGCCTGCTGTTATGGTATAAGCTACCATGGCTTCTACTTGCGCTTCGCCTTAACAGGAGGGGTGCCCTAAACAGCACTATGGTTAACCCACGTGTGATGCAGTTTGCGCGCAACACAGAATTCTTATATGTTAAGAAGGATTTATATGAGGTGGTAGGATGCCGAAGGTAGTCTTATTATGTGGACGATGCATGGAACTTCGATCTAAGTCGAGCTAGTCGACGGTCTTGAGTGCCGGGACTTTCACCATATGATTATGATCTAATCTACGATAGGGGCCAAACATAGTGAGGTGGTAGTATGTTAATTCCATTTTCCGGAATGCTTCACCCAGGCCTTCAAATGTAGATTCTTCCAAAGAGAGACTGACTAATAGGTCAGTTCAGATTCAGATTGGAGGTCTTGGGCTTGGGCCTTCCCATTTCCTTCGTTCTTCGGCTTGCTTGAGGTGGGGAAGGGCAAGCGAGCTATCTATATGTTTAACCCATGCTACTCGCCAGACTCGAACTGGCATAGGTGGATCGGATCATGCCTATTTTTCTTTCCATCAATAGAATAAGAATAGAGTGGAGTAGCTTTGGTTTCACAGTTCGAAGACCGGTGAAGCCTCCTACATCTGCGGGCCAGGACGTCCAGCCAGCCATGCCCTCTATCGCCCACCCACCCGCCAATCTACTATTAGAAAATGATTTTGGAAATCGATAGTTCCTACTAAATCACAAATACATTTCTTTTTGCGATCGAAATACGAATGAGATCAGAAACACCATCATTAGGGCAAACAATGCAATAGCTTCGGTGAGAGCAAAGCACAAAATGGCATAACCAAATAATTGTTTAGCCAAGGATGGATTTCGCTCCACGGAATGAATCGAGGAACTGAGGATGTTTCCAATACCGACAGCAGCTCTGGCTTTCGAGCCTCTGCTTGCTCCCCAACAGCAATTCTTCTTCTTGACCTGGACTTGAGTTAATCTTTAGGATCGATCAACCGAACCTTCTACGGAAGTCTTCGTCGGTGAAGTGTGAAAGAAATTCTCTGTAAACATTTGATTTGACCCCACCCCGTGATCAGAAAGATCCCTCACTATGCCGAGGACCTTCCAAGAGATCCATTTGAAAGTTGTAACGCATGGACATGGAACTAACGGATTCGATTTTCAATAAAGTCGAATGCCGCCTCTCGAATATTGGTGTAAGGCGACCGATCCAAAAGAAATGGGAGATTGGGATCAAAGAGCATGATGCTCGAAAGCTTATTTTGACACTGCACCTTGAATTCCATAACGGCAACTTCAAAGAACTCCCGAAGCAGTGTCTCCTTAAAATGTGTTCTATTTATCGGATTTCTAAGATTTTTGCTAACTTCGCGCTCGTACTCACCAGGGTTGAGTTGAGGAGGCAGTCTGTGAGCAATTTGGTTCTCTAGGTTTCGGATACGAGCAATGAGCTCGTTCTCCAATTGTGCGTGTTCGGCATGCACCCTCTCAAGAGCCGTTGGCTCGGGCACTACAACATTGGCGTTGGCACTCGATTGTGCATTTTGTTCGACTGGTCCCTCGACCTCATTGGTCAATGTCGACTCTCCGCCGAAAGATGAGACGGACTTGATTAGATCGTTGGGGATCAGAAACTGAAAAATTCCGCTAAAGAACTTGTTGACAAGAAAGACAAACACAAAATCAATAAAAGCCAAAAAATCGGCGACTTCACCCATAAACAAAAAAAATGATTGATTATTATTATTCTTATATAATAGGTTTTCTTGAAAAACTTTTCAAGAGGATAAGGTGCGAAAAGAATGACGAAATAGATATATGAACTGTATAGGAGCATTCGCTGGAATGGGATAAGTGATTCTTTTATAGGATCCCGATGGGATCGTAGAATCAACTAAGGATGCTATTGGTATTTGTGATCGATCAGCCTCCAGTATGACCGAAGACTTTCTATCTGCATACAAAATAAGGACACAATCAGGTTGTTGGTTCGACCCTAAATTGATCTTCTTCTTTCTCGAACGGAATTTTTTCGGACTTGAACAAGAATTGGTCAAAAAAGCCCCGATCCTCCATTGAGAATCATTGATACAGCTCGCCATTTCTTCCATGATCTCATCAACTAGTGGATTGGTCTTTTTAAGGAGGGAATGGCCTTTTTTACGAAGGGGAGATCCCATAAAATTCCAAGCGTTTCGTAAACAAATCAGTGTCTTGTCTGAATCGAGAATAGCAATTCCATTTCTTGAACCAAAAATGTAGACTTTGAAATGGTGAGCAGCTGCCCGACGGCCGATATGTGCATTCGTGCGCAGTACTTTTTTACAAACAATAGAATGGATTGTCATTTTTTTTTCCTTTCTCGACTCGTCACGTCACGCTACTTCCTTCCTTTCCATCAGTCGTCCATCAACTCTAATCAAGTCACTAAGGTCCCTCTACTGAATCTTCAAAAAGAAAAGTCATTCCATCCCACGAAATAAGATTGGCTTGGCTTTCCTTCTCTTTCCCTTTACTGAAGGATTGCCCTAGCCCTTCAAGTTTACATGCTGATCCCTCTATGATGGCATTCTTCTTCCTCTCCAACTTGACGATATTCTTCTTTCATAAGCAAGTGATTAGTTAGGTTGACAGTATCATATCCCGGCAAAGGGTAGACTCCACTACTTAAGATTGTCGAATCGACCTTCTATGACCTAGTTTCTAGTATTTGAACCAGTTACGTTGATTGCTGAACCACTTTGACGCGTTGGCTTTGGCTCTGGCTTGCCCTATATCTTACAACATTCATCGGAAGAGTCAGTGGCTATCCTGCGCTCAAGAGGAAGAACTCAACTCTTTGCAAAGCAAGGTTTCACCCTCTGATTTAGAAATCGAATGGATTCGGTCTTATACATACGCGAGGAAGGTAATCAAAAAAGAAAGAATATGAGTTATTCTTTCTTTTATCACTTAGGAGCCGTGCGAGATGAAAGTCTCATGCACAGTTTTGAATGAGAGAAAGAAGTGAGGAATCCTCTTTTCGACTCTGACTCTCCCACTCCAGTCGTTGCTTTTCTTTCAGTTACTTCGAAAGTCGCTGCTTCAGCTTCAGCCACGCGAATTTTCGATATTCCTTTTTATTTCTCATCAAACGAATGACATCTTCTTTTGGAAATCCTAGCTATTCTTAGCATGGTATTGGGGAATCTCATTGTTATTACTCAATAAAGCATGAAACATGTGCTTGCATATTCGTCCATCGGTCAAATCGGATATGTAATTATTGGAATAATTGTTGGAGACTCAAATGATGGATATGAAAGCATGATAACTTATATGTTGTTCTATATCTCCATGAATCTAGGAACTTTTGCTTGCAGAGTATTATTTGGTCTACGTACCGAAACTAATAACATTCGAGATTATGCAGGATTATACACGAAAGGTCCTTTTTTGGCTCTCTCTTCAGCCCTATGTCTCTTATCCCTACGAGGTCTTCCTCCACTAGCGGGTTTTTTCGGAAAACTCCATCTATTCTGGCGTGGATGGCAGGCAGGCCTATATTTCTTGGTTTCAATAGGACTCCTTACGAGCGTTGTTTCTATCTACTATTAGAAAAAATAATCCAATTTTTCATGACCGGACGAAATCAAGAAATAACCCCTGTAGTGCGAAATTATAGAAGATTTCCTTTAAGATAAAACAATTCCATCGAATTGAGTATGACTGTATGTGTGATAGCATCTACTATACCAGGAATATCAATTAACCTCATTCTTGCAATTGCTCAGGATATTCTCTTTTAGCTTCTAGGTCTATTTCTTAGTTCAAGATCCCTCTTACTAACTGGAATCAAAGAATGAGTAGATCTGTTCCGCCCAAAATGGGAATGGGCTGGGGTTATGAACTTATAATCATGGATTCGACTCGATCATCAGATGAGAAGTTCATTCCATACCGGACCAGACCGGAATAGGGTTATGTACATGATTATTATGAGGATGGGTCATTCGAGCGTATGTAAATAGATACGAAGTTTACATATGGATCGCTACGTCGTTACATTCTATTTAGGATTAGGAATAGGCGTAATCGGACCTGCTTTTGACATATCTATCGGTATTTGGTTGGGTACCATATTCACTTCTTTTTTGGGCTTCTATTGAATCGAAATAGGTTTGATTGTACAGTACATCTTTTTGATATATATTTTGGATATATATATATAAGGTATCCTCCAGATAAAACAAATCGAAGCAATTTGATGTGTGACCCGGCCTATATGACATGACCGATCGATAGAAATACTCCAACACTCCACCCTTGTCATATATTCCATATATCACATTAGATAGATATCATATGAATGGAATATGATTCCCTTTCAAGATGCCTTGATGGTGAAACGGTAGACACGCGAGACTCAAAATCTCGTGCTAAAGAGCTTTCATTTTTCGCTTTATGCTTGATAGTTCCCTTTTGTTGGCATATCAAGTTGTGTATCATACCATATTTAGTGGAAGGAGCATCCTAAGTCAAAGAAGTCATCGAAGAAGAAGTAGCTACTATCGACTCTGCTCTTTGCTTCTTTCTTTCCCTGTGCTCACTCTGTCTTATCCAATCCAACGAAGCAAGGCTAGCTCTCCTGTCTCCGCTTTCAAGTGAAATACCGAATTTGATGTGGAATAAAATACTCAAGAATGAGCAATGAGCTAAGGAGAATGCTTTTACGAAAACTATCGCTTCAATGTGCCTGTGCCAAGGGAAAGTTCATCATAGAAGGGAGAATCAGTCGAGGTCAAGGAAGAAGGTGTTGAAGAAAATGAATTTGAGGGCAAGGGCTAGGCTTTCAATATGAAGCAGACTTCGCAGTCAAACCAGAACCAGCAGAGCAATAGTAGTTTGCTTGAAAGTCGAAGTCGAAGGGCTAGTGCGAGGCAGAATCGGATGGTTTTCCGAGATGTGTGCAGTTGTCTTTGATTTCCTCTTGCGTGAAGGTACGATTAGGCGACTGTCAAGAAAGAGCGAATTGTGTCGAATCTTGGGAAAGAAGCTCCCCACCATCTTAGCTTCGGTCCCACCGTCCGTATTGTTTTTTTGTTCATTTTCCTAATTAAAGAATAAATGTAGGATAAGTGGTATCGATTCATCCTCTGCCCTTGGCAGACAGACCCACCTCTGGAGTCCAGGCCATCAGTTCATGGTCGAATGAAGCAGCAAGCAGTAACCAGTGGAATACTCAAAGAACTCAAAGGGCGGGCGGCACACCTACATGCTTTGATGCAACCTCCTAATCTTCGAGCATCAAGAAAGCATACCTTTGGTTTTGATTGCTCTACAGCAAAAAGAAAAAAGAATCTCTCCTTCAAAGACAAGAGAATCAACAGAGGCCCATATGTGGTGTAGGTCGGTCAGCCAATTCTTTTCAATCTGAAATAAAAGCCTCGTACGTTGTATTGGCGGAAGATTTCGGTATCGCCTTTCAACACTAGGTCCTTGACTATTGAACCAGTTTCTCAACTGAGATGAGGGATCGTGGTCTGAAAAAACTGCGGATGGTGGGCATGGAATGTTTTCTCGGGTTAGGCGGGAATGAGCGTATATAAGAGATAGAAGTTCTTTCGCTCGCACATATTGTTTACTTGACATTCTCTACCATAGCCTTCTATACTCGGCCTCTTACCAACGTACCTTGCTTATCATTGGCTTTCCGCTGGGGGGCACTCATCTCATGGATATGGATGGAAGGCGTTTTGATGTTGGGATGATGATGAGTCTCTGCCCGTAGACTGCAACTCTGGAGACTACGTTTTTTTTCTTGTCTTCCACTTGAAAAGCATAGGATTTTTAGGCAAACTTCACGGAGTTCCTAACTGCCACTTAAGTCTGCTTATTAGGCTGGAGCTTCAAGTTAACCAGATCACCAAGTGAGAAAACGAAAAGCACGCTAGCGCGTGTAGGCCCTCCGCTTGCTCCTCTCGGATCTATTAAACTATCAAACTTCATACGCGGAGCCTTAATGAGTTGCTCCTTGAGCATTGAAATCATATGATGCCTTTCTCGGACCAGAGGCTGCCAAGTTACTGCGAAGAGGAGCGAGCAAGATCATTCCCCCTACTCTTGAATAAAGTAGGACTGATTGATTTCCCATTTTCGGGAGCTTTTGGAATGAGCTAAAAAATAAGTGCAAAAGAATACACGGTAGACTTTTATGTGTTTATGATTTGTAATGGATATATTATAAAGTCAAATTTAAAATAATAATAATAATAATATATGCATTACTGCAAAAGAATATGGCGTTTGCATAAATTAATTAATGAAATAAAATAATTCATGTTCGAAGAAAATGAAAAATATATTATTATTTTTTAAAATAAATAATTAACTCACATTATGAAAAAAGTCGGGACCTATACATTCTTGTACAACAATATTTGGAGATCGAGTGATCTTACCAAAGATCAATCCTGTGATGCACCGTTAACTTTAACAATAACAATAATAATTAATTTGAGATCATGCAACTTTTTTAAAATAAAATAATGTATGCATCGCTGCAAAAGAATATGGTGTTTGCATAAATTAATTAATGAAAACGAATGATTGAAGAAAATGATATATATATATATATATATATATATATATGTATGTATGTATGTATGTATATATATAAAAGAAAGCCAAATCATAACCCATATACAGAGTGTTGAATGGTCCATGTTTGAAGAAAATGATATATATTAATATATATATATATATATATATATATATATATATATATATATATATATATATATATATATATAAAGAAAGCCAAATCATAACCCATATACATAGTCTTGTACAATAATATGGATGATCTTACCTAATATCAAACCTGATACTTTATAACTTTAACAAATTAAGTTATATTTTAAAAAGATATATATCATCTTTATGAAACATATTATAATATACATTAATTTCTCCTCAAGAGAATTAAAAGAATTATATTGGTTAGCGAAAATTATTTTTTGATTTAGTTTCAGTGAAATTAATTTTTTTTTCAAAAATAAATAATTAACTCACATTATGAAAAAGGTCGAGACCTATACATTCTTGTACAATAATATTTTGGAGATCGAGTAATCACTACAAGAAACTCTCGAAATAATGACGTTTAATTTTTTACGTCCCAAGAAGCGTCGAAAGGTCTAAAGAAGGATGGGCAACAGAAGTCTATACATATCGATGTCTAATATAGACGTCGATATGTAAAAATTAGTATTTCGACGAGGCCCCGCCGTTTATCCGGCAAAACGACGTCTTTTTGGCGTCGAAACGCTTCGGGTTAAAGGCGTCGAAACACCAGCGTTGAAATATTTCGACGCCAGCGCTGAAGTCGAAACCATGGCGTCGAAATGTACCGACGTCAGCGCACGTCGAAACATTTTGACGCAGCATTTCGACGCGCGCTGGCGTCGAAACATTTCAACATCAGCGCTGGCATCGAAATGTTTCGACGCTCGTGGTCGTCGAAGCATCGCCTCACGGGTTCAAAATTTTTGACCCGTGAGCGTACGAATAGTACGGCCTGCAGCTGAAATTTCTTTTCAGCTGCAGAACCATCTTTTCAGCTGCAGCTTTTATTAATTTTTTTAATATTTAATTTCGTATATAAAACCTCTTTTTATCCTCTCAATTCGTCTCTCCCGCTAACTTTTTCCCTCCTTCATCCTCACCTTTACCCTCTCCTCTTTTCTCCACCGATAAAACCAGCTCAAAATAATCTTTTTCCTCCGATAAAATCAGCACAAAATCACACTGCTCTGGTGAAACCAGCTCTTTTTCTCCGGTGAAACAAGCTCAACACGGGTGATTTTAATTTCTTCATCTTACACCAAGGTTAGTAAAAAATAATTTATTTATAATTTTATTTTTTATATCAAGTTCTTAAATAATGGTATAGACAAGTAAATTTTTTATGATCTATAGACAAGTAAAATTTTTATGGTCTGGTGTGCTACTTTGATGTTTTTTTTCGGGTATGATATATGTGTGAAGAAATGCCAAACAAAACTAGTTTTAAAAAAATATCATAACAGAACTAGTTTTCCTCGTACACTTGAACATGACCTTAAGTATAAGGTGAATCGTCTGCTGCATGATTTTATTGGCTGAATTAATTAAGCTAAGTAATTAATTAGTTAGCATTGTAAGATGGTTTCTTTTATGTATATGTTATGTTAGGAACAAATACTCTTTGAATTATCAAATGTGCAGCCGCAGACATTTTTAAAATGTTCATATTATTATTATTATTATTATTATTATTATTATTATTATTATTATTATTATTATTATTATTTAAACTTGTATTAGAGTATAATTAATTAGAATAACCAAATATAGAATTCATTAATTAGAATAATCACTTTTTATTTATTTAATATCATATGCCTTGTTCTCAATTTGATATTTTTTATTTATTTAATATGGATTTGTGTTATCTTAATTTATTTTTCCTAATTATGATAGACGGGATAAAATAATTTGATTGTCCAAATTTTGAGATGTATAATTTTCTACCAAGAACTTAGACCCGTTCGAGAAATATTTATTGATTTTATAAATTTTGTTGATAAAATTTAGTTGTAATATTAGGTTGAATACTTATTTCGATACGAAGGAATGTGTATTCTATTTAATATTTTACTAAATAATATCTACAAACTTTATATATTTCAAATAATAAATCTTGAATTGTCCCTTATTGGACAGTTTAGCAACACAATTATTAATAACACAAATTTAATTTCATTTAATCACACATGTCAATGGAATGTCGGTTGTATCTCTTTTGTTCTCCGGTACGCTTCAGATGTTTTGCGTACTTGGAGAACTAAAATAGATGCTGCCGAAATTTTCAGTGACTTGTTGTGATTAATTGAGATTATATGTGCGATATTAATAATGTGTTGCTGAATGGGATAGGACCAACCCACCTATATGACTATACCATTGATAGTAACATTGAAGTTCAATTTTGAAGTCAAAGATGGATAAAACTTGGATGTCAGCACCTCAATCATCTGAAGCCTATGCGAGAGGCATGGAAAATTTTATTCAGTTCGCAGTTGATCATGGATTGGATGATGATAGGATAATGAAATGTCCGTGCAAAAAATGCATCAATAGGAAATATCATAAACCAGAAGATGTTCAAAGGCACTTAATATGGAATGAAATTTTACCGAGATATACCATTTGGTATTACCATGGTGAACCTTTATATCCGACAATAGATGCACAACTTGATATATCAAACAGAGCCAAAACATTTGAGCAAGTACATTATCATAATGATGACACACTAAATAGAACCGATGTGATTTATGATGATGCACCAAATCTAGTTGATGTCAATGATAAAACACCAAATGTTAATCTTGATGAAGCTCCAAATGCATTAAAACCGCCACAAGAATCTTCCCAACATTCTATGATGGATGATCTTGATGTTCCTCTGTATCCAAATTATGCAAAATATAGTAAATCATTATTTATCATTCAATTATATCATATAAAGGTTCTTAATGGTTGGTCTGAAAAGGCATTCTCAATGTTGTTAGAATTGTTGAAAGAAGCTTTTCCAGAAGGCAATACACTTCCATCAACTTGTTATCAAGCAAAAAAATATGTGAAAGATTTAGGTTTATTCTATCAAAAGATACATGTTTGTCCAAATGATTGCATTCTATACATGGATGAAACTGCGAAAGCATCAACATGCAACATTTGTGGATTGTCTTGATGGACTTCCTCTTCAACTAATTAATGATGAATCAACGAGTCAGTTAGAACGGAAAGAAAAACCTGCAAAAGTGTTACGATATTTTTCACTTATCCCAAGACTGACTCGTTTATATATGTCATCGAAGACCGCAAGCTCGATGAGATGGCATTCTGAAAAACGGACCAAAGATGGAATCATACAACATCCTGCTGATGCAAAAGCTTGGCAAGCTTTTGACAGAAGATATCCAGACTTCGTTGTTGATTCACGTAATGTTAGATTGGGTCTTGCAAGTGATGGATTTAATCCATTTCGATCAATGAGCACAACTTATAGCACTTGGTCTGTTGTATTGATACCTTATAATATGGAACCATGGGCATGTATGAAGAGGTCTTCAATAATATTATCAATGTTAATTCTAGGCGCTAAGGGATCAGGAAATGACATTGATGTGTACTTACAACCTCTCATTTTTGAATTGAAGCTATTGTGGAGCGGAGTAACAACATTTGATAGTATCTCCGGCGAACAATTTACTCTGCGTGCAGCTTTAATGTGGACCATTAATGATTTTCCAGCATATGCAATGTTATCAGGTTGGAGCACTAAAGGACGATATGCATGTCCCATATGCGGTGATAAGATAGATTCTCGTTGGCTTAATCACGGAAAAAAACATTGTTATCTAGGCCATCGTAGATGGTTGTCACAAGAACATCCGTTTCGTCAGGACACTGAATTATTTGATGGGATAATAGAAAATGATAATGCACCAGTGCCAGTTGATTCGAAGATTGTTTACGAGTAGATTCAACACATTAAACATGTTTATGGCAAAACTACCAACACAAGTAGAAAGCGCACTCGAAATAATTTGGGTAGTGAGTCAGAAGGTATTAATGCAGACACACAAACTCAGCAAAGTTTTCAGATGCAAGATTATGGAATGTGGAAAAAGAAAAGTATATTTTTTAAATTACCATATTGGCAACATAATCCATTACGTCATAATTTGGATGTTATGCATATTGAGAAAAATATATGTGATAATCTGATTGGTACTATATTGGATATTGATGTAAAAAGGAAAGATAATTTGAATGCACGATTAGATTTGCAAGACATGAATATAAGACATCATTTACATCCAACATTATTACCAAATGGTAGATATGATATACCCTTGGCAATTTATTCAATTACCACTCTTGAAAAAGATCTCATGCTGACGTGTATCAAAAATATGAAAGTGCCCGATGGATACTCATCAAATATTTCTAGATGTGTGAATCTCAAGGATCATAGATTACAAAACTTGAAGAGTCATGATTCACATATACCGCTTCAAGATGTTTTTTCGCATGCCTTACGAGGAATTATGCATAAAGATGTTTTCCTCATTGTTAAAGAGATTTCTGCATTTTTCAAAAAGTTATGCAGTGCCAATTTAGACAATTCTACCTTGGACAATTTGCAATCACGTGTGCCTCTGCTCTTATGTAAAATGGAGTAAATTTTTCCACCGAGTTTTTGACTATTATGGTGCATTTGATGATTCACCTTCCAACAGAGATGAAATTTGGCGGTCCTGTTCATTACCGCTGGATGTACCCAATTGAAAGGTTTGTTTTATTTATATTTTTTTAATATCTCGTGTTCATTAAGTATTAATAGTGAATCGTCAAATGAGGAGAATTTGTCTCGTGTTCATAGGTTATTTATGAGATATAAATCTCATGTTCGAAATAAAGCACAACCAGTGGGATCCATTGCTGAAGGATATATTGCTGATGAATGTCATACATTTTGTTCTCGATATTTTAATAATATTGAAACGGTGTTCAATCGACCGCAGAGAAATTACGAAGTTGAAAATATTGAAAACTACTTATTTTCTTTTGGTGGTCGATTTATTGGCAAAGCTCGCATTGGTACGTTGGATTTAAATGCATATGCTCAAATGCACAGATATGTCTTGTTGCATACTCCAATGATTGAACCATACAAAAGGTATCAATTGTTATTAAATGTTTCCATATTTTAAGTTATTTTAATATTCTTGGTGTTATTTTTATTTTATTGTCTCAAGCAATTTCTTGAAGAACAATGTCGTATAAATAATTTATCTGTTGCATCGAATGCTCAACAACAAAGGTGGATAATAGAGAGATTCACATTGTGGTTACAAGATAAAGTTTCAGAAATGGTACAAAATAATTGTGATGCTTCACTGCTTGCGTTAGCTCGAGGTCCAGTATCCATAATTAGAAAATATGATGGACTAATTATAAATGGTTATAGATTTCATACCAAAGCAACAAGAAAGATTGCGTAAAACATAAAATAGTGGTTTAATGGTTGAAGCTGACAATCGTCAATATTATGGAGTTCTAACAGATGTAATTGAATTGGACTACCGTGGGGTATTCAAGGTAGTTTTTTTTCGTGCTGAATGGGTTGATATAAGGAATTCACGAGGTTTACGAGTGGATGAGAATGGATTCACACTAGTTAACCTTTCTCGATTATTTCATACCGGTGCATTTCTAAAAGATGACCTGAATGTGTTTTCATCACAAGCAAAACAAGTATCTTACATGTCAGATCCGAAGAATAATGAGTAGTCGCATGTCATAAATGTATATTGTAGAGATTTATATGGCATCGGTAAATGACTTATTATTTATCAATATTATTTGTATAATTGGTTAATCTTTATATATTTATCAATATATAATATTATGTTATTATACAGAATGTCAAGATCAAGAATAGTAGATTCAGATGCTGAGACCCGCGAGGAGGGTGAACTTAGTCCCAAGAGTGATCGTCCTAGGCCGTCACAAGGACGACTTCATATACCTTTCTATATTTGGAATTAGTTTTTATGTCATCATACATGTGAACATTATTTATTTAATCAAATTAATATTAATGTTTTCTGTTGTAATTTAAAAACAGACACAACAACACAAATGCAACATGAAGGGTCTCCATATTTTATAGCTTCTTCTGTGTATACACTTAATCTCGACCAGTTAATTATGGTCAACTTTTCTGATTGGGGTCAAAGTCATGATGGCGGCCACAGATTATATTCACGTTTTATGGGGTTACTAGTGCGTGATTCTACATTCTTACCGTTGACGCCTGACCCTGGGAATCAAATTTCTTCCATATATAAGAATGGATTATGGGAGCAATTATTGGTATGTTATGAATTTATGTTAGATTGCATTATTTGGTTGTGTGAAACTATATATTAAATATATATTTTGGGGTCAAACTAATATCATTTATAAATACAGAGATATTTTTTGATCCCTACTGAGAACATGGATTGTATTTTTCGCACTACTATGACGGCCTTTGATAGAAAATTTAAAAATTATAAACTTTTATTTAAAAGAAAATATTTTAAAATTGAAGAGTCAAAGGAGAAAAATCTTGCACGTCGACCACGAAATGTTAGTAGGGAATCATGGATAAGAATGGTCGACTATTGGCATTCTTCAGCTAGTCGGGTAAGAATTTATATTTTGATACTTGCAATATTTGTTTTATAATTATAATTAAATATGACAGGCTGCATTTGAATGAGGTCGAAGGGCAAAAAGTGCAGCTCAAGATTGCATACATACTAGCGGTGCGACCCCTTATATTCAAAGACGTGCTGATTTTGTAAGTAGTTTAGTAAATAATTTATAATTTATTTGTTTATATTTTTAATATCATTTAAATAATTAATTATTATTTACATCGTGTGAAGCGGCGTGCACATGATACAGAGCCCAGTGAGCTTGAATGTATAGAATAACACATCTTCGTAGAAGTGGAGGAGGATATGTACACGAAGAAGCAGCTCAATTTATGGTATAACACATCTACGAATGAATTAAATTAATATTTTTTAAATTTATAATCTATTTTTTGAAATGTATGCCACTGCTGAACGAACACTTAAAGAGCGACTTGAGACTACTCCAACAACAGAACGAGTTCAACTCGAGAACCAAGTATATCGGGAAATATTTGGTCCCGAACATCATTCTCGAGTTCGCCTACAGGGGATTGGAGTCACACCAAGTCAATTTTATGAACATCAGCGACAATCTTATGTTGCATCTTCCCACGATGCAAGATATGACGAGCTTCGACGACAACAAGAGGCTGCAATGAAAGAAATGCAGCAAAAACACGAAGCTGAGATGAGGGAGGTTCAACAAAGACTCAACAGAATGGAGCAGATGTGGCTTCAACATCAATTTGATAGTTCATCATCACAGGGGCTAAATCCAATTATTAATCAAGCTAATATGTTTTCCTCACCAATTGATTATGTAAGTATTTATTTAATTTATTTGTAGTTGATCTTTTTAGCATTGTAATTAATTAAATATGTTTTTCTAACAGAGTCGATTGTGTGTTCCTAAAAGTCTTCCTCATGAAATACCGTCGGCTAATATCGGAGAAGGTACAAGTAAAGATCCACTTCTAAACTGTAAGTAAATTTGTATATTGTAATACTGAATATTTTAATTGATAATATTCAAACTTATATATTTATAATTGATATTGATGTATAGATAGAGATGTCGATCCATATGAATAACAAGAAGATGAGGAAGAACAAGAAGATGAGGAGGAGGGGGAGGAAATGGACGACGAAGATTAAATTATTTAATTTTATTTGTAAATAAAATTACTGGTAGTTCTTTTATGCATTACTGTTTTAATCAAATTTTGTATTACTGTTTTAATCAAATGAGATTATTAATTTAATATCAAATTTGATTAATGGTCAGAGGTCATTTGATTAATGTGCAATTAGGAAATTTAATTTATTAACTTTAAATTAATTAGCTAATTAATATATTAATTATCTGTTACGAGTTTACGATAATTACGCGGTTCACGGAATTTTATTTTAAAAAAACAAAAATGACAGCCATATTGACGCCTGTGTGAGGCGTCAATATGCTACCATATTGACTCCAGTGAAGGCGTCAATATGGTTAGTATATTGACGCCACATATTGACGTCAAAGGCGTCAATATGTTGGCGTCAATATACCTTTCTCGTTGACGACGTCGAACTTTTCGACGGTAAACGGCGTCGAATTTTAAATATTGGCGCCTAACTTTTCGACTGAAGAAGACGTCGAATTTTAAATATTGACGCCTCTTTTTGACGGTAAATGACGTCGAATTCTAAATATTGACGCCTCTGCAGGCGTCAATATTTAAAATTCAGCGTTGATTGTTTCACACACGTTTTCGACGAATTTACTATTGGCATTAGGTTTCAACCTTAGTCTTAATCTCGGTTTTGATGGTTTTGATGATAACAAACATAGAACTAATAGTTTCATTGAAAATATCTTTCAGGTTCCATATCGATTAGTGCGCGACGTCCGCGATTGGAAAAATCGAAGAAATCGAAAAATCGGAAGGACGTTGGTCGACGCGCTCGGATTCTTCAGGAGGTTAGAGTTTAGGTCTAGGGTGTCTAGATATGTTAAAATTTCTCATCATAATGCATAAAGACCCAAAAACCTATCCCGATTCCCAAATCATGAAATTCCGGGACCGCCCTGAAATTCTCTAAGTCTAGGGAGCTCATTGGAGAGCTATATGACTTAGATAGTTTCTTGAGATAAAAAATAGCGGTAATTATTCCTTGGGTCAAAACTAGATAACGAGACATTTTAAAGGAATTTTTGGAAACCTCTAGCATACCCATACTTGACCCGGAAAATTAGAAAAATTTTGTTTTATACTAGATCCCAAGAAATAGATTTTGATCCTTAGGGATTTTGATTTTTTAGATATTTTTATTGAACTTAAATGGGGTATAATCCTTATATAAGATTTATGTTATCATATTATCGAGTTATTTAACTTAAAATTAATAAATGTTATATAAGTAGACGTAGTGAAGACGAAAGCAGAAAACCCAAGCAAAGATCCAGTATGCCCAGTCTAGACCAATTTCGATCGACTGAATGGCAGCAGAATCAGGCCGAAGCTGTCAGTCGACCGACCTGCGAGCAACCGCGACGCAAGATCGCGTCGGTCAACCGACGGGTCGACCGAAGATCGCGGATCGCGATTCTTGCGTCAAGCGGTCGACCCATCGGTCGACCGCCCACAGGGAGATGAGCAGCGGTCGAATGACCAGTCGATCGATGCTTCGACCGGCGCTTCGACCGACGGTCTGTAATAGATAGTTTTCTATCCGTTGAACAGTCGTTTCTTCCGTAGGGTATAAATATACATGTTATAACTTCTTCTCTGATTTCCTACAGTTAATAATTGAGCATCCATAAGAGAGATCAAAGCCTTCCAAAAAGATAAGGTGCTTGCGTTCGATTCTTCAGGCGACAACTTCTTGCGCACACTCTACTCCTCAACTTGGCTTCTACTCAAAGCATTTCTTTTGACGAGTTGAAGGCTACAAGACTTGAAAAGAGCATTCATTATTGGTTTTATCCTTAGCTCTTTTCATTGTAACTTTTGTTGTTATTTAAACTGTGTTTAATTTGTGCGTCTGTAGAAGACCGGGTGTTTGGTCTTCTGTGTGAAGTGGTATCCTGGGTGAAAAGGAGTAAAGCCACTTGTGTAAACTTAGCGTTTACTAAGATTAGTTCTAGTTGTCCCTTAGGTTGAGGTGGGATAAGTGCTCTCGACAAGAAGGAGGAGACTTCCGGGTGTGGAAGTACCTTAGGTCGAGAATGAGACTTTTCGGTGAAAAGTCCTCGTGTATAAGGGAAACTCAAATTAATCTAGTAAAACTAGTTTGGAAATCCTAAGCGGGGTGCTTAGGTAGTGGAGTAGACATTGGGGCCGAACCACTATAAATTGCGTGTTTGCATTGCCTTATTATTTTGTGTTAATTATTTTATCTTTATATCGCTTCCGCATTCATTCATCGAATTACAAATCGCCTAAGTTAGTCGAATTAAAGAAACGATTAAAAGATAAATTAGACGAATCGTATAGTAAACATACTATTCATCCCTTCTCTAGTGTCGCAATTTCGCCTTTATTTACTGTCGTTAATATGCAAATATTTACTTCGATCGACGTCAAAATTTATTTATAATTTACTGTCAAAATCCAAACAATGTGTTGTAGTGAATCCATTAACTCTAATAATAACAACAATAATTAATTTGAGATCATGCAACTTTTTTTAAATAAAATAATGTATGCATCGCTGCAAAAGAATATGGTGTTTGCATAAATTAATTAATGAAAACGAATGGTCCATGTTTGAAGAAAATGATATATATATATATATATATACCCAGTCTTGTACAACAATATTTTGAAGATTGGACCATGTTTGAAGAAAATGATATATATATATATATATAAAAGAAAGCCAAATCATAACTCATATAAAGAGTCTTGTACAATAATATTTTGAAGATGGGATGATCTTACCAAATACCAAACCTGCCATACTTTATAACTTTAGCAAATTAAGTTATATTTTAAAAAGATATATATCATCTTTATGAAACATATTATAATATACATTAATTTCTCCTCAAGAGAATTAAAAGAATTATATTGGTTAGCGAAAATTATTTTCTTATTTAGTTTAAGTGAAATTGAAAATCTAGTTTCGAAAATTTGGTTTTGATTTCTAACTTTTAATTTTTTAAAAACGTGTTTGGTTAATGAAAATAAAATCAATTTTAGTTGATTGAAACTAGTGAATATTTAGTTAATTATAGAAAATAATATTAATTTTTCTTGAACAATTTTAATAGTAATGTAATTTTTGATTAAATAGTAAAATAATTCATATGTAATATTTCATAAAAATTAATATGATTATAAAAGAAAATCACATATTTTATTTGTAGTTAGTTTACAAAATTATTGTTTGCTAATATGATTATAAAATATTTATAAGATTTAATTAAGTTGTTGGTAATTTAATTTTTTTTGTTCAATTAGATATAAAATTAATTAATAAAAATTATAAAATTTCAAAAAAAAAAAGTTTAATGATCTAAAATTAGTTTTGATTAAATTATAAGTAGATCGACTTTAAAAAAAATAATTATTTTAAAATTTAGGTTTGGACCCATTAGATATAAATTGGTTTAATTAATTTGTCAAATTCATATAATAGTTTGAGTTAAAAATAATGATTTTTATTTTTATTTTTATAAATTAGATATAGTTTAATTTATTTTTAAATTAATTAATTTTATAAAAAAATATTTATAATTACAAAGTTGTCACTGTATTTTGATAACAGAACCGCTAGTCTCGAAATCGCATAAAACAACATTTTGGCATTTGTATTTTTATTAAGAAAATTGATTTCGTTGAAACATATTTTCATTCTAGTTTCCATTTAGTTTCGTGAAAACGCTGAACCAAACACGTTTTCGTAAACAGTTCTGATTTCAGTGAAATCGAAACTATCAAAATAAATTTAGTTTTGCTAACCAAACATCAAGTGCGACTTATATGGGCTGCCTGCCCATATAAGCCTCTATGGGCGGGATGATGAGATTGTGACACATCATCCCGCCCAGATCTCAAAGCACCCAGCGCAGCAGGCAGCATTGTTGAGAGAGATGGCGGACACAAGCATCTAGCTTGAATGGAAGGCAGACTCCGCCACTAAATATATCCGGCAGCTTCCACCGGTGCGGCACAGGAACTGCAACCTCCGTCACCGGCCAACGCAAGAACGATAGCATCTCCTCGAGTTGGAAGGCGGACTCTGCTGCTAAATCCGGTGCCGGCTACCACCGGTGCGGTAAGAGCAACGTCGAGGACGACCATCTCGAGCCGAAAGGCGGAATCCGCTGCCAAATCTAACGCCGGCTGCCACCAGTGCGAGATAAGGGCACCGTCGTCGACAACCGTGAGGCTGCATCTCTCGGCAGCGCTGCCTGCTGCGCTGGGTGCTTTGAGATCTGGGCGGGATGATATGTCACAATCTCATCACCCCGCCCATAGAGGCTTACCTGGGCAGGCTGCCCATATAAGTCACTCTCCCAAACATCCTCTAAAATTTGAAAATAACTAATATGGAGCTCGGCTCCATATAAAATCTTTATGGAGCCAGGCTCCGATGATGAAACACGAATCTTAAAGCAAAATAAAAACTACTTTGAGATTCGTGTTTCACCTTTGGAGCCCAGCTCCATAGTTTTCTTCCTAAAATTTGGTCACTAAGAATACAATCTCTTACGTGCCCACTATAAATAAATAAGCGAGGAATTAAAGCTGACATGCTCGCGATTAATTAATTAAGGTTCTTTAAGATTATACAGTAAAATTAAAATGTAGTGTTTAAATTGCAATCATTTCCCCAGTACGTGCGTACTGCGTACATGCAGCAAGGAAAATAAACCAGCGGTTTTAAAACCAGCGGTTGATGCTTCGACGCAGGTGGCGTCGAAATGTTTCGACGCAACCATTTCGACGCAGGTGGCGTCGAAATTTTTCGACGCTGCCTTTTCGACGAAAAAACGTCATATTTCCCGTTTTACATATCGACGTCTATATTAGACGTCGATATTTTTAAACTTTTTCGCATCCGTTCTTGAACATTTCGACGCTTCTTCGGACGTCAAAAAATAAACGTCGTTATTTCCAAATTTTCTTGTTGTGTTTCCACTGCATAATTAAGTACCCCGAAGGAGTCCATAGGTAGTTCGGACGAATTAAGAAGAACTGCAGCTTTAATTAACTTGAAGATTAATGGCGGGTTCCATTTCAGGTGCTCATCTTGCTCATCCACAACTATTGCTTTCGCATCGGCAGATGGCCGGTCGTTTATCTTCTTCTCATCCACTTAATTGTTCTCTTTTCTCTCTGTAAGTGATATTTGATCGACTTGATAACTACAATTCTCTACACATATATACTTCTGCTGTTGTTTTAGATGAGTTTATACCATTTAGGGCATGCATATATTGCAATCAATCTAAACTTTATATAGTCAGTCTGCAGCAGCAAATTATATTAATTATTTTGTGATGACTTCGATCATTAATTTCGCCATCAATCGGGAAAACAGCACATTATATATAGTTGCACCAAAGTTGGATATAGTGCTTGATAATGTTGACATTATCCGACAAGTCAGCTGATTTTCTTTCGTTTGTCACATCACTCAACCAACTTTTCCTACTCCTTTTATCCCCTTCCACCAGGTGGAGTTATTGTCGATGTTGTCTGTAGTTAATTCATTAATCAACCAAATTAACTAATGGAAAATTCATTAATCAAACAGTTGAAACACAATCAAAATTAAGCTACTAATTTTGCTAGGGCATGTTAAAATTTTCAGAGATAAGGGTGTTCATTTAATTTCTTCTGGAACTTTTAATTAGGGAAGTGATTTTAGACTCAATTTTTATAATTTGTCAAATTTAATTTGACTATATGTATATAGCATGGTATAAAAAAATGAAAGATGGTACTATACAACTAATTCATTAACCTATGGTATTAATTTTATGCAGTACTATTATATATATTCTAATTTATTTATTTAATAGTAGAAACACTAAATTATCAAACAAAACACAATTAATCTGTTTCTCTCTCTCTCTCTCAAATTAATTAATTTGACCATATATATACTAATTAATTTGGCATCAAAAAGGCTTGGTAAACAAAATTATATGTAAAATAAGAAAAATGCACATGCATTGATGAGACTCAAACACAATATATACTTCAAAGTAAAACAGAAAACAATTACTTTAAAAACATAATTAATGAATTTTAAATTAGTCACCAGCAATTCAGGCATATAAAATTTATAAATAATATATAGCTAACCAAGTGTATATAAAGACTTGCATCATTGAATTTAGTAACTTAATTTCTCAAAGAATCTAATGATTCACTAGCTAGTGTCAAGTAGACAATCATTGATTTTAGAGACATTTTTTAGTGAGTTAGGAGACATGACAATTCAATGTGAAATTTTCTTCAGAAACTGCACTTGTGCTCTGAAAAATTCTCTTCATACATTTTCTTAATTAGTATAATGCATATATGAGAAATCACAAGTAGCTACATTATGTTCACTGAAATGCTGGTATTGTGTCTTCAAACCTAATTATTTTTGTTCCAGTAATTAATTCATCTTTGAGAATATTTTTTAGCAAATTCTATATATGTAGCCAATTTAATTTAAACATACTTCCGTCCATGAATTGATTAATTATTAAAAGGGAAAGAAATCAGAGGACATAAAATTATAAAAGAAAAGATAAATAAATAAATAAATAAAGCACCAATTAGGTTAACAAACCTCTTCATGAAGATGCAAAGATCTTAGCTCTTTCTCTAACACATGCACACACGTATATGTATATTAACTATTTCAGAATTAATTGGGACAATATCCTATAATTAAGAAGAGATACCATTTCAGTTAATATTAGTGAAATCTTGGTCTGTCTTACTTAACGTGTATTTTTCTCAAAACTAGAAAACAAATGAAAGAGAGAGTTTGAAGAGACAAATATTAATGATCGATGTACAACTAATGACTAGCTCTGTTGGCTGTTAAAGAGACAACTAAGGCTACTTAATTGCAGGATTAATTAAGCTCGATCAGCTGTATTTTTTATAGTAATAAAAGCCTTGAAGCTTCTATTAAATAACATATATAGAGAGAGACTCTATAAATCTTATATTTAGATCAAAAGTTATATCATCTTGACTTCAGTTATGTACGTACATATTCATGGCCAGCAGTTTTTTTAATTATTTCTCAAAAATAGAAATTAATATGTTCTTATTGTCCTTTATTTAATGAGAAAGAGGAGAGATCAAACCAATACCAGTATGTATATGTATCTGGACCACTTTAATTACTGATAGCTCATTAATTATAAGATAAATTACACTGATCTCCCCTGAGGTTTAGTGAAATTACACTGATCCCCCTCTATTTGTCCAGGTTACAATCACCTCCCCTGAGTAATCTTTGAGTAATTTTTTTAGAGGAGATTTGTGTAATATTTTACAAAACTCAGGGGAAGTTTGTGTAATCTTATTTCGTAATAGGAGAGGTTTGTGTAATCTTTTACAAAACTCAGAAGAGTTATAAGATAAAATTACAAATAGATGGGAGGTCAGTGTAATTTCACTAAACCTCAGGGAGATCAGTGTAATTTACCCTTAATTATAATATAGTACTCCCTCCATTCCACAATAATTAAGTGACCGTTGTAGACTTTGGCACAAATATTAAGATGTCTATTAAATAACCTAGTTTTTAGCAAAAAAAATTCTTTTGACTAAATTACCCATGGTGTGACCCTTTAATAGCTCCCGATGAAGATTCTATTAGTTGACCTTTAATATTCTCTTGTATTGATGATAGAAGCTTTTATTGAAGGTTAAAATTGGTAAAAGAAATTTAATACTTTATTAAAAATCTAAAACGTCACTTGATATGAAATATAAAAAAAATATCTAAAACGTCGTTTATGGTGGAATGGAGGGAGTATGTTCAAGAACATATATTCAAACCCTAAAATATTTAGAAAAGATCAAATAAAAACAACACCAGATCAATACCAAAATAATTAATATATCTAACTGCTATAAACATAGATAGATAATAATCTTTATTTTGCATACACACAGCAGACAGAGTACTCTCGTCTCATACTTGAACCCTCGAATCAAATTAACTAGTACAGGACAATCCAAACTCCAATCCTTATTTTTAATGTACATAGATATAGCTGGAATCCCCCAATGCATTACTTGACTTATTTCTATAGCACCAACAAATAATCCTTGATCCTGATCTATTAAGTATATATTAATCGAACAAGCTAGGTACGTACGTATATATTAACTCCTTAGATATGCATGCATATATCAAGAATCTTATGCATCTCGCACCTCGAAGACGTTTCGGCACTTGACGACAATGTCGTACATGTGCACGGAGGTGAAGCGGGAGAAGTCTCGGGGGACGGAGATGAGGTGCACCGACGAGCGCTGGTGGAACTGGATGAGGTCGGGGGTGCTCGGGTACCGCTCCCACCCGTGCTCCGCCAGCTTCCTCCCTAGCATCTCGTTCGAGGTCACCACCTCGTTCGTCGCCAGATGGACCAGCACCTTCCGCCGCAGGCTGCCGCCGCTCGCCTCGCCGCCGTTCCCCCCTCCGGCCGCGGGGGTCTCGCGTGTCATCACCCCCCTCTTGAACACCCACACCCCTGACATGTCCCCGCCCCCGCCTTCTCAGAGTCAGAGATCGATGGGAATTTATTTGATTGCAGATGAGCAGTTACTGCTAGCTAAGGCTTATATATATACACATACAGTCATACACATAGAAGAAGAGGTAATCATATATTAATGCGTTAAATTAATTGCTATTAAAATTAAGATAAAGAAAGATGTGATATGATTTTTATCTAAGTGATTGATGTGGGTAAGGTGGGACCAGCTGAGATGAGCTGCACAGAAACAAAGTTTCCTCGATCTTTGGCATCATCAAGGATTAGATTCTCCGGTCATGTCGTTGGAGCTGATGTCAGGGTTGGAATCTTCTTCTTCTTCTTCTACTAGGCGAATGATTGAGAGGATATATAGATATCGATCTGATATGTACTTTTCAGCTGAACCTATCAAGCTAGCTTTTTTATGTAGAGATAATTTTCTTGTGTTAGCTAGGGATAAAGTTGAGTTTATGAGTTGACACATGTATCATTCGATGGGAGGAGGATAAAATGAAGGTCCACATGCGGCAAGACACGAGTCGTGCACGTGGAAAAGAAATAGTAAGAGAAGGATCCCTTTCGCGCTCTTCGTCGTGCATTGTGATCACTTGCTCTGCTGGCTAGCTAACTGCTGTTTTGACTTTGACTCGTTGTCTTCTATTTCTACATACCAGATATTTGGGGTGTACATTATATTATTTATATGTTGTAGGATTAATTAATGAATATATTATTAGTTTTTCTTAATAAATATTTAATTCAGGTTGTGGGGTAATACATGCAGTATTACGTACGTGGAATACATTTTCTACCATAAAATTTAAATTCAACCTAATTAATCAAGTAGCCAGCATGATCAGAGTCTCGTATACAAGTCAAGTATTTTTATTTATTTTTTAAGTGAGAAATGCCACACTAGTTAATTCATTTCAAAAAATTCAAAATGTACATGAGAAAAAAATACATAGGGATAAACACATGGGAAGAAAAGCTTACAACTGGTTCCATGTTACAAGGACCCCGCATAAGCTAACATGCCCTATTGTGCAGGCAAACCCAGAACGACCTGGCGAGCCTAATAATGTTATCTAGTGAAAATGAAACAAATCTAAAGATACCCTTATTTCTGATTTGCTAAAGGCTCCAAACACTAGATATATCATCGCCACAAATCTCATGCCCAGAGTCCAAGTTGTTAGGTCTCGAGAAGTCCGTGGAAGCGAAGAGAACATTGGTAGCCCGCATTCAATGAGAAAACATATACAACTTCTTGTGATGTCAATGCAGCCCCTAAAAAGGTGTTATGCCATTCAGGCACTTCTCGACATAAGTTGCAAAGCGGGTCATCTATGTAGATCCCGTGCTTCAAAAGTATGTCCTTGGTGTTCAGTCGCCCTCGAAGCAAAATTCACATATGAATCTTCATTTTGAGGGGGCAAGATCCCCTCTAGACACACAAGGAGTTTAAGTTCGCAATCCCCCTCTCCATCAAGAAGTGATAAGCCGATGCCGTCGAAAAAGATGATATATGTTCTTGGCCAATCGCCATCTCTTCTGATCTGGATCCTCTGTTAGCGAGACATCACTCAGGATATACCCTAGCTACATAGCATAAGCTTGGTTTGTACAACAATTCAATCCATTTTAACATCACCAAAAAAAAAGAAGTGAAGCACGGGATGAATGCTTGACACATGTCTTTCAAATTTTCAAAGTAGGATAAATTAAAAAAAATTAATTTAATTGTAATAATAAGTAATTAAAGGTCGACACATATAACTTGGCCTATGAATCTTACATGCATTTTTTATTTCAAGATAAATCATAATTTTTTATTTACTCTTTTGTTATAGAAATTCACTCACAATCAGTAGATTAGGTTAACAAAAGATTCACATTTAATAATAGTATGTTTATACATAAATTAGTGAACCTCTTGTTTTTTTGTTGTTTAAAATTTAAGTTCATCTTTAGAGAATTGAGATTCACCATTACTCAACTTAGATGAACTCAAACCAATAATAAGCTCACCTTTAGTAATTCAAAGTTTTTTCTTAATTAATATGAGATTCATTCTAGGCAACCGTAGGCTGACCATATGAAGCTCTTATTTCCACATATATACACAAACAAGTTCACGGTTTCACCACACCTATTCACGCCCCACTATCTTAGGTTCAATCTTAATAATTATAGGTTCATATTCTTGTGCTGTGGAATTCCTACGAAACCCAGCCTCCATATATATAAAATATGGTCATAAGTGTATGCTTGTCATGTTAGTGCATTACTGGAATAACGAGTTTCACCAACGGCTAGCAATGGCTCCGCTTATTACAATGCTATCGTGGCAGAAGATCGCATCGCTGATAACTTAATTAGCAACGCATTAGCAACGATCACTCGAGCCGTTGCTAATAACATTATCAGCAACAGTTCCGCAACGGGTCACATCCGTTGTTGATATCATTATCATCAACAGCTCAGCAACGCCGCGCTCCTGTTGCTGATATGTTTATCGGCAATGATTCCACAACAGCCCCTAAGCCGTGGTAAAGTCATTGATAAAAGGTCGTTGCTACACCAGGTCATCAGCAACGGCTTTGAGATTGCGGCCCAAAAAATACGATACGTTTTCAGCAACGGCTTTCAAACATATGACCGTGGGAAAGCCGTTGCTGATGATGTTAATCTGTAACTGAAAAATTTTAAGATTAAAAATTTCCATTGATACATTTATATAAATCCTGATACATAACTCACACACCCACCATACACACATCCACATCCAGATATACATACAGACATCCACACACAGTAATATATCAAAACAATTATATTTGTAAATTATATCCACAATCATATAAAAATTATACGAAATCAAAATAATCCAACTAACAAGTATAAAACTATCCACAATCGTATCAACACGATACGAATCAATATCAAAACATAGCATCTCCAAGATAATATCCAAGTAACAAGTAACAAGTCAATATCCAAGTAATAAGTCAATCAAGTCAAGTCATAAAACAAGCTAATTAAAATCTCACTGTGACGGTGGAGAAAGGTCGGGATCATATGGTGGGGTCTGAAGTGCTTGAGTGTACACTAGCGTTGATTGGGTCGATGATGATGGATCTTATGTCGAAGGCATGTCAACTTTGGTATGAGCTGAGATGTTGCGAAACATAGCATTCATCTCCGCCAGCATTTGACATTGATGTGTGATCGTCTTCTCCAATGTCGCTATCCTCCTGCTCTAATCATGAGTCCTGGAAGTGGAGGGCCACTTACCAGCCGCCGGAGGGGTCGGTGCCCCAAGTGGCCCAAGCACAGCTCGCGCATGACCACTGTCTGCAAAGCCATATATGCGGACGTGGTCCCAGCCACCCGTAGCCTCGACCTACGCTCTCGTGTCAAAGTCCTCGAAGGTTCCCTCGTGCTGCGTCACCGTTTGAGTGTACGTAGTTCTCATATATCCAAACAAAACAATACACCTCACGGCGACGGTGGAGGAAGGTCTAGATAATAATATGGCAGGGTTTGGAGTGCTTGGGTGTACACAGGCGTGGACTGGCTCGAGGACGTTGGATATGATGATGCCGAAGGGATGCCTATTCTGGTATGAGCTGAGATGTTGTGTAGCATAACATGCATCTCTGCCATCATCTGACTCTGACGCTCCATTATCTAACTCTGATGCGCGATCGTCTCCTCCAGTATCCTTATCCTGCTGCTCTGATCATAATTAGTCCTGGAGGTGGACGACCGCTCACCAGCGACCAAAGGGGTCGGTGCCCCCAGTGGCCCAAGCACGGCTCGCGCATGACCACTGTCTACAAAGCCATATACGCGGCCGTGGTCCCAACCACCTGCAGCCTCGACCCACGCTCATGCGTCAAAGTCCTCAGGGGGTGCCCCCGCGCTGCGTCACCGTCTAAGTATAGGTCTCCTACTCGAGTTTGATTTTTTGTTTCATATTTTTCCTAAAACTTAAATTATAAATAAATAATGAATCATTTAAACAAATATACTTACCATAATGATTGCAGCGCTGGTGTTGATGTACTCCCCCACCCCATGTCCTCGAAGGTGAGTCCGCTCAAACACCTCCATCGGGGAAGGTTGCTGGACAGTCCTGCCATCCATCACCATCATCTACATTTATAAAACAAATACATTATTTATTACACAGTAACAAATAAAATGATATTGAGCCGCCAGTGTGACGCGCTCGTCCTCCGGACATGCGGTTTCTAGCTAGCCGCAGTCCTAGAAACCTCCTGCCATCGATTCATCGACCATAACGCCACGAGCCGGTCCCATATATCCGAAGTAATCCAATCGGGGTTGTATCCCTGAGTCTCTGCGATGTTTGTGGAGCATATGGAGCATAGTCTACCTTGGCAAAAAATTTTAATACGTCCCTCAAACTCGCGCCATAGCATGTCGACGTGCTCATGGGGCACGTGAGACCACGTGGGCCATGCCCCATGCTTGTATCATCGGGTCGTAGAAGATATGGTCCTCGATACTTCCTCCTGCTCGAACCTGCACAACAAAAATAAAGTTCAATATTATATTATGATATAAAGTTCAATAATAATTCATAATTCATGATACATTACCGCTCCCCAATCACACTAATGAGTCTACGTGACTCTGTGGCTGGAGGAGGCTACCACCTGTTCGGCCCACGTGGCCGCCTGCGTCTCGATAAACTAGCCTCGATGGCACACTACTAGAAATTAGGTCTTCAGCAACGGCCGCTCAAGCCGTTGCTATTTGCAACGGCGTTCTTACGGCCGCTAGAGCCGTTGCAGGTATTTGTATCTGCAACGGCGTTCTAACGGATACGCGAGCCGTTGCGGATTATTTTAATTATCCGCAACGGCTTTCTGACGGAAAGGCGAGCCGTTGCTGATATTTTAATTATCAGCAACGGCGTGCTAACGGACAAGTGAGCCGTTGCTGATGATAACTTATTAGCAACGGCTTTCTAACGGGCGAGTGAGCCGTTGCTGATAAGTTTATATAGGGCACCACTCGCGCCCGACCCTTCTTCCTCCCGCTGCTGCCGCCGCCGCTCCTGCTCTCGCCTCCCCCGCTGCTGCCAACTTGTTCAGGTATGCCTCGCCGGCCGGCCGTCTGTTCTCATGGCGGTCGGCGGGAATTAATCCGACCGAAACCCTATTTCTAGGGTTTCGACCGGCGGCGGTCGGCCGATGGCCGCCGCCGGACCTTGTACAGTGGCCGGACAGTGTGTCTGGGCACTGTACTCCGGCGCCAGAATTTATAAATTTATATATAATATTTTATTGTTTTATAATTGTTAATTAATTGTTTTATAATTGTTAATTAATTGTTAATTAATTATTTAGATTAATTGTTTAATTTGTTAGATTAATTATTAGGGTTTAGATTAATTTCGGACGCGCGCCGGAATCGTCCACTTCGGACGCGCGCCGATATCGTCCACTTCGGACGCGCGCCGGAATCGTCCACTTCAGATGCGCGCGGAAATCGTCCACTTCGAACGCGCGCCGGAATCGTCCAATATGGACTCGAACGGTCTCGAAACATTTAGAAAATAATCATCCATCCGACGAGTTCATATGTTTCACGTACGCATCGATGAGTCGGATATGATTTAGCAAAACCTTAGATCCGTTCGGGGATTGTATGTTCGTGTAAAAGAAGTAGATGATCTTTTATACGATGTACAATTCTTGAATTGTCCCTGATTGGACAATTTGGGAATATAGTTATTTGTACTGCACTTACGTTTTTATTTTAACTGTTAACTAATTATTCTAAAGTTCGGCAACATCTCTCTTGTTCTCCGATACGTGCCCAGATGATATGCGTATTCGGAGAACTATAGGGAGATGCTGCCGAAATTTAGAATAATTAGTTAACGGTTAAAATAAAAACGTAAGTGCAGTTCAAATAACATAAATCCCGAATGGAATAGGACAATCTCACCTAAAGACATTAACCAAAGAAATTGTCATTGATTGACAGAATCATGTCGGCTGATCGAAGTTGGATGTACCGACGTCTTGATCGTGGAGCTTTAACGAATGAGTTTCGATTAGGCGTAACGTAATTCCTAAATTTTGCCTATTCGAATCGGAATTTCGTTAGCATGGGTGATCAAATCCGATGTCCGTGCCGCATTTGTTCAAATGGACGATTTTTGGATCGGGAGACTGTCACTCTGCATCTATATACCAAAGGATTTGCACCAACATATTTTCTATGGACTTGTCACGGGGAGTCACGCGAAGTCGGGACGTCGAGCAATCCTGTCGTTCAGACATATGGTGAATCTTCCTCTGCTGGTGCTTCTTCATCCAGTCAATGTAATCCCTATAGAACTATGATACTTGATAGTCTTGGGGGTCAATTCCACCTGAATGATAATGTTGATCGACCAGTTCTACAGACATCAGTCCCACCAGATACTACAGCGGTTGGTATCACAGAAGTAGGGGTTGCGGTAGAGATTGAATTACCGAATAAAGAAGCTGCAGAATTTTACGAGATGTTGAAAGCTGCCGATGAACCTTTGTATGAGAATTGTCCTAAATACACTAGGTTTTCAGTAATGACACAGCTCTTAAACATCAAGGCCGATTGTAATATCAGCGGAGTTGCGTATGATCGGATTGCTGGATTGATTAATGGAATGCTGCCTACTGATAATAAGTTTGAGCCAACTTTTTATAAGACTAAAAAACTAATGAGAAAATTGGGGCTTGGGTACGAAAAAATACACGCGTGCCAAAATAACTGCATTTTATATTATAAAGAAAATGTGCAGTTGGATAAATGCCCTGTATGTCAACACCCTCGTTACAAGGAGAAGAAATCGGTCCGACAGAAAAATATCCCGTTTAAGGTGCTTCGGTATTTTCCACTAACACCGAGACTTCAAAGATTATTCATGTCGGAAAAGACAGCCCCCTACATGAGTTGGCATGCAAGAAGTCGTGATCGTGAGATTTTCTGTTTGGATATTGAACTTGTTACTGAGATATTGAACTAGTTTAACTTATTTTGTTTGGATATTGATACTTTAATTTTGCATTTGAATTGTTTTTATACTATCGTGTATAATTATCAATATAAATATAATTGTTTTGATGTATATCTTGGTGTGTTTGTGATGTGTGAATGAATGTGTGTATGAGGGTATGGGTGTGTGAGTTATGTATCAATGTATCAATGGAAATTTTCAATTTTCAAATTTTTCTGTTTCCAGGTACACATCATCAGCAACGGCTTAGCGACGGGCTTTTACTAACGGCGTTGCTACGGACTCAGCGACCGTTGCTATTAATGTTATCAGCAACGGCGCCGGGTCTGTGGCAAAACCGTTGCTGATAATATTTTTAGCGACGGCCCGAGCGGCCGTTGCTGATAATGTTTTGAGCGACGGCCCGAGCGGCCGTTGCTGATCCGTTGCTAAGTTATCAGCAACGCGACTTTCTGTCACGGCTCTATTGCAACGGCGCGGCCGTTGCTGATGCTCTTCAGCAACGGCATCAGCCGTTGCTAATGCTCATTTTTCTAGTAGTGGCATGAGGATCAGCAGCAGAAGGAAGTGCCGGAGTCTGACCGATAGAAAACTCTGAAGCTCTCGTTCGACGATAACCACGACCCACCATATCTGTCGAATTAGCATATAATTAGATTATATATATAGTAGAGATAGATTTAATAGAAGATATACTTTATAATTATTCCTCATCATCTGAATAATAGTCTTCGAATTCTTCTTCTTCTTCATCTTCTTCATCTCCAGCTTCCTCAACTTCATGATCGATCATCATCATCAACATATTCAACTTCTAATTGAACTAACATTATGTCCGCATCATCGAGTATTGGAATAATACGGTCTACTACGGGAGGATCCTCTTCTTGATAAAAATCATCTGTCATATCAGGTATCGGCTCATTTTCTCTCGCTATCGGATCAATTCTTCCTATAGTTTTAGTCTTACAAACAACACACCAATTTGGTTTATCTTTATTTCTAGCTGAATACTTCGCGTAATATACTTATTCAACTTGTGATGCCAATATAAAAAGCTCATTTGCTGCCAATTTCGATTTATAATTAACCTCAACAAGTTTGTATTTTAGATGAACTTTCATGCCCCTTTTTGTTCTATCGAACCAATGACATCTAGATAGGATAACTGATTTCAAGCCGAAGTAGTGCAATTCTATCACTTCTTCCACCAGTCCATAAAAATCTATATCACATTCAACGTATGTTGTCCCTTTCACGCAGACCCCGACATTCATCGTCTTCTTTATAAATACATATTCAACCGTGTGAAATTTATACTCATTAACAAAATATTCGCTATAACATGACACTAGTCACGACGGTCCACTAACATTTAATCTAAATCTAAATATTAAAAATAAAATTAATATAATCTAAATATTTATCTAAATTAATCTAAATTAATCTAAACATCTAAATTAACCTAAACATTTAATTAATCTAAACATCTAAATTTACCATAAAAACATTTAATTAATCTAGAATTAGGATTTAATAAAAGAAAAAAAATTAGGGTTAAAAAAAACCCTAAATATTAACTCATTGCCGACGTCCCGTGGACTCCGGCGCCGACGTCCAATGTCCGACATATGTTGAACACTAGACAATGCTCCAGCCGTCGTCGGCCGGCCGAAACCCTAAACCTAGGGTTTTGACCGATTCTACAATAAATAGGGGGCGCTAAAGTTACCTGGAGCGGGCGACGGCGGCGGCGGGCGGCGGCGGCGAGTGGCGTCGGCGGGCGGGCAGAGATCGGCGGTGACATCAGCAAGGAAGAAGTTGGAGGAAGGGGCGGGCGCGATCGGGGTCGAGTTAAATAAACTCATCCGTTAGAAAACCATTGCTGATAAATAACATCATCAGTAACGACTCACTCGTCCATTAGTATGCCGTCGTTGATAAGTATTTTATTTTCGTGCCGCGAGCGCGCGATCGACTAAAGAGTGACGGATGAAGTAGCTGTAACTAAGCCATTACTAATGTGATAATATATTTGCAATGCCTCGAGCGACCGTAACAAAGCCGTTGCAGATATATCACATCTACAACGGCCCGAGCGACTGTAAGAACGCCGTTAGAAATTGCATCGGCTTGAGCGATCGTTGCTGAATAACATATTTCTAGTAGTGCAAATTGTCCAATTAGGGACAATTCAAGGGTTGTATGTCGTATATAAGATCATCTACTTCGTTTACACGAGCTTATAACCCTCAAACATATCTAAGGTTTTGCAAATCTATAACTTGACTCGTCGATGCGTACATGAAACGTATCAACTCGTCATGATTAATTTATTTTCTAAATTTGTGGATGTCGGTTCGAGTCCAATGTGAACGATTCCGGCACGAGTTCAAAGTGGACGATTCTAATTAATCTAAATCTAAAAATTAATATTAAAATTAATCTAAACTAAAATTAATTAGCAGATATAACCTAAAACTAAAACTAAATCTAATTAACATTAGAAAAACATTAAACATTATAATCTAAATCACTATTCTAAACATTATAATCTACATCACTATTCTAAACATTATTCTAAATATTAATCTAAGCATTAAATATTTAACCTAAAAAAAACATTAAACATTAACGTACATTTATCTAAACATGAAAATTAATCTAAACATTTAACATTTAACATAGATTAATCTAAACATGAAAAATTAACCTAAAACATGAAAAAATAATCTAAAATATGAAAAATTTATCTAAACAATGAACAATTAACATAAACTATTAAACCCTAATAAACTTTTGATTAGGGTTTAATAAAATCTTAGCCAACAGTGTTTTGGCGTCGGACTCTACTATGGACCAAAATCCTAAGGTTTAGGGTTTCTAGCGGCCCTAGTAAAGGAGAAGAGAAGGGAGGGTGATAATACCTGGACATGATTCGGCATCGAAGGGCGCGACGAGCGGCGTCGGCAGAGAATGAAGAAGGAAGTGGGGAAGAAAGGGGTCAGGCGCGATCACGAGTTAAATAAACTCATCAACAACAGCTCATTTATCTGTTGCAAAGTTGTTGTAGATAAATAATATCATTAGCAACGGCCGACGCGGCCTTCGCAACGCCGTTGCTGATAAGTATTTCATTTTCGCGCCGCAAGCACGCCATCGACTAAAGAGTAACATGTACAAATGTCATAAGTAAGTAGTTTCTAATGTGATAATATCATTAGCAACGATCGACGTGGCCTTTGTAACGATAAGTTATTTCATTTACGCATCGCGTTCGCTCCATCCACTTGTTAGCAATAGTCCAAGCGACCGTAAAGACATCGTTGCAGATATCACATCTGCAACAGCCCGAGCAACCGTAAGAACGCTGTGAGTCATTGCAATGGCGTGGGCGGCCATTGCTGATAGCTGTTGCTGATTAACACATTTCTAGTAGTGGTGGATGATTTATAAAATTATTTGTTTAATTAAATGAGAAAATAGATAAATCTATCACAAAGTATGAGCCAATTAACAAATCTATTTCATCTTTTATTTACATGTAGTCTATAAAGTTTTTTGGAATCCATATCAATTATAGTCCCAGGCTTGATGAAGAACTCTTTTATATATAAAAGGAGTATTTGAAGATAGTGAGTGCAACTTCTATGAAGCCATGCTTCATATAAATTCCTAGATATAGAGCCTCTTATAGGAGTGAATATAGTTTTATTAAAATTGAACCTAGTATACTCAAGACTGAAACCAAAGTAAGGCCGAACTTGTATTGTGAAAGTACTGAATCTAACACTTCCGCTTTAGGTGAAATTTTAATAATGCTAAGTTCATTCTTAACAATATTAAGTTCACTCATGGATGAGGCTTCATAAGAAATTCTATAGAGCTTGAATCCACAATAGTTTTTTTCGAAGAGAGTGCAGTTTGGCTCCATCGATCTGTTCGTATATAAAATGTTCTATGCATTTAAATTGACTTACTTGACCTTGACAATGATGTCAAAGTTCAATTTAATTCTCTAGGGATGTTTATAAATAAGTTTTCTTGACTAATAAAATAAACTTGATGAGTTTAGTATTATTAATTGCAATATGGCCAATTTGACAATTGACATGGATGCTCATACACTATAGTTTAATTACTACGTGCATCAATAATGTACCAAAATTAAGAGGATATATCTTTATTTAATTTGAAGATATATATGTATCTATTATCAACGGACTAAATAAAAGAATACTAAAAAATTTGTGCGGTGGATTGAAACCTGAATTACTTTATTATATTTTGCTTGTCTGGTTAATTAAAAACTTTTTAATTTTTTTAGCTCTTCTGTGAGTGGTAGGTGGGGGGATTTATCGTCCCCTTAATTCCTCTATATCTTAATTGTTCAGACTCTCACAAATTTATTAAATAAGGTCACCCAGACTAAAACTCTGGTTTCTTTTAAATTCAATAATAGTGTCGCTATTTCACATTTAATGTTGACTGATGACATCATTATCAATGTTAAAACAAATAATAGAAGTCTTATATCATACGTAGGATTTTTGATAAATATGAGAAACTCACATGCAAGAAGGTTAATTTTTTTAAATTTGAAGTGTATTTCCCAAGATCTACTCCTAATATTCAATCAAGAATAATATATGCAATACCCTTAGAATGATATGTGGTTCCTTCCCCTTTAAATATTTAGGGGTTATTATTGCTCCTAGAAGACTTTCTTCCAATGATCAGAATCAGCTTTTAGATAAAATTGTTTCCAAGCTCGATAATTGGCAACAAAGTTTTCTTTCCCAAGCTGGTAAACTAGTCCTTGTTAAGTCTGTTCTAAATGCTATCCCTACATATTCACTTGTTGTTTCTTGGATGAACCATGATCTTGCCAACAAAATTGACAGCAAAATTAAAAAATTTCTTTGGAACCATGATACTAATAGTAGAGATATTCATCTTGTGGGTTGGAATACTGTCACTCTTCCTAAGACTTTGGGTGGTCTAGGCATCCAAGATATGCTTACAAAAAGCATTTCCCTCTAAGCTAGAAGAGTTGAAAGCTATACCTTAATAGGGATAATTCTTTATGGTTCTAAGTTGTTACTGCTAAGTATAAGCATGTTAATCATATTTCTGATGATGTTCCTTACGGTCTTGGAAACTATTTTTGAAGGCTTTTTATGCTCTGAGATTTGATTTTATTAAGTTGATTGGTGATGGTTTGAGTACTTCATTTTTAAATGATAGTTGGATTTTTGATATTCATATTGCTCTCAAGTCAACATTTATTAATATGAATGAAATCAATCTTAATATAACTGTGAATGAACTAATTTTTAATCAGCAATGGTCGCATGCATACTGTTGGTGAAAGACTGTGTGGCTCTAATATGTGGGATACCATTAGGAAAGTTGCCTTACCTCTGCTTCCCTATGAGGACCACTTTATTTGGAAAAATGAGAGAAATGGGTTGGTTGCCTCATCCTATACGTACACTTTTCTTAAAAACCAAAATGTACACCTAGAGAATATTTCTAGTATTTGAAATTTGCTATGGAAGTTGACCGTTCCTCCTAAAGTCAAATTATCTCTTTGGAAAAATTTTCATGGGCACTTGTTGATTGGATCTCGGCTTTTTCAATTAAAGCTTATTGAAAATCAAAATTGTGTTTTTTGCGGCATTGCTTGTGAACCCCTTGATCACCTGTTTTTTAGTTGCAATTGTGCATGTTCTATTTGGTCTTCTTTAAAGCAAATTCTTAAATCAAATTTACCCACTAGGACAAATTGGTGTTCGGGTAGCTGGCTTTTAGCCAAATCAAATATCTTTTTGAATGAGGCAAAAGTCATTGTTGTTAACATCATTTGGTACATTTGGTATATTAGAAATATTATTCTGCATGGTGACCGACAGCCTCCTATATTCTCATCTGATTAATAGGATTATTACTTTCTCAAAGCAATATATGCCCACAGTAGGGTCTGAGGGTCCTAAGCAAAATAATTCAATTATTCCAAAGTGGTACCCCCCTTCCATTGATTGGGTAAAGATTAATTATGATTGTTCTTTTATCCTCCCGGCCTGATGGTGGAGCTAGTTTTGTAGTTCGAACCCATTTTGGCGATTGTTTACGTGTTCAAGCTAAGTATTTTACTTCAGATTTTGTCCTTCATTGTGAATTATTTGCCTTACTGGATGCTACTTATTTTGCTCTTTCGCATAATCTTTCACAGGTTATTATCGAGTCAGACTCGAAATTAGTTATTGATGCAATTAACAAAATATCTATTCCACCTTGAAATATAGCTTGTTCAATTCATAATCTACAAATCATTATCGTGGGGAGGTCCGATTTTAAGTTTGAACACACCCCAAAGTAAGCAAACAAAGCTGCTCATTAGGTAGTAAATAAAGTCAAAATTCAGAAAGCGCATTTTCTTTGTACTTTAAATTGACTTTTTGAATTAGACATTATTCTTTACACTTGCTTGAGGGCTAATAAATAAATAAATAAATAAATAAATAAATGGCAAAAAAAAAAAACTAAAGAAAAGAATAAAGCTGGGGTACGTAATATGTCGGAATCTTTATCAGCAATAATATCTTTGTCTATTTCATGGAACATGTTTTTCCCGATCGATATCCAATACCAGCCACACTATAAATATCATATCATATCTTAAATGATGATGAATAAACCAAGGCGATATATATATATATAGTATGAGAATCTGTGATCTGAAGGATGTGGACTGTATCATTTCAACAATCCATTATCTGTTCACAGGAACCACAAGGATTGATCATGTTTGGTCCCCAATCTAATGCCATCACCATCTCCTACCTAATGATATTATATTAATTTAACATCACACATGCATATATCAGTCTTCGCTGAAGTGTAATCTGATTCATTCATTTTATATACCACATAGGTTAAGTGAATTTAATTAATCAGTCTGCATATATACCTTTGTTTCATCATGTCCGAGATTGCATGCATGCATGGTTATGATGTCATTAGCTTTACATACACCTGTTTTAAAAGGAAAATGCAAAAGCTGTGCATAATATGTATCAGATAGTCCAATTGGATACTGAGTAGTATCACTCTCCACCTATTATATATATATATATAGAGAGAGAGAGAGGACACGCAGGAAATTCACTTTGCATATAGAGGACAAAGCCTTTTTCTTTTTATCAAGTACAGTATATATATATACTTAAACTATATAAAAAATCACTTTCTCTATATATATCTTCACCATGCATGAAAAGAATAATATCTCGTGATTGGTGTTGCCCAAAAGGAGATTTCATATATATGGCTAGCTGTATATAGGGGCATCCCATCAGGAAAAAGAAAAACAACAACAGCAGCAACAATAATTAATGTTGTAGCTAAGTTGGAGGACCAATATATATATTATTTGTGTTCATTCCTTTTCTGATCATTTTCCATTTCAATACCTAGACATGAGATGGAAATCAAAATAAGCTTTACCTTCAGCTTATATATATATATATATATATATCCAATCTATCCATCTCTTTCTTGCTCCACGTGAACTGCCTTTGGAAGTTTGCCCAGCTCCGGTGCCTCACTGGCACTGCTGCTCTACCATCTCACCTTCGACCACGTGAGGAGCATGTGGCGCCATTATACTGTGACTGGGATGTTGTAGCCAATCACATCTGATCCTTTTCCATGCATGTCCCACCCAATGCATTTTTGTCATGGTTCAAAAAGCATACTCCACTGTGAAAAGACTCATAATTTGGCTTTCTAGTTTTTGGTTTTGATCATCCGTAGAACATATTTTATGTATGAATATAAATATTCCTTAACCAAGTTGCTGATAGCAGACTGCAGGTTGAAATTGATAAGAGCCATTCAAAAAGAAAAAGAAATTGTGCCAAGGTATTAGGTGCATGCATTGTAAAAGAGAGATTCCTTTGCCACCGTTTTTGCTAGCTGTTGCTGCGGTGGCGAGTGACTTAATAAATAGAAGGGTAAATTACATTGATTTTTTTTCAGGTTTAGTAAAATTATATTAATTTCTTCTCTGCCTTGTGATTCTCTTGAGTTTCATAAAAAATTACACAAACTTTTACTACTAACGAAAATTATTAATGAAATGTGTGTCATGTGCACTGCATACTTACTAATGATAAAAATATTCTTATGTCATTTAACCCTAATTTCTTTATATTTTCATCCCATGAATGTTTAACATTTTAATTTTCACATTCAACTGGCATTAATTTCGTGAAAAATATTAAATAATAAAATAATTTCTCAAATTTTTATTTTTAAAATATTTATTCAATTACTTTATGCATGCCTTTTAATTATTTTTCTACAAGGGGCATAAGGGAGAAATTACAGATTGCATTTAACACCATTAGATACAGAAGAGTTGAGTGTCACTTGGACAAATAGAGGGAAAGTCAATGTAATTCCACTGAACATCAGAAGATGTCAGTGTAATTTACGAGGAGAAATATAATATATAAAAAATTAAGAAGGAAAAATAAAGGGAGGATGCACTCAAACTTTTACCATGATTCTTTTCTTGTGTTACGTGCTAATATACACTACTGGAATAACAAGCATCAGCTACGGCTCCAACCGTTGTCGAACTGTTGCTGAAAGCCATCAGCAACGGCGTGCAACGGCCCAGCCTGTTGCAACGCAGCCGTGGCAGAAAATCGCGTTGCTGATAACTTAGCAACGGATCAGCAACGGTCGGAGCGACTGTTGCTAATAAAATTATCAACAACATCTCTGCAACGACGCACAACTGTTGCTGATATTAGTATCAGCAACGGTTCTGCCACAGCTGCATGACCGTTGTAGATATATACATCAGCAACGGCTAGGTTGTCGTGGAAAGGCCGTTAGTGAAAGCCTGTTGCTAAGTCGTTGTTGTAGGTCATCAACAACGGCTTTGAGGTTGCGGCCTAGGAAATACGATACACTTTCGGTAACAGCTTTCCCACGGACAGCCGTGGGAAAGCTGTTGCTGCATGATGATGTTAACCTGTAACTGAAAAAATTTAAAATTTTTAATTTCCATTAATACATTGATACATTTAACCTGCTACATAACTCACACACTCATACACACATCCATTCACATACACATCACAGATACACCCAGATATACATCAAAATAATTATACTTATATTTATAATTATTCACAATCATATAAAAACTATTCAAATTCAAAACTATCGTATCAATATCTAAACAAAATAAGTCAATCAAGTAGTATCCAAATAACAAAGTTGATATCCAAACAAAATAATAAATCTCACGGCGACGGTGGAGGAAGGTCTGGATCATAATATGGCGGGGTCTAGAGTGCTTGGGTGTACAACGGGGTGGACTGGCTCGAGGACGATTGATTTGATGATGCCGAAGGGATGCCTACTCCAGTATGAGCTGAGATATTGCGTAGCATAGCATGCATCTTCGCCATCATCTGAATCTGGCGCTCCATCATCTCACTCTAATGCGGGACCGTCTCCTCTAGTGTCCTGCTGCTCTGATCATAATTAGTTCTGGAGGTGGACGCCCGCTCACTAGTGACCGGAGGGGTCGGTGCACCAAATGGCCCGAGCATGGCTCGCACATGACCACTGTCTGCAAAGCCATATACGCGGTCGTGGTCTCAGCCACCTGCAGCCTCGACCCACGCCCCTGCGTCAAAGTCCTCGGTGGTGCCCCCGCGCTGCATCACCATCTGAGTGTAGGTCTCCTACTCGAGTTTGATTTTTTGTTTCATATTTTTCCTAGAAGTTAAATTATAAATAAATAATGAATAATTTAAATAAATATACTTACCATAATGATTGCAGCGCGGGTGTCGATGTACTCCCCCGCCTCATGTCCTCGACGGTGAGTCCGCTCAAACACCTCCATCAGGGAGGATCGCTGGACAGTCCTGTCATCCATCACCGTCGTCTACATCTACAAAACAAATACATTATTTATTATACAGAGTAACAAATAAAATATATAATTAAATTTAAGGTATAATACTTACCATACGACGAGCGTGCACTACAAATGATATTGAGCCGCCAGTGTGACGTGCTCCTCCCCCGGGCATGCAGTTTCTAGTTGTAGTCGTAAAAATCTCCTGTCATCGATCAGTTGATCGACCATAACGCCATGAGCTGATCCCAGATATCTGGAGTAATCCAATCGGGGTCGTATCCCCGAGTCTCCGTGATGTTTGTGGTCCCAGCTCGGGCCATCGCCTGGGACCGGGCCTACCCTAGTTGGCTGTTGTACCTCTATCGGGAAATAGCCTCCCAGACAGTGTAAATGAAGGACCTTTGGTCGTTAGCTCATGTATAACGAGCCTGCAAAATAATAATATCAGTACCAATATTAATCATCATGTAAAAAAATAATAATATGTGCCTCAAACTCGTGTTATAGCATGTCGACGTGCTCACGGGGCACATGAGACCACGTGGGCCATGCCCCATGCATGTATTATCGGATCGTAGAAGATATGGTCCTCGGCACATCCTCATGCTCGAACCTGCACAACAAAAATAAAGTTCAATATTATATTATGATATAATGAATTTGTAATATTCATAATTCATGATATATTACCGCTCCCCAATCACACTAATGAGTCTACGTGACTGTGGCTGGCGGAGGCTGCCATCTGTTCGGCCCGCCTGGCCGCCTGCGTCTCGATGAACTAGCCTCGGCAGCACGAGGATTAGCGGCAAGAGGATCAGTAGTAGGAGGAAGTGCTGGAGTCTGACCGATCGGAGACTCCGAAGCTCTCGTCCAACGATAACCACGACCCACCATATCTGTCGAATAAGCATATAATTAGATTATATATATAGTAGAGATAGATTTAATATAAGATATACTTTATAATTATTCCTCTTCATCTGAGTAATAGTCTTTGAATTATTCTTCTTCATCTTCTTCATCTCCAGCTTCCTCAACTTCATGATCATCATCAATAACATATTCAACTTCTAATTGAACTAACGATGTGTCCGCATCATCGAGTATTGGAATAATACGGTCTACTGTGGGAGGATCCTCTTGTTGGTAGAAATCATCTATCACATCAGGTATCGGCTTATTCTATCGGATCAATTCTTCATATAGCTTTAGTCTTACATACAACACGTCAATATGTTTTATATTTTTTTCTAGCCGGATACTTCGCATAATATACTTGTTCGGCTTGTGATGCCAATATAAAAAGCTCATTTGCTGCCAATTTCGATTTGTAATTAACCTCAACAAGTATGTATTTTGGATGAACTTTTATGCCCATTTCTGTTGTATCGAACCAAGGACATCTAAATAGGATAACTAATTTCAAGTCGAAGTAGTGCAATTCTATTACTTCTTCCACTAGTCCATAAAAATTCATATCACATTCAACATACGTTGTCCCTTTCACGCAGACTCCGGCATTCATCGTCTTCTTTGTAAATGCATATTCAACCGTGTGAAATTTATACCAATTAATAAAATATCCGCTATAACACGACAGTAGTCATGATGGTCCACTAACAAACTCAAATATTCTTTCATCTATTTCAGCTCTGTGATCTTTGCTGTAAGCCTGAATCTAAGTAGGGAAATCATGATTCTGTAATCTCTCTAATTCTTCATCGTTGTGAATAGAGTATTTTTGCACCATCTCAATGTCAAATATTTCAATGGATTATTCAATCTCTGGACAATTGAGTAATACATACAATTGTGCCAAATGATACTCTTCGTCGCTTAAGTGTCGAGATAGACGACAACCAAAAGCACGACCAGAGTGACAGAATATATTAAAACGTCCATCTGAATGTTGAACTCCCCCGTCGTCATTACGTGGAAGATGATCAAATCTTGTATGTACTGTCGATTCAAAGTAAAATGAGCAGAGTGTTGTTAAAATTTCTCGGATGATATACGACTCAAATATTGATCCTTCAACAACTGCGGTGTTCTTTACTTTTTTCTTCAGACTATTCATGTATATTTCAAATAAGTACATCCACTAGTATTGAACGGGGCCACCAACTCGTGTCTCGTATGCCAAGTGTATCGGTAGATGCTCCATCGAGTCAAAGAAGGCAGGAGGAAAAAACTACTCCAGCTTGGATATAATTTCAATAATATTACTTTCAAGTGTTGACTTATCTTCGACTCGAAGGACATTTGCACAAATGTTTCTAGAAAACATACTTAATTCAGCCAACAAACCCCAAATATTATCAGGTAGAAGATCTCGAAATGCGATTGAAAGCAATCTCTGCATGAATACATGACAATCGTGGCTCTTCATCACTGATATTTTGCAATCATCGACGTTCACACATCGAGATAAGTTTGAGGCATATCCATCGGGTAATCTGACTTCTTTTATCCATTGACAAACATCTTTGATTTGTTGTTTATTTAACACATACGGGGCTTTCGGCTTTAGATATCGTCTGTTGACTCTTGCAACTCCAACTCCGGCCTCTTACAAAGTATTTTTATATCGTGTCGGGCCTTGATATTATCTTTAGTTTTTCCGGAAACATCCATCAAAGTGTTTAAAATATTATCAAACATATTTTTTTCAATGTGCATGACATCCAAATTATGTCGAATCAGTAATGAACTCCAATATGGCAATTCCTAACAGATACTTTTTTTCACCCAGTTATGTGTTTGACCAAAGCCCGACACTCTTTCATTCCGACCAAACACTATCTCTGAAAGTGCTGAAACACATGCTAACATTTGTTCACCATACAACATCGGTGGTGGCTCATCTCTTTCGACTCTACCCTTAGTAAATTTATTACGATTTCTTCGATACTGATGATTAGCCAGTACGAATCGACGATGACAATCAAAGAATGAGATTTTCCGTCTATTCTGAAGACTGAATGATTTAGAGTGTTTCATATAATACGGACAAGAGAGTCGGCCGCGAGTGCTCCAACTAGACAACATGCCGTAGGTCGGAAAATCATTGATTGTCCATAAGATCGTAGCCTTTAAATTGAAATTTTGCTTTTGGTGACAATCATAAGTGGCAGCTTCCTGAGTCCGCAATATTTTCAATTCATCTATCAAGGGTCTTAGAAACACGTTAATTTCTTTTCGCGGACTCTTAGGACCTGGAATAATCATCGAAAGACAAATAAATTCATCTTTCATACACATTGACGGTGATAAATTATAAACTGTTAGCAACACTAGCCAAACTGAATAAGGAGTTGCAGAATAACCAAACAGATTAAAACCATTCGTGCATAATCCCAATTTGACATTTCTAGTATCCCTAGCAAATGAAGGATACTATCTATCCAAATGTTTCCATGCTTCACTATCGAATAGATGAGTCATTACTGTATCGTCACGACTTCTTGCATGCCAACTCATGTAGGGGGGCATCTTTTCCGACATGAATAATATTTGAAGCCTCGATGTCAGTGGAAAATACCGAAGCACCTTAAACGTGATATTTTTTCGTCGGACCGATTTCTTCTCCTTATAGCAAGGATGTTCACATATAAGGCATCTATCCAACTGCACATTTTATTTATAATATAAAATGCAATTATTTTGGCACGCGTGTATTTTTTCGTACCCAAGCCCTAATTTTCTCATCAACTTTTTAGTCTTATAAAAAGTTGGCTCAATCTTGTTATCAGTAGGCAGCATTCCATTAATCAATCCCGCAATCCGATCAAATGCAACCCCATTGATATTACAATCGGCCTTGATGTTCAGGAGTTGCGTCATTGCCGAAAACCTAGTTTATTTAGGACAATTCTCATACAAAGGTTCATCGGCAGTTTTCAACATCTCGTAAAATTATGCGACTTCTTTATTCGACAATTCAATCTCTACCGCAGGTTGTACTTCTGATGGCAATTCTGTGACATCAACACCCGTAGTATCTGGTGGCACTGACGTCTTAGTAACTGGCTGATGGACAGTATCATTCAGTTGGAATTGACCCCCAAGACTATCAAGTATCATAGTTCTATACGGATTAGATTGACTGGATAAAGAAACACCAGCAGAGGAAGATTCACCATGTGTCTGAACGACAGGATTGCTCGACATCCCGACTTCACGTGACTCCCCGTGGCAAGTCCACATAAAATATCTTGGTGCAAATCCTTTGCTATACAGATGTAGAGTGATAGTTTCTCGAACCAAAAATCGTGCATTCATGCAAATGCGACACAGACATCAAATTTTATCACCGGCTCTAACGAATTTCCGATTCGAATAGGAAAAATTTAGGAAGTAAGTTACGCCTAAGAGAAACTCATTCGTTAAAGCTCCACGATCAAAATGTCGGTACATCCAACTTCGATCGCCAGACATGATTATGTCAATCAATGACAATATCTTCAGTCAATGTCTTTATAGGTGAGATGATTCTATTTCATTCAGGATTCATGTTATTCATATTGTACTAAGTATTTCTTTAACCGCTAACTTCATTCTAAATTTCGGCAGTATCTCCCTACAGTTCTCCGAATACGCATATCATTTGGGCGTGTATCGGAGAACAAGAGAGATACAATAACCAAAATTTAAGAATGAGTTAATGGTTAAAAGAAAAAACTAAGTGCAATACAAATAACTATATTCCCAAATTGTCGAATTAGGAACAATTCAAGGATTGTACGTCGTATAAAAGATCATCTACTTATTTTACACGAACATACAACCCCCGAACAGATCTAAGGTACGTTTTGCTAAATCATATCCGACTCATCGATGCGTACGTGAAACGTATCAACTCGTCGGATGGATGATTATTTTCTAAATTTTTCGATGCCGGTTCGAGTCCACGGTGGACGATTCCGACACGAGTCCAAAGTGGACAATTTGAGCGCGGGTCCAAAGTGGACGATTCTAATTAATCTAAATCTAAATATTAATATTAGAATTAATCTAAACTAAAATTAACTAATAGATATAATCTAAACTAAATCTAAATCTAATTAACATTAAAATACATTAATCTAAACATGAAAATAAATCTAAACATTAAACATTTAACCTAGATTAATCTAAACATGAAAAATTAACCTAAAACATAAAAAAATTAATCTAAAATATGAAAAAAAATATCTAAACAGTAAACAATTAACATAGATTATTAAACCCTAATCAAATTTTATTAGGGTTTAATTAAACCGTAATAAACTTTTGATTAGGGTTTAATAAAACCCTAACCAATAGTGTTCCGACGCTGTTGTCTAGTGTCCGACATTGGGCACTGGACATTGATTCAGTGTCCGACGGTCGGCGACCAGCCGAAACCCTAATATTTAGGGTTTCGACCGGCCCTAGTAAAGGAGAAGAGAAGAGGGGAGCTAATACTTGGAAATGGTTCGATGTCGAAGGGCACGGCAGACGGCGTTGGCAGGCGGCGTCGGCGGGCGAAGACAGTGGTAGCAGGCGTCAGCGGCGTCGTCAGAGAAGGAAGAAGGAAGCTGGGAAGAAAGGGGTCGGGCGCGATCATGAGTTAAATAAACTCATCAGCAACGGCTCACTTATTCGTTGCAAAGCCGTTGCTAATAAATACAACTCATCACCAACGGCTCACTTATCCGTTGTAAAGCCGTTGCTGATAAGTATTTTATTTTCGCACCGCGAGCGCCCCATCGACTAAAGAGCAACGAATACAAAAGTCGTAAGTAAGCCGTTGTTAATGTGATAATATCATTAGCAACGGCCGACACGACCGTAAGTAAGCCGTTGCTGATCAATTATTTCATTTACGCGCCACGTTCACGCAATCTACTTGTTGGCAACGGCCCGAGCAACCGTAAGTAGGCCATTTTAGATGTGATGTATCTGCAATGCCCGCAGCGGCCGTTGGTAAGTCGTTAGTGATTGCAACGGCTTGGGCAGCCATTGCTGAAAACCATTATTCTAGTAGTGATATAAGTTCTAAATAACTTACAAAATGGTCTTCCAAATATACACCAATTTTTAAAGTGATCCCCCAACGAAAAAAATCGATCATAGTTGTCCCTCAAATATTTTCCATTATCAAATCGATTCTTGTCGTCACCTAGCTGGCATAACATCGGTAGTTTCGTCAAAACCACACATCATGGGGGCAATTACATAGCAAAAAAATATTTTGAGGGTGTGAAGGCAATTGCCCCTCTGCCAATACATTGGCTCCGCCTATGGTTCTGTCTTATGTGGCAAACCGAAATCTGACATGGACAGATTAATGCCACCTCATATTACTGAACCGAAATATGATGTGGGATAATGAGTTCCACATCATATAACCCCACTTTTAAATCTAACTCTAAATAGTTGAATTTAAACCCTAACTACTGATTCGCCCAATTTCTGCCTAAGCGACGAAGAACTCCCTGGGATGAGACTTACGAAGAACTCTCTGGGATGAAGGCGAGCGGTGAAAACGACTGTAAAGCCAAAGAAATCCAGGAAACACAAGCCTCCACTACTTCCACCTTTCGAACCGCATGTGGAGGATTGTAAGTTCTACTTCATATTCCTTCGGTAGTTTGAATTTGTAATCTGTTTAGGGTTTTTTTGTGAGCTTTGGTTTTTGTAATCTATTTAGGGTTTCAGTTTGATTACTAAGGATTTCTTTGAATGTTCAATGCTGCAATATAGCTTGAAATTTGAATTTTGAAAGGTTTTGTTTGAATGTTCAAGGATGTAATGTAGCTTCAAATTTGAATTTTGAAATGTTTTCTTTGAATATTCAATGCTGTAATGTAGCTTTAAAATTGAATTTTGAAAGGTTCTCTTTGAATGTTCAATGGTGTAATGTAGCTTCAAATTTGAATTTTGAAAGATTTTGTTCAATACATGCTATTGGTGTATTTAGCTTGAATAGTTGAATGTTTTTAATAGGTGATTTGGATAAGCCTTTTACTGTTGAGCTACACCATGAAGGTTGTTTTATAGGGGAGGAGGTTTTGAATTATGTTGGGGGGACAATGTACACAATGTCAAATGGTGAGTTGGATATGTGGTCTCTACAAGAGTTGGTAGTTGTTTTAAAGGAGCTTGGATATAAGGGGATCACTAAGTTATACTTCTGTAGACCTGGACGTATAGTCTTTAGATGTAGGATTAGAAGATGTTCTATTTGATGAAGATGCAACTATGTTGGCTAAAGCTGTTTTGAGTGTACCAAAAAGAAAGTTAAAATTTATGTAATTGGTGGAGATGGTGAAGACAGTGTACATGTTGGTGGAGATGGTGAAGACAGTGCTAATGTTGGTGAAGACAGTGTTAATGGTGGAGATGATTCCAATGTTAATTTTGGTGAACATAGTGTTAATGTTGGTAGAGATGATTGCAATGTTAATTTTGATGAACACAATGCTAATGCTAATGTAGATGAGTTCAATGCTAATGCTAATGTAGATGAGTTCAATGTTAATGTTGGTGGAGATGTACATAATGCTAGTGATGATGAAGATTCAAGTGATGATGATGATGATGATGATGATGATGATGATGATGATGATGATGATGATGATGATGATGATGTAGATTTTTACATTGCAAGTAATATCCACTTTAGTGGTTCTTATGATGAAAGTGATGATGATCACTTTGTTGATTATGTGGATGATTTGCCTCACAATCTAGATGCACTGAAGAGTCCTGACAAGCATGTGCTAGAATCTGCAAAATGGAGGGCTTCATGGGCTGGAGGCACCAAATATGAGGTAAGAAACTTCGATGGAGAGCAATTTACTATTGATATTGGTATCAAATATTGTTCATGTAGGTTATAGCACTATGTGGTCTGCCTTGTGCACATGTTGTTTTTGCCATTTATGCACATTCTGGAGACCCTCATGATCTTGTTGATTCTTGCTATTAGATCACAACTTATGAGGCTTGCTATTCTCCAATAATAAGCCCTATCAATGGTGAAAACATGTGGATATCACAACCTAATATGCCAATAATACTTCCACCGGTTTATAGGGTCCCTATTGGTTGATCCAAAAAAACTAGAAGGAGGGAGAAAGATGAACCTGAGAACAAGACCAAATGGAGGAGACGCAACACTTCACACACATGTCAAAACTGTGGTACATATAGACATAACAAGAGGACGAATCTTCTTCACAAGTTGAAGCTCCATCTTCTTCACAAGCTCAAGCATCATCTACTCAACCTCAAATAGCTTCAGCATCATCTGCTCTAACTCCAGACTTCTATAGCCAACCTCAAGCCTCATCTAATCAAAATGCAAGTAGAGGGAGAAGAGTTAAAGCTCCATCAGTGAGAGGTGTAGTGAGAGGAGGTAGAGGGAGAGGTGATGTGAATGTTTTTGGTAGAGGAAGGAGTTTTATATGAGAGGTGTATTTGATGCCCCATCTAATGATTGAAACATGTGTATGAATAGCTTTATCTTTTGTCCTTTATATTGTGTTTGATGCCTCATTTTGTTCTTGTCTACCTTTGATGAAACACTTTAATGGTTTTGAAGCACTTTTGTATATGAACAGCTTTGAACAGCTTTGAACACTTTTGTATGGAACATATTCAATTGCATGTGGTCTTTATCTTTTTATATTGAACATATTCAATTGCAAGTGGTCTTCATATTCAATTGCATGTGGTCCTGTATCAGATAAATGCATGTGGTCCTGTATCAGATAATTGCATGTGGTCCTTATCTTTTTATAACATATTCACAGCTAACACAGATTCATCACAGATAACACAGATTCATCAACTAAAAAAGGTTCATCAAACCATCTACCATTCATTAAAGAAAAGGTTCATTACATCAAACTAGCGAACACATGTGCACTTACATCAAACCAGTTACATTCACATTGCACTCAATCACTTATTTCCTAACTAAAAGGATAACAATTAGCAGCATCAGACAAGCACTTATGCCCCATTATATTTGCATCATCACCCTATAAAACCTCATTGTAGTTGTAAGAGATTCCACCATGGCATTTTGCCCTTGAAAAATATCTACTACCCATTGAGGCATTGGATCATCAAGCCACTCAAAGAATTGGTATGACCATCTCTCCTACAAAAGGGAAAACCAAGTTATAGAAGCATCAGACAAGCAGCAGAAGCTGTCGGACCAAGAAGGAACATTAACGTGAAGCTACATTAGGTTGTAGAAGCTACATTACCGTGAAGCTTGGATACCTCAAAAATCTTCTTCCCCTATTAGCACCCCTCCTACAAGTGAAGGTCACGATCTTTCCACCACAGTTGCATGTCATTTGAGCACGAGGAACATTTGAGCGAGTGCTTCTATGGCTGCTGTTGCTTGTGTCATTGTAAGCTGCCATTGAACAATAGGTGGAGGAATAGCGAGTTCACGAACCAGAGGGGGAGGAAGAACGACGAACCCTAGATTTTATTTGGGAGGATGTTCGGTGAACGGAAAGATATAAAAGTGAAAATGTCATATCATTTGTTCACTTGACAATTTATTTAATACTTCGGATGCCATGTCATTTTATAACTTGACATGTAGGATTGAAGTAATGGAGAATCTGATGATAGGGACCGATTTGATAACGAAAAATATTTAGGGGACAACTATGACCATTTTTTTTTTGGGCACCACTTTGAAAATCGACGTATATTTGGGGGACCATTTTGTACGTTATCTCTTGAATAATTATCATAAATCATAATACTGATCAGAAAAATTCCTAAGTGCGTCCATTTGAGCTAGAATTGTTACTTCTAGCAGATTTGGCCTAAGTGCTTAATAATAGCTTTTATTTTTCGCAAAAAAAAAATGATGCACTTAGGATATTTTATGATTTTAATTAGTACTATAAATAATTGTAATTTTGTCTTTGACTCACTTTAGATGTGGAACATTCAAAAAATCAAGATCAACATGTCACGCTCCAAACTCTAGGGTCACGTGACCAGCCAAAGTACACATTCGTACTCCGAAGCCTACCAACATACACATACCAAATGCGAAAAATGAAAGGATCAACCATGCATATATCATGTGTACATGTCAAGATGTCGAATGTTTACATAACAAAGTTCTACAACCAACATATGATAGGATGCAATAACATAAACTCCCTACGACTCGACTACGACCCGACACGTCGCGAGATCTGCTGCCTGAGCTTGCAATCCCCCAACTGCGCCACACAGGTACAATATACCACTACCGGTCAAGATTTGCAAATAAAAAAATATGGAAGGAGGTGATGAGTTCAAACGGACTCAGTGAGTAACTAGAATCGAGCCCTCGCTATATTGAAATTGTGAAATTTTGAGGTTGAATTGTGTGGCCTTCCTCCCCTTAAGATTTCGGTCAACTAGGGTAGAATTGGGGTAGGGAATGGTCAGTTGTGTTTCCCTCTGGATGATGTGATTTTTGTCTTTTGGTTGGTTGGTTGGTTTTCATCTGAACTTTCTTGGTTAACCGCATCCGATCGTCAAACACGTTGTGCTAAATTTTGAAATCCGAATTCAGGTTGTTTTGCTGCATCTTTCATATTGTTTTGTTGGTTGTGGATTACTAATGTTTGCAAGTATTTAATTTGAGTTTCTGAACGTTATGAGGCGAGTTAATTTCGACGGTTTCAAGAACTGAAATTGTTGACTGAATTTAAGATGTTATGGCTGAAATTTCAGCCTAAAATGATTTTAGTGATCACTGAAACTTTCTAGTTTAAAGGAAAATTGCATTATTGAAAAAGTTCAATTTAAGAGCTTATTATATTACTGAAAATATCAAGTTTAGGACTCACTACATTACTGAAAATTTTCAACTTAGTATGTATAATTTTGTTGCTGAAATTTTCAGCTTAACTTATATATTATGTTGTTGAAATCTGATGTTGAACTTTTCACCTTGGCCTATATATTATATTGTTGAAATCTAATACTGAAAATTTCAACTTAATCTATAAATTCTATTGCTGAAATCTGATGCTGAAATTTTTAGCTTAGTCTATATATTTTGTTCCTGAAATCTGATGCTAAAATTTCCAGCTTAGTATATATATTTTGTTGCCGAAATTATTAGCTTAGTACATGGATTTTGTTGTTGAGATTTTCGGGTTGGTTTGAATGTTTTCATGGCCAAATCTATCACTATTTCATACGCCGAATTCTATATAATAGTATAGCTTGGAGTAAGACTAACTTGGGGTTGCGAAAAGGGCCTTGGATGGGAATGAGATATGCAACCCGCCAAGTGTTCGGTGGAACGTCCCAAGGAGATAGTGTGCTGGAATTTTATGTTCATGGCTGATTTTGAAACACTCGTCGAATCTATGTTTTGACCCATGTGAGGTGGTGTGGTGTGCGGTCGGGTATTTAGGCCCGAGAGAATGGTCAGGTTGGGTGTACTTATGAGTGCACCTAGTGTTTTCGATGAAAGGCCACACCCATCAGAGTTAGTTTGATTGTGAGCATACATGCATGTTTTCGTTTGCTATGATTGTGCTTGTGATTGTTGGATGGCCGAGCTGAGGAGCGTGTTAGCATGCTAAGCTAATGCCCGACTCGGCGAGTATGATTTTATGGCTCGAGAAGCTCATTAGAGAGGGATATTCCCAACCAGAGTGGGCATTGAGGCTAGTCTGTCATCCTACCTCAGAAGGCCCGAGGTGGGTAGCTCGCTAGAGGGTCATTCTAGCGATTGGCCCGTGTGATTGTTTACTCCATGCTCATTATGTTATTGATGACACTGAGTTGTATGCGCACAAGAATCATTTACTTGGCTATTGACAGGTTTGTGCTTATAATTATCATGTGCTTATTTATCGTATGCTTCAGCTTAGCGGGGGCTCGGCTTGAGCCACTCACTGAGTTCTTATGAACTCACAACCAGTATAATATTTAAGGCTTTTTATAGCATTTAACGGTAGCATTCTACCAAAACGCTATCGTTATCTGTGGCTAAAATTTCAGCGCGTGGCAAAGTTCCTCCTTTTTTTCCGTCTACAAGAAAAAGCCCGCTCTTTATTTTTTCCTTTACCCGACAAAACTCTTAACCCGCGTCCCCCTTCTTCTCCTCTTTTCCTCTGGCGACAAAACCCTCAAGCTGACCGCCGTCGAGAGTCCACGCCTTGTCTCTCCTGCTCGTCGAGAGTGCACACCCTGGTGCTCTGCTACCCACTGCTCCCTGCTCTAGTAAAACAATTTCTTCGTCCTCATCTCCCTGCTCAACTATCTCGGCGCCGATTTGAGTTTTTTGGGGGGGTTTCCCGATTTCTTTGTACTTGGTTGTGACCACAACCACATGAACAATCACTAAACCCCTACCCCAAATGATCCGTGAGAGGGAGGAGTTTGTCGACGATGGAGAAGAGGGTCATAATGATCTTCACAGACGTGGGCTTCCTCAGCCTCCTCTCCACCGCGCTCGCCTTTGCCGCGGAGGCCACAAGGATCAAGGTCTTCCCCTAACCCTCACACATGCAGATCTTCCTGTAACCCTCTCACCTGTAGATCTTGGTTGGCAAGCAGTACCAACAGAGAATCAAGACCTTGGCGAGTCTGCTCGACAAACAGAACTAGTCATTGAACAAGTTTTCCTTACTCTCAGTCCACGGTCAAATGCTGACCTCGAACAACAGGTTCTTAATAAACTTCTGTAATTTTCAATCTTTATCTAGAATCATAATGTAATGGTAGTTTCTCATTAGTTATTTTCCTACTATACTCATTATTTCTTATTATATATACATGTATATATTACGGAGGGTTTCAATGGTTGCTATTCGTGCTGTGCTGAATCTGCAGCATGGTAGAGCTAAGGACTTTTATATATGCTCACTCTCTTCCAAGTTAGTCTGATGCGTCTTACTATAAATTTCATCACGTAAAAGCATTTTCAGCTTTTCAAAAATAAAAAAAGATTGTTGGAAGTTTACAGAGGAGTAAACGAGCTTTGTACATTAACTATGTTGTTGGAAAGTTTTCTAAAATCAGCATTACTGACTTATCCAATTTTTGCAGGACTATTGTTTATAAAGGTCAATTGAAGCCTGTGCAACTGAAGAACTATTATTATGCTGATCTTGGTAATGAAAGGTTTACAAGTTACATGGCCCTGGTAAATATAACCTTATCCGACCTTCTTCTTTATGTACAATCTCTTCACAACATACTGCAAGAGAAGACTCTGGTAGCAGAACTTTCTTAAGGTCAATGAGGTTCTGAGGCATTAAACTTTAATTATATCTCATACTCTTCTAAATTCGGTACTACTTCAATTTGAGTACTGAATAACTTGAGTCGATAACTTAGTAAACCATGTTGCAGAATCATGATGCAGTGCTCCCCATGGTCAGTGGGATAAGAGTTCCGATTTGGAGGTGAAAAGAATGATATTGGTGAAGGTAGCTTAGGTTCATGTGTTATTTTGTATTGGCATTGAAGATCAAACAGAACATTTGATGCTTTTAAGCACATCAATACAAGGTATATGACAATTTTTAGTGAGACCCAAAAGTACAAGTTTAGATATGTTCGGTTTTAGATCACTGAGAATTATTGTTCATGTGCAGGTTCACTCTCGTTTCTCCACGAACACTTTCCGTAGTTGGGATTGTGCATAATGGAGAAATCAATACATTAAGAGGAAATGTTAATTGGTATGTTTTGAAGATTGTGGGTTATGATGTTTACATGTTACTTCATTGTACACTAAAAAGAAATTTAAATTTAGATTGTCATGTAAAAAAAATTATGTGCTCTATAGGAGAAGGCTCGAGAAGATCTATTGAAGTGTAAGGAACTAGGCTTGTCAAAGAATGAGATGAAGAAGCTTTTGCCTATCGTTGATGCTAGCTCATCTGATTCAGGTGAGATATAGTTTTGTATCTATTCTCTATCCACCTATTGTACAATATACTTGTTTAAATGATTGTAAAGTTTCTTCTTTGTGTAGTGTGCTTTGCTTACCAGATATATACATGTATTTGTATATAAGCTTGATCTGAATTAATTTGAATATCGTTAGGGCCATTTGATGGTGTTCTTGATCTTCTGGTTTGTGCTGGGAGAAGTCTTCCTGAAGCTGTTATGATGATGATACTTGAGGCTTGGCAGAATGACAAGAACATGGATCCTGGTAGAAGAACTCTATATGAATATTTGTCAGTCATGGAGCCCTGGGATGGACCTGCTCTTATATCTTGTGAGATTCTATACTGATGCTTTTAAAATAATACTCCACCTAGGACATTGACTCTGAAGATGCCTGCTTATTTTCTATTACAGTTACTAACGGTCGATATCTTGGAGCAACATTGGACTGCAATGGTCTAAGACCTGGCAGCTTTTACATCACACATAATGTTTTGTTATACTTGTTACATATATGTAGACAAGTGATAATATTTTGTGCTTGAAAAGAATATTCCAGTTCTTCCTAATTGTTCTATGTTTGCAATCATTTGTTCTTTTCTGTTATGCCACAAAAAGATTATACGAGATCTGGCTCATGGAGGGTGGGACATTGAACGTGTTAAATTTAAATTGGAAATTAAAGTCAGGTAAGATTCATTTTATTCTTTGAATATCAACTCAACTTATCAAAAGTTCAACTAATATTTTCTGAAGTTTGTTTTGAGCTTCTCATGTAAAATGATATGTCATCTTGGTTCTAAAGTTTAGCAGATTTTGAGGAATAATGCTGATTTGCAGCAGTAATTAATTAAAAACTTTTCTCCGACTGTTATGTTTTATCTACCTTATCTATTTTGCAGAACTTGTTTATATCTAACTTGGGTTAATTACAAGTTAAACTGAATAGACCAATTATTTTTTTTTGCAAGGTTGTCTAGGTTCTCAACTTTTACTGTTAGTTTGGAATTTGTTATCTTTATTGTCTTGATGTTCCCTCTTTATTTTCTTTTTTAAATAACATAAAAACCATTAGATTGTTACTTTTCCAATTCCTCTTCCCAATATTCTTTAGTCATTTATTCATTATCTAATTTGGTAGTGTATATTTAACATAGTGCTTGCCTATTTAAAATTGAGAAAAATAGCAACATATGAAATTTGTTCTAAAAAAGACTTGGAAATATATATATATATTATTTCCTTTCTTTACTACCCAAATCATGCTTGACAATTGACATTACTTTTGCTCCTTGTCCTGTTGCTTTTTCCATATAAAGATAGCAAGACTAGATTAACAGATATTACCCTGTTTCGGTAAAATATCCTGACTCCACTGCTTTTGTTTAATACTGGTTTTGATATGTCTATCAATTTATCTTCATATAGATTGCTGCCAATGGCACATTGATGGAAATGGTAGCTGCTGATTGGCTAAAATCTGATAAGCGAGAGGATGATCTTGGTGGTCGCCTAGGGGGCATCGTACAGGTGATTGAATATTTCTATACGACTTACAAGAGATGATGGTTCATACATAGACTTGCAAGTGTGGGTAAGAAAGCATGCTTGATAGGTAGAGTTGATTTCTTACATATTGTTAGTAACATATATTATTTTTGTAGCATTCAATCAATTATGATAAGTCCCACATCACTTATGGTAAGTATTTCAGTACCACCTCTAATTTGTGAGTAACCTTTTTTCTAGTATAGTCTGCATTAGCAAGAGCAATGTGTACTTGGACTCCCAAGTGGTTTCGTGCTAAGGGTATAATAGAATATGGAATCAAATACAACTACTTATGCTTGTGCCTTGATATATGCATGACTTAAAAAAAGTAGCTTGATCTGAGTGAACATCTCCATGATACTACTTTGTTGATTTGAGTGAACATCTCCATCCTTTGCCTCTTTAAATAATCGTAAGCCTGGACCTGAATTTAATGCACTCTTTAGTCAAAAGAAAATTAAAGTAATATGTCATTTAAGTTCAAATAACCATGCATGACATAAACATTATAACTTGCTGAGATTTCTTGTCTATCATGCATGAATTGTTTTTTGCTTTTTAACAATTCTATGAATTAGAGTTTGCATACTTGACGGTATGCAATTTTTAAGTTTGAATTTGATTCGTGTCTACCAAGTGCTTTACTATAGTTGATATTTAAACCTTTTCTCAATTGAAAGCTTTGCTTTGTTGGCTCTTAGATGATTTCTAATATAAATTTTTTTGACCCAGCTTATAGGAAATACTGATACAAACTACATGCAGCTAAGGTTTGGGAATATAATAATCCAAGTTTGGCTTATGTTTATTATTATTTTTTGAACAAATAATGTGAATAATTTAGATTTGAAAGCATGAAAATATGTGCTTGCCTTTTTTTCTCCGAAGTTTGATTGCTTAGTAAATCTTAAGTGTGATAGCCTTGATTTGGAAAACATATTCAGCTTTGAAAGCCTTGAAAGATGTGATCACTTGGGAAATCATTGGATAGTTTCATCACACTAAATGATAAAAATTAGTAGTTGATCACATGGACTCATTTGACATCAGAGAGATCTAGTGTGATCATAAATTGCAATACTGGCTTGGACTAATTTTCTAGTGTGATCATAAATTTTTTTGTCATCAATTTTTATTGTCTTGTCTAAGTTCTTTTTTCCACAAAACACTTTCATGAAGCATCACAATAAGATCTATATGGTGGCATCTATTTGATTGTGTCTATATGAGTGTGGAAAGATTTACCTTAGAACTATAGAGTAAAGGAGCATTTTATCTTCATGCATTCCTCTCTGGAAACTCATGGGATTATTTTTTTGCTGCCATAATATGCTGCCAAATGTATGTTGCTATCATGGAATAAGATCTATAATTCATAATATGCTGCCAAAGTATGTTGATATGAAGCCAAAGTATGTTGATATAATTCATCTTTTATTCTGCAGCAAAGGAGACTTTCTCAAGCTGAAATATCTATGAAGAAACTCTATGGCAAAGAAAAAGTTGTTGAAGGTATGCATGGCTTAGGAGCATGGTGGTCAAGATTCAATTGGAACTTAATGCTAGTTGGAAAGTTTCAATTGGTCAATGGTCAAATATATGGAAGCTATGTTAGAAGATTTCATGACTATAACAAGTTAGTTACTTTTGTTTTAGAAGACAATACTTAATCTACTTCCTTTTTATTATTAGAAGATAATATTGATCTATGTTTAAGTTTATTAGTTGATATTTTACTAAGTTTGGATTAATGTTATGTTTTAGTAGTTTGAATTTATATAATGTACTCTTGATTTTAAAAAAAAAATATTATTTAAATATTAATTCTTATGTTGTTAATAAATTAGAAGAAAAAAAAATCAGTAACAACAACAAGCTGAGATTAAACTTACTTTTGTATGATAGTTTTAAAATGTTCTCTTTAGTGATAGATAACAGTTTGAAAAACCTATATATATATAATAACTAAATATTATTGCTATTGTAGAAAGAAGTAATAGCAAAATGTTATAAAATAACATTCATATAGCATTTACAATTGTATTTATGGAATGCTATCGTAACTTTCCTACATAAGATAGTATGTGATTTGACAACGTTTTGTATAATGCTATACACTACCTATGATAGCGTTTATGACATGCTATTAATGACGATTATTATTGTAATGAACTTTCTTTTATTATTGCAGGCTCTGATCAGTACTACTTGGATGTCACAGCTAGAGATGCAAGTTCATCAAGCTGTCCCGTGTCGTAGTCATAGGAGAGTTTGATGTCGTGTCTGCATTTTGTATTTGAACTCAGTATTGACTCGTTTCATTGCTATCGTCTTCTTGCACTTGACATGTTAGACATATTTTATAAATTGCATTCTCTTTTAGTTATGTTTCATGCATAGTGTGTGGTAGGCTTCGGGGTACGAGTTCGTAATCTTGGACAGTCATGTGACCCTAAGTTTGGGGTGTGACACTGATCTCTGCTGCTGGTTCTCGCTGCCTCCTTCGCTCCCTGTCGCCCACTCCCTAGTTCTCCACTAGCTACCTCAAAAATGCAAGAATCAAATTAATCAAAGAATTCAAAAAAAAAATTAGGAATAATACTGAGGATAAGAAAGATATTGATTCATGTACTCTCATGGGATGTTATTACTGTCCCTAAGGAGGCTAGTGGTCTTGGTATATATACATGATTTACATATTAAAGCTTTGGCCTTAAATGCTACAAGGATTCAGGATTATCTAGGTAACGATAAGTCTATTGGGACTAAAAATGTTAAAAAATTATCCCAATCTTTCTTCCATGCATTGTTATGCTCCTAAACACTGCTCTTGGCATGAAAATTATTTATGGAGGCATTTAGGCAACTTATTATTGAATTTGCTAAACTCATTGGTAGTGGCACCCACCATTCACTTCAAAATGACCATTGGCTTTTTGATCTGTCTATTGCTTTAAAACTTTTTTTTTTAATTTAACTATTCATTCAGATGATTTTATGATTTCTTCCTTGATATCCAAGAAGGTTTGGCACATGGATACTTGTCTGTTACTATTTATCACCATTGGTTGGGATTCCATTGAGCAGTTTAGTTACCATGGAAACCCGATGATATCTGGAAATGGAAAAGTGAGGTAAAGGATAATGTTACCACACATGCAACACGTCGTTTCCTTAGAAATCAATATGTTTTTTGCCCCAATTCTGAGCTTTGGCTGGCCGTGTGGAAACTTCGTTTACCCTTAAAGATCAAATTGTTTTTTTGAAAGTTTTTGCATCCTCGGCTTTTAACCAAGTTTCGATTATCACAATTGCAAATTACTTCAATCGATACGTGTGTTTTGTGGCACTATCTCGAAAACTATTGAACACTTATTTTTTTTGTTGTAGCTTCTCGATTGAAATTTGGTTTTCATTAGGCTTGAAGTTTAGCTGTGATTTTGGGGTATCCGCTTCTTGGAGTACTGGCTCATGGCTTTTGTTGTTGGATAAGACTCTTGGGATCTGGTTCCTTCAAAAGTTTTGTGGCCATTATTTTATGGTTTATATGATTTTCTAGAAATCAATACTTGCACACTTTAGGCAGCTTACTCCAAACCAAATTATGATGAAAATTTTACCTTTTGATAATGCATATTCTGGTTATATTCTTCCTAAGGGTCGACATCAAATCGAAGGTGAAGTGTGATGGTTCTTGGCGTAACGAGGAAGTTGGCATTGACATTATTATCCGAAATCACTTGGGGCAGTGTGTAATTGCTAAAAAAATTTCATGAAGTCTCCTTCATTGGTGCACTGTAAGGTTGTTTGAAGTCATTTATTCAGCAATTGATGTTCAAACGTCTAATTCCACCGTAGAATCTGACTACAAGTTGTTGAATGATGCTCTCAATAAATAGACTTCACCTCCTTGGCAGACTTACTCTATTGTTTCTAATAGTGTTTGCTGAGTCAATGTAATAGTGTCACTTTTCAATTTGTTCCTCAGAGTTGTAATCAAACTTCTCATTGGGATAGCAAATGAAGGCCGGGTCAGATCTCATAAGTCTTGTATTTGGGCTCTTGTGTGCTGGGGTGAGCAAAATTTGAATCGATCCGAATAATTCGAAAAAATTAATTCGGATCGAGTTATTCGGACTCGGGTCAGGTTGGGTTGAAATTTTAGAAATTTTATATCTTTTTTCGGGTCGGGTCGGGTGAAAATCTTGATTTACCCGACCTAATCCGAAATACACCTTACATATATGTATTAGGATAATTACCTAAATATATCATGAACTTTGGGCTTTGTCTCAAATGTATCATGAACTTTCATTTCATGAAATTGTATCACGAACTATTAGATTTGTATCAATTATGTTCCTCCGTTAAAATTTCATCACCTATTTTGTTAATCATGTGATGTGGCTTACAAACGTGGATTAAATTTTTTTTTTTTTCAACATTTTTTTTCTTTTGTATCGGTCATTCCCACCGCCGGTCAATAACCAACTGCTTCACTGACTCACGGAGATCGCCGTCGGTCAATGAACGACTGCTTCACCGCCTTACTTGTCATCTCCGCCACCGCCGGTCAATGACCGATTGCTGATTAAGAGCTCAACCGAGAAGGCTGGTGATGGCAATGGAGTTGCTGCAGAGCTTGAAGAAGTACTCGTTCCTCTTCGTCAGTGGCGAGTGCAACCCGGCTTGTCCGCGAACGTGCCCTCGCAGGTGTCGGAGTTTGTCATCTCTCCCGACACCAGTGTCGGAGTGCAACCCCAGCTTGTCCGCGAAGCACAACGGTGGACTGGTGGAGGCTGTCAACGGCGTCCCCGTACTCCTCCAAGCAGTTGTCGAGGCAGCCGGAGATGTACGTGTCTGTTGGCGAAGCCCTTCTGCTTGCACAAGCTCCTGGCGTAGGACATGGTGGCCTTCGCGTGGGCGATGCCGACGCCGAGCGAGATAGCGGTGAGGCCCCGCAGGTCGACCCCGCCGCAGGTGCCGACGCGAGGGGTGAGCGAGGAGATGCACACGTCGTAGTACTGCGTGTGGTTGCACGCCGCAGCGATGAGGTCGGCGATGTTGCTGCCGATGTCATCGTCTGTACAGGCACATATTGATCGAGGTTGTCTGCTTGTGGACGGTGGGAGATGCGCAGATCAATCTCGAAAATATTAATATATGAAATTGGATATTTAATTGGAATTTAAGAAGAGGAAGAGCTACCAAACACAGAGAGATCGCAGTGGATTAATCCAAGGAGACAGAGAGATAAAAGTAGTCTCACATGGGGACGAAGAAGAAGCTGCCAAATAGCTTACGTGTGGGCGTGCATGCGCCATTGATCTGAAGAGAGATGGATGGAGATTGCACAGATAGCTACATGTGTCACACTACTAAGTTAAAGCATCGATTGGCCCCAAGGTTGCAGCCAGTTCCATGCATTGTATGTGGGAGGTGATGAGAAGATGGTACGACTACATAGGGCTCCGCTTGAGCAATCCCAGCTCGCAAACAAGAGCGCTGGGGAGAATGGATCGGATGAGAAGCGACCCGTAAAGTATGAAGTGAAGTTGGTGTGGCAGTACGCGGGGGCGGCAAGGACGTAGTCTGAGGCGAGGTCGGTGGCCCAGAGGCAAGCGACATCATCGACGATGACAAGGTCGGAGTCAAAGTAGATGACTCGGCAAACAGGGCTGGGGAGGATATTAGCAAGGCAGATGCGAGGGTAGTTGAGGGCCGGGCTGGTTAAGCATGCGGAGACTTGAGGAGATGCGGCGCGTCGCGGACAATATCAAGATCGAAGTGGTAAACGTCGAAGGTGAGGAAGGGGAAGGCCGCCTCGAGCTATCAGATCTCAGCCTCTACCTCGACTCCTTCGAACCACGGTTTGAATTAGGGGTCTAGATCCGAATTTATGCGATCGATCGGGGTTTCTTCTGGATTCCAGTGCAGAACCACCTCGATATCCACCTGAGGGCGGACGGGCACCTCCTCCTTTTCGCCATCAGAACCGAGCAAGACGACGAACCGGAAATCGAAGTGGCATCGTTCCAGCGGTCGTCCCTCCTCATCAACTCAACAAACTCGTGATCAGCGGCGAGCTATCGCCGAAGTACGAAGCTAGATACGACCAACAGATACCTGAACTCGCAGTAGCGACGTCGACGGCGAAAGCAGTGGCGGTAGCCATGGTAGAAGCTCACAGTGGGTGCCGAGCTGCCACCAAGTGCTCAACAATATGTCGCTGTTTGGGTTGGCTTTTGTTTAAGAGTCTGCGACCATGACTGTGTTGCTCGCAAGCCCACCGACGTCACTGCCCCACCACGAACGGCACCGCCTTCGCACGCCCTGCGCCTCTCCCCGCGCTTCTTCCCTGCGACACGTGGGAAAAAGTGGGATCCAGGTGCGATAAAAGTAAAATATACTTACTAAAAAAAATATTAAAAAGAAAATAATAATATTTTAATCCACGTGGATTGGCCACGCCCGACGGTTAACGGATTAAGTGATGAAATTTTGACGAATGAATGCAATTGATACAAATATGATAATTCAGGATGCAATTCGAAGAAGTCAAAGTTCAGGATACATTTGAAATAAAGTTCATAATTCAGAATATATTCAGGTAATTACCTTATATATTATGTATAATATAATTATAAAAAATGGGTTGAACTAGTTATTAAAAGATTTGTAATAAAGTTAAGAGAATTTAAGTTTAACTCGTACTGGAGTCATACATCTAATACCTATATTTTCACATTTTTCATAATTTCAAAAAAAATTACCTTTTATAATTATGAATTTTTATTTTTTTAAAAGGAAATTTGGATTATTCGGGTCGGAACCCAATTTTTTCGGATTAATCGGGTAGAGTCGGGTAGGGTCGGGTTTTGACTCGATCCGACCAATGCTCACCCCTACTTGTGTGTCCACCTAAGCTAGAATTGTTACTTCCAGTGGATTTGGCATAAGTGCTTAATAATAATTTTTATTTTTAGCAAAAAAATAAATTGATGCACTTAAGATATTTTATAATTTTAATTAGTACTATAAATAATTGTAATTTTGTGTTTGGCTCACTCAAGATGTGGAACATTCAAAAATCAAGATCAACATGTCACGCCCCCAACTCTAGGGTCACGTGACCGGCCAGAGTACACATTCGTATTCCGAAGCTTATAAACATACACCTGTCAAATGTGAAAATGAATGGATCAACTATGCATATATCATGTGTAAATGTCAATATGCCGAATATGTTTACATAACAAAGTTCTACAACAAACACATGACAGGATGCAATAACATAAACTCCCTACGACTCGACTATGACCCGACACGTCACGAGATCTGCTGCCCGAGATTGCAATCCCCCAGCTATGCCACACAGGTACAATGTACCACTATTGGTCATGATCTGCAAATAAAAAAAATATGAAACAAAGTGGTGAGTTCAAACGAACTCAATGAGTGGCTCGGATCGAGCCATCGCTAAGCCGAATAAGATAGCAACCAACATAAAGTAATTCCACATGTGAAAAACAAATCAACGTATCGATAACTAGTATAGTATCAACTAGCATGATCACAAATATGTATATATAAACATCCAAGTAAGTACCTCATGCGCTTTTACACATGTCCACACCGGCCCTCTAAGGCCAACATTATGTTATGCACAACATAACAAACACATGGATCGGTCACTAGGATGGCTCCCTAGCGAGCTTCTCGCCCCGGGCCCTCTGAGCTAGGATGGCGAACTAGCCCAGTAGCCCCCACGCCCCATTTGGTTTGAAAAAGCCCTCTAACTAATGCCACTCGGGTCGATCACCAACGTGGCTCTCCGACGAACATCTCGACCCAATACCACACTCGCCGAGTTGGGCACTAACTTGCCAACATTAGCGCGCTTCTCGGTCCGACCATCTATCAATCACAAGTACAATCACATCCATAATAAATACAATCTTCATGTATACACACCGGTAGGATTTCTCGGACGATTAGGGTGTTTTGCCGACCACAGCAGGTGCGCACATGGGCGCCCCCACCTTGGGCCTCTCTCGGGCTCCAAACTCTCGACCATACACCCTATCATTTCAACCCAAATAAAATCAACACAAGGTGTGCTTATCTAACAATCATTAGTCAACTATTAGATTTACACCTACAGTTCAGCATCCTATGTTATCAAGGTGTAATTTCAGCATGTGTTTTATACATAAAAACTAAAAAATTTAGCACGCTACTACGACTAACTCGACCAACATTTAAGCCACTATATACCATGGCTTATTTAAACTACAAATTCAAATAATTTTCAGCATTCAAAAAATGACTTTTAATCTAGCCTTTCCACACAAACATATCAACCATCTATATAGCAATAGAATGCATGTTCAATCGATTTACTCTAACACAATTTTCAGCCCAAAGCAACATACATAACTGAAATTTCAGCGCTAATAACTAAATTTAAATTGCAACTTTTTCTACCTCGAAGTCCAACCTTAAGGCCGGCTCTACCTTCTCTCCTAGGATTTAGGATATAGTCAAATAGAGTCCATGTATAACCAGACCTCAAAGGAGAAGTTTACCCTTCAAATCAATCAATTCATCTAGACGAAATACTAAAATTTATGGATCCGGGTTGTCTCCTCAACTCAACCTACCCTATGGTGTAAGGGTTTTCCTAGAACTATCCTACACCACCCATTCGGCTAGAGTTATCTCTCCTTCATGGTGTCAAACAAATTCAATTCAAGTAAGGGGAAAGACTTTAGCAATCACCGTCTCATACCATAATTAATTATAAAGCTAGATGACAAGTACCCTAAACTATAAGGCCGGTCCTAGGCTCTCCCTTACACCTTCCCTCCAAACCATCGAACCTCTCTTCAATAGAACAATCTCATCAAGGAACACTAGAACTTGGAACAAAACATAAGGGGACCGAACCCTTCTAGGAACAATTTAGCGGGGTTCCCCTACAACAATGCATAACCGGCCCTTGGGAGCTAGGGGTTACCCTGGGGCTGCCATACCTCTCCTACAAAGGGAGCATCTCCTCCCCCTCTAAAACAACACCAACACAGGGGGAATCAACCACAAATTCGCGTAAGAAGAAAAAGTTTTCAGCAAGATTTCTCCTCAAGCAGATTCGGCCAAGACAAAATAAAATCCTACAAGACTAGGGTTCACTCCACTCACACACCACGCCAAAAATTTTCAGCATACCAGACTCACACATCAAGTTGAAGATTGTTAGCATGACAAGCTATCAATTTCAGCCTCAAGGCACCCTAACCATTTCAGACACTGAACCTAATCTATGTTTTGCAGAACTTAAAGGTAGCTCCCTTAGCATCAGTTTTTAGCATGCTCAAGAGAAAAATTTTAGATTTCCAAACTAGTTATTTAGTGCTGAAAATTTCAGCACAAGGCTGAAAATTCAACGACTTGCATTCCACTTCAAGATCGGATTTTGAATATGGTAAGTCCATAAAACCTCACCATATTGTATCCTAAAGTGGCCTAAGAGTTGTCCTAAAGTTTCAAGACATCTTGACACACCTATTTTCTGCAATTAACTACGTCGAGAAGGGGTATAAGCATGAAAGTCGAGTAGGAAAAATAAATTTCAGTATACACGCTTTCCCCTCCACAACTTAACCTATTAGGCCGTCAAAGCCCCGTGAAGAGCTAACCCTAAAAAGGTTCTTTCCTCGCTAAGGGACCCTACCCTCAAGTACGTATGCCAAATCCTCCAAGTAAGGATCCTACGCACCGACATTACTTCCCACATCATGTTCAACCCAAAACTTTAGAGTCAATGACCCTTTAAAGCATGTTGTCCTAAGAATATTAGGGCTGCCCTAAGGTCCCTCATCAATCCCAATCCCTCAAAAATTTTCCTATCTATCTCATTAACATTAAAACCAAGTGAAGCATACAAATAATGCGTAAAACACCTAAATTCCAGCACGATTTTCCTTTATATATATTAGATTTGGCATCTTATTGGGGCTTTCCTACCCAAGGGCCCGGCCATAAGTAGGGTCACAAGGTTGCCCTTTGATGGCTGAACAGACAAGAAGGCTTTTCATCCGAAAAGGTTAAAGGTTTCGGTGCCAAATCAATCAAAAACCAAAATTTCTCATGAAATTTCAGAATATATATTTTCCTACGCATGATTGCCCTAGGATAAGGAAAAGGCCAAAATCACTCACCTTGATCAAGAGATTAAGGAGAAGAAGAAGATGGAGCCTCACGACGACGGCGACGACGATGATCTCTGACGATGACGAGTTGATTATATCACTAGTTTATTGTCAATAGTCAACATCGGTCCAATCATGGAATTGTTAAAGAATAAAATACTCATTTGGTCAACACAAAGTAAGGAGATTCATAGATGCTGATTGATTAGAAAGAATATACGTAAATGATTAGGGATGATAATGAACATATTAAATGGTTAACGGGTCTACTCCAATCATTTAAACTAGTTATAAGTGTCATCTATGCGGTTCCACTTAGATTTCGGATATGAAAATCACTACTTGTCATGATTTTAAGTAGGGTACAAATATTACCTCACGAGTGCTCGATATAATTATTGTTGTAGAAGATTTCACATTTAAAATTATGCATCTATTATGTTCTAAATTGGATCCTTTTATTTAGTTAATTGTTATAATGATTGTTCAAAATCTTCTTAATTTACTAATTTTTAAATATATTTTTCAATTTTTTGTAACTTTAATATAAAAAGTTAAAAATTAAAAAAATGATATGGCGACCTGATTCTAGGGGCAGCGCACGAACGATGCTATTGCTCGATATGTGTTTCGGATCGGGTAATCGGGCCCGAAATATGTCCGGGCCGTATCCTGCCCGGCACGAAATTATTCCATTGGTGGTGCATTTGTTGCATAGAGTTTTTAAGAGGCGGCCCAGCATGATCTGTGTGCTGCCACGTCGGACGGTCTCCAGTGAAATCAGGCAAAACCCTACATCGACTGCTTCCTGCATCCTTGCGCCGCTCCTCATTCAGTCAATCCATGGAGAGAGCACCGGAGAAGCAGATCCCCACTGAAAATCTCTCTGCTAACGTGGGAACTCTATCCCTCGATTCTTCCTCCTCGGTTCCATCCTCGGCAACGGTACCGTGAGTACTAAAATCATAGAACTCGATCGCTTCTTTCTTTCATGTTTAGACATGTCTTTTCCTTCTCTGGTTGTGGTGATTTGATTCTTTGGGGGCAGGATGACGCCGGAAGAACGGTTTGCGCTGGTGAGGAGCGTGGGGGAGGAATGCATTCAGGAGGAGGAGCTGATGAATCTGCTGGCGAAGAAGCCAACTCCTGTATGCTACGATGGATTCGAACCTTCTGGCCGGATGCACATCGCTCAGGTTTTAATTTGTCTCTTCTTGCAATATCTACTGTTTCTTTTTTTTATATAAAAAAATTATTTCGGGAGGAACCTATTCAAAATTTGATTGGTTTGTCCCAGTCTTGCGTAAAGTTGAGCTTCTGAATCCAGTAATTAACTGAAGACGAGAAATAATGTCCCGATTTGCTTTTATTCAGCTTGGCTCATCTTTCGATGTGCCGTTTTTGCTCCTTGTTCTTGGTTTGTGAGATAATGATTCAGTGATTTGTAAAATTTTGCTATTTTTACACCACACAAAAGGTCAGTGAATTAAATTGTTGGTGTTTGAATGCTGATTTATGCAACAAAATTTATCTTAGTCTGATTGTCATGATTACTGATTTTTTTTAATGATGATTGCATTGCAAACAGGGAGTTATGAAAACTATCAGTGTGAACAAGCTGACTTCAGCAGGGTGTTCTGTGAAGATATGGATTGCAGATTGGTTTGCACAGCTGAACAATAAGATGGGGGGTGATCTGAAGAAAATTCAAACAGTTGGTCGATATCTCATCGAGATCTGGAAAGCTGTTGGAATGAACCTCGATAAAGTGGAATTTTTGTGGTCCTCAGAAGAAATTAACAGGCGGGCACATGAATATTGGCCTCTTGTGATGGATATAGCCCGGAGGAATACACTTCATCGGATAATAAGGTATAAACTATTTTTACCCAATTCTTTTATGTCCCTATGGAGTAAAGTTAAGCCTCAGAAGATAACATTTTACTAAGCCAATTGCTAACTTTGATATCTATGTTCTTCAGGTGCAGTCAGATTATGGGTAGAAGTGAAAAAGATGAGTTGACTGCAGCTCAGATTCTGTACCCATGCATGCAATGTGCTGACATATTTTTTCTCAAGGTTTCTTTTCCTATGATTCATTTGTATTGGTTGATACTCTGTATATATAAATTCCGTTCTTCTTTTTAAATATTGCGGAGCAACTGAAACTACAAGCTATATTACTCATTTACTCATGAAATATCTTTTGCAGGCTGATATCTGTCAATTAGGCATGGATCAAAGGAAAGTGAATGTGCTAGCAAGAGAATATTGTGATGACATAAAAAGGAAAAACAAGCCTATCATTTTATCACATCGTAATTTTCTTATCTTTACTATACTTACATGGATATTGTCAATTTGATTTTTGCTGACAATTGACTATGGATGGAGTCAGACATGCTTCCTGGTTTACAAGAGGGGCAAGAGAAGATGTCAAAAAGTGACCCATCTTCTTCCATTTACATGGAGGATGAGGAGGTATTTATACTTGAATGCTAAAATTGTTTTATAATGCGGAAAGTTTAGGGGACATAATTGGACTTTTGAAAATATGGATTCTTATTGAGCTTGGAGCAAACATATTGCCAAACCTCATTTACTTCTGACTTTTAGCATTTTAGTGTCTTCTGGAATGGGAATAGAATGATGAGAAACCTTCAAAACTTGGAAGTACATAGTATTTATATGATTTTTCTATTTTGTTTGTATTGCATGAACTTTATCCTTATCTAATTTAAGATTAAGATATCTAATTAAATCAAGCTGTTAATAATATTGTGAGCTGACTGATCAAATATGAAATAAATAGCGGCTTTATATCTGCCTGCTTCCTCTTTTGCTTTTAACTACTTACATATGAAGCTGATTCATCAAGAGTCTTGATGCTGCAAGTAGTTGTGACTTGTCAGTCTTTATGGGTTGTTCTATCTAATCTCAGTTCTTATTACGACGATACACCATGATGCATTTAATTAGATGGAGATGAAAAAATTGATATTTATTTTTTGCTTTTAGTTTATGTGATTATGTCTGGGCATTGGAAGCATCATAACAGTTATGTGTTCTTATTTGGTCCTGAAAAACATATACAATGTAGTGGCACAGCAGATTATAGATATACATCACTGGAATATAGTATGAACTACAAAGATATATAATTATGAAGATTTTGTAGGGATCTTTAGTAAGTTTTCAATGGTGATGAAAGTTGAAACTGTTCAACATTTTCTCTTGGTATCAATTATACTTTTTAGGATATGTAACTAACCTCACTGATATCTTACATTTGACTTCTGTTTTCCCATAAATTTGTCATATTTCGTAATGATCACCAGTCACAGGAATGTTTGAAAGCTAAATAGTTGTTCTTTAATAATTCATTTACCTGTTGGCTTTCTGTTTGCATCAAATTCTGCAATGATTTGTACTTGTGACAGTTTTAGTAGACCTCAACTTGCAATTTCAATATTAAAGATTTTAGTTTTTTAGTTTATCATATATTGCTGAAATTCCCTTTGATAAGACCATGCAAACATCTCGCATCAAATTATCTGATAATAACTGGTTTCTTTTGTAGGCAGAAGTGAATGTGAAAATAAAGAAGGCCTTCTGCCCACCAATGGTTGTAGAAGGGAATCCATGCCTGGAGTACCTTAAGTACATGATTTTTCCATGGTTTGGATATTTTGAAGTTGTGCGAAAAGAGGAAAATGGTGGAACCAAGTAAGCTCTATCAATACTGAATTAGATTGTTTAGGAAGTCCCATTAACCGTTTATTCTAATATTTGTATATGTTATTTTTGTTTTTTAAACACAAATATCTTTTGTGAAAAATTCTGACATCCCTGTAAATCATAAAACCCAGTTCTGGACTTTTAAACTAAATGAATTTGTTACCATTGTTCATGAAATTTGAGTTCATTTTATTTAATAAGAACAGCCATTATCTCCATTTCAGAAATGAACTTGTTCTTCTTCAAGTAGTCATCTAGCTACTTTGCTAGGTCTTAATTCTACCATTCCATGTAGGAGCTCCACAATTATTTATTTTCATTGTTTACTCTTTGGATTATATTGCCATGATGACCTTCTAGCCTTAGTCCATTAATAATTATTGCAAATCAGCGCTGCCTGAGTTATGCTTTCTTTTCAAGGACATACAAAAACATGGAAGAATTAATATCAGACTACGAGAGTGGCGCATTACATCCAGCTGATTTGAAGCCTGCTCTTTCAAAGGCACTAAACAGTATATTACAGGTACGACTAACTTTTTTCACTTTCTTCATCTTAGTATCTGGGAATTAAGATTGTTGATGGATGATTTCTTTTTGTGAAATTAAAAGTTCATTTTTATAAGATTTTTTTTCCTGCTTGTGGGACTACTGAATAAAGCCTCTTCCAAATCAAGCAATATCAACATACACCTAGATATCTCTACATTATTAGATGATGAACAATAAAATTGAAGAATCATTACTGTTACTTAAATTTTTTATATACACCTGAACCATCAATTACCCTGCAGAAGCTACTTTTTTCGTTTTTTTTTTCCTATCATCATTGAGCTATTTGTCATAATCCTCTTCCTTTTTGTAGCCTGTACGAGACCATTTCAAGAACAACAGCGAGGCAAGGGACCTCCTAAAAACTGTGAAGGTATGTTTTCTGGGTCAGGGTTGAAGCCTAACTTTATATCTATTAGTTTTGAAGTGAAATTATAATGCTAATTTGGTAAAACACGTTTATGGTTTTTTTTTCAGGCCTATAGAGTGACTCGATGATTGTTTGAGGAGAGCCTCTGCTACATGTAGTGATCATTGATGTGCCTTGGAGCATTTCTCCATCTAATTATACATTATTATTGATAAATATTAAACAAAGTTTGAGTGGGATTTTGCTTCTTGAACAAAATTTTCTCGTATAATTTATTTTCTGCACCACATTTGTGAAGGGTACCTTGTTACTGCTACATTTATTTAAAGAAACTTTAACCCAAGCATTTATACTCATCTAGCTTAGAAGTTATAACCACACGAGTACTAGTGATCTTTTCATTAGTGACTTAATTTACATGTTCTAATGCATGAAAGTCTATGATATTAAATTTACTTGTTATATTGTTAATATCTTGTATATGTTTCACATATTTGTGCAGGAGAAAAATGTTTCATTCTCACCTACGTGAAATCTTATTATATCGTGCACTATATATACAATTTTTTATTATTAAGTATAACAATGAGATGAATATTTGCATTTTAAACTATTGAAATACATACCTTGGTATTCAAGCTCTATTAAACGAGTATTAAAATCGGCGGGTATGAATGTGCATGTATTATACAGACCTTCGGTGCATGAATATGATTATTTTTAATATACAATCAATATAACATTAATTTTATATTTTTTTAATTTTAATTTTTTCAAACACAAACACTAAATAAATAAGAAATTAAAAATCATTTTTTATGTTATTCTCATTTATCTCATGCTAACATGACTCATTATCCATGAATTACATTATTTTATACCTCAATTTCTAAATGAACTCAATTTATTTGACATTGAAAATGTTGGACTTGTATACAAGTCGCTCCAAATGAGAATGTACAAGTTTTCTTATGGCGAAGGAAATATATCAAGTCTGAAGAAAAGAGATGGGAAAAGAATGGTTTGAATGAGACATGATTATTCATGCTTAATTACATGAAGAAAGATTTAGAAGAACAAGTGAATGCTTCTGAAATCTGAATTATTCTACGTGGAAAGGAGAATAATTGTTTCAAATCGAAGTAGATGTATTTTGGGGGGGTAATTTATCCATAAGAGGTTATCAGTTGGAGTGGTGAGCATTGTAATTTCAGAGACTTTTCTACTTGCTCATATGATGTAGGAATCTTGTAGAAATTTTTTAGATGTTTGTACATATTTTGTTACCAAGTCTATGATATTGTCTTTCTTTGGTAGAGTCAAGGATCTTGTATAATCCTTGTATTTTCGGAAGATTTTCACGCTAAAATTAGGATATTTTGTGCTTCTTCAATGATCGGATGTGCAGTGGTAACTATATAATTAAGTTGATAGAATTAGTCATTTTATCTATCATGCACTGTCACATACGGTGATACAATAAAATTGGACAAAATTGCATAGAAATCCTAGCCATGGCATGAGTTTTTTGTCCAAATTCAATGTATCATGACTTGCACAAGATGCTCATTCTCTATATGCCATGATCACTATTTTGGCAATTTTCTCTAGCCCAATCTGATATAGTGTGCAAAGTGACAAATTTGTTGGGTCTTTGGCATATTGGTGGTGAGCTGTTTCATTTCTTGCGATAGTTTAATCTAAAACTTGTCGAGGCGCATATAGGCATTTTTCAACTAGCATGGCTAATGAAAGCTTTCTAGCACATGATGTTATTTGTTTTCATGTCCTTCAATCTGCAAATGCTCTTTAATGCGATCAAAAGGCTATTGTGGCCAAACATTTCACTTGCAAGAGGCATGAGGTCACTTAATTATTCGATAAATATTTCTGCCCTCAAACTATAATGAGAATATGAAGATAAGGTTTATCTCTTATGTGGTAGGTAAATGAGACAAATGAGCTTGCTAGTGTGCAAGCTAGCCCCGTGACACGGGGTATCATAGAGAGGCCAAGCTTACATAGTTGTCATTGAAGACAAACAATGAGAGGGCATTATTCGAAAATCCTATGATACGATTATTAGACGATACTATGATAAGATTATCAACAGTTTAAATAGCTCGTGTAGTGATGATGTAATTGATGGTGATTGGTGAGGATCCAACGACGACCACACTTGAGGGAGTGGTGCAGTATCGATACTTGGGTAGACTTACAAAAAGAGCTAAGGATACAAATATACAATGCTAGAGAACATGTAGTTCATGGCAAGAAGTTGCAATACCTTCAGCAGAGCTCTCTATATAAGAGTATGTAAAGCAATTCTCGACAACGGTGCTTGACATCAGAGACATGCATGTGCGAGATGGACAAGCTCTTTAGTTTCCTATTCTCAGCTATATGGGGGATTTGGATGGTGAGCAAAAATAATTGATCAAGAAGTTGGACAATAAGTGCTTCTGCTTACCCCGAATAGGTCTTGAAACAAGCATTTTTTCCTAGTCAATGTGGCCTATAATAGGATCTTCAACTATGGGTGCAACAAGAGCTTCATGGGTGTGATGTTAAGGATCTAGCAAGAGCACAAATTGCAACAAAGAAACTCACAAAATATTTCTCTAAGGCGGCAAAACCGATTCAACATGATCCCTATAGTTGACCAAAGTAGGTTGACAAGGTGGACATGTATAATTCAGCTTTGTGGCTTGAGGGGCAAGGTTCATATCAAAGAATCATTATATGAGCACTTTGGAGTTGTCTACACAGGCAAGCCCTCAACGATGCTTTGGTAGAAAGTATAAAATCGGCCAATTAGAAAAAAGTGGAGTCTTCATAACAGCAGCGACTCACCTCCAGTTCAAGCATAAGTGACAACCAAGAAGGGTGGTTACGACGAGACAAGATGCGTGCATTGACGCTACTAAATACACTCAATTGTTAAGTGTGTGAGCCCATGATATGAAAGCCTCCAAAAGCCAAGTGTGAGGCATTTGACTAGCTGATGTGTTAAATATCAAGCTTGAGGAGGAGAAGAAACGTGCTATGATGGACACGAGGGTCTCAACAAATTTCACTGCCGACCACAAAAAAGCAACTAGCACGAGGAGTGTGGAGTTTAATCTTCATTTTCCTTGCCGATGAGTGCTTGCAATCTCCAGCTTCTAAGGCGCACTACTCATTTCATAGGGTAGGTTCTCATAGTTTCGTTTGCATCAATGATGTTGTACATGTTTTCAACTAGCTAGAAATGTGAAATCAATAGAATAGAATTAGGTTATAACCAAGATATGCTTCTCAAGTATTGTTTTTGCATAGAGCTAAGGCGGTCCATATGGTTGGATGTGAGCTTAAAAGATGCAAGGTTGCCAAAAGTATTGAAGCATGTTCCAATATTTTGTGAGAAGACCAAGGAGGAATTGTGCAAATAGTATTAACTAGGGGTGTTGCACAGGGTGGTCTAGGAATGATAGATGGGGGCAAAGAGTTAGTGGACCCTACCACCCAAGCAAGCACCAATGAAAGTCTTATAAGACAACTAATAAGGGTGGAACAACAAGCGTACAACGCTGGAAGAAGAAATTGTAGCTTACAACAAGAAAGCGGAATGAGATAGTCTCATTCGTAGAGCCCTCAAATTTCAAGGGACTAAAAGAAAAGCTAGATAACCAATATCACATAGAAGACCTATATTGGAGACAAAAAGCTAAAAAGCGATGACTACATGAAGGAGATCGCAGCACCAGGTTTTTCCATCTATGCGTTTCGACCAGAAAGCGATTTAATTGGGTTCCTCCCCTTCAAGTAGAGCACGGTCTCATTACTGATCAAGGACAATTAGCAAATGAATTCAAAAAATTCTACATTGGTATCCTGGGAAGAAAGATTGCACCTCTATTAAAGATTCGATGGTCAAAATTGTACCAACCTCAATCCCACATCGTTCTCCAACTTGAGGACCCCTTCACTCTAGACGAAGTCTTTGAGATCATTAAGCGTGCTAATAACTACAAGTCATCGAGGCCTGACAGGATCACTATGGAATTCTTAAAAAAATACTGGGAATCTCTAGGGGGATCGATCATCCAAATACTGAATGATTTGCAACAGAAACTAGAAGATCTCGTCAGAATTAATAAGGCACTTATTACTCTCATACCAAAAAAGGAGGGAGCGAACTATACGCGTGATTTCAGGCCCATTAGTCTTGAGCATAGTATTGTTAAGTTGTTCTCAAAGTTGCTAGCCAACCGCCTCGCCCTGCTGATGCGACAGCTGCTCGATGAAACACAAGGCGCTTTTACATTTGGACGTAGTAATTTAGACTATTACATGTCCGTCAACAAAACGATTTGGGCTTGCAAGCGGTTAAAACAAAATATTTGCATGGTTAAAGTGGACTTTGAGAAGGCTTTCGACACCCTAGACTTGTCTTTCATCACCGAAATGCTCATTGCCAGAGGTTTCCCCCCAAAATATCATATGTGGATCAAATACCTGCTATGTTCTTCTGAATCCTCCCTGCTGGTTAATGGCATGCTTGGAGTGCCTTTTTCCCACAAGAGGGGTCTTAGACAAGGTAGCCCCTATCTCCGCTAATTTTCAATCTGGCAGTTGATGCTCTCTCTAATTAAGCTGATTGGCAGCTAGAGTTGCAAGTCGAGGTATGTTGCAAGGGGCCCTGCACAACACCCTACCAAAGGATGTCACTCATATTATCTATGCTGACGACCTGATATGCTTTTTCCAAGTAGACGACAACAACATCATAACACTGCATCTGCTTCTTAAATGCTTTAAATTAAGTTCAGGACTGAACGTCAATTACAGTAAAACCAATGTCTTAGACATGGGTGGGAATCTTGCTGTGGCTAATCAGGCAACAACAGTTCTTGGGTGCTCATTGGCTTGCTTCCCAATTAATTACCTTGGTATCCCGCTAAGAGATAGCCCTATTCTCTGCGAGGATTGGGGTAAGGTAATCTCCAAAGTTGATGACATTTTGGCTTCCTAGAAGGGTCATTTATTATCCAAAGCAGGTCGTCTAACACTAATCAATAGCGTGCTGACTAGCCAAACCTCCTACTTCTTCTCCATCTTCGAAGCTCCATCATGGGTTCTGTGTTTCATTGACAAAAGGAGAAAGATTTTCTTTTGGGTTGGTACAAACTCTGCTAGTATTCGAGGTAAATGCTTAGTGAATTGGAATACTCTCACGGGAGACAAAGAAGACGGTGGTTTGGGTATACTCGATTTACGCTGCTACAACAAGGCTACATTGGGAAGATGGCTATAGAAACTCATTAGAAAATAGGGGATGCTTTGGACTGATATTCTCTTAACTTTACACCTTGATCTGCGGACTTTGGAGCTGAGGGATCACAATAGGCTATCTCCGACCTGGAAAAACATTGCGAAACTATTCGATGTGTTCCAGGTCTCCTTGCCTTTTGAGATGGGTTTGGGGGAAAACGTTCGCCTTTGGCACGACCCTTTACGGCAAACTTTTTCAATGTTGATAGATTATGGCAAGATCTTTGGCACGACCCTTTATGGCAAGATCTTCACGGCAAACTTTTTCCTCTTGTCACCAATCAAAATGCCTACATCGTAGAATGTAAGGAGCGTAATCGATTTGGATAGATTATCGGATGAAGGATACCTTTTATGAACTTCGCTTACTTTCAGGACGTGCTCAAACTCGCAGATGATTTGGAACCTTTCCTTCACTTGGCAGGGGAAGACATAATCACATGAAAATGGACAAGACATGGAGACTTCTCTACCAAGTCACTTTATAATTTTCTTAATTTTTGTGGCATGAGGAACTCGACGGCTAAATACCTCTAGCACCACCTTCTGACTAAGGACAGGCTTTTGGCATGGAACATACAAGTCAACCATCTCTGCCCCCTATGCGAGAAAGAACCGAAAAACCATGAGCATTTGTTCTATCAATATTGCTTCATGAGAGACGGATGGTCTAGATTCTTGATGCTTTGCAAACTCAACTAACCTTCCATTGAACTATGAACCTTGGGTCTCCAATAAAAAAGAAGCTGAGAGGCACACGATCTACAAATTTCAATTGATAATCCTATGGAAATGGATAATCTGGCATGAGAGGAATACACGTTGTTTTGAGAATGTGACGCATACTCATCTTGAACTAGCTTTTGATGCTTTTGTAACTTGGAACTTGTTGCGGAACCCTTGAGGTTTTATATTGCGATGTTTCTTTTCTTCCTTATAGCATGTGTTTTAGTCTATTTATTTTTTAGCTATCTCTCCCCCTTACTTGTATTTCTCAATTCTCTTGATCAATACAAGTTTCTTCATTTACAAAAAAAAATAAAGGTGGGCTTGATAGTAAGCACCATGAATTCAAAAAGATGGGTTATCTAATGGGGGAATTTGGCCCTAAAGAGCATCAATAGAAAACTTAGCGTACAAGCCACAAGTGTGAGCTCGGGGTTTAGCCCATAGGTTTGTGGTTGGGTTGTCTGAGCAAATGATAGGATATTGTGAGGGCGAGAGAATCCTACAAGTCACAAATAGGACAAAGCAAGGATGGAAGCATGGGTAGCAACATATTGAATAGTTCGCCGAAGATGGGGAACTTCAGGATGGATGTGACTTTACTCGAAGGATGTGCTTGATACAATTATCCCACACCACTCGACAAGTCGACGGAGCAATTTTAAAGTCCACTTCCAAGGCACCATCAAAGTTCAAAAGGAATTTCATGGCACTTGGGTGCTCCTTGACAATTCTTGGGTATCATCCTAATGGGACTTGCTGAATCAAGAAATCCAATAATCCTTCTTATAACAATGAGACTTGGTGGATTAAATAGTCATTTCTTGATTATTCATGCGAGTGTTGCTCAGTGACATTTATTTAGTTGATGAGTTTGTGTGAATTCAATACTCTTTCTCGTGATGAATCAAGTAGTCATTTTCTAATGGAAGAAACTAGCATGAAAGAATTCTGCATGTCACACCCTCCATTATGCTTTCAATTAGGTGGCATGTCAACTAACAAAATTCCCTTCGGTTACTTATGAAATATTTTACTTGTACATTAGAGCCAAAGGACAAAGGCATTACAACCAAGATGGATTTGATGAGGACGTCAAAACTTCAAATGATGGAGTATGTTAGGTACTTTTCTATCATCCAAATTGAAAATAACCCTTAAAATACTGCTGAATTAAAAGTTTTTCTATTCATGCAATTTTCTTTAGGGGTGAGCGGATTCGGATACCCTATAATTTTCATGATACCCGGACCCTACCCTATATAAGACCGATTCACAAGTTTTGGATTCGGATCCTATCTTGTTGGAACTAGAACCAGACCCTACCCCACAGGTTCCGATTCTAGGTACCTTGTACTACAACCCCTGTTTTCAATTATTTTAGAATAATCATTAATGAACCAACTAAAACTGGCAAGAAAACTTAACCTGCTATAACACATCATTAAACATGCACATCATTGTCCATATGAACTGAGATCAATTTCCATGATTAGAGATGCTAAGGGCCTGTTTGTTAGGGTCATTTTCGGGTTTTTGTTTTGTCTGAAATCGAAACCCGCTTCGAAATCGTGTTTGTTGATCGAAATCGGGTCTCCGTTTCGCGAAACCTAGTTTTCGCGAGACATTATTTTGCACATCAGCTGGAATTCTACTCCGAGTAGAATTTGCATTTTCGCGAAACCCGTTCGAAACGGGCGGTGGCAAACTTGTAATTAAATCAAGTTTTTGCCCATTTCGCGAGAAGCGAACAAAACCCGCGACTCGGGTTAGGGCATCCCACCCCCCGCCTCGTGATTGCGAGCCTCTTTCTTTGGCGACAATAGGCGACAAGTTGTCGCCGATCTCACTCCTTCGACGGAGCCCCGACATTCCACTTCGCCGACGGATAACACTACTTATCCTTCCATTCTACCGAACACAACACCACTCAACGTATGTATTTCTTTGGTGGATTCATCATATTTTCACTGTTCGCCCGATCTAGGGTTTCGTGTTCTTATGTGTTCTTCTTGTTCCATGATCTTCTTCGAGATCTCGACCTGATCTAGGGTTATCTGTTGCTTTGTTCTTCTTGCTCCATGGTCTTTTTCGTCGCCGCTATTTCTCGGATTAGGGTTTCGTATTCTTCGACTTCTTGATCTAGGATTAAAAGTTGTGTACATTCTTCTTCTTATTGATGTTGCTCGGTTTATTGTCTGATCTAGGATTTTTTTGCCCGATCTAGGGTTATTTGTTGCTTTGTTTTTCTTGCTCCATGGTCTTTTTCGTCGTCGCTATTTCTCATATTAGGGTTTTGTATTCTTCGACTTCTTGATCTATGATTAAAAGTTATGTACATTCTTCTTCTTATTGATGTTGCTCGATTTATTGTCTGATCTAGGATTTTTTTGCCCGATCTAGGGTTATCTGTTGCTTTGTTCTTCTTGCCCGACAGTATTCAATATTACAATTTTTTGCCCGATCTAGGATTTTTTTAGTATGTTTGTTATTAGTTTATCAGTTTAGTATGTCATTATCTATACTGTTTGTTACTTGTATCTATGTTCTGTTTCCATATATTTGTGGTTCATGTTCCGTTTCATGATCTGTTCAGATCATTCATAGAAATTGCTGGTTAATGCATATAAATTGTAATATTGAATACTGGTTATGCTCTATTATGTTGCTTGACTATTTCATGATCTGTTATATGCTCTATATGCTCTATATGCTCTATAATCTATCTGTTTCATGATCTGTTATATGCTCTATATGCTCTAGGCTCTATATGTTGCATCTATTTCATGATCTATTATATGCTCTATATGCTCTATGTGCTCTATGCTCTATGATCTATCTGTTTCATAATATGTTATATGCTCTATATGCTCTATATGCTCTATGCTCTATTATGTTGCTTGACTGTTTCATGATCTGTTATATGTTCTATATGCTCTATGCTCTATGATCTATCTGTTTCCCATATGTTTCATGATCTGTTATATGCTCTATATGCTCTACGATCTATCTGTTTCATCATATGTTATATGCTCTATATGATCTATGCTCTATTATGTTGCTTGACTGTTTCATGATCTGTTTATATGCTCTATATGCTCTATGATCTATCTGTTTCCCATATGTTTCATGATCTGTTATATGCTCTATATGCTCTATGATCTATCTGTTTCATCATATGTTATATGCTCTATATGCTCTATGCTCTATTATGTTGCTTGACTGTTTCATGATCTGTTTATATGCTCTATATGCTCTATGATCTATCTGTTTCCCATATGTTTCATGATCTGTTATATGCTCTATATGCTCTATATGCTCTATGCTCTATATGTTGCATCTGTTTCAATACTGGTTATTTGCTCTATATGCTCTATGCTCTATTATGTTGCTTGACTGTTTAGTATATGCTGTTAGTATACTTTTGTTGCTTGATCTTCTAATGGAATGCTTCATTTTTATATTGCTTCATTTTTAGTATATGTTGTTAGTATACTTCATTTATTTTGCTTATTGTTTCACTTATATTTATGTAACTGTTTATATGTTGCTTATGGTTAGCTTACAAATATATTTTCATTGCAATTGTTTTTTTGTTTAAGTAGATTAGATAACAATAATGATGTAAACTTAAATATTTTATTGGACTACTAATGTAATTTGACTATTTTATCTTATTATTTGATTAACTTTAGTTTTATATCGGCGGAGAATTTGAGGCGATAACCAATCAATGGTTATGCGCACTTTCCTCCTAAGGTCGTAAAGTAATGTTGCCCTTTATCAGTTATGGTTTTATATAAATGCGTGGTTGTGCTTATATTTCATTGTTTGATTGTGCTTATATAAATGCGTGGTTGTGCTTATATATTTCATTGTTTGGTTGTGCTTATATAAATGCGTGGTTGTGTTTTATACTTTGGTTGTTTTAAGATAATGGACAAATTTTATTTTGGTGGACTATGAATTGGAGGCGATCACCAATTAATGGTGATACACATTTTTTTTCATTGTCCTACATTTTGACCGTACCGTCAAAATTAATGTCGTGAGGATTGTTGATGGGCAAGGTAAAAAATCAAACAGTATTCCATCAACAATCCTCACTGACAACAGTATTGTTGATAGTGCTTGGCTGCTGGGTTGTAACTATTATGAAATGCTTATCGGTGAGTGTATGAAAAAAAAAAACGTAGCAATGCTTGATCCCGACCGACGTTTTCCGATTAATTGGTAACTTCCATTGGCTCATCAACCTCAGGCGGATGTAGTAACTTGCTTAGGATATAGTTGATAAAAATATGTTATTGTATTTGATACTTAAAAAATCTTGTATGCCATTGATCAGTATTACCAGGTTACAATCTAAGTTAATAAAAATATGTCATTGTATTTGATACTTAAAAAATATTGTATGCCATTGATCATTATTACCAGGTTACAATCTAAGTTAATAAAAATATCTTTGCTGCTTCAGCTACCGCTTTCTCTGCCTCTATCTCGACAACAATAACATCGATCTCAGCTTCATCAAGTTGACGGAGACCATGATCTTTGGTCATCACATCAATTTCTATGTTCTTTCCTCCACTCTCAACAACCTAAAGAAAATAATTGCATCATTACCAACATGCATCTTTTCATTTTTAGTTTCAGTTATTGCAGTTATAAGCATCACGACAACTACTATTTCATGGAAACTACTACATCTTTAAAAATTGCAATTATTTTTAGACTCAAATTTCTAAAGGGTGTTCAAGTCTCCAAGGACATAATAAATTAGAATAGATAACACTGTAGCCAAAAATGAAGTATTCACATACAAAGTAAAAAGATACAAGGACACCAAAGGAGAAATGTATAACTTTATAACTTCATGGAAACTATTACATCAATAATTTCAATCATTATTATGTTGGGTTAGTTAAAGAAGTAAAAAAATATGAGTTCATACTTAGTTGATACGTAGCTCATATTTAGTTGATATTTAATTGATAGTTAATTCATGATAATATTAATACTTAGCTTATATTTTTATTAACTAATTAATATTATTTACAAATATTTTTTTGAATTATTTATAAATTTAAAAATATAATAAAATATATTTTAATGATTTTTATACCCTAAATAAATAATATTCACAATATATTTATCAATTAATTAATATTATTCATATATTTTTTAAATTTGAGTTAATGATATCAAATTAAATAAATTATAATAAAATAGTATAACTTAATAAACTAAAACTAAAACTATGTTTGATAAACAAACACAGCTTTAGTTTTCGTCCCGAAAATTATCAACGAAATCAACACAAAACAAATAAGTTTTCGCTGGTTTCATTTCGCGAAACATGAAATTTGGACATGTCAAATAAACGCGTTTTCGCCAAACAAAAAAATCGAAACCAAAATTCCGAAATTTGAAAATCCATTTCGGTTTTTACGAAACGAAAAGTCAAAAAATATTTTCGCAAACAAACGCTCTCTAAGCAATGTGAATAGTTCTTTGCTGTTTCAAACAAGAAGAAATGCTATTGATTAAGGAAAATATACATGATCCCCTTCTGCTAATAAAAAGTAGTTACAATGAAAAAGCAGAAAGAGAGTTCCTTTTTGCAAGAAAAAATATAGCAAACAAATTTGCCTTTGAGAGAAATTGAGAAGGTATAAAATCATAATTCCCACTGCCAGACACAATTAATTTTAGAAATCTTCACGATTTACATATTCTCCAAAACATAAGAATAACACTTCTGAATGATAATCATGCTATTTTTGATTTGGATTATCAGATTTCTTGCATACCTAATTAAATTATAAAGTTAAATCAACAACTAAAAAGTTAAATGAAATTGAATGCTTATCTGTTTAAAGAGGATAATCTTGGGAGCTTTGATTCATGGAAGCTTAAGGTATAAACTTTAAGTGTGAGCATCACACCAATCTTGGGCACAAATCACACTTAAATCTGTTAGAAACCCATCACTCTTTTTTTCATACCTTGCAATCGAGTGTGTTATGCTACGGAAGTGTTAGCCGCTGTGGTGGCTGCTGGTGCCACGAGAAGCCGCCCGCCGGGATGCAGTGGAGATGAGGATGGCGAGCAAGGGAAGGGGGGAAAGAGGGAGATATATGGTGCAGTGATGCAGTCCGCCCGCCGGGATGCAAAGGAGACGAGAGAGATGGAGTGGGAGGGATGACGTACTGTGCGTGTGCGTGAGTCGCGTGACATCATGAGGTGGTACGTGCAGATCGACTGCGGCGACTGTGGAGTGTGGAGTGAGGAGGTGAATTAGGGTTAATGAGGTTAATGGGTTTATTAATGGGCTTGTTAATGGGTTTGGGGCTTAGGCTATTATCTAATATACCTACCGGATCCGGGTTTATAATTATATATATATATATATATATATATATAAATTGGTTCCGGATATCGGTTTTGATTTATGATACTTGAAATGACGGAATCGGAACTAGATTTAATTGGTTCCTTGATTTGTTACTTAGACTCTATCCGAATTTTTTTGGGTCTATCCGGAACCTACCCGATTGGATAGGTTCCAACTAGTTCCGGATCTACCTAGTACCCATGCACACCCCTAGTTTTCTTCCCCTCTTTACAACAATACCTCCACAATAAACATCACAAGCCTCTATAGCAATCACCTCTCATATGAATTATGCTTGGATGTGAATATTCCTATAATATTATTATTATTATTTTCACTTTTGTCTCAGGTTAATTAATTAATTTCGTCATCAAGTTTGTATGCTCCATAAAACTGATGCCCAAGTTAATTTTTATTTCTCATATATATATATATATATAGTGGAATATCATCATCATATTTATATAATATATATATATTGATTACTAGAATGAGTCTCTCAGGCTTTGACATTGCAGTAATATATATAGCTAATTAAGTAAACATATTAAGTTGATTCCTTTTTGAGGACAAGACAACAGAGTGCTGCTGATTGCGAATTGAAATTTGGTACTCTATATATATTATATAATCGACTCTGGTTTATTATATATATTAATTTTTGCATTGATAAGTAAACGACGAAGCATGCAGATAATTTCAATTAAACCACTATCTGCTAGCACTACTCAAGCACACCTAAAATAATGGATCGATCATCTCTCTCCATTGAATATCTCTGAGTTGCCCAACAAGACCACTTAAATTAGCTAGCTAGAAGCCACATATATTAATTACTGGACATATCTGCATGCATGCCAGCTACAGTGAGGTCCAAGAAAACGAATCTTCATTAACTACGTACTTCTATTGCTGAATTGCATGAAATCAGTTCATTAGGTCGTCTTTAAGGGAATATATAGCCCAACAATTAATGGTGACTTCTACGTACTCCATTGAGTTATTTAATTAATTTCATCTTTTGACAAACATAGAGGATAATTAATTAAATTTGACTCAATTATATATTCCTTATTTCCTAGTTTATTATTTTGATTTATTTTGATTTATCTTCTTGATCTATATATAGTCTTCAGTGCTCAGAAAGCTAGATTAATTTGCTAGCTATATGATTTGTCCCTATAGTATTAATTAACCTGCATGCATATATATGACAAACTGATCACTTGATCAGGAATTAACAATAAGCAGTTATATAATCTTTTATGGATATTGCAATAATTTGACCTGATCACTTAATGTAAGTATTTGTATGTTTTAATTAATTGACATGAGCTTCCCCCGCTGAAGAGAATTAACTGATTAGGAAGATGGAAAAAATAGTTTGGAGAGAAAGTCCAGAAGGACAAAATTAACAAAATTAAGGCTGAATGGCTGATTACACCAAAACCCTACTTGGGTATGCATATATTCTATATATATAGTTTTCCTGTTGCTAAGTAGGTAAGGAACAAAATAAGTATAAAATTGAACAGTGGGGCAAATGGATATATCATGTAGCTTTATATATAGCTATAGCTGTAGGGAGATGATGTCTTGTATCGGTTGGATGCATGGTTGACATTTTACAAGGTGCTTCAACAGGAAGCAATGTATGATTTAATCATTTAATTGGGTCAAAGGATATATATATGTGCTTATGTCACTTGATCACTTTTAGTATGCTGATGTATTTCATAAATATTCTCAATTGTATATATAATCCTATGAAGAATAGATGAAAGTATAATATATATATATATATCAAACAATATTCATCAAATCAAGAGAAAAATGAGCGGGAGAGACCGTGAGACGGAAAAAGAGCGAGTGCGACCCCCCTTTGTGGAATCTTCCAAATCTCTGTTCCAGAAATCAAAAGAGCCTCCTGATCCAGGAAAATCATCTTTGGATAAGGTTGTCAACCCGCAAGCTGTGTCCAATCTTTTGGATAAAGGATCGCGTACTTTGAACTTATTGCCAAAGGGATTGCGTTCTACAAACCAAGCGCCGACAAAGGATCTGGGGACAAAGGAGCCGAGGAAGCTGGGTTCCTGGGCTGCGCTTTTCCAGGAGGCGAACACTTTTGCGAATCTGAGATCCAATGAAGAAACTGAAATCATAATTGAAAAAATTCAAAAAAGTTCAACTACAGAGGTGGAAATTCGAGATGACCTAGTAGCCGCTTCAAGGTCTACATGGATGAACAACCTTTATGGGAAATTCTATGGTAAGACCCCTTCTCTTACCTTAGTTCAAAATGTCCTTCCGAAACTTTGGAAAACTTCATGCAGTGTTCAAATACTGGATCTAGCAACTGGCTATTTTTGTTTCAAATTTGCCAACGCTGATGACATGAATAAGGTGCTTAATTGAAATGGGGCCTTGGTTCTTGAGAGGCCAAGTCCTACTGTTGATCCCTTGGAGAGTAAACTTCCAGCCTTTTCAAGAAAGAATTGACACAATTCCAATTTGGATTCAATTTCCTGGGCTACCTGTAGAATACATAAACAGGGAGATTCTTTTTCAGATTGCTTCAGCAATTGTTCGGCCCTTGAAAATAGATGAAATCACCTTGAAAGGATACAGGGCTAAGTTTGCAAGTGTCTGTATCTTATGGAATCTAAGCAATACTGTACCAAGTGGTCTCTGGATAAAATGCATGGGAAGAAAAATCTGGCAAGCTGTGGCACTTGAAAATGTGCCAAAACTATGTTACAAATGCGGTAAAATTGGTCATCTGCAGGAGCATTGTCAATTGAATAGTTGTAGTATTCCTGAACCTGTATTAAAAGAAAATGAAGCACCTATGATGCATGAAAAGCAAACTGAGCTTAAAAAATCAGTAGCTGATACTGAAGAGATGTATGGGCCTTGGTTGCTTGTTAACAGGAAGAAGAGACCTCCAACTTAGAAACCTCATGTTCAAAAAAATCCTAATCAGAATCCATTTACGAGTTTGAGTGAAGTACCTGAAGAAGATATGCTTGGGGATGCTCTTCCTGAAGGCAAGATTCCAGATTCCTTCCAATAATATCCCCTTGAAATTAGTGGAGATGAAAGAAGCAAGCTCAGTTAGCATGAAAAATAGAGCAAAAAAGCTGGGGTTAAATAATGATATCAGCAATCCTTTCTTTGATTCATCCTCTTTCAAGAAAACAAAGACAAATAACATTGAAGAAGTAGACTTTTCCTCCTCTAAAAGTAACCCTGTATCAGTAAAGGTAAAGGCTGGGAAGAAGTTAGATGAATTGTATAGAAAGATGACTAATACCTTCGAAATTATTGTGAGTAAGGTATTGGAAAACACTGAGGCTTCTCCAGAAATAGACTTGATTTCTTCACAAAGCATGGATGCTGATATAGCTCAATGCTCTCAACAGAAATTATCAAGAATTCGAAAGCCTACTACACAAAGTGTGATTTCTAATTCTTTTTCTTTTAACTCTAAGACTAATATAGCTAAAAAGAATTTTTTTTTCAATGATCCAAATATCATTAACCCAGATGGTGATCCTGTATCTGCACAGGAATTAGCTTCTTCATCAGACTTAGGGTTATGAAACTACTTTATTGGAACATTAGAGGGGGTCTCAAAGCTTCTGGTTGGGACTATCTCTCCCTGTTATTGAAAGAACAAAACCCTGATTTAGTCTTATTGCTTGAAATACATGTTACGCCCCGCCTAGGTTTATCCTTATATAAGGGACCTCACCTAGGAGAAGCGCAACTAGCAACAGAGCAACAACATCAAAATGGACTGAATTTAAATTTACAACCAGATTCCAATCAAACGTTCAACCAGATAATAATAAAAGTTCAACAGTCCATAAGTGAACAATGAATTCTAGAGTCTAGCTAAAAGTGCATAGTTCAACTAATAAATTAGAAACTAAATACTGTGCGGAAGACGTCTCCTCCTCCTCCAAAACTCTAGCTACCCCATAAGATAATGCCGTCATACCTGAGAATCTGAGGCAAAAATAACAAACATCAGCAGAAGGCTGAGTAGGATTTCAACATGATGCTATGATGCCATGTGTACAACGGAAGATATGATTCAACCATCTACTCGATGCACCTATACCAATCAACTATGTCAACTATGTCAACTATCATCTATATGAGTATGTGTCATAAACCCAATCAAGAGCGTAGTGGACATTGGGTTTCCCCCGCACTCTCGCACCCCGAGAGTGGCACCTCAAGCCCGCTCCAGCTAGAGATGCGACTATCCAAAAATGGTAGTTCACCGACGTCTAACACCTCGACGTCGTACACACAACCCGTGTGATAAATAGGTGATCACCGGTGTCACTTGCCCTACACCTTGGGCAATATATATCAACAGTGTCCAGGGCTATCGCCCAGCAAAGATCAACTATGCATCCTGTCAACAACTATACAACTACAACTCGACTAATATAATGCTAGTAATCATGTCATCTTATATGAACTAAATATATAAACAACAACTTAAGATGTTATCAACAGATAAGGCATGCAACATCTATACTAGCATCCTCAACTAATATGCATATAAAAATAGCATGCTGGCAACATGTTTCAACAAATGTGCATAAGGAGTTTCAACAACAGTAGATATCAACTTTCAACGGAAAAGAACAACAAGATATATTTCGACATAGGGTAACAACCGATCTAGGATGATTCACCTGGAAAACCACTACCACAAAAGAATAACTCGGGTAGAAACCATGAAAACCGATAAAATAATACTTTTCGGCCCGACACGCAAAACGAGACAAAATGAGGCAATAACGCATACTGTTTTCAACATCCGAAAGCCAAATGATAAAACTGACCCCACCAATGGATTTGGGGCGACGAGTAGGTACAAAATCATATATAATATGACTAATTCGACCAACTATAAAGCCTCCAAATAATTATTTAAAATAACAATCATAATGCCTTAATAACACCTTAATACATCACTGTTACAAAATTCGTAACAGTGCTCCAACTTGACATATCACTGCTACATCCACCATACCACACACAGCAGCATCTAATCACATATAACAGTGTTATATGACTAAAACAATTACTGAATTGATACAAGATAATAACACTGGTATAATGAATATAACACGGATATAAAGTATATAACACCGATATATACTTATAATTACATTGTAAGGTTATAACCCTTCATCTTCCTTAACCTAGCTCACCAACGCCGCCGCCTCAACCCGACGCCACTACTGCCTCATCCCCGACTACTCCGGCCGATCGGGTCGCCGGGGAGCCCGCCGACGACGCCTACGACTCGCCGCTGCCCTACTACCAGGCGGCGACAAGGAATAGGGGCGGCGTCCCTAGCCTGGGGCGTCCCCGTCCCTCGCGCCGGGCGACGCTGCGCAGGCCGACGTCGCACCCCTCGCACCGCGCCGCCGTGGCGACTCACGGCACTGCACCTGGCGGCGGCGACTGCGTCCTCCGATGGCGACGATCGCGCCCGTCGACGGTGACGCGCCCGACGGCACCATCGCGCCCGATGACCATGGGCAGCGACGCCGAGCGGTTGCAAATCGCACAAATAAATGCTCAATCGAGCGCGATCTGGCAGTCATCCGCCGATCAAATCCCCAAATCTAAATCCTTTAATCGCCGGTTACTCGGACTGCAAGCAGTCCACCCGACGGGGCAACGACAAAAACTCGACAACAACGACCAACACGATTCGAAGATCCGACGACAAGAAACACGAACAAATCACACGAGATCTAAAAAAAAATAGAACCCCGGATCGACAACAACAACCTAAAATCTCATCCTAAGATAAATGTTACCCTACACGAAAAGACAAGGGAGAAGGATCAGAATCCTACCGGAAATCTCCTCCGAACTCCGATTCACCGGAGTCTTCTCACCGCCGACGCCTCAAAATCCTCCGTCGACCGCCGCTGCTACAGTAACCGAGAGAGGAAGAAAGGATTAGAGAGGGGTTAGGGCTTAATTAAATAGGATTAGCATTTTTGCAAAAAGGCCCCTCTAAGAAATATTTTTACAACTAGGTCCAAAAATTTTCAAGGTATAACATCCTCCCCTCCTAAAAAAAATTTGGTCCTCCAAATTTGAATACCTGACTCAAAGAGATGAGGGTAGAGCACTCGAATATCCTCCTCTCGCTCCCAGGTGGCCTCCGAATCAGAATGATGCTGCCACCCAACCTTGACGAGCGATATTACCTTGTTACGAAGCTGATGCTCTTTTCTGTCAAGAATCCGAACAGGCTGCTCCTCAAAGCTAAAGTCAAGCTGAAGCTGAACTGACTGCTGCTCCAAGATGTGAGTAGGATCAAGCACGTACTTCCTCAACATAGAAACATGGAAGACATCGTGCACATCAGCTAATGACGGAGGCAAGGCTAGCCGATACGCTACCGCTCCCAGTCTCTCCAAGATCTCGAATGGGCCAATAAAACGCGGTGCGAGCTTTCCCTTCTTGCCAAACCGCATGACACCTCTGGTAGGAGACACTCTAAGAAAGACATGATCCCCAACTGAGAACTCCAAGTCTCTCCTACGCCGATCAGCATAACTCTTCTGACGGCTCTGGGCGGTCAGTAATCTCTGTCTGATCATCTGCACCAGCTCTATTTCCCGCTGAACCATCTCTGGTCCCAAAAGTCGACGCTCACCTACCTCATCCCAATGCACTAGTGATCTGCATCTCCGACCATAAAGAGCCTCAAACGGTGCCATCTGAATAGTTGTGTGGTAGCTATTATTATATGAGAACTCTACTAGATGAAGATGGTCCTCCCAGCTACCTCCGAGTCCAACACACAAGCACGCAAAAGATCCTCAGGAGTCTGAATCGTGCACTTCGACTGGCCATCAGTCTGCGAATGATATGCGGTACTGAATTGGAGCTGCGTACCCAAAGCCTGTTGCAAACTCTCCCAAAAATGCGAAGTAAATCGCGGATCTCTATCCGAGATGATGCTGGCTGGCACACCATGAAGCCGAACAATCTCTCTGCAATATAAGGCTGCCAATCGACTAAGAGGAAAAGTCTTCTTTATCAGCAAAAAGTGGGCAGACTTGGTAAGTCGATCAACAATCACCCAAATCGAGTCATGCCCTCTCTGAGATCTCAGAAGTCCAGTAACAAAATCCATCGTGATATGCTCCCATTTCCACTCCGGAATAGGAATGTTCTGAAGCTTCCCTGCAGGTCGCTGATGCTCTATCTTGATCTGCTGACAAATCAAGCACTTAGCCACAAACTCTGCAACATCCTTTTTCATCCCTCGCCACCAATATGACCGTTTTAGGTCCTGATACATCTGAGAACTCCCCGGATGCACTGCAAATCGAGATCTATGAGGTTCGGCCAACAATTCTTCCTTTATCGGATGCCCCTCAGGCACACATAACCTGCCTCTAAATCTGATGATACCACCTGAATCTCTGGAGAAGTCGGGCTTCCGCCCCTGCTCTATCTCCTCAATCATAGCCTGGAGATGACGATCCTCGATCTGGCTCTCCTGAATCCGCTGAACAATCGGCGAATGAGCAATGAGCTGGGCTAAGAACTCCCCTCTCAGTAGGACGAAGCACATCCAAACTCAGCTCTGAAAACTGCCTAATTAGTTCGGACGCTGCAACTCTGAGGTGAGCCAACATCCCAACTGATTTTCTGCTTAAGGCATCTGCAACAACATTAGCCTTACCAGGATGATAGTTAATGGAGCAATCATAATCCTTCAGAAAATCCATCCATCTACGCTGCCTCATGTTCAGCTCCTTCTGAGTGAACAAATACTTCAGGCTCTTATGATCTGTGAAGATCTCAAAGGTCGCTCCATACAGGTAATGCCGCTAAATCTTCAGTGCAAATATGATCGCTGCTAACTCCAGGTCATGCACTGGGTAGTTCTTCTTATGCTCCTTCAACTAACGAGAAGCATAATCAACCACTCTCTCATGCTGCATCAACACAGCTCCAAGTCCCTGAATGGAGGCGTTTGTAAACAACACAAACCCGTCACATCCAGATGGAACTACCAAAACAGGTGCACTAGTGAGCCGCCTCTTGAGCTCATGGAAGCTCGCCTCGCACCTGTCATCCCACACAAATTTCACCCCTTTCTTTGTCAATCTAGACAAGGGTGATGCGATCTTGGAGAAACCTTCAACAAATCGCCGATAATAGCCTGCTAGTCCCAAGAAACTCCGAATCTCGTGGACTGTCCTAGGCCTTTGCCACTCGGACACTGCATTAATCTTCTGAGAATCCACTGCAATGCCGGCTCCAGAAATCACATGACCAAGGAAGCTAACTTCCTTCAACCAAAAAGCACACTTGCTGAATTTGGCATACAACTGCTCTTTCCTCAGCACACCAAGCACCATCCTCAAATGCTCTTCATGCTCTTCCTCACTGCGAGAGTACACCAAAATATCGTCGATGAACACTACGACGAACCGATCAAGAAAGCCCATGAAAATGCGGTTCATCAAGTCCATAAATGCTGCTGGTGCATTGGTCAACCCAAACGGCATAACCAAGAACTCATAGTGCCCATAGCGAGTCCTGAATGCAGTCTTCTGAACATCCTCATCTCTAACTCTGAGCTGATGATAGCCTGATCTCAAATCAATCTTGGAGTACACACTCGTCCCCTGCAACTGATCAAACAGATCATCGATCCTGGGAAGAGGGTATCTGTTCTTTATAGTCACCGAGTTCAGCTGCCTATAATCAATGCAAAGCCTCATAGAGCCATCCTTCTTCTTTACAAACAACACTGGAGCTCCCCAGGGTGAGACACTGGGTCGGATGAACCCTTTATCCAACAACTCCTGTAGCTGCTCTTTCAACTCCTCCAACTCCTTAGGCGCCATTCTGTACGGTGCCTTCGAGATAGGAGCGGTACCAGGATGCAAGTCAATGGTGAAGTCCGACTGACGCACCGGGGGTAATCCTGGTAACTCATCCGGAAATACGTCTGGAAAATCACAGACCACGGGTAGATCCTCAAGCCGACTCTGACTGCTTTCGAAAGTGCCCACCAATGAAGCAACAAAACCAAGGCACCCCTGAGCTAGCAATCATCGGGCCTGCAATACTGAGATTAAGGGAGTCATAGATTCTCCCACTCCCAAGAACTCAAATGAAGGCAATCCCGGAGGTGATATTGTTACAGTCTTCCCATGAGAGTCAACTTTAGCATGGTTGGCAGAAAGCCAATCTATACCCAGAATAATATCAAACTCGGAGAAGTCTAACACCAACAGATCAGCTAAACAAACATGGCCACCAAAGCTGAGTCTACACCCACTCAACTGCAACTCCGACACTAGCACATCCCCAGATGGTGTATGCACGGCCAGGCTCGTCGCACTAGGTGTAGGCTCCATATTCAACTTTTCAATCATATGAGGAGCAATAAAAGAATGCGTAGAGCCAGTATCAAACAGCAATGATGTAGGAATATTAAAAATCTGGATTATACCTCTAACAATTGTAGCAGAAGCCTCCTAGGCCTGCTACTGAGTCAGTGCGAACACTCTGGCAGACTGCTGCGGGCCCCTCTGTCGCTACTGCTGAGAGCTCTGGCCTCCTGCCTGCTGCCTGGTCGGGCACTCTCTACTGATGTGGCCTGGCTGCTTACAGCTAAAACAAAGACTCTGCGACTGTGGACAGTCCCTGACAGAGTGGGAAGCATCCCCACACTTAAAGCAGTGGAACTGACCTCGGCTCGACTGACCTCCCGACTGATGAGTAGGTCGCGAAGATGCCTGTGACTGAGCTGGTGCGGATCTGGCCCTCTTGGCCTGCGGTTGCCCAAATCCTCTGCCACCATCTCTGCGCCCTCTGTGCTGCCTGGAATGAGACTGTCCCGACTGTCTCTGTCCTCCGCCACCCTGACTCTGAGCCTGAGATGGCTGGCTAGCCTCAACCTGCTGACGATCCGGGAACATCTCGGCGTGAGTCGCCTCCGCCTGTAGCGCCCGCCTCAGGACTCTGTCATAGCTACGAGTGCATCAAACTTATGGGCATACTCCACCACCCGCCTCGTCCCCTGACGTAACTGAATGAACTCCTGCAACTTCTGCCTCGCAAAGGTAGCTGGATAATATTTCTTGAAGAATATCTTCAAGAATCTCTTCCAAGAGATCGCCTTCCCTCTCAGTAGCCTCTGCTGCATCTCCCACCAAACCAAAGCCTCCCCAGTAAAGCAGTAGGTCGCCAAACCGACCTGATCCTCCTCTGGACAGCCCAATACACCAAAAGCCCGCTCCACCTCGCGGACCCACGACTGAGCCACTGCAGGGTCGGTGGTCCCAGAAAAACTGTCGAATTTGCCTCTCCCTAGGCGCAGAAACTGATTCAGACGGTTCATCTTCCGCCTCTCGAGAGACTCAGGCTGTACTGGGTCATACCGAGCTACTGGCTGCGGCTGCACCGGTGAATCCTCTGAAGCATCTCCAGTAGACATCTCAGAAGGTGAATCCTCACTATAAGCTGAGTAGAATCGAACTCAGAATCGGACTCAGGCTGAGGCTCCATCTGCTCGGTCTCTCCTCTCGCTCGGCCACCCCGAGTGCTACTCTGGCTGGGCCTACGGCTCGAGCGCGCCCGACGCTGAAACTGAGCCAAAGGGACATCATCTGCCAAGTCTGGCTCGACTCTGACCGGAGCTGGACTAACCCTCTGAGTCTGTGCAGCCTGCCTACCGCCTCGACCTCGACCTCGACCTCGGCGTCCACCTCTGAAGGCAGTCCTGACACCCGTGCTACCTCTAGCTTCCATATTTCCTAAAAGGAAAGAACGACTCAAGATTCTCAATCAACCAACAACCAACAATTTCAAAATCAACTTATTATCTTACAGTAAGGTGAAATCTCATCCTTAGACCTAAACACCCAACAATCCTATGGAGGAGGACGATCCTAAGCTCTGATACCAAGTTGTTACGCCCCGCCTAAGTTTATCCCTATATAAGGGACCTCACCTAGGAGAAGCGCAACTAGCAACAGAACAACAACATCAAAATGGACTGAATTTAAATTTACAACCAGATTCCAATCAAATGTTCAACCAGATAATAATAAAAGTTCAACAGTCCATAAGTGAACAATGAATTCTAGAGTCTAGCTAAAAGTGCATAGTTCAACTAATAAATTAGAAACTAAATACTGTGCGGAAGACGTCTCCTCCTCCTCCAAAACTCTAGCTACCCCATAAGATAATGCCGTCATACCTGAGAATCTGAGGCAAAAACAACAAACATCAGCAGAAGGCTGAGTAGGATTTCAACAAGATGCAATGATGCCATGTGTACAACGGAAGATATGATTCAACCATCTACTCGATGCACCTATACCAATCAACTATGTCAACTATGTCAACTATCATCTATATGAGTATGTGTCATAAACCCAATCAAGAGCGTAGTGGACATTGGGTTTCCCCCGCACTCTCGCACCCCGAGAGTGGCACCTCAAGCCCGCTCCAGCTAGAGATGCGACTATCCAAAAATGGAAGTCCGCCGACGTCTAACACCTCGACGTCGTACACACAACCCGTGTGATAAATAGGTGATCACCGGTGTCACTTGCCCTACACCTTGGGCAATATATATCAACAGTGTCCATGGCTATCGCCCAGCAAAGATCAACTATGCATCCTGTCAACAACTATACAACTACAACTCGACTAATATAATGCTAGTAATCATATCATCTTATATGAACTAAATATATAAACAACAGCTTAAGATGTTATCAACAGATAAGGCATGCAACATCTATACTAGCATCCTCAACTAATATGCATATAAAAATAGCATGCTGGCAACATGTTTCAACAAATGTGCATAAGGAGTTTCAACAGCAGTAGATATCAACTTTCAACGGAAAAGAATAACAAGATATATTTCGACATAGGGTAACAACCGATCTAGGATGAGATTCACCTAGAAAACCACTACCACAAAAGAATAACTCGAGTAGAAACCATGAAAACCAATAAAATAATACTTTTCGGCCCGACACGCAAAACGAGACAAAACGAGGCAATAACGCATACTGTTTTCAACATCCGAAAGCAAAATGATAAAACTGACCTCACCAATGGATTCGGGGCGACGAGTAGGTACAAAATCATATATAATATGACTAATTTGACCAACTATAAAGCCTCCAAATAATTATTTAAAATAACAATCATAATGCCTTAATAACACTTTAATACATCACTGTTACAAAATTCGTAACAGTGCTACAATTTGACATATCACTGCTACATCCACCATATCACACACAGCAGCATCTAATCACATATAACAGTGTTATATGACTAAAACAATTACTGAATTGATACAAGATAATAACACTGATATAATGAATATAACACGGATATAAAGTATATAACACCGATATATACTTATAATTACATTATAAGGTTATAACCCTTCATCTTCCTTAACCCACCTCACCAACGCCGCCGCCTCAACCCGACGCCACTACTGCCTCATCCCCGACTACTCCGGCCAATCGGGTCGCCGGGGAGCCCGCCGACAACGCCTACGACTCGCCGCTGCCCTACTACCAGGCGGCGACAAGGAATAGGGGCGGCGTCCCTAGCCTGGGGCGTCCCCGTCCCTCGCGCCGGGCGACGTTGCGCAGGCCGACGTCGCACCCCTCGCACCGCGCCGCCGTGGCGACTCACGGCACTGCACCTGGCGGCGGCGACGATCGTGCCCGTCGACGGTGACGCGCCCGACGGCACCATCGCGCCCGATGACCATGGGCAGCGACGCGGAGCGGTTGCAAATCGCACAAATAAATGCTCAATCCAGCGCGATCTGGCAGTCATCCGCCGATCAAATCCCCAAATCTAAATCATTTAATCGCCGGTTACTCGGACTGCAAGCAGTCCACCCGACGGGGCAACGACAAAAACTCGACAACAACGACCGACACGATTCGAAGATCCGACGACGAGAAACACAAACAAATCACACGAGATCTCAAAAAAAAAACAGAACCCCGGATCGACAACAACATCCTAAAATCTCATCCTAAGATAAATGTTACTCTACACGAAAAGACAAGGGAGAAGGATCAGAATCCTACCGGAAATCTCCTCCGAACTCCGATTCACCGGAGTCTTCTCACCGCCGACGCCTCAAAATCCTCCGTCGACCGCCGCTGCTACAGTAACCGAGAGAGGAAGAAAGGATTAGAGAGGGGTTAGGGCTTAATTAAATAGGATTAGCATTTTTTCAAAAAGGCCCCTCTAAGAAATATTTTTACAATTAGGTCCAAAAATTTTCAAGGTATAACAATACATCTGGATGATTCTAATTCTCAAGTTTGCATGCTAAGATTTGGTAAATCATGGGCTGGATTGTATGTTGCTGGGAATGGCAGATCTGGAGGTATCATCTTAATGTGGAAATCTGCTCTCTTTGAAGTAAAAGAAGTCTATAAGTGCAGCCAGATGATAAATGCAATTATTAGCTATAACAATTCCGAGCCATGACTTTTTACTGGCTTGTATGCTAGCACAAACAGCAAGGAAAGGAAGAAGCTTTGGGAATTTCTAATGGAACTAGATACCTCAAGAGCTCCATGGTTGATAGCAGGAGACTTTAATTGCATTGATAAGGCTGAAGACAAGTTAGGTGGGAAGCCTTTCATTATAGGCAACTCCCTAAGGGCCTTCAAAGACTTATGCAGAAGTTCTGGGCTAATTGACTTAAGTTTTTATGGAATGAGATACACTTGGTGCAATAACAGGACTGGTAGTAGAAGAATCCACGCCAGATTGGATAAGGTATTTGCAAATGAAATATGGCTCCAAAAATATAATAAATCTATGGTTAAGCACCTAAAGAGGTTGGCCTCTGACCATTGACCTATCCTAATTGATTGTAGACCAAAGAATTATCCATCTCATGGGAAAAGGGATTTCATCTTTGAACACTACTAGACTGATTACCAGGAAATCAATTCAAGAGTCAGAAATAAATGGGATAGTACTGATTGGAACAATTGTAGCATTAAAAGATTTGGTGTATGCCTATCAAAACTTGGCAAGAACTTAACATGTTGGAGTAAAAAATGTGTAGATTCTCTGGAGAGTAACTTGAAGTCTACTTTATGTGAGCTGGAAGTTCTAGAAATGATTAATGAGAAAGGGCAATGCAGTGATACTGACTTACTGAAGCTGATAAGTCTTACAAATAAAGCAAATGCTCTTAATAGACAAATCCACCTGAAATGGTGGTCAAAAGTCAGAGAAAAATGGATTGACCAAAATGACAAAAATATAAAATATTTTCACAGTCTTGTGAAATTCAAAAGAAGAGCAAATACTATACATGAGATCAGGGTGGGGAGTGAAACTCTAACTGAGCCAAAAAGAATTGCAAATGCCTTTGCTGTTTGGTATAAAGATCTTTGGAATGATAATAATATTCAAAATGAGGAATGTCAGAATATTGAGAATCTAAATTGGAAAAAAATCCCTACAAGAAGGCATGAAGCACTAGTAAAGGAATTTTCTCTTGAGGAAATTTGGCAAGCTATATCTAAAATGGGAAGGGGAAAGGCCCCTGGTTCAGATGGTTTCACAGTAGAATTTTTTGTGCATTATTGGAATAGTCTAGGTACTTCCATCCATGAAGCTTTCAAAGACTTTTCAAAAAATACTACAATTTCGGAATCTTGGGGTGAATCTTGCTTAGTTTTCATTCCAAAGAAGGAAGGTCCAAAAGTACTAACTGATTATAGACCAATTTCTCTATGCAATGTGATCTACAAAATACTCTCTAAGGTCTTGGTTAATAGGCTCAAGCCTCACATTCAAGAGCTCATCTCAAAGGAGCAAGCTGCATTTGTTAGTGGAAGACAATTACAAGACAATATCCTCATAATTTCTGAGATTGCATACCAGGTTTTAAAATCAAAGAGGAAGTTATCTTATTTCATATTGAAGCTTGATTTAGAGAAAACTTTTGATAGGGTATCATGGGCTGCTATGGAGAAAATATTAGGGATTATGAATTTCCCCCAGCAGTTTAGAACTTGGATCCTGGCTTGCCTTAAATCAGCTATCTTTAGATGTAGCATCAATGGATTTAAGTCTGATAGTTTCAAAAGCTCTAAGGGGCTAAGGCAAGGGAACCCCCTGTCCCCTTACCTATTCATTATCCTTCAGGAGTTGCTTTCCATAATCCTCAATGATTATGTGGACAAAGGAAAGATTAAGCCCTTCAAACACAAAGATTTAATGGTTAGTCACCTGCTTTTTGCTGATGACATTTTAATCATTACAAAAGGCAGCAAGTCATCCTGTAGTTTTCTGCTTGAAGCTCTAAACATATACTGTGACCTGACAAATCAAAAAATTAACAGAAGCAAACCAGAGATCTACTTTCCAAAGGATTGCCCAAGTAATCTTAAGAGCAGCCTGTGCAGCTTGTTCAAAATTCATGAAGGTAACTTGCCTATGAAGTACTTGAGGACTATGGTTGATTCTAAAAGACTGCCTATTAAACAGCAATAGATCATGTTTGATAAGGTCCAAAATAGAATTGAGAACTGGGCTTCGAATAATGTTTCTCAAGCAGGAAAGGTTACATTGCTGAACTCAGTTGCAAATTCCATCCATGTTCACTCTTTAGCCACCACATGGATAAATGATAAGTTAATTGAGAGACACAATAAATCTGTTAGAAGGTACCTCTGGAGCTCTAGTAAGAAGAAGAAAGGGGCTCATCTTGTTAACTGGAAGTGTACCACAATGAGGAAATATGAAGGTGGCCTGGGTGTAAAAGATCTCAGCATTACAAAATTCTCCATTAAAGCAAAGAGAATACTCCCTTTTCTTAACAAAGACAAAGCTCTTTGGGTTAAGCTACTGCATGCAAGATACCCATATTATCATCCTTGGTTCTATGGAAAAGCAAGCAAATTTTCTTGGACTTTTAAGAGTATTCACAATGCAATACTACAGCTAAGAGATGGTCTGATGAAACAGATTGGAAATGGCAAAGATACAAGCATCCTAGAGGACCCCGGGGTCTCTAGTATTCCAATTGGCAAATGGCCAACTTTTGTGAATGTAAGGGAAATTAGATCATATGAAAATGTTTCTCAACTCTTCAAAGATAAAGACTCAAACTATGAGCTTCTTATGGATTTGTTTGGAGGCACTCTTTTAAACAATATATGTGCAATTTATATCCCTAAGCATGAAACAAAGGATAAATGAGTGTGGAGTAAGAATGATGCTGGATCCCTGAGTTCCAAATCAACATATAACTTCATCAAGGAAAAGCAATGGAATCCAGTACCTTCAGAGATAAATTGGGTCAGCCTTTGGGAGATGAATTGCATTCCAAAGATTAAAACTTTTGCTTGGAAACTAATCTGGAAAAGAATTCCAACTTCCAACTATTTTGCGAAATTCAATGGCAATATCATAAACAACTGTCCTGTCTGCATGAATGGGGAGGACAGCCAAGATCATCTATTCTTTGAATGTCCCTTTGCCACTAGCTACTGTATTACTGCTGGTAAAACATTAGGTGTCAATTTTGAGCACTTCTCTAATTGTAAGGATGGCCTTTGGCTGTTAGAAGGGAAGAACTTTGATAAGGAGAATGGTAACAAGCTGAATGGTTTCATAGGTGCTTCCTTATGGCACTTACGGAAAAATAGAAATGAGATTTTCTATAACAAGAAAAAGCTTGGAATAAATACAATTCTCAATAGAGCTTTTGCTAATACTTCCTCTTCTTCTAGTCTACCCAGCAAGGACAAGATCTTGGGAATGAGTGTGAAGGAGGTGTCCACTTATACATTCTCTATTGGTGAAAAGCAACCCAAGATCTTCTGTGATGCTGCCTGGTTTAGTAAATCAAGTAAGGCTCATGAAGATGAGATCATTGGTGAATGTAGTTCTTCTAAAATTGTTTCATCTACTTTACATGCTGAGCTCTGAGCTATCTGGAAGGGTTTACTTTTGGCTAAAGACCTTGGAATTGAAAATGCTGTAATTTTCTCTGATTGTCAGGTTGTCATTAGAATTCTGATGAAGCTCAATAGTGCGCCTTGGTTTTTGAATGGACTGGTCAATGACATTTGGAAAGCTGCTGTTTTGCTAAATATAAAAGGTTGGTGGCACCTGAAGAGAGAGATGAACAAGCCTGCTGATTCTCTTGCCAACTTGGGGATGCATGGTGCAAAAATCCTTAATTTGTCTCATGCAAATCATAATATGGCTTCTCTTCCTCAAGCTTATAATCCTATAAATGTAACTAAGGCCGACTATTGCTTCTTCTCCCAATAGACTTGTATATAGCAATGAGGTGAGACTTTTAAATGTAAGTGGACATACTAAAGGATATACTGATCAGTTTAATTCTTTGAATAAATATGCTGGACCTGATTTGTGTGAGGGTTGCTCTAAATGGCGAGAGGTGCACGTCCAGGGAGCAATGCCCCCTTTACCCATTGAAGGCAGCCTGAACCATATCTAGTCTAAGCTTTTCTTTTTGAAAAAAAAAAAAAATATTCATCAATTTTTTTTTTCTCTCAAAATTAATTATATATATTCTTGATGGAGGAAAATGATTCAGCAGTAGATGTCTAGATGATCAGCTCCTAAATTAATTTGTTAGTTGAATATTGGTTGAAGAATATATAATTAGTTTAGTTAATATTCTCATAATTAATGTCCTTATTTAAATTTAAATTCAACGTGTCTTTCATATATACAACAAAATTAAAAGTAATTAATTTGTATAACTGCACCAAATATATTCTTATCAGCATTTGGAGTATCTTAGACATTAAATTATTTACCATAGATTTAGATGTTAATCGAACATTAATTATATATATATAAATAAAGGTGCAAATTTGTCTCTCTTATCTTGCAAAAAGAGCAATATTGACCCTCTACTTCATTTGGGTGCAATATTATCCCTCAATTTACCAAACTGGTATAATATATATTATCCTTTAACTTACCTAACTAGAGCAATCTTACCCTCACGTTAACCCACTGTTATAATTGACATGTTTCAATCGTTTGACCCGAACACATGACATCTAGTCATAAAATATTGACACATCACACTTTACGTGACATAATTGAATAATAAAAATACCTAAATTAATCCATAAACTCATATTAAATAGAATTCTAATTGAGCAATATTGCGTCCATCGATCTCTTTAATATCATCTTCAATCAAATCTTCTATATAATCTCATATAAGAAGAAAACATGATTTCATGTAAGAAGCTAGGTATGGACTGAGATATTTTTATGGAAACAAACTTGAAATTCTCGAATATTGGTCGGGAAAAAACCTAGATAGGAGGTATTATTCATGTCCACGTTGTGGAGTAAGTGTACTAAATCCTATTTTTTGGATAATATTTTCTACAGTTTCTTAGGTTGTATACAAGGATTGTGTATATGCTATTTTTTTTTCAGCAAAGTGAGTGCAATTTTTTCTATAGTATGACACTGACGAGGATATGGAAGAGATGTCAAAAACTTTGCTTCTTGAACTCCATGATGAGAATAAATTGTTGGGTGAGGAAATTATAAGACTGAATTGCAGAATTGATCACCAAGTTGAAACAATACATGAAATGACCATGCAAATGGAGAACATGTCTTCAAGGAGAATGAATTTTGGGTTTCAAGTGAAAGAAAGCACGAACAAGGGTACAAAAGGGAGAAAATGCTGATGATGATATTTCATTTGGTGGCTGTTATAGTATTTGTTTGCTGGGGATTTTATAATTTTTATGGTTAAGGAGATTTTCACTACTAGAAACTAGGTCTTCAGCAATGGCTATCAGCAACGGCCGCTCAAGCCGTTGCTATTTGCAACGGCATTCTTACGGCCGCCCGAGCCGTTGCAGATATTTGTATCTGCAACGGCGTTCTAACGGACACCCAAGCCGTTACGGATTATTTTAATTATCAGCAACGACTTTCTGACGGAAAGGCGAGCCGTTGCTGATATTTTAATTATCAGCAACGGCTTGCTAACGGATAAGTGAGCCGTTGCTGATGATAACTTATCAGCAACGGCTTTCTAACGGGCGAGTGAGCCGTTGCTGATAAGTTTATATAGGGCACGCTCTCGCGCCCGACCCTTCTTCCTCCCGCTGCTGCCGCCGCCGCTCCTGCCGACGTCGACGACGCCGACGACGCCGACCGCTACTGCCGACTTGTTCAGGTATGTCTCTTCCCTGCGGCCGTCTCTTCCCTGCGGTCGGCGGGAATCACCCGACCGAAACCCTATTTCTAGGGTTTCGGCCGGCGGCGATCGGCCGATGGCCGCCGCCGGACCTTCTGCAGTGGCCGGACAGTGTGTCCGGCCACTGTACGCCGGCGCCGGAGGGTGGACTCCGGCGCCGGAATTTATAATTTATATATATAGTTTATATTATTTTATAATTGTTAATTAATTATTTAATAATTGTTAATTAATTGTTTAGATTAATTGTTTAATTTGTTAGATTAATTATTAGGGTTTAGATTAATTTCGGACGCGCGCCGGAATCGTCCACTTCGGACGCGCGCCGGTATCGTCCAATTCGGACGCGCGCCGGTATCGTCCAATTCGGACTCGCGCCGGAATCGTCCACTTCGGACGCGCGCCGGAATCGTCCAATTCGGACTCGCGCCGGAATCGTCCACTTCGGACTCGCGCCGGAATCGTCCACTTCGGACGCGCGTCGAAATCGTCCAATATGGACTCGAACTGTCTCGAAACATTTAGAAAATAATCATCCTCCGACGAGTTGATATGTTTCACGTACGCATCGACGATCGGATATGATTTAGCAAAACCTTAGATCCGTTCGGGAATTGTATGTTCGTGTAAAAGAAGTAGATGATCTTTTATACGACGTACAATTCTTGAATTGTCCCTGATTGGACAATTTGGGAATATAGTTATTTGTACTGCACTTACGTTTTTATTTTAACTGTTAACTAATTATTCTAAATTTCGGCAACATCTCTCTTGTTCTCCGATACGCGCCCAGATGATATGCGTATTCGGAGAACTGTAGGGAGATGCTGTCAAAATTTAGAATAATTAGTTAACAGTTAAAATAAAAACGTAAGTGCAGTACGAATAACATAAATCCCGAATGGAATAGGACAATCTCACCTAAAGACATTAACCAAAGAAATTGTCATTGATTGACAGAATCATGTCGGCTGATCGAAGTTGGATGTACCGACGTCTTGATCGTGGAGCTTTAACGAATGAGTTTCGATTAGGCGTAACGTACTTCCTAAATTTCGCCTATTCGAATCGGAATTTCGTTAGCATGGGTGATCAAATCCGATGTCCGTGCCGCATTTGTTCCAATGGACGATTTTTGGATCGGGAGACTGTCACTCTGCATCTATATACCAAAGGATTTGCACCAAGATATTTTCTATGGACTTGTCACGGGGAGTCACGCGAAGTCGGGACGTCGAGCAATCCTGTCGTTCAGACATATGGTGAATCTTCCTCTGCTGGTGCTTCTTCATCCGGTCAATGTAATCCCTATAGAACTATGATACTTGATAGTCTTGGGGGTCAATTCCGCCTGAATGATAATGTTGATCGGCCAGTTCTTCAGACATCAGTCCCACCAGATACTACAGCGGTTGATATCACAGAAGTAGGGGCTGCGGTAGAGATTGAATTACCGAATAAAGAAGCTGTAGAATTTTACGAGATGTTGAAAGCTGCCGATGAACCTTTGTATGAGAATTGTCCTAAATACACTAGGTTTTCAGCAATGACACAGCTCTTAAACATCAAGGCCGATTGTAATATCAGCGGAGTTGCGTATGATCGGATTGCTGGATTGATTAATGGAATGCTGCATACTGATAACAAGTTTGAGCCTACTTTTTATAAGACTAAAAAGCTAATGTGAAAATTGGGGCTTGGGTACGAAAAAATACACGCGTGCCAAAATAACTGCATTTTATATTATAAAGAAAATATGCAGTTGGATAAATGCCCTGTATGTCAACACCCTCGTTACAAGGAGAAGAAATCGGTCCGACAGAAAAATATCCCGTTTAAGGTGCTTCGGTATTTTCCACTAACACCGAGGCTTCAAAGGTTATTCATGTCGGAAAAGACAGCCCCCTACATGAGTTGGCATGCAAGAAGTCGTGATGATACAGTAATGACTCATCCATCTGACAGTGAAGCATGAAAACATTTGGATACATGTTATCCTTCATTTGCTAGGGATACTAGAAATATCAGATTGGGATTGTGCACAGATGGTTTTAATCCGTTTGGACATTCTGCAACTCCTTATTCAGTTTGGCCAGTGCTGCTGACAGTTTATAATTTGCCACCGTCAATGTGCATGAAAGATGAATTTATTTATCTTTCGATGATTATTCCGGGTCCTAAGGGTCCGCGAAAAGAAATTGACATATTTCTCAGACCCTTGATAGATGAATTGAAAACATTGTGGACTGAGGGAGCTGTCACTTATGATTATCATCGGAAGCAAAACTTCAATTTAAAGGCTGCGGTCTTGTGGACAATCAATGATTTCCCGGCGTACGACATGTTGTCGGGTTGGAGCACTCACGGCCGACTCTCTTGTCCGTATTGTATGGAACACTTTTAATCAATCAGTCTTCAGAACGGACGAAAAATCTCATTCTTTGATTGTCATCGTCGATTCCTACCGGTTAATCACCAGTATCGAAGGAATCGTAATAAATTTACTAAGGGCAGAGTCGAAAGAGATGGGCCACCACCGATGTTGTCTGGTGAACAAATGTTAGCACGTGTTTCAGCACTTCCAGATATAGTATTTGGTCGCAATGAAAGAGTGTCAGGTTTTGGCCAAACACACAACTGGGTGAAAAAAAGTATCTTTTGAGAATTGCCCTATTGGAGTTCATTATTGATTCGACATAATTTAGATGTCATGCACATTGAAAAAAATGTGTTTGATAATATTTTCAACACTGTGATGGATATTTCTGGAAAAACTAAAGATAATGTCAAAGCCCGACATGATCTGAAAATACTTTGTAAAAGACCAGAGTTGGAGTTACAAGAGGTCAACGGACGATATTTGAAACCGAAGGCCCTATATGTGTTAAATAAACAACAGATCAAAGATGTTTGTCAATGGGTAAAAGAACTCAGATTACCCGATGGATATGCTTCAAACTTATCTCGATGTGTGAACGTCGATGATTGCAAAATATCAGGGATGAAGAGCCATGATTGTCATGTATTCATGCAGAGATTACTTCCGATCGCATTTCGAGATCTTCTACCTGATAATATTTGGGGTCCGTTGACTGAATTAAGTATGTTTTTTAGAAGCATCTGTGCAAATGTCATTCGAGTCGAAGATATGTCAACACTTGAAAATAATATTGTTGAAATCATATGCAAGCTGGAGCAATTTTTCCCTCCTGCATTTTTTGACTCGATGGAGCATCTACCGATACACTTGGCATACGAGGCACGAGTTGGTGGCCCCGTTCAATATCGTTGGATGTACTTATTTGAAAGATACATGAATCGTCTGAAGAAAAAAGTAAAGAACACCGCAGCTGTTGAAGGATCAATATCTGAATCGTATATCATCCAAGAAATTTCAACATTCTGCTCATTTTACTTTGAATCGACAGTACAGACAAGATTTGATCGTCTTCCACGTAACGACGACGGGGGTGTTCGACATTTAAATATATTTTGTCACTCTGGTCGTGCTTTTGGTTCTCGTCCATCTCGACACTTAAGCGATGAAGAGTATCATTTGGCACACTTGTATGTATTACTCAATTGCCCAGAGATTGAACAATTCATTGAAATATTTGACATTGAGATGGTGCAAAAATACTCTATTCACAACGATCAAGAATTGGAGACATTACGGAATCGTGATTTCCCTTCTTGGATTCAGACTTACAGCAAAGATCACATAGCTGAAATAGATGAAAAAATATTTGAGTTTGTTAGTGGACCGTCGCGACTTGTGTCGTGCTATAGCGGATATTTTGTTAACGGGTATAAATTTCACACGGTTGAATATTCATCTACAAAAAAGACGATGAATGCTGGGGTCTGCGTGAAAGGGACAACCTATGTTGAATGTGATATGGATTTCTGTGGACTAGTGGAAGAAGTGATAGAGTTGCACTACTTCGGCTTGAAATCAGTGATCCTATTTAGATGTCATTGGTTCGATACAACAGAAAGGGGCATGAAAGTTCATCCAAAATACAAACTTGTTGAGGTTAATTACAAATTAAAATTGGCAGCAAATGAGCCTTTTATATTGGCATCACAAGCCGAACAAGTATATTACGCGAAGTATTCGGCTCGAAATAAAGATAGAGCGGATTGGCGTGTAGTCTGTAAGACAAAAGGTAGAGGAAAAATTGATCCGATAGTAGGAGAAAATGATCCTCCTGGTTTCTATCAAGAAGATGATCTTCCTGCTGTGGATCGTATTATTCCAATACTCGAGGATGCAGACACAACGTCAATTCAATTAGAAGTTGAATATGCTGATGATGACGATCATGAAATTGAGGAAGCTGGAGATGAAGAAGAGGAAGAAGAGGAAGAAGAAGAAGAAGAAGAAGTCGAAGACTATTATTCAGATGACGAGGAATAATTGTAAAGTATATATTTTATTAAATATATCTCTACTATTTATACAATAATCTGATTATATGTATGTTCGACAGATATGTCTGGTCGTGGTTATCGACGCAGGAGAGCTTCGGAGTCTCCGATCGGTGAGACTCCAGCACTTACTCATGCTGCTGATCCTCCTGTTGCTGATCCTCATGAGGATGATACTGCTGAGGCTAGTACATCCAGACGCAGGCGGCCACGCGGGCCGAACAGGTGGCAGCCTCCACCAGCCACAGAGTCACGTAGATTGATTAGCGTGATTGGGGAGCGATAATATATCATGAATTATGAATCATTACAAATTCATTATATCATAATATAATATTAAAATTTATTTTTGTTGTGCAGGTTCGAGCAAGAAGAAGTGCCGAGGAGCATTTCTTCTACTATTCGACGATACATGCACGGGGCATGGCCTACGTGGTCTCACGTGCCTAGCGAGCACGTCGACATGTTATGGCGCGAGTTTGAGGCACGTATTATTTATTTATTTTTACATGCATGATGATATATTAATATTGGTACTCATATTATTATTTTGCAGGCTCGCTATACATGGGCCGAGGACCAGAGGCCCTTCATTTACGCTGCCTGGGAGTCTATTTCCCGGGCAAGGTACAACGGGCAGCTGGGGCAGGCTCGGTCCCAAGCGATGGCCCGAGCTGGGACCACTAACATCGCGAAGACTCGGGGATACGGCCCCGGTTGGATTACTCCGGATATATGGGACCAGCTCGTGGGGATATGGTCGACGGATCGATGGCAGGAGGTTTCTCGGAATGCGGCTAGAAATCGCATGTCGGGGGGAGCAGCGCGTCACACCGGCGGCTCTGTTGCATTTGCAGTGCACGCAAACCGTATGGTAAGTATATCGTTTAATTATATATTTTATTTGTTATTATGTGTACTAATTAATGTATTTGTTTTGTAAATGTAGACGACGGTGTCGGATGACGGGAGTGTCCAGCGACCCTCCCCGATGGCGGTGTTTGAGCGGACTCACCGTCGAGCACATGGGACGGGGGAGTACATCCACAACCGCGCTGCATACATTATGGTAATTATATATTTGTTTAAGTTATTCATTATATATTTATAATTTAAGTTTTATGATAAATATTAAACAAAAAATCAAACTCGAGTAGGAGACCTACAGCCAGACAGTGGTGCAGCGCGGGGGTACCCTCGAGGACTTTGACGCAGCATCGTGGGTCGAGGCCGCAGGTGGCTGGGACCATGACCGCGTATATGGCTTCGCAGATAGTGGTCATGCGCGAGCCGTGCTAGGGCCACTTGGGGCACCGACCCCTCCGGTCGCTGGTGAGCGGCCGTCCACCTCTAGATCCAGTTATGATCATAGTAGCAGAATAAGGACTCTAGAGGAGACGGTCGCGCGTCAGAGTCAGATGATGGAGGAGATGCATGCTATGCTACGCAACATGTCAGGTCATCCCGCAGTAGGCATCTCTTCGGCATCATCTAATCCATCGTCCTCGAGTCAGTCCACGCCGGTGTACACTCAAGCACTCCAGACCCCGCCATATGATCCAAACCATCCTCCATCGTGATCGTGAGATTTTTTGTTTGGATATTGAACTTGTTACTGAGATATTGAACTTGTTTAACTTATTTTGTTTGGATATTGATACTTCAATTTTGCATTTGAATTGTTTTTATACTATCGTGGATAATTATCAATATAAATATAATTGTTTTGATTTATATCTTGGTGTGTTTGTGATGTGTGAATGAATGTGTGTATGAGAGTATGGGTGTGTGAGTTATGTATCAGATAATGTATCAATGTATCAATGAAAATTAGAAATTTTAAATGTTTCTGTCCCCAGGTGGAAGTCATCAGCAACGGCTTTCCCACGGCTGTCCGTGGGAAAGCCGTTGCTAAAAGTGTATCGAAAGTCGTTGCTGATGACCTACAGCAACGGCTTAGCGACGGGGGTTTACTAACGGCGTTGCTACGGACTCGTGGCCGTTGCTATTAATGTTATCAGCAACGGCTCCGGGTCTGTGGCAAAACCGTCGCTGATAATGTTTTTAGCGACGGCCAGACTGGCCGTTGCTGATAATGTTTTGAGCGACGGCCCGAGCGGCCGTTGCTGATCCGTTGCTAAGTCATCAGCAACGCGACTTTCTGTCACGGCTCTATTGCAACGGCTCGGCCGTTGCTGATGCTCTTCAGCAACGGCTCAGCAACGGCATCAGCCGTTGCTGATGCCCATTTTTCTAGTAGTGTTTGGATATATATGGGGTAGACATATTTTGGGTGGTAACTTTTTATTGTTTTTTGGTGGTCATATAATATTTTTGTGATTTAATAAACCTACATTGAAGAGATCGATAGATGCAATATTACTCAATTAAGGTTCTATTTAATATGAGTTTAAGGGTTAGTTTAAGTATTTTTATTATTTAATTATGCCATGTAAGGTGTGTGACGTGTTAATATTTTATGATTGAGATGCCATGTGTTCAGGTCAAACGACTGAAACATATCAATTATAAGAGTGGGTTAACGTGAGGGCAAGATTGCTTCAGTTTGGTAAGTTGAGGTATAACATTACACTAGTTTGGTAAGTTGATGGGTAATATTGCACCCAAATGAAGTAGATGGTCAACATTGCTCTTTTTCCAATAGTAGATGGGCAAATTTGTAACTTTCATCCTATATATATATATATATATATATATATATATCTTTATAGTACCGAGATTCAAATGTTACATGAATGCATATGAATAAGAGAAACTAGTTCATCTCCTTTTTTTTATAGAAATGAATTATATCATAAGATGTGAGAAATACAAGTGTAGTGCAAAAAAAAAGAGAATAAAAGAAGAGAAGACCACCAACAATGTTGGTAGGGAGGAAAGAACAAAATCAAGACATACTTAAAGTGGAATACATTACGTGTTTGTATAAGGACGCTAGCTCCTTCGATGGCGACTTCAGTGTGTGATTCAGAGGTCTTATTGAAACACTGATTGTTACTTTCCTACTAGATCTTCCAATTCTATATCATGATGGCACGATCCGTAGATTTGCTTCTTAAACACTATCATTGTTTTAGCATGCAGAAGTCCACAGATGGTAGCAGAGAGATAGGGGAGTGATGTGACATAGGTTTTGCAGAAGTAGCCATCCAAGTTTGGAATAGCTACAGTGACGAAATAAATTATCATGCGATTCATCAGCATTAACGCATAGGAGACATGTGGAGTCAATATGCATATTTCGTCTAAAAAGACGATCTCAAGTAGGCAACTTTTGGCGATTGGCGAATTAGATCATGATTAAAATTAACTCTAGGCATCTGCGGACCCAAATTTATTTGACAAAAGGATCAATAACCCCTCTAAAGGTGAGCAAATTATAGAAGGAGCTAGTAGTAAATTTCTCGATAGTCGACTTCCAAATGGTGAAATCATTACCGCTTCGAGAAAGGAGCGAAGCAAGGTCCATTGGCAAACTTGCTAGATTGGCTAAATGGACAAAACTAAAGAAGGTAATATTCCAGCCCGAAAAATCCCCATGTACGTTGGAGTCTTTTGATTCAGCGAAGGTGGCACTGGGGGTGGTGGCAAGGGAGAAAAGAAATGGGTATTTATCTCCAAGTCTCATTCAATCTAATTAAGGGTCCAGCCACAAATATGTGGAGACACCTAAACCCACCTAGTATAGTAAAGAGATTCAAAAAAATGTCACTGTGTTTATAGATACCTTTACAGATGGCAAGCAAGTTGACCAAGGAGACATCACTTCGGCGACAAATTGTAGGATATAGAGCCAAAATAATTTTGGTCCAATTCATGCCATTTTTTTGTACTAGCTTCCAAAACCACGAACCTAACTTGGCTGTTTCGTGACATGAGAGATTGAGAATACCAATTCCCCCAGTTGATTTCCTTACGGTGATGGTCTCCTAGTTCATGAAGCATTTACCTTGATAGGCACCTGATCTGTTGCCATTTCAAAAGAAGGTCCTACAACATTTATCAATATATTTAATAACTCATACGGGTGCTTCGAAAATAGACAATATTAAGAAACATGACTTGTGAGCATGTTGTTAACAAGAGTAAGCCACCCTGCTCTGGAGAGAAACCCACCTTGCCAAGAGGCAAGGACCTTGTCAAATTTTGAGATAATCGTCCGCCTGTCATTCTTTTGAAGTTTACCGAATCACAATGGAACATCGAGATAATTGATTGAGAAGCTACCAGATGAGCATCCAAGCAGATTAGCCACCTGATTGACGATAGTTTCATCATTTAAAGTATGCAAAATCTTGGTTTTTGAAGCGCCGATTTTGAGACCTGGGCTCAATTCAAAGCATTTTAGAAAAAAATCTGATTGATTTATTATAATCCAAAGATGCATCATTGAAAAAGACCAAATCATCTGCATACATTACATGGGTGGTCCCCCATGCACATGATCATTTAGAGCTCCCTTGATAAGATCTCTATTTGTGGCTTTGCAAATAATCTTAGGAAGCATGTCGATGACCATATTGAAAATGAGTGGAAATAGTGAATTATCTTGTCACAGACCTCTCTTATGCGCAAAAGGAGCTCCAATAGATCCATTAATGAGGAGGGAAGAAATCGAAGAATTTAGTAGATGAGAAATCCAAGTAATCCATCTAGTAGGAAATTAAATCCCTGGTCTCCAGCATGTCTGAGATAAAACTTCAGTTGAAATAATCAAAAGCTTTTTCAAAATCAATCTTGATCATACATATGTTTTCTCTCTTTTGCTTGCATGCTCAAATAGTCTCATACACTGTCATATATGTAACATTCCAGACTACTCCTTCCGGATGTGAAAGCACCTTGAATTTTGTCTATTAAATCAAGCATAAGAGGGGCCAGTCTATTAGCCAACAATTTAGGAAAAAATTGATAATGCTATTCACCAAGTTGATGGGTCTGAAATCGCCAAAAGACTCAACCCCTGTCTTCTTAGGGATGAGAGAAATAATGACTTGATTTAGTCGTTCCATGTGTGAAGGATTAGATTGTAATTCATTAAGTAGATGTACCAGATCATTGACAATCAACTACCATAACTTTTTGAAGAATTCAATAGGAATGTCATCGGGACTAGGAGATATATAACACTTCATGCTCCGAATAACATCAAGGACCTCCCCTTTCACAAAAGGAGCGTCAAGTTGTTCTATGGAAGTGAGTCCGATTGGATATAGGTCATTCTAGCTGATTTTAAGCAAAGGCCCGATGCTTTTCCCTAGGAGATTAATATAGTAAGTTTTTGAAAGCCTATGCAATTTGTGGAAGCTCAGAAAGGAGACCGCTAGGCATAACAATACGGGGGATCTAATTGCTATTGCGTCTTAGCGTGGCACAATAATGGAAGTATCGCGTCTTGCGATCACCCTCTTTAAGTCATATCTTTTTCGCTCGTTATCGCTGGAATATGTCTTCTTTGAGATAATGTTCATCCAAGTCCTCCTTGTAAGATCTGAGTTGCTCGATTCCAGAGAGAGACAATTGCCCGGAGTCAGCTAAGTGCAAGAACGTTGACTTGTTCCTCAAGGGTTTTTCTTTTCTTTGACCAGCTTCTCCTTTTCAACAAACTCCAACTCTGATCGAATGATAGGTCGAAGTTGTTTCCAAGCTAAGATCCAACCATTGAGGGAAGAGATATTGGTCCCCGTCCCCTTGAGCAACGAGATAAGACCTACCTCAATGATGCCAAGAAAGTCTAGTGTGTCCAACCAGCTCAGTTCAAGTCTGAAAGGTTGGACAACATTTGCGATAGGAGCAAGAGACTGGATCAGTAGATGGTTGTGATCAGAAAACTTTCTCAGACCTCTAATAACTTGCAAGTTAGGGAGTGATACTGATAGGGTGGAGTTGGCAAGCATACAATCCAATTTAGCCAGACTAGGAGTGGCTTGGCTTGGGATAGGCATATTAATAAGATCGCATAACCTAGAGAATCTACTAGAATCCATGCTATTCATTGTACAATTATGTCTTTCCCCAACTTGCATTGTCATATTAAAATCACCTCCAATGATCAGGTAGTGGAACTGGCAAGATTATATAACTCTTGTAGGAATGTTGACTATCTGTCACAGTTGGGTAGGCCATAGACTTCGATAATCCATATTCTCAAGCTGGTCTTGATATGTGAAGTTGAAGTTGTATTGAGTGAGAACCCGTATTCACAAAGAGGCATCTCCAAAGGGCAGAGTTCCAAATCGCCAAAATGCTTCTAGACAGGCCAATAAAGTCCACAGCTGAATAATGCGAATTAAACATAGAGACAGGCCAACATAGTCCACAGTTGAAATCCATAAATCAGCTTAGCAATTTTGTTAGAGATATGAGATATATAATTTGGTTTCAAAAAGAACCATCACACTGCAATTCAAATCCTCAACTGTTTGTTTGACCATATATCGCTTAGATAAGTGATTTAGCCCACACACATTCGAAAAAAAGGAAATTAAAGTTTTTGGCATGCATTACAAATAGAGCATCAAAAGCAACAAAAGGTGACGCCTTGGTCAAGGCTGTAGAAAGTCTTTAGAGTCACGCTACAACAACAACAACCGCGTTAGCAATTTCCAAAGAATCCCCTGAGCAGACGAAACCCATATCCATGATAGTTTGGCGAATCTGTGTATTGAGTCTATTAGTCATGCCAATATTAATGGAATCAAGCTGATGCAGACTAGTGTGAAGATCTGGGCTTAATGGAGCGAGGCCTTCCAGTCTGGTCGCCTTACCAATCTCCGCCCACTTGCTAATTTATGAAGCCTTGTTGATAAGGTGGGAGCTACGCCAAATAGGAGTAGATGCTACAGACCGATTCTTTTTCCGGGAGATTAAACCCATAGAGGATGACTTAGAATTTTTAGGCGTTGTAGGGAATACCTTGTCTTGCTGTGGAAGAGGTGCAACTACAAGAAATGAATTTGGTGGTCGAGGAGGTCCTAGAATCGACGATCCATCCACCTAGGAAGAACCTTCCATGGGCGTACCAAGGTTGGCATGGGCTGAAGCAAACAAAGTGGCCGAACCCATCACCCGGTGAGTGGAGATCTCAGGGGCTCGAGCCTTAGGCCCATAAGGCAATGCATGGCCCAAATGAGACTAAGAGCCCAAAAGCAATAGGCGGATAAGAGAAAACCCAAATTTGCTAATGAAGTCAAAGTCCGTACCCACAAGAAAAAAAAGCCTCGATCCCCGCCGCGATAAAGTTGGAAACCAAGAGGGCGTTGCCGAAGGAAGCGACATCAAATCCAGCTTTACACCCGCGAGAGGATAGCGCAATAGGAAGAAAGTATGAGCAGAAGATACCCCTTTGAACAACAGACAAAACGAAGCGCCACATCGGATGAGAGCCAGCTGTTGGAAGTTCTCGAGTGACGATAACAGTTTTTTGATGTCAAGCTAGCGAAAAGCTCAGATAACCTCCAATTAACACCGAATTGGAAATCACGGCGAGAGTATCAATAGTCTTTGTCTAACACCCTACCAAGTCAGGGAGCAAGCCACTGTAAGGACAAGGAAGCCTGAAACTAGACACATGAGTTGGGTTGTTAGAAGGAAATTGAGTCGAAGAGAGAGCCAGAACGATGACTGCACTGACGGAATCCATGTTACATCGGAGTCGTCGGAACATAGCAAACATTGAGATAGAGGCAACCTGAGAGCGAGCTGGTGGACTCAGGCAGTTCATGCATTGATTCCTAAAGAAGGAAGGTAGAAGGGTGTTATCAGCGAGTGCAGTCTGAGGATTGCTATTCGGTTTAGAGAGAGGGTCTTCCTCCACGGGATCACAGTCGGGGTCATTGGTCTCAAGCTCTCCCGAGCGACCATTGTCATGTGGCACTCTCGAATTTTCTTCAAAGCAATGTTGCTGCCAAGCAATAGACACCTCGATTGCATTACGATTGTCCTCAGCATTCGCAAAAATAGTCATGGGGATAGAAATCAAATCCGAGGTCTGAACTTGAATCTTACAAGCTGATAAATTCGTCCACTAGAGAGATCGCTGGCTCCTTAAAAAACAACGAAGGAACTCACCAAGGATATGAGTGATTCAATGTTCTAGAACATGATAGGGAGGCCCATCAGTTCAAGCTCGACATGTAGCTCCGGCAGACTCATTGCTGAGAACACCTCATCTCTACTCCAATCTTTGATTCGAAGGAGGTTCTTCCAGAGATGGCGCTTAAAATGTCGATCTACGGAGCTAGGAGTGATGATCAGGTCCGCCAAATGATATTGTCGCCACTGATCGGCATGCAAGAGAAACTTTCCAAACTATTGAGCGAGATAATCGACCAGATCTAAGTCATGGCACATCTGACCCTAGATGGCGACGATAACACAATAGTCAGCAAGGTACTAGGCGTGGTTCGTTGTTGACAGAGTTTGGGGGCAACTCACGAAGAGGAGGGCGAGAGGTGATTGGGGGGGAGGGGGGGGGGGGGGGTTAGAGGGCCCAGAGGAGGGAGAACCATGAAGATGAGGCAAAAAAATGGGAGGAGGCAACATGTTGGAGAGGGAGGAAGAGAGGAAGATGCCGAAGAAGGAGAAGGTGAGAGGGTAGATTTGGGAGAGCATGAGCAAGTGGAGGGTGCAGGCGTCGTATAAAAGCTTGGAACTATTTACGTAAGTGCCCATCCCCATCACAAGTGAAACTCCTCATACGCGCACGGCAAGCATGTGCGATATGATCCAAAACCAAGACAACGAAAACACTTCAGTTGCACCCAGAGAGAAGAAGGGATGGAAGAGGTAGGAGGGAGATAGACGAAGGTTACATGAGAAGGAGAGGGGCGAGGGGGGGGGGGGTCAGAAGAGGGAGAGAGAGGGGGGGGGGGTGTGGAAATGGGAGGTGGGCAGCCCATTCAAACGACATACGCAAAGGAAATAACCATAGACCCAGTGACTAGAGGAGGGCTTGGGAACATCGGTAAACTTAACCAGCCATCGGCGAGGATGCCGCTGAACAATCGTCCACCCTAGACCATCAACGCAAGGGGAAGCATGCAAGGAGGAGGAAGTCGAGAGGGAGCGACGGGAGGCCTAGCAGAAGGAGGACCCGAGAGAGACAAGGAGGGAAGCCGGCGAGGGATGAACGTATCACCCCCATGCGGGGTTCGTTGAAGATAATGCAACACCACTTCAGGAATATAGGGAAGGCTTGCATGGTTGGCTAAGCCTTGTAGTTATCCTTTGATTATCTCTATTTATCATATAATTTAGTGGGTAATTATCAGTTAATTATCAAGTCTTTAGAACTTATCAAAATGTCTTGTAAAGCCTATATAAGGCTACTCCATTTATTGATTAAATGCATTTCTCGTTTTAAGTTCAACAATTGGTATCAGAGCAAGGGCGAGAGATTGCCAAGAGAGAGCATCGACCGAAGAGGAAGAGAGCCAGAGAGGGAGAGAGCCGGGAGAAAGTAAGGAAGGGTGGAAGGGTTCCCAACATTGAGTTTGGGTAAGGGAACGAGCAGGTGGGAGATAACAGACAACATCATCTCCACGCAGCAGCGATTGCATCAGATCTTGATCGGCGTGAGAGAACGTGATCGGTTCCTTCGCGGCAATAGATCTCCATCTCCAATAGGGCATGATCGCTCGATCTCCTCCCCCCTCATCCAGAGAAGAAGCCCATAAGGCTTAGTGAAAGCAGGTTACATCTCCGTTCCACCACACCTCCTCTCTCGTTCTAGGAACATATCACATTCATATCCACATAAGGGAGATCTGATCGTGGAAGAAGAACTGACCGATCCCGCTTCTTCCACAACAATAGATCTCCGACTTGTGTCTGCATAAGCAGCCATCGCCCAGAGGAAGAGAGAAGGAGAAAAAGAAAATGACAGAGGACAAAACTATCTCGTTGGGTCCTCGTGGAGAGCACAGAGGACAACCTCGTCGGGTCCCTGTGGAGAGCACAAGGGACAAGTCTCACCGGGTCCTCGTGAAGAGAACATATGATGAAAGAAGTCTCGTCGAATCTCTGTGAAGAGCACAAGAGACAAAAAAGAAAAAGAACAAAAGAGATGTACGCGAGGGAAATAGACACATGTGTGCGACGTCAAATGGAAGAAGATGATCAAAATCTTAGGCTTGTGAAGCTGGTGTTGATGGGGAGTGTTGATAATGCAACACCACTTCAGAGATATAGGCAAGGCTTGCATGATTGACTAAGTCTTGTAGTTAATTATCCTCTAATTATCTCTATTTATCATAGGGAAATTAGACTAAAAAATCACAAGATTTGCAGAAATTTTACGTTCAACCTAGGATTTCAAAATTCGCATGTAAATGCACAACCTTTACATCCGTTTATGCCATTTACCAAATCGTCAAGCGCTGTCTCAACTTAGCTGACGTGGAGGTAAACAGTGCTTGCGTGGCTGACGAATTCATAAATACATATTTTAAAAAGAAAAATAATTATATATGACCCACCTTTTTCTTTCTCTTCTCTTCTTCCTCCCCGCATTTCTCCTTCTTCTTCCCAACTGCTACGACCTTTCTTCTTTTTCCTCCCCACCTTTCTTCTTCTTCTTCTTCTTCTTCTTCCCAACTGCTGCAACCTATCTTCTTCTTCCTCCCCACCTTTCTTCTTCTTCTTCTTCTTCTTCTTCTTCTTCTTCTTCTTCTTCTTCTTCTTCCCAACGGCTGTAACCTTTCTTCTTCTTCTTCTTCTTCTTCTTCTTCTTCTTCTTCTTCTTCTTCTTCTTCTTTTTCTTCCCAACTACTGCAACTTTTCTTCTTCTTCCAATTGCTACAACATTTATTCTTCTTCCTCCCCACCTTTCTTCTTCTTCTTCTTCTTCTTCTTCTTCTTCTTCTTCTTCTTCTTCCCAACTACTGCAACCTTTCTTCTTCTTCCACGATGAAGAAGCGGAGCCCGATGACTAGCACGGGACGTTGCTAGCTGCCAACACCATCGGTGTCTACCACGACCACTTGGTCAACAACGAGCACTACCACGTCGTGATCGACTACTACGACCACGGCCTGACCTTCATAAGCCCATCCTTGAGGACCTTGGTGAAGGCGGAGTAGACACCAATGTTGACGAGGTAGTGCTCTTGTTGATGGAGGAGCCAGGAGACGTCGGAGATGGAGTTGTCGATCTGGGTGGAGATCTTGGCAAAGGCGGCGGCTAGGGTGATACTAAAGAGACAATGAACGAAGCTTCGATTGCGGCACTTGTCCATGAGGGCGAGAGCCTTGCTGAGAAACTGCTCGGTGTCGTCCATGATGCGGCGGGCGGGGCGCTCGTAGAGATCAATGTGGGCAGCTTGGCAAAGGAGCATGGCAAGCTTGTCTACGCGCCCCTTGAGCTCCAAGCACTCCTATTTGTTCGTTTGTGCATCGATTGCCCACTTGCTCACTTGGTGTGTAAGCAGCGATGGTGGAGCTGAGGAGCTGGGTGACCCAATAGAAGATGCCGGTGAAGATGGTGATGTGGCCATCGATGGCCAGGCCGAAGGTGACGACTGGGTTGAGGTGGCCGCCGAAGATGTTGGCGGCCATGGAGACGCTAACAAAGAGGGCCAAGCTGTGTGCAAGGAAACAACTGTGTCATAGTGGTAACCGAGGGCAAAGGAAGAGGAAGGAGAAAGGGAGAAGTAGTGTCGTTGTTGGGGGTAGTGGAGTTGAGGTAGGGACGGCGGAGGTGGAGGTGTAGGAGAAGGAGAGGGAGGAGTTAATTAGAAGGAGGAAGATGAAGAAGAAAAGGGAGAGGAAAAGGTGGGGTTATCTGGGAGGAGAGAGAGAGAGAGAGAGAGAGACACGTATGACGTCGTCAGGCCACGCAAGCGTCGTTTATCTCCATGTCAGCTAAGTTGAGACGACGCGTGACGATTTGATAGATGGTATAAACGGAAGTAAACATTGTGCATTTACAGTCGAATTTTGAAATCCTGGGTAGAACGTAAAATTTTTGCAAACTTTGTGATTTTTTAGTCTAATTTCCCTTTATCATATAGCTTAGTGAGTAAGTATTAGTTAATTACCGAGTCTTTAGGACTTATCAAAATGTCTTGTAAAGTCTATATAATATTACTCTATTTAGTGATTAAATGCATTTCTTGTTTCAAGTTCAACAGGGTCGACGCGAGGAAGCTCAAACTAGTTCATCTCCCTTGATCAACTTATAACTAATTTGATGAAAAATCCATGAAATATTTCTAAAAGTGTCTTCTTTTAGAATTCTTGGTATATATATAACGAGAAGTTAATTAATATCTACTTTATATATACTGAAACTTGTTAAGAAATTAGTAAGCTTAACTCCCTCACGCTCACGCCCAAGATTGGACATCTGGAGCGTGGAGTTTTGCAAGACTGAATATCTGCGGGTGACATAATATCAATCACACAATTGACTCTGATACCATATTAAGAAATTAGTATGTCTAACTCACCCAAAAAATTAGCTAATGAGAAAAAGATTGTCCAAACTATTTAAATGCTACATTGATCATATTTTTAATCAATGTGAGACTTTTAACAAAACTTGAAGATTAAATGAAACCCATCAACATTCTTGATGCTAGAATCCAATTACATCCTTCAAATCTACAATTATTCCCTTCGAATTAATTGTTATTAATTCTAATGCTTATCTTTTGAGACTCTCTCTTTAATTAGATTAAGAATGGTCTCGTTGCTGATGCCAGATTTCCCCCCTAGAGATTCCAAATTTGTAGGAAAGGACAAGGGGAAGATCACTCACATCTCCTTCCTTTTCCATTGATTGCTTATATCTAATTTCTCGTGCTTTATGTAATTAATTCTATCATTATGACAATTGAGGGCTGTCTTTTTGGGGTCTACCCTACCTTTTAGAAGGTAAGCAATGCCGCCTTAATTAACACACCAAGGTCAAATGCAATTATTTATTTTATCTTAAGTAGACTTTAATATCCTCCCCTCCTTATAAGAGCTCCTCATCCACTTGTCCAAGAAATAGAGGCTTGAATCTTTTCCTCTACTCTTATTTAGAAGGAAAGTGCCTTTAGTTTGGGAAGAGTATGTTCTTTACCTAAACAGGCTTATTATTTTAGTTATAGTTCTATATTTGGTGGACATATACATGACTAAAATAAAGAGAAATTAACTAAGGGGGGGGGGGGGTACAATTAATTAATATTAGTGGTTGGGACATGCAAGTAGGATTTGATGCATGGTTGAATTATTGGATCATCATGGTGTTTGTTAAAGGGTTGTTGGGATCCATTGTCAATATTTTGGACAAATCCTTGTTGACTTTGATTAGATTAATTAGCTATCCAAAAGGTAAAGATTTGAACAATGAATTAGTAAGTAATTATTAGCGGAGACTGTTAATTAACTTCCAGCTCATTGCATATATATACATGTGTCTGACATGGTCATTACTTACTAACCACTTTATATCACATTATAATTAACATATAATTAATCTTATATTTACACAAGGATCGATTTATGAAAATAGAATTGATATATATGATTCATATAAAACCACATTAGTAATTTAGTATATAACATTGTAAAATTAATATATGATCATTAAATTAAGTATAGTTAGTCATGAAAGCTAAAAAATAAATAAATGATGGTTTAACTTATGATTCTATCCTCTAGATCAACCTATGGGCAGGAAACTATATATAAACTATATATATATATATAATCTTCATCACGCCTTCTGTCTTTAATTTGCCTTTTAATAAATGTTTCGACTTTAGATAAAATGACAAAAATCATCACTTTTAACTGTTGCCATTGCATGGATTAGCTCATGAAAAATATATCTACAATATCTGATAATAGTTTAGCGATATTATTGCAAAGATGTTCCAGCATTATTGACATTTTTCTACTGCAAAACTGTGTATGATGCCCCTATGTCTTACAGTCATCTCTAACTATTTGAGATACATGTTGTGTTATCATTGCACAGCATATGCTCGCCTATTTGCGGCAGTGTTGAAATGCATACATTCACCAAAAAAGTTAAAAAAGTTAAATGAACTTCTAGCTAATTGTTGTAGTTATTGTACGTAGTTTCATTGAAGCACGCAGATAACATGGTGTACTTCATCAATCCCTAAGATTTGAAATCAGAAAGTAGAGCAGTGACTGAATTACTAATTAATAAAGCAAATCTTATTTAATTATATTACAGCAGCTTTTGTCCTACACCCCATAAGCATCACATCATATCCATTTTCTTTCTCTCCTGGTTTCTTCCCTATAAAGCCTGGGTTGTTCTCCACCCAGTTAAGGCTAGCTATAGGAAACACCAAATTGATCTCTTTGGCTTATTGCTCAGTAGAGAATTAGAGATAGAGAAAGAAAATAAAGAGAGATGGGCAGAGCTCCATGTTGTGACAAGGAAAACGTGAAGAAGGGGCCATGGTCTCCTGAGGAGGATGCAAAGCTCAAGGCTTACATTGAAGAGCACGGAACTGGTGGGAATTGGATTGCACTGCCTCACAAGATTGGTTAGTATATATGATATACTCATTAATTATAAACTCTAATTTGTAGTATACGCACTTGGTTTTTGTGTTTAGTTGATTGAATGAAACCTCTCCTACATATATGGGAAAATAGATTCTTCTAAATTTCTTGATAAATCAAGAGAAATCGTTAATTAATTAATTAGTTATCCTCAATTTGAGCATAGTTTTCTCCTTGGAGTAGGATATATAGTTCATATATAATTAATTATATATGTTCTATCGATATGATCTTTACTTTCTAGCAAGTTTTAATTGCTATATATGATCATTAATTTTCTTGATCTCATCAACTATGTATAATGGATTAATTAATTGTTTGCAGGACTGAAGAGGTGTGGCAAAAGCTGCAGACTGAGATGGCTAAATTATTTAAGACCAAACATCAAACATGGTGGTTTTACTGAAGAAGAAGATCAGATCATTTGCAGACTCTACATAAGTATAGGAAGCAGGTATATAGATATGATAATGAATTTAATCATCCCAGCTCATATATATATGATTAAATTAAGTTTAACAAATTTCTTTGTTTTTACTAGGTGGTCGATAATTGCAGCCCAGCTGCCAGGAAGAACAGATAATGATATCAAGAATTACTGGAACACAAGACTGAAGAAGAAACTGTTTGGAAAGCGAACCGAACCATCTCAATCTCGAAAACTCCAAGCTATGATCGATCAGGAAGCCAATGACCTATTGAACCATGAATCATCACCTTCTCAAACCCTAAGTGCATCAGCCCTTGAAAGAATGCAACTTCACATGCAGCTCCAAGGCCTCTACAGCAACAACCCCTTCTCTGGCTTCTACAACAACCCTGCACTGTGGCCAAACTTCCATCCCGTGTTAGGAGATCAAAGGGTTTGCCAAGAAGCCATTAATAATGCTAACTCTGATTCATCGTCGTCTCCACTGAAACCTGATGCATCGAAGTCGGGGCTCATCATGAATGCAAATATACTGGAAGAAGTAGACCATTCCGGATTAGGGTTTCACTCACCTTCTAGTGGAGGCGCTCTCAGCATCGAAACTTCGAGCTCGAACTTGGAGTCCGCGAATGCCGGTCTGCAAGCTGAGCTACAGGACCTGATCTACTGCAAGAACTCCTCCTTTGTGGCTGATGAAGAGCATCAACTTGCAGACTTAGACTGCTACAAGGAAATCTACGACGAGAAGGAGACTAGTGCTGCAAATTGGTGGACTAATAATGGTTTTGATGAGGAATTAGCTTCAGCTATCAATACTGACTCCATGATTCAAGAATATGCTCCCGGTATGATCTATAGAGGACATTGAGATATATTTAGATATGGATTGATGAGATATAAGTCTATCTTAATTATAAATATTTAATATGTACTCTTTCTACATGAAGTGTACTCCAGGAACACTCAGTACTGTAAATTTGTTAATAACACTGTAACGGGCTTTCATGCTGTATTCATGTGCTACATATATTAATATATCTTCTTCTATTAATAATTATATATCCATGCATGTATGCAGGTAATTTTTTCCTCTTGTGCAAGCACTTAGATGGGATTGATTCTATGCGCGTAGGATATAGACAAAAGGAAACTTCTTTTCTGCACACAGCCATATAGCTTTTGGCAGCTCACATGCTTAGTAGAATTTAAACGTATAAATATACACATTTTGTTAGAAGGTGGAAGAGAGAACTTAGATACGAAGGAGGATGTATTTCACTCAATTTTGACTTTTTTCAAATGCTTGGTACAATGGGATATTTATAGGGAGTTTAGGACTACTCTAGAACTACTTAGTAAATGTCCAACTACTTTCTATCCAAGTAACTTATCATTAAATACTCACTAAAAAAATCTAGAGTCCCACTTATCAACTAATCACAAGACTACTCTATAAACAAATTCTAGTCATACATGATAATTCTAAAAATAATCAGATAAGTTTAAAGACAACTAGTATAACACCCGCTCAATGCGTTGAAAATAAATAAGAATGAAATAAAAATTAAGAACTTTATTTAGAAGTCAAAATGTAAATTAATCTATTTATTTTTAGAATTGAACCTAATGAAAATCTTAATTGATTGATGATCAATTCTAATTAATGTATATAAATTTAACTGTACGTCGCAAACATGAAAGATATTATGATTAATTATAAGTTATGGAGACAAAGGGCGGAGGACACCGAGAGAAAAGACGGGAATGCCCTTGAAAGCAAAACCTCTAACCTTGATGCTCTCTCTTAAGTCTCGATGTCTCCTTGCTCTTGTTGCTCTCGCCCGCCTCTCCCTATCATCATCCAGGTAAACTCTCTCTCTCTCTCTCTCTCTCTCTCTCTCTCTCTCTCTCTCTCTCTCTCTCTTCTCTAATCCCTCTCTTGCCTCCTCCTTGTTCTCTACGGAGGTGCTATGCTGCCATCGAGCGATTCTAATATCATGACGTCGGACCGTCAGCAGATCTCGCTCAGACCGCGAGATGCAACAAAGGGTTGTGACGTGTGTTCAGACATCGAGTATCTAATCCCTCTCGACCTCGTGTCCCTAATCCCCCACTACTAGAAATATGTTATTCAGCAACGGCCACTCACGCCGTTGCAATTTCTAACGGCGTTCTTACGGCCACTCGGGCCGTTATAGATGTAATATATCTGCAACGGCGTAGTTACGATCGCTCGAGCCATTGCTAACAAGTGGATGGAGCGAACACGACACGCAAATGAAATAACTTATTTACAATGGCTTACTAAAGGCCGCGACGGCCGTTGTTAATGATATTATCACATTAGCAACGACTTATTTATGGCTACTGCATATGTCACTTTTTAGTCAATCGCGCACTCGCAACGCGAAAATAAAATACTTATCAGCAAAGGTATTGCAAATGCCGCGTAGCCGTTGCTGTTGATGTTGCTGATAAGTTTATTTAACTCTACCCCGATCGCACCCGCCCCTTTCCTCCTTCTTCTTCCTTGCTTTTACCGCCGCCGTTGTCGATCTCCGCCCACCCACCGTCGTCGCCCGCCGACGCCACTCACCACCGCCGCCCACCGTCGTCGCCCACTCCAGGTAATTTCAGCGCCCCCTCTCCTATAGTAGGCCCGACCAAAACCCTAGGTTTAGGGTTTCGGCCGGCCTTCGGCGCTGGAACATTGAGTTAATATTTAGGGTTTTTTTAAACCCTAATTTTTTTTATTACTCTAATTAATTAAATCTGTTTAGATTAAAAATTTAATATGTAGATTAGATTAATGTTAAATGTTCTTTTCTATGTTAATTTTATTAATGTTTAGATTAATATTTAATGTTTTTTTTTGGTTAAATGTTTAATGCATGTTTAGATTAATTAGATTAATTTTATTGTTAATCTTTAGATTTAGATTAATTAGAATCGTCCACTTTGGACTCGCGCCGGAATCGTCCACTTTGGACTTGCACTGGAATCGTCCAATTTGGACTTGTGCCAGATTCGTTCATTGTGGACTCAAACTGGTATCCACAAATTTAGAAAATAATCATTCATCCGACAAGTTGATACGTTTCATTTACGCATCGACGAGTCGGATATGATTTAGCAAAATATTAGGATCCGTTCGGGTGTTGTATGTTCGTGTAAAAGAAGTAGATGATCTTTTATACGACATATAATCCTTAAATTGTTCCTGATTGGATAATTTGAGAACATAGTTATATATTTGTATTGCACTTTGTTTTTTCTTTTAACCGTTAACTCATTAATTCTTAAATTTTGGCTATTGTATCTCTCTTGTTCTCCGACACGCGCTCAGATGATATGTGTATTCGGAGAACTGTATGGAGATGCTGCCGAAATTTAGAATGAAGTTAGCGATTAAAAGAAATACTTAGTGCAATATGAATAACATGAATCCCGAATGGAATAGGATCATCTCACCTAAAGGCATTAATTGAAGAAATTATCATTGATTGACAGAATCAAGTCGGGCAATCGAAGTTGGATGTACCGACGTCTTGATCGTGGAGCTTTAACGAATGAGTTTCGATTAGGCGTAACTTACTTCCTAAATTTCGCCTATTCGAATAGGAAATTCGTTAACATCGGTGATAAAATCTGATGTTCGTGCTGCATTTGCTTGAATGGACAATTTTTGGATCGGGAAACTGTCACTCTGCATCTGTACAGCAAAGGATTTGCACCAAGATATTTTCTATGGACTTGTCACGGAGAGTCACGTGAAGTCGGGACGTCGAGCAATCCAGTCGTTCAGACACATGGTGAATCTTCCTCTACTGGTGTTTCTTCATCCAGTCCATCTAATAGCTATAGAACTACGATACTTGATAGTCTTGGGGGTCAATTCCAACTGAATGATAATATCGATCGGCTAGTTACTGACACGTCAGTGCCACCAGATACTACGGGTGTTGATGTCACAGAAGTACAACCCGCAGTAGAGATTGAATTACTGAATAAAGAAGCTGCAGAACTTTACGAGATGTTGAAAGTTGTCGATGAACCTTTGTATATGAATTGTCTTAAATACACTAGGTGTTTGGCAATGACACAACTGCTGAACATCAATGCCGATTGTAATATCAGCGGGATTGTGTTTGATCAGATTGCAGGTTTGATTAATGGAATATTGTCTACTGATAACAAGTTTGAGCCAACTTTTAATAAAGCTAAAAAGTTGATGAAAAAATTAGGGCTTGGGTATGAAAAAATACACGCGTGCCAAAATAACTGTATTTTATATTTTAAAGAAAATGTACAGTTGGATAAATGCCCTGTATTTGAACATTCTCGTTATAAGGAGAAGAAGTCGGTCCGATAGAAAAATATCTCGTTTAAGGCGCTTCGGTATTTTCCACTAACACTGAGGCTTCAAAGATTATGCATGTCAGAAAAGATGTCCCCCTACATGAGTTGGCATGCAAGAAGTCGTGATGATACAGTAATGACTCATCCATCTAACAGTGAAGCATGGAAACATTTAGATACATGTACGTAGTCTGTAAGACAAAAGGTAGAGGAAGAATTGATCTGATAGCGGGAGAAAATGAGCCGATACTGTTGGCTTTAGGTTTTCAACCTTAGTCTTAATCTCGGTTTTGATGGTTTTGATGATAACAAACATGGAACTAATAATTTCATTGAGAATATCTTTCAGGTTCCATATCGACTAGCGTTCGATGTCATCGATCAGATAAATAAGAGAAATCGCAAAATCGAAAGGACATTGATCGTCGCGCTCGGGTTCACCGTGAAACTTCCCGAAGATCGCATCGGACGAGCTCAAAGATCACATGGAAAGCTCTCCGTCATGATGCTCGTTGAAAGCCGGAACCCAAAAAGGAAGCGCGAAAGAAAAAGGTTGAAGAAAACAATCTCAGCCTAAATTCGGTCGACCGAATAGGGTAAGAAATGGGCAGTAGCCCTAGCGGTCGACCGAATTGAGGCTAGCTGCAGACGCAGCTTGCGTCGGTCGACCAAAAGAGAAATTGCAAGCTTATTGCATTTGTCGGTTGACCGGCCCGGTCGACCGACCGAAGCCCAAAAAGGGCAGTAGGCATGGCAATCGACCAGCCGGTCAATTGACCTACGAATAGCGGAAGACGCAGATCACGTCGGTCGATCGACGGGTCGACCGAAGATCGTGGATCGCGCTATTTGCGTCTGGCGGTCGACCCGTCGGTCGACCAACCAGAGAGAAAATTATAGCGGTCGAATGATCGGTCGACCAATGATTCGACCGGACCATCGACTGGGCGCTTGTAACGGTCGAAAATAATCCCGTTGATGCCCCATTTCAGCTGGGGGTATAAATACACCTCATACACATCTTTTAATCTCTCACTCACACTCTTACAGATATTATTGAGCCATCAAGAAGAGATATTTGAGCCTTCCAAAAGAAAGATTGCTTGCGTTATGCTCCTTCTGCGAACACCTTCTCAAGCGCCAGCTGTTGCCTCATCTCGGAAACTGACTCGAGCTCATCCCCTCGGCGAGTTGGAGGTGCCAAGACTGTGAAAGGAGCTTGCAAACATTGGTTTTATTTTAAGCTCTTTTCAATTGTAATTTTATTATTATTTGAACTATTTGATTTGTGCATGCAAAGACATGGTGTTAGGTCTTGTTGTGTGAAGTGGTATCCTTGGTGAAAAGGAGTAAAGCCACTTGTGTAAACTTAGTGTTTACTAGGATTAGTTCTAGTTGTCCCTTAGGTTGTGGTGGGAAAGAGCTCTCGGTAGGAAGGCGGGATACTTCCGAGTGTGGAAGTGCCTTCGGTTGGAGAGCGGAGTCTTTTCAGGGAAAAGTCCTCGTGTGTAATGGAAACTAATTAATCTAGTAAAACTTAGTTTGGAAATCCTAAGCGGGGTGCTTAGGTAGTGGAGTAGGCATTGGGGCCAAACCACTATAAATTTGCGTGTTAGCATTGTTATTATTGATTGTTTTATCTGCCTAATCATTTATAGCTTTCGCATCCAATCGTAAGATTGCAAATTGCCTAAATAATCCAAGAAACGATTAAAAGTGAATTTAGGCTAATCAATTTAGTTAACATACTATTCACCCCCCCCCCTCTAGTGTCGCCATTTCGCCCACAGATACCTGATGTGACAGATAATTTCTATCAAGAAGATGATCCTCCTACTGTAGACGGTATTATTCCAATACTCGAGGATGCAGACACAACGTTAGTTCAATTAGAAGTTGAATTTGTTGATGATGACGATCATAAAGTTGAGGAAGGTGGAGATGAAGAAGTAGAATTTGAAGAAGATGAATAAGATGAAGAAGAAGAATTCGAAGACTATTACTCAGATGATGAGGAATAATTTGAAGCTGAGATAGATCATAGGTCAGTCCAGCGGTGTACACTCAGATCCATCGTCATCGACTCAGTCCAGGCCGGTGTACACTCAAGCACTCCAAACCCCGCCTTATGATCCCAACCTTCCTCCACCATCGTAGCGAGCTTTTGTTCTTTTATGATACGTAGTGATCTTGGAGATACTAGTTACTTGATTGACTTATTTGGATATTGATTCGCATCGTGTTGATACGATAATTTTGATTTCATATTGTGGATATTTATAATTATAAGTATAATTATTTTGATGAATATCTGAATGTATGTGAATGTATCTTTAATGCGTATGTGAATGAATGTGTGTATGAGTGTGTGAGTTATGTATCAAGTTATAAATGTATCAATGGAAATTTCTAATTTTAAAATTTCTCAATTACAAGTTAACATCGTCAGCAACGGCCTTCCCACGGTCATCCGTGTGAAAGCCGTTGTTGAAAGTGTATCGTAATACCTAGGCCGCAAACTTAAAGTCGTTGTTGATGAACAACAACAACGGCTTATCAACAGACTTTCAGCAAAGGCGTTGCAACGGCTCGACGGCCATTGCTGATGACAATATTCACAACAGTCATCGCATCGTTGCAGAATCGTTGCTGATAAAAGCAGTAGAAACAACCGCGCCTCGTTGTTGAGCCGTGGTTGATGATGTATCAACAATGGGTGAAAGTCGTTGTAGAATCATTGTTGATAATAGCATTAACAACGGCGTGAGCGGCCGTTGCAGATCCGTTGTTAAGTTATCAGGTACGCGATCTTCTACAACGGTTGCGTTGCAACGGGTGGAGCCGTTGCTGATGGTCTTCAGCAATGGCGTAGCAACGGATCCAACCGTTGCAGATGCTCGTTATTCCAATAGTGCCTCTCTTGCCTCCTCCCCATCCTCTACGGATGTGACATGATGCTGTTGAGCGATTCTAATCTCCTGTCATCGGCAGACTTTGCTCGGACAGGGAGATGCAAGAGAGGGTTGTGGGGTCTATTCAAACCTCGAGTCCATAATCCCTCTCGGTCTCGTGAGTCATGTCCCTAAGCCCTCTCTTGCCTCCTCCATGTCATCGTGGATGATTCTAATCACCTGTCATCGGATCGTGGAGCTGCAAAGCTTTTAGGATTCATCACTTCACTTACCTCCCCCTTCTCTTCTATGTGTAGACTGGTGTTACTTCCACATGTTACTACTTTCCATCCATTTTATATTATACTTGCTTAATTTTTGAATTTTATTTTTCCTCCATTTTATTTTGGTAATTAATTATGTCTACTTAATTTCCAAAGTTTCCAATCAAATTAATTAGGGTAAATTACACTGACCTCCCTTGAGCTTTAGTGAAATTATACTGACCCCTCCCTCTATTTGTCCAGTTACAATCACCTCCCATGAGTAATTTTTTTAGGAAAGATTTGTGTAATATTTTACAAAACTCGTGGGAGGTTTGTGTAATATTTTACCAAACTCAGAGGGGTTACAAGATAAAATTATAAATAGAGGGGACGTTAGTGTAATTTCACTAAACCTCAGGGGAGATCAGTGTAATTTACCCAATTAATTATGTTTGCTTAATTTTTGAATTTTATTTTATCATAATTAGTTATTTGGGTAATAAATTATTCTTGTTTAAATTTCAAATTTATGGATACAATTAATTATGTATGCTTAATTTTCGAATTTTATTTTACTATAATTAATTATTTTGATAATTAATTATGTATGCTTAATTTTTAAATTTTTGAATCCAATTAATTATGCCCGCTTATTTTTTAAATTTTATTTACTCTCTATTTTATTTTGGGAATTAGTTATGCCCGCTTAATTTTTAAATTTTATTTTCCCTTCATTTTATTTTGATAATTAATTATGTCTACTTAATTTTTAAATTTTCGGATCCAATTAAGTATCCTTGATTTTCAATTTTTATTTTCACATAAATATTTATTTTGGTAATTTATTATATCTGCTTAATTTTCAAATTTCGAATCCAATTAATTATGCTTGCTTAATTTTAAAATTTTATTTTTTTGATAATTAATTATTTTTGTAATTACTTATGCGTGTTTCAAATTTTCGAATCCAAATAATTATGTCACCTTAATTTTCTAAGTTTACATTCTCATAATTAATTATCTTAATTTCCAAATTTCCAAATTCAATTAATTAGGTTTGCTTAATTTCTAAATTTTATTTTCCCTTCATTTATTTTAGCACATTCTTAATTTGTTATGCATGTGTATATATAAGACAATCATTAATTAATTATTTTTGTTTGATTTTTAAATTTTCGAACCCAATTCATTATACATGTTTAATTTTCAAACTTTATTTTCTCATTCATTTTATTTTGAATTAATTATGTTTGCTTAATTTTTGAATCTAACAAATTATGACTGCTAAATTTTTAAATTTTATTTTTCCTTCATTTTTTAGGCACCTTCTAAATTTATTATGCATGCTTACTATATACAACAACTATTAATTAATTATGTCGACTTAATTTTTGAATTTTTGAATCTTATTAATTATGCATGCTTAATTTTTTAATTTTATTTTTCCTCCTTTTTATTTTGATTATTCGTTCTACTTCAACCAATATTTTAAAATTTTTATTGACCGTAAGAGGATAAGTATTTAATTGGTACATTTCCAATTACTTTTACGTAACATCAAATCTTTTTTTTTTCATATTTTCCTATTGGACAACACAATAAGCTAGTATTTAAAATTATATATATATATATATATATAAAAGCAATATTTAAAATTATCACATGGCACATTCAAAATGAAGTTTGACTGACATGAAAATTTTAGATTTTTTTAAAACATATTTATTTAATTTAAATAATTTTAAATATGATTTAATATACTTCTCTCTTTCTATATATTTAATTACTATGCATTATTATATCATTATTAACTCTAATTATAACTGTCAATTTAAATTTATTTGGAATTTAAATTAATTTTTATATTTAAATATCATTTAATACTAATGTAGTCCACGTCTACTCAACTTTGCATTTTTTAATATTCTGTAATTTTATGAATTTTTAAATACAATCTTAAATTATTGTGCATTATTATATCATTATTATTAATTGTAATTGTGATTGTGAATTTAAATTTAATTGAAATTTAAATTAATTTTTATATTTAAATATGATTTAATAACTAATGAAGTCCACGTCTCCTGAACTTCCTCCATAATTAAATTCCTCTTTTTAATTGCATGTAAATAATTTTACCAATTTCGCATTCGCATCTTTCTTTAATTGTATGTGAGTAACTTTACATCTCTATATTCACGTCTCATCTCCTGCCAAATTATATGCCTCTAACATTTGTTTTAGAGCTAAAATACTCTTGAGGTTATTGAAAATGATACAAAAATGACACCAAGTTAACTTCTGTTAGGTGAGACTTAATAGAGATGTCGTGGATATTGATAGAGATGTTGACTTTACACGTACGTGGTGCACATGCAGAGAGCAACTTGCCACACAATCGTAGGGATGAATAAAAAAAATCAAAAATTCGATTATAATGATGATTCTTTTACACATTGGTTTATAAACTCCTTTTACACACCAAATTCTAGTATAGTATATATCTCACTAACAATTGAATTGATGCTTAGTTGATGATCCTTGTGTTAATGTAAGATGATGATAGGAGAGAAAGCATACACATTTATCCAACCCTCTCTCTTAATTATAGATGAGGAGTTACAAAAATGCCCATAACATTTTCTCACGGGTACTAAAATACCAATAATGTTTGTTTTGGACCTAAAATACCCCTAAGGTTATTGAAAATGGTACAAAAATGGCATTAGACTAACTTTTGTTAGGCGAGACTTAACGGAGATATCGTGGATTCTGACAAAGATGTTGACTTTACACGTGGCGACTATGCAGAGAGCAACTTGTCACGTAAGCGACACAAAAGAAATCAAAAATGAAAATTTAGAAAATAAAAATTGAAACCATCAAATCAGTTAATTGAAAATTTTGGTTCGGTTTCAAACCGGTTTTTTAATTAACCATTTCTTTTATTTTTTTATTCACCCCTATAGTTGCTTGGCAAGTTGCTCTCTGCATGTGCACCACGCGTAAAGCCAACATCTCTATTAGTATCCACGACATCTATGTTAAGTCTCACCTAACAGAAGTTAACTTGCTATCATTTTGTACCATTTTCAATAACTTCAATGGTATTTTAGCTCCAAAACAAACGTTAGAGGTATTTTAGTACTCATGAGAAAACGTTAGGGACATTTTTGTACCCGTGAAAAAATATTAAAGACATTTTAGTACCCATGAGAAAACATCAGGGGCATTTTAGTACCGCGTGAGAAAACGTCTTGGCCTGCATGCACACCACATGTCCACGTCATCAGTCTCAGTCATCGACCACGTCAACTCCATTATCTCTCAATTAACTCCGTTTATCTATATGAGCATTTTTGTACCCAATTCCATAACGTAAGAGATATTTTTGATCCCAATAAAATGTTATGGGCATTTTAGTACCTGTGAGAAAACGTTAGAAGCATTTTTGTACCTTAAAAAGAGAGAATGAGAAGTGCATTGCAACTTTTAAGACAATCATTAGTTAGCTTCAAAAAAGAGTAGATAAAAAAGTACAACATTGAATACTAAAATTGTCTCCTACTCTAAATATTAATGATAGTATAAATTTGTAATGATAAATATCATTAATAAAAAATTTCCAAGATTTAGGCCTAGTTTGGTTTACACAATTTTCTGCAAAAAGTTGTAATTCCCATAAAGTAACCAAAACAGCTCTTGTTTGGTTGACATACTTCCTGCATTTTGCAAGAAGTACAACTTTCTCAGTAATGTAACTTTCTGCAAAACACAGGAAGTTAATTATATATGTAACTTTTTCATATTAACTAGGAAAGTTACATTTTCTGCATTGTAATTGAAAGAAAAAATCAATATTAGCCCCCACATTTGCATTTAATGCAAAATTTATAATTTATATTGTCAACATTATGAGATTAAATAATCTTTGAATTCTCCACATATTTATTTTATTTTATTTTATTTTTAGTAAAATATGTAATTTTTCATATTAACTATAAATAAAAATTATTTTTTCTATATAATAAAATATATATTATATTAATTATAGATGAAAAATATTATATTATATTTTGCATATATATGTTATAATATTTATTTACAAATAAAATTTATTTTTTTATATATACTAACACATATAAATTAAAATATTAATTTATAAAAAGAATGGTATATTAGTCATTTCATATGTACTTCCTATGAAGTACTCATGTCAACCAAACATATTATAGGTAGGAAGTTACACTTCTTATGAATTAACTTTTTGTCAACCAAACACTTTTTAGGTACTTCCCAAAAAATACACGTGAGAAGTTAATTCATGAAAATTACAACTTTATGTAGAAAGTTACTTTCCATGTCAACCAAACGAGATCTTAATCTTTCACTTGTTGAAGTATAGTAGTAAACTGCTATCATTACTCGGGGAAAAAAAACTACTATCATCACTACGTTGAAAATTGATGTCGTCGTTACATCAAACTCTATTATTAATAATGAATTTAAAATTAACTTATTTTATTATGTTTATTATTTATAATTATTTTAATTATTTCATCAATATTTTTTTCATAAAAAGAAATTTTATTAGGCCAATTAGTCCGTAGAAAAAGAATCATGATACAAAATCTCGTCAAGCTCAGGAGATTTATAGGAACTCCAACAAATGGATTCCTTAAGCTCCCTAGCTCTATTTGCTGCCCAGTAGACAACTTTGTTTGAATTTCTTGAGACAAATAAAAAAATTTACATGATTGAAACTATTACAATAATTCATTATATCTTGAAAGAGCGAACCCAAGCTCCAAGGTGGTTGAATATTTGAATTGATTGAGTCAATCAACTACTTGCAATCCAATTCAATAATAAAGTGGTCCATAATCCTGCCAGAAGCATAGGAAACAACATGAAAGATAGTCATTACTTCAGAGTAGATAGGTGAAACAGAACTAAAATAATAATTGGAAACAAGGATACACTCGCCTTTAGAGTTCTAATTACAATCGCAGCACCTCCTTCGTTATCCAAATAAGATCCATCACAGTTAAACTTAATTATGCCAGTTAATCGGAGGGGGGGGGGGTCCAATCACAAGCATTAGAGTACGAATATAACAAGCCTCAGGAGTGTAAGTATATGAGAATTGGCTTGTAAAAGCCAAAATACGAGTCATTGTCACCCTAATAGTAAGTCTCTCATGCCCGTGCAAAATAGAATTTCTAAAATACCAGATAAACCACAAGGCATCGGCAACAATGGCCCTGGACTCCATAGAAAAATTTATCCTGAAATTCCTTAAGAATCAGCTACCAGAATGCCATGTACCTCTACAGGTAAAATCCAAATTTAAAAAATTACTCAAAGCAAACCAGATATCCGAGGCAAACTCACAATGAAAGAATAGGTGTTGCAAAGTTTCCATAGCAGAATTACACAAAATAAAAGTGTCATTAGAAGAAATACCAAAGGAAAACAGACGAGATTTCATAGGCAATTTTTCATGAAAAAAATTTCAGATAAAAAGTTTAACTTTTGGAGAAGTTTTCAATTTCCAAATCTGAGACCACATAGGATTAATACCTGTAGAGAGGCAATCAGTGCATTTTAAGAATCTATAAGCAGAGGATGAAGATGCAATACTATTTTTATCTGACATTCAAATTACCCTATCCTCATTGGGCTGTATAGGCAATCAGATGCTTGTGATTTTACCCCAAAGAATACTGCCACACATTGTAAGGCCAATAAAAGAAGACCAACAGTGATCATGAAGCAAATTATGCACATGAGAATTAATATTGACAAAATTAATATTAAAGAAGGTAGGTTTAATAGCAATTGGCATATCAAATAATCAAGAATCATTAAGAAAAAAAATATTACTACCATTACCAATAAGGGACTTGAAACCAAGCTTTAAATTATCAAAAGCATTAGACATAAGCTTCCAAGCACAAGAACAATGCAAATATCTACTACTGTTGAAGTCATTAAGAGGAGGTTATTTATGCTTAACCAACTTCACCCGCAAAGAAAGAAAATCATTTAAATAGTTAAAAAGCCTTTTAACTTGCAAAGAGATGGATTTAATTCTAAGGTCTTGAATACCAAGCCCTCTATGATCCTTAGGCAAAGTAAGAATATCCCAGCTTATAACATGTAAACCTTTCTTATCAAGAGTATTATTCCATAAAATTTTTTTAATCCTGGATTTTATTTTCTTACAAAGATCATTATTAATCCAAGTAACAACTATAGTATGAACAGGAATAAAATTTATAACTGATTTGATAAGGACCAACTTACCTGCTTGAGAAAGCATATTAGCTTTCCAATTACTAAGTCTAGAATCAATATGAGTAAGCAAATGATAATGGGTTTTAGGAGGGGTCTCCTAGGGGAGAGCATCACTCCAAGATATTTGAAGGGAAATGATCCCATTTTCATACCCAGGCTACTACAAATATTGTTTCTAGCTAGGAAGAAAGATGTTTAGGAAAATAAATCTCAGATTTACTAAAGTTGACTTTTTGATCAGTTAAATTCTCATATTTAGCAAAAATGTCTTTAACACAACTAATACTTTTATGATTTGCTTTAAAAATGAGAATAATACCGCCCGCAAGCATTAAATGAGAGATAGAAAAAACATTCAATTTAAATGGAGTATAGTTTCCTTGAGCAACAGATTCATTAAAAAGATTAGTTAAAACTTGAGCAACTAAAATATAGAGGAAGGGGGATAAGGGGTCCCCTTGCGTTATTCCTCTGTTAGAACGAAAAAAATTAGATAACTAAGAATTAATCAAACAAGCAAAAGTAGGATTTGCAATACAAGCATGGATCCTAGCAATAAACTGATTAGGAAATTGATAGAGATCAAGAACTTTAAAAATTGCATTCCTATTAAGAAGGTCAAAAGCTTTTTCAAGATCTATTTTAATGATGATACAAGGCTGTCTACTGTTAGTGAGATAGAATGAGTGAATAAGCTCCTGAACAATCAAAATATTATCCTGAATAAATCTACCTTTAACAAATGCATACTGCTCATTACTAATAAGGAGTAAGCAAACTAATTCTGTTTACAAGTAATTTAGCAATGATACGATAAGAGATATTACAAAGCGTAATAGGTCGGAAATCTTTAACAATACAAGGGTTTTTAACTTCAGGAATGAAAGTTAACATTGTTTGATTCCAACTATCAGGAAGACAAGAGGAATGAAAGAAAGTATTCAACTCATTCATAAAAGTGCTAGAGATAATATTCCGATAGACTTTGTAAAACTCAGCAGTGAAGCCATCATACCTTGAACTTTTACCATTACCTAAGGGATTAATAGTATTCTTGACCTCAAGCTCAAAAAACTCAACAGTCAAAGTATCAAACAAATAAGCATGAACATGAGGAAGATTAGGCCAAGCAATAGAATAATCTAAAACAGGGCAAGAACCATTCCAGAGATTACTGTAATGAGATACAAATTCATTCAAAATATTATTTTGATCAGAAAGAATTTCAAGATTAGAGTTTTTAATAAAGCTAATATGATTAATTCTTCTGCGCATGGTTACAATGCGATGATAATATGCAGTATTTTTATCACCATCTTTAATCCATAAAGCTTTAGACTTTGACCACCATTTAATATAAATTTATCTTTGGAGGGCAATTTATTTATTATAAAGGGATCTAAGTCTAAAGTGGATATCAGAAGGGGCATTAGGCAAATGCTCAATAGCTTCAAGAGTGGTTATATCACCAGAAGTATTTCTTTAGCATAGATTCAATATCACCAAGAGAATTTTTATTCCAATTAGCTAGAGCATTTCTAGTAAAACCAAGCTTAGAAGAGAAAATAGAAAAACAATTAGGATTCACAGGCTTGTTCCAAGCATCACCATATTTCTACTATCAGGAACAAGCATCACCAATAATATTTCTACTATCCTCATAGCCAGTCTAAAAGTTTTGAAAACGAAAGAGTGTGTTCCTAATTTGATTTTCAGAAGGAATATTAAACAAAAGAGGTCTCTGATAAGAAGTGACTCTAGCTAAATGCTTGACAGTAGAGTTTCCAAAGTAGTGAAACCAAGGGGCATTTGCAAAAATTCTATCAAGTCTAATAAAGATCTTAGCCGAACTTTGCCTATTGTTAGTCCAAGTGTACTTACATCCAAAAAATCCTAAATCAATCAAGCCACAATGATTAACAAAAGCACTAAAATCTACAACAAATTTAGTTAAACTAAAAGGAAAACCTCCAGTCTTATTCTCAGGGTTCAAAATAGAGTTAAAATCACCTATTATTACCCAGGGATAAGAAGAGATATCAAGCATATTAAGGTAATTCCAGAGATCAACTCTAATGTAAGGCTTAGTGCTAGCATACACAACAAACATAAGAAAGGGTTCACAATTATCAAATTGAAGCACCATATGAATAACTTGAGGAAAAATAGAAATAACATTAGCATTAACAATAAAAGCATTCCATGCAATTAAGATACCACCAGAGCCACCATTACTTGCCTGAATAGCACAATTCCAGTTTCTACCAAATATTTTAACCAACTTATTAGAGTAATCAATATCTAAATGAGTTTCCTGAAGAGCAATAATACTAACTTTAGAAGATTTAATTTGCAAAGATAAAAAATCTCTTATAGGCCTCCTCCAAGCACCCTTAGTATTCCAATTAAGAATTTTTCATTTAAAATAGAAAAGGAATTGGGGGACTCAATGTCTTTATGAACATTAGAAGCTTCACTTGAAGCAGTAATTGAGGCTAAAAGATGTTTGTATTTTTTAGTTTTATTTTGACCCTCAAGAACAGTAGTTTTATGTAAGGGAGATTTCAGAGGTTTAGATATATTTTTTCTAGAAGTTTGATTAGAAATGGAAGGAGAAAGGGTTGCAACAGAAGTGTTAAAAACATTAGCAATTTCACCCGCAAATTCTTCTAGGGATTTAGAAGGAATTGCATTAAATGAAAAATTTCTATTATCAACATCTATGTTCATACCAGTTTGAGGAGGAGCATCTATGTTGATAGGATCAAAGAGAGTAGGCTCTAGTTCAGGGGGAGGGTGCTCAAAATCTTGGAGAACAATAGAACTAGTAGGAATGGAGGGTTTTACAACATTGTTTATGGAATCTTTGTTAGTTAAGGAAGATTGCTTGGAGGAAGACTGCGGCAGACGGGAAGAAGCAACATTTTTGTCCTTATCTTCAGAGGCTCTCCACACAAAACTCTCCTTACCAACCCCCACAATATTCTGATTAACCCGAACACGATCTTCACCTTGTTCAGGGGAATGGACCGCACTTCTAGGGTTTCGCCAACGATTAGGTCAGCTTTGAACATGTATCCACGGGCCACATGATGGTTCTGGCGGAAAGGGACCCTTTGAAGAAGAATCAAGATCCATAGCCCCACTTTTATCCATATTCAGGACAACATTGAAATCAATATCAGAAGGCGAAATCTTCGGATCAACAGAAACAGAGACATTTTTAAACTTTTCAAGAACCGGGCAAGAAGTCTCATTATGGCCTATAACACCGCATTGAAAACAAATCTCAAGAATGTTCTCATAAACCACAGGCTGAAAAAATTGAAATCCTTCACCTGAAAGACAAATGCCCTGATGTACAGGCATACATAAATCGATTTCTATACAAACGTGAATATAGCGACCACGTTCAAAAGAAAACGAGCGTTCATTAATTTGAATAAATTTTCCAAAGTGCTCGGCAATTAGGGCAATAGAAATCGGATTCCAAAATTCTAGCAGTAAAGATTGGAGATGAATCTAAACCCGGGAAGTCGTAAAACATTCTTCCCAAGGACGAAATAGGGGTTTCCAAGGAGTAAGGCAAAGAATGTCACCCCTAAGCCTCCACGGGCCACTGGAAAGAATTTAAGAAGCCGAATCGATAGAATCAAAATAGCAAATAAAATAATTTTCATTAAGATCTAATATGGTTTGAAATCCATTTTTAGACCAAGCAGGAGCCGCCCATCGACGAATGAAATCTAATGGGGGGCATGCCAAGAAATTTACCTATGAGCGAACGTTCCCAGGGTTGACTCCAGGCAGATGTTTGCTCCAGGGAGAAAACAATCTTCTTAGATGTAGAGGACTGAATTCTAGAGAGAATATTAGAAGCCCTAATTTCAAAATTAGGGTTTCCATCCTTCAATATTTGTGCCCATGAGAGAGGGGGGCGAGGAAGATCTGAAGCAGTGCCTTTACCGGGGGAAAAATTCCTTGATGGGGTAGGGGAAGTTTGGGCCGAGAACTTTATCGGCAGAGAAGGGGTGGAGGAAGGGGCGAACGATCCTCGCCGACAGACAAGGAAGCAGGAATATCGACAACATGAGGGGGATGGGGGGGGGGGACGAACGAGGGTTGGAAACCCTAGGGTTTGCCATCGCCGAAGTCGTCGCCAGAGAGAGACGCTTCGCACACGTTCGGGTAGTGCTTTCTCTCAACTTTTTGCTCTTATTTCATCAATATAAAAAGTGTTAATTAATGAATATATCGTGACTTTTACCGAAATTTCTAAATCTATGACGACTTTTTATTTGTTTCAAATGCAGGCTCCAACTCTCGATTTATTTCAATTGTATCACACCGTCAGACTTGGGTTAAGTTTTCCATTAAACTGCTGACATGACATCGATGATGTGTCAACCTAAGTCCAGTTAGTCATTAATTTAATATAAAAAATAGGTAAGCTTGTGTGTATTAGTAAGTACAATATTTTGGTTACCTATTAAATTACTGTACTTATTAATACACGTCATCTCATCTATTTTTTATATATTAAATTAATGGCTAACTGGACTTAGGTTGAAATGTCATCGATGTCAGGTCAGCAGTTTAATGAAAAATTTAACCCGAGTTTGATGATGTGATATAATTGAAACAAATCGAGAATTGAAGCTTCCATTTGAAACAAATGAAAAGTCGTGATAGATTTGAAAATTTAGGTAAAAGTCATGATATATTCATTAATTAACCCATATAAAAAGGGTTAATTACACTATATATACTGAACTTTAGGGGTATTCCCAATTTTAATCCAAACTTTCTGTTGTATCAATTTTATACCTCAATTTTTAATTTATTTTAATAATATCCCATCGTCAAGTCACCGTGAATCTTGTCGTTTGATTGCTGACGTGGCTTTGCATACATGTACCAGAAAATATAAAATATGAAAAAAATCTATTCACTGCCACGTCAACATGTCACGTCAGCAACAAATCTAAACTTGAATAAATAATATTAAAAAATACACGTCAGCATTACACTATATATATCATGAACTTTAGGGATATTTCTAATTTGACCCGAACTTTCGATTGTATCAATTTTATACCCTAATTTTTAATTTGTTTCAATAATATCTCATCGTCAAGTCATCGTGAATCTTGTCATTTGATTGTTGACGTGGCTTTACATATGTGTACCGGAAAATATAAAATATGAAGAAAAAAATATATCCGCTGTCATTTTAGTGGATGCCATGTAAATATTTACATGCAAGTAACTGCAACAGTTAACATTAGTCTATAACACGTTACTGCAGCACGTAACATTCAGAAATGATGCAGTGTTTGATGTTACTGATGCAATTTTTGATGCTTACTGCACTTGGTATACTATATACTGATGTAGAAATAAGCATCATATCATTATACCAGGTGCAGTTAACAACATTATACATGAGGTTCTAGAAATAAATTGAATGGTTTGATGCAAAAAACTAAGTAACTAATAATATCAGTATACCAGGTGCAATTAATAACATCAGTAAGCATCTTGATACAATGGTTTGATGCAGAAAATAGTATTTACAATAAACATTGAATCAATAAACAATTGATACAAACAAATCAATATTCATTGAATAAACAATTAATCAGTGTGTACCGATACCAACAAATACCATTGATTACTCTTAATCAATACACATTATCTAATGTAAATTACATCTTAACCCAAATATAAATTGTCATTGTAGGAACAAGTTGCCAAAATAGATAAACTACAACCAAACTCTCTCATCAACGGACAATGGACCAAGTAGCCAAGCATACAACAACTCAAGCACCAAGTAAGTACATATTCTAGGTCTTCATTATTTGATACATCAATATCAATCCTCTAGTTTTTTCCTAAATGAATGCGTTATGGTTTCAAAACATAGTTACATGCATGTAAATATTTACATGACATCCACTGATGTTGTAGTAGATAGATTTTTTTTTCACATTTTATATTTTTTGGTACACGTATGCAAAAGTCACATCAGCAATCAAACGATAAAATTCATGATGACTTGACGTTGAGATATTATTGAAACAAATTAAAAATTGGGGTATAAAATTGATACAAACCGGAAGTTCGAGTCAAAATTAGGAATAACCCTAAAGTTCGGGATACATAGTGTAATGCTGACGTGTATTTAACATTATTTATTCAAGTTTAGTTTTGTTGCTGACATGACATACTAACGTGGCAATGAATAGATTTTTTTTCATATTTTATATTTTTTGGTACACGTATGCAAAGTCACGTCATCAATCAAACGATAAGATTCACGGTGACTTGACGATGGGATATTATTAAAACAAATTAAAAATTGAGGTATAAAATTGATACAACCGAAAGTTCGTGTCAATATTGGGAATACCCTTAAAGTTTAAGATATATAATATAATTAACCCTATAAAAAAATATAAAATAGAATCAAACTTAAACATTAAATTTTAATATTTTCTTCTCATTATAAATAATAATAATATAGTCATGTTAAAAAAATTGATATTCAAATTAATGATTAAAAAGAATTATTCTTTTCTATTACTACATAAAATTAATCCAAATATTAAAAATGGATTCAAAGAAACTTATTTTATTAAGTTTATTATTTTTCAGGTTATTTATAAAAAATACATTAGTTGTAATATGCTTCATTTTTTTATCAATAGAAAAAATTAAAATATATAAAAAAACGTAAATGTCATTCATTCTATTTAAAGAATCTCCGTTCCAGAACCGTACGTGAGATTTTCATTTCATACGGCTCCTCCCTTCTGTGCATAGTACTAAGGAAAATAATCCATGGAATTCAAATTTCACTATTCTCATTATGAACTGACAGGAGCTGGTATTCTTACAAGAAATCTTTAGCCAGCCTTCCCGCAAGAGGTTTTTTCTTAACTTAACACCAACGGTATTAGTGCTATACGAAAATGGTAACTCCAACAATTTCTTTGTCCTCAACGCCCCCTATTTCCAGGAATTAGTCACTTCAACGATCTTTGATGGTTATATGGGTACCCAAAGTACGAACGAGATGGATGTTTGTTGTCCCAACCATTCTTGTTAGCCCTGATACCAATAAGGAAAAGGATAATTTATAACAAAGTTTTCGTGTTGTTGATTCCAAGGTGTAGTGCTTCTTCCCCTATGCAGCCTATTGGTACTAGTGGAGTAGGATTGACTCGTAATACGGAACCTATAGGTATAACCTTTCGCTCAATACTAAAATTCAAATCGACAATTGAAGCATCTGAGGCTGCATCAATCGAGGATACACGACAGAAGGAATTGTTCTATCCCCAAACTTCACCTTCACCAAGCATGGCTTTATTTCAATAATTTTGTTTTGTTCTTTCTATCCCGAAACACGTCTCTTTTCTTTCTCGTTCTCGTAATACTGAGGACGGCTAGACTAAAAAAAAAAAGAATCAAATCACACCATCTCTATAATAGGTAAATGCCTTTTTTTCTCCGGAAGTTGTCGGAATTATTCGTAATAAGATATTAGCTACAATTGAAGAGGTCTTATCAATAAAATTTACATTTATAAACGTTAAAAATACTATCATTACTATTACTATGTTGGAAATTGTTGTTATCATTACATTAAATCCTCAAACCCTAATATTAATAATGAATTTAAAATAATTATATTTTATACTGTTTAATATTCGTATATTTTTAAATTATTTTATCAATAATTAAAAAATATAAAATATAAACAAACATATAAGTTAAATATGATGGGATATATATCTATTAATATTAAAACTTATTTTATTTATAATGAGAAGAAAATATTAAAACAAATGTAATTTATATAAATAATTTGAAATTTTTAATGTTACGCCGCATTAGTGTTTTTTTCATTATTATTTAAATGTCATTCTGATTATTATTTTTAAGATCTAAATATATTATGGAGATTTGTAATAGATACTTTATTATAATTTAAAATTAAATCTCATTGGAATTGATGCAGACAAATGAGAAAAATATTATTGAAAAACATAACACATTAAATAGTTTACGGTTAATTATTTTACATTGTAATTGATGTATAAAAATGAAAAAAATATGTGGAATTCAGAGCTTGATCAACATGGATAACTTCTACTTATGACAATTGTAGCACTTAATGTTGGATTTATCACACCTCCTTTCAATTATCTTCGAATTATAGTTTGTTCCTCTACCTCTTGGATTTCCATGACCTCTAGTTGATTGAAAATCACTTACTTCATCATTGTAGTTGTCTTGGCTACCTCTTCCTCGACCATCCATATTGGTCACGTCCACGACCTCGTCTTCTTCCTCGTCCACGTACTCGTTCGTTTTCTCCTCTATCTTCCTTCAAAGAGGCTTTGGCTTTGAGAGCTTGCTCCAATGCTTCTTCTTGTCCCCTCTTGATCTTCTCTTCATGGGCTTGCAAAGAGCCTTCTAGTTGCTCAATAATCATCTCCTCCAATAGTCCCGACAATAGGAAGTTTCGGTGATCTAGAGTTCGAGCAGCCCCTCAATCTGTCGGGATTCGTGGATCTCGGAGGAGGAGATGTATTAGGTTCAGCATCAACTTGATGGTAAATTAGATCATATTCTTTTGGTGACCTTGCTTGAATGAACTACTTGCATGCCAACAAATGGTATATATATGACTCATGTCATAATTATTACGTCGATGAAAGAGGGAGAATGCGTTGAAGAAATTGTTTTGTAATGTGCACTGCTAGAAAAATGGGCATCAGCAACGGCTGATGCCGTTGCTGCGCCGTTGCAATAGAGCCGTGACAGAAACTCTCGTTGCTGATAACTTAGCGACGTTTCAGCAACGGCCGCTCCGGCCGTCGCTAAAAATGGTATCAGCAACGGACACGGAGCCGTTGCTGATAACATTAATAGCAACGGCCGCTGAGTCCGTAGCAACGCCGTTAGTAAAATCCCGTCGCTAAGTCGTTGCTGTAGGTCATCAGCAACGGCTTTCGATAAACTTTTAGCAACGGCTTTCCCACGGACAGCCGTGGGAAAGCCGTTGCTGATGATGTGAACCTGGTAACGAAAAAATTAAAAATTTTAAATTTCCATTGATACATTGATACATTATCAGATACATAACTCACACACCCATACACTCATACACACATTCATTCACACATCACAAACATACCAAGATATACATCAAAACAATTATATTTATATTGATAATTATCCACAATAGTATAAAAATAATTCAAATGCAAAATTGAAGTATCAATATCTAAGTAACAAAGTCAATATAAATTAAACAAGTTCAATATCTCAGTAACAAAGTCAATATAAACAAAATCTCACGATCACGATGGAGGATGGTCTGGATCATATGGCGGGGTCTGGAGTGCTTGAGTGTACACCGGCGTGGACTGACTCGAGGACGATGGATGAGATGATGCCGAAGAGATGCCTGCTTCGGGATGACCTGACATGTTGCGTAGCATAGCATGCATCTCCGCCATCATCTGACTCTGACGCGTGACCGTCTCCTCTAGAGTCCTTATTCTGCTACTATGATCATAACTGGATCTAGAGGTGGACGGCCGCTCACCAGCGACCGGAGGGGTCGGTGCCCCAAGTGGCCCTAGCACGGCTCGCGCATGACCACTATCTGCGAAGCCATATACGCGGCCATGGTCCTAGCCACCTGCGGCCTCGACCCACGATGCTGCGTCAAAGTCCTCGGAGGTACCCCCGCGCTGCACCACCGTCTGGCTGTACGTCTCCTACTCGAGTTTGATTTTTTGTTTAATATTTATCATAAAACTTAAATTATAAATATATAATGAATAATTTAAAAAAATATATAATTACCACAATGTATGCAGCGCGGTTGTGGATGTACTCCCCCGTCCCATGTGCTCGACGGTGAGTCCGCTCAAACACCGCCATCGGGGAGGGTCGCTGGACAGTCCCGTCATCCGACACCGTCGTCTACATTTACAAAACAAATACATTAATTAGTACACATAGTAACAAATAAAATATATAATTAAAAGATATACTTACCATACGGTTCGCGTGCACTGCAAATGCAACAGAGCCGCCGGTGTGACGCGCTGCTCCCCCCGACATGCGATTTCTAGCCGCATTCCGAGAAACCTCCTGCCATCGATCCGTCGACCATATTCCCACGAGCTGGTCCCATATATCCGGAGTAATCCAACCGGGGCCGTATCCCCGAGTCTCCGCGATGTTAGTGGTCCCAGCTCGGGCCATCGCCTGGGACCGAGCCTGCCCCAGCTGCCCGTTGTACCTTGCCCGGGAAATAGCCTCCCAGGCAGCGTAAATGAAGGGCCTCTGGTCCTCGACCCATGTATAGCGAGCGTGCAAAATAATAATATCAGTACCAATATTAATCATCATGCATGTAAAAATAATAATAATACGTGCCTCAAACTCGCGCCATAACATGTCGACGTGCTCGCTAGGCACGTGAGACCACGTAGGCCATGCCCCGTGCATGTATCGTCGAATAGTAGAAGAAATGCTCCTCGGCACTTCTTCTTGCTCGAACCTGCACAACAAAAATAAATTTTAATATTATATTATGATATAATGATTTTGTAATGATTCATAATTCATGATATATTACCGCTCCCCAATCACGCTAATCAATCTACGTGACTCTGTGGCTGGTGGATGCTGCCACCTGTTCGGCCCGCGTGGTCGCCTGCGTCTGGATGTACTAGCCTCGGCAGTATCATCCGCATGAGGATCAGCAACGGGAGGATCAGCAGCATGAGTAAGTGCTGGAGTCTCACTGATCGGAGACTCCGAAGCTCTCCTGCGTCGATAACCACGACCAGACATATCTGTCGAACAGACATATAATCAGATTATTGTATAAATAGTAAAGATATATTTAATAAAATATATACTTTACAATTATTCCTCATCATCTGAATAATTGTCTTCGAATTCTTCCTCTTCTTCCTCTTCTTCCTCTTCTTCATCTTCTTCCTCTTCTTTCTCTTCTTCATCTCCAGCTTCCTCAATTTCATGATCGTCATCATCAGCATATTCAACTTCTAATTGAATTGGCGTTGTGTCTGCTTCCTCAAGTATTGGAATAATACGATCTACAGCAGGAGTATCATCTTTTTGATAGAAACCATGTGTCATATCAGGTATCAGCTCATTTTCTCCTACTATCAGATCAATTTTTCATCTACCTTTTGTCTTACAAACTACACGCCAATCCGCTCTATCTTTATTTCGAGCCGAATACTTCGCGTAATATACTTGTTCGGCTTGTGATGCCAATATAAAAGGCTCATTTGCTATCAATTTCGATTTGTAATTAACCTCAACAAGTTTGTATTTTGGATGAACTTTCATGCCCCTTTCTGTTGTATCGAACCAATGACATCTAAATAGGATCACTGATTTTAAGCCGAAGTAGTGCAACTCTATCACTTCTTCCACCAGTCCATAAAAATTCATATCACATTCAACATAGGTTGTCCCTTTCACGCAGACCCCAGCATTCATCGTCTTCTTTGTAAATGAATATTCAACCGTGTGAAATTTATACCCGTTAACAAAATATCCGCTATAGCACGACACAAGTCGCGACGGTCCACTAACAAACTCAAATATTCTTTCATCTATTTCAGCTCTGTGATCTTTGCTGTAAGTCTGAATCCAAGTAGGGAAATCACGATTCCGTAATCTCTCCAATTCTTGATCGTTGTGAATAGAGTATTTTTGCACCATCTCAATGTCAAATATTTCAATGAATTGTTCAATCTCTGGACAATTGAGTAATACATACAAGTGTGCCAAATGATACTCTTCATCGCTTAAGTGTCGAGATGGACGAGAACCAAAAGCACGACCAGAGTGACAAAATATATTTAAACGTCCATCTGAATGTCGAACACCCCCGTCGTCGTTACGTGGAAGACGATCAAATCTTGTCTGTACTGTCGATTCAAAGTAAAATGAGCAGAATGTTAAAATTTCTTGGATGATATACGATTCAGATATTGATCCTTCAACAGCTGCGGTGTTCTTTACTTTTTTCTTCAGACGATTCATGTATCTTTCAAATAATTACATCCACCGATATTGAACGGGGCCACCAACTCGTGCCTCGTATGCCAAGTGTATCGGTAGATGCTCCATCGAGTCAAAAAATGCAGGAGGGAAAAACTGCTCTAGCTTGCATATGATTTCAACAATATTATTTTCAAGTGTTGACATATCTTCGACTCGAAGGACATTTGCACAGATGTTTCTAAAAAACATACTTAATTCAGTCAACGGACCCCAAATATTATCAGGTAGAAGATCTCGAAATGCGATCGGAAGTAATCTCTGCATGAATACATGACAATCATGGCTCTTCATCCCTGATATTTTGCAATCATCGACGTTCACACATCGAGATAAGTTTGAAGCATATCCATCGGGTAATCTGAGTTCTTTTACCCATTGACAAACATATTTGATCTGTTGTTTATTTAACACATATAGGGCCTTCGGTTTCAGATATCGTCCGTTGACCTCTTGTAACTCCAACTCTGGTCTTTTACAAAGTATTTTCAGATCATGTCGGGCTTTGACATTATCTTTAGTTTTTCCAGAAATATCCATCAAAGTGTTGAAAATATTATCAAACACATTTTTTTCAATGTGCATGACATCTAAATTATGTCGAACCAATAATGAACTCCAATAGGGCAATTCCCAAAAGATACTTTTTTTCACCCAGTTGTGTGTTTGGCCAAAACCCGACACTCTTTCATTGCGACCAAATACTATATCTGGAAGTGCTGAAACACGTGCTAACATTTGTTCACCAGACAACATCGGTGGTGGCCCATCTCTTTCGACTCTGCCCTTAGTAAATTTATTACGATTCCTTCGATACTGATGATTAACCGGTAGGAATCGACGATGACAATCAAAGAATGAGATTTTTCGTCCGTTCTGAAGACTCATTGATTTAGAGTGTTCCATACAATACGGACAAGAGAGTCGACCGTGAGTGCTCCAACCCGACAACATGCCGTACGCCGGGAAATCATTGATTGTCCACAAGACCGCGGCCTTTAAATTAAAGTTTTGCTTCCGATGACAATCATAAGTGACAGCTCCCTCAGTCCACAATGTTTTCAATTCATTTATCAAGGGTCTGAGAAATATGTCAATTTATTTTCGCGGACCCTTAGGACCCGAAATAATCATCGAAAGATAAATAAATTCATCTTTCATGCACATTGGCGGTGGCAAATTATAAACTGTCAGTAGCACTGGCCAAACTGAATAAGGAGTTGCAGAATGTCCAAACGGATTAAAACCATCTGTGCACAATCCCAATCTGATATTTCTAGTATCCCTAGCAAATGAAGGATGACATGTATCCAAATGTTTCCATGCTTCACTGTCAGATGGATGAGTCATTACTGTATCATCACGACTTCTTGCATGTCAACTCATGTAGGGGGCTGTCTTTTCCGACATGAATAATCTTTAAAGTCTCGATGTTAGTGGAAAATACCGAAGCACCTTAAACGGGATATTTTTTTATCGGACCGATTTCTTCTCCTTGTAACGAGGATGCTGACATACAGGGCATTTATCCAACTGCACATTTTCTTTATAATATAAAATGCAATTATTTTGGCACGCGTGTTTTTTTTCGTACCCAAGCCCTAATTTTCTCATTAGCTTTTTAGTCTTATAAAAAGTTGGCTCAAACTTGTTATCAGTAGGCAGCATTCCATTAATCAATCCAGCAATCCGATCATACGCAACTCCGCTGATATTACAATCGGCCTTGATGTTTAAGAGTTGTGTCATTGCTGAAAACCTAGTGTATTTAGGACAATTCTCATACAAAGGTTCATCGGCAGCTTTCAACATCTCGTAAAATTCTGCAGCTTCTTTATTCGGTAATTCAATCTCTACCGCAGCCCCTACTTTTGTGATATCAGCCGCTGTAGTATCTGGTGGGACTGATGTCTGAAGAACTGGCCGATCAACATTATCATTCAGGTGGAATTGACCCCCAAGACTATCAAGTATCATAGTTCTATAGGGATTACATTGACTAGATGAAGAAGCACCAGCAGAGGAAGATTCACCATATGTCTGAACGACAGGATTGCTCGACGTCCCGACTTCGCGTGACTCCCCGTGACAAGTCCATAGAAAATATCTTGGTGCAAATCCTTTGGTATATAAATGCAGAGTGACAGTCTCCCGATCCAAAAATTGTCCATTTGCACAAATGCGGCACGGACATCGGATTTGATCACCCATGCTAACGAAATTCCGATTCGAATAGGCGAAATTTAGGAAGTACGTTACGCCTAATCGAAACTCATTCGTTAAAGCTCCACGATCAAGACGTCGGTACATCCAACTTCGATCAGCCGACATGATTCTGTCAATCAATGACAATTTCTTTGGTTAATGTCTTTAGGTGAGATTGTCCTATTCCATTCGGGATTTATGTTATTTGAACTGCACTTACGTTTTTATTTTAACTGTTAACTAATTATTCTAAATTTCGGCAGCATCTCCCTATAGTTCTCCGAATACGCATATCATCTGGGCGCGTATCGAAGAACAAGAGAGATGTTGCCGAAATTTAGAATAATTAGTTAACAGTTAAAATAAAAACGTAAGTGCAGTACAAATAACTATATTCCCAAATTGTCCAATCAGGGATAATTCAAGAATTGTACATCGTATAAAAGATCATCTACTTCTTTTACACGAACATACAATCCCCGAACGGATCTAAGGTTTTGCTAAATCATGTCCGACTCGTCGATGCGTACGTGAAACATATGAACTCGTCGGATGCATGATTATTTTCTAAATGTTTCGAGACCGTTCGAGTCCATATTGGACGATTTCGGCGCGCGTCCGAAGTGGACGATTTTGGCGAACGATTTCGGCGCGCGTCCGATGTGGATATTCCGGCGCGCGTCCGAAGTGGACGATTCCGGCGCGCGTCCGAAGTGGACGATACCGGCGCGCGTCCGAAGTGGACGATTCCGGCGCGCGTCCGAAGTGGACGATATCGGCGCGCGTCCGAAGTGGACGATTCCGGCGCGCGTCCGAAGTGGACGATTCCGACACGCGTCCGAAGTGGACAATTCTGAAATTAATCTAAACCCTAATAATTAATCTAACAAATTAAACAATTAATTTAAATAATTAATTAACAATTATAAAACAATAAAACAATTATAAAACAAAAAACAATTAATTTAAATAATAATTAAATAATCTACCAATTTCCCGGCGCCGGAGTCAAGTGGACTCCGGCGCCGGCGTACAGTGGCCGGACACACTGTCCGGCCACTGTACAAGGTCCGGCGGCGGCCATCGGCCGACCGCCGCCGGCCGAAACCCTAGAAATAGGGTTTCGGTCGGATTAATTCCCGCCGGCCGCCACTGGAAGAGACAGCCGGCCGGCGAGGCATACCTCAACAAGTCGGCAGCAGCAGGGGGAGGCGAGAGCAGGAGCGGCGGCGTCGGCGTCGGCAGCAGCGGCAGCGGCGGCGAGAGCGAGAGCAGGAGCGGCGGCGGCAGCAGCGTGAGGAAGAAGGGTCGGGCGCGACGGTGCCCTATATAAACTTATCAGCAATGGCTCACTCGCCCGTTAGAAAGCCGTTGCTGATAAGTTATCATCAGCAACGGCTCACTTGTCCGTTAGAAAGCCGTTGCGGATAATTAAAATAATCCGCAACGGCTCGCGTATCCGTTAGAACGCCGTTGCAGATACAAATACCTGCAACGGCTCGGTCGGCCGTAAGAATGTCGTTGCAAATAGCAACGGCTTGAGCGGCCGTTGCTGATAGCCGTTGCTGAAGACCAAGTTTCTAGTAGTGGTGATATATATATATATACATGATGTAAATGATGTATATATGTTGGGCTGGGGCTGATTCATTCCAAACCCAATCCAAAATTTTTTTAGCAAAAACACACTCAAAATGAAGTCATTCCCTACTCACAAGAGGGAGAGGGAGTAATAGGCCACTGGTCGTACTTCCCTCGCCTGCATTATGAATAGAGATATATTCTTCATGAGCATAACCAATTTTATTAGAATCATCATTTAAACATACAGGAGTTCTGGCACCAAATGAAATCTTACATTTATCTACAATACTACTACTATAGGGATTATCTACAGCTCTTGCAACTTTAGTACCTCTGCTATAGCCTTTCCTTGCAAGATAATGAGCATCTTGTTTACTGCCTCTCCCAGTATGTATCCATTTGAAAACCATATTCTTACCCATTTCCAAGATATCTTTGATCAAATATTGCATATTCCACGGAAGAATGTACTTATTACTAAGATGGTCAATGGCTTGTTTACAATCTGACTGAACAACCACTTGTTTTAGGTTTAATTCTTTAGCTTTGAGTAGACTTTACCAAATTGCCTTGATTTTCGCCTCTAAAGGAGAGAATGCAATACCATAGCAATTATTTTCAGCAATTAAATTACCATGCCCCATGGACCCCATGGATATTTTAAAACCATATCCAGCATTACAACTCCCTTCCATCACAGCTGATAATATGCATGTCTGTTGTTTAATGTAAGCATGAAGTAATCAACTGCTCTTCCACTCGAGGATACAACCCACTTATCATTCTTTTGTAATTTCCAATGGATGTCTCCTAGAGCTTTACAAAAAATAGACTTGATGCCAGTCTTCCTGCCATTGAAACAAATGGAGTTCTTGTTTTTCCAAAGTTGCCAAAAGGATGTAGCTATGAGCTCTCTGATCCATAAATTTAGTTCTGGTTTACCATTCCCATCCTCCTCAAGCCATTTCCCCACATCCCATAACTCCATGTATTTAAATCTTGTTTTATATTCCATTTCCAGTTTCCTCCAGTAACATTTCGCATAGGAGCAGTCTAACAAGATATGCCTGGCATCATCAACACCCTCACCATAAACCTAGCAACAGTTAGGACGGATTTTACTTATGTTTGATAAGTAACTAGAGGTAGGAAGTCTTCCCCAGGCTAATTTCCAAATGAAGTTCTTGACATTTGGCAAAGTTTTTAGCTTCCAAAATACTATTCCAATTTATATCAGTTCTACTTTCAGCATGTTTCTCATCAACAAGAAAATTGTAAGCTGATTTACATTTCAATTCATTGCTACCACTCGAAACCCATTTATCCTTGATTCTTCTCCTTGGGATATAAATTTGCATGATGTCGTTAAAATGGAATTCTCCAAACAATTCTAATATCAATTCCAAGTTTCATTCATTCCCAGACATAAGTTGTTTAACCATAGTAACCTCTTGGAAAATATCCATATTGACATACGTAGGCCACATACTAATAGGGTAATTAATGAGCCAGGGGTCATTCCGGATGTTAGTTTCTACACCATCTCCAATCCTCTTCAAGACCCATCTTAAGCTTCTGGATTGCATTTAGGGGTAAAAACAGGCCAGGCCAGGCTTGTATAGAAAAAATTCACCTAAGCTTGGCCCGTGACCTGTTATAGGCTATTTTTTCAACCTAAGCCTGGCCTGTTCATAGGTCTGGCCTGACATGTGCCCTGTTTATAAAGCCAGCTAAAATCTGAAACATGTTTATAAAATCTACTTCCAAGTTCTAATACAAAAATGATAATAACAAATTTAAACATAATAACAATAATTGTTATTTTATTAAATTAAAAAATATACTTTATTATGTATAATCTAAATATATAATAAACTAATAATATTATATATTTATTATATATTATATATTATATATACTAGCTTAACGGGTCCAAGCCGGCCCATCAGGCTCAATAGGCCTTATAGTGAGCCTAGGCCTGGCCTGATAAGAAAAAAATGCCTAGAAATAAGCTTGGGTCTAGTTTTTTTTTAAAGAAGCCAAGCCAGGCCACAGGCCGCCTGGCCAATTTTCACTCCTAATTTCACTGTGGAGACATCTGAAAGACCAAGAAAATTAAGTTGCTGATATTCTTGACTTTCCATGGATGATAATCCTTATACTTGCTTAGCAAAATTCTTGACCAAAGCTGCTTTTCCTTGTTTAAGAAAGGAAGAATTTTTTTAGCGTGGATGGATGATTTCATGATTCCCAGATCTTTAATGCCTAGACCTCCCTGTCCTTTCCTCATCATAACTTTACTATAACTGATCAAATGAAAGCCACTCTTCTTTGCCTTGGAGCACCAGAGATAGTTTTTTGCCACTTTTTGGAAGTTTTTGACTACTTCCTCATTTATCTAGGTGGAAGAAATAGAATGCATTTGGAGGGAATTCATTACAGAGTTTAGTAAGATCATTCTTCCAGCCCAGCCATGTACTCTGGAGGTAGCCTTCTGCACCATTAGTTCTTGACAATTGATATCTATTTTTTTAGGACTAATGTAGGATCTCAAGTACTTCATTGGATAGGCCTTTTTGATGTCCTTCCTAATACTGTCTTGGCAGCTTGAGGGAAAATAAATCTCTGACTTAAATACATTTACATTTTGCCCAGTCAATCATAGTAGAGTTTAATAGCTTTTTGAGTATTCAAACAATTCTTCAAGTTGCCCTTTACTATGATTATGATGTCATCGGCAAAAGAATGATGACTAATCTTGACCTCCTTGTGCCTAAAATATTTAATTGATCCCAATTCCACTTCTTTTTCAAGTATCTTTGATAAGAACTCTCATAATAATGAAAATATAAGGGGAAAGAGGGTCTTCTTGCCTTACTCCTTTCAAGCTTGCAAATTCATCCGATTTCTCTCCATTAATACAGCATCTGAATCTTGCTGACTTGAGACATGCTTGCAACCAACACTTGTCTGCAGCAGGGAAGTTCATAAAGGTAGTGATCTTGTCTATTGCCTCCCATGAAACTTTGTCAAAGGTTTTTTCCAAGTCAAGTTTCAGAATAACATAAGGTCACTTCCTCTTAGATTTATGAACCAGGCCATTTCATTAGCAATCAAAATATTGCTCTGAATTTTTTCCCCTTAATAAAGGCACTTTGTTCCTTAGAAATCAGGAAATTAATGTGATCTTTTAGCCTATTGATAATTACCTTGGAAAGAATTTTATACAAGACATTGCATAGAGTAATTGACCTATAATCTGTTATTAATGAAGATGCTTCTTTCTTAGGCACAAAAACTAGATTTGTCAACCCCCATGAAGGAGGTATTATTGCATCAGCTGCAAATTCCTTGAAAGCTATAAAAATTGAGTCTTTTAAAATACTCCAGTATTTAATATAAAACTCTGTATTGAATCCATCGGGGCCAGGAGCTTTACCTCTCCCCAAACTATTGATTGTTTCCCAAATTTCAGCTTTAGTAAAATCCAGACAAAGTTTCCTTCTCCTTGAGTTGGATAATTTCTTCCAGTTCAGCTCTTCAGCTAAATTTCATTCATGAGTGAAACTATTATTGCTCCCACGGCTCCATAACATACTATACCAGCTTGCAAATTCCTTGACTATGTCAGCAGAATTCTCAATGTGTAAATCATTTACTGTTATACCAGGAATAATATTTCTGCACTGCTTGTATTTTGCCAAGTTATGAAAGAATTTAGTATATTTCACTACAAAAAAATAGGGATTCATCAACGGATTAAATCCGTTGGTAATAGTCAAAAATTCGTTTGTAATCGTTAAGAATCCGTTGGTAATACTAATATCAACGAATTTTCATTGGTGAAATCCGTTAGTGATACTCTGCTAGGTATTACCAACGGATAAAGATATATTTATTGGTAATTACCAATAAATGAGTTGATAATTTTATTAGAAATATCAACAAATGATATATTTATTGATAATTTTGTTGGTAATACCAACAAAATTAGATTGTTGGTAAAAATCTATTTTTTTATAGTGTTTGTCATTTTCTTTCAATCATTTATCTTTAACTTTAGACCACCACTTTAATGGTGGCTGTCTATTCAAAGTCATGATCTTATTTGTCAAACATCTCATTTTGCAAAAGATATTGTTCATCGCATTTATCTTCTTCATCAAGTTTCTCAAGAAAGTCAAGTTCTTCCTTAGCTGCCTTAATTAACCTCTTTCCAGATATTTCTTCTGGCCCATTTTGAGATTCACTCTCCAAGCTTGGATAAGTTCAAACCCAATCCAAAATTAGCATCTGAGTTTTGTAGGTCTAATTGGTTGTTGAGGTTAATTAATTACAGGAAACTTTAGTGCTAGTTTTATTTGGCGATAACTAATTTATTCACACAAAAGCTTTACATTATTATTCAATAAATTCAGGCCTACAAAATTTAACTCGTAAATATCCAAATTTTAATTTTTAAATAAATTCATACTCCAACCCCATAATTCCATTAACAACAGTCTCTCATGTCAGCACGATGTATCATATCACATCATGTAAGGAGAGAGAGAGAGCCGTTCACAAGTTAATTTCTATTGGTCAATTCCCATCAGTTATATGGTTGACTTTTTGATTAACTGGAACAGGTGGAACAAGTTAATTGGTCCAATCGATCAACTCAACCACCACTCCACGTGTGCTTTTATTGTGAAGATGCAGTCAACTCGATCATCAAATGAAATCCCCAATACGTTTAAATCGGGTCGATCGGTCCACCTCATGATATACGTTTCTCCTTAACTTGTAGGTCAAGAAACAGTGTAGACTTTGAACCAGAGTCAACCACACACGACGCTCTCAACCCATGCATTACGATATATTGTTAAAATTGACACAAGGGTGAACTTTGATTTATTTTTTTAAATTTGTAAAATTAGATGGTTTTGAGTAGCTTGTTGAAATAATATTTTAATTAATTGTTTTTATAATAATGTGAAATATATTGCAGTAGACAAATTTTTATATATATTTAGAAAAAAAAAGATAAATTGTAATAACTACTAGTACTGATTGAGATTCCTGTTCATTTTCTGGTTGTGCTATGGTTTGGGTAAAGGAATAAATATGTGTGTGACATGTTTTCTTAGGACCGTTTGGTAATTGTATAAGTCTCTTGTCCAGTAGTATGATAATGAACGGTTAATTATATATTTTTTTAGAATGCGTTTGGTATCATGTGTAAATATCTTGAATCCCCTGTATAGTATTATGACTAGGGGTGGCAAAACGAGCCGGCCCGCTAACTCAGTGGGCCGGAAATTCCCGGCCCGGCCAGACCCGCAATATTTTGCGGGCCGCCCGGCACGGCCCGCGAGCCCTCTTATTAACTAAAAAAATTAAAAAAAAATTATTAAAAAATAATTTAAAATATTTAAGAGACTAAATAAGCATCAAATATGACATTTCACATGAAAAACTTCATAGATTAACTTCATATTCAGTTTTAAAGTACTAAACAAGCTCTAATCTAGACTTAATTTTTTTTATATGTTTAGCGGGTCAAACGGGCTGGCCCAGCCCGATAAGAGCCGGCCCGCGTCGGCCCGCAATGTTATCGGGCCGGGCCGGGCCGGCCCGATAAGCTTATCGGGCCGAATTTTTCGGCCCGGCCCGCAGTTATCGTACCGTGCCAATTTTTGCCGCCCTTAATTATGACAAATAGCTGTTAACTAATTACGTACTTGCTGACTAAGACAGCTTGGAAAAGGAAAGTAAGCATGAGGATTTGACTTTGAAAACTCAAAGGTCAAGGATATTGACTGCAAGGGATGTGGGCCCAATGTAGTTGGAGATACCTTACGTTGACCCACTGCATGCATGTGCAGTATTAAAAGATCCATCATATTTTCATATATATACTCACTTTACGGGTCCGGAGGGTTTGTTTTGTTTATTTTCATTTTTGTTTTATTTACATGATCGTCAACCCTGGCATATTTAGGCTTTTGTGGGTAGAGGAAATTACTACAAAATGTAGTCTAGATCCTCTCCTTTCTGACTTGGTCTACACGGCAACCATGTCTGTAACCAAGCTGAGCTAGCTAGGTATCATGTTTGGGTTTGAGTAGAATGATTTGAGTTTAAACTCGAGTTTATTTCATTTTTTTCAAGTTCCAGCTCAAGTTTAATAAAGCTTAATTTACAATAATATAAGAAAACTTAATATATGAGCTCAACCTCAATTTGTGAAATTATTGTATTCACACGGATGGATATAAATGCAATTCAAATTTTTCGTTCGACAATAATTATAATATAATCTAAATTTTAAATTCAATTTTAAATAAAATAATTATTATAAATCTCAAAGTTTGGGATAAATTCGATAGTGAAATATAAAAATATTTGGATAAATGTTATCCTTCATTTGCTAAGGATACTAAAAATATTAGATTGAGATTGTGCACAGATGATTTTAATTCGTTTAGTCATTCGACAACTTCTTATTCAGTTTGACCATTCGATTGCTAACCGTTTATAATTTGCTACTGTCAATATGTATGTAAGATGAATTTATCTATCTTTCGATGATTATTCCGGGTCCTAAGGGTACACGAAAAGAAACTAACGTGTTTCTCACACCCCTAATTGATGAATTAAAAATATTATGGACTGGGGGAGCTGTCACTTATGATTGTCATCGACAGCAATACTTCACTTTAAAAGGTGTTGTCTCGTGGACAATCAATGATTTCTCGACCTATGGCATGTTGTCTAGTTGGAGCACGCACGGACAACTCTCTTGTCCGTATTGTATGAAACATGCACAGGGGATGACCCACGTGGTCTCACGTACCTCGTGAGAATGCTGACATGCTCTAACGCGAGTTTGAGGCCATATTATAAATATTTGTACTGACATTATTATTTTATTTTGCAGGCTCGCTACACATGGCCAGAGGACTAGAGGCCATTTATCCAAAACACGTTAGAGGTGATGTCCCGCGCTTGCTACAACACCCAGCTAAACCAGGCTCGGTCCTAGGTGATGGCCCGAGCTAGGACCAAAAATATTATGGAGACTCGTGGATACGGCCCCAAATGGATTACTCTGGATGTTTGGGACCAACTCGTGGAGCGATGGTTGTCGGAATAGTGGCAAGAGGTATCCCGAACTACGGCTAGTAATCGCATGTTCGGGGGGAGGAGCATGCCACACAGGCGGATGTATCTCATTTGTAGTGCACGAGTATCGCATGGTAAGTATTATATTCTTAATTTTGTTTAAATTAATATATATTGTATATGTTTCACAGTGTATTAATGTATTTATTTCGTAAATGTAGACGACGATCATGGATGATGACACTGTCCAGCGCCCTTCCCCGATGGAGGTGTTCGAGCGGACACACCGTCGAGGACATGAGGTGAGGGAGTACGTCGACAACCGGGCTGCAGTTATCATGGTAAGTATATTTGTTTCAATTATGCAATCTTTATTTATAATTTAAGTTTGTAATTAGAAAAAATATGAAACAAAATACAAAATCGTGTAGGAGACCTACACTAGGACTGTGACCCAACGCAGAGGCACCCCCAACGACTTTGATGCCCGAGCGTGGGTCGATGTCGCCGGTGGATGGGATCACAGTCGCGTTTATGGCTTCACAGACAGTGGCCATGCACGAGTCATGCTAGGGCCACTTGGGGCACCGACCCCTCCGCTCGCCGGTGAGCAGCCCTCCACATCCCGGTCTCAAGATCAAACTCGGGTAGTAGCATTGGAGGAGCAGGTCGCACATCGGAGTCAGATGATGGAGGAGATGCATGTGATATTGAGGCATATCACAGCTCAATCCATCATTGACATCCCTCCGACATCAGATCCATCGTTCTCGACCCAATCCATGTTAGTCCACACCCAAGCACTAGAGACACCACTACACGATCCTGACCAACCTCTACCGTAGTCATGGGACTTTATTTATTTGACTTCTGTTTATGATCACTTGACTTATGTTACGATATACATGTGTTTATGATTTACCTCTTATATCTGTGTTTTGATACTTATGCTTATACACTAATTTTGATTCGTATCATTTTAATTTGTATCGTGTTGATACGATAGTTTTTATACAATTGATGATAATTATAATTGTAGATATAACTGTTTTGATGTGTATCTGTTTATATCTGTGATGTGTATAGTGGGTATGTGAGTTATATATCAGGGGTTATAAATGTATTAATGGAAATATTTAATTTTTAAATTTTTCAATTGCACATTAATAGCATCAACAACGGCTTACCAATAGTCAACCGTCCGAAAGCCGCTGTTCAAAGCGTATCTTAATGCCTGGGCCGCATCCTTCAGGTCGTTGCTGATGACCTATAGCAACGGCTCATCAACAGGCCTTCAACAACGGCTTTACCTCAGCCCGTAAGGCTGTCGCTAATAACGATATCACCAATAGCCAAAGAGGTTGTTGCTGTTTATTTATCAGGAACAGCCCTGTTGGGGTTGTAGCTGATAACTATATTAGCAACGGCAGCATCGACTATCGCTATGTTATTAGCGATGCCGTTATTTACAATGGCGTATTTGCAATGGAGCGGGTCGTCGCTCGCCGTTGGTGATGGTCTTCACCGACGTCTTTCAAACAGAGTGGGCCGTCGGTGAAGGTCATATTTCTAGTAGTGAGAGAGCCCTAGGGTTTCGTTTCTTTATGGAGGAGCTATCATGGCTTCCCCCTCTTCCCTCTTCTATCTTTGGGTTGTAAGTAGAATGACCACACTAGAGGTGGGGGTGAATAGTTCGTTAACTAAAACTTTAGCCTAAATTCGGTTTTAACCATTTCTTGATTACTTTAGGCAAATCATAATTTAATAGCAAGCAGAAGCAAAATAAATAACAATTAATCAAACACACACAATAGTAATGCTAACACAATGAATTTATAGTGGTTCGGCCCCAATGCCTACTCAACTACCTAAGCACCCCGCTTAGAATTTCAAACTCTAGTTTACTAGATTAAGTGTATCCTACAAGAGGACTTACAAGCTAAGGCACCGACCCTCACAACCGAGGGTTACTCTAACACCCGAGAGTACCTCTAACACCTCTTCTAAGGACTACACAATTTTTTTTTACCAAAATAAATCAACTATATTAAAGCCTGGCTGAGCCAAGGCCAAAAAGATCAAAATATAAAATCTGGTCCAAGTCTGGAGGGCGAATAGAAGTCCAAACTAGCACATCATGCTGAAGTCGAGCCCTATTTGCTGCCCAATGGGCAGCTTTGTTAGCTTCTCTATAACAAAACACAAAATTCTCACAGTTACATTGAAACACAAGGAAGAAAATATCAGTAACCATAGAAGTGAGCTCCCACAGGGCATCAATTTGCTTATTTAATGTGTCCACCAAAATCTTGGAATCGATGAATTTTCTTCGGGCTTTAGAATACTGAACTAGGCCTCAGTAAACGAAATTATTTGTGTCACGAGGGCAAGGGAGTTAGGCTGCCTAACCTCATGCACCAAGATATTTTTAGCGTACCAGATGTACCAACATCTAGTAGCAATTAGAGCTTGTCGATAAGAAATTCCCTTGGGCTGTGGAAAATTTGAAAAGAACCAAGTTCTAGGGTCCCAAACAGTGGTTGGGGGGGGGGGGGGGGGGGGAGGAGGAGGTTTCCCCCAGTTTTGTGAAGGAGATTCCAAATGCTAAGTGCAAAAGGGTGGAAAATGAACAAGTGGGTAATGGTTTTGGAAGCGGTCCGACAGAAAGGACAAGTATCAACAATGTTGAGGCCAATGGAAGCTAATCTAGATCTAGTGGGCAGACGATGGTGGATAAGTTTCCAACAAAAAAACTTAATCTTAGGTGGAGAGCAAAGTTTCCAAAGGGAACCCCACCAATAGTCTAATTGCTCGGTTGATGGTACATGTAGGGGTGGAAATAGGCCAGGCGGCCTGTCAGGGACCTGTGGTCTGGCTTGTTTTAAAAAAAAACAGGCCAAGGCTTTGAAATATGTCTGTTTTCCTTATCAGGCCAGGCCCAGGCTCAATTTAAAATCTATTGAGCCTGACAGACCGTCCTGGGCCTGTTAAGGTGGTGTATATATGATATATATAATATTATTATTATATTACGTATTTACACTAAAATAATAGCTAATATTGTTTTAATTTAATCAAATATAGGCCACAGGCCGCAAGCCAGGTTAGGCCAAAATTTTATATTGGAAGTATGTTTTATAAACAAGTTTTATATTGAAAGTAGGCTTCGTAAACAGGCCATAAGCCAGGGCTGACCAATGAATAGGCCAGGTTCAGGCCAAAATTTAAGCCTATAACAGATCACAGGCCAAGCCTAGGCCAAATTTTTACCATATAGGCCTGGTCTGTTTCTACCCCTAGGTACATGGCCCCCGCTAAGCCGTCGCTACTAGGTTATTTCATTTTGCGCCCCGTGCACGCCATCAGCTATGAGTGACAGCCTTGGGCGGCCGTATACAAGCCGCGACTGATTTGGTTACATCAACCACGGTCGCTGCGGCCATCGAAAAGCCGTGAATGGTTTTGACGGCACAGACGGCCATCGATGAGCCCCGTGGCTGATAGCTAATATTCTAGTAGTGGAAAATTATATGCGGATTTGGTGGTAACTCTACCGCCCAATGCCCTTTTCCATACAAATTTATCGTCATCGGAATTCATAGGCAAATCGATCTGTCTAATGCAATCCGTAACCATAGGGGCGAAATAATTAATGCAATTATTCAGATTCCAAGCTTGCTCAGTAATTAAAACATCCACAGTGAAATTACCATCAAGCAAGTCAACATTCAGATATGTAGACATAGCACACAGAGGCCGTTTCATAAAGTCAATTATCCAACATATAATAGAAGAGTTAGTGCTAGAGCTAATTAACTTTAAACAACCAGTGAAGAGAAGTGAAAAAGCAGTCTTAAATAAACTCCAACTCCAGGAGCATTTTGTTATATTTAGATATGGCCAAATCAATCCAGGGAGTCGAGATGTTGTTTAAGTAGTAAAACATGTGTTTCACTTGCAAAGCAAAACCCTTAAAATATAAGTTATGAATACCAAGTCCCCCAATTTTTTAGGAGACGTAACAATATCCCAACTTAAGAGGTGAAGACCCATCTTATCCTTAGAGGAGTACCACAGTAATTTTTTAATGATACCCTCAATCTTGTTATTTCGACTCTCGGTAAAAGGAAACGGCCATAGAATGAATGGGAATGAAGTTCAAAACTGAATTAATTAAAACTACCCTACTAGCCTGTGAAAGAAAGCTGGTCTGCCAGACACTCAATTTATTTTTAATTTGATCAGAGATAATCTCAAACGCCTGAGTTGGCAGCCTTCTCGGCATAATTAAAGTCCCTAAATATTTGAATGAAAATTTCCCAACCTTCATTCCAAGGCAACTAGAGATATGCATTTTGGTAGCGCAAGGGGTATGTAAAGGAAAAAAGATTTCTGATTTGTTCAAATTTATCATTTGACCTGTGAAAAGGGCATACTTCTAAAAAATCTCCCTAATCACATTTAAACTTTTAGTGTTAGCACAAAAAGTTAAAAGTATGTCGTCGGCATACATATGATGACTAATCTGAAAACCCCCTTTTAACTTAAAAGGACTAAGTTTCCTACTGTTAATAGCTTGGTTAAGCAAGAAAGTTAAAACTTGGGAAACTAAAACATACAAATATGGTGACAGTGGATCACCTTGTTGTAACCCCCTTTTGGATGGAAAAAATGGGAAAAGTTTTTGATTAAGCAAACAAGCAAAGTTTATGGTAGATAGGCAAGTTTGGATCCAGACAATAAATGGTTAAGGAAAATTACATGCTTTAAGGACCGCCAAAACCACATGCCAATTAACTTTGTCATAAGCCTTAGCCAGCTCAATTTTAACCATAACAAAAGGATTTTTATATTTAGAAGCATAGAATGAATGAGCAATTTCCTGAGCCAATAACACATTATCATGAATACTTCTACCACTAATGAAAGCATATTGTTTATGCGAAACTAAGGCAAACGAAGTAACTTTGAGTCTGTTAGCTAAGCATTTAGATAAAATTCTGTAGCTGAGATTGCAAAGGGCAATCGGTCTGAAATCCCTCACATCCGAAGGATTTAGGACTTTAGGAATAAAAGATAAGATTGTTTTATTCCAATCGACAGGCAAAATATTATTTTGATGAAAATTATTTATGCATTGCATAAAAACATACGAGAAAGTATGTCAGTAATTCTTAAAAAATTCACCTGTAAATCCATCTAAGCCTGGGATTTTGCCATTAGGCAGGTCTTTAATAACGTTCCAAACTTCATTATAAGAAAACATGGCGATTAAATCTTGAGAGACCGAATGGTCAATATGCAAAAAAGATAGTTTTGCCGCTAAATCAATAGTAGCAACATATTGACCCGACTAAAGTTCACAATAGAAATCCGAGAAAACCAAAAGAATTTCATCATCATTGGTAACTAAAGAACCACTAGCATTATGCACATGATTAATTCTATTCAATCTTCTACGGGCAATCACAACTCGATGGAAGTATGTCGAGTTATGGTCACCATCGGAAAACCATTGTGACTTTGCTTTACTCCACAACTTTAAATTAATTTGCCATCTTAAGGCCATAGCTTTATTGTAAAGCGAATGAAGTAAAAGTTCATCAGACATGGATAAAGTATAATAAGCAGTCAACAATTCAAGTCTAGCAATATTAGCAGTTGTATCATCAAGCATATTCTCAATAGAGCCTAAAACATTCCAATTCCAATGAGACAAAGCAGAACGAGTAAAGCTCAAACCAGTAGAAAACTTATCCTGGGCCGGCAGGAACGGAGTGACCTCATTCCACGCATTATTTACAATATCATGGGTTTCTAGGTATTCAACCTAGAAACTCTGAAATTTAAATAACCTACTTCTATTACACACAGATCCAAATTTTAACAATAAAGGACAATGATCCGAACAGCCTTTAGGAAAATGAGTAATTGTAGCAGAACTGAAGAAATGAAGCCAAACCGCATTGCAAAAATATCGGTCTAATCTAATTTGGATTCAAGCATTATTCTGCCTATTATTAGACCAAGTAAAATAAACACCAATAAAACCTAAATCTATAAGTCCGAGAAACTACACAAAGTCGCGGAAAGCACGAGTAAAAATATTTAAATGAAAAGGGAGTTAGCCTCTTTAATCATTTTCATGTAAATAACTATTAAAATCTCAACATAAAACTCAGGGAAAACTCGAGAGATCAAGAGAGATAAAAGTATTCCAAAAGTGATTCTGAATGATAGGATTTGTGCTCGTGTAAATATTCGAAAAAATAAATGGCTAAAAGCCCTCATTCTCAATAATAGCAGTTATACCTTGAGATTGCAAGGATAGTACCCTTGTGGAAATCACAGAGGAGTTCCATGCCAAGAGCAGACCTCCAGAAGCCCCTCTTGATGGATAAGAGACACTCATCCAGTTCTCACCAAAAGAGCGAATGATCTTAGAGGCCCTGATGTCATCCACATGGGTCTCCTGTAGAGCGATTAATTGAATTAAAAATTTACGAATCAAACAGAATAAATGATCTTTTACCTGACGTCGCCACACCCCATATACATTCCAACAAATGTAGCTCATTTAGGGATGATGGCAAGTGCATTATCACCGGTTGCGGGAGGCGCAACAAAAGAGGGGGGGGAGGGGGTGAGGGACTTCCCCAAATTTATCACTAGCTCGGGATCGTTTCTGCACACGAGGGCGAATCGGAGGAGATTTTTTGGTAGGGATTTTAGGCGGTTTGGAGTTCAGACGAGTCCCTTGACTACTAGGATGGAGGGTCAAAGTCGTCGAGGAAGAAGGAGCCCCAAAGGTGAACTAAAGTTCATGGAACATTTGCGCTATGGAGCCGGAAGCAGGGGCCAAGGCGGAGGAGGGTAAAGCGATAGGGGGAGCATCGAGGAGCAAAGAAGACAAAGCAGTCAAATTGGTAGGGGAGAGAGATGAGGTTGGAATAGTGACAGGGGGGTAAAGGGGGGGGGCTAACCCCACTTAACTCGGCTGAGGGTGGGTTAGCTGTCGTTAAAGCAGGGTTAACCTTGGTAGCAGACCCAAGACCCGACTCATGGCAGGGGTTAATTAATTTTGGCACCCATACCAAGTGAAGCGTGGGGGATGCAGCGACATTATTCTGCCTACACAGGGCCTGAGGCGCAGACGGCTGAGACAAGGATGAGTTAAGCGAACAGAGGCATTAATACCTGAGGCATCACCAGAGGCACGTGGCAGCCAGGGAGAGGAAGTATCCTTCTCATGGGTGACACCCAAGGCAGGATTCGTAGGTGATTTGGGATAGTCACGTCGCTCGGGATATGAATCGACCGAGTGGAGTGGCGCCCACGGATCCGAATCCTCCTCATTCGAGTACTGCTCCCCCTTTCCAACTTTGGATCCGACATGTGTGAAGCATGTGAGACGGGGTGGCCACTAGCCGTGTGAGTTTTAGGTGAGGCAGGTCGACCATACTGTGGGGAGCCCTTCTGTGCCAGACCAGGGCGAAAACCACCCTGTTGGGCGTGATTGCGCCACTGACGGGTCACCTGCACCCACGGACCACAAGCAGGCACAGACGATGAAACTTTCGGCGGACGATTAAGATTCAAATTCGGGCAACCAGAAACATTCAAGGAAGAAGTCGATTAATTTATTCGTAAAAGCATTCGAGACAGAAGCCGAATTAGATTTCGAATTTTTTGAGTCGGTCGAAATCTTAGAAACATTCGACGTAAAAGAATTCGACGGTGATGATTTAGAAGAACAATCCGATTCACGGTGGCCTACCCGGCCACAAGAGAAGAAACGGGACAGTAAATTCTCGTAAGAGCTAGATCGGCTGGAAAATCTCTTTCCCCATTTCCCCAATCCAAAGACCGTGTTTAAGGGGGAGGGACTTCCCCAAATTTATCACTCGCCCGGGGTCATTTCTGCACACGAGGGCGAATCGGAGGAGATTTTTTTGTAGGGATTTTAGGGGATTTGGAGTTCAGATGAGTCCCTTGACTGCCAGGATGGAGGGTCAAAGTCGTCGAGGTAGAAGGGGCCCCAAAGGTGAACTGAAGTTCGTGAAACATCTGCGCAATGGAGCGGGAAGGAGGGGCCGAGGCGGAGGAGGGTAAAGCGGCAAGGGGAGCATCGAGGAGCAGAGAAGGCAAAGCAATCGAATTGGTAGGGCAGAGAGATGAGGTTGGAATAGTGACAGGGGTAAGAGGGGGCTAACCCCACTTAACTCGGCTGAGGGTGGGTTAGCTGTCGTTAAAGCAGGGTTAACCTTGGTGGCAGACCCAAGACCCGACTCATGGCAGGGGTTAATTAATTTTGGCACCCATACCAAGGGACGCGTGGGGGATGCAATGACATTATTCTGCCTACACAGGGCCCGAGGCGCAGACGGCTTAGACAAGGATGAGTTAAAGCGAACAGAGGCATCAATAGCTGAGGCATCACCAGAGCCACATGGCAACCGGGGAGAGGAAGTAACCTTCTTGTGGGTGACACCCAAGGCAGGATTTGTAGGCGATTTGGGGCAGTCATGTCGCTCGGGATATGAATCGACCGAGCGGAGTGGCGCCCACGAATCTGAATCCTCCTCATCCAGGTACTGCTCCCCCTCTTCCAACTTTGGATCCGACATGTGCGAATCATGTGAGACGGGGTGGCCACTGGCCGTGTGAGTTTTAGGTGAGGCAGGCCGACCACGTTGTGGGGAGCCCTTCTGTGCCCGACCAGGGCAAAAACCACCTTGTTGGGTGCGATTGCGCCACCGACAGGTCACCTGCACCCACGGACTACAAGCAGGCACAAACGACGAAACTTTCGGCGGACGATTAAGATTCAAATTCGGACAACCAGAAACATTCAAGAAAGAAGCCGATTTATTCATAAAAGCATTCGAGACAGAAGCCGAATTAGATTTTGAATTTTTTGAGTCGGTCGGAATCTTAGAAACATTCAACGTAAAAGAATTCGACGGTGCTGATTTAGAAGAACAATCCGATTCACGGTGGCCTACCCGGCCACAAGAGAAGAAAAGGGACAGTAAATTCTCGTAAGAGCTAGATCGGCTCGAAAATCTCTTTTCCTATATCCCCAATCCAAAGACCATGTTTAAGGGGGCGGGCCAAATCGATCTCAACACATAGCCTTACGTATCGGCCGCGATGAAAATTAAAAGAACGAGGATCAATCGACAACACCTTACCCAACGAAGCACCAATAACCAAAACACAATTAGAATACCAAAATTATAGTGGTAAACCCAAAAGCCACACTCAGATTGGTGCCGTAGAGAAGGATTCATGCCACAGTCGAAATGAAGGACGCCATAGAGTCAATCGAAGGGAACATCCCCTCAAAGAAAAAGATCCTTCGGTGGGGACAAAATTCGAAAAAGAACCATCCCGAAATCTAAAAACAAAGAAATCCTCTTCCAAGTCAAGAACAGAAACAAAACCCATTGAATGCCATAAACGTTTTGCCCAGTCAAAAACCACAAATAAAGAAGGGGCTCGGCCAAAAAATTTCCCCATAAGTCAATTTTCCCCCGTGCACTCCAAGATTGGATGTGTGTAGGGGTAAAACGAACAAAATCTAACGTATTCGCATGAGTGTTCTTCAAGGTAGGGTTTGAAGTTACCTCAGGGACAGAAGGATCCTCCCGCAGGAGTTGCGCCCAGGAGACAAAGGGCCTCGATGAGGGAGGCCGAGAGGTAGATCGGGAAAGCGCAGATCTGGAGGCCGCGGGCTTCGCCAGGGAGGGAGGTCTCGAGATGGAGCGGCGCCGCGGTTTAGCACAAGAGCGGGGTCCATTCGGAGGCCGGCCTAAATTCAGAGGAGGCTCACCAAACGAGGGAGAAGAGAGGGGTGGATGAGAAGAGCTCGGAGCGTCACTACGGGGAGCGCGATTCATTTTTTTCCCCGGAGTGAAGTCTTCGGGGAGCTCAGAAGTGAGAGGGATAAAAGCAAACAACATAGGACTACACAACTAACTTTAGTAAACTAAGTTTACACTAGTGGATTTAAGCTTCAACACTAAGGCAACAACCAAACTGAAGATCTACAACTAGATCTTTACAAACTTGAGTAACGATGAAATAAATACCAAAAATACAATAACAAATGGAGCAATAAATAAAACCAAGTATACTTAGCTCCAATACAAGTTCCTAGCTTCCTCTTGATGCATTTGATGATAAAACTCAAGGTTGAAGGCTCAATTAAGAAGATAGAAGCTCAAAGCGAGGGTTTGAGAGAAATGACTCAATAAAAACTTCAAATATTGTTAGAATGGCTCAATGAATAGTTAGAGACAAAGGAAGACAAGTTTGGGAGCTTATATAGAGATCCCAAGAGTAGAATCTCTATTTCCAATAATATCAACAGGTAGAAATTCAAAATAGAGCCGTTGGGGGCATTTTGGATAATTTCTGGGCTATTCCGACATATTATAACATCTCATTTGGATTATTCCGGAATGTTACAATACCCCATTAGGGATATTTCGGAATGTTACAAACTTACAACATCCCATCTCGTAATTTGGGATAATCCAGAATGTTACAACATCCCATCGATTTGGGATATTCTGAAATGTTACAATATCCCATCCCGTAATCCGTAATATTCTAGAATGTTACAACATCTCATCCCATAATCCGAGATATTCTAGAATGTTACAATATCTCATCTCGTAATCTGGGATATTTCGGAATGTTACAACATCCAATCTGGAATATTCTGGAATATTGTTTATGATCCGCTTTTTCTCGATTCTTTGCGATTTTTTGGATTTTCATATTTTGGTGTTCGGGTTTCGATTTTTGGGTTTTGCATCATAAAAGAGGATTACACAATCATTCTGAACACCTTAAACCTAAATTATATCTTCCCGAAGAATCCTGAACGTCGACGAGCATCCTTGCCGATTTTTTTGATTTCTCCAATTGGGGACATCATGCGCTAACGAATTTGAAACATGAAAATATTTCTCTATGAAAATATTAGTTCCAGATTTGTTATCATCAAAACCGAGATTAAGACTAAGGTTAAAAATCTTAGGCCAACATGGGTTAACCTCCTCCTGATCCTCCCGATGAGAGGATAATTGGGGATAACATTCTTGAGGATGAGCACCTTCATTCTGTATCTGGCATCAAGGTACTCGATCATGCCTCTATTCCTTCGTTGAATTCTAATCTTGTTGTAGACGTGCGATCCCCGGCCTTTTCCTCAAGAACTAGTAAAGATCGCTATTCTTTAACATAAAGTCTATTGTGGGCTTAGATCCTTAAGGGTGATGCTTCAATCCGGGGTGTAAAACCTGTTTTGATAGTATTCAAAGCAATACTACAAGTATTATTCATTTCTCTACAAGTATTATTCAAAGCAATACTTCAATCCGGAGTTTTCCTTGGGAAGCTAGCCTCATTGGCAAGTTTGTCAGTAAGCCTCCTCCGATCTTGGTGGTTTCTCGTTGGGCAGAACAAAAGTGGTTTGTGTTCGATTTTCTTTCCGCAATGGATCTTAGAAATATTTTTTTTGTGTTTCGATTTCGAGATGTTAATAATGCAACTTTAGTTCTTGCGGGTGGCCCTTTATCTCTGCGTGGTAGTGTAGTCAAACTCATTAGGTGGAAGCCTTTTTTTCGGTCATGGAGTGAAAAAAAATTTACTATTCCAATTTGGGTTCGATTTATTGGACTGCCTTTGGAATTGTGGAATATAGATTCCATTTCTATGATTGTGAATTATTTAGGAAAACTTCTTGCCATTGTTGAAAATAGTTTTCAATTTGAACGCGAAAGTTATATTCGAGTGTGTATTGAGCTGGATTTATCTATTGCGCTTAGTCAAGGCATTTGGATCAGTGAACCAAAAAAAGAAGTTTTCCAATCGATTGCTTATGAAAATTTACCTTTTGTGTGCTACAATTGTGGTATAATCAGGCATAGATAGTCTCACTACTCTTCAAGGTCTTCTTCTATTCCTAATTTTCATGAGCAAAATGTTATTTTTGAAAAAAAAATTGAAAAATTTGATAGTCCCTTTCGGTTCAATTCCAGATTTGAATGTTACAATGGTTTCTGATGAAAATTTACCCTCCTCTTATCCATCGGTCTCGCCGGAACCAGCTTGTGACCAGTGGATACGGGTCGCCCGTAAACAATAGAGGAATCGCCGGAGTGGATGATCACAACCTATCTCGATTGATGGTTCGAGTTAGAAACACAAGCAATCGATGCCACGTGGCCCGCGCAAGGACGCTATGATAGGTCTCGATGTTGATGAGAGGGTTAATGATTTAGATTTGTCAAAATCTTCGCAGGGCTTGAGGAATATTTCTTTGTGTGCTTTTGTGACTAATAAAAATCTTTTGGACTGCACTTTGTCCACTCAGGTTTCTTCCTATGACAGATCTGTATTAGACGTTTCTTCTCCAAACCCTAATTCTATTATTCCTAGGGTGGACACTAGGGTTAATCTGCAACATATAGTTTAATGTAAGGTTTGGTTACCTAAAACTTCCTCACCATTTTCATCTTCATCCAGGCAGGGATTTCCCCCTAGTTCGGTAGATAAGGTCTCTAAAGTATCTCATAGTTCTAGTGCTCTTGATGCTATTATGTCTGAGGCCATTATTACTTCTCGCGTCCATCCTTCTTCAAATAATGAATCACCTAATCCTCCCTCTAGGTATTTAGAACAGTTGGCATTTGAGCTCTCACTTGTCTTTACTGCCTTTCAAACTGATAATAAGGGTTAGCCTAGTGGTAGGGTTTCTTGATGTCATCTTAAGCGGCTTTGTCCCTCTCCGGATGAACCTATGATGGGTACATCCTCTAGTTCTAAACCTATTCCAGTGGAGGAATCCAATTTGGCCATTGTTCCTATATGACGATTCTTAGATGGAACTGTAGATGTGTCTTTAGGCGTCATGTTAGGGAGCATATTAAATTGTTAGTATGTAAACATGCCTTTCAAGTTGTCTATTTTCAGGAAACACACTGTGACCAAGAAGTTGCTGGAAAGCTCATCAAATATCTTAGTAGGAATTGGAAAGGTATTTGTTTTCCCATTGATGGGGCCTCGGGTGGCCTTATTATTGCATGAGATGCTCATAAAGCTATATACTTCAGGTGCTTTCTTATTCGAAATGAGTTGTGGAAGTCTTTTTCGTATTGTGACATACCCTTGGCTTATTGCTAGTGATTTTAATTGTATTCTTGAGGGTCATGATAAGAAAGGTGGGCTTCTTTTTAAAGTAACAAACCTCATTCGGGCTTTCCGTGAATTTGTTTATGATGTTGATTTGCTTGATCTTGGATTTATTGGTTGTTCTTATACTTGGAGTAATAATAGGCTTGGTGTGAATAATATTCAAATAAGATTGGATAGAGTTTTTTTGAGTTCTGCATGGCTCCATTTTTTGATAATGTGCAGATTCACCATTTGACAAGAGGCATTCCCGATCAAGCTCCATTTTTATTTTCAAATCAATATAAGTCAATATTTTTTGATAATTTTCCTCATGATGCTCACTTTCTTGTTTTTGAAAATTTCTAATTTGGATGATACTAAGTTGATTGAAAAGTTTTCAGAATCTATCTAGAATGTCGTTAAATCAATGCCTAATGGCAAGAGTCCAGACATTGACGACTTCACTGTCGAATTTTATAAATGAATAATTTTTATGAGCATGCATGCTTTCGTGCCTTTTGATTGGAGTAAGACTATACTTACTTTTATACCCAAATGTCTCATCCTTCTACTTTTAGAGATTTTAGGTCAATTGTTCTTTGTACCTTAGCATACATAATTTTGTCTAAATTACTTGCTAATCGTTTGAAATTATTTTTGCCTAATCTAATATCATTCAAACAACCCGCCTTCATTCATGGTAGGAGTATCCACGACAATATACTCTTAGCTTATGAAATTTGTCATTGTATGTTTGAGTCCAAAGGCAAGAGTCCTTATGTCATAAAAAAAATTGATTTAGAAAAAAAGATACGATAAATTATTTTGGAATGTCGTATTGATAGTTCATAAGGCCTGAAATTTTTTGGACCGTTACATTGCTCGGATTCAATCATGTATTTTCATCTACTTCTTTTGCTTGTTTGGTAAATAATCAATTATCTGATTTTTTTACAGTCTCGCATGGTATTAGAGAGAGTGATCCATTATCACTCTTCTTGTACGTTCTTGTTAGTCAGACTTTGACTAATTTGATTAATGGGGCCATATCTAGAAAGAGACTTAGTCCCTTTAAAATAAAAAATGAGTTGCATATTAGTAATCTTATGTTTGCTGATGATATTTTGCTTATTTTTCGTGCTAATAGGAAAAGTTTAAATTCTATTAAGGAGAATTTTTTCTAGTATGAAAGAATTACAGGTTAGAAAGTTAACTTTGGGAAGTCTGGAATTTTTTTCCCAAAAATGCTGCTAGTAATATCATTAGGAGTGTTTGTTCTTATCTTGGAATGAGACAAGGTAGTGTTCCCTGCAAATGTTTAGGGCCTGTTTGGTTAGCGAAATCAAGTCTATTTTCATGATTTCAGTTTCATTGAAATCAAAACTGCTTACAAAAACGTGTTTGGTTCAGCGTTTTGATGAAACTAAATAGAAACCAGAATGAAAACGAAACTAATATTTTTAATAAAAATGAAAACACCAGAATGTTATTTTCTGTGATTTCGAGACTGTCGATTTCGTTATCAAAATGCAGTGGCAACTTTGTAATTATAAATATATATTTTATCAAATTAATTAATTTAAAAATAAATCAAAGTTTATCTAATTTTTAAAAATAAAAATAAAAATCATCATTTTCAACTCAAATTATTATCTTAAATTTACAAATTAATTAAACTAATTTATATCTAATTGACTCAAATCCAAATTTTAAATAACTTAATTTTCTTAAATTTGATCTATTTATAATTTAATCAAAATTAATTTTAGACTATTGGATTTTTTTTTTGAAATTTTATAATAACTATTAATTAATTTTTATATCTAATTGAACAAAAAATATCTTAAATTACCAATAACCTAATTAATTAAATTATATAAATATTTTATAACCATATTAGCGAACATTTAATTTTGTAAACTAACTAAATATTTAATTACTACTAAAAATATTCAAGAAAAATTAATATTATTTTTTATAACCAAATAAATATTCACTGATCTCAACTAACTAAAACTGATGTTATTTTCATTAACCAAACATATTTTCAAAAAATTAAAAATTAGAAATCAAATCAAATTTTCGAAATCAAATTTTTAGTTTCACTGAAACTAAACCAAAAAATAATTTTCGCTAATCAAACAACACCTTAGGATTCATGCTTTCCCCTCAGCTTCCACCTCCTAATGTAAAAGACTTTTTAATTGACAAAATCGACTTTCCCCTCAGCTTCCACCTCCTAATGTAAAAGACTTTTTAATTGACAAAATGGAATCGAGGATTGGTGCTTTGCAAGCTAATTTCCTTTCTCTGGTTGGTAGGATTACTTTTATTAAATACGTTCTAAACTCTGTTCCATTACATTTGATGGTTGTTACTTGGATGTCCTCGGGATATAATTCAACATATTATTAGCCAATTCCTATGAAGCTATTCTATTGATATAAAAAAAAAGGTATGCATCGGTTATTGGACTTGCTAATTGATGCTAAGCCTACCTTTGTGAATATTAATATGCTTAAGGTAAATGACTCTACGCATTTCTTGATTTCTAATCAAAAGTGGGATAAAAATACTTCTTATGAATACTTTGATTCTATTATATTACTGGGGAATTCATTTACATGCTTGATTTACCTATATATGATACCTAGGGATGATGAGTAAGTGTGGATGAGTGTGTCGAAGAGTGGTGTTAATTAGAGTCTGTTCGTTTCGCATAATTTTAAGGTACAGTACTAGACAACACAAGTTGTTTCATGTTCGTTTGCGAAAACGTACTATTGACAAGATAAGAATGATATCTCGAGACAGTACATCAGGCTCATTTTCTTGTTACTCTAATTTGGAGTAACAAGGGCTTGTTACTTTGGTACAAAATTGAAAATGACAACAATAGTTTTGTTTATATTTTCAATATATGTAATTTTTTTTCAAAAATATCTAGTTTTCCAAAAATAAATATATTTACATTTAAAGATGATATATTTGGATTAAAATAGAGTATATTTTGATAAAAATGAGTATATATATATATAAAGAGAGTATATTTGAATCAAAAGAAAGTATATTTAGACTAAAAAAAAAATTGATAGAAATTTAGTATCTGGGTATATATCTATATTTAGATAAAATATATTTGGATTCAAATATAGTATAATTTTGTAGAAACCGAGCATATATCCATGTTTAGATTAAATATTTGGATTAAAAGAGAGTATATTTAGACTCAAAGAGAATATATTTTGATAGAAATTGAGTATGTATCTATATTTTGGAAGAATATATTTGGATTAAAATATAATATATTCAAATGAGATATATCTCTATTTATCGAGACTATATTTGGATTAAAAATTAATCTTTAGTCAAATAAAATATTATGATCATGTATACTTTCTTTGCAGTCATGTATAAAATATTAATCTTTAGAGGCGGTGTCGCTGCGTCGTTGATGACACCGGAGCCTCAATGTCGCAACATGTTAGTTAATTAATCTACTAGTGATATAATTGTAATAAAGCATATTAATTAGATTTATAATTGTCATGTTAATTAAAATGAATATTTTATTATAACAATATATAATATTGTCTAGTATGTTTTATATGATGAAATGAAAAAAAAATAGTACAAAGAATATTTTTGTCAAATTGTCTTATCCTGTGTTGTGATAATACAAGCGAATACAAGATAGTACTAAATTTGATATCCAGTACCGTGCAAAACGAACATGAGACTATTTGTTATGTTGACCTGTACAACTTTATACAATAGTGACTAGCCTGTTATGTACTAAACTGTTTGCGAAACGAACAAACCCTTAGTGTGTTACCACCATGTTAGAATATAATTTTCTTAGAAGCCATGAATCCAATAATACGATAGGTAAGGATTTGTGGTGAAAGCTTTGGAAAATTCCTACTGCCCATAAAATCAAGAATTTTTTTGGAAAATGCTTTAACAAAAATTACCTACTTGTTTTAGTCTTTATCGAATTGGTTTGGTAACTTCGGATCTATGTTCCTTATATAAGGATTCCGTTGAAAATGTTCAACACTTGTTTTTTTATTGCTCATGGGTGGTTATTGGGTTTTAAAACTGGTTTCAACTTAATTATCTCATAGGGGCAATTGGGTTGAGGGCTCTTGGTTATTTTCTTCTTTCAACATTGCTTTAAATTAGGGGCAATTGGGTTGAGGGCTCTTGGTTATTTTTTTCTTTCAACATTGCTTTAAATCATTTGCCTTTTAATGCCCTGGTTTTCGATACTTATTAGTTCATCCGACATGCAAGAAATTATATATTTAATCAGGTCAAGCAGCCCACTCTCTAGAACACTGTGACATAAATTCTGATCTTTACTGCCAACTACTCTCTTTCTTTGAGTGTTGAGAAAAATATTCATAGAAATATATCTACCATTAAATGGATTCCCCGAAGGAACATTAAAAATTAATTGTGATGGTTCATTTTCTGCCGATGAGCATGGTGGTGCAGGTTTTGTAGTGCGAGATCATAGTGGCGCATGCATCCATGCGAAAGAATTTTATTTAATTGGAGTTTATGCTTTATATTGTGAAGTTGTTGTCAAGCAGTGGCAGACACAAAAATTTAATTGAGGAGGGGGCAATTTAGAATATACAAATTTAATGAATATTATTTTAATACTTCAATTTTATAATAGTATAAATTTCTTTATCTATTTTTATATTTTAAAAATATTGCTAAAGTCTTTAAAATTAAAAATAATTAAAGCTCTTGTAGAAAAAAAATTTCATCTCAATTATTTGAAAGCGGACTCTATCGCTATGCGGTCGTCGCCCTTGCTCATATCGATGGCCAACTTTATGAAGCATCTATGTGAAGAAAACTAAAAAATTAATAAAATTGCAATTATATATAGAAAAATAAATGTTGTTTGTTGCATTAATATTACTTGATATTACATTATAAGTAAAAAAACTAACTTGAATATATGATTCGTGTTTTAGAAATAAATTTTATTCATCAATCGTGAAGATGTATTATATAATTAATATAAATGATTAATAAAATACATTATTTTCTAGATTTGGATTCTCAAGAAAATAAAATTCATAATTATGAATGAAATATAATATATTTTTTATTTATTTTTCAAAAAAAAATTTGAATACTTGATGAACAAATTATTCAATCATATATTAAATAACTCATCCATAAAAGTCGACATCACCTTGTAACATGAGCATGGATAAGAGTTTGAGATGTAAAAAATTAATGGAGAAAATTTTGAACTTAGCTTATAAACTAATAGAAAAAAAAATTGGACTTAAGTTAAAAATTAATAGAAAAAGATTTGAAAGTTTTTTTATTAAAAAACCGGATTTTATATTTAGTCATTATATATATAAAAAATAATGCATATAAAAAGATGGAGATGAGATTCAAATATAAAATTTATAAGCAAAAAAATTAAAATAGCTAACCACTAAATTATAAATACTTAATAAAAATAGTTGAACTTAATTTTATTCATTCATTGTTATTGTATACTTGTTTTAAAAAAATTATTAAATTATATTTATTACTTAATATTTTTTAAAAATTTAGCCCCTTGGCTCTAGTGTGGGTCCGCCCATGCTGTCAAGGCAGCCTTTCAGTACGTTATTACAAATGAGATCCCCAAATTGAAATAGAAACTAATTTTAATTTCTAAGCCACTTGTGAATTTATTGAACAGTAAGGAATGAAGTTTGTGGCAACTTTGGTTTCTTATCGATTAGATATGATAATTAAAAATATATATATAATAATATTCTAATTATTTTTTGTTATCGTAAGATTAATCAAGCTGCCCACTGGGTGGGTAGCAAGATGAGCATGCAAGGAATCTGGACGACTATAAAACCTTCAGAGTTGAATTCCATCGTGATTAAGGACCTTATTAATCTGGATTTCATTCTTATTAGGGACCTTGTTAATCCTGGTGTAAACAGATTAGTAGTAAGATAATATCTTAGTTCTTTTTGTTAAAAAAATAGTTCTAGAATATGATGATCAAATTGACAAAATTAGGGAGGGGGGCGGCTAAATCGAAATTAACCCTTGTTTTAATAAGAGTAAGCAAATGATAGGTGAAGGAGTGCGTCATTCTAGCCATTGCGTCACCTCGCTCGTATGCATTGCTTGCTTCGTGACCTGCATCACCGATCTGGGGTCCAAGAGGTGGGTCTCATGCAGTTCTATAACTCCACGTGTCAAGCAGTGCATCGACCTGCCTCGCCCGCCCACCAAGTCGGGGGGTCCCGTGCAATTCCATTCATAACTCCACACGTCAAGCACTACAAGTATTATCTACTGACGGTAAAAAAGAATAACACTCGCGTTGTCTTCTTATTCTTCTTCCTAAAATCGGTGTAGAAAAAGAGACGTGCCAATGCTCGCGACTCCTATATAGGAAGTTATCTGCCTCGCCGTATTCTCATCCTCTCTTCTTTATTATTTCATTTTTGCATCTCAATCGATGAGAGAGCAAGCTCAGCGTCATGTTCACCTCACCAGCTTCCTCCTCTTTCTCTCCTCCCTCCTCCCCCTCTCCGCTGCCCCTCCTCCCCTTCCCCCTCTCCATGCCTCTTCAGCCGCCGCCACATTCAAGGTCGGCCTTATCCTCGACATGACCTCCTCTGTCGGCAAAGTCTGCCGGACCGCCACCCGCATGGCCGTCGACGACTTCTACGCCGCCTACCCTAATTCCACCTCCCGCCTCCGGCTTCTCCCTCGCGATTCCTCCCGCGACGTCGTCAACGCCGCCGACGCCGGTACGGGCACCGCCCACTTAAACAATTTACCTTTGACTTTGACTTTGACTATTATTCCCTGCCGATGTTGACTGACTCGACCCCGCCGGTTGATTGGGTGCAGCCCTAGACTTGCTAACCAACGAGAAGGTGCACGCCATCCTCGGTCCGCAGACCTCCGTCGAGGCCCCCTTCGTCTCCGACCTCGGCGCCGCCGCTCATGTTCCCGTGGTTTCATTCTCCGCCACTAGCCCCGCGGTGTCCCCCGCCCGCAGCCCCTACTTCGTACGCGCCGGCGCCAGCGACGCCGCCCAGGTCCGCGCCATTGCCGCTATCATCCAGGCCTTCAACTGGCGCCGAGTCGTCCCCATATACGAGGATTCCGACTACGGCACCGCTCTCGTCCCCTTCCTCGTTGATGCGCTCGGCGAGGTCGATGCCGCCGTCCCCTACCGCTGCGCCCTCTCTCCCTCCTCCACCAAGGACCATATCTCCGCCGAGCTCTACCGGCTTAAGACGCTCCAGACGCGCGTCTTCGTGGTACACGTCACCGCCCCGCTCGCCCTTCTCCTCTTTCCGCTTATCCAGCAGGCCGAGATGATGAGCGACGGCTTTGTTTGGATCCTAACCGAGGGACTCACCAGCCAGCTTGGTTCAATCGACCCATTTTACTTCGTGCGCGACACCATGCAAGGCGTACTGGGATTGAAGCCGTACATCCCGATGACTGGTCCCCTCAAAGATTTCAAGAGGAGGTGGAGGAGGGAGTTCTTGAAGGAAGATCCGGAGTCCGACATAACCGATCTCAGCAACTTCGGTATATGGGCCTATGATGCGGTCTGGGCCGTGGCCGCTGCCGCCCAGCGCCTCGGCGCCGCCGTCGGTCCTGACTTCCTCAGACGCAGCAACTCCTCAAGGGCTACAGACTTCTCCAAGCTGGGCGTGTCGAAGACCGGTCCCAAGCTTCTGGACTACATCAAGACCACGGAGTTTGAGGGGCTTGGAGGTAGGTTCCGACTCCAGGACGGGCAGCTGAACGTGACAGCATACCAAATCATGAACGTGAACGGGGAGAAGGCGAGGGAGATCGGGTTCTGGACTGCGAAGTACGGGCTGAGGCGGGAACTGAACTTGAGCAGTGCGAAGGCGTACTCGGCGAATCGGGATGGGCTGCGGCCGGTGATATGGCCGGGGTACTCGACGGCGGTGCCGAGAGGGTGGGTGACGCCAACGAGCGGGCGGAAGCTGCGGATAGCCGTGCCTGGGCCGGTGGAGCCGGGCTTCCATTCGTTTCTGAACGTGGAGCGGGATCCGGATACGAACGACACGCGGGCGAGCGGATTCGTAGTGGAAGTGTTCGAGGCGGCAGTTCGGCGCCTGCCGTATGCGCTGCTCTTCCAATACGAGTCCTTCAGGAACGCCAGCGGCACCAGCGCCGGCGACTACAACGACCTCGTCCATCGGGTTTTCGACAAGGTCAGTTCTTCTTCTTCTTCTTCTTCACCTAAGGGTAGATTTTCGATCTCAAGATTCTCAACCACCTTCTATCGACCAAAAAAAGATTCTCATCCACCAATTATACAAAATCTCACCTCTTCCATATGATTTTATATTCAGTAATATATACTTCGTAGAACTGTATTCACTTGGATTAAGAACTGAGAATATATATGTCTTTAATGAGTATTTTTACGAGTGCAATTTCTACGGGCAAGCTGTCCATAAAAAATATATGAACAAATGAATATAGGATTTAATGAATATGGGATTTAAGCGACTGAAGATGAATAAAAAAATGAATGGATATGAACATGAATAAAAAAAGAATGAATATGAATGTATTCATTTCTTTTTCATTCATATTCAATCGTTTGAAGCCCATATCCCATCGTTTATAGAAATTTATATGGGCAGTCCGTCCAAATAAATTTTTTCCTTTTTTTTCGGGCCAATCTAAATGTTTTTTTGGGTTCATTTTGCTTCCATATAAATGTCAAAATCCACATAATTTGCAATTATTCAGATATCTAAGCTATTCTAGTAAAGCTGTTATTTTCTTGTTGACTTTTAATACAAATATACAATGCATACTGAAGTTAAATCTTTATTTTTTATAAGAAACTGGAGTAATTTCTGAATAAATTCTAATGGAGAGGATACATTAGAAACACTATTAATTGTTTTAAAAGAAATATATTATACTATATGTCATATGACAAACATATACTTCCTTGTTTATCTTCTTCTTCTTGGGAATAACATGTTAGCTGCCCTCGTTGGAGTGTTGGAGTGCAAGTTTTATTGGCGCCAATAAAAAACATATAAACCAACGGATATAAGTAGAAAAAAAAATGATAATGAATAAAAAGAATAGTGCATTGAATTCATATTCATTTCTTTTTTATTTATATTAATTCATTAGGTCAAAACTCATATTCAATCATTCATAAAGATTTTTATGAACAGATTGCTCTTATAATTTTTTTTTTCTCTGGTTGGGAGCAGCTTAGCTAACCTCCCTGACGTGGTCCTTCTGATTCACATTGATCCTAATAATAATTCTCCAACAATTTTTTACTTGGTTGACTAACTTGACCCAGCGACAGCTCATCCATGAACTGATCTTGACTTCTCTGGTAAAGTCAAAATTCACTGCTCTTAGTGAACAGGGATTTAGAAAGCATATCCCAAAATATAGGTCCAAAAGTTTGAATACATTTACTTGGCATTTCCTTCCATCTCAAGGAAGGTTTCTTCCTAAGAGCTAGTCAAGTCATCTATTTTTATCCTTTCATATTTCTTTCAAGTTTACTAAAACAGAAAGACTTCCCTGCGTGGAAAGCGTGTGGTTTGAGTCCTTAGTTTAATAATTAAATCCTTGGTGATAAAATCAAGATCTTCTTGCTTAATTGTTAAATAATTTAAGCAATTAGACTTTAGTACACTGGAATAATATATATATTATCCATCAGCCCTTGATGTTTACATCGCTGATGCAATTGATTGTTTCATGACTTCATCATCAGCATGCTCATCGAATCGAGTGCTCAAATATATCCAATTCATCCCTCTCCTGTAATATGTACTTCTTTATGCAGTGGTTAATTTTCAATCAGCAATTTGATCTTGTTCTTGGCAGCAATATGATGCAGTGGTGGGGGATGTCACGATCACTGCCAACCGATCAAACTTCGTTGACTTCACCCTGCCTTACACGGTCTCCGGCGTGTCCATGGTCGTCCCTCTCCGGGACCAGCACAGCAAGAACGCATGGATTTTCCTCAAGCCCCTGACCTCCGACCTGTGGCTGGTGAGCGCCGCCTTCTTCATCTTTACCGGCTCCGTCGTATGGATCTTGGAGCACCGGAGGAACACCGAGTTCCAAGGAACTGCCGGCCAGCAGATGGGCACCGTCTTCTACTTCTCATTCTCCACCCTCGTCTTCTCTCACAGTGCGCATTCTCTTCGTCTCTTCCTCTTCGCCTTCTTCCTCTGCTTCTTCTTTACGGATATTTATCTGATGCAGGGGAGAACTTGGTGAGCAATCTATCACGGGTGGTGGTGATCATATGGGTATTTGTGGTGCTGATCCTGCAATCCAGTTACATTGCAAGCTTGACATCGATGCTCACGGTACAGCAATTTGCACCGACAGTGAGCTCCTTCGAGGAGCTCAAGAACAGTGGACACAACGTGGGGTACCTTAGAAACTCCTTCACAAAGGGACTCCTGCTGAAGTTGGGTTTCGAGGAGACTAAACTGAAGCCATTCCATTCTCCTCAGCAGTATCAGGAAGCATTGTCCAATCGCAGCGTGGCTGCAATCGTCGACGAGATCCCTTATCTCCGGGTGTTCCTCAAGGACTACTGCGGCAACTACACCATGGCTGGGCAAACCTACAAGACCGGTGGCTTCGGATTCGTAAGTCTCCCTATCTCTCACGAGTGGTAAAGTTGTAACTAATTGGAGTCAACTACATGAATCTTTGCAATGCTGTACAGGTCTTCCCGAAAGGATCGCCATTAGTATCCGACCTTTCGAGAGCGATCCTCAACCTAACCGAGGGCGATGAGATGGTCGAGATTGAGAGAAGATGGTTTGGTGATCAGACAAGCTGCACAAACCAAGGCAGCACTCTGTCTTCCGATTCCAGCAGTCTTGACTTCAACAGCTTCTGGGGCCTCTTCCTCATCACTGGAACTGTTTCCTTCGTTTGCTGCCTCATCTACTTGTTGCGCTCGGCGTATCGAAACCGGCGATCTTTTAGGGACATCACCGCCGAGCAATCCTTTAGAAAGAGGCTTATCTCCATTGCCCGACTCTTGGACGGCCGGAGCAACTGTGCGCCAGAGAGGAGGAATGATGAGCGCAAGGAGATTGGATCAACCATGGTGGGTGAGAGTCCTAGTGCTTCACCTTATTCAAATTACCAGGAGAGCCAAACAAGCATCAGCAATGATACATTTGATGGAGGAAGTCCTTTCTCAGAGCTTGGCAGATCATTACCTGAAACAAGGCTGCATGCTGAGGTTGATGAAGGAAGTTATTGATGGCATTGCATAGATTAATTTATTACATACACTTTATGAGGTTTATACTTTTATATAGGAATACTGTGATCTAAAGTTTTTTTTTTTTCTTTAATCTTCTTTTTACTGGTTGCTGTGGCTTCTAGTGCAAGCGGTCGAAGAACAAGTATCCGCTGATTGCACCACACTTTGTAGCACAAGAAATATAGTGAATATTAACCATTGACTTGTTCATCTTGTGTTTGGATTTCTTTTACGAGCCATTAATTGGGGGCGAGTTTGATGCAAGAAAATGTGGCTGAAGAGATGATGCTTTTACGTGTAAACCAAAGTCTCATGATAATGAATTGGATGCAACCATGCCAACAATTAACACCATTCAATTGTTTGAGAATTGAGTTGACCACCTTGAGTAAATATAATGGACTAGATATATGTAAATATTTTTTTTAGGGAAAGATTAGATTAAGATAAGTAATCTATTGGACCAATTTATAGCCACTACACTGCATGAGGAGGTCAAATATGTAATAAGTATAAATAAAATGGTTGTTCTGCTTATTCTTTTACTAGATGTTAAATACAATCGAGTGCTAGATGAATTACTAGAAGCTTCTGGAGTTCTGACCTGTATAAAAGGAGTACATCTGATACATTGTAGGGGTTTGGTTTTTGATTCATGTTGAGTGAATTCATCATTTTCTTTTTCTTTGAAACTTGTTCTTTTTGTCTGACGTGTGCCCGAGATTTGATTCTTGTCATCTTCACGGAATTGAGTCTACCACTGGTGTCAAAGCAATTTCTCAGCTCGAAATGGCACCATCTGCGAATTAGGTCAGTCCTTATGTGCCATACTTTGAAGGTTGGTCGATCATGATACAAACCTTTTTTGTTTCCCAAGATCTGTGAGAAATTATTTGTAATGGGTATATTGAGGAGGGTATGACAGTAGGAGCGCTTAGAGATATTAGGAAGATGGATGCTAAGATTTATTCAACAAGCATAGATCAGATGGTTTTCAAAAGGATTTAAGGAACAAGAACAACAAAAGCTGTGTGGAATCTGCCGATGAATGCTTATCGAGGGACAACAAAGGTGAAGAAAGTAAAAATGCGGACAATGAGGAGGCGATTAAGAATGTTTCATGAGAGATGAAGAGGATGTGAGTATGTACATGGCTTGAGTTCTTGAATTGGTAAATCAGATGATGCAATACGGTGAAGAGGTCCCTGAGCGCAAGATTGTTGACAGGATTTTGAGGAGTTTATCAGATAAATTCGACCACATAGCGGCCGCAATCAAAGAGGGTAATGATACTGATGAGATGACAACCAGCGAGCTCCTTGGGTCACTGTTGTTGCAGACCGAATGGAAAGACATGAAGAATGGAGAGAGGAGCGAGCTCTAAAATCTAAAGCAATTGCAATACAGGGAAAAGTCACTGTTAGGAAATTTAAGGTAATTTCCTGTAGGATTTAGAAAACTCGAACCGGCGAGGAAAACGGAAAGCCAAATCCGATAATAATAATGCAGAAAAACAAAAGACAAGGGGGTTAACGTGGTTCGGACTCGGCGGGGTGCCGATCCTACGTCCACATGGAGAAGATGATACTACTTTATTAAATCCAGAAAAGAACTTTTACAATAATAGTGCAATAATCTAAATCTCCTTCAGAATACAACAAACTTTCTTAAATTAATTGAACCTGAAACTGGTATGGAGTAGAGGCACTGTCTCTGCAAGATCTGCTTTGAAACTGAACTCCTGCTGCTGTATGTCAGAAACTGAGAAGGGGCACTCCTTAGGAAAAAGGGTTGTAGCGGCATTCTTAATTTTTGGATCTCTGAAACTCTCACATGAGAATTTTCTCTCGGTGTGGGATTATCTTAGAACTGTATATTAGGCCCCTATTTATAATAGAGGGGAAGAGCTGATTCATGCCTACTTTAGTGGAGAAAAAATTTCCAAAGAATTTACTGCTCCGTCTGATTTAATTGGATGACTAAAATGCTTTTTTTGACCAATGAAACTTTCAAAATGCTTGTTGGCTTCACGTGATGCCTCCACCTTTTTCTCCATTTGACTAGTCAAAAGCAATATTTGATTTCCACATCATCAATTTGAAAACTTCTGAAGTTATCATCAATTTGAAAACTTTTACGTGTGCCGCTGCAACATTGACATGAGTATCTTGAGAAGATGGTGGGCTGGGCTCCCAGGCCCATGATTATAAAATCAAAGTTTATTTTGGTCGAGTCCGGTTCAACATAGTTAAATCAAATTGGCAAATTGGTTCAAGCATATCTTGATCAAATCAACTCCGATTTGGATCTGGTCGAACTCGTTGGATTCGGTTCGGACCCAATTTGAGTCAATCTCTAACAATTCCTCCTTTGATGAAAAATAGGGCCGATGCAATCCTCAAAAGTCGTCCTCCTCTCCCACAAGGCCCGTACAGGGCCTACATCGAATCAGTGTTCAAGTGGGCCGAGTCAGCTTTCTGCTTGGCCTTAGGAACCCACATAGTCCTCTAAGTCTCCTCCTTCATTGTGTATCTCCGAGAAGGGATTTCCCTGAAAGCAAAATTTATACCTGACCCGGTGTCTGATTTTGCTGTCTTTTGCCTTGGAATCTGAACTGCTTCACGAAAGATGGATCCGTCCACCTTGTACAAATTATTCGACGTCCTTAGAGCCTTCAGTACCGTCGTGGCTCCATCTTGTACCTCCAAGACTCCACCTGCAGAGGATGTCGTATAGCCCCTAGTGTCAAGAACTCCAAGAGACACTAGATTCCTTCCTAGCTTCGGGACATGGCGAACATTTGTTAAGATCTTTGTCGAGCCATCATGCAATTTTAATTTCACTGTTCCGAATCCGACAACTTTGCGAGAAACGTTGTTGCCGACACGAACTACTCCACCATTGGTGCGCCGATAATCCACAAATTAAGACCGTCTGGTGTGGAGTCATGTGATAGGAACACCCAAAATCCAGGAACCACTCATTAATGCTACTGGTGGTTGATCTGTTCGCCTGCTGACCTGAATTGCATGTTGCATGATCAGACATATCAGAAGAAGATGAAGAGGAATTTTGACCTGAGGTGTGTTGTCGCCGACGAGACCGCCATTGCCCACAGCGTGTCTTAGCAGTGCGTGTGCCATCTGTCACGACCAGTACCTCAACTTTCTCAAAATCTGTGTAAAAGGCCTCACATGTGCGTCTTGATCCTTATTTTGCTGCTGTAATTTTTTCTTAAGACTGCGACATTCTGACTTGATGTGACCTCGTTTCTTACAATAAAAACAAATGACATTTGATTTGTTACCTCCTCCTACTTCTACTCTCCTTTCCCTGCACTAGAGGAATTTATTGTAAGATCACTATTGGAAAAATGGGCATCAGCAACGGCTTGCAACGACCCTACCCGTTGGAATGGAGCTATGACAGAAAAGCGCGTTGCTGATAACTTAGCAACGGCCGCTCGGGCCGTTGCTAATAATATTATCAGCAACGGTTTTGCCACGGACATGGAGCCGTTCCTGAAAACATTAGTAGCAACGACTGGTGAGTCCGTAGCAACGCCGTTAGTAAAAGACCGTTGCTAAGCCGTTGTTGTAGGTCATCAACAACGGCTTTCGATAAACTTTTAGCAACGGCTTTCCCACGGACGGCCGTGGGAAAGCCGTTGCTGATGATGTGAACCTGGAAACGAAAAAATTAAAATTTCAAATTTCCATTGATACATTAATACATTATCTGATACATAACTCACACACCCTTACACTCATACACACATTCATTCACACATCACAAATACACCAAGATATACATCAAAACAATTATATTTATATTTATAATTATCCACAATAGTATAAAAACTATTCAAATGCAAAATTGAAGTATCAATATCCAAACAAAATAAATTACACAAGTATAATATCTCAGTAACAAAGTCAATATAAAAAAATCTCACGATGACGATGGAGGATGGCCTGGATCATTTGGCGGGGTCTGGAGTGCTTGAGTGTACACCGACATGGACTGACTCGAGGACGATGGATGAGATGATGCCGAAGAGATGCCTGCTTCGGGATGACCTGACATGTTGCGTATGATAGCATGCATCTCCGCCATCATCTGACTCTGGAGCTCCATTATGTCAGTTTGACGCGCGACCGTGTCCTCTAGAGTCCTTATTCTGCTACTATGGTCATAACTGGATCTGGAGGTGGACGGCCGCTCACCAGCGACTGGAGGGATCGGTGCCCCCAGTGGCCCTAGCACGGCTCGCGCATGACCACTATCTGCAAAGCCATATACGCGGCCATGGTCCCAACCACCTGCGGCCTCGACCCACGTTGCTGCGTCAAAGTCCTCGGGGGGTGCCCCCGCGCTGCACCACCGTCTGGCTGTAGGTCTCCTACTCGAGTTTGATTTTTTGTTTAATATTTATCATAAAACTTAAATTATAAATATATAATGAATAATTTAAACAAATATATAGTTACCATAATGTATGCAGCGCGGTTGTCGATGTACTCCCCAGTCCCATGTGCTCGACGGTGAGTCCGCTCAAACACCACCATCGGGGAGGGTCGCTGGACAGTCCCGTCATTCGACACCGTCGTCTACATTTACAAAACATAATACATTAATTAGTACACATAGTAACAAATAAAATATATAATTAAAAGGTATACTTACCATACGGTTCGCGTACACTGCAAATGCAATAGAGCCGCCGGTGTGACGCGCTGCTCCCCCCGACATGCGATTTCTAGCCGAATCCCTAGAAACCTCCTGCCATCGATCCGTCGACCATATTCCCACGAGCTGGTCCCATATATCCGGAGTAATCCAATCGAGGCCGTATCCCCGAGTCTCTACGATGTTAGTAGTCCCAGCTCGTGCCATCGCCTGGGACTGGGCTTGCCCCAGCTGCCCGTTGTACCTTGCCCGGGAAATAGCCTCCCAGACAGCGTAAATGAAGGGCCTCTGATCCTCAGCCCATGTATAGCGAGCCTGCAGAATAATAATATCAGTACCAATATTAATCATCATGAATGTATAAAAAAAAATAATACGTGCCTCAAACTCGCGCCATAACATGTCGACGTGCTCGCTAGGCACGTGAGACCACGTAGGCCATGCCCCGTGCATGTATCGTCGAATAGTAGAAGAAATGCTCCTCGGCACTTCTTCTTGCTCGAACCTACACAACAAAAATAAATTTTAATATTATATTATGATATAATGAATTTGTAATGATTCATAATTCATGATATATTACCGCTCCCCAATCACGCTAATAAATCTACGTTAGGAAGTACTAGCCTATTAGGAAATTTGGGGTAATTTCCTGTAGGATCTACAAAACCCGAACCCGACGAGGAAAACGGAAAGCCAAATTCGATAATAATAATGCAAAAAAACAAAAGACAAGGGGGGTTAACGTGATTCGGACTCGGTGGGGTGCTGATCCTACGTCCACAGAGAGAAGATGAGATTGCTTTATTAAATTCAAAAAAGAACTTTTACAATAAGAGTACAATAATCTAAATCCCCTTCAGAATACAACAAACTTTCTTAAATTAATTGAACCTGAAACTGGTATGGAGTAGAGGCACTGTCTCTGCAAGATCTGTCTTGAAACTGAACTCCTGCTGCTGTATGTCAGAAACTGAGAAGGGGCACTCCTTAGCAAAAAGGGTTGTAGCGGCACTCTTAATTTCTGGATCTCTAAAACTCCCACATGAGGATTTTCTCTTAGTGTGAGATTGTCTTAGAACTGCATGTTAGGCCCCTATTTATAATAGAGGGGAAGAGCCGATTCATGCCTACTTTAGTGGAGAAAAAATCTCCAAGGAATTTGCTACTCCGTCTGATTTAATCGGATGGCTAAAATGCTTCTTTTGATCAAAAAAACTTTCACAATGCTTGGTGACTTCACGTGATGCCTCCACCTTTTTTTCCTTTTGACTAATCAAAAGCAATATTTGATTTCCACATTATCAATTTGAAAACTTTTGAAGTTATCATCAATTTGAAAACTTTTACGTGTGCCGCTGCAACATTGACATGGGTATCTTGAGAAGATGGTGGGTTGGGCTCCCAGGCCCATGATTATAAAATCATAGTTTATTTTGATCAAGTCCGGTTCAACATTGTTCAATCAAATTGGCAAATTGGTTCAAGCATATCTTGATCAAATCAACTCCGATTTGAATCTGGTCGAACTCGTTGGATTCAGTTCGGACCCAATTTAAGTCAATCTCTAACAGTCACCTAGAACAAATCGAAGGCTAGGATCGAAAGGGAAAGGTAAGCAGATTGCTGATTCTAGTGATGAATATGAAGAAGAAGACACTAGAAGTCAAATAGCCTCAGCAATTACAAAATCCAAGAGTCGACCATTCAAAAAAATTCAGTACTATTATTGCGAAAAAAAAATTGGGTACATTGGAAAGTTCCTTAGAATAGAGGCTAAACATATGAGTCACATGGCTAAGAAGAAGGATGATCATGAGGATGAAGTAGTTCTTATGACTGGAATCAATCACAGGGAAGGGAAATGGTATATTGAGAGTGGTTGTAGTAATCACATGTCAACTGAGTTAAATTTGTTCATTAACATTGATAGAATTCATGTATCAGAAGTCAAATTTGGAGATGGATCAATTAAACTGGCCAAGGGTAAAGGACACATGAAAATAAATCACAGCAATGAAAATTTGATTCATAATGTGTTATATGTACCAGTGTTGGACGCAAACCTGTTGAGTGTTGGTCAACTAATGAAGGAGGGATTTGCTTTGGTGTTTGGTAGCAGTCGACAAAACAAAGAAAGTTGAAATGATACGGGTACCGATAGCACACAATAATTTGTTCAGTTTTGATTCACATTCAGTTGCATTGAAAGCAAATATAGCCTATGGAAATTTGCTTTGGCACAGTAACATAGGACATGCTAGTCATGAGTATTTGAGGAAGATGAGTGCTAAATGTATGGTTCGAGGACTACCTATAAAAAGTTCACAAGACAAGGTCTATGATGGATGTGCCTTAGAAAAGATGCATCAATTGCCTTTTCCAAACAAGGCAAAAATAAGAGCTTCTAGACCACTTCAGCTTGTTCACTCTTGACATATGCGGACGAGGATTCACCAAGTTTCTACAAGTATTTTATGCTATTCATATAGCAGATATGTTTGGATCCATTTTCTCAAGCAAAAATTGGAGACTTTTAAGCAGTTCAAATATTTCAAACTGAGATTAGAAGCAGAATTAGACTCTCAAATCAATCGACGACTATAACAAATATGTTTGGATCAATTTTCTTGGGTAAAACTCAGAGGCTTTTAAGTAGTTCAAAGATTTCAAAATGAGAACAGAAGCAGAATTAAACTCTCAAACAAGATTTTAAGAACTTATAGGGGAGGTGAATACCTGAGCTCAAATTTTAATGAGTTCCGTAATGATTTGGGTGTTCGAAGACAGCTCATGGCTAGTTATTCTTCACAACAAAATGGAATTATGGAGAGGAAGAATAGAATAATTGTTGAAATTGTGAGATGTATGTTGAATGCAAATGTGCCAAAAAATTTGTGGGCAGAGGCAACTCAAACAGTTGTATATATGATAAATCGAGTGTGTTCAACTGCTTTAGAAGACATGACTTTGTTAGAAGCACTCTACAAGCGAAAGCCATTTGTTAAGCATTTGAAGATTTTTGGAAGTGCGGCATACACTCATGTACCACGACAGCTGAGATGGAAACGTGATGACAAGAGTATTAAGTGCATTTTCTTAGGATATTGCACAGAATCAAAAGCACATCGTTTGTTGACTCCAGAGACTATGACAAACATCATTTGCCGAGACGTAATTGTCGATGAAACACAAACATGGGATGACGAGGGCCGTGGCTAAAGGTGTATTCTGTAACTGAAAAAATTGAAAATTTTATAAATTCCTGTATACAATGATATATCGACTACAAACAATTTTCTATCACATATTACAATCAGGAAACATCATACACATGCATTAGAAACCAAACATACAAGTTTTACATAAATATCATCAATATCAGCCTCAAACCGGAGGCAAACAATTATCAAAATATCAACTCATGCATCCAAGTTTCAAAATATAAACAAAATACAAAAATCAAAAGCTCACGATTGTGATGGAGGCGGTGGAGTCGACAACGAATAGGTCGGGAGCGTCGATTGGGTCAAGGAGGACGACGGCTGCGACATCATAGGTAGAAGGCCAAACTGAGATGCAATCTTAGTGAGGAGTGTCTGCATGTTCTGGATCGTCTGTCTCAACTCGTCATTCGCCCATCTCTGCTCCTCCATCGTCAGCCTCTACCCCTCCATCGCCTGCATCTGCTCCTCCATCACCTGTCTTTGTTGGGTGAGCTCTGACTCCATGGCTGCTATTCGGCTCTGGTCTTGCGCTCGGGATGACGAGGGCCGCTCACCCGCAACCGAAGGGGTCGGTGCCCCAAGTGGCCCGAGCACGGCGTGTGCATGGCCACTGTCTGCAAAGCCATAAATACGGCCGTGCTCCCAGCTACCTGCGGCCTCCACCCAAGCTCCCGCGTCGAATCCTCCGGTGCCCCTCCACGCTCGATCACAGTCCTCGAGCAAGTTTCCTACACGTGTTTATATTTTAAATATATATAAACTATAAATAAAAATTGTGTAAATCAAATAGACATATATAAATACTTACCATTATGATGGAGGCTCTGCTATGAACGTAGTCCCCCACTCCTTGTCGACGACGATGGGTGCGCTCAAACACCTCCATCATCGACGGGCGTCGGACGGTGTCGTCCTCCGTCACGCGCGTCTTATATTAGAAAACAAATACATTAGTATCATTATACACAATATATAATTTAATTAAGAGTAAGAAAATTATACATACCATACGACGCTCATGCACCACAAAAGAAATTGAGCCACCTATGTGGCGCACCCCCGTGCCGCCCCCCTCGGACATGCGATTTCTCGACACAGTTCGGGAGACCTCCTGCCACTTAGGAGTGTCCCACCGCTCAACGAGCTGGTCCCACACAGGGCTAGGAATCCACTCGAGGGCGTGTCCCCGAGTCTGCCCTATCTGTGTGGCCCCTAGTCGTCTCATCATGGTCTGACGGGCCTACTGAAGCAGCCCATTATAGCGAGCGCGGGCAACACACTCCCATGCAGTCTCCACAAAAGTGGTCTGGTCCTCCGGCCATGTATAATGACCCTATAAAAAAAAATTATTATTACCGATGAATATTTAACATTAACATTAATTTAATAAATATACTTACCATGAACTCTCGCCACATTAAATCCATATGCTCACGGGGCACGTGAGACCATGTAGGCTACGCCCCGTGCATATACTTCTGGATCGTTCCCGCTATCGTGTGGGGGACGTCCTCCTGCTCAAATCTGCACCAAATATAAATTCATATTATGATATTTTGAATTATAAATAAATTATAAGAAATAATTAATGCATATACTTAACTTCTTTCGCGCACAGTAACTGCTCTGTGCAGTTGTCCCTCGGGTGGCGGAGGAAGAATTCTGTTAGGCCCTCGTGGCCTACGTTTCAATGTCGACGAGCCTGGATCGGCTGAAGGGATGGTGGCTGGAGGTGGGGGGATGGTGTCCAGATCAGTTGGGGGAATGGTGGATGGATCAGGTGGGGGAATGGTGGCCGGACCAGGTGGGGGAATGGTGGTCGGACTAGGTGGGGGGATGGTGGCCGGAGGTGGGGGGATGGTGGTGGAAGGCGAAGGGTCAGTGGGTACAGGTGGGGCGGGTGGTAATCATCGGGGGGTCCTACAAGGAATGCCTCCTCGAGAACTGATATCTAGAACCATAGCTGTAAAAATTTAATATAATTAGATTATATATAATAGATTAATAAATATATTTAATAATTGAATATATACTTCATATTTACAATTATTCATCAACGTCATTATCATCATCCATATAATACTCTTCTTCTTGTTCTTCTGTATCTGAATCTTGAAATTCTTCTTCGTCTCCCTCATCTTCATTTTGTCCTTCCTCAACTTCATTATCGTCGTCATCAACATATTCTATTTCCAATTGAACTAACTCTGTGTCATCATCCTCGAGTATTGAATTAACTCGTTCCACTTCGGAAGGATCTTCTTCTTGATAGAAGTCATCTGCTAGCTCATTATCTCCAACTATCAGGTCAATTTTTCCTCGCTTTAGTCTTACAGACTACACGCCAATCTATCATGTCTTTCTTTCGAGACGGATACTGCATATAATATACTTGTTCAGCTTGAGATGCCAATATAAATGACTCATTTGAAGCCAATTTTGATTTGTAATTGACCTCGACCAGCTGTTTATACTTTGGATGAACTCTCATGCCCCTATCGCCTATATCGAACCAATGACATTTAACAAGGGCAACTAATTTACATCCGAAAAATTGTAATTCAATGACTTCTTCCAATGGTCCGTAAAAGTCAACATCACATTCAGCATACGTTGTCCCTTTGACACAGACCCCGGCATTTATAGTCTTTTTTGTAGATGAATATTCAAGTGTGTGAAATTTATATCCATTGACAAAATAACCATTATAACATTGTACAAGTCGTGTCGGTCCGCTAGCAAACTCAAAGATTTGGTTATCTATTCCGCCTCTGTGTTCTGTGCTGTAAGCTTGAAACCAATTAGGGAACTCACGATTCCGTAATTTTTCTAATTCATCATCGCTGTAAATTGAGTATTTTGTCATCATCTCAATGTCAAATATTTCAATGAACTTCTCAATCTCTGGACAGTTTAGTAAAACGTACAAGTAGGCCAAATGGTACTCTTCATTGTTTAAGAATCGAGACGAACGAGAACCCAAAGCACGACCAGGGTAACAAAAGATATTTAAACAACCATCTGACGGTCAAGCTCCCCCGTCTGATGGTCGAGCTCCACCGTCGTCGTTCCGTGAAAGACGATTAAGTCTTGTCTTGATGGTTGATTCAAAATAAAATGAGTAGAAAGTTAAATTTTTTTGAATTATATATGCTTCTGATATGGAACCTTCAACTGCGACGGTGTTCTTTACTTTTTTCTTCAGACGATTCATGTATCTTTCAAATAAGTACATCCACCAATATTGAACGGGGCCACCAACTCGTGCCTCGTATGCCAAATGTATATGTAGATGCTCTATCGAGTCAAAAAATGCAGGAGGGAAAAACTGCTCCAGCTTGCATATGATTTCAATAATATTATTTTCAAGTGCTGTCATATCTTCGACTCGAAGTACATTTGCACAAATGTTTCTGAAAAACATACTTAATTTTATCAACGGACCCCAAATCTTATCATGTAGATGATCTCGAAACTCAACCCGAAGCAATCTCTGCATGAATACATGACAATTGTGGCTCTTCATCCCCAATATTTTGCATTTATCGACGTTTACACATCGAGATAAGTTTGAGGCATATTCATTAGGTAATCTGAGTTCTTTGATCCATTGATACATATCTTTCATCTGTTATTTATTTAACACATACGACGCATTTGGCTTATGAAATCGTCTGTTGACCTCTTGCAACTCTAACTCAGGTCTCTTACAAAGTATTTTTACATCATGTCAGACCTTCATATTATCTTTAGTTTTGCCGAAAATATCAATCATTGTGTTAAAAATATTATCAAACATATTTTTTTCAATATGCATGACGTCCAAATTATGCCGAATCAGTAATGAACTCCAATACGATAATTCTCAAAAGATACTTTTCTTCACCCAGTTATGTGTTTGACCAAAGCCTGAGATTCTTACATTTCGACCAAAAGTAATATCTTGAAGCAATTGAACACGTGCTAACATCTGTTCACCAGACAACATCGGTGGTGGCTCATCTCTTTCGACTTTACCTTTGATAAATTTGTCACGATTCCTTCAATACTGATGGTTAGACGATAGGAATCGGCGATGACAATCAAAGAAGGAGATTTTCTAACCAATCTCAAGACTGAAGGATTTTGAGTGTTCCATGCAATACGGGTAAGAGAGTCGACCATGCGTGCTCCAACCAAGCAAAATGCTATAGGCCAGTAAATCATTGATTGTCCACAATATAGCAGCTCGTAAAGTAAAGTTTTGCTTCCGGTAACAATCATAAGTGACAACTCCCTCAGCCCACAATGTTTTGAGTTCATCAATTAGGGGACGGAGAAATATGTTCAATTTATTTGCGAGGACCCCTAGGACCCGGAATAATCATCGAAAGATAGATAAATTCATCTTTCATACACATTGAGGGCGGCAAATTATAAACTGTTAATAGCACTGGCCATACTGAATACGGAGTTGCCGAATTATCAAATGGATTAAAACCATCTGTGCACAATCTCAACCTGATATTTCTAGTCTCCCCAGCAAATGATGGATAACACCTATCCAAATGTTTCCATGATTCACTGTCGGATGGATGAGTCATTACTATATCATCACGACTTCTTGCATGCCAACTCATATAAGAGGCAGTCTTTTCCGACATGAATAACCTTTGAAGCCTCGGTGTCAGTGGAAAATATCGAAGTACCTTAAAGGGAATATTTTTTTATCGGACCGATTTCTTCTCCTTGTAACGAGGATGTTCACATACCAGACATTGTTCTAACTGTGCATTTTCTTATAATATAAAATACAATTATTTGGGCACGCATGTATCTTTTCGTACCCAAGCCCTAATTTCCTCATCAACTTTTTTGTTTTATAAAAGGTTGGCTCAAACTTGTTATTTGGAGGTAGCATACCACTAATAAAGCCTGCAATTCGATCAAACGCAACCCTGCTGATATTACAATCAGACTTGATGTTCAGGAGTTGTGTCATTGCCGAAAATCTTATATAATTAGGACAATTCTCATACAATGGTTCATCGACAGCTTTCAACATCTCGTAAAATTCTGCAGTTAGAACAGATGCAGTGTGTCAGTTTCTCGGTCCAAAAATCTTGGACAACAGGATTGCTCGATGTCCCGACTTGACGTGACTCCCCGTGATAATTCCATACAAAATATCTTGGTGTGAATTCTTTTGTATACAGATGCAGTGTGACAGTTTCTCGGTCCAAAAATCTTATGTTCGAACATTTTCGGCACGGACATCGGATTTTATCACCACTAAGGAATTTTTCATTCGAGTAGGCGAAATTTAAGAAGTAAGTTACGCCTACTCGAAATTCGTCTGTTATAGCTCCACGATGAATTCATCGATACATCCAACTTCGATCGCCCGACATGTTCTGTCAAAAAGTTTGCAATATCTTTAGGTAATGTCTTTAGGTGGGATGGTCCTATTCCATTCGGGATTCATGTTATTCATATTGCACTTAGTATTTTTTTAGTCATTAACTTCATTCTAAATTTCGGCAGCATCTCCCTATAGTTCTCCAAATACGCATATCATCTGGGCGCGTATCGGAGAACAAGGGAGATACAAGTCAAAATTAAAAAATGAAGTTAATGACTAAAAAAAATAAACTAAGTGCAATATAAATAACTATGCTACCAAATTATCCAATTAGGAACAATTCAAGGGTTGTACGTCGTATAAAAGATCATTAACTTCGTTTACACGAACATACAACCCCCGAACGGATCTAAGGTTTTGCAAAATTAAAACTTGACTCGTCGATCGTACGTGAAACGTATCAACTCGTCTTGATTTTTTCCTAACTTTATATATGCCGGTGTGAGTCCATAGTGGACGATTCCGCGCGAGTCCAAAGTGGACGATTCCGGCACGAGTCCAACCATTGTGGACGATTCCGCGCGAGTCCAAAGTGGACGATTTCGGCACGAGTCCATCCATTGTGGATGATTCCGCGCGAGTCCAAAGTGGACGATTCCGGCATGAGTCCATCCATTGTGGATGATTCCGGCGCGAGTCCACCATGGACGATTTGGTCGCGAGTCCACTGTGGACGATTCCGTCGCGAGTCCTCAGTGGACGATTCCGTCGCGAGTCCTCAGTGGACGATTCTGCGCGACTATTAATTAATATTAAATTAATACTTAACCTAATTAACAATTAATTTCTAATAACTAACCATTAATTTCTAATTATTAACAATTAATTTTTAATAATTAATAATAATAAATTAAAAAAACCTAATCAAACTGTGATTAGGGTAATAAAACCCTAATCTCAAGCAGTAGTTGGCATCATTGTCGGCTACTGCTTGTCGGCATTGGGGCAGATGGTAATCGGCCCCAATGCGGCGCCGGCCGGGTCGACGTCGGCGCCGAGAGGCAGCGCTGGCGGCAAGGGCGGCGCTAGGGATTTAACGGAGGAGGAGAGGAAGCATACCAGAAGGGGGAGGTTCACTGGCGGCGATTGACGGCGGCGGCAAGGCAGCGACTCCGTGGCAACTCAACAGCGATGGACGACGGCGACAGCGGCGAGCAGAGAAGGAAGAAGAAGAAAGAGGAAGTGTCGGGCGCGAATGCAAATAAAAAAGATTTTCATCGATGGCTCATCGGTCGTCGAAAAACCATGGATCTATAATTTTATTATCACCGACGGCTTTGCTAGCCGTCGGTTAAGATTGTTTTATATTCGCGCTGTGTTTGTGGTAAGCGACAGTCGCAACCAGCCGTGGCTAATGACTTACTCATATCACCGACGGCGTAGCGTAGCCGTCGCTACTAACCTATTTTATTTCGCGCACCCAGTTACTCTCATCACCAACGGCTCCGGGGCCCCCGTTAAGCCGTGGCTACTAACCCATTTTATTTTGCGCGCTATGCGCGCCATGATCTAAGAGCGACGGCTTTGGTCGGCCGTATGCGAGCCGCGGTTGATTTTGTTACATCAGCCACGGCCGACGGGACCGACGCAAAGCCGTGAATGATTCTGACGGCTCTGGCGGTCGTCGCTGATCCCCATTGCTGATGTAGTATATTCTAGTAGTGTTAACTGAAGAGGTTTATGTGTGTCAACTAGAGGGTTTTGTGGAGTTGGGACATGAGAATAATGTGTATCGGTTGAAGAAGACTCTGTATGGCTCGCGAGCTTAGTACCAAAAGATTGATCAATAAAGGGTTCAACACGAACTTGAATGACCATGCACTTTATACTATGAAGAGTTCAGATGACATGCATGTTATTTGCATGTCTTTATGTGGATGATTTATTGATAACCAGAAGTGTTGAAAACATAGTGCAGAGTTTCAAGAACAAGTTTAATAACTTCGAGATGACAGATTTGGGTGAGATCAAATACTTTCTTGGGTTTGAAATCAACAAAAGTGAAAAAGGGTATAACATATGTCAAAGGAAATATATATGAAATATGCTTGACGGGTTTAATATGATAAACTGCAAAATGTTATCCTGTGAAGACACTAATGACCACTGACCTCAAGTTCAGTGATACTACAGAGGAAGAAAAGGTTGATAGGGAGCAGTATCAATCTATAATTGGTAGCTTGATGTATTTGACAAACTCTAGGCCGGACATCATGTTTGATGTCGAGGTTCTATCTCTCTACATGAAGGATCTTAAGACATGTCATTTAATGGTTGTGAAAAGAGTAATTAGGTATGTTAAAGGGACATCCAACCATGGATATATTGGTGTACACAAGAGATAGAGTAGATGAATTAGTTGGATTTGCTGATGCAGACTGAGCTGGCTGAGCTGGCTGCAGTGAGATCGAAAAAGTACAACATGATATGTACTTAAGGTATGATCGTGTTCGGAGAAGCAGGACACAATTGCTTTATCTATTGTTGAAGCTGAATATATGAGTATGTCAGCAATTGCATGCCATATAGTTTGGCTCAAGCGAGTGCTTGGGGAGCTTGAAAGGCAACAGAGTTCGGCTACAATCTCTGGTGCACAACTCTTCGGCAATTGCAATGTCTAGAAATCCAGTGCAATATCCAAATCACGCCTTATTAATACAAAACATCATTTTGTAAGAGAACTTATTAGTTCAAGAGCAGTAGAGGTTTAATTTTGTAATACACATGAGAAAATAGCCGATGTGTTTACAAAATCGCTGCCTATTGAGAAGTTTGTTAGGTTTAGAGAAAGACTAGGAGTATTGGAGCAACTTATAGATTCGATACTACTCTGCATGAGGAGGTCAGATCATGGGTAGTTATGTGTAATAAGTGAATAAAATGGTTGTTCTGCTTATTCTTTTACTAGCTGTTAAATATAATTGAGTGCTAGATGAATTACTAGAAGCTTCTGGAGCTTCTGATCTGTATAAAAGGAGTACATCTGAGACGTTGTAGGGGTTCGGTTTTTGATTCATTTTGATTGAAAACATTATTGTCTTCTCCTTTGAAACTTGTTCTTTTTTTCTACTGTGTGCCCGAGATATGATTCCTGTTGTCATCTTCACGGAGCTCAGTCTACATAATCTGCATTATATAAACTAGTCTTAATTTGGCAGAGCATGTCACTCCCCAGTCCGAACCTTCCCCAGCGGCCCCGTCCCGAGACGCGAGAACGGTGGCTCAAAAATCACGCAGCGAAAGAAAAAACCACAAATCATAACATAAAAACCAATAATTACAATCCAAAATATCTAACGATATATACGATAAAAGATAATTTGTTCAGATATAAAATTAAACAAAATATTTCATAATTCATATTTTACAAAACTCCAAAAATCTGCAGTATTACAATATAATATTTATAGACGACGAATAGAACAAGATACAAAAAAATATCTTCATTAGTACTCCACATCTACGACTGCCTACTAGCTGTCTAAAAATTATCTACACCTCGATTTAGAGGTCGACAATTTACCCCTGCAAGTCTGAAGCAAAAATAACAAAGATCAGCGAGTGCTGAGTAATTAAGAGAATCATTATATGATCAACAACATGTATTAAGGGTCAACACAACTATGGATGACAATATGACCTAAGATGCAATCAAAGGCGATGAACACAATAAATACTCATCACCTACTCCTAAACAACATCGACTGAATCATTGAGCATGTGGACCGTTGGTAAAAATCCCGCACTCTACCACCCGCAGAGTAGCATCAATCGTCCGCTCCAACGGTGATGCGACTACCCCCATCTAGCAAGTAGCCCGTCAGATGTCGCGTTCGACATCATCGCACCCGAAGGTGCCCAAAGTATGACAAGTCAATCTCCATACCCTCACCTATGTCTGGAGAGTACCACATCAAAATGGTCTTGGACCAAAGTCCTCTCCAAGGCCGTAGCCTCCAGGTCGACAACAACCAAGCAACTCGACTCCAAGAGTGCAACAAAGTATATCCCCATGATCAATAAAATAATAAAATAATATTATCATGATCAACAATATAACAACAACTCAAGTGATAATGACATGATCAACATGATAATAACATAGCATCACCATGATCAACAATATAACAACAACTCCAAGTGATAATGCACATGATCAAGGATAATAACATGCCCAACAAGGAAACAACACCATATATAACAACAAGATATCATGCATAAGATAACTAACAAGATACCATGCATAAGATAACTAATCCAATGCACCATAGGATTAGCATGACATACTATAATCAAGAATTAACACTAATCAACAATAATAAAATGTAACACATACAATTTCTCTACATGGCATGCCCAACAATAATATGCAACAAGAGTTCAGTAAATTTTAAGAAGAAAAACAAACACCTGAAGCAAAGATATGTTTGTAATTTATCTCCGATGATAAATCAACAACAGACAATGAACGATAGACTTGTTGGCACAACACACCCTCCCAATTATAATTATTTCACACTAATTAATTTACTAAATCCTCAAACTAATAATTTAATATTATTTAAACACCTTAATAATTAACCTACTAGAAGGACATCCTAATAGTGTTTTCTTGGAAAATCAACCCCACCACCGCGTTCAACACGCGAAATTTTTTAAGGCCTTGTTTGGATGAGGTGAAGCAGGTTTAGTAATGTATGGTATAGTATGGTATTGTATGGTATTGTACTGTAAAAATTATTATCTTATTTTGGGAGATGGTATGGTATAGTTAAATGACAGTAGCTATGAAGGAGAATAGAGTCTTGACTAAGTCGATCAAGAATGATAAATAAAAGTCTAATCTGATATGGGTATATAAAGGGCATAAGAGGAATTATAAATTTTGATTAATGATATTTTAGAAATAAAATTTCATAAAACCATAAGAAACTACCAAATCCATGGTTTAAAAACTTGACCAAAATTTATGGTTTCCAAACCATGAGATTACCATACCATACCATGATCATTTATTAGAAGTCTTCCCAAACATAAAATTAAATCATACCATACCATGATAAATCATATTCTACCATGAAACGAACAAGGCCTAAGTTTGCTATTCACGTCAACCCAAATCGACAACTCAAGACCCACAAAATAATTTAGTTTCTAACATTCACTTAACTTAAGTAATTAATTAACTAAACTATCTATATTAAACATAACTACTAAATTACCCACATCAATAAAACTTTGATGCTTCCCTTCCCCTCTTCTCTCGTCTCCAAGCCCGCCTCCTCCGTCTCGCCCCAAACCCATGCTGAGCGGCTCCCCAAGCCGCGGGCGACCAACCTGCCGGAATTTCCACCCTCTCATCGGCCTCCTAGTCCGATCCGACCCACTGGTGGCTGAGAGGTGGCCGAGAGGGCCATCACCAAGCACGACTAGCGTGGAGTAGCGTCCCTGCGGTGTCGCGGCGACCTGCACGCGACCAGCACCGCAGTGGACATGGCCACACGGCCTGCGGCAGCCTACACGCCCGCGATTGCCCGCCGCCAGCCCCCATAGCTCCTCGCCGTGATCCTCATCCTTCGTCGTTGTCGTCGAAAGATTTCAGAAGCAAGGGAGAAGGAAGAGATCTCCTACCTCGATTCTGCGATTCCGGTGATAATTCCAACAGCAGCACCTCTCTCCACGTTCGACAGCACCTCCCCTCCTTCCTCTCCTTCACAGGTTCTTTTCCTCTCTTCTCAATCTCTCATCCACAACACCTCACCATCAGCTGCCACCCTCTCTCCTTCAACCATCTCTCCTCCCCAGTCCCCACTCCACGGTAAGGGTGTTTGACTTTTATTTTTATTGTTTTTTTAAACACTGGCTATAACAGAGCAGATGCTTAAGTTGTAGGGACCAGGGATATGATAGAAAACTGTGGAGAATATTAAGGAAAGCAGAACATTTCAAATAGTTGAATACTTAAATTCAAAATTCGTTGGTCATCTTGATTGATTGACTTCTCAGAAGACTTCAATCATCGCAGATGTGGTGTTCGTCAAGGAAATCCATTATCTCCATTCATTTTCAACCTTGCCATTGATTGTCTTTCCCGGCTCATTAAGTTAGCAGTGAATAATGGTTTCATTAATGGTGTTCTAAGTAATCAAATTCAGGGAGGAGTCTCGCATTTTCTGTTCGCTGACGATGTGATTCTTTTTTGCCAAAATGATCATTACAGTTTGAAAAATCTCCTCCTTCTTCGATGTTTTGAACTTGCTACGGGTCTCAAAATTAATCTGAATAAGACCTCTCTTCTTTGCCTGAATGGCGAGCTTGATTCTACCCAAAGACTTGCGAAGGAGGTTAATTGTCAACCGGCTGAGTTCCCAATTAAATATCTTGGTTTACCTCTGTTGGATGGAAAATTAAGTAAGGCAGGCTAGTTGCATTGGATTGCTAGGATGGACGCGAGACTTGGCTCTTGGCAAGGACGTTTGCTCTCCCGAGCGAGTCGTCTCACCTTAATTAACAGTAGTTTGAGTAGTACCGTGGCTTACCCGCTTTCCATCTTCAAGGCTCCTAAATGGGTCCTTAAGATGTTTGATAGGAGGCGGAAACAATTTTTCTGGGTTGGCTCTGATTCTGATTCTCTACGTAGAAAATGCCTTGTCGAGTGGAGCCTCCTCACTTGCTCTAAAGAGGAGGGTGGGCTTGGTATCATTGACTTGCACGCATACAACCTCGCTCGTCTTGGTTCTTGGCTATGGAAGTTTACTCAAAGGATCAAGGTTCCTTGGGTTGAGATTATTTGGCATCTCTACGGGGATTTTTGGACTTGGAATAATAGAAATTTCATGAGGTTGGCTTCTCCCATTTGGAAGGACCTTATTGGCATTCTTGACCTTTTCCTCTCTTGTGTTCGTTGGCAAGTGGGTTCGGGAGCACTTCTTAAATTATGGATTGATAATTGGATGAATGGGGATTGTCTTGCCTTCAAATATCCTTTGCTTTTTCATCTTTCAGAGCAGTCGGACATTTCTATTTATGAAGCCAGACTGCTCAGTTCTGATGGTCATTTTGTGAACTGGAACCTTACTTTCTCCTCTTTGATTAGCTTCGATTCTCTGTGCAGCTTGGCTAGGGACCTTGAGCCTGTTCAAAACTCATCTGGAGAGGATCTTCTTGTGTGAAAATGGTCAAAGCTTGGCGTTTTCTCCACTAAAAGTCTTTACAGATTATTGAATTTTCGGGGTGTCCTGAATGGCTTCACTAAATTCCTTTGGCAGCCTGGAATCCCACATAAGATCGCAATTTTTGGTTGGCTACGGTTTAAGAAGATATTGTCGACTAGAGATCGTTTGATATCTTGGGGAGTCACAAATGAAGATGCTTGTCCCCTTTGTTGTTCTGACAAGGAATCTCATGCTCACTTGTTCACAAACTGCTCCTACTCGGCTCATGGCTGGACTCTATTTCTTACGGCCTTATATCAAGGTTTCTTTCCTATCACTGATCAACCTTGGATGGAGGATTATTCAGGAAGTTTGAAAGTTAAAAGGCTTAGGACAAAACTCTTATTGGTTTGGAGTTGGTCCTAATGGTTTGAAAGGAACTCTAGGGTGTTCCTGGGAATGGATTCAGTTGTCTCCTCTATTTCCAGAGCTGCTTCTGTTGCCGCGTTCTATTTGTCTTCTGTGACTTGAGATTTTGTGTTTGTTGTTTGATGTTGGGATTTTGTTTCTGCTATAATTTCCCTTCACCTCTTGTTCTTTTCTAACTTTTAAAACTTGCTTTCTTTCCTCTGCTACTCCTATAATTATTTCATTACTCTTGAATATATTACAGGTTTCTATTGCTCAACAAAAAAAAATCATCGCAGAATTTAGATAAATTAAAGGTTAAAGCATTGTCTTTGATATACCAATTCAACAGAAAGAAATTAATACCTTGAGGACTTTTGCTTGCAGCCACAAACGTCTTCCTGCCCTTCAATGCGCCCATGTGCAATAGAAAGCTGGAAACTTGAGGTCATAAGATGAAGGGAAGTCTATATTATTGAACTTTATATAAATAAATTTGTTCTTCCATAATTTGGCAAGAAACCGCGTCTGTAGAAAAATTGTATGTATGAATACATCAAAATAGCTGTCAAAAGTCCTTTCTTGTTGCGTTGATGATGAAGTTTGATTCTATCCTTGTTGTCTCAATGTTTTTAGATGCTAACATAATGTTAAATTGATTAGGCACCAAATTCACTGGTTCAATTGATTCAACTGGTCCAAATAAAAAAATTATAAAAATTTAATTCATCTAAAACAGATTTAACTACGTTTAGACTATAGATGATCCTGATCATAGGTTCACAATTGAACCTTCGATTTTGATTTTAAAAACAATGTGTTGCCAGCAGGGGAACTCTGATGCATTAATATAAGGGATGATAGAGACACTAAGACAAATAAGCCCATTTTTTTTCTTTTCTGATTAAACCCCACATAATCCTTTGATGAAGAGAAAGGTAGTCAAACTTAAAGAATGTGATCTAGCTAGTTTGAGCTAATTATTAATTCATTAGGATAACCTTTTGAGTATCAAATTCCCTATACCATGAATATTGTATTAATTTGCTGCTGATTCCATTCTAATTAAATATCTCTTTTCAAATCACTCATCCTGCTTAGTCTTAACTAATTAAGTTTAACTAATAAATATGTCAACACGGAGAAGAAGATTTCACATACCTGTCCGTGTATTGAATGAGGTTGGAATATATATTTATCTGAATTCATGGAAGGCGGCAGAAGAAAGAAGATGGCATTGACTTTGACTAATCGCATACAAGAAGTTGTCAACCGAGAGTGATGTGTGTTAATTGTATAGAATAAATGATTCCTTTATCACCAGTTCACCACATCTGGAAGCTAGCCTTATAATATAATATTAGATATGATGATTCTTCTTGCGGTGTCGATACAGAGCTGAAGGATTCAGATGCCATGAGGAGGATTGCTGGACTCTGCCGCCTCCTCTATCTTGTATTCCTTGTTATGTCTTCTTCCTCTTTCGGAACTAGGCATCAATTAGGAGCTGTCGCAGCTGCTGCTGAGTTTGACGTTGGTGTGATCTTGGACAGCAAGACATGGATTGGGAACGTAAGCTGGACCTGCATGACCATGGCTGTTGAGGATTTCTATAAAGAGCATCAAAACCATACCCCAAGGTTGTCCCTTCACCTGAGGGATACAGAAGAAGAAGATACCATTGCTGCAGCTGATGCAGGTGATCTCTCTCTCTCTCTTAGTTTTTCACATATATTCTAGTTATGAATCGGTATCATGTTGCTACCAATTGTGTCACTCACAGTTTTGATGCCCGACTACTTGTGGCGCCCATTTCTAATTTTTTATTCCATATCGGGTAAATTTCTATAAAGAGCATCAAAACCATACCCCAAGGTTGTCCCTTCACCTGAGGGATACAGAAGAAGAAGATGCCATTGCTGCAGCTGATGCAGGTCTTCTCTCTCTCTCTCTCAGTTTTTCATATATATTCTAGTTATTAATTGTTATTTTAATTTGGATTTTAAGACTTAAAAACACTCTCAAGGAAAACTAGCGCTAGACTGCCTACAGGTGTTAGTTTCTTGGAAACTAACGCCCAGCTACTTGTGGCGCCCATTTCTAATTTTTTATTCCATATCGTGTAAATTTCTTTTAAAACCACAATCAACTTTTACAAATCATTGGTTAGTATTTGATTAATTCATATGTTAATTGAAATTAATATGAAATGATTAAAACCTAATCTTAGTACGCCCCACATCAGAGAAAACAAAGCTTGTACCACCTCTACTATACATATACCACATTTACAACTTAATCAATGATGATTAAATTCTTTATTGCTAATCCAGCTATTGACTTGCTGAAAAACGTCCAAGTAGAAGCTATAATTGGACCACAAACATCGACCCAAGCTAAATTTGTGATTGAACTTGGAAAGAAAACTCAAGTGCCAATCTTATCATTCTCCGCAAGCAGCAAAATTGCTTCTTCCATTCAGAATCCATACTTCATCCGCACCGCATGGAACGACACCTCTCAAGCACAAGTCATTGCATATCTAGTTGGAGCCTCCGGGTGGAAAGAAGTTGTTCCTGTGTTCGAAGATTCAGATGATGGCAGCTCAATCATACCTTTTCTGGTTGATGCCTTGCAAGAAATAGGTGCTCGTGTTCCATGTAGGAGCATGATTCCGCCACATGCCACAAATGATCGAATTCTTGCAGAGCTCGAGAAGATCAATAAGACTAGGACAAGGGTCTTTGTAGTGCATATGCCATATTATTTGGCCTTCCAACTCTTCTCCGTGGCAAATGATGCAGGAATGATGAAAAAAGGATATGTGTGGATCACAACATATGGATTGACCGACATTGTCGATCTAATGGGCTCACCAGCTGCAAAAGTTATGCAAGGAGTGGTTGGCATAAAGCCCTATGTCCAATCCAAGAAGCTTGATGAACTGAAAGTGAGGTGGAGGAAGAAGTACCACCAGGAGAACACAAATGCCAAGCTTTATGAGCCAACCATCTTTGGTTTATGGGCATACGACACAATATGGTCATTGGCCATGGCAGCAGAACGTCTTCAACCACCGAGCTCCTCATTCATAGAATCGAACAATAGAAGGAATAACTCAACTGACTTGGGAAGACTTGTATTATCCAAGAGAGGACCAAAGCTGAGAGAACTGATACTGAACACTACATTCAATGGCACAAGTGGCGAATTCAAACTAGTGGAAGGACAAGTATTGAAGTCTGAATCCTTTGAGATCATTAATGTAGTTGGTAATGGCAACAGAAGAGTTGGTTACTGGCCTCCACAGCATAACATTTCTTCTCAGATGAACATAACATGGCCTGGTGGCAGCACGACAATGCCGAAAGGATGGCAGTGGCCTACTGAACGAAATGAACTTTTGATTGGCATTCCAGTGAAGCCTGGCTTCAAGCAATTTGTCAGAAATGATTCGCACCCTGACGGATATTGTATACAAGTGTTTGAAGCTGTAATGAGAGAACTGCCTTACAATGTTACAGTCAAGTATGAAGTGTTTGCAGATCACCATGGAGAGAGTAATGGAACTTACGATGATCTTCTTTACAAGGTCTATCTTGGGGTTAGTTACTTCCTTTCTCTATCTTAAACTCACAATAATTCAAATTTTAAATACTCTTTTCCATATACATTTGTTCATTATCTGTTCATGTATCATTGAACTGGATGCAGGAGTATGATGCCGTTGTTGGAGATGTGACTATAATTGCAAATCGATCACTCTATGTGGATTTTACTCTGCCCTTTACTGAGTCTGGTGTCTCCATGATAGTCCCCATCAAGGACAAACTCCGCAAAGATGCATGGGCCTTCATGAAACCACTTACACCTAATCTCTGGTTCTCAAGTGGAGCCTTCTTCATCTTCACTGGAGTTGTAGTGTGGTTTCTTGAACACGGAATCAATGATGAATTCAACGTAGGTGGACCTATGCATCAGATTGGCACAGTCTTCTACTTCTCCTTCTCCACACTTGTCTTTGCACACAGGGAGAAGATTCTGAGCAACTTGGCAAGAATTGTGGTGGTGATATGGGTGTTTGTGGTGCTCATCCTCCAGTCAAGTTACATTGCAAGCTTGACCTCTATGCTCACAGTGCAACAGCTTCAGCCAACAGTGAGTAACATCGATCAACTCATAAGAGATGGGAGTTATGTAGGCTATCTGAAGGATTCTTTCATGCCTGGTCTTCTGAAGAGGTTAAATTTCAATGAGTCAAAAATTATTGCTTATGAGTCGCCAGAGGAGTATCACAGTGCTCTAATCAATGGAACAGTTGCAGCTATTGTGGATGAAATACCTTACCTCAAAGTTTTCCTCTCCAAATATTGTGACAAAAAGTTCACCATGGTTGGACCAATTTATAAGACTAGTGGATTTGGATTTGTAAGTAATCTCTATATACATGACTGCACCCATGCTATTATCTATTGTCTTTTTAGTACTTCGACTAATATCTTCATGGTTCCAAGAGGTTTGACCTATATAGGTATATTTAATCTTAAATTCTACAACATAACTTTTCTAACATCTAGCTATTTCTTTCTACAGGCCTTTCCAAAAGGTTCACCCTTTGTTCCTGATGTATCCAAAGCTGTTCTAAAAGTTACAGAGAACAATATGGAAGACTTGGAAAAGAGTTTGTATGAAAGCCCAAGTTGTTTTGACAAAGATACTAATGAAATTGACACGACTTCCAGCAGGCTCACATTTAACAGCTTCTGGGGCTTGTTCCTCATAAGTGGAGCCACTTCTTTGGCTGCCCTAATTCTACATCTAGTCTTCTTCCACCGTCAGCCCAGTCATACTACGCGAGATGGAAAATATGGCTCTGTACTTCAATGGCTTGCAATGCTGGCCAATCTCTATAATCAGAAAGATTCCTCTCCTCATTCATCAGAAGAACCCAAACCTCTAGAAGAAATATTTTGTAGAGACATTCTGGCTTTGCCCTACACTGGCCCAAGCATCTCCAACCATGAACATGAATCTATTGGATCTGGAGATGACACAGGAATTCCGCAGGGGGAGGAAGAGACTCCAGGAAGAGATGTTTTTCAACAGATGCAAGGTTCTTCATCATTTGCTCAGATGCTTCCTGAGAGGTGACAGATACTCTTTGCCCTTCCGTGTAACTAGGCATAGAATGATGAAGGTGCTTTGCTATTGATAATGGGCTAATTTTCACTACCATTTGATACAGCACAAAAATTTAGTTAAGGATAAAGATGATTAATTCTTTATTTGCTACTACGTGTATAATTAAATGACAATATTCTTTCAAATTGTTTTAGTGGTTACCGTAGATGAAAGAAAAATATTATAGAAAACTCTCCATTGTGGTAGACCTCCACTACCACATATTTATATAATGAAAAATAATGTTTACATGAGAGAATTAACTCTTGGACTAAATACAACAAATCTAAATTCTAAGTCCTAACACTTTTCCTCAAGCTAGAGCATAAATATTGTAAAGCCCAAGCTTATTATAAATATACTTAATTCGTGGACCACAGAGAGATTTGGTTAACACATCAGCTAACTGATCATTGAAACTTATAAATGACATTGTAATTTTTTTAGACTGCACATTTTCTCTAATAAAATGACAATCGATCTCTATGTGTTTTGTTCTTTCATGAAAAATTGGATTAGAAGTCATATGCATAGCAGCTTGATTATCACAATATAACTTCATAGGATTATGATGCATGAATTCCAACTATGTCATTATTTGCTTCGCCCATATCAGCTCACAAGTAGTCATTGTCATAGCCATGTACTCGGCCTTTGCGCTTGATCTTGCTACAATATTTTGTTTTTTTACTTTTCCATAAGATTTGATTTTGTCCAAGAAGAACACAGAAGCCGGATGTAGATCGTCGATCAGTGGGTGCACCTATCCAATCTGCGTCTGTATATGTAGTTACTTGAAGATGATTTTGACCATGATATATAAGTCCTTTACCAGGAGCAGCCTTAATATATTGAACTACTCTTACAACTGTTGTCCAATGATCATCGCAAGGAGTCTCGAGAAACTAGTTAATCACACTAACAATAAATGAAATATCAAGTCTAGTAATTGTGAGATAATTGAGTTGTCCTACTAGCCTGCGATATTTTCCTGGGTCAGATAAGGGCTCCCCCTGACCAGGTAGTAGCTTGGCATTACAATCCATAGGTAAGTCAACTGGTTTAGCTCCTAGCATACTCGTGCCCTCGAGTATATCAAGTGCATACTTTCTTTGTGATATAAATATCCTTCCTTCAGATCGTGTTACCTCGATGCCCAGAAAAAATCTCAAGTTGCCCAAGTTTTTTTTTGAAATTATTAATGCAAATAGACTTTTAGTTTCTTAATCCCCTCGATGTCATCACCTGTGATGATTATATCATCAACATAAATAATCAAGAGTGTTCATTTTCCAGAGGATGAACTAAGGTGGAAGGTCGAGTGATGTGAAACATATCTAATCATGCCAAACTAAAGTAGGGCAGAGTTGAATTTCCCAAACCAAGTTCTCGGAGATTGTTTCAGACCATATATAAATTTCTTCAATCGACGCAATAGTCTCAACTCCCCTGAGCAACAAAACATGGTGGTTGCTCCATAAATACCTCCTCATCAATGTCACCATGGAGGAATGCATTTTTGATGTCTAGCTGATGAAGTGGCCAATTAAAAGTGATAGCCATAGCAAGAAATAAATGAATAGAAGCAATTTTGGCGATAGGAGAAAAAGTGTACATATAATTCACATCATAAATCTAAGTGTAACCCTTGGCTACCAATCGAACCTTAAGCATATCAACAGAACCATCATGCGATGTCTTTATAGTGTAAACCCATTTGCAACCAACTGTAAATTTGCTTGGAGAAAGGGGAAATAAATCCAATGTGTCATTATCATGAAGAGCGGACATCTCATCAATCATAGCCTGTCGCCATCCTTTTTGAAAAAGAGATTCGGAAAGATGCTGGGGAACCGTAATAGAGGACAAGGAGAAAAGAAAAACATAATAATCTGGTGACAAAGCAGCATAAGAGACAAAATCTGACAAGGGATAAGGCATTTTGTGCTTACGAGTACCTTTTCGGAGAGCAATTGGGAAGATCAATGTCAATGTCAATGTCAAGTGGAAGACTCGGAATTGTAGGGGCGACAGGTGGGGTAGCGAAATCAGGAGGAATTTGTTGTGGTCGGCAATGATAAACCTGTAATGGCTGAGCCGAAGGAGGGTCGGAAGAGATAGGGTCAGGTGGAGTTGATAAAGGTATAGGAACAGGTAAAACCTCGGTAATGGGCACAGATGTGGAGGACACACTAGTATAAAATGGTGTATCCTCGAAAAGGGAAACATCAGCAGAGATGAAGGCACGATGAAATTCAGGAGAATAACAATAATAACCCCACTGAAAATGAGAATACCCAAGAAAAACATATTTAATTGCTCTTGGGGCTAGCTTATCTTTTCTAAGAGATAAAACATGAACAAAGTATGTACAACCAAAGGTGCGAGGCAAAAGTTTGTAGAGTGTGTCATTTAGAAAAATGATGAAATTTTTTTTTGTCCTTGTAGAACAGATGAGGGCATGCGGTTTATAAGATAACACACTGTTAGAATAGCATCATCCCAGAAGGTGAGGGGGGCATTCATGTGAAGAAGAAGAGTTCTAGCAGTTTTTACTAGATGTCTATTTTTTCGTTCAACAACCCTATTTTGTTGAGGTCTGTTAGGACAAGATGATTGATGAAGTATGCCATGATGAGCAAAGAATGTCTGGAATTGATTTGAAAAATATTCTTTAGCATTGTCGCTTCGTAACACACGAATATGGGTGACAAATTGAGTTTTAATTTCATCAAAGAATGTGTAGAAAATATTAAAAAGTTCAGAATGTTCTTTGAGCAAGAATAATCATGTCATCCTAGAATAATCATCAATAAACATAATAAAATATTTGTACCCTAATTTGGAGGAAGTACGACTCGGACCCTAAATATTAGAATGTTTTAAGAAAAAAGGTGTTGAAGCTCGAGTACTTGCTCTACTAGGAAATGATGATCTAATGTGTTTTCCCAGCTGACATGATTGACATTCAAGATTTGAAAAGAGAAAGAGATGTTACCATTTGTTGAAGCTTACATAGATGAGGATGACCCAAATGACAATGGATCTGGAGGGGGGATGACTCGGTCATTAATGCAGAAGGATGTTTTGTAGCAAGATGATATAAACCTCGAGATTCATATCCAGTGCCAATCACCCTTCTTGTCCTCAAGTCCCGAATAATAACAGAATCAAAAGCGAATGTGATTGAACAGTTTAATAACTTTGTAAGTTTGCTCACATATAGAAAATTTAGATGAAACTCAGGAATATAAAAGACAGAAGGTAATGGTAATGAGGACGTGGGAGAAATAATACCAATCCCTTTTACTAATCTCTTTTACTGATGAGTGAGATCCATCAACAAGGATAATAGTGGTGGGATGGAAAGGTGCCTTGAGATAAGAAAATGAAGAGATGTTACCCGACATATGTTCGGAAGCTCCTGAATCCAAAATCCAAGGATTAAACCCTGAGGCATGTGTTAAACAAGCAGTAGATGCATCTCCATGAGCAGACGGTGAGATGGATGTTTGAGCATTTTGAAATTGAAGAAAATGAGCATACTCCTCAGTAGAAATACTAATGTTGAGCTTATGTCCCATGCTTTTGCTTCCTTCTTGACCTCCTTGAACAAGAGTCATGATGCCTTTCTTTTTCTTTTTCTTTTTTTTTTTACCAATGGCTCTGCTCGAGTGATACCAGCTTCGTCTCGGCTCGGCTGCACACTACGGCTCGGCTACAGGATTCGACTCGGCTTGGCTTGGCTTGGCTCAGCTACTGCAGGATTTGGCTCGGCTGCTGCGGGCAGCTTGTTTTGAAATCCGTGTGAGGCTATTGTGAATTAGCAAGATCTTGGCAAAATCTTGTCTTGGAATTGGCAAGATTTTGTCTTGGGAAGATGCTTGAAGAAGATTATCTTGAAATCGGCGAACAAGAAATGATCTCTATTAATCTCTTCTTGAACTTGACGAATAGGATATCACAAAAAAAAACTTGGGCGACGGACAGTGCATGCCACATAGAAGATCGGCGCGCTGATGATACGTGGCCCAAAGAGAGGGAGACGCAGGTGGTGGCTCGGCTTCAGAGGAGATGCCTTGAAGAGAAGCAGATGATTGGAGCCACGCGTGCGAGAGGCGATGACGACAGCGACAGCTGGGCTTGAAAAACGTGTTGAGAGACGATAGTACCATCTTGGGAACCGTGAAGAGAAAAAAAAAAATAGGGCTATGATACCATATAGATGGGAGAAAAATATTATGGGAAACTCCCCATTGTGGTAGACCTCCACTACCACATATTTATATAATGAAAAATAATATTTACATGAGAGAATTAATCAATATGGGACTAAATACAAAAAACCTAAGTTCGAAGTCCTAACAATTACAAATACTTGTAATGATATATAATGGCATTGTTTTATAAGAACCACGAGCAATAAAATGCAAAATTAAAGTTGAAAATATATGATCATGAATTGTTGGACTAGTTTATGTTATAAACGTGCACCAATTGTATCTAAGGATATGATCATGTGAACCATCCAATTTGAGAATTCTGTGTTTTAAAAGCTAACGGAAGAATCACAAAATTATGAAAAGCTAACTTAGTCACTTAAAAGAATAGAATAATGTAAACAAAAAACCATACTGTATCAAAACATCATTTGATAGATGTTAAACAATAAGTAAAATCCTTTAGGTCAATGGATTCCATAAATAAAAAAGAGAAAATTAACGAAAATATCTCGAACTATTGAGTTTTTAATAAATCTGACTCATACTTTTATTTGTAACTGATTTATACTCGAACTTTCATTTTAGTATCAATTGTATACTCCCGTCAGCTGAGTGTTAAAGTAGACATTATATGTTGACGTGGACTGCATAGTCAGCATAAATAAATCAATTTTTTATTCAAAATTATCTCATCATCAAATGATCCACGTCAGCAAGATCAATGTCCTCAAGTTGATCTCATAGTACTACGCAGCTTCTGCTTTTCAGCGTTGGTAGGGGGTTTGAGGAGCTTCAAGTCGTAGATTTTGTGAAGGATGGTTTTCTTCCTAGTATTGAAAGGAGTGTACCTTTCATATCGGGCGCACAGACGAGGTGGTGACCTCGGATCTCTGCCTCTATTTTGTTCATGGCGGTTGCGATCTTCGCTTCTTCTATCCACCCTTTTGGGTTTTTTATCTTCGACAGCGTCTTTGATATTTTACATGTCGGTCTTTTTGGCCTCATGGGGCTCTTTAATCTCTATGAAGTTCACAGCCTTCTCGTAGAACTCAGCAATATCTCTGGGATTTATCAAGGCAATCTACTCGACGAAGTATCCGGGTTTCAACCCGTATTTGATGGAGTAAAGCTCAACTCGGGAGGTCGAGATTCGGGATTTCGCCAGTAGTGGCTTGAAACCTGCGTATGTATTCTCTTAGGGGCTCATGTTGTCCTTGTCTGAAGTAGTGGATCCACGAATCAGTTAAGAAGAATCAGTTGGGAAGGCGTGGGAAAGATCCACGAAAGAGTGTATAGATTTCTGTGGGAGGGAAGGTAACCACAATAGAGTGGTTTTCTCCAAGAAAGTTGGGAAGGCTCTGCAGAGAGCAGGGTCGATTGTTCCGTTGTAGAGCATCATGATCCTAAACATTGTCAGGTGTATTGTAGAGTCGCTCATACCGTCATAGGGCGTTAGAGTAGTCGGCAACCTGGACTTGGTTGGAAGGCTCATTGCCATAATGTGCTCGGCGAAGGATCCCAAGTTGATAGAGAGGGTAGTTGCGACCTCCATAGCCTTTGAATCTTTCTCTCTTCCTTGACGGGGTGTGTTGGAGATCTTGTCTCGAAGGACAGAAACTGGTTCCTCCTTTTCAAGCGATTGCTTTCTTCATGTTTTGAGCGACGACACTCATGATCGATCAGGTGTTGTTCCGGGACCGCGTCGGCATCTCGACCTAGACTGCTAATCGTTGGATCTTCGCTCCCAGGTCATTTATCCGACGCTGGGATGCTTCTAGGTGAAGTTGGGTTGGTGTCGGAGAGTCGCTACTCACTGTTTCAACGTCACTAGGTTGCAGATGATCATCGTCATCGGGGCATTTCCATTGACGTGCGTCGGTGATGACTGGCTCCGGCTTCCAACCATTATGGGGGAAGTAAGTTTTACTTGGCCCCACGGTGGGCGCCAAATATTTCTACCTAAGGATCAGAGTAGTTTGGTCTATTTCGGTGTGTCTCCTGGTCAAGTGCAACTTCGACGGGGACCTGCAAAAGATACTCTAACGCTCATGTTAGTAGATCTCTAAGCTGGAGGTAATGAAATTAGAACTTACGTTACCTGAGACATATTGTATCTGTATTTATTGCAGGTGGAGGTGATGACGCTGCCCGACAATCCTGAGGGAATATTGCTCAGAGTGGGTCGATGCTAATCGCGGAGATAGCGGGCTCGTAATGGCGTATCTCTTGTGATAACGAAGGACATGGATGTCCTTGTATGAAGCCCTCGGGCGGAGCCATTTGGATCTGACTCGAGTTAGGTTCATGAGTATGGCTGGGTAGAGCCCCCGGGCAGAGCCGTCTGGTCTGGCTCGATTTGGGTTGTTGGGTGTCGCTGGGTCTAATCCGATCGGACCCAATAGTACTAGTCCAATCCATAAAGCTATTGCTTTTTAGGGATCCCTTGAATTACCGCATCCATATCGTCTCAGAGCTTATCCTTAATATCATCACTTAAGCCTACTTGAGAGGCATATGCACTAGCTATGTTGATTGTCTCTTTTTCTAGCACTATTCTCAAATGAGTAATCCTTATCTCCTACTCTCTTTACTTCAACCATTTTGTCTTTAAGACCTGGTTTTACAAGTATTCCCACGCCATTCCTATTTTTATCCCCTCCTCAATACCATAACTTATAACTTATATTGTTAATTTCTCTAGCCTTGTTTCCTGTCCACCTTGTATCTTGTAAGCACACTATATCAATCCTTCTCCTTTTTAGAGTATCTACTAACTCCATTGACTTTCTTGTCAAAGACCCCATGTTCTAACTACCTATCCTAATCCTGTTATGATGGACTAGCTTCTTTACCCGCACCCATCCATTTAGATGCAAGGACTCTTTTCTATCTAGCACCACATCCGGGCGCTGGTGTGGTAAGACTAGCTTCTTTATCCACACCCGTCCAAAATGTGGGAACCTACACTCCCTCACACCTAGGCGACAATGTTATGGAAACCTTGCTCATTTAACACTACACTAGCTTGGGTGCCGACGTAGTGCGTGCCTAGGTGGGCACGTCCCAACATTAAATAACAAAAAAATCATATCATAAAGTTTGACTAGTTTGTATACTGGTTGTTGACCTACTACAACCCTCCTCCTTTATCCGGGCTTGGAATCAGCTATGCTTGTATACGCTCATATAGGCAGAGTTAAATTTATAAATATCTATATAATAATAATATAATATAATATAATATTATAGTGTATCAGATTAAATAGTGATTTGGAGTATGACTAGTATGTTGGGTTTGTGGTTTGATTCATGCGGTAGTCGATGAATGCTAGATGTGTCAAAATGATGATTTTACCCATTTCTTCTATTTGCTTGATTTTGCTTCCAAAATTTATTGAACTCTTGTTGCATAATATTGTTAGACATGTCATATTGATAATTACATATGCCGAAGTTAGTTGGCATTTATCGATGTTTATTTGATCATGATGTTATACTAGTCATGGTGCATATTAATTAGTTATATGTTATTATCATAGAGTTACAAAACTTATGTTAGTTACATTTGTATTTAGTTGTTATTTATATGCATCACTTGTTTATATTGTTGTTGTTAGCATCATATATCAATTGTTGTTTTCATAATGGTTGGGTTAGAGTTGACATGTTGCATATTTTGATCTATTATCGGGCGAAAGCCCCTAGACATTTTATATTGTTGGCATGAGGTGTATGAGCGCTGACATCGGTGATCACAATATTTTCACACAAGGTGCTAGTGTGTAGCATCGAGGTATGAGAAGTCAACGGGTTCTCCTTTGGGTAGTTGGGCCTCTTTCTTGAGCGAGCTTGAGGTGCTACTCTCGAGGCACGAGAGTGCGGGACAAACCCAACTATCCACTACGCTCTTGATTGGGTTTAGTGTTTACATTAAGTGATAGACGCATATGCGTACTTATGTTGACATATTGAATCTTTATTGGAGTACATGTTTACTTGGGTAAATTGTAAATTGTTGCATGTTGTGTCACCATAGCATAATGCTTATTTATTTTCATTATTGGCATATTGAAACGCCTACTCAACCTTTTGTTGACATTGTTGTGTTTACCTCATATTCACAGGTATGATGACAGTACAGTGTTGGGTAGCTAGAGTCCTAGAGGAGGTGGCACTTGTTCGCAAGTATCAGTTGTCCTTCTTTAGTTTGCATTTTGTTATTGAACTTTTATTATTGAGAACTTCTAGTTGCATTGTTGATCCACAATACTTAATTGTCATTTGGTTGTTGTGGTTAATTTCATTACCTTGGAGCTTGTATGATTTTTCATTACAAGTTGTTCACATAACTCTAATATATGTGGATAGGTGTTTGTTGCACTACTCCTAGGTGATGTTCTCTATTCGGGGACGATCCTAGGTGCGGCGTAACATTTTCTCTATTAGGTGATAAAATAAAATTGAATTCATACGTAGTGAAGCTGATGAGTCACCATAAATCAATTAGCCTAAATTCAATTTTAAACGATTACTTAGATCGATTAGGCGATTTTGCAATTCAATGATTAGATGCGGAAGCTTATAAATGATAAAGCAATTAAGCACAATAATAAATCAATGCAAACACAGAATTTATAGTGGTTCAGCCCCAATGCCTACTCCACTACCTAAGCACCTCGCTTAGGATTTCCAAACTAGTTTTACTAGATTAATTTACGTTTCCCTTACACACGAGAACTTTTCACCGAAGAGACGCACTCTCGACCTAAGGCACTTCCACATCCGGAAGTCACCGCCTTCTTATCGAGAGTTCTCTTCCACCTCAACCCTAAGGGACAACTAAACTAATCCTAGTAAACACTAAGTTTACACAAGTGGCTTTACACCTAACACCAGGCAACCACTTCTAAATTCAGATCTAACAATCCTAGGTCTGTCACACGCAAATTAAACAAACAGTTAAAATAACATATAAAATATAATCAAAAGAGCTAAATAATAAAACCAATGGAAAGAGCTCTTTTGCAAGCCTTTGGTGCCTTCAACTCTTCAAGGGATGAGCTTGATCAAAACCCGAGTTGAAGCAGCAGCTGGCGCTTGAAGAATGAACTCGACGGAGAACAGAGAGCAAGCTTTAAATCTTTTAGAAGGCTTAATTCTTCCTCTTAATGGCTCAATAAATTCTGTAAGAATGAGGAAGAGAGTCAAATGAATCATACCTGGGTGTATTTATACCCAGTTGAAGAAATAGTTGTTCAACGGGTAGAAAACTATCCGTTACAGACCGTCGGTTGAAGCACCAGTCGAAGCGCCGGTCAAAGCATTGGTCGACCGGTCATTCGACCGCTTCTGTTTACCCTGTGGTTGGTTGACCACCAGACGCAGATCGCGTGATCCGCGATCTTCGGTCGACCCGTCGGTCGACCGATTGGTCGACCGCCAGCCTCGGCCCGATTCTTTCACCATTCGGTCGACCCGTCGGTCGACCGATGCGATCTTGCGTCGCGGGTATCAATAGGTCGGTCGACCGACGGGTCGACCGCCCGAGCTACTGCCCATTTTGGGCTTCCATCGATCGACCGCTCGGTCGACCAAAGTAGCTCTGCTACTTTCTTTACCTTCGGTCGGTCGACCGACCGGTCGATCGAACCTAGGCTGAATGTTATTTCTTCAGCCTATTTCTTCCGCGCTTTGTTTTCGGGTTTCGGCTTTCAATGAGCATCATCTTGGAGAGCTTTTGACTTGATCTTTGGACTCGTCCAAGCGACTTTGGTGCACTCGTCGATCTTCGGGAAACTTCCGCGACGAACCCGAGCATGACGATCAATGTCCTTCCGATTTTGCGATTTCTCCGATTTATCCGATCGAGGACATCGAACGCTAGTCGATATGGAAACTGAAAGATATTCTCAATGAAATCATTAGCTCCATGTTTGTTATCATCAAAACCGAGATTAAGGCTAAGGTTGAAAACCTAAAGCCAACAATCTCCCCCTTTTTGATGATGACAAACATCCTTGAGAAAATATATCATTAAAGCATAAGGATTTCCTATTTATATGCATATCTATGAGATAAACTCCCCCTATCTATATGCATGAATTTTCTCCCCCTTTTTCTTATACACTTATCCCCCTTTTGACCTATACTCTTCTCCCCCTTTATCCATACTCTTCTCTCCCTTTTGACATCAATCAGAAAGGGCAAGAGAGGCTATCTACTCAAAGGGATGAAACACAATTAATACATGAGGTTTAGACTCATATGTAGTGAAGCTGGTGAGTCACCATAAATATGTGGTCCAGTTGGCCACTAATTACAAGTAAATGGTTTTTATCATTTCAGCTGTAACCGCTCCTCTACGTTTAATTGCATTGCATTAGGTGTCATTTAAGTGCATTAGTTGTTTGTCTTCTCAACTCTATAAATAGAGCTCCTTATAGCTTGTAATAGGCACTTGACTTCGTTGAATGCATTTGGTGTTTCTCCTCCATCCTCGCGAGTTCTATTGTTTATTATACCTCTGCTGTGTTAATTAACATTGGTATCAGAGCCATAGGTGAACGAGTATGGCTCAAGTATGCAATTCGGAACAAATTAAAGAATCATTAACTTTTCATGAAGTTGTAGGTCACTCAGAATGGATCAAAGCAATGGAAGAAGAAATTCAATCCATTGAAAAGCATGAGACCTAGCAACTGGTTGAGTTGCCCCAAGGTAAGAAAGCAATTGGTCTTAAATAAATTTTCAAAGTCAAATATCATTCAGATGGTTCTTTGCATAAATTAAAAGCTAGGCTTGTAGCTAAGGGTTACTTGCAAGCCAAATGAATTGATTTCCAATAGACATTTGCCCCTGTAGCTAGGCTAGAAACGATACGAATTATCGTTGTTGTTGATGAAATGGCCACACTAGATGAGGGGTGAATAGTATGTTAACTAAATTTTTTTCGCCTAATTCCAATTTTAATTATTTACTTGATTACTTATGCAATTCACAAATCGAGTAGTAAGTGGAAGCAAGATATAAATGATAAACAATAAGAAACACAAGGTAAACAATACTAACACAATTATTTATAGTGGTTCGGCCCCAATGCCTACTCCACTACCTAAGCCTCCCGCTTAGGATTTCCAAACTAGCTTTACTAGATTATATCATTTCCCTTACAAAGAGGACTTTACACTGGAAAGTCTCCGCTCTCAAACCGAAGGTGTTGGGTGAAATGGCCTACACTAGAGGGAGGGTGAATAATGTGTTATCTAAATCTTTCGTCTAATTTCAATTTTAATCGTTTTCTTAGATCACTTAGGCAATTCACTATTGAAAGACTAAATGCGAAAGAGATAAATGATAAAGCAATTAATACAAATAAGATACAAATGCAAACACAAGGATTTATAGTGGTTCGGCCCCAATGCCTACTCCGCTACCTAAGCACCCCGCTTAGGATTTTCAAACTAGTTTAACTAGATTAATTAGTTTCCTTACAATGAGGACTTTACATCAGAAAGTCTCCGCTCTCAAACCGAAGGCACTTCCACACCCGAAAGTATCCCACCTTCCTACCGAGAGCACTCTCTCACCTCAACCTAAGGATAACTCAACTAATCCTAGCAAACTACATTTACACCGGTGAATTTAAACCTCAAACACCAAGGCTACCACCCAATTTTAAGACCTACACTCTAGGTCTTATACAAACTCAAATCCAATGAAAACAAGTTCAAATAATAATTAAAATTATAATGAAAAGAGCTTAAAGAATAAACCAAGACCAACTGCTCTTTTCTAAGCCTTCAAAGCCTCCAACTCGCCAAGACGTTAAGCTCGAATTGAAGCCCGAGTTGAGGGAAGATGAGCGCTTTGAGAAGTCGTTGATCGGAGAAGCGAGCGCAAGTCAATCAAGCTCTAGAAGGCACAAATCTCTCTTTTGAATGGTTATATTAGTTGTTAGGAGAGGTTAAAGAAGTTAGGTAAGGGGTATTTATAACCCCTCAACCAAACGGCTCTTCAACGAGCATTTTTTTGCCTGTTGAACGCCGTTCGATCACTTGCCGGTTGATCGTCGATCGACCGCCTAGCGACCGCTGGCAATTCTTGCTTCTACCTCTCTATCCGGTCGACTAGAGGGTCGATCGACTGAGTCGCGATTCTGTTCCTCTGCTATCCAGTCAATCGAAGTAGCCACTGCTAATTTTTAACCATCTTCTGGCTACTGACAATTTTTAACACTATTCGGTCGACCGATCGGTCGATCGAACCTAGGCTGGAAAGTTTTCTTTTTGATCTTCTCGTTGCGCGTTTTGTTTTCTGGTTACGTTTTCAGCGTGCTTCAACTTGAAGGACTTTCCATGTTTTCTTTTGATTTGTCCAAGCCATCTCTAGTGCACGCATTGGTTTGTTTCAATATCGATCACAAGACGTGAAACTTGACTTGTCATTTACCGATCCTACGAGCTTCATACTTCAAGAATTTTATTAAATAGATTTGGTTTGTTATCATCAAAATAGTGATGAAGAGAATAGAGCATGAAGGAAGCTAGAAACCTTCAGCCAACAATCTCTCCCTTTTTGATGATGACAAACCATTGATGATAAAGAGCAACAGAAAGTAATGTATTCGTCAATTTGTATGAAACATGAGTTTATAAGTGGATATCTGAGAGCATTAAAAGAATAATGTATACATTTTGTATTTAGTGCTCGCCCTATCACCATGCATATATATTTTTAACTTGCTATTTCTCCCCCTTTTGTCATCTATCAAAAAGAATAGCAAGCAAAGTGTAACTATTACCATGTTTCAAAAATAACAGGACATTCAAGCATCAAACAATACTCACAAAGAAGGAGTTTCAAATACCAATATAAAGTCGATCAAGTAAAGTGTAGTGTTAATACAAGTCCATACAAAGACTAACATCAAAACAATAAATAATATTAATCATCCTCAGGTGGTGGTTGAGGTGGTAGATGCGACTGATAGTATTGCCACATCTCATCCACCCGACCATACATCTCATCAAATCGACGATCGTACTCATCCACTCGCTAATCGTACTGGTCAACACGTTGACCATATTCATCCATACGCCGGCCATGCTCATCGATCATCTGACCATACTCATCGATTCGTCGGCCGTACTCGTCTAGGCGTTCTCTTGTGCCTCTGTTCCATTCTACCTGGTCGATATGAAACTGAGCAAAGCGATGCTCTAGATCTCCCAGACGCTCAATTGGAGTGTCAATCGATGAGCTTCCACCAGCATTTCCTACCTCCATGACTATGTCAAGAATAGTATGCTCCGCAGGTCCCCCCCCCTCCCCCGCACTCTTTTACCGCGCTAATTTTCAAGGATTTTCATACGATTGAGAGAGGATGGATCTATGGCTTTGGGCACAGGTTCAATTTCAAATCTAGATTTGTTTACCCTAGCAGCATTGATAAAATGAGAAATCGCTGAGGCATAGGGTAGGGCTTGTTTCTTTGAGGCATGAACATCCGCTATGTAGCGAAGCATGAGATCAGGAACATCTATGGGAATGCGGGACATAGTAAAAAAGAGTACTCTAGTACTCATAATGGTTACTTCATCATAGTGACCTACTCTATGAAGAATATTATATGCAATGATAAGGTGCATAATCCTAGCTGAGATTAATAGTTTGATGCTTTGGGTAGGAAGCATCCCCTGATAGTCCTCAGGACAGATAGCTGATATGACTTCATGACTAGAAAAATCCTCATGAAAGAGGTGTGTGGACATCTTATATATTGACCTTCCTAGCAGAGGAAACCCAAAAGCATCTCTAATGTCTGACTCTGTGATTACTATGGATTTGCCCAAAATTTCAGATTGGAGAACTAGTGAGTCATCTAATCTGGCCTTATCTATTACAAGGTTGGAGAAAAAGGCTTTTATCAGGATGGGACATACTGGTACTTGCTTTCCTATGAACTCTACCCAACCCATGCTTGCAAGTTTACCTCTAATGTCATACTGTTCTAGGTCACCTAAATTAATTGGACGAGTCTGTAGAATGGTCCTGTCTGCAAACCTAGGAGCTTGAGTCTTGCCTATAGGGGTCAAAAGGTTATCGGACAAACTTGAGAGCTTTGTCTAGGGTGCCATTCTGCAAGACAATTAGGATGATGTGTAGATGATTAGCTTTGATGAGTAATGCATGCTCTTAAAGCATGGAGAGGAAACACTTTTAAGATCGACATAAATTCATATAATGCCTCCTTTTTCAAAAAAATGATTTTAACATTGTGTATTAACTCATGAATGGTAGCTAAAGATTGAGTATTCTACCTTGGAGATGGAGAAGAAACCTTAGAACCAAGAGAAGAGAGGTTGAGTGGCCGGTTGAATGGTCAAGGAAGCCCTAGATTCGGGCTTAAGAACTTGGGTTGAAGGGCTGGGATTAAAACTGGCAGTTAAATGCATGGGCAGACAGGATGATTTTTCATCCGCCGATCGATCGGGCAGCCGCATGTCGATCGATCGCTCGAGCTGGCATGAGTTTTTAACCCCCCAAAAGAATTATTTTTGAGAGATCTATATATATTGAAACTTTATGAAAAATTTTTTTCACATGAACTAGGCTTCATGAGGATTCCAAAGAATCAATAATCACTCAAAAAGAATATTTCTACAATTTTCTAGAAAATCTACAAGTTCTCAGTGGCATTCTTGTAAATGTGAGTCATTTGTCAAATGTTTTCAAATTTTGCCCAAACTTTCTAGATACCAAAATATGATCATTTAAAGCATGTATATTGAGTTTCAGACACACATAGTGTCATTTGATCAAAATTCTATCTCAACATCATTTAGTTCAAAGACAAGCATATTAACATGAAGTTGCTAATTATCAATCTTTAACTTATACTCATGGTTTTTCAAGAATACACACATGAATACCTAACATGAGTAAATCTAAACATGTTTACCAAGTTTCAACTTCAAAATGGAGTCTCTAAGATGAAGTTATACTTAGAGCTTATTTCATTTAAACAAGGATTCATGAAATTTCTTAAGATATCAGAATTTTACCTACCCATGTAATTTCATAGATTTGGCATTTAAAAATAATCATGAGTATAGAGATATCATTAGAACATAAATATTCAATATTATACAAAGATTTTGCCAAATTCAAACTCATACCTCATTCTTGGAATTTTGTCAAACTTGTCATTTACTTTTCAATTTTCTTCATGACAGTTTATCCTTCCATTAACATTCACAACTTACAAGTATACTTCATTAGTAGATTTCATAAAAATAAAGCTACTAGTAAGCAACCCAAACCAAATAGCAAAGGGAGGAATCTTGTATCATTTTCAAAATCCGCTTTGCCAACTAGTTTGAGATCCGTTTCAAAATATGTTATCATGAATCCAAAACGAATTTTAAGAGATCACAAATGTAATATTTAATGAAAACATGATCTCCAGCCCTTCCTATTGGTTGAAAACCGAAAGCCCACAATGAGCCTACGATTTAGAACCGCAAGATCGCATGAGCTCGTTATAGGCTACATAGGTCTCCAAAGAGACTGAAAATCAAAAATCAAAAATTATTTTAATAAAATCGTATTAAGAGCGGATAAGATCAACTTAAATCAATCGAGTATCATAAAACTCCAACTTAAATGAATTCAAATAAAGTAAAGGGGATGATACCAAGTTTACTTAGATGTCAATATCCATATCTATGGCATCATGATGGTTTGAAGTTGCAACCAAATAGAGATTTTTCATTTGAATCCAAGGTCATCTTCAATATTCCATTTCCCATTCATACTTATGTGGTAGCTCCCCCTACAAAAGAACAAGACACTTTTGGTACCCAAATAGCTTTGGGTCCTTGGGGGTGAGTTGGCCTAGGAATCCAAAGTGTCCTAGCAACACTTGGATTTCTTTTAAAAGTACAATCATGAATAGCATGGCCATATATACCACAACAAAAATAATTTCCATTAAACTTTTTGTTTTCATTTGTCTTTTGAATATGAGGCTTAAAAGTAGAATGTCTAACATGAGATTTAACATTAGCATGAACATTCTTTTTGAAAAATCATTTCTACTAAAATTCTTAAACGAAAAAATATTTTTCATTTCATTCACTTTCTTGTTTAGGTTTAGAACCTCATTTTTCAAATCAATCATGGAGTTATGTAAAGCATGCAATTGAATTTTCAACATGTTATTTTTGTTTTTCAAATTATTAGTGTCGATACTTAAAACATCATGGCATGGATAGAGACACTAATTTTTAGCTTCTCATCTTCTAGTTTAGCATCATGTAAATGAGAGTTAAGAGTCAAGTTTTCCTTCTTTATTTTTTTGTTTTCTTTATCCTTTTTAACCATCAAGGCATACATGATCTTATATTTGTCTAATAATTCATCATAAAGAAGATCCGATGAACTAGATGAATTAGATCTATGATTATGATTATCATGACTAGAAGAAGAGCATACCTCCTCATCAACGTTCATGATGTTAGCTTCGTGATCATGGTGTGAGGATGCTTCACTTGACGCACGTGAGTGAGTGGAAGCATTTGACCTTCGTTTTGCCTTGTTTTTCATACTAGGGCAATTCTTCTTCACGTGCCATTTCTCATTGCATAGGTGACATATCACATTTCTCTTTCGACTCTTTGTACTTCTTTGGCTAGATACACTATTAGCTTCAAGAACTTCATTAGATATAGGAGTATGACAATTGTCATCATCTCCTTCATTTAGAGTAACAAGTTTTTCAGTTTTAGCATAATCATAAAGCATGTTCAAAATAGCCCAAATATCATATGCAGAAGTACAATGCATGACTTTTTCAAAAATGTTATTTTCCAAATAACAATATATGCAATTTGTTGCCTTAGCATTTAACTCAAATCTGCTAATTTGTTCTTGGGTCCATGCATCTATATTTTTCTTAGGTTCAATATATTTAATTTTTACCATGTTAAAAATACCTAAACCTTGAGTCTTTAAAAAGGTGCACATCCTAGACTCCCAAAGACCAAAGTTCGAGGCATCGAACCTAGGAGGTGAAGACGCTAAACTCTCTAATGCCACTTTTCGAATTGAGAGACGATGTAGAGGAGATGGTGAAATCTCAAACTATGACCCACTTTGATACCAATTGTTAGGTGAAATGGCCTACACTAGATAGGGGTGAATAGTATGTTATCTAAATCTTTCGCCTAATTTTGATTTTAATCATTTTTTGAGATCACTTAGGCAATTCACGATTAAAAGACTAAATGCGAAAGCGATAAATGATAAAGCAATTAATACAAATAAGATATCAGTGCAAACACAAGGATTTATAGTGGTTTGGCCCCAATGCCTACTCCACTACCTAAGCACCCCGCTTAGGATTTCCAAACTAGTTTAACTAGATTAATTAGTTTCCTTACAATGAGAACTTTACATAATAAAATATTCGCTCTCAAACCGAAGGCACTTCCATACCCGGAAGTATCCCGCCTTCCTATCGAGAGCACTCTCCCACCTCAACCTAAGGACAACTCAACTAATCCTAACAAACTACGTTTACAACGGCGGATTTAAATCTCAAACACCAAGGCTACAACCCAATTTCAAGACCTATACTCTAGGTCTTATACAAACTCAAATCCAATGAAAACAAGTTCAAATAATAATTACAATTACAATGAAAAGAGCTTAAAGAATAAACCAAGACCAAATGCACTTTTCCAAGCCTTCAAAGCCTCCAACTCGCCAAGACGTTAAGCTCGAATTGAAGCCCGAGTTGAGGGAAGATGGGCGCTTTGAGAAGTAGTTGATCGGAGAAGCGAGCACAAGTCAATCAAGCTCTAGAAGGCACAAATCTCTCTTTTGAATGGTTATATTAGTTGTTAAGAGATGTTAAAGAAGTTAGGTGAGAGGTATTTTGAACCCCTCAACCGAACGGCTCCTCAACGGGCATTTATTCGCTCGATGGACGTCATTCGGTCGCTTATCGATCGATCATCGGTCGACCGACCGATCAATCACCCAGCGACCGCTGGCAATTCTTGCTTCTGTCACTCTGTCCAATCAACTAGAGGGTCGACCGATTGAATCGCGATTCTACACCTCTACTATCCGGCCGACCGATCAATCGACCGAAGCAGGCACTGCCAGTTTTTGGCCTCGGTCGATCAACCGACCGATCAACCGAAGTAGCCACTACCGATTTTTAACCATCTTCGGTCGACCGACCAGTTGACCGAACCTAGGCTGGAAAATTTTGTTTTTGATCTTCTCATTGCGCGCTTTGTTTTATGGTTCCGTTCTTCAGCGTGCTTCAACTTGAAGGACTTTCTATATTTTCTTTTGATTTGTCCAAGCCATCTCTGGTGCACGCATTGGTTTGTTTCAAGATCGATCGCAAGACGTGAAACTTGACTTGTCATTTATTGATCTTGCGAGCTTCATACTTCTAGAATTGATGACATATTTATTTTCCATCTTTTGATGCTTATTTTCATGCTAAATTCGAATTAAATGCTTCCTAAATTGTGTTTATTGTTTTGTTTAACTTTTAGGCAACAAATGATGGAAAGAATTCGAAAAGAAGCATCCCTACACATTTTTGGAAGCTGAAAATTGGAATGCAAGCTGGATCTAGTCGCACTGCCTTGGACGTGCCCACGCCTTAGCAAGAATACATGTGACAGAATCAGAATTTGCCATGTTTGATGCTGAAATCTTGGCTCCATGTTTCCAGCCGAATTTTAACAATCCATTTGTGTAAAAAATATTAAACCAGGATATTTGGTTGTTAGTTTAATGTCATGTATGGTTTATTTGATTTTTATTTACTATTCTATTTAGGTTTGGAATTCTCCTATAAGAGGAGAATAATTGTAATGAACAGAGACTGGCATTTTTCTTAGTAGTAGCCTCCTTTTGTGTTTTGTTCCTTGAAGTTTTCAGCAGTAGATTATTTTTAAGAATGAATTTGTGTGAGTTTGCAATGTGTGGCTGGTCCACCTTTTTCTAGCTAAAGGGTGATTCGACGTTTCGGTACTATGGATTGTGAGATTCTTCTATGCTTAAAGTCTTTATTTTCTAGTATTTCATTTATTTCCTATGGAATCTATTCTATCGTTTCTTTTTAATTATTGGTTTGTTACCAGATTATTAGAACAATAGTTAGTCTACCGGTATTGGTTGTTCCATGCCGGATTTAGAGACAAATTAGTCGCGGTTGCTGTTCAATCCAAACTAATGGAATATTTGAATTAATATGACTTGTGAGATTGCTGTTCAATTCACAAAAGTCTATTAAAACACTAGAAATAAAGAAACCTATCCTTAGCATCTATGATCAATCCTGTGAACCGAAATCGAGAACATACCTTTAGCTAGACTCCTCTCATTGATTTCTCTTCAATTTTAATCACTGTTTTTTATTATTGCTTTTAATTCAGTTTGTATCTAATAAAAAATCCCCCTCTTTTTAATTACCCCTTTTTAATTTCTAGTTTCGAAAGAATTTAAAACTAACCAGTCTCTGTGGATTCGACCCAACTTGTCACGACTACAAAATCTCAAGAAGTAGGTATTTATTTTTGGTGGATTCGACACTTATCAAATTTTGGCGCCGTTGTCGGGGATTGTTACTAATCAGTTTTAATTCTTTTGTTAACCAGTTTTGACTGTGCAGGAAGAAAATTCCAGACAGGTTAGACGTGGGCGCGTCTTAACGTTGATGGTCAGATCTAATCGCACAGGAGAACTCGTATTCGATCCTGAGATTGAGAAGACTGCTAGAAGTCTTAGAAAGGCGATCCAACAGCGAGGTAAACATATTTTGGCACCCTCATCTTCAACAACAAACGAGACGTGGGCACGCCTTAACACTGAGACAGAAGCAGAATCTGAAGCAGAATCAGAAATAAAAATGGCAGAAAACAACCTGACTTTGCGCGAACTAGCTGCTGCACCTTTCAACCAACCATCATCATGCATCACTTACCTAGAACTAGAGGTAAACTTTGAATTAAAATCTGGATTAATACATCTCTTGCCTATTTTCAAAGGACGTGAAAATGAAGACCCTCACAAGCACTTGAAGGAATTCCACGTTGTTTGCTAAACAATGAAACCACACGGCATATCCGATGAGCAAATCAAGCTACGAGCCTTTCCCTTTTTCTCAGCCGATGCAGCCAAGGAATGGATGTTATATCTTCCTCCTGGATCGATCAATACATAGACAGATTTGCTGAGACTTGTCTTGGACAAGTTCTTTCCAGCTTCACAAGCCGCTGGAATTAGAAGGAAAATTTACGGAGTTAAACAAAAAGACACGGAGACTCTACATGAATATTGGGAAAGATTCAAACGGTTATGTGCAAGTTGCCCTCAACATGGTATTTCTGAACAATTGCTAATCCAATATTTTCATGAAGGTTTGTTGTCCATGGAAAGAAGGATGATGGATGCAGCAAGTGGTGGTGCTATAGTGAACAAAACTCCTCAAGCCGCCAAGAAATTAATCTCCATCATGGCATCCAATTCACAACAATTCGGGCTGCGACAGGAACCTTCAAGTGGAGTAAATGAGGTAAATGTGTCTTCTCTTGAATAAAAAATTACGCATCTAACTACTATGGTTTAGAATTTGGTTGTAGGAAACACCTCACAGGTCAATGTGTGTGGGATTTGTGCCGTCGTGGGTCATCTCACCAACATGTGTCCTACCCTTCAAGAGGACACACAAGAACAAGCTAAAGCCGTTAGAGGATTCCTAGGTCCTCCGCAAAGGAAACCTGATCCCTATTTAAGCACCTACAACCCAGGTTGGAGGAATCATCCAAACTTGAGTTATGGGACAAGGCAACCAAATTTTCAGCAACAAAACTTTCAGCAATTTCAGCATAAACCGCCTATTTTGTCACATCAATTCCCCTCAAGCTCAGGTACATCTCTTGAAGACATTGTTAAATCGCTTGCAATTAGTACACAATAATTTCAACAAGAAACAAAAGCAAGCATTCAAATTTTGAAGAATCAAATGGGCCAATTGGCGTCATCTCTAAGCAAGCTGGAATCAACCCAAAATAGAATGCTAGTGCAATGACTCTGAGAAGTGGAAAGGAGTTAGCAAAACCCAGTCTGCCAAGACGTGGGCACGCCTTAGAGTCAGAAATTGAAACTAAAATCACTGCTAACCAGAAACAAGATGAAATAAAACAACCGAGAATATTGATGATCAAGCCCCCTTTTCCAAGAAGATTGGCCAAGTCTAAGAAGGAAAATGAAGAGAAAGATAATCTTGGAACTTTTTGCAAGGTTGAAATTAATATGCCCTTACTTGACGCCATCAAACAAATACCTCGATATGCTAAATTTCTCAAGGAATTGTGCACCAACAAGAAAAAGCTTATTGGTAATGAAAAGGTAAGTGTGGGAGGAAATGTTTCTGCTGTACTTCAAAGAAAATTACGTCCCAAATGCAAAGATCAAGGTATGTTTGCTATTTCCTGTAACATAGGCAGCATTGGTATAAAAAGAACTATGTGTGACTTAGGAGCATCTATAAACGTCATGTCATTGTCTATATATTCATCTTTAAACATTGGTCCATTGAAAAAGACAGGTGTGGTAATTCAATTGGCTGACCGGTCGGTCGTTTACCCCGAATGAGTGTTGGAAGATGTCCTAGTTCAAGTAAATAAACTAATTTTTCCTGCAAATTTCTTTGTGCTTAACATGGAGGAAGATACTTCTTCCAACTCATCTGAAATATTACTTGGGAGACCCTTCCTTAGCACAACTAGAACAAAAATAGATGTTCATGATGGTACACTCACCATGGAATTTGATAAGGAAGTCATCAAATTAAGTGTTTATAATGCCATGAAATTTCCTAATGAAGAATTTTGTGTTAACAGTGTAGATTTCATAGACTGCTCAGTTCGGGAAATTTTTAATTTGAGCAATGTGGATATGAACCTGAATCTGGACAGGTTTGAAAATAAACCTGAATCTGGACAGATTGTTGATTTATTGCAGGATGAAATGCAAGCAATTAGAACTACAAAACAAAATGTTCACTGCCTAGAATCATCTAATTCTCACACTAAACTTCTACCTTCTACTGTGCAGGCACCCCAAGTAGAGTTAAAACCGCTGCCCGACCATTTGAAATACACTTTCTTAGGAGAAGGAAAGACTCTTCCAGTTATCATCTCCAACAAACTTAGCACCCAAGAAGAGCAGAAATTGAACCAAGTGCTTAGAGAACATAAAGAGGCTATTGGTTGGACCATAGCCGACATCAAAGGATTAAGCCCTTCCACATGCATGCATAAGATACTTCTGGAAGAAGACAACAAGCCTTGTAGAGAAGCTCAGCGATGTTTGAACCCACTAATGATGGAGGTGGTGAAAAAAGAAATACTGAAACTCTTAGATGTTGATGTGATCTACCCAATATCGGATAGCAAATGGGTAAGTCTAGAGCAGGTTGTTCCCAAGAAAACAGGTATAACCGTGATTAAAAATGTTGACGGTGAGTTAATACCCACTCGAGTTCAAAATGGATGGAGAGTTTGTATAGACTACAGGAAATTAAATGCAGCGACCAGGAAGGATCATTTTCCACTCCCATTCATTGATCAAATGCTTGAACGTTTAGCTAGTAAAACTCACTATTGTTGTCTTGATGGATATTCAGGTTTTTACCAAATTCCAGTTTCACCGAAAGATCAAGAGAAAACCACTTTTACATGCCCTTTTGGCACTTTTGCATACCGAAGGATGTCATTCGGCCTTTGCAACGCTCCAGCCACATTCCAAAGATGTATGGTCAGTATTTTTTCAGAATATGTGGAAAATATCATAGAAATATTTATGAATGATTTCACTATCTATGGTAATTCTTTTGATGAATGTTTGAAGAATCTAACAATGGTGCTCAAGAGGTGTTTAGAAACAAATCTGGTTTTAAATTATGAGAAGTGTCATTTTATGGTTGGTCAAGGCTTAATCTTAGGACATGTTGTATCTTCCAAAGGGATTGAGGTAGATAAAGCAAAAACTGATGTTATTAAATCTCTACCTTACCCCGTGAGTGTGCGGGAAGTACGATCTTTTCTGGGACATGCATGTTTCTACCGGCGCTTTTTAAAGGATTTTTCCAAGATCACTCAACCGCTATGTCGGCTACTGCAAAAGGAGACGGCATTCGAGTTTGATGACATGTGCAAACAAGCATTTGACTCCTTGAAAGAGAAATTGGTTTCGGCACCCATCATTCAACCACCAAACTGGAATCTTCCTTTTGGGATCATGTGTGATGCAAGTAATCATGCTATAGGGGCTATTCTTGGACAGATAATTAAAAAGAATCCACATGTTATATATTATGCCTCAAAGATGGTCGATGATGCCCAATGCAACTATTCGACAATAGAAAAAGAACTCTTAACTATTATTTTTGCTTTAGAAAAATTTTGTTCTTATTTGCTTGGGACTAAAGTTATTGTCTATTCTGATCATGTAGCTCTAAAGTATTTGCTTAAAAAGAAGGAAGCAAAACCAATGCTGATACGTTGGATACTTTTAATGCAGGAATTTGATTTAGAAATTCGAGACAAAAAGGGAACAGAAAACTTAGTTGATGATCATCTTAGTCGACTACTCATAGGCGGAGAATCTCTACCTTTAAAAGATGACTTCCCAGATGAACATCTTTTCTCTATTCAAGAAATAAATCCTTGGTATGTTGATATTGTCAATTATTTGGTTGCAGGTTCATTCCCCAATGAGTTAACTAGAGCTGAAATGGATAAAATCAAAAGAGATGCTAGGTACTATGTCTGGGATGATCCATACTTGTGGAAGCATTGCTCGGATTAGATTATTAGAAGATGTGTTCCGAAACAGAGGTTCCCTCTATTCTGTAGTTTTGTCACTCATATGCATGTGGAGGTCATTTCGGACCCAATAGAACAACCCGTAAGGTATTGGAAAGTGGTTTATTTTGGCCCTCTTTATTTCGTGGTTCATATCTGTTTTGCAAGTCTTGTGAAAACTGTCAACGAACTGAAAACTTGGGACATAGAGATCAAATGCCACTTTCGTCGATCCTAGTTTGTGAAATATTTGATGTGTGGGGAATCGATTTCATGGGACCATTCCCCTCTTTATTTGGTTATATTTACATTATTTTGGCTGTAGACTATGTCTCGAAATGGGTAGAAGCTAAAGCTATTCGGAATAACAACGCTAAGGTTGTGGTAGATTTTGTCAAATCTCATATTTTTGTCAGGTTCGGAACGCCAAGGGCTATAATCAGTGACCGAGGTACTCATTTCTGCAACAAAGTGGTAGAGGCTCTCTTGAAAAGATACAATGTTACTCATCGCACCTCTACAGCTTATCACCCTCAAACTAATGATCAAGCTGAGGTGTCCAATGGGAGATCAAGTCCATACTTGAGAAAACAGTCAATCCCAATAGAAAAGATTGGAGCTTGCGACTGGATGACGCGCTTTGGGCCTATCGGACAGCATACAAAACTCCCATAGGGATGTCCCCTTTTCGACTAGTGTTTGGAAAATCATTTCACTTACCTGTTGAATTAGAGCACAAAGCATATTGGGCAGTTCAAAATTGCAACATGAAGATGGATGAGGCAGGAGAACACAGAAAATTACAACTTCAAGAATTGGAAGAAATTCGGAACGACGCTTACGAGAGCTCAAGGATTTACAAAGAAAAAAACAAGGCTTTCCATGATCAAAAGATTTCCAGAAAGAACTTTTTAATTGGGCAAAAAGTATTGTTATATCATTCTCGTTTAAAGTTATTTCCTGGTAAGCTGAGATCGAGATGGGTAGGTCCTTTTATTGTCACTAACATATTTTCCCATGGTGCAGTAGAAATTAAGAGCTTGGACACCGACAAGATTCTCAAGGTTAATGAATATCGCTTAAAACATTTCTATGATAGATTCCAAGTACAGAAGGTTGAAGAGATTCACTTGGAGGATCCAACTGGAAACCCATAAACTGCAGCAAAGTCTGGCCCAGGACAGAAAATAGGGCGCTTCTGGGAGGCAACTCAGGCATTATGCGTGCCCGCGCCTTAAACTCATAACAACTGCAGCAGAGTCTGACCCATGACAGAAAATAGAGCGGTTCTGGGAGGCAACCCAAGCATTAGGCGTGCCCGCGCCTTAAACTCATAACAACTGCAGCAGAGTCTGACCCAGGACAGAAAATAGGGCGCTTCTGGGAGGCAACCCAGGCATCAGGCGTGCCCGCGCCTTATTTCTTTCAGCATTTTAAATTTAGCATTAAGCATACCCACATCAACTCCTCATTTTATTTAATTCATCGTCTAATTCAAATTTTTCCTTGAAATTACAGGTAGACAAAGCTTAACGCCCATGGTGAAATTCAAAAAACAAAAGGTGGGGGGGATGCAGCAGGTTAGGGGTTAACGGGCGTGTACCTGTGTCCAATTCAAATGACAACCAGACACGCCCTAATTTTTTCCCCCTCACCCGACTTCACTCAACACCTCCCTCCTCTCTGCAATCGCCGTTCACCTCCAAGCCGTTGCCCTCTTCGTCGAAGCCACCTCCTCACCAGGCCGCCGCCCTCTTTTCCAACCAGCTGCGCCTTTGCCCGCTGCCCCCCCCCTCAACCAGCAGCACCTCCGGCGCTGCTTTCACCGCCGTCTCTCTTCGCCTCCGCCGCTACCCTCGTCGCCTCCTCACCAGGTCGACGCCTTCTCAGCGCTGCCCCCTCGCCGACGTCCTCTGCTCACCAAGCGCTGCCACCAGGCCGCCGCCCTCTTTCCCAACCAGCTGCGCCTTTGCTTCGTTGCCCTCTTCACCAGGCATCACCAAACAGCTCGCTGCCCCCTTCACAGAGCTTCCCAACAGCAATGAGAACACGCAGTCAAGCGCGACGGCCACTGAGAAGGGAACCCAAAGCCAAACGCCCTCGTCCATCCCGTGGGCGACAAAATCCGCCTGTCCAACCAGCTCCAGAAATTGTGTGGGAACCCTGGAGCTCATCATCATCCACCGAGGTGACTCGACCCACCCCCGGGACAGAGACGAAGAAGGGAGCTACAGTGAACCCTCCTCAACAACAACAAGAAGCTGTTGCAAACAGCACATCCGAGGAAATAGAGGCTGAACCAACTGAAGCCATTCCCCCTCAAACCGAAGAAGCTGAGAAGGAAGCCCCCCAACAGGAAACTGAGACACAACCTGACAATGAACCTCAACATGAAGATGGGACATAAATGGCTCAATACCGTCAACAACGATCAAGGATCAAGAAAGGAAAACAGATTCTTCCACCACCAGAAATCAACGGATGCAGGAGCTTGGAATTTGACGACCCATCCGAAAGAAGGAGGTATGAAGAAATTTGTAAACGTCTAATTGTGCAATGTAAGTATCGTGACATCTCTACTATGGAAACTCTGCAAATTAAAGAAGATGTGCTTGGTTTGATTGATAACATAGGTTGGAGTTCATATTTTGAAATAAATTGTCCCATATTTGTTGAACTAATTAGAGAATTTTATGCCACATTTCGCTTTGAAAAACCTGCTGATCTAACTGTCTCCACACTTGCACTAATTAAATTTAGGCTCATGGGAAATAAATTTGAACTTTCTATCACTGAATTCAATGTTGCATTGGGTTTCATTAGGGAAGAGGATGCAACATCAAAAGAATATCTTAGCAGTCTTTGTGATTTCACTGAATATTTTAGACCACATGATGTATATCGATTCTTGACTGGAAATCCTGATGCATCCTATGATCCTAGTAAATCTAAGGATTCTTTCATACATGATCCTGCAATCAAATACATTCATCATTTTCTTGCATATTCATTCTCATGTAGAAAAGACTCGGCATGGATTGTATCAAAATCTGAACTTTATTTTTTGTGGTGCATGATTCATGAAAAGAAATCAAATCTTAGTTTTTGGTTTGCTACGCAATTGGCCACTGTCAATGCATTTAGATGCCCACTTATTCTAGGGTCATATATCACTCATTTGGCTTTGCGTGAAGGTTTACTTAATCTTGATGAACATGATTTGCAACTAGCATGTAACATGGTCCCATTAGATCTTAAATGTTTGGATGGAATGGGTTTGCTTTGTAGAGAGAAAGGTAGTATTTGTTTTTCCCCTCTAGGTCCTCTCACGCCACGCAACCAAAGGGCCTTCCGCAATGATGCAACAAACACACCTGCAGATGCACTACCCTCCTCTTCCCAGCAATCAAATTTGGAGAGACAAATAGTATGCTTGGAGAAAGCCGTGACCAAGCTTACCGAACGAGTTGCCAAGATTGAAGAGAATCTGATGAGTTTCTTCCATTTCAAGGGTTTTGACCCACAAGTACCACCAAGGCAGTTGATGATTCCACCCCTCCTCCATTGTTCAGGGAAGTCATCGTTATCCCAATTGTGTCTTTATTTTGCTTTAGTACTATTTTGAATCACATTAGGGACAATGTGAACTTTAAGTGTGGGGAGGGGGCTATTTTGCTTTTGCATGACACTTTTATTTTGCTTAAACATCATTGTTTTGTAGATAACTGAAATTTTCCTACACAGGAACTTGTTTTGATTAGAAGGTCACTGTTTTGCACACTTTTGATAGGTTTTTGAATCTTGTCCTAGAACTCAATATTTCTTTTAACTCATACATTTCAACCATTATCTTGAAAAATTCATTTACATCCTTGAACATCCCAAATCATTGTGTTAGATGCCTTGAACTAAATTACAATAGAGAGCTAACATGAATAATGTATTTCTCATCCCCCCACATGATATATGACTGTCTTTTGATGAACTCTCAGAATTTCAAGATGCAAATAGATTTTTCATGCTTGCTTAGTTTCTTTGAATATTTTTTTTGCACGGTATGAACTATACCTTGCTATGCCTCAAGTCTGGAAAAAAAAAGGAGAAAAAGAAAAAAAAAGAAAAAAAGAAAGAAAGAGCATCACTACTCCACTGATCACCAAAGATCATGAGTAGAGCTAGTAGCCACCTAGAATTATGATCAACCGAGTAACCAGGTGCATGCATCACCAATGTATGTCCTCGCGCCAAAAGGTTGCATGACATTCTAGGCAAAGAACTTAGATTCGGGGCCAACCGAGTAACCGAGTGCATGCATCACCAATGTATGTCCTCGCGTCAAAAGGTTGAACAACGATCTAGGAAAATAAAAGGTGCTCAGTCAACAAGTTAAGTCTTTTAGTTATTTCAACTTATGACATTGCTTGGTAGATGTTCTTCTATGCGATGATTATTTTTGAAGCTTGCATGTGTGCTCAAAAACTCTTCATATTTTGCATCTTGTACTCTGAGTTTGCATCTAAGTAATCATAAATATGTGTGGATGGATAAGATTTCATTATGAAAGGTTTGCTTACCATTGTCTTTTTGTTTGAGTCGTTAAAACTTTATGATGCGGGCTGCGATAGGGTGCGATGAATTTTATAGAAAATGATTCTTCGGTTTGAGTTATGCTTGAGGACAAGCATGGTTTAAGTATGGGGAGATTTGATGATATGTTTATTTTCCATCCTTTGATGCTTATTTTCATGCTAAATTCGAATTAAATGCTTCATAAATTGTGTTTATTGTTTTGTTTAACTTTTCGGCAACAAATGATGGAAAGAATTTGAAAAGAAGCATCCCTACACATTTTTGGAAGCTGAAAATTGGAATGCAAGCTGGATCTGATCGCACTGCCTTGGACATGCCCACGCCTTAGCAAGAATACATGTGACAAAATCAGAATTTACCATGTTTGATGCTGAAATCTTGGCTCCATATTTTCAGTCGAATTTTAATAATCCATTTGTGTCAAAAACATTAAACCAGGATATTTGGTTGTTAGTTTAATGTCATGTATGGTTTATTTGATTTTTATTTACTATTCTAGTTATGTTTGGAATTCTCCTATAAGAGGAGAATAATTGTAATGAACATAGGCTGGCATTTTTCTTAGTTATAGCCTCCTTTTGTGTTTTATTCCTTGAAGTTTTCAGCAGTAGATTATTTTTTAGAATAAATTGTGTGAGTTTGCAATGTGTGGCTGATCCATCTTTTTTTAGCTAAAGGGTGATTCTACGTTTCGGTACTATGGATTGTGAGATTCTTCTATGCTTAAAGTCTTTGTTTTTTAGTATTTCATTTATTTCCTACGGAATCTATTTTATCGTTTCTTTTTAATTGTTGGTCTATTATCAGATTATTAGAACAATAGTTAGTCTACCAATATTGGTTGTTCCATGCCGAATTTAGAGACAAATTAGTCGTGGTTACTGTTCAATCCGAACTAATGGAATATTTGAATTAATATGACTTGTGAGATTGTTGTTCAATTCACAAAAGTCTATTAAAACGTTAAAAATAAAGAAACATATCCTTAGCATCTATGATCAATCCTATGAACCGAAATCGAGAACATACCTTTAGCTAGACTTTTCTCTCATTGATTTCTCTTGAATTTTGTTCAATTCACAAAAGTCTATTAAAACGTTACAAATAAAGAAACCTATCCTTAGCATCTATGATCAATCCTATGAATAGAAATCGAGAACATACCTTTAGCTAGACTTTCCTCTCATTGATTTCTCTTAAATTTTAATCACTATTTTTAATTACTGCTTTTAATTCAGTTTGCATCTAATCAAAAACCCCCCATTTTTAATTCCTCCTTTTTAATTTCTGGTTTCAAAAGAATTTAAAATTAACCAGTCTCTGTGGATTCGACCCTACTTGTCACGACTATAAAATCTCAAGAAGTAGGTATTTATTTTTGGTGGATTCGACATTCATCAAGAATTTTATTAAATAGATTTGCTTTGTTATCATCAAAATAGTCATGAAGAGAATAGAGCATGAAGGAAAAAACCTTCAGCCAACAGAAGGCACTTCCACACCCGAAAGTATCTCGTCTTCCTACCGAGAGCACTCTCCCACATCAACCTAAGGGACAACTCAACTAATCCTAGTAAACTAAGTTTACAATGATGGATTTAAGCCTCAACACCAAGGCAACCACCAACTCAATCAAACCTAGCAATCTAGGTTTATACAAATGATATACAATGAAAATAAACCACAAAATACACAAACAATATAGCAAATAAATAATATAATAAATACTTAGCTCCAAACAAAACTCTCTAGTCCTCTTGATGCCTCAAGATGATGAATCGGAGAAGCTTGAAGGCTAAATCAAGGAGTGGATATCAAAACTAGGGTTTTTGCAAGGATGACTCAATGAAAGCTTGTAGAGATACTTAGGATCACACCTTAAGGCTTGGAAGCATCAATAGTAGTCTTGGAATGAGTTTGGGATGGGTATTTATAACCCCCCAACACTCAAGGCTCGTCAACGGGCATTTTTCTACCCATTGTCGACACTCGGTCGCTTGCCGGTCTCTTGTCGGTCAATCGTCGATCGACCGATCGAGCGATCGCCGAGCGATCGAAGGCATTCTGCCCATTCTTGGCATCGATCGAACCCGGGTAGACTGCTTGGTTTGGCTGATTTTTTTGCTTGTTTGTTCGAATAACTTTAAAACATAAATTTTATATAAGGATTACCCCTCATTTGGATTCAATAAAAATATCTAAAAAATCAAAATCTTTAAGAATCAAAATCTAACTTTTGGGGTCTAGTACAAATTTTCGAAAAACGAAAATTTTATAATCTTCCGGGTCAAATATTGGTAGACTAAAGGCTTCCAAAAAATTCTTTAAAATATATTGTTATCTAGTTTTTACCTAAGAAACAACTACCGGTATTTTTGGTGCCACGAAAATATCTAGGTTATATAGCCCTCCAAGGAGTTCCCTAAGCTTAGTGAATTTCAGGACCTTTTCTAATTTTTTGGGTTTCGTGTTTTGGGATTTGGGTTTAGTTTTTAGGTTTCTTTGCATCATCACGAGGATTTACAACACATTTTAGACACCATAAACCTAAACTTTAACTTCCCGAAGAATCCTGAGCGTCGACGAGTGTCCTTGCCGATTTTTTCGATCGGGGACGTCGTGCGCTAACCGATATGGAACGTAAAAATAACTCTTAATGAAATCATTAGTTCCATATTTGTTATCATCAAAACCGAGATTAAGACCAAGGTTAAAAAACCTTAGGCCAACAGTTGTCATAGCAGCTCACAAAAGTTGGAGAATTTACCAACTTGACATCAAATCAACCTTCTTGAACGGTGACTTAACTGGAGAAGTGTTTGTATGTCAACTAGAAGGGTTCATTAAAAAGGGTGCCGAGGAGAAATTCTACCTGTTGAAGAAAGCCTTGTATGGACTTCGCTAAGCTTCGCGAGCCTGGTATTACAGAATAGATAAATATTTTATTGATCAAGGTTTCTGTAGAAGTCCAAATGACCATACCTTATATATTTTGAAAAAGGAAACCGATCTAATGGTGGCTTGCTTATATGTAGATGATCTAATTCTTACGGGTGGGAATGAAAAAGTAATTTGTCAGTTTAAAGAAAACCTGTTCAACACATTTGAGATGATTGATCTTCAACTAATGAGTTACTTTCTTGGTTTTGAAGTTGTGCAGTCAACCAAAGGTATCAGCTTATCACAAAAGAAACATGCAATGAATTTGCTGAAAAGATTTAATATGGACAACTGAAATATAGTGGCAACACCAATGAATACTGCTTTCAAGTTGAAATTAGAAACACAAGATGTAGTAGTTGATGTTAGCTGCTATAGAGCCTTAATTGGTTGTCTTTTGTATCTAACTAATTCTAGACCTGATTTAACATATTCTGTAAGTTTGTTGTCTAGATACATGCAACACTCAAGCTCAAGTCATATGTTAGCTGCTAAGAGGATTCTTCGATACATCACGGGTACTTACAATTATGAACTTCTATATGAAAAGGAGTGTGAATTCAAGCTCAGCGAATTTGCTGATTCAGACTAGGCTGGATCACTTGAAGATCGAAGAAGTACATCTGGATACCCCTTTAGGTGTGGCTCATCTGCTATATACTGAAGCTCAAAGAAATAATCAATCACTGTCTTATCAACAGCGGAGGCAGAATATGTATTTGTGTCGACTGCAGCGAGCCATGCAACTTGGTTGAGAAGAATCCTTGAAAAACTTGGAATCAAATGTAGTTCAACTACAAAGATTTGGTGTGACAATCAATCAGCCATAGCCATGACAAGAAATCCAGTTCAGCATTCCAGAACAAGACACATAGAAACCAAGTTCCATTACATCTGTGAATATATTGGTTACAGCAGGTATTATTGAATTAAGCTACTGCAGCACTAAAGATCAGGTAGCTGATATTCTAACCAAAGCATTGCTTGTTCACAAGTTCATCTATTTGCGAGGTGAACTAGGAGTTCAGTTCATATGAATTCAAGGGGAGTGATAAAATAAAATTGAATTCATATGTAGTGAAGCCTAAATGATTGAGAAACTAAATCAGGCAATCTTCTGATAAGTGGATTAATTCTTACCAATAGTGACGGCTAGGACTGAATGAGTTCATCAATTTTCTATTTCTTACAATGTTCCGTAGAATCCTCTGTTTTACTTGTTTATAATGTATTTTATTTGCTTAGCTTTTTATGTTTTCTACCTCCATCTTCCTTTTTATTGTATTCAATTCAAACTCTTGAACTAATACAAATGCTTATTTTTTAAAAAAAAAAAATCTTACCAACAGTAGGATTGACTCATCAACACGAAAAGATAATATATAAAACAACAACCCTGAATAGGTTGTGTCGGACAAAATCAAGCTCACAGCTATTTAATGTCGCGAAACGCGAAGAGCTGAAATTATCATTACCTTAGCCGTAGGTTCCACATGTTCTTTTCCCTGACATGTAGGTAGAATAAAGTTCAGTAAAAGCTTCAGTATGAATTGATCAATATACATGGAAATAAATGTCACAAAGTTGGGGGAGTGCATCTCGATCACCCTGTCACCCATAACCATGGAAATAAATTTCAGTAAAAGCAATGCACCTAGATTGCATACTCAAACACATGGGACTTATCTTTCTAGGGTAGCTGACCCTAAAGCTTAAAGGAAAGATGGAAAATTAGGCCAAAATTTCACAGAAGTTTCTCTTTGGCGTTCTTTGTGCTTTTCTGGCCAAAAGAATGCTCAGCCTTCATGTTTGATAACAAAAGCATGCATCGTTGGCTTTACATAAATCAAGTTTTACTTCTGTTTAGAAGGAAAGGAGGAGGAAGAAGACACAACATGAGGTAGGAAAACAAAAAGCAGGTATTCAATCATGGATTTCAAGTACCAAACTTGACCCACTTCACAATAACTCGATCAACTACTCTTATGGCTCTATCAAATGCCAAGTATAATTTTTAAAGCATTGGCCATTAAAGAAAGGCTCCATCTTCACGCAAATTAATACCTCTCTGCACCCCACAGCCTGTACCTGGGCCTCCTCGGCCTCTGCAATTCCATGAGCTCTATGAATTGGATGCATAATTAAATCTCCGAATCGATCACTTCGGCATCGAATGATCGCAGTGATGAGTTCCTTCACCAAAAGGTGAAACTTTTGACTCTGGGACTCCTTTTCACTAGGGTTGTCAAAGTAAGAAGGAAGCAATAAAACCAGCAATGGAACAAAAGAGAGGCATCAATGAAGAGAGTTGAATTGCAGAAGCCATTGTAGTGATGAGTAGTTCACATGGGTAGAATGATGGAAACTCAATAATCTATGTTTATATATCCACAAAAAAGAAGTTAGAAAACATTATACTAAATTCTCACTAAAACGTAGAACATGGCGTGGAGTTTCCTTCTCTTTTCATCTTCACTCAGATGAACTCTTCAATACTGAGGTTGCAAACTTTGAAATAAATTTTATGAATCTCTAAAAAATCAGCAAGAGAAGTTACAAAAAAGAAAAATGTATTTGAAATGAGCTTTGGATTGTTTACTTGATCACTTGATCATATATAATCACTTTTAAAAACTTCCTTCTGCGGATGAAAGTATTCAGAGAAACAGCAAGACTTGATATCAGAAATTAATGGTTGTCAGTCTTGTTCTACCTCCCTACAATCCAAAGCAAAGTTCTTGCAAATGAAGGTGTTTCATCCACCCTTGACACTACACCATTGTTGCAGCTACCAGCCTCCACATCCGAATTGAACTCACCCCCTCTCTTGCACCATCTGGAATCACTGAACTCAGACACTGCCAATGGACTTGCACTCTTCTTCAGCTTCACTTCATCCCTTCCTCCACTCACCGGCAATCGGAAAGACACGGTTCGCCTTGAAGTATCCTCAGAAACCGGTTCGTCCTTCCTTGTTCTCAGCCATATCTTCGAAATGGAGAAGCTCTCTTTCTTGTGCAAAGTAGCACTGGTAGTACTATTGCCATAACTGTCATATTTCAACTCGACGCTTGTTGGTATGTCAAATCCTTTAAATCCCTCTCTTCTCGAATGGCAATCGCATTCTGATCGGGCAACTCGGTGACCGGGCTTCTTGAGAGCCGGCTTCTTCTTGCTTGGCTTTATGGTGACCTGAAGCGAAGACGTCTCGTCCATCACATACTCATAGGCGCCCATGGAGAAGCATCTCCTCTGGTCCAAATTGCCATCGCCATTACTGGTCCCTTGACCTTCTCCTCCATCAGCATCCACGCTTCTGAACTTTCCGAGCTTAACAGGCACTACTTTTGCCTCTGCAAACTCGGTGACGGAGACCGCCACATCAAGCTCCTCTTTTGCTGCAATCTCTGCTTGCTTTTGGGCCGCATCATCAACCGGACTCGCAAGATCATCCTCCCCGACGAGGCCAACAGTAGCAGTCGACACAGACTCCCTTCTTCCGGAGGCAACCTCCCTCGAGCTTTCGCCGCCGGAGTCGAGGACGAGAACAACAGGACTGCAGCTACGGGCGGGAGACAAGTCCGGGAAGAGGCTTCCTCGACAAAGGGGACAAGTGGAGTGGGACAGGAGCCAAGTATCAATGCACTGCAAGTGGAAGGCATGGCTGCACTTGGGAAGCAGCCGGAGCTTGTCATCGGCTTCGAATTCGCAGAGGCACACGGCGCAATCGAATGGGTCGTTCAGGCCTTTAATAGATTTGTATTGGAAAACGGGGAGGGTGTCGATGAAGGACTGGTCGACTCCGGCGTCATGGAGATGGAAGAGCTGCTGAAGCTCACCTTGGAAGGCTGTTGCATTAGCCATGGCGTCGGGCTCCCTGTTGCTGGGTCTGATCAGGTATCTCACGAGGAGGTGGAGGATGCCAGAGATGAAGAAGATGATGGCGAGAATGACAATTATGAGGAGGATGCTGGGGGTAATCTTGTTCCCAAAATTGACAGGCGGCGGCAGTGGAGGAGCAGGTGGTGAGGGAGAAGGTAACGGAGAAAGAATGCTCTCCTGCTTCATGCTTTGATGCAACACCCAATCCATGTTTAGAGAGAGAGGAACAAGGAAGACTCAACTTACCAGGCCTTGTTATCTTGTTCAGGGAGCATCCCCACCTTCAAAACTCCATGATCAACCTAGGAGAAAAACTTCCATTGACGAGCATTTTGTTCTCTGCAGTGCAGGAAGAAAGAGGCGAAGTTTTGCAGGACGAGCTGGGGCAGATAGGAATCCTTAATGGGTGGAGAAATTAAAGGATTGACAGCAGATGGGGACGGACACGAAATTAAACGAATTCATTACACATGGATGGGGAGGGCGACACAATAAAGAAAGAGCACAAGCAAGAGGGAGTTGAAATGAATTAATTATGTTTGCAAGATTCAGTTTTTAATGGCAATGAACATGGAAAGGTACTGCTGCCATATTTTTCAAGGTAGGAGGTGAATCTTTTAGGAACTCACACTCAGCTCGAAATCCAAGGCTTCTTCTTTCCCCTTCCATTTGACTTTCCACGAAGCTTTCTTGCTGTGGGCTCAAATCTCAATCCACCACTAGATGAAAATAGATTAGTTATTTACTTGGTCTTTTCTAATGACTCATGTTTCATGTTCCTGAATTGTTTTCCTTAGTATAGGGATTGCTGCTGCTGCTGCTCCTCCTCCTCTTTTCTACAGGGCTTCTCTTTTCAATTGCGTGTAAATTAACAGCATGAAATGGTGATTGAGACTTTGTTGTTCAAGAAAAATTTAAGGTTGAGATGCATGTGGGTTGACATTGCTCAACTGAGAAGCTTCAAAATTAATTGGTTTTTTTAATGTCTTACACTTTAATATATGAAAATAATATATCAGTTTTTTGTTTATTATTTAAATAACTTGGTTTCTTATAAAATATGGTGCATGTGCAAAACCGGCTGATCCATTCGACAAGCGAACTAGGTTAAGAGCAGATTAAATGTGATCAAGAGCCAATTACATGATCTTAATTTTCACAAGGGAAATGGGCCTCATAATTTGTGCCGGCAAAAAAGGAAGTCATGGACCAAAACAAAGGTAGAGACTTTCTAGGTCTTGTGCTGTTTCTTATGGGGCTCGGGAAACATGGTAGATGTGGAAACATGGAAATGTGGAGCCCCACGTTGGGGTTGGGAATGGAACTTAATTGCCATGTCCCTGGAGAGAGCCTTGGAGGTGCAGGTCAATGCCCAGTTTTGGGCGTTTGATTTAGTTATCTTTTTATTTGAGTGGAAATTGTTTAACATATTGTGTGTGTGTGTGTGTGTGTTACTGTTTGACTTCTAAAGTTGTTTTATTTGGTCAAATTGGAACACAGACCACAAAGCTGACAAGACTTTGAAATTTCCAGGAAGTCATCATTTCATCTAGTTATTAGTCTGAGATGTTGTACCTGTTGCATTCTCCTGATGTATTAATTGCTTATAGATTATAGAACAACAAATGTTAATTGATTTCATGCTTATATATAATTTGTCTATCTGGAATACAACTGACAACATGCTTACTTCCAGAGTACTAAAACCAAGGTTGGTGATACCAATTACCAAAGCAAGCTTTTTTAATTGCTAACCGATGAGATTGGTCAATAAGTGAGAGAAGATGATTTAGACTTGAAATAATCAAGTGCAAATGCAATCAGAAAGGAAGGGAAGAGAACATATTTAAAATTTTAACTCGTAACTGGGTTACTTCCATTACCTGCTTTATTGAAAAATGGTCTCTTCTGTCTCAATCCTGTTCATTTTTCTTGTCTCTCGCTTGCTCTTCCAAAGAAAAACTACCAGTGATAAGTAGCTTTTGACAAACACAGAAACAAAAGGCAGAGTTGACCCTTCCAAAACCAATGAGTTGACAGTGAACTCTTGGATTTATGTCTTCCATACAATAATATATGGCTTTGATGAGCCTAACCTTTGCTGTCCACATTATCCATGAGTGGTCCACAACACATAAAGCTGACATCATTGTTTCTTGGATCTAGCATACACAATTGAGCAGATTACCTGCCTTAACAACTACATACTGTCTCATGTGAGTGCCAGAAAGGAGGCTCCATCCTCTGAGATCCTTTATTCATGAGGAACGAATTGCTCAAACAGTTGTATTGCTGCGCCTATCCTCCCATAATCCATGTCTTGTTCTTTTTGTTTCTTCTATTTATTTCTGAGGAGTGAGGACAAAGTTGGAAGAGAACTTCCAACAGTATAGAAAGAACAAGTAAAGAAAGGAGAAAATGTTAGTGCTTGCACAGTGATGGCAGCAAGACACTCTCAGATTTGTTTCCCTTTTCTACTGTCTCCATATATATAGTTCATGTCCTTCTAGGTCATTATTTTGCTTGAGAAGATAGATCCAAGAATATACTTATCCGGTTTCTGTGAATTCAACAAATAGCAAAGACCTTAATCTTTCAGATATTTATAAATGTTAAAACTCTATGCAAGTATGAACCTTTGACATAATTTGCAGCCTTTGCAGCTGAGACAATTGTCATTACTTGGATCTGAACCACCCATTCCAATTGAACATCTCAAGTTTGACATGGTAACGCCGGCTGCCACTTCTTTCAATGATCAGAATAGAAATTGCGAAGTAGATTTCATAAAAACAGAGATATAAACATTAAACAAATGCAGCAAAGGATAGCTTGGTAGTTATTTTGCCTCTTTAGAGCTGTTTGGATCAAACCAGTCTAAATTGAGATTCTTGACATAGATTCTAGGCTGCAAGACTTCTGTTACTTACACAAGCAGTATAACATAAATGATGCTAGTTGAACCAACACAATTGCACATGATTTCATTTATTTTTTAATTGACAGATTCTATCAGTATCATTGACTAAAATACAGTTAGGTCACATTTAAATTGAACATGATTTGGACAGTCAATATACAGTTAAGCTATAAGCTGCTACCATTATGATTTCTGAATTATGTATACAATTGCCATGGTTTTTATAGCATAGTACCAGAAAGATACTATAAAAACCATCATTATCATTTGTTTTGAAAAATATCCAGCCTAGATATGATTGAACCTTCAATCCATAAACAAAGACTGACCTGATTGTGTATGCCAGATATGTTTTTTGGCCATGAATGAGGAACACGAAGTAACTTGCTACAGCTTGATGTTGGGCATCTCTGTTCTTCCGAAGTAAGAGTTATTGAGCAAAATTAATTATTCTGTGGTAACTCAAAACAATTTAGCAAATAAATTGGCATTAGTCATAACAAGCTTAATTCTTACTGCTTCTTTACTGCAAGGAGGGAAATGCTGAATGCGGGGTAAATAAAAGAAAATAAATCATAGCATTTTATGCTTGCTCCAACATATCACATTCTTGCTGATTAAATGGCCTGCAACCTATGCGTTTCTATTTTTGATCTTAAGTCCTACCATTAGTATTTATGCAAAATTATTGCAGTTGGCTGTTAAGTTGACAAATTTCATCTTCTGTAACTTTGCACTCTGTGGTACAACCTCAACAAAGCTATGCGCTGACAGCACTAGACATGACTGGTAGGAGCTACAAGGAACAATAAAATCAATATCAGTGGATGATGTGGCAGGGTAGAGGTCATAGATTTATGGCTCAATCACAGTCACATTCATAAAACAAAAGCTTCCCTTTCAGAATGGGATTTTTCAACTCAAAATTTATTCAGCCCCAATGTACAAGGACATGGACATTCACATGAGCCTTGTTTTGGCAATCTTATCTTCAAACATACTTCTATGGATTTATCCCATTTGGGCAAAACATATAGAGATCAAAGTATGGGATCGGAAAATTAAATCCTTATATATGACTAAACATCTCTTGTGACTTTTCAGTTTTAACCAGGGGAAATTAATTTATAAAATCATAAATAAGATTGAATATTTGACAAAAATATTTTTTTTTTATATTTATCCAAATTACATCTAATTTCTAATAACCCAGTTGATTCGTTAACTTAACTAGTTTGATCATTTTCTTTTCTTTTCTTGAACCGAGTTTAGGGACTTTAGTCAGAAGCCCCTAAATCTAGTTCAAGAAAAAAAAAGATCAAATCGGTTAAGTTAACAAAGCGGCTAGGTTCATACAAATTGGATCAAAAAGGTTATGGTTCTACCAAATATTCAATCTTATTTATGGTTTCGTTAGTGTTATGCCCCACCTAGGATTATCCCCAAATGGAGGAGGGTCACCTAGGACTCGTGTAATGAAGATCTAAAAATACAAGATAGATCTCAATCACTTGCAGTAGAATAATATTCATTACAATAATGAAATGTTATTCAAAAATACTTTATATAACTCTATGAAAATCGACGTCGGAGCCTACCTCCTCTACTCTATCTAACTACACCTCATCAACTAACTCGAACCTACAGATATGAGGCAAAAGCAACAAAAATCAAAGGAAAGCTAAATAGAATATCACAATATGTCAAAAAGGTAAAAATGGTCATCCATGATGCCATGATGACATAGTATTCAACTATGTGCATACCACAACTAACAAATAACAATCTAACATTATATGCTCATACCAACTAATGCGATGTCATTCTTAGATAAACACTTATGCATCTAACAACCACTATATACATATATAATAATGTATGCACCTCATAACTATTATCATATACTCATGTCAACTACTATAAAGTCAAATCATACATACCCTATCGACAAATGCGTACATGCATAATAATAATCACTCAATCAAGAGCGTAGTGGACATTGGATTTCCCCCGCACTCCGCACCTCGAGAGTGGCACCTCAAGCCCGCTCAAGCAAGAGATGCAACTATCCAACGATACTATTTAAGGCTCGGCACGCAAATCAAGGCAATCCACCAAATACTATTTTCGAAATCCGATCATATTTTGGAGAAACAAACATCACCAATAAGAAATGTATAGATCCGAAAACCACGAGACCCTCAACATAATTCCACAAGAAAATACCAAATACCCATTTAAAATACCTAAATAAATAACATGACTGTTACAACCCTATAACACTGCTACCAAGTTATATAAAACCGATATAAACTAAATGACACCATTACATTGCCATAAATCATCACCTTACTTAAAGTCTATAATAACACGGTATACATAACATACAATTATATAACAATGTTACAATTATTATAACACTATTATCTTCTTATAACTCTTTCTTCCTCATCTAACCTAGGGTTTGCAGCAGGTTCACCTCCTACCCTTGCAGTCGTCATCACCAAAGCCGAAGGAAGGAAATTCATGGTTGCAAACTTGCTCTCGAGTCCTCAATCCTTTTATTGCTCATGCACTCAATATGTTATATGTCACCATCATCTCGACGGAGGAAGGATATTCGTGGATACAGCACACTTAGGGGGCGTTTGGTATATGCGGCAATCGATCTGCATTATCGATAATGTGACTTTTAAATTCTCAGGTCTCACACATTACCATGTTTGGTTCATGCACTTTCCTGGTAATCCAAATTGCCCCAATAATCCACATTACCACCAAAGTGGTAATGTGGATAGCTTCCATGGGAGGTGGATATGTGTATTACCACTCAATGATAATATTAAATTCCAACATTATCCTTCTTTTCCATATATTCTTCTCTATGTAAGGTACCACCAAATTTTGACAAAGGTTTTTCGGTAATTTTTGTGAAGTCAAAAAATAAAAAATTAGATTAACATCTATGTTGACTAAACATACCAAACGAGGTAATGTTATATTTCCAGTAAATTGAAGGTGACAATCTATATTGTGTAGGCTTGGCAAATCGTGTCAGGTCGGGCCGGCCCGATAAAAATTCGTGCATGGTCCGACTCCAAAAAAATTCGGGTCGAGAATCATCGGCCCGACACGAAAAAATAATGGGTCGGCATGACCCGACCCGTTTAGCCCGATAACAATTTTATATATATAGAGGATGTTTTATATCACTCTCGCACTTACACATTCATCATATACATAATACATAGGGTAAATTACACGAAACCCCCCTCAACTATAGTTGATGTGTGCAAAGACTACATACATAAAGTACCAAGTATGCACAGAACCCCCGCGATAAATTCAACAATCAATTGCAGGCCACAGAATTGCCTGTTTATTAATCATAAATACAAAATGACATATATATGTAGTAACAAAAAAATCCGCTTAGATATGTATATACAAACACTTGAAAGACATTTCTTCAAACAAAATATATATCTCAGTCCCTTAGATGTTCAATGAATATGCGATCATTTCCGCATTAGTCACAACAGGTCTGTAGGATCATCACCGATATTAATGGAGGGCTCGGAAAATCACAAATTTGATTCATTTCCAGGTGAATTGAGGCTGGATTTCATCTCGCAAGATTTTACTAAATTTAATTGCCTGGATTGGATCGATTAAGACATCCAAGCAAGAAGCTGATCTTGCTTTTCAAAAAAAAAATAACACCCAACAAATTAAAAGCAGACAAGAGAAAAAATTGGAAGGTAAAAATAGATCAAAACCTGGATCGATGAGAAAGGTAATATCTTCGTCAGAGTTCGACTAAGCTCGAGAAGAGAGAGCTCAGCGCAAGATGCAATGCCAGCAGATTATAAGAATAATAATATGTTGCAGATGAATGTGGCATTATATGAGGATTCTTATTGCAATGAGATGAACTCTTAACAGATTATAAAAATAACTGATCTAATAAAGTATGATTGTCAGTTTTTTGAAAACTAAAAATACTGAACTGTATATTTGACCACTATGCCAAATTGCCAACAGATTATAAATACACTATCAGCAGGAATAAAATGGAGCAATCAAATAAACCTATTAGTTTAGCTTCTAGGGAACGAGTTCAATGAGCAAAGAAAAGGCCCATTGACCAGATGAAGAAGCTGAAAATGTAGCAACAGAGATTGTTTCACGAGTACTGAATAAGAAGGACAAAGTTGACAAAAATAATTCAACTAAAATATTCCAAAATTACAGAGTATAGAAACTTATTAAAACAGTCTTCGAGATGATAAAAAAAGACTGTAATAGTGACAGCAGATATTCATGTGTTGCGCTGGCAAGTAAGGCCCATATTTATCCTTAGTTCTAATATATTATATTGAGAGCGAACATATGAAACATTCAACAAATTGAAATGAGTTAGAAAATGAACAAAAAGCACATACCAGCAAGACTACAAAGATCAATGAAATTTATTGTTGTCATTATACTATAAACACCATAATAGATTTGGTTGGATAGTAAACAATATAAAATGCATAGCTATATTCAAAACAGAAATGTTGTATATAACAATGGATTATAAAATTATCATTATATCCACTAATTATCCATCATAAAATACGAAACAAAATGGTATATTCAACCAGCCAAATCAACAGATTATAAATGCATTATGATCTGCTGGAACAAGAATTGACCAATCAAATTTAGTTTTCAATATTGCTTCTAGGGAACGAGTTCAATAAGCACATAGAAAGCTCATTAACCAGATGAAGAAGCTGGAAACAATGGAAATAAAATTAAACAATATATATATATATATATAATCTTAAAATCAAATTTATCAAATATATGAAGCAAAGGGCTATAAAATTATTTCCACAATTCAGAAAAAATAAATATTGTGGAAAAGGGAGAAGGATGACAATAAACAATAATAGCAAAGGTTCATATGTATCAAAGAAATAGGGCCATATTTCTCTATAATTTCAATATAACAATTTTAGATCAATCATAAAATAAATTCAACAATCAATTGCAGGACACATAATTACCTGTTTATTATTCATAAAACCAAAATGACATATTTATGTAGTAACAAAAACAATCAGTTGGTAAAAGTCATAGGATGCATAGATATGTACATACATTTCAAAGATTTAGAATTAAAATACAAAATTTGATAATTGAAGGCCATCAACCAGATGAAGAAGCTAAAAGGAAAAGGAAAGCTTAAGCTTCCAGAAAATATTCTTAAAATCAGGATTACTATATACAATAGGCAGTCAAGCTGAAAAATATGATTAAAAACATAATAACATATGATTCAAAAATCATGACTAATTCAGCTTTGGGAAAAAATAAATCAAAGATAAAGAGAAAAATGAAAAAAAAAAAAAACAATGGACAGGTTACATGCCCACAAGACCCTCAACAAACAACCTGTTGACAGCGTAGCCAACTATTCTACCCATAAAAATTTCCACTGTTCATCAACTTGCCAGTTACCCAGAAGCGCTAAGGGACAGCAAATTGCCAATGAACCTCCAACCTAGCCCCAACAAACATCCTCAACTGACTATAGTTGTTAAATCATAATGAAATCACAAAAGAAAGCTAATTCATGGCTGAGGTTAAAAAGGACTATTATCTTATTATAGTAGTAATCTATTTCAAATGTTAAATCCATCGATATTAAGTAGTGAATGCCATACTGATGTTTATACTAAACTTTGTCTTACTATAACCACCTCTGCATACTTTTCATTTTAAAAAATAACAATGTTTATACTAATTTCCTGCTTTTATCCTCTATGTACTAAATTACAAGCAGTGCAAAGATATGAATGAGCAGACCATGAGAGCTGTAGAGAAATATCTAAAGAGTTCTCACATACGTGAATACTGAAAGAGTACATACGGCATTCGTTACATGGAATCCTGGATTAGAACATATATTAGAAAATTTAAACAAAAAATTGTACCAGTTATGAAGGGCCCAGAAAATCACAAATTTGATTCATTTCCAGGTGAGTTGAGGCTGGATTTCCTCTTGCAAGGTTTTACTAGATATAATTGCTTGGATCGAATGGATTAAGACATCCAAGCAAGAAGCTGATCTTGCTTTTCAAAAAATAATAATACCCACAACCGATGAGAAAGGTAATATCTTCATGAGCATTCAATTAAGCTCGAGAAGAGAGAGCTCAGCGCAAGTTGCAATGCCAACAGATTATAAAAATAATAATAATATGTTGCAGATGAATATGGCATTATATGAGGATTCTTATTGCATTGAGATGAACTCTAACAGATTATAAAAATAACTGATCTAATAAAGTATGATTGTCAGATAAAATATTAAACTGTATATTCAACCACTATGCCAACAGATTATAAGTACACTTTATCAGCAGGAATAAAAAGGAGCGATCAAATAAACCTATTAGTTTAGCTTCTAGGGAACGAGTTCAATGAGCAAAGAAAAGGCCCATTGACCAGATGAAGAAGCTGAAAATGCAGCAACAGAGATTGCTTCACGAGTACTGAATAAGAAAGACAAAAGTTGACAAAAATAATTCAACTAAAATATTCCAAAATTACAGAGTATAGAAACTTATAAAAACAGTCTTTGAGATGATTAAAAAAAGATTGCAATAGTAACAGCAGGTATTGCGCTGGCAAGTAAGGCCCATATTTATCCTTAGTTCTAATATATTATTTTGAGAACGAACATATGAAACATTCAACAAATTGAAATGAGTTAGAAAATGAACAAAAAGTGCATAACAGCAACACAACAAAGATCAATGTAATTTATTGTTTTGTCATTATACTATAAACAAGATAATATATTTGGTTGGATAGTAAACAATATAAAATGCATAGCTATATTCAAAACAGAAATGTTGTATAACAATGGATTATAAAATTATCATTATATCCACTAATTATCCATCATAAAATACGAAAGAAAATGGTATATTCAACCAGCCAAATCAACAGATTATAAATGCATTATGATCTGCTGGAACAAGAATTGACCAATCAAATTTAGTTTTCAGTATTGCTTCTAGGGAACGAGTTCAATAAGCACATAGAAAGCTCATTAACCAGATGAAGAAGCTGGAAACAATAGAAATAAAATTAAACAATATATATATAAATTTTAAAATCAAATTTATCTAATATATGAAGCAAAGGGCAACAAAATTATTTCCACATTTCAGAAAAAATAAATATTGTGGTCAAGGGAGAAGGATGATAATAAACAATAATAGCAAAGGTTCATATGTATCAATCATAAAATAAGTTCAACAATCATTGCAGGACACAGAATGACCTATTTATTAATCATAAAACCAAAATGACATATTTATGTAGTAACAAAAACAATCAGTTGGTAAAAGTCATAGGATGTATAGATATGTACATACATTTCAAAGATTTAGAATGAAATATAAAATTTTACACCCATCAAACAAAAGATATATCTCAGTCCCTTAGATGTTCAATGAATATGCGATCATTTCCGCATTAGTCACAACAGGTCTGTAGGATCATCACCGATATTAATGGAGCAATCAAACATAAGTTAGTACAGCTTCTAGGGAAAGAGTCTGGTGATCAAATTGAAGGCCATCAACCAGATGAAGAAGCTAAAAGGAAAAGGAAAGCTTAAGCTTCCAGAAAGTATTCTTAAAATCAGTAGTATATACAATAGGCAGCAAGCTTAAAAATATGATTTCAAAACATATGATTCAAAAATCATCGACTAATTCAGCTTTGGGCAAAAATAAATCAAAGATAAAGAGAAAAAATGAAAAAAGACAATGGAAAGGCTACATGTCCATAAGGCCCTCAACAAACAACCTGTTGACAACGTAGCCAATTATTCTACCCAGAAAATTTTCACCAGCCATCAACTTGCCAGTTACCAAGAAGCGCTTGAAGAGACAGCAAATTGCCAATGACCCTCCATCCTAGCCCCGACAACATCCTCAACTGACTATACTTGCTAAATCATAATGAAATCACAAAAGGCTAATTCGTCTGTGAGGTTAAAAACAACTATTATCTTATTATAGTAGTAATTTATTTCAAATGTCAAATTCATTCATATTCAGTAGTAAATGACATACTGATGTTTATACTCAACTTTGTTGTAATATTACCATCTTCTGCATACTTTTAATTTTAAAAAATCACAATGTTCTAGCTTTTACAATAATTCCCTGCTTTAATCTTCTATGTACTGAATTACAATCAGTGCAAATATATGTTGAGCAGACCATGAGTTGTAGAGAAATATCTAAAGAGTTCTGGCATACGTGAATACTGAAAGAATCATACGGCATTTGTTACATGGAATCCTGGATTAGAACATATAATAGGAAATTTAAACAAAAAAGTGTACCAGTTATGAAGGGCCCGGAAAATCACAAATTTGATTCATTTCCAGGTGAGTTAAGGCTGGATTTCCTCTCGCAAGATTTTACTAAATATAATTGCCTGGATCGAATCGATTAAGACATCCAAGCAAGAAGCTGATCTTGCTTTTTAAAAATAATAATACCCAACAAAATAAAAGCAGACGACAGAAAAAATTGGAGGAAGGTAAAAATAAATTCAAACCTGGATCGATGAGAAAGGTAATATCTTTCATCAGCGTTCGACTAAACTCGAGAAGAGAGAGCTCAGCGCCAGTTGCATGCCGCTTGGGAATTGGATGGAAGAACAGCTTGCGAAGAAGAAGGTGGGCTTAGGTGGGTATTTAAAGAGGATTTCTAGGGTTGGATTCGTAGATCCGGACCAAGAGGCTGCGGCGGCTGGGTAAGGATGGAGAACCGCTGTAGGTGTGGCATGTAGAGAAATGGTTAGGAATTAGGGTTGATTCCTTGCAAAGTACTAATTTCCAAACATAACGATAAAATAATAATATGATATATAAAAAAAAGTTAATAATATATTTAACATTAAATGAAATATAATTTTAAAAGTTGCTGAAAATATATTCAGAAAATTTAACTGATAAGATTTTCATAAAAATCTTCTCTTCAAACATTATAAACAAATAAAGAATGAAAAGAGTTATCCGCTACAAAGTTTTAGAAAATAAACAGTCATGTTAATTCATCAAATCTAAATTAAAAATAAATAAATTAAATTAATAAAAATGTGATGAACTCAATATATTTATAAATTACGTGCTAATCTAACCGTTATAAATTTTGAAAGACTTTATAAATGTTGTTTATAGTTTACACATTTACATGCTTTATTCATCACATGTTTTTTTCATAAATTATTTATTTTGTGAATTTTGAATCATGTTAGTCAATAAAAAAAATTCAAAACAATAAAACTTTATTTATCTAAGATAACCACGACAAAAAATGTCTCTTCTTACAATGACTTCCAATTCCGAAGGCAGCCAAACGATATCACTCCTAAGTAATCAATATTTCTTTACTAATCAATTGGCAGCTTCGTTACATTGATGAAAATGAACGAAAGTTTTATCTGATTACAATATGTAATCATCGAATGAATGTTTCGAATGATTCCTCTCACTTGTCATGGCGTAGTGTAGGGATGATAATGTTATTCGTACTCACGAATACCTATGAATATTTATCCGACACGGGTCGGTATGAGGAACATATTATACCCACGAGTATGGGTACAAGTATAAATTTTTATCCACTTAATAAAATAGTACTGGTATGAATATTATACTATCCACACCCGTGGATACCCGCTACCCGCCAATATATATGAAATATTAAATTTATAGGTTTATATATTAATATCTAATGGAAAATTTAAAAATAAATATAAATCATCTATTTATTAGATTTCATTTATTTAAATATAATATATTTTTATATATTATATTAATTTTTAATTTTAATTGAAAGTATTTTGATTTTAAATTTAATGTTGTATAAAAGGTTATTGTTATTTCTTAAGATAATTTTATAATTTAGAATTTAATTGTTACGTAGTTTATTTTAAAGATTAATATTTTTCAATCAAATTATTAATATGAGTGAAATAAGAATTGTTGATGGTATACTATTAAAATAAAATAAAAAAAATTGTCATATATTAAATGGGTATCCGATATCAATTACCCGTGAGGGGACGGGTGATGGATATTCGTCACAGGTGTAGGTGCGGGTACAGGAGACAGGTTTAGTAAACGGGTGTGAGTGCGGGTGTGGCACTATAGGCTTTGAACCTGCCCCGTTGACATTCCTAGCGTAGTGAAAGAAACTTGGATAACATCTATAATCATTTGTCAATCTGATTCAACAATAATCTGATCTATTCTATGAGCAAGGGCATATTGAAGTCCCTACAAAACAGCAAAAGCCTCACAATAAATGGCATACTGATTTATAATATATAAAAAAAAGAGGCAACATAAATGATATTATCAAGTGAAACTAGAGGTGGCAACGGGTTGGGCTAGCCCATGGGCGGCCCGGCCCGGCCCAGCACCGTTGTGCCCAGAAGACGGGCCGTGCTCGGCACGGCACGCGGGCCGACCACGGCCCGAGCACGGGAGGCTTGGCGTGCACCAGGCCTAGGTCTGGCGCGCGCCAGACGTAGGTCGGCCCGAGCCAAGTTTGGCTCGGGCCGACGAATCCTTTATTATATATTTTTTAAAAAAAAACCTATAAATACCCTCTCTCCTTCTTCATTTCTTTTATCTTCATCTTCAACTCTTTCTCTCAATCCTTAACTCTCTTTCTCTCAATCATTAACTCTCAACTCTCTTACACTCTTACTCTCAATAATCTAAGTTCATTTACAATCATTCTCAATAATATTTTAAGCTCATCGAGAAGACAATGATTCAAGATTGTTGTTATTTTTTTTAATCTCTTCAATTTATTTCATTGATTAGTATAATATATATATATATATATATATATTTCATATTTTTAATTTCTACTAATGGCGGATAGAGATTTTTCGGGTTATACTCCACAAACTGAATCAAATATGTTAGAAGAAATGTCTCCTGCTACTCCTACCACTCCTATCATTCAACAAAATCAAAACATAAAGATAAATCTATCTATTAATTTATGTCCATCAGTTAGAAAAAAAATATATGGTTTGGGAATATTTGATAAAATTATTGAACCTGATGGCACCATAACAACAGCCCGATGCAAAAAAATGTCAAAAAATTCTTTCGGCTTCAACAACCGGAGGAACTCATCATTTATTACATCATGCAAAGGGTCATGACACTAAGGTTGCACAAGCTCAACAAATTCTTAATTTATCTTCTTCTGGTTTAACAGCTTTTTCGTATGATCATGATTTTCAATATCGAGAACTTGCAAAATTAATTGTTCAAATTGAATCTCCTTTTAGTTTTATTGATCAACCAAGATTTTCTAGTTGGATTCAAAATACTTTACAACCAAAATATAAAAAAATTACTCGAAATACAATGAAAGTGATGCTTTAAAATTATTTTTTATATATAGAGAAAATATAATGACTAGTTTTCAAAACAATAAATCAAAAATTTCTTTAACATCTGATGTTTGGTCTAGTCAACGTACTACTAATTCTTACATTTGTGTTACAACACATTGGATTGATGAAAATTTTATTTTGCAAAAAAGAATAATTAGTTTTAAAGTTTTTGAATATTCACACACTTCTGTTGCCATTTTTTTTGCTATTAGATTTGTAACATCTTTCTATAATATAAATGATTAAAAAAAATCGATTAGTTTTGATAATGCTAGTAATAATGATGCTGCTATTCCTCCCCTTATACAGTTATTTAAACCAGTATTAGATGATGAATTATTTCATGTTTGTTGTGTTTGTCATGTTCTTAATTTATGTGTACAAGATGGTTTAAAACAAGTAAATATACATGTAGAAAAAATAAGAGATGTTATTAGATATATGCGTTCTTCAAAAGCAAGAACACAAGAATTTAAAAAATTATGTCAATCTTTTAATAAATCATTTAAAAAATTTAATAGTGATGTTATTACTAGATTGAATTCAATATATCATATGCTTATGTCTACTATAAGATATCAAGATATCCTTACAATATTTTACATTCAAAATATATCTGGTGATCCAATTAATAATAATGATTGATTAGTTGCTGGGCATATTACTCAAATTTTAGAACTTTTTAATAAAGCTATCGAACAACTTTTCGGTGTTTATTATCCTACATGTAATTTAACTCTTTCACATATAGTTCGTATTAGTGAAGTATTTTCTTCATATAGATATCATCCTTTATTTGCACAAATTATTTCTTTAATGGAATCTAAATTTAAAAAGTATTGGTCAGATATACCTACTTTATTTTATTTAGCAATATGTTTAGATCCTAGAATGAAAATTGATGGTTTAAATATGTTGTTAGATGATTATTATAACAATATGGAATTAGATAATGTTGAAGAAAAAAAATTAAGATTTTGAATTTATTGAATTCTATGTTTGTATTTTACGCTTCAAAATTTGGTGATACAATTACAAATAAGACAACATCTTCTTCTAGATTGAGAGAAGATGATGGAAATAGTATTAATTCTCAACTTCGTCGTAGAATAAAAAAACTAAATCTACTAATTTTAATGAATTATTTTTTTTTAAATCATAATCATTCTGAAGAAATAGATGATAATGAAATTTTAGCATGGTGAAAAAAATAAGAAAATACGTATCCTATTATTTCCATCATAGCACGTGATATACTAACTGTTCATGTGTCTACAGTAGCTTCTGAGTCTTGTTTTAGTGCAGGAAATAAAATTCTCGACGAAAATAAGAGCCGAATGAGTGAAGAAACGGTTGAAATGTGCATTTGCTTAAAAGACCGGTTGGATGCTGAAGACGGATTACAAGATAAGGGAGGACACGACACTTCATCATCGGGAGAGGAGGAAGTTCAAACAAGCGAAGCTGGTGCTGCTGGTCCAAGTACAAGTTAAATCACTAGGACTACGGGTGATTAAAAATGTAAAAAGAACTACGTAGACCTGATCCTTCTATAGTTAATCATTGGGGAGTACAAGTTTAGCTATAGAAGGTACGTAGGCAATCTTTTAAGGTGCGGTCTATAGGCCTGAAAAAATAAATGAGCAATTGATTCTAGATTATTACCACAAAAGGTTCAAGAGTCGATGGAAACAATACTGATTTCATATAATCTCAACTTAGTAGGAAGTCTACGAAAATATGAACTTTAGGAGCCGATTTAATTTTCCACAATGCATACCAAATAGATGATTTTTCAGAGAGATTTTGGTCACGGCTTCTAAGAAACTTATAGACATAAGATATGGTAGTTAAACCCCTAGAGTCTATCATCCAAACCCACCTATCATCATCTAGGGTTATCCCAACATCAATCATGCAAATAGGCACCCCCATGATTGGGCTGAAATTAAATTTACATTCTAGGAATTATAAGATAGAATTTAGAGAACATTTTGATAAGAATCAATCAAGCCAACATTTAAGAAGGTAAGTTTCATAGGGTAAATATAAACACTAATAATCATTTAAAACAAAAGTTTCTATACCATTACATTTGTATTTAAAAAGGGTCATTACCTGAATATATCCTGAACTTTGAACTTTATCTTAAATGTATCCTACTATCTCAAACTTTTATTTCACCAAATTATATCCTGAACTATTAGATTTGTATCAATTGTATCTCTCTGTTAAAATTCTATCACCTACTCCGTTAACTGTGTGATGTGGCTTGCACACGTGGATTAAAATATATTTTTTATATTTTAATACTTATTTATATAATCCATGCATCTCCATATGGCTATCGTGCGGTGAGACTTGTCGTCACCACCTTGCCGGAGAAAATATCAGACCTCGTCGGAGAAACCATTGAACCTCGCCGGATAAACAGTCGGACCTCGTCGGAGAAACCGTTCGTAAACAATTCCGATAGAAAAGTATTCTCCCATCACACAGAAGTCGCATCGCCGCAAACTTCTGGCTCTCCGTTCTCCGCCTCAATCTCCACTAGCACACGATTATTCCTCCTCTCACCGACGTCGCTCTACTTCTCTGTCCCTCTCACAGTGACGGCAGTCGCGCACACCATCGCCGTAGACCTCCGATTCTCCACTCTCTGCCTCTCTCCCACGGGCACGATTTGCTTCTCCTTCCTCCCTCTCACATATCTTTTTTACACCCTAAATGTGTTTTTTACCTATTTTCTTGCTCCTCTCCTTTCGCTCTCCCAAGCTTCCACTGTAACACGATCTGTGGACCGGAGGCGTGGAGCATGTGGAAGCATTTATAATTTATTCTTAGTTTTTTCTCTCTCCTTTTTACTTATTTCCAGTTGGAATTATCTTGCTTTATAGTGACAGTGTCTTCTAATGGTGTTGGTCTCGATTATTATGTGTTGCTAATTATCTTGCTAATTATTTCCAGGTGGAAGCGTTGCTAATTATCTTGCTAATTCATTCTTAGATATTATGTGTTGGTCTCTTGAAAACTTCAATGTTGTTTGAGATTAAATTGTTTTCCCTCTTTTATTGTTTGATATTAATATGTTAAATGGTTTGTGATTAAATTAGCTTACTATATGTTTGATTAATTAATTAGCTTTTTTGTATTTGGAAGTTAAGTATACGTGTCATTTATTTTAATGTAATGAAGTAATGAATTAAGTGTTATGGTTATTTTTTTCGAATGATTATTGTCATGAAACTTGTAGTTTATATTTGAGCACTTTTTGTAACTTTGAACTATTCGTATGTCATATTAGATGTTATGATAAGTATGTAGAATAATTTTTTTATATAAATTATGTTAACTATTCGTATAAGTCATATTAGATATTATGATATGGTATGTAGAACAACTTTTTTATATAATTTTGTTAGCGGGCGAAAAGTGGGTACCCAGAGGGCACCCGTTAAATTAGTGGGAAGAGTTTGGGAATTACCCTTCAAAATAGTAGCGGGTTTGGGACGAGTTTAGGATTGAATTTTCTTAATGAGTATGGGATAAGACTGACTTCGCCATCCCAAACCCTCCCAGTGTCATCCCTGCGTATGAAACGAACAGAGGATGATTTCTTGTACTATCCTGTACAATCTTATACAATACTGATGTTACGCCTCTCCTAGGATCTCCTTTAGGAAGCAGACACCGCCCAAGAGGATAACATAACTAGGGATTATGATGACATAATAGGATCAAAAAGCAACCCATAATCAAATAAATAAAATGCAACAAAAATTTAAAGTTTAACAATGAAGAACAACTACAACTAACACACTCCAAATGAAAGGTAAATAACAACAAGAGAATTCTTCTGAATAAAAATAAACTCCAAAAATGAATACCAAGGCTCAAATATGAGACTGGTATAGAGCACTCTACTAACTCTAACACTAGAACAACTAACTTTGTACATGTCACGCTTGTGGATCTGAGACAAAAACAAGAGAAAAGTCAGCGAAAGGCTGAGTAGGATTCAACATCAAAATGACAAACACCAAGATAATAACTCAAAATGTCATGAACTCCCATATATGCAGGTATAACTTTAAAAGTAACTCTAATAGCTCTACATGTATCAATGTCTCTTGTATGCATTATATCAGTGAATCAAGAGCGGTATAGACAAGAGCTCAATGGGTTTCCCCTTGCACTCTCTCACCTGAGAGTGATTCTCCCCATCTGCTCGTACAAAGAGAACAACTATCCAAGGATAGCCCGCGGGCATTGCGCAATGCTCCCACGCCGCAGCGCATCTACTAAACACCGGTGTTTCTTGGCCGTAGACTCCCTTAGGTGCATTGGTCCGTAAAAATGTCCGCGCTCGAAGCACGAGGCTAACGGGCCGCAAATTGATCATCATGATAAATAGAGCACTAATGAATATAGCAATAACATGTCAACGTTAAAAATACTACTATAACACTTGTACCTAATGCATAAGGAAAGTAACACATATGATAATAACCTTATGAGCATAATTCTAGCACATGACATATCCAATAGGGGTGAGCATCGGTTCGGTTCGGTTAAAAACCGAACCGAAAATTCGGTTAACCGAACCGAAAATTCGGTTAACCGAACCGAACCAAAGAAAAAAATTTAACCGTTTACCGAACCGAAAAAATTCAATTAATTCGGTTCGGTCCGGTTAATTTGGTTCGGTTAACCGAAAAGATAAAAAAAAAATTCAAAAAATGCATGTGGACTCGAACTCGGCCAACTGAGAATTGGATTTTAATTTTTACCCTTCTAACCATCTTAGCAAACATTACTATCAATTTATATATAACTAACACCTATTATATAATATATCGAATGTTAAATAAATATTATTACACAACATGGGATTCGAACCCGGGCGGCAGACAGCTAAACATAACACTTAACCACCAAGACAAATGCCAAGATGTAATATATTTGTTATTATATATATATATATACATATACATATATATTCGGTTAATTCGGTAAATTAACCGAACCGTCGGTTAATTTACCGAACCGAAAATCGAACCCAAAAATTTCTTTAACCGAAAACCGAACTGAAATTAATTCGGTTAATTCGGTTCGATTAAATCGGTTTCGGTTCGGTCGGTTTCGGTTCGGTTTCGGTGAATCGGTGAAGTTTGCTCACCCCTAATGTCCAATATGATCAACATAATAATACCAATATTATCATAGATATATCATTTAGATGAGCACTACTTGTCATGGTTTAAATAATTATGCAAGAAATTCAAAGAATAATACTGAATCAAGGATCAATAAATAATAGCACAATAAGAAAAATTTCACATATTGTAGGGTCCATAGGAGTCTAGGAGAGGATCTACTGTCTAATAACAACTTCTCTAGCTCTTATATTAATGTTAAATTATAAACATACTTAGCACGAAAAACAAAGCATTAAAATCCCATACTGTTAGAATGATACAGATCTCATTTGGAAAATCTAACTTCACCAATGAATCCAGAACATCGATTACATAAAGATTTATATAGAGTATGTCGAAATCCGACTAGGGATGGTAATATTAACCGTTTAGGTGGGTACCCGCGGGTATTTACCCGTTTATGATGGGTATGGGGGGTAGTTTCCTACCCGTGAGTATTTCGCAGGTAATTTTTCATACCCATTTATTAAAGGGAAAATTAATGAAAATATCCCGAACTATTGAGTTTTTAATAAATTTGACCCATACTTTTATTTGTAAGTAATTTATACTCGAACTTTTATTTTGATATCAATTGTATACTCTCATCAGTTGGGTGTTAAAGTAGTTGTTATATGCTGACGTGGACTGCACAGTCAGCATAAATAAATCAATTTTTTATTCAAAATTGCCTTATCATCAAATGATCCATGTCAGCAAGACCAGTTAAAAAATATATATTAAAAAACTCTTCAATGTCACGTCAGTCATATCTTTTAAAAAAGGAAAAACAACAATTGAAGAGGCTTTTAATATATTTTAAATTGGTCTTGCTGGCGTGGATTATTTGATGATGAGATAACTTTGAATCAAAAATTAATTTATTTATGCTGACTGTGCAGTCCACGTTAGCATATAACGACCACTTTAACACTCCGTTGATGGGAGTATACAATTGATACCAAAATAAAAGTTCGAGTATAAATTAGTTACAAATAAAAGTATGAGTCATATTTGTTAAAAACTCAATAGTTCATGATATTTTCATTAATTTTCCCTTTATTAAATAGGGCGGGTATGGGTATCATAGTACCCGTACCCGCAGGTACCCATTACCCGTGAGAATAGTATATTACAAAATTACCCTCAATACATATACTAAAAAAACCCTAACCTTCAATACCCATTACCCACTGCACGCCGCGCCGCACGACTCTCCTCACTCGTCGTCCGCTGCTGCCTCTCCTCACTCGTCGCCTGCTGCTACGCACTCGATCGCTCATCTCTCTCTTACTCGATCGCTCGTCTCGCTCTCACCCGTTGCTGTGCCCGCCTCTCCTCGCTTGTCCCTCGTCACTGACGGTCCATGGATCTCTCGGCCTGGTTGCTGCGCCCGTCTCTCTGCCTCCCTCGTTGAATGATTCAAGCTGTCAACCTCTCTGCTCTACTCGATCGCTCGTCTCGCCCGTTGCTGCGCCCGCCTCTCCTCATTCGATCGCTCATCCCTCGTCAACCAACATCTCCGGCTGAGCAATCTTCAAGCCTAAGCAGTCTTCAAGCCATCAACTTCGCCGTGAGAAGGCACTATCTCCCCCTCCAGGTCCTCCCCCCTTCTCTCTATCTATGCCTTAATTTTTCCTTGTTGCCGAGTGTTTTCCTTGTTGCCACTAGGATTTTCGTGTGATTTCTTTGCTAATTGTTAGTTTATTGCTAATTGTTGATTGTTTATTGTTGATTGCTAATTGTTTATTGCTAATTGTTAATTGTTTATTATTTATTGCTAATTGTTAATTGCTAGGGGCGCTATCTCCCCCTCCAGGTCCTCCCCCCTTCTATCTATCTATGCCTTAATTGTTGATGTCAAAATTTACATTTTTTAAAACTATCATGGGTACCCGCCAATACCCGTGGGTATTCGTTCCCGTGGATAATTAAATGGGTACCTATTTTTAATACCCGCGGGGAATAAACGAGTAACAAGTACTCGTTTATTTCGCGGGACGAGTAGCGGGTAGGCACCCCCCCGTACCCGCCCCACCTCGTAGACATCCCTAAATCCGACCAAAGAAAGCCCCTAAAATTAATTTTCAAAAAAATCCTAAACTTTCATTCAAAATCATCTACAAGTAACTCATTATAACACTACTACTCTACATATAATAGTTTACAACACTGTTATAAACATATAACACTCCTACTTAGTATCAGAAACACTACTACTATAAATATAACACCTAATCTTTAAAATATTGCTATAAATCTCAAATAACATGTTACAATAAAATATCACTATTATAATCACTAAGTCATTGTTACAATCAAATTCCACCGATACAACACAAAGGTAGGGGGAAAAGTTAGGGTTTTTCTCCTTCACCACACTCAAGCCAACTGTTACTATACAAATTTAACTTGTTAAGGTGAAAGTCTGGCCTGACCTATTTCCACCCTTGACTGTTATTATAGGCGAATTCTACCAGGTGCAAATGAGTCTCCCAGCCACCACCAAAGTCAAGAACACAATAAATCCTCCAAGGTTTGGATGATGCGCTCGGACAGTCCATTAGTATGTGGATGAAAGACTGTGCTAAATTTAAGCTGTGTGCCCATAGCTCTTTATAAACTCTCCCAGAAGTGCGCCGTAAATCTCGTATCTCTATCAAAAATGATGCTTAATGACACTCCATGCAATCTGACGATCTCCCTGCAATACAATTCAGCCAACCGATCAACAGAAGTGGTCTTTCTAACAGGGAGGAAATGAGCCACCTTTGTTAATCTATCAACAACAACCCAAATCGAGTCATGACCTCTCTAAGACCTAGGGTGTCCTGATACAATATCTATAGTGATATACTCCCACTTTCACTCGGGAATAGGGAGACTCTAAAGTCTCCCCGCTGGCCTCTGGTGTTCAGCTTTCATCTGTTGGAAAAAATTAACACCTCGCTACGAAGTATGCAATATCTCGCTTCATGCCTCGCCACCAGAACAAGGGTCTCAAATCACGATACATCCTCGTACTTCTTGGGTGGATTGCAAACCGTAACCTATGAGCCTTGGTTAATAATTATTCTTTTGATGCGCCTTGCTCGGTTAACAAGTGCTCCATCTGCATCCCGGGTGAACTCCTGCGTTCGGCCCTGATCAAATTTTGTTGCCATTGTTTGTAGGTGGTGATCCTCTCTCTGAAGCTCCTTGATACACTCTACGATCGGTGATTGGGCTACCATCACAGCTAACACCCCGGTCCGAGTCTAACTAACCAAGTCCAACCTTAGTTTTGACAACTGCTTAATGAGTTCTAACTCTGCCACTCTAAGGTGTGCAAGAAAACCCACTGACTTCCTGCTGAGTACATCAGCCACTACGTTAGCCTTGCCTAGGTGATAATTGATGGTACAGTCATAATCCTTCAAAAAGTCCAACCATATATGTTGTTTGTCTCATATTCAACTCCCTCTGAGTAAAAATGTACTTGAGGCTCTTATGATCTGTATAGATCTCAAAGGTAACACCATAAAGATAATGCCGCCAAATTTTTAGAGCAAAAATGATGGCAGCAAGCTCTAAGTCATGCACTGGGTAATTCTTTTCAAGCTCCTTCAACTGGCGAGAAGCATAAGCTATTACTCGTCCTCTCTGCATAAGCATAGCTCCCAACCCCAAAATCGAAGCATCAGTATATAAAATAAATCCATCACTGCCAGAAGGTACTACCAACATTGGGGTGCTAGTCAATCTCTTCTTGAGCTCTTGGAATGTTGTCTCGCACTGCTCGCCCTAGGTATACTCGACCTCCTTCCTAGTAAGTCGAGTAAGTGGTGCAGCAATCCTTGAGAATCCTTCTACAAATCTACGGTAGTAGCCTTCCTTGCCTAAGAAATTCCTGATCTCATGTACAATCCTCGGCCTCGGCCAACTCATGACTGCTTTAATCTTTTATGGATCTACGGATATACCATCTCCCGAAATGACGTGCCCCAAAAATCTAACCTCTTTGAGCCAAAAAGCACACTCGTTGAACTTAGCATAAAGTTTTTCCTTCCTTAGGACCTTGAGCACTATCCTCAAATGTGTCTTGTGCTCATCCCTAGTCTTGGAGTACACCAAAATATCGTCAATGAAAATCATGACAAATTGGTCTAAGTACTCAAGGAAGATTCTATTCATCAGGTCCATGAAAACCGTTGGTGCATTGGTTAATCCAAAGGGCATAACTAAAAACTCATAATGTCTGTATTTGTTACGGAAGGCTGTCTTCTGAACATCTCCTTCTCGAACTCTGAGCTGGTGATATCCAGATCTTAAATCAATCTTAATTAGAGTACACACCAGTACCCTTCAGCTGATCGAATAGGTCATCAATCCGAGGCAGTGGATATTTATTCTTTACAGTCACCACATTCAATTGACGGTAATCAATACAGAGCCGCATCGTACCATCTTTCTTCTTGACGAACAGTAATGGCGCGCCCCCAAGGAGAAACACTGGGGTTGATAAATCCCTTATCCAGTAACTCTTGTAGCTGTGACTTAACCTCCTCAAGTTCTTTTGGTACCATCCTATACAGTGCCTTAGAAATTAGAGTAGTACCTGGTTGTAACAATGCCAAACTCGACTATTCGTATGGGTGGCAAACCTGATAAATCCTCAAGAAATACGTCAGGAAAATCTCTGACCACTGGAAGATCCTCAAGACAACTTTGTGTATCATCCGTGGTGCCTACTAGGGAAGCAATAAATCCCACACACCCATGAGCCAATAATTTCTTAGACTGCAATGTTGAGATAATCGAACATGCCGACTCTCTAACTCCTGCGAACTCAAAGGGAGACCGCCCAGGTGGTGAAATAATCACAGACCTCTCATGACAATCTACATTTGCATGGTTAGCGAAAAGCCAATCCATGCCCAAAATGATATCAAAATCCACAAAATCAAGCACTAATAAATCAGCAGTACAAATCTGGCCATTAATATTAAGTCTACACCCTCTCAACATGAACTCCGACATGAGCACATCGCCTGATGGTGTGTGCACTATCAAACTTTTCGTGCTCGGTGTAGGCTCCAAATATAATTTTGCAATCATATGGGGAGTAATAAAAGAATTTGTGGAACTAGTATCAAATAACACGAGGGCAGGGATATCAAAAATAGTAATTGTACTTCGGACTACTGATCCTGAAGCCTCCTAAGCCTATTGCTGATTAACTACAAACACTCGAGTAGCATGTGGTTGTGCCGCAACTTGTTGGGAACCTCTCAAATTATTCTGCCTATGTTGCTGACTCTGCACCCTCTGGGGATATTCTCGGCTCCTGTGACATGCTTGCTTACAACTATAGCAGACATTGTGCCCATAAGAGCAGTTCTTAGTCCCATGATTCAGATCCCCACACCAGAAGAAATGGGGCTTGTCTCCCTGAGACCTAGCCCTCGAACCCTGACCCCTTGGGGGAAATGGAGGATATGAGGAACCCTGGGCCTGAGAAGGCACTGGTTTGGCCATCTTCCAAGCTAGTTGAGATACCTCTGTAGCACTATCATCTCTTACTCTGCTAAACTGAGCCCTATGTGCTCCCTGAATGTCGCTCAATCCTCCAGTCTTCCGCGTCTATGACTGCTTTAGTCGGTTCCCCTTTTCTTTTCGTCTATCCTCAAAGATGTCGTCATTAACTACCTCAACTCTAAGTGCCATAGCCAACAAACGGGGATAAGTATTCAATGTCTCGTGAGCCAATCTCCCTCTAATCCTGGGATGTAGTCCTCTAAAGAACCGCTTAGTCTTTTGTTCCTCATTCACAACCATGTCATCAACAAACCACAGGAGCCGATCAAACACTGCGGTGTACTCAGCCACTCTCATAGATCCCTGCTGCAGTTTCTGAAACTCCTATTGTTTCTTCCACTAGTAAGTGTCAAGAAAATATTTATCATTAAAAGCATCCCTGAACGATTCCCAGGTAATAGAACCTCCACCAAGTATCGCATGTGTGGCCCTCCACCAAAAATGAGCATCCTCAATGAATCTGAAGGTCGCAAAAATAACCTTCTCATCCTCAGAAGGATGAGCAATCTCAAAAGCACAATCTACTACAGCTAACCACTCCTGGGCCGCCTCGGGGTCGGGCTTGCCTGGAAACACAAATTTGTTCAGGCTTAGGTCTTGAAATTATCTCAGTCTCACTGTAGATGGCAAATGTTGTATATGCCGCGGCGATGGGTGGAACTGGTGAGGTTGTTGACCCCCGCCCTACTCTATCTGCGGCTGGGGCTATAGGGGTTGCTGAGGCTGCGGTGGCTGCTGTCCACCATCCTGTTCAGGCACCAACATCACATATCGTACCCTAGGTTGCTCTCGAACTCTAACAGTGGTCTCCTTAGCATATGTAGGGATATCATCCTCGACCTCTACCTCCACGAACTTCCTCAGGAATAGGCTCAGTAGGCGCAATCCGTTCCGCTCTCCCTCTACCACGGGTCCCATCAACAGCTCGCCCTCGTCGAGTGGCCCACGGGAAGTCCATCCGGTGCATCAGCGACCATGAGTCGCTAGGACATTCTGCTCCTGTCTAGCACCTCCATCAGCACTAAGCCGTTGGCTAGACCAAGTACGACCCATCGACCTAGCTCGACCAGCTCCACGATCCACAGAACCAGAACTAGAGGTAAACTCCATAGCTCTCTAAGGGAATTAAGGGAAGATAAACACATAGCACAAGACGGCGGCAATAAAATATAAATACAACACGTTGTAATACAAATAGCTCTTAATTAAAATTTATTTCACATTTATAAGTCTTATACACGTCCTAGTCCCTATTACCTTAAGGATCTTTTGCTATGATACCAAATTTGTTACGCCCCTCCTAGGGTCTCTTTTAAGAAGTAGACATCGCCCAAGAGGATAACGTAATCAAGGATTAGGATGACACAATAGGATCAAAAAGCAACCCATAATCAAATAAACAAAATGCAGTAAAAATTTAAAGTTCAACAATGAAGAACAACTATAACTAACACACTTCAAATGGAAGGTAAATAACAACAAGAGAATTCTTCTGAATAAAAACAAGCTCAAAAAATGGATACTAAGGCTCAAATATGAGATCGGTACCAGAGCACTCTACTAACTTTAACACTAGAACAACTAACTCTGTACGTGTCACGCCTGTAGATCTGAGGCAAAAATAAGATAAAAGTCAACAGAAGGCTGAGTAGGATTCAACATCAACGTGACAAACACCAAGGTAGTAACTCAAAATGCCATGAACTCCCATATATAACTTTAAAAGTAACTCTAATAGCTCTACATGCATCAATGTCTCTTGTATCTAGTATATTAGTTAATCAAGAGCGGTATGGATAAAAGCTACATGGGTTTCCCCTGCACTCTCGCACCTGAGAGTGGTTCTCCCCGTCCACTCGTACAAAGAGAATGACTATCCAAGGATAGCCCGTGGGCACTGCGCAATGCCCCCACACCGCAACACATCTACTAAACACTAGTGTTTCTTGGCCATATATAGACTCCCTTAGGTCCATTGAGCCGTAAAAATGCCCCCGCCCGAAGCATGAGGCTAACAGACCACAAATAGATCACCATGATAAATAGAGCACTAATGAATATAGCAATAACATGTCAACGTTAAAAATACTACTATAACACTTGCACCTAGCTAATGCATAAGGAAAGATATGATAATAAGTCTATGAGCATAATTTTAGCACATGACATGTCCAATATATCAACATAATAATACCAATGTTATCATAGATATATCATCTAGATGAGCACTACAAGTCATTGTTCAAATGATTATGCAATAAATTCCAAAAAATAATACTGAATCAATGATCAATAAATAATAACACAATAAGAAAAATGTCATAAAGTGTAGGGTCCATAGGAGTCGAGGAGAGGATATACTATCTAATAACAACTTCTCTAGCTCTTATATTAATGTTAAATTATAAACATACTTAGAACGAAAATCAAAGCACTAAAACCCCAGACTGTTCGAACGGTACATATCTCAGTTGGAAAATCTGAATTCACCAATGAATCTAGAACATCGATTACATAAAGATTTATATAAAGTATGTCAAAATTCGACCAAAGAAAGTCCCTGAAATTAATTTTCAAAAAACTCCTAAATTTCATTTAAAATCATATACAAGTAACTCGTTATAACACTACTACTCTACCTACAATACTTTATAACTCTGTTATAAACATATAACACTCCTACTTTGTATTAGAAACATTGCTACTATAAATATAACACCTAATCATTAAAATATTGCTATAAATCTCAAATAATACTATTACAATAAAATATCGATGTTACAATCATTAAATCATTGTTACAATCAAATACCACTGATACAACACAAAGGTAGGGGGAAAGTTAAGATTTCCCCCCTTCACCATGCTTTACTGGCGACGGCGCTGCTGGCGAAGGAATTAGGCGGCGGCGGAGGCCGCCGCCCTCTCCAGTCCCCTCGAGCGGCGATTGCCCCCTGAAGGCTAGGTGTCCAGCTTCGCCACCGCCCTAGGCGGTGCTACGCCGCCTCGAGGCTGGGCTACAATTGCTCTGCAACAAGAATTACCTAACATCGAGATCTTCTCAATCCTCCTATTTACCCTATAATAAGGACCAACAAGAATGAAAAGAATCCTACATCGAAACACAACTCCCCCGAACTCCGCACGCTCTGCCTCTGCACGCTTCGCCTTTGATCGTCACGCGTCGCCTTGATCTGGAAACACCGTTTCCAAAGATGTCAACCCTAGGGTTGAGCGAAGAAGTACTATTTATAGCGAGCGAGGCACAATCATTTTACAAAAAGACCCCTCAACACTAAAAATTCCAATAATAGTAATAATAATAAATGAATGTGTGGATATAACAACCGACTAGTTTTGTAATCAAAATCAGATGGGGCAATCTCAAAATTGGCAGATTGCATGGCCCTCAGAACGTCCTCGAACTACAAAGCACCGAGGACTATGGGGCTGTAGTGTGGAAAAGGTTGCCTGCAAGATTGCGAGAGCTACTTTGCGGTGCGGATGGAGTTTCAGCTTGCATGTAGGATGAGGGCTGACATATTAAGTATAGGGATGTCGTCAGCACAATGCTCGACTACTTGTTGCGGAGGCTCCCCCCCTCCAAAAAATAAAATAAATTTACCCCTATATATAATATATATCATTTTTTTCTCTTTAAAGTTACATTTGTTTGCATTATTATTATTTATCTCTTAAAATACTTCAAAAATAATAACTAAAGTTGCTAAATTTACTTTGTTTAATTCACATTTCTTGTTCTTTTCCTCTTTCTCGATATTGTGTAAGTTGTCTCATCCTTACGCTCACATGGTTAGACATTTTTATCCTTGCACCTATGCCTCACTCACAAGCAACTACAGTCCTCGCACGATCACAATTCTGCACAATAGTTCGACGCGTAGCCGGTCAACCCCTAACGCACATTTGTTAAGATAGATATATTTCAATACAATTGACAATAAGATTATTATGTAATATTATCAACACATAAAATTCATCAAGAGTAATTATTATTTTTAATAAGATTTAAGATATATTTTATATTTATAAATTATGTACGAATGATATTTATTGATTTTTATAAAAAATATAATGAATTATTTTTTAAAAAATATATTAATTATAAGAGTTTTTTAAATCAGCTTCCTGATTTTAATTTCTGCCACTGAGTTGGCGAGGGCTGAGTGTAGGGTACTAGGGTTAGGTGCAGAATCACGAGAGGAGGGATATTTGGAGAGTGCAAAAATTAGGCTAACGGTATTGGGATTGTGTTTTTCCAAGGATAGAAGGGCTACGTACTTGTCTGGAGTTAATGGTCCTGATCAAATCAATGCGCGACGGCGACGGCGGGCGATCTACCAGTCTAAGCATCAAAATATGCACGAAGACGATGCAACACAAGCTTTGTCGTCCGTGCTCACACAGTTCCAGACATCAAAATTAAAAAAAAAACCATCATTTAATCATTATATATAAATCAAAATCCGCAGTGGTAATTAAATAATTAATTAATTGCGAGGAGCAGGACAGTACGTACTTGCATACATTCATTAAAGAGGAAATCAATCGTACGTTGCGTACGTGAGTGCATGTTTCCGCCCTCTCTCGCATTAACTCAAATTTCAAATTAACCCGGAAGCAGCTCCAGCTAACAGCCAAGCCTTGGAAAGGAAGGTGGGGCGTACGTTGGATTTAATTGATTGATTATAAATGCAAATAAGAAAGGAAAAATAATCTTCTCTTACGTAGCTCGATCTCTATATATTGCAGGGGTTTCTGCATCCCATTTGAGAGATAAGGTAACCCGAGCACAGGAGGCGAGAAGCAGCAGATGGAAGAGGTAGTGAATAGAGGAGCGTGGACTCTTGAGGAGGATCACAGGCTGGTGGAGTACATCAGAATTCATGGTGCTAAGAACTGGAGAACCCTCCCTGCGAAAGCCGGTACGTATATATATATATGTGCTCTAGCTAATTAATTAATTGGTCGATCTCTTATGTACGCGTGCATGCATGCATGTTAATTCTCAGGGCTGAACAGGTGTGGCAAGAGCTGCAGGTTGAGATGGTTGAATTATCTCAGGCCAGGGATCAAGAGAGGCAACATTTCTGAAGACGAAGAGGACCTTATCATTCGACTCCATAACCTCCTTGGCAACAGGTTTACTTATATATATATATGAAAAGTTTCATAATTAAATTATATATATATCTCACGATATATGAATGCGTGTAGATGGTCACTCATCGCGGGGAGATTGCCGGGACGAACAGACAACGAGATAAAGAACCACTGGAACGCGCGCTTGAGCAAAAGGTCTCTAAGCAACGACGATCTCAACCTTAAGCTGAGTCAAAAGACTGCCACTTTTGCTGACTTCAATGCGGCGGCAGTCCCAATTGAGACTGCTGATCAGCTGCCGGTCATGCCACTGGCCAGCCAGGTGCTGCAATATTCCTCCGATCACTTGGCCGTCGACCTAGTTGGTGGAACTTCTACTAGTTCTAACTCTTCTGGACTTGGAGTAGAGGTGTGGGATGGGCCGGAGTTCGGTGACTTGGCGAGATTCATCGAGGAGGGAGACTTGGAGTTTTTATTCTAATTAATTTCTACCTAGCTAAAACTTATTCAAAATATATATTGATTTCTCTACTGTTCAATGTCTCTTGATAATTTCATTCCGTATTGTCTGCTTAATTACTTCTGTCATTGAATTCATACTAACTGTTGAAAGTAATATTGCTGCATATTAAATATATACAGCAATATAGTTCTCTCATTGAATTCATAATTAATATATATGTCCCATGAGATCTAGTTACAGAAATGTTTCGAATAACTTCAGCTGTTTGTCTTGAGTCAGGAACCATATGGTCATATAGATTTAGTGATCTTCAATAGGCTACAAGCATCGAAATCAGGGCTGGAATTAATGAACCTTTTTTCCTAGAGACAGCTCAGGTTAGCTAGCAAATGGACTTGCTTGCTTATCCAAGGTTAGTACTGAAACCGACAAGAGAAAATGGCAGTCTCAATTTCCAGTTTCAGAAAAGAAATTGATAACTTAAAAAGGGACGGGGAGTCATCAAAAGGAAAAGAGAAGTGTAATAGGTTTTCTTTAATCAATCGACTGGCAAATTAATGATATACCAAATCAGAAAGAACTTCTCTTAATTATGGGCGGAGACTTCAATCTGACAAAGGACGACAGCGAAAGGATGAACTGTCATAGGCCCCTCGAGACTCTAGAGATTTTTCATCATTCATCAGCGATAACGATCTTATTGACTTGCCTATCCTTGGTACTCCATTCACCTGGTCCAACAATCAGAACCCCCCTTCTCTAGCAAAGCTTGACCGCGTCCTCATCAGTTCCGCGGTGCTTAGCCGTCTTCCATATCTAAACTTGCTAGGGGACTCTCGAAGACTTTCGGATCACACTCCTCTCATTTTACGAAACTCTCATCCCAGGGTCCAAAACAAAAAGCCATTTAGATTTGAACTTTATTGGTTATCTCGGGAGGATTTCTACAACATCATGTCTGCGGGACTTAATTGGGCCGAGTCAGCTGAGCCGTTGGCATCGGTCTCCCACTTGCCCGGTCAGGGTCTCGCCCGATGGATTAATTCTTGGAAAAACCTTAGGCGCATCATTAAATCTTGGGCCGACATTAGAAGGAAAGACTGCCAAAGAAAAAGAAAGTTTCTCGAGGATAAAGTCTTGGATATCAGCTCCTCCCTAGACTCAGGCTCCGCCTCCACTGAGTTATATGATCTTCCGAAGTCCACCAAAGGTGACCTTGATAAATTATATCATGCTGAGGACACATATTGGCGTCAGAGGGCCAAGAAGAGGTGGATTAAGGAAGGAGACAGAAACTCATGATATTTCCAACAATGTGCCTCGCTGAGGCGAAAGACGTTACAGATCGCATCTGGTATCACTCATACTTCAAATCTCTGTTAGGCTCCTCTGTTTCTCCGCTCCTCCACATTAACTGAGAGTCCGTGATCCCATCCCACAGCTCTATCATGTCTCTTTTGATGAAGTGTCGGCAGTAATTAAGAATTCCAAGAATTTCAAATCTCTCGGTCCAGATGGGCTCATTCTCGAGTTCTACAAGAAATTCTGGGACCAGCTAGGTCCTAGCGTGACGGGCATTCTAAATGATCTACGTTCGCACCCCGGGGATTTCTCCAGAATTAATTCGGCCTATATTACTTTGATCCCAAAAAAGGAAAGTGCAACTCTAGCTACTGATTTTCGTCCCATTAGCCTAGAAAATAGCACAGTCAAGATCTTTTCCAAACTTTTGGCGAATAGATTGGCACCTTATATGGCTGATCTCATTTCTAACACGCAAGGAGCTTTTATGCAAGGTCGGAGCACTCTCGACTATTATGTGGTTGTCTCATAGACTCTTTGGGCTTGCAACTCTATGGATCAAGATTCTTGCGTTATCAAATTCGATTTCGCAAGAGCTTTTGACTCTATTGGTTGGGACTTCATTGAGGATATGTTGGTCGTTCGAGGGTTTTCGTCTTTGTGGGTTTCTTGGGTCTCGCACATCCTTCGGTCAGCTACATCCTCTGTTATCATTAATGGTTCAGTTGGAGCTCCTTTTGCCCATAAAAGGGGACTGAGACAGGGTAATCCCCTATCCCCCCTGCTCTTCAACCTAGTAGACGATGTTCTGTCCAGATTGATCAGATTGGCTGCCAACTCGGGAAGCATCAATGGGGTGCTTCAAGATCAATTCATAGAGGGTATCACCCATGTTTTATACGCAGATGATCTTATTATGTTTTCGAAAGCGAATCTGCAAAGTTTCAATCAGATCAAATTATTATTCAAATGTTTTAAACTTGCCTCAGGCCTTTGCATTAATTTAGCCAAGACATCTGTTATTCACATTGGAGGTAATGACGCTTTGGCCTCCTCTCTGGTCGGGATCCTTGGGTGCTCCGTAGGCAGCTTCCCTATCAGATATTTGGGCCTCCCTCTCCGTATTGGCAAGCTCCTCAAGTCCGATTGGCATAGTCTCATCGTTAAAAATGACAAGACTCTCGCTGCTTGGCAAGGTATTAACCTTTCTAGAGCTGGTTGCCTCACATTGATTAACAGCACTTTAACAAGCCAAGCTTTCTACATGCTATCCATTTTCAATGCTCCAAAATGGGTCCTCAATTGCTTGGATATGCGAAGGCGTCGTTTTTTCTGGTGCGACGCTCGAGACTCCAGCTGTCAGGGCAAGTTTCTTATCGCATGGGACTCGCTGCTTGGTGATATCAATGAAGGTGGCTTGGGCATTCTCAATATTGAGTTACACAACAGAGCTCGTCTTATCAACTGGAACTGGAAGATTCGAAAAAGGAAGGACCTATTATGGGTTCCCCTAGTTTCTCTGCTCTACTCTGATTCTTTGGATTCAGGTCATGTAGACCTTCTTCCTTTATCCCCCATTTGGTCAAGTATCTGTGCACTAAAGGACGACTTCCGAGTTTCCTCTCAAATCTCGGTTGGGGATGGCTCTAGGGTTTGATTTTGGCATGATATTTGGTGCAGTGACATCCCACTTAGTCATAAATTTCCTCAACTGTTCGCTCTCGCCACCTCTCCCAACGCTTTCATTAAAGAGCTCAAGGAAGTCGACTCCTCCGGCAACCCCTCAGGTTGGAATATTCACTTTTCTGACTTCATCCTTATTAATGATTCCCTTCTTCTTCTCAATATGATTGAGGACTTCTTATTCCGATCGGGGGAGGATTCGATTTCTTGGAGATGGTCTGCCTCGGGTGATTTCTCTACTCAATCTCTTTATAGGATCCTGAATTTCCGTGGTGTTTACGACTTCAGAGCTCCGTTCATATGGCAATCCTCATGCCCAAGGAATATCTCAATCATGAATTGGTTCGCTTTCCACAATAGGCTTCACACCAGAGATCGTCTTATAAGACATGGCATGCAGGTCGACCCAAGATGTGTCCTTTGTCTCTCAGCTCCAGAGTATCACAAGCATATCTTCCTTCAGTGCTCATATTCCTCAAACGGCTGGCGTCATTTCCTCTCTTTAATATCGGATGAGGAATTCCCTCTGTCTTATGAGCCGTGGGCTCCTAGCTGTCAAGACTCAATAACAATAAAGAAGCTAAGGTTCAAGGTCATTATGATGTGGCGTTGGAAGGTTTGGCTCGAACGGAATGGTCGATGCTTCCGAAGCGACTCTCATCATCTATTCGAAGTTGCTCTAGAAGGGGCTTCTTTTTTCCGACTTTCCTCTCTGTAACCTTTTCTTTTCTTTTTTAATTTTTCTTTGTTTATAGATTATCTTCTCCCTATAGCTTATCTTGTATTTTTCAAAACTCTTGATTAATACAAGTTTCGTATTTCAAAAAAAGAAGAAAGAACTTCTCTTGCTACCGCGCTGAAAGGGGCCTCGACGAATCCCTAGCTCCTCAGTTGATTCGTCGTCTTCCTTTCCTCTTTTTTTTCTCTAGATCTCTGGAACCCTAATTCGCGGCCTGTTTCCTTGCAGAAGGCAACCCGACGGGCGCGGGCCAACATGCGTGTAATTAATTAGTGCGTATATGACCGGTTTTCCTGTCAATTATACTTAAATGGTAAGCCAAAATTTGGGTCCTCTATTGGAAATTTTTTTATAGTTACAATATAATTAAATACTAGACGGGATAAATATGTAAGATCACTTCCACGTGCGGAAAGATGAACACACAAGATGAATAATTATATCAGACAAACTAATACATATTAAGCAACTATACTGGAATTTGAACTCAAATCTATTGAACATGTTCATGATGTTACTGCCACTCAAGGAGGGACCCACGTTAGGCCCAAGGGGGCATTGGGACCCCTCAAATTTTTTTCAAAAATTTAAATATTAAATATTAAATATAATTTAATATTTTTAGAAAAGATATATGATTACGTTAGTACAAACGTAATACCATCTACCAACGGTCACTTTTCGTTACTTTAACTCAAATTCGTTGGTAAAACCTACACCAACGGCATGTATAACCGTTGGCTCAAGTCCCGTTTGTATAGGGATTAGCCAACGGATTATCTGTTCATTGGTAGAGACTTGCACATGTGCTAACGGACTAGCAATACCATTAGTATTGTCATTCCGTTAGTAGATGAATTACTATACTAACAGAGAGTTTATTTTGTTAGGAGAAAAAATTCGTTAGTAGAAAGACCGAAAATCCAATAATTATTTTCATTAGCAATGTAAATTGTACTTTAATAACGAAGGATAATTCTGTTGCAATAGTAGATTTATGATAATGATTATAATCATTGAATGTGCGATGTTGTGCTAACAACAATTTCCATTACAATTGGTTAAAAATAATACTCACGAATGAAAAGGTATTGGCACGCCAATTTTATATCAACATGCTTTCATTAGTGTATATATACACATATGTATATATGCTAGATATATCATTCATAGAAACAGTTAGTAGAGAAGTCAACATTCGCAATCTAATAAATAAATAAACTATCATAAAATTGACACAGGACATATAAAAAAATGGCATAAATTGTAAATTTATTGATTTATTTATTCAATTCATACGAAATTACAAAAATATCAAAAGAAGATCGAATAGAAATTCTCACCACAACCCAACCGACCTATAGAGGCACATAATTAGAGACAAATTAGATTTTTATTTTTAAATCTTCACATTTAGAGACTAATAGATATAAAATTTATCCATAATTAGTATCTAAAAATAACTTTAGAGTCAGATCAATTAAGTGACTCTGTTGTTCGTGTTTCTATAGCTTAGAGTCAAATCAATTAAGTGATTATGTTGTTGTTGTTTCTATAGAGGTTAATAAGAACAAATTTTGTGTCTATTAATTAGTCTCTAAATATAAAAATTTAGAAATAAAAATATATTTTATCTCTAATTTTGTGTCTCTATAGGTCAATTGTGTTATCTAGAACTGTGTTTATAAAAATTATTCCATCATTTCCACTCTCTTATTGTCTAAATCGATCCCTACTAAATCTTAAAAGCTCTCCCTTGATTGATAACTGGCATGCTTCCTAATTACGATTTGCAAAATAAAAAATAAAAAACAATAAATAATATTTTCTAAGCAAAAGTATAAAATCATAAAAGGATTTCAAATTCAAGTAATTAATTTTATCAATCTATTTATAGCAATTGATACAACGCGTTGTATATATATTATTAGGTTCAAGCACTTTTATTAATCTATTTATAGTTTAATGGTTAGTGTTTATTTATTTTGTTTATAGGCCTTGGTTTCAAATCTCATCGCTAATTTTTGTGTGCATTATTTACTTTTTTCGTAATGATTGAATATAAAATTATTTTTTAAAAAAAGTTAACTCCAAACCCTTCTCTATTAATTTTTAACTGAAGTCAAAAAAATTTCTCCATTAATAATTATACTAAGTCCAAAATTAATAGTTCTCTCTATTAATTTTTTACCTCTAAAGCTTTCGTGTTGATTTCATTCCTAATACATCTTTGTTTGCTATCATCCATACTCATATTATTAAGTTGTGTAAAATTTTGTAGATGAATTATTTAATATATGATTGAATAATTAATTTGTTCATCAAGTACTCAACAAAAATTTTAGAAAACGAATAAAAAAAATCTTCTTCATTCGTGATTGTGAATTCTATTCTAATTGATATCTCAAATATGAAAATAATAAATTTTATTAATCATTTAAATTAATTATATAATACATCTTCATGATGAATAAAATTTATTTTTGCAACATAAATTATGCATTCAAATTAGTTTTTATTTTGCTAATTGTGGGTAGCATAGTTGGTGGCAACATGTTGTAAGTTGCCTAGAGATCTAGGGTTCGATCCCTAGTATGGTCACCTATTATGACTTTCTATCTTTGTTAAAAAAAAGTTAATTTTTTTACTTTAGATGTAGTATCAAGTATAAATCACCAAATATCAATTATGTTTCTATACTTGTAATTTTGTTAATCTCTTACTAGTTTCTTGGTTTTCTTCACATGGTATGCTTTCATAAGGTTAGCTCTCGAGGCAAGCAAGGTGATGCTCACATTGTGCTATAGTGTGCTTTGGGTAGCCGTCGAGGCAAGCAAGGCGATGCCCATATTGCGCTATAGTGTGATTTGGATAATTGAGATGAAATAATAGGAATGTAAGTGAACTGAGCTACTCGTGAGTTACTCGGGATCGACTCGATGAAAACTCGAAGTTCATTCAATCTCGTCGAGCTCGAGCCAAACTTTATATGGGAACGACCCGAGCTCGAGCTAACCAATACTCGGCTCGAGCGACTCTCAAGCATAACCAAGCTTTTTATATATATATCAGATCAGGTCAGGCTTTTAGAACCCATAAACCTGAGTGGAGCCGAGCTTAATCGAGTTTGTTCACGAGCTCAATTGAGCTCGATAGAATTCTAGTTCACCCAGCTTGATCTTGAGCCGACACTATTAGAATATTGGCTATCAGTCACGAGACTCACTAACGGCCACCTAGGCCATCAAACTATTCATGACTTTTCGACGATCGCAGCGACAATGACTGATGTAACCAAATTAGTCGCGGCTCGCATACGGCTGCCTAAGGTCGTCGCTCATAGCTGATGGCGCGCACGGGGCGCAAAATAAAATAACTTAGTATCGAGGACTTAGCGGGGGCCCGAAAGTTGTCAGTGATATAAATAAGTCATTAGCCACGGCTAACAACGGCCATCGCTTATTAATTGATAGCACGAATGCGGCGCGAAAATAAAAAACACGTCACCAACAGCTTAGAGAGGGAGACTTCGGCCGTCGATGATATAATAATTATGTATCCACGGGTTATCGACGGTTGGAGGGCCATCAGTGATAAATATTTTTATTTGCGTTCACGCCCGACCCTTCCTCTTTCTCTCGCTCTTCCTTTTGTGCGTTGCTCTCCGCTGACTTGTCGCCATCGAAGCCCTTCACCGCCGTCCGCAAGCCTTCGGTGTCCTCAAGCATTGGCCTCTGCCGATTGCCGCTTGCAAGCCTTCACCGCCGCGCCCCCAATCTCGTCGCCGCCTTCTCCCTCGCTGGCGACCGCCTTCTCCCTCGCAGAAGACCTCTGTCGCCGACTAATTTCAGGTGAGGTCTTCTTCCTTCCCTCTCTGGCCGACCGTTGCCGGCAGTAACTATTTTTTTTAATTTTTTTTATTGTATGTTAATTAGTTTTTATTTAATATTAGGTTAAATGTTAACAGATTTAGGTTAAAATTAACTAGCTCGAGGTGAGATAGTTAAAATTAGTTTTTGTTTAACTAGCTCAAGCCGCGCGAGTTTAATCGAGCTCGGTCAAGCTCGAGAAAAATAAATGAGCCTAACGAGCCAAGCTCGAGTTAGTCGAGTATAACTTGAGTCGAGCTCAAGCCTAGAGATCGAAGCTCGATCGAGCTCGAGCACAGGCAAGATCGGCTTGGTTGGGCTTAGTTACACCCCTATGAAAGAATTCTCTTTTAAGAATGTAATAATATAATTATTTTTATTTTGAAGATTTTAGTAGTATTTTTAAAATATAGACATAGATAAAAAAATTTACTAGTTATAAATTATAATTTTAATTAAAATTTTAAAATTGAATGGCTAAAAATATATATTAAATTTTTTATATTTTAAATTGGGCCCCTCGTTTAAAGTTTTGCGTCCGCCACTGTGTCCGCCCACTTATGCTACAGTGGATTTATGAATTTATTATTATTTTTATATTTCTCGTAGATATATGTATTACCCAATAAAATTTCACAGAATTAAATATTATTTTTAAGATGGGAAAATATAACATACTGAGGAATATGTTAAAATTCTAACCCAGATCAGAATAGTATAATAATAGAGTAGTTTATCTTTTTCATATAATCTTTAATTTATTTTTACTCTCTCCCTCTCATAGGAATGTTTTCTTTCACCATTGATTTCCACAACCAAATATATTTTAATCCTACTCGAAGTGATCACTTGATGCCATGCTCACATGACGAACTTGACTAGGTTGAATCGAATTCAACTTCCTCTAATTCAATGATCAATTGAAATTGATTTTAAGCTAATCCACTCTGATTTCATCTGATGCAACCGATTTGAATCTATAAGATTATTTATTGTATTAAACTATTAACTGTGCAGTTACTGTTAGTTAATAGTGCTTAGTTAGTTTTGGAAGGTATGTTAGTTGTAATCAGTTAGATGAGCTAGACTTTATTTTAGGGGTGAGCATGGACCGGTTAACCGGTCCATTAGCAAAAAAAAAAATCGGTCCATTAACTTCGGTTTTTCAAAATCATTAACCGTAAATCGGTCCATAAACTTCGGTTAACCGCTATTTCGGTTTCGGTTTTTTCGATTCGGTTAACCGATAATTTTCGGTTAACCAATAAATTTTTTTAACCTACAAACATAATAATATTATGCAAATCATGGAGAAAAATCTAAATAAATAGCAAATTCTCATTGAGAAAAAAGAAAAAAAAAAGTGAAACCATTGAACCAAGATAATGTTATACAAGAATTAATATTTTTTTTTTATTTTTTAAAATATTTTTTGATTTTTTTAAATATATTTTACATTTTTTTGATTTTTTAATATTTTTAATATTTTTAATATTTTTATAATTTTTTATATATTTTTTAATAATTTTTAATAATTTTTTAATAATTTTCTGTAATTTTTTATAATTTATAAATTATTATAATATATATATATAATTAATAAATTAATAAATTATATCCAACCGGTCGGTTAACCGGAACCGGTGGACTTTTTACCTCTCGGACCGAAACCGAAACCGAAAACCGATTTTTCCAAAAAAAAAAACCGAAACCGAAAAAATCGGTTCGGTTAACCGGAAAACCGGTTTTTTTTTCTCACCCCTACTTTATTTTACCACACATTCGTGTATGTATTGTATAAAGTATCTTCTCTTCTTCGTTCAATACATGTTAGGAAGAAATTGAATCTTTTTGTAATGATCCAAAAATTCAAATGCCAAAAAAAAATATACTAAAATGAATAAATTCAAAAAATACAAAGAACATCAAAATTTACGTGGTTCGACCCGGCGGGGTACCGGGCCTACTCCACGGGGAGAAGAGGACACTTGATTTTATTAGAAGGAGGAAAAAACACGGTCAATACAAGAGAATCTGAATACAACTGATAAGTAAACTGTAAAAGAAAAATATTGCTTGTACTCAGATATTTTTCTACACCCCGGAATCTAAGTTTTTGCTTCTGCCTGAAAATTGTGGATGCGACGTCCTTGATCTTCTTGCTTCTGCTTGAGACGGTGTGAAGGAAAAGAGAGCCGCTGGAAATGAATCATGCTTGAGAAACGGAGTAGATTGGATGCTTTGGGATGTTGGGATGATCTTGAACTGCATATGAGATGTCTTTTTATAGTGCATGAGAAGAACCGACTTCTGCTATTTCTTCGTGCAACATAAAACATCTGGGGCGCTCAAATTTAATCAATGGCTACTGCATCAAATTTGACCCAAAAAAATAGAATTTTTGACCGAGATTTGAGTAAGAGAGGCGGTGCAATAATTGTGAAATCAAATAATTGATTTTGATCTGTGCGGAACTCGATTAGCAGGTGAGAAAGAGCGCCTGCTGCGTGCAGGCGCGAGGGCTGGGTTGAGCCCAATAGCAGCTCTCCTTTTTTTTCCCTTCATCCAGAAAACCCATTTTATATATTGGGTTAGGTTTAAAATGATTCAACCCTCATAATTTTCTCCTTTGATGAATTTTAAGCCCGATGTAGCATTCTCCTCTTCTCCCAAGAGCCCCGTAGGGCTAACCTGCACCTTGAATCAATCTTACCAAATTCAGGCAGTGTTCAAATTTGGTCGTTGGTAGTACTTTAGTCAACATATCTACAAGATTGTGAGCCGTATTAATTTTCTGAAGCTTTATTTCTTCTTTTGAAATAATATCCCTAATGAAATGGAATCTGACGTCGATGTGCTTCGTCCTTTCATGGAACATCTGGTCTTTTGACAGATGAATTGCAGTCTGACTGTCACTATGCACGACTATGTCCCCATTTTGAGAAGTTAGTTCTTTTATCAGGTTCCCAAGCTAGATTGCTTCTTTAATCGCTTCTGTAATAGTCATATACTCTGCTTCAGTGGATTGTAGGCCGGCTTTCCAACTTACTGCAGTTCCGTCTATAGTGAAGATATAGGCAGTGATTGATCTCCTCTTATCAAGGTCATCAGCATAGTCCGAGTCTGAGTATCCTACAAATGATTCATTAGTTCCACCGAAAATAAGGCTGGCTTCAGAAGTACCTTGTAAATAGCGCATGATCCATTTGATTGCCTCTCAATGTGCTTTCCCTGAATTTGCCATGTGCCGGCTGACAACACTGACTGCATGTGCTATGTCTGGGCGGGTATAGATTATGACGTACATAAGACTGCCAACCGCGCTTGCATAGGGTACCTGTGACATGCCGATTCTTTCTTTTTCATCTTTCGAGCATAGTAACTCTGATAATTTGAAGTGAGCGGCAAGAGGTGTCTTGATAGATTTTATTTCTTGCATGCCAAAGCGCTCAACCACCTACTTTACATAACTCTCTTGTGTTAGGTACAACTTTCTTGCTTTGCGATCTCGCTTTATCTTCATCTCAATGATTTTTCTTGCAGCCTCAAGGTCTTTCATGTCAAATTCACCTTTAAGGTGTTTCTTAAGCTTGTCTATTTCAATAATATCTTTTGCCGCAATAAGCATATCATCAACATAAAGTAGTAGATAAATCATAGAACTAGCTGATTTTTTTAAATAAACACAACTGTCAAAAGATGATCTACTGAAATCAATACCAAGCATAAATTGATCAAACCTCTTATACCATTGTCTGGGAGATTGTTTGAGGCCATAGAGTGACTTCTTTAGAAGACAGACATGATTAACTTTATTTTTTTTCTTCAAACTCTTCTTGTTGTGTCATGTAGATTTGTTCTTCTAAGTCACCATGTAGGAAAGTTGTCTTTACGTCAAGTTGTTCTAACTCCAAGTCTTGCATGGCTACTAATTCTAGAAGAACACGAATAGAGGTATGCTTAACCATAGGAGAAAAAATATCTTTGTAGTCAATACCTTCCTTTTGATTGTATCCCTTTGCCACAAGCCGAGCTTTATAGATACCGCCTTCTTTGAGTTTGTAGATCCACTTGCACCCAACAAGTTTCTTGTGCGATGGAGGCTTCACAAGTTCCCAAGTATTATTTTTCTGCAAAGACTTGAATTTTTCTGCAATAGCTTCATGCCACTTTCTTGAATCTGTCTGATTTAGGGCTTCTTTATAGGAGGCTGGTTCTTCGGTGCATGGAGTTTCTTCAACCACTACTAGAGCATATGTAGCAACATTTACATACCTAGGATTAGGACGTGGTGCTCGTCTAGGTCGGTTGAGGGCGATGGAATAATGATTCTCCTCCTCAACTTGATATTGCTCCTATTGGACCTGAACATGTTCTTCAGTGGCCTGTTCTAATGAAGCAGTGTCATTGGCTTCTGTGGAAGGTGGTTGAGGCGCAAGTGTAGGGAACCAGAATTCTTGGGTAGCAGGTTGAGGTGGTGTTTCTTCTGGTGGCACTGTAGGTTCATGTGAGTCCCCCTCTTCTTGGTTCTTCTTTTTCATTTTCAAGAGTACTTGTTCATCAAAAGTTACATCTCTATGGATTTATGCTTTACAATTATTTATGCACCACACTTTATAGCCTTTCACTCCGCTAGGATATCCTAAGAAAATACATTTCTTTGATCTAGGTTCTAATTTTCCTTCATTCACCCTGACATAGACAGTGCTCCCAAAAATTTTAAGATGGTCATAAGATGCTGGCGACCCAGTCCATTTTTCCTCAGGCATCTTGAATTCAATGGATGAAGAAGGAGATCGATTTATTAGGTAGCAAGCGGTGGATGCAGCCTCTGCCCAAAAACTTTTTGAAAGGTTAGCATTAGAAAGCATACTTCTTACCCTTTCTATGATAGTGCGGTTCATCCTTTCTACTACTCCATTCTGCTGAGGTGTGTGGGGAACTGTGTGATGTCTTATGATCCCTTCTTTGGAGCAAAAAACTTTAAATTCTCCACTGCAAAATTTTAGGCCATTGTCGGTTCGCAGGGTCCGAACATATCTACCGGTTTGCTTCTCAATCATTACCTTCCAAGACTGAAATTTAGAGAAGACATTGGATTTATTTTTAATAAAATAAGCTCATACCTTCCTGGAGTAATCATCAATAAATGTAAGCATGTATCGAGCTCCTCCTTGAGATTCAACCGATGATGGCCCTCATAGATCAGAGTGGATGTAGTCCAATTTTTCTTTAGCATAGTGTTGTCCTGTAGAGAATGAGACTCTTTTTTGTTTGCCATAGATGCAATGTTCACATAAATCTAGCTTAGCCAATTTCTATTTCCAAGTAGTCCCTTTTGTTCAAGTATTAGCATGCTCCTCTCATTAATATGCCCTAACTCATATGTCATAATTTAGCAATATCATTATCAGCGTGTTCAGAGGTTACCATAGCTGCACCACTTGTTACCGTTGTGCCTTGCAAGATATATAGTTGGTTTACTTTTAGTGCTTTCATTACTGTTAAGGACCCCTTCGTGACTTTGAAAACTCCGTCTTGGCCTGAATACTTGTATCCAAGTACATCTAGAGAAGATAAAGAAATTAAATTTCTTTTAAGACGTGGAACGTGCCATACCTGAGTTAGAGTCATTGTAACGTCATCGTGCATTTTAATTTTTACTTAGCCAACACCTACTACTTGACATGATGAGTCATTTCCCATTAGCACTTTCTTTCCATTAGCATGTTCATATGTGGTTAACCAATCTCGGTGCGGTGTCATATGAAAGGAGCAACTTGAATCTAAAATTCATTCATCTTGAGATCTAACATAACAAGCAGAATAGTAAGTACCTCAACTATTTCATCCTCGTCAACATAAGATGCTTCCCCATTCTGATTTTGTTTCTTCAGTCTCCATTTCAGCTTACATCATTCTGATTTGATGTGTCCCATCTTTTTGCAATAATAGCACTGTACATTTTTGGACCTGGATTTAGATCTAAACTTACCCCGGCTTTTGTCTCGTGACCTATTTCGTCCTCTAGTGTTCAGGGCTTCTCCATGGCTTTTAGAGGATCCTGTGGTAAGTTGAGAGTCGACAACCTCCTTGGATACTAGCATTGTTCTCATCTCATCCAGAGTAATAGTATTCTTGCCATACAATAAACTTTCACGAAATTTTTTAAAAGAAGCAGGGAGAGTAATTAGAAGCATAAAAGCCTTATCTTCTTCCAATTCCTCAAATGTAACTCTCATATCCTCAAGATCAGCAAGAATATAACAGAAAGTGCTAATATGATTTTTAACAGAAGTGTCATCAGTCATGCGTAAAAAATATAATTTCTAAGTGACATCTTACTTGTAAGAGTTTTATCATGGTAGATTGTAGCAAGCTTTTTCCATACATTTGCGGCGGTCTTTTCTGATGCAACTTCTCGAAGTGCCTTATCGCAGACGCTCATGTACAATGTGGCTTTAGCACTTTCATCGGCCCGATCCTTTTTCCTTTCAGTGTCTTCCATCACATCTCGCTCACGAATAGTGTCCTGAAGGTTCTCCTTAATCAAAATTGCTTTCATCTTCAAAGCTCATAATGAGTTATTGACATTGTGGTCCAATTTCTGGATTTCATATTTTGCCCCTGATATTATGGATTGTAGGCTCTGATACCACAACTGTTAGGAAGAAATTGAGTATTCCTGCAAGGATCCAAAAATCCAAGCGCCAAAAGTAAAAATACCAATATGAATAAATCTAGAAAACACAAAGAACACTAAAATTTACGTGGTTCGGCCCGGCGGGGTACCGGGCCTACTCCACGGGGAGAAGAGGGCACTTGATTTTATTAGGAGGAGAAAACACGGCCAATATAAGAGAATCTGAATACAACTGATAACTAAACTGTAAAAGAAAATATTGCCTGTACTTGGATATTTTTCTGCACCCCGCCAGAATCTGGATTCCTGCTTCTGCCTGAAAACTGTGGATGCGGCTGTTGGGTGAAATGACACACTAGAGGGGGGGGGGGTGAATAGTGTGTTTACTAATTCTTATTGCCTAATTTCAATTTTAATCGTTTCTTTGGTTACTTAGGCAAATTACAAGTTAAGTGACTAAATGCGAAAGTGATAAATGATAAAGCAATAAAGACAAATAAAATACCAATGCAAACACAAGATTTATAGTGGTTCGGCTCTAATGCCTACTCCACTACATAAGCACCCCGCTTAGGATTTCCAAACTAAGTTTTACTAGATTGATGATGTTTCCCTTACATAGAGGACTTTGACTCGAAGAATCTCACTCTCGACCTAAGGCACTTCCACACCCGAAAGTCTCCGTCTTCTTACCGAGAGCACTCTTCCACCTCAACCTAAGGGACAACTCAACTAATCCTAGTAAACTATATTTACACAAGTGGCTTTACACATTCTACACCAAGGATACCACTTACACACAAGACCTAATATTAGGTCTTCTTACAAGCTTGAATACAATGAAAGAAATCACAAAAATATACAAGTAATGGAGCAAAAAAATAATACAACAAATACTTAGCTCCAAACACGAGTCCTAGTTCCTCTTGATGCATTTAGATGATGAATCGATAAATCTTGAAGGCTAAATCAATGTGTGTATCTTGGAAACTAGGGTTATCAAAAGGATGGCGCAAGAAAGGCTTTAGAATGATCAAGAATAGCTCAATGAAGTTTTTAGATTGATCAAAAGTTGTTTACGGAAGGCTGAGTTTGGGTATTTATAACCCTGCAACGGAAACATCGAGTCAACGGGTGGAAAACTAGCCGTTTTCGCTATTCGATCGTATGCCGGTCGATCGTCGGTCGATCGACCGATCGACCGATCGCGACTGTTGCGCCTTCTGTGAATAAATTGCACTGTTCGATCGACCGACAGGTTGACCGAATGGATCACGACTTCATCGATCCGCCATTCGGTCGATCGATGGACCTTCTGTAATATATTCGCGCTGATCGGTCGATCGACGGGTCGATCGAATGAGTCACGAGATCAGCGATCCGCAATTCGGTCGACTGACGCACACACTGCCATTTTTTCTCCTATGTCGGTCAACCGATCGGTCGATCGAAAATTTGACAGACTGGGCAGACCAGTTTGCTTAGGCTGTCTTTGCTCGTTTTTGGTTTCGTCTTCGCTAAGTCTACTTATATAATATTTATTAACTTTAAGTTAATATCTTTAAAACATAAATGTTATATAAGGATTACTCCCCATTTGGATTCAATAAAAATATCTAAAAAATCAAAATCCTTAAGAATCAAAATATAGTTTTTGGGGTCTTGTACAAATTTTCAGTTTTCGAAAATTTTCTAACTTTTCGAGTCAACTATAGGTACGCTAAAGGCTTCCAAAAAATTCCTATAAATACATCGTTATCTAATTTTAACTCAAGGAATAATTACCACCATTTTTTATGTCAAGAAAAGGTCTAGGACATATAGCCCTCCAAGGAGCTCCCTAGGCTGAGTGAATTCAGGGCGGTTTCCGGGTTTTCATATTTTGGGGTTCGGTTTTGGTTTTAGGGTTCTTATGCATCATAAAGAGGATTTACAATATAAACTAGACACCCTAAACCTAAACTCCCCTTCTTGAGGATTCCCGAGCGCTGACGAGCGTCCTTGTCGATTTCTCAGATTTCTTCGATTTTTTCAATCGGGGACATCGCGCGCTAATCGATATGGAACCTGAAAGAATTTCTCAATTAAATCATTAGTTCCATATTTGTTATCATCAAAACCGAGATTAAGACCAAGGTTGAAAACCTTAAGTCAACAACGACGTCCTTGATCTTCTTGCTTCTGCCTGAGACGGTGTGAAGGAAAAGATTGCCGTTGGAAAGGAATCCTGCCTAAGATACGGAGTAGATGATATGCTCTGGGATGTTAGGATGATCTTGAACTGCATATAAGATACCTTTTTATAGTGCATGAGAAGAACCGACTTCTGCTATTTTTTTGTGCAACATAGAACATCTGGGTCGTTCAAATTTAATCAACAACGACTGCATCAAATTTGACCAAAAAAATGGAATTTTTGACTGAGATTTGAGCAAGAGAGGCAATGCAGTAATTGCGAAATCAAAGAATTGATTTCGATCTGTGCGGTACTCGATCAGCGGGCGAGAAAGAGCGCCTGCTGCGTGCAGGCGCGACAGGCTGCTGAATGCACGCTGGCGGTAGCAATTAGATGGCCTGCGTGCAATGCACGCGGGCGGCAGCCATGCGCTGCAGGCGCGAGGGCTGGGCTTGGCCCAGCTGTTCGGCCTGCCTAGGCCGGGCTGAGCACACAACAGCTCTCTTTTTTTTCTTCATCCAAAAAGCTCATTTTATATATTGGGTTAGGTTTAAAATGATTCAACCCTCACAATACATAATAGAGAATTATTTTCTTCTCTCTAACATGGATCTGTTCATGGTTCCTGAGCCCATGGATCCTTTAATCTTTCTTTGAATCTTGTTGATTCTTTGATCATTAAGCTTCCACGATTCTTTCGCTTACTGTTTCTTGTTCATCTCTTGTTTGATTCAACAATGGTGAGCAAGAACAACATAACAAACCCTTACTATGTTCAATGATCTGAAAATACATGAATCTCTTTGGTTTCTATTCAATTTTATGGCAACAACTATTTTACATGGAGTAAATCCATGACAATTGCTTTGGCGGCAAAGCATAAGCTCGGTTTTGTTACGGCTAAAGTTGCGAAGCCATCCGAGACTTCTGATGAGTATGATGACTGGTATGCTGCTAATGCGATGGTTGTGAGCTGGATCTTCAGTTCTCTCACCAAGAAACTCCATGAAAACTTTGTTTGTGCTACAGAGGCGAAAGTTCTTTGGGATCAACTAGAGAAAAGGTTTGGTAGCTCTAATGGATTTCAAAGATTTTAGATTAAACGAGATCTAGCTTCTCTATCTCAAAGTAATAATTCAGTTTCTATGTATTTCACTAAGTTGAGCAAGATCTGGGATAAATTGAACTGTGTATTGCCTTTACCTAAATGTCCTTGTAACTGTACTTGTGGTGCTTTGAAAGAATTAGATGATTTTGCTTAATCAGAGAAAGTTATTCAGTTCTTGATGGGTCTAAATGAATCTTTTGATGCGGTTAAAAATTAGATTATGATGCTTGAACCATTACCTAATATTGATAAAACCTATTCTATGGTGCTGAATATTGAGAAACAAAGATCTATTACTATTGTTAATTGTTAATGAGAATCTGTATAGTAGTACTATTGTTTCAAATGTTTATAAGAGCTCGAAAGGAGATTCTAGGAAAAAGACTTTCAAGAAGAAGGAGATGGTGAATAAAGAAAATAGATTATGCACTTATTGCAAATATGAAGACACACTAAGGATACTTGCTTCATGTTACACGTTTATCCTGACTGGTTCAAGGCCTTAAAGCAGCAAAATAAGTAGGAATCCACAAAGAGACAAGTTCACATGACTGATTCTCCTCTTGATGCTGATGATACTGACAATGTACAGTCTACTCTTTTTGTTAAAGAACTAATTCAAAAGGAGCTCTCTAGGCGGCTGAAGGGCAAACAATTGATGACTGAGGACTCTGTTAGCTTTGCTCGTTATGTTGACTTTGTAGGTATTGTCTCTAATCCTGCTAATAAACATTTATCTAAATCCATTACTTGGATTATAAATACTGGAGCCAGCAACCACATCTGTGGTACTTTGAATGTTTTCACTAATTTGAATCCTATTCAACAAGCTAAAAATATTCATCTTCCTGATGATTCTTCTAGACCAATAGAATAATACATTGGTACTATCTGCATTAATGAAGATTTTATGATTAAGAATGTTCTCTGTGTGCCCTCCTTCAAACATAATCTGCTCTCTATCAGCAAGCTCACTAGAACACATTTTCTTGTGTTTTTATTTTACTAACACTTCTGTGTTTTATAGAACCTAAGGAATAATTCTATATTGGATATTGGGAAGGCAATAAGTAATCTCTACTTCCTTGATTTTGAGTCATTTTTACCAATAACTATCAAATACTACAAATAATTTCTTAATTCTGTTTTTCATGTAGCCTCAATTCCATATGTTGTTGATGCTTGTAGTATAAATAAAATCTCTACTACTAAAATGCCATTGTGGCATAAGAGATTAGAGCATCCCTCTGCTGTAGTTATGCAACATTTGCATTTTATACTTGATGTAAAGACTGTTGTCAATGATGATGGTTCAATTTGTGCTAAATCTAAGCATACAAGATTTTCACTTTCTGTCAGTTCTCATTCTAGTGATGCTTTGTTCGATCTACTTCATATGAATGTTTGGGGTCCTTACTATACTGAATCTTTGTTTGATGCTAAGTACTTTTTGACTATTGTAGAAGATTATAGCAGAACTACATGAACTTATTTGCTTCAATCTAATGCTCTTGTTCCTCCTACTATCAACAAGTTTCTTAGAATGATTCAAACTTAATTTGCTGCCAAAGTTAAACAGATCAGGACAGACAATTCTTCATGCTACTTTTCTCATTAACAAATTACCATTTGTTGTTCTTAAATGGAGAACGTACTCCTTATGAAAATGTTATTTCAGAAAGCACCTGATTATGATTCCCTCAAGACTTTTGGCTGTCACTGTTATGCTACTGATACAAGACCAAACAAAGACAAGTTCAACTCAAGAGCCTCTCTTTGTATTTTCTTGGGATTTGCTACAGGGCAAAAGGCTTATAAAGTGTATGATATGGAGAAGAAGCACTTGTTTACTTCCAAGGATGTTGTCTTTCATGAAGAGGTATTTCCTTTTGCTAAAGTTTTGAATGATGATGCATCTTCTGTGCCAATTCCTTTGGTTTCCTCTGATGTTATAGCACCACCAAGTTCTTTGCCTGATGATGATGTTATATCGTCAAGTTATGTGCCCGATGAAACTAATAATCCTGATGTTATTTCTCCTAAGCCCACAAGGAGCAGGAAACAACCATCTTGGTTGTCAGACTTTGTGATTAGTGTTGCATATATAAAGCCCTCACTTACTACTTATCCTCAAGCTGTTACTGTACCTGATTCATCTTCTCATACCCCTTTTGTTTTTCCTTATGTCATACCTCCAAATTTCTCATTCTCCTTATCTTGCTTTTCTGGCAAACATTACTCCTCATAAAGAACCACATTCCTATAGAGATGCTAAAGATAATCCTGATTGGATTCAAGCCATGGAAGCTGAAATTTCTGCTCTTGAGAAGAATAAGACATGGACATTGATTGAATTACCCCCTAATAAGAAGCCAATTGGTTGTATGTGGGTTCACAAAATGAAGCTCAAGCCTGATGGAAATGTTGATAGATACAAGGCAATGCTTGTAGCTAAAGGTTTTAACCAAGTAGAAGCGATAGACTACACTGATAGCTTTAGTCCAGCGGCCAAGGTTGTGACAGTACGTGAGGGTGTTTATGGCCATTATAGCTTTTATGTCTTGGCCTCTTCATCAACTTGATATTAACGATGCTTTTCTACATGGGTTTCTTGCTGAAGAGGTCTATATGACTCCACCATAAGGCTACAGTCAAGTAAAACCTGGACAAGTCTGCAAATTACAGAGATCCCTTTATGGTCTCAAACAAGCATCTAGGTAATGGAATCATCAGTTGACTTTACAGTAGCAACAATATGGTTTCACTCAATCCAGACATGATCTTTGCCTTTTTTACTTACAAAAAGGCTGAAGTATTTCTTGCATTGCTTGTTTTCTGCATGATCAGTTTACTATTAAAGATCTAGGCTATGCAAAGTATTTTTTGGGATAAAAAATTACTTGGTCTAATGAAGGGATATACATGAATCAAAGAAAATATGTGCTTGATCTACTTAAAGATTCTGGTCTTACAGGATCAAAGTTAGCAACAACTCTTATGCCTAAAGGACTAAAATTGATTGCTAAGAAAAAGTACTTTACTTGATAATCCACAGCAATACAGGCAGTTGGTGGGCACATTATTATATATAGGTTTTAGTAGACCAGATATTACATATTCTGTGCAACAGTTGAGTTAATATGTGCATAATCCTACAAATAATGATTTTTCATTGAGAGCCTTTTGTGATGCTGATTGGGCAGCATGTTCTGATTCTAAGAAGTCCTTAACAGGCTTTTGTATCTATTTGGGAGGTTGTCCAATTTCATGAAAAACTAAGAAGTAGAAGACCGTGTCTAAGTCATCTGCAGAGGTAGAATACATGTCTATGACATCCACGGTTTGTGAATTGCAATGGATCACATACCTGTTACAAGAGTTCAATGTTCCTATAAAGTTTCCAATTCTCCTCTATTGTGATAACACTGTAGCACTTCACATAGCAGCAAATTTAGTATTTCATGAGAGAACAAAACACTTGAATATTGACTGCCACATTGACAAAGAGAAGCTCAAAGATTGACTCATTTCCACTCATCATCTTCACACTTCAAGTCAACAAGCTGATTATCATCACAGTCCAACTTGAGGGGATATAAGATTATTTATTGTATTAAACTATTAACTGTGCAGTTACTATTAGTTAATAGTGCTTAGTTAGTTTTGGAAGGTATGTTAGTTGTAATCAGTTAAATGAGCTCCACTCCATTTTACCACACATTTCGTGTATGTACTATATATAAGTACATCCTCTTCTTCATTCAATACATAACAGAGAATTATTTTTTCTATTTTCTTCTCTCTAACTTGGATCTGTTCAGAATCTCACACTAAGTTATTTCAACTTGTGATCAAAGTTGACTTAGTTTGATCCAACTTGGTGAATTAAATCATAAGTTAGTATGATAGGTTAGAACACAACCCAAACTAATGTGGTTTTTTGCCTAGTGGAATAAAATTGTAATCTTGACTCAATTGAGTTCAATCTTGATCGAGTTGCCCATCAATTCGATATATTCATCCCAAGTTAATCCAATTAAACCTAATTGGCATAACCAGCTAAGCGCAATCATATGATGATCGAATCAAATCTATTAATTGTACTCAATTTTAAAATCCAAAATCATTAAATTTTTAAGGGTTAAAATTTGTCCCTTTGATCATTAGTATCATCCAAACATAAAAAGGTTAATTTTAAAATATAATATTTGCCCATTGAAATATTACCTTTGTAAATTTTAACTTCATCCCACATATGCAACTTTTATTATTTCAGGAATCATTTTTCTAAATTTATTATTTCCAAATACTTGACATTAATTTATATAAGTATTTAATAGTACAATATTGGGGAATTACAATAAACTTGAGTTTATTTGCAATCACATTGCAATCTTGTCACCAAGTTAATAATCTGCCAAAAGAAAATGATAAATAGTAATATTATAACAATTTTTCGAAGAACTATATATATTAGAGTAAATAGTAAAAAAACATGAATTTTGCTCATTTTCCTATTTTTAGTACGAATTTTTTTCGTTAGCAAGACAATACACGAATTTAGGTTCCGTTATATATCCCGTTTAGCATACCCCATTAATTCTAACAAAATTGGTTGATGTGTCACGTTAAGGGGGTATATGCCACACAAGATAAGAATTTGCCACGTATACTCCGTTAACGTGACACATTAGCCAATTATATTAAAATTAACGGGGTATGCTAAACGAGGTAACAGATCATGTATTGTCTTGCTAACGAGAAAAATTTGTGCTAAATATGGGAAATCGAGCAAAATTCGTATTTTTTTTGCTATTCATCATATATATTATAAGTCTCCAGCTATATGAAATACCCTATATATTGTGTATATTGCGATGACAAAATCGAATTAGGTAGCCACATCTTTTGTGAGTACGAGAATGTGTTGGCGAATTGGCACCAATTTCGGGAGAAGATCATAGTGCAAAACTTTATTCCTATCCCCACTTCTACTGAGGAGGAGGATGGCTGGAATCTAGATAGGATGTCGATATCTTTAATATAGTGTTGGAGTGTTTGGACAGTACGGAATGATCACATTTCAATGCGAACAAAGCAGATGGGGCAAAGGTAGTCAAGTTGGCATTCAACTTTTGCTCTCGAATTCACGGACTTTGAAAAGGACTAGGCTTATATGAATTTTCCACTTTTATCCTTATTTAAATATATTATGTTATATTATATTATATTATATTATATTTGTTCACCTAAAAGTTGATATTTCGACTTTTGGGTTGGTTTTTTCTTTGCTTACTGATAGAACACCTAGTTGCCGTGGTAGACTTGTACATTTCAAAGCTCATGAAATACATCGTGTGACATCTGTCTCACTTTTCCCTCCCTAAAAAATAAGGTATATGAAATATCCAATATAGGAAGCAACTAAGTGAATTTTAAGGTAGATGAACCTTCCATATAATTTTAGCAGCTATAATGATTTAAAGTGGATCAGGATGAGCACTTCAGTAGAGGTCAAGAAATGAGTTGTAATTTGTAGTTATATTCATTTTATTTTTGCTTTTGGTGACTGATCTGTCATCTATTTGTGTAATTTGCTGATCATCATCTGTTGCTGTTCATCATCACTTCCCTTTCATCTGTAAATGAAAGCATTTTCTGCAAACATTTTTTCCCTACTTAAATTTTTCAAAGTCAATTTTTGTTTCTAAATGTAGTAAGCATTTCTTGATGCAGGTTGAAGTACCTGATTTTTTTTCCAAATAATTCCTTCACTTACTTCTAAATCTGAATTAAGCAGTAAGATGGAAATGAAATGACAAGTCACCAAATTACATCAGAGAGCAAGTACTACTTACAGACATATTTTAATTTGCTCACATTATGATCCAAGAGACAAAGTTTCTATTATGTACTACATGATCTCAGGATCCAACAGTATAAACTGAACACATGCATATATGATCACAAAGATTATACACTTGAGGCCTCAAACAAACAATGGTGAGCTTTGAAAAGACCAGAAGATTAGGTTTTACCCCACTTTCATTACGTAAGATACACCACATAACAGTAAAGAACTCTCATTGTCTGCAGGTTCCAACAGGGCTCATCAAAGATTTATTTTATTTTATTTTATAAAATAAATAAGAAAAGAAACAGTTCCCTACAAAAGCTAGAGCATAGCCCCAGAATAGATATATAGGACATGCATTGAGCCTAGAGAATAGCTGTCCCATTATTATATATTGATATCATTATCATCATCATAATTAATTAGCTTTATTCTGTATTAGGAATTTAGTTCGATGGTCAATTTTGCAAACAAAAGCACCCCAACAATGAGGGCCAAAGGGAAACCAGGAAACAAGAACAAGAGACAAAAGGGGAATTATATGCAGCATTCTCGCATAGCAAAAGGGAGGTAAGGGAACGGAACGGAAGAGCCTGTGGACAACCATTTGTTGTCCCATCTCCTTGTTCTCTTTGTCAATACCACAAATACCTCAACTGCACCATTTCTTTCACATGGTTTGGGCATTGGAGAGGAGAAGACAAACAACAAGATTTGCATAAAGAAACATCAACAATGGTGAAAGCAACAATGCACAGTGTGAGACAAGATCTCAAAGATTGAAGAAGAAGAAGTGATTGAGCCTATTAAGCCAATATCATACTGCACACACAAACATCCCAAAGTAAGTAATTAAACATTCACCAGCTAAACATTCGCTCTATCTTCGTCTTCATCTGCATCTGCATCTGCACTGTGCTGAAGACTTCCACCAAATGCAACAGCTGCAAGTGCTTCTTCCATGCTCATCTCTACTACTGGCAGCTGAAGAAAGCAGCAACACTTAGTACTTCAAGGAGGAAAGCAGTACTCCATATTTCTTCCTTCCTTCTCCATCACTCTTCTCCTGCTCTCCTGAGTCCGAACCCAAAAGAAACATAGAAAGCTGGAACAGTGGATGTATTTATTTCTTCCTTGTGTTATTTTTACTCATCTATCAGACCAACTATTTACTCTCTCTCTCTCTCTCCAAATGGGAAATGGAGAGTTGGAAATACATGGTGTACACCATCATCCCTTCTGGGTAGATGAAATGACCTGATTGCCCTTATCCACAGTAAACTATTACAGAGAGAGGGGTAGCCGGGAACTCGTGAATGAAAGCAACGTATCTCCCCCGTGTTTTACGTATCCAATACACACCAACGGTAGGAACTTTCTGCCGCTAAAGCCACTGAGAATAAAATAATAAAAAAACTTCAAATTGTCATTTTTCCTCTTTGCAAGGATTGAAGGTATCCATTGACATAATTGTCGAATGGAAAAATTCATACTCTCAAAGTAGGGAGTCCCTGTAATGGGAATACTCATACTGAATAGCTTGCTTACGGCCTGTTGCATGGACTGCTGTTATTTAGTCATGACTAGGAACAGGAGAGGATATAAATATTATAAATTGGCCAAAAAGATAATAATCTGACTATTTGATGTACTGTGAAAAACATTCAAATTAATACCGACTGTTCATCTGATTTATTAACTATATTTATACTCGTAATTAATTTTGTATGAATTGGAAAACGACTTGGGCTGCAGTAGCAGCAGCCTGCTGTCTCTCCCATGTGCCACATACCAACAAGAACAGGACTATTATGATATTATCTCTTCTAGGACCACCAAAATCAAAATGCCTCATTTAATTATCACCATTCTTAATTAATTGCTAACACTTAGCATTTATCTCGTCTTTATGATTACAACATAGCATTTGATGAATCAGTAAAAGCTAATAATGGTGGAGTTATTATCACAGCCCAAGGACCTAGAGCAAGAATATATAGGCATGAGATGCCTGAAGGAGAAAAAGGATAAGTTGGCTTATCAACTCCCATGAAAGTGCTCAGTTTTTGGAACAATTCAACACCAGGAAGGGTGTTTTTTTTTTTTGAAAAACACCAGGAAGGGTGTTAATTACTCTTTAAATCACATTGCATTTTTGAATACTTTTCATCATAGGAAAAAGAAAACTGGTGGTGATGTTGATATGAGAAGGTGATCAGTATTATTGTTGGGAATTTGTGCATTTGGTACTCTGCTTTCTGCTCTCATTCTCAGAGAGAGAGTGTGAGAGTTTAATAGAATAAAATGAAAATTTGACATACAATTAATGCATTCAAGTGAAAAGAGGGTGATTCCAGTACTACTAGTGGAAGGTCAATATACACAATCTTATTCTTTCACTGTAAAGAGGATGTTACGACTGGAACTCCTATCGCCAATAAAGCAACCAAGCATATTAGTATTACTTTGCGTCTTCTTCTATACTCCTAACACTGCATTGTGCATGACATGATGCCTTCTCTTGCTCTTTTTTTTAATGTACTGTGATCAGTGAGAGGTCTGCTGATTAAAATAAGACCATCAATTTCCCTTCCTGGATTATTCATTGTTCCTCAAAATGATTAGAAGTAGATTTATAGGATTCATGCCCTCCCATGTTGAATGCACATGGGTGAGTCAAAAAGATGGAAAAGCTGCGGGTATGAAAGTGATTGTTTGCTTTTTCACCTCCTCCCTTCTCTAGTCCAACTCCGATCCAATCTTATGCCAAGGACAAAAAGTTACTTCTCTTCAGCCTCAAATCACCATCACCACATTACTAGCATCATTCTTTTTCTTCATTTGCCACTTCCATACCATTGATTAGTAATATCATGTATCTCTTTGGGGAGTGACTGATTCATCCAGACAGTCAAACTATGAAGTTTCTTAAGATCTGTTTCATAGGGAGCCAATTACAGGGTGCCTGTTGCCTGCGTTTTTGGTCAAATAAAAAAACCAAACTGAAAAACTTTGAGCCAGTTCAATTTGTATATATAATATATACAAACAAAAATGAACAATACAATTCAAACAAAAGTGAAGCACAAAAAACTAAACATTTTATATTAGTTTAAAGTTTTATTAATTATATATCACTTATCATAAAATAATAACAACAATTAGTAAAAACTTGTTAAAATTGAATCCCAACTCACCCCATGTTGAGCTCAAAGCCATAACTAGGATCCTTACCAAGGCTGGTAGGGCTGTTCATGGGTCGTGTTACACCCCGCCTAAGTTTATCCCTAAAACAGGAACCTCATCTAGGAAGAGCGCAACCTACAACTAAACCACAAAAATACACCAGAATATCTCAACAGGAACAACTGAAATCATCATTTCAACTAAGAGTTCTCTACATAATGTTCAACATCAATCTAAAAACACTAAGAAAATATCTAAGCAGCGGATGACGCCTCCTCATCTAGGACTCTAGCTACCCAACTTCGACTACCAACATACCTGCATATCTGAGGCAATAACAAATAATATCAGCGGAAAGCTGAGTAGAAGAATCAATATGCCAACAATAAAGACAACAATCATAATGCGATGATACTGTCAAATGCAACAATAAATGACTCTGCAATAAAATGCAACATGTCAACAACAACAAGACACATGTTCACCTATTAACTATTGCAACTCATACCAATCAAGAGCATAGTAGACAATTGGGTTTCCCCCGCACTCTCGCACCTCGAGAGTGGCATCTCAAGCCCGCTCCAGCTAGAGATGCGACTATCTAAAAGATAGCCCGCCGACGTCTAACACCTCGACGTTGCACACGAGCCCGCCAACGTCTAACAGCGCGACGCCGCACCTCATGTGAAAATTTCGTCATCACCGGTGTCACCGCCCATACACCTCGGGTAATAAATCAATAATGTCCGGGCTTGCGCCCACAACGGTTATTATGCAGTATGTCATCAACAACTGACCTACGATACTAGCAACAATAACTAACATAACAATAAGCAGCATGATAGCTAGATCTCACCACATGACACATCACAACTGATCTACAATGCTAACAACAATAAATGCTACAACAACTATCAACTGAAGATGCAACTAAAATAATTCATGTTAGCAAATACAACTTATGACAACGCTAACAACGTGCACAATGCCTAACATAATATCATGCTTAATAATCATCAATGCATAACAACTAATCAGACTCATGCAATTATTAACATGGCATGTTCAACAACATAATGCAACAGGAGATCAACGGATTTTAGAAGCAAATCAAGCAAATAGAAGCAAGGGGTAAAATCGTCAATTTACCAATTCAACATTCATCGGCTACAATAGAAATCAACTCGTATCCACCACAACTATCTATACTCTAAATCACCATCTAACATAGAATACCACTATCCTACATTATTTAATTATTTATCAACCGAATTAATAAGTCTCATCTACCAAACAACACCGAAACATAGGAAAGACCTACTAGACGACCTCTGATCAGAAATCTGACACCACCATCACATTCAGAACGCAAAAACCTACAACTTTGATATTCACCTCGACTCAATCCGACGATCCTATAATCAAATCTAAAAATACCCTAATATTCTACAAATTAACCTCATTTCATCCAATACATCTCTCTTCTTTAAACACCTGATTATTAAATAAAATAAAACTCTCCCTCCCTCACTCGTCTCCTACCTGATGACCGCCCGAGTGTCCCCTCCCCTGCTTCGCACGGATCCACACCGGCCGCCCTCTCCGCCGACGGCAACCACCCCGCCGGCCTCGACGACCTCTTCCCCCACGCCGGCGGGTACCGGCTCACGATTGGGAGGCCACGACGGCCTCCCCTCCCCGACACCGTCTCCTCTCCACTCGGGTCCACGCCGGGCAGCCCTCCCGGCCACCGGCAACCACCCGCCGCCTCCCCTCCGGCCCCCCTGCGACCTCTGGCACGGGTGGGGCACTAGCTCCACGCCGGGAGACCGTGGCGACCTCCCTGCAGCTGCTGCCATGGCGGGCGGACAGCAGCGCGGCTGCTCCGTCGGGTCTGACATCGCGACAGTGGTACGGTTGCCTCCAACCGCCCACGATCGCCTATGATCCTCTCTACCCCATCCGACATCCGTCGGTTCTACCTCCGCCAACACCTCCGCTCCCCTCCACTGACGCCGATGAATGCAAAATTGGAAAACGACGGCAACAAGAAAATGACGGAAACAAGAGGAGAGATAAAAAGACTCCTACCTCAAAACTCCTCCAAACTCCGGTCTTCACCGGAGTCTTCTCACTGCCGACGCCTCACTACTGCCGCTGCAATTCCCAATCCGCCGCCGCTGCTATAGTAATCAAGAGAGAGGAGAGATGGATTAATGAGAGATTAGGGCTAAATATAAGATTAGGCTCTTTTACAAAAATGCCCACCTCCAAAAAGATATTTACAAAAATATCCTCAATTTTCTAGGTCATAACAGGTCGGGTCGGGTTTGGGGAAAAAATCGGCCCGACCCAACCAACAAGCAATCAGGTCAGGTCGGGTTTTAAGAGAAATTTTTTGAATCCGATCTGACCCGACCCACCCAAAATCGGGTCGGGTTGGATCGGGTAATCGGTTTACCTGTTATTTTTTTAAAAAAAAAAGTATTCATGCATTTTGCGTCTTCCCAAGCATCTAGAAGATGCTTGGGAAGACGTTGCGTGAGAGCCACGTGGCCGCATCCTCTTGGGAAGACGCGGGCCGCGTTTTCTTGGGAAGACGCGGGCCGACGCGACCCGCATCTTCCCCGAACGAGTTTTTATTTTTTTAAATATATATAAAAATTTAAAAATAATTAAAAAATATAATTAATCGGGTAATCGAGTTTCAAACCTTGAAATCCGAGACCCGACCCGATTATAATCGGGTTTGGATAAACTGAACCCGACCCGGCCCGATTAATTCGGGTCGGGTTGGTTTCTCAGGTTCATTGGGTCGGGTTTGACCCATGAACAACCCAAAAGGTTGGTCTCAAGGCTAGCTAAGTGGTCAATGGGCTATGTAATTACATTCTAAAAGTCAACTTTGCTAAACAAAACTCTCAGGTAGTAGTATCAAAGATGTGCATGGATAGAAAAAAAATGAAGATGGATTCATATTTATTTAACAATATCCATTCTTTTATTATTCATGTTCATTCAGTCAAAGCTCATGTTCACTCGTCCATAGAATTTTATATATATTTTTTCCATAGAAATTTATATGGGCGGACCACCCATATAAGTTTTTTTTCGCTTAATGGGAACTCATGGCAATGCTTAAGCCAATACTTGGTCGTATACAAAGTTAGAATGTCCATTATGTGATGATTCATTGCATGATCTTATTGAGGTAGATGTGATAGTTGAAGCGGTAGCCAATATGATATCTTTTGCGAAACAAAGGCGGCTAATGTGCATATGGCCCCAATTAACATGGGCTTGGGTGGGTGCCTGTCAAGGTTAATGGGCCTTCATTCAGCTTGGGCCCATGGACAAGGTTGGATTCACTACTGGAAAAATGGGCATCAACAACGGCTAAAGCCGTTGCTGGGCCGTTGCTGAAAACCATCAGCAACGGCTTGCAACGGCCCTACCCGTTACAACGGAGCCGTGGCAGAAAAGCGCGTTGCTGATAACTTAGCAACGGTCGCTCGGGCCGTTGCTAATAATATTATCAGCAATGGTTTTGCCACGGACATGGAGCCGTTGCTGAAAACATTAATATCAACGTCTGGTCAGTCCGTAGCAACGCCGTTAGTAAAAGACTGTTGCTAAGCCGTTGCTGTAGGTCATCAGCAACGACTTTCGATAAACTTTTAGCAACGACTTTCCCATGGACGGCCGTGGGAAAGCCGTTGCTGATGATGTGAACATGGAAACGAAAAAAATTAAAATTTCAAATTTTCATTGATACATTGATACATTATCTGATACATAACTCACACAGCCATACACTCATACACACATTCATTCACACATCACAAATATACCAAGATATACATCAAAACAATTATATTTATATTTATAATTATCCACAATAGTATAAAAACTATTCAAATGCAAAATTGAAGTATCAATATGCAAACAAAATAAATTAAACAAGTATAATATCTCAGTAACAAAGTCAATATAAAAAAAATCTCACAATGACGATGGAGGATGGCCTGGATCATTTGGCGGGGTCTGGAGTGCTTGAGTGTACATCGACGTGGACTGACTCGAGGACGATGGATGAGATGATGCCGAAGAGATGCCTGCTTCGAGATGACCTGACATGTTGCGTAGCATAGCATGCATCTCCGCCATCATCTGACTTTGGCGCTCCATCATCTTAGTCTGACGCGCGACCGTGTCCTCTAGAGTCCTTATTCTGCTACTATGATCATAACTGGATCTGGAGGTGGATGGCCGCTCACCAGCGACCGGAGAGGTCGGTGCCCCAAGTGGCCCTAGCACGGCTCGCGCATGACCACTATCTGCAAAGCCATATACGCGGCCATGGTCCCAGCCACCTGCGGCCTCGACCCACGTTGCTGCGTCAAAGTCCTCGGGGGTGCCCCCCGCGCTACACCACCGTCTGGCTGTAGGTCTCCTACTCGAGTTTGATTTTTTGTTTAATATTTATCATAAAACTTAAATTATAAATATATAATAAATAATTTAAACAAATATATAGTTATCATAATGTATGCAGCGCGGTTGTCTATGTACTCCCCCGTCCCATGTGCTCGACGGTGAGTTCGCTCAAACACCGCCATCGGGGAGGGTCGCTGGACAGTCCCGTCATCCGACACCGTCGTCTACATTTACAAAACAAATACATTAATTAGTACACATAGTAACAAATAAAATATATAATTAAAAGGTATACTTACCATACGGTTCGCGTGCACTGCAAATGCAATAGAGCCGCCGGTGTGACGCGCTGCTCCCCCGACATGCGATTTCTAGCCGCATTCCTAGAAACCTCCTGCCATCGATCCGTCGACCATATTCCCACGAGCTGGTCCCATATATCCGGAGTAATCCAATCGGGGCCGTATCCCCGAGTCTCTGCGATGTTAGTAGTCCTAGCTCGTGCCATCGCCTGGTACCGGGCCTGCCCCAGCTGCCCGTTGTACCTTGCCCGGGAAATAGCCTCCCAGGCAGCGTAAATGAAGGGCCTCTCGTCCTCAGCCCATGTATAGCGAGCCTGCAGAATAATAATATCAGTACCAATATTAATCATCATGCATGTAAAAATAATACGTGCCTCAAACTCGCACCAAAACATGTTGACGTGCTCGCTAGGCACGTGAGACCACGTAGGCCATGCCCCGTGCATATATCGTCGAATAGTAGAAGAAATGCTCCTCGATACTTCTTCTTGCTCGAACCTGCACAACAAAAATAAATTTTAATATTATATTATGATATAATGAATTTGTAATGATTCATAATTCATGATATATTACCGCTCCCCAATCACGCTAATAAATCTACGTGACTCTGTGGCTGGTGGAGACTGCCATCTGTTCGGCCCGCGTGGCCGCCTGCATCTGGATGTACTAGTCTCGGTAGTATCATCGGCATGAGGATCAACAATAGGAGGATTAACAGCATGAGTAAGTGCTGGAGTCTCATCGATCGGAGACTCCGAAGCTCTCCTACGACGATAACCACGACCAGACATATCTGTCGAATAGACATATAATTAGATTATTGTATAAATAGTAGAGATATATTTAATAAAATATATACTTTACAATTATTCCTCATCATCTGAATAATAGTCTCTGAATTCTTCCTCTTCTTCCTCTTCTTCATCTTCTTCATCTCCAGCTTCCTCAATTTCATGATCGTCATCACCAGCATATTCAACTTCTAATTGAATTGACGTTGTGTCTGCAACCTCGAGTATTGGAATAATACGATCTACAGCAGGAGGATCATCTTCTTGATAGAAACCATCTGTCATATTAGGTATCAGCTCATTTTCTCCTGCTATCGGATCAATTTTTCCTCTACCTTTAGTCTTACAGACTACACGCCAATCTGCTCTATCTTTATTTTGAGCCGAATACTTCGCGTAATGTACTTGTTCGGCTTGTGATGCCAATATAAAAGGCTCATTTGCTGTCAATTTATATTTGTAATTAACCTCAACAAGTTTATATTTTGGATGAACTTTCATGCCCCGTTCTGTTGTATCGAACCAATGACATCTAAATAGGATCACTAATTTCAAGCCGAAATAGTGCAACTCTATCACTTCTTCCACCAGTCCATAAAAATTCATATCACATTCAACATAGGTTGTCCTTTTCACGCAGACCCCGACATTCATCGTCTTCTTTGTAAAGGCATATTCCACCGTCTGAAATTTGTACCCATTAACAAAATATCCGCTATAGCACGACACTAGTCGCGACGGTCCACTAACAAACTCAAATATTCTTTCATCTATTTCAGCTCTGTGATCTTTGCTGTAAGTCTGAATCCAAGTAGGGAAATCACGATTCCGTAATCTCTCCAATTCTTGATCGTTGTGAATAGAGTATTTTTGCACCATCTCAATGTCAAATATTATAATAAATTGTTCAATCTCTGGACAATTGAGTAATACATACAAGTGTGCCAAATGATACTCTTCATCGCTTAAGTGTCGAGATGGACGAGAACCAAAAGCACGACCAGAGTGACAAAATATATTTAAACGTCCATCTGAATATCGAACACCCCCGTCGTCGTTATGTGGAAGACGATCAAATCTTGTCTGTACTGTCAATTCAAAGTAAAATGAGCAGAATGTTGAAATTTCTTAGATGATATACGATTCAGATATTGATCCTTCAACAGCTGCGGTGTTCTTTACTTTTTTCTTCAGACGATTCATGTATCTTTCAAATAAGTACATCCATCGATATTGAACGGGGCCACCAACTCGTGCCTCGTATGCCAAGTGTATCGGTAGATGCTCCATCGAGTCAAAAAATGCAGGAGGGAAAAACTGCTCCAACTTGCATATGATTTCAACAATATTATTTTCAAGTGTTGACATATCTTCGACTCGAAGGACATTTGCACAGATGTTTCTAAAAAACATACTTAATTCAGTCAACGGACCCCAAATATTATCAGGTAGAAGATCTCGAAATGCGATTGAAAGTAATCTCTGCATGAATACATGACAATCATGACTTTTAATCCCTGATATTTTGCAGTCATCGACGTTCACACATCGAGATAAGTTTGAAGCATATCCATCGGGTAATCTGAGTTCTTTTACCCATTGACAAACATCTTTGATCTGTTGTTTATTTAACACATATGGGGCATTCGGTTTCAGATATCGTCCGTTGACCTCTTGTAACTCCAACTCTGGTCTTTTACAAAGTATTTTCATATAATGTCGGGCTTTGACATTATCTTTAGTTTTTCCGGAAATATCCATCAAAATGTTGAAAATATTATCAAACACATTTTTTTCAATGTGCATGACATCTAAATTATGTCGAATCAATAATGAACTCCAATAGGGCAATTCCCAAAAGATACTTTTTTTCACCCAGTTATGTGTTTGGCCAAAACCTGACACTCTTTCATTGCGACCAAATACTATATCTGGAAGTGCTGAAACACGTGCTAACATTTTTCACCAGACAACATCGGTGGTGGCCCTTCTCTTTCGACTCTGCCCTTAGTAAATTTATTACGATTCCTTCGATATTGATGATTAGCCGGTAGGAATCGACGATGACAATCAAAGAATGAGATTTTTCGTCCGTTCTGAAGATTGATTGATTTAGAGTGTTCCATACAATACAGACAAGAGAGTCGGTCGTGAGTGCTCCAACCGGACAACATGTCGTACGCTGGGAAATCATTGATTGTCCACAAGACCACGGCCTTTAAATTGAAGTTTTGCTTCCGATGACAATCATAAGTGACAGCTCCCTCAGTCCACAATGTTTTCAATTCATCTATCAAGGGTCTGAGAAATATGTCAATTTCTTTTCGCGGACCCTTAGGACCCGGAATAATCATCGAAAGATAAATAAATTCATCTTTCATACACATTGACGGTGGCAAATTATAAACTGTCAGCAGCACTGGCCAAACTGAATAAGGAGTTGCAGAATGTCCAAACGGATTAAAACCATCTGTGCACAATCCCAATCTTATATTTCTAGTATCCCTAGCAAATGAAGGATAATATGTATCCAAATGTTTCCATGCTTCACTGTCGAATAGATGAGTCATTACTGTATCATCACGACTTCTTGCATGCCAACTCATGTAGGGGGTTGTCTTTTCCGATATGAATAATCTTTGAAGCCTCGTTGTTAGTGGAAAATACCGAAGCACCTTAAACGGGATATTTTTCTGTCGGACCGATTTCTTCTCCTTGTAACGAGGATGTTGACATACAGGGCATTTATCCAACTGCACATTTTCTTTATAATATAAAATGCAGTTATTTTGGCACGCGTGTATTTTTTCGTACCCAAGCCCCAATTTTCTCATTAGCTTTTTAGTCTTATAAAAAGTTGGCTCAAACTTGTTATCAGTAGACAGCATTCCATTAATCAATCCTGCAATCCGATCATACGCAACCCCGCTGATATTACAATCGGCTTGATGTTTAGGAGATGTGTCATTGCTGAAAACCTAGTGTATTTAGGATAATTCTCATACAAAGGTTCATCGGCAGCTTTCGACATCTCGTAAAATTCTGCAGCTTCTTTATTCGGTAATTCAATCTCTACCGCAGTTTGTACTTGTATGATATCAACCACTGTAGTATCTGGTGGGACTGATGTCTGAAGAACTGGCCGATCAACATTATCATTCAGGTGGAATTGACACCCAAGACTATCAAGTATCATAGTTCAATAGGGATTAGATTGACTAGATGAAGAAGCACCAGCAGAGGAAGATTCACCATATGTCTGAACAACAGGATTACTCGACGTCCCGACTACACGTGACTCCCCGTGACAAGTCCATAGAAAATATCTTGGTGCAAATCTTTTGCTATATAGATGCAGAGTGATAGTCTCCCGATCCAAAAATCGTCCATTCAAACAAATGCGGCACAGACATCGGATTTGATCACCGATGCTGACGAAATTCTGATTCGAATAAGCGAAATTTAGGAAGTACGTTACGCCTAATCGAAACTCATTCGTTAAAGCTCCACGATCAAGACGTCAGTACATCCAACTTCGATTAGCCGACATGATTCTGTCAATCAATGACAATTTCTTTGGTTAATGCCTTTAGGTGAGATTGTCCTATTCCATTCAGGATTTATGTTATTTATATTGCACTAGGTACTTATTTTAATCGCTAACTTCATTCTAAATTTCGGCAGCATCTCCCTACAGTTCTCTGAATACGCATATCATTTGGGCGCGTATCGGAGAACAAGAGAGATGTTGCCGAAATTTAGAATAATTAGTTAACGGTTAGAAGAAAAACGTAAGTGCAATACAAATAACTATATTCCCAAATTGTTCAATCAGGGACAATTCAAGAATTGTACGTCGTATAAAAGATCATCTACTTCTTTTACACGAACATACAATCCCCGAACGGATCTAAGGTTTTGCTAAATCATATCCGACTCGTCGATGCGTATGTGAAACATATCAACTCGTTGGATGGATGATTATTTTCTAAATGTTTCGAGTAAGTTCGAGTCCATATTGGACAATTCCGACACGAGTCCAAATTAGATGATTCCGGCGGGAGTCCAAAATGAACTATTCCGGCGCGCGACCAAAGTGGACAATTCCGACGCGAGTCCACTGAGGACAACTTTGGACTAATTAACAATATTTTAACTAATTAATTAATATTAATCTACATCATTTTTATATATTTAAATAATTAACCTACCATTATTAAATATTAATCTAACTAAATTAAACTAAAAATTAATATAAACTCTAAAAATTAATCTAAACCCTAAAAATTAATCTAACAAATTAAATAATTAATTAAATAATTAATTAACAAATAAATAAATAAATCTAAAACTACGATTTTCGGCGCCGGCCGCAACGGGAAGAGAAGGCCGGGCGGCGAGGAATACCTGAAATCGGCGGTCGAGGACGGACGGCAGCGTCGGCAGCGGCGGTGAGAGGCGGGAGGAGGAGGAGGAGGAGGCGGCGGCAGCAATAGGAGGAAGAAGGGGCGGGCGCGATCTGCGACCTATATAAAATTATCAGCAACGGCTCACTCGTCCGTTAGAAAGCCGTTGCTGATAAGTTATCATCAGCAACGGCTCACTTGTCCGTTAGCAAACCGTTGCTGATAATTAAAATTATCAGCAACGGCTCGCATGTCCGTTAGAAAGCCATTGCAGATACAACATATCTGCAACGGCTTGGGCGGCCGTAAGAATACCGTTGCAAATAGCAACGGCTTGAGCGGCCATTGCTGATAGCCGTTGCTGAAGACTCAATTTCTAGTAGTGATTGTCAAGGCTACCCTTGCGGACCGAGGTAGGCTAGGGCAATGCCCAACCTTGGGCCCAGTCGATCGTCACCGATTTGACTACAACCTAGATTCGAGGAAGGTACTAATTTTAGGGTTTTTTTAGGGGAAAAAACTTGTATTTATCAAAAGATATGAGAAAAACAAGCCAAGGCGAAGAGAGAGAAAGAGAAAAACAGAAAACAACAACGCAGTTAGAAAGTTAAGAGGATAGAAAGAGCTTGAAGTGGTCCCTTCTAAGGCAAGTTCCAGAGATGAGTGACAGACATTATCGAAGCACCTGCAGTTGCGTTAGAACCAGATTTTCCATCTGCAGCTTTAAGTAATGGTCTTAGGTTTGTTAGCTGATTCAGAAACTGCCCTAATCTTTATTCTCCATGTTGGATGTTTATGGTCCCGTTATTATACAGAATCCATTGCTTATCTTTTCCGGCTTCCTTATTCTTTGAAAGCGTGGACCATCACCTAAGCAAGTGAGCTTAAAGTCCTTATATGCTTCTAGCAAGGTGGACTAATCTAAATTGTACATTAATTGTAACACAAGTTTATTAATCAGCATATCAGTTGTGTTATGTAATATGAGAAATCTTTCATTATGAGATGTAATTCTCATTAAAGTTGCTATAGTTGATGAGTATATGTAAATATATTTGAATTGCAGTTTAGAAAATTACAAAATGACACCTTCATCAGAATAATATATCTTAAAGATCTTACACAAGACTAGTTCCATGCTTACACATGGACACAACTTTCTTCAGCCAACTTTTACTTGTAGCAAATTAATCTCAACGTTCTTATTCACCTTGGAGGAAGCTCTTGCACAGCTTCTCCCAAAACATCTTGTCAGGTTCAGCTTCCTCCAAGCTTGCCTTGACATCATCAGCAAAGCATTTCTTGCAATTCCAGAAAAGGCAAATGAATATATTCACTCAAATCATGCAAAACAAAACCTAATGAGAATTATATATTATCATTTAAAAAATCCCGCTGCGTTCAATAGATTTGAAATTGTTAGTAAGATTCGAAAAATCCTCTAAGCTTACATCGATGGATTCGTTACTAACAAGACGATCAACGAGATTACACAATATGTCTTTGCTGTACTCTGGGTGGCCCTGAATGCCCAAGATGTGATCTCCTATGTAAAACATCTCCACCCCGGTCTTCTTGGAGAAACCGATCACTTCAGCTCCAATTGGAACCTCCAACACCTGTTTGTGATTCACTTGGTTAAACTCATTTTGAATATTCATCAATACTAGAAGCAACACAAACACTAAAGGCAGAGTAGAGTTAATTTACAGTGCATTGCACTTGTGCATTTGCATTTCTTTACCTCATCTTGGTGGCACTCGATGATCAAAACGCTTCTTGGAATCTCTTCCAACCGATCGAAAAACTTCGGACGAGGCAAGTTGTCGTCTCCAAAGACCACCTCCCTCATTCCTATGTCCCAACCTCCATAAGCCTTCCCTACTCGACCTCCCAATGCACGGCATAAAACCTACAAAAGCATCAACTTCATGTATAGTGTAAAGTTTAATGTATCTTTTGTGCTTCTAGAGTGGTTTATGATTTAAAAACACAAATATATTACTAACTGATGGGGACATTATGATAATAATAAATAAGAGTTGCAATGGTTATCCAGAAAATACATAGTCATTTGTCCGGGGAATTACGAAGTCATCCGATCATTAAATAAGGTAAAATTATATATCCCAAGCTCTGGAAGTCTAGTTTCCAATGAAACAAACCATGCATGAATAGAAGATTTCTAGAAGACGTTATGGCCAATTTACTTGCGGTGGAATTAATATATCCCAAGCTCTGTAGCATGCGCAGCACAACCCGAGAAGACAAATGCCGACTTGAGGTGGAATTAATGACTTCCAGTTTATATAATCATGTATTCTAATTAAATGTGTAATCTAGGGAAGGTGAAAGTAATCAGATCCAACTAGTATAAATAGGTGTTTTTGGTGATGGATGTAAGCAAGTCTTATAGTTATCGAATACAATACTATTGCAACTCGGGATTGAGTTCCCTCTCTCTTGACTTAGTATCTCTTTGGTGGATTCCTAAAGAGTATTAAGTTGTGCTCTTGTTGCTCTTGGGGGCTTAGCTCTCTCTCTCGATTAATTCTATGTCGGGTGCAAGTCTAGTAGACTCACACCCCATAATGTGTCTATCTCTTTCTAACTTTCTCTCTCTTCATTTAATGAAGAGATAGACACATGTTGATGTGCGAGTCCAGCGGACTCGAGTCTAACATATAATAAACCCTCTCGATTAATCCTTCCATCATCACTAACTCGATCAATACAAGACATCCTAAAGAAGGAAAACTAGCTAGGTAAACGACGACTAGTGCTTTTAATTAAGATTAATTTCTTACTTGGAGGCCAAAGCAAATCCCCAGAACTTTCTTGCGCATGGCATCCAACGTTTGGAGCAGAAAACATAGCCTTAAAATCCAAAGGTCATCGCCATAAGCGTTGTGAGGGCTACCGCTTACGATGAAACCATCGTACTTGTCGAGATTTTCCATTTCTGGAAATTCTCCTTCCACCACCCTAAACAAATCCCAGTTCTCACCCTCATTCCTAAATGCTTGCACAAACACATTGAAGTAACCATTATACATCTTTTTGACATAATCAGAGTCCTTGCATGCTAAAAGGAGAGCGAATCTCTTGGCTTCCTCTATCTTCATGGATGCAATGCAAGGGAGGATGTATGTGAAAGTGCGATGAAGATGTTAATTAGCGAAGAAAGGGTTGGAGATCTTATAGAGGTGAGGGTGGAACAAGACAGCAATAGATTGAGTTGGTGAAAGGCAAGTTGTCAAAGCTTGGAAGAAAGTAGATGCAGTTTTTAAGACATGTTGGATTCCTTGCAAACTTTAGATGCAATTAAAAATGCAATTCATTGAGATGTGTTGCTGCAAGTCAATATGCTTTTCATGGTAAGTATGACAAATCATTGTGGGTATAATGGCAGATGCCGGAGATCAAGTTACTTAAAAGAGAATTTTGGTTGAGAAAGAGAGAGGTTCCAGTGTTCCACCATCTTTTTCTTCTATGCATTTTGGTTATATATAGCATATATCTGATGGATTTTCATCTTCATCCTGACTTGATTCATCAAACGTGTATAAAATGACACCAAACTGATGCATTAAAGAGGGATCCAAATTCCATTTTAATGCATCTATACTAGTTGCAAGTATCTGCAAGTGACTGCAAATTAATTAAGAATCATATATATAGGAATGCAAGTTGGTATGTTTTGGACCTCCAACTAATATTAATTGTTACCTTGGTTCCTTTGCTGCCACCTTAATTTGTTGATCAACTTGCAGTAGTTTGTAAAAGTACTGATCCAGAAATGAATGTAATTAAGCATGGAAGCCAACCACAATATATATCACATCTTGTGGGTATATATGTTCATATATCCTTCAATTAAGAATAAATGAAGAAAGAGTACCAAGTCATATTTAAGAATCTAACTAGAAAATAAGGTTCCTGAAAGCATGTAGGCATCGATCCTTGTTAACATCTAGAATCATACAACCTTCTGCTACTAGCCAATCTACTTGGAAAAGCAAGTTGGAGTTATTGGATAGATCTTGTTTCATTGAATCTGGCCGGGTTCTCGGGTTGCCAATATTCCGGGTTGAGATTTGTGGTGGATCAGAATAATATTCCTGGTTGTGTTTCTCAAACTAAAAGTTGGGAGTACTATTTACTATTTAAACTATTCCGTGGGAGATGAAGCAGCACTTAATATTCTAAGCAATGGAATGGTTAGCATGCATGTTGCCAAAGTTGATGGCAACCACAACTTGGAACTTTAATTCATGCAAAGCACACTATAAAAATTTCATTATAAGCCAGCACCCGATTTAAGTTTTAAATTTCAACACTTTTGAACGGACAATAAAAAAGAATTAAAAAATTAACTGGCTTGAAAATTTCGGCGTCCGGCACATGTGCCGATTTGAAATCGGTGCCTGAAACTAGCAGGCGCCGGTACATGAGAAATCGGCGCCGATTTCTATGATTTAGGTGCCAGCTCCATGCTGGCGCCGGAATAAACGCCCCTAATGTCCTTGGATTCCACCACTATACACAAGGATCTCGATGCATGTTACAAGGCAGAAAATAGTAACTGGAGGCAACATGCAAAAGTCAGGTGGCTCAAAGATGGAGATAGAAATTTAAAAAAAATCACATGGTGGCCTCTGGCAAGCAGCACAAAAATTAGATCTCCTCCTCAGTAGACAATGGATCTTGCCTACGAGATGAAGCGGGTATATATTGCCTGCGCACTTCACCATTATTTCAAAAGCACAATGGGCTCCGCCTCGGAGCTATTCCTTTGGCTAGATTGGTCTTCCTTGTTCCCAGCCTCAGGCTTGGACCTCTCTAGCCTGGTGGAGTTGTGTGGCCCAGAGGAAACCTTCGAAAATATCAAAAGAATGGGCAGTCATAAAGCACCAGGGCCAAACAGCCTATTAGCTGAGTTCTTCATCGCCTGCTGGGATATTGTGAGCGTTGATGTTAAATTGGTAATTAACGAGATAATGACGGTCACGACGGAGTTGGGACGCCTGAACAAATCCTTCATCATCTTATTGTTGAAGTCGAAAGGTACTACTAGAAATTGAGTCTTCAGCAACGACTATCAGCAACGGCCGCTCAAGCCGTTGCTATTTGCAATGACATTCTTACGGCCGCTCAAGCCGTTGCAGATATGTTGTATCTGCAACGACTTTCTAACGGACACGCAAGCCGTTGCTGATGATTTTAATTATCAGCAACGGCTTTCTAACGGACAAGTGAGCCATTGCTGATAAGTTTATATAGGTCGCCGATCGCGCCCGACCCTTCTTCCTCTCGCTGCTGCCGCCGCCGCCGCCTCCTCCTCCCGCCTCTCGCCGCCGCTCCCGACGCCAACGACGCCGAGCTGCCGCTGCCGACGCTGCCGTCCGTCCTCGACCGCCAATTTCAGGTATTGATCGCCGTCCGGCCGTCTCTTCCCGTTGCGGCCGGCGGGAAATCCAACCAAAACCCTATTTTTAGGGTTTCGGCTGGCGGCGGTCGGTCGATGGCCGCCGCCGGAGCTTGTACAGTGTTCGGACACTGTACGCCGGCGCCAGAGTCCACCGGACTCCGGCGTCGAAAATAGTAGATTTATAGTTTTTTTATTTTTTTTATTTATATGTCAATTAATTATTTAGATTAATTGTTTAATTTGTTAGATTAATTATTAGGGTTTAAATTAATTTCGGAATTGTCCACTTTGGACGCGCGCCGGAATCGCCCACTTCGGACGCGCGCTGGAATCGTCCACTTCGGACTCTTGCCGAAATCGTCGAATTTGGACTCGTGTCGGAATTGTCCAATATGGACTCGAACTGTCTCGAAATATTTAGAAAATAATCATCCATCCGACGAGTTAATATGTTTCACGTACGCATCGACGAGTCGGATATGATTTAGCAAAACCTTAGATCCGTTCGGGGATTGTATGTTCGTGTAAAAGAAGTAGATGATCTTTTATACGACGTACAATTCTTGAATTGTCCCTGATTGGATAATTTGGGAATATAGTTATTTGTACTGCACTTACGTTTTTATTTTAACTGTTAACTAATTATTCTAAATTTCGGCAACATCTCTCTTGTTCTCCGATACGCGCCCAGATGATATGCGTATTCGGAGAACTGTAGGGAGATGCTGCCAAAATTTAGAATGAAGTTAGCAGTTAAAATAAGTACTTAGTGCAATATAAATAACATAAATCCCGAATGGAATAGGACAATCTCACCTAAAGACATTAACTAAAGAAATTATCATTGATTGACAGAATCATGTCGGCTGATCGAAGTTGGATGTATCAACGTCTTGATCGTGGAGCTTTAACGAATGAGTTTCGATTAGGCGTAACGTACTTCCTAAATTTTGCCTATTCGAATCGGAATTTCGTTAGCATCGGTGATCAAATCCGATGTCCGTGCCGCATTTGTTCGAATGGACGATTTTTGGATCGGGAGACTGTCACTCTGCATCTATATAGCAAAGGATTTGCACCAAGATATTTTCTGTGGACTTATCACGGGGAGTCACGCGAAGTCGGGACGTCGAGCAATCTTGTCGTTCAGACATATGGTGAATCTTCCTTTGTTGGTGCTTCTTCATCCAGTCAATCTAATCCCTATAGAACTATGATACGTGATAGTCTTGGGGGTCAATTCCACCTGAATGATAATGTTGATCGGCCAGTTCTTCAGACATCAGTCCCACTAGATACTACAGCTGTTGATATCACAGAAGTACAAACTGCGGTAGAGATTGAATTACCGAATAAAGAAGTTGTAGAATTTTACGAGATGTTGAAAGCTGCCGATGAACCTTTGTATGAGAATTGTCCTAAATACACTAGGTTTTCAGCAATGACACAGCTCCTAAACATCAAGGCCGATTGTAATATCAGCGGAGTTGCGTATGATCGGATTGTAGGATCGATTAATGGAATGCTGCCTACTGATAACAAGTTTGAGTCTACTTTTTATAAAACTAAAAAGCTGATGAGAAAATCGGGGCTTGGGTACGAAAAAATACACGCCTGCCAAAATAACTGCATTTTATATTATAAAGAAAATGTGCAGTTGGATAAATGCCCTGTATGTCAACATCCTCGTTACAAGGAGAAGAAATCGGTCCGACAGAAAAATATCCCGTTTAAGGTGCTTCGGTATTTTCCACTAACACCGAGGCTTCAAAGATTATTCATATCGGAAAAGACAACCCCCTACATGAGTTGGCATGCAAGAAGTCGTGATGATACAGTAATGACTCATCTATCCGACAGTGAAGCATGGAAACATTTGGATACATATTATCCTTCATTTGCTAGGGATACTAGAAATATAAGATTGGGATTGTGCACAGATGGTTTTAATCCGTTTGGACATTCTGCAACTCCTTATTCAGTTTGGCCAGTGCTGCTGACAGTTTATAATTTGCCACCGTCAATGTGTATGAAAGATGAATTTATTTATCTTTCGATGATTATTCCGGGTCCTAAGGGTCCGCGAAAAGAAATTGACATATTTCTCAGACCCTTGATAGATGAATTGAAAACATTGTGGACTGAGGGAGCTGTCACTTATGATTGTCATCGGAAGCAAAACTTCAATTTAAAGGCCGTGGTCTTGTGGACAATCAATGATTTCCCAGCGTACGACATGTTGTCCGGTTGGAGCACTCACGACCGACTCTCTTGTCTGTATTGTATGGAACACTCTAAATCAATCAATCTTCAGAACGGACGAAAAATCTCATTCTTTGATTGTCATCGTCGATTCCTACCGGCTAATCATCAATATCGAAGGAATCGTAATAAATTTACTAAGGGCAGAGTCGAAAGAGAAGGGCCACCACCGATGTTGTCTGGTGAAAAATGTTAGCACGTGTTTCAGCACTTCCAGATATAGTATTTGGTCGCAATGAAAGAGTGTCAGGTTTTGGCCAAACACATAACTGGGTGAAAAAAAGTATCTTTTGGGAATTGCCCTATTGGAGTTCATTATTGATTCGACATAATTTAGATGTCATGCACATTGAAAAAAATGTGTTTGATAATATTTTCAACATTTTGATGGATATTTCCGGAAAAACTAAAGATAATGTCAAAGCCCGACATTATATGAAAATACTTTGTAAAAGACCAGAGTTGGAGTTACAAGAGGTCAACGGACGATATCTGAAACCGAATGCCCCATATGTGTTAAATAAACAACAGATCAAAGATGTTTGTCAATGGGTAAAAGAACTCAGATTACCCGATGGATATGCTTCAAACTTATCTCGATGTGTGAACGTCGATGACTGCAAAATATCAGGGATGAAAAGTCATGATTGTCATGTATTCATGCAGAGATTACTTTCAATCGCATTTCGAGATCTTCTACCTGATAATATTTGGGGTCCGTTGACTGAATTAAGTATGTTTTTTAGAAACATCTGTGCAAATGTCCTTCGAGTCGAAGATATGTCAACACTTGAAAATAATATTGTTGAAATCATATGCAAGTTGGAGCAGTTTTTCCCTCCTGCATTTTTTGACTCGATGGAGCATCTACCGATACACTTGGCATACGAGGCACGAGTTGGTGGCCCCGTTCAATATCGATGGATGTACTTATTTGAAAGATACATGAATCGTCTGAAGAAAAAAGTAAAGAACACCGCAGCTGTTGAAGGATCAATATCTGAATCGTATATCATCCAAGAAGGTGCTTCGGTATTCAGATGGACGTTTAAATATATTTTGTCACTTTGATCGTGCTTTTGGTTCTCGTCCATCTCGACACTTAAGCGATGAAGAGTATCATTTGACACACTTGTATGTATTACTCAATTGTCCAGAGATTGAACAATTTATTATAATATTTGACATTGAGATGGTACAAAAATACTCTATTCACAACGATCAAGAATTGGAGAGATTACGAAATCGTGATTTCCCTACTTGGATTCAGACTTACAGCAAAGATCACAGAGCTGAAATAGATGAAAGAATATTTGAGTTTGTTAGTGGATCGTCGCGACTAGTGTCGTGCTATAGCGGATATTTTGTTAATGGGTACAAATTTCAGACGGTGGAATATGCCTTTACAAAGAAGACGATGAATGTCGGGGTCTGCGTGAAAGGGACAACCTATGTTGAATGTGATATGAATTTTTATGGACTGGTGGAAGAAGTGATAGAGTTGCATTATTTCGGCTTGAAATCAATTATTCTATTTAGATGTCATTGGTTCGATACAACAGAAAGGGGCATGAAAGTTCATCCAAAATACAAACTTGTTGAGGTTAATTACAAATCTAAATTGGCAGCAAATGAGCCTTTTATATTGGCATCACAAGCCGAACAAGTATATTACACGAAGTATCCGGCTCGAAATAAAGATAGAGCAGATTGGCGTGTAGTCTGTAAGACAAAAGGTAGAAGAAAAATTGATCCGATAGTAGGAGAAAATGAGCTGATACCTGATATGACACATGGTTTCTATCAAGAAGATGATCCTCCTGCTGTAGATCGTATTATTCCAATACTCGAGGATGCAGACACAACGTCGATTCAATTAGAAGTTGAATATGCTGATGATGACGATCATGAAATTGAGGAAGTTGGAGATGAAGAAGATGAAGAAGAGGAAGAAGAGGAAGAATTCGAAGACTATTATTCAGATGATGAGGAATAATTGTAAAGTATATATTTTATTAAATATATCTCTACTATTTATACAATAATCTGATTATATATCTATTCGACAGATATGTCTGGTCGTGGTTATCGTCGCAGGAGAGCTTCGGAGTCTCCGATCGGTGAGACTCCTACACTTACTCATGCTGCTGATCCTCCTGTTGCTGATCCTCATGCCGATGATACTGCCGAGGCTAATACATCCAGACGCAGGCGGCCACGCAGGCCGAACAGGTGGCAGCCTCCACCAGCCACAGAGTCACGTAGATTGATTAGCGTGATTGGGGAGCGGTAATATATCATGAATTATGAATCATTACAAATTCATTATATCATAATATAATATTAAAATTTATTTTTGTTGTGCAGGTTCGAGCAAGAAGAAGTGCCGAGGAGCATTTCTTCTACTATTCGACGATACATGCACGGGGCATGGCCTACGTGGTCTCACGTACCTAGCAAGCACGTCGACATGTTATGGCGCGAGTTTGAGGCACGTATTATTATTATTTTTACATGCATGATGATTAATATTGGTACTGATATTATTATTTTGCAGGCTCGCTATACATGGGCCGAGGACCAAAGGCCCTTCATTTACGCCCGTGCTAGGACCACTAACATCGCGGAGACTCGGGGATACAGCCCCGATTGGATTACTCCGGATATATGGGATCAGCTCGTGGGAATATGGTCGACGGATCGATGGCAGGAGGTTTCTCGGAATGCGGCTAGAAATCGCATGTCGGGGGGAGCAGCGCGTCACACCGGCGGCTCTATTGCATTTGCAGTGCACGCGAACCGTATGGTAAGTATACCTTTTAATTATATATTTTATTTGTTACTATGTGTACTAATTAATGTATTTGTTTTGTAAATGTAGACGACGGTGTCGGATGACGGGACTGTCCAGCGACCCTCCCCGATGGCGGTGTTTGAGCGGACTCACCGTCGAGCACATGGGACGGGGGAGTACATCGACAACCGCGTTGCATACATTATGGTAACTATATATTTGTTTAAATTATTCATTATATATTTATAATTTAAGTTTTATGATAAATATTAAACAAAAAATCAAACTCGAGTAGGAGACCTACAGCCAGACGGTGGTGCAGCGCGGGGGTACCCCCGAGGACTTTGACGCAGCAACGTGGGTCGAGGCCGCAAGTGGCTGGGACCATGGCCGCGTATATGGCTTCGCAGATAATGGTCATGCGCGAGCCGTACTAGGGCCACTTGGGGCACCGACCCCTCCGGTCGCTGGTGAGCAGTCGTCCATCTCTAGATCCAGTTATGATCATAGTAGCAGAATAAGGACTCTAGAGAACACGGTCGCGCGTCAGACTGAGATAATGGAGCGCCAGAGTCAGATGATGGCGGATATACAAGCTATGCTACGCAACATGTCAGGTCATCCCGAAGCAGGCATCTCTTCGGCATCATCTAATCCATCATCCTCGAGTCAGTCCACGCCGGTGTACACTCAAGCACTCCAGACCCCGCCATATGATCGAGACCATCCTTCATCGTCATCGTGAGATTTTTTTATATTGACTTTGTTACTGAGATATTGGACTTGTTTAATTTATTTTGTTTGGATATTGATACTTCAATTTTGCATTTGAATAGTTTTTATACTATTGTGGATAATTATCAATATAAATATAATTGTTTTGATGTATATCTTGGTGTATTTGTGATGTGTGAATGAATGTGTGTATGAGTGTGTGGGTGTGTGAGTTATGTATCAGATAATGTATCAATGTATCAATGGAAATTTGAAATTTGAAATTTTTTCGTTATCAGGTTCACATCATCAGCAACGGCTTTCCCACGGTCGTCCGTGGGAAAGCCGTTGCTAAAAGTGTATTGAAAGCTATTGCTGATGACCTACAGCAACGGCTTAGTGACGGGATTTTACTAACGGCGTTGCTACGGACTCAGCGGCCGTTGCTATTAATGTTATCCGCAACGATTCCGGGTCCGTGGCAAAACCGTTGCTGATAATATTTTTAGCAACGGCCCGAGCGACCGTTGCTGATCCGTTGCTAAGTTATCAGCAACGCGATTTTCTGCCACGGCTCCATTGCAACGGCTCCGGCCGTTGCTGATGCTCTTCAGCATCCGTTGCTAAGTTATCAGCAACGCGATTTTCTGCCACGGCTCCATTGCAACGGCTCCGGCCGTTGCTGATGTCCATTTTTCTAGTAGTGATGAGCTAACGCACCATCGCAATTCGGGCCCATCAGCCTCATGTCAAGCATCGTCAAAATTTTCTCTAAAACTCTTGCAAAATGCCTCATGCCTTTCATGCAAGATCTGGTGCACTACTCTCAGTGTGCTTTCATGGTTGGGGGATTTACCCCGAACTGCTTCATGGTCGTTTCTCAACTCATCCACCACTACAAGCAATCTAGCTCCAACTTTATTCAAGTCAAGGTGGACTTGGCCAAAGCTTTCGACAGTGTCAATTGGGAATTTTCGACAGCGTCAACTGGGAATTCCTCCTTGCTCTCGTTTCCCATAGGGGCTTCCCTCCCCGACTTGTAGGATGGAACGAGGCACTGCTCAAATCCAGCGAGTTCGTAGTACAAGGTGACTCACTCTCACCCTACTTATTCATTCTCATTGTTGACGTTTTTGCTCAGCAAATGCTTCTGGCAAATAGACACAAACTAATCAATGGAGTCAGATTGCCAAATGAAAAATAATTTGTCAACCTGAAATTTGTAGACGACTTCCTGGTCCTCACGCGAGGAGATAGAGATGTCTTATTAACTTAAAGCTCCTCCCCGTTTGGATTTGACCTAATGACTGGACTCATAGTAAATTTGGCTGAAATGTTAGTCGTCCATCTCCTCGACAATGCTGACAAGGCTGGAGAAGCAGCCAACATCTTGGGGTGTTAGGCCACCGAGATCACTTACCTCAGCCTCCCACTTAGAAATGGAAGATTGACAAGAGAGCATTGGAAACTAGTTATGGAGATAATTGATAGAAGACTTGTCGCATGGAAAAACAAACTTTTGTCCTAGGGAGGGCGACTCGTACTCCTGAATAGCATCCTTAGTAGCATCTCCAGATTTTTTTTCTCTCAATCTTCAAAGCTCCTAAGTGGATTATCAAGGAGATAGATTGCATGAGCAAAAAAATCCATTGGGCCAGGACAGGTGAACATATGTATGGCTCTCATTAATCGGGATGATACAACACATGCTTAAAACACAATGAAGGTCTTGGCCTCTTAAGCCTGGAAATGCATAATCTTGCTCGTATGGACCACGGGTGGTGGTGCGGGATAGTGGAATAAAACCTCCTCTGGGTCGAAATTGCAAAATCCAAGTATTTTTCATCTAGAGATTGGTACAATTACCAGAATGTCTCGTCATGGTCCCCCATCTGGAAAGACCTATTCTCCATCAGGGACTTGTTCTCTCTAGGTGTGGAGAAGGCCCATGGAAATGGGGCCACTACGAGTTTTTGGAAGGAAAAAAGATGCAAGAACAACAAAGTTTCAAGTGTCTTCCCTGACTTATTCAGATTGTGTAGGAACAGAAGTAGTCCCCGTGGTGGCTATCCTTGACCCCAGAATTCGGAGTCTAAGATAGTATGGCCACGTCGACAACTCAAAATTGGAAGAGCTAGAGAACTTCATCGATCAACCCCTATTGATAGGTGCCTAGGACTTAATTAGATGGAGGTGGGGCCCAAATGGCTCATTCTCTACAACCTCTTTGTATAAATGGCTCATTAGACGAGACATAAAGCATGAGATAATTTACCAGCTCTGGGAATGCAAGGTCACATTAAAGATGAAAGTGCGCATGTGGCTTACGTTGAGGGGTTGCTTACTTACAAAAGACAAACTCGCCAAACTCGGGCGGCCGCTGGAGAATCCTGAGTGCATATTCTGCAATGGAGAGGATGAAATGCTAAAGCATCTATTTGGGGGTTCCCTAGGTAGGCGATAAGCTAAGTGCTTGACCTCCTTGCTAACCTAGGGCCTTTCACTGGCGGCTGTGCTAAAAAACTCCGTAGCCTCCGCCAAATTTGGTGTTGATGCTCTGGAATGTCAAGAATAATTTCGTCTATTATGATAAACCAATTTTTATCAACCTAGTGGTAGACACTTGTGTTTCTTTCTGAACCAAGATGAACTTGTAATGTTATGATTCTTGTTACTTTCTCCCCCTATCTGTACTGGTTGCGTAGGTGCTTACGTAGCCGCTCTCGCTCTATATGCTTGTACATTTGAAGACTTTTGAAATGAAATTTGTGTGGCCAATGTTGGCCTCACTTTCCTAAATAAAAAACTCTCTTATCTTGCCCAAAGAATTTTTCCATTCCTTAGAAAAAATAGCAAATTCCCAAAAGAATTTTTGGAGAAATTTTCAAAAGAAAAATAGTATTGTTAACATTTGCAAAAGCAAAACCCATCTATCAAATTTCCTAAGCTAGCTGTTCTTAAATACATTTGAGGTAAAGTCTTTAAGAATTCAAATTTTTAGTTAACTTTAAATGTTTTGATATATTTTTCATATATTTAAGACATTGTTACATATTAAAGTCATCTAATGCAATTCCTAATGAATTTATCTCTTTAAAAAATTTTGATGAAAAATCTTTAACAACTTAAATATTTGTTTAAATTAATTTTTATATTATTTTGAATATTAATTCATATAAAATTATGATGTAGTATTTTTGCATACATTAAATTTCAATGAGGAACATGAGATTGAGTGTTCAAAAAAAAATTGGATCCATTATACACTATCAGGTTAGTATATATATATATTGAACTATTTCTTTCTACATAAAATATTAAAATGTTAAATACATCTCCTACATAATCGTAATTATTTTTGTGTTTCTTGTAGACTTTAATATTATATTGATAATATATTATTTTTTATTTTCAAAATGAATATAGTTAAATAATTTGGTTCTCCGCTTTGCCATTAACATTGTTGAATATCTTTAACTAGAGAAGAAAGATAAACCAAAAAAAGCAAAAGATCATGAAATACCCAATCTAAATTATGTAAAATCATATAAAAGAAACATTTTACAAGTAGAATACGAATTAAAATATTAAAATAAATTAAAATAGCTCAAATTTTCTTAATTTTGAAAAATAATTTAAATATTTAAAGACATTTCATTGGAAGTCTTTAACAACATCAAATTAACTAAATTTGCATTAAAAGTTTAAATTCATAAGAAAATACATATCAAATATTTTTAATTTAAATAAGAATTTGAACTTTTAAATACTTTACAGAAAAAAAGAGAGAGGATAATTTAGAAGTCTTGATAAATAACATTTGCTGATGAGAATCTTGCAAATTTGCAATGTTGTTCTGCTTTGGGGTAGTTAGTTAAGAGGTGCAAAATCAAAAAGATTGATAATGAACACTGCAAGTTCCCCAGGCATCATATTCCAACTTTGCTAAAAAACATTGAGTAGGATTAATACAATTGTCTCAGAAATCGCTACTATTTTCTTGATTTCTGCTAATAGAATTTTATCGAAGATCAAGCAAATAGGAGATGTTGACTAGAGAGCTTAAAAGAATTAGATAAAGAATATTCTATATGCCATTGGAAAAGAATTTCACGTAAGATAACAATTTGAAGTAACATTTTGAACAGTCTGTGGAGGAACATGATTACATATTGAAGAATTTTGTAGCAAAAGTTAAAATGTAGTTAGGTCCTATAATATTCAGCTAAACTCATCTGTTTCCAATACATAGGAGATTTTATTTGGGACGTGGTGGAGGATCCTCCAACCACTTTGCCCGGAAGCCTGTGCCTTTACAATCAGCACAACTAGCAGAACCCTGGAATAAAGACACAAATTTTGTTATGATATTAATTTATATGAAGATTACAATGGCTTTCACATTAGGATTACCTTTCCCATGCATATGATACAAGTAGTATTTCGAGAAGGCACTTCACATAGCATTTGATTGCCAAGGATGAAGAAGCCAGTGCCAGCGCACCACTTGCACTCAACATAGCCATTTGATCCACAAGAAGAACAAGCAATTGGTGTTGGTTGCTGCTTCATGTGAGTTGAAGACGTAAGATAAATAATTCATTCAAACATACTTGTATACTTTTAAATGAGCAGAAGGCTGAAAATTGAGCTCCATCCTTGACAAGATAAGGACCAATACTAAACAGATACAGAATATCTTTTTAAGCATTGTGGATGAAAATGCTTCTTGTTTGATGGGACGAAAATGCTAGACTAACACTTGATGAACAGTAGTAAGATAGCCATTTTCAGAAAGATAAGTTTAGACTAAGGTGCGTGTGTTTCACAATTTTTTGAGGTCCCGCACCTTGTCCCCTGTTTATTTTGCAAAATGCACTTCGGTACAGGACTACATGAGTACCCCATCACTGGACTACGGGCCATTTTGTTGTCCCGAGAAAAGTCTTGGGACAATGATTTGAGGACGTGAGACAACAAACATTTGGACGCTTTTACCCTTCAATACAGATTTCCTTGTCCAGTACTTAACGAGACAAACAAGGAACAAGACACTGTCTAGAACTAGCACTGTCCCGTACAGTCGAGTGCCCACTGTCCAGTACGGTGCATTTAGCGAAACAAACGCACCCTAAGGAATGTATGCAACTCCCCGCCCCAAAACCATTGAGGAAAATTAGTAAGTTCCCAAATCTAGGTTTTCCTTATTTATGTGCATAAAACAAGCATAGAAAATAGAGCTCAATTGGTAAGACATGCCACAAAAGTTTCATACCAATTGTCTTCCCCACTCCCCAGTATTCCAACTTCATACAAATTTGCTTCTGGTGAAAGGATAATGATCAACCCAAATAGTTTCTACGGACCATTAGGTTAACTATTCTTTTCATTCCATTAATGGAAAATAGCCAACCACAAACAGATAGAAGATCACGCAGGTTCTTAGTCAAACCAACTAGTGACCATATATATTAATATCAATGAATAAGCGTACGTTTTTACACACCCAATCAAACTCTTATCGGCTGCTACTTCACCAAAGAAAACTAGGAAGTTCTATCTGTTTAAGGAATTTAGGCATGACAAGGGTCGGATATCATATAAACAAAATGGTTGACAATCAAATGTGAGACATAAAATCCTTTCAATTGCCTGATGGTGGCATGGTAGTGATTGCTGAAAGTTAAAATCATAGACAGAATCAGAGTCCTCATTAATGTACAGCAAGACAACTTATGCTAAACATGATCTTATAAATGGGTGTCCTACTTGAAGAAGTTGAATGTGCGTGTGCAACAAGGTTTATAATGGTTATTTTCTTTTTCATATTAAAGCATTTATGTGTTAAAGCTGTAAGATGTATTTACATAATCTGCATTTAGGTCGAATATTAAATAATTTATCAGATTGCTCTGACCTTACAAGAGAGGCAAGAAAAAACAGTTAGATCGAATACAAGTTTAAGTTACATATAACTGAAAAAACCCACTTCGCAGTTAATGGTGATAGCTTCTGTTTTCGCAGGTATTTGTTATCCTTGGATCGCGTATATGCGAGGACGCTTGTGAAGCAAATTCCGGCAGGTATTTTCTAGTTCGGATATTGTGCTCGGAACAGCGCATCCAGATAAAACCACGATTTCTACAAAAGGATTGCCAAAGTTCTAATTTTTACGGATACTCCCAGCAACGAGGATCCCATTAGGATCACCAAAAACCTCCCGAAGCACAAGCAACCATTGTAGAACCAAGATAACTAAATTTAGATATCTTCGTCGGACCATAATATGGCACAACCCTAATATCGCAGCGCAGCGGTCAATAATATGCAAATAAAGGTACCTGAGAGATAAGCCAGGCGCGCTCCATGCGCTTGGAGAATCTGGAGGAGCTCTCGGAGGAATCGACCACGGACGCCCTCACCCGGAACGCCGACAGCGCTCGAACACCTCCGGAAGGTGCGGCGACGACGACCGCGGCTGGTCCCCACCCGCCGGTTCGGCGAGAATACGGCGGGAGGGGATTTGCAGGATTGGACGGGAGGGCGCCGCAGAGGTAGAAGCAGGTGATCGCCATCGGTGAGGATACTCTCGCCTTCGGCAGCTCCCTCTTATTCCTCTCGTCGCCGATTGACTCTGGTTCTGGTCACCCGCGAGTGAACATTATTTGATGGATTTGCTGTCGTGCAGTGCTTTCCATTTAATCGGTAGAATGGATAGACCAGGATTGTATAAAGTACATCTAGCATACAACAGAACAAATAAAATGGAAGAGACGAAGAAAAAGAGAAAAAACTATTTATAATTATGGACAAATTTGGTTTGTAATATTCAAGAGGAGCAAATATAACGTATAAATTCATATAAATAATAAAATTGTTTTTCTATATTTCAACACGCAACTATTTGACCCAAACTTTTGCAAGTTGTAATTAAGGGTGAGCGGGTTCCATTATTTTGTATTTTTTATAATATCCGAATTTTATTTCGATTCTTAGGTTTTGAAATCAAATCCTATCCTATTGGAATCTAGAATCGGACTCTATCTGAAACCACAGGTTTCGATTCTGATTTAGGTACCCTGTTGGAAATGTTCATATACAGATTCTAGGGTACAAGTTCTGGGTACCCTGTTGGAATCTGTTTTGAAACCTATAAATGTACATATTCTAATAGGGTGTTGGAATCTATATCCCGAAATCTGTAAATAAACATGTTTCAGAGTACAAGTTCTGAGTACCAGTTCCGGATACCCGATGTGTTGGATCCGAAATCGGAATCGATTTTAACCGATTCCTAAATTTTTGTCTTGAATCCTATCCGAATTTAATTTGGGTCTATTCGAAATCTACTCAATCAGATCGATTTCAACTGATTTCGGGTCTATTCGATACTCATGCACACCCCTTATTGCAATAATAGTCTTTGGACGCATAACATATCTCTTCTCAAAATTCCGCAAACAACTGTCATTTCAAGTAAAAAAAGGAAATAGTTTTTTTTTAATTTTTTAATCTATTTTGTAATTAAAATTTTCTTGTTAGGAAGAAAAAAAATTTATGTAGTAAAAAATATGTTTTATGGTGTGTGTTAAATGTTGACTCAAATTGGATGAATCCAAATTTAGATTTATTATTTTAGGTTTATTTAAAAAATTGCACCAATTTAAAATACTTTAAACAAGACCAAAGTCAAGATCGATGAAATCAAACGATGTTGGCGCCTCTTCGATGCTCATCCCGAAATCGAATAATCCCCCTGATCTGACGATCGAAGGTTCATCTAAGGTGTTCGAAGCTAATGGAGAGTCTGTGAAGGATGGATTAGAGCTGAAGAAGCGAGATCTAGATCTCGGAGGGAAGTTTCGAACTACCCCATCGTCGGCTTCCTGGGTGGGATTGTTCAGGAGAACTAGGAATGATGAGGATTGGGGATTCTCAAAGGACCTGCATGAGAAGATTAGCATGATTCAAGAAGGAGCGAAAGGGAGGGACTTTATCGAAGAGGAAGATTTGGAAATGGCCAGAGATGACTACAAATGGCTATTATATGGTAAATTTTTTGGAAGAATTCTTGCATTAGACATTGTGAAATCTAGTTTAGTGAAAAATTGGAAAATTAGATCTCAATGTAAACTTGTAGATCTTTCAGTTGGTTTCTTTGCTTTCATTTTTGAGAATGAAGAGGGCTACTGGGAAGTTTATATGGGTGGCCCTTGGTTTTTTAGAGGGCAAGTATTATCTCTCATTCAGTGGAGAGAGAACTTTCAGTCATTGAAGAAAGAAATTAATTTGGTTCCTACTTGGATTCAATTGTCGGGACTTCTATTCGAATTTATGCATAAGAACATTCTGCCGCAGTTAGTTGCTCTAATTGGGAGACCTTTGAAGTATGATGATTACATTGTGGCAGGTTCAAGAGGAAAGTTTGCTAGAGTGTGTTCTCTTTGATATCAGGAAATCACTCGAGCAGGTTCTAGATTGAAACTAGTAAAGACAATTTTTTCTAGACAGTGGCATATGAGAACCTATTGAGTATCTGCTATGCATGTGGGAAAATTGGACACAATGAGGAAGTTTGTATGGTAAATAAAGGTGAATATGTAAGAAATGATACTATTATGAAGGAACCTGATAAAGAGGAGGGCAGTGAAAAAGCAAGGGATACCATCTATGACAATCTGATGGGGCCTTGGATACAAGTCCAGAAAAAAAATAGAAGGTTTAACATAGGTTTTTCTAAATTAGATGTACCCAACAATAATTCCCTTAAAATTTTGGACAATCCTGCTTTTAAGGAAGGACGGGTCAACAAAAATGAGATGTCTATGGAAACTAGAAGGAAGGGTAGCAGTAACAAGAAATACAAAGCAAAGGAAATCAGTAGTAATAGGGGGGCAATACATATACTGGTTTGAAGCTAAGTAGTAAAGTATGGCGGAAAAAAGGGGAGCCTTCAATGAGTAAGCAGGTGTTGGAGTGTAATACTAATTCTGAAGCAACAAAAAAGTGTGGAGGAGAAGCAATGAAAATTGAGATTATTTCCAAATATAAAGGAAAAGAGGAAGTGGTCTTTGATAAAAGGAGGTAAACTTGCAAAATAATATTGTGGAAGAGACCAACAAAAAGAAAAGTATTCCGAGTCTACGACCCCAAGCTTTAAAATCGAGATGACTCGCATGCGAACTCATTTTTGGGTGAACTCGGGTGGACTTGGGTGAACTCGATCAAACTCGGTCAAAATCACGAGTTCACCCCCGAGTTCACGAATTCACTCTAGCAGCCCAGATGTGGCTCAGCCTCACCCGAACACAACCCAAATCACCTGAGTCAACGTTCAATTTGAGAGTAAATATTTTGTTTTCTCTCATTTCTTCACACACTCGTGCCCTAGACGAGTGCACAAGCAACTGGCGACTACCCGAGTACCCGACTGGCCGACTTCTCCACAGCCTACGCATCACCGACGGCTCCCCTAAGACTCGAGCCTCTCACCGTCTCCTCTTCACATCGCCTTCTCCACAGCCTTCATCTCCACCTTCACTCACCGGCGCATCTGCAATATGCAATCTCACTCTATGAGCCTTCTTCTCCACCTGCGCCTTAGAAATTTAGAATCGCTGAAAGCCTAAATTTTCAATTCCAATATCCACAGTCCACTGTAATTTCAATTTGAATAGTTGCAGTCCATGGTATTAGTAGCTATTAAAGATTTTTTGATAATAGTGAGGCTCAACTGAGCCACACAAGCCATAGATCAATTAAAAGATAGACACAAGTACATAGGTAAGTCACAGATGGCCAAAACCGGGGGTTAAAGCCAGCAATACAAAGCTAACTAAGGTCATCAAGAGATGTGCCTGAACACTAATAAGAAACCTAATAAAAGCAACAAAACACATTTACAAAGTCCTCCTATTCCATAGCACCAAGCAAGAAGCAAGAAGCTCACTTAATATTAGTCTCTTATCCCTGAAGACCACACAATTTCTTGCATACCACACGCTTCTGCTCCAAATCATTGCTAGGCGTCTAGTTTCGTCGTTAGTTTCCATGAACATCCGGCCCTCCCTTTGCGGGATCTCCACCCAATCCATCGTTGCCTTTTCTACGAGTGCTCTCCACCCGTCCCTAACGAAAGGACATAGATAGTTGACATGTTCCATATTTTCTGCCGTCTCTTCACAAAGAACACATTTATCGTTCCCAAGCTGCAATCCATGGCTTATTAGCCTCATCTTAGTTGGTAGTCTTTTCTTCAATACTAGCCAAGAGTGTATTTTGAGCTTAAAGGGGATTTTACTCTTCCATAGTCTTGTGGTTACCTCCCACTTTACCCCCGAGTCCATATATTTGTAATACATCGAAGAAGTCGAAAAGCTACCATTCGAATCACACCTCCACACGACCTGGTCCAGATCATCATTTAAGTTTGGCGATCCAATAAAATTCATGAACCTGCTCACTTGCCTTTGTTCCACGTGCGCCCCCCAAATGAAGTTCCACGTTCTCGTGATTTGGTCGTAGCACTGCTGGACCGAGGCATTACGATATCTGTGGGCCCAAAAAAGGTCTAGGAATTCATAAGCCAATCGTGTGTTCTTACACCAACGTTCCTTCCAAAAGCTAGTAGAAGAACCACCACCTATCATTTTTTACATGCTTATATTGAATAACTCTTTTGCCTTATGAATACCTTTCCAGATGTGGGACCACCTAGTTGTGCCCAAAGACTCGTACCATTTTCTTCTCTTGAAGTAGTTACCCTAAAAAATACTGACCCAGATTAATTTTTTGTTAATAGCTAAGCCCCACCACCATCGACCCAATCTCGCATTGTTGTGCATTTCCAGGTTCAAGATTCCCAACCCACCATGCTCGGTCGGGGTATTCACGTCATCCCAATTTACCCACCCCGCAGCCCTCTGGTTTTCAACTCCTCACTTCCAAAAGAAGCGTCTCCTTCTAGTATCAATAGCCTTGATCACCCACTTGGGAGCTTTGAAAATGGATAAACAATATCCAGGGATCGTACTAAGAACGCTGTTTACCAAGATAAACCGACCTCCTCTTGATAGAAGTTTCCCTTTCCATGAAGATAGTCTTCTGTCCACCTTCTCAATGATAGCATTCCAATCCTCCCGAAGTAGGCGTCCCTCCCTAAGAGGCAGACCCAAGCACTTTAATGGGAATGCACCTTTTTTGCATCCCAAGATATCTGCCGCTTCAACACTCCTAGTCCCGTTCCCCTTTACATGTATCGCTTTTGTTTTCCCCAAATTAGCTTTTAGTCCTGTCATTAGCTCAAAACCCGAAAGCAAGATTTTTAGATTCAATAGATCATTTTCATCTCCACGTGTAAAGACCACAAAGTCGTCGGCAAATTCCAAGTGAGATACATCTAGCTCCTCGTTCATTTTGACTCCCTTGATAAGATTTAGCTGTGCTGTCCTGTTCATCATTCTAACGAAGACGTCCACAACTAACAAGAAAAGATAAGGTGAGAGGGAGTCGCCCTGCCTCAGGCCCTCTCTGTGACTAATCCATTTACCAGGTTCCCCATTTACTAATACTGATGAGTTTTTAATAAGGGGAAGATCCAACTTACCCAGTTCAGTGGGAAGCCTCTTTCCCTGAGCAGTTCCAAAAGGAAGTCCCAGTTCACACTATCAAAAGCCTTAGAGAGGTCCAGTTTCAGTAAAATAGCATCCATGTCATTTCTCTTACAATAAAGAATCATCTCTGATGTCGCCATAAAGCTGTCAAGAGTGGACCTTCCTAGCAAAAATGTGCTTTGGGTGTTTTCGATCAGATGTTCCATGTGAGGCTTTAGCCTATTCACCATGAGCTTTGAAAATATCTTCATAATGCTCGAAGTAAGGCTAATAGGCCTGAAGTCTGAAATCTTATTTACTCCCTCAATTTTAGGGACCGACATAATGTATGATTTGTTGACTCTGCTCAGATCGATTCTTCCCTCTCTTATGTCCTCAATCACCTGTCTCACATCTTCCCCAATAATGTCCCAAAAAGTAATGAAAAATTCTGCGGTCAGTCCGTTCGGCCCTGGTGCCTTGTTCTTCCCCATATCTTTTAGGCCAGCCAGGATTTCTTCATTTCCGAAAGGTATAATCATGTTAGAGAGGTCCAGGTTTTCTCCCATAAAAAGCTCGGACCAGTTCGAGCGCAACAATTGCTCCAAGGGTGTCCCAATGGATGTCTTGAAGAAATCACAAAAAGCATTTGCAATATCTCTTGGTTGGTTCACGATTCTTCCATTCTCGATAATCGAGGAGATCCATTTCCTTTGTCTACGTCCGAAAGCAACCTTATGGAAGAACTTTATGTTTCGGTCTCCGTCCTTGATGCACTTTACTTTTGCCCGTTGTCTCCAATACGCATTTTCAGCCTCATAGCAGTTATCCAATTTCTTACGCAATGCTTTGATTCTAATTTCCTCCTGGCCCGTATTCTGCCCGAGCACCTCGCCCTTTCTGAGCTCAGATTCGAGTTCATTTTCAATCTCAATAATGTGTTCCCTTTTGCTGCTTAGGATATCCTTACTCCACATCCTCAGTTTTTGTCGTAGAGATCAACATCTAGAGATCCACCTCGATAAATGAGAAAGATTTTCGTCGTGCTCATGCCAGCAGTTTAAAATCACCTCCCTACAGCTCGTTTCCCCGAGCCATTGGTGCTCGAATCGGAAGGCAGGTCACTTCAGGGGTAGGCCCCCCTGAAATCGTGAGAGGGCAGTGATATGAAAGCATCAGATTTCCAACCCTAACCCCCCACGAGTTGGACCATTCCGATAATGCCGAGTTAATCAAAATTCTGTCCAAGTTTGCATAGGCAGGGGAAGCATGATTGTTGCACCAAATAAAACGTTTTCCAGATAGCGGCAGGTCAAGAAAATCACAATCAACAAGTATTTTTGAGAACTTTGTAGACTCCCCCTCATTTCCTCTGCAGTTTAGTCTTTTCGATTCACCACACGTCACATTGAACCCTTCTACTAGAGTTGCCACCTCTTATTGCATAAGTATCATCTTTAGTTCTAAAAAGAAGTCATTTTTATCGTCTCTTCTCGGTGGCCCGCACACATTGTAGACCTTCATGAGGCAGTTAGAAGGTTTGTGAATGAGCGTGCAACAAATATGATTTTCCCCTCCCGACGAGTATACACCCTCCCAAACATCTGATTTCCATGCAATAAGAAGTCCCCCCGACATCCCCATAGAGTTTCTGAAAGTAAATTCATAACCAGAACTACCAGAATTTTTTTTCATCCAAGATATATTAAAATCTTCAATCTTCATTTCTTGGATACATAATAGGCTAGTCTTAGAAATGCTTAAAAACAACTTCAGCGTAGAGTTTTTTGAGGTCCTACATAGACCTCTTACATTCCAAAATGAGGTTGTAAACATAAGACAAAGACATCCACCAAGGAAAGGCAACCACCCCTGCCTTCAAAAGATGATAACATAAAACAATCAATCAACCCCCTCTCGGCTTCTGCATTCCTGCCTCCATGGTTTTGATGAATGCACATACTTTCTCATCCACATCCACAAAACTGAGGGCACACATCCTTTCTTTAATATCCTCTGTGTTCAGATCTGATATTGAAGGACATTTAGCAAGCACACGCCGACTACCTTGATCCGTAGGATTAATGGAGGTTAGCTTCGTACTGCTACCCGACACCATTGCTTCTTTTCTCAGCATTGCCCTATTCATGATGTTAGTGCCACATTCACGCAGTTTCAACAGTCTATGGCTTCGTCTAATTTTGGTCGGCGACGGACCCTCATCTTGTCTCCTTCCGACATCAGACAGAGTCGGTTCCACAATAGGCGTCGTTGGCGCCCGATGGGGTGAACTGGCACAAGTAATAAAAGGGGGCAATGGGGAGGATGGCGTAGCGAAGATTACCTGGGTTCATGTGGGGGGGGGGGGCATCGGCGTTCCTCCGCTTTTAATCAAAGTGCATCGTGGCCGATTGTGGAAGATCGGCGGTTGGGCAGGGATGAGCAACGCCATCAGTTATCCAGGGGGTACACATGCTCTCCAAAAGATAGAGGTGGCAATGGGCCAGGCCCGCCCATGGGCGGCACGGGCCCGACACGACTGTGCCCAGGAGACAGGCCGAGCTCGCCTCTTGGGCACGCGGGCCAAGCACGGCCCACATGCCGTGCTCTGGGTGAGCATGGGCATAGGCCTGGCGCGCGCCAGACCTAGGTCGGCCCAAGCCAGACTTGGCTCGAGTCGGGCGATAACATTAAAAAAAATCAATAAATTTTTCTATAAATATCCATCTTCTTCTTCATTTCTCCTATCTTCATCTTCAACTCTTTCTCTCAACTTTTTCTCTCAACTCTCAACTCTCAATTCTCAACTCTCAACTCTCTTACTCTCAACAATCTAAGTTCATCAAGGAGACAAGGATTCAAGATTGTTGTCAAATTTTTTTAAATATCTTAAATTTGTTTCATTGATAGTATAATATTTATACTTTTTATATTTTTAATTTTTACTAATGGAGGATAGAGATTTTTCAGGTTATACTTCACAAGCTGGATCAAATATGTTAGAAGAAATGTCTCATGCTACTCCTACCACTCAACAAAATCAAAACATAGAGATAAGTCCATCTATTAATTTATGTCCATCAGGTAGGAAAAAAAAAGTATGGTATGAGAATATTTTGAGAAAATTATTGAAGCTGATGGCACCATAACAAAAGCCTAGTGCAAAAAATATCAAAAAATTCTTTTGGCTTCAACAACATGAGGAACTTGTCATCTTTTGCGCCATGCAAAAGGTCCATGACAATAAGGTTGCACAAGCTCAATAAATTCTTAATTTATCTTCTTCTGATTTAACAACTTTTTCGTATGATCATGATTCTCAACGTCGAGAACTTGCAAAATTAATTGTTCAAAGTGAATCTCATTTTAGTTTTGTTGATCAACCAAGATTTTCTAGTTGGATTCAAAATACTTTACAACCAAAATATAAAAAAAAATTACTTGAAATACAATGAAATACAATGAAAAGTGATGCTTTAAAATTATTTTTTATATATAGAGAAAATATAATGACTAATTTTCAAAATAATAAATCAAAAATTTCTTTAACATCTGATGTTTGGTTTAGTCAACGTATTACTAATTCTTACATTTGTGTTACTGCAAATTGGATTGATGGAAATTTTATTTTGCAAAAAAGAATAATTAGTTTTAAAGTTTTTGAATATCCACACACTTTTGTTGCCATTTTTTCTGCTATTAGATTTGTAACATCTTTCTATAATATAAATGATAAAAAAAAATCGATTAGTTTTGATAATGCTAGTAATAATGATGCTGCTATTCTTCCCCTTATATAATTATTTAAGTCAGTATTAGATGGTGAATTATTTCATGTTCGTTGTGTTTGTCATGTTCTTAATTTATGTGTACAAGATGATTTAAAACTAGTAAATATACATATAGAAAAAATAAGAGATGTTATTAGATATATGTGTTCTTCAAAAGCAAGAACACAAGAATTTAAAAAATTATGTCAATCTTTTAATAAACCATTTAAAAAATTTAATGGAGATATTATTACTAGATGGAATTCAATATATCATATGTTTATGTCTACTACAAAATATCAAGAGATCCTTACAATATTTTACAATGAAAATATGTCTGGTGATCCAATTAATGATAATGATTGGTTAGTTGCTGAGCATATTACTCAAATTTTAGAACTTTTTAATAAAGCTACCGAATAACTTTTCGGTGTTTATTATCCTACATGTAATTTAACTCTTTCACATATAGTTCGTATTAGTGAAGTATTTTTTTAGTATAGACATCACCCTTTATTTGCACAAGGTGGACAGATCCATCTTTCGTGAAGCAATCCAGATTTCGGAGCAAAACACAGCAAAATCGGACACCGGTGTCCTACAGGTATATATTTTGCTTTCAGTACAAGTCCTTCTCAGAGATACAAATGAATGAGGAGCTAGACTCGGAGGATTGTGTGAGTTTCTAAGTTCAAGCAAGGAGCTGATTTAGTCCACTTGAGCACTGATTCGGCATAAGCCACATACGAGCCTTGTGGGAGAGGAGGATGACTTCTGAGATTGCATCGGCCTTAATTTTTTATCAAATGATGAATTGTTAGAAGTTGGCGCAAAATGGATCTGAACTGAATCCAATTTTAGATTTATTCTTTTAGGTTTATTTAAAAAAGAGAAAAAAAATGCATCAATTTTGACCCTAACTTGCATAGCACGAAAGCAATTTGCCTTAATTTTGACTTGCATTTTTTTTAATATGTAAATGTGCATCAATTGTTATCAAATCACCAGAATATTTCAGCCGAAAATTAAGTTGATTGTCCCTCAATTTTGACCTTGCCTAGGTAGCAACATAGGAAATTGATATTTATCATGTTCGGCGGTAAATTTCAAGGAGATTTTTTTGACATAAGGAGATTTTTTTGGCATGCGACTATTATTATCGATTCATCCCCTCAAATATAAATAAAGGCCATTTCTTTCGAACAAAAGAGGAGAAAAAATTATAGAGATCCAAAAAACTAAGAGTGTCACTATCATTCATTTTTAATGAGTGCCTCTTCCCAAGTTCCAACATACATAAGGCATATGAGTTCAATTTCAATGCAGAGATTGCAGAGAGAGTGTCTCTACTCCATAATGGTTTCAGGTTCAATTTATTTGAGATAGTGTGTTGTATTTTGAAGGAGGTTTCATATTAACCTCTTGTGTCTCTTATTTTTCGCAATCTTAGTTTCAAATTTGATTTTTCATTTCTCTCATCGGATTCGGATTTTGTCGGTCCTACAGGAAATTCTCATAATTTTTTAATAGTGTGTATTGTTTGATAATCTATATGGCGCGTCATTAATTTCTTTCATATAGTTATTATAAGCTAATAATTTAAATATTTTATTACAAAATTTAGTTTCTAAATAAATATATTAAACTATAAATAGTTCATATTATATATAAGGTAAATAACCTTATTTAAGAAGTAACTAGCGGTAGTGATTCTTTTCTGGTTAAAGGTTCTCTAATAATTTTGATATTTCTAGAAAAGTCATTAGTTTCATCAAAAGTGACATGCATAGACTCTTCAATTACCATAGTTCTACGATTATATATTATATAAGTTGTAGAACTAGTAGAATATCCAAGGAAAATTCCTTCATCCGATTTTGAATCAAATTTTCTTAAGTGATCCTTAGTGTTTAAAATAAAATATTTACAACCAAAGACTTTAAAATATCCCACACTTGGGACTCTATTATACCAAATCTCAAAAGGAGTTTTCTTAATCTTTGGTCTTAACAAAACTCGATTCAAAACATAACAAGAAGTACTCATGGCTTCGGCCCTAAAGTACTGAGGCAAATTATTTTCATAAAGCATGATCCTAGTCATTTCTTGTAATGTTCTATTCTTCTTCGCAACCATCCCATCTTGTTGAGGGATTCTAGGAGAAGAAAATGTATGTTCAATACTAAGTTCAGCATAAAAATCGAAAAAAATAATAATTCATTTTTAAATTCTCATCCATTATCACTTCTAATTTTCACAAACTTTTTAATGAAATCAAATGTTTCATTTTTCTTAGCTACAAAGAACACCCATGTGAATCTAGAATAATCATTAACTAATACATAGCAATAGAGCTTGCCACCTAGGCTGGCAACATCACAAGGACCAAAGAGATCCATGTGCACAAGTTCAAGAATTCTAGATGTAGTGACTTGATTTATGCTATGAAATGATGACTTAACTTATTTACCATGTTGACATGCATCACAAAGTCTATCTTTATCAAATTTCATCTTGGGTATTCCTTTAACTAAAGAGAAAATACCTAAATATAACATATACTTTGACCTTTTGTCTCAATTGTGGCATGTACTTTCATTTATCTCATTTGTGCAATAGAGCAGCGCCCTCGCATCGTCGTTCACGTCCTCGCTGAACATTGCTAGCTCGAAACCTATCGCCTGCATCCTTCTTGACCACCTCGTCGTTGTGCCCCTCCGCTCTACCGATTCCAATGCCAGGCACGCCACGAGATCCACCACCCCACGACCAGCGGCCCATTCCAACGCCAACCGCTCATTGCTCGTCTGCGGCAATTTCTCCTCCAGCGACTTGAAGTACGCCGAGAAGAATCGTAGACTTTCGCAGAACAACTTCAAAAACGCACCTTCATCCTCCTCCCCTGCCTCGCTTGAGCCGTCGAGGTTGGCCTCCTCCTCGATGACCGTGATGATCAGCGGCTATAGCCGGCAGAGCAACACGATGAGTGCGTCGTGGTGGCGGTCGACCGACGAGACCCCGTGAAGCGTGTTGACGCAGTTGATAGCCAAGGCGGTGTTTTCGCCCTCTTGGAGGTTGAGTCGGTCTAGGTTGAGGTCGGATAGGTAGTCGGGGTGATGAGCTACTTTGAATTGGAAGGGAACGCCCATCAATCTCGTGAATCGCTCCATCCGTTGCCCGATGTCCTTCATGACCTTATGCACGAGGTGTTGTAGCGATCAAGGATGTGGAAATGTTGTGTGCCACTCGAAGTCGTGCTTTCAAGGAAGGACTCAAGGATCACACCATTGGCTGCGACGTGACCGAAGGAGGACCAAGGGATGAGCTCCTGGAAGCAAAGCGTAGTGCGACGGGTGGAGTCGAAGGAGCAGTTGCGGTCAACGGCAACAGAGAAGGTACGTAGGGTGCGCCCACCGCAGAACGTCATGCGCGTGAATAGGCCCTAGATGACGTAGGTGGTCAACTTCTGCTCCACGTCGCTGTAACAGGAGGAGAGTTCGTTTAGCATCCACACTTTTTTTTTATTGTTAAAAATAACTCCAATAACACATAATTGATCAAGAAATGCTTAAAATTAAGATTCAAACATCAAATACATGAATACAATATTTAAAATGCGAACAAATAACGTCTGTCGTACCCGTACATATCTTCGGGACATACACGACTAAGGTCGTCACCGTATGTCTCCAATGTTCATATCTGGAAATTATCTCATGGCATAATGCCTTGGTATCCATTATACCATATTGACATCAGTGTTTCTTTATTGGCAGACCAAGAACTACTCCATGTATCCATATAGTCAGTTGAGTAGGTACTGGATACAGAGTAGGTTGATTCAGAAATCTCTTGCAAGCTACTCATCATATTTGTGATGGTAATCTTGCAAAGTTATCGGTCCACCTCGACGCCGGGCTCTCTTCTCGTACACTTTAGTTGCTCCTTTGGTTCTAGCACTGTGATCCTAATCATGGATGCAGTGGTCGAAGTATTGCTTATTCGTCCACAGATCGACAGGTGCCGGTGTTGATGGCACGATAGTGTCTTCTCCACCAGCTCCATCATCATCATCATCTCCTCTATCTTCTGTGCTGCTACTGATATGAATCGAGGACTCGTCTTCTTCGTCATCTTTCGCTTCTACAATCGCATCAAAAGGATCAATTGGTCGTTTTTCTTTGGCTTTGTCTTTTGCCTTTTGAAGGTGAAGGTGTTGCCTTCTTCTTTCCCTTTGATTGGGAAGATGGAGAGTCTGACTCAGATCGTCGTGTTGCTTGCTGAATTCGTTGAGAGTCCAAGGGAGCAAGGGTCATGTCCCTCCCAAGTGCTTGGCTGTCATGTCTTGTGGTTGGCTCTCAGACTACACTGCATCAGATATAATTGGTGAAGGCCGAGGTGGTTTGCCCGATTCATCAAGAAGATGTTGGTCACTTTCCATTGCACTTCACCAATCAATTATCGGGTCCACATCGCCTTGCACGAACTCGACATCGAACGGATCTACATGTGCATTGTCTTTATCTTCATTCTACAATGCCCGCATTCGAAGTCGCATGTTGTAATGAACATATACGAGCTTCTCTAATCGAGCGTATAAAAGGCGGTTGCACGGCTTGGTATGAATCAAGGTGAAGGTCGACCAATTCTTCTCGCAGCCACTTGATGATGTGGTTTGCGAGAGGATGCATGTTGCAATCTTTCGAATAGTTGGAGCTTCGATTCCAAATTACAACCATCATTCGATTGTAATATATTTAAAATTAATATTAATAATGGGATATTATCTTTGATAAATAAATTGGAAAGAAAATTCTATCTACCTAGATCCATAGAATCTCGGCACGGGATTGCAAATGGATCTCCGAAATTGCCACTTGGATCTTGGAAACATCTTGATTCATTGATAGCTTGTGTCGCTTCTCGGTTGGATGCCGACATTCGTTGTATGACCTTGCGGTTGGGATATAACAAACTATCGACCATTCCAAGTTCATATATGTACTGGTATGCGAGATTTAAATAATACACTATAAAAATTTATAAATTCAATAAGTAATTCAGCATAATGAATTAAAATTAAATAATTTCAAAAAAAATAAATAAATAATACCTGCGAAGTGTATGTCACGACCCATTTGATTCTCTCATCTCCAGGAGATAATGTCAATGAAGTGCTGATACTTGGTAGGAGAAATTATGACCCTCTTAATTTCTTCCTGTACTTGGTGGATGTAGTGGTAGATATGGCTCATTTGAGACGTCTTTTCCATATCCACATGTCGTAGAATCTTGTACAAAGGTTCTACAGTGACGATTATTTCCACGATGCAATCCCAAAAGAGCGTGTTGAGGATGTTCTTCTCTGCTTGTTTTCCATCGATTTTTCCAGCATATCTTAATGTAGATCATTCCTCACTTGTAAACATGGATCTAAGGCCTAACTTACGGTGTTGGAGCAACCTTAATGCGATGAAGTTGATTGCAAAATGAGTCGCTCCTGATCAAAGAATTTTACCTAAAATATGAAATTATCATTAGTAATTATTTATGATAAACTAATTAATAAATAAATACTATAAATTATTTAAAAATAAAGTACCTTCTATAAATTTTTTCATAAGGGCATTTACCCATGTGTGATTATAGATGAAGCGCGTAATTTGTTGCGCATTCTTTATCGTCAACTTCACCATCAGTATATCATCAATATCTTCCATCATTAAGTCTACACAATAGGGTGCACATGGATTCCAACATATGTGAGGATAATTATGTTCAATTATCTCAACTGCCCTTTTGAAATTGGCTCCGTTGTCGATTATAATTTGAACAATATTTCGGGGTCCAATCTCCTCGATCACCTCCGTCATCAGCTTCGAGATGTAGTAAGCGTCATGGATTTCATAGGACGAGTTTACCGACTTGTCATAAACAACCATCCTGTTGCAATAAATGGGGAAGTTAATGATGCTCATCTGGGTTGCCCCAGTCCAACTATCGCACATTAAACTGCAGTCATAGTTCGCTTGATTCCGTCGATCCATTAATTTATTTCATCAATCTCTTCTTCAAGGTAAGGCCCTGAAATTTCATAGGGAGTTGGAGGGGCAATACCCGGGCCTACCTTTTGGATGGTAGACACCGTTGTCCGGTAGTACGGGTTGTTGGCTGCATTTGCCGAAATCCGACTGAAGTGAAACCATTTGGAGATGGCTCTCCCCAACTTCTATTTTTTGTTCTTGTTCCAAGTATCGTCTATGTGTTGTTGTTTTGATGATGGAGGAGAAAATGTCATGAGATCAAGATCAGAGACATCAATATTAGTTTTCCTACCGCTTGCTCCGAGGTTTGTAAAGAATTCTTAAATATTGTTTTTTATGGAAGTTTCTTCATGCTCTGATGGACTATTTCAAATGAGTATTTTTGAATCTCAGTTTTGTGAATCTTTGAATCATTTGTTCTTTTTCTCTAATTTTTCTATTAAAGTTTGACTCTGTTTGGTCGAAAATTGCAAATGAATTTTAACTGTTCAGTCAAATGATATTGATCATATTTTTCATCTCTTCTAGAGAAATAATCGGGGTATTTCTTTGCAAAATTATGCTCAATTTCATATGTGACAATTCCACCAAGATCTCTTCGTTAGTTCGGAGAAGAATCAACATGAATTGGATTTTTTAAGGAACGTATCGAGAGAGAATTTGATTTAGTTAGATAATATGTGGTTGGAAAATAAAAACCAATTTTTTAGCAAGGTGCGGAATGTATTGTCAAATGTTCAATGTGATTTCACAAAATCTATTTTTGTTTAAGTAAGAAATTCTAGTCAATTGAAAAGATCTTCTGATCAATCCATAGATCATTTCGATTTTATTAAAAATGAGGATTCAAAATATCTCATATTGATTGATCAAAGAGAGATCAACAACTAAAACAAAAGATTAATTCTTTTTCTTTGGGATCCTCCTTTCTTCAATCGGAATGACCAAAGATAGAATTAAATCGATTCCCAAAATATTTTTTTTAATCTTACTCAATGTTCCGACTATTTATGGAATGTGAAAAGCAGATAAATAATCATTTGCTTTTGAAAGAAATCAAAGAATTTCTTGAAGATCGTCTATGTGCTTTGAGTGAATATCTAGTACCCGACTTTTGTTGATGGATAAAATCATTGCGACGGGTTCCTTTAAAAAGTCCGGTTGTCATTTCCGTCTAGTTCATCTTATACTATTATTTGCACTAATCAGGCCTAGTTTGAGGGTAGTACTACTACAAGCACATCAACTGTTATCACATGCATACATGTGCTAGCTAAATCTATCACATCAAACTAGTGGCATTAGACTTATTGCACTAACCAAACCTATTTTGTAGCTGAAAGTGAACTATCACATCAACTAGTTTTTTTTTTTTTTTACCAACTATCACATCAACTAGTGGCATTAGGCTTATTGCAAGGAATTCAATTGGAATTGGCCACTGCATACAGGCGCTAGCTAAACCTATTCAGGCTCAATGCCCTTTTTCACTGCAAAGCAATTGCCATTCTTGAGGCAATTTGACTAGCCCGATGAAGCACCAATATCGTAATGGAATTTGATGGTAAATTTGCTATTGACACATTGAATAGTGGTGCTGATACTTCCTCAAAAACTTTTACTACCATGAACATTACAAATTATAAGACCTATTTGATACTTCGTATAAATCTCATATGTAATATTAGAATAATATTATACAATATTTAAAAATAATATTAATTAATATTTACACTAAAAATAGTATTTCATAAATTATCATAAGGTGTATTAATAATGCACTCTCAAAGCTCTTCATTAATTTACATTAAAATTTTTAATATTTTAAATACTCATTTTACCTCCGACCAAAAATTAAAAAATATTTTAAGAATAATTTTAATTTATAAAATATTTTTAATGATAAAATATATTATATAATTTTTTATATTATATTATATTATTATAATATATTACATATAATATACTATATTATATAATATATTATATATATTATATTATTATACTATATTATACATGTTAGTCAATACATACTAGTACTATACAGGCTAGTACATATGTGCATCAAACACTGTATAATAATAATACAATACAAATTAATTTTATACAGGTTAATTAATACAGACTAGTACTATACGATGCACCAAACGAGCCCCTAATGTACGGTAGAAGCACTATGAATTTTGCATTTATTTTTTATTACTATACAAAAAATTATCGATTGGATAATAAATTAGGCTAGTTTCGCTTATTAATCTATATTTGACGTAACTGCTTATAAGTGTAAAGTGCTATTATAAATAATGACTTGAACGATCCTCTCTTTAAGAGTTAATTTTTGGAAATAAGTTAAGCTCAAATTCATTTTCTTCGTCACTCATATTTAGATTTTGGTTCGACTGCATGACGTGTATATATTATTGCTTGTGTTTGTTTGAAAATAAGTTAAGCCCAAATTCATTTTCTTCGTCACTCGTATTTAAATTTTGGTTCAACTGCATGACATGTATTATATTATTATTTGTGATTGAGATAGAGATGAGCGGATTCGTCCTCAATATTTTTTATGATATTCAAATTCTATGATAAGACTGGTTCCTAAGTTTTAGACTCGAATCCTACTCTGTTGGAATCTGTAAATGACAAATTCCAATGTATAAGTTCTGAGTATTCTGTTGAAATCTGTTCATTTATAAATTCTAGAATATAAGTTTCGAGTACTTATTTCGAATCTGATTCTAAATATCCAATGTATTAGGCTCGAAATTATTAAATTTTATCTTGGATCCTACTTAATTTTAATTTGGAGTTTTTTAAAATATTTGGTCGAATAAATTTCAATCGATCGTAGAACTATTCGATACTCTACATCTCTATTCCCCTAACGTGAGCAGTGTTTAATTCTTTCTTTCTCATGCAAATAAAAAAAATAAGCATATACCTTTTGTCTAGAGTATGAGTTATCCTCAGATACCAACATCAAAATTCCTTTATAAACTGCCGCTATGTGGCTCACCTCCTCCTCCTTCTTCGCAGGTTTGCAGTCTTCCTCTTCCTCTTCCAGTTCCACCTTCCCCGTCCTATTCTCTCTTTCCTCCCTTTAGACCCTAATTAAACCCGCCCATGCTCGTTCTCCCCTCGCCCAATTCGCCCCCATGTCGCCCTCTTCCGTCGCCCACGAAACCCCCAATCTCCTCGATCTCCGCCTCCCCCTCTCCTTCGACTCCCTCCTCCTCCGCCTCCCCCTCTTCCCTGCTTCTTCCTCCGCTGTCCCATTGAACTCCGCTTGCGTCCTCCGCCGGCCGCCCGCCTTTTCCGCGCTCTCCCGAGCAGCTTCCTCGCCGTCGTCCTCCAAGTTCCATCGAGTCTGGAGCGAGTTTAATCGATTTGTGCGGGCCCACTGCGAGAGTCGCACCCCGATTGGGTTCGCGTCTCTCGACGTCTCAAGCGATGTGGTTGGGCAGGTGGATGAGGGACCCGGCGTCGTCGAGAACGACGGTGTGCCCGCGAACGGGGTGGTCGAGTATGAGAGGCCGAAGAAAGTTTTGATCTTGATGAGTGACACTGGTGGGGGGCATAGGGCATCGGCCGAGGCCATTAAGGCTGCCTTCAATCAGGAATTCGGAGAGGAGTACCAGGTAAGGTCAATGATGGTATCTTGCCGTCTTAGATTCGTGTAGTTCGATTAAAAATGCTTGCTTTCTTGTTTGTTGGATCAACATTGCGTGTTGATGTAGGTTTTTGTGACGGATTTGTGGACTGACCACACTCCCTGGCCTTTTAACCAACTGCCTAGGAGCTATAACTTCTTGGTAAAGCATGGTGCTTTGTGGAAAATGACATACTATGGGACCGCCCCTCGCTTAGTGCATCAACCACATTTTGCAGCAACTTCAACATTTATAGCTCGGTAAGATAATACAAAATCAGACTTTGCCATGACCAATGCATTTTGAAGTTAGGCTTTTCTCTGTCAGGGAAACTTGATGAACATTAATTAACAATCTCTAGTATTTAATTCGTGACCTTTATGATGGAATTGCAGACGCACATAAAAGACTAAGATAAACCTCTAGTGAAAATAATGAGCATAGCAAATTGCTCTAGCTGATATTTTGGGATTAATGCATCAAATAACATCATGTAACTGATTCATGGGAACAGGCAAGATTGACTAATCACCGACATATGTGTAGCATGTGTTGCATTTGGAACTTCTAAAATTTATGGTTTTTCGCTACACTTTTCTCCCTATTTACCCTAACATAATCCAGTCTTATTATATTCTGATTGTTGGCCAAAAGACTGGATCTGAGTGTCTAAAGTGCTTAGTCTTAAGCCTGATAGTTGGCAAAAAGATTGAATCTAAGTGTCAAGTCCTTAGTATTTGCAGTAAACTGTTATCTATTATTACTTATTCTTAATTTCTTTCAACTTTCCAAGATAATCATGAACAGCACAGATCAAAGGATGATATTTTTTTTTCATATTTCATAGTCATGTGGGAAAAATACACAATTAGAGGGATAACATCTATGAGGCAAATGTTTAATTATAGATAAGTAGGAGATTTAGTCATACCTAAGTAGATTGTACAAGGTTTTTGTGTTAGCTGTGGTTATATAAGAAATGGAGTTTGAAATAAGAATTATTTTGTTTCTAAGTTCCTCTATCTTTCTAACATTTGCTTATTAAATATTTTGTGAACTTTATAAAGAAATTCTATGATTTTAGCACATTCAATTGGACGTAATATCATAATCAGGCTGTTAAAAGCAGGGTCCTTATTTACTTGGGTAACTAGAATTGAAGTCATGGAAGCAGTCTCGTTGTTTATAACTTGTGAGGATAGGATAGATACATTGATCCTCCCAACTCCCAAGGCTTTGTGAAAGGAGCATACCTGTTAGGTCAGTCTTTTTCTTTATAAATTAAATTAGTTCAATCTCTTATAGGCTATACCTGTATCTCTCCTTGTATCATTAGGAGCAATGGAGCATAAAGCACTATGTTTATACAGTTCTTTCCCAGATGGCCAGATGAAATGGACACCATTTTGGTTGTATTACCATCTACAAGGAACTTCTAATTATTTAGTTTAGAAGCTATGTTTTGATCAGATTGTAAATCGTGATTTTATGTGCTATTAATATATATCTTGTGTATCTTCTGTTTGTATGGTGGAATACATGACATTATGGAAAGAAACAAGTTTTCTTGGAGTAATATCTGTTTAATGATAATATCTCCATTGCATCTGTTATGTATTATGATTTGGCATTTTTGCTTTTGTGATAGCCAAATATGATTCTGAATTGAATAATAAGAATGTCTCTGTCTATTAGTGCATCCTCAGAATTCAGTTAGTGAGATAGAATTATGTCACTAGCAACCATGTGATCTGGAGCTCCCTCAGAGGTTCAAAGTTCCTTTTGCCTTTCTTGTGTGTGTATAAACTGGCCTTTTTTGTCTTTCTGCAGAGAAGTAGCAAAAGGGTTATTGAAGTACCAGCCTGATATTATTATAAGTGTACATCCTCTAATGCAACATGTTCCCCTTCGGATTTTGAGGGCAAAAGGTCTGTTGCAGAAGATCATCTTTACTACAGTTGTGACAGACCTGAGCACATGCCATCCAACATGGTAGGCTAAATTTATAAAAATTGTTAACACTTCAACATCAGTAATTTCTTTCAGTATGTGCAGTGTGCACAATACTTGGCACTTTGGCAATAATAATCTGCCTTTTCTTTTGCAACATTGACCATGGTTGTTGTGACTGTTTGTTGTTAGGTTCCATAGGCTTGTAACAAGATGCTATTGCCCTTCGTCTGAGGTGGCAAAGAGGGCATTAAAAGCTGGCCTGCAGCCCTCACAGATCAAGGTCTATGGTCTTCCAGTGCGTCCTTCTTTTGTGAAGCCAGTCCGACCGAAGGTAGCATTCTCCTCCTTAAAACATCAACATTCATCAGTCAATCTTTCTTCTTCAAGTGTTATAATAACTAACCTACTAACACTTCATTTAGTTCTTGAGAACATATTTTCTCTTGTTTATGGCAGGTGGATCTAAGAAGGGAATTAGGAATGGATGAGGATTTACCTGCTGTTTTATTGATGGGAGGAGGGGAAGGAATGGGTCCTATTGAGGCTACTGCTAGGTCTCTTGGTGAATCATTGTATGATGAGAATCTTGGAGAAGCTATAGGCCAGATACTTATAATCTGTGGCAGGAACACAAAACTTGCCAATAGATTGCAGTCAATTGACTGGAAACTTCCTGTTCAGGTGAAATAATTTCTCTTGGACTGGTGTTTGTAATACTTAGCTTGATTGTAATATCTTGTTCTTCTTCTGCTACAGCTTCATTTTCTCGACAAGGTATCTTGTTCTAAAGTAGCTTTTAAAAGCACAGACTATGAGAGTGATCCTTAATGTTAAGTTATTTATAGAGTTAGCTAAAATCAATCAATGTGTGAGAATGCTCCACAAGATCGGCTAGCCCATATAAGGAGATTTTATGTCAGCCCTTATCAGTTGGTTTTCTTTTTAGAGTATGGTTTCTGCCATAGTTCCTTGTAGAAAGTATGTCAGGTCAATGGGAATTGACTGAGATCATTCTGATCCAAATCCAAGTGGTGAAACTTGATCTGTCCATGTGAAATAATCCATTTCATACCACAAGGTTAATTGAAAGCTGGGTTCTCCTTATTACACGACTGAAAAATCTTAGCTGGAGTCTGCTTCTTGAATTTCTTGATTTTAGCCGATTGGTCACAGTATTTAAGGATTTGAGGTTTTGAGCTTTTAAGGATTTCAGTTATAGTTGACATTTAAGTGTTTTACAGTATTCCTTTTGCAAGCTACACTATAAGATAATTATAGTTGACATTTAATAATCAAGTCTCTTTTTAGCCCACTACACTCAAATGATGCTTTTATATTGTGACTCTGTTACCAAGATAGCAGTCTTGTAGACTCTTTGGCTGCAGCCAACACTGAAATGCAGTGAACCACCAGAAATGGTATTATATGACCATTATTAAGTAGCGCTATTAAATTGGAAGAAAAGGCCTAGAAATGCATCATAAGGAAAGATGACAAGAGAGTATATATTGGTAGGCGTCGCAGAATAAAACAAAAATGACTCTGTCCAAAATGTTGAGAAAAGGACTTGATTAGATTATGAGTGCATGGAGAGAGTTAACCATGATGTAACCTAGTGTGCTTTGATTAGAGTGTGAGTATCCTTATTTACTGTAAATGACGATTATAAGCATTGTCTATGAAGTATAACTTGTATTAGGTTATTCATTCAAAATAGCACTTTTCTTAATTGAATGCTAGTATGTGATGTGATACACTTGCAGTAGCAGGAATTATACTCATCCACTGGCTCTAAAGAAAGCTAAACCTTATCCTGTATATTCGCTCTTATCTTCTGTGCATCCTCTTGAATTTTCAGGTAAAAGGCTTTGTTACTAAGATGGAAGAATGCATGGGCGCTTGCGACTGCATCATTACCAAAGTAAAGTTTTCTGCAATTTTAGTTTTCAAAACTCTGGCACACACTAGTTAATAAATTAATTGAGTTGTATATTCTGTAGGCAGGACCTGGTACAATTGCAGAAGCTATGATCCGTGGTCTTCCTATTATACTAAATGGCTATATTGCAGGGCAGGTGAGTCTGTTTGGCTTCTTTAGATACCTCGCTTATTCATTACTTATGCTAGATTGCACAATGGTTAGAGTACATTCACATAAAAATGGTACTATGACCTATCTCATTTTTCTTACTTCTGATATGATATTAACTATTCAGTTGACCTTTCTTTTCAGTGATGCTTTATAATAATTTTGCAATCTATAATCCACTAGCAAGTTGCAAGTTAATTAGACAAGTTAATGGATATCATGTTATCTGCTACATCCTACATGCAACTAGACATGCATTATTAACTTTGCAGCATCAGTCAAATTCATAATCTAGAAGGTCTTTTAAATGATTTATTGACCTTTATATTGTTGTCGTGTTTTATAGTCAACGAGACAAGCAACACATTTAAATCTGATATATGTTTGCTTTACAGGAAGTTGGTAACGTGCCCTACGTGGTAGACAATGGATGTGGGAAGTTCTCCAAATCACCAAAAGAGATAGCAAAGATAGTTGCTGAGTGGTTCGGTCCTAAATCTGATGAGCTTAGAGCCATGTCTCAGAATGCTCTGAAGTTGGCACGCCCGGATGCAGTTTTCAAGATTGTTCATGACCTTCACGAGTTGGTCAGAGAACGGAGTCTCGTGCCCCAATACTCCTGTGCATCCTGATTCTGACATGGAGATAGATATTTGCTTCCTGTCAAGGTCGACAATTTGTAGAAACGTTTTCCAATTGTTTTTTGCACCAAATATTTATCATCGTTCACAAATTTATTTTTATTTGCAGAACAACACAATTTTTATGTATGGAAATTGTATCAAGTAGCGTCGCTTCAGAATATTCCTCTTCATTTGTTATATTCTTTGCGAGAAAAAAATTCGTGCAAAAGGTGTAATAATTTTTTTTTCCAGAAGAGAAAAAAAGTTAATTGTTTAGCCACCATCAGCACTACAGAAAGCATGATAATTTCTTTTTTAACAATAAATACAAGGTGAGATGGCCAATCCTCTTTCCACTTCAAATTTCTTTTCATTCTCCATGCGCAATTTCGGGCACTTTCAAAATGTCAATTAATGTCGTATCATGTATCCAATTAATTTTATTTTAATAATTTATATTGTTAAATTTTATATTAAATCTTAATTATAATAAAAATGTGCAGTTTCTAAACATAAAAATATTTTATCATTATGGCAGCATTTAGTGCGATTTTAATACTTATTTTTCAATTTAATTATCAATTTATATCTGAGTTATGTAACCCACGTATATATTTTATTTTTTTCTACCTCTTATCCAATTTTTCGTATTTTCTTTCTTGCTTTTGTTGGTAAGGGTTGGTAAATTTTTTTATTTTATACTTTTTCTATTATGTTTTATATATTGGTGATTTGATATTTATAGCTAATTTTGTTTGAGTTGATGATTTTATAATTTGAAATCATCATATTGGATTAAGTTTTATTTTGTATTTTTAATTCTTTTTTTCAGGAATTTTTCAAAATCAGATTTTGAGAGAAAAAAATTCTCAGATTCGAATTTTAGAGTCAAAATTTTTAAAATCAAAACCTAGTGGATTTTATACACATTTTACCTCTGCGCCAAAGACTCTAACTAGTTAGAGATTTTGGTTAAAATTTATATATATATATATATATATATAATACTTTTAATTTATATTAAAAAATTATAATAAAAATGAGGTACTAGAGTCTAAAAAATATATTTTCAAACTCTTTAATTCATTAAAAAAAGTTGCACAAAATCTATAAAACTAAATTTAAATTAAAAATTATGAAATATTTTGATGAAAAATATTTTTTTTGAACTACAACATATCTTTTGTATTTTAAAAAATATATTTCATTAATTAATTATTATTTTTAATTACAAAGTTATTATAGAGTTTGGACAAAAGTCTCTAATACATTAGAGATTTTTGCCCAAAGTCTATAAAATTAAATTTAAAATAAAAATATAAAAATATTTTTTTATTCAAAATATTTTGATAGACTAGCATATATTTTATATCACATATATATTTTTTATGAATTACATTTTATTTTTATAATTTAAAAATTATTATAAACAAAAGTCTCTAACTCATTAGAGATTTTTTTGCAAAGTCTATAATAGCTTCATAATTTTTTTAAAAAATATTTGAATTCATAAAATAATTTTTTAATAATACAAAAGAGGTACTATGATCCAAAAAAATATTTTACATCAAAATATTTCATAATTTTTAATACAAATTTAAATTTATAGATTTTGTGCAAAAGTCTTTAATGTCTTAGATAGTTTGAAAATATATTTTTATGCTATAATATCTCATTTTTATCATAATTTTTTTATATAAATTTAAATTATATTTTATATTTTTTTAAATTTTTGACCAAAGTCTAACTGATTAGAGACTTTAGCCCATGAGTAAAATGAGTATCTAATCAATTAGATTTTGATTTTGAGAATTTTGATCCCCAAAATCTGAATCTTAGAATTTTTTTCTCCCAAAATTCGATTTTGAAAATTTGATGTTCTTTTTTCACATATTAATACTTATGAATCTTATTATTTTAATATTATAAAATGTAATCTAATTATATATATTTATAATATTTTTTCATAAGAATCTATTTTGATGTTTAATTTTTTTTTTGAATAATAATTGAAAATATTTTTAAATGTTTGGACTGTTTTTTATTGGTTATTGAGTTTTTGAATTACCATTTTCTTTGGTTTGCTTGAGGAAAACTTAATATAGTATTTTAAAATAAAAAACATTTATGTAATTTAAAATAATTTAAATATCTTATTTTTTTTCTCAATTTGTTATCTCATTCTATATTATATTTAGTTTTTACCCATACAATTATTATTATTTTTTAAATTTTTTACATTTTGATTGTTGAAATATATAAATATTTATTATAATTATTTTGATTTTTTCATGTAAAATATCATTACTATTAAGTTTTTTTTATCAAAACATTATTCTCTATAAAATAATTATATTATAAAAAATAAAATAAATATATTTATTCTAAATATATTTGTTATCTTATTCTATAATATATCATTAATATTAAGGTTTTTCATTATTAAAATATTATTAGAAGGTTTTAATAATATTAAAATAAATGCGTACAAGTATATAAAAATATTATTTATGTAGTATAGTCAAAAGTTTTCCCATTGATTTTAGATTTTCATTTTATTAATATTTTACTCTTTTATGATTATAAATTTTATTCTATTTTTTTTTATGTTTATTCTTTGAACCTATATTTTATTGTAATAATTGTACATTTATCGAATAATTGTTGAAAATAATTTTAATGCATATAATTATTTTTATATTAGTTTTGTGTTTTGAAATATATTTTTTTATTTTTGAATAAAGCTTAAATAATTTAAAATTTTTATTTTTAAATTAGTTATCTATACGTATATTGTTTTAATTCGTAAAATTTATTTTATATTTGCATTATATTTGATGTATACCCTTACAAATATTAATATTCTTCAATTTTATTTTTTCTATATTTCTTGTCTATTTTATTGTTAAGAATATATATAGTATTATTATTTTTTAAATAGATTTGACTTGTTTATTTATAAAAGTTTTAGTATTTTAAAATTTTCTTTATTAAAATTTTTTACTCTGAATAGAATATATGTATTTTTTAAACAAATTAATATTATTATATAAAAAAATTATTATCCTTTTAGATTTGCACTTATTAATATTTTATTTTTATATGTTAATGTAGATTATAAATATTTTGTCTATATAGATTTTTATTTTTCTATATGAACCTATCGCTTTTTATGGTAAAAATAATTATTATTTACTAATCTAAAATATATTTTTTACCTTTTTATTTCTTACTTTTATGTTAAATTTTATTTGTCACACCTCAAACCTGGTATGGCCGATCAGGTACGCCACGTACCTCGAAGTCTAACTCCAAAATAATTATACATAATCAAGTAATGAACCTAAATATTTTATAATGTTTAAAACTTAAAGAAAACATCAAAATCCTAAAAGAAATCAAACCACTAATTAAATAAATGCTAAATATTCAATTTATTTTTAAAATTTTAAAATCTCAGCAAGGATACCTCAAACTAAGGAAAAAGTAAAAATAAAATAACTGAGTCTACATGACTCAACAAAATAAAAATGACTGAACTCGGTATCCTCCTCGATCATGACATGACACGAGATCTGCTGCTCTGCCGGCACCAGCCGTGCTACTACACCCCAGTATCTCTTTAATCTAACTCAGGTGCTACAAAACAACAGAAATGAGGGGTAAGTCCAACTAGGACTTAGTGAGCAGATCAGTCCTCAATCCACCAAATCAATTATCATGCAAAAATAATACAAATAGCAGATATATAATGTAACAACAACGTCGGAAGAAATTAGCAATAATATATCAACTACTCTATGCATGAAACCAGCATCCGTCAACAAGTATAAAATATCCTTCAAAATGACGGAACAAGCATCAGTAACACATCCACCACTCTACTCATGATAACCGCATCCATCAATACGTATAAGCATATCCACATCAATAAAATAGGATAAATACAACACCTCACTCATATGCATGCAAATATGCAATGCAAGACCTCAATCATATGCATGCAATGCAAGACCTCAATAATATGCATGCTCCCTGGACCCATCGGTCCCACATAGCCACATAGGGTAGGTAGACGGGTGGCCGCCAAACTACCACCAGCTCAGTGTCGTCTCTTTGGGGCATGCCCTCCCCTCACCGGCATTGGCTCTTCTGATCTGTCTCATTGGGGCATACGTTCCCCTCACCGGTCGGGTCTCCGGATTGTCTCTTTGGGGTATAATCTCCCCTTACCAGTCGGACTTCCGGAATAAGGCCAACGTTGTCTCTTTGGGGCATACCCCAACGAGACTTTCGAGAAATGCAACAAGAACATCACAACACCACACATGCATGGTAAACAAGATGTGTTATTAACAGGTAATAAAAGGGTATGTCCAGAGCATACCTCATCCTCCACCTCCTCCTGCCATACATCACAACAACATACAGATATATATGTAGAAATAGTGCTAAAAAATTATGAATACTCAGCATAAATAAACAATCATGAAATAGAATTATAGCACGTCCAATCATTTTCAGAAGAGAAGCATGTGTATCATGTAAGCAATGCAAAATGAACTACAATTGTAAAATTAATGGAATGAAACAACAGGATAAAATAACTCTACATAGGAATAACTGATCTAGGATAAGATTCACCTCATCAATTACTATAACCTGAATCATCCCATATTGAACCATAAAAACATATACAATATGATTTTTCTGAAAGTGAAATGGCGACACTAGAGTGGGGGTGAATAGTGTGTTTACTAATTCTATTAGCTTAAATTCTAATTTAATCATTTACTTAAATCATTTAGGCAATTTATAATTCGATGCGAAAGCTATAAATGATAAAGTAATTAAACACAACCAAATATAACAATGCAAACACAAGATTTATAGTGGTTCGACCTCAATGCCTACTCCACTACCTAATTTTCAAACTAGTTTTACTAGATTAATTCGGTTTCCCTTACACAGAAGACTTTTCACTCGAAGAGTCGCACTCTCGACCTAAGGTACTTCCACACCCGGAAGTCTCCGCCTTCTTATCGAGATCACTCTTCCACCTCAACCCTAAGGGGCAACTAAACTAATCCTAGTAAACACTAAGTTTACACAAGTGACTTTACACCTTTTCACCAAGGTAACCACTTTCACACACAAGACCAAACACCTGGTCTTCGTACAAACATAAATCCAAAAATAGTTTAAATAATAGTTAAAATACAATCAAAATAGCTTAAAGAGAAAATCAATATTAAATTCTCTTTTGCAATCCTTCAATCCTTCAACTCGTTAAGTAGTAGAGCTTGAATCAATACCCGAGTTGAGGAGCAGTTGGTGCTTGAAGAAGAAGTCGACGGAGAAGCAGAGCGCGCTACAATCAATATCTTGGAAGGCTTAAAAACTCCCTTTTAATTGCTTAATAAATATGTAAGAGTGGAGGGAGAGAGATAAAAGAAGTTATAGGAGGTATATTTATACCCTCATCAAGAAACGACAGCTCAACGGATAGAAAACTATCCATTGTAGGCCGTCGTTCGATTGGTCGGTCGATCGACCGATCGATCGATCATTCGACCGCTGCTTTCTCTTTGTGGTCGATCGACCGACGGGTCGATCGCCCAGACGCAAATCCTTCGATCCCGCATTTGGTCGACCAGTCGGTCGATCGACGCGATCTTGCGTCTTCACCAAATTCAGGTCGTCGGTCGATCGGTTGGTCGACCGACAGAGCTACTGCCCATTTTGGGCTTCGATCGGTCGACCGCCCGATCGACCAAAGTAGCTTCTGCCTCTTTTAGGCACTGTTCGGTCGACCGACTGGTCGACCGAAATGGCTAGTGCCATTTTCCTTACCCTATTTGGTCGACCACCTGATCGACCGAACTTAGGCTGAATTAAAATTTCAGCCCTTTTTCTTCCGCGCTTCGTTTCTGGGTTCCGGCTTTCAACGAGCATCAACATGGAGAGCTTTTATGTGATCTTTGAGCCCGTCCAATGCGACTGGTGCACTCGTCGATCTTTGAGAAACTTTCACGACGAACCCGAGCGCGACGATCAATGTCCTTCCGATTTTTTCGATCGAGGACATCGAACGCTAATCGATATGGAACCTGAAAGATTCACTACTAGAAATATGGTCTTCAGCAACGGCTATCAGCAACGGCCGCTCAAGCCGTTGCTATTTGCAACGGCATTCATACGGCCGCTCGAGCCGTTGCAGATATGAGGTATCTGCAACGGCTTTCTAACGGGCGAGTGAGCCGTTGCTGATGATGTTAATTATCAGCAACGGCTTTCTAACGGACAAGTGAGCCGTTGCTGATGATAACTTATTAGCCACGGCTTTCTAACGGACACGCGAGCCGTTGCTGATGATGTTAATTATCAGCAACGGCTTTCTAACGGACATGTGAGCCGTTGCTGATGATAACTTATTAGCAACGACTTTTTAACGGGCGAGTGAGCCGTTGCTGATAAGTTTATATAGGGCACGCAGTCGCGCCCGACCCTTCTTCCTCCCGCTGCTGCCGCCGCCGCTTCTGCTCTCGCCTCTCGCCGCCGCTGAAATCCGACCGAAACCCTATTTCTAGGGTTTCGGCCGACGGCGGTCGGCCGATGGACTCAGCGAAGGACAACCGGACGAGCGAAGCCCTCGAGAACTGCAAGGAGCTGCTCGACTACGCCATCGACGAGCTCAAGAACTCGGTCGACAAGTTTTCCAATTTGGAAGTGGCCAAGATGGATGACATTGTCGACGACCTCAAGGTCTGGCTCAGCGCCGCCGTCACCTACCAAGAAACTTGCCTCGACGGGTTCCAGAACACATCCGGCGACGCGGCGGCGTCCATGACCAAAGCCCTGAACAGCTCCTCCATGCTGACGAGCAACACGTTGGCGATCGTCGACCAGATGTCGACGGTGCTCACCTCGTTCCAACTGTCGTCCCTTAATCGGCGATTGCTCGCGGAGAACGAAGTCAGCGACCGCCGGGAGTTCCCCGAGTGGTTCCACCATGAGAGACGGAGGCTCCTCGCGCTCTCGCCGCAGGAGATGAAGCCGGACGCGACAGTGGCGCAAGATGGGAGCGGAAACTACAAGACCATATCGGAGGCTATCGCCGCGGCACCGGAGAAGTCCAATAAAACCTCGAGCGGTGAAGGCCATATCGGATGCATCGCTGGTGCCGGCGCAGGCCATGGTGAAGAGCTACCTCGGCCGACCGTTGCTAAAAAGTGTATATGTTATCAGCAACGGCGTTGCTACGGACTCAGCGGCCGTTGCTGATAATATTTTTAGCGACGGTCCGAGCGGCCGTTGCTAAGTCATCAGCAACGTGCGTTTCTGTCACGGCTCTATTGCAACGGCTCAGCCGTTGCTGATGCTCTTCAGCAACGGCTCGGCCGTTGCTGATGCTCTTCAGCAACGGCTCGGCCGTTGCTGATGCTCTTCAGCAACGGCTCGGCCGTTGCTGATGCTCTTCAGCAACGGCTCGGCCGTTGCTGATGCTCTTCAGCAACGGCCCAGCAACGGCCCAGCAACGGCACCAGCCGTTGCTGATGGGCATGTTTCTAGTAGTGATTTCTCAATGAAATATTAGTTCCATGTTTGTTATCATCAAAACCGAGATTAAGATATTAAGACCAAGGTTGAAAACCTAAAGCCAACATTTTCAACTTGGCATGTAAAACGAGGCATCGACCGCCTACTTCTTTCAAAATCCAGAGGTCTGATGATGAAACAAACTTCGCCAATGAATCCAAAACGTCGATTAGGTGAAATTTCATACATAACATGAATATTTTTGCTAACTTTAAAGACATTCAAATAATTATTTAGAATAATTACCTTAAATTTATTTAATAAATTACTTTTATGAATGATGCACTCTCAACCCTTCACTTAACAATGATGAAATCTCATATCTTCATCTAAACAATGATGCAATCCCAACCCTTCATCTAACATGATAGAATCTCAACCATTCATCTAACATGATGAACTCTCAACCCTTCATCTAACATGATGAAATCTCAACCCTTCATCTAACATGATGCAATCATAAACTTACATTTATCAAGATGCAATCATAGCCCTCCATCTACATGGTGCAATCATAGTCTTACATCTTTATGAGATCAAATCCTAGGTGCCTTCCATTTACATCACCCCATCTAGGTTTCATCTATTCATCTTCCATCTTCCCTCAACACCATCCCGCGCCACTGCCCTTCTGGGACCAGCCGGACCGCCTCATGCGATGGGGCGCCGCTGCGATGCCTCACCGGGCGCCACCTCTCAGCGCGGCCGACGCCGACCAAGGCAAGCTGCACAGTAAGGGAAAAAAGAATATATATATATATATATATATATATATATATATATATATATATATATATATATATATAATTCGAAAATGGGTAAACAACATGGTTCAATCAAGAAACGATCGATCCGACTTCGGATCCGATACGAGAAAACACGTCAAAAAAATTAACTAAAAACCCCGAGACATGAGAACAGTGACATGAATCAAGAATTGGAGAAAAGAAGGTCTAAATCCACTCATCAGACGGAGAGAAAACGAAAGAAAAAAAACACACTAGATCTTCCCCCCCGATCGACACCGACGAACTCGTGAAAATTATGCTCCAGCGGCTCCTCCTCCTCGGTAGCGCCCTCTCTATCCTCTCTCCTTTGCCTCAGGTGGCGTGCGGCTGAAACCCCTGGCTACACACCTCAAGGTCTAATTTATAGACACTAGTTATGACCAAAATACTCCTACCTAAGCTATTCGACTTAAATATCTCATAACTCACATGTTCTGATCCGATTGCACTGTTGGATTCGCCTCAAGATCCTCTATCATCCTAGTATGATAAATAATAGAGATAAGGTAAATAATATTTTTCTTAATTTTTTCTACATTAAATGCTTATTCGGGTCTAATTCCAAAGCTTCCCGTCAATCCACGCTAACTAGGGCCCACGATCTCTCACTCAATAATAAAATATTATTATTAAGATTTTGGGTATTACATTATTATTACTTATTGCAAAACAAATTTACAATGTAAAACTTTTTAATTATGATATGGTGATAATAACCAAGTAATATGTATTTTAAAATATTAGATGAAGAATATTTCCTTAATTAGTTAATTTGTAAGTCAAAATGTTTACTATTGAGAAGATAATATTTCCAATTTTTAAATTTAATTATTTGTTGTATAATTGGATATGTATTTTTATTTACCCTAAAATAATCTTATTATTTTTAATTATCTATTTGTTCATAAATTTTAATTTTATAATTTAAACCTATTTAATAGTAGGTAAACAAAAATATCAATCAAATATTGTAATAAATTGTGATTAATGAATAAATGAATAATTCATTTATATATTATTTTATACAATTAAAAATGAACATGTTTAATTGGAAATATTGAAATAAAAAATAATTCAATCACTAATATTATAATGTGACATTCAATTATTCAAATATGAAAATTAGTTGCAATGAGTTAGTTTATGTGTTTTTTTACATTATATGAATATAATAGTGTATTTGGTGAATTCTAAATTTTATATATATATATATATATATATATATATATATTGTAGTTTCATAATTATATAAATTAAATTAGATTAATATTTTATTATTTTGTTTTATGCTTATAAATTTTTACATATATTATATTTATTACTCATAATTATTTAGATATGAATATTACTATTTAAAATTATAATTTAATTTACACTAATTCTAATAATTTTATTTATCATAATTTTTAGAATTGATTAAAATTTAATTATACGCATATATAATTAAGCAACAAGTGAATTTTTATTTATTTGAAATTAATAATAAATCAATAAGAATGACAAAACATAAACATTCCCATCCCTAGAAAGAAAATATCTTAGCAAATTTTCACCATATTTTCTGTCGATGTTTCCTTGTTAATTGATTTGTCATCGTCTCATCGATTGTTTTCATTGTCTGTCAAAAAATCTTCCTCTCTTTTAGCAGGTTTACAGGGAGAAACCCCACTTTATCCCTGAAAAAAAAACTCAATATATAATTTTTAGTTCATAACCATGATGATATATTAATTACAAGCAAAGGTTCATTTGTTGCAACAGATTGTTCATCTCATTCAATTTGAGCAGAACATAAATTCATCATGCAGAAACGTAAGCTGTCATGAAGAAGACACTGTAGCGATCAAAGAAGCAGAGGTTTGAATTTTAGGCCTAAGCGAGAACGTAGTAGTCCACGGGCTCGACGCAGCAGATGACGTAAACGGCGTAGATCATGCCGGGGATGTAGCCGAGGATGGTCAGCACCAAGCAGATGAAGAACTCGAGCTGTCATCGAGTGGAAGATTGATAGGAATTTGTTCATACGGACTCGATCGAAAATTAAAATACAGGGAGAAAAAGAAGAGGGCGGCGGGTACTCACGCTGCAGCAGCCGTGGCGGCAGCAGACGCCGAGAGGAGGGAGAATGATGGCGCAGAGGATCTCCAGAAACCTGCAGCAGCAGCCGGCCATGGCGGGCGGCGGCTTCTCTGAGATCCTATCTCGATCCCCTTTCTTCGTTGCAGATTTGCGGCTTCCGTGGAGATTTATCCGTTCGCTGGGCTTCACAGCGACGTATTGTGGGCCCGCAGCATTGTTTATAATAAGTTGGTAAAATCTTGCTCGGATTTGAATTATTTTGGAGTCTGATTGGTTTGATTGATTCAACTGATTTATTTTTGGAAAAGTAAAGATAAAAAATTCATGTCATAAATGATCATTTTGGAATTCAGAAGTAGATTTTGAATAGTGGTAAGAGGATTCGAGTACCTTATATTTTTTATGATATTTAAATTTTATTTTGTATACGATCGGTTTTTAAGTTTTGAATCTAGATCTCATCCTGTTGGGACTTGGAATTGGATCCTACTCCAAACCTGTGGTATAGTACAAATTCGGTAGGGGTGAGTTCGGGGCGGGATGGGCCGGGATTTGGTATGTCCCGATCCCGGCCCGATCCTAAATACGAAGCATCTCGATTTTATCCCGTCCCAAAAAATTCGGGACGAGACCTGGACGTCCCGAATTTATTAATAGTATTTTTTTATAAAATAAAAATAATATATCCATTAAATAATTAATATTATTTTTCTCAAAAAATAATATTATATATTTAATATTATTTATATTATAAACTGGGTCGGGACGGGACAATCCCGATTTTTTTTGTATTGTCCCGATCTTGTCCCGGTTCAAAATCGGGACGGGACAATATGTCCGCCCCGATTAAAAATCGGGACAGGATTTATCCTGACTTTTCGGGTCGGGCCGGACCGGGACGATCGGAATGTCCTGACTCGTGCTCACCTCTAAAATTCAAAATACACTATTGGAACTTGTAAATGACATGTTCCAATGTACAAGTTCAGGATATCCCGTTGGAACCTATTTATTTACGGGTTTCAGGGTATAGATTTCGAATACCTATTCTAGTTTCAATTTTGGATACCCAATGTGTTGGACTCGGAGCCTAAACCGATTTTAATCGGTTCCTTAAGTTTTGTCACCCTAGATACAACATCAATTCTATATTCTTTTAAATATATTTTTCTAATTCAGGCAACAAACAAAATAAGTAATTAAAATCTATCATTTATTAATATCCTCTAATATAAAACAAATATATTTCTATGGTAACCATTAACTTTTATTAAGATTCATTTAAAATGATAATTAAGACAAGGTGGTTTAAATTGATTCTAACTAAGTATATCTCAATACATCCCATAATCAACATAAATTTCTTTAGCCAGTGGATCAATATATTTATATTTTGGGCTACTTTCAAGCCAGCTTTCTATTTTTTTTCACCAATAACTTAATTGTTGGAGGACTCTCAATACATGTTGAGATTCTTTTGGCAAAAATTAAAATCTATGGTTGTCTTTCTTACGTGAATTCTTTGGATCATGAGGTTTTTTCTCCCGCTAGATAATTCTTTCTTATGAAGATCATAAATTAGCTTTGATATTCCTTCCATATTTTTTGACTTTATCGCAAGAGAATCATGCAAAATTAAATTATCCTCCTCCTTAATCACCCTTATTCAAACTACAATGGTGGAGGATATTCTTGTCATTTTAAGCACCAAACTCTTCAAACCCCCTTGAGTTTTTAGCATTTGGTAAAAAATTTAATATTCATTTATTAAAAAATTTAATGATGAGATAAATTTAATTAAAAAATTTATTTATTTATGTTGACGGTATAATCCACATCAATATATAACGGTTATTTTAACACTTAGTTGACGAAAATATACAATTGATACAAAAATAAAAATTCGAGTATAAATTTATTACAAATAAAAATATAAAACAAATTTGTTAAAAATTCAATAGTTTAAAATATTTTTATTAATTTTCTCTTTAAAAAAATTAGACCTGATTCTAATAATTTCTGTGAGATAGAATAATTATATAAGAGAAAAAAAATACACAATTGGTACTTTAATTTTATCATCATATCTAAATCAAAATAAATTATGCTAAATTTTATTCAGCATTTTTTTGGGGGAAAAAAAAAAGACAACCGAACCGAAAGTTTTGGGTCGGATTCGGATTTGGAATATAGTTAAAAATATTTGAATAATAAGATGAACGGCGGAGATCTTCCTGATCCGCCAAGATCCACCGCTGGATCTGCGCGCAAAACCACCATGGGGGGTTTATATATATATACGCACAAGCCCACACCCAATTCCCGTTTCCGCGTCTTCTTTTCCGGCCAAGCGCAAGAGAGAAGAGCGATCGCGTGGCGATTCGCCAAAACCCTCGCTTCTGGCCCGCGGCCTCAATCGCTGATCCCCGAGTCGAAACCCCTTCCGATTGCATTGGCTCTCTTCGGCTCTCATGGATGAAGGTCTGACGGAGTCGCAGAAGCCGGAAGTCGGCTGCGGCGACGTCACCATGATTCAGACGAGGACCGATTTCCGTCTCGCCCGAAGGCCCTGCTCTCCGTTACCAAATGGGGATGTCCGGCATGAGACCGTGAGCCGATCCTCTGATCCTTCCAGGCATCCGGCGTTCAATGCGGAGCCCCTGCCGCTCGGTGGTAAATCGGACGGCGTGGAGGTTTTTGAGAACGGAGTCGATGCGGAGCTCGGTTTCGAGTTTACTTTTCGTACGATTGTAAGATTGATTTTAATCTGCAAGTTGTTTCTGGAATTCCGCTTCCCGTGATCTTGTTGTCTTTGATAGGGAAAAGCTCTTTATTAGCTTTTGTGGCATCTACTGCTTGCTTTGGATGTATTTATATTTTTTATGTGCGAATTCTATACATTCAGAAATAATATGGTAAATATGTTATCTCTTGCAGGGTGCTGGGTTAATGAATCTTGGCAACACTTGCTTTCTTAATTCAGTTCTGCAGTGTCTGACGTACACTGAGCCTTTTGCTGCATATTTACAAAGCGGGAAACATAAAACTTCTTGTGAGTCATTTTTCTCCCCTCTTAGCTAGATGAACCAAATGGTTTAAAATGTATACAATCTGGGCTTCCTTTTTCTGGAAAAAAGGTACTGATTTTGGAGCACCAACGTGACTGTGTAATTCTTTAATGTTGATTTGATAGAAAACGATTTAATTAGGAATAGACCAGATTTAATATCTATTTGACATCTTATTCTTATTACGTTGTAACTGATTTGAGCCATACGTTTCTTTTGTAGGTCAGATAGCTGGATTTTGTGCAATGTGTGCTATTCAGAAACATGTCATGCTTGCTCTGCAGTCAACTGGGAAGATAGTGGCACCATATAATCTTGTCAATAATTTGCGATGTATCCTAATTTTTGCACTATAAACTTTTTCTTCTCTGTACATATTTGACCCATTTTTATATAAAAAAAGTATCAAGTATGTAGTGAACAAGTTGCGGTAACCCTGCTTAAAGTTGCATATCTTAACAACCTTGTCAGGCATATCAGGCAATTTTCATTCTTCCAGACAAGAAGATGCTCATGAGTATATGGTTAACTTGCTCGAGTCTATGCATAGATGTTGTTTACCATCTGGATTCCCTAGTGAGTCTCCTAATGCCTATGAGAAAAGTTTGGTTCACAAGATATTTGGTGGCTTTCTAAGAAGTCAGGTAGCTCGTTGATAGAATACTATGTCCATATGCTTGCACTTTTTGCAAAATACATACATGTAGCCATGATTGAATGTTCATTGCAGGTTAAATGCATGCAGTGCTCCTATTCTTCCAACAAATTTGATCCCTTCTTGGACTTGAGTCTTGAAATAGGCAATGTTGATTCTTTATGGAATGCACTTAAACAGTTCACTGCTGTTGAGCAATTAGATGGAGGGGAGAGGCAGTACCATTGCCAACACTGCAAAGACAAAGTTAGGGCCACTAAACAACTTACAATTGAGAAGGCCCCATATGTTCTAACCATTCATCTTAAGCGCTTCGATTCTTATGTTCCTGGACAGAAGATTGATAAAAGCGTGGACTTTGAAACCACTATTGACTTAGAACCTTTTGTCAGTGATCCACATGTGTGTATATACTCATTAATATTTAATCTATGTTTTGAATATCTTCCTGGAAAGTAAAATTTGACTATTTGTTTCTCATCAATCTTTCCAGGGAGGAGATTTGAAGTACACTCTATATGGAGTTTTGGTGCATGTAGGTTGGAGTACTGAATCTGGTCATTATCATTGTTATGTTCGCACCTCAACGGGCATATGGCATTCTCTTGATGACAATGAGGTTCAGCTCACTTTTCAGCTTCTATTATCTTTATACTATGTTTATCTAATTCCAAGGTTAACTTGTTAATTCTTAATTGGTAAGAATATATCACAATGTACGGATACATACAAGTTGATTTTTATGGGGTCCTATGGTTAAAGTCTATTTAATTCAGTATGACCACAAATCTAGCAGAAAATTTTCTTGGATATTTCATTAATTGTCTGATAATGTACATTCTTTGTAATATGAGCAAAAAATCAGAAAAAAAGAGAGAGAAAATCAAGGTTTATTCTTTGAAATGGAATTAGGGAAATGACATGATGAAAAAAATCATATTCTTTACTTATGGCATATGTATTTAGAAAAACAAATAAAAACAAACTTATAATGCTCCACATTATGTTACCATATTTTTCTTTCTAATACAATAGAAATTCTATTTGAATGCCTTTGTAGTTACTAGAATTGTTCCCAGTAGTGATTCCTCTAAACTTCTGTTACAGGTTTACCAGGCTAGTGAACAGACCGTTCTAAAGCAGAAAGCCTACATCTTATTCTATGTTCGTGATAGAAATTCTATAGTAAAAAAATCTGTGGATTTGGTTCAAAGAGATAATGTTTATGGTAATGCTCCTGTGAATGAATTAAATATTCAATCTGATTTAGTTTCGAAGGGAATAGTACTAGGTGGTTTGATGGATGGAAAACGATGCACCTCTGAATCTAGCTTGATGGGACACAATGTTGTCGCCTTTGAAGGTGAGCAAACAAACAAAGCAGGAAATCTTCTATCTGTTGGCGGTAATGTAGAGGTGAAGTTAGATGCATTTCTTTGTTTACCAAATGATGCTGGCTTTACTTCTGAGAAGGTTCTGAATCAACCTAGTATGCATGAGGTAATTTAATAATTACCTGATATATCTGATCTGAGAAAGTTTCCAGTGCACATATCACTCTTCGTTGACCTTTTGATTTGTTTTGGCATGTAGGATGGTGATCCTATCATTGCAATTCATGAGAATGATGAAACAATTAGCAATGAAGAAAATACTAACATTCTTTCAGTCAAAAGACCTCTAGAGATTTTAAACCAATCCGGATGCATTGAGAAGGTATGATATGATACTTCTGGAATATTTTGTGGGTTTTCCATTTTTAATTCATCTTCCTCTTGTTTTCCAATCCAGACTGCTGATCTTGATGTTGAAAGGTGCTCTACTGACCCAGAGTGCCATGGGGAGGACCTTTTGAAACTGGAGGAGCCTAAGTCAGTTGATGAATTAAAGACAACTGCAAGTGGTTTTGCTGAGAAGTGTGTTCTGAGACAAAATGACATAACGAACCCCCTGGCAGCACCAAAAACAAAAAAGTCTATTAAAAAATCACTAACTGGCATCTATTTTAGCCACAAGCAACTCTTTGTGTCCTCAGTTATCACTCATAAAATTAGAAAAAGAAACAGAAGAAAAAAGCAAACAAGCTTGAATAAAATTGTTGTACCTCGTGATCTGAGCATGAATGATCAGGAAACATCAACCTCGGAGGCCACTGAAAATGTCGTATTTTCAGAATGTTCTGGTCGGAAGCGCTCTTTTTCTAGTTTCAACAATAACCGTACCCAGAGAGTGAGAACTAATAGTCAATATAACTGTGTATTTTCAAATTGTTCTGGTCAACCTGGTCAGTCCAGAAGGTGCTTAAACTCAAGGGAAAACCAGTGCAAGTTTAGAGACAAAAATTCAAATGATTGTAGTCTTCTTCAGCATAGTTTCATAAACCTGCTGACGAGGGGCTTGGACCAAACCACTGGTGAGCATTAGCATTTAAAGTTTTGATTAGATGTCTTTGGTTTTCTGCATTCATAATATTTATTGTATACCTGAATTTTTCTGCCTTTAGCATTAGTTTTATTTAAAGAGAACTTTGAAATGCAGTTGCTAGCTGGGATAATATGGCATTGCCAGAAAACTCAAGAAATAGCAGTATTGGATATACCCAGGATGAATGGTAAGCTAATTTTATATTGTGTCTCCATGATAATTGTCAATATTAAGTTATTTGTTATTGTAGTTGCAATATGGTTGTTGTGAAGGTTAATGGAAATAACAGTGCTAAAGCTCATGAGTGATAAAACTAAAGCTATCGCTCCAAGATGGCTAACTCTTAACTTTTTTCAAAGAAAAGAATTTAATTATATTGAATCATTGCATTATAATTCACGTTTACAAAGGCTTTAAAATTGGGGGTTGAAAATCTAACCTCTCTAAGCTACCAGAAGTGATTGCTAACTTTTATGTTGGCTTGCCAACCATTCAAGCGTACCTCATTATTTGTTTGGTCTGTTGTCTAGTTATTTCCTTTTTGGGCTATTAATCATGCATTGTGTAATATAGGATGAGAGGGAGAAAAGAAGAAATATCAATATTGACTTGTATATGTTGCTTCATCCGCTCTGAGGAATGACTTACCTAGTTGATAAAATATTTTTTCAATAAAGACTGAAAATAATAGTTCTTGCATGATAGCTTATAGAATTTTATTCCTCCTAGCATTATAAATTGTTCCGTCCGTGATTGCCACCCATTTGCTTCCATATTCACTTTGAAATAGTCACCTTAATCGAATTTTGTTTCCAAAGTATGTCTGACTATATTATCTGAAGTGGAAATCCTAACGGTGGTTATTATGGCTTGAATAGGAGATCATATTTTTGTTGGTGTATTATTATTACAACTTTTCTCCAGTATATTATTGTTATCATGAATGTGTAATTATTTACCTTGAAGTTGGAATTTATTCCAATTCACAAATTGTATCAGGAACGAGGAACATGCTCGAGGCAAGAGGAAGAAGTTAAAGAAGTACCGAGGTAAGAGGAAGAAATTAAAGAAGTCCACATATATTTTTGGTAAATCAAATGACTCACAGGAGACTCCCATTGCGAAATCTCAAGAAAATTTGAGAATGAAGAAAAGGAGGTTGCAGAGTTTGCCACAAAAAAAGTTGAAGGTGAAGAGGAGGTTGGAGAATCACCATTAGTAATTTATTTATCTTCTTTAATTAAGATGAGTTTTTTTTTTCTCATGTTTGGCGCAAGCGTGTTATTATGATCTTTTAAGATATTTATTTATATTTTGATATCATTCCAGTGTCAAAAATTTTAGCCCAATTTTTTTAAAAATTCTCAACATAACTTTTTTTTAAATTATTCTCAACATAACTTTTGCTTTAACGATAAAAATTCCAATTCAGCATGCCATTAATACACCAATTCAGCATATGCCATTAATACTCACCGATCTGCCATGGATTTTGATTTGAATGAAGCTTTATATTAAGGTATAAAATGGCATAATATTAAATATTAAGAAAATAAGTTGTTTTTTTACCCTTTGACCTCTACTTTGTGCGCATAGAGCATCTCTATAAAATTAAAAAAAAAAACCTATTTTATTACAACATAATGAAATCATACAGCATACAATTTTCCTTCTCCACAAAAAATTCAGTATACAATTTTCTCTTTCAACCCAAACAGCATATCATACAACTTAAGCCAGTCTCATTTAACTAGTGGTCTACAAGATCCTTCAACCCATCGTGTAGGAAGGAGATGGTAAGTTAATAACAGTGCTCTTAATCTTCGTCATCATGTTGATACTGTTAGTTATCCCTTGTGATCCGATGCCACTCTCTTTCAGACCCTGAAACGAGAGAGAAATTGAACGTAGCTTATAAAAAATAGCAGATGTGGGGATTCAATTTCATTAACACAATTCCTGTGTCAGAAGCGGTGGTTTATCTACCTGGAAAGGGAAATGGTCAGGCCCTCGAGCTGGTGCTGAATTTATCTGAACACTTCCTGTCTCCATTGCATCGCTGATCATGATCGCTTTATTGATGTCGCTTGTGAAGATACACCCCTACAGCAAATAGAAGTCCTACATTTGAAGCAGTGATTTAGATGAAGGGGATATCAGAAGTTCAACCAACTTCATACCTGGAGGCCAAAGTTGCTGGCATTGCAATGGTGGATACCTTCCTCGACTGTGTTGATCCTGATAACAGGCAGCACAGGTCCAAATGGTTCCTCCCAAGCAATCCTCATATCAGGTCGGACATGATCAAGTAGCAATGGCCAAATCAGATTGCCTTCCCTCCGGTACTCCTGGCAAAATGTGACTCCTTTCTGCTCGGCATCCACAACCAGACCTTCTATGAAATTAGCTGACGATTCTGATACAACTGGGGTGATGTCGCAGTTCTCCTCTGGTACCCCAACAGTTAGTTTTGCCATTTTAGCTTTCACCTTCTCCACAACAGCATCAGCTACCGATTCCATGACTAGAACTACCTTCACAGCAGTGCATCTTTGGCCACTGTGATCAGCAAAAACAAATTTGAGTCCAACTGAAACAAATCTCCGGTAAAATGTAAACAATGTCGGTAAACATCAATATCTAAGTTTCTACAGGATAATAGAGAAGGTTAGTTAAAGAAAGCATTTTAAAGATATGTTCATCAAATAATACATAATTCTCTGTCGCATTACCTGTAAGAGTAACCTCCCTTCACTATATTTGCAGCAACCAAATCAAGATCAGCATCCTCAAGCACAATGCATGCATCCTTTCCACCAAGTTCCATTTGCAAAGGAATCATTCCAGCTTTCTTTGAAATGGCAATCCCAGTATCACCTCCAGTGAAGCTGATACAAGATGCAGAGAATTTAGAACTGAGGCCTTTAGGAGACCAATCCAGTGCAAAAAGACAAAACCTTGTTTGAACTACCACCAGAAGGTATTCTATTACCTTATACAATTCACTCCAGGGTGCATCGTTAGAAAGTCACCTATTTCAGATCCTTTGCCACTGACACAGCTGATCAAGCCTTTGGGGAAACCAGCAAGGTGAAAACAGTGAATCATGTGAAGAGCAGCCACTGCACCCTGGTCAAAAAGGCAGATGAAAAAATCTTCATAGACTTTTCTGATCCAGGCATATGAGAGGAAAGCATGGATTCAATTGATTTCCCGTCAGTTTTCAAGATTAAAGGTAAAAACAAGTTAAGATATCAATAATTGTAAAAGTGAAGCATTTAGTTCTTCCATACCTGAGTAGGAGGCTTGAGCACAAGAGCGTTGCCTGCGATTAGGGCAGGGGCCATTTTTGAAACTGCCAAGTTTACAGGATAGTTGAATGGAGGAATAGCTAAAATGACACCAAGGGGGATCTAAAAGAAAACAAATTTAAAATCAGATCATACTTCATAGCATATCTTCCTATTGATCATAAAGTTTGAGCTGAAGCTCAATTTCCACAAGTTAGAAGAACCCTGTTCTCTTGAATGAGCAATGACTTGCCTTCAAAAAATTTTGTTGATAGCTTACATCCTAAATCAGGTCAAGTTTTCTTAAGATAGATCTTTGTTGCATTTTACCTTATTTCTTCTCATTTTAACTAAGGCCAAATGGAAACAATGATGATCACCTTGGAGCTGAGGCAGTACTTGGTGCGCTCATTACCAGGGAAGCTGTCTGAGACCAGGAACTTGCCCTCTCCTAGTATCCTAACTCCTTCCTCTGCAGTGTATGAAATCAAATCCCCTGACCTTACCACCTTCAAATTAGCCATTTAACATATATCATAGCAATTGAAAAAAGTAGTTAAGAAAAAGAAGTATATCCATGCATGGCAACACAATAATAAAATCTACCTCACTGACAGCATCCTTTGCAGGCTTGGCAATCTCTTTGACAAGGCATTCGGCAATGGGGGCCTTCTGTTCTTTGAGGATTGCTGCTGCCTTGTGAAGGAGCTCTGCCCTCTTCCATAGAGGTGTCCGTGCCCACAACTTCTGTGCTGCCTTCGCAGCATCCATCACTTTGTTTACCTCTTCCTGTGTGCATGCTGTAACAAATGCCCAGAATCTTAAAATAAAGTAAAAACACAAAACAACGTCAGATCTGAAATTAAAGTTTGTGTTCTTCAATTGCTGGTGCAAATAGCAACTGTTGATTCCCCAAATCAGAAAGCTAAATTTACAAATTGCAGCTGGAGCAACCCGGGAGATCCAACGCTCGTTTCCTGTTGCTTAAATTATCAATTCAGGCGCGGAAAACACATAAATATCAATAAATTTCTCCAGAAATCAAACACAATCAAATCATTCGCTGCTCAAGAAGAAGTCAAAAAACCAAAATTTGAGCTCCAAACCGACGGAAGAACAAGTAACAGAACTCGAGAGGAAGTGATGAAGAATCCATCACCTTGAACCTTGTATTGAGGCTTCCTTGTGGTTGGATTGATGATGGAGACTGACTTCCCGGATGCAGACGTCTTCCACTCCCCGTCGGCGTAGTACTTGTAGATCTCTCCGTCGACAATCTCCGCGAACACGCCCGTCCCCGCCATGACCTTAGTCTTCCCTTCTTCCACCGCCACTATAAGCGCAAGCTGAGACACTGGGGGGCAAGCGAGCAACGAAGAATAAATACTGCACCGAGAAGACTCGGGAAAGGTATGTTAAAATATTACTTACAGCCATTTCCGATTATAAAAGAAGACACACTGTAAAGTTCACTTTCCGACGAGCCATTGCATCAAGTTTTAGTTCACCAGAGGTTTTGTTGTGCAAACCAAGTGCACTACTTTAAGCAGTGTTGACCACAGAATAAAAACAGTGTAGTTGAAAAATTGTGTCAGATTTGACTCCATGTAAATGAAATTTAAGATATAATATCATTTATTATTATTATAAATATGCCACATCAGCATGATAAGCAATTAACTTCTTTATATACAAAATTGATTGCTTAGCAAGCTTATGTGATTGATGTGATATTCTTTAATTGCAACTAATTACTACTTTCCACCTGATTACTAGTAAGCTTATATGGTTGCTTAGCAAGCTTATATGAAAATTTTCCATCGTATGAAATTTATTGAAGATTCTCTTGGAAAAAGCATTGCAGAATATCCTCAGAATTATGCTCTTTGTAAAGGACAGACAAAGTTGAATATGTGCTTCATTGATACTTCTTACATTAGTCTCTCCAACACTTAGCAATTAATTAAAAAGGACTAAGCAATTTGAAATGAAATTAAAGAATTGGAGCGAAGCTTCGTAGAAAGCGAAAATGTCAGATAATGATGCACGCCCAAACAAAAATATTATGAGATGATTTTTTAGTCGTAGAATAATTCACGGATAACGAAAAAGCAAAGCATTCACTATTGATTGATCTGTTTTAAAATGCGGTTATAGGAAGATTTAAAGAGATCAACAACGGCTCCATTGTCGTCTAGTCCGGTTAGGATACCTGGCTTTCACCCAGGCGACCCGGGTTCAAATCCCGGCAATGGAAAATTTATTTTTTTCTGCATGTTCTGATTCTAATTATTTTCCATCATGCGCAAAAATGAAAAGATGGAAGACTGCATGTTCTAATTATAATTCTTTGCCATCACGCACAAAAAAAAAAAGGACATTTATAATGGAAATACTTTTCATTGGGATAAGAAAAAAAATATATATAAATAGGAGTCCTTTTTGAGATTAGTGAAATAACATATGCCATTCTTTAAAAATGTTATGCACAGTATCATTACCTAGGTAGTATTTGACCATATAATGAATATATTTAGAGTATATTTTATTCATATTGAGTATATTTGATTTACTCATTTAGTAAATAAATTTACTTTGAAATTAGTATATGTTATGTGTCAAACTTTTTAAGTGATAAAAAATAGAAAATTAATAATTTTAATTACTAAAATAATATTAATTTACTAAAGAAATACTAAAATATTGATATAAAATGTTAAAATAAATTTATATTATATATAATACAAATATTTTATTTTGAGCAACTTAATAGTTTATCAAAAGTTTTTTTTCCAAAAAATTATATTTTTAAAATGGAAAAAAAAATCAATTTTGAATGTATTTTATTTTAAAATAATAATTATTATGGATATGAAAATTTTAGATTCCTAATTATGAATCTAAAATTTCATTATTCATTCTTATTATAAATCAACAATTTTCCTAAAAAAGAATAAGAAACATGTATTTTCCCAAAAGCAGAACATGAATCCATTTATTCCTGAAAGCCAAATCCAATTTATTTTATACCTGGAATACCCTCACACTCTCGTAACGAGGTTAACGAAGTAGTTAACCCTATTAACGGGGTTAACACGTCCTATCTACACATTAACACCTTCTACTCATCATTTTTCACCTCCTGATCTTTCAAATTTCTATTTCTTGTGGTACACGAGCGATCCTATTTTCTTTCTTCCTCCTTTTTCGAAGCTGGCGACGAGCGACTAGACGATCCAACCACTTGGAAGTGACTTGTTTATGCCCCGACTGCTCGACAAACACTCCTGCAAAAGCGATGTCGACTGATTTTCCCCAGAGGTATTTCTTCGCTTGGAAATATAGGGTTTGAACTACAAAACTATTGTAGCATTTATTTTTTTGATCCGTATGTAAAAAATATATGTTTTTCATCTGTAGAAGTGAAAATGAGTTTACTATTCTAGCATTCTATCATTTTTTAGTACATTTCAAATGAAACTGTTTGAACAATTATATAGTTTTGGTTTGGTGAAGAAATGGTTTAATTAGAATTATTGTGATTTCGCTTATGTGTGGTGATTTTAGAATGCATTTACAAGCTCAAATGTCTATTTAAACTAAAACTGTTTAAATGATAATTTTGCTAGGACACTTGTTCACACTCATTCTCATTGATCCAAGTTGTGAAACTAATTGCATTAATTAAATTACAAATTATGTGATTTTTTGATGAATTAATGATGCATTTTCAAACTGAAATGACACTGAAACTTTGATCAAGCTCTTGTTCACACTTATTTTGACTGATCCAAGATTCCAAGGTGCGAACCTAGTTGCATTTGAGTAAATTTAAATTTATGTGATTTTTTGGTAATTTAAGGCATTTCAAAGTTGAAATGGGTTATTTAAACAATTTTACTAAAATTGTTGAAATGGCTCTAAAATTATTTAAATAGCGGATTTCAATTTTGTCCTTTTACTTCTACGCACTAATTCTCTCATATACAAGTTATAGACCTAATTGTATACATTAAATTAGAATTTGTGTGAATTTTTGATGATTTTAAAAAATATTTTCAAGCTGAAAATGAACTATTTAAATATTTTCATTAAAACTATTTAAATGACTCAAACAACTTTGCCCTTTTACTTCTACACACTAATTTTTCCACATCCAAGTTGTAGACCTAATTTCATACATTAAATTAGAATTTGTGTGATTTTTTCTTGATTTTAGAAAATATTTTCAAGCTGAAATGAACTATTTAAATGACTCCAACAGTTTTGCTTTTTTTTTAACAAAGATAGAAAGTCACAATAGGTGACCATACTAGAGTTCGAACCCTAAATTTTTAAGCAATATACAACTGTGCTACCCACAGTTGGCACAATTTTGCCCTTTCACTTTTATATACTAATTCTCACACATCCAAGTTGTAGACCTAATTGCATTCATTAAACTAGAATTTGTATGATTTTTTTTTCTTCTGATTTTTACAAACTTAAATGACATACTAAAACTGTTTAAATGGTTAAACCATTTCAACCGTTTTGGTTTGGCACTTGTACAAGATAGATTTTGTTCATCTAAAGTATTGAATATTATTCATACACTAGGTAAGAATTATTGTGATTTTTTGCTAATTTTTTAATGCAACTTTAGGAAGAATAGACCCTATTCAATAGTTTCACTCAAATATTTCAATGGAGCATAACCTAAAAAGAAAGAGAAAAAGTAGAACACTTTATTTGTAGTAATTTGACATTCTCATTTAATCTTCATATCATTGTTGCAGATAAGTCCAAGAGTTTTAATAAACGAATGAAGGAGAACAAAAATTTCTCTCAGCTTTTATCTTTTACATGTTTTATAGATCAATTCAGACATTTTTTATGTCTTGGATCCGAGAAGCAGAAGAGGTGAGTTATGAAAACTATAAGCATGTTTGAGAAGCACATGGAAGTTATAAAAAAAAAACTCCTTTTGCCTTTCTAAGAATTGGAGATTTTCCAACATCAAATAATGTGATGGCTTTGATTTTAAGTCACTGGATCAATGACTCAACTTTCACATTCAAAGGTATCGTTCTACTAATATTGCACTACACTGCTCTTGGGACTACTTGACTATGGCAAAATCATACCAACCTCCTCTCATTCTCAGTCATCAAAAAAGGAGCTTTATACCAATAGGATTTACTCAATAGGGTTTAGTAACATTTCATTGATTATTCTTACATCAGTCTCTCCAACATTTAGCAATTGATTAAAAAGGGAGCACACAATTTGAAATGAAATTAAAGAATTGGAACGAAGCTTCATAGAAAGCCAAAATGTTAGATAATAATACGCGCCCAAACAAAAATACTATGAGATGATTTTGAGTCGAATTCATGAGTAACGAAAAAAATAGTGTTGACTATTGCTTGATTTGTTTTGGGATCTCGGTGTATAATAGTACTTTTGAAAGAAAAAATAATATCTCTATTGTGGTCTAGTTCGGTTAGAATACTTGATTTTCACTCAAGCGACTCGATCGGGTTCAAATTTTGACAATGGAATATGTTTTATTTTTTATTTTTTGCATGTTCTAATTCTAATTATTTGCCATCACGCACAAAAGGAGAATAAGGACATTTATAATGGAAATATTTTTCATTGAGATTAGTGAAATAACGCATGCCATTCTTTAAAGATGTTGTGCACATTATCATTACCTAGGTAGTATTTGACCATATAATGAATATATCTAGAGTATATTTGATTTACTCATTTAGTAAAGGGTACGTAATACCCAAAAAAAATATAAACTTTGACCATTTCTTATTTTTAGCACAAACTATTTTCATTAGCAAGACAATACACAAATTTAGGATCTGTTATCCCGTTTAGCATGACCCGTCAATTTTAACATAAAAGGTTGATGTGTCACGTTAACGACGATGACGTGACAAATACTTGTCCTAGCTGGCATGACACCTACCGACCAAGTAGAGTTTTCAAGCCGAATTACTATTTTGTTTGTTGCCTACCTCTCATTAATGTTAATTCGGGATGGACTAATGGGTAATTTCACTTTTCAGCATGAGAATAGACTAAGGGCTCTAAGGCCAGAAGTAGCGGCTCCGAGGGCCAAGGACCGCACTCAAGGGGTTCAACCCGAGCTCGCCGAGAAGCGTAAGGCAAGACTGTACGAGAGGGGAGTGTAAGGGCTCTGAGGCCGAAATTAATGGTGCGATGGTTAACGAGCCATGCTGGTGAAAAGTCGAGTCTTGGTCATATAAGGGCTCTAAGGCCGGAAGTAATGACTCTGGGGGCCAAGGACCACAGTCGAGGATTCAAGCTGAACTTGACGAGGAGCGTAAGGCAGGACCGCGCGTGAGGGATTGTGTAAGGGCTTTGAGGACGAAAGTAGTAGCGCGATGGCCAACGAGCTAGGCTGGTGAAAATCAAGTCATGGTCATCTAAGGGCTTTGAGGCCGAAAGTAACGGCTCTAGGATTGAGGATCGCACTTGGGGGTTCAAGCTGAGCTCGAAGAGGAGCGTAAGACAAGACCGCACGTGAGAGGTCGTATAAGGGCTCTGAGGTCAGAAGTAGTGGCATGATGGCCAACGAACTAAGCTTGTGAAAACCGAGTCCTGGTCATATAAGGGCTTTAAGGCCAGAAGTAACGGCTTTGGGGCTGAGGATCGCACTCAAGGGTTCAAGCAAGCTTGCCGAAGAGCGTAAGGCAAGACCATGCGCAAGGGATCGTATAAGGGCTCCGAGGTCAAAAGTAGCGGTGCGATGGTCAACGAGTGAGGCTAGTGAAAATCGAGTCTTAGTTGTGTAAGGACTCTGAGGCCGAAAGTAACAGCTCTGGGGCCGAGGGCCGCACTTAGGGGGTTCAAGCCGAGCTCGCCAAGGAGTGTAAGGTAGGACCTTGCGTGAGGGGTCGTATAAGGATTCTAAGGCCGGAAGTACTAGAACGATGGGCGAACGAGCCAGGCTGGTGAAAATCGAGTCCTGGTCGTGTAAGTTTTGAGTATTGGAGTAGCGAGATGGCCGTAGGATTCCTGAGCACACCCAAAAATTAATGCAAGAAATGTGATTTTTATTAAGTACTAAAAGGAAATTGTGCGTACAGGAAATTGCTCTGTCCGAGCTTTATTTGTGATTGTTGGGGCAATTTATGCAAGACTCGAATTATCATCTGGTTTTAAGCGCCGGGTCGGGGTCATTTTTGTGTTTATCGACATGGGTCTTGCTCTGGGATTCTTGTTGGTTGTGGAAGGCGCTTGGTTCGATGGGCTATTAGGTTTTTTCTTTGGCTCGACAATCCTTTGCCCGAGGCATTCATTGTAGCATCGTCGAGACTCTTTCTGATCAGCGTGGAGCATGCCTACTTCCGTCTCTAAAATGAGAAATCTAAGTGCTAGATGGAGAGTCGATACAATAGCTCCTAGATTGTTTAAGGAATGTCGTCCCGGGATCATATGGTATGGGCTGGGGATGTTGATGACCAAATATTGCACATCAATCATTTTTGTCTTTGGTTGAGAGTTGAATGTCGTCCTTAGCCATACGACACCTCGGACATCGACTCTTTCTCCAGAGAACCTTACCAAGTCTCCTTTGCAGGGGGTGAGTGAGACTTTGGTTAGTTGCATTTTCTCGAAAGTGAAATAAAAAAGGATGTTTGCGAAGCTGTCTTGGTTGACTAGAACCTTTTTGACAAAAAAAATTTCTGCGATCACAAAAATCACAATTGGGTCGTGTAGGTTTTGATCAGTTCTCTAAAAATCAGATTCATAAAACAATATTACCAGAATTTTAGAGATGGACTGGCGTGGGCGAGCAGTGCTGTCTGTTAGCGAAATGACGATACTAGATGAGGGTGAATAGTGTGTTTACTAATTCGATTAGCCTAAATTCCAATTTAATCATTTTCTTAGATTAGTTAGGCAATTTATAATTGAATGCGGAAGCAAGATAAATGATAAAGTAATTAAGCACGAAATTAAGAATCAATGCAAATACTGAGATTTTATAGTGGTTCGGCCCCAATGCCTACTCCACTACCTAAGCACCCCGCTTAGAATTTCCAAACTAGTTTTACTAGATTAATTTACGTTTTCCTTACACACGAGGACTTTTCACCGAAGAGACACACTCTCGATCTAAGACACTTCCACACCCGGAAGTCATCGCCTTCTTATCGAGAGTCCTTTTCCACCTCAACCCTAAGGGATAACTAAACTAATCCTAGTAAATACTAAATTTACACAAGTGGCTTTACTCCTTCAACACCAAGGATACCACTTCACACAGAAGACCAAACACCCGGTCTTCTACAGACGCACAAATTAAACACAGTTTAAATAACAGTTAAAATACAATTGAAAAGAGCTAAAGAATGAAACCAATAGAGAAAACTCTTTTGCAATCCTTCAATCCTTCAACTCGTCAAGAGGTAAAGCTTGAATCAACACCCGAGTTGAGGCAGCAGCTTGTACGCTTGAAGAAAATTTCGCGGACAGAGAAGCAGCACAAGCTTTTTGGAAGGCTTCAAATCTTCCTGTTAGAATGCTAAATGAATGCTGTAGAAGTCAAGGAAGAAGTATTAAAAGATTTATATCAGGGTATATTTATACCTGCTGAAGAAACGGCTATTCAACGGATAGAAAACTATCTGTTATAGGTCGTCGGTCGATTGGTCGGTCGGCCGGTCATTCGATCACTTGCCATCTCCATGTGGGCGGTCGACCGACGGGTCGATCACTTGACGCAAAAACATCGATCTGCGATTTCCGATCGACCCATCGGTCGACCGACGTGTTTTGCGTCTGCAGCTAGCCTCAGTTTGGTCGACCGCTAGGGCTACTGCCCATTTCTTACCCTATTCGATCGACCGCCTGGTCGACCGAACCTAAGCTAAGATTTCTTTTTCAGCTAATTTTCTTCCGCGCTTTGTTTTCGGGTTTCGACTTTCAACGAGCATCATCTTGGAGAACTTTTCACATGTTCTTTGGACTCATCCAAGTCGACTTTGGTGTACACGTTGATCTTCGAGAAATTCCGCGACGATTAATGTCCTTCCGATTTCCAATTTATTCAATCGAGGACATCGAACGTTAATTGATATGGAACCTGAAAGATATTCGCAATGAAATCATTAGTCCCATGTTTGTTATCATCAAAACCATCAAAACCGAGATTAAGGCTAAGGTTGAAAACCTAAAGCCAACACTGTCAACTATCATGATTACACAGAGAGATCTCTTTCTGACCAAGCTTGATTCGCCGCCTCCCGCGAATTCCGCCATCGATGTAGTCGATAACTCCTCGGAGTTTGTTTACTAAGCGATTAGCTTCGTTGCTCTCCCTTTGGATGTGGGTGGGGGTTTGGAGGTGTCCGACTTCGGCTCCATCGTCGATGGTCTCGGCTCTTGCTCTGACCTCATTCTCTTCGGCGATGGATATACTTGTCGAGGTGTCTTGCGCGGACCAAGTCCTCAAGTTGATCGCCAAGCACTATACAGTCCTCGGTGGTTTGCCCATAGGTGTCGTAGAAGGCACATTTCTTGATCATGTCGGCGTTAGGTGGAAGCTTTTGCTTTCCATTGTTGGCAGTGTGTTTGAGGAGTTTCAAGTCGTAGATTTCGCGAAGGATAGTTTCCTTCCTAGTATTGGAAGGAGTGTTCCTTTTATATCGGGTGTTCGGGCAAGGTGGAGACATCGGCCCTCTGCCATTACTTTGTTCGCGGCAGTTGCGGTCTTCGTTTTTTTTATCCTTCTAGATTTTATGTCTTCAGCAGCAGCGTCTTTGATGTTCTGCCTGTCGGCCTTTCCGGCCTCACGGAGCTCTTCCATCTCTATGAAGATGGCGGCCTTCTCCTAGAATACTCGACCATATCCCTATACTTTATCAGGGTGATCTAGTCAGCGAAGTGTCCGAACTTCAGCTCGTATTTAATGGAGTAGAGCTCAACTCGGGGGGTGGGGGGTGGGTTGAGATTCGGGATTTCAGCCGTTGTAGCTTGAAACCTGCGTATGTATTCCCTTAAGGGCTCATGTTGCGCTTGTCTGACGTAGTGGAGAGCGTCCTCTATTTTGTGGTAGACTCGAGATGAGGAAAATCGGTTAAGGAAGGTGTGAGAGAGATCCACGAAAGAGTGTATAGACTTCGGTGGGAGGGAAGCAAACCACAGTACAAGCGGTTTTCTCTAAGAAAGTTGGAAAAGCTCTACAGAGAACAGGTCGGTCACTCCATTATAGAGCATCATGGTCCTGAACATTGTGAGGTGTATTATAGGGTCGCCCATACCGTCGTAGGGCGTCAGGGTGGTAGGCAACTTGCTCTTGGGTGGAAGGCTCATTGTCATGATGTGCTCGACGAAGGGTCCCGCGTCGATAGGGAGGGTAGTCACAACCTCTATGGCTTTGAAATCTTTCTCTCTTTCTTGACGGGGTGTGCTCGAGATATCGTATCGGAGGACGAAAACTGGTCTCCTTCTTTTCAAGTGGTTGCTTTCTTCGTGTTCTGATCGACAGCCTCGTGATCGACCGAGGGTTGTTCCCGGGATAGTGTCAACATCTCGACCTGGGCTGCTAACCGCTGGTTCTCCGCCTTCAGATCATTTATTTGACATTATGATGATTTTGAGGGGAGTTGGATTGGTGCCGAAGCGTCGCTCCTCACTGTTTTAGCGTCACTAGGTTGCAGATGATCGTCGCCGTCGAGGCATTGCTATTGGCGTGCGACAACAGTCACTTGGCTCCGGGTTCAAACCATTGTAGGGGAGATAAGTTTTACTCGGCCCCACGGTGGACTCCAAATGTTCCTGCCTGAGGATCATAGTAGTTCGGTCTGGCTCGATGTCTCTCTTGGGTAGGCAACTTCGACAGAGGGACTTGCAAAAGACACTCAGACGCTTAAGTTAGTAGGACTGCAAGATGTATGTAATGGAAAATGGAACTTAGGTTAATTAAGGCGTGCCATGTCTGTATTTATTGCAGGTGAAGGTAATGGTGCTCCCGATAATCTCGCGGGGATATTGCTTAGAATGGAGATCCCGAAGATAACGAGCTTGTCATGACGTATCTCTCATGATAAAGAAGGACATGAATATCCTTGTATAGCCAAGGGAGCCCCTGTGCGGAGCAATTCAGTCTCGCTCGAGTAGGTTCAGGAGTGTGGCCGGGAGGAGCCCTCGAGCGGAGCCATTTGGTCAGGCTCGAGTTGGATTTAAGAGTGTAGGGCACTACTGGGTCTAATTCGATTGACCCAATAATATTAGTCCATTCCATATAATAATAATATTTTATTTCGAGCAACTTAAATTTTTTCAAAGGTTTTTTCTAAAAATATATTTAAAAATTGAAAAAATTAATTTCGAAAGTATTTCAAAATTTTAATTATTATATTATGAATCTAAAATTTTATTATTCATTCTTATTAGGGTAAATTACACTGACCTCTCTTGATGTTTAGTAAAATTACACTGACCCTCACTCTATTTGTCTAGATTACAATCACCTCTCATAAGTAATCATTTTAGGGGAGGTTTATATAATATTTTACAAAACTCAATGGAGATTTGTGTAATCTTATTTCGTAATAAAAAAGATTTGTGTAATCTTTTACAAAACTCGGAGGATTATAGGATAAAATTATAAATCGATGAGATGTTAATATAATCTCATTAAATTTTAGGAGAGATGAATGTAATTTTACTAAATAGAGATAAGTGTAATATAACATTCTTATTATACATTTAGAAATTTTGTTTTTTTTTTAATATTAAGATCATACATCAGCGTGCTGTGCACGGATACCAGGAAGCCTGCCCTCTTCGGTTCTCCCTTGTGCGACTCCAGAGCCACAGTGGAAAGTGATAAAGTTCCGGTGTGGGATTGCCGAGGGCAGGAGGCCTTCTTCTTCTGTCCGAAGTCCCACGCGGCCTACGACATCTCGTCGTTAGTGATCCCGTGCCCTCTTTCTTCTATCTCTGCATCTATCTACTAAGGGATGACGATCGATCCCTTTCGATGGGAGTAGATGTGGTGAGGCAGCTTGGACGGCTCTGCCGCTGCTCCGCAGGGCAAGCAACCGCTGCAGCCACAACTTCCCCGAGAAAAGATGGTAGCTTAATTCCCAACCCTATTGCTGATGAATGGAAGGTCCATTCGAGCCACCCTTTCTTTCTGTCTTCTTTCTCTTTTTCTGTATCGTTACAAATTCGATTTTTCCCTTGATTTATAACTTCAATATTTTTTTGGATTAATAATTTATTATTCGAGATTGGAGAAATCAATCAAATATATAAGATAATACTTTATTTTTTGATCTGCCCATTATTGTTTGACATGTTTGCGTTTTTTGAGAAATTTCTTCTGCCATTTTTTTTTCTTTAGCTTAGTGAAAAAAAATTAAAAATTGGATTTTAAATAAATTCGCCACATTAAAATTGACGCTAAATAGTAAATTAACACGGACCAGACGTTTCCGGTGCTCGCAGCTGGTGATGTGCATGCTTCTCAAAAGAACCGCCAAGTTTTCATTATGAATCTCAGTGATAGAGCTAAGTGAAACTGTCCTATCTTATAAAATGGTTCAAAAACGAGATTTTGTTACGATGTGTTTCTCACTAATATTTCTCAGAGAAAGAACGCAAGATGCGATTTTGCTACTAGGTTCATCTTGTTGGCTTCCAAAATTTTCATTCCCCTGGTCATAGAATCAATATTTTAATCTCCAATTTGCTAAAATGTTTACTGTGGAAGAAAACAAAAAGCAAACAGAACTGGCTAATTGATTCCCCTTCCCTGGTCGTATTTATTTTTTTAGAAAATCTGATGTGTGGATATTATAAGATTTTAATTTCTTTGCAATTATAGAGCTTCATGTTTTGTTAATTTTCAACTTCAGCTTTTTTTTCCCTCTCTAAGTTCATAATTGATACAATTTCTTGGTACCTTCTATGTTTTGTAAGCAAAAACTTGTTACTGAACTTTAAACCTTTTTTCTTTTGCAAAGTTTGAAGTATGGAGAAAATACTTTTTTTTTTCTCCTTGACTGGATCTTTGTAAATACCCAAACATGTTTCTTCCACTAAAGCTGCTCTTACTATGAAATTATATGAACTCTACCAAGTTGAAGCTTGTATTTTTGATTTTAAGGGGTGTTTGGTTTGTTGAATTAAGATCTCTTTCCCTCAATGCGAGGCACGTGGGATTTGGTTTTCGGCCTTTTTTTTTTTGTTGAGAATGGTGATGCAAGACTTGTATGGCATAGCTATCATGCAAGCTATTAGCTGCAGCCATAACCTCCTAATTGTTCAAAAGAAGATTGAGCTGGTCCGGTTTTGCAAACATTGATGTTGATGAGTTCGAGTCATTTGTTATAATAATAATAATAATAATAATAATAATAATAATAATAATAATAATAATAATAATAATAATATTATTATTATTGATGATGATGGATGATGATGGCGAGCCAGACTTGGATGGCTTTGCTATCATGCAAGCAACCAGTTGCAGCCATAAGATTCTATCATTATGATGACCAACGATGAGAATGGCAAGGCAGACTTGGATGGCTTTGCTATCATGCAAACAACCAGTTGCAGCCATAAGATTCTATCATGATGATGACCAATGATGAGAATGGCGAGGCAGACTTGGATGGCTTTGCTATCATGCAAGCAACTAGTTGCAACCATAAGATACTATGATGCTGATAACGATGATGACGCTGAGAATTGCAAGGCAGACTTGGATGGCTTTGCTATCATGCAAGCAACCAGTTGCAGGTTCAAGATACAATGAGGTGGCAATGGGCTGGGCCCGCCCATGGGCGGCATGGGCTCGGCCCGACTAGAGCTGGGCCGGGCCCCAATGTGCCCAAGGGGTGGGCTGGGCTCGCCCCCTTGGGCACGTGGGCCGTGCTCGGCACGGCCTGAAAGCGGGCCATGCCTAGCATAGCACGCATGCCAAGCCCGGCACGACACAGGCCTGGCCTTGCGTTCGAAGACTAGGCCTGGCGCCACCCAGGCCTAGCCTGGTCTGCACAAGGTCTTATGTGCCAGGCTTGAGCAATAGATACTATAGTAAGTAAAATTATATACGAATAGATGACGAGTCTTGGTGTGGTGGTTAGTTCATCAGAATAAATAGTGAAGGTTGACGGTTCGAGTCTCATCGCCGGCCTTAATAATTCATATTTTTAATATTTCGGGCCGGCTCAAGCCCGGGCTGGGCCTCTCCTTTAAGCAGTCGGGTCGTGCCCGGTGCGACCCATTGCCCAAGGAGGCGAGCCCAACCCGCCCCTTTCTTCTATCTCTACATCTATCTACTAAGGGATGACGATCGATCCCTTTCGATGGAAGTAAATGTGGTGAGGCAGCTTGGACGACTCTGCTGCTGCTCTGCAGGGCAAGCAATCGCTGCAGCCACAACTTCTCGAAGAAAAGATGGTAGCTTAATTCCCAACCCTATTGCTGATGAATGGAAGGTTCATTCGAGCCTCCTTTTCTTTCTCTTCTTCTGTATCCTTACAAATTCAATTTTTTCCTTGATTTATAACTTCAATATTTTTTTGGATTAATAGTTTATTATTCGAGATTGGAGTAATCAATTAAATATATAAGATAAGAGTTAATTTTTTGATCTGCCCATTATTGTTTGACATGTTTGCGCTTTTTGAGAAATTTCTTCTACCATTTTTTCTTTAGTTTTCTGGAAAAAAAATTTAAACTTTGGATTTTAAATAAATCCGCCACATTAAAAATGACACTATATAGTATCTAAATAATAAACTAACACATATCAGACGTCTCGGGTGCTCGCAGCGGGTGGTGGGCATGCTTCTCGAAAGAACCGCCAAGTTTTCATTATAAAGCTCAATGATGGAGCTAAGTGAAATTGTCCTATCTTATAAAATGGTTCAAAAACGAGATTTTGTTATGATGTGTTTCTCACTAATATTTCTCAAAGAAAGAACTCAAATGAAATTTTGCTACTAGGTTCATCTTGTTGGCTTCCAAAATTTTCGGCTTGCAAAATTTTCATTCCCCTGGTCAAAGAATTAATAATTTTAATCTCCAATTTGCTAAAATGTTTACTGTAGTAGAAAACAAAAAGCAAACATAACTGGCTAATTGATTCCCCTTCCCTGGTCGTATTTCTTTTTTTAGAAAATCTGATGTGTGGATATTATAAGATTTTAATTTCTTTGCAATTATAGAGCTTCATGTTTTGTTAATTTTCAATTTCAGCTTTTTTTTCCCTCTCTAAGTTCATAATTGTTACAATTTCTTGGTACCTTCTATGTTTTGTGAGCAAAAACCTGTTACTGAACTTTAACCCTTTTTCTTTTGCAAAGTTTCAAGTATGGAGAAAATACTTTTTTTTCCTTGACTGGATCTTTGTAAATACCCAAACATGTTTCTTCCACTAAAGCTGCTCTTACTATGAGATTATATGAACTCTACCAAGTTGAAGCTTGTATTTCTGTTTTCAAGGGGTGTTTGGTTTGTGGAATTAAGATCTCCTTCCCTCAATGCGAGGCACGTGAGCTTTGGTTTTTGGCCTTTTTCTTTTTGTTGAGAATGATGATGCAATACTTGTATGGCTTTGCTATGATGATGATGATGATGAAATTACAACTCATGTCATTGTGAGTGGTTAAGAAGATTATTAGGCACATTTTTAGGAGGATACAACAGCACTCTTATTATTATTATTGTTATTATTATTATTGATGATGGCGTGGTAGACTTGGATGACTTTGCTATCATGCGAGCAACCAGTTGCAGCCATAAGATTATATCTTGATGATGACAACAACAACGATGAGTGGCAAGGCAGACTTGGATGGCTTTGCTATCATGCAAGCAACCAGTTGCAGCCATAAAATACTATGATGCTGATAACATGATGACGTTGAGAATTGCCGGGCAGATTTGGATGGTTTTGCTATCATGCAAGCAACCAGTTGCAGCTTCAAGATACAATGATGATGATGGTGGTGAGGCACACTTGGATGGCTTTGCTGTCATGCAAGCAACCAGTTGCATTATGATGGCGGCGAGTCACACTTGGATGGCTTTGCTATCATGCAAGCAACCAGTTGCATAATAATGATAATAATAATAACAATAATTGAGAATGGCAAGATGGAACTTGGATGGCTTTGCTATCATGCAAGCAACCAGTTGCAACTTGTCTCTCTCATTTTTGTTGGGAATGACAGGGCAAGACTTTGATGAAATTAGAGATTGAAACTATTTTCCTCTGCAAAAGATTTTTCCTTGAAACAAAAACAGCCTTGATCATGAACTTTTGAGGTGGGACTAAACTCGGTGCTATACAATAACTTCTGTTTTTTGGCCACTTCTTATGTTGGGAATGGTGAGGCAGACTTGGATGGCTTTGCTATGATGCACACAGCCAGTTGCAATTATAATCTCCTTATTCTCAAATGGAACATTGGTTATGGTGAGCATTATTTGGATGACTTTGCTGGCAATGCAAACAACCAGTTGTAGCCATATACTCTTGATTCTCCAACGGAAAAAAGGTGGTGGTGGTGGTGATGGTGATGTTGTTGATGATGACAATGTTGACATTCTATTACTTTTATATTTGCATTGTGTTAAATTTGATTGGATGACCAACTTTCTCAATGCTTAAGTTGATATGAAAGAGAAGAATCTATGCTTTTATATTCTTAACACAGTTTTGTTGAGAATGTCAAAGCAAGACTTGGATGACTTAGCTACCATGCAAGCAACCAGTTCTAACCATAGTCTCCACAGCTTTGAGAATGGCAAAAGACAAGACATGGACTTGCAGCCATAGCCTAGATAGCTCTCTGAGAATGGCAAGGCAAGACTTGGATGGCTTTTCTCAATCAATCAATTGCAGCCATAGGCCCATAGCCTCCATAGCTCTGTTGAGAATTGCAAGGTCAGACTTGGATGGTTTTCCTATCATGCAAACAACCAGTTGCAGCTATTTCCTCTCACAGCTCTGTCAAGAATGCTACATATATGAAATTAATTGCTGCATCTCACATTCACACATTCTAAAAGGATGTAACACTGGAAAGAACTGCTTCGAAGTTGATACAAAGGGAATAGAGATGGTTTGATGAACTTTTAGCCTACTTGTCATGATGGATTGAAGGTTAACTAAGTCACATCCTTATTTATCTTTATACTGTTTTTGACATCACTCTATGTTTCACGCTAATAATTTTTCCTCTGATTTTATTCCTTTTTGGCATGCGAGTATCACTTCCTTGAAGCGGCAGTTCTGGTACTTTTCGTCTCTGGTGACTTGTATGCAAGGAGCAAGGCATTGTTATTGTTTTGCTTGAGCTACTGCTTTTGCTGGTTACTTCAGTTGCTGTTTTGTTGGCAATGATAGCACAATTTCAATGGTTTGCCATCTGTTGGGCTACGATGTTGAAGCTATCTCTTGGTTTGTTTTTTAACTGAAATTTCATATGCGTATATTGATGTGTATCACACTTACCCATTTATTGATCTCAATAAAAAAATTTCTCAAATTTTCCTCTATCTTTCCAGGAATAGCATCATTTATCTATGGTTTTATTAATAGTCATCTTGGGATTGCAGGTGTAAGAGATTGGGATGATCTTCCATTTTGCAGGCAACTAATGGCAACCATCCCTAGGTTTTCTGAGGTCTTCTTTTATTCACATGACTCAATGTTTGACATTAATTGCAAATCTGAGCCACCTCTATTTGTTCAAATGATGGACGTTAGAAGACAAGTTTCCCCAGAAGGTACCTGAATAAGAACTTTTTTTGTGTATAGTCAAACTTCTTTAACATGTAGTCCAAAGCTACAAGTTGGACATGGCTTGAATCACCAGATATATGTTTGTTGTAAGGCAGCTAAATTTTCAGCAATCTTGAATCATATTAAGACAAAATTGGAGAAGTCCTAGGTACCCTGCCTTCTTCAGATAATGTGTTGTTTTATTACATTGGCAGGCCCAAGATCTCTTCCAAAACCATCCTTACTTCCGGTTTTAGCCATCGTTATTGGTTTTACAAACATCGAATAAAGTTGATCTCTGGAAAATGTTAAAGTGATGGTTGAATTACTATTGTGAACCAGTTCTTGTGTACGATGAAAGTTTGTCCAATCTACAATATTTTCTCTATTTCTATGTTTGTCATTTCTAGATTGTTTAGGGAACTCTGTAATTTTCTACCCCTTCAACTGAGTTTTCACTGTTTGGCCTTTATGACCACTGTTTTCAAAACTCAGGTGGGCTCTGTTTGCATACATTTTGCATGCATAAATCTTTTTGTTTCCTTGCAAGTGTGTTCAAATAGACTATTCAACAGAAGCTAATTCTTTGCTCATGCACTGTCTCTTGAAAAAAATGACTATTACTTCTAATATTTGCCTTTCAATTACCTATTCAAATTTTTTATATGTTTTGCAATTTCTGTTATGTTAACATATTTAAATGGAAATAGCTAAAACTCACAAGTTCCCTTTGATGGCATGATTAAGCTTCTCTTTTGGTGCCTTTTTGAGTATTAAAGTTGGAAACAGATTTTGTTGCTTTCTTCCCATCTTGAAGCGCATAGATGAATGAAAATGAGTTCACCTGGAAGATGCTAGTCCTCCATCATCTTAATCCTAGCTACCTGGAAAGATTGAAGCATACATCTCCAACCTGATCATAAGCTATAAGATAGTCCGGTATGATACCAAGTAAATTGCTTCATATATCAATCTAATCAATAGCAACGGTAGATGTTTTTATGGAAATTACTTCTAAAATGGTTTGCTAGTTGGCTTGCTAATATTGTTTGGGTTGGTAGGAATGCTTGACAATGATATTACTATTCTTTTTTAGCTCACTCAAGCAACATATTATTTTATGTGGGATAAGTGGTTTCTTGATATTCTAATTTCGGTTAAGCCTATTTTTATTGACCTTCTAATTAATTAAAAAGGGAGTACGCAATTTGAAATAAAATTAAAGAATTGAAACGAAGTTTCGGAAAGCGAAAATGTTAGATAATGATTTAGGAAGCACGGATACTCTGTGGGACTGTCGTGTCCGTGTGTCCAACACGTCGTGGACAACACACGAAGACACTCGTCCGACACACGTGTCTCACGTGTCCAAGAGTGTTTGATCAGTTATTTTTTTTGTTCAGACATTGTCCGAATACGATCAATCATGCATCTTTTTTTTAAAATAATAATAATAAGATAATCAAAAGAATTTAGTCTTTTATCTTTTTGTTACTGTGAAAGAAATTAACGCACTTATTCTTTTATCCATTTCCTTGAAATGAACAAGATGAAATCTAAACATGCGAAGAATTTAATATTGTCCATACTAATCTTCGTCTCATTTCAAAGAAAACTCTCCAATACAATAAAAGAGAAATAATGATGTGAGATATTGCAGTAGATGAGTTTTCATCGATTGATGATGATAATAAAATTCTTGAATTTGCCAATCTTTTTCTTGATGAACTAAAATTGAAGAGAGTGATATTTTTCAATAAAGAATATAACAATAATGATTGACGAAGAAGATAGAAACTATTCTATTATGGATTTTAAATTATATATATATATATATATATCGTGTTGGTGTCTTTTAAATTTTTGAAATTGGTGTCCTTTAAATTTTTGAAATTGATGTCCTTATGTTGTGTTCGTGCGGTGCTTCATAGATGATGATACACTCCCAAACAAAAATATTATGAGATGATTTTGAGTCGTACAATAATTCAAGAATAACGAACAAGCAGAGTTTTGTCTATTAATTGATTTGTTCTAAGATCTTAGACATATAGGGTCCGTTTGGTTCGCAAATTGCTCATCACAGGACACCAGACAGGAACAAGGACAGGACATCAGATGTCCTGGAACAATAGCTATACCGTGTTTGTTTCGTCAAGAACAGGACACGATATTACGTTCTGTCCTGCGTTTTGTTTCACTATAACAAAGTATTATATATGACAAATGACTAAAATATCCTTGTAAATTAGTCTTAAAATTAATTAATATGTAAAAAAATATTAATATATAGTATCAAATACTTTAATACAATAAGAAGTTTTAGTTTAACTAATAAGTGTTAAACTAATTTTCAATTAACCTAAAAGTATAACAATAGGATAATACCAAAAAATATAAAAATCATACCAAACGATTTCCAATCTGAAATCTGACACCACCATCGCGTTCATCACGCGAAAATTTACAACTTTGGTATTCACCTCGACTCGATCCAACGATTCTACGATCAAAGAAAGGGATAATTTTAACAATTGCAGCCCTTGTCCTCCGCCCGATTTCGGTGTACCGAGAAATTTCTCGGTACACCAAAATGGGTGGAAATTCTGTCCCGGACAAGGAGAAGTCCTTGTCCCGAAGCTTCTTTTGCAAACCAAACGGGGGACATGAGCGGATGTCCAGTCCAGTCCCCCATTTTTTAGCAAATCAAACGGACCCATAATTACTAATGGTTAAATCAAAATAGAACATCGCCAATGTCGTCTAGTCCAGTTAGGAAACCTAGCTTTCACCCAGGCGACCTGGGTTCAAATCCCGGCAATGGAAAAAGATCTATTTTTTTTCTCTGCAAGTTCTAATTCTAATTATTTTCCAACAGGAGCAAAAATGAAAAGATTTATTTTCCAACATGAGCAAAAATGAAAAGATGAAAGACTGCATGTTCTAATTATAATTATTTGACATCAAGCACAAAAAGAAAATTAGGACATTTATAATGGAAATATTTTTCATTGAGATAAGAAGAAAAGAAATATATAAATAGGAGTCCTTTTTGAGCATGAGCATCGAGTAGATCCGGAACCGATTGGAATCGACCCGATCGGATAAATTCGAATTAAATTCGGGTAGGGTCCGGATAACAAATCAAGGAATCGGTTAAAACCGGTTTCGGTTTCGGGTCCCGACGTGTTGGACCGTTATATATATTTAATTATTTAACTCGAATATGATATATTAGATAATAGATATATTCCTAAATTTTTGAGGATTTATGGCATCCAAAACTACTATATTACCAATGATTATAGTTGTCGAGGAAGTAGAGAATACTATTCATTTTACAACATGAGTATTCTTTGTAATATTTATAGTGTCTATCTCTTTTAGGATCCTATTTGCAATTTCTCAATATGGAGGGTAGATCTGCTCTGTTTTTGGAAGCTTTGGCAATCAAGCATTGCCTTTTGTTTGCTTTGGAACAAAACCTCTCGAGATTTCAAGTGGAGACGGACTCCAAAACTCTAGTTGATACTCTGACTAGCAAATTAAATATTTCGTGGGAAATCAACTCTATTGTGGCAGATATTTTTCACCTTGCTGATTAATGTAATTTTGTTAGTTTCTTATTTTGCTACCGAGAGGGGAACAAAGCTGCTCATTGAGCAGCAACTTAGGCCCGTCGTCACCATGATGTTATGATTTGGTCCTCTATTCGTCCTCCCGAATTAGAGGCTATTTTGTATTCAGACGTTTCTGATCCCGGCTATAATAAAAGTTTTAAGTTTTGGTAAAAAAAAACTACATATATTACTATTTTTGCCACAAACAATAATAGAAATTATAGTGAACATTAACAAATCCTTTTATTCATTAATTCATTATTTCCTATTCGCATTAATAAAATTAAATAGGTGTTGCAATAGGATACCCGGAACTGGAATCGATGATTCCGGGTAGGGTTCGATTCCAAGTTCCAACAAGATAGGGTCTGAGTCCAAAATATAAGAATCGATCATATATATGATAGGGTCCGAGTATCATGAAAATTATAGAGTACCCGAATCCGCTCACTCCTAGTGAAATAAGACATGCCATTCTTTAAAGATGTTGTGCACAATATCATTACCTAGCTAAGTACCAGAGTATATTTCATCGTATAGGACCCGTTTGTTTCGTTAAGTATATTTATTCATTTTGAGTATACTTGATTTGTTCATTTAGTAAATAAATCTATTTTGAAATGAGTATATGATATGTGCCAAAGTTTTTAAGTGATAAAAATGAAAATATTAATAATTTTAGTTATTAAAATAATTATTATTCATTAAAGAAATACACAAATATTGATACAGATTGTTAAAAATATATATTATGCATAATAAAAAATATTTATGTTGAGCTATTTTTTTATTTTTTAAAGAATTATATTTAAAAATATAAAAAATAATTTCAAAAGATATTTTAAATGTTTTAAAAATTAATATCGAATTCCTAATTATGAATATAAAATTTCATTATTCATTATTATTATAAATTTTGAAATTCTATTTTTTTTATATTAAAATGTTCATACATTTACGCTCCGCTTAGGTTCATTCTTAAATAAGGAACGTCGCCTAGGAGAAGCGCAACCAACAACCCAACCAACATCTTACATCAAGGTATATTCAAAGAAATATCAACAAAGTCAACTATAAAATTCTGAACCAAAACTACAAGGTAACAACTGATATCAACCTACAATTCAACAATCTAACTAAAATAAATAAGGAGAAACAAATAGCAGATGTGTCTCCTCCTCCACGACTCTAGCTACCCAACTCCAACTACCGACATACTTGCAAATCTGAGGCAACAACAAATAACGTCAACGGAAAGCTGAGTAGGAATATCAATATGTCAACAAGAATGGTAAATAATCATGATGCGATGATATTGTCAAATGCAACAATATATGACTCTGCTATAGAATGCAATATGTCAACAACAAGACACATGTTCACCTATCATCTAATGCAACTCATACCAATCAAGAGTGACACCTCGAGCCCGCTCAAGCAGGAGGTGCGACTATCCAAGGATAGCCCGTCGACGTCTAACAATGTGACGCCGCAAGTGCGACTATCCAAGGGTAGTTTGCCGACGTCTAATAGCGCGACGCTGCACACGCAACTCGTGTGAAAATTTCATGATCACCGGTGTCACTACCCATACAACTCGGGCAATCAATCAACAATGTTCGGTCTTGTGCCCAACAATGGTTATAATGCAGCATGTCAACAACAACTGGTGTACGATACTAGCAACAATAATTGATACAATAATTTATCGACTGATACAACAATAAACAATATGACAACTAGATCTCACCACATGACAAATCACAACTGATCTACGATGCTAACAACAATAAATGCTACAATAAACTATCAACTGAAGATGCAACCAAAATAATTCATGCTAGCAAATTATACAACTTATGGCAATGCTAATACTACAATATGCACCATGCCTAGCATAATATCATGCTTAAATAACCATCAATAAATAGTAACTAAATTAAACTCATGCAATTATCAACATGGCATGTCCAACAAAATAATGCAACATGATATCAACAGATTTCAAAAGCAAATCAAGCAAATAGAGGCAAGGGGTAAAATTGTCATTTTACCCGTTCAACATTCATCGGCTACAATAGGAGTCAACTCACACCAAACACAACTATCTATACTCTAAATCACCAACTAATATAGAATACAATTATTCTATATTATTTAACTATTTATCAAATTGTATTAATCATATTTAACTATCAAATAATACTGAAAAATAAAAAAGACCTACCAGATGACCTCCGATTAGAAACCTGATACCACCATCGCGTTTATAACGCGAAAATCTAAAACTTTGATATTCACCCAGACTTGATTCTGCGACTCTATGATTAATTTCAAAAATATTTCAATAATCTACCTATCAAACACATTTCGTTCTATACAACTCACATTTTTAATTATCTAATTTATATAACTCTAAAATAACCTTCTCCCTCACTCGTCTCCTGCCCCGACGCCGCCTCCCCTCTCCTCCTCGGATCGTGGCCAGGTGGCCCTCGAAGCCGCCGACGACTGATTCGCCGGCCTAGCTGTCCTCTCACGCGGCCTCCAACACCGACGGGACACCAACTCAAGGCCGAGAGGCCGCGGCGGCGGTTGCCCTGGCGCGGGCAGCAGCAAGATTGTCGTGCTGGGTCCAATGTGGCGAGCAGCAACATGACTGCCGCGACCACCAACCCCCCCTTTCATCAACTAATATTGCCGGTTGTTCAACTCTTCTAGACCAACAATCATCTTGTGTCGCCGATGAACAATGAATCGAAAATCCACGAAAACAACGAGAGATAGGACTCCTACCTTAAAAATCCTTCACACTCCGGTCTTCACCGGAGTCTTCATCGCCACCTCATGCCGCTCGCCTCCTCTGCTGTTGCCAACACCCCTCGAACAAGATTAGGGGAATACTGTGGCTAAATAAATATTATTAGACATTTTGCAAAATGCCCCCTTAAAATTTTATTTACAATTTAGCCCCTATCAATTTCCAGGTCATAACATCAGCGTGCTGTGCACTGATCCCAGGAAGCTGCCCTCTTCGGTTCTCCCGTGTGCGATTCCAGAGCTGCAGTGGAAAGTGATAGAAGTGCCGGTGTTGGCATCGCCGAGGGCAGGAGGCCGCCTTCCTCTTCTTCTTCCTTCTTCTGTCCGAAGTCCCACGCAGCCTACGGCATCTTGTCGTTAGTGATCTCGTGCCCTCTTTCTTCTATCTCTACATCTATCTACTAAGGAATGACGATCGATCCCTTTCGATGGGAGTAAATGTGGCGAGGCAGCTTGGACGGCTCTGCCGCTGCTCCGCAGGGCAAGCAACCGCTGCAGCCACAACTTCCTGAAGAAAGATGGTAGCTTAATTCCCAACCCTATTGCTGATGAATGGAAGGTCCATTCGAGTCTCTCTTTCTTTCTTTCTTTATTCTTTCTCTTCTTCTGTATCGTTACAAATTCGATTCTTCCCATGATTTATAACTTCAATATTTTTTTAGATTAATAGTTCATTATTCGAGATTGGAGAAACCAATTAAGTATATAAGATAAGAGTTTATTTTTTGATCTGCCCATTATTGTTTGATATGTTTGCGTTTTTGGAGAAATTTCTTGTGCCATTTTTTTCTTCTTTAGCTTTGCGAAAAAAGATTAAAAATTGGATTTTAAATAAATCCGCTACATTAAAAATGACACTATTTAGTATCTAAAGAATAAATTAACACGGATCAGACGTCTCAGGTGCTCGCAGCGGGTGGTGTGCATGCTTCTCAAAAGAACCGCCAAGTTTTCATTATAAAGCTCAGTGATACGGCTAAGTGAAACTGTCCTATCTTATAAAATGGTTCAAAAACGAGATTTTGTTACGATGTGTTTCTCACTAATTTTTCTCAAAGAAAGAACTCAAGATGCTATTTTGCTACCAGGTTCATCTTATTGGCTTCCAAAATTTTCATTCCCCTGGTCAAAGAATCAATAGTTATAATGTCCAATTTGCTAAATTGTTTACTGTGGAAGAAAACAAAAAGCATACAGAACTGGCTAATTGATTCCCCTCCCTGGTCTTTTTTTAGAAAATCTGACGTGTGGATATTACAAGATTTTAATTTCTTTGCAATTATAGAGCTTCATGTTTTGTTAATTTTCAACTTCAGTTTTTTTCCCTCTAAGTTCATAACTGATACAATTTCTTGGTACCTTCTATGTTTCATGAGCAAAAACCTGTTCCTGAACTTTAACCTTTTTTTTTGTGTGCAAAGATTGAAGTATGGAGAAAATACTTCTTTTTTCTCCTTGACTGGATCTTCGTAAATACCCTAACATGTTTCTTCCACTAAAGCTGCTCTTACTATGAGATTATATGAACTCTACCAAGTTGAAGCTTGTATTTTTGTTTTTAAGGCGTGTATGGTTTGTGGAATTAAGATCTCCTTCCCTCATTGCGAGGCACGTGGGCTGTGGGCTTTGGTTTTCGACCTTTTTTCTTTTTGTTGAGAATGGTGATGCAAGACTTGTATGGCACTGCTATCATGCAAGCTACCAGCTGCAGCCATAACCTCCTAATCGTTCAAAAGAAGATTGAGCTGGTCCGGTTTTGCAAACATTGATGTTGATGAGTGCGAGTCATTTGTTATTATTATTATTATTGATGATGGATGATGATGGCGAGGCAGACTTGGATGGCTTTTCTATCATGCAAGCAACCAGATGCAGCCATAAGATTCTATCATGATGATGACCAACGATGAGAATGACGAGGCAGACTGGATGGCTTTGCTATCATGCAAGCAACCAGTTGCAGCCATAAGATTCTATCATGATGATGACCTACAATGAGAATGGCGAGGCAGACTTGGATGGCTTTGCTATCATGCAAGCAACCAGTTGCAGCCATAAGATACTATGATGCTGGTAACAATGATGATGCTGAGAATTGCAAGGAAGACTTGGATGGCTTTGCTATCATGCAAGCAACCAGTTGCAGCTTCAAGATACAATGATGATGATGATGATGATGATGATCAAGGCAGACTTGGATGGCTTTGCTATCATGCAAGCAACCAGTTGCAGCCATAAGATTCTATCATGATGATGACCAACGATGAGAATGTCGAGGCAAACTTGGATGGCTTTGCTATCATGCAAGCAACCAGTTGCATGATAATGATGATAATAATAATAATAATTGAGAATGGCAAGATGAAACTTGGATGGCTTTGCTATCATGCAAGCAACCAGTTGCATAATAATGATAATAATAATAACAATAATTGAGAATGACAAGATGAAACTTGGATGGCTTTGCTATCATGCAAGCAACCAGTTGCATAATAATGATAATAATAATAACAATAATTGAGAATGACAAGATGAAACTTGGATGGCTTTGCTATCATGCAAGCAACCAGTTGCAACTTGTCTCTCTCATTTTTGTTGGGAATTTGGCAGGGCAAGACTTTGATGAAATTAGAGATTGAAACTATTTTCCTCTGCAAAATATTTTTCCTTGAAACAAAAACAGCCTTGATCATGAACTTTTGAAGTGGGACTAAACTCGGTGCTATAGCAATGCAAACAACCAGTTGTAGCCATATACTCTTGATTCTCCAAAGGAAAAAAGGTGGTGGTGGTGATGGTGATGATGTTGATGATGACAATGTTGACATTCTATTACTTTTATATTTAGATTGTGTTAAATTTGATTGGATGACCAACTTTTCCAAAGCTTAATCTGTTATAAAAGAGAAGAATATATGCCTTCATATTCTTAACGAAGTTTTGTTGAGAATGTCAAAGCAAGAGTTGGATGACTTAGCTACCATTCAAGCAACCAGTTGTGACCATAGCCTCTACAGCTTTGAGAATGGCAAAGACAAGACATGGTTGGCTTTGCTACCATGCAAGCAACCAGTTGCAGCCATAGCCTAGATAGCTCTCTGAGAATGGCAAGGCAAGACTTGGATGGCTTTGCTACCATGCAATCAATCAATTGCAGCCATAGGCCCATAGCTCTGTTGAGAATTGCAAGGCCAGACTTAGATGGCTTTCCTATCGTGCAAGCAACCAGTTGCAGCCATTTCCTCTCACATCTCTGTCAAGAATGCTGCATATATGAAATTAATTGCTGCATCTCTAAATATCATAAATGTGTGTCAGGTTGACATGGATCTGAAGATGCTAGCAAGTCTCTTTATCAGATTCAAACTATGATGATGCACATCACACATTCAAAAAGATGTAACACTGGAACGAACTGCTTCGAAGTTGATACAAAGGGAATAGAGATGGTTTGATGAACTTTTATCCTACTTGTCATGATGGATCGAAGGTTAACTAAGTCACATCCTTATTTATCTATATAGTGTTTTTGATATCACTCTATGTTTCATGCTAATAATTTTTCCTATGATTTTATTCTTTTTTGGCATGTGAGTATCACTTCCTTGAAGTGGCAGTTCTGCTACTTTTCCTCTCTGGTGACTTGTATGCAAGGAGCAAGGCATTGCTATTGTTTTGCTTAAGCTACTGCTTTTGCTGGTTACTCCAGTTGCTGTTTTGTTGGCAATGATAGCACAATTTCAATGGTTTGCTATCTGTTGGGCTATGATGTTGAAGCTATCTCTTGGTTTGTCTTTTAACTAATTTCATATGCATATATTTGATGTGCATCACACTTACCCATTTATTGTTCTCTGTAATTTTTTTCTCAAATTTTCCTCTATCTTTCCAGGAATAGCATCATTTATCTATGGTTTTATTAATATTCATCTTGAGATTGCAGGGATAAGAGATTGGGATGATCTTCCATTTTGCAGGCAACTAATGGCAACCATCGGTTGGGTTTTTCGAGGTCTTCTTCTTTAACATCTGGTCCGAAGCTACAAGTTGTACATGGCTTGAATCAGCAAGTCTCTCCAGAAGATGCCTGAATAAGAATTTCTTCTGTGTATAGTCAATCTTCTTTAACATCTGGTCCGAAGCTACAAGTTGGACATGGCTTGAATCACCAGATATATGTTTGTTGTAGTAAGGCAGCTAAATTTTGAGCAATCTTGAATGATTGAATCATATTAAGACAAAATTGGAGATTCCTAGGTACCCTGCCTTCTTCAGATAATGTGTTATTTTATTAAATTATCAGGCCCAAGACCTCTTCCAAAACCATCCCTGCTGGTTTCAGCCATCATTATTGGTTTTACAAACAGTAAATAAAGTTGATCTCTGGAAAAGGTAAAAGTGATGGTTGAAATTACTATTGTGCAGTTCTTGTGTACGATGTGAGTTTTTGTCCAATCTGCAATATTTTCTCTATTTGTATGTTTGTCATTTCTAGATTGTTTGAGGAACTCTGTAATCTTCTGCCCCTTCAACTGAGATTTCACTGTTTGGGCTTTATGACCACTGTTTTCAAAACTCAAGTGAGCTCTGTTTGCATACATAAATCTTTTTGTTTCCTTGCAAGTGTGTTCAAATAGATTATTCAATAGAAGCTAATTCTTAGGCTCATGCACTGTCTCTTGAAAATATGACCATTGCTTCTTATATTTGCCTTTCAATTACCTATTCAAAATTTTTATATGTTTTGCAATTTCTGTTATGTTAACATATTTAAATGGAAATAGCTAAAGCTCACAAGTTTTCCTTTGATGGCAGGTTAACCTTCTTTTTTGGTGCTTTTTTGAGTTTTAAAGTTGGAAACAGACTTTGTTGCTTTCTTCCCATCTTGAAGTGCATAGATGACTTTTTATTCCATGAAGGATAAAAGACTGAAAATGAGTTCACCTGGAAGATGCTAGTCCTCCATCTTAATGCAAGCTACCTTGAAAGATTGAAGCATACATCTCCAACCTGATCATAAGCTATAAGATAGTCCGTTATGACACAAAGTAAGTTGCTTCATACATCAATCTAATCAATAGCAACGGTAGATATTTTATGGAAATTACTTCTAAAATGGTTTGCTAGTTGGCTTGCTAATCTTGTCTGGGTTGGTAGGAATGCTTGACAATGATATAAGTATATAACTATTCTTTTTTAGCTCACTCAAGCAACATATTATTTTATGTGGGATAAGTGGCTTCTTGATCTTCTAAGTTTGGTTAAGTCTATTCTTATTGATGTATCTGTTTTGAATTGTCGTTCTTTTGTTTTGAATTCTGGTTCTGTTGTTGCTGATTTTATTTGGGACGTTGCTTCATTGCTTAATGTTGTGGGCCCTACCATTGTGTGTAAGATTATGAGGGTTGATATCTCAATTAATTGCGATGATGATAACTGCTTTGGGGAACCACATAATAAGGGGAAGGAAGACTTCCACTAAATCAGCCTTCTTTTCTTGGATGGTTAAATATTCTCACCTAGGGTAGGTAGATATTTGGAAAATTTTCTGGAATCTATCTATTTTTCTTAGTGGTTATCTTCATCTAGAAATTGTTTCATAGGAAATTACCTACCAAATCCCGACTTCATATTTTAATAGTATAGAAGATGATCATCAATGTTATTATGTGATACTTTATGTTTTATCTCTCTTTTTTTTAGTGTCAGTTTTTAAGTTCAATATTTCAAGCTCTTGAATCCAAATCTGTTATCTGCCTTTCCTATATGCCAAGGTGGGAAGATGGTGAGTGGGTTTTCTAATACTAGGGAAAATCCACAAACCAATTCCTCTGTTTGGACTGTTTTGAGAGCTTTACTGGCAAATTTGGTAAACAGGAATGAAATCTATTTAGATAGAAGTCTTTCCTTAATTTTGTGATCCTTAAAATTCTTATCAATATTTCTGTCTATGCAGAAAAACTAGAACCTGAGAGCTCTTGGAATATTTCTTCAACCCCCATTACTTGGATTAGTCCTCAGGCACCTTGTGAAGATTAACGTTGGTGGTTCTTTCAGCTGTGGGCTTTATGGTTAGAGATGCTTTGCGAACTTGTTTGTTTGCTGGTGATGCTTATGTAGCAGCTAAAGACAGTCTCTCCTTTGGGAACTACGTAGCATTCACTCTAAAATCATCATCAAGATCATCCACTTTAGTCCTTAGGTATCATCAAGATCATCCATCTCAAGGATTCACTATTTTCGTCTATTTTCACTCTTGCGTAAGACTATGTATTTAAGGAGTTTTTGTAATATCTTCTCTCCATACCTGGCTAAGAGAAGAAACTCAAACAGCCCATCAGGTTGCCAAATTTTGTCGAATACGAGTTTGCTTCACTGCTGATGACAAGCTGGATAATTGACTTAGATTGTAAGGAGTCTAATTTACTTTTAACTTCTCCGTAATAAAATGTTGTCCTCTGCCTTGGAAAATAAAGCAAAGAAATCATTTGGGGAGTTCATCAGGTCAAAGAACTAAATGAAACATTTGATCTTTATTCTACTTGCGTGAGAATTTTTCATATAACTTTGTTGACAAGCTTTGATGACAGGAAAAGCAGAAGCAAACGATGACAATTGGCATATGTTGTACAAATTAATTAAACCTACTTTTCCATCTTGCCTTGTCTAAAAGTAAAACCTTGGAGGCATGGAGCATGCCAATTCAAAACACCACCCATGCCAATTGTGGAACGCCATCCACATATATTTCTTTGGTGTCTTCTACAAGCTGATCATCATGGCATTGACTGTCCATGTACGTACATCTACATAGACAAACACATCATCTAGGTTTTAGAGACAAACAAAAAAGTTTCCAAAATGCTAGAAGATTTTTTCATGGTGACACCAAAAGACACTGGTTCCTGGTCTACTTCAATTGGCTGTTTGTAATTGTTCATCCGCATCTGCTGACGGAAGGCAAAGCTTCTTTTGGTGTGGAAAAGCGAAATAAATATATATGATAGCATTCTCATTGAAGTCCCAGATGGATATGCTCCTACTGAAATAGACAAGCCTGAAAAAGATACATGAAGTGTGTTGGCAATTCAACAATAAAAGTGGTAGGCACTTTGACAAAGAGGCAATAGTCATATCTGAAGCAGAGACCAAACAGGTCATCCATGGCCAATCAATTCTTGAGTTCATGAGACTGCATTTGAGTGGGGGAACCGAAGATAAAATGTGTGTTGCAGTGAGCTTTGAGCAGTACTTTTAAAGCATGTCAAACTGGGTCCATCAGGTGAAAACAAATCAACTGGATGATGGCGTAGGAAACTGGCTCTTCCAATGGGTCTGTTTAGGCTTTCAAAACATTGATAAGGTGAGTGGTGCAATTCCAATCTGCCGAAGAGGAAACTGGCTCTTCCAGTTCTCGAAAGTCTACTGCCACATTGGATGATGGTGTAGGATGGCACTGCTGTTTTGATGTAAAAAGGAGGGGTTTGTTCAGTCCACATAATGCTCCAACTTGTCTGCCATATTTAGAAGAAGTCTCACATGGTTCAAAGAGAATAATTAAACCAGGAGGAGACAACGGAAAGCATTTGTACCTGATATGCCTTTTCTTCACTGGTTCATCACTTTGGGACTACAAGCCTCTCAAAAACTCTTTGAGTCTCGGATGACTTTGGTCTATCTATGGCAGTGTGAATCCAGCAATGAGTTGACATACATACAAGCTGCAGGATTTGTTAGTTCATTTAGAAGTGACAGACACCTCAATAGTATGGTCCTCTCAGGAATAACCTGAATTAATGCTCACATAAGTCATGGCATTGATCTTTTGGATTAAATGCAGGAGACATATTTAAGCATATCTTTATTTCCTGGTAAATAGGGTTGCAATTTATGCTTTGAACAAATGTCTTTCAAGTTAATTATTAATTTAGTACTATGCAAGACTTAGTAATCAAGTTTATGGATGATATTGCTTATCTTACTTCAAAATGGTACAATAGTAATTTCTGCTTTGGAGATAAGTATTTCTCCAAAAGGATATGAAAACAAGAAGTTTCTCAAAGAGTAATGTCTTCATCCGTTGTTGACTATTCTCTTTTCCTTAAATATTTGGCAACTACTTTGTTTGTTATGTTTAACAAATTAGGTATACATCCTCAAAAGACTTCCTAACCATTTCAATGAGTGCAGTTTAGGACAACAGATATTAATAAATCTTCAAAAACAAGAAAAGAATCACAATCATGCATACTTTAAGGAGTTTTTTGGGAAGTACAATATGTAAGACTCCAAATATTAACCTTGCAGTGATCCGTACTCTCCTCTCTTAATTCTTTGCCTAAGATAAATACCTTATTCCTTAATTAAACTGCACTTATCAAATAGTATATATATAGACAGATAAATTCTTACTCATCTCTTTAAAGCTTGCCCATACAGTCATCCAAACGTGTAAGATAGAAAACATGCAGCTAAGAATAGGAAGACAGTCATACCTACAAAGCATCAGCCAATACATGGCAAAATTATTGGCCAATGCACCAAATTGATCAAGTGGTTGTGACCACCCTCTTACACGTGTTCTCCTGTTCATCCAATCAACTGACTCCAAATCGGCATTTTGTGATTTGAATAAAACAAGCAACCCAAAATTTAAATCTCTGTCAAACATGACATAATTAAGTCGCTTGGAATTCAGAAATAAACATTCCGGAAAGGTAAGTATTAAGGAAGAGAGAGAGAGAGAGAGAGAGAGAGAGAGAGATTTGAATGGAGAGCTTAAATATATACCATTTTCCTCTTCTTTCTCTCTGCATAAATTTGAGCCTTATCTTCAAGTAAAGGCCAAAGTAACTGCAAACCAGTGCAATTTCCTTACATGTATGAGGTGTGAGGTGGCATGCAATCCTCATCATTTACTGCTATTTCTTCTTTCCATGTAGGCTTCCTAATGGAAGTTTAACATGCACTGCTTTTATCCACAACCAAAGACGACCAAAACCAAGCACAGTGGTCATACATGAAGACATTTCGACTCGACGCAGAATCCATGGTGGTCTCCGAGGAGAATGAGAAGAAGCGGCACGAGGAGGAAGAAGAAGACAAGTTATTAGATCTCAGTTTGTGCAACAAGGACGCGCAGGAGATGTCATCATCGTCGACGACGCAGGTGCTCGAGCTTAATCTCATCAAGTCTTTGGACTCCGCAGAGACAAGCCTCGCCGGCCCGGGGGCGCCGTCGCCGCCGCGCCCCGAGTCGCCGGAGTCGGAGCCCCGAGTGTTCTCGTGCAACTACTGCCGCCGTAAATTCTACAGTTCTCAAGCACTCGGCGGCCACCAGAACGCGCACAAGCGCGAGCGGTCCATCGCCAAGAACAGCGGCGTCCGCGCCGGCGGCCGCATGAGCAGCCTCCACCACGGGCTTCCGCCGAGCATGGCGGCGGTGCTGCCGCTCCATGGCTTCTTTGGCGGGAGGCCTCTGGGGATTCAAGTTCACTCAATGATACACAAGCCTTACTACGATACTTGTTCCGGTGCTCTGAATGAATGGCGCCAGCCGGCGGTGGTTATGGAGCAGCAGCCTGGGGTTGGGAGGCTAATGGCGAAGGAGGATTTTCTGTCAGCAAGGGCGACTGCTAGCCTCGCAGCGAGGTTCAACGAGTCCACAACGATGGCTGGAGGAGGGTACGACCGGTGTGGCAGCGGCGGCGCTGGGGATCAAGGAAATGCTGGGAAGGAGGTGCAGAATATTGATTTGACTCTAAAGCTCTAGTTAATTTTAGAGTCTTAGAGAGGACGAAATTAAAATGGAAATAGTTTCAGCAACAGTAGTGGTTTAAGTTGACTTCTTTATCTAGTTCTTGACTTTTAGTCTGATTACTTTCAGGAATCATGAGCTTCATTGTGATCTTTTTTCTACTATTTAATCACTCAATCTGATAAACTGTTTAGTTGTTTTGTGTTTTGTCATGACATTGAATAAAAGGAGTATGTAATTTCTGGAAGCATAAAATGGAAGCAATGTAGTGAATAAATCTCAAATAAGTTGGTAAAATACTTTTAGCATTTGCTCCAAATCCTTGCAGGGAACTTCCTAATTCCTGCATTAATAATGAAGTTATTATTAGAAGAAAGACTTTACGTTGTTTCCTTTCTTATGCTATCATTTCAGAAACAGTAGTTGAAAATTCTTGCAAAGAAACCCCAAAAGACAACTCATTCTGCATAAACTGAGGCAACAATCAAGGAAAATTGGTTTAGTTAATGGTTTAGTCAATTTATAAACTACAAACTAGCGGGCACTTTGAAATGAATAACTCTATGAAAAGAAACCTTAATTGCTAGGAAGGTAATTTGAATTCACAGCTGTAAGCATAATTTTGTTTAACTACAGTTATTAAGGTTTCAGACATGTACAAATACATTAATTTCTAAGAAATAAAGAGCCATTAAAACAAGATAAGACTCCTCTGGAAGTTAGCTAGTAACAAGGCAAGAAAACTGGCTCAAATATAGCTAGTGTGTAAATTTCTTGGGAATTAGAAGGGACCTGTAGGTTGTAGTAATTGCAATTAGTAATCACAAATTAGTGCAAGAAAACCTTCCTCATTTTCTGAAACATATGAAGCATTTAGAGTTGAAAACAATGTGTACTGGAAAGTTCAAAGTGATAATAGAGTTTTTATTCATCTTTTCAGGACAATATTTAAATCTTTTGGAAGACTTGGAAGTCTTTAGTTAGGCTTTATTTAGGAGTCCTTTTTGAGACTTGTGATTAAAAGCAAAACATTCTTTTTGAAAGAGTGTTGCTTCAAAAGTTCAATTTGAAAGGGTTACCCAAATAAGTCAAAGCAATAAATAGTTTTCTAACAACAACTAAATGGACCAGCTTATTGCTTCATGCTTGTGGCAATGCTGCTTGACATGCCATCAAGTATAACAGGTACAAATAATGTAAGGGATACTATATACATTATCTAGTTTTGACTGAAATAGTTAAATTCATTTTGGAAAGGTTCTTTGATGGCATGAAAATGGTGGGTACCAAAGGCAAGAAGTGTGAGCTTCTATTGTAAAAATAACAATGTGCTTTAGTGAAAGATCTAGATCATGTGAGCAAAAGAAAAGTAATCAAGACCTAATTAAAACTACCACATCTGTTTTGTAAGAGGCAAGTCCTCTTGGAAGAAATTGGCCAGCACTTTATGATGTGTAATTCTGCTACACAAATGTTGATCGGTTTCTGTGTCTCTCTTCTTTAATTTTTTTGAAAAAGAATCATATCAATTGAATTTGGAAAACTATTAGGAAAGACTCACATATAGAGTTACAGTAAACTGATACAGGGACAAGCCGACAAGGTAGATGATGAGATGATGCAGCACATTGCATGCTGTTATGGTGGAGATTTATATCCAATACTGTGTTTGGTCAAACCAAAGTTAGGGTGAGAAAAGCAAGAGTTGGAGAACTGGTTATGCATTGTGCATGGTAGGAGCTCAGTGCTTCTTTTTTTTGCATAGATTCACACCTAATGATTCAACAGTTTATTTGAACAACAAAATACAAGAATTGGGGTCATCAACTAGCTATAGAAAATAGACAAGAACAGTACTAGACATCAGTTTAAACAAGGGCAGCCAAGGAATCAACCAGTCAATTTGACTCTAAGGTAGGGACTAACATGCACAGACTACCCTTATAAGAAAACACACATACGAGAGTCTCTGTTACTTGAATTGTAGTCAGCCTGGTAGCCAAAGGGCAAATCTATTAATTAGTAAAGAAGGATAGGATCAACTGTCATTAATATTGTACCAAATGTTTCAGTAAATTAATATAGAGAGGAGAGCCATGAGGTTAAGAAACAACTGAGGTAGTCATTAGAGTTGATAAGATGGTTATTGGAATGGCTAAATCAGACAAAGAGAAAGCAAACGATGGACAGGTCATCTACACGTGCATAATACTAAGACATTTTTGAAGGAATTAAATCATATCTTTTGATACACAACATGAAATCTTTCCCAACTGCACGGAAATCATGCCTCTAACAACACAAGAAAAAAATAGAAAACCTGCACAAAATGACCGGCGCCTGGGCAGGCTTTCTCCAGCATGCGCCTGATTCCCAAAATTGGCGCCATGGCGCCGGGTTCAGGTAAACCGACGCCTGGTATAGGCGCCCATTTCCCAAAACGGGTGCCATGGCACTAGGTTTAGTGAAATCGGCGCCTTTATTAAGGCGTCGGTTTCTATCATATAGGCACCAACAGAAGTTGGCGCCCGAAAAATTTGAAAACGACACCATTTAGGCGCCAGTTTTTTTTTAAAATTTTAAAATTAATATAAAACGAAAAAAAACAAAAGTTTAGTCCCACGTTGAACAAGAAATATATTTTTAAATTGGTTTTTTGTTATTATAAATACAATCAAATTTGGTCCCACATCATTTAATATATATTTTTTTCTATTCCTTTTAAACATTATAAATATATTTATATACTTAAGAAATTTTATCAACTAATAAAATATCAATAATAATCTTAAACATTATATACTAATATAATAAAATATAATTTTTTTTTATAATTATAAAATAACATATTATATATTTTATAGATTGATGATATAAATAAAATTATTAAAAAATTAAAATATATATATATATATATATATATATATATATATATATATATATATATATATATATATATATTTGAATACCGGGGCTACATAAGCGCCGATTTACCGGCGCCTATTCATAGGCGTCGGTTCCTTAATTTCTTCACTCTTCATTATCAAACCGACCTTTTTGGTGCGCCTGAATTTATATTCAAACCCTCAAAAAGGGTCGATTTCTCAATAAAAATGGATCGATCGATATTTCATTCTTTTGTTGTAGTGCAACTACATTTATTGTTATCAGAAAATTACAAGCATATATATAGAGAGAGAGAATAAGAACTTTTATTTCACAAAGAAAAATGTAGACAATACAATGTATGATTGTATTTATAGAATGCATTTATACCTCTTATTACGAGAGGTTTACGCAATTACAACCAGTTCAAATTTCATTACAAGCTTTACATGTAAGAATTAGTTTATACTAACACTCCCCCTTAACTCGTAACCTGTTCAATACCAAGTTTGATTCTAAAACTCAAAAATCTTTCAACTGGCAAGGCTTTCGTGAATAGATCAACAAGCTGGTTTTTACCTTCATAGAATTTGAGTTCAACTGCTTCTGATTCCTTCTCTAATAAAATGATGACGTGTATCGATGTGCCTGGATTTGGAGTGATAAACTGGGTTCTTTGTCATTGCAATTGCTAAGTGATTGTCACTCTAGATAACAGTTGCATACTTGCATTCCTTGCTTAAATATCTCAGTATCCTTCGCAACCACACGGCTTGGCAAGCTGATGTGGTCATTGCAACATACTATGCCTCTACTGTAGATAAGGCAGTAGAGCATTATTTTTTCGAGCCCCAACATACAACTCCCGGTCCACATCCAAAAACATAACCTGAAGTGCTACGTCTATCATCTATTGAGTCTGCCCAATCTGAATTAGAAAAACCAATTAATTGAAAAATGCATTTCCTTTTGTACAGAATACCATAATCAGTAGTACCTTTGATATATCTGAGAATACGCTTTACTGCCATCATATGAACATAATATGGAGTTTGCATAAACGTGGACACTATACTTAGTGCATATACAATGTTTGGACGAGTATTGCTCAAATACATCAAACACCCAATCAATTTTCTATAATCATGTTCATTAATTTTGTCATCATTCATTTATTTTTGCAGCTTAAGCCTTGTCTCCATAGGAGTAAGAGCAGGTTTGCAATCGGCCATACCAAATCTTTTGACTAAGTCAGTAGCATATTTGTGCTGAATAATGCTTGTTTCATCTTCAATTTGTCTGATCTTCAGACCAATAAAATAATTGAATCTACCCAAATCTGTTATCTTGAAAGTTTGGAACAATTGTAATTTAAAATACCAATAGCTTCTTCATTACTACCGCCAGTGACAAGTAATCAACATAGAGACAAATTACCAGAATGCTACCATTATCATTAAGTGTTGTATACAAAGTATAATCATGCATTGACCTAATCAAACTATTGCGGCTAAAAAATGCATCAATCTTTGAATATCAGGCCCTAGGAGCCTGTTTAAGACCATATAATGTCTTTCTTAAAAGACATACCTTGCTTATATCTTCTTTGAAACCTTCGGGTTGGTGAACATACACCTCTTCAGCCAAATCTTCATTGAGAAAGACTGACTTTACATCTAGTCAATATATTTCAACTTAAATGAGCAGCCAAAGCAAACACCATTCAAATAGTTTTCATTCTGGCAACATGAGCAAGTTTCTTGGTAATCTATACCCTTATGTTGCATGAAACCTCGTGCGACCAGTCAAGCTTTTTTTTTTTTGAGAATGAAACCTACATCTAGTCATGAGTGGTGAAGAGTACAAGTTGAGGGAGAGAAGATAAAATACATAGAATTAAAAATATATAGTATAAGGATAGGTAGTATAATATCAAGGATCCCCATTAAGAGTTACAATTAAGGAGTATCTTATCAAGAAAGCATCAGCAGCAACAACAGCCAATTGAATATTTGAAGGAGAGTTTTGAAAAATACGTGCATTTCTCTCGCGCCAAATGAACCATCTCCAAGTAAATGATAGAGTGGATAGAGTAGCATTTCTACGATTCCTTCGTCCATACCAACCGGATGCTCGCAGAGAGGAAGTCCTAAGATGCCCGAGATGGAGAAGACGCTCCCAACCCAACGTGGTGAAGGGACATGAAATAAAAAGATGCTGATGAGATTCATGACCATGGGAACATAGCACACATGATGAAGTCGTGGATACACCCCAGCGAGCCAGTCGATCGCAGGTCAAGAGTCTCCGCTTGATCCAAATCCATCCGAATATTGCGACCTTAGGCGGGAGCTTGAGATACCATAGGCGCCAGAGATGGTAGTCGTAACATCCTCGGAAAGAGAGGATACGATAGAGACTGCGAGAGGAGAAAGTGCCGTTATGATCCCATCTCCAAGAGACAGAGTCTTCCAAGGAGCCATGCTTGATCTCCTCAAGGTCCATGAGCAATGAGTCCAATGATCTTGCATCCACCAGAGAAGAAAAAGTAAGGTTCCAGCCAATGCATGTGCCGAATTGGTCCATAATTTTGACATCAAATATGAAGCAAGTAGGTTGCATAGATAGGTGGAAGAGATCTGGATATTTGATAGCCAAGCAACCACCAGAGCACCATCTATCAGTCCACAAACGGGTGCGGGAACCGTTGCCAACCACAGTGGTGGCACCCGAACAGAGCATATCAAGGTGTCGGTTGACGTCTTTCCAGATCGGGGAAGCACGACGATGGAAAGGAGGAAGGTTCCATGTCTTGTAATCCCCATAAAGGTGGATAAGAATTTGGATCCATATAAGGTTTTGCCCTTGGATGATCTTCCATAGCCAAGAACAGATACGTGCTATGTTGTGATCAGCAATATTTAAAATACCAAGCCCTCCATCTGATTTAGGACAAGTAATTTTATCCCAAGAGACTAAACAACGACCTTTGGCGGTAGGGCAGTCTGAGCCAACCCAAAAGAAACGACGTTGTCTCAAGTCCAGAGCCTTAACCACCCATACAGGAACCTTGAAGATAGAAAGGGGGTAGGCGGGGGAGCAAGTCAGTGCGTTGTTAATCAAGCAAAGACGACCAACGTGAGAGAGGAGATGGCCTTGCCAACAGTTGAGCCGAGAGTCCATGCGATTGATAAATTGAGAACAGTCTTGATGGAGTAAGCGACCGATGCGCAAGGGCAGCCCGAGATATTTCAATGGGAAGGAAGCTGGCCGAAAACCAATGGAGGCGGCCACCAAAGATGAAACATCATGTTCTCCAGAGTTGCATGAGACCGAAGATTTGTTCAAATTGACCTTGAGACCCACCGCGAGTTCGAAACATTTAAGGAGAAGGGATAAATTACGAACACTCAGCTCATCATTCAAGCATAGAAGAGCAAGGTCATCAGCATAAATGAAGTGAGAAACATGCATGGGTAATCGGTCACCAAGAAGACCCCGAATGAGGCCAAGGTTCGCCGCATGATCAATCAAGTGAGAAAGGCAATCAGTCACGATATTAAACAGGAGGGGAGAGATAGGATTTCCTTGGCGAATGCCTCGCCGGTGGTGGAAAGAGGATCCCACAATACCGTTAATGAGAATAGTTGAGTCAGTCTCGAGTAAATTGGAAATCCATGCGCGCCATTTGCATGAGAAGCCCCGTGCCTCAAGTAAATCATGAAGAAATTGCCATCCTACAGAATCAAATGCTTTCTCAAAGTCGACCATAAGAATGAGGCCGTCCTCATGCGCCTTATGTGATGCCCAAATGGTCTCGTGTAAACCCATGAAACAGTCCAATGAGCTACGCTCGGCCATGAAAGCACATTGGCGCAAGTCGATCAACTTAGAGGAGATTGGTTTCAAGCGATTCGATAGGACCTTAGAGAATATTCGGATTAAGCTGTGCTCTATACTTATAGGCCGAAAATCATTGAAATGTGAAGCCCCCTCAGATTTAGGAATGAGAGCAATGTGGGCATTGTTGAAACGACGGAGGGATCCCGGATCTTGGAAAAACTCCAAAAAAATAGCCATGATGTCGAGCTGAATAAGGCTCCAGTGTGATCGGTAAAACTCCATAAGTAAGCCGTCAGGTCCCGGAGCTTTATATGATCCCATACCATTAATAGCAAATTTAATTTCGTCAATGGAGAATGGTGAGTCCAAGTTCGACAGAGAAGGAATAGGATGGATACCAATGGCATGCCAATTCACCCTGAGAACAGGTCTACGACGTTTCCCCAATAAGTCATGAAAATAATTATGGAAGCCATCGTCAATCAATACAGGGTCGGAGATAATTCCAGCTGGAGAGTTGATTGAGTAGATCCAGTTTTTTCGTCTCTGTTGAGATGCCCATTGATGGAAGAAGCGGGTGCAACAATCCCCATCACGCATCCAACGAATCTTTGCCCTCTGCCGCCAGTAAGAGTCTTCCTCATCCAAGGCTAAGTCGAGGTCAGTTTTAAGTTGATAAAGTTGGCGGGTCTCATTAACGTCGAGGTTCACAAGCTTAGCCTTAAGATGAAGGGCGTTAATATTATATTCGATCAAGCGTCTACGTAACACTTTCTCCTTACGATGAAGACCACCCCATTGAGAAATAGTTTTTCAGAGACCGCGCCAGCGAACCGACCATCGAGCCCCAGCCGAGATAGAGGGAGAAGAAGGGACATCCCATCCAGCATGAAGAATGTTATTGAAGATCGCATTCTTCAGCCACCAAATTTCCATACGAAAATGTCTACGAGCAGTCGGTGGAGGGAGGCAAGATCTAAAGATAATTGTCGAGTGATCCGATAATTTCTTGTCACCCATGGAGGAAGAGGCGAGTGGCAGCAATGAGGAGCATGATACAGAAATCAACACGCGATCGAGCTTAGCCAGAGACGGGACACATTGGTTGTTTGTCCAAGTATATTTGCTCCCCATGAGGGGGAGGTCAATCAGTCCTTGTTCCATGATGAACCGGGAGAAACGCTCGGAGTCGCGAGCAGAGCCGGTGCAGTTCCGACGTTCAAAGTCAAATATTGTGAGATTAAAATCACCACCCATGATCACATTAGAGTCCAGATCGTGCAAAAGGAACACGAGTTCAGCAAGGAAGGCTGATTTGCCCGAGCTTCGTGGGGGGCCGTAAACATTCACGAAAGAAAAATTTGCATGGGAAGGGCGGTGCATAAGAGATGCTTTGAGGAAGCGGTGGCCGATCAATGTGTCAGACATAGATCATATATCATCATCCCAAATAAGGAGAAGACCACCGGAGAGACCCACAACATCAAGAGAGATGAAGGATGGTTTAAGAAATCTCGAAATTTGCTTAATAGTAGATAAAGAAACATCAGAAAGCTTAGTCTCTTGCAAACCAATAACAGAACATCTGAGGTCCCTGATATAAGATTTCACCATATATCTCTTGGCGAGACGACCCAGTCCGCGAACATTCCAAAAGAGAGATGAGAATAGTTTGTATGGCATAGCAAATATAATCAACAAAATGAGGCCCGAATGAACTCAGGCACAAATGAACTCGGCGAGTTCTGACTCCAGAACATGATCAGGAGCAGCGAGAGTGAAGCCCATGCTGCGCACCTGCTCCCTCAAATGATTGAATTCAAGAGAAGATCCCACGGGGAGAAATAAATGACCAAGAGATGAGTCGGCACCAGAAGAGGGAGATGACCAAGCGGGAGAAGCAGGAGAAGAAGATCCATGTAATAATTCTGCCATCGCGTCCTGGTAACCATTAAGGCGAGCCTTATGAGCAGATGCCCGGCGAAGCAAGTCGCCAGGGCCGACTCGAGTCCCTAGAATACGAATACTTCGTCGAACGAGAAGACGAGACCCCCGGGAACGACGATGGACATAAGTGAGAAGAGGCCTAGGAGGCCTTGGATCCCGATCCGATGAAGAGAGAAAGCCTTTCAAAGCAGCCACTAGATCCGACATAAACAATGGGGCCCGCAGCCTGGATATATAGGCGGACGAGGACAATACCAACAACAATCTCATAATGTGGACCAAATTAGTGGGCCCAATAGATGAGAACCAGACCATCAAAGAATGCTAGGTGGATGAAGAAAAATAAGGAAGCAGTAGTGCAGCAGGCAATTCAATTCGAGGATAGATCAATGGAAGAGGGGTGACATCAGATGCATGAGCATAGAGAGGTGGCGGCGAGGGCACCATCGAGTAAATGCATCGCAGGGGGTCGTCGGCCAAAGCAGGGGGCGCCGACATCAGCACATCCAAGATATGATGGAACCACCTCACAGAGTCGAAAGAAGTTGTCTTGTCAACCGACAGAGAAAAAGCAATCCTAGGGACGAGAGGCAGAATAGGGCCATGACGAGGAAGGACGCCGAGACTATGGATGCCCAGAGGAGAGGAGCCAAACGCCATGTCGAGACACAGCGGAAGATCAGCATCAACAGATCTCACGCTGGAGAGAATCTCGGAGAGAACGCGGGAAGGAGAGATGCACAAGGAGGATTGAGCCAAGCGATGGCTGATAGATGAGCCATGAATCACATCTGGAGCGAGAGGAGGCGGAATAGTGGGGATCATATCCCGTAGGTCAGGGAATCCGGAAGGAGGGGGGCTGTCCGCATCGAGGTCATCCTCAGGGTCGGGATCGCCTACATCGAAGTCAGGAGGGGAAGAATCATCGTTGCGAAGAATCCATCTGTGCCATGCAATCTCCAATTCAACCAGATATCTACGTCCTTTAGCGTCGACGAAAATGCGTTGCGGGGTAATGAGAAGAGAAGGAGCACGGATCCGGATCCGGCATGAAGAGAGCTCCGACCAATGGAGAGAGCGCGCATCCAGCGCATCGAAGGCTCCGAACGGGCAAACCAGAGCAGATAGCACATCTTCATTCCAAAAATAGAGGGGTAAACCCTGCAAAGACAGACCCACACTCAACTCTAAAACGGGGACGAAGTCGCGAACACCCTCATCAACCCAATCAGTAATAAGCAAGGAGGCTGCACCCCAAACAATTGATCGACGACGGATGAGAGAGAGCTTATAATGAGAGGAGGCCTCATGCGGGGTGGAGATAAGGAAACGGTCGTCGGCCATCGAGCGTTGGCGCCAAAGGTGACGGTGAGAAGAGGCATCCCGAAAACAAGAGGCCAGGAATCCAGCGACGTCAGCATCCACCTCTAGATGGCCCGAGACAGAGACCATAATGCAGTGTTCAACCAGATATCCAACATGATTATGTGTCGCTCGGGAAGGAGGAAGATAAAGCTCAATCGAGCCAGGACGATTGCCAGGTTCAGCAATCTCAGGTGGGGCCATGGGCACCATGGGAACATGCACATCTTCGGAGGAGATGACCGATGGAGGAGTGGACAGAAGAGGCGATGAACAGGAGATCGCAGGTGGAGGAGGATAAGCATGACGAGAGGCCCCGGAAGAAGAGGAGGAGATCATGACCAAGTCGACGGGGCGAGATGCCAAAGGTCGGACGTCTTGACGGTATCGGTCTACACGATGACCATGTCTTCGACAACGAAAACATGCAGCAGGAGTCCGATATTCAAAACGTCGATGACCTCGCTCACAACAGTTGAAACACCGACCAGATCTCCGCATAAGGGTAATGTAAGCTCGAGAATCCCATCGAGCAAGAGGGGAGCGGGAAGCCGGTGGGGGGAGGAGCAGACCGAACGACATCAGCATAAGACCGAGAAGGTACCCAACGGAAGGAGGAGGGTCCAGGTGTCGGCGGAAGAGAGACCCGCCTCCCGTCGCATGAACGAGGGATGGGTGAAATCTCCAGCAAAGACGGGACCACCGAGGCGGGGCGCAGCAGAGGGAGCTTACCTTCCTGTCCAGCACTCATCCTTCCTCGGCTAGCATTCATTCTCCATTGAGGTTCCAGTCGGGAATGGTGAAGATGTTCTGCCCCGGTTTGGCCAGTCAAGCTTTATACTTAGATATTGAGGCATCAACATTATATTTAATTTTGTAGATCCACTTAAGATTTACGGCACTCCTACCTTCGGGTAGATCAACAAGTTTCCAAGTTTGATGTTTGTTAATTGAATCTATTTCTTCTTTCATTGCAAGCCTCCAATTTGGTTCAAGTGCAGCTTCTTCATAACTCTTAGGCTCATTAACCTATGTTGCATTACAAACTTGTGATCTTTCACAAATATCTTGCAGAGATTTATATTTTCGTGAAGCTAAGTCATTATCTACATTTATGTCAGTTGACTCATTTGTCTCTACCCCTAAAACATCACTCTCTTCTATTGAACATTCATCTTCTTTGGTGTGACCAGACTGAACCACAGGTGGTCCAACAACACTATTGCTCCAATCCCAAATTCCTCCTTTATAAAAAAAACATCCCTACTAATGACAATCTTCATTGTTTCAGGATTGATTAGCCTGTAGGCTTTGGACTCTCGGCTATAACCAACAAAAACACATCTAGAATAATTTTTATCTAATTTACTTTTTAGCTGGTTTGGTTTGAGAGCAAACACAGGACATCCAAATATTCTAAAATGCGACACAAAAGATTTGATGCCAAAACATGCTTCATATGGAGTCATATATACTTTCAACTACAGTTGTATAACATCGCTTCATGGTATGAACAGCTGTGTTAACTGCTTCGGCCCATAGAACTTTGGGAAGTTCCTTCTCCTTTAGCATGCACTTAACCATTTCCACAACACATCAGTTCCTTCTCTCTACAACTCCATTCTGTTGTGGAGTATAAGGAGTTGTGAGTTGCCAACACCATTATTTCTATAAAAATTGAAAAAAAAAATAGATAAAAATCCGCCTCCTCTATCTGACCTCAAATATTTAATGCTACGACCAACCTCGTTTTCAATTTGAAGTTTGAGTTCCTTGAACTTAGTAAGCACTTCATTTTTTTTGTTTAAGAAACATGATCCAAGTATATGGATTGTGATAATCAACAAATAATGCAAAATACCTGTAACCAGTATATGATTCAACTTGCATTGGACCGCAAACATATGCATGCAGAAGCTCCTGTGGATATTTGGCTCGAAATATTGCTTTCTTTGGAAAAACATCTCTATGCATTTTTTCATATATGCAATTTCACACTATTGATTCAATCTTCCTTTTATTCCTTTCAAACCTTTAACCATAAAATAGTTTTCTATCTTCTTAAGATATTCTGAACTCAAATTCTCAAATCTGCAGCGCTAAAGATAGTCCGAATCTAAAATAACTACTTTGAGAACATAGTCTACCATTAGCGGATTGAACGCAAACAAGTTATTTTGGGCACCTGGTACTTTCATCAATTCAACATTCTTTGACTTATCAGAATAGATTGTACAAATTTTATCTTCAAATATTAGAACATATCTGGCCTTCATTAGCTGGCCGCCTGGCCCACACTGAGAAGATTTGAATGAAGCTTTGGAACAAGAAGAACATCTTTAATAATCTTATCTCGATGCCCATCTACACAGAATATCCCCTTTTCCATGAACATTTTTGACAGAACCATCTCCAAATTTGACAGTAGTAACATGACCTCGATCAATCTTGACAAAACATTACTCATTGGCTATCATATGACTACTGCAACCATTATCAAAGTCTTCTTTCTCAACAATCTTTACATGATTTATATGTTTGTCTTTCAGATGACAAAAATGTTCTATATGACCAAACCTTTTACAGGAAAAAACATTGAATCCTTTTGCGATTTGAGAACTTTTTACCTTGGTTCACATTATCTGAAGAATTCTTGCTACCAAGAACTTCATTATCATCAGAATCATCTGAGCTTTCCTTGCTCTTGTTTTTTGAGGTCAAACCTTCTTCTGGAATCTTTAAAGGCTTCGATGTTTTCTTTCCTTTCTTGACTGTCGTCTTCAAAGCTTGAGCTTGTTCAACCCTTTTTTGTTCATGTCTTTTCATTTGATCGATGTGTGATATGAGATGACGATGATGTCAAAAGGAGTACATGTAATAGGTTATACATTTAAACAAAAATGTTATGCTTAAAATACTAAAATAATATTTTATTCCTTAGCAAGGGACCGTGGGCCCGAGTTAGCGCGGATTAGCGTAGAGTCACGGAATTTAATTTGGGTAAGATTATTATATGAAAAAATAAGAAAAATATATTTATTTTATTTTTGTGATTTAGCATGCTAGGATGATAGTGGGTCTCGATACGAATTTAGTGGTTCAATCGAAACTCGAATCGGAGTTAGAAAGGGTTAGATAAGGGCTAGTTTAGTCGGATAACTTAAGTGAGGGCATTTTGGTCATTTAAATTTTGGACCAAACAGGAGTCTATAAATTAGAACCTAGGGTGTGTGGCCAGGATTTTTTGCCACACGCCACCCGAGGCTTAGAGAGGAGGAGAGAGAGGCGTCGACGAGAGGAGGAGGAGTTCCGGTGCCGAATTTTGCAAGATTGTTGACGTTCAACATAGGAAGATCCTTAACTTCTTCTTCCTTCCCTATTTCTCCAAAAAAGATGAGTGGATTAGCCTTCTTCCTCTTTTCTTCATCAGCCATGCCGCCCCTATGTCATGGGGTTCTTGTCGTTTTCCGTTGGTTTTTTTCGTGAATCGAATTGGTTAATCGCGTTGAGAGTTTTACAATGATCGTATCGATTCCATCAGATTGATTTTTGGGCGATTGGCTGTCCCTTACCCTATTGTGCTGCCCCATTTCTTCTTCAGTTCTTGATGAATTCTTTGAGGTTTCTTGATGTTTGTTGAGGGTTCTTGGTGCTTGTTTCATATCTTGATGAAAGGGGGGAAGAAGGAGAGTGTTTAGGGTGTGCCGCCCCCTTGTAGGGCACTTTAGGAATCCTAGGGTGGCCAGTCACCCAAAAGATGAGATTTTTAGGGGTTCAATCTATTTCTCACACCTATGAGACACACTATAGGGTATGTGAACTTTTTCCTAAGGGTAGAATCAATGTAGGATCCTACACTTAAACAATTGGAAACCTAGGGACACCTAGAGATGCTAGGACCCCGGTTTAACTTTTGGGAGGGCCGACCCTAAGGACACCTAAGGGGGCCGAACCTTCCTTGCCCTTAGGACACTCGGGTGAGGAAGGTAGGCCAACCCTAGGGCATTCGGCTAGGGTCCTTAAGGGCGGATTAAATTATGTAAGATCGTTAAGGGGTGATGTCTTATTCCTAGGGTTTGCTATGCATGCTTTCATGCTCTTATCCTATGCTTTTAAACGCACTATGCTATAATTTCATACTTTTTGTGCATGTTGTGATGTTATGGATTTAGTGTTATTTTCATTATTATATAATTGTGTGTGATTGTGGTGGATGAAGGGAGGAGGCGGAGGTGAAGGTATGCCCTAGACATGTCTTTGTTTACCTATCGTGCACCTCATGTTTATGCTCATTTATATATGTACCTGTGTGTGTGATGTTGTGGTGGGATTGTTGCATTTCCCGGATGCCTGATTGGTGAGGGGAGGGTATGCCCCAAAGAGATAGTGTTGGTCGTATTCCGGAAGTCCGGCTGGTGAGGGGAGTTCATACCCCCAACAGACAGTCCGAAGACCCGACCAGTGAGGAGAACGTATGCCCCAAAGAGACGGATCGAAATAGCAGTATCAGTGAGGGAAGAGCATACCCCAAAGAGACGACACTGGCTGGGTGGTAGATCGGAGGCTGCACCGACTACCTACCCTATGTGGCGATGAGGGCCGACGGGTCCGATTGAGCATTTAGATTATTGCATTTAGCATATTATATGTTGTGGCATTTTCTTGCAGGTTGCTATATGTTGACGAAGATGATAGCGTTGCAAAAATAAATGCTCAGAAATAAAATTATGCTTTATGTTCTTATGCTTACTTGTATGTGTTTGATTATTGCTTGATGATGATGATGATGTGGTGAAAATTGAGGACTGGTCTACTCACTAAGTTTCAGTTGGACTTACCCCTCATATTTGTTATTTTGTAGTACCTGAGCTAGATCAGATAGGCACTGGGCTGCAGTAGCGCGACTGGTGGCGGCAGGGCAACAGATCTCGTGACATGTCGTGGTTGAGGGGGATACTCAAGTCATTTTTGTTCTTTTGAGTTGTTGAGTCATGTCGACTCAGTTTATTTGTTTCCGCACTTTTATTACTTGAGGTGTCTTGTTTAGTAGTTAAACTTTTGTAACCGATTTGAACATTTGCTATTTGTTGAGTTGGTGGTCTAGGGTTTATTTGAAAATAAATATTTATTTTTAAAATCCTTGAGATGTTACTAAATGTTCAGGTCTGATTTATGTCACTACTAAAAATGTGATGATCAGCAACGACTATCAGCAACGGTCGTGCAAGCTGTTGCAATTTCTAACGACGTTCTTACGGCCGCTTGGGCCGTTGTAGATGTGATATATCTGCAACGGCTTTATTACGACCGCTCGAGTCGTTGCAGATGTATTATCACATTAGCAACGGCTTAGTTACGGCTACGACATCGTCACTCTTTAACCAATCGCGTGCTCGCGGCGCGAAAATAAAATATTTATTAGCAACGGCATTCTAACGGACGAGTGAGCTGTTACTGATGATGTTACTTATTAGCAACGGCTTTCTAACGGATGAGTGAGCCATTGCTGATAAGTTTATTTAATTCGACTGATCGCGCCCGCCCCTTCCTCCTTCTTCTTCCTTTCTTCTGCCGCCGCCGATCTCTGCCTGCCCGCCGTTGTCGTTGTCCATCAACGCCACTCGCCGCCGCCGCCTGCCGCCGCCGCCTGCCGCCGCCCGCCGTCATCACCCGCTCCAGGTAATTCGCCCCCTCTCTATTTATTGTAGAATCGATCGAAACCCTAGGTTTAGGGTTTCGTCCGGCGGTCGGAGCATTAATGTCCAATGTTCAACATATGTCGAACACTGGACTCTGGCGCCGAAAATAGAGTTTTTTAAAACCCTATTTTTTAAATTAAATTCTAATTCTAGATTAATTAAATATTTTTATGGTAAATTTACATGTTTAGATTAATTAAATCTTAGATGTTTAGATTAATTAAATGTTTAGGTTAATTTAGATGTTTAAATTAGATTAGATTAATTTAGATTAATGTTAATCTTTAGATTAATTTAAATTACATTAATTTAGATTAATTTTATTGTTAATCTTTAGGTTTAGATTAATTAGAATCGTCCACTTCGGACTCGCACCGGAATTGTCCACTTTGGACTCGCGTCGGAATCGTCCACTTTGGACTCGTGCCGGAATCGTCCACTATGAACTCGAATAGGCATCAAAACATTTAGAAAATAATCATCCATTCGACGAGTTGATGTGTTTCACGTACGCATCGACGAGTCGGATATGATTTAGCAAAACCTTAGATTCGTTCAGGGGTTGTATGTTCGTGTAAAAGAAGTAGATGATCTTTTATACGACGTACAACCCTTGAATTGTCTCTGATTAGAAAATTTGGGAATATAGTTATTTGTATTGCACTTAGTTTTTTCTTCTAACTATTAACACATTAATTCTTAAATTTTGGCTATTGTGTCTCTCTTGTTCTTCGATACGCGCCCAGATGATATGTGTATTCAGAGAACTGTATAGAGATATTGTCGAAATTTAGAATGATATTAGCGGTTAAAAGAAATACTTAGTGCAATATGAATAACATGAATCCCGAATGGAATAGGACCATCTCACCTAAAGGCATTAACTAAAAAAAATGTCATTGATTGACAGAATCATGTTGGGCGATCGAAGTTGGATGTACCGACATCTTGATCGTTGAGCTTTAACGAATGAGTTTCGATTATGCGTAACTTACTTCCTAAATTTCACCTATTCGAATCAAAAATTCGTTAGCATCGGTGATAAAATTTGCTTGTGTCGTATTTGCTTGAATGCACAATTTTTTGATCGAGAAACTGTCACTCTACATCTGTATAGCAAAGGATTTGCACTAAGATATTTTATATGGACTTGTCACGATGAGTCACGTGAAGTCAGGACGTCGAGCAATCCTTTCATTCAGACACATGGTGTTTCTTTATCATGTCCATCTAATCCGTATAGAACTATGATACTTGATAGTCTTGGGGGGTCAATTCTAACTGAATGATAATGTCCATAAGCTAGTTACTGAGACGTCAGTGCAACCAGATACTATATGTGTTGATGTCACAGAATTGCCATCAGAAGTACAACCAGCGGTAGAGATTGAATTGCCGAATAAAAAAGTCACAGAATTTTACGAGATGTTGAAAGCTGGCGATGAACCTTTGTATGAGAATTATCCTAAATACACTAGATTTTTGACAATGACACAACTCCTGAACATCAAGGCTGATTGTAATATCAGCGGGGTGAGCGATCGTCCATCTGTTGGACTAATTATGATCAGAGCAGCATGATAAAGACATTGAAGGAGACAATCGCGCGTCAAAGTGAGATGATGGAGCGTTAGAGTCAGATAATGGCAGAGATGCATGCTATGTTATGCAACATCTAAGTTCATATCGAAGTAGGCATCCCTTCTGCATCATCAGATCCATCGTCCTCGAGCCAGTCCACGCCAGTGTACACCCAAGCACTCCAGACCCCGCCATATTATGATCTAGACCTTCATCCACCATCGTCGTGAGGTTTATTATTTTGTTTGGATATTGACTTTGTTATTTGGATACTACTTGATTGACTTGTTTTGTTTGGATATTGATACGATAGTTTTGAATTTGAATATTTTTTATGTGATTGTGGATAATTATAAACATAGGTATAATTATTTTGATGTATATCTGAGTGTATCAATGCTACCATTGGGTGCGGAGTTACTCAATGCTACCACAAGTGTATCCCAATTATTCGGTAGAGTCCCCAAAAGTAGACAAGACCGTAACTAATCAGGTAATATTATCTCCAGGTTCGTCAATTGATTAACAATGTCCTAGAAATCACTCATGTACTCGGCCATCTGACCTCCATCTTTATAACGAAGATGAACAAGCCTCTTCACTAGAAAATTAAGCCTTATTTTACGGTGTCTTCCTCGGTTAGAGATTATCTAGCTTATCCCATAAAGCTTTCGCATTTGTCTCCTAAGCAACATGATGATAAACACTATTATCTATCCACTGCCTAACCAATCTAATAGTCTTCCGATTTATGCATTCTCAAGCCTTGTCATCCTTATCTTTTGGTATAGCTGGGTCTCCTTCAATAGGATCACACAAGTCCCTGCAAAACAGAAGATCCTCCATACGAAACTTCCAAATATAGTAGTTGGTTGCATTTAACTTAAACATAGAACCCGTAGACTCCATCTTGAAAACACCAAAAAAATCTCAAACTCCTCCAACCCGAGGCTCCAATACTACTTGTTGGGAAATGGGTGCTTAAATAAGTAATAATGTAGCAATTATCTTCCTTCCCTACTAGTGCAATCAAGATAGGAATCAAGCAAATAAATTAACAATCAGAAAACGACACCAAAAATTTTTACGTGAAAAACCCCGATGTGGTGAAAAATGATGGGACCGAGTCCAAAGCAATTTTCCACTATCAATGGAGATTACACACTATTTTTCATCAACTACAAGCCCTTGGATCAACCAACTCAAGAGACAACGATCTCTTGGATCGCCAAATCAAAAAATATTCATCACCCAAGAAAGATGGATTATAAACTCAGCCAAAACAAAATTTATAGAGCTCAAAATGAAAATCTGACCGTTCAGAATTCAGTATCACAAGTGTAGAAATCATTGTCAAAATTTCATCCCGATCGAAGTTGATTTGACATTCCAATCGAAGGTTTGATCACGCTCTAGTCGCATAGGAAATCTGCTCTAAATATACTCCCTTTTTGGTGGCTGCCACAATTTTCTTTCCAATCTAATCCCCTCTATTTTGGTTGCTCATTTTAAATGAAATAAAATCCTACCAAATGTGGGTCTTGGGCCTATTAAAGCCCAATAAAAATAAGTATGATACTTCCACCAAATTGGAGGGATACCCCAACGGAGAGGTCCATATGTTCTTTAACTACTAGCATCTTATTTTAATTCTTATTTAAGTAGTTCAAACTAATTGTACTCTACAATATTCAGTCTTTTTTGAGGTCTTAGCGTGATTGATGCTTCGATCTTCTTCTTACTTTTTTGTTGTTGTAATCTTTAGTTAATATTTGAATGGAATGCATGATTTTTTAAAAAAAAAATAAAAAACACTGAATATCACCCGTAGTGTGAATAACACTGCACGCTGAAAACAAAAATTATACTTAACAATAAGTAATATGCACATGCCGGCATATTAAAAAAATGAGTAAATGTACCTAATGGTTGTCAATGCCCAACCTCCCCCTGTTTAGGGGTGGAAACAGATTAAATTTATATGATAGAAAATTAATCTGAGTTTGGCCTATGATTTGTTATAGACTTAAATTTTGGTCTGAATATGACTTATTCATTAATTAGCTTGGCCTGGCCTATGATCTATTAACGAAGTCTGCTTTCAATATAAAATTTTGACTTAACATGACCTATGACATGTGTTTTATTAAATTAAAATAATATTAATTATTATATTAAAATAATATTAATTATTATATTAAAATAATTTTAATATAAATACGTAATAAAATAATATTTTATATTTTATATAATTATATATACACCATCTTAATAGACTCAGGCCGGTCTATTAAACTCAATAAATTTTAAATTGAGCATGTATCTGACCTGATAAGAAAAATAAATTTATTTCAAAGTTTTGATCTGATTTTTTTTAAATAGATTAGGTCAAACTAAGCCAAATACAGGCCAAATATAAGTCAGGTCACAGCCCGCGCCTAAACTATTTTCACTCCTACCCCGCCCCTAAATTGGAATCTTTGCTCCATATATCTGCACAGTAATCTAACCATATATTGTTGTGCCAGTGTCAGATGCTATATCATGAACAGCATTTGCTAAGTAGGCAGACCGTAGAACGAAAGATACAAAACACGCCCCAGCCCAGATCCTATTGGGGACGAAAACGACATTAAATCTACCAATCCAATCCTTCCCACCTAATGAGGGACTCTACACTACTACTTGACAAAAACTTTAGCCTTTTATCGACCTAATGATGGGGATAGACGAAGACGAAGAAGAAATATATACTTATGTATGGAGAAAAACAAATGTACGCCAAGGCTTCCCTCTCGCCTCACATGGAGTGTCTCCTGACGGACCTCCTCATGCACACTGACTAATTGCATGCATTTTTTCCATTCCATGAAGAACAGAGAACACTCACAAAGATTAATTACTATTCCTAATTGTCCTTCTCCGTCAGCTTTACTTCTCTGTTGCCATTTTCTATCACTTGTACGTAATATTTACTATGGTTAAATTAAGCAATATGACATTAACTTTCTGTACAACTTTTTTTTTTTAACCAGCTTTCTGTACAACTAATAATCGAAGACTCCATGGCTTTTCAGGCACAAGGACAAATCTCAGCATTAATCTACTGGTCTAGACTAATTTAATTTTCTTATTCATAAAAAAATTCTGCTGCTACTTAATTTATTCAACTGTCTGGTTCCATGCAAAAAAATTACAGAGACTGAAATTAATAGAGAAGAAGAGAGATGATCATCATCGGCGAGCAATTATTCCAAGTAATCATCTACTAACTCTTCAGGATGTACACGAGCAGAGTGAAGCCATCCGGCCTTTGCAGCTCCATCTCCTCGTGGCTCTCCCACTCCATCACCGTCGAGCTGCTTGCCGACGACATCGATGAGGTGGACGATGAGCATGAGCTCGTCTTCAAAAGGCTTCTCCTTTTTCGACCTCCATTGCCACTGCTCTCGCTCCAATTCCTCGTATTCCCGCCGGAATGCGCCCTAAAGTCCATGGATTTGTACACGCCGTCGCCGGCGTGGCCCTCGAGCTTGCAAGTGTCTTCTTCTTCCTCCTCCTCGAAGCGGAACACGAAAACGGCACGCCCCTTCTCCGCATTGGTGCTTCCGCCGGATACGTTCTGGGCCTTGTGATGGAAGAGCCAGTCGTTGAGGTCCCACGAGACCTGTATGTGCGCGCCGCCCTCGATCTCTACCTTCTCGCTCCCCCGGAACTTCCATCGCATGCGGCGCACGCGGAGGATACTCTTTCTGTCGACGGCCACCGACATCCCTGACTCCCGACCGCTCTCCTTCGTGCCTAGGTCGATCGAGATCTCCCGGTCTCTCCCCCCGCACCGCGCCAGTGTGCGGTACGATCCGCAGCCGCCGGGGTCCGCCAGAACGACGTGCTCCCGTCTCGAGGCCGGAGCCGGGTTCGAGAAGGGGGCTCTTTGCCGTCGCGCTCGCGTCTTCTTGTACGCCTCCTCGACGAGGTCGCCAGCGACAAGTAGCATATCGCCATCGACAACGACAGCGACGAAAAACCCGGACACTGGCTCGGGGCCTCCGCCTCCTGGCGCGAAGCTCGCGCGCGACAGGTCCCACGCGAAGGTGACGCAGCGGTGGCGGGGTTGACCGCTGAGGCGGAACCGGCGCGACCCCCGCCGCTTCCAGAGGAGCCACGGCCGGACACGAAACCGGACGGACTCCGCGTCGTCGTCATCGTCGCCCGCAGAGAGGTTGATTTCAGCGCGAAGGGCGAGGCCGAGGGCGGCGCCGGACCAGGTGAGAGCGGCGGGGCCGAGGCGGGTATCGTGGATCGATGTCGTAAGGCTAGGCCCAGCGGCGGTCGATGGCAGCGGCGCTGTGACACTGCCACCGCCGAAGCAGGTCCGGATTCCGAAAGCCATCCTCTCTTCCGGGTTCCAAATTCTTTGGTTTCGTAACAGGACCGAATATGAAAATAATTTAGGGTTTTGGTGGAGAAGGAAGAAGAGGGAGTGGAGAGTCGTTGTTCGATCGTCTTCCTACATCTGCGCTTATTTGTAGTTATATACAAGTCTATACAGAGGCGAAGACCAAGTGGGCCCCGGTGGACTTTCGGTCTATTCTTTCCGTGTCTTTTATAATAATAATAATAATAATAATAGATAAACAGCTAATAATTAAGAGGCTAATGTAAGTTAAAAGTTGTATGACAAAAAAGGGTGAAATTAAAAAAAAGAAAAAGAAAAAAAAAGGTGAAATTTAAATAATGATAACGCTTATTGTGATGTGTATACCGTATTTAAAGTTTAGGGATACACAAATTAGGATGCAAGGTTGGTTACAATGATTCTTTCTATACTGGTCAATTGAAAGAATCTCGTGAATTTGAATCACTTAAGTCGTCAATTTTGAACCTATCTAATTCAATAGGTTCAAATTTGATAAAAATAATTACGAGGAATACAAACTGAGCTATTTGATGTAGCTTTTATTGATATGAATTTATGAGAAAACTGAATTAAATTTAGAATTAATTATTTATTGAAGCAACCAATTCGACTCAATTCCATCGAATCCCATCTCGATGACATTTGTATTAGGGGTAAGTAAAAAAGTTTAAAATTTTGGTTAATCGGAATATCTGTTCGAAGTCTAATCGAATTTTTTGGTTAATCGATTCAACAATTTCATATTCAATTTTTATATTTTTAATTTTTAATTTTTAATTTTTAATTTTGATTTTGATTTCAATTTTTGAGTCCCAATTAACCGTTAGTCCAAATAATATTTTAATTTTTACATCTCAAACATTTTTCTTTCTATATTTTTCTAATTCTCTGAAATATTATAATACATATTTTTACTAAATAAAAATTTGAATTATATTTTTATTTCAATCATATATTGTGTATAAATATTGACACATTATTGATAATTTCATGTTGAAATATTTAATTCTTACAATTATTTACGAGTAAGTTATTTTTTTCTTTTAATTTTTTATTTATGATTTTATATTTGATTTATATTTTTTTATTTTATAATACTTTTAATAATTAAAATAAATTTTATAATTTATATAATTTTATTATTTTCATACGCGGAAAGTTCATGCTCAACCCTCGTTGAGGGGTATTAAGAAAGACTATCGGTGGTGGAAACTGGCAGAAGATATTCAAATATTGTAGGGGAAGGGGTGGTCAAAGCTGGTGGTGGACTTTGTCATGGACTGACTTTGCAATTGCATGATGAAGAACAGTTTGAAGGGTCAACCAAACATGGCAACATATTTGGTAAACAAGTGGGAAAAGGTCTTGAGATGCTAGTCTTATATGTTGTGCTTTGAACAATATTGGTATTGAAGGGAGGAGGACAAAGTTTAAAGAGTTGAATATTAATTAAGTAGCTATTGTAATTAATCAATTATTGGCTCAGGCAGGATCGACCCAAAAGATGGGTTAGGTACTTAGGTTTAGGTTCGAAATGAAAAACATGCCTAATTGCACCAATTTGAAATGGTTTTAGGGATTAATTAAAGTGATTTCACACTATTTATTTGTTAATACTATGTAATGTCAAGGGGAAATTAATTATAAAGAGAAAATCAAGATGAGAGATCCTTTTGGGACAAAGATTTTAAAAATTGATCCCTATATAAAAGTTTTAAAAAATGATTATATTTTATCATTTTGGACCAAAATATTCTTAGAACTCGTTTTTAAAACCTTGAAATCTTAATTAAAGGTAAAAAGCATCAATTTTGTCTGAAAATTAAAAAAAAAATTATATTCCAAAGGTTCTGAAACAGTCGTTCTGAATCTGCATTGATCTCCTCAACATGCATTCAAGTTCCGGAGCTACTTTCTCCTCAACTTATGTTCCAATCATTATTGTATTTCATCGCTCGTGCTGACCCAATGTCGTCTTTTGCCCTTTTTGTAGTATGTGTCGTTGTCTCATGAAGTGAACGTTCAGTGCTCGGGCGAGGGAATTAATTCTTTCTTTAGCTTCAGTTTAGATTCTACATCTCAGAATGAGGTTGGATTATATTTGTGAAATGTTGGAAAATTAGATCTGTGCGAGATATAATGGACGAAATGTTATAGAGGGGTAGAATGTTCTAGATGCAACTGCTTGTTGTGAGAGTGGGATGTATGCAATAATAGGGACGGGATGTTGTGGACGAGATGTTATGAGAGTAAATGAAATGTTATAACCACAAATGAGATATTGTGAGAGTGAACGAAATGTTATAACCACAAACATGATATTATGAGAGTGGGTGGGTTGTTTTGAGAATGGACGAGATATTATAATCATGGGCAAAATATTATGAGGGGCGAGTTGTTCGGGATGTAATGGACGAGATGTTGTGGATGAGATGTTGTGAGAGTAGATGAGTTGTTCTTAGAATGGACGAGATGTGATAATTATGAGCGGAATGTTATAACCACGTATATATGAGATGTTGTGAGAATGAACGAGATGTTATCATCATAGATGTTATGTTATAACCACGGACGAAATATTATGAGAGTGTGTGAGATGTTGACTTAGTCATTTGACATATCGGGACAACGTTGTCCAAAAGAGCAATTCTCATGATCATTTTTGTTAAGATTATATTGAAAGTTATTTTTTTTAAAAAAAACTCATTCGAATTGGCCCTATAAAAATATTTTTACCTTGTATTTTTCAAATTTGCAAGCGCACTCTAGGAATTGTCTTTCACCAATTGTCTCTTCCTATTTTTCTCATTCACAACCTCCTCCGTATATAGTGCATGAATTTGCTAGGAGGTCATAATTTTTAATTACATTTTATTAGGTGTAAATGTCATTTTATTTGATCAAAGAATTATTTCACAGCACAAAAAATTACATACAAATTAATATATAAAGATATTTTGATTAAGTGATAGGGCATTTGCCCGTAAGTACAAATGCTATCAATATAATAATTTAAATATTAAAAAATAATTAATTTTGACGACTTAGAGTCATCAAATGAAAACAGAATAAATATCAAAGTTATAGATTTTCGTGCACTAAACGCGATGATAGTGTTAGATTTTAGATCCGATGTCATTTGATTTTTTATATATTTTCAGTATTATACAAAAATTAAAAATTATTGATTTATTTTGATAAGTAATCAAATAATGTAAAATATATTTTACCCCAGCCCGATACGGGGTCGCTGCTTCGGGCTCGGGGTGATCTCAGGCTATAAGGTCGGGTCGGACCTACATCCTCTGGCCCGACATGATAATGGGTTCCCTAATCATGATTTTATCGTGTCGAGCTATCAGACTAGGTCTGGCAAATAGTGTCGGGCCTAAGTTTTTGGCCTGACCTGAAAAAATTCGTTCCCGCCCGTCCTGGTTTGGCCCGAAAAAATTCGTGCTCGGCACGGCCTGAACAAATTTGTGCCCAGCTCGAAAAAATTTGTGCCCAGATCAAAAAATTTCGTGCTCGGCTCGGCCCAAAAAAATTCGTGCATGGCCCAGCTCGAAAAAATTCATGCCTGACCCGGCCCAAAAAAATTCGTGCCCGACTGGGCCCGGAAACACCTACCTAGTCCGATACCAAAAATAATGGGTCGGCACGGCCCGACCTATTTAGTCTGATACCACTAAAAAATATTTAAAATCATGTTTAAACTCGATAATTAACTTATTTTAAACCGCTTATACCGATCCGAAGTGTTTATCGGGCTATCGGGCCGGGCCGGGCTGGCCCGACTCGACACGATAAGGGATCGGCCTTATCAGGTCGGGCCGGTAACGGCCCGAACCTGATTATTTTTTGTTGGGTCGGGCCGGGCTATCAGGCGGGGCCAAAAATTTCCACCCCTATATCAGATCGTGCCAAAATTACTAGACCTAGATATGAAGATGCAAGTTGCAAGTGTAGTTGCAACTTTCATTTGCAGCCAATCAAACGCTTGCAAATAGAAATTGCAACTCTACTTACGGGCAACCAAATAATATGTTACAAATTGTATTCGCGGGAATTTGCTTTTGCATGTAAATACTTTTTACAATATTTGCACTTGCGGGCAACCAAACGCCCTTAAGTGATGCAACAAAAGTAGTCAATAAAATAAAATAGAAGCCGGTCTGTTTGAAAAAAAAATCATTCATAGTTGAATTTAGTGAGATGAATTTAAATGGGAAAAATAATACAAGGAGGTCATTGCTGCATAGAATTAAATTATAAGAAATGTTTGTAACGAAAATAATATATATTGTGTATTATAATTCTAAATTAAATAAATTGAAAGAAAAAAAAGAGTATTTTATCTTTTTCTCTGGTGAATTATACTTTTAGCAAAAACATCAAACCCCATAATTAATCATTCTTCCTCTTTCCATAGTCAACCATATTGTGCCTATGGGTCCATTTTGGTATTAATTAGCACAATTTGTCCATTTTGGTTGTTCCTAAAAGAGAAAGAAACCCTGTAGAATTGAATACTTGGTTTGACAGTCCATAGTTGTGAAGCCCACCGGCGTCTCAAATAAATTATGACCATCTTCTAATAATTTAAGCTTTTAAAAGTAATAGTCTATTAATCACATGTTAAGATGATACCAAAGGTATAAATTATAAAGTGATGAGGGATAAGTTTAGTTAAAGACCTAGTAAAAAGCTTATAAAGGCTTAATTGTTATTTTTCTCATCCAACAAAAGAAGCTCTCATCCTTCCCTTCTAATCCCTCTCCCCTTTACATAAAACTATTGCTACTTTTCTTGGATTAAAGACTAAGGCGGAGGGTCACACGTCGCCAAGAACTTCTTACAAATGTTGTTTATCATGTTGGGAGTTCACGGAGGTTGTCTTGATTGATAAGGATTGATGAGTGTATTACTGCATTATAGTTCTTTATACTTAGCTTTGTTCATATGGCTATGGTAGAGCAAAAACTTGTGCAATTGATGTTTTTCAAGTGTTTTTATAGGCATGTTTTTAAGAACATATAACGATATCATGTTTAGGAGGGTTCACGGGTCGGGTCGGGTCGAATTTAGAAAAAAAATTGATTCGACTCGACCAAGTGAAATTGGATCGGGTTAAAAAAATTTCACCTCTCAAACCCGACCCGACCCAACCCGACCTAGTTCGAGTCGGGTCAGATCGGGTCGGGTAGTCGGATTTACCCGTTTAGGTAAAAAATAATTTTTAACAATAATTTAAAAAAAAATTAAAATAAATATTTTTTAATATAAATATTTTAAAAATAATTAAAATATATAAATAATCGAATCATCGGGTTTCAAATTCTAAAATCTGAGATCCGATCCGATTATGATCGGATTTGATCAAATTGTACCCGACCCGACCCAATTATCCGACCCAACCCAACCCAAATAGGTTGGATCGGGTCGGATTCATTGGGTCGGGTCGACCCAATGAACAGCCCTAATCATGTTCTTCCTCTCAATGTTAAGAATGGAAATTAGAAGAAAAAAATAAGAGGTGTGTGCGTGTGATGAAAATGACACTATGAATAAATTAAGAACCGCTTAATACAAGTCATGTTTTATGGTATCCTGGCATATTGTAAAGGTCTTTAAAAGCTATCTAATTTTGGTGCAGTGGACAACCCATTGCAACAGCCTAAGTGCCAGGGGTAAATAAAATTTACCGATTAATCAATCAAATCAAAATCGAATTAATTAAACTGATTTGTTCAATTAATTTTTGGTTCGATTAACGGTTAAAAATTTTAAGTTTAAGTTTTTGGTTTTTGGTTCGATTCGGTAAATTTATCGATCGGTTCGATTAATTACTAAATTAATCGAATATAAATATAAGTTGCATAAGAAAAAAAATTGTATCATATTAAGATATTATTTTATCCCGATGACCTGGATTCGAATCCTGGTAAGGTATAATAATAATAAGTATTTTATAATTATAGCTATCGATTAGTTTAGTAAGATTTATAACAAATAATATGGTTTGCTTAAGTGGTTAAGGTGTTATGTGTTTATTTGATTTGACTAGAGTTTTAATTTTTGTATATAATTATTTTTCACCAATTATTTTTCGGTGAATTCGGTAAATTAACCAAATCAAACCAAAAAATTTAATTAATCAAATTGAATTAACCAAATTTTTTCGATTCAGTAAACGGTTAACGAAAAATTTCCATTTAGTTCGATTAATTAACCGAACCAACCGATGCTCACCCCTATTGAGTGCAACTTCTACGGAGCCAAACTCCATAGAAGTTCTTATAGAGTCTGTTACGCCCCGCCTAGGTTCATCCCTAAATAAGAAATATCGCCTAGGAGAAGCGCAACCAACTATCAACTAACACACCAAAATTTTCATGAACAGCTTGCAATATGAACCTCAACCACTTGCATTAAAATAATATTTATTATAATAATGAAATGTTATTCAAGAAACTTTATACATCTATACGGAAATCAATGTCATAGTCTGCTTCCTCTACTCTATCTAACTAGACCTTCACAGCTACCACTCGAACTTGCAGATCTGAGGTAAAACAACAAACATTAGCGAAAAGCTGAGTAGAAGAATCAATATGCCAACAATCAAGACAACAATCATGATGCGATGATACTGCAAATGCAACAATGTACGACTCTGTAATAAAATGCAATATGTCAATAACAACAAGACACATGTTCACCTATCAACTATTGCAACTCATACCAATCAAGAGCGTAGTGGACAATCGGGTTTCCCCCGCACTCTCGCACCTCGAGAGTGGCACCTCAAGCCCGCTCCAGCTAGAGATGCGACCATCCAAGGATAGTCGGCCGACGTCTAACAACACGACACCGCACATGAGCCCGTCGATGTCTATCAGCGCGACGCAGCACAAGTAACTCGAGTAAAAGTTTAGTGATCACCGGTGTCACCGCCCATACACCTCGGGCAATAAATCAATAATGTCCGGGCTTGCGCCCACAACGGTTATAATGCAGTATGTCATCAACAACTAACCTGCGATACTAGCAACAATAATTGATGCAACAATAAGCAGCATGATAGCTAGATCTCACCACAAGATACATCACAACTGATCTACAATGCTAACAATAATAAATGCTACAACAACTATCAACTGAAGATGCAACCAAAATAATTCATATTAGCAATTACAACTTATGATAACACTAATAGTGTGCACAATGTCTAGCATAATATCATGCTAAATAATCATCAATGAATAACAGCTAATCAGACTCATGTAATTATCAACATGACATGTTCAACAATATAATGCAACAGGAGATCAACGAATTTCAGAAACAAATCAAGCAAATAGAGGCAAGGGATAAAATCATCAATTTACCCATTCAGCATTCATCGGCTACAACAAGAGTCGACTCACACCCACCACAACTATCTATACTCTAAATCACCATCTAACATAGAATATCACTATCATACATTATTTAATTATTTATCAACTGAATTAATAAGTCACATTTACCAAATAACATCGACACATATAAAAGACCTATCAGATGACCCCTGATTAGAAATCCGACACCACTATCGCGTTCAGAACGCAAAAACCTACAACTTTGGTATTCACCTCGACTCGATCTGACAATTCTACGATCAAATTTAAAAATACCCTAATATTATATAATTTAACCTCATTTCATGTTATACAGCTCTCTTCTTAATTAACTTATTTATTAAATTAAATAAAACTCTCATCCCTCACTCGTCACCCGACACCCAGCCTGACGCCGCCCTCCTCTCTCCTCCTTGAGTCATCGACGATCCTCCCTCCGATCCAATTGCCGGCGACCACCCGTCCCCCCCCCCCCTCCGGCCTCCTCACCGATCTCCGGCGACGGTGGGACATCGTCCCTTTGCCAGGATAGGTCGATGCAGCAGCCATGGCTACTGCCATACCGCGGGCAGCGACATGGCTGCTATGGCCTGGCTACCGCCAAGGCCGCATGGCCAGCGCCACCAATCACTCATCACCCTCCGACCGGCTTCACCTTCCGATCGGTTCCGACTACAATCTCCTCTTCTCTAACTTGCTGCCGATGAATGAAGCTGTTGGCTTTAGGTTTTCAACCTTAGCCATAATCTCGATCTTGATGGTTTTGATGATAACAAACATGGAACTAATGATTTCATTGAGAATATATTTTAGGTCCATATCAACTAGCGTTCGATGTCCTCGATCGGATAAATCAGAGAAATCACAAAATCGGAAGGACATTGATCGTCGCGCTCGGGTCTGTCACGAAACTTCCCGAAGATCGACGAGTGCACCAAAATCGCTTGGACGAGTCCAAAGATCAAGTCAAAAGCTCTCCAAGATGATGCTTGTTGAAAGTCGGAACCCGAAAATGAAGCGTGGAAGAAATAGGCTGAAGAAATAACATTCAGTCTAGGTCGGTCGACCGATCGGTTGACCGACCGAAGGTAAAGAAAGTAGCAGAGCTACTTCGGTCAACCGATGAAAGCCCAAAACGGGCAGTAGCTCGGACGATAGACCCGTCGGTCGACCGACCTACTAATACCCGCGATGAAAGATCGCATCGGTCGACTGAATGGAGAAAGAAATTGGCCGAGGCTGGCGGTCGACCAAGCGGTTGATCAACCTGCGTATAAGCAGAAGACGCAATCGCGTGGGTCGACCAAAGATTGCGGATCACGTGATCTGCATCTGGTGGTCGACCCGGCAGTCGACCGACCACAGGGATAATTACAGCGGTCGACCGATGCTTCGACCGGCGCTTCGACTGGCAGTCTGTAACGGGTAGAAAACTATCCGTTGAGCTGTCGTTTCTTCAGCAGGGTATAAATTTACCCTGATATGATTCTTTTAATCTTCTTCCTTGATTCCTACAGTGATTATTGAACATCTAAAAGGAAGATTTGAGCCTTCCAGAGAGCGATTGCAGCGTGCCCTATTCCTCTGTCGAGTTCTTCTTCAAGCGCCGCCTGCTGCTGCCTCAACTCGAAAATTGTTCAAGCTTCACGACTTGACGAGTTGGAGGATTCAAGGCTTGGAAAAGAGCACGAACACTTGGTTTCACCTTTAGCTCTTTTCGTTGTATTTTTAATTGTTATTAAACTTGTTTTAAATTTGTGTTTGTGAAGACCTGGGTGTTAGGTCTTGTTGTATGAAGTGGTATCTTGGTATAAGAGTAAAGCCACTTGTGTAAACTTAGTGTTTACTAGGATTAGTTTAGTTGTCCCTTAGGGTTGAGGTGGAAGATGACTCTCGATAAGAAGGCAGTGACTTCCGGGTGTGGAAGTGTCTTAGGTCGTGAGTGTGTCTCTTCGGGGGAAAGTCCTCGTGTATAAGGGAAACTTAAATTAATCTAATAAAAGTAGTTTGGAAATCCTAAGCGGGGTGCTTAGGTAGTGGAGTAGGCATTGGGGCCGAACCACTATAAATATATGTGTTTGCATTGCTCTTTATCTTTGCTTTAATTGCTTAAATCATTTGTATTGCTTCCGCATTGAATCGATAAATTGTAATTTGCCTAACGAACTAAGAAGACGATTAAATTGGAAATTAGGCTAAACGATTTAGTAAACATACTATTCATCCCCCTCTAGTGTCGCCATTTCGCCAATAATTGGTATCAGAGCGGGTTCGTAGCTTGAGATTTCACCATCTCATCTACACCTAGTCTCGATCCTGAAATGGCTCTAGAGAGTATAGCGTCTTCTCCTCCTAGGTTCGATGAATCAAACTTTGGTCTATGGAAATCTAGGATGTACATATTTTTGAAGACCAAAGGTTTGGTGTATTTAACATGTTACATTGGGAATTTATTGAACCTAAGGTTGATATGCATGCATGGTGTGAAATGGACAAGAAAATGTTTAAGTTTAATGGAGATGCCATGAATTGCATACTTTGCATATTACCAAATGGCATACTAGAAAATGTCATGCATTATTCATCGGCTCATGATTTATGGGCTAGTCTAAATGTTTTATACGACCATGCCAAAATCGAAGAGATTGACACTTTTAATCAATGAGGTGATGACAATGGTCACTCACCTACTACTAATATTGGTTTTGATGTCCATAGATCTTCTAGTCAAAGAAGTAGCACTAAGAGCCAAAAAAGAAAAGTAATCTGTCATGCATGCAAAGAGAATGGGCATGTTAGGAAGAATTGCCCTACCTTGATGAACAAAGCAAGGAAGAGGTCAAGTGCTTCCACATCCACATCTCATTCATTCGAAGCATCCTCTATTCATGACCACGAAGATACTTCCAAAGTGAGCCTCAAAATTGCTAATTATGAGGTACACTCTTTCCCTTCTAGTCATAATAATGATAATAATAGTACTAGCTCTTTTACTTCATTAAATATGTCATATGAAGAACTAGTTGAGGAATATCAAAAATTGCATGCCTTGCTTATGAAAAAGAACAAGAAAAATAAAAAAATTGAAGAAAGAAAATTCATCTCTTAGCTCTCAATTACATGATGTAAAATTAAAAAATGAGAAGCTAAGAATTAGTGTCCCCAATCCATGCCATGATACTTTAAGTATTGACACTGAGGAGTTGAAAAATAAAAATGACATATTAAAGAATGAAAATAACATGTTGAAAACTCAATTGCATGTTATTCATAAATCCATGAATGATATGAAAAATGAGATGTTGACCTTGAGTAGGAAAGTTAATTCTTCCTCTTATAATTCTAAGAATCTAAATGTCTCATTTAAGAACACTAAAAATAAAAATGCTCATGTAAAGAATGGTAAGGTTCATCATCGTTCTCATACTAAGCATTCCACCATTAAACCTCATGCTCAAAAGAAAAATGATTTATCTAAGAATGCTCATGCTCATCATGCCTCTCATGTCATGCATTCTATAATTAGACCCCATAATTAAAAGAAGATGAATGAGGTTTCTAAGAATGCTCATTCTCATCATGTTTCATATGATAAACATTCTAAAATTAAATCTCATGTCCATGCTAAAAATGAAAAGAAAAAGTTTCATGGATATTATTTTTGTTGTGGTATCTATGGTCATGTCATACATGATTGTGCATTCAAAAGAAATCCAAATGTTGCTAAGACACTTTGGATTCCTAGGCCATCTAACCCCCAAGGACCCAAAGCTATTTGGGTACCAAAGATCTCATTTTCTATTGTAGGGGGAGCTACCACACAAGGGTGAAGGATTGATGATATGTTGGAGTTGACCATGGACTTGAATGATGAATCCTTCATTGATTGCAACTTCAAGCTACATTGATGTCTTAGGTAAAATTGGCATCAAAACTACTTCGGTATCATCTTCTATTTTGTATTGCTTAATCTTAGTTGAAGATTATGATACATGTTTAAATTGATTGATTTTCCCCGCTCTTGCAAAAGAGTTCTTTCAAAAACGTTTTTCATTTTTGATTTCCCGGTCTCTTCGAAGACCCAAGTGACCTGTAATGGGCCTAAGCGATCTTGCGGTTCTAAATCATAGGCTAATTGTGGCTTTCGATTTTCAACTAATAGGAAGAGTTGAAGATCATATTTTTCATATATTATTTTTGTGATCTCTTAAATTCGTTTTGGTATCACTTGATTTTATTTGAAACGAATTTGAAACCATTTAGCAAAGTAATCTTTGATAATGAAACTTGATGCCTATCTTTGCTTTTTGGTTGAGTTAGCTTGCTAAGTAGCTATATTTTCTCTAAAAATATTAGTGTAACTTACTTGCAAGTTGTTTTTAGGAAGGCTAATAACTAAATAGAATAGATTAGTTTGGCTAAATTCATGGATGATGTATGTTTTTTGGTTATTGCATATTACTAGTCTAATACCTTAATTTTCATGGTTGAACTATGTCTCTATACTCATGATTAGAGTTGCATGTTAAACCTTTGAATTTTCATGAGTAGGTAGAATATTAGCACAGGCAAATTTCATTAAATGAAACTTGCCCTAAGTTAGAACTTGTCATTAGAGACATTCCTTTTAAGTCCAAACAAGTTTAACATATGTAGAGATCTTATTCTTTAAGTATTTTATATTTTAAGATCTCTTAGATTCATTTTGATATCATGAAAACTAATTTAAAATGAATCTTTTACTATCTAGCATAGGTTGATGTTTTAAATGAATCTTTGCATAGAACCTTGCTATATAGTAAGTTAGCTTGCTAAGTTGACATATTATTTCATTATGCTATTAATGAAGTCTACTTGCAAGTTGTAAACATTGAAAGCTATGCTATCTAGAAGTAAATGAAAAAGGAAATGAAAAAGTTGGGCAAAGTTCTAAAAATAAGGTATGATTTTATTTTGCAAAAAATCTTTTTAAAAAAAAATTAATTGAATTTTCATGCTTGATGATGTGTCTATATACTCATGATTGATTTAACATGATAAATGTTTGAAATTTCATGAGTATATAAAATCTTGATAACTTAGCTCATTTCATGATATCTTGATATTTATGAAATTGAACTAGGTTAAGATTCTTCTTTAGAGACTTCATGTTAAGGTAAAAATGAAATAAACATGTTTAGATACACACATGATATGATTCTAGGTGTTCAATCTTGAAAATTCATGTGTAGATGAATATGTGATATCTATATCTCTTTAGGAGACTTAAGCTTGAAAAACTTGGTCCAAGTCAACAAACCACAATTGGTATCAATTGACTTGATCATTTCATTTTAAGTCCAAAACTTCATAAACATGTTTAGAAATAGGTATGACATGTTTCCATACATTTAAAATAAAAAATTCATATGGATATGAATTAAATGACATAGAGATCAATCCATGCTTACCTCTATTGAACCATGTTGACTCAAGTCAGCAAGTTGACCTAAAAATCTCATTTTCAATCCATACTTCTGAAACATGTTTAGATTTACTCATGTTAGGTATTCATAGGTTTAAACTTGAAAAATCATGGGTAAATGTTAAGATTAAAACTTAGCAAGTTTCATAAAAACTAGTTTAGTTTTGAATGAAATCATGCTAGGTTGATATCTTGACTTAAGGATAAAATTTTCATCTCAAACTTGACATATACTCTTTACATGACCATCATGTGGTGTCATGAAAGTTTGAATGAAAATTAAAAAAGTTTTAAGAAAAAATGAAATTTAGAAAAATATCATTTCAACCTACATTTAGTATAAATTTCAGTTATTTTTAGAAAAATATAGAAAAATCTTTTTTGGGTGATTCTTGAAACTACACCTTCATTGAAAAATCTAGTTTTTTAAGTAAAAATTTCAAAACATTTCATCAAGAATCTAATTTATAATGAATTTTTGAAGTTGGATTTCAAAACTCAAAGTATCTTCCTAAATTAAAATATCAATCTTTCTATACTTTGATTTTTCTTCAAAAACTTCAATAAAAACTCATGTACACAATTTGGATTCTAATTCTAATATCATTCACACATTTTCATGAGTAAAATCATTTCTAGAATGATTTTAATATTTTGGATGATAGCTAGGATCTATTTGTTTATTTGAAAATAATATAGGATGAAAAATGGACTTTGACTTTTAAATTCATTTTGAGTTCAACTTTGATACATGCATTTCAAATGTCTATTCAATAATTGGTATCAAAATTTTCATCCCACAATTGGTATCAAAATGAGCATTTTATATTTGGTATCAAATCTTTTATCCAAAAATTGGTTTCAAAATCATTTGTCAAAAATATAATTTTGATTAAACTTTAAAGGGTGATTTTTGAAAACTAGAATATAGGTTGACTTAAGTCAACAAAGTAACTTAAAATCTCATCTTAAATCCAAACTTAATTCATAGTCTTACACTACCTCATGTTGGATGTTTAAATGCATATGTTTGAGATAACATGAGTAGATAGTCAAATTTGATACTTAGCATCTTCATGGTTTCAAGAATACTTTGAATGAAATCATGCTAAGTTTATAAACTCTTGAGAAAATGCATGATTTAATTTTGAATTGTATCTATCACTTTGTTCATATCATGTATGATTTTGTTTCTCATTAGATATTTGTTTTTCCATCCTTTTGGTTGAGATACTTATGTTTCATGAAAATAATCCTTAGAGTCTCATCCTCATGTATTAATTGTGTTTCATCCCTTTGAGTAGATAGCCTCTCTTGCCCTTTTTGATTGATGTCAAAAGGGGGAGATGAGTATGGATAAAGGGGGAGAAGAGTATAGGTCAAAACGGGGAGAAGTGTATAAGTAAAAGGGGTGAGAAAAATATAGGAAATTCATGCATATAGATAGGAGGAATTTATCTTATAGATATGCATGTTGATAGGGGGAGAAATCCCTTAGTTGATATCCTTATGCTTTAATTATTATATATTTTCTTAAAGATGTTTGTCATCATCAAAAAGGGAGAGATTGTTGGCTTTAGGTTTCAACCTTAGCCTTAATCTCGATCTTGATGGTTTTGATGATAACAAACATGGAACTAATGATTTCATTGAGAATATGTTTCAGGTTCCATATCGACTAGCGTTCGATATCCTCGATCGGATAAATCAGAGAAATCGCAAAATCGGAAGGACATTGATCGTCGCGCTCGGATCCGTCGCGAAACTTCCCGAAGATCGACGAGTGCACCAAAGTCGCTTGGACGATTCCAAAGATCAAGGCAAAAGCTCTCCAAGATGATGCTTGTTGAAAGCCGAAACCCGAAACGAAACGCGAAAGAAATAGGCTGAAGAAATAACATTCAACCTAGGTTCGGTCAACCGACCGAAGGTAAAGAAAGTAGCAGAGCTACTTCGGTCGACCGATGGAAGCCCAAAATGGGCAGTAGCTTGGGCGGTCAACCCGTCGGTCGACCGACCTGCTGATACCCATAATGAAAGATTGTGTCGGTCGATCGACAGGTCGACCTAATGGAGAAAGAAATTGGCCGAGGCTGGCGATCAACCGACCCGAGTATAAGCCGAAGACGCAATCGCGTCGGTCGACCGACCACAGGGATAATTGCAGTGATCGAACGACCGATTGACCGATGCTTCGACCGACGCTTCGACTGGCAGTCTGCAACGGATAGAAAACTATTTGTTGAGCTGTCGTTTCTTCAGCAGGGTATAAATTTACCCTGATATGATTCTTTTAATCTTCTTCCTTGATTCCTACAGTGATTATTGAGCATCTAAAAGGAAGATTTGAGCCTTCCAGAGAGCGATTGCAGCGTGCCCTATTCCTCTGTCGAGTTCTTCTTCAAGCGCCGCCTGCTGCTGCCTCAACTCGAAAATTGTTCAAGCTTCACGACTTGACGAGTTGGAGGATTCAAGGCTTGGAAAAGAGCACGAACACTTGGTTTCACCTTTAGCTCTTTCCGTTGTATTTTTAATTGTTATTAAACTTGTTTTGAATTTGTGTTTGTGAAGACCTGGGTGTTAGGTCTTGTTGTATGAAGTGGTATCTTGGTATAAGAATAAAGCCACTTGTGTAAACTTAGTGTTTACTAGGATTAGTTTAGTTGTCCCTTAGGGTTGAGGTGGAAGAGGACTCTCGATAAGAAGGCGGTGACTTCCGGGTGTGGAAGTGCCTTAGGTCGAGAGTGCGTCTCTTCGGAGAAAAGTCCTCGTGTATAAGGGAAACTTAAATTAATCTAGTAAAACTAGTTTGGAAATCTTAAGCGGGGTGCTTAGGTAGTGGAGTAGGCATTGGGGCCGAACCACTATAAATATCTGTGTTTGCATTGCTCTTTATCTTTGCTTTAATTGCTTAAATCATTTGTATTGCTTCCGCATTGAATCGATAAATCGTAATTTGCCTAACGAACTAAGAAGACGATTAAATTGGAAATTAGGCTAAACGATTTAGTAAACACACTATTCACCCTCCCCCCTCTAGTGTCGCCATTTCGCCAACAGAAGCCATAGGAAAAAATTGACAGATCAATATAGAAGATAAGAACTCCTACCTAAAAACTCCTCCGAACTCCGGTCTTCATCACCGGAGTCTTCTCACTGCCCGCACGCCACTCTGATCACCTGCCTCCTCAACCATTGCCGACACCAAGCCCAAGAGATTAGAGGAGGATTTGTGCTAATTAAATAAGATTATGCAGTTTTGCAAAAAGGCCCCTCCAAAAAAAATATTTACAACAAGGTCTCTAATTTTTTAGGTCATAACAGAGCCCCTAGTAGGAATGAATCTAGCTTTGCTAAAATTGAACTTAGTATGTCTAAGACTGAATCCAAAGCAAGAGTGAACATGTGTTGAGAAATAGTGAACCAAACACTTCTATTTAGGGCCTGTTTGGATTAGGGTTAAAGAAGGGAAAAAATTTCCTTTGTTTGATTTTGTAATTTTAATGGAGGGGAAAGATAATGGGGGTAATTATTTACCTTGGTTTCTCTTCAAATTCTAATTTTCTTTCAACCCTAATTTGGGGTAGAGTGGAGGTGAATAAAACTATATAAAAAAAATCATCCAAAAATTATGAAATTACCCTTATTATTTTAATAAATTTACAAGATTTCATTAAATCCTAGTGATCTCTTCCCATTCATATTGAATACAAACGAGATTAATAAATTTACAAGATTTCATTACATCCAAACAAGATTAATTTTTCTCTTCCCTTCCCCTTCCCCTTATTAAATTATATTCAAACAAGATTATTTTTTTCCCTCCCCTCTTCTCTCTTCCCTTCTCTTCCCCTTAATGATCTGTATCCAAACAGACCCTTAGCTGTTGTTTGGTTAACGAAAACTATTTTCTGATTTGATTTCAATGAAACTGAAAACTTGATTTCGAAAACTTAGTTTTAGTTCTCAGTTTTCAATTTTCTGAAAACGCGTTTGGTTAATGAAAACAACATCAGTTTTAGTTAGTTAAAACCCGTGAATATTTATTTGGTTATAAAAAATAATATTAATTTTTCTTGAACATTTTTACTAGTAGTTAAATGTTTAGTTAGTTTACAAAATTTAATATTAGCTAATATTGCTATAAAAATATTTATATGATTTAATTAATTAAGTTATTGGTAATTTAAGATTTTTTTGTTGAATTAGATATAATAGTTAATTAATAGTTATTATAAAATTTCAAAAAAAATAAGTCCAATGGTCTGAAATTAGTTTTGATTAAATTATAAATAGATCAACTTTAAGAAAATTGAGTTATTTAAAATTTGGATTTGAGTCAATTAAATATAAATTGGTTTAATTAATTTATAAATTTAAGATAATAGACTTTGAGTTGAAAATGATGATTTTTATTTTTATTTTTAAAAATTAGACATAGTTTGATTTATTTTTAAATTAATTAATTTTATAAAAAATATTTATAATACAAAATTGTCACTGTATTTTGATAACGAAATCGACAGTTTCGAAATCACAGAAAATAACATTATGGTGTTTTTATTTTTATTAAGAAAATTAATTTCGTTTTCATTCTAGTTTCGATTCAGTTTCATGAAAACGCCGAACCAAACACGTTTTCGTAAGTAGTTTTGGTTTCAATGAAACCGAAATCATGAAAACAAACTTGATTTCGTTAACCAAACAAATCCTTAGGTTCAGTCATAATGATGGTTCACTAGCGGATCCAAAAAAAATTATTAGTGAGAGCAAATTGATACATAAAATTTCAAAAGTTGACAAATTGATACACTGCCGCGATGGAGGCGGTGTATTCGTCTAAAAATAATTAAGTAATTATGCATGTATTTAGTTGCTAAAAAAATTATATCAATATATCTAGTTATTCTACTCGACAAATTTACTAAAAAATAATTGGTCATCCTTTAAAAATTTTAAAGTTAGATAAAACCATAATTATAATAAAAATTCTAAAATATATTTAGTAAAAAAATTAATCAAGAAGAAGAAGAAATTGTTTTGTAATATTTTAAAATTATTATATTATTTTATGTATAAATGTACATTATTGTTATCAATGATATTTTGATCATTTTTTTTGTTATTCCTAATTTTCAGTCCAAAAATCAAATAAAATATAATTATTCATAGTTTATTCATGATCAAATTAAACAGTAAACTATAATTTATTATCCATTTTTATTCTTGTTGCTCGTAATTTCATTGTTATTAATCAAACATTCCCTGACACGAACTAGTAGCTCAAACTCGAATAAAACTCAAACAAAACCCGCTGAAATTTATCATTTAATGATCTCTGCACCCCATATCCACATTCAGAACATGTACTGAAGTGTGGCTATTTGTCTGCTTTGACTTAAAAATTAAATTACCATTGAGTGCTGACGAACTTTTACAAAGGTGAGTTTGGCTAACTTTATAACCTTCTACTGAGGAGAAAGGCTAACAACGATTCTTTTGCAACAAGTGATATAAGATACAACAGCAGCCAAAAGCATAACATTACCCGAGGAAGTGATCACTAGCGTTTGATCTCTCAGCAGCACCAGCTAACACTTGACGCTTCCAACAAATGTTTTATCGACCAATTTTGAGCAAGAGATACATCTCTCATCATTATTGCAAAACTAAATCTTGATCAATTAATGTCGTTGCAGAATAAAGTGCAAAACTTATAAAGCAATTTGTTTGGCGTCTGTCCAAAACCAAAGTGTTTCAGCAACCAGCCACTTGCTTTCCAAATGAAATCTACTCTCGTAAAAGTCTTAGGCCTTGTATTTAGGTTTCTTGTACTCGGGAACATCTCTGAGACCAAGCTTTGACAGCACAAGACAATAAGAATCCCAGTCTGTCCTCCTCAGATACTTGAGAAGTTTCTTTCTTCTCTGCACCATATCTAGAAGGCCCTTCCTCGAGTGCTTGTCCTGCCAACAAGCCAATCCATCAACAAAAATAGCAAAAAAGGTTAATATGAAAAAAGAGGAGTAGAAGATAATCCGAGAATGCTCCTAGTTACCTTCTTATGCAAAACGGTGTTCAGGTGCTTAATTTTAGTGGTAAGTTGTGCCACTGCAAAACAAAGACATTTTAGCACTATATCATGGTGCATGGCACATAAGCAACATAAAAAATTATAAGTGGATTTTCAACTAAAATAAATAGCTAATTAGTATAACAAAGTGGCATTTGGTTGTATGCAATTGGACTTGTTGTAAGTCATTAGCAAATAGATTAAAAATCCGATGTTTGGTTAGCATTAATTAATATAAGACCCAAATACTACAAAATGGACTATAACTAAAAGCCCACATGTAAGAATTGCATGTTGTGAACAAAGTTCATTCTTCTGTCAATTATATTTTTGCGGCCAACCAAATGCTTGTAATTGCAATTTGCAAGTATACTTGTAGATAATTGTGAGCAACAAAAACAATAAAATTGCATCTATAATGTATAGCATCTACTATGATGACAATATTATTTAGAAGCATCTTGACTTGCAGGCAACCAAACATTCCCTTAAATGAAAATAAGGAGCACCTGTGTGACAAAGAGTGTTTTGCTATTTAGATCTGATTTGTTATTGTACAGATTAACCTCATCATACAATTCTGAATCTCTAATCCATGACAACTTGTAAGCTCTACAAACTAATTTTTTTACATATTATTTTATTGAAATTTATAAATTATTTTTAACACATTAAGGGCATTTTGATTGATAGAATAGACGAGGAATGTCATAGACAATGAATACGAAAAGAAGAGGAATGAAGTAACTATATCCTTATTTAGTTGGCATCAAGAATAGACAAGGGATAAAGACAAAATGACAAAAACATCCCTATTAATAATATTAAATATTTATATTAATTTACAATTTATTAACACATTATATTTTTTATAATATTATTATAATATTCAGGTGTTTTTCTAATGATATTATAATTTATCCTAATTCATAATGACGTAATAAAAGTATGAATTTTTATAGTCGAATTTTAAATAATATACCAAATATATTTTTAATTAATTAATAATTTTAGTTAAATAGTTTTAAATGGTTATGATATTATTATAACATAATATTCTTTAAAATATTTGAAATTATTTATATATTTCACATTTATTAAAAATATTACATGAGCATATATATACTATATGTTATGTTGCAAGTATTAAGCATCCTATTAAACTCTGAATTACAAAAATGATATAATTTATTACGTAATTAAAACTTATTGCAATGGGAGAATTTGAAAAAGATTACCAAGAATAGGCAAGGTACAATTATTCTGTCTTTAAAACCTAACCAAACAAGGTAATAGGAATAGATAGAAATAGCTACTCCATTCCTCATCTATTCTAACAACAAAACCGGCATCTGTTCTCTTTGAAAAGCGCCATGCTTGGTTAGCGAAACCAAGTCTATTATCATGGTAACTTTAAGAACTGCAAATGTTCAACTAGTGAACAATCTATCCAATAATTCAAGGCCCTAAAATCATGTTTTTGATTGTATTGGAATAAACATTGGTTATTGGGTAATGCAAATAAAAAAAGAAATCCAGCTCCTCATATGTCATCTGATGATGTTCCTCTTAAAATGAAAACCCACAAATTTGACCTATGTAGCCTTGAAGTTTGCAACAAGCCTTACTAACAGTAGTCGTTCATTGGTAATTTTTATTGATTTCATATGAATGGGAAATACCACGGATCCTGTAAGCAGAAAAAAGCACAAAATATTGGATCACATTTACAGTGAAGCAAAATTACTTCTAGATTGCTGGTCTAAGTTTGATGAAAACTGACTTGCAGCAAGCAGACCAGTCAAGGGCATTTGTCTGCACACTACTTGTATCCAGTGTGTACATGCAAACTAAAGGCCCATGCCTTTGCAAATCACCTCTGAATGAGTAACTTGCAGGAGGAAGGATTCAGAGGTAGATAGCAAGTCATAAAGAGTTACCATACCCCTTTGACAAAATCATAAAATACATAAACTACAAAATAATTTTTTTTAGGGTAAATTACAGTGACCTCCCCGGAGGTTTAGTGAAATTACACTGACCCCCCCTCTATTTGTTCAGGTTACAATCACCTCCCCTGAGTAATCTTTGATTAATTTTTTTAGGGGAGGTTTGTGTAATCTTATTTCGTAATAGGGGAGGTTTGTGTAATCTTTTGCAAAATTCAGGAAGGTTATAAGATAAAATTACAAATAGAGGAGAGGTCAGTGTAATTTCACTAAACCTCGGGGGAGATCGGTGTATTTTACCATTTTTTTATATTAAGGGACTGACATTACAACAAACGATCCATATCCTAGAGTTGGACTAGTTTTACGCTAATCCATATCATAGAGTTTGATTAGTTTTACGCTTGTTGTCGACCTACCCTCCTACTTTATCCGGGCTTGGGACCAGCTATGCTCACATATGCTCACAGACTGACATTATGTTCAGAATTTCAGAATAATGCAGATGACTGATCTATCTTAGGCCAACAAGTGTCGGACTAAGTCAAGTATATGATCATAAGCATACAAAATATTTTTAACATAAAGTGAAGGTCATTTTATATTTCTGTCAAAGAACCACCACAAGCTAAACTCCCGTGAATTTCACACCTAAAGTGAGTGCATAATCCATAATAACTCTCAAACTAGCTATGTAATTCATATGAAGTCAAAAAGAAAAGCAATCCAAGTTTAACCTAATTATGAACCAAAAAAGGACTAAATATCATGTGTTACCAGCATGATAAAGCTTTGGTTTCATCATAGTCTCTTCAATTTTAGCTTTTGTTTTTTACTGAAAGTCATTACACCTAAGCGATATGACAAAACATAAAGAGTGTTGGACATAATGAAAAGCGGGGTGGTAAAAACTGTACTACTCATCATCCAATGGCATCGCATGATGTTCTCCAACTCATCTGACATTTTTGCTTTTGGAGAACCCCACAAGGGTCATATCAGTTTAGAGACATGCACATAAAAGTATGCAATGCACCTTACTAAGCTCCTCAGTGGATATCTATTTTGTACGATATCCAACTTCTGATGGCGAGTGCCAGCAAGGAGTTCAGCTTTTCCTACTTAGATAAATAAAAATATCCCACAAAATGACAATTCAACTCTAACTGTTCCTCATCACTAGACTACTTTTCTAATAGGAAATCAACAAAGGACCATCTAAACTCAATAAGATCAATATTCAAAAGTCAAAACACACCACACATGACATTTACTAGTAATGTTCTAGTAAATGAATGATGAATCTAGCAAATTCTTTAAGAAATTTAAATGGAAATGTCTCAAATATCATTCATGAACGACCAAGATAAAAGCTTTTAATATCTTACAAATAGGAAAAAAAATCCTAAAATCCTTAGGCTGCAAGAAATTTTATCTTTTAGCTATTTCATTTTGTGAAAAAATGGTTTCTTTTGATCAACATCAACACTTTAGAAGTTCAAGACAGTAAAGGATACCCAATCAGTAACTTTCCTTCAAGATCCACATAAAACATCCTGGCATCCTAATCCATGTGAACACAGCTAATATTTCTTCAGATAAATGATGAATTATATAGACTTTGAGCATTATGACTAGCTAGTTTAGTGCTCTTTACCTTGAACTCGTGCAGAGCCACAATCTGATTCAGACATTTTAAATTCGTCTCTTACTCGCTTGAGCTCCAACTTCATCTTCTCTGCGGAAGACATGTGATCTGGATGGAAATACTGCAGCAAACAAAATTGTAAACTAACACCAAAGGGACTATAAGATCACATTGCAATGAACAAGGAGAACAAGCTTAAGATCGTTACTCACCCTCTCCAACAATTGTTCTTGAGGGGGCTTAAGCATGTAAGTTGGTGTCGCTGGCCCAGTAAGGCTTCCGATAATTGACAACCTTTTCACTGCTCAGATACAACAATGATTAATTGATGCATATAAGTAAAGGGGGGGAACCAGTTGAAGAAGGTCATACTGTCGGTTTTCTTATTGGCGTCCGTTTCCTTGAGCCTCATTAGACTTTCTCGGAGATCACTGACTAATACCCCACCCATCCTTGACTTTATTTCCTTATCCTCCACTTCTCTCAGCTTTGCGAGCCTCTCATTCAACTCTGTCAGAGAGAACCAGTCTTTGTCGCCCTTGGCAGCATCCTCCGGCCTCAGCCCGCGGAGCTTCTCCCCCAGTTCACCATAGTCATACGTCTTCACGAACTCTGTCTTCAGAACCTTTTTGGATCCTCCCTCGCCAGCTTCCTTCTCCCTCAGCTCCTTTCCAAATATAGATTTCGGCAAATCCCCTCCGAAGATGGATGAACTCTTGTCCATCTCCCCCAGTTGGTTCCTAATGCTGTCCCGGAAGGGCTTGAGACTTAACGAGCCCCCCGGTAGGCCATCCCCCCAACGGCCGCCGGTCTTCTCCCTCGACGAGGCCCTGAAGTGGAGGAGGCTCTGGCGGATACTATCAAAAGAGCGGGCCTCGCCTTTCTCAGTGACCCCCTCGCCTCCGGCCTTGCCAAGGACGTTGCTCTTATAAAGCTCCTGGAAAGAGATGGGTGGCGAGGACGCGGGACCGTCACCAGCACCGGGAGGAGCGGCGGGTCCGCGAGATCCCAGGCGGAACCCGGCCAGGTGCTTACGGATGTCCTCGAGGGAGGTGGGGGAAGTTTTGGGAGAGGAAAGTGGCGGCGGCGGAGGGGGGTCAGAAGGGATCCGCCGCGGAGGGGAGGGCGGCGCCTTGAGCCGCTTTTTGACATCACTGAAGTAGGACGAGTAGGAAGGGGGAGAAGGGGACCCACCGGCGTCGGAGGCGGAGGTGTCGCTCTCGGCTTGGGGATCGGGCTGCGGCGGGGGCGTGGCGGAGGAGGAGGAGAAGAAGGGGCGGACGGAGCGGAGTGGTATTAGGGTCTTGGGCCTGAGCTTGAGATGGAGCGCCATGCCGGTTTAGGGTTTTACTTCATGAGAGTTGAGAACAGAGTTCAAAGGGATGACATTAAAACGGTGGTTTGTTTAGACCGGGCCAATTGCGTCAAAATTAGACCCTATTTGGGCTAATTTTGGGCTGGCTGAAGAAAAAACACCAAATATATAAAGCAAATTAAATTGAGTTATAATTCAATCCTAATATTCAAAATATTTGATACTCAAACGCTACTTTAAAATTTATAAATAAAAATTGATTTTATCTTTTTACACATTTGAGTTTTGATATTTTTCATGTATATTTTAGATGATTCCAACAAATTAAAAGAAATTTAGATCAATAAAGATAATTTTTAAATTTAAATTCTTTTATGGGTAGAATGCAAAATAATTTTTTAAAAAAATATAAAAATATTAAGTCAGTGATCATACTACCTTAAACCTCTCTAGATAACATACAAGATGTCCTTTAAAAAAAAAATCACACATGCTCACATTCTTTGAACGATTGAATATTTAAATTGTTAATGTATGATTTTTTTTTAGCAAAGATAATATATATTGGGGTTTGAATATCAGATCTTTTGAAAATATTTAAGATATTGTCATCAACTGTGCTATTCACACTTAACAATTTCTATAAAATGACTTCATATATTAAAAAAGTAGGAAAATATAATATTAATATTACATTTATCAAAATTCATTAAAATTTATAGTTTTTTTATCAACGTTTAGAGAGGCTAAGAACCAAAATAAATCACATATATACAAAAATATTAAACTATATAAATTAAAATTTTGATTTAGGTAATATATTTGAATATTTTAATTATTGAGAAGGTGAGAAAATTAAATCTAAGGCTTCGATTAGTGCACCATATAAAATAGAAAGCATGATAGGACAAGATACGATAATATAGGATCTCATATAACATAGATAAATATGATATTTGGTGCATTACCATATAAGATGGTAGAATAATACATATTATATCATAAGTTAAAACGGTATAAAACTAAATTTTGGACAAAAGTGTCACGTTGACCAAATATTTCCTTAAGTAATTTTCTCGGATTTGATTTATCTAAACTTAGAAAATGAGATTTTAAAATTGTTAGAGTTTAATGAGAAATTCTGCATGATATTTGTCATACATTTGTAATTGCAAGTATACTATCAAATAGTTATCTGTATAGGATCTATTACAAGTTTTTATTGCACGTACACACCATAGCATACATCAAACTACCCACGGCTGAAGCATATGGAACTCTCTCCATGTCTTTCTTCTCATATTCATTTGATGGACTCTGCTTAGAACTCAATTTGAAGTGTGTAGCGAGAGGAGTGCTAACAGCCTTAGCTTCTTCATCTGAAACCTTTGCAGCACCGCTTCAATGTATTTCTCTTGTGACAACCAAAGTTTCTTCTCCTTTCTATCACGGATGATTCTTATAGCAAGAATTTGCTTTGCTGGTCCGAGATCCTTCATTGCAATGACATCCCAAGTTGTTTTTTCAACATGTCAATCATAGAAGCATTTTGACCAATAATAAGCATGTCATCAACATATAATAGAAGTATAATAAAATCATCATTATCAAACTGTTTAGCAAAGACACAATGATCAGAAGTAGTCTTCTTGTAGCCTTGCTCTCCCATAACAGACTCAAACTTCTTATATCATTGTCTTGGAGCTTGCTTCAAGCCATATAAGCTTTTCTTCAGTTTACACACATGATCTTCTTTCCCTTTCACCTTGAAACCCTCTGGTTGTTCCATGTAAATTTTCTCATCAAGATCACCATGGAGGAAAACAATTTTTACATCCATCTACTATATCTCTAAATTTAGACTTGCAGCCAAACTCAAAATAGTCCTGATAGAAGACATCTTCACAACCGGTGAAAAAATCTCATCAAAATCAATCCATTTTTTCTGCCTAAAGCCTTTAACCACTAATCTGGCCTTATACCTCAGAGATGAAGAATTTCCTTCATGTTTCAACCTGTATATCCACCTATTTTGCAAAGCTTTCTTGCCATTAGGTAATTTCACCAGTTCAAATATTTGATTATCATAAAATGACTGCATCTCATCTTGCATTGCATGAACCCATTTTTGCTTTTGGTCACTGTCCATAGCCTCCTCATAACATTCAGGCTCTCCCCCATCAGTCAATGTCACATACTCATCAAAAGAATACCTTGTTGAAGGTCATCTCTCTCTAGTAGACCTCCTAGGTTGGACAACTAGTGGATCTGCATGTATTTTCTATTGCTGATCAACAACATCATCACTTGGAACATCTAAATGATCTTCCATCTGCTGGTCATCAGGAATCCAATGGTCATTTTGCTGCATCTGATCCTGGACATGATTCTCTACTAGTTCTAGTATAGGCGATAGCTGAACTGGATCCATATCAATTAAGTCACTGCTCTTGTGAGATTCACTCTTCTCTGCATTCTCAATGTCTTCAATGGTCTGGTCTTCTATAAATACTACATCTAGGCTTCTCCTAAGCTTCTTATCAATTGGATCATAAAACTTGTAGCCAAGCTCATCCTGACCATACCCAGTAAAGATGCATTGTCTGGTCTTCACATCCAACTTAGATCTTTCATCCTTTGGAATATGAACAAATGCTTTGCATCCAAAAACTCTCAAGTGATCATAAGAGACATTCTTGTCAAACCAAACATTATCTGGAACATCACTATCTAGAGCAACTGTAGGACTCAGATTAATCATATGCACTGCTGCATACAATGCTTCTCCCCAAAAGAATTTAGGTAGCTTAGCTTCAGTAAGCATACACCTAACTCTCTCAATCAATGTCTTGCTCATCCTCTCTGCCAGACTATTCAGCTAAGGTGTTTTAGGAGGTGTCTTTTCATACCTAATGCCTTGCTGCTTGCAATACTCATCAAATGGTCCACAATACTCACCATCATTATTAGTACGAATGCATTTAAGCTTCTTGCTTGTTTGCCTTTCAACCAAAAATTGAAATTATTTAAATTTCTCCAACACTTGGTTCTTTGTCTTCAAAGCATAAGCCCAAAGCTTCATTGAGTGATCATCAATAAATGTCACAAAATAGAGACAACTACCAAAAGACTTTTCTTTTAAAGGACCACAAACATCAAAGTGCACCAACTCTAGATTTAATTTCCTTGACGGAGGATGCTTCTTGAAGGATAATCTTCTCTATTTTCCAGCCATGCAATGAGAACATTTCTCCAACTCTGCATTCTTTAAACCAGAAAGTACATCCTTTTTAGCCAAACAATTGAGTTCCTTTTCACTAATATAACTAAGCCTTCTATGCCACAAATTAGAAGCCTCTTTGCTCTCAATCACATTCACACTGTCTCTTAAAACTATAGTTTGCATCACATACAAACTTGAAGTCTTCTTTCCTCGAGCCACAATCAAACTGCCTTTAGTGAGCTTCCATTGTCCCAAGCCAAAACTATTACAAAAACCATCTTCATCAAGCTTTCTAACTGAAACCAAGTTTAAGAAGACATCTGGAGCATGTCTAGCATCCTTGAGCAACAACTTCATTTCGCTATTTGTCTCTAGGAAAATATTTCCTTTACCAATCACATTGGCCAAACCATCATTTCCCATCTTAAGCACTCCAAAGTCACCTGAAGTGTAAGATGTAAGGAATTCCTTTCTTGGAGTAACATGTAATGAGGCACCACTGTCAATTATTCAATTGGATTCATTTGATGTAATATTAATCATATCATCATCACCCACAATGATAAGATCATCTGAAGTAGCAGTAGACACACGATGATCACCATTTTTCTTTCTTTTCTTGCTTACCTTTGTTCTCCCTTTTCCAAAGATAGCAATACTTCCTGATGTGTCCCATTTTATGACAATGATTACATTCAACATTCTTCTATCTTGACCTCGACTTGCTTCTATTATTGCCTCTACCATTTGGACCTTTACTCTGACTTCTCCCCCTGTTTTCTGTAACCAACATATCTGATTGAGATGAAGAACCTTGAGTCTTCCTTCTCACTTCCTCATTTAGAACACCACCTTTAACAAGTTGCATAGTTACCACACCATTAGGAGCTGAATTAGTAAGTGAGACCCGAAATGTCTCCCAAGAATCCGGTAGAGTATTTAGCAACCAAAGTCCTTGAACCTCATCTTCAAACTTGATCCCCATGCCTGACAATTGATCTAAAACTTTTTGAAACTCATTCAAGTGATCGGATACGGAGGACCCTTCCTTGTATCTTAAATTTATCAACACATTCCACAAGTACAACTTATTGTTCCCAGACTTGAAAGCATACAATGATTCAATCTTCACCCACATAGTTCTAGCATGAGTCTCATTAGTAATGTGATTGTAAACATTATCTTCCACCAATTATCGAATAAAACCACAAACTTGCTAATGTTGAAACTCTCATTCTTCATCAGTTTTTGAATCTGGTTTTTACGTAGCAAACACGGGTGGATGCAAGTTTTTTACAAATAATAGATCTTTCATCTTGTCTTTCCATAGATGATAGTTAGTACCATTCTACTTGTATTTGCCTCCATCATTCAAGTAAGCTATATCCAATATTGTAAAGAATTTGGCTCTGATACCAATTGTTGGGAATGAAAGCACCCAATTTCCTGCTTGCAAGAATATGAGGAGCAACAATATACACAAAACAATGACAGTAAATAGCAAATGCTAAAACAACACAAGGCAACAAGATTTTTAACGTAGAAAACCCTCTCAATGTGAGAGGTAAAAACCACGGGACTTGACCATCCAATCGGCAAGAATCTACTATGATTAAGAGTTGTTTACAATCTCCAAGTTTCAGCCTTCAATGGTCACAAAGACCAACAACAAGATCAAGCAATAAACTTGACAAATATGAAAAGAAGAAATGAGAAACTTGCCCAAAATAGAGCTACTATTGCGACCACTATTTCTGGAGTTTGGAGAATTATTTCAACAATCCCACCGTTCAGATTGAAGAACAAGGTGTCCCGAATATGCTGACCAGATTTCAGCTCGATCGAACCACGGATGACCCTCTGATTGTCAGTTTGATCAAAATTGTAGAAACCAAAAAACTGCAGCCGAGGGTGGGCGAAATTCTCTGTTCTACTTCTCCTTGTAAAACCTCTTAACTCTCAAAAAATGATTCTTTACCTAGCCCTAAACATTCACCACCCATAAGTGAGAATAACCATTGGGCTTTCACATGATTTTTGGGTCTTTTCTCCACATAGAAAGGGAGCCCAACCCAACACTGAATACAATTTGTGATTCCACCTTTTCATTCAAATTTTTGCTCACAATATTTGAAGTGTGTGTTCCTACTGTATGTGATTTGGATCAAAGGAGTCTTCCTGTCATTGATCTAGATCGAGGTGAGTTCATTATTTGTTTCAATTCTTCATCAATTCATCTTCATAATCTTCTATCACGAGTATCAGAGTCGGAATTAGAGGAACAAAGAGCGTAATGATCAATTCCTTTGGATTGTCGCGTGTGTCAATTTTTACCGGTACTGGGTATGAGTTATGAAGTTTGAAGATGCAAAATTACTTCATAACCATGGATCTATAGGACTTGATTGAAGAGGGATATACAACAGAGGACTTGACTGTGAAATACCTCAAGAAAATGTAACGAGATGCGAAGGTTATCCGTTGTATACAATAGGCATTGTCCGTGGAGATTGCCACACGTTTGGGGAAAATCTCATCGGCCAGAGAGGTGTGGCAAATCCTGGAGCACCGATACCGTGGATCTTCGGGAATAAAAGAGATGAAATTACAAACCCTACATCAGAAATTCGAAAGTGCATTTATGGATGAATTAGGTGAGGATTTGAATGAATTCGTCTATGGTATAATTGATATAGAGAATCAGATTCGGGGGTTTGGGGATATAATCGAAGAAGTTAGGATTGTAAGGAAGATTCTTAGGAGTCTTCTATAGAAATTCGACCATGTTGTTACTGCAAAAGAGGAAGGAAGAGATATTAAAAGGATGAGTAGTAAAGAACTGCTTAGTTCATTGCTATCCATGCCGAGAGAATGAGTAGATTTGATAAGAACAAAAATGAGGGAGTAGCATTCTATATGCGCTCAGCAAGAGAGATGAACGGATATACTAATGATTCAAAGAGGAATTCAGATAGAAATAAGTTTGTGACAGGTGATTCAAGCAAAAAGAAGATTCAATGTTACTATTGTAACAAGTTTGGACATATTGAAAAGAAGTGTTGGTTGAATTAGAAGCACAAGGAAAAAAAGCGCTAACTTTGTAAAGGAAAAGAAAAGCGATAATGTGGAAGAAGAGGAAGTGTTGAATCTGGCTAAATTAGATGATAACCATAGTGAGGATTGGTACCTTGATTTCGAATCAAGACTTGTTCATTAATCTGAATACATAGCACTTGGTGATGGCTCAGTAAAATCTGCAAAAATGACTGAGAGAGCTAGAGTTGTGTACTAATTAGGGGACATTTATAGTTAAGAAAGTCTTGCATGTTCTTAATCTTGAGTCCAATCTTCTCAGCATTGGTTAGCTACTGAGAGATGGGTACAAAGTGGTGTTTAGTGAAAACATATGTCATGTATACTCAAATACTCAATCATATAAGATAGTATGCTCTATTAATATGGCTGGAAACAATTTATTTTGGTTGAGTAGTTCTAATTTTGCTTTGAAAACTAAGAGTATATCTGAAACTGCTTTAAGTCTATGGCATAAACATTTAGGTCATGTGAATGTGCAGTGTTTGCTTGAAATGTCAACTAAGAATCTAGTATAAGGAATACTAGATCTGAAATCTATTAACAGTAATGATGTTTGTGAAACATGCCAACTTGGAAAGCAGTCTAGACTATCATTTCCTAAAAATGTAGCCAATAAAAGCTTGTTAGAATTGATTCATAATGACCTCTGTGGACCTATGGAAGTATAATCGTTCTCAGGTTGGGTTACAAGTATGTAGTTGTATTTGTAGATGATTGGAGTAGAATGGTCTGGGTGTATTGCGTGAAATTGAAATAAAAAAACACTTGACTTGTTCAATAAATTTAAACCAATTGTAGAAAATGAGATTGATACTAAGATCAAGGTGTTGAAGACTAATCGTGGTGGAGAATTTACATCCAAATCATTTGTGAATTATTATATAAAAAAGGGATAAAGCATCAATTTACTGTAAGTTATTCATCCCACAGAATGGGGTTGCGGAAAGAAAAAATAAAATACATGTAAAAATGACTACATGTCTATAAAGGGGTAGCATCTTGCCAAAAAAATTATGGGCAGAAGCACTCAACACTTGTGCATACATTATCAACCAATGCTCAACTAAAGCCTTGGGTGACAAAACACCATATGAGATGTAGTTTAATTGAAAGCCAAATTTGAGTCATATGCGGGTGTTTGGATGTGCTGTTTACTGTCATGTTCCAAAACAAATCAGGAAGAAACTAGATGACACAAGTAGAAGAACAATTCTGGTTGGATACAGTTATAAGAAGAAGGATTATATATAGGTTATTTGATCCTATCAAATAAAAAGTACTAATTAGTAGAGATGTAATGTTTAATGAAAGTCAACTTGGATTAGAATGTCCAAAAGATGTGTGTGAGACTAATCCTCCTAATGTGGCTAGTAGTTCAAATTTTGATGTTCAACTTCAGGAAAATACAAAAGTTACAGCTGAATTGACAAATGAATTGAATAGCTCTTCAACTTAGATGTTCATAGGACAGTCAAAATGTTGAACTAAAAATTGTGTTGACGGTTGAACTAAAAACTATAACTGAACTCCTCCTCTCAAGGGTTATAGAAGCATATCAGATGTCTATGCTAGAAGTAAAAGATGCAATTTCTTAGAATTCGTTAAACTGTGTACATTTGAGGATGTAATTAATATTCTTGGATAGAAGACTGCAATGAATGGAGAGATAAGTTCTATAAAAAAACACAATACTTAGTACTTAACTGAGTTACTTGATTTGTAAGAACCTATCGTTCTCAAATGGATCTACAAAATCAAACGAAATGCAGATGGAAAGGTCAATAAACTTAAAGCCAAGATAGTTGCACATGGATATATGCAAATAGTGGAGATAGATTGTTTCAAGATTTTTGCTCCAGTAGCTCATTTTGATACCATCCTAATCTTATTGTTTGTGCTGCTAACCGAGATTGGATGGTGTATCAACTAGATGTTAAATCAGCTTTCCTGATTAGAGAACTGAAGGAAGAAGTATATATAATGCAACCTAAAGGATTTGTGATTAAGGGTAAAGAACACATGGTTTATAGATTGCAAAAATCATTGTTTGGACTCAAACAAACTTCACTGCTGAAAAGCTTCAGAGAAGCAAAAATGAGTATACTTTATATATAAAAAGAAGTGAAAATGATTGTTTTATTATATGTTTATGATTTGTTCTATTGTAGCAGTAGTGAAGCAATGAGGGAAGAAATCCAAATGCATGAAATTTTCCTTGGACTGTAGGTTGAACAAGGTGAAGAGGGTATTACTTTGACTCAAGAGAAATATATTATTGACTTGCTTGAGAAGTTTGGCATGAGCTTATGCCATTAACTTGGAACACTCATGGCTACTAGTGCATAGCTGGATATTATAAACATATACATATGTTAGAAGCCTTGTGGGAAGCCTCTTGTATTTGACACATATAAGGCCAGACTTATTGTTTAGTGTTAATGTGTTATTTGGTACATGAATGATACAAGAATATCTCACTTCAAAGAAGCTAAGAGTAGGGGTGGCAATTTTATCCACATTCGCTAACTAAAAATTGCATCTGAACCGTATCTGATCCATATTCGCAAGTAAAAATGGATATGGATACGAATACATATTTAGAAAACTTATATCCATGCGGATACTATGCGGTTACGGATATGACTATGGATTCGCACCGCTTATCTGCGTCCTTAAATTACTATTGTGCTCATATAAGTTATTAATATATATAAGAGCTCTATGGTAACTTCATGTCAAGATGAATTTTGAAGTATATTATATATTTATTTTGGATCAATGAATTGGTAATTTAATAATTTTTAATTAAATATATTTTAAATATATTTTTATTAAATACGATGAGGATATCCGCATTTGAAGCGGTGCGGATATAGATATTCATATTCACATCTGTAGCGGATACGAATGTGCGGATATGGGGTGCGGATACGGATAATCTAGTATACGCACCGTATCTGATCCGTTGTCAGCCCTAGCTAAGAGAGTGCTGAAATATCTAAAAGGGGCAATAAATTCAAGTTTTGTGTACAGTAAGGATTCAAACATGGAGTTGGCTGATTATTCTGACATTGATTGGGGAGGGTCGATTGAAGATAAATGAAACACATCATGATATCTTTTTAAGATAGGATTCAGATCAGTATGTTGGAGTTCATGAAAGCATAATTCCATTTCCTTATCTTCGGCTAAAGTCGAGTATATTTCAGCCACCTCTGCATGTTGCCAAGCCATTTGGGTGAGACGAGTGTTGATCGAATTTGGAGTTGAGATAATTCATACAACCAACATCTACTGTGATAATAGTTTTACCATCTCAATGACACAATTCAGTTGTCCATAGCCGCACTAAACATATTGAAATTAAGCATCACTTTATCATAGATCAAATTGACTTACTCTACTACAGAACTTAACACTAGGAAGCAGATATTTTTACTAAAGCATTGCCCTTGGATAAATTTCTCTACTTCGAAGATTTAATCAGTTTGAAGTTTATTTTTTATTAAGAAATGAGTGTTAGAGTTTAACGAGAAATCTTGCATAATATTAGTCATACATTTGTAAAATACAATTTGTGATTTCACATTTTCATTCAATTTTTTTTTACGATATGATGTATGGGATCAGACGAGTCATTATGTCATTGATATTAGGGTTGTCCATTCGGTTCAACCCGAATCGAATCAAACCAAAATTTATCAAACCAATTTTTTTTATATACCTGAATTCCAATCCGAACCCGAACCGAATTATGCCTAAACCGATCTAACCCGAATCAAAATTATTCGGTTCGGTTCGGTTCGGTTTTCAACCCGAAAATTAAAATTTTAATTAATTCGGTTAAAAATTAAAAATTATTTCCTAATACCCATTTACTTATCTGTATTAAATTTTTTGAAAAAAATATTATCTTTTAATTAATTCAGTTTTCGATTCGGATCGGTTCTCGAATTTCAGGAACCGAATCTGAACCAAAACTCAAAATTCGGTTCGGTTCAAGTCAATAACCGAACCTGTAATCGTTGAAACCGAATCGAACCAAAAAATTTGGATCGGTTTTTCAGTTCGATTTGAGTTAAATCGAACACTGGACACCCCTAATTGATATAGATAAGAGGTGAATTCATTATTTGCTTTCGTCCGTTCATCAATTCCTCTATAGAATCCTTTATAAAAAATATGTTGATACCATTCATGCTAGGGGTTGAACAGTGGGTTTGAATTCTAAACTATATGATATGAAAATTTAGATTGAATTGAATTTGGGCAAAAATTCATCTTGACTCAATCGGGTCCCACCGTAGTATACAGGTTAGGGGAAAGGTCATTAATTATAGTACACATGGGTGCTTGAGACTCATGTTGTCATGTGCATTAATTGTTTTTTTTAAAATATATATATATATTATATTACTGCTTTAGCCTACGGCTAAAGAATCATGATACAGAATATTTTTGAGCTCAAGAGGTAGATCGGACGTCCACGAGGTGGACAATTTCCTAGCTCGAGCCGAGTTTGCCCCCTAATGGGCTGCTTTGTTTACATTTCTATTAACAAAAAATACATTGATATTGGAGAACTTTAACATTAGTTCCTTAATATCTCTAAGCAGAGATCCCAAACATGAAGGATGATCTGAATTGCTATTAATAAGATTCACCAAATCTTTGCAGTCTGATTCAATAATAATGCGATCCAGATTTCTGCCAACTGCATAAGAGAGTGCAAAATAAATGACAGTAGCTACTAAATAGAAAGCTGAATAAGAAGAGAAGTAATAACAAGAGGCAAAGATACATTTGCCTTTGAAGTTACGAAGAATGATTCCTGCTCCTCCTTCGCTATTATCAAATGACTCATCACAATTAATTTTAAGCCAATAGACAGGGGTAGGGGACCAATTGCAAGCATGGTTTAAAGAATACATATTGCCCTCAGGAGTGTAAGCATCTGTAAATTGACTTGAGAAAGCCAATATTCGGGTCATTGCTAATCTAGTTGATGGCCTCAACCCACTATGCATAATAGAGTTTCTAAAGTACCAAATAAACCATAAAGTGGTAGCCACGATGGCTTTGGAATCCAAGCTTAAATTCAAACCCGAGTTAATTAGAAACCAAGAATCCGAGTGCCAATTATGTCTACAGTTGAAATCCACATTAAGATGTAAACCAAGAGCAGTCCATACAACACTGGAAAATGGGCATTCAAAAAATAAATGCTTAAAGCTTTCGGCTGAATTCATGCATAAGAGACAAGAATCAGAAGTCGAAATACCCATAGAAACTAAACGAGATTTAGTAGGCAACCTGCCATGAAAGAATTTCCAAATAAATAGATGGATTTTAGGGGCTATTTTCAACTTCTAAATCATATTCCAAACTGAATTAGAGCTAATAGCAATATCATTAGAGCACTTTAGAAATCTAAAAGCAGATGAGGAGGAGATCATTCCATGACTAGTTAGCTTCCATACCGTTTTGTCATCATCGGGATGCACCGATAAATCTATGCTTGCAATTTTTTCCCACAAAAACTGCCCACACATAGTGAGCCCAATAAAAGGGGACCAATGCTGATCTTGAAGCAAATGGTGAACTTTAGTGTTTTGGTTAATCAGAGTAGTATTAAAGAAGGTTGGTTTAAGAGCTAGAGGCATATCCAATATCCAATTATCATTTAAAAAGAAGGTATTACTACAAGAAGCAATGATCGACTGAAAACCTGTATGAAGGTGAGAGTTTATGGTGGACTTAATCTCTAATTCAGTAAAGGGGGTAATGAGTGATTCCTTAAGATAGAGAGGGAGAGAGGGGAGGGCAGGCCACAAGGGAGGGGCAGCCGCAGGCTGATGAGAAGAATTCCAAAGGTTGGAATAGTGATTAACAAATTCTTTTAGAATAAAGTGGGAATCTGAAATAGGCTCAAGATTGGCATTGAAAATAGAATTTATATAATTAATATGTCTCCTCATGATAACAATACAATGATAAAATATAGTATTTTTATCACCATCCATAATCCATTTTGCTTTGGATTTGGACCACCACTTAAGACATACTTGTCTTTGAAGGGCTTGATGCCTATTATAGAGGGCCCTAAGCTTTAAATGAATGTCATCAGGGGCAGAGGGAAGGGATTCTAAGGATTCTAGCATGTCAATATCCTCAGAAGTGTTACGAAGCAAAGTTTCAAGATTACCAAAGGATGACTTGTTCCACTTGGCAAGGGCAGATTTGGTATTTATAAGTTTAGGAGTAAGGATAGAGTTCTGAGAGCAAGCAGGGGGCTTGTTCCAAGCATCTTTAATAACATTTTTACATTCCTCATTCTCAATCCAAAAACTTTGGAAACGAAACATCTTATTCCTAGGCTGCTTGCAGGAAGGAATATAGAAGAGTAAAGGTCTATGATCCGATGTGATTCTAGGCATATGAGTTACAGATGAATGACCATAGAAGTGGAGCCAAGCTGAGTTGGCGAAGATTCTCTCTAATCTAATAAGGATTCTCGCTAACTCTTGCCTATTGTTTGTCCAAGTAAATTTACTACCCTTGAATCGTAGGTCTATGAAACCATAATGAGAAATGAAAAGATTGGAATTCATTTATGTGCTTATTAAGTTTGAAGGGAAGACCACCTAATTTATCTTCGGGGTTAAGAATGCAATTAAAGTCACCAGGGGTGACCCAATGATAGGAACTTAAATCATGAAGCATTAAAGAGGACCATAAGTTATTTCTAACATTAGGATCGGTACTAGCATAAACATTAGACAATAAGAAAGGATCATAATTATCGAATTGAATGATAACATGAATAACTTGAGAATTAACAACAATAATTTGAGCAGTAACATAACTTGAATTCCAAGCAGTAATAATACTCCCGGAGGCTCCATTGCTGGGCTGAATTGCAGCAACCCAATTACGACCAAGGGAGTTTACAAATTTATGGAAATAAAAATTATTAAGATGAGTTTCTTGAAGGGTGAGAATGCCCACATTAGATGACCTTAATTGAACAGTGATACAATCACGCACAGGCCTCCTATTGGCTCTCCTAACGTTCCAATTGAGAATCTTCATCAAGAATATTAAAGGGGTTATCAACTAGCAAGTCATTAGGAGACTTGGAAGGATTAGGCAATGGTGACTTAGGGATAGACAAGAGTTTAGCCTTTTTATGCTAAAACTTGCCATCAGCCAAAGGAGGCTTATAAAAGGAGGGTTTAGGAGGCTTAGATTTTAGCCTACGGGTAACTCTGGAAGAGGAAGAGGAGGGGGATCTGAGGTAGGAGACTGGAAAAGAGCAGATAGCTCTGAGGCCATCTGCTCTAGGGATTTGGTGGAGGGAGGGGGATGGGTGAGGCTTTGGGGGTATCAGGGGAAGAATGCGAGGGTTTTGGGGGAGGGGGGGATGGGGGGAAGGCTGGGGAGAGGGAGGTAAAGGCTGTCGGGATGAAGAAGGGGTGGTGGATGGAGAGGGGTATTTAGGAGGAGGGCAGGGAGATTTATCCGGAGCCTTAAGGGGGCTATTGGAGGGCTTTGGATTAGAGCTAGATTTAGGAGACGGGCTTGGTGAAACAATACTATTTCGGCGTTGAACTTGTATCCACGGCCCGTAAATAGGCTCGGCAGAATGCGAATCAGCCGAGGAATCCAAATTTTTATCAACAGAATTTACAACAGAAGCATGCATTTCAACACCAGCAGTTTTATCCACAGATACATTCATATTTACATTTGAATTAAGGTTAATAGCAACATTTAAATCAAAAGTAGAAGGCCCCGACACATAACCATTAGAAGCAACTTTACAGTTATTAATAGACGGGCAGACAGATGCCAAATGACCAATAATTCCACAAGAAAAACAAAGAGTATGAATATTTTCGTAAATGACCGACTGAAAAAATTCAAAACCCTCTCCGGTGAGCTAGACACCTTGTCGGATAGGGGTAGAAAGATTCAACTCAACACAGATTCGAATTTATCACCCTCTCTCGAAGGAGGAGTTTTCATCAGTTTTAATATATCGACCAAAATAAGTGGCAATTAGGGCTAACGATTCTGGATTTCAGAATTCAACAGGAAGCGATTGCAATCGAAGCCACACATGGGTTGTATTAAAGGATTCGTCCCAAGGACGAAACAGAGGCTTCCAAGGTATTAGACGAAGAACGTCACCCCTAAGGGTCCAAGGACCAGAAGCCAGAATGTTGCTTGCAGAATCAATGGAATCAAAACGAAAAATAAAACACTGATCATCAAGATCTAACACAGATTGGAAACTATATTTAGCCCATGAATGGAAAGCCCAGCGCTTAATTAACTCCAAGGAGGGAGGTATACCGATGAATTTACCTATTTGGGCACGCTGCCAAGGGTTCCTCCATGCGATTGTTTGAGAAGAAGAGAAGGTGATTCGATCGGAGTTTGCCGACTGGATCCTTGAGAGGGAAGGGGATGGCGAACCAAGGTTGGAGTTTGGGGAAGACCCCTTCAAAATTTGCGTCCAAGTGATATTTTTTGGTGCTGAGGAAGACGAATCGGGACATGCGGCCTGCGGATCTACACCAGAGGGTGTCGGAGACGAAGAGGGAGGGCCGGAGCACTCATAAGGAGGGTCGGGAAGGGGGGAGGGAGAGTCGCCGCCGACGTCGCCTATTAGGGTTTCGCTAAAGAGACTCCAAGGGACTCTGAAGTTATTTGGTAAGCAAGCGCAATAATGTGCATTAATTGTTATCCTCGTCAAAATCTAACGCAAAAACAACGTCGAACTACTTTATTCACAGATATATTGGTTATCCAACAAATACCGGAATCTTATAACGTGATGGGCTGCGCTTTGAGATTCCCGCAGATGTCGGTAAGACGCACATCCAACGATGCTGGCAGCCGCGGGGGCGGCGCGTCTGCACATGGAGCAAGCTGTCTTTGCCGACGTTCCCGCTATGCTCCAGTCAACAGGGTCCAGCTACATAAACTATGACGTTCGTTCCACGGGACCCGGAGAAAAGCTGAACCAGCAAATCCACCTTCCTTGGACTACTCGTTAACCATCCTCTCTCTATAAGCCTATACGAGGAGGAGGAAATCGCAGGGGAGCACGGAGAAGGAGAAGAAGGCGTCGGAGCAACCAATTATGGCCGCTGCAGCAGGTCCTCCGATCCTGCTGCAGCGCGTCTTTGACGGATGCATCGCCGCCTTCGACACCGACGTCAGGCGCCGCCCCTACCACCGCAACTGCAGCTGCGCCCTGCACGAAGCCCAGCGCTCCTCTAATAGCCGCCGCCCCCTTTGCGCCTGCAGCGGCGAGGTCTCCTTCCGGTCCACCGGCCGGTGCAGGGATACTTCGGGCGGTTCTTTGTCGGTCTCCGGCCAGGGGAGGAAGATATGCAGTGTGGAGATCTCGAAGTCTGCGCCGTACGTGATAAAGCAATGAGCATGAAAGAAGGCTGTTGGATTTGAGAAAGCTTTGTATTGCTTTGTTCTTCTTTTCTTATTTTTTGGTTATGAGATCCAATTTATAACAAAGGGAAGGAGAACAAGTTGATTAAGCTTGTAGTAGGTACTAACTGAGTAACAAAATTACAGAAATTTTTTGTTCTTTATGAGATATCTGTTTAATGTAAGCAATCAATTTCTGTTTTGATTGGAGAAATTGCTTTGCTTAATTGAATGATGAGTTCAACCTTTTTTGTTGAAGTGAATCATAATGGATAAATCATGATTGGATAGTATTTTTTTGTTCTTCTGAAGAGATTTATGATGATAATAAGTTGGTCAACATTCAAATTACTCTTTGATTTAGGAAGGTTTTTGTATTCTCCTTGAAGTTGGAATGGAAGAAGGATATGGATTGGCAAATCATACCGTGGAAAGTTTACTATGGAAGTGGAGCTTTCCAGAAAAACCATGGAGCTTTAATTAACTGATTCTTTAGCAGGTAAAAGTTGCTCGTGGTTGCGATTATTAATATCGTTTTCCTAATAGTTCTAAATGGTATTGATTGAGATAGTTAGCGAACTCAATTTAGCTTTCTGCACACAACTAATTAATTTACCTGTAATAGCAGAAAATTGAAAAGAAAAGCTATGGCAGGCTTCAATTTCTGCCTCACACCAACACTGGAAAGATGTTTACATGGTTGACACTGTCATTTTCCTCGATGTTGAACAATTCACGATTGTTTTCAGTTTCTAAGATGGCCGAGTTGGAAAAAGTTCTTTTGTAAAGGCATCAGTTTCTGTATTGCATCAACAAGATTGACTTTTTTGCAGCAGAGAATGATAACGTGTCTCAAATGGCATGGACTTCAAAATCATCGTGCTGGGTCTACTTTCATAAACTATTTTTTCCATTTACTTGAGCCATTTGTCTACTCCTTTCTATGAGAATCTCATGAGAATGTATTTTTTGACTAAGGTTGACCAAAAAATCAAAATTTAATTGTAAATAGAGTTTTAAAAAAGGTTTATATTGATTCATAAATAAGAATATATATTATAAAAAAATTTACCTGGGCAAAGAGCTGAGAGGAAGCTTTCTAGTCATAGAAGTGGAACCGGCTGCTACTAAAGTTGATTCCATTAACTATCCTTGTGCTTTCTTTTGTATCCCTTCAAGTCAATTATCACGTAAACTTCACGGCGGGAAAAAGCATCATATTTCCGGCCTTCATTTCCTTCAATTCTTGTTATTAAGAAGTGAGAGTGCAGAGATCTCAAACCATGACATAGCCTAGAAAATGGCAACGGGAGCTGAGGGATGGATCCAAGGTGTTCTTGAGGGATGCATCTCCGCTTTCAACTCGGAGATCCGTCGGCGGCCGTATCACCGTAATTGCAGTTGCGCCTTCCACCAACGAGCTCCGCCGGGCTCAAGATTTGATCCTTGCTATGTCAAGGTTTCATCCCCCATCTGCAATTTCACAAAGAGTCTGTGTATAACTATTATTTATTCTTCTCCTTGTTTGGTGAAGCTAGCTTCAAATCATGTTACAGGCAGGGAATTAAAGAATAATTAAATGCACAGTTTTGGAGCATTTGGATGTAAAGGGTAGCTAGTTTTTTTTAATTTCTCTGTAATTGATCATTGTCCATATTCTTTGTTCTTAATTAATTACCTAAAGATCGTATATCTCTCTCTCACGTTCCGCCTCATGCACACTGACTAATTGCATGCATTTTTCCATTCCATGAAGAACAGAGACCAGTCACAACGATTAATTAGTAATCCTAATTGTCCCTGGTCTAGACTAATTTAATTAATTACCTAAAGGCCAAATCTCAGCATTAGTCTACTGGTATAGACTAATTTAATTTTCTTATTCTTAATTTATTCAACTGTCTGGTTCCATGCAAAAAAATTACAGAGAATGGAATTACTAGAGAAGAAGAAGAGAGATAATCATCATCGGCGAGCAATAATTCCAAGTAATCATCTACTAACTCTTCAGGATGTACACGAGCAGAGTGAAGCCATCCGGCCTTTGCAGCTCCAACTCCTCGTGGCTTTCTCACTCCATCACCGTCGAGCTGATTGCCGGCGACATAGATGAGGTGGACGATGAGCATGAGCTCGTCTTCAAAAGCTTCTCCTTTTTCGACCTCCATTGCTACTGCATCATCATCATCAATTGATCGGCTGGCCTTCTACGGCGATGGACAGTGGACCGCCGGCGACAGAGGCCGTGGGATAGGGCAGTGGATCGCACGTGGCTTGGATTGGCCGGCCGGCGGGATTGAGGTCAAGCAGAGGAGTTGGGTACCGAAGCAGGGGATAGGGGAAGAAAACCTTCGGTGCTTAACTGGGGATTAAGGATCATTAATTAAGTTAATTAAGTTAATTAAAGATTAATTAGTTAAATGATTATATAACTTAAGTGTGTATTATAATATAAATTATTTGGGTGACTTAGAGTCGTCTGATCGAGTCGAAGTGAATACCAAAATTGTAGATTTTTGTATACTGAAAGCGATAATGGTGACAAATTTTAGATCATAGATAGTTTGGTATGACTTTTATTTTTTTAGTATTATATCATAATAAAAAATTATGAATTTTAATTTGATAAATAATTAAATAATATAGATTAATATTATATTGCTTTAAATGGTGATTTAGAGTATAAATAGTTAGTTTGGGCTTGAGATTGATTCATGTTGTAATCGATGAATTATTATTGGGGTAAAATAACATATTTATTCTTTTGTCTCGATTTGCTTGTTATTGTTTCTAAATTTAGTTGAACTTCGATTGCATATTATTGTTGGACATATCATGTAGATAATTGCATGTGTTACTTTTTATTGTCATTCACTAGTGTTATTTCTTATCCTAGTGTGTCACGTTAGTTATAGTGAATTGATTATTTTATGTAAAATGTTTTATTATTATGTACGTTCATTATAACACAATCGGCCTATAGAGACACATAATTAGAGATAAATTAAATTTTTATTTCTAAATCATCACATTTAGAGACTAATAAATACAAAATTTATTTCTAATTAGCCTCTAAAACTAGCTTTAGATCAGATCAATTAAGTGATTCTGTTGCTAATGTTTCTATAGCTTAGAGACAAATCAATTAAGTGATTATGTTATTATTATTTCTATAGATCTTTAGAGGCTAATTATGAATAAATTTAATATCTATTAATATCTAAATATGAAGATTTAAAAATAAAAATATAATGTGTCTCTAATTTTGTATTTCTATAGAGGTCAATTGTATTGTAGTGGTTGTTATCATTTTTGGAGCATGTTGTTATCGTGTTGAGCATGTCATTAATTATCCTTTTGAGTTGTTTGCATAATATTGTTGATCATGGTTATATACTTTGTGACACGGTTGGATTTGAGTTGTAGGGGTGTGCATGGGTACCTGGTACACCCGAAAAATAGTTGGAACAAAAATTAGGGTAGATTTTGGGTAACCCCGAATTAAATTCAAGTAGGATCCGGGATAAAAATTAAGGAATCATTTAAAATTGATTCCAGTTTCAAGTTCACCACATCGAGTACCTAGAATCGTAATCGGAACTAGTACCCGGAACATGTACATTGGAACCTGTAAAAATGACTTCGCATTCGTACATTTTAAATTTTCATAATATATTTGATTGATATGAGTGCTTCCGAGGAATTGCACATTAAATTACAATTATACCATTCGTTTGTAAATTCGAATGTTTAAAAGTATAATTGAATTGGATGCAAATTTTTTTCCGCAAAATCAGCTCAAGGACGAGTCATTCCTGCTCCATTGATTGGGTAGAGGATGCATAGGGCTACCAGCCATGCATTCCTCGCCACTAATAGAGTAAGAATATCCTCCCCCCCCCAACTACATCAATTTTATTCAAAAACAGCTCAAGGACGAGTCATTCCTGCTCCATTGATTGGGTAGAGGATGCATAGGGCTACCAGCCATGCATTCCTCGCCACTAATAGAGTAAGAATATCCTCCTCCCCCCCCCCCAACTACATCAATTTTATTCAAAAACAATACTAAGTCTGTATTACCAGCATACTCTGATTCCTTTAAATTCTGATCACTACTCTCCTTACCTACCCATATTCCTTCTACCCCCTTGTTAGAAGCATTCTGTGCAAGTACATGAGCTATTATATTACAATTTCTTGTTACATGCATCCAGCTCTTCACTTCGACCTCTGCTTCCAGCTCCTTGATCTTTATGACCATACCTTCAACACCCCAAGGTGCTTATTCTTTACCTGTCAAAATATTGATTGCAGACATACAATTAGATATGACTATAATTCTTTTCATCATTTTCCTTCTCACATTATCCATTCCATACCAGATGCTCCTTAATTTGGCTTGTAAAACACTCCCTGCCTTTGTTCTCATTGCTCCGAGCATCACCCAATTATCATCCTTCTTAAAGCATGAAACCACAACTTGCATCTCCTCTTGTTCTCCATGTTGCATCACTATATAACATGAAGCTTCCTGATATGTCATCCATTATCTGATCTTCATGTTCACCTTCACTCCTTTGCTTAGTATTCCTTTTCTCCTCCTCTCTGCAGGGGCGGAGCTACTACTGCAGGATGGGGGCAGCTGCCCCCCCATTCAATTTTTATATTTTTTTCTTATATATGTATCTTTTGACTGTTTTGCCCCCCTCTATTTTAAAAATTACCTCCTATCCTCAAATTTCATTTACTTTTTCTTTTCTTTCCCGATACGTAACCCCTCATTCTCTCCCCATCTCCCTAATACGTAAACCCTCATCCTGCCACCGATCGCTCCCCAAATCCCCAATCCCCATCTCCTGCCGACTGCCGTGCCGATCGACGACTGCTCGCCGCTCGGCCACATGCTTCGGCATCCACTCGCCTGAAGAGCCGGTTGCCATGACGCCGTCTGCGACTCCGCGTCCACCCACTCGCCTGAAGAGCCGGCTACCGTCTGCGCATCCGCGTCCGGCGTCCGCCCACTTGCCTGAAGAGCCTGCTGCTGTCCGCGACTCCGCCGTCTCCGCGTCTGCCCACTCGCCTCGCCTAAAGAGTGGATTGTCGTCTGCAACTCTGCGTCGCCCACTCGCCTTGCCTGAAGAGCCGGCTTGGCTGCGTCTCCGACATCCTCTACTCGTCCACCCAGTCGCCAGTCGGCGTCGTGAACTCATCTCCGGCATCCCGCACTCTCGCGTCTGGCGTCTCCCCATCCATTGACTGTTGTCCCGTCGTCCACTTGTCCGGGGGTATTGAGGATTTGAGGTAAGGATTTCATTTAGTTTGATTCCATAAGCTTGATTAAATTGAATCATGTTTAATTTTAATGTTTCATTTAGTTTGATTCCACTCCTGATTTCATGTTTAATTTTAATTTGATTCCATATTTCACTGATTTAGTTTAATTGTTTGATTTCATTTTATTTAGAAATCAAGCAAACATATATGTAATGGACTATGGAGCAATTTTTATTTAATTGCTTGATTGCTTGATTAATTTTTATTTGATTACTTGATTGCTTAAGTTGATTTCAATTTGATTTAATTGCTTGATTGCTGGTATTTGTTCATTTGAGAGTCTGCCCCCCTCCAATTTGATTTATGGCTCCGCCACTGCCTCTTTGGTCTTCATTGTATCACTAAAGGCCTTGATAAAAATTGACAGTTTACTACATGTATTACCCATGTGTTTCCTGTTATTTCTCTCCTTCTATAACAGCCAAGCTGAATTTGCAATGAAGGCTACCAAATTGACTACAGAATCATTCTCATAGCCAGGGGTGGCAATTTTATGCGCATCTGTCAATTAAAAACCACATCCGCATCGTATTCGATCTGTATCCGTAAATAAAAATGGATATGAATACGAATACAAATCTGGAAATTTTATATCCGTGCGGATACAGATTTGTCTGTGTATCCGCACCGCCTATCCGCCTTATTTGAATTACTATTTTGCCTATATATATAATATACATATATAAGGGTGATATTGTAATTTTATATCAAATATATATTTCATCTAAATATCTAATCTTGCCCTCTCACATTCTCTGCACGAGTCACGGTGCATCCTCATAAGTCACGAGTATACCCTAAACACCAGTATGCACTAATTTTATTTGCATCCTCACGAGTCACGGCGCGTCGACGTCTCTCTTCTCTGCAAGCCTACATCGCATTCATCAACCAATCTAGGTGGTGAGCCTCTCTTCTCTACACAGTCTGTCGACGATTATCTCTTCGGGTCATCTTCTTACCGTCGGCTCTTCTTCTTCTCAGCTCGAGCTGCCGCCCACCGCCTTACATTTCTCGCATTATCGGGTTTCTATGGAGCTTTAACTCGAGCAAATCTTCTGCCTCTCTTCCTTATCACTAGTGCTTGTTTTTATTTGCAAATCTATGTTTAATTTATTTCGCATCATCCAAGATTTCATATTTTCATCCAATCTATGTTTAATCCTTATCACTGTGTTTGTTTTGATTTTCTTATATGCATTTAGGAGTTTGATTTTCTATGATTTTATGTGATTATCTATGATTAAATAGACAATTATTCTGCAAGGATTCTTATGCGGTTCTTTAGGTAGCTTCTTTAGGTATCTGTTTGACACTTTGACATACTCAGAGATAGGAATGGTCGACTGGTGGTATCTTGAAGAACATTAAGAACAATTGATTTGGTGGCAGGGTTTTGTTTCTAATTACTATGGTTCTGAACAATCAATGCTACCTAAAGATACCTAAAGAAGAACAATGAATAATTGATTTGGTGGTTACTAGCTTCTTTAGGTATATGTTTGTTCAAAATCAATGCTACTAGCTTCTTTAGGTATCTGTTTGACATACTCAACAATTGATTTATGCAGATGCGGTTCTAAACAATTGATTTTGCAGCATAATAAATTAAACACTACTTAATGTATTATCTGTGGTTAAATAGATTTTGTAGCATAAATTCTTTCCTTGCTAAATAGATTTTGCAGTATAAGTTCTTTTCTTGTTTTATTATATGTGATTAAAACATAAGTTCTTTCCTTGCTTTGCTTTATTTAGAGGTGATTAAATAGATATTATGTTTATTTTTTTTTTATGTAGAATATATGAGTGATACTATTAATAATATTGAGAGTCCAAATAAACAAGAAACTCCTCATGTGGGTACAGTCGGTTCAAATGAGTCTCTTCCTACGGTCCAATTTGTGGACGAGTTATCTCCTAATGTCCAATCTGTGAACGATTCAGACTCTTCTACTAAGAAGAAATTTACTTCTCCTATGTGGGCTCATTTCAAAAGAGAAAAAATGAATGGAGTTTAGAAAGCAATTTGTATTTATTGCAATAAAAAATTAGGTGGTGGAGGAAAAAGTGGCACATCAAATTTCGAGCATTATAAAAGATGTGCTAATAGATCGACACAAGATCTTCGACAAATTGTGCTCACTAGGAATGAGAACACGGTAGAAGAAAAATCAAAGATTCAAAATTATATTTTTGATCAAATTGTGAGTAGAAGAGAACTTGCCAATATGATAATTATTCACGAGTATCTAATGTCTATAGTTGATCACAGTTATTTTAGAAGATATTCACATAGCCTTCAACCTTCATTTCACATACCCACTCGAAACACTTTGAGAGCTGATATTATAAAGATTTATAATGACTATAAGAGCAAAATAATGGAGGCTTTGGAAAGTAATATAGGGAGAGTTGCAATTACAACAGATATATGGACATCTAATCATCAAATGAAAGGGTACATGGCTGTTACAACACATTACATTGATGATGAGTGGCAATTGCAAAATCGCATAATCAGGTATATTTTATTTATTGCAAAAGAAATTATATTATGAAAAGATTTCATATTTATATTTATATAGCGTTTATTTATGTTTTAGGTTTTGTTATGTTCCTGCCCCTCACACTAAATAGTGATTATAAATGATTTAATGGATTTATTTTCTGAAATGAAATATTGATAGGAAGTTGTCTACACTTACAGCTGATAACTGTTCTGTGAATGATATAACTTTTAAGAGATAGACTTTCTCCTACAACAATGATATTGGAATGAGAGTTTTTTCATATGCGATGTAGAGCACATATATTGAACTTGATTGTGAAAGATGATTTGGACATTATTGGCCATGCTATCAGTAACATACGAGAGAGTGTAATTTATTGGACAGCTACACCAAAATGACAAGATAGGTTTGACGAGGTAGCACGATAATTAAAGATTTGTGTTACAAGAAAATTAAGTCAAGATGTGTTATACCCAAAAATCCTAAATAATATTTTATTCCTTAGCAGGGGACTGTAGGGCCGAGTTAGCGTGCATTGACATAGAGTCGCGGAACTTAATTCAGGTAAGCGTTTAAATGAAGAAAAATTTAGGAAAAATATAATTATTTTATTTCTGTGATTTAGCATGATATTATGATATAAGGTTCCGAGCGAATTCAGCGATTCAATCGGAACTCAAATCAGAGTTAGAACGGGTTAAATACGGGCTAATTTAGTCGATTAATTAAGTTAGCGATGACATTTTGGTCATTTGGACCAAACAAAAGCTTATAAAATTGAACCTGGGACGTGTGGCCAAGGGTTTTGCCACACGCCACCCAAGGCTCAAGAGAGGAGGAGGAGAGGCGTCGCCGAGAGGAGGAGGAGGGATTCTGGTGCCGGAATTCGCAAGATCGTCGGCGTTCAACGTAGGAAGACCCTTAGTTTCTTCTTCCTTCCCATTTTTTCCAAAATAGGTGAGTGGATTAGCCTTCTTTCTCCTCTTTTCTCCATCAGCCATGCTGCCCCTATGTCACGGGGTTATTGACGATTTTCGTTGGGTTTTTTGTGGATTGAATCAGATATTTGCGATGAGATTTTTATCGTGATCATAATGATCCTATCAGAGTGATTTTTGGGGCAACTTGGCCGCCCCTTTTCCTTGCTGTGCCGCCCCCCTTTTCTTTGAATTATTGATGGATTTTTGTGTAATCTTGATGGTTGTTGATGGTTCTTGGTGGTGGTTGGGTATCTTGAGGAAAGGAAGGATTTTGGGGAAGAACTAGGGTAGGCCGCCCCCTTTAGGACCCTTTTTGGTGCCCTAGGGTGGCTGGCCAATTAGGGATAGCTTGGGATAAAAATAAAAAGATGATTTTTTACACCTTAGGGATATACTTTAGGGTACATTAGCTCCTTCTACACTTTAGGGAAATTGTAGAGACATATATATATATAAGGAATTGAGTGCCCTAAGGACACCTAGAGACCCTATAACCCTACGACGACCTGAGGGTAAGCCAACCCTTAGGGAACCCAAGGGGGGACGAGCCCTCTATGCCCCTAGAGTATTCAGATAGAGGGGAATGCCGGCCCTAGGGACAAGGCTAGGGGAGGGCTAAGGTCGGGTCTAAACCGCGTAGGAAAATTAGGAGATATTGCATTGTTTACCTCTTATAGATGCATGTTTTTTCTACGATGATTGGAGGTGTTGTACTTAAATTTTATGCTTATTATGTACGTTGTGCATTCATGATTTGAGAATCATTATATACGTATATTTACCTGTGTGGTTGTGATATATTGCGGGAGGAGGCGAAGGTGAATGTATGCCTAGACATACCGTTGTTACCTATTGTGCACAATATTGTTATGCTCATTATATTTGTATATACCTGCGTGTGTGATGTTGTGATGTACGTGATGCATTTTTCGGAAGCCTCGCTAGTGCGGGGAAGGTGTGCCCCAAGGAGACAACGTTGGCCTTATTCCGAAAGTTCAGCTGGTGCGGGGAGATCATACCCCAAAGAGACAGTCCGGAGACCTGAGCAGGTGAGGAGAACGTATGCCCCAACAGGCTAGCTTGGAAGAGCCAGTGATGGTGAGGGGAGAGCATACCCCAACATGCCGATACTGAGCTGGGAGGTAGTGCGGCGGCCACCCGTCTACCTGCCCCATGTGGCTATGTGGGACTGGCGGATCCGTAGGTGATTCATGTTGATGATTGCATTGAGCATATTATATGTTGTGGTATTTTCTGCAGGGTTGCTATGCATTGACGAGGATGATTGCTACTAAAAATAAATGCTCAAAATAAATATGTTTTATGCTCTTATGCTTACCTGTATGTTTTGATTATTGCATGATGATGTTGATGTGTTGAAAATTGAGGACTGATCTATTCACTAAGTCCCAGTGGATTTACCCATCATTTTATTATTTTTTTCAGCAACTGAGCTAGATCAGAGAGGTACCGGGGTACAGTAGCACGATTGGTGGCGGCAGGACAGCGGGTCTCGTGACATGTCGTGGTCGAGGGGGATATCGAGTCCTTTTTCCTTGTTTTCTTTGAGTCATTGAGTAATGTCGACTCGGTTTAATTATTTTCCGCATTTTTACTACTTGAGATGTTTTGATTAGAAATTGAACTTTGAAACTGATCTAGACTTTTCTATTATTGAGTTGGTGATTTAGGGCTTCTTTGAAATTAAATGTTTCTTTTTAAATCCTTGAGTTACTATTAAATGTTCAGGTTGGTTTATATGTACTTGTGGCTGAGTCGGGGTTAGGCTTCGGGGTACGTGGCGTACCTTGGCCGGTCATACCGGGTTTGGGGTGTGACAAGATGTAAAAATAAGATGGAATTCTACATAATTGATGCTTGTGTCTGCATTGCCATACAAAGATGTTTTCACTCGTTTGAAGACTCGTGAACCGAAGTATAAAAATTTACCATCTGGTTGATTACGAGTGGAAAATGGCAAAAGAAATTTGTAATAAACTGAAGATTTTTCATGATGTCACAGAGTTATTTTCTGGAGGAGAATATTCTACAGCCAATATTTATTTTCCAAAGGTTTGTGAGATCAAGATGGCACTTAAGGAATGGATCAATGGCGATAATCAAATATTTTCTATGATGGCTACAAAGATGATGGATAAATTTGAGAAATATTGGAAGGTGATTCATGGTGTTACGAGAGTTGCAGCATTATTGGATCCAAGATATAAGATGGACCTCATTGAATACTATGATGGCATGTTATATGGCGATGAAAGTTTTTTGAAGTTGAAAGACTTTAGAAAAATTGTAAGAAACTTGGTTGATGAATATAATGCAAGAATGACAACTGAAAATAAGGGATCTTTAAGACCATCTTCTCAAGTAGTTGGTTCTAGTAAGGCTGACCTTCGATTTGGTGTTGGTTATGATGAGTTTCTTAGTAAAAAGAAAAAACGCACTAGGAATGATTTGGATAATGGGGTGCAGTGCGGATGCGGATAATGCAGTATCTGCACCGTATCCGATCTGTTGCCACCCCTACTCAGAGCCCTCTCATTCCTTCAACCAGTTTCCCTCCTTCCATCTTTCTCTATCTTTGAACTGAATCCCCAATTTACTTTCTGCAAAGGACCAATAAGCACTTGCAAACTCACATTCAAATAGAATGCGATTTCTTTCATCCATTCATTTTCCACAAACAAAATATTTCTCCACCTCAGCTCCACTATGACTACTAAACAGACTTGATGTTGAGAGCCTTCCCCACATTAGCTTTCATACAAAAATCTTAACTTTTTCAGTAATTTTTAAATCCCAGACCTTCTTCCAATCACAGTAGTTCCTGAACTCTTCTCCCTTCTCCATACTTTTGATAAAATTGTAAGCATTTCTAACTGTTAGAACACCTTTTGCACTTTCATTCCACACCCATCTATCCCTTCCTTTTCTTTTGTCAAGATCTATCATTTCAATCTTCTCTCTAATTTATTCTCCAAAACATCTCTCTACAACATTCATGTTCCAGTTCCCTCCTGAAATCAACTCAGCCACTATTTTAAATTTTGACAATTCATTTGCTCCTATGTATGTTGGCCATCTGTTTAGGGGTAGGTTTCCAAGCCATGGGTCCTTCCATATACTTGTTTGTTCTCCATTCATCAAGCTTTTCCTCAGTCTTTCCCTTGTCATTTCCATACTTTATTTTATTACCTTCATAGTGTTTGATAACTTCCTACTCTTCCATTCATTCTATGGATGGGATTCCTCATATTTACCATTTATTATAGAGCACCATACCTCTTTTTCCTTTTTCAGTATTGGTAGCACCCTTCTAGCCATCAAAGCATACTTGATTGACTTAAATCTTTTATTCCCAGACCTCCTTCCCTTTTACTTTTTGTGATTGTTCTCCAACTTATTAGGTTAGCAAATTTTCTTTGATTACTTGATTGCCAGGAAAAAATTCCTTGCCAAGCTATTAATCTTCTTTATTTCCTTCTCACTCACATTAGAAGATAACATACTATGAACTGGAATTGAGTTAACAACTGAGTTTATCATAACCTTCTTTCCTGCTTGTGTTACTTGGTTTCTTGCCCAGAAGTCCATTCTTCTTAGAATTTTGGAGCTTAGTTCCTTTTCCTCCTTGTTGTTAATTTTTCTATGAGATGTATAAGTTCCCAAATATTTCATTGGGAACTTACCTTTCTTTATTCCCAAGATTTTACTTATAGCATGCTTGACTTCTGCCTTACATTTTAAAGGGAAGTATATTTCTGACTTTTCCAAGCTCACTTTCTGATTTGTATACGTACAATAGAGCTCTAGGACCCCCTTCAGGTTTTCACAACTCTTCACATCTCCTTTTATTAAAAAAATGATGTCATCAGCAAATAGCATATGACTCATTTCAATCTCTCATTGCTTGAAAACTTTTGTCTTCCTTTACATACTATTTCACCAACTATGTTAATAACTGCTCCATCATTATGAATAGATAGGGAGATAAGGGATCTCCCTGCCTTATACTCTTGAAGCTGTTGAACATTCTTAACTGCTCTTCATTTGTTTTACAAGTGTATTGCACATCTTCAATGCATCCTCTAATCCATCTTTGCATTTTATTAGGTATGCCCATTTTCCCCATGATTTCATATATACTCCCAATCTAACCCTATCATAAGTTTTTTCCATATCCATCTTAATAATGATTAGTGGTTTTTCAGCTTTTGTGGATTGGAATGAGTTTACTACTTCAGTCACCACCAAGATATTATCATACAAGTTTCTACCAAGTATGAAAGCCCTTTGCTCCTCACCAACTACCTTGTTTAGTATCTTCCTTATCCTGTTTGCTAGCATCTTTGCAAATATTTTATAGATCACATTGCATAATGCAATGGGTCTATATTTCATAATTTTCTTGGCTCTTTCATTTTTAGGAATCATAACCAACATTGTTTCCTTCTAGCTACTAGGGATGATTGCATCTTCATGAATTTTGTCAAACTCCTTTTTCAAATCCTTCTTTATTGTGTCCCAACAATGCAAATAGAATTCCAAAATATACTCATCACTCTCAGGACTTTTGCCTCTCCCTAGTCCATTTATGGCTTCCCATATTTCCTCCTTTTTGAATCTCTTCACTAGCTCCTTAGCTTCTAAGATAGAGACTTTTTCCCAATCTCCACTTAGAGCACTATCCTCCTATTCTGGTCTGCTATCTTCTGCTAGAGTTCTTCGTACTACCCTGCAAAATACTCCATAATTTTCAGACTATCTTTAATTGTTCTATTTTCTATCTCCAGGCTTTCAATACATGACCACATTGTGAAAAAAAATTGAATTTTTATCTCCTCCTATCTAATTCCTCATTGACTAGCTCACCATTTCACATGTATTTGTCTATTTAGAGCAGTGATTTTTTTTGATAGGATGCTCATGTATCTCTCTTCATCTTCACCAATACCTCCACTAGCCTCCTTCTCCTCTAAACATCTCAGTTTCTCTAATGCTTCCCTCACATTTTTCTCCAAGTAGCCCACTGAGTTTTTGTTTCATTCAGTTAGTTTCTACTGAAGAACTTCTGTGTTTCCATCATTGTCAACCCTTGTTGTGTTGCATCCTCCCAACAACTTTGCACAATCTCCTTTAAGCCTTCATATTCTAACCAAAAGTGCTCAAAGACAAAACATCTTCCCATTTTTTTCCTTCTTTCCTCATGTTTATAGTTCACTAACAATGGCATGTGATCAGACCTAATCTTCGACAAGTGCTCTATCCTCACCTCATAGTTCCAGTCGAGCCATATATTGTTCATTAGCACCCTGTCTAACCTTGTCATAACCAATTTCTGCCATTTTTTATTGTTTGACCATTTAAATGGAGGTCCACTGAAACCTGCATCAATGAGCTCTTTCCTTCTTATGAAATCATTGAAATCATTCACTGCTTTGTCATTTTTGAAGGTTCTTCCTCCCCTTTTCTCACTTGCCTCCCTTATACAGTTCATGTTTCCTATTATCAGCCATGGTAACTCTTCTTCATCTAGTTCTCCCAAAATCTTTCATAACCCTTTTGTTTTTCTGATGTTAATACTTGCATACACACATGTTATCAAGCAAACTTTTCTGTTGTTCAATTTAACTAAATAATTTACACATTGACTATCTTTGTAGATTACCTTTGTCTCCAAACTTCTTTTCCTCCACCAAACAATTATTCCACCAGCTCTCCCAAACCCTACAACCATTTCACCATCTCAATTCCTACTGTATCTCTTCGGAAAATTTAAAGCTTGTCTTTCTTCAAGGTGAGTTTCTAACAAAATAACCATGTCAACCTTGTGCATATCCACTAAATATTTTAGGTAGTCAGTTGTTTCTTTCTTTATTACTCCTCTTATGTTCCAGACTATTATTTTCATTTTTCACTATTGATTGTTTCTTTATTTTTGTCATTTGGATCACCATTATCTCTTAAATTACTTGTCTCTTTTGAGCATCTCATCTTTTTCATTTTCAACTTTCTATACTCCACTGGGATACTAATAAGGTTATTGTTATCTCTCCCCATACTTTTTATCTCCTCTCCTTTCCTCTCTGCAATTCTGGATTGTTTAGGATCCACTCTCTCATCCAAGAAATCCCCACTTTCCTTCATATTTTGTAGTATATTTCTGAAAGATAAGGACATCTTCTCATATAATGCATTCAACTCCTGTTCCTCATTCTCTTCAATCATTTTTCATTTTTCTTTATCTGCTATGTGGCATGTTCTGAATTTGAACTCTTGCTTTTTTCCTTTCTCACTTTTCTCTTCCTCTTCTCCCATAGTCATTTTAGTATCCATGTTGTTTTGTGCCTCTAAAACATCTTCCTTCTCTGTTTTTAACTTCAGCACCTCCACCTTTATTTTCCTGTTATTTTTTGCTACCCACACCTTTTCATTTCTCTGGCCTTTCAAATTCCCTGTTATTTCTTTTGTCACTGTCTTAGACTTGTAGTCTTCTGCCCTTTTTTCCTCTCTCATGTTGTCCTCAAAGGTAGGATTATCTAACACCATGAATCAATTTCTATTCTGATCTACTTTTACAATATTCTATTTTGTAAATCCTTTTTTTTTCTTTACACTTGTATCCATGGACCCAATAATATTTCTTCATTTTCTTTACACTGAACAATGTTCTCATTTATTTTCATCTTCTCATTACTCATTTTTTCCTTCACCTCCCCTTTACATTCTTCCTCTTTATTAGGGGTGAGCATCGGTTCGGTTCGGTTAACCGAACCGAACCAAAGAAAAAAATTTAACCGTTTACCGAACCGAAAAACTTCGGTTAATTCGGTTCGATTCAGTTAATTTGGTTCGGTTAACCGAAAAATAAAAATAAATTTTTTTTCAAAGAATGGACTCAAACTCAGCCCACTGAGAAATTAGATTTTAATTTTTACCCTTCTAACCATCTCAACAAACATTGCTATCAATTTATATATAACTTACACCTATTATATATATATATACCGAATGTTGAATAAATATTATTACACAACATGAGATTCGAACTCGGGCGGCGGAAAGTCAATATCTAACACTTAACCACCAAGACAAATACCAACTTCTAATATATGTTATTATATATATATATATACATATACATATATATATATACATATATATTCGGTTAATTCGGTAAATTAACCGAACCGTCGGTTAATTTACCGAACCGAACCGAAAACCGAAACCAAAAATTTCTTTAACCGAAAACCGAACCAAAATTAATTCGGTTAATTCGGTTCGGTTAAATCGGTTTCGGTTCGATCGATTTCGGTTCGGTTTCGGTGAATCGGTGAAGTTTGCTCACCCCTACTCTTTATGGCCAACCTTTCCACGTTTAAAATAAATAAATGAAAAGTTTTCATATGTTATACTCTGAAAAATACTTCCCTTTATTGAGTCTATCCAGAACCCATGTTGTAACAGTTTGAAAACATCCACCAGAACACAAATCCTTGCAAACCTCCTCTGGTTTTGTTTAGTGTATATTCATAAATTTTCAATGGTTTCCCCACTACTGTAGCCAATTGAGAAAGAATACTAGCATTCATGTACACAAAAGGAAGCTGTGGTAGTTGTATCCAGGTAGGTATAGCTATGATTGTTTCTCTTAGTGGTTGGAAATTCTCACGCCATGGTATCAAGGACAAAGCATGCCCCCTTAAGAACCATGGACCACTTGTGAACACCCCCCAAAAATCCCCCACTTTCGTAAATTTAAAAGCAAAAAAACCTGCTGATAAATCTACTATCCTACATTCTGATTTAATTTTCCACAATCTAGGCATTACAATTTTAACCAACTCGATAGGAAGCGTTTTACCGAAAAATTTATCATACAGCATGAGATTGCAGTCCTTCAATTCCTTGCCTCATCCAGATCAGCTTATGTGATTGTTACTCTCCATTTGGCATTCTCTTCAATCTTTTTGATTTTGTCCATCGGCACCTTCGATGATCTCTAATCGCCTTCACCACTAGTCGCCTTGAACAGCCCCGCCCAGGTTACCATAATGAACTTCAATCTAGGGTTCCTCAGCTCTGCATCCTTTCTTTCTCATTCTCCAAGCTTCGTCGAATTTTTCTCTTCCTAAGGAACTTTGAACGAATCTCTTATTTCCCCACCATCACAGCTCCGATCTTTCTCCATCGCCGGATCAGGAGGTTTTTTTGGTCTTGGAATCGTAGTTGACCTCTGAAAGCTATTTGTCGCCCTTGACTCGGTCAGTATGACTCTCAGAATGATGCAAATTTGAAATGACTAGTTTTTAAAAATATGAACATCAATCAATTCTCTAAAATTGATTTTGAGTACCATTAATTGGATTTAGTAAGAAAAAAATTCGTCCGATCCAACCCTTAACCTTATATATAATATATTTATATTGATATCCATCGTACTTGTGAAATCAAAATATAAACCTAGCAAATCAATTCAGATTTGAATCCAAGTAGAAGTAAAAGTATTCAATCAAGTTCAATTCAAATAGTCAACCCATTAGTATATTCAAGTATATTATTTGATGTCATCAATTTAATTTCTCGTTATAGCATTTTAAAAATTAATGATTATATTATAAAATTATTTTTTTAAAAAAAATAATTTTTTAAAAATTAATTAATGAATGTATCTTTACTTTTACCAAAAATTTTAAATTTATTTTCTTTTTTTATTTATTTCAAATGCATATTTCAATTCTCAATTTATTTCAATTATAGCTCATCGTCGTATCTGGATTAAGTTTTTCATTTACGAGTTGACCTATTAATGCTGACTTGTATCAGTCAATAAAATAAGATCTAGTCAACAAAATAATTTTATATTTATTTATTTATTTAATGCATAAATTAGACTAGCGCTCGGTCTCCCCCATTCTTCCTTCTCTCTCCAACGGAAAGCCGCCCCTCGTCACAGCCTTCGAGCAGAGTCTCGCGGCGACGCCGCCACCACCGTCACCCACGGCCTCCCTCGCCTCGTCCTCCACGATTCCCAGCCGGTTTCTCGGTTGGTTCTTGAGAGATTTGAGCTTGTGTTAGTGGCGATGGAGCTCGAGGCGAGTGGTAGCGGTGAGAAGATTCTGTCTCCGAATTGCAGGCCGCTCCCGACTTTCGAAGACTCTGTCTCTCCGGCGCCGATCTGGTCCAGGAAGGTGACGATTTGGGTAATGAGGTCGGTGATGTCGGACCGGAATCGACCGGCGGAGGGGACAGGATCACTGGCGGGGGAGATGTAGACGTCGGCATTGAGGGTGACAGTGGCTTTTATGGTGTCGCCGAGGTCGGCGTTGTTGAGCACGGTTTGGATGTTTTGGAGCGCGGGTAAAGTGGGGTTGAAAAAGGATCCGCTGTAGGTTGTGAGGAATGGCTCGTTGCCGACGATGACATATCTGATTCAAATTAGCTTAGAACACAAGTATACATAAAGAAATCGATGTAAATACAATTAGATTTGTTAAAATTAAGCTCATATATATCCAATGCACTCACTTGATGTTTACTCCTCCCTAGAAACTGTACCACGTGACGTTCTGATCCCCCCCCCTCCCACTTCCTAACATTCTCATAGTCGATCATATAACCCAATATGTTGTTCAGAATTGCCACCATCACCTCGATCCCCGACCCAGACAGAGCATTCATGGTGGCAGCATCTGCATCAAATATCTTCACCTTTTTGATCCTATTATCCTTCATGAGCTGCACCATAGTCTCCAGCGGCAGCGGGTGCGTCGCCATCGTCCCCCAGTTCACTCTGAGGTCGTCGACGCCAAACAACAGCAAACTCTGACTCTATCTTCAAATTGCAGCTCGCTCCCGACTTTCGAAGACTGTCTCTCCGACGCCGTTGCTGCCAAGCTCCGGCTGGTTTCCAAACTCCGACGATTCCGCCTCCCCGCCTCCGCTACCCTCGGCATCGCTGCTCTTGCCACTATCACTGGCCTCCGAATTGTCGCCAACCACCTTCTCGCCGCCATCGCCGCTACCACTCACCTCGAGCTCCACCTCTTTCTCCTTTCCGTCTACACCGGGAGGCCTCTCAGGAAACTTCACCTCATCCCCGCCCTCGCCAAAGTGTGTGCTTTCAGGCAAGGTGTTCTTTTGCTCGCCTTATGACTGATCCATTATTGTATCAAGTAGAGAAATCAAACACATGTGAGGATGCATGATGCTCTAAACACAAGCTCAAATCTCTTAAGAACCAACCGGAGTTCGGAAACCAGCCGAGAATCATGAAGGACGAGGCGAGGGAGGCCGTGGGTGGCGGTAGTGGCGACATCGCCACGAGACTCTGCTCGGAGGCTGGGACGAGGGGTGGCTTTCCGCTAGAGAGCGGAGGAAGAATGGGGAGACCGAGCACCAGCCTAATTTATCCATTAAATAAATAAAAATATATAAGGTTATTTTGTTGATGGGATCTCGTTTTGTTGACCGATACAAGTCAACATTATCAGGTCAACTCATCAACGAGAAACTTAACTTTGATACGACGATATATTATAATTGAAACGAATTGAGAATTAAAGCATGCATTTAAAATAAATGAAAATGGGAAATAAATTTGAAAATTTCGATAAAAGTCGGAATATATATATTAATTAATCCTTCTTTTTACCAAGAAAGAAAGATAAATTACTTAATCAACCGAAAGGTTAATATTCAAAACATCAGCTCCCAGGATACTATCCAGTTCAGGAGGGTGAGAGGAGGTCCAGATAGTGGACTCCTTATTTACTCGAATCATATTTGCTGCATAGTGGGTAGCTTTATTAATACAACGGAGAATATAACAAAAAATTACAAAAGAAAAAAAGAAGATTTCAAAGACCATATGTCATGCACCAAAGCACAAATCTTTCGAGGAACCAAGGATGATTGATTTAGAGCATCAATTAGCTGTTTGCAATCCGATTCCACAATAAGAGAATCCATATTAATAGAAGTTGCAAAGGTTAAATCAACAACCATAGCTTCAAAATGAAGCACACAGTCAACATTGAAATAATTGCAAGTAGCGTAAAGGTAATTACCCGATTGATTTCTAAAGATATTACCTGAACCTTCATCCAGATTAGCATAAGATCCAATATCATAGTTAACTTCAATAGAATTAGAATAGGATGGAAGCCATTGAGGAATAATAGTAGACGGAAGATTATTTACCTCATATATTAATTCATTCATAAACCGTTTCGAAAATTCAAGAATTTTATTTACAGCATTGTAAATGGTAGGTTTCAACTCTCCATACAAAATACAATTACGAAAATACCAAATAAATCATAAGGTGTTAGCAACAATGGTTGAGGGTCCCAAATTCATTTTTAGAGAAGATACATCAACAACCAGCTACTAGAACACTAAGTACACTAGAACACCAAATACTCATTGATGTAAAATCATAATTAAGCTTAGAACTTAAAGAAGGCCAAATATCTGAAGCAAATGGGCAATCAAAAAATAGGTGTTCAATAGATTCTTTCACAAAATCACATAAAACACACTGTTTAGAATCTGAAATATCCAAATGAAACAGTATCAAACGAGTCAATAATCATGAGTAAAAAAACTTCCATAAAAAAAGGCTTTACCTTGGGGGCAAGGGGAAATGTGCAATTTCCAAGTTCTTAATCAAATATGATTTCTTACATCATGAGTAAGGTCCTCGCACTTAAGGAACTAGTAAGCAGAAGAAGTTGAAATCCTACCAAAATTTTTATTGAACCAAATATAAGTATCATCATAGGAATCTTTAGGCAACCTTATTCCTTCAATTGCTTTTCACAAGTCCTCATTACAAACAGTGTCCCCAATAAAAGCAGACCAAGCATTCTTATGCATTAAGCAATTAACATGAGTAATGACATTAAACAAATTTACATTGATGAAAGTAGGTTTCAAAGCTAAGGGAATATCAAGTATCCATTTATCATATAAGAATGGAGTTTGGGCACCAAATCCAATTAATCTATTGAAACCAAATTTTAAAGAATGAAAAGCAGCACTAAAAAGCTTCCCGGCCCGGGAAGCATTAGAAGTAGAGGAAAAGATAAAACTAATAGGATGGTATTTAGCTTTGACAAGTTAAACTCAGAGAGTATTATCATTGTTTAAGTAGGTTAGAATCCTTTTTGCTTGCAAGGCTAAACTTTTATTTTTAATGTCTTGGATACCCAACCCACCTAAATGCTTAGGAGAGGAAACAACATTCCAATTAATTAGATGCATGCCATGATTATTACTACCCTTACACTATAAAAAAAATCTTGAATTTTCTTTCAATTTTCGCAGAGACATCATGATTAAATCACGTAATAGACAGAGAATGAACAAGCATGGAGTTAAGAACAGAATTGGTTAAGACAAGCCTACCTGCTTGAGAAAGGAAATTTGTTTTCCAACTACTAATTTTAGAATCAATTTGATTAAGAATAAAATCATTGGTGTTAGGAGGAGATCTCCTAGGACAAATCATGGTTCAAGGTATTTAAAAAGGAATTTACCAGATTTCATACGAAGAAATTGATAATAGATCTTATAACAACATTAGAAGTGTTTCAGAAAATAAATTTCAAATTTGCTGGTATTAATTTTTTGACCACTAAGAGACTCATATTTATGGAAGATATATTTAAAAGTGGATAAACTCTTAGAGTTAGATTTGAAGATCAAAATTAAATCATATGCAAACATGATATGAGAAATTTCTAAGAATTTTAGTTTGAAAGGAGAAAACTTCTTATTAGAAACATGCTCATTAATCAGATTAGTTAGAGTTTGAGCCACCAAGATATACAGGAAAGGGGATAAGAGATCCCTTTGCTTAATACCTTTATTGGCAGGAAAGAAATTAGAAACCTAAGAGTTAACAAAGCATGCAAAAGAAGTAGTAGAGATACAGCTATGGATCCAAGAAATAACACTACTAGAATATTGGTTATCAGCCAGGATCACCGACGGTCGCCTAGGTCGTCAAAATTATTCACGACTTTCCGACAGCCGCAGCGATCGTGACTGATGTAAAAAAATCAGTCGCGGCTTGCATACGGCCGCCTAAGACCGTCGCTTATATCCGATGGCGCACACGAGACGCGAAATGAAATAACATAATAGCGACGACTTAGCGGGGGCTCGAAGGCCATCGGTGAAATAAATAAGGCAGTAACCACGGCTACCAATGGCTGTCACTTATTATGTTATTTCATTAACAATTAATCGATGGCTTAGAGAGGGCTCCGTCGGCTGTTGGTGATATAGTTAATAGGAATCCACGGTTCACCGACGGCTGGGCGGCCGCGGGTGATAAGCCTTTTATTTATGTTCGCGCCCAATCCTTCATCATCTTTCTTTCTCTCTTCTATGTCGTTGCCCTCTCCGCCCACTCAAGCCACTGTGCCTCGCCGCTGCAATCATCGCCGGTCCGTCACTAGTGCTGTCGCCGCTGCCCTCGCCACCTCGTTGTTGCCCTAGCTCGCTTGCCTGATGATCCGGATCGAGGTATGACCTATGTCGCCCCCTTTCCTTTCAATCCCCACCGATAGTGTCGGCGTCTACACGCCGGCAGACGCCGACACTAGAGAATGGCGTCGGTGTGTAGACGTCGACGTCGAATTTGGGGTCGATTCCCTTGGCCCCAAGCGTATGGCTGTCGGCTACTATTCATTTTTTTTGCTGTAACTTAGGTTTTTTTATGTTTATTAATTAATTTGTGTTAATTATAGATTGATACATTTTAGATTTATTATCTTTTAGTTGTAGATTAAATTTAGGTTAGTTAATTTTCCTCCACCCCTTGCCGCTAAGGCCGGATTTGGGGCCGAATTCCTCGGCCCCAACAGTATGAATAGTAGTAGGCAGCTACACAATGGGAGTGTGTTGGCCGCGCTCGCTATAACGGGCTGCTTCAGCAGACCCGTCAGACCGTGATGAGACGGCTGGGGGCCACACAGATAGGGCAGACTCGGGGACATGCCCCCGAGTGGATTCCTAGCCCTGTGTGGGACCAGCTCGTTGAGCGGTGGGACACCTGAGTGGTAGGAGATCTCTCAGACTGCGTCGAGAAACTGTATATCCGGGGTGGGGGGGGGGCACGGGCGCGCGCCACACTGGTGGCTCTATCTCTTTTGCGGTTCATGAGCGTCTTATGGTATGTGTAATTTAATTGTTTTTAATTAAATTATATATTGTATATAATGATATTAGTGTATTTGTTTTCTAATGTAAGACGCGAGTGGCGGAGGACGACACCGTCCAACTCCCGTCGATGATGGAGGTGTTTGAGTGCACCCACCGTCGTCGACGAGGAGCGGGGGACTACGTTGATAGTAGAACCTCGTATATAATGGTAAGTATTTATATATGTATATTTGATTTACACAAATTTTATTTATAGTTTATATATATATTTAAAATATAAACATGTGTAGGAAACTTACATGAGGACTGTGATCGAGCGTGGAGGCACATCAGAGGAGTTCGACACAGGAGCTTGGGTGAAGGCCGCAGGTGGCTGGGAGCACGACCGTGTTTATGGCTTTGCTGACAGTGGCCATGCACGCGCCGTGCTCGGGCCACTTGGGGCACCGACCCCTCCGGCTGCGGGTGAGCGGCCCTCGACATCTCGAGCGCAGGACCAGAGCCGGATAGCGGCTTTGGAGTCGGAGCTCACCCAACAGAGACAAGCAATAGAGGAGAAGATGCAGACGATGGAGGGGCAGAGGCTGGCGATAGAGGAGCAGAGGCTGAAGATGCCGGAGCAGAAATAGACGAATGACGAGTTGAGACAGACGATCCAGAACATGCAGACACTCCTCACTCAGATTGCGTCTCACTCTGGCCTTCTATCGATGATGTCGCATTCGTCGTCCTCCTCAACCCAGTCAACGCTCGCGACCAAGTAATTGTCGACTCCACCGCCTCCATTGCAGCCGTGAGATTTTGTTTATATGATATTTTGATAATTGTTTGCCTCCGATTTGAGGCTTAGATTGATGATATTTATGTAAAACTTGTATGTTTGGTTTCAAATGCATGTGTATGATATTTTCTGATTGTAATGTGTGATTGAAAATATATTGTAATTTATAAATATCATTGTATATTGGAATTTATAAAAAAAATTATTTTTTTCAGTTACAGGATATACCTTCAGCCATAGCTTATCCACGGTCGACTGTCAGTAAGCCATGGCTGAAAGCTTATCGTAAATGACCGATGGCCTGGGCAGCACCAAATATCACGATTGCTAATAGTATCACCGACAGGATTGGGCCGTGGCTGATGAATTGGTATCAGTGACAAGCGCCTAGAGCCGTCACTGATGATTTTAAATCAGCGACAGCTCATGCGGCTGTCGCTGATGATTACGTGTAACGGGCGCACTCGGCCGTCATAACTTATCTGAGACGCGCGCATCAGTGACGACTGTTTGCCACGGCTAACGCCGTCCGTGATAGCTATCACCGACGGGTCATCCACAGATTGAGCCGTCGATGATGACGACAATTCTAGTAGTGTAAATTTTTCAGGAAAGCCATTTAACTTAAGAATATTAAGGATAACATTCCAATTTAAAAGATCAAAAACTTTCTCTACATATAACTTAACAATTATAAGGAGTTTTACTTTTTGAATTGAATAAAAAGTGAGCTAATTCTTGTACAACCAAAATATTATCATAAATACTTCTTCCCTTAACAAATGCATATTGTTATTTTGAAATCAAAACATGTTAGATGGATTTCACCCTATTAGCAAGCAGCTTGGAAAGGATTCTATAGCTAATGTTGCAAAGGACAATAGACCTAAATTCTTTAACCATCTTAGGATTAGCACATTTAGGAATAAAAGTAAATAGAGTTTGATTCCAGAAAGAGGGAAAAGAAACAGTATCATAGAAACTATTAAGAACACTACAAAAATCATTTGCAATTATAAACCAATAATTCTTATAGAATTCTATAGTGAATCCATCAAAACCAGGACTTTTCCTATTCTCTAGAGATTGGATGGTATTCCAAACCTCAGCAGGAGATAAAATAGTGATTAAAGAAGGAATAAGCTGAGGAGGAAGAAACTTAAAAATAGGCCAACTAAAATTATTCATAGATAAAGAAGAAGTAGAAGATCATAAATTAGACTAATGCACAACAAATTTATTCAAAATGTCCTTATACTATCAGAGATAACATCAAGGAGGGAGTTTTGCATAGAAGAAATGTAATTAACTCTACATTTCATGGTAACAAAATGATGATAATAAATTGTATTTTTTTCTCCATCTTGGATTTATTTAGATTTAGACTTTGACCACCATTTAAGACAAACTTGTCTTTGAAGAGCTAAATATTTATTATATAGGGATCTAAGTTTTTCATCAATATTGGCATGATACATTAAAGAGGACTCAAGATCTTCAACTAAGGAGATCTCATTAAGGGTGGACTCAAGATGTCTTCAATTTTACCAAGAACATTTTTGTTCCAATGGCTGAGGGCACCCTTAGTGTTAACAAGCTTATTGAAAAAAATAGAGTTACTAGAGTTATTTAGAGAATTAACAGAATTATTCCAAGCATTAGCAATTACATTTTTACTCTCCTCATATTCAGTCCAAAAGTTTTGAAATCTGAAAAGCCCATTTCTAGGTTGCTTATTATTAGGAAGAGAGAAGGGCCTATGTTTAGAAGTGATACGATTCAGGTGTTGCACATAAGCATGTCCAAAAAGATGGAGCCAAAAAATATTTGAAAAAATTCTACCTAATCTAATAAGAATTTTAACATTACCCGATCTATTGTTAGACCAAGTGTATTTGTTACCAGAGAAATCTAGACCACTCAAGCCATAGTTTGAGCATTAAAAATAAGATTTAGTTCCGAGGCTAATTGAGGAAGAGACTTTGAGCCAGGAGCATCTATTTCAAAGTATTAGAATAATTTTTAGATGCTGATTTGAGATTTTATCAACATGGTCCATCTTAGATTTATTTGCATACGAAGAAGAAATAGGCTTAACATTAATAGAAACATTGCTAGGTCTAATCAAAGGGGATTTTTTAGCAAAAGAAACATTAGAGCTAGTAGGAATAATTAGAGGTGGAACAAAATCATTACCTTCATGAAGAACATCCATGGATTCAGAGCCATTATCCACGGCTCGAGCACGACCCTCCTTTACTGAAGACGATGGGCCCGCACTAGGAGGGTGATATTTTTTTACAAACCAAAAAAATCAAAAGAACAACAGTTTAAATTTGACAAACATCTCTCAAAGCAAAAATAATCAAATCCGGCGATCAATCATGATTTTATTCAAAAAATTGTGTTCCATCTTCCTAGCATAGTGTGGTAGCCAATCCGCGGCTTTATTTCCTTCTCGACTAATAAATTGAAAAGCAATATGATCAAAATGACATGCATCCAACAAAATATCTTTAATAAGATTCCTAACTTTTCAAAAAGGAGTAGAAAACCTATTTCACATGTCAATAACCAATTTTGCATCAGATTTTATAATAATTTTATTCAACTGCAGCTCATCTGATTTCTCCATAGCGTGCTTTATAGCTAAAGTTTCATTAATAACAACAGATGATTGATTATTAAACAAAGCAGAAGCATGAATCAAATTTCCATAATTGTCTCTACAAACAACAGCAAAAGTACCAAACTTATTATCAATATCCACAAAGGCATCAACATCTCATTTAAAGATACCATCACTAGGCGAAAACCATTTATTACTAGATTTTTTTGACAAAGACTTGCCCTCAGTAGTAGTTTAGTAAGAGGGTGATTTCTACCTTCAAAATTCTTTACCAACAAAAGGATTTAGTTAATTTACTAGTAGTTTAGTGGTGAGATATCCAGATATGTTGTCAATTGATTATGGATTCGCTTTTTAGTTGTAGTGCTTTATATGCTTATTTTCACGTTTATTTATGTACACGATGAATATGTTATATAATTAGTTGAAATAAATAAAAATGTATTGTAATTTGAGTATTGGTCCTTTGGATTAGAGGTGGCAATGGGCTGGGCCCGCCCGTGGGCGGCACGGGCCTGGCCCGACTCTGGGCCGTGCCTGATTCGGCTCGAAGAATTTCGGGCCGGGCACGACCCGCTTGTGCCCAAGGGGCGGGCTGGGCTCACCCCTTGGGCATGTGGGTCGTGCCGAGCCCGGCACGCGTGCCAAGTCCGACATGAGCCCGGGCCTGCCCTACACCCACAGGCTAGCCCTGGTGCCACCCAGGCATAGCCTCGTCTGTACCTAGGTTTAGCCTAGTATTTTCTATGCTAGACATGAGCAGTAGGTACTTTACTTAGTGATATTACATATATACATAGACTCTTGGTGTAGTTGTTAGTTCACCATAAATTAAGCTAAAGTTCGACGATTTGAGTCTCACCGCTGGCCTTAATATATCTATTTTTGATATTTCGGGCCGGCCCGAGCCCGGCCTGAGCCCAAAGGGGTGAGCTTAGGCCTGAGCTGGGCCTCCCCGTTGAGTTGTCGGGCCGTGCCAAGTGCAGCCCATGCATGGCCCATTGCCACCTCTACATTGGATGATGAAAAATATTCGCTAATATTTTACTCGTTTTTATTTTTGCTTTTTAATCATTTTATGCAAATAGCGTAGCCACTAAATATTTAATAAATATTGTTTTTAAAAATAAATAATAATATTGGGCCCCACAATTATCCCGATGACAAGAGGATATCTCAATCTATCAGCATCATCCAACACCAGCCCAGCCCATTACAGCCACAAACGCGTCGTTACATCGTGTCCTCACGACTGTATGCGACGATGAAGAAGTAGATCTCAGCCGTACAATCACCTTCATAACTACATGTCCATCTCGGCGGCCTCAAATTAACGGTGACTGATCCACCGGGGAAACCATGGACGACTCAGTTGGAGAAATTACGTACATAACTTCTATGCAGTCTCCCGTACAAGTTTGACAGTTACACTGCACCTACCGTCGCAAGCCAGGCTTTGATCACCTATTTAAACGATTCGCCTTTTTTTTAATATAACAGCGGGGAATAAAAATTTATAAATATTCCCTCGTCGTCTTTGTTGAGCGATTTCATTTATTTCGCGGAGTTTTCGGGCGATTTTTTTTGCCCCATTTCCAGATCTTGGATTCGATCTCCATTTGCTAGAAGAGCCGTTCGCTCGTCAGCGATTCTTGTTCCGAAAAAGAGTGGGGTTTGGATCTCTTGTCTTGGAGGAGATCGTCTTCTAGGGTTTCCATTTGGCGGCCGAAGGCTGGCGTTGGGTTTCTTTCGATCAGAGTTGGTGGGCGGGTGGAACTGTTCCTCGATTGGTCGTCGCGAGACTTGTGTTTCCGCCGACTATGCGCTCGGGATCTGGTTTGAGGATTAGGGCTTGGATTCCTTTTAATATAGGTATTTAGGCCTTTTAGATCTGGAAGAGCGGCCTTGGGGGTTTCATTCTGTATCTTGTCGTGGATACCTGCGGATTGGTGGCTTGGATTGTTCTGTACTAGTATTGTCAGCCGAAGAGAGTTGCAGGCAGATCGCTGGTAGCTTGTGGCTTAAATTGTTCCGAGTTTGTTTAATTAGTAGAAGACACTTGTAGGGCGGACCGCCGGTGATTTTTGCTACGAAAAGAAGAATTTTTTGTTCGATAATTTCAGAATATTGAGGTATCTTTTCTCGGTTGATTGTTGTGGGGTTTTTGTTGATTGGATCTTGAACCATGGAGCGTGTGATCGGCGGAAAGTTTAAGCTTGGGAAAAAGATTGGAAGCGGTTCATTTGGGGAGCTTTATCTCGGTTTGTTTTATTATCGGATCTTTCTCTATCATTTCTACAAAGGTTACATATTTTGATCTAAAATCCAATTGTCTTGATTTATTTAATCAAAATTTCCCTTTTTGTTTTGAGTCAGGTGTCAATATACAAAGCGGAGAGGAAGTGGCAATAAAAATGGTATGGTTTGTTACTATGTCCAATACTGGAGCATTTAGATTTAAAATCTAATCACATCTTCAGGGATCTTTTCTAATCTTCGAATATGCTAGAAATACTTAGTTCATGATGTCCAATGTTGCAAATGTTTACTAGTAAAGTTCTGTGTTTATCCATTTCAAAAGTATATTATGTAATTTTATGTATCATTCATTTCATTACTTATTGCAAGTCCTATAATCTTGATGTTAGTCTTGTACTTCAGTTTGGTCTAGCAATATGCTTGTAATATTCATTATGGTACACACTGTGACACTGAACCTTGGCATTTACTGCTTATGCTCTAAATTGCTAGGAATCTGTGAAGTCCAAGCATCCTCAGCTTCATTACGAGTCAAAGGTGTATATGCTTCTCCAAGGAGGAAGTAAGTTGTTAATCCACAATTATGATCAATTTATACTTGGTCTTTGCACAGTGATAAGTTTGGTTTTGAATTTACATAGCTGGCATTCCCCACCTGAAGTGGTTTGGCGTGGAAGGAGAATACAATATCATGGTCATTGATCTTCTCGGGCCTAGTCTTGAAGATTTGTTTAACTACTGTAACAGGAGGTTCTCATTAAAAACAGTACTAATGCTTGCTGATCAGTTAGTAAGTTTGTCATTCCCCTGTAACTTCTAGTTCTAATATTTTCTAAGTTCATATTTTAAAGCATTATATTAATACTTTCTTTCTTTATCTTTTAAAAGCTTAACCGAGTTGAGTATATGCACTCTAAGGCTTTTCTTCACCGTGATATAAAGCCAGATAACTTTCTTATGGGCCTTGGTCGTAAGGCAAATCAGGTATCTTTGGAACTTCAATCTCCTCGCCAGATTCCAAAAGTTTTGATATTTTAGTTTTGCCAAAGATAGTTGTTAGTGAACATCCTATTGCTTACAGTGCTGAACTAATACATACAAGTATAATAATTACAAAAATCACTTTATAATCCACTTTCATATAACGCCTATTGCGAGTTCACTTTCTATGAGAATCCCACTAAGCACCTAAAGGTTCACTTGGTTACCTAGTACTTCGTAGTTTGTTTACATAGTACACAACTGCAGCTGGAACTAAGTTAATGATGTTTTATGTAACTTACTTTTCCTTGGAGAGCTTTAACAGAATTAACATAATATCTTAATGAAATTTTGACAAATTTCAGGAAGTTCAATAATACAAGAACCACCAGATGTTCAGTGCTTCTTTGTTCTGGCATATACAGAGTTATTCTTGCTAGAAACTTCTTAGACAGAATTTGCGTTATTTTTTATTGTGCTTGTACATTTCAGTTGTTCTCTTCATAGGTAATAAATAACATGCACATTTTTTTAAAAAAAATTATGCTTTTATTGTCTGCATGATGATAGAGTAATTGGTAAATAGCAATTTATTTATTACTTTAGCCATCTATACCCAGAAGTTTATGCTAAGATAATCCTTTTTTCCTGGTTTGTTGATTGCCATTTGTCTTTCAATCTCAGGTTTATATCATTGACTATGGTCTTGCAAAGAAATATAGGGATTTTCAAACCCATAAGCACATACCATACAGGTAATTATAACTTGATCCTTATATGTTAAACATGCTTTTGACTGCCATTCTTTATATGATATCTCTCTTGAAAAAATAATTGAACAAATAATTACCATAGAGGTTCTTATATAAGTCAATCTTGAAAACTATCATTTTTTGTTTAAATAAGTGACTTTTTTCGCCTTGACACAGGAAATATTAGTGCAGAGTTTGCAGGGCCCTGTGGGTTTTTACCTAAAAATGTGTTACGAAAATAAGGGGAATAAAAAACAGACTAGTTTGTCTGTTATGTTCATAGTTGATATTTTAGGAAATGTCTTGGAGAAAAATGATCCACCGAATGGCAATTATATTGAAATTATATGATTTCTGTGCAAGCGACAGATTTTGGATCTACAATACAATATGAAAATTTGACCTGCTATGACGGCAATTGCATTTTTCTGACCGTGTTTTGTATGCATTTCCTGTTGTGTTTCGGTAATCTGTATTTCATTTCTTAATGTGGATCTTCAATCATCTTTAGTCCTTGGTCTTTGCTTCTTGGTTTTATAGAATGTTCCAATTTACAGGGAGAATAAGAACCTGACAGGAACAGCACGATATGCAAGTGTTAATACACATCTGGGAGTTGGTAAGTTTCTTGGACCATAAATATTGGTGCAGGTAACTTTCCTTATATTTTGAGTGTTCTTTTTAGTTGTAGTAATGCTTAAATATTTACATGCAGAACAAAGCCGGAGAGATGATTTGGAATCTCTTGGTTATGTGCTTATGTATTTTTTGAGAGGAAGGTTAAGATCAAGCTATTATGCTCTGCCTATTTCTTCTTATCTTTGCTTTTCGGATGGACACTTAACATGATATCTCTGGTTGTTTTGATTTGAATCAGTCTTCCTTGGCAAGGGCTTAAAGCTGGTACTAAAAAGCAGAAGTATGATAAAATTAGTGAAAAGAAAATGCTTACCCCTGTAGAGGTATTGCAGAATTATATATATATGTCTATTTGGTGAATTTGATCGACCAGCATTCTTAATTTTTAACTTGTTCCATAATGGGGAAGGTAATGAGAAAAATTTTGGACCATCTATGTTGTAAATCAGGCACTTTGCAAGTCATATCCATCAGAATTTATATCTTATTTCCACTATTGTCGGTCCTTGCGTTTTGAGGACAAGCCAGATTATTCTTACTTGAGGAGGTTGTTTCGTGACCTGTTTATTCGAGAAGGTAGTTTATAGTATTATATTTTCTGTCCTCGATTATTTGTTTTCTGTTGGAACTTTACATCCATTTAAAACTTTTTACTGCATTTTAAAGTCTTCCACACCAAAAATTGTCTATTCATGTTTTGTTGTCACAGGGCATCAGTTTGATTACGTTTTTGATTGGACAATGTTGAAATATCCTCAGATTGGTGCCAATCCTAGATTACGGGTATGCTTTCAAGGTTGTATTTTAATATGAAACCTTTTTTTTTCTTGTTTGCTGATATTCCATATTGTGCTTCCTTGCAGCAAACGATGGATAGGGCAAATGGTGCTGTTGGTCCATCTTTTGAAAAGGCTGAAAGAACTTCAGGTTTGTTTCTTCTCTGAAGAGTTAATGTAGCCATGCATAATCAAATTTTAGCTTGCTGATTAGTTTTGCTCTTTATTAGCAGGGCAAGAAATCCGTGATCATTCCAAGCATTTTCTAGTGGAAGCATTTTCTAGGAGAAATGCATCAGGTTCGGGTCATCATGGTGATCATTCCAAGCACAAATCTACAGAACATGCACTCGTTTCATCAAAAGAACCTGTAAGTCTCTCCTCCCTCTTTGATTTATTCTGAGGTGAATCTTTGAAGTTGCTAAAAAGTTGGAATAGTTATATACTATGCTGCTTCATTATCAGATTAATATTTCCCTGCCCTAACAACTGCTTATCTTTCTAATTTCTCAGGTTGATCCTGAAAAAACCCGTCCAACATCTCGCAATGGAAGCACGTCAAGGAGGGCTGCTTTGTCAGGCAGCAGACCAAGTTCTATTGAGCCTATTGAGGCCCATCACCATATCAGAACAAGCAGGATCTTTTCAAGCAGCAGCCGCCCGTCTAGCAGTCAAAGAGTTCAGCAACCTGTGGTAGAATCTAGGTCGCAATCCATCTCCAGATCTGCGGCTGTCCGAGGAACCCGTAATGAATCACTTCTTCGGAGTTTTGATCTCCTCTCACTTGGCACTGAGAAGAGGAAGTAAAAGAAAAGCAAACAAGATACTGCTTTTCCTTCAATTACAATATATTGTTTAAAGCTTCCTTAACTTCCACGAATATTCACACCTCTTTGATGCCCTGTCCATATTGCTTTTTGCCTGATGGCAATAAACATGTAATTAGAAAGCAAAATTTCCCAACTGAGACACAGTAATCATATCAGAGCCCCTATGTGATATCTGCTGGGGCAATAAGCTGCCTAAGTTACTTGTGGGTTCCTAGAACAATCACACATTTATTTGAGACATCAGAGAACAGCTTCAGTCCTTTTTCATGCTGTGGCTCATCTGTCCTGCCTCCTATATTATTGTGTTTATATCTGTAGCAGAAGAAATTAGGACTAGTGCTCATAGTGCACCGCCTTTTTTCCTCGATAAAAATGTGTTCAAGTATACTACTTTATTTCATATGTACAATGGTCATCTTCTATAATTGCAAGAAACTTGTGTTCACGCTGGCTACCTCTTACCAGTTACCACTCTTGCTGTCTTGCGTGAAGGTAACCAAGGCCTTTGTATTTAGCATTCTCTTGAGTCTTGAAGCCTATGTGAAACAAGCATTTGTGATGGCAATCCAAGGATATCGAATTGTGAGCTCAAGAAAATCCACGTACTGACAAATTGTGGATTGATGTTTGGAGAATGACAATAAATTGAATGGTCATTGGCCAGATCTGCAGTAATTAATATTACATTTGATCTTTCAAAATATTTTAAAAGCTAAATTATTAATTAGTCTATTATTTAATTTTTAAAATTTTATAAAATGATGATAAATAATTTATTTATATGTTTAGAATGAGGAGTGAGAGGTTTTAATAAAAGGATAGTTTTGTCTCTTGAAAAATATGTAAGATTATTATGGAAGTCGTATGGTAAATTGGTAATTCAGATTACCACCTGTTTAGGATTTTCTCATGTGAGATAATTCGGATCCCTTGAGGAAGATAAAGAAAATTTAATTTGCTTGATTTCACAATCAAATTGAAATGCAAGTATGAGCCATGGAAGAATCGTAGGGTGCACATTTTACTTCTTCTTCATTTTTTTCCAAAAAGAGAATTAAATTAATACGTTAGTCAATGGCCAATGAATCATGATACAAAATGTTCTCTAGCTCTAGTGGTAATTTGGATGTCCAGGTGATGGACGATTTATTACCACGAGCTAAGATTGTAGCCAAATGAGCTGCTTTGTTAGCATCTCTACTGACATAAAAAATTTGCACATGGGAGAATTTAAACAATAAAGATTTTATGTCTGAAAATATAGATCCTAGGCTAGGGACTTGACTTGAATTGCTATTGATCAACTCCACCAATTCTTTACGGTCTGATTCCAGAATGAAGCGATTTATTTTCCTGCCAAAGGCATAAGAGAGTGCAAAATAAATGATGGTAGCTTCTGCATAAAATGCTGAATAAGAATAAAAATAATGACAAGAGGCATATATACACTCGCCTTGATGATTACGAAGAATTATTCCAGCACCTCATTCATTTTGAATAAAGGATCCATCACAATTAAATTTGAACCATTGAATCGGGGGAGGGGACCAATCACAAGCATTGGTTAAAGTAAATATATTCCCCTCAGGAGTGTAAGTATGTGTAAATTGACTCGTGAAAGCCAATATCCGGGTCATAGTCTTAATAGTGGAGGGCCTCTCCTCATCATGCATAATAGCATTTCTAAAGTACCAAATAAACCAGATAGCATTGGCACCTAAGGCTTTGGAATCCTGATTTAAATTTATACCAGAATTCTGCAAAAACCAGCTGCCTGAATGCCAACTGTGCCGAATGAAAAAATTCAGATTAAGAAAAGCTCCTAAAGCATCCCATAAATCACAAGAGAATTTGCATTCAAAAAATAGATGTTTAAAAGTTTCAGAAGAGTTAAGACATAAAGAACAGCAGTTGGAATCTGAGATACCCATCGAAAATAGCCGAGCTCTAGTAGGGAGCTTTTCATGAATTTTTTTTCATAAAAACATCTTAACTTTAGGGGCTGTGTTCAATTTCCAAATTTGCTTCCAAACCGAATTTAAAACAACAGAAGAATCATGCGAATACTTAAGAAAGCTATAAGGTGAAGAAGAGGAGGCAATTCCAGTATTATTAGGCATCCCTACCAGTTTATCATCATCAGGATTTACCAAACCAATGCTTGAAATCTCATTCCACAAATCCTTGCCGCACATAGTAAGCCCAATAAAATTGGACCGGCTCTGATTATGAAGCAAATGTTGCACATCCACAACTTGGTTAATCAAATTAATATTGAAATAAGTAGGCTTGATAGCAAGGGGCATGTCAAGGACCCAGTTGTCATTGAGGAAGGATATATTGCTGCCCGAGCCTATAACATGCTTGAAACCTAAGTGAAGTTTGTTAAATGCTAAGGATAGAAGCTTCCAAGCATAAGATTGCTTTTTAATATTACTTTTATGGAAGGAATTGAGAGGAGGGTATTTGGTTTTAATCAGATTAACCCAGATAGTATTTTTGTTGCTAAGGTAGCTTTGAATTCTCCCAGCTTGAAGGGAGAGGCTTTTTGTATTAATATCTTGAATTCCAAGGCCACCTCTAACCTTAGGGGAGGTAATGGTCTCCCAATTAATAAGGTGCGGCCCTTTATTGCTAGAAGAATTGCTCCAAAGGAAGGCTCTAATTCTAGATTCAATGGTAGAAGCCAGCTTTGAAGTAATCCAAGTGACTGAGATGGAATAGGTAGGAATTGAGTTTAGAACTGAATTAATTAAAACAAGCTTCCCAACTTGAGAAAAAAGATTAGCCTTCCAATTACTTAATCTAGAGTTAATGGAGTCAAGGATATGCTTATAAGTATTAGGAGGAGGTCTTCTAGGAGAAATCATTACCCCTAAATATTTAAAAGGAAAGCTGTCTTGATTCATGCCTAGATGATTGCAAATTCTGCTCTTAGAAGAGGCTGAGGTAGATCTAGGAAAGTAAATGTTGGATTTAGAATAATTTACTTTGAGACCAGTTAAAACTTCATAGTTTGAGAAGATGCTCTTAACTATTCTAAGACTCTTTTTATTAGCTCTAAGAATGAGAATTAGATCATCAGCAAACATTAGATGCAAAATAGTGAAATTATTCTTGAGCTTAAAGGGAGATTAATAACCCTTGTCAACAACTTCATTAATAAGCTGCGTAAGGGTCTGGGCCACCGGAATAAAGAGGAAGGGGGATAGAGGATCCCCTTGCCTTATTCCTCTGTTGGAGGAAAAGAAATTAGAAAGCTGAGAGTTTATAAGGCAAGAGAATGTAGGAGTATCAATGCATGCTTTGAGCCAATTAATAAATTGGGAAGGGAAGCTCATACCTCTCCTTATATAGGCCGGAGAGTCAGAAGCAGAATTCTCTCAAAAAATCTTAGTAATGAGTGCGGGTGCACTGTGGGCCCCATCGTCCACCCTCTTACTAGTTTTTCACAGTGAGAATATACATTTACACGCACTAACTTACTGTATACACGCACTAACTTACTGTGCATAGTCCTTCAGTCTTATCTTAGCCAGCACATAAAGTTTTTAATTATTGTACTGGCGCATCTTCCAGCGCATAAAGGCTTTGCATTATTGTACTGGCGCATCTTCCAGCGCATAAAGGCTTTGCATTATTGACGCCTCAAATGTTCATAAAACCCCGCATCTCCACCATACCTTTAAAATGGCTCTGATACCAGAGGGAAAATAAGTTGATATGCGGAACGATCGGCTTATACGTTCTCGGGTTATTAAAAACACTGGAACATATGAGACTTTGGAAGTATGAAAACAAAGCACTCTGAAAGCTTGGATTGAATTTGAAAGCTTAAAGCTTACACACTATTGATTACAAAAGAGAAGTAGGGCTCGTTGTTTCGTGATGCCCTGCAACTCTATCCTACCTCTCATACTCAAAAAATTAAAGGATGCTGTGAGAAACAATTCCTCTGAAATTAGAATGAAGAAAGTCGTTTCATAGGGTAAATCTTCCAGTGTGAGAGTTTGAGCATGGTTGCCACTTTCTCCTTCTGAGAAGGAACATATGGCATCACTGTCCGGCTCATTCAAGTCAACTGATAATACATCCCAGTCATCTGGGAGTTCTAAATTCTCAATTATTGCCGCTCTGGCAATATTTCCTTGTTTTCTTCTGCAATCCCTTGCATAGTGACCCTCTTCACCACATATGAAGCATTTACATTTCTTCATACGATCTGAATGCTTCTTCTTGAATATTCGAACATGTGTATTATGTGGTTTTCCCTTGTAATTCTTAGCCTTCCGTAGGCTGTATCTTTTTCCTTTGGTGTAATATCCTGGGATAGGAATTTTACTGCAAATGGAGAGATCCTTTAAGCTTCTCTGTAATGCAGCGCGCTTACACTGTTCTTCTAGATACTGGTAAGCAAAGTGTATTCTGGGTAAAACTCCAATCTGATTCCCTGGATGTTTTAGCTTGAAAGCTACCTCCAGTTCTTTGCCAATTAGAGGAGGCATCTTGCGGAATATTTTTTCTGATAACTCCGTAGAGACATACATTCTTCCTGATTTGGAAGCAAGTACTCTGTAGTCATTCAAGTAGTCTATTATATCTTTGACATTTGTGCAAGTGAGTCTTTCCAGATCCTCATAGGCCCTATTCTGCTCATCAGTGGAGCCTGTTGTGGGATCTTCTAATAATATCATGCGTCTTACCTGGGATAGCACATTCTGTGGATCATCGGCAATGTTTGTTATCTCATCATATTCTTTTGGGTACATCATTCTCCACTGTATCCACATTTTCTTCTCATTTTCTCCGAGTAGATTTTCAATAAAGCACATCTTCGCCTTATTGTCTATCCAAGTTCGCTCGTTGACTAGATTTAGCGTAATAGATTCCCAGCGGGAAATCACGTCGCTAAACTGTCCAATATTTTCTGGTAAGACTAGAATAGCCCCTGTATTTGACTGGGCTGATGGTAATGTGTACCTTCCATCATAATTTTTTGCGTACCCGCCTCTTAGGCTATTGAACTTTGTGTTTGCAAAACTAGATTCTCCTTGAGAGAAATATCTCGCGGGGTTCTGCCCCGGTGGGTACATTGCAGGTCCCATTATTGGTTCTTTGGGAATCTGCGTAACTGATGAAGATTCAGCTGTTGCAAAAGCTGTTTCAGAGGAATTGTTTCTCACAGCATCCTTTAATTTTTTGAGTACTGGGTAGTCAAGCTCTGCTGTATATGCTGTTTCTTCTGGAGTAATGATATAGATCTCCAGCTAGTTGACAGATCATTATCTTGGTGTGTTATGACAAAGATCACTTCTTCTCTGGGATTTTCTTCTGTTAGAATGAAGAAAGCCGTTTCATAGGGTAAATCTTCCAGTGTGAGAGTTTGAGCATGGTTGCCACTTTCTCCTTCTGAGAAGGAACATATGGCATCACTGTCCGGCTCATTCAAGTCAACTGATAATACATCCCAGTCATCTGGGAGTTCTAAATTCTCGATTATTGCCGCTCTGGCAATATTTCCTTGTTTTCTTCTGCAATCCCTTGCATAGTGACCCTCTTCACCACATATGAAGCATTTACATTTCTTCATACGATCTGAATGCTTCTTCTTGAATATTCGAACATGTGTATCATGTGGTTTTCCCTTGTAATTCTTAGCCTTCCGTAGGCTGTATCTTTTTCCTTTGGTGTAATATCCTGGGATAGAAATTTTACTGCAAATGGAGAGATCCTTTAAGCTTCTCTGTAATGCAGCGCGCTTACAATGTTCTTCTAGATACTGGTAAGCAAAGTGTATTCTGGGTAAAACTCCAATCTGATTCCCTGGATGTTTTAGCTTGAAAGCTACCTCTAGTTCTTTGCCAATTAGAGGAGGCATCTTGCAGAATATTTTTTCTGATATATAAGTGCAATACTTTAATGATAGCATCCCTATTAAGAAGGTCAAAGGCTTTCTCTATATCTATCTTTAAAATAATGTAAGGGTTTTTTTCCTTAGTATCAAAGAAGGAATGAACCAGCTCTTGGACAACATGAATGTTATCCTGAATATGTCTGCCTTTGATGAAAACTGATTGCTTATTGGATATGAGCATTGGAAGGCAAGGCATTAATCTATTAGCTAAGAGCTTAGAGAGAATACTGTCACGGGCCAATTGTTTTTGTGCGGAAGAACCCGTGCGGCACCCTTGCATCCCGTGCAAGGGATAAGTCTTAATCCCGAATTCGTCCCGAATTGGGCTTCTCGACTTAACATCGCGGGGCATACGTTGGACCACGTGCCAACCTCGCATTCCATGTCCGCGCCCCCAAAAGACCATGTTGGCCGAATGGTTTTTGAAGGCATAAAGCAAAAACAATATTACAGGACTATGGACGCAAGAAAACATAAAACCGGGTGTAGGACGAGCTCCGCAATTGTCTTGGGCGAAAAACGACATGTCGCATGCCCATATGGGCCACTCGTTCGTCTCCGCCCAAGGCAACCGCTTTGTTTGCCAACGCTCTCCTACATTATACATGAGACCCCTAACCCCCAAGTGCCACCCCCAAGGTTCCTGTTGGCACGAGGAGCATGACAAAATCGTGGCCATCTGACATTGTAATTTTCCATGGCCACGGCCATGACGAATTCACACAAAGTGCTCCGTTAAGCCGTAACGCACGCACCAAGTGTCGAATGGACTCGAAATGCATCCAACTCATACCGTGGGTCCCCCGGGGATTGCACAAGAGGTTTTACAAGTACGAACTAGAAATAAAGGCAAAATTACATGGACGCGAAAACATATTTACAAATATGTAGGGAACATTCCGTCATGATTCGTCGTCGCTCGGGCGCATCGAAAAGTCCCTAACATCCTCCCCCACTTCAAGCTTCGACGTCCTCGTCGAACTCGCCTCGGCCGCACCGCCTTTCTGGCATAGGCTGCAATTGCTGAAGTGAATTCTTCACAAGTAGTCGAAGGGAACACCGCCTGAGTAACGACATGCCGCAGTGGGGCCGCAACATGTCAAGTTTCGCCGTGTGAAGTCCGCCACCAAGAAATGACTACTTGGAACATCTTTGAGTTTCATCATCTCCTGTTGTTGCGAGAAAGGGCTTTGAGATTCCCAAACTCGTTGCTGGGCAATGAAAGTCCCAGACTTGTGGAGCAACCGAGTTATGTTGAACAACTTTCGCTTGAAGGGGCACCAGCGTCGTTGAGCAACGCTCGCTTGAATGGACACCGAGAAGTAGCTACTGTGTTCACCAAGTCTCGATGTTGCTGGGCTATGAGGGTCCCAGACTTTGTGGGGCACACGAGTGCCGTTGAGCAACGCCCGCGTGAAGGAACCCGAGAAATGGTTACTCAATTCACCAAGTCCCATTTTTGCTGGGCAATGAAAAGTCCCAGACTTAAGGAGCATACGAGCAACGCTCGTCTCAGATAACATTTGAGTGTCGTTGTGCAACACCCAAGTGATGAGTAGTTCCGTGGCTGCACCACACTAGAGCCTTACCTCCACCGCCGCTTTGAGCCGATCTCTGCTTGCTCACTCGCCCCCCGCAGGAGTCATGGTGCCCTCCTCCGAGCCCATCTCAACGAGCTTCAAGTCTTATGGATCACTGCTTGCTCACTCGCCCCCCGCAGAGGTCATGGCGCCCTCCACCGAGCCCATCTCAACGAGCTTCAAGTCTTACGCTGCTCCTCGATCACGACTTGAGGGATTTTCTCCAACCGGGTCACAACGTCCGCGAACTCTCCGCACTAAGAGCATTGCTGCCACACCACAGCTGTTCTTCACTTGTGCTTGGTTCGGACGTTTCAATCTTGCGACTTAAGAGCCATCTGCTCTGCGCTCAAATCTTGCGTCTTAGAGGCCATCTGGCCATGCGCACCAACCTTGCGTCTTAAAGGACATCTTGCCATGCGCACAAATCTTGCGTCTTAGAGGCCATCGGCCATGCGCACCAACCTTGCGTCTTAAAGGACATCTTGTCATGCGCACAAATCTTGCGTCTTAGAGGCCATCGGCCATGCGCACCAACCTTGCGTCTTAAAGGACATCTTGCCATGTGCACAAATCTTGCGTCTTAGGGGCCATCGGCCATGCACACCAACCTTGCGACTCACAAGCCATCGGCTTTGCGCGGCGACTTAGGGGACAACGCCCTGCGCACCATACTTGGCGACTCACGAGCCATCGGCTCTGCGCTGCGACTTAGGGGACAACGCCCTGCGCACAAACTTGGCGACTCACGAGCCATCGGCTCTGCGCTGCAACTTAGGGGACAACGCCCTGCGCACCATACTTGGTGACTCATGAGCCATCGACTCTGCGCTGCGACTTAGGGGACAACGCCCTTGCGCACAAACTTGGCGACTCACAAGCCATCGGCTCTACGCTGCGTCTTAGGGGACAACCTGCGCACCATCCTTGGTGACTCACGAGCCATCGGCTCTGCGCTGCGTCTTAGGGGACAACGCCCTGCGCACCATCTTCGACGACTCACAAGCCATCGGCTCTGCGCTGAGACTTAGGGGACAACGCCCTGCGCACAAACTTGGCGACTCACAAGCCATCGACTCTGCGCACACGACTTAAGAGCCATCTGCTCTGCGTGAAAATGACTTTGCGTCTTAGGGGACAACGCCCTGCGCAAACGTCATGATCTTCAGATCCATCAATGCAGGCTCTGATACCAACTGTCACGGGCCAATTGCTTTTGTGCGGAAGAACCCGTGCGGCACCCTTGCATCCCGTGCAAGGGATAAGCCTTAATCCCGAATCCGTCCCGAATTGGGCTTCCCAACTTAACATCGCGGGGCATACGTTGGACCACGTGCCAATCTCGCATTCCATGTCCGCGCCCCCAAAAGACCATGTTGGCCGAATGGTTTTTGAAGGCATAAAGCAAAAACAACATTACAGGACTATGGACGGAAGAAAACATAAAACCGGGTGTAGGACGAGCTCCGCAATTGTCTTGGGCGAAGAACGACATGTCGCATGCCCATATGGGCCACTCGTTCGTCTCCGCCCAAGGTAACCGCTTTGTTTGCCAACGCTCCCCTACATTATACATGAGACCCCTAACCCCCAAGTGCCACCCCCAAGGTTCCTTTTGGCACGAGGAGCATGACAAAATCGTGGCCATCCGACATTGGGATTTTCCATGGCCACGGCCATGACGAATTCACACAAAGTGCTCCGCTAAGCCGTAACGCACGCACCAAGTGTCGAATGGACTCGAAATGCATCCAACTCATACCGTGGGTCCCCCGGGGATTGCACAAGAGGTTTTACAAGTACGAACTAGAAATAAAGGCAAAATTACATGGATGCGAAAACATATTTACAAATATGTAATGAACATTCCGTCATGATTCGTCGTCGCTCGGGCGCATCGAAAAGTCCCTAACAATACGGTAGGATAAGTTGCATAGAGCAATAAGTCTGAAATCTTTGACCAGCTGGGGGTGTTTGATTTTTGGAATAAAGGTAAGCATTATTTGGTTCCATTCAGGGGGGAAAATGGAATTATGATAGAAAGAGTTCATATCATGAATGAAGGAAGATGAGATAATGCCCCAATAGCTTTTATAAAATTCCATAATAAACCCATCATGGACTGGACTCTTTCCATTGCCAAGGGAATTGATTGCGGCTTTAATCTCTGCCTCAGAGAAATGAATAGTGAGGGATTCTCTCATATGGGTGGGAAGTGTGGGAAGATGAGGCCAGGGAGTGGATGGATTAGACTGAGGGATATTTGTATTCCACATATTAAAATAGTGAGACACAAATTCCTCAAGCTAGGATAAGATTGCTATCAGAGATGGGAGCTTGGTTAGCACCTTGGATAGAGTGAATGAAATTGATACACATTCTCATTGTGACCAAACGGTGATAGAACACTACTAGAAAAATGGGCATCATCAACGGCTGTAGCCGTTGCAATGGAGCCATGACAGAAAATCGCGTTGCTGATAACTTAGCAACGGATCAGCAACGGCCGCTCGGTCCGTTGCTAAAAATATTATCAGAAACGATTTTGCCACGGACGCGGAGCCGTTGCTGATAACATTAATAGCAACGGCCGGTGAGCCCGTAGCAACACCGTTAGTAAAAGCCCGTTGCTAAGCCGTTGCTGTAGGTCATCAACAACGGCTTTCGATACACTTTTAACAACGGCTTTCCCACGGATGGCCATGGGAAAGCCGTTGCTGATGATGTGAACCTGGTAACGAAAAAATTTAAAATTTAAAATTTCCATTGATACATTGATACATTATCTGATACATAACTCACACACCCATACACTCATACACACATTCATTCACACATCACAAATACACCAAGATATACATCAAAACAATTATATTTATATTGATAATTATCCACAATAGTATAAAAACTATTCAAATGCAAAATTGAAGTATCAATATCCAAACAAAATAAATTAAACAAGTCCAATATCTCAGTAACAAAGTCAATATAAAAAAATCTCACGATGACGATGGAGGATGGTCTGGATCATATGACGGGGTCTGGAGTGCTTGAGTGTACACCGGCGTGGACTGACTCGAGGACGATGGATGAGATGATGCCGAAGAGATGCCTGCTTCGGGATGATCTGACATGTTGCGTAACATAGCTTGTATATCCGCCATCATCTGACTCTGGCGCTCCATTATCTCAGTCTGATGCGCGACCGTGTCCTGTAGAGTCCTTATTCTGCTACTATGATCATAACTGGATCTAGAGGTGGACAGCCGCTCACCAGCGACCGGAGGGGTCGGTGCCCCAAGTGGCCCTAGTACAGCTCGCGCATGACCACTATCTGCAAAGCCATATACGCGGCCATGGTCCCACCCACCTGCGGCCTCGACCCACGTTGCTGCGTCAAAGTCCTCGGGGGTGCCCCCGCGCTGCACCACCGTCTGGCTGTAGGTCTCCTACTCGAGCTTGATTTTTTGTTTAATATTTATCATAAAACTTAAATTATAAATATATAATGAATAATTTAAACAAATATATAGTTACCATAATGTATGCAGCGCGGTTGTCGATGTACTCCCCCGTCCCATGTGCTCGACGGTGAGTCCGCTCAAACACCGCCTTCGGGGAGGGTCGCTGGACAGTCCCGTCATTCGACACCGTCGTCTACATTTACAAAATAAATACATTAATTAGTACACATAGTAACAAATAAAATATGTAATTAAAAGGTATACTTACCATACGGTTCGCGTGCACTGCAAATGTAACAGAGCCGCCGGTGTGACACGCTGCTCCCCCCGACATGCGATTTCTAGCCGCATTCCGAGAAACCTCCTGCCATCGATCCGTCGACCATATTCCCACAAGCTGGTCCCACATATCCGGAGTAATCCAATCGGGGCCGTATCCCCGAGTCTCCGCGATGTTAGTGGTCCCAGCTCGTGCCATCGCCTGGGACCGAGCCTGCCCCAGCTGCTCATTGTACCTCGCACGGGAAATAGCCTCCCAGGCAGCGTAAATGAATGGCCTATGGTCCTCGGCCCATGTAAAGCGAGCCTGCAAAATAATAATATCAGTACCAATATTAATCATCATGCATGTAAAAATAATAATAATACGTGCCTCAAACTCGCGCCATAACATGTCGACGTGCTCGCTAGGCACGTGAGACCACGTAGGCCATGCCTCGTGCATGTATCGTCGAATAGTAGAAGAAATGCTCATCGGCACTTCTTCTTGCTCGAACCTGCACAACAAAAATAAATTTTAATATTATATTATGATATAATGAATTTGTAATGATTCATAATTCATGATATATTACCGCTCCCCAATCACGCTAATAAATCTACGTGACTCTGTGGCTGGTGGAGGCTGCCACCTGTTCGGCCCGCGTGGCCGCCTGCGTCTGAATGTACTAGCCTCGACAGTATCATCGGTATGAGGATCAGCAACAGGAGAATCAGCAACATGAGTAAGTGTAGGAGTCTCACCGATCGGAGACTCCGAAGCTCTTCTGCAATGATAACCACAACCAGACATATCTGTCGAATAGACATATAATTAGATTATTGTATAAATAGTAGAGATATATTTAATAAAATGTATACTTTACAATTATTCCTCATCATCTGAATAATAGTCTTCGAATTCTTCCTCTTCTTCATCTCCAGCTTCCTCAATTTCATGATCGTCATCATCAGCATATTCAACTTCTAATTGAATTAACGTTATGTCTGCATCCTCGAGTATTGGAATAATACGATCTACAGCAGGAGGATCATCTTCTTGATAGAAACCATGTGTTATATCAGGTATCAACTCATTTTCTCCTACTATCGGATCAATTTTTCCTCTACCTTTTGTCTTACAAACTACACGCCAATCTGCTCTATCTTTATTTCGAGCCAGATACTTCGCGTAGTATACTTGTTCGGCTTGTGATGCCAATATAAAAGGTTCATTTGCTACAATTTAGATTTGTAATTAACTTCAACAAGTTTGTATTTTAGATGAACTTTCATGCCCCTTTCTGTTGTATCGAACCAATGACATCTAAATAGAATAACTGATTTCAAGCCGAAGTAGTGCAACTCTATCACTTCTTCCACCAGTTCATAAAAATCCATATCACATTCAACATAGGTTGTCCCTTTCACACAGACCCCAGCATTCATCGTCTTCTTTGTAAATGCATATTCAACCGTGTGAAATTTATACCCATTAACAAAATATCCGCTATAGCACGACACAAGTCGCGACGGTCCACTAACAAACTCAAATATTCTTTCATCTATTTCAGCTCTGTGATCTTTGCTGTAAGTCTGAATCCAAGTAGGAAAATCACGATTCCGTAATCTCTCTAATTCTTCATCGTTGTGAATAGAGTATTTTTGCACCATCTCAATGTTAAATATTTTTGCACCATCGCCAAATGATTATTTTCTAAATATTTCGAGACAGTTTGAGTCCATATTGGACAATTTAGACACGAGTCCAAATTAGACGATTTCGGCAAGAGTCCGAAGTGGACGATTCCGGCGCGCGTTCGAAGTGGACGATTCCGGCACAATGCCGAAGTGGACAATTCCGAAATTAATCTAAATCCTAATAATTAATCTAACAAATTAAACAATTAATCTAAATAATTAATTAACATATAAATAAAAAAAATATAAAAAAATAAATCTACTCTTTCCGGCGCCGGAGTACAGTGTCCAGGCAGTGTGTCTGGACACTGTACAAGATCCGGCGGCGGCCATCGGCCGACCGCCGCCGGCCAAAACCCTAAAAATAGGGTTTCAATGAGATTTCCCACCGGCTGCAACGGGAAGAGACGGCCGGGCGACGATGAATACCTAAAATCGGCGGTCGAGGACGGACGGCAGCGTCGGCAGCTGCAGCTCGGCGTCGTCGGCGTCGGCAACGGCGGCGAGAGGCGGGAGGAGGAGGCAGCGACGGCAGCAGCGGGAGGAAGAAGGGTCGGGCGCGATCTGCGACCTATATAAACTTATCAGCAACGGCTCACTCGCCCGTTAGAAAGCCGTTGCTAATAAGGTATCATCAGCAACGGCTCACTTGTCCGTTAAAAAGCCGTTGCTGATAATTAAAATCATCAACAACGGCTCGCGTGTTCGTTAGAAAGCCGTTGCAGATACAACATATCTGCAACGGCTTGAGCGGCCGTAAGAATGCCGTTGCAAATAGCGACGGCTTGAGCGGCCGTTGCTGATAGCCGTTGCTGAAGACTCAATTTCTAGTAGTGGAAGACAGTATTATTATCTCCATCCATGATTCATCTTGATTTAGATTTGGACCACCATTTAAGGCATATTTGCCTCTGGAGGGCAAGCTCCTTGTTATAAAGAACTTGAAGTTTGAGATGGAGGTCAGGGGGAGCTGAGGATAGGTGCTCAAGGGATTCTAGCATGAGAATGTCCTCATTGGTGCTGACTAGAAGAGTTTCAAGCTTACCTAAGGAGTGCTTGTTCCAATAAGCTAGAGCAGATCTAGTATGGCTAAGCTTAGAGGTAAGGATGGAGTTGTTATTGATAGAAGAAGAGAGATGTCATGCTTTGTTAATTACTTCTCTACTTTTATTATGTTCAATCCAGATATTTTGAAATCTAAAAAGCTTAATTCTAGGCTGTTTACTAGAGGGAATGGTAAGAATGATAGGACTATGGTCAGAGATAATTCTAGGCAAATGCTCAACAGTCGAGTGACCATAAAGGTGCAACCAAGCAACATTTGCAAAGGCTTTATCAAGCCTAATAAGGATTTTGGCAAGGCCAAGCCTATTATTGGTCCAAGTGTATTTACAGCCTTTAAGATCATTAAAACCACAATGAGTGATGAATGATCTAAATTCAATAATGTGCTTATGGAGCTTAAAAGGCAGCCCCTAATTTATCTCCAAGATTTAAGATACAATTAAAGTCACTTAGTATAACCCAATGATATGAGTTTAAATCATGAAGCATTAAAGAGGACCATAAAGTAGCTCTTATCTTAGGATCAATACTAGCATAAATAGAAGATATAAGAAAAGGCTTATAATTATCAAATTGAAGAATAACATGCACAACTTGAGGATTAATTGAAATAATCTTAGCATTAACATTATTAGAGTTCCAAGCAATTAAAATACCCCCAGAGGCCCCATTACCAAGCTGAATAGCAGCACTCCAATGACGGCCAAAGGAAGCAACAAGTTTATTAGAAAGCAACATATTTAAATGAGTCTCTGCAGAGTAATAATATGAACATGCATAGATTTTATCTGAGCAGTAATGAAATCACGCACCGGCCTTCTCCAAGCTCCAAGCCCCCCTCACATTCCAATTAAGAATATTCATATAGAATATTAAAGGAATTGGGGGAATGAAGGCTCAAGGAGGAGCTGGAAGTCTCAGGGACATGAGGCTTAAGAATATTTATAGGCTGTTGCTTCTTATGCTTAAATTTTCCCTCATCCAAGGGTGATTTATAAGCAAGGGCCTTATGAATTTTGAGCTTTTTCAAGCGACTATTCCTGGGTAAGGAAGGAGGATGGGGATCAATAATAGGGGTTTTGAATAAAGTTGAAAGCTCCGCAGCCATTCCTTCCAAGGAATTTGAGGAAAGAAGATCAAAGGAGAAGGACATAGGAGCTTCAGCGGTGGGATTCCAATCAGAATGATTAGGAAGAGGAATATGAGGCTCTATATAAGATGATTGGGGGGAGGGAGAGGGGGGAATTGGTAGGGGCTTTTCAAGTAAGGGGGTAGGAGAAGGCTCAGAAGGTTCTTTGTTGCTAGAAGGTCCCACTGGACTAGAGGGGGCATTTTTGGGAGGGGCAGAGGGTTTCATTGGCTCAGAAGGCGCTTTGCTGCTAGAAAGTCCCACTGGACCAAAGGGGGCATTTTTGGGAGGGGCAGAGGGTTTCATTGTGTTCGGGGTTACCCGAGCACGATCGCCTCCTTGGGCAGGGGATGCAACCGCGCTTCTAGGGTTCCGCCGATGATTCTGCCGACGTTGAACTTGAACCCACAACCCATAAGAGGACTCCGAGGGAGGGGGGGCAGGAGAAGCATCAGTATTAGCAGAGTTAAATGAAGAATCATGCATTAAAACATCAGACGATTGATTCAACGAAATATTTAAATCTATATCGGAAGAAGCCAACGCAGACTTTTCAGGCACATGAGCATTTTTAGATGGGCAAGAGGCCTCCAAATGACCAACTACATCACCGTGGAAACAGAGAACAAGAATATTTTCATAAACCACCGGTTGAAAAAACTCAAAACCTTCACCAGAAAGCTAGACACCTTGCCTGACCGGTAGATCAAGATCTAATTCAACACAATCACGTATATAACGACCCCTTTCAAAGGAGAAAAAACGCTCATCGATTTTTATGAAGCGACCAAAGTGATTAGCAATTAGGGCAACAGAGTCTGGATTCCAAAACTCAATCGGCAAAGATTGAAGGCGAAGCCACACAGGGGCCGTTTTAAATGATTCCTCCCAAGGCCTGAAAAGGGGCTTCCATGGGACCAGACGAAGAATGTCCCCTCACAAAGTCCATGGACCAGAGGAGAGAACCAAGTTTGCAGAATCGATATAATCAAAATGAAAAATGAAAGAATGATCATCCAAATCCAAAACCGATTGAAAGCCGTATTTTGCCCATGATCGGAAAACCCATCGCTTGATTATGTCTAAAGGGGGAGGCTTATCCAGAAATTTGCCGATGAGAGATCGCTGCCAGGGGTTCCTCCATACCACCATTTGTTCCGGAGAAAAAGAGATTCTATCGGATGTTGAGGACTGGATCCTTCCAAGGGTAGTAGATGGAGCGCCGCTCTTGGAGTTAGGGTTCACACCCTTAAGGATATGAACCCAGGACACCGGAATAGGAGCGGGGTTGGGAGGGAACAAAGAAGATTTAGGGGCAACAGAAGGATGAGGACGTTCAGGGGAAGCCGGAGGGGGGGGGGGTTGGGGGTGGAACGAGCATCGGGAGGGTCGGGAGGAGGGGGAAGAGAGGGGGGAGGGGAGTCGCCGCCAGAGTCGCCCATCAAGGGTTCCTCCGGAGACAAAACTATTTGGAATAGTGCTAGGTTTTTACTTTACTTCTTAATTTGACAAAGTAAATTATCATATCCACCCTGACTATATGAGTTAGCATTAATTCACAAGGAATACCCTAATAAACAAGGCCATATGATGATTCATCTCCAACAAACCAAGAAAACATACGATAAGAATGGTGGTAGTGTGAAAGACAACTCTCTAGTAACCAATTTGCAAAAACAAAAGAAGTATTCTTTAATCATTGAAATTTCCCGGCAAGAGTATGCAAGTTTGGAAGGACAAATCCAACAAGAGCAATAACTTCAAATAACCTTTTAGTTATGATCCGTTGATCAATTAATCTACACAACAATTGGACGAGGTGAGTTGTAGCGATTAGGCGAGTTGCCATGAGATGTACCGATGAAAATAGAAATACCTATTTATTGATAATAAAAATAAAATTACTATATTTAATTAATGGGAGAAGTGCATATTTGGTACTATAAGTTTTCAATTTTTTGGACCTTGGTCCTATAAATTTTATTTTGGTATTTTCAGTCTTATAACTTTGCTTAATAGCATAGATTTGGTCCTATCCGTGACGGTCCGTTAACTTTTCGTCAATGTGGACTAACGCCGTTCATACACGTTGACAGATTTGGTCTTATAAGTTTCATTTCAAAATTTTTAGTCCTATATGTTTGCCCCGTAGCAAAGATTTGGTCCTATATGTTTGCCCCGTAGCATAGATTTGGTCATATCCGCGATAGTCCGTTAACTCTCCGTCCACGAAAAAATAAACGACGTCATCTCCATGTTGATGAAGTTAACAGACCGTTGTGAAAAGGACTAAATATATATAACAGACCGACATATATACAAGTTAGTATGTTGACTCCGTAACATAGATTTGGTCCATGACGGTCCGTTAACTTCGTCAACATGGACATAACACAGTTTATTTTTTCGTGAAGAGAAAGTTAACATATCTTCACGGATATGATCAAATTTGTGTTATGGGGCAAATATATTGGACCAAAATTGTGCTAAGGGACAAATATATATGACCAAATCTATGCTACGGGACAAATATATAGGATTTAAAAATTTCGAAATGAAACTTATATGACCAAATCTGTTAACGTGTGTATGAACGGTGTTAGTCCACATTGACGAAGAGTTAACAGACCGTCACGAATATGACCAAACCTGTACTACGGAGTCCAAAAAAATAAAAATTTATAGGATCAAATATGCTTCTCCCTTTAATTAATTATGATGCTAAGAAGACAACTTCAAAAATAATAATCAATAGGTGAAAATAACATATTAGCTTAACTAATTGTTGAGCCTGAGCCTTGTGATGGTGAACCAACAACTCTTTGTTTTTTTGAAATATCTGACAACTCTTCGTTGAAACATCATTATCTGTTCTACTCGTTCTTTGTTGCATCTCTCTCATTTTAGCATCATACTTTTTGTTGCATTTCATTACTGTTTCTTATTAGCGCCAAACTCCTATATCTTGAAATGATACAATGTAAAGTCGTTGCTGTTATTCGCAAAACTAATTCGGTGTGGCCGCCACCCTTTAACCAAAAACTCGAGAATAATGTTCTGTCATCTTAAATTTTTCAATACACATTATTCTCAAGTTATACTCGCTCTACTATTGGGGTTATCTAGAGCCTCTCATTGATGGCTTGTTTAGTAGTGGCCTACCCATTATAAAATAATGAATAGTTAAAATTTAAAAGTTATGAACTTATATTTAAATTCATATAGATAAACTTGCTTTCTTTGCATACAAATCCTTTTCCATCTCAATGAATGGGTACATCACCATTTTTGTAATTGTTTCGTCAAATAATTGTGTATCATGACAAAATTAATTATGTTTAGCTAATTAAGTTCGGATGGAAACAGGCAAACACATATGATAAGATATAAAGAATAATATAACGGGATCCGTGGCGCAATGGTAGCGCGTCTGACTCCAGATCAGAAGGTTGCGTGTTCGATTCACGTCGGGTTCAAAACCCCGATTTCATTTTTTCTTTTTTCTTAATTTACTCACTTTTGTACACGCCTCGTAATTTTTCGAAACAGTACCCCTTTCCAAGAGTGACTCGACTGCTGGGACATTTTTTGTTCCAAAATCCAACGCAACCCAACCCCAAATCCTTCGTCATCCAATCCTTCCAGGCCGTCGCGATGACCCCAATCCACCCGGCGTCGCTCTCTCCTCTCCGATGTCCAAATCCTTCGCCTCTCCGATTCTCCCGCACCGAGCTCCGCTTCGCGGTTGTCATGGCGGCGAGCTCCGTCCCCATCTCCACCCGGCCGAGGAGGAAGGCCGCTCCCAAGAGTCGCCGCGATGCCTCAGAGGCGGCGGATCTCGTCCGCGTGATTCTGAGGAAGTCCGGCGACGCCAAGGAGCCGCTTGCTGCCACGCTTAGCAAGTTCGTTAGGGTTGTGCGGACGGAGCACTGTTTCCTTCTCTTCGAGGAGCTCGGAAAGAGGGACCGCTGGCTCCAGTGCTTAGAGGTGTTATTTATTTATTTATTTTTTTCTCTTTTCTTTATATATACATAATTATTTCGTCTTGGGTTGTCTTGAATTTGTTGGATTTCAAATGACTGATTCCTGGGGGAATGTGGTTAGCCTCTATTGGAAGTTTGGTATTGGTGCTTCTTGATTTCAAGCTTCAAACCCAAATCTTTGCTTTGTTGTTTGATTTACTTAACGAATAATTTCTCTTCTTGTGCTCGAAATGATTCCATTTCCTTAATTGTAGAGGATGCATGAAATATAGGTTCTGCTTTTTCCTTCATGTTCCGGATTCAGTCGGTACTTGTTTGGTGGAATATTTGCAGTGTTGCATAGAGATCGCATTTTGATACTTCATATATTGTATAATCCGAGGTTTGATGTAGGTTTCTTTTTCTATAGTTCCTGGCTGCTTTTTTTTCTCATTGTTTCACTATTAGCAGTCTCCAAATTCTTGTGACAGTGCAGTATTGTTTCCTTGGTGAAATTTGTTGATATTATGTTTTAAGAGATTTGTGGATGCTGGGAGTTGATGCATTTTTGCTTGGTTATTGAAGATTCACAATTCTTTACATTTTTCAAACTGTAGAAAAGAATGTTACACTTTGTATTTATGACTAAAAATCAAAATGTGTGAATCATGATTTTGTTCTTAGTTTGAATAATATTTCATACTCCTATAGGAAGTTGGCACACTTGAACAGACATGTGGAATATCTGTCGTCATGTTGAATTCCTTGAGTTTCTAATGATATTTGTATGATTGAAACCACTGGAACAATTAAATTTTTGGTTAATATGATTTTTTTTATCGGCTACTATATCGTTTATCTATCATTTGAAGAATCATGATCTTTTATGCCTTACATTATGTCTTGTGCTGCTAGGTATTCAGATGGATGCAGAAGCAACGGTGGTATATTGCTGATAATGGTATTTATTCAAAGCTAATATCTGTTATGGGCAAGAAAGGCCAGACACGGATGGCCATGTGGCTCTTTTCTGAGATGCGAAATAGTGGATGCAGGCCAGATACCTCTGTGTACAATGCATTAATTACAGCACATCTTCATTCACGTGATAAGGCTAAGGCCTTAGCAAAAGCTATTGGATACTTTGAAAAAATGAAAGGAATTGAGAGATGCCGACCCAATATTGTGACATACAACATTCTTTTGAGAGCATTTGCTCAAGCTGGGGATGTAAAACAGGTTGATACTTTGTTCAAAGATCTTGATGAAAGCATCAACTCTTCTGATGTTTATACGTACAATGGTGTCATGGATGCATATGGAAAGAATGGGATGTTCAAAGAAATGGAGGCTGTACTTATGCGTATGAAAAGCAACCAATGCAAGCCAGATTCAATCACATTCAATCTACTTATTGATGCATACGGTCGGCGACAAGCATTTCATAAGATGGAGCAAGTATTTAAGAGTTTATTACGCTCAAAGGAGAAGCCAACTCTTCCTACATTCAATTCAATGATAACAAACTATGGAAAGGCTAGACTCAAAGATAAAGCAGAATATGTTTTTACCAAGATGGTTGATTTAGGTTTTAAACCAAGTTATATTACATATGAGTGCCTTATTGCAACATACGGGTATTGTGATTGTGTTTCAAAAGCTAGAGAGATTTTTGATGAGATGCTAAGTACACAAAAAGAGGTGCAGATTTCAACTTTGAATGCCATGCTTGATGCATACTGCATGAATGGTTTGCCCAATGAAGCAGATCAGCTTTTGGATTATGTGATTAATAGGAATATGGTTCCAAATGCTTCAACTTATAAATTACTTTATAAGGCGTATGCTAAAGCTAACATGAAGGAGCTTATCAACAATTTGTTAAAGCGTATGGATGAACAAGGCATTGTTCCAAATAAGAAGTTCTTTTTGGATGCTTTAGAAGCATTTGGCTCTACTGAAGCAAAACCAGAATCTAGTACAGTTGATGTTTCAAGCAATCAACAAACTGAAGCTTAGGTCAAGACTTTAGACATGGATAATCCACTTAGTTGGTCCATCTCAATGCTTCTTGCAAGCTGAAGCTGACATTTTTGGAGGTTCAACTAGACCATGAATTTACATAATGAGATGTTTAGTAGGTACAATCCAGTTACTTGCTTACTGCTGGCATTTGTTCTTTATGAGAACCATATCACTACAATCTGATGTAGCTCTACTTTCTAAAGCAAGTGTGATGAATGTTCTCAGTAGAAATAAGTGGTATACCGGTAAGTATAGCTAATAATTGCTCTTTTGCAAGTTCCTCTCATTTGAGTAGTTATTTAAAAATTTGAAAATGAATAATTCAAGCCACTAGTTCTTATGTACTTCTCTCTACTAATGCACAATACAAATATTTAAACTCGGCTGAGACATCAAATTGGTTGAGCACCCGTTATAAAGTCTGACCAGTTCAACTGGTCCTAGTAAAAAGCAAATAAAATAAAGTTGACATTGCAAAAGATTAGGGTCAATTAGGTCAGTTTGCAGGTCAGTTTTGTTGCAAAACCCAGAGTAGATCCTGAACCACTTTGCAATCTAACTGATAAGTTTTGAAAGTAAATAAGGCCACATTTCTGCTTCAGATCTTTAATTCATTTCTCTTTCATTTCAGACACCAGAGTTTCTCACAGAGACACGATAGGGGACTAGAGGGGTTTTCTTCCGAAAACTGAATCTGATATAGAGGTTGCATAATGTCATCAGATCTCAACTGGCTTGTCTTGATAAGACATCAGGTCACCTACAAATTTGGTTTTCTACAATTGTTTCGTTTGCTCGAGGATCCCTTCAATTTTTAACTATTTGTAACATTTAGATGATGTAGTTTTCTGATTCTTCCTTAAAAGTATTTTTCTGAGGGCTTGCATCTTTTCTGTACTTTCTGAATCCATTTCATAGAAATGACATCCATATTACTACATTGTTTGTGAGCCTTGGAATGCATAACTATGTGTTATTAATTTGCATGTATTGTAAGTGGAGAACGTACTTTGTTCATTTCAAATATTTCTATCTCCATGTGAAATGTCATGGTTTTGCCTTAAAACATGGTCTTTCTAGTTTCTATTGCACCCGAACTTATCATCTCGTTGCTATCTCGTCGAGATAGCGACGAGATATCGTCGTCTCGGTCGAATCGCCTGTATCATCTGGACGATACAGGCGATCCCAAGATATCATATATCTCCCGGGATCTCGTCCAATCTTGGACGAGATCCCGACGATATAGGCGGGACAAGAAAAAAAATAAGCGCATGATTCAAACCCTGGCCCGCGCGGTGGACCAGGAAAGGTTCCACCGCTGGGCGAAGGTTATTTTTTTGCGATTTTTTCATCCAACTTGTAGATAAGTGTTATCTACGTTATTGATTTTTTTTATTAAAAAAACCCAACTTAAACCCTGCTCGATCGGCGCCTCTCTCATTATCTCATATTCTTCAATCTTCTTCCTCGTTCCTCGCATCTCGTCGGTGGCTCTTTCGGAAGCTTCCTCTCATCCCGTCGGCACCTCACTTCTCTGGCGACGTTTTTTTATTTTTCGGCCAGGTATGTACCGATGATCTTTTTTATTTTCTGCCATTGAGTTCCGCAATTTTTGATTCGCTGTTCTGGAATCAAACGGAATCAGCTTGATTTCAGAATAGCTAAGCTGTTATGGTTTGATTTCGTCAGTTTGATTCCTTGTTTATGTTTGATAAGTTGATAGTATATTTGTATTGTCATTGTTTAGCTGTGTTTATTTTGTATTGTGTATTTGTGTACAACATTGTTTATATTGTGCAGTAAATTATGGAAGAAAATTCCGGTGAAACACCTTATAATCTTTCTAAAGATCCTAAACGAAAACCGAACTCGAAGGATATTGGTCGGATTTAAACAAAAGACAATTGATTGCATGTTCACTTTGTTGCAACCAATTGAATGAGGGAATCACAAGACTTAAACAACTTTTGACGGGTGGTTATGGAGACGTGAAAAAATGTGATAAAACCACAACACTGATAATGAGAGAAATGCATGATGCCCTTGCAGCTAAGAGGAAGACACCATTCAGTTTGGATGATGAACAAGAAGTAGTGGCACCAGTAGATCATTCTACAGCTTCCAACTTCGTGCCAAGCTCGGGAACAATTTACAAGAAGAAAAAAAAGAGGCTGCTATCTAGTTTGCAGCAATGTCACAAGTGTCACACTCACAATCCACATCACAAATCAAGATTGGTGGATTGCTACAGACAACTCCAGAAGAAATTATGAATGAAAGACACTCCAAAGGTCCTAGCCAACAGATCATTGAAAGGTTTTTGAAGACAAAAGAGGCTATTGAAAAAGTTAACATGTATGTACTATATAGCCAACTTCTTCTATGAGAATGCCATTTCTTTCAATGCAGCAAACTCAAGAAGCTATGAGTTGATGGTTGAAGGCATAACACAAATTGGATCGGGCTACAAATCACCCACATATCATGAGTTGCAGGTTCCTTTATTGAAAAAGGCAAAAGAACAAACATAAGATTTAAAGTGCAAACATGAAAATATTTGGGAAAGGGATGAGTGTACTCTTATGTCAGATGGGTGGACAGACAGAAGAGGGAGATAGTTGATAAATTTTCTTGTAAATAGTCCGCAAGGGACTATTTTTCTTGGCTCTGTTGATGCTTTCAGTCAGTGTCATGATGCTTAGATGTTGGCTGACTTACTTAAGACCAAGATTGAAGTAATTGACCTAAGTAATGTTGTTCAAGTTATCACAGATAATGACGTAAACTATAAGGCAACAGAGAGATTGTTGGAGCAAAGGTTGCCAACACTGTTTTGGACCCTTTGTGCAGCACATTGCTTGGACCTTATGTTGGAAGATATGGAAAAAATAAAAGAATTCAAGCTTATAATCGCAAGAGCAAGTTCCTTGACCACATTCATTTATAGACATGGTCACCTTCTTGATGCAATGAGGGAGCACACTAACAGACATGATCTTGTTAGACCCGAGGTTACTAGGTTTGCGATTGCATTTCTAACATTGTCATGTTTGAGAAAATTTAAACAAGAGTTGCAACGGTTGTTTGTAAGTCAAGATTGGTTTGATTCAAAATTGTGCAAGACCGAAGTAGGAAAGAAAATTTATGACTTAATTCATGTGGTTAAATTTTGGGAGGCAGTTGAAGATTGCATTAGAGCATCATAACCTCTACTTGTGGTTTTGAGGATAGCAGATGGTGATGAAAAACCTGCTATGACAGAATTAGCCGCGGCAATAGGTGAAGCTAAGAGGAGGATCAAATAAGTCTTGGCTCACAAACCCTCCACTTTGTGCAATAAAGTCATTAATATCATTGAAAATCGATGGGGGCGTCAAATGGAAACACCATTATATGGTACGACTCTATTTCTCAATCCGGGCAAGTATTTTGACATCAAGAAAAATGATGTTGTGTACTCGGGGAAGCTACGCGAAGACTTCAATGATGTACTTGAGAAATTGGTGTTGGATGATACAATGCGACCCAAGATACTTCTAGATGCCAATATGTATGATGAAGATTGAGAGCCTTTTGCAAGATAGATGGTGATTAGAGAGCACTCAAATAGTATTCCTCGTAAGAACATTATGTATTATTATTTTATTTATTAATATTTATTGTCTTTACCGTTTACATATTTTTGAATTTTAATATTTTATATTTTTAATGTTAGTGAATGGTGGAAATTCTTCGGTGGACGTACTTCCGAGTTTTCAAATTTTGCAAAACGCATTGTTAGTCTTTGTTGTTCGTCCTCCGGGTGTGAACGGAATTGGAACACTTTTGAGTTTGTAAGTAACTAAGTATTTAATACTTTCTTAGTAGTTATTTCTTATTATTTTTATTTAATTACTTTTCTTTTGTATAGATTCACACCAAGAAAAGAAATAAATTATTGCACCAAAGATTGAATGATTTGGTGTATGTCTAATACAATCGAAAGATTGCAACGAGATTTCAAAAAATTCGTGAATGTGGCAAAAACTATGATCCACTAGTACTTGACGATTTTGATTGGAGGACAAATGCGTGGTTCAACAATGATGATGGAGAGGATGATAGAATTTCTTTTGAGCTGGTTGATGAAGCCATTGGTGCTTCAAATGCCCTTGAGGGTCGTAATTTTTCAAGGAGGTATGAAGTTAATGAGCTTGTCACTTATAAGCAACGTCATCGTGGTTCTACTTCTACTTCAAGATTGGTGGATGAAAATTCAAATGATTAAGGAGAAGAAGAGATATTTTCAAATGATGATGAAGACATTGAAGATGATTTTGAGTTCAAACAAATTACTCCTCCAATGGGAAATACCCCTAATGAAGACATTGAGATGATTTTGATAATCTTTTTTAGATTGGAAATTTGGAGTTAATTTGTTAATTGTTAAGACTTGTTTACTCTGATGACTTTAGCTACTTGATATTTTATGGTTCATGCTACGTGAATTAGATTTTTGTATATTTTATGTTTGCTACTTTGCTATTTTGCTATGTGGGTGGTTTGTATATTCTATGTTTGCTACTTTGCTATATTTTATGGTTCATGACAATTATGTTTGCTATTTTGCTACGCAGGTGATTTGTATATTCTATGTTTGCTACGTTTTATGATTTATGACAGTTATATTTGTTATTTTGCTATGTGCAATGTCACAAGTGATGTCACAATTTATATATATAATATATATTATATTATTGATAATATCGCGATGCGAATGATATATCGATATTAAAGTTCATTATCGCGAAATATTTTTGATCGCGATAATAAGCTTGAGTGCACCACAAGATCAATATGTTTGTTGAATTTTTGACATTCGAAAATTATTAGGATTTTGTCAAAAGCAAATCATTCTGGAGATGATGAAACAGTGACCATATTTGTGCCTGGACACAGCAAAGAAAGCTCGTGTTGCAAGTTGCAACTCCAGGCCACACAGAGGATCAAGAAATGGAGCAAGCAAGATGACATCGCACGTGAACACCCACTACTAGTCTTTGGTGTTATATATATCATAATATATGAATTGAGATGAGTCATCGAGTCTGTCACGTGAATCCCCCATCGATGTCAACCCTTCCCATCTTTTTTGATTGGGAATCTCAACTACTGCCTCCACTCAAAACACTGTTTATTATTATTATTATTATTATTATTATTATTATTTTAAAATTATTTAAGCTCATAATTGGACATCTCAATCTCAATGAAATGTTATATAAGCAGACTAATACTAACTCACTGACAGCGGTCCTTCCTTTCTTCCTCAGATTATGATGGCTTGTCTAAAAGACCACACCAGGAATAATATGGCATACCAAACTGACAATTGGTCTTCAACCTTATAATAATGATTTCCTACATTAATTAATTTATCATCCTCCCCTTCTTCTTCTTTTTTTTTCTTCAAAAATCCAGATACATAGATTTAAAGGTATGTATTAATAATTCGAACAATCTATTTTCATGTTTATTTAAACAAAACTGTAAAAGAATTCTATATCGGCTTAACCATCCACTTCTATGCCCCCGTTGAGTGTGACAGCATATTATTTTAAGATCTCGTTGGATTGAAATGCAAAATAATTTTTTACAAAAAATTATAATTCATATAAATATATAAAAAGTGTTGGATTAAAAGTTAATTTATAAGAAGTGTAATTTTTTCTCTAGAACATATTTAATTGACATGAGTATTTTTTAGTACATATCAAATGATTAATATATCTATTTTAATTTTTTTTATAAAATAATATTTTAATTTATATGCATGAGTATATATACGAAAAAAATTATTTATAAATTAATATATATATATATATATATAATTTCTGCATGTACAATTAATATAATATATACTTTATTATATATAAAAAATTAATTTATATATATAGTTAATATGAAAAAAATTATATATTTTTATTAAAAATAAATTAAATTAAAATAAATACGTAAAGAATTTAAGAATTATTTAATATATAATGTTGGGAATATAAATTATAAATTCTGTACTAAATGCAAATGTGATGGTGAAATTAATTTTTTTTTTCAAACACATTGCAGGAAATACAATTTACCTATGAGGGTCTAGATAAGTTACTTTTTGTATTTTGTAAAAAATATAATTTCCTAAGTGTAATTTTATGCAAAATGCAGAAAGTGTGTCAATCAAATATGAGCTTTTTTTTGCTGCTTACTAGGAAGTACAATTTTCTTAAAAAAAATAATGTCCATCAAACAAAGCCTAGAGGTGTCGTTTGATTGACATAACTTTTTGCAAAAAATTATACATTTTGATCTTGTTTGGTTGACATACTTTCTGTATTTTGCAAGAAGTACAACTTTCTCAGAAAGTGTGACTTCCTGCAAAATGTAAGAAGTAACTTACCTAGGGGGACTTAGGTAAGTTGTACTTCCTGTGTTGCATTTAAAAGAAAAAAATAATTATATCCTCATATTTGTATTTAATAGTAGACTTAATTTATGTTTTCAACATTTTAAAATTAGATAATTCATAAATTTTTGACCTATTTATTTTATTTTAATTTATATTTGAACAAAAAATATATATTTTTTATATTAACTTTAAATAAAAATTAATTTTTATATACAATAAATTATATATTATATTAATTATATATAAAAAAATTATATTATATTTTAAGTATAGGTATTAAAATAATAATTTACAAATAAATTTTATTTTTTTCATATATTTTAATATATATTTTATTTATAAATAATTTTTTCATATATTTTAATTTATAAATAAAATATTAATTTATATAAAAAAATATTGATCATTTGATAAATACTTCTTAAGAAGTACTTATGTCAATCAAATATATTATGGGTGAAAAATTATATTTTTTATCGAGTAATTTTTTATCAATTAAATATATTTTTAATATTTTTAGGTAAAAAATTAATTTATAAGAATTATAAATTTTTATAAAAAATTATTTTTTTATGCCGACGTGATAATCGAACGAGGTCTAAGTTTTTAACTTCCAACGTCTATATTTTGCGGGGCTTTATCCGATACAACAACTTTATAAGGGTTCTGGTGAAAAGTCTCAAAAGAATACACGACACAGCAGCTGCTTCACCACTCTCTCTCTCTCTCTCTCTCTCTCTCTCTCTCTCTCTGAACTCTCCGGCTCCAATCTTTGCATCCAAAACCCTAGATCTCTTCCTTTTCCAAATCCCTGCACCTTTTCACTCTCCCACCCCCACCCCCACCCCCACCCCCACCCCCAACGCATCTGCACCGGCTTAGATCTCCTTCCATGCGCGCTGCCGCCGCTGGCCGCCGTTCTTCCCGTCTTCGGAAACCCAAAATTTGCCCCCATTTTTCACCCTGACCTTAGATCTGCCTGGAGTTCATGGATAGTGTCCCGCTCTTGATCGCTCTGGTAGCGACCAGCTGCGTGGCGTTTGGCGCGGCCAGCTCCTTCGCGCTTTCGGCGGAGCTCGTGCACAGGTTCTCGGATGAAGCGCGGGTAGCGGTGGCGTCCCGCGGCGGCTCTGGAGGGTGGCCGACCCGGAGGAGTGAGGAGTACTACCAGATGCTAGCAAGGAGCGATCTCCAGCGGCAAAAGCGGCGGCTCGGGGCTCGCTACCAGCTGTTATTTCCCTCGGATGGGAGTGAGACCGTGTCACTTGGAAATGACTTCGGATGGTGAGTTAGACCGCAACTTGCAAGGTCTTTTCTCCTCCCTGTCAAACATTTGAATCATCAGGCTTTTCTCTTCTCACAAATGAGAGTAAATGGAAAGAGTAAACTTTGGAAAGTGTTTTATACTTATAATTAAATGTGCAACCTTAAGCGTTTTAAATGACCTATAAGAGGGTAGCAGAATAGCAGGTTCTCAATTACCAACTATCAGGCGTGTGATTCACTTATAATTGTATAGTTAATCTTAGTTTCTACAATTTGTCGAAGTTATAGGCCTTTTGGTTATTTAAAACATGCAGTGCATGTATCAGCGTATAACGTCTAAGATCAATGAAAAGTCTTAACTGTAAACTCTTAAGCTAAATATGGAGTAGCATAGAAATTATCTCTGTTCATGGAGCATTAACGTGTTTCTTCCAATATGGTACTAAACACTTTGAACTAATTCTTGGTTCTTTAGTTATTCTTAGCTGGTCAAAAGTAATCTCTTATGGAAATGAAACCATATATAGCACTTAAGATATCAATTTTTTTTTTTGCGCAGAAGCAGTTTTTTTAAGAAAAAAATCTTTATTTGATCAAAATATCAACACTGTTATTGAGGAGAGCATACTCAAATTCCTCTTCATTACATGTAGCATGAATTACATTTAGCACAGAAGCAATTTGGATTAATAAGAAGCAATTTGATTGAAGTATTAAGACCATCTTGTCGGTAAAACATTCTTTTTCTTTCATCACTAAATAGTCATATCATTCTTAACAACATCTACATCTAATTAGCATCGACAATTTTTCATATTTCTTTTTGATTGACAGGTTACACTACACATGGATCAATATAGGGACTCCTAACATTTCCTTTCTTGTTGCATTGGATGCTGGAAGTGACTTGCTCTGGATTCCCTGTGATTGCATACAATGTGCTCCTTTGTCTGGTTATCATGGCAGTTTGGTAGGCAAATATCTGCTTCCAATTAGCAGTTTGGGTTGTGAAAAACTTTTCATTTCCTTTGGTTTGTTGTTATATGTTATTTAATTGCCTTTTTATTTACTATTTCTGATTTATCTTCTTTATATTGCTTTGTGTACTTTGATCTGTCCTACTTGATTTATTGCCATATCTGTTTAATGTACTTTATTAGAATAGGTTTTTCAAACTTCAATTAATACATGATGTAGCTGCAGTGTCCGTTGGATTGGAAGTATAATTTGTTCTATCATATGTGGATACTTTCTCTCTGCATTCTCATTGAAGTTCTGAAAAATTGTTCTCAAGCAACTAGGTCATGTATGTATTAGCATAAGAGATGCCTTTTTTTCACTTCGATTTAGGCTAAACTTTGACTTTAATCTCCATGTGTTGAAATGTTTTACTTCACAATTAGGGATGGTTGGTTAGACTTTTCTTCTTTGTTTCAGTTTTACTTGTGAAGGTTGTGATTTTGGATACAACTTAAAGTTCATTTCTATGGTGGCATGTACATGTGATTTTCCTAGTGTCCAAGCATATTAGATATTACCTGTGATAGAAGTTGGTGACTTGTGAACTGCACTAGTAATTGCTGTTGCAGACAGAAAACAAAGGGTTGTTCTGTTTAAATTTGGCAGCAGGTTTAGCACTTATTTCCAATGATTGATTGGCAGGTGCTCCCTGGTTCATGGAGCATCTATTATGCAGGATAAAGAACTTGGAATGTATAGCCCAGCTGAATCAAAAACCAGCAGATATGTCTCATGCAATCATCAGCTCTGTAGTCTTGGTTCTAGGTGTGAAAATCCAAAACAGCCTTGCCCTTACATTATTAACTACTATTCAGAAAATACATCCAGTTCAGGTGTTTTGGTCGAGGATATATTACACTTGGCATCCAGTGAGGGCCAGACATCTGTTCAAGCTTCAGTCATTATAGGGTGGGTCCAATATTTTTAGGGTCTTTGTATTGTGAGTAGTGGTTAATTGCTCTTTATATGTCTTTCAAAACTTCTTCTTTTACAAGATTTTGCTGTGAAATATATATATTTTTGTTCATGAAACAGCTGTGGTAGGAAGCAGAGTGGTGGTTATCTCGACGGCATTGCTCCTGATGGCCTTCTTGGTTTGGGATTTGGCGATGTTTCAGTTCCAAGCTTTCTTGCAAGAACTGGATTGATAAGAAGCTCCTTCTCATTATGCTTTCGACAAGATGATTCTGGAAGAATTTTATTTGGAGACAGAGGGCCATCCACCCAACACTCTACACCATTTGTTACCTTGGATGGAAAATTGTGAGTTAATTTATTGAGAGAATATGCATAAATTCTGAGTTTACTTCCCGGACACAGATCCATTATTTGTTACTAAGATCAAGTGATCAACCCACAGTTCTTTGATGCTTGCAAATGTTATCCTTCTTGCTTTACTTGATGCTTGCAAATGTTTACCTTGCTTTTACCTTCTTGCAAATGTTGAGACACATGTTTTAGATCCTTGCTTTATAAAAAAAGCAAAGAAAAAAAGGAAATGCTGTTAATTTTTTCTGAGAAATAGCAGGTTTTAGCGCGCACACATGGAACACCTATGAGCCTTAACTAATCTCTTTCCCCTTGCATTTAAATTATATTGCAAAGTAACATTTCTAGTTGATCAACCATTGAGAAGATTGTTGAAGAGAAAGCATTGACATTTTGTTATTATGGCCTTGTTTTTATTGAATAGGTAATAAATTCTTCCTATAGACCTGTCTTGTTTTCATGTATTTTCTTTGAATTCGGTGTTGAGGAATTTATGTAACTGACTTGTTTTGATACCGTTTGATGCACAGCTCATTCAATATGTTGCATCTTACCTCTGACTTAGAACTCCTAATTATTCTTGAATCACTTATGGTATTTCTCTTAGTATTTATTTAGTGATGCCTTTTTTCAGCAAAACTTACGTCATTGCTGTGAATGGTTTCTGTATTGGATCTCATTGTCCTGGGGAAACCAGCTTTCATGCACTAGTTGACAGTGGATCTTCATTCACTTATCTCCCTTATGATATATACAAGAGAGTCACTATGGAGGTACTTTGTTGTTGTTGTTTTTCACTTATGTTAAAATATTTTTTTTTGTCAAACAATAACCTGCTCGTGGATTGGGTAGTTCGACAGACAAGTTAATGTTACAAGAGTTGCCACTAATAGTGAATCTACTTGGGAATACTGTTATAAAGCCAGGTGAATGATTTTCATAAGAGTATCAACTTGCAAACTTTCCATCTCAAATTTATTACTCAATTATGTTGCTTGTTATGACAGTCCTCTTGGGATGCCTGGTGTGCCGAAGGTAACACTGATGTTTGGTGGAAACAAGACCTTCATGGCTCTGAATCCTATTTTTCCTGTCTACAATAACGAGGTGCTCAACTATGTTCTATAAACTATTAATTGTTCACCTTGAGGATGCATTTGGACATGTACATTTTGTCCTGAAGCAGGTGTTCCTTTGCTATTTTTAGACTTTATATCACACGATAAATCCTGTTGTGGTCACATCTGCGATTGGCAGTTGATGCTTCATAGTATGCAATGATATTTTCTGTTCAATGCCTTATGGCAAGTATTTTGGTTCTTTGTTGCAATACAATAACAAATAGTAGGTGCACAAGGAAAAAACTTTATGCACATTATTGTCAAACTCAGCTTCAAAAGTATGGCCCACTATGACTAGAGATTGATGTGATATTTGTCTTGACAGGGAGAACTTGATGCATTTTGCTTAGCTCTACAGTCGTCTCAAGAAAGTCTTGGCACTATAGGACGTAAGCAAAAAAAAGAATAGTTGATCCATACAATTTCTTTTTTCATATACACTTGTTTTCTTCTGTGCTTTTTCAACGAAAGAGTGTTTCATTGTGTGGATGCAGAGAATTTCATGACAGGTTACCATATGGTCTTTGATAGAGAGAATTTGAAACTGGGATGGTCCCAATCTGATTGTGAGTCATTCCTTGCCAGTATTTTTTTGATTTAATAACTTCTCAGTTCTACTAGCCTGATTTGTGTATTAGTGTATATCTACGTGTACTACTGGTATTTCTGTGGTATTGAGATCCTGTATATTATTTGTACTTGCTCTCAATGTGCAACCCAGGACATTAGTGAAAGCAGTTGTGGCTGTAGTGGTCCTTTTTCTGGATACAACTGTAATCTTAGTCAATCTGGAATCATGATAATGATTTAGCATTAACCTTCATAAATTATGCTTCACAACTTGTCTGCAGTATGCTTGCTGTTGTTGTGCAGCATAAATTTATTAGGTTCTGATCAAATGTCCTTGATCTACATGGGAACAGGTCACGATCTTGACAACAGCAGGAGGTTGCCCTTGAGTTCACCGTCACAAAACATGCCTGAGAATCCATTGCCAACAAATGAGCAGCATAGTTCTCCCAATGCCCATGCCGTTTCACCTGCAGTTGCAGGACGAGCTCCCACTATTAACTCATCATCTATTTCCGAGGCGCTGAGTACCTGGTACTGCTTATGGTTGCCGCTACTGACTCAGATCATTGTATTTGCTATTGGGTGATACTCTTGATACTGAAACATAAATAGTGATGTAAATCTTGTTTTGTGCCCTTACATTATCCAATGTGTTTTTGTGGTCATTGGATTACTGTAGTGTTAGTAAATCCTGCACAAAGTTTCTACACTTGCTGCATAGTCGGGATATTGCTTAGTCGGGATAGTCTGAGGACAAGATTAGTATGGTGGTGAGTCTGCTGTTTGACTGTTCCACACCAACTTTTGTATTATTATTACACTTGCTGCGGCGAATCACACTGGTCTTACATCCAGTCTACTGGCAAATTGACAAAATTGATCAATTTACATCATTTATCGTTATAATTTTATGGATTTTGCTGCTCTCTCTCTCTCTCTGAATTTTTTTTCACCTTTTGTGCTAATTTCTTGTTATGTTATCAATGGAGAACTTAGAGAAAAAAATGAAGAAAATGTTAAAACAAAAGGATGAGAGAGAACAAGAGAAGAGCTCATGCATCAAGGCTATTCTTCATTTCCACACCACCACCAATATGTACAAGCTAATGATAAATTAATTTGCATTCATCACCATCTGGAAGCAATCATATGTCATTCATCTATTTTGGTTAATTTAGCAGAGTTTCAACACTGTCAAGGATGTGCCTGCAAGTCTGCAACCTCAGGAAGCACATATCTTAAATATAATCTAAGTATATATGAAACCTTCAAAAAGAACTAGAGATTAATTTAGTTTGATCAACTAATTCTTTTTTCTGATACTTAATAATAGGAGTAACATCCTTCAGCATTCATCTGGAATCCAAAATGATGACTGTGATTGGCCATGTGTCTTCCCAGGGAGTGCTTCAGAGAATGTCAAAGGTGAATAGGGCGAATTAAAAATGTCATCGGGTCTCAAACTTATACCAATTGAACATAAACACAATACATGATATAAAGTCTAATTTGAGCTATACTAGATTCTTATCATATTTAATTTTCTTTTATGGTCTCACGTATTAATTTATATGTCATGCAATACTCTCCGTTCAATTTTTGGATAACATGAGAGAATTTGAAATTGAAGCAAAGTTCACACTAAGAATTTTAAAGTTACACGGTCGAATTGCAAAAGTGGGCAAATTTCATGGACTAAAACTAATTTAAAATTTAATGGTTAATTTCAAATTATTATATATATATATATAAAATATTAAAAAATTATTCGATCAAAATGAATTCTCACAAACTATAAACGTCACGTTGAAACGAATTTATGAATTATTCGATCAAAATTCAGACAAAACAAACTAAGGAGTTAAATTAGCAAATAACTAAAATCAGAGGGGCTAATTTAATTAAGATAAGTTGATAATTTTTTTTTTCAAAATAGGGTCACTCCCCACTCAATTGGAAGGGTGGAGAAAATAATGAGCTAATAGTCGTGCATTCCTCGCCTCCAAAAGAGTAAGAATATATTCCCTCTTGAGACTTAATCCTTTTATTAACCTCAACTACAATTCTTACACAGTTATCAACTACGCAAGTCTCCTTGCTTACACCACCAGCCTCACTAATTACAATAGGATTATCCACATGATGATTGCTTATATACGAACTCTCTATAGAAGAATTACAATTCAAGTCAAAAACATTATTTTCACCTCCTATTGCTAGCTGAACATTTATCTTAGTAAAATTTGGTGGGATAGCAAAATTAGCATTCATTCCAGCTTTGGCCAACTCACGTGCCTTGCTATTTAAAGATCTACCAATATGATTCCATGAAATTACTTCCATCTCATCTGCTGCAGTCCATATGTCCTTTATGAGATCTTTTAAAGACCAAGGTATTTTGGACTTTTTGTTAAGTATATTAGTAGCTCTTTGGCAATAAGTAAAGATCTTGATATGCTTGATGTTTAGACTTTTAGCTCTCAGCAGGCAGAGCCAAATGGTCCAAAATTTTGCAAACAGTGGAGATTCAATTTTCCTGGATGAAAATTCATTCCAAATTTCAATGCTTTCCTCATTGATAAAGTGGAACTCATGCCCAGAATTTTCAGTTTCAGCATCCTGCACCATCACAAAATGCTTTGTATGACACATTGTTTTCTTCTTGCCCATCTTTCTAAGTAAGGATATTAAGATTATCATTTTTAATTGTTAGTTGATTTAGAACCTCCTCAATTGAATCAGCTTTATTATACACATCTGCAATTGCCTTGAATAATAAGGTATTTAACCCAAAGCTCTTTCCTTCAAAACAAAGACTATTCTTATTTTTCCATAATTGCCACATTCCAGCTGCAATGAACCCAGTTATTTTACATTTAGCCTTCATGTTTAGTCCATTGCCTTCCTTGAGCCAATCCCCTTTATGCCAGTTCCTCACATATTTAAATTTGAAGCCTAAACACTTTTCAGCATTTTCCCAGAAGTTTCTTGAGAAAGGGCACTGAAAGAAGATGTGAGTGTTGTTGTCTTCATCTTTGTTGCATACACGACATTTGCTTTTCCTGACATTACAAAACCTGGATAAGTAAGAGGATGTAGGCAGCCTATCCCAGACTAACTTCCAAGCAAAAGTTTTTATTTTTTGGCAGTGTATTCATGCTCCAAAGTTTGGCCCATTCAATTTTTGGCACATCATTTGAATATGCTATCTTGCTACTGAGTTTGCCTTTTTCATTCAAGGTCCAGACCTATTTATCAACAGTTTCTTTTTTAGGAATATGCAACTGCAGAACCTCCTCAGCTAAGGTGTTTCCAAACAGATCATAAATTGAGTCCACATTCCAATTTCCATTTTGAAAAAGCTCAGGGAGCTTATTGTATTGGCCTAACTTTTCAGTGCTAACAAAAGTTGGCCATTTACTGATTGGGATGCTAGTAATCCATGGATCATTTGCTATATCAATTTTGTTATGGCCTGAAAATAGAGGACTTAATTGTAAATATTTTTCTTAGAAGGGTGTTTTTGCAAAAGTGCTAACCTATTTAATTAGCCTTAATCCTCTCTCTAATTTTTTTTCTCTCTCTCGATCCCTGTAACAGCAGCGACGGCGGATAGGGAATTGCAGCGGCCGTGAGGCGTCGGCAGTGAGAAGACTCCGGTGAAGACCGGAGTTTGGAAGAGTTTTGAGGTAGGAGTTCTTCTCTTCTTCTTCGTTGTTTCCGTCTCCGTTGTTTCTCTTCGTTTTCATTCTTTCGTTCATCGACGACAGCGGAGGGGTTAGAGGAGGTAGAATCGGAAGTTGTCGGATGAGTGAAGGAGTGAGGAGTCGGAGGTGGGCCGGCGAGGGGTGCGGCGGTCGCGACAGCCGTGTTGCTGTCCGCGACGTTGGACCGAGCCAGGGCAGCGACCGCTGCTGCCCGCATCATGGCAGCAGCCGGTGCTGCTGCAGGGGAGGCTGCAGGGAATGCCGGAGGGTAGGCGGCGGGTGGTCGCCGGTGTCCGAGAGGGCTGCCCGGCGTGGCCTCCCAATCATGAGCCGGTACCCGCCGGTGTCGGGGAAGAAGACGTCGAGGCCGGCAAGGTGGTTGCCGTCGGCGAAGAGGACGACCGGTGTGGATCCGTGCGAAGCAGGGGAGGGGGCGCTCGGGCGGGCGTCGGGTAGGAGACGATTGGGAGATGGTTTTATCTAATTTAATAAATAGGTTAATTAAGAAGAGAACGGTATCGAATGAAATGAGGTTAAATTATAGAATATTAGGATATTTTGAAGTTGATCGTAGGATTATTGGATCGAGTCGAGGTAAATATCAAAGTTGTAGGTTTTCGCGTTCTGAACGCGATGGTGGTGTCGGATTTCTGATCAGAGGTCGTCTGGTAGGTCTTTTCTATGTTTCGATGTTATTTGGTAGATGCGAGTTATTAATTCAGTTGATAAATAATTAAATAATATAGAATAGTAGTATTCTATGTTAGGTGGTAGCATAGTTTTAAATGGCGCACGGCGCACAAAGGCGCAAAGGGCTCTTGGAGCCATGGCGCAAGGCGCAAGGTTACGGCGCGCGCCATAACGAGGCGAGGCGCAAAAATAAAATAAAATTATAAAATATATTTTGTACATAAAATCACATCATTAAAAAAATAATTAAAAATAATTATAGAACATGAGAACAACAAGTTTAATATTATTAAAAAAACAAGTCAACATCAAGTTTAACATCATTAAAAAACAAGCCTAACATCAAGTTCATCATCAAGTTCAACATCATTAAAAGAACATGAGAATAACAAGTTCAACATCATTAAACCAATAGACTATTCATCATCTAGATCTAAATCTAGATCTTGGTCTTCATCAATCTCATAATCAAAAAGTTTGGAATATTGAAAAGGGACAGTGTTTCCTTCTCCATCTTCTCTTTCTTCTTCTTCTCCTGAAGATTCATTTATGAGTCTTCGGTGACTTGGGACCTTGGAAGAGCTTGCTTTTCCTTTGTCCTTTTGTCTTATAGATCTAGTGAGTCGTTCAGGCTCTTCTGCTCCACTAGCTCTAGCAACCGTGTCCCATGTCAAAGGCTCATCCTCAAATACCAAGTCGTCATCATCTTGTTCATCCTCAGGTCTACCAATCAACCATTCATTGCTAGCATCAATACCTTCCAAAGAAATAGGGTCGACGCAGTCACGTGCATCATATCGACGCTTCAATGTTCGGTTGTACTTCACAAAAACCAAATCATTTAAGCGTTGTGCATCCAACCTATTTCTTTTTTTGGTATGAATCTAGAGAAAAAATAAAATAATTTTTAATTAGCACAGTTTGAAGCAAGTTAAAAATTAAAATGAAACTTTAAATATTGTTACTAACGTTTTCAAAAATGCTCCAGTTGCGCTCACAGCCCGATGCACTGCAAGTGAGACTAAGCACTTTTATAGCAAATTTTTGCAACTCTGGAGTTGATGATCCATAAAGTTTCCACCATTCAGCTGTAATTGTTAATAAAAATTAAAAGTTAAGCTCAATTAATCTATTAAATGTTAAGAACTAATCTAAAAGTATAACTTTAAAGAAATTTACCTGGAGATGTAATACTCCTATGCCTAATCGCCATTGGCTTTCCAAATATGCCCTCAGAATTTGCATAGGTAGAAAATTGGTTAGAGATTAAGTCTTGCTCCTCGAGTCTTGGAACCAATCTTTCAATAGCATCAAGCAATCCTCCCATAATCTCCTGATCTGAACTAATGTTGGAGTTTGCATAGAACAATTCAGGATTCAAATAATTTCCACATGCATGCAAAGGTTGATGGAGTTGACATTCCCACCTTTTGTCAATAATTTCAAAAACTTTCTTGTAGCTCTCTTCCTTCTCATTAAAAGATTTGGCAATGGCTTCCTTCGCTCTATCCATTGCCTCGTATATGTATCCCATTAGAGGCTTTCTCTCTCCATCGACCAATCGAAGCACTTGCACTAGAGGACCAAATATTTTGAGAATGTAGATGATGTTAGTCCAAAAGGTAGCCATTAAAACAATGCCACACACTCTTTTACCAAGTGCTTCTTTTGCCCACTTGCTATTTGTCCATTTATCTGAAGTGAACATTTTCCTCAAATTGGCCTTTTGCTTATGAATACTCTCAAGAGTAAGAAAAGCAGTTGCAAATCTTGTAACAGCGGCTCTAACAAGATCCTTTTGTCCAGTGAATTCCCTAAGCATGTTCACTAAACCAGGCCGCACATAAATGTAGGAATTCAAAGTCATACCCCTCTTCAATGTGTTACTGATAACAGTAATCTTCCCCAAATCTTCAAGTATGAGATCGATACAATGTGCAGCACAAGGACTCCAATACAAGTGTGGTCTCTTTCCCATCAACCTTTTTCCTATGAAATATAAAATATAAAATATAATCATTAAAAAGATACCAACTAATAAAAATACTAGATTTTAAATAAAATTTGAAAGTTTAACTTATTACCTGCATACACATTGTTAGATGCACTATCAGTGATAACTTGTATCACATTTGTCTCCCCAATACACTCCACCATTTTATCAAGCAACTCAAACATCTTTTCTCCGGTCTTTGAGTAGCTACTTGCATCAACCGACTCAATGAAAACGGTTCCCTTAGGAGAGTTCACTAAAAAGTTGATCAATGTTCTTTGTCTTTTATCTGTCCAACCATCTGCCATGATGGTGCACCCATACCTTACCCATTCTTCTTCATGCTCTTTTATCATTTCCTTAACCTCATTCACTGCCTTCTTAAGGAAAGGAACTCTCGCCTCATATGCAGTGGGAGGTTTCAAGCCAATGCCAAATTGTCCAATAGACTCAACCATCACCTCAAAACTTGGATAGTTTAGAGCATTGAAAGGAATTCCTGCATCATACATCCATTTGCATATGTTTTCACATACTTTAGTGCGCAACTCCTTTTTGCATGCCTCATTAATGGTGGTTTGCTTCATCATTATTTGTTTCCTCTTTTTCACCACTTCCTCGGCACTCGGTGTAAATAAAAGATCAAGTGGACCTTTCACGTTTGGCTTCTTTGGCTTCTTTTTCGCGGACATTTCAAGACCCTCTTCCTCCTTCTCACCATAATCAAGATCCTCGAAATCAGGTATAGAACTTGATGAATCAAAATTAACACTTGATGTGGTAGCTTTCTTTTCCATGTATTCTTTGATCTCTTCTCGGACATGAGGTGGGCACTTTGTGCAAGCCTTGGCATTTCGATATCCTCCAACAAGATGTTGCTTCCCTCGAGAAATCCCTCCATTTGTTATTTTGTCACAAAAGTCACAAATCAATCTATTTGTGTTGTTTGGAATCACTTCACGCAAATACTTCCATCCAGGATCTTTTCTACTGCTACTAGAAGATGATTCCATAATTTAAACTAGACTGAAAGATGTGAAAGAATCCAAAATCAGAAATTAAAGATGAAAAAAAAAAAACATGTTGAATTCTCTATTTCTCTGCATGCTGGAGTTCAGCATGCTGGAATTCAGCATGCTGAGAATGAATTCAGCATGCAGAATTCTGCATGCTGAGCATGCTGAATTCTCATCATTCTCAGCATGCAGAATGCATGCTGAATTCTGCATACTGAATTCAGCATGCATTCTCAGCATGCTCAGTCTCTATTTCTCTGCATGCTGAGAATTCAGCATACTGAATTCTGCTGAATTCTCAGCATGCTAATTCAATATGCTGAATGCTTCAGCATGCAACATGGTGAATTCACCTGTTGAATTTGAATTCAGCAGGTGAATGCTGAATTCAGCATGAGTTCCTCATGCTCAGCCACCATGCTGAATGCTGAATTCAGCATGAGGAACTCAGCATGAGTTCCTGGTGACATGCTGAATTCAGCAGGTGAATTCATCATGCTGAATTCCATGCTGACATGCTGAATTTAGCATGATGAATCCATGCTGAATTCATCATGCATTCATGCTGAATTCAGCATGCTGCATGCTGAGAATTCAGCATGCTGAAACTCTCGGCATACTGAGAATTTCTTCAGTATGCAGCATGGTGAATTCACCTGCTGAATTTGAATTCAGCAGGTGAATGCTGAATTCAGCATGAGTTCCTCATGCTCAGCCACCATGCTGAATTCAACATGAGGAACTCAGCATAAGTTCCTGGTGACATGCTGAATTCAGCAGATGAATTCATCATGCTGAATTCAGCAGGTGAATTCATCATGCTGAATTTAGCATGATGAATTCATCATGCATTCATGCTGAATTCAGCAATTCCTCATGAGGAGGCTGAAATCGGGTGGAGATTTGAGAAAAGGAAAGAAACTGAGAAAGAAAAGAAAAATACCTGGCGGAAGCTGAAATCTGGTGGAGAGGCGCCGGAATCCGGTAGAGAGGCTCGCAGGAGGAGAGGCTCGCCGGTGGAGAAGCTCGTCGGACGGCCGGAGGACGAGAAAATGAAGGCGGAAGGCGGAAAGAAGGCGGAAAGAATGCGGAAGGCGGAAGTAAAAGAAAAAAATCGGGTGCCCTAAGTTAACTTAGGGCACCCGTGTGGCGCATATGGCGCGCGCCTCGCGCCTTGGGGGAAATATGGCGCAGGGGCCTGCGCCTGTGTGCGCCCTGCGCCATGGCGCGCCTTTTCAAACTTTGGGTGGTAGATAGTTGTATTGGGTGCGAGTTGACTCATGCTGTAGCAGATGAATGTTGAATTGGTAAATTGATGATTTTACCCCTTGCCTCTATTTGCTTGATTTGCTTATGAAATCTGTTGATCTCCTGTTGCATTATGTTGTTGAACATGCCATGTTGATAAATGCATGAGTCTGATTAGCGGTTATTCATTAATGATTATTGAGCATGATATTATGCTAGGCATTGTGCACACTGTTAATGTTGTCATAAGTTGTACTCGCTAACATGAATTACTCTGGTTGCATCTTCAGTTGATAGTTGTTGTGGCATTTATTGTTGTTAGCATTGTATATCAGTTGTGGTGTGTCATGTGGTGAGGTCTAGCTGTCATGCTGCTTATTGTTGTATCAGTTATTATTGTTAGTATCATAGGTCAGTTGTTGATGGCATACTGCATTATAATCATTGTGGGCGCAAGCCTGGACACAGTTGATTTATTGCCCAAGGTGTATGGGCGGTGACACTGGTGATCACGAAATTTTCACATGAGGTGCGGCGTCGCGCTGTTAGACGTTGGCGGGCTCGTGTGCGACGTCGAGGTGTTAGACGTCGGCGGGTTATCTTTTGATAGTCGCACCTCTAGTTGGATCTGGCTTGAGGTGCCACTCTCGAGGTGCGAGAGTGCGGGGGAAACCCACTTGTCCACTACGCTCTTGATTGGTACGAGTTGCATTAGTTGATAGGTGAAAAGGTGTCTGGTTGTTGCCATGTTGCACTTTATTGCAGAGTCATATGTTGTTGTTGTATTTGGTAGTGTCACTGCATCATGATTGTTGTCCTTATTGTTGACATATTGATTCTCCTACTCAGCTTTCCGCTGATGTTGTTTGTTATTGCCTCAGTTTTGCAGGTATGTCGGTAGTTTAAGTTAGGTAGCTAGAGTCCTGGAGGAGGAGGCATCATCCGCTGCTTAGATGTTTCTTAGTTGTTTTTATATTGATGTGGAGCATTATGTAGAAAACTCTTAGTTGAAATGATGATTTCAGTTGTTCCTGTTGAGATATTCTGGTGTATTTTTATGGTTTAGTTTTAGGTTGCGCTCCTCCTAGGTGAGGTCCCTGTTTTAGGGATAAACCTGGACGGGGCATAACAAATCTTCTTTCCATTCCTAATTTTCATCTTAATCCCTTCTCTGAGCCTTACAATAGTTTGATGCAAGCTTTTGAAGGACCGAGACATTTTAGATCCTTTTATCTCATTCCAGGGATGATATTCCTCATATTTCTTGTATAGCAATTCAGCCCAGAGAGCCTTCTTCTTATTGAGGAAAGGAAGAACTCTTTTGGTTTGTATTGAGTACTTGATTAAGCTTAGGTCCCTCACTCCAAGGCCACCTTTAAGTTTGCTAGAGGTAACTTTCTCCACACTTAACCGACAAATAGCTTTCTTGTCCTTCTTGGTTCTCCAATTTTTTTTTGATAAGCTGTCATTTAGCCATGTAGTTGCCAATGTATGTAATGGAACTGAGTTTAGTACTGAGTTCAGCAGTGTGACTTTGCCTGCTTGAGAAACTGTTTTAGACATCTAATTCTCTACTTTATTCGTGGCTTTGTCAATAGTCAAATTCTGATTGTTACTGGAGAGTTTTCCTAGACCAACCAAAGCTCCAACGTACTTCATAGGAAAGATACATTCTTTTATTTTTAAAGCATTGCACACCTCATTCCTTATGTTTCCAGAATAGCTTGTAGGGAAGAAAACTTCTGATTTCAAATTGTTAATCTTCTGGTTCGTGACTTCACAATAGACATTGAATATTTCTTGAATTTTCAGAGTGCAATCTTCGGTATATTTAACAAAAATAAGGATGTCATCGGCAAAGAACAAGTGGCTCACTGATATACCCTTATACTTAAAAAATTTCAAAACCTTTCTGCATCTGTTTCTTAATGAGCTGGGAGAGGGCTTCTTGTAAAATAATAAATTGGTAAGGTGATAGTGGATCACCTTGCCTAACCCCTTTTTGACTTTTGAAAGCCCTTGATTCAAGACCATTCATGCTACATTTAAATTCAGCAGACCTCAAGCAGGCAAGTAACCATTTTTTGAAGAGCATAGGAAAACTCATTTTCCTCATAATTGCCTCCAGTCCCGCCCAAGACAACCTCTCCAGATCAAACTTTATCATGAAGTAAGGGTATTTCCTTTTTGATTTTTCAATCAGCATTGCAATTTCTGAAAGTAACATAACATTATCTTGCAGGTTTCTCTTACTTATGAATGCTTCTTGCTCCTTTGAAATTAGATATCCCATGTGTGGTTTCATTCTGTTAACAAGTGCTTTGGATAAAACTTTGTATACCACGTTACATATGGATATAGGTCTAAAATCAGTTATAGTACTTGGGCAATCTTTTTTAGGAATAAAGACAATTTTTGTACTACCTCAGGAGCTTGAGATATAAGCATTGTCATGAAATTCCTTTAAGGCATTCAGCAGAGCTTCTTTCACAATATCCCAATAGTTGATAAAAAAACTCTGCACTGAAGCCATCTGGACCAAGTGACTTGCCTCTTCCAAAAGAAAAAGGGTATTTTTCACTTATTCTAGGTGAAATCAGTAGTGAGTTTGTTGTGCCACTTGTTTTTTTGTACTTTTCCATTCCAACCCTTCTAAGTGTAAGTTACTAGAAGCAATGTCAGTATCTTCATTCCATAGTTCCTCATACCGATTTGCAAAGGAGTCCACAATATCTTGAGGTTTGTTTATCAGCTCACCATTTGCCTTTATTTCAGTGACCGTATTTGTTCTCTTTCTAAACTTCATTAATTCATGAAAAAACTTAGTATTTTTATCGTTTTGCTCTAGCCATTTAGATCTAGATTTAGTCCACCACTTTACATGAATTTGCCTGCTCAAAGCAACTTCCATGTTGTGTAAACATTTCATTTTAACTAAATCTTCCTTTGTGCACAAGCCTGAAGAATCAATTGCATCTAGTACTTTTAACTCATTCAAAGTACTTCCCAAACTTTTTTCTAATGACCCAATCTCTGTTTTATTCCATTTGCCATGCTTTTTTCCTACTTCAGATAGGCATTTGAACATGTTTTCCATACTATCTGAGGGGGAAAAAATTCCTATTCTAGGTTTCCTTCACTAATTCATTTGCTTCTAGGTATTCCATCCAATAATGTTCAAAAACAAAACCTTTTCTTGCGTGCAACATAAAAGTTTTTCGGCTTAGAGTCAATGAGGATTGGCTTATGATCTGAAGCAACTCTTACCAGGTGATTAACTACAACTTCGCTGAACATGCTGAGCTGAGCCAGTCAATGTTTGCATAGGCCTTATCTAGCCTAGCCATGATATGATTTCTTCCCATCCTGTTGTTTGTCCAAGTAAAAGGAGCTCCTTTATATTTAAGATCAATAAGACCTGTTGTGTAGCATAATTCTTTGAAAGCTTGAATTGATTTACCAAGAGTGAAAGGTTTCCCATCTAGCTTATCTTCTTGCTTGTCTATGCAGTTGAAATGCCCTGTAATCAACCAAGGAGTGCCATCAATGTTTACATTGTTGAGAAGCTCCCAAAGAACCTTTCTTTCTTTTCCACTGTTACTGGCGTACAGTCCAGTGAGAAGTCAAGACTCGCAATTCCTTTTAGTAACTAAAACATGAAGAGCTTGAGCACAGCTGTAAACCATTTTAACCTTTATATGGTTTTGATTCTAGACCAAAATGATGCCTCCAGCCCGACCATCCCCAGAGACAAAAACTCCATCCCAATCAATTTCAAATTTTTTAATGCAAAGCTTTGAATTACCTTCATTCAAATGAGTTTCAACTAGAAGAACCATTTCAGGATTGTGCTTTTTTAATAGGACCAAGAGGTAATCCCAACTACTGTATTTGAAAGCACCTCTAATATTCCAAGAGATGATTTTCATGTTAACTTCATTGTGATTTTCTCATTTACTCTCCCATCAGGGGGATCTCCATCTGATTCAATTTGCTTAGGGCCATTTGAGTATATATTTTTTTTGGCTCTATTTTGTTTCAAATTAAAAGGGAAGCTGTTAACTTGGATCACTTGAGAGATTGATTTTCTGATTTTATTTTCCTTGCCTTGTGATGAAATATAATTATCAATGTCTTCAATTTCCATTTGATTATCCTCCATCATCTGAACTTTATTGACAGCAATAGCGAAAGTATCTGTTAATTTTCTGTGTAGATCTTTCACATTTTTTTCCAAGTTGAATAAGTCGATTAATTAGTGTCACGAAATCATGCATTGTTAGAGTTGCTAGTACTTTAAAGACTCATGCGCTGCATGATTACGCCTAAAGTTGAAGCATTTTTCAAAAAGAAGTGATTTCTTCGAACCTAAACAATTTGATTGGACCTTCTCTAATTCAAAATATAAGTGCTAAAATTTCCACAATGTTAGATATACCCATTTTACCCCATTTACAAAAATCTTGCCAAAAGTTCAAAAAAAAAAAAAAAAATTTAATTTATAAAAAATATTTTTATAATAAAAAAGGACTTTGGGAATTAAAAAAACATTTTGAATCGAAAATCTCTAATATATTAGACTTTTGTCCAAATATATAAAAGTAAATTTAAATTAAAAATAATAAAATATTTTGGTCCAAAATATTTTTTAGATCCTAGCACCCATTTGTATATCAGAAAAAATGTTTTATGAATTAAAATTAATTTTTTAAATTTATGAAACTATTCTAGGCTTTGAGTAAAAGTGTGTGATACGTTATAGGTTTTTGCCCAAAGCATATAAAACTAAATTTAGATAAAAAATAACAAATTATTTTGGTTGAGAAATATGTTTTTAGACGTTGACATATGTTTTATACCATAAAAATAGAATTAATTTTTTAGGCTTATGAAGCTATTATACACTTTGGGCAATATCTTAAGTTCAAACTATTTATTTAGATCCTAGCACCTCTTTTTATTATAAAAAAATTTCATGAATTATTTTTTTTTTCAAATTTACGAAACTATTCGAGACTTTTGGTAAAAGTCTTATCTAAAAAATAATTATAATTCATGAAATATATTTTTATGGTATAAAACATATGTTAGGTCTAAAAAAAATTTGGATGAAAATAATTCACTTTTTAAAATTAAATTAAATTTTATATGCTTTGGACAAAAATCTAGAATAGTAAACGACATGACAAGAATAGTAAATGGGTCGACCTAGCCCGGCCTGGCCAATTAGCACGATAAAAAAAATTCAGAATCGGGCTATCGAGCTCGAATCGAGTTATCGAAATCGGACTATCAGGTCAATTCAGGTTAGATAGCTCGACATTTCGATAATGAATACAAATTCTTATCGAAATATCGGGCTGGATCAGGTCTACACCACCAGGCTCGGCTCGACCCGATATTTGTTCGGGCCTTATCAGATATGCTCGATAACGGCCCGGGCACACTAAGAATCGGCCCTAGCCCAATTTTATCGTGTCGGACCAGGTCGAGCAATTTTTGTCAGGTCTAATTTTCGTACCCATATTTCTGATTCATTAAATTCCAATAAAATTATTCCCGAAAACAAAATTTTGAAAAGTTAAAGAAGTTATGTCCTACGTGACGACAACTTTTTTTTCTTTTTTCTTTTTTCGCCAAACACTTTCTTGATTTCTTCTTTTTAATTAAGATGAACAATTTTCCTAAACAATAACAAGAATTCAAAAATTTTCGGATTCATAATTTTTTTTCTTAAAAGTCCCAAAATGTCTATAAGTTCGATTTGGTATTTGAGCATAGTATATTGTATTCATCAAAAAATGATAAATTGATATTATTTATTCTAATTTCATATTTTTTAAGAAAATTTTAAATATTATCAATAATATATATAAAAAAGCTTATGAAAAATAGTATATATTGTATTTAGAGTAATTACCCAAAACTATAATATGGATCATAGAAATTCTTGGATCCATAACAAGGATCTAAAAATTCTCAGATCCATGACTTTTTTCTCCAAATTCCTGAAATAACCTCTGTAAACTTTTTTAAAAGTCCGAAACCAATAGGTTACAGACTTTTACAAAAGTATGAAACCTATTATATTTTCAAAAAATTCTAGATGTTATCAATAATATACGAAATAAACTTATTAAAAATATTATATATATCGTAATCATCATTATAATTATAAAAAGATGATGTATTTATCTTATTTATTTTGATTTCACAATTTTGAAAAAATCTAGAATATACTATTTTTTAGACTTTTATAAAAGTCTGAATCGAGTACCAGATCTGAACTCGAGGGTATTTTGATGATTTTGAGAAAAAAGTTATGGATCCAAAAATTTTCATATCCTTATTATAGATCTGAGAATTTATCTGATCTCTATCATGATTTTGAAAAATTGCTCTGGTATCTATCATTATAGTTATATAAAAAAAATGAATTGGTTTTACTTATTTTAATTTTCATATATATTATGTTTTGGATTTTTATAAAAGTTTGAAATGGAATACTAGATCCAACTTAAAAGCATTTAGAGATTTTTTTTTATATAAAAAATCATAGATTTAAAAATTTCCAAGAAATTTCTCTCATCCATCTTATGATCCAGAGAAATTATTCATTAAGATTCATGGCAGACTCGTATACCCGCAAACCAATGCATAAATGTTCTGTAGCCTGAGCCGATTGTAAGGTGGAAGTACACAAAAATTGTCCACGTGGAAAGGAGAGAGCCGAGAACTGGATTGGCAGCTAATCTCATTGGCTAGCAATCTATCCTCCTGGCTTCCCAGATTTCCTCTAGATTTTGTGGGCCCCTTTCATCGTCACCTCTGCTACAAAATGATGACGCTCCGCAGCTGCAGAAGGACAGCTAAAAAGCTCGAACAGCAATTAATCAAGCATCAATGGCCATGGCCTCTACTACCTCTGCGGCAGTTCTCCGAGGTCTCTCCACCCCGTTCCTCTCCGGGTCCAGGACCGCCCTAAACGCCGCCGTCCCCAAGGTTGCCGTTTCCGGGGCACCGAGGAGGCTCCTGGTCGTCGCAGCCGCCGCCGCCGCCCCGAAGAAGTCGTGGATTCCTGCTGTCAAGGGAGGTGGTAATCTTGTCGACCCCGAATGGCTCGATGGATCGTAAGTAGTTTATTCATCTCTCTTTAAATCTCATCGAGTTCGAATTAGTTGACTTCGTTTTCTTTCTCGAATTAATTAATGGCATTCCGATCTCAGGCTTCCTGGCGACTACGGCTTCGATCCGTTGGGGCTCGGCAAGGACCCGGCCTTCCTGAAGTGGTACCGGGAAGCGGAGCTGATCCACGGGCGGTGGGCGATGGCGGCGGTGGTCGGCATCTTCGTCGGGCAGGCGTGGAGCGGCGTGCCCTGGTTCGAGGCCGGCGCGGCCCCGGGCGCGGTGGCGCCCTTCTCCTTCGGGTCGCTTCTCGGCACGCAGCTCATCCTCATGGGGTGGGTGGAGTCGAAGCGGTGGGTGGACTTCTTCAACCCGGAGTCGCAGTCGGTGGAGTGGGCGACGCCGTGGTCGCGCACCGCCGAGAACTTCGCCAACGCCACCGGCGACCAGGGCTACCCCGGGGGCAAGTTCTTCGACCCTCTCTGCGTCGCCGGCACGTTGAAGGACGGCGTGTACGAGGCAGACGTGGAGAAGCTGGAGAGGCTGAAGCTGGCGGAGATCAAGCATGCCCGGCTCGCCATGCTCGCCATGCTCATCTTCTACTTTGAGGCCGGCCAAGGCAAGACTCCACTTGGAGCGCTCGGCTTGTAAATATATATATTTATATCCCTGCCTTAATTAGTTTATTATGATCGAGCTTGTAAATTGATCAATATAACATTTTATGAGTTGAATTAAGACTTAATTTGTACAAAAAAAATGAAGAAATAGTTATTAATTAATTAGGGATATTTAGGGCTATATTTATCATAGTAAATTTAGTGAACAATTTTCTCATGTACGATAATTAATCACTCATTCCAAAATAGATATATTTATTAAATGAGTAAGCCGAACATGACTTATTGGTCATATATGGTTGACAAGGGCAAATAGGCTTGTCCATTCGGATCAATCCGAATAGAATTTTTTAAAATCAATTTTTTTTTTGAATACCCGAACTTGAACCTGAACTAAATTACCCAAAAATCGAATAAATCCGAACCGAAATAAATCGAATAAACCTGAACCGAAATAATTAAAAAATTAATTGGGTCCAAGTGAAATATCAGGTTCGGATGTATTAATTATTAAGTTAAAAATTTATATATATATATTTTTAAATTAGTTCGGTTTTCGGTTCGGGTCGGTTCTCGAATTTCGGGAACTGAATCCGAACCGAATATCAATGTTCGGGTTCGGTTCGGGTTAAGAACCGAACCCAGCAGTGTCTAAATCGAACCGAACTAAAAATTTTAATTCGATTTTTCGATTCTTCGATTCGGTTCGGTGTAAACAAAATTTTGGACACCCCAAAGGGCAAATCAACATTTGGGCCAACAGGAGCATTGGGTTTTCTGACAAAATTTTTTAAATGTTAAAAATAATTTGATAATTTTTTAAAAATATACTAACAAACATAAAAAATACTATTAAATTCAAAATTTTTAATTAATCAATTACAGTTTAGTCACTTTAATGGATAGATATTTGGATAATTTGGTCATAAGTGTTAGATTCAATTCCTAATTCTAATTTTTTATAAGCATTATTTATTATTTTTGTAATGGTTAAATATAAAGTTAACTTTTTAAAAAAAATAATAATTAAATTATTCTTTATAAATTTTTAACTCAAGTCTAATTTTTATCTATTAATTTTTATTAATGGCTAAATATAAATTTTATTAATTATTTATATTAATTATATAGTACATTTTCTAGGGGTGAGCGGGTTCAGATATTCTGTATTTTTTATGGTACCCGGATCCTATTCAGTATAGGACTGGTTCCTAGATTTTGAAATCAGATCCTACCCTGTTGGAATCTGGACCGAACCCTACCCGGAACCACAGGTTCCGATTTCGGGTATCCTGTTGGAACATGTTATGGAACCTTTAGATAAACAGGTACCCTGTTGGAACCTGTTTTGGAATCTCTATCATGGAACCTATAAATGAACATGTTCCAGAGTACGGGTTCCGAGTACCGATTTCGGTTCTGGATACTCGATGTGTTGGTCCCAGAACCGTAATCGGTTTTAACTGGTTCCTAAATTTTTATTCCGGACCCTACTCGAATTTAATTCGGGTATACCCGAAATCTACCCAATCGGGTCGATTTCAACCGGTTTCGAATCTACCTGGTACTACTTGGTACCCATGCACACCCCTAACATTTTCACAGTGAACAAGATTTTTTTGCAACATTAATTATAAATTGAAATTAATTATTTACAAATGATGTAATGTCAAATACTATTATGAGAAAATTGACAAATCTAATCCATACTTTGACGGAATTAACAAATCTAACTCGCCTTTTAATTTGCATCAATTATAACCCGTACTTACGAATTTACATCAATTCTAATCTCCCGTCTACTTGTTGATAATCGCCCTGTTAGTTGTTGACGTGACATCCTAGTTAGCAACTTGGTTTATGTTTTTTTAATCTGAACTTGCCACGTGAGCTTATTCCAAAAAAAATAAACTAAGTTGATTTTTTTTTTGGGGAAATTGATAAATCTAACTCATACTTTAACAAAATTAATAAATCTGACACACCTTTTAATTTGCATCAATTATAACTCGTACTTACGAATTTACATCAATTCTAACCTCCTGTCTACTTGCTGTTAATCGCCTCGTTAGTTGTTGACGTGACATCCTAATCAACAACTTAGTTTATATTTTTTTAACCTGAACTTGCCACGTTATTCCAAAAGAATAAAAAAAATATAAACTAAGTTGAATTTTTTTAATCCGAACTTGCCACGTCAGTCTATTGGTGGGGCCACCAGCATCATGACCACCCCCAGCGGTGCCCCGGCGCACTTTCGCTTCCCGACGCTGAAGGGCAAGATCTTGAAGTCAGGCCCATGGCTTATTTCCACTCTCTGCTACTCGCCTTCACCCTCCGTCGGCAGCAGGTGCCGATCCGGTCGGAACTCGTCGATGTCGGCGCTGCGCGTGTAGGGTGAAGGTGACATCGATGAGTTTCGACCGGAGCGACACCTGCCGCCGACGGAGGGTGAAGGCGAGTAGCAGAGAGTGGAAATAAGCGACGGGCCTGACTTCAAGATCTTGCCCTTCAGCGTTGGGAAGAGGAAGTGCCCCGGCGCACCGCTGGGGATGGTCATGGTGCTGGTGGCTCTGGCCACTCACCAATAGGCTGACGTTGCAAGTTTAGATTAAAAAAATTCAACTTAGTTTATATATTTTTAATTCTTTTGGAATAGGCTGACGTGGCAAGTTCGGGTTAAAAAATATAAACTAAGTTGCTGATTAGGATGTCACTTCAATAACTAACAGAGCGATTAACAGCAAGTAGACAAGAGGTTAGAATTGATGTAAATTCGTAAGTACGAATTATAATTGATGCAAATTAAAAGGTGGGTTAGATTTATTAATTTCGTTAAAGTATGAATTAGATTTGTCAATTTAAAATCAACTTATTATATATATATATATTTTATTCTTTTGGAATAGGCTGACGTGGCAAGTTCAGGTTAAAAAAATATAAACTAAGTTGCTGACTAGGATGTCATGTCAATAACTAACGGAGCGATTAACAGCAAATAGACAGGAGGTTAGAATTAATGTAAATTCGTAAGTACGGGTTATAATTGATGCAAATTAAAATGTATGTTAGATTTATAAATTTTTCCTACTATTATTACACAAAAGAGCAACTATTTTCCTGCATGTTGTTGAGTTTTTGACTCAAAATGGGTCCGAAACAAATCCAACGAATTTGATCGGGCCCAAATAGGAGCAAAATTGATCGAGACATGATTGAACCAACTTATGGGTTGGTTTTTTATTTGAACCAGTTCAAATTAATTTGTACAAGTCAACATCTTCTTCAGATGAACACTAACCCAAACTAAGAAATTAATTGCAACATCTTCAAATGGCTCCCAAACTAAGAAATTAATTAGCCATTTCTCCCTCGTTTGATCATCGTTTTTGAATTTGTCACTATTGGAATTGCGAGCATTAGCAACAATTCGATCCGTTGCTACGCCGTTGTTGAAGACCATCAACAACGACCAACAACGGTCGCTTCTGTTGCAAAGCCACCATTGCAGAAGATCGCGTACCTGATAACTTAACAACAGATGTGCAACGATCGCTCACGCCGTTGTTAATAATATTATCAGCAACGATTCCGCAACGGGCTATATCTGTTGTTGATACATTATCAACCACGGCTCAGCAACGAGGTGTTGTTGTTGCTACTACTTTTATCAGCAACGGCTCCACAACGATGCCTCGATTGTTGCGGATATTGCCATCAACAATGGTCCTCACGGCGTTGCAAAGCCTTTGCTGAAAGACTGTTGCTAAGCCGTTGCTATTGTTCATCAGCAACGGTTTTAAGTTTGCCGCCCAGGTATTACGATACACTTTTAGCAACGGCTTTGACACGAATGACCGTTGAAAGGCCGTTGTTGATGATGTTAACCTGCAATTGAGAAATTTCAAAATTAGAAATTTTCATTGATACATTTATAACCTAATACATAACTCGCACACCCATAAACACATTCATTCAAATACACATACAATCACACACATATCACAGATACACCTAGATATACATCAAAATAATTATACTTATAATTATAAGGGTAAATATATTAAAAAAATACGAACTATGGACATTTTCTCATTTTTAGCATAAACTTTTTCCGTTAGCAAGAAAATACACGAACTTTGATTTCGTTGCCCCGTTTAGCACGCACCGTCATTTCTGACGGTTTTTGCTGACATGACCGTTAACAGCGACGACGTGACAAGTTACTTTGCCAACGTGACATATATTTCAACGGACGAGTAAATGTTAACATAAAATTACAAAATTACCCACCACGATGCTAATATTTTTTGAAACGTGGACGAGCAAAATGGTAATTTGCCCGTCGTCTCCAAGTTGGGCGCGCTCGATGCCCTAGTCCTTATTTTACTTGCTCGTCTACTCGAACACTACGAAGAACAGGATTTTTGTCGCCTTTGTCACCGCATTAGGGCACGCCTTCTGGAGTCTTTGTCGCCGGATTAGGACACGAAGGGACGAGTGTCGGGACATTGTGAAGCTGTGGTCCCAAAAACAACAGGTATATTTTTGATTTCTTTCGCATATGGTATCTTTTTTTAAAATCCATGTGTTGTGGTCCTAATATTATGTAAATCCATTTTTTTCATTGTTTCTTCACTCTTTGTCATATATCGCATATTAATTTTCATGTAGGATGGAAAAATTTGATATTGTAGTACATAACGGTGGTCACATGATTTTTGAACACCATATACGCTATGTGGGGGGTGAACTGCTATTAGTCAGAGAAGATGATATGATTTCAAATATAGTTACATTGTCTGACATGAGACTCTTGGTAGGGACATTAGGTTACTCTCGACCTAAATTATGGTACAAAGACCCTAAAAAGCCCTCATCTTCTGGACTGGTGGAGATAAAGACAGAAACTGAAGTTAATGAGATGTGTAAATTGGCGATAAGTTATGGGTTTATACACTTCTATTCAGAAGGAGTTAGAGACTATGAACTATGGAGGAAAAAGAAACTAGAACGGGCTCTCAAAACTCAGAACCAGGATGAGAATTTGGAGCCAGATCGATCATGAAGGAGCTGACCAGGATGAGGCAAGTGATGAGGATGATGAGGAATACAGAATAGTGAAGAGAAAGAAGATAAATTTTAATTTGCAAAGTGAAGGTGAGCAAGGTACTAGTGGTAGAGGAGATGAGCACAGAGAAAATGAGCAAGGTACTAGTGGTGAAAGAGATCAGCACAGTAAAGATGAGCAAGGTACCAGTGGTGGAGGAGATGAGCACATGAAAGATGAGCAAGGTACCAGTGATGGAGGAGATGAACACAGGGAAGCTGAGGGTGGGAACAATGATTCATCAAGTTCTGATGAATCATCAAGTGATACTTCAACTGAATCAGTGCAGACACCTAATAGTAGTGATGATGAAGATATAAAAAAATTTAGAAAACCGAAGGGTAAAGGATTTAGGGGCAAAGAATCTGATGAATTTTGCCTTAACATGAGGTTTGAGTCAGCAGGACAGTTCAGGCAAGCTATTCAAGACTATGCTTTGAAGAATGGGAAGACCATTAAGTTTACTAAGTCTGATGAATAAAATTTAGAGGCTAGGTGTAGTGCCAAATATTCTTGGTGGATTTATGAAAGCTTAACACAAAGGAATAAAACATTTGTGATTAAGATATATGATTCAGAGCATAAATTTTCTAGACCAGTAAGAAACAAGCAAGCCTCATCTAAATGGCTTGCAAGGCACTATATGAAAATTTTTAGAAAAAAATTAGTCTGGAATGTACTTGAAATGCAAAGGGATATTGACAAAAAATTTGCCATATCAATCACTAAGAATGTATGTTATAGAGCCAGAGCAAGGGCATTGAAAGCTTTATCAGGCTCATTAGTTGATCATTATGAGATGTTGTCATCTTATGTAGCAGAACTGAAGAAGGTGTACAAATATGGGCTATTTTCCACAATGGTTGAGGGGCATAACATATTCAAGAGAATGTTTGTTGGTTTTGATGCATTGAAAGAAGGGTTTTTGGATGGTTGTAGGCCCGTGATTTCATTGGATGGGTGCTTTTTGAAGTCAGAAGCTGGTGGCCAACTACTGTCTGCAGTTGGTAGGGATGGAAACAATCAGATATTTCTAGTATGTTGGGTTGTGGTTGAAGATGAGAATGAAGACTCATTGAGGTGTTTTTTGATAAGATTAACTGAACACTTAGGCATTGTAGATGGTTTTAGATGGACAATTATAAGTGATCAGCAGAAGGTATAAAGTGAACACTTAGACTTTGTTTTTTTATCTCATGTATACTCTACTTATGTTTGTTTGTCTCTTGTATAGTCTTCAAAATGCAATTAGAGCTTTTATGCCTAATGCAGAATATAAAAACTGTGCAAGACATTTATATGTTAACTGGAAGAAGAAGCATGTGGGTTATGCTTTGAAGAACCATTTCTGGAAGCCTGCAAAGAGCACCACAGAAGCTCAATTCAATGTACACATGTATGGGATGAATGTACTTTCTCAAGTTGCACATGATGATTTCATTAAAATTGGTTCAGACAAGTTCTCTAGGTTTAAATCAGTACATTGCCAAAATGTGAGGTCATTGACAATAACATGTCTGAATATTTTAATGGATACATTTGGAGGGCAAGAAATAGGCTTTTGATTGACATGTTAGAGGATATTATAAGGACATTAATGAAAATGATGACTAAAAAGACATAGATGATAATGAAAAGTGATGATACCATATGCCTTAAAATTAGGGAAAAAGTAGAAGAAAACAAGATTGTTAGTGGCGTCTGTATAGCAACACATGTTGAATATAAGAAGTTTGAGATTAAACACATGGATAACAATTATGTTGTAGAGCTAGAACAAAATAGTTGCTCATGCAGGATATGGAAACTTAGTGGCATCTCTTGTCCTCATGTCATTTCATCAATTCATTGGTTGGGAGAGCATCCCGCAGAATATGTTTATGATTATTTTAAGAAGTCCACGTACCTAATGGCATATGAGCATCTTATTCAGCCATTAAATAGGAAAAAAATATGGGCAAAGATTGAGTTTGAACCTATCTTACCTCACATTATGAGAAGACAAATATAGAGACCAAAAAGAGCAAGGAACAATGATATTAGTGAGAAGGAAAAGGAACAAGCAAATCAAACAAAGATGAGTAAAAGGGGCGTGCAGATGAAATGTACACAGTGCAATATACATGGCCATAACAAAAGGTCATGCAAAAATAAGGATAAAAGACCAATATCAAGTCAACCATCATCTAGTCAGGTAACTTGATATTTGTCCTTACATGTTTACTAACAAATTAATATGTTTTGACAAAGGGGAAGAAAAGCGGGAGACCACATAAGAACCAAGGTGTGCAAATTAATTTGAAGAACCAAGGTGTTCAAATCAATTTGGAGAACCAAGGTGTGCAAATCAATTTGGAGAACCAGGGTGTGCAGTCACCTGTAAAGAGATCAAAGATGGCTGTTATTAAGAGACCTGTTAGTTATGAGAAGCTTGTGCACAAGGAGAGGGCTATGACAGCAAAGGAATTTGAAGTAACAATTAACACTGAAACATGAAATACATATATGCATGTAAGTTATTTAATTCCAGTTATAAATTATAGATTTCAGTTATCTAATTCTAAGTTTCATGTAGATGCCTAATACAAAAGTTAGAATACTCCATGAAGGAAGATTTGGAGGAGGGTTGTTTGTCCATGAAGGCACCTAGGTGGGCCAACCCACTCAAGGCACCCAGGTCAACCAACCCACTCAAGGCACCCAACCCACCCAAGGCACTCAACAGAGCACCACCTCAGTAAGGAGCATGAACACCACCTCAGTAAGGAGCAACAATAGACTCAAGGAAAAAAAGAAGCCAAACAATCAATCATCTTCAAGTGTTAGGATTGATGTAGATTGATATGGATTGAATGTGGATTGTATTTGGATTATATGTGGATTGATATGGATTGTATGTGGATCAATCATGGATTGTATGTGGATTGATATGGATTTATATGTGGATTATATGTAGTAACCATTACTTGATTTTGTATGAATTATGTGTCATTCTAAGTTTTATGTATGTGACATGTGGAATTCTAAATTTTATGTATGTGAAATGATGTGTACTAGTTGAATTGCGTACCGTGCTATAAATAACAAAGTTCATGTATTTTATAGTTAAAAGTAACAAAGTTCATGTATTTTTACGTTAAAAGTGGCAAAGTTCATGTATTTTTACGTTAAAAGTGGTAAAGTTCATATTTTGTTAGGTTAAAATTGAAAAGTTCATGTATTTTCTTGCAAATATGTGAAAGTTCATATTTTTTGGTGCACAGTTCACTAACAGATTGAAACATGCTAAAATATATTATCTTCAAATATACATGAGAATGTAACATCAAAATACATAAACCAAACTACTTCATGGTAGTAGCTTTAGGCTATTGTCTTTGTTCCCACCCCCAAATAACATACTAAAATACACAATACATACAACAAAAAACACCATACACACACTACCCTTCCTTAAATTGACTTTTTTTTGTCATTCCTCAGTTGAGCTATCTCATTTTCAAGTGTTGCAATTCTTTCTTAAAATGTCATTTCTTTCATCTTGCTCAATTCTATCATTTCTTCCATTAGCTTCAGTTTCTCGAGAACATTTTTTCTTTCCTCAATAAAACCTCGCAGAATATCCTTTGTGTGGTCGTGATCCTCAGGATCATGCCACACAAAGAAGTGACAATTATTCTCTTGTTAAAAGATAGGAGTGAGTGGTTACAATAAAGATAGGACTTTGGAGTTAGGTGATTACAAGAGATCATACATTCCAATGTCTGCATCCCCAAAACCTTCTTGTGGGATTTCTTTGGCTCCATGCTGTGAACAGAATAGCTCGCACGTTGTGGCAGTAGTGCGGAACAACAACCTGTGATGAATTCACTGAACATTCCTCCATTCGTCCCACGGTTTTTCTTCCTGACATGATCGTCCCTTCGTGCCCTAATCCGGCGATAAAGACTCCAGAAGGCGAGCCCTAATTTGGCGACAAAGGCGGCAACAATCCCCCTCTTCGCAGTGTTCGAGTAGACGAGCAGGTAAAATAAGAACTAGGGCATCGAGCACGCCCAACTTGAAAACGACGGGTAAATTACCATTTTCCCCATCCCTGTTTCAAAAAATATTAGCATCAAGGGTGGGTAATTTCATAATTTTATGTTAACCTTTAGTCGTCCGTTGAAATATATGTCACGTTGACAAAGTAACTTTCCACGTTGTCGCCGTTAATGGCCATGTCAGCAAAAACCGTCAGAAATAATGGTACGTGCTAAACGGGGTAACAGAATTACAGTTCGTGTATTTTCTGGCAAACGGAAAAAGTTTATGCTAAAAATAGGAAAGGTCCAAAGTTCGTATTTTTTTTGGATATTTACTCTAATTATAATTATCCACAATCGTATAAAAAATATACAAAATGAAAACTATTGTATCAACACGATACGAATTAATATATCAAGTCATAAAATAAGTAACTCTAAGATATCAAGTCACGAGTAGGTGGCCCCGTTCAATACCGGTGGATATCAAGGCGGTGTTGTTCCACAACTGGCGGAGGCTGAATCCTATTCGACCCGCGTGGCCTCCTGCGTCTCGACGAACTAGCCTCGGCAGCAGGAGGATCAACGGTAGGAGCAAGTGCGGCTGGATTTGGAGTCTGACCGATTAGAGACTATGTATCTCTCGTCCGACGATAACCTCGACCCACCACAGCTGTCGAATAAGAATATAATTAGAATATATATATATATATATATATATATATATAGTAGAGATAGATTTAATAGACTATGTATACTTTATAATTATTACTCATCATCTGAGTAATAGTCTTTGAATTCTTCTTCTTCATCTTCTTGGATGATATATGATTCAGATATTGATCCTTCAACAGCTGCGGTGTTCTTTACTTTTTTCTTCAGACGGTTCATGTATCTTTCAAATAAGTACATCCACCGGTATTGAACAAGGTCACCAACTCGTGCCTCGTATGCCAAGTGTATCGGTAGATGCTCCATCGAATCAAAAAAGACAAGAGGAAAAAACTACTCCAGCTTGCATACAATTTCAACAATATTACTTTCAAGTGCTGGCATATCTTCGACTCAGAGGACATTTGCACAAATATTTCTAAAAACATACTTAATTCAGTCAACAGACCCTAAATATTATCAGATAGAAGATCTCGGAATACGATCGAAAGCAATCTCTACATGAATACATGACAGTCATGGCTCTTCATCCTTGATTTTTTGCAATCATCGACGTTCACACATCAAGATAAGTTTGAGGCATATCCACCGGATAATCTGAGTTCTTTAGTCCAATCAGGGATAATTCAAGGGTTGTACGTCGTATAAAAGATCATCTACTTCTTTTACACAAATATACAACCCCCGAACGGATCTAAAGTTTTATTAAATCATATCCGACTCGTCGATGCGTACGTGAAACATATCAACTCATCAGATGAATGATTATTTTTTAAATTTTTGGATGTCGATTCGAGTCCAAAATGGACGATTCTAATTAATCTAAATCTAAATATTAACATTAAAATTAATCTAAACTAAAATTAATTAACATATATAACCTAAAACTAACTCTAAATCTAATTAACATTAAAAAATATATTAAAGTTAATCTAAAGCTAATTAACGTTAACATTAAACAATTACTAATCTAATTAACATTAATATAAATAACCTAATCTAATTACTAATAACAATAACAATTAACTAATAAACTAATAACAATTAACCTAATAATTAACATATTAATTAACAATAATCTAATTACTAATTAATAATTAAACTAATAAAAATTAAAAACTAACAATAGATTAATATATAGATTAGGGTTTAATTATACCCTAATCAAATTTTATTAGGGTTTATTTAAACCAAATAAACCATAATAAAATTTGATTAGGGTTTAATGAAGCCCTAGATCTACTGTTCTGACGTCGGAATCCAGTGGAATCCGATGCCGGCGTCTAGTGTCAATTGTCGGACACTAGACATAGGTTCGGCGGCCAACCGAAACCCTAAGCTTTAGGGTTTTGGCCGGCACTAGCTACTAGAGGATAAGATGAGGAAGAAAATAATACCTGGAGGCTTTGACGCGGAAGGCGCAGCGGTGGCGTCGGCGGGCACGTCGATGTCGGGGATCCTTCAATGGTCGGGGTCGATAGTTCAGTAGCGTCGGGTAGCAAGGAAGAAATGGGGGTGTTTGGCGCAATCACGAGTTAAATAAACTCATCAACAATGGTTCACTTATCCATTACAAAACCGTTGCAGATAAATACATATCATCATCAACGGCTCACCTATCCGTTGCAAAGCCTTTGCTGATAAGTATTTCATTTTCGCACCGCGAGCGTGCCATCGACTAAAGAGCAACGGGTAGAGAACCCGTAATTAAGTCGTTGCTAATGTGATAATATCATTAGCAACGGTTATCACATTAGCAACGGTCGAGCGTCCCGTGTAAAGCGCACTATTGTTGATCAATTATAACAATCGCGCGGCATGTTCACGCCATCCACTTGGTAGAAGCGGCTCGAGCGGCCGTAAGTAAGCCATTACAGATATATCATATCTGCAACAGCCCGAGCGACCGTAAGAACGCCGTTAGTCATTGCAACGGCTTGAATGTCCGTTGCTGATTAACACATTTCTAGTAGTGTGTCTTCACCGTTATCTTTTACTTTTTGAGTCGGATCAAATAGACCCACAAATTTCAAATTTTGACAAATTAATCACCGTGAAATTCTCCTCCAAAATTCCAACCATCTTCTTCGCACGATACATGGTGCTCCTCTCCATGATCTGCACTAGATGCGCCTAAGATCTTAGCCAAGAATCTTGGCAACATCCACGTTCTTTAGCTTCTATTTTTATCTCCACGGAACAACTCCATCATCGGCTCCATGACTTATCTTTAATGAAAGCATTATTCTACAACATCAAGCCTTTTCTTTCTCGGCCCTTGATCATACTCGGACAAGGTTGTTTTGAAACAGTAAATTGAGGCTCATGTATCACATATATAAATATCAATATCTCTTTGTGTACTCAAGAATGAGAAGAGTAGATTGATAGGGCGCCACTCCCATTGAGAGAGCAGAGTGCATGGCAAAAGGAGAACTTTGAGAGAAAACATTACTACTGTTATTACTTGAGGTGGCGTGATGTTTTGAGAAGCAACACAAGCATCTGTATGATCCTAACAACAACGGTCCTTATTCATTTTCATGGCAACAATATTACGATCATAGATTCTTTACTATTGTGATGAAACATTTGATTGTTTATCATGTACTGATATAGTAATAAAATGTCTCTCCTCCTCTCTGTGGAACGAATCATCGTCGTCTCCAAACCACATTAATCTTGCATGTTCATTGAGTTGGTTTTCGGTTTCGCTTTTCATTTTGGTTTTGGTTTGTCGATTTTGGGCAAAAAATTTGTGTAATTTCCTAACAAGTGGTATCAGAGTCAGCTACTAAAACCATGGCGGCTTCAAAGTTCGACATAGAAAATTAGCTGTAATGCTAACTTTTCTTTATGGAAAACGAGGATAGAATCAATCCTAAAATTTTACGATGTTCAAGATGTCATCTACGTAAAGGATAACGTGGAGGGAACCGAAGCACAGAAGGCCAAAGTAGACAAGAAGGCAAGATCAACAATTTTTATGTGTCTTTCGGACGAGGCACTTTGGGAAGTCCTAGTGGAGAAGAGAACTAAAGATGTTTGGCAAAAACTCACTACTTTATATCAAGACAAAACTCTTACGAGTAAAGTCGTTCTTCAAAGAAGGCTTCACTTTCTCTGCATGGACGAATAAACATCAATAAAGGACTACATCAACTTGTTTTGCTCAATATTTGTTGATTTGAAAAATATGAGTGAAACTTGTTTTGCTTCTTTACCGCATTCATATAATATTTTTCAAGAAATGTTGCTTTATGGTAGAACTTTCTTGTCTCTTGATGATGTAATAGCTGCACTCGTGTCAAAGGTACTCATGGACAAGCAGGTTCATGGCGGGTCCTATTGAAAAGGTTCGGGAGAAGCTCTCTACTATAAGGAGAAAACGAAAGCAAGAGGAGGTAACAAATCACACATCACTTGTTACTACTGCAAGAAATGAGGTCGCATCAAGTCTGAATGTCATAGTCTTAAGAAAAAATTGCAACGATAAAATAAAAGGCATGATGTGCATATAGAGACCTCCTGTGTTGCAGGATTCAAAGAAGTAGAGGTATTGATCGTGATAGATGACACATGCACTGCTAAGACATGTTGTAGATGACGGCGGTCTCGTCAGTGACAACACACCTCAAGTCAAAATTCATCTTCCTCTTCTTTTGATATACATGTCTAATAATGCAAAGTTCAATCCATGTTAATTAGCAGGTGAACATGTCAACCACCAGTAGCATCGACGAGCAGCTTCGAGATTCTAGGTGTTCCTATCACATGACTCCACACCCGATGACCTTTGTAGATTATCGACACATAAATGTTGATGTAGTTCGTATCAGCAACAATGTATCCTGTAAAGTTGTCAGATTTGAAACAACGAAGTTAAAGGTGCATGATGGCTCAACAAAGATCCTAGCAAATGTTCGTCATGTTCCGAAGCTAGGAAGGAATCTAGTGTCTATTGAAGTTATCGACACTAGGGTTACACAACATCCTTTGTAGAAGGAGTGTTAGAGGTACACAACGGAGGCACAATGGTATTGAAGTTTCTAAGGACGTTGAACAATTTGTACAATGTGGATGAATCCATCTTTCGTGGAGTGGTCCAATTAAATTTACATCGGGTGTCCTTCAGATATAAATTTTGCTTTCAGTGTAAGACCTTTTGGAGATGCACAATGAAGGATGAGACTCGAAGGACTATGTGGGTTCCAAAGTCCAAGCATGGATTCGACTTAGGCCACGTGCGAGTCTTATGGGAGAGGAGGATCACTTTTGAGGAATACATCGGACTCAATTTTTATTTAAGGAGGAATTTTTGAGTTTTTTTTACTCAAATTATGTCTGAATTGAATCCAATGAGTCTGACCGGACCCAACATGGGGTAAAATTGATCGAGATATGATTGAACCAAATTAAGGTTTGGTTTCTTATTTGAACTGGTCCAAATTAATTTGGACCGATCAACATCTTCTTCTTCGAGTGTTACCGTTCTCATGACCAGTGTGCCAAATTGAGAAATTAATTGCAACATCTTCAGTCAGCAATTCCTCCCTCATTTGATCACCGATTTGAATCTATCTTAATTGCTATCTTCTCCTCCTCGAGCTGGATCAAATATACCCATCAATTTGAAATTTTTACAGATTAATCACCATGAAATTCTCCTCCAAATTTTAGCCATCTTTTTCGTGCGATACAAGGTGCTCCTATCCATGAGCCGCATCAGATGTGCCTAGGATCTCAGCCAAGAATATCTTGGCAACATTCACCTTCTTTGGCTTCTATCTTTATCTCGGTAGAATAGCTCCATTATCAGCTCCATGACTTGGCAAATCAAAGCATTCTTCTGCAGCATCAAGCCTTAATGTCTTATCCTTCTTGCACTACTAGAATTACGACCTTCATCGACGGCCCGACTCATTGCAATATCGCCATGGCAGATAATAATATCGTTGATAAGCTAGCAATAGCGGCATCGGTCGTTGCTGTTAACATATCAGCCACGAGGCCGCAACGACTCATACGATGTTGCTGATATCATTATCAGCAACGGCTTAGTAACGACCCGAGTGCTATTACGGATATTGATATCAGTGACAGTGTAATATCCTAGATATTTAATTATATCATTTTCCTTTATGGTTGTATTTGCCTGCAGCCAAGCAGACTAGATCGAGGTCGAGTCGAGTCAACTCATGGTCCGGTGCGAGTTTGTGAACTCGGGTAAGTAAGATTACGAGTTATGTAATTTTGCTTGTGTAGATTAATTTATTTAATCTTTTTATGTTGCGAATGCATAAGTGTTTAATTATGTGGCATGTGGATGTGCGTGTGCATTGTGTTTATATTATTTATGGATGGTTATATGAAGAATAGAATTAATTAAGTTAATTTAAGTTAGCGGATTCGGGTTCGGCTTGAGGCGAATGCGGGTTGGATAAAGAGTTAGAAGGGTTAGGATTGAGGAGAGAGTATAAAGCTCCCTCCCCTTGGCTTGTGGCTCCCTATTGGAGCCACACAAGACTTTTGAGAAGAGGAGCCAGCCGCCAGCCCCTCTCCTCTTTCCCTTGGAGCCGCCGCTGCCCCCTAAAGCCGAGCCGTCCAAGGCTCCATCCCTTCTCCTTCCCTCTCCTTCTCTCTTCCTTCCCTTTGGAGCCGAGCCGAGAGGAGCCAGCCCCTCTCTCTTCCTCTCTCCCTCTCTCCTCAAGCCGATGGATTAAGGTGAGCCGCTGCCCCCTCTCTTCCCCTTCTTGAGTTGAGCCGTCATCTTTTTGAAGCCGGATTTGAGAGCCATTATCCGAGATTGCTTCTAATCATCTTTCCAAATTATGTGAGTGCTTTTACCCTCCTTTCGGGATTTCTTCGAGTTTCTTGAAACTGTTCTTGGAGGCTTTATGTTCTTGATTTGTTTTTAATTATCTATCGGATTCTTGCCATTTTTTTTGTGTGCCATGTTTGAGGAGACTCTAAACCCTTCCCTATGGGGTTCGGCAGCTCTAGGACGGCCCTAGGGCTCCTCGGCTAAGGGTGGAGCAAGGGTGCCCTCAAGGTGTTCGATGAAATGCCTAAGTGAGCGATCTTGATTATCTTGTAGTTTATATCTCAAATTGATGATTAAAAATGAGTTCTTATATGTTCAAGCATGCTTAATATTTAATCTGTGATTTTTGGAGAAAATAATATTTTGTGAAAATTAGGATCTTGATGTTGATGCCATGAAGGTTTTTGCAAGATGATTTCTTGATTTAATTAAATGCTTGATCTTAAAGGTTGTTCTTGATTAAAGATGATGACAGTGCTTAATAATCTTATTTAAAAATATGGTTTTTGTGAGAATTATGTTATAATTCTGATATGTTGGTGAATTAAGAATTTAATTTCTGTAAATTTTCGGATTTATTTTCATGACATGCTGAAAATTCAATATTGCTGGAATTTCATGATGAGATGATGAATCTGTGCTATTTTTGTAACACTTGCTGTGATGTTTGTATTTCTCTGAAAATAGTCGTGTAACCTATCTTTTCGACCAGAAAATATAGTTTGAAATCATATGACACACTTTGGAGACCAGATTCGAATTAGATACATCAATTTCGGGTAGAACAGTAAGCTAAAATAAAACCCTAATTATGGTGAACTAAATTTTAATTGCATAATTAAAATGGGGTAAAATAGTCAGCATAATCTGTTATGAACCAATCATGAGAAGTTTAAGCATGAAATAAAAACACACGAGTTTATGACATTACGGGTCTAGGAGTTGGGGTCGGATAATAGAGTGTTGAGACACTTTCCAATAGGAACAACCATGAGACGCTGTAGGAAAGACTTGACTTAGGTCATGGTGCGTCATATCTTTATGAATGGCGAAGAGGCTCATCGGGAGCCGGATTGCGGGCTAAGCCCGGGAGGTTGGATGGCAAATTCCTAATCTGCAGAATAAGTTCGGAGGGCCTACCTGATTATCCCCGATGTGGTTTTAAGGAATAAGTTCGGAGGGCCTTTCCCGATTATTCTTGTGATATCTTTTAAGAATAAGTTCGGAGGGCCTACCCGGTTACTCTTATGATATCTTAAATGGGCAAGTTCGGATGAGCGAATCCCGATTGTCCCTACGCGTCTCGTGGATCAAATTCGGATGGCCTTTCCCGATTGCTCCCGAGTTTATATACTTGGATAAGTTCGCAGGGCCTTCCCGATTATCCTAGTATGTGTTGTTTGCCTTAGGGCATGGTAGGCTTAGGCATGTTGTTCTTCACTGTTTGGGTGGTTGCTGCTTTCGGGCAAGTTGTGGTCGGATGACCTGTTAGCAGGTCACTCCCTTGTGACATTTTCTTGCTTGAGTCAGGAGTTTTACCTTAATTGAAAAATTAAAAATTAAAAATTTTCATTGATACATTTATAATCTCATACATAACACACACACTATACGAATATACATCAAAATAATTATATTTAAAATAATAACTATTAACAATCGTATAAAAAACTATATGAATCAAAATTATCGTATCAACACGATATGATCAACACTATCGTAAGTCAAATATATGTGTCAAGAGTATTAAAACACAAGTCAAGTCATACATAACAAAATATCCAAGTCATAAACGAGTCAAGTCAATAGTATCAAATAAAGTCTCACTACGGCGGTGGAGGATGGTCATGATCATGCTCGGAGGATGGTCATGGTCATGATCATGCTCACCGATGACCGGAGGGGTCGGTGCCCCAAGTGGCCCGACCACGGCTCGTGCATGGCCACTGTCTGTGAAGCCATATACGCGGTCATGGTCCCAACCACCAGCGGCATCGACCCACGTGCGTGCGTCAAAGTCGTTGGGGGTGCCCCCCTGCCTCGTCATCATCCTAGTGTATTTTATTTTTCATATTTTTCCTAATTATAAATAAATATTGCATAATTAAAACAAATATACTTACCATGATTACTACTGCGCGGGTGTCGATGTATTATCTTGCCCTATGTCCTCGATGATGTGTCCGCTAGAACACCTCTTCGGGGGTGAGTCGCTGGACACTCCCGTCAGCCATCACTATCGTCTACATATAAGAAACAAATACATTAATTAGTACACTGAGAAATAAATACAATATATAATTAAAATTAAGGTATAGTATCTGACTCGTATAAAAGATCATCTACTTCGTTTAGACGAACATACAACCCCCGAACGGATCTAAGGTTATGCTAAATCATATCCGACTCATCGATGCGTACGTGAAACATATTAACTCGTCGGATGGATGATTATTTTCTAAATTTATGGATGTCGTTGTGAGTTCACGTAGTGGCGTGAGTACATTATGAGCGTCGGTGCGAGTCCTTAGGTTTCGGCCTCAATGCCGGCGCCAGCTTCCACAATGGTTTAACTTTATCATCTTGAGTATTAATTGGACTAACAATAATTGAATTAACACTAAATAATACTAACATTAATATTTAAACCCTAATTAACATATTAACATTAACAAGAAATAAAATAAATTAATCCTAATTAATTAGATAACATGAACAACAAATAAATAAATTGATTAAACCCTAATCAATAAAAAAATTTAATTAAACCCTACTTAGATAACATGAACAGAAATAAAAAAAATTATATTAGGATTTGATTAAAGCCTAATCAAACCATAATGTAAAAAATTGCTAACAATGGACTCAAGCGCCCACTATTAGCAAACACCTATTCTGGCGCTGGCGTCCAATGTCCCATGTCGGACACTGGACAGGTGATGGGTCCGGAGGCCGCAGGCCGACTGAAACCCTAAGGTGTTTGGTTAGCGAAAATTATTTTCGGATTTGGTTTCAGTGAAACTGAAAACTTGGTTTCGAAAATTTTGTTTTGGTTTCTAGTTTGGGATAAATGTCATATTTGCCCCTAAAGTATTCAAAAAGGCACAAATTTGCCCTTAATTTTCTTTTTGTTAAAGAAAATGCCCTCGCCGTCCAAATTTTGAACCAAAAATACCACTGCGTATAACGGTTTGACAAGTCAGCAAACGATTGCTTACGTGGCAAGGATAAGGGTCATATTTTCCCCTAAGTATTAAAAAATGTATAAATTTGCTCATAAACTTTTTTTTGAAAAATACCATCATTGTCCAAATTTTGGGTCATATTTGCCCTAAAGTATTCGAAAATGTACGAATTTGCTCTTAAATTTTTTATTTTTTAAAAAATGTCCTCGCCATCCAAATTTTGGGGCAAAAATACCACTAATTGTAACAGTTTGATAAGTCAGCAAATAATTACTTATGTGGCAAATAAAATAAGCCATATCATCAAGTCACACTAGATTTTAAGCTACCAATATGTAATATCCATTATATTCACAATCTAAATTAATTAGGGGCAACATATAAAGTTCGTATATATCCTAGTTTTTTGTTACAAGCCATTAAAACACGTGTCAAATTGAACGAGCTGAAAAGATAGGAAAAAAAAGAAAATGAAAATAAGCTAGCCCAGCCGGCTGCAAAAACAAGCCGGTTAAGGGGTGTTGCAAAAACACATCCGACCACTTCTTTGTAATACCCAAAATTTTTGAAAATGCTTAGTTAATTATTTCAGTGGGATGATTTAATCGCGTGTCAGGATGGACCAGATGAAACGCCATAGGGCTTTGGATGGAAGATTGACCTTTGCATACAAGGAAATTAATTCATCTAAGTTTGATTAGTCCTTAGATGGGTTGTTTGGTTGGAGACGAATTCGGAGGTTCAAACGGAACTCGAATCAGACTTGTATTGGTTGAGTTATGGCTTGTTTTAGACTCAACTTAAGTTAAGGGGCAATTTGGTCTTTTGGCGATTGGGGTTTTAGTATTTTTATCTCATCCCTCAGGGGGGCGTGGCTGATAGCAGCAACCGCCTACCCCCTTGGACGTCCAAAGGAAGAGGCACACACATGGAGAGGGAGAAAGAGAATCTCAGCAGACTGCTCCTTGGAGCGTCAGACAGCAGCAAACTTCGAGAAGTTGTTGGAATATAATTTAATTTAGGTTGTGAATATATTGGGTATTACATGTTTGCAGCTTAAAATTCAGTGTGACTTGATGATGTGGCTTATTTTATTTGCCACGTAAGCAACTGTTTGCTGACTTGTCAAATCGTTATAAGCAGTGGTATTTTTGGTCCAAAATTTGGACAGCAATGGCATTTTTCAAAAATAAAAAGTTTAATAGCAAATTTGTATATTTTCGAATACTTTAGAGGCAAATATGATTCAAAATTTGGACGACAAGAGTATTTAAAAAAAAATATTAAGGATAAATTTGTACCTTTTTTGAATACTTTAGGGGCAAATATATACCTTATCCTTGCCACGTAAGCAATCGTTTGTTGACTTGTCAAACCATTACAAGCAGTGATATTTTTGGCCTAAAATTTGGACGGCGATGGTATTTTTGAAAAAAGAAAGAAAGTTTAAGGACAAATTTATATCTTTTAGAATACTTTAGGGGCAAATATGACGTTTGGTTAATGAAAATAACATCAATTTTAGTTTGTTGAAACCAATGAATATTTATTTGGTTATAAAAAATAATATTAATTTTCCTTGAACTAAATGTTTACTTAGTTTATAAAATTAATTGTTTGCTAATATGGTTATAAAATATTTGTAAGATTTAATTAATTAAGTTATTGATAATTTAAGATTTTTTTGTTCAATTATATATAAAAATTAATTAATAGTTATTATAAAATTTCAAAAAAACAAGTCCAGTGGTGTAAAATTAGTTTTGATTAAATTATAAATAGATTAACTTTAAGAAAATTAAGTTATTTTAAAATTTGGATTTGAGTCAATTAGATATAAATCGGTTTAATTAATTTGTAAATTTAAAATAATAGTTTGAGTTGAAAATTATGATTTTTATTTTTATTTTTAAAAATTAAATATAGTTTGATTTATTTTTAAATTAATTAATTTTATAAAAAAATATTTATAATTACAAAGTTGCCACTATATTTTGATAATGAAACCGACAGTCTTGAAACCACAGAAAATAACATTCTGGTGTTTTCATTTTTATTAAGAAAATTAGTTTCGCTTTCATTTTGGTTTCAATTCAGTTTCATGAAAACACTAAACCAAACACGTTTTCGTAAGTAATTTTGATTTCAATGAAATCGAAACTATAAAAATAGATTTTGTTTCGCTAACCAAACAGGCCCTAAGGTTTCGGATGGCCCCAAACATGCTACGCCGAAAGGGGTAAAGAGGAGGGCTCGACGGAGATGTTACCTGGAGGCAGCAGCAGTGGCTGAAATCGAGAGTAGGAGCGTCGGCAAGCAGTAGCGGCAACAGTCGGTGTGGCGGGAAGGAGTAGAAAGCAAGAGAAGAAAGGGGGTGGGAGGAAACACAGAGATAAAAACATCTATCACCAACGACTGACTCATCCGTTGGTAAGCCGTTGTAGATAAATAATATCATCACCAACGGCCGGCGCAGCCCCCGCTAAGCCGTTGGTCATAAGCATTTTATTTTTGCCCTGCAAGCGTGCCATCGACTCACACGCGACTGACACAGAAGCCGTATGCAAGCCATTGCTAATGTATTAATAACATCACCAACGTCCGACGTGGCACTCCGAAGCCGTTACTGATAAGTTATTTCATTTGCGCGTTGTGTGCGCATCATCAACTTATAAGCAAGTGTCCGAGTGGCCGTAAGCATGTTGTTGCAGATGATGTATATTTGCAACGACCCGAGCGATTATAAGAAAGCTGTGGGTCAATCGTTCCGACGTCTCGGGCGACTGTGGGTGATGGCCATCGGTGATTCTAATATTTCTAGTAGTGTCGGCGGCTCATACTTAGACAAGCCTATATATTTTGAAATAGTAAATTGAGGCTCTCGTATCACATATATAAATATCAGTATCCCTGTGTATTCGGGAATGAAAGGAGTAGATTGATAGAGTGTCACTCCCATTGAGATAGAAGAGTGCACGACAAGAGGAGAACTTCGAAAGAAAGCATTGATATTGTTATTACATGAGGTGGGGTGATGTTTTGAGAAGCAACACAAGCATCTGTCTGATCCTAACAACAGCAGTCCTTTTTCATTTTCATGGTAGTAAGATTACGGTGATAAATTCTTTATTATTATTATTATGTTAAAATATTTGATTGTTTATCATGTATTGATATAGCAATAAAACGTCTCTCCTCCTCTCTCGTCGTTTTTGAATCACGTAACATTATGTGTTTATTAAGTTACTTTTCAGTTTTGCTTTGTCGATTTTGGGTAGGAAAATTATGTAATTTTCTAATACATGTATTTGCAATTTTATCAATCCACTACAACAAAAAGTTGAAATACCTTTGTAATCAAATCATGACAGGTGTGGGGTGTCATTTCTAAAATCTAAAAAAAAGTTTGTTATACAAAAATTGGCTCAAAAAAATTTGGTGCCAGTTTTTGTAAACCAGCGCCAAAAATGGCATCATTTCTCAAGAAATCGGCACCAGGTGTACAAGAAACTGGCGCCAATATATATCGCCGATTAAAAAAATAAAAAAGTATAGAAAAACCGACACAACACAAGTTTTGTTCACCCAATTAAGTTGCACTTTAATTCAAATACAAGTTAATAACTTCTATTCAAGTTGTAAAATACCTGATTGAATAAAATTAATGCATAAATATACCAAGCATTATGGGCCCGTTTGGTACCATGTATAAATCTACTGTATAGTATTAGGATAATACTATACAGTGTTTGAAAAGGATATTAACTAATACCTGCACTAAAAATAGTACCCCATAAATTGTCATAAGGTGTATTAGTAATACACTCTCAAAGTTCTTCATTAACATGCTCTAGAACTTTCAATATTTTAGATACTCATTTTACCTGCGGTCAAAAATTAAAAAATATATATATATATAATATTAAAAAATAATTTTAATTTTTGAAATATTAATGATAAAATGTATTATATAATTTTTATATTATATTATATTATATTATTATAATATATTACATATAATATAATATTATAATGTATATTATTATATATAATATATATTATATATAATATATATTACGTTACATTATATTATATTATATTATATTATATTATATTATATTATATTATATTATATTATATTATATTATATTATATTATATTATATTACACAGGTTAGTCAATACATACTAGTACTATACAAGCTAGTACATGTGTGCACCAAACACTGTATAATAATAATACAATACAGGCTAGTACTATACGATGTACCAAATGAGCCCTATGTACACTAGTTATTTAAACAAGGATGAATTCTGAAATATAGATAATTAAATTCTGATCGAGTTAAGATTCGTGTATTAGTTAAGGGTACGCTGGCCCCAACATAAAGTAGCCTATCAACGGCCCATTCGCCCATTTAAACATGATTATTACATTTAATTAGCAAATGTTTATGTAGGTTTCAATCACTACAACAAACTATCGAAATATTGACACCTAATTTTTTAGGTCAAGGGAAGGCGTCGAAATGTCTAAAGGAGAATATGGATATGTAGTTTATACATATCGACGTCTATGTCAGGCATCGACATGTAAAAAGTGGCAGGGCGCGCAACAGTAAAAAAAATTAACTTCTGCATCATTTTATCCGGCAAAATGGCAAACTTTTCGACGCTTGCGAGGTGTCGAAACTTTTCGACGCCTCACGGGCGTTGAAAAGTTTCGGTCTGTGAGCGCCGATCACTTAATTTGGCTGCAGCTGAAATGAAAAATTCAACTGCAGCCCACACGAAATCGTACGGGCTATAGTTGTTTCAGCTGCAGCAATTGTATATTAATATATATTAAAATTATTTTTTTTACAGCTGAAGTTACAACTACTGCACCTTTTGTTTTTATTTTTTAATATTTAATTTAATATATAAAGCAGAACTCTCCCCAAATTTCATCTCTCGGCTTTTTTCCCTCCATCTTTCTCATCTTCCCTCTCCAATCTACTCTTGCTCCGGTTAAATCTAGTGATTTTTCTCTCTTCTCCTCCGGTAAAACCAGCTCAACTCCATCAAGCTCTCGTGATTTTACAAGTAATTTGGTTCTAATTCCTTCATTTTCCACTAAGGTTAGTATAAACTAAACTTATTTACTATCTCCTTATTTTCCACTAAGACATGTCTTATATCAAGTTCTTATATATTTCTTATATCAAGTTCCAAAAATATTTCGTATATCATGTTTTAATTTATCTTTTGTGAATTTATTAGATAAGGTTGCCTCTGTGTATGAAGTTCCAAAAATACTTCTTATCTCATGTTATTTTTATTTGCCTATGTGTATGAATTTGTCTCATGTTACCTCGTGTTGTTTTTATTTGCCTAAGGTTGTCTCTGTTGTTTTAATTTACCTACGTGTAGATGTAATTAAAATTGAATGATTCATTGAACCCTAAATTAATTTAGGCACTGCTATTTGAAGTTAGTTTTTTTTAAAAAAAAAAGCTAAATAAATTTTTATTATCCATACGTAAATAAAATTTCTAGGCAAATAAAAATTAGTAACTAATTATATTTTTAGGGAAAAGGTGCAAAAATGCCCCTGCCATTTTCTCACGGGTACTAAAATATTCCTAACATTTTTTTGGGATAAAAAATACCCCTCACGTTATGAATTGAGTACAAAAATATCCCTATAGGCAAGTTGCTCTCTGCATATGCGCCACGTGTAAAGTCAACAACATCTTTGTCAGCATTCATGATATCTCTGTTAAGTCTCACCTAACAAAAGTTAGTCTGATGACATTTTTATATCATTTTCAATAACCTCAAAAGTATTTTAGGTCCAAAACAAATATTAGGGGTATTTTTGTACCTATGAGAAAATGTTATAAGTATTTTTGTACCTACGAGAAAACGTTATGGGTATTTTTGTACCTATGAGAAAATATTATGGGTATTTTAATACCCATGAGAAAACGTCAGTGGCATTTTAGTACTCGTGAGAAAATGTCTTGGCCCGCATGCGTGTCAGATGTCCACGTCATCAGTCTCAATCATCAGCCACGCCAACTATGTTATCTCTCAACTAACACCGTTTACCTATAGGAGTATTTTTGTACCTAATTCATAACGTACGTGATGGGTATTTTTTATCCCAAAAAAATGTTAAAAGTATTTTAGTACCCGCGAGGAAACGTCAGGGGCATTTTTATAACTTTTCCCAAATTTTTATCATCAACATAATAATAATAATAATATTATTATTATTATTATTATTATTATTATTATTATTATTATTATTATTATTATTATTATTATTATTATTATTATTATTATTATTTGTATATAGGTAGGCAAAACAATCAAGGAACATGGTTAAACTTGTATTAGAGTATAATTAATTAGAATAACCAAATATACAATTCAATAATTAGAATCACATGCCTTGTTCTCAATTTGGTATTTATTTATTTATTTATTTAATATTGATACTTCTGTGAATAGATTTGCCTTGTCCCAATTTACTTGTTCTTAATTATGATAGGCCGGATAAAATAATTTGGTTGTCCAAGATTTGAGATGTATAATTTTCTAGCAAGAACTTAGACCCGTTCGAGAAATATTTATTGATTTTATAAATTTTGTTGATAAAATTTAGTTGTAATATTGGGTTGAATACTTATTTCGATATGGAGGAATATGTATTCTACTTAATATTTTACTAAATAATATCTACAAACTAGTTTTATATATTTCAAATAATAAATCTTGGATTGTCTCTTATTCGACAATTTAGTAACACAATTATTAATATCACAAATTTAATTTCATTTGATCAAATATTAATGAAATGTCGATTGCATCTCTTTTGTTCTCCGGTACACTTCATATGTTTTGTGTACTTGGAGAACTAAAGAGAAATGCTGCTAAGATTTTCAGTGACTTGTTGTGATTAAATGAGATTATATGTGCGACAACCTTATGTTGCACCTTCTCGCGATGCTAGATATGACGAGCTTCGACGACAACAAGAGGCTGCAATGAAAGAAATGCAGCAAAAGCACGAAGCTGAAATGAGGGAGGTGCAACAAAGACTTATTAGAATGGAGCAGATGTGGGTTCAACATCAATTTGATAGTTCATCATCACAGGGGCTAAACCCAATTATTAATCAAGTTAATATGTTTTCTTTACCAATTGATTATGTAAGTATTTATTTAATTTAATTATTTCTAGTTGATCTTTTTAGCATTACAATGAATAAATATGCTTTTCTAACATAGTCAATTTTGTGTTCCTGAAAGTCTTCCTCATGACATACCGCCGGCTAATATCTGAGCAGGTACAAGTAAAGATCCATTTATAAACTGTAAGTAATTTTATATATTATAATACTGAATATTTTAACTGATAATATCCAAACTTATATGTTTATAATTGATATTAATGTATAGATAGAGATGTTGATTCATATAAAGAAGACGATGGTGAAGAACAAGAAGATGCGGAGGAGGAGATGGATGATGAAGATTAGATTATTTAATTTTATTTGTACAATTAACATGAATTAATACATTTAATGTTAGTGTAATTAGAAAATTTTAATATATTTGTAATATATAATTATTGTTATTGTAAAAAAAATTAGGAATAAGTATTATTCATAAATATAAGAAATAACATATTATTATTGAATTATTAATAAATCATTATTAAAATATTTATAAATATAAAAATAATATATTCATAATAAATAAAAATCCAATTCCGCTACAGCGGTATTCGATTTTTTTTATAAAAAAAAACATATCGGCGCTAGGACACTCGCCGATAAGTAATTATTGACGCATGTCAAAGGCGTCAATATGTCGGCCATATTAACGCCTCGGCAGACGTCAATATAGACTTTTCGACTATAGACGATGCCTAATCAAAGGTGTCAATATGTTGGACATATTGACGCCTCCGCAGACGTCAACATGTAGTATTCGGCTGTCGTCATCTCACACGTTTTCGTCGGATTTGCGGACGTCAATATGCAAAGATCGATCGGCTGATGTAGGCGCCGAAATTTATTCATAGTTTGCCATCGATATGCAACCGGTTTGTTGTAGTGAATTCGTTAATTATAAATTACATATCAAGTTATAGGAACATTTATGCGCTATATACTAGCAGGTAAAATATAATTGCTTCATATATAAATAACTAAATAAATAATCAAGCATGTGAGGGTTGAATCATTTTAAACCTGACCCGAATTTGAATGGGTCATTGCTGGATCAAGAAAAGAAAAGAGAGAGAAAAAAAAAATCAACCTGCAGCTATTACTGGGCTCGACCCGGCCCAGGTGGGCCGGACATCTGGGCCAAGCCCAGCCGCTCGAGCACCAGCATTTGTTGGCGCTTGCGTGCGTTGCACGCTGCATGCGTTGCACGCTGCATGCGCAGTGAGTCCAGGAGACGAGGTCTGCGCTGCGCGCAGGCATGCCTCTCTTTAGCCGCCTTTTTTTGACCGAGTTCTATGCATGGAACTCGGATTTTGATTGCTCCCAGCCACTCGTTTCTCCACTGCCTCTGCTGCAATTTTCTTGCCGACAAATAAAAGGCTCAAGGCGGCTCCAAATTATAGTATAAATGGGTGCCTAATATGCAGTCCCAGAGTATCTCATATGTTCCGTTTTTCAATCATGATTTCTTTCCAGCGGCTCTCTTCCTCTTCACACCGTCTCAGGCAGAAGCAAGAAGATCAAGGACGTAGCATCCACAGTTTTTCAGGCAGAAGCAGAAATTCAGATTCTGGGGTGCAGAAAAATATCCGAGTACAGGTAATATTTTTCTTTTATAGTTTTTGTTATCAGTTGTATTCAGATTCACTTGTATTGACCATGTTTTCTCCTCATTCTAATAAAATCAAGTGTCCTCTTCTCCCCGTGGGGTAGGCCCGGTATGCCACCGGGCCGAACCACGTAAATTTTGATGTTCTTTGTATTTTTTGGATTTATTCGTTTTGATATTTTTTTCTTTTTGCGTTTAGATTTTTAGATCCTTGCAGAAAGATCCAATATCTTCCAAACAAAGCACTTGTTTCTCCAATCCTGTACATCATATTATTCAAAAACTTAATCAAAAAATTTGTCTTTAAGTCATGCTTTACTCAAACAACATGTACTAATCTCATTTCTTGTGCATCTACTAGCATAGAAGTATCAGAGTATCTATATATATATATATATATAGATCATGCAATTGTTCCTTGTTCAGACTCAATTATGTAATATATATTAAGAGCCTTGACAATTGACATCCAATGAATGTTCATATTAGTTCAGACTTCAGAATTAGTTTTATATTCCATTTTGATCAGGTTGAAGACAATTTCTCACTTCACATGACATGGTATAGAAATAATAATTAATTGTATATGTAACATGCATGCACAGTAGTCCCAGTTATTTTCATGCCAGTTTTTGGTTGTTGAGCAACCAATTCCAGGAAGAAACTAATTCATATCTAGCCTTGATGAATAATTCCATGTCCCCACGATCTTCAAATTTAAGACATATTTGTTCTTGTTGTTAATATTTCATGGACCAGCCAATTAGCTCAATCATAGTCATTCTTGTTGCATATTATGGTTGAGTTTCCATCATCATCGCTGTATATGATGCCTAAAGTTGGCTACCTACTTTATCTTTCAATATCAAGATCCCAACTGGAAAAATAAACTACTATTACATGAGATATGAGTTTAGCGCAACAAAAGACTAGGTTTAAGTTGCAGTAAATAAGCAAGATCATATGGGCTCGAGCCATTAAAAGTTACTTAAATTGCCCTAATGTTTTAGTTCAGGTAAATATTACTTCAAGTTTTAGAACTTATCCAGAACTCATCATGGATTTGCAGTTACAACATTGATGGACCAATATACATCTCTAAATGACCTTAATTACAAAACAAAAGTGTATATTGAAACCCTAAGCTTAAAATAGGAGGGGGGGGGGGGGGGGAGACTAACACATGGGTACTCACATGTTTGGCAGAATAAGGCTATAAGACAGAAGAATGAAAAAGCGTAAAAATTCTCTCCAAAATTTATTGCTACCATAAATTTTTAGAAAATATAGAAATTAAGTAATTAATTCGAGAATTAGGTTATCCAATTCGATCGCAAATCAATCAACAACTTGGTTAAGAATCCAGTAAACCTAGTGAGTACTTATACTTTTAGTAAAACATAGCTATAGTTTTGTGCCTTGTTTTCTTATTATGACTGGAAGATAGATCAATATATATAAGGAAATTAAACTCAGAAGGAATTTGTTCACCAACCGCAAACATAATTAAACAATCCCAAATTATATTTTGTTAAAAAATTTGGGATATTTTTTTGCAGGATCTACAAAACTCGAACTCGGCGAGAGAAACGGGAAACCAAATCCGATAATAATAATATAGAAAAATAAGAGACACAAGGGAGTTAACGTGGTTCAGACTCGGCAGGGTGCCGATCCTACGTCCACGGGGAGAAGAGGAGATTGCTTTATTAATTCCAGAAAAGAACCTTACAATAAGAGCGACAATAATCTAAATCCTCTTAAGAATACAACAAACTGTCTTAAATAAATTGAACCAGAAATTGGTATGAAGTAGAGGCACTGTCTCAGCAAGATCTGCCTTGAAACTGAACTTCTGCTGCTGTATGTCGGAAACTGAGAAGGAGCACTCCTTAGAAAAGGATCATAGCGGCACACTTAATTTTTTGAATATCTGAAACTCTCACATGTGGGGGTGATCTTCCTCTCGATGTGGGATGCTTTGTCCTCAAGGAAACTGTGTGTATTTATACTTAAGATGAGTGAATTGGTCTGGAGAAATATTAGGATTGTTGGAAAAAATTCAGGCTTCTTATTGGCTGCAATTGGCTCGAAATGGGTCAAAATTGAGAAAATTTGCCTCTGTTTACGCTGCGCATGCGAGAACCGTCCGGTGAAGGATGCGAATGCGTGGATCTCACGGACGCGAGCGTTGCACTCAGGAATAGGGATGTCAATGGGGCGGGTTGGGTACGGGGGATGCCGACCCGCTACCCGCCCCGCAGAATAAACGGGTACCCGCTACTCGTTTATTCCCCATGGGTATCAAAAATGGGTACTCATTTAATTACCCGCGGGGGGACGGATACCCATGGGTATAGGCGGGTACCCATGACACTTTAAAAATATATAAATTATAATATTTCAATAACACTTCAACTCTTCAAGTATTTTAATAACAACTTCAAGTATAACAACTTCATTTTGATAAACATAATACTTTGATAATAATATCATCATAATGTTTCAAAACATAAAGTATATAGGTATTAAATTAGGTTGGGGTTTTTTTAGTATATGTATCAAGGGTAATATTATAATTTGTTAATTCTCGCGGGGAACGGGTACCCGCGGGTACGGGTACGGGTACTACAATACCCGTACCTGTCCCATATAATAAACGGGTAAGAAAAATTACCCACGAAATCCCCGCGAGTACCCGCCTAAACGGGTAATATTATCATCCCTACTCAGGAACATGTCCTGTTGAGGACGCATGGCACGTGTTCTGCGTGCTGCAACGTCCCCGCATGCAGGCACAGAGACGCATTCGTAGTGGACTGCGCCAGTAGTGGGCTGGCGCAGGCTGGGCTCGGCCCAGCTGTCTTGCCCATTTGGGCCGGGCCGGGCCCAGTGGACAGTAGCAGCAACAATTTTTTTTTTCCTTTCTTAATCCAATGAACTCTGATTTGGGTCCGATCAGATTCGTTAGATTCGATTTAGACCCAATTTGAGTCAACCCTAACAATTCCTTCTTTGATGAAAATTAAGGCTGATGCGGTCCTTAGAAGTCGTCCTCCTCCTCTCCCACAAAGCCCGTACGGGGCCTACGTCGAGTCTCCTCCTTCATTGTGTATCTCTGAGAAGGAATTGCCCTGAAAGCAAATTTATACCTAACCCAGTGTTTGATTTTATTGTGTTTTGCCTCGGAATCTGGACTGCTTCACGAAAGATGGATTCATCCATCTTGTACAAATTGTTCGATGCAATTCGAGCCTTAAGTACCGTCATGGCTCCATCGTGTACCTCCAAGACTCCTCCTACAAAGGATGTCGTGTAGCCCCTAGTGTCAAGAACTCCAAGAGACACTGAATTCCTTCCTAGCTTCAGGACATGGCGAACATTTGCTAGGATTTTTGTCGAGCCATCATGCAATTTTGATTTTACCGTTCCAAATCCGACAACTTTGTAGGGTTCATTGTTGCCGACACGAACTACTCCACCATTGGTGCGCCGGTAATCCACAAAGGTTGTCCGGTGTGGAGTCATGTGATAGGAACACCCAAAATCCAAGAACCACTCGTCAATGCTACCGATGGTTGACCTGTTCACCTACTGACCTGTATTGTATTTTGCATGATCAGACATATCAGAAGAAGAGGAAGATGAATATTGACCTGATGTACGTGTGTTGTAGCCGACGAGACCGCCGTCGCCCACGGCGTATCTTAGCAGTGCGTGTGCCATCTGTCACGACTAGTACCTCAACTTTCTCAAAATTTGCGTAAGAGGCCTCCATATGTGCGTCTTAACCCTTATTTTGCTGCTATAATTTTTTCTTAAGACTGTGACATTCTGACTTGATGTGACCTCGTTTCTTATAGTAATAATAAGTGACATTTGATTTGTTACCTCCTCCCGCTTCGTTCAAGTAGAGAGCTTCTCCTTTCCCTCCACCAGAAGAATTTATTGTAAGATGCATATCCATAAGCTCTTTAGACACAAAAGTACTGATCGATCACCTGTTCTGGAGTAATAGTGTTCTTTCCATAAAGCATAGTTTCATGAAAAAATTTAAAAGAAGAAGGAAGTGAACATAAAAGGAATAAAGTCTTATCTTTCTCTTCGATTTGACACCCATATTCTCTAGGTCCATGATAATTGTTTGAAAAGTATTGATATGCTCTTTGACCGATGTGTCTTCTGTCATACGTAGGAAATAGAGCTTCTGCTTCAAAGTCAACTTGCCAGTAAGAGTTGTGTCCTGATACAAGGATGCGATCAGCTTGTCCCAAATACCTTTAGCTGTCTTTTGGGATGCAATTTCTCGAAGTGCTTCATTTGATAAGCTTAGGTACAAAATTGTAATTGTCTTTTGCTCCTTGTATTCTTTCTCCTCCTCGGTCCACTGCATATTATCCGTACCAAGGATAGCATCATGTATCTTCTCCATAGTTAGAATCGCTTTCATCTTCATTAACCAAAGTGCATAGTTGACATTGCGATCTAACTTCTCAATATCAAATTTGGTGCTCGTCATGGTCGGGGAAGTAGGCTCTGATACCAATTGTTAGAAAATTTGGGGTAATTTCCTGCAAGATCTACAAAACCCGAACCTGACGAGAGAAACGGAAAACCAAGTCCGATAATAATAAGACGGAAAAATAAGAGACACAAGGGGGTTAACATGGTTCGGACTCGGTGGGGTGCCGATCCTACATCCACGGGGAGAAGAGGAGACTGCTTTATTAATTCCAGAAAAGAACCTTACAATAAGAGCAACAATAATCTAAATCTCCTTTAGAATACAGCAAACTGTCTTAAATAAATTGAACATGAAACTGGTACGGAGTAGAGGCACTGTCTCTGTAAGATCTGCCTTGAAACTGAACTCCTACTGCTATATGTCGAAAACTGAGAAGGGGCATTCCTTAGAAAAGGATCGTAGCGGCACTCTTAATTTTTTGGATCTCTGAAACTCTTACATGTGGGGGTGATCTTCCTCTCGATGTGGGATGCTTTGTTCTCAAGGAAACCGTCTGTATTTATACTTAAGAGGAGTGGATTGGTCTGGAGAAAAATTAGGATTGTTGGAAAAAATTCATGCTTCTTATTGGCTGCAATTGGCTTGAAATCGGGTCAAAATTGAGAAAATTTGCCTCGGTTTACGCTGCACATGCGAGAGCCGTCCGATGAAGGATGAGGATGCATGGATCTCATGCACGCGGCCGCTGCACTCAAGAACGCATCCTGCTGCGGACGTGTGGCACGCGTCCTGCTGCGGACGCGTGGCACGCGTTCTACATTCTACGACGTCCCCGCATGCGGGCACAGAGACGGGCGTAGGCGAGCGGTCGTCGTCTCACGTGCGTTGCACGCGGACGCACCAACAATGAACTCCGATTTGGATCCGGTCAGATTCGTTGGATTCAGTTCGGACCCAATTTGAGTCAACCCCTAACACATTTATTTCGAAATTTGTGCCTTGTTTTTGTGCCTTCATCAACCAAAGAAGGAATTTCTAAGGAAGAGAATCTATTAATTAATTAGGGATGATGCTATGCCCTCCTCAGCCAAGACAAAGTTTGATGCTGAAAAGGAGACAGCTTTCAATGGAGAGGATATTGGATTCTAAAACCTGCACTTTTTTTTAATTTAATCTCCCCAACCTGGACAAAGATTACAAATAGATTCCTGCAATATATAATACAAAGATAAACTGTGCCACAACTTTTTCACAGATGTAGTCAGTTTTAATTAATACATGTAGGCCAGTCAGTTGGAATTGTTTATATTCCTTTGAAGCACTACATTATTATTGATGCTCCTTTGCAGCTAATATCTTATTTGGCCTTACTAAATATAATTACTTGTCTGATCAAATTAATTAAATCTGCATTTTTTCCCTCTACCCTTGATTGTTTACCAAAGTTTATATCTGCGAGCCTTAACCTATATAATTACTTGTCTCAAATATTATTAAATCAGCACCTTTTTCTGATCTACCCATAGTGTATATACTGTGTGTGTGTGTGTGAGAGAGAGAGAGAGAGAGAGTAGATGCTAATTCAAGTCTATTAGCTCAACACATCAACTAGTAATTAGAGTAGTATGATTGTTATTTAAACAAACTTTCTTATCAATTCTCCACTTTTCATTTTATTCCTGTTTAAAATTAGAAAAAAGAAGAAGAATATATAGTTCTCAAGTTGTTAGTAATTATATACATCCATAACTGTATATAAGATATAAAGGGGGTCGTGTAATTAATTCAGTGGTGGACAATTAAAGCTTCAGCCAACATGAATCACGGCAAGGTCAACATATGCAATTTTATCCATAATCCTTACCACGTGTCGCAACAATGACAAAAGATTTATAGAACATATTACCACATTGGTTTACTTTTGCCCTTATCCTTCAATTTATCTTGAAAATGAAACATTTTTATCACAGGGCATTTCAGAGTTCATTCTTCAGTATACAGACAAGTGAATAAGTCCAATAAAATGATGATGATAAGATGGTTCTACATCAAATTGGTGGAGATTAAACTTCTTACCTAAATATGCGTCCAAGTTATCATATATATATATGTTCAAGATTAAGACTGCCGTAGAAATTAAGGAAAAATATCAAGTCTAATGAAAGCTTATATAATTGGAGGCTTATGTTATGATGATGTTCCATACTTATATCCAATAAAATTAAATGAGGCCTTAAAGTAACAGGCAAGAATATATATATATATAGCTTTCTGCAACCCAAGTAGTGAATGCTTTTCGAAGAAGTAAGATTGAAGCTTTTTTCCACACCATTAATAAAAATGAAGGGATAGTGTTTGATCTACGTCACATGGCGAAGTATGAGAAGAAAAGACGACAAGCGAAGTAGGGATGACAATTTTGACTTGTCCCACATATTTCTCTGGCATTATCTCGCTTATAAAATACATTTTGTCTTTGCGAAAAAACAATTTTTTGGAGAAAATATTAACATAAATAAAATTTATTGTTCTTTCTGGCCACGCTTTCTCGGAGACCTAATTAATTATCAGGCTCCTTTTCCATCCTGCAGTGGAGTAAGGAGTAAATAACTGGTGACAAAAGAACTGTGGGTGGCTCCAGTTGTCTTTTTACAGGAGATTTGGACAAACTCTCTCTCTCTCTCTCTCTCTCTCTGGGGTTGAAGAGGACTACCCCACAGCATGCAAGCTGACACAAACTTCACCATCAGATTCCTACTGTCCACCATTTCAACTGAGAGTTCATGTGAAGTGACTCATGCCTCGATTTGTCTCAGCTGATGTGATCTAAGGATAGTTTGGTGAGGAGATGGAGGATCTCCATAGTTGTGGAACATGACTCTAATATTTCTGGACTCAGATTTTGCCCTACGGGAACTTTTTTAGTCTTGTATTCTAATGCTTCATAAAATACAAATAATTACACATCAATAATCAACAAAAAAGAAATAAGCATCACATATATCCTGATTAAATAGCTCCAACTCTTATGTTGCTAATGATAAGTTCGAAATCAATTAAGTTAATTAATTCATAGTGCTTGCAGGAATCAAAACAGAAGAATGGGAATCACATGATCGAGTGATATATATATGATTCCCACTTGATCCACCAGCAATTAATTAACTGTGTTTTGATTCAGAGTATGTGATGGGAAAAGAGAAGAGAAAGCATGAGTTCCCATGGAGAATAAAGGAAGCCAAAAAGATCGATCTGGCTTACAGGCTTCTTGAAGGATCAAAAAGATAGATAATTAACAAAAAGATATTACTTTAGCATCATGTTTACAGAACATATATATATATATTCTCCCAATATCCTACAATGATGCTCAAAACTCTATTCAGTCTCCCATAATTAACAAAAGATAACTCTCAAATTAAGCACATAGTAACCAACGTACATAACGTTTCAGATTATACGTTCTTCTATTCATCACTCAAATGCCGGAAACCAAATAGAGAAAACGACAACTACATCTATCAACTTAATTTGCCTTTGCAGCATTAATTAGCCACAGATATGATAGAACACTAGGCTGCAGAGGCAGTTTCGCCATTGTCGGATTTGTCAGGAACAGTGGTTGGCGCCTGAGAAGTATCCTTCATGGAAGTTAGAGAGCATTTCTCCTTCAGCTCAACTTGGTTTATGTGTTGTTGCCGGCATTCGAGGCTACAAAAGGCAGTGTCACCCCTGCCGAAGAAGCACACGTTAACTAAAATGCAACAACAGCAGCAACAACGACAAGTCGAAAAGTTTCCAACTGTGGATCTTCTTCCGGGATATATATGAGCTCTATATATGTACTGAAAAATCTTCAATTGGAAGCAAAGCAACAAGAATTCAGTAGGAGTAATATAAATTAGTGCCACATGCATGAAGCTTGAAAACACAAATTCTAAAGCAAAGTAATATGCATCTCTAATTAATTTAATGGATTTTGCCTAAGGAACCAAACGTTGCAAAGATGTCAAATATCATTTACTATCCTCGTATTAAGGATAGATGATCCGCAATATACAATGAAGAGAGAGGATCATTAAATGAAGTCTTCTTTGAAAAGTTTAGGAAGAACTATTTCATCAGCAAAACAAAATCTGCAATCATTTCCTTGTCAGAATCGTAGGATCGCACCCATACACACTAAACCACAGAAAAAGTAAGAGGACAAAGATACTCTTAGTGGAGAAGACTTTGAGGACTGAACAATCCCCAACGAAAGGGAACCTCAGTAATATGAACAAAGAATCAGATCTATCGTCACCGCGTTGCTCAGATAAATTTACTAAAGGAAAGCGATCAAAAGAAGAACTTTTTTCAGCCACAAGCCATGATCTAGTGAGTGAATATATGTAAACACCCACTTGAGCATGCATCTCCACGACTTGACCTCGGAATCATCAGAAAAGAAAAACGAAACAGAAGCAGGATTAGAAACAGTCGGTATAAATTGATGGACATGCACTAAAGTCTAGAAGAATCACTACGAGCATGAAAGAAAGAAAAAAAAAAGCAATTTTTACGAAATTTTGCAGCGAGAATTCGCAAATCGCAGCAAAATATCACCATGCAACAGGAGGTTTTGATAATTCCACATCGATCAAAACACCGAGACAACCCAAAAAGGTCAATTTTTTTAGCGGAGGCAATACCTATACATGAACGTGTCCCGTCCCGGCCCGAGGCGGCGCTTGCAGAGGCCGCAGGCCATCAAGAAGGGCGCGGTCTCCGCCACCGAAAAGTCCCCGGAGTTCCTCCTCCGCACCCCACCACCGCCGGCACCAGCCGCCTCGACGCCCACAGCGTACTGGTCCGCCTCGAGCCAGTCGGCGTCCGCCGGCCTGCCGCGTACCCTCCACTGCGCAGCCGCCACATCCACCTCCGCCGCTCGCCGCTGGTTACGCTGCTGCTTGAGTCGGTGAACCTGGCGGTTCCGGCTATCTGCACCCACAGGATCATCGGAGGGCCGTGGGGCCGCCTCAGCGTCGGCGGCGAACCCCGTCATGCTCGTTGTCCGCCGCATGAGATGACGTGGGCGCTTCCTCAGCAGCATCTTTGCTCGTCCGCTCCACTGACGCTGCAGCTGCAGCTCTTCTCAATAAGCACGGCGAGGTGAAGAGGCGGTGAGCGCAAAGCAAAGAAGAGAAAGCGGTGAGTAGACCACGAGAGAGAAAGGAAAGCAAAGGGGGGTTTTGTAAAGGAAGGGAAGTGCGGGAGAAGAAATCTCGGCCATTGATTGATTGAGATCTGTCCATCAATTATCATCATCATTATTACAAGGTTAAAGGGTTTATGATTGAGCTTTTGTACCAGCTCTGCAACAAAATTTGGTTCCCATGGAGTGTTATGTTTAATTAGCTCAATTTTATGTTGACAAAAAAAGAGGATAAATAGTATATAAGTAAATGTTAAAAATTATTTTCTTTTTTTAACCAAAACATAAAAGATAAAACAAAGATTAAAATCCTAAGAAAATGCTATATCACAATGATTGTGAGGCAATAGTTTAATGGCATAAAGAGTTGCAATAAACTTGTACATGCTGAGTTGACAGTGACGTGGCATCCATCCATGTGTCATGCCTATTAACAAAAAGGAAGACACTAGTTGGTCCCACTTGGAGACTCAAAAGAGCTTTCAGTACATCTGTTCATGTTATTCTATGTTTCAATGATGCTAGGGAAATAAATTTGCCTTTTTATTCTTTGGGTCCTTCTCATCATCTCTTCTTACTCATTGTTCAGAAAGTTAAATTAGATGCAGTTATTTGGAGCTCATATTTGATTTTGTTTTAAAGTAGACATAATATATTGACCAACCACTATTTTTAAATTTTCATGAAGTTTTAAATTATTTATGCACCAAAATCTAGATTTGATAGAATCAGTCCCACTTGTTTATATTAAAGAAAAAAGACTTTTTAAAATATATTATTTTCAAGAATTAGTATTTGATCATATTGTCAATAAAATTAGTTGGATTCACTACTGAAATAATGGGCATCAGCAACGAATGAAGTCATTGCTGAAAACCATCAGCAACGGCCCCACCCATTGCAACGGAGCCGTGGCAGAAAAGCGCATTGCTGATAATTTAGCAACGGATCAGCAACGGCCGCTCAGACCATTGCTAATAATATTATCAGCAACGGATTTGCCACGGACACGAGGCCGTTGCTGATAAAATTATTAGCAACGGCCCTGGAGGCCGTGGCAAGGCCGTTAGTGAAAGGTTGTTGCTAAGTCATTGTTGTATGACATCAGCAACGGCTTACGATACACTTTTAGTAACGGCTTTTCCACGGACGGTCGTGGGAAAGCCGTTGCTGATGACTAAAACCTGCAATCGAAAAAATTTCAAATTTCAAATTTTCATTAATACACTGATACATTATCTGATACATAACTCACACACTCATACACCCATACATACATCCATTCACACATCACAAATACACCCAGATATACATCAAAATAATTATACTTATATTTATAATTATCCACAATCGTATAAAAACTATTCAAATTCAAATTTGAAGTATCAATATCCAAACAAAACAAATAAATCAAGTATAGTATCTAAGTAACAAAGTCAATATAAAAAAAAAATCCCAAGATGACGATGGAGGATGGTCTTGATCATATGGCGGGGTCTGGAGTGCTTGGGTGTACACCAGCGTGGACTGACTCGAGGATAATGGATCAGATGATGCCGAGGGGATGCCTGCTCCGGTATGAGCTGAGATGTTGCATAGCATAGCATGTATCTCCGCCATCATCTGAATCTGATGCACGACCGTCTCCTCTAGTGTCCTTATCCTGGTACTATGATCATAACTGGACCTGGAGGTGGACGGCCGCTCACCAGCGATCGGAGGGGTCGGTGCCCCAAGCGGGCCTAGCACGGCTTTCACATGACCACTATCTGCAAAGTCATATATGCGACTGTGGTCCCAGCCACCTGCAGCCTCGACTCACGCTCCTGCATCAAAGTCCTCGGGGATACCCCCGCGCTGCACCACCGTCTGAGTGTAGGTCTCCTACTCGAGTTTGATTTTTTGTTTCATATTTTTCTTAAAACCTAAATTATAAATAAATAATGAATAATTTAAACAAATATACTTACCATAATGTATGCAACGCGGTTGTCAATGTACTTCCCTGTCCCATGTACTCGACGGTGAGTCCGCTCAAACACCGCCATCGGGGAGGGTCGCTAGACAATCCCGTCGTCCAACACCGTCGTCTACATTAATAAAACAAATACATTAATTAGTACACATAGTAACAAATAAAATATATAATTAAAAATAAGGTATAATTACCATACGATTCGCTTGCACTGCAAATGCAATAGAGCCGCTAGTGTGACGCGCTGCTCCCCTCGACATGCTATTTCTAGCCGCGGTCCTAGAAACCTCCTGCCATCAATCCGTCGACCATATTGCCACGAGCTAGTCCCATATATCCGGAGTAATCCAATCGGGGCCGTATCCCTGAGTCTCCGCGATGTTAGTGGTCCCAGCTCGGGCCATCACCTGGGACCGGGCCTGCCCCAGCTGCCCGTTGTACCTCGCACGGGAAATAACCTCCCAGGCAGCGTAAATGAAGGACCTTTGGTCCCCAGCCCATATATAGCGAGCTTGCAAAATAATAATATCAGTACCAATATTAATCATCATACATGTATATATATAAAATAATTAATACGTACCTCAAACTCGCGCCATAGCATGTCGACGTGCTCACTGGGCACGTGAGACCACGTGGGCCATGCCCCGTGCATGTATCGTCGAATGGTAGAAGATATGCTCCTTGGCACTTCTTCTTGCTCGAACCTGCACAACAAAAATAAAATTTAATATTATATTATGATATAATAAATTTTTAATGATTCATAATTCATGATATATTACCGCTCTCCAATCACGCTAATGAATCTACATGACTATGTGGCTGCTGGATCGAGGCTGCCACCTGTTCGGCCCGCGTGGCCGCCTGCATCTGGATGTACTAGCCTCAGCGGTATCATCGGCAGGAGGATCAACAACAGGAGAATCAGTAGCATGAGTAAGTGTTGGAGTCTCAACGATTGGAGACTCTGAAGCTCTCCTGCGACGATAACCACGACTAAACATATCTGTCGAATAGGCATATAATTAGATTATTATATATATAGTAGAGATATATTTAATATAATATATACTTTATAATTATTACTCATCATCTGAGTAATAGTCTTCAAATTCTTTCTCTTCTTCATCTTCTTCATCTTCTTCATCTCCAGCTTCCTCAATTTCATGATCATCATAATCGGCATATTCAACTTCTAATTGAATTGACACTGTGTCTGCATCCTCGAGTATTGGAATAATATGATTTACAGTAGGAGGATCATCTTCTTGATAGAAACCATCTGTCACGTCAAGTATCGGCTCATTTTCTCCTACTATCGGATCAAATTTTCCTCTACCTTTAGTCTTACAGACTACACGCCAATCTGCTCTATCTTTATTTCAAGCTGGATACTTCGCATAATATACTTGTTCGGCTTCTGATGCCAATATAAAAGGCTCATTTGCTACCAATTTGGATTTGTAATTAACCTCAACAAGTTTGTATTTTGGATGAACTTTCATGCCCCTTTCTGTTGTATCGAACCAATGACATCTAAATAGGATCACTGATTTCAAGCCAAATTAGTGCAACTCTATCACTTCTTCCACCAGTCCATAAAAATTCATATCACATTCAACATAGGTTGTCCCTTTCACACAGACCCCAGCATTCATTGTCTTCTTTGTAAATGCATATTCAACCGTGTGAAATTTATACCTATTAACAAAATATCCGCTATATCACGACACAAGTGGCGACGGTCCACTAACAAACTCAAATATTCTTTTATCTATTTCAGCTCTGTGATCTTTGCTGTAAGCCTGAATCCAAGTAGGGAAATCACAATTTCGTAATCTCTCCAATTCTTGATTGTTGTGAATAGAGTATTTTTGCATCATCTCAATGTCAAATATTTCAATGAAATGTTCAATCTCTGGATAATTGAGTGATACATACAAGTGTGTCAAATGATACTCTTCGTCGCTTAAGTGTCAAGATGAACGAGAACCAAAAGCACGACCATAGTGATAAAATATATTTAAACGTCCATCTGAATGTCGAACTCCCCCGTCGTCATTACGTAGAAGACGATCAAATCTTGTCTGTACTGTCGATTCAAAGTAAAATGAGCAGAATGTTGAAATTTCTTGGATGATATACGATTCAGATATTGATCCTTTAACAGCTGCGGTGTTCTTTACTTTTTTCTTTAGATGGTTCATGTATCTTTCAAATAAGTACATCAATCGGTATTGAACAGGGCCACCAACTCGTGACTCGTATGTCAAGTGTATCGGTAGATGCTCCATAGAATCAAAAAAAGGCAAGAGAAAAAAATTGCTCCAGCCTGCATACAATTTCAACAATATTACTTTCAAGCGCTGACATATCTTCGAATCGAAGGACATTTGCACAAATGTTTCTAAAAACATACTTAATTCAGTCAACACACCCTAAATATTATCAGATAGAAGATCTCAAAATGCGATCGGAAGCAATCTCTGCATGAATACATGACAGTCATGGCTCTTCATCCCTGATATTTTACAATCATCGACATTCACACATCGAGATAAGTTTGAAGCATATCCATCGGGTAATCTGAGTTCTTTTATCCATTGACAAACATCTTTGATCTGTTGTTTCTTTAACACATATGAAGCCTTCGGCTTCAGATATCGTCCGATGACCTCTTGTAACTTCAACTCCGGTCTCTTACAAAGTATTTTCAGATCATGTCGGGCTTTGACATTATCTTTAGTTTTTCCGAAAATATCTATCAAAGTGTTGAAAATATTATCAAACATATTTTTTTCGATGTGCATGACATCCAAATTATGTTGAATCAGTAATGTACTCCAATAGGGCAATTCCCAAAAGATAGTTTTTTTCACCTAGTTATGTGTTTGACCGAAGCCTGACACTCTTTCATTCCGACCAAATACTATATCTGGAAGTGCTGAAACGCGTGCTAACATTTGTTCACCAGACAACATCGGAGGTGGCTCATCTCTTTCGACTCTGCCCTTAGTAAATTTATTACGATTCCTTCAATACTGATGGTTAGTCGGTAGGAATCGACGATGACAATCAAAGAATGAGATTTTTCGTCTGTTCTGAAGACTGATTGATTTAGAGTGTTCCATACAATACAGACAAGAGAGTCGATCACGAGTGCTCCAACCAGACAACATGTCGTACGCCGAAAAATCATTGATTGTCCACAAGATCACGACCTTTAAATTAAAGTTTTGCTTCCGATGACAATCATAAGTGACAGCTCGCTCAGTCCATAATGTTTTCAATTCATCTATCAAAGATCTGAGAAATACGTCAATTTCTTTTTGCGAACCATTAGGATCCGGAATAATCATCGAAAGATAAATAAATTCATCTTTCATACACATTGACGGTGGCAAATTATAAACTGTCAACAGCACTGGTCAAACTGAATAAGGAGTTGCATAATATCCAAACGGATTGAAACCATTTGTGCACAATCTCAATCTGATATTTCTGGTATTCCTAGCAAATGAAGGATAACATGTATCCAAATGTTTCCATGCTTCACTATCGGATAGATGAGTCATTACTGTATCATCATGACTTCTTGCATGCCAACTCATGTAGGGGGCCGTCTTTTCCAACATGAATAATCTTTGAAGCCTCGGTGTTAGTGGAAAATACTGAAGCACCTTAAACGGGATATTTTTTTGTCGGACCGATTTCTTCTTCTTGTAACGAGGATGTTGACATACAGGGCATTTATCCAACTACATATTTTCTTTATAATATAAAATGCAGTTATTTTGGCACGCGTGTATTTTTTCGTACCCAAGCCCTAATTTTCTCATCAACTTTTTAGTCTTATAAAAAGTTGGCTCAAACTTGTTATCAGTAGGCAGCATTCCATTAATCAATCCTGCAATCCGATCATATGCAACCCCGCTGATATTACAATCGGCCTTGATGTTTAGGAGTTGTGTCATTGCCGAAAACCTAGTGTATTTAGGACAATTCTCATACAAAGGTTCATCGGCAGCTTTCAACATCTCGTAAAATTCTGCAGCTTCTTTATTCGGCAATTCAATCTCTACCGCAATTTGTACTTCTGTGATATCAACACTTGTAGTATCTGGTGGCACTGACGTCTCAGTAACTGGCCGATCAACATTATCATTCAGGTGGAATTCACCCCCAAGACTATCAAGTATCATAGTTTTATAGGGATTAGATTGACCGGATGAAGAAACACCAGCAAAGGAAGATTCACCATGTGTCTGAACGACAGGATTGCTCGACGTTCCGACTTCACGTGACTCCCTGTGACAAGTCAATAGAAAATATCTTGGTGTAAATCCTTTGCTATATAGATGCAGAGTGATAGTTTCCCGATCCAAAAATCGTCCATTCAAGCAAATGTGGCACAGACATCGGATTTTATCTCTAACGCTAACGAATTTCCGATTCGAATAGGCGAAATTTAGGAAGTACGTTACGCCTAATCGAAACTCATTCGTTAAAGCTCCACGATCAAGACGTCAGTACATCCAACTTCGATCGCCCGACATATTCTGTCAAAAAGTTCACAATATCTTTAGGTAATGTCTTTAGGTAGGATGGTCATATTCCATTCGGGATTCATGTTATTCATATTGCACTAAGTATTTTTTTTAACCGCTAACTTCATTCTAAATTTCGGCAGCATCTCCCTACAGTTCTCCGAATACGCATATCATCTGGGCGTGTATCAGAGAATAAGAGAGATGCTGCCGAAATTTAGAATGAGTTAACAGTTAAAAGAAAAAACTAAGTGCAATACAAATAACTATATTTCCAAATTATTCAATCAAGGATAATTCAAGGGTTGTACGTCGTATAAAAGATCATCTACTTCTTTTACACGAACATACAACCCCCGAACGGATCTAAGGTTTTGCTAAATCATATCCGACTCAACGATACGTACGTGAAACTTATCAACTCGTCGGAGGGATGATTATTTTCTAAATGTTTTGAGTCAGTTCGAGTCCATAGTGGATAATTCCGACACAAGTCCAAAGTGGACGATTCAGTAGGAGTCCGAAATGGATGATTCCTGCGTGAGTCTGAAGTGGACGATTCTGGCACGAGTCCCCTAAGGACAAGTCCGGACTAATTAATATTTTAACTAATTAATAAATATTAATCTAAAACATTTTAATTAATTTAAATAATTAACATACCATTATTAATCTTAAAATTAATCTAAACTCTAACAATTAATCTAAAAATTAATCTAAATCGTAACAATTAATATAAACCCTAAAAATTAATCTAATAATTAATCTATAAATTAAACAATTAATTAAAAATCCATAATTAATGGATTTTCGGCGCCGGCGTCCAGTGTCCGGCGTCTAGTGTCCGGACACTAGACAACGATCCGACCGCGGACACCGGCCAAAACCCTATATTTAGGGTTTCGACTGGATTGAATGGAAAGGAAGGCGCGAGGGGCGGCGAGGAATACTTAGAGCTGACGGGGCGGAGACGGTGGTCGGAATCGACGGTCGACGATGGGGTGACGACGGCGTCGATAGCGGCAGCAAGGCGATGGCGTCGGTGCTGGCAGCGAGCGGCGGCAGTAGAGGAAGAGGAAGAAGAAGGAGGAAGGGGCGGGCGCGGGCGCGTGCGCGTGCGCGTGCCCTATATAAACTTATCAGCAACGGCTCACTTAATCATTAGAACGTCGTTGCTGATAAGTTAATCATCAGCAACGGCTCACGTGTCCGTTAGAAAGCCGTTGCTAAGTTAATTAATATCTGCAACGGCTCACATATTCGTTAGAAAGTCGTTGCAGATATGACATATCTGCAACGGCTTGAACGATCGTAAAAATATTATTGTAAATAGCAACGACTTGAGCGGTCGTTGCTGATAGCCGTTGCTGAAAAATCAATTTCTAGTAATGATTCTTAGTTAAATTTGATCATTTTAGGATAAAATCAAATTAATTATAGGATAAAATCCACTAACCCCAAGTTGGTAACCAAATTAATTATAGGAAAAAAATTAATTTAATTTTCAATCAAATTAGATTAAATTTGACTTTAGCCATTAGTTTTGTCACAAAGGTTCTTCTCATACTTTAGTCATGATGGTCAACTACAGTAGAACAGAAGTTGATCAACCTAAATTTTATTTTTCTAAATTGATTTAAATGATCACACAAATCAAGACACCATTGGAGTTTGTAAACAACTTCAGTTTATCCACCATTCATGATCAATAATGTCAAAACACAACATTTAATTTCTTATAGAAAAAGAAATGTCTTTGAAGGAGAGAAAGCTAGGGTTGACCAAAAATCGGATTACATCGAACCAAATTTTTCGATTCGGTTCGGTTTCAGCGATTGCATGTTCGGTTCTTGACCCGAACCGAACTCGAATTTTGGATTTCAGTTCGGATCCGATTCTCGAAATTCGGGAACCGACCAGAACCGAAAACTAAATTAATTTAAAAAAATATTTTTTTAATTTTTAACCCAGATAAGTAAATGAGTATTAGGTAATAATTTTTCTACCCATTTGATTTCACTACTCGACACTGCCCTACACTGCCCAGGTAAGTAAATGGGTATTAATTTTATAGCTAGTATATGTGTTCATATTTAATAGCTTGCCATGGCAATGTAAATGTGTAATGTTTGGATAAAATTTTAGTTTTTTCGGGTTGAAGTCGAACCGAACTGAATAATTTCGGTTTGGGTTAGATCGATTTAGACATAATTCGGTTCGAATTCGTGTTGGAATATCAGTATAAAAAAATTGATTTGATTTAATTCGATTCGATTCGATTTGAACCGAATGGATAGCCCTAGAGAAAGCGCAACTTGCATAAGAAATGAGGAGAGAAGAGCAACTTAGACGAGGAGAGAAAGAGCAACTTGCATAAGCAACATCACAACAACTAAATTTGTAGATTCCTTATTTTGAAGATTAAAGCATTGATAAGATTAATTTTTATATACAAATTTAGCATAGATTATACACTAATTCTATTGCTATGTGGTTAATTCTAGGTGAAAAGAGGGTTGATGGTGCATTTATGGAAAGCAAATCTCGCAGGCAAGTTTTTCGCTCAAATAGAGTACTCTGAATTAAATTGAGCATAACTTTGTGTACAGAGGTCAGAATAACACGCTGTTTGATGTTTTAGAAAGCTAAGAGAAAGAGCTAAAACTTTCAGGTTGACCACTTGGGTCAATTCGTGCATTGAAGGCCTCGAAATTGCATCCCAAGATACGTCATATTTTGGTCCAGCACTTGAATGAGAGAGGATCCACTAAGCTAACGGGTTGTGGGAGTTAAATCCACTCAAATGACTATTGGACCTACTTTTATCTCACTCAGAAGAGGATTTGGATCCAATAAGAATGAATTTTCCATCAAGAAGACAACAAGATAGGAAGGCTGAAAACAAGATAGGAATGTTGAAATTTGATTAATTGCTGCACAAAAACAAAGGGGGGGCGACCCTAACGAGGAGGAGAGGGCAGCACACAATAGGAGGACGACAAGAAAGAGGTGGAGACTCGAAGTAATCAAGAGGGGGATTTCCAAAGTGTTCGGCAAGTTGGAGAAGTCCTTCATCAACAAGTCAAGCTAGTTGCATCTTCTCATTGTTTTCATGGCTTCCTTCTCTTTTCTTTGATCTTTCATCTATTTTAGTTATTTAATTTCATCCATTATGAACTAAATTTCTTAGCTAGGGCGTTGATGTAGCCAACTATTTGGTTTTGATAATTTTGGATTAACTTTATTCATGCTTTTACTCTATAATTAAATGTTTATAATTGTTCTTAATGCTATTGAGTGCTTGATCATCATTCAATTGATTTGTTGATTTGCAATAACTTGAGAAAGGGTTTATAAACATTGCTTCTCATTATAAACATCATGAATTAAGCGAAAACTAGAGATAGGCAAACGTGATTCATGTGGTCATTGCAAGAATTTAATAGAACTTAAACTTTCTCTTGAATTAGTTTGTAACTAAGAGGTTAGTCATTCGATTTGAATAGAAGAGAATTACTTGACATTGAAAAAGGTTTGAAATTAATTTCGGAAATTCGATCATTAATTAATTAAGATAAAAGCTAAATAAATAAATTCAATATATCTTAATCAATAGTTAGGTGAAATCAATTAGTCCTAGCATCCATTTCATTATCTTGAACTCTTTCTTTAATTTTCTTGCAATTAATTTGTTCAATTTTTTAGGTTTAAGTTCTACACTCAATTCACTCCAATTTAATTGTCGAAGTAACATTCCATATTAATCAATTTCGGTACTTGATTCCATTATCGTGGAAATAATGTTTTTCTCATCATTTTATTACTTGTACGAACTAATATATTTGCTAGCTTCACATCAAGCATAAGTATGCAAACTTGTTTCATGACATCTACCTAAGAAGACGTACGAGAGCTAGTTAATGGAGAGTTGAGGAAGAAGGATGCATGGACATTTTGTTTCATGCAGCAAGAGGTGGATCAAGAACAGCATTGACTTAGAAAGACTTGGAGATGCAGATGAAGGGCCATCCGAGCCCCTCTTTGCGGACGCGTGTCGGTAAATGCATGCAACCTGCTGAGGTTAGTATCCAATTATTGGTGGCACTGGTTGGACTATTTTGTTTTTTTTGTAAAAGGTAACTTTTCCCTTTATTTATAATCTAATTTTATCATCTATTTAAATTTTTGCAACTATATTACATGGTACTGATATTATCGGATGGGCTCACAACTTGACATATTTCATATTTGGGTCTAGAATCAGAATCCGATAACCTTATGTATCCAAAGCATGGCTTGATATTTAAATTTTCAAAAGTTACATCGATTTATTCATTGCTTGTCTCGTATTATGAGTCTGAGTGGGCAGTTATTGATTTCATTTTGCTAATCAAGAAATGCAAAACTATTATTGTTTATTTTTAGGAGAACGACCAAACTATCCTTCAAATCATAAATAGATATATTAGTCTACAGTAAAAAGTTTGTGATATATGATACAAATGAATAGCGTTCTGATTTCTTTAACTTTTCCAACTTATTCAACCACACTCCAAGCCTGTTTATACCTGTAAAAAAACAAGTAAATATAATTATACAGAGGGTTTATCATAATTGATAATCAAATCAATCTTGTTAACAGAACCAACATCAAACAAATAAAAGAATTGTGGCTAAAAGTTATGCGCACTAAAGGGCAAGCATCTCCAACATGCTTAGCTTGCCGACAATCTAAGCTCAAATTGAACTAATATCATGATATAAGCAATTATAAAGAGGATAACTCAAGCCGTCAAAAACATGTTTTGGAGCCATCCAACAAGAGTGAAAGGATAAAGACATCTATATCATCATCAAACCGATATATTTACTAAAAACACCATAATAATATTAGATCCATAATTGTTCGAATGCAAGTATTCAGACTCAACTGACTCAAATAACATAATTTGCAACATAGAGAAATTAAAATTTATACCAGGAAGGCAGACCAACCTACGAGTACCCATATGTTACTTCAAAAATTTAAGCACTGCCACCGCCTATCCAGCACCCAATTCTGCATCAAAACACTAGATACTAAACCTACTGACTCATTAACACAACAACATAAACTACTACGACTTGCGACTCCAACTGCAACAAATGCAAATTCCTCAGTTCATTTCTTCTTTTGAGCTGCCTTGGTGACCTTGGCACCAGTAGGATCCTTCTTCTCCACACTCTTGATGACACCAACGGCAACTGTCTGCCTCATGTCTCTGACAGCAAACCGACCAAGGGGTGGATATTCAGAGAAAGTTTCAACCACCATTGGCTTTGTGGGAATCATCTTCACCATACCTGAATCTCCATTCTTGAGGAATTTTGGTTCCTTCTCTAGCTCCTTCCCAGAGCGCCTGTCAATCTTGGTCAGAAGCTCAGCAAACTTGACAGCAATGTGAGATGTGTGGCAATCAAGGACAGGAGCATAACCATTGCCAATTTGACCAGGATGATTCATGATGATAACTTGTGATGTGAAATTGGCAGCCTCTTTTGCTGGGTCATCCTTGGAGTTTGAGGCAACAAAACCACGCTTCAAGTCCTTCACAGCAACATTCTTGACATTAAAACCAACATTGTCACCCGGAAGAGCCTCCTGGAGAGCCTCATGGTGCATCTCAACAGACTTAACTTCAGTAGTCAGACCTGTGGGACCAAAGGTAACAACCATACCAGGCTTCAGGGTTCCAGTCTCAACACGACCAACAGGCACAGTTCCAATTCCTCCAATCTTGTACACATCCTGCAGAGGGAGACGGAGGGGCTTGTCTGATGGACGCTTTGGCTCTTGGATCAAGTCAAGAGCTTCCAAAAGAGTTGGGCCTTTGTACCAGTCAAGGTTGGTGGACCTCTCAATCATGTTATCACCTTCAAAGCCAGAGATTGGCACAAAAGGAATTTTATCAGGATTGTAACCAACCTTCTTGAGATATGATGAAACCTCCTTGACAATTTCATCATATCTTGCCTTTGAGTACTTGGGAGTAGTAGCATCCATCTATATGAATAAAACATATATTCAATAAGTTGCCAATTGAAGATATCATAATGAATGTGAACATGCAATGATGCACCAAATTCATACCTTGTTGCAGCAGCAGATCATCTGCCTAACACCAAGGGTAAAAGCAAGAAGTGCATGCTCTCGAGTCTGCCCATCCTTTGAAATTCCAGCTTCAAAACCACCAGTTGTTGAATCAATAATGAGAACAGCACAATCAGCCTGAGAAGTTCCTGTAATCATGTTCTTGATGAAATCACGATGTCCAGGAGCATCAATAACTGTGCAATAGTACTTTGTGGTTTCAAACTTCCAGAGGGCAATATCAATAGTGATACCACGCTCACGCTCAGCCTTCAGCTTATCAAGCACCCAAGCATACTTGAAAGACCTCTTATTCATCTCAGCAGCTTCCTTCTCGAACCTCTCAATAACACGCTTGTCAATCCCACCAAGTTTGTAGATAAGATGGCCAGTTGTTGTGGATTTGCCAGAGTCAACATGGCCAATGACGACAATGTTAATGTGAACCTTCTCCTTTCCCATTATGAGTTTCTTAACTGCAATCAAATGTAATGAGAGTGGTTTATTCTCTATGAATCAGACAAAACATTATGTTACTGGCTTACAGCTACCATAACACGATAAGCATGGCTTAAGTGTACATATAAAAGATTAACATGGCATACTTGGAACGACATTCAATGTATGCCTCTATGAATATGATGTGTGAAAAACATCTACAGACCCTGCAACTGTACATTACATAGCTGCAAGGATATAAATGCAATAACAGCAAATACTTTACAGTTCACTTGCATCAGAAATAATTTTCATTAATCCAAATACATCTTGAGGGATGATTAACAAACAAAAATAACACCAAGACTAAAACTTAATATCTAAAAAGGCACCTCAAATTTCCAAACCCAAGACAGAACCATTTCATAAACAGTCAAATCAACTTCTCCATACAAGATCAAATTACCACAGTAAAAAGACCATTATAATTATGAATTGTTTCAAACAATTACTAAAATATGAAGCAGAAAGCAATGCATAACCTCACTCATGACACTTAATAACCACATTAAGATCAATGAAACAACACATCGTAGCATCAAACATGATAACATTCCATTCTTTAGTAGATTATGGACAACCATCTTGCCCATAGCCCAATTGACTACATATATTGATACTGGAAACACAACAAAGGGGAAATATATAGCAAAATATATAACCTATAAGCATCAACTTCCACTACAGTTTCACCAGAACAAAGCATGTTTTCCCTCAGATTACAAAAAATATGTTTTCGCCAAACTCGAGATAGTTTCACATCCAAGTAGATCATGGATCGGCGAGGTAAATCACCTAGATAGAATCAACAAGTCGTTGCAAAACCAAAACGAACTGTTTTACATGAGAATCCCGATAAGTATCATAGCCACAGAAAAGCTGAAGATGAGTATACCAAGGATCTAAAAGAAGAAAACTAGCCGTGAACAAATCACGATAAGCAATCGGAAACCACCAATCCAGATATATTTCTAGGCACATCAACAGCTACAAGAAGAAAAGGAAGGATAGAAGAAGAAGAAGAAGAAGAAGAAGATCTCACCACAAAGCTCGGAGAAGCTACGACCGAGAGAGAGAGAGAGAGAGGAGCAGGAGAGAGCGGCGGCGGCGGCTTATTCTACCACGGAGTACCCGAGGAGCGAGGTGGACAAAACCCTAGCGCTCGAATTCTTATATAGGCAGACGATTACCAAAATATCCGTATAATTCTGCGCTAAACGCGGGGGCAATAAGGACATTTAAAGTGGTCTGTCAAGTGTCAACAGAGTGACTCGCTACTCGCATATGTGATGACGCTGTGCTCCCGAATGGGTCGTGACTTGTGATTCGGATCCGCACTGCTTGATTTGAATCCGTACGGCTTAATCCAAACCAATAGTCAATAGATTTGTAAATGTTGACCCGACTTGAGTCCGATCCGAGTTAAAAACTATGATGGATCAAGTCTGTAAAATTAATTCTTCAAGACTTGCATGCAGGTACAGCTCAAGCCATCTTTAAAGTTTGGCAATTATAACTTTGACCAAGTCAATATTTACATCACAGTCAAAAAGAGCACCTCTTTTGAGTGGATCCTTCCTCATCAACCAATGAATGAGATAAATTTTTTTTTATTTGATCATGTGTTGCAATCTCTATTTGGCTTTAGATGAGCACGAACAACGAGGAGAAAATTTTGGACATCAAGGCCAACGGGGCTCTTATCTCAGCAAATTAGATATGATTTCATTCTTATCCATCAACAGCGAATTTTTTCCTCTGTTCGAAATAGAGGAAATTGCTTGCCGCAACTGTATGAATCGCTCCGAGCGGCCATTATCTAGAAATCTCTGAAGATCATTTCTTTGGACTCAATCTTCAACAATCGATTCTCCACGCCTATAAAAGGAGCAGTAATCAAGGTTTCAACATTCATTGCACAAGAGCTTTAGAGAGTTCACCCATCATTTTAGAGAGTAGTTAGAGAGCAGCGAGCGATTGTCGTCTTCCCCTCTCGACCACGACGGGACATTGCATGCAAAAAGCAATTTTTTTTTCCTTCCATCCAAGCAACAGAGCAGTGTTTCACAGGGCAGATTTCGGGATACAAAAAATTATCAGACAATATTTTTCTTTTACGGTTTAGTTATCAGTGGTATTCAGATTCTCTTGTATTGATCGTGTTTTCTTCTCTCTCTAATAAAATCAAGTGTCCTCTTCTTCCCATGGAGTAGGCCCAGTACCCTACCGGACCGAACCACGTAAATTTTGATGTTCTTTGTGTTTTCTGAATTTATTCGTTTTGGTATTTTTGCTTTTGGCATTTGAATTTTTGGATCATTGTAGGAATACCTAATTTTCTTCCTAACAAGATTCTTCTCAAGCTCCGGCGGGCGCTGGCTCAGCCACATCCGGATCCGGCGTCGTCGGCAAGCCCAATAGAGCATCCTTGAGCACAACCACAAGCAACAGACCCAGCTGAGGCTGTTCATTCCTCCATGACATCCTTGCCGATCAGGGCTATATTGTGGCCAAGTGACCAGGATTGCTAATAAGCTCGTGGAAGCCAACAAGAAGACCATCGAGGCTCAATCAGGTTCCGAGAAGGGTGACCGAAAGGATCGCTCTCCCCTCTAGAATGAAAGGTATTAATCACCTGCCTTTTTTTCTAGATATCACTCAAAGTATCTACCCTTATTTGTTAACGAGTTTATACTATTGGAAATATTTATCCTTGTATTTTCTGTTTTCTCCACGTTCAAGTCATTTGTTGAAAATTATTTTGGTCTTTTTGTTAAAAGCCTTTACACTGATGGCGGTCTTTCTGCTCTTGTTCCTTTTTTAAATGTGCATGGTGCTCAACATCTATGCAGTCCTCCTTACATTCCTCAATGGGTAAGTCTAGCTGAATGAAAGCATCATCATATCATGGAAACAACGTGATATGAAAACAACATTTACGTTACTTTCTCAAGCTTCTGTTCTTTTACATTTTTGGCACCTTGCTTGTTCAACAGCTGTGTATATGATAAATCGCATGCTGACGTCTACGTTAAAAAATAAGTCTCCCTTTCAATGTTTATTTGGTGAAGATCCTAACTATTCAAGTTTAAAAGTTTTCGGATGCCTTTGTTTTTCTAGGCTGAAGTCATATGCTTAGCATAAATTTGGTTCAAAATTCAAGCCCTGTGTTTTTCTCGGATATTCCACCAAACACTATTGTTACATTTGCCTTGATCCTACAACAAATCAATCTTTCCTTTCTCGACATGTTGAGTTTGTCGAGGACACATTTCCTTTCTCTTCTCCATCTTCAACTTCTCCTATAGTCTCGAGTACAATTCTGAGTCAATGATTGGATATTGATTCTAATACCCATATCACGTCATCTATTCCCACATCCTCTACTTCCAACTCCAACGTAATTGCTTCGACAAATATATGCCCACCATCAAACTCCTTCCATAGCTCATCTTCCAGTCCTACCATAGCTCATCAAACTCCTACTCATTCATTTCAGAATGTCGCACCCATGGCAGCGACTGAAGACACTGTACCAACTTCTGTTCCACAACTCAGTAATGTTCCACGAAGAATTCACACTAGGTCACAGTCTAATATTTTTAAACCACGTGTGCCTACTGATTACTCGGCACTATTGGCATCGACTTGCTCTGCACCACTCCCCAACAGTTATAAGCAAGCTGCTAAATTTTCGGAATGGAGACATACGATGCAGCAAGAAATTGATGCATTAATTGCGCGCAACACTTGGTCATTAGTTCCTGCAAAAGCTGCTCAAAATGTGGTTGGCTGCCACTCGATTTTTAGAATCAAACAAAAGCTTGATGGATCAGTCGAACGGTTCAAAGGACGGCTTGTTGCCAAGGGCTTCCATCAACGTCATGGTATCGACTTCAAGTCCACCTTCAGCCCAGTGATCAAACAAACTTCTGTGCGTCTGATATTAAGCCCGGCCTTCAAATTACAATGGCACATTTTTCAATTAGATGTTAATAACGCATTCTTACATGGTACCTGACTGAGGATGTCTTCATGCAACAACCGCCGGGTTTCGAAAGCTCCGATCATCCAACTTATGTGTGCAAATTACATAAATCCATTTATGGCTTAAGACAAGCTCCTCAAGCATGGTTCAATGAACTTAAATCATACCTAACTTCCATTGGTTTTCATAACTCTGTGTCTGACACTTCCTTATTCATTTTGAAGGATCCTCACAATATTACAGTTCTTCATTTATACGTTGATGATATCATTCTAACAGGATCCTCCAAAGACAAGGTTTCTGATGTCTACTCGAAGTTGTCAACCAAGTTCTCTCTCAAAGAAATTCAGCCGCTCAATTATTTCCTGGGAATCGAAGTGTGCAAAACAGCTTTGTGGCCTTGTTCTTTCCCAGCAAAAATATATCATTGATGTCTTACAAAAATTTAATATGCAAGAAGCAAAATGCACAAAAACGCCCATGTCTGCCTTTGTAAAGTTAACTATACATGATGGTTCTAGCCCGCAGACTCCACCTTGTATCGACAAGTTATTGGCGCCTTACAATATCTCACATTCACCAGATCGGACATCAACTATGTTGTTAACAAACTGTCTCAGTATATGCATCAGCCAACATCTACTCATTGACAATGTTGCAAACGCGTTCTCAGGTATTTGCGAGGTACGTCTGGCTTAGGCATTCTCTTAAACTCTAATGTAAACTTCAACATGGTCGCCTACTTGTATTCAGACTGGGGGGTGATCTTGACGATCGCAAATCAACTAGCGCGTACATTGTATTTCTCGATAATTCTCCAGTTAGTTGGAGCTCAAAAAAGCAAAGGAGTATATCCCGGTCCTCAACTGAAGCGGAATGTAAGGCACTCGCCAATGCAACAACTGAGGATCCAATGGAAAATTCATCTTTTTCAGGAATTGGATTTTCCTCTATCCACTCCAAAGCTTTATTGTGATAATCTTGGTGCCACGATCCTGACGAACCAGCCAAGTAGTCATAACAAAATGAAACATGTCGAGCCGGACTATCATTTCGTTCGAAATCAAGTTATGACCAAACTAGTTTTTGTTCAACATATACCGACAGCTCTACAACTAGCCGATACATTGACAAAAGCCATGACTACAACTACCTTCTTGGACCATTGGATCAAGATGAGCGTTGTTGAATGACCCATCTTGCGGGGGGATATTGGAGGATGTATTAAAGACATAACATCCGACACCCGTAAGGAGCACCCGTTAAGGCGCTCGTAGTCACATCAATCGAAGGTCATCCGCACTCAGATGATCTTGTGCCTAAGCTTGACAAGTCTGCTGATCTGCCACTACTGAGTTTTATTCTCCACTTGTATTTTTTGTTGTTTCCACCTCGTATTCTCCGTCTGTAGTCTATATATAGCGATGTAAATACTCATTAATAATTCAATTCTCTTTCCATTCTTCTTATTCTCTGCTTCCGTACAAGTCTAACCTAATTTATGGGTGTATCTTTGATATTTGGTTGACAATTGACATGCTATGCCTAGAAGATTAAAAAATGTATTTTTTGATTGGAATTGTCTCTCATTTCCTCAGTTGCGTGGATTATTAGCATCTTTTTTAGACAATTGACATGTTGGTTGGTTCATTGTGCTTAATATGTAAAACGAAAGAGGACCTTGACTTCAAAATGCCTACTTTCTCTTAGTTGTGTAATTGAAAATTGTGATCTCGTTATCTTTTAAATGTAAGAACCATGGTAGAAGTAGAGGGCTTTAGGTAAAGTTGAGTCTTTAGACTTGTGTGTACTGAAATAGGCTCCTAATGGAAACTTCTAAACTGATAATCACTTGTGGTCTGTGCTTGTAGCTTATTTGTGAAAGATCTCAATGAGACCGAAGAATTATTTTACTAGTATTTCATATGCATCTTTTAAATATAACATTTATGTGATGCCAACCCAGAATTTAGGAGCACACACTGATACGCTATAAGAGTTCTCATGACAAATATTTGATAATCAAGTACATCGTATTCGTATTTATTAATAGAAGTTCATTATTAAGCATCGTAGGAAACAAAATCATAGGACATCCATTTTACAAGGAGAAATTTGGGGCTCTCATAATCAAAATATTATATCAGACTCTTGACATGCCTCAACTATATGATGGAGTTTAAAAATATTTGATGCTAATAAGAAGATAGAAAATAAAATTAATAGGCAAATCATTTAGTAAAGTGGAGCAAAGCTAAAGGCTCAATTCAAATAACTCTATTTGGATTAAATGTGGCAATGGACCGAGCTCAAGTCGAAGTGGTTGGGCTCGACCATCTTCGATTGTACTGGAAATTTTTAAGGTCAGCCTAGTTCGACTCATGGCCCGAACACTCGGGCTCGGGTTAGCCAAAAAATAATTAAAAATAATTTTAAATTTAAATAATTTATTTTTATATTCAAATATCTAAAATATCATTAAATAAAGGGTAAATTATAAGGTTTAGTGAAATTACATTGACCTCCCCTCTATTTGTAATTTTGTCTTGTGACCCTCTTGAGTTTTGTAAAAGATTACACAAATCTCCTTTATTAACGAAAATTGTTAGTGGAGTGTCTTCACATGGTTACTAATGACAAAAATACTCTTATATCATTTAACTCTCATTCTCTCATATTTTCACTCAACGAGTGCTTAACATTTTAATTTTCACATTCAACTAGCGTTAATTTCGGTAAGAATATTAAATAATAAAATATTTTTTCAAATTTTAATTTTTACAATATTTATTCAATTATTTTATACATGCATTTTAATGATTTTTCAGCAACGTGTATAAGGGAGAAATCACATATTGCATTTAACATTATTAGTTATAGGGGAGGTGAGTGTCACCTGGACAAATAGAGGGGAGGTGAGTATAACTTCAGTAAAAAAATTAAAATAATGAAATAAATATTTATTTGAGTATTTAAATAATTTAAATTATTAATTAATTTATTAAAAACTTTTAAAAAAAATATTGGTCAGAGGTTGAGCCCAAGCTCGGGCCAGGTTTGGCACATAGGTTGGGCCAAGCAGAACCTGTCGACTTTGTGCTGAGTTGGGCACGGTCCACGTGCCCCAATATTGGAGTCGCCCAGCCCAATCTTGTAGATTGGTAAGGCCGGCCAAGCTTGGCCCATTGACCTCTATTCTGGATGGTGTTTCTTTTTATTTTATTTTCTTAATTGTTTGCTTTAAAGAGAAAATGGACATATCTAAGAATTTTATATGCAGCCATGCACATATCCAGTTTGTTGCAGAAATACTCTATTATCTTATATTTGTTTTATGCTTTCTGATCCCCTTGTTCTTGTCCCAAATGTCAACTGCTGTTAATCTAGGAACTAATTTATTATCATGTTAAAATTTCAATGCCTCTGTTAATCTAGGAACTAAATAAATAAAAAATGGAATTTAAATTTTTAACATAATACTTTACCTTTGTAGCATCATTGAAGTTTCTCCCATTAGTCAGGGAAGGCTCGCAAACTGGGAAGACTCTGTGTCCCATTTCCTGAATGATATTTGAGTTATGACTCTATGCCCTGTGTTTATTTTGAGTTATTCAAATATTTGCTTGCTGTGACTCAATTTTATTTGATTGGAAGTAGACATGGCTGATTTAAACTTTGAAATGGTTTAGTTGAATATAACCATGGTTGCATTTTAGTTCTTCAAAGATTTTGCTAAAGCACACAAAAGAAGTCACATGTATATATATGTGCATTGTCATTGATTTGATCGTCCAAGTCACTGCGGTTGGAAAAAGTATTTATCCGCTCTAGAAGATCTTAAAGTGACTTCTCAAGATTCATGTTTTCTATATGAGAAAAGGTTAATCATGTGTGTTAACTGTGTTACATGTTTATCCATGTCACCATGCATGATCCAAAAGTATATATTCTCTTTTTTTCTATATATATACATATATTCTTAGAAGAATTGAAGCTGCTTCTCAAGGGATAGATATATTCAATGTCTTAGATGGTCATTTTCAATCTGCTTATATATATTCCACATATATGCACAAAGAAATTGCTGAGGTGGAGTGCCAATTGAACTCTGGATGCATGACTCACAATTTGCTCAGTCTCGGAAATATTAAGCTCTTGCATGATGCGTTGGCCCACATATATTTTGACTAACTTGTGCCCTAAGAAGAATATATTAGAGATAAGGACCATATTATATATATATATATGTACAATTAAGTACAAAGATGCAATGTTTTAAAAACCAAATCAGTAATCAGTCCACTTGAGTTACAATTCATTTTGGTTCGTTGATTGAACCAAATAAGTCAATTGGTCGGACCACTGACTTTTTAAAAAAAGTTATTTAAAATGTACTTATATTGATAATTATACAATATTTTTAAAAATATTAAAAATTTACATAATTATTATATTTTTATATATAAGATAGATATGTAAGTGTTATTTTCTTTAAGTAAAGCTTTTCAAATGTAATTCATTCAATTATTAGTCAATTATAATAATAAAATGTATAATATAAATATATAAATAATATTATACTAATTTGTCATTTTTTTTATATTTTTATTAGTTATGACTAAATTTAAAAGCCATATTTTTTTAATGTTTTTTTAAAATAATTATATCAAATCATATAATGGATGTATAAAAATACTTTAGTAAGAACATGACTAATTCATAAGGCTTAGGTAGTATTTGATTAGATGAAATAAAGGAGGAATATAATATTATTCTTTATGTCTCACTTCACTACTAGAAAAATGGGCATCAGCAACGGCTGAGGCCGTTGCCGAGCCGTTGCTGAAGAGCATCAGCAACGGCCGAGCCGTTGCAATAGAGCCGTGACAGAAAGTCGCGTTGCTGATGACTTAGCAACGGATCAGCAACGGCCGCTCGGACCGTCGCTCAAAACATTATCAGCAACGGTCGCTCGGGCCGTTGCTAAAAATATTATCAGCAACGATTTTACCACGGACCCGGAGCCGTTGCTGATAACATTAATAGCAACGGCCTCGAGTCCGTAGCAACGCCGTTAGTAAAACCCCGTCGCTAAGCCGTTGCTGTAGGTCATCAGCAACGGCTGTCGATACACTTTTAGCAACGGCTTTCCCACGGACGGCCGTGGGAAAGCCGTTGCTGATGACCTATACCTGCAAGCAGAAAAATTTCAAATTTCTAATTTCCATTGATACATTGATACATTGATACATTTATCTGATACATAACTCACACACCCATACCCTCATACACACATTCATTCACACATCACAAACACACCAAGATATACATCAAAACAATTATATTTATATTGATAATTATCCACGATAGTATAAAAACAATTCAAATGCAAAATTGAAGTATCAATATCCAAACAAAATAAATTAAACAAGTTCAATATCTTAGTAACAAGTTCAATATCCAAACAAAAAATCTCACGATGACGATGGAGGATGGTCTGGATCATATGGCGGGGTCTGGAGTGCTTGAGTGTACACCGGCGTGGACTGACTCGAGGACGATGGATTAGATGATGCCGAAGAGATGCCTGCTGCGGGATGACCTGACATGTTGCGTAGCATAGCATGCATCTCCTCCATCATCTGAGTCTGACGCGCGACCGTCTCCTCTAGAGTCCTTATTCTGCTACTATGATCATAACTGGATCTAGAGGTGGACGGCCGCTCACCAGCGACCGGAGGGGTCGGTGCCCCAAGTGGCCCTAGCACGGCTCGCGCATGACCACTATCTGCGAAGCCATATACGCGGCCATGATCCCAGCCACCTGCGGCCTCGACCCACGATGCTGCGTCAAAGTCCTCGGGGGTTCCCCCGCGCTGCACCACCCTCTGGCTGTACGTCTCCTACTCGAGTTTGATTTTTTGTTTAATATTTATCATAAAACTTAAATTATAAATATATAATGAATAATTTAAACAAATATATAATTACCATAATGTATGCAGCGCGGTTGTCGATGTACTCCCCCGTCCCATGTGCTCGACGGTGAGTCCGCTCAAACACCGCCATCGGGGAGGGTCGCTGGACAGTCCCGTCATCCGACACCGTCGTCTACATTTACAAAACAAATACATTAATTAGTACACATAATAACAAATAAAATATATAATTAAACGATATACTTACCATACGGTTTGCGTGCACTGCAAATGCAACAGAGCCGCCGGTGTGACGCGCTGCTCCCCCCGACATGCGATTTCTAGCCGCATTCTGAGAAACCTCCTGCCATCGATCCGTCGACCATATCCCCACGAGCTGGTCCCATATATCCGGAGTAATCCAACTGGGGCCGTATCCCCGAGTCTCCGCGATGTTAGTGGTCCCAGTTCGGGCCATCGCTCGGGACCGAGCCTGCCCCAGCTGCCCGTTGTACCTTGCCCGGGAAATAGACTCCCAGGCAGCGTAAATGAAGGACCTCTGGTCCTCGGCCCATGTATAGCGAGCCTGCAAAATAATAATATCAGTACCAATTCTTAATATATCATCATGCATGTAAAAAAAAAAAAAATACGTGCCTCAAACTCGCGCCATAACATGTCGACGTGCTCGCTAGGCACGTGAGACCACGTAGGCCATGCCCCGTGCATGTATCGTCGAATAGTAGAAGAAATGCTCCTCGGCACTTCTTCTTGCTCGAACCTGCACAACAAAAATAAATTTTAATATTATATTATGATATAATGAATTTGTAATGATTCATAATTCATGATATATTACCGCTCCCCAATCACGCTGATCAATCTACGTGACTCTGTGGCTGGTGGAGGCTGCCACCTGTTCGGCCCGCGTGGCCGCCTGCGTCTGGATGTACTAGCCTCGGCAGTATCATCCTCATGAGGATCAGCAACAGGAGGATCAACAGCATGAGTAAGTGCTGGAGTCTCACCGATCGGAGACTCCGAAGCTCTCCTGCGTCGATAACCACGACCAGACATATCTGTCGAACAGACATATAATCAGATTATTGTATAAATAGTAGATATATATTTAATAAAATATATATACTTTACAATTATTCCTCATCATCTGAATAATAGTCTTCGAATTCTTCTTCTTCTTCCTCTTCTTCCTCTTCGTCATCTTCTTCATCTCCAGCTTCCTCAATTTCATGATCGTCATCATCAGCATATTCAACTTCTAATTGAATTGACGTTGTGTCTGCATCCTCGAGTATTGGAATAATACGATCCACAGCAGGAAGATCATCTTCTTGATAGAAACCAGGAGGATCATTTTCTCCTACTATCGGATCAATTTTTCCTCTACCTTTTGTCTTACAGACTACACGCCAATCTGCTCTATCTTTATTTCGAGCCAGATACTTCGCGTAATATACTTGTTCGGCTTGTGATGCCAATATAAATGGCTCTTGGTGCAAATCCTTTGGTATATAGATGCAGAGTGACAGTCTCCCGATCCAAAAATCGTCCATTCGAACAAATGCGGCACGGACATCGGATTTGATCACCCATGCTAACGAAATTCCGATTCGAATAGGCGAAATTTAGGAAGTACGTTACGCCTAATCGAAACTCATTCGTTAAAGCTCCACGATCAAGACGTCGGTACATCCAACTTCGATCAGCCGACATGATTCTGTCAATCAATGACAATTTCTTTGGTTAATGTCTTTAGGTGAGATTGTCCTATTCCATTCGGGATTTATGTTATTCGTACTGCACTTACGTTTTTATTTTAACCGTTAACTAATTATTCTAAATTTCGACAGCATCTCCCTACAGTTCTCCGAATACGCATATCATCTGGGCGCGTATCGGAGAACAAGAGAGATGTTGCCGAAATTTAGAATAATTAGTTAACAGTTAAAATAAAAACGTAAGTGCAGTACAAATAACTATATTCCCAAATTGTCCAATCAGGGACAATTCAAGAATTGTACGTCGTATAAAAGATCATCTACTTCTTTTACACGAACATACAATCCCCGAACGGATCTAAGGTTTTGCTAAATCATATCCGATTCGTCGATGCGTACGTGAAACATATCAACTCGTCGGATGGATGATTATTTTCTAAATGTTTCGAGACAGTTCGAGTCCATATTGGACGATTTCGGCGCGCGTCCGAAGTGGACGATTCCGGCGCGAGTCCGAAGTGGACGATTCCGGCGCGAGTCCGAATTGGACGATTCCGGCGCACGTCCGAAGTGGATGATTCCGGCGCGAGTCCGAATTGAACGATTCCGGCGCGCGTCCGAAGTGGACGATTCCGGCGCGAGTCCGAATTGGACGATTCCGGCACGCGTCCGAAGTGGACGATTCCGGCGCGCGTCCGAAATTAATCTAAACCCTAATAATTAATCTAACAAATTAAACAATTAATCTAAACAATTAATTAACATTTATAAAATAATTAATTATCAATTTCAAAACAATAAATATATATATATATATATATATATATATATATTCCGGCGCCGGAGTCCACCCTCCGGCGCCGGCGTACAGTGGCCGGACACACTGTCCGGCCACTGTAGAAGGTCCGGCGGCGGCCATAGTCCGACCGCCGCCGGCCGAAACCCTAGAAATAGGGTTTCGGTCGGATTTTAACATCTCCGGCCGAAACGGTATAGGCCGACCGATCAACATACCGGCAGTAGCGGCAGCGGCACGGCGGCGAGAGGCGTCGGCGAGAGGCGTCGGCGTCGGCAGCAGCGGCAGCAGCGGCGAGCGGTGTCGGCAGGAGCGGCGACGGCAGTAGCGGGAGGAAGAAGGGTCGGGCGCGGCTGCGTGCCCTATATAAACTTATCAGCAACGGCTCACTCGCCCGTTAGAAAGCCGTTGCTGATAATTTATTATCAGCAACGGCTCACTTATCCCTTAGCAAGCCGTTGCTGAAAATTAAAACATCAGCAACGGCTCGCCTATCCGTATGAACGCCGTTGCTTATAATTAAAATAATCAGCAACGACTCGGTTTTCCGTTAGAACGCCGTTGCAGATATAGATATCTGCAACGGCTCGGGCGGCCGTAAGAAAGCCGTTGCAAATAGCAACGGCTTGAGCGGCCGTTGCTGATAGCCGTTGCTGAAGACCAAGTTTCTAGTAGTGCTTATTCCTTTGTTTGATTGCAACTTATAGACAATGAATAGGTGAACCTAAGGCATGCTATTTTCCGGGCGAGGTACAACGGGCAGCTAGGGCAGGCCCGGTCTCAGGCGATGGCCCGAGCTGGGACCACTAACATCGCGGAGACTCGGGTATACGGCCCCGATTGGATTACTCCGGATATATAGGACCAGCTCGTGGCATTATGGTCGACGGATCGATGGCAGGAGATTTCTAGGACTGCGGCTAGAAATCGCATGTCGGGGGGAGGAGCGTGTCACACTAGCGGCTCGGTTGCATTTGCTGTGCACGCGAACCGTATGATAAGTATACCTTAATTTTAATTATATATTTTATTTGTCACTCTGTGTACTAATTAATATATTTGTTTTGTAAATATAGACGCCGGTGTTGGACGACGGGACTGTTCAGCGACCCTCCCCGATGGCGGTGTTTGAGCGGACTCACCGTCAAGTGCATGGGACGGGGGAGTACGTCGACAACCGCGTTGCATACATTATGGTAAGTATATTTGTTTAAATTATTCATTATTTATTTATAATTTAAGTTTTATGAAAAATATTAAACAAAAAGTTAAACTCAAGTAGGAGACCTACAGTCAGACGGTGATACAGCGCGGAGGCACTCCCGAGGACTTTGACGCATGAGCGTGGGTCGAGGCTGCAGGTGGCTGGGACCACGGTCGTGTGTATGGTTTTGCAGATAGTGGTCATGCGCGAGCCGTGCTAGGCCCGCTTGGGGCACCGACCCCTCTGCATGCTGGTGAGCGGCCGTCCACCTCCAGGTCCAGTTCTAATCATAGTACCAGGATAAGGACACTAGATGAGACGATCGCGCATCAGAGTCAGATGATGGCGGATATGCATGTTATGCTACGCAATATCTCAACTCATACCGGAGCAGACATCCCCTCGGCATCATTTGATCTATCGTCCTCGAGTCAGTCCACGCCAGTGTACACCCAAGCACTTCAAACCCTGCCATATCATCCAGACCATCCTCCATCATCATTGTGAATTTTTTTTTTATTGACTTTGTTACTTAGATACTATACTTGATTGATTTGTTTTGTTTGGATATTGATACTTTAAATTTGCATTTGAATAGTTTTTATACGATTGTGGATAATTATAAATATAAGTATAATTATTTTGATGTATATCTGAGTGTATTTGTGATGTGTGAATGAATGTATGTATGAGTGTATGAGTGTGTGAGTTATGTATCAGATAATGTATTAAATGAAAATTCAAAATTTTAGATTTTTTCGGTTGCAGGTTGTAGTCTTCAGCAACGGCTTTCTCACGGTCATTCGTGGGAAAGCCATTACTAAAAGTGTATCGTAAGCCGTTGCTGATATCATACAGCAACGACTTAGCAACGGTCTTTCACTAACGGATTTGCTACGGACATGCGGGTCGTTGCTAATAATTGTTATCAGCAACGGAACCGGGTCCGTGGCAAACCCGTTGCTAATAATATTATTAGCAAAGACGTGAGTGGCCGTTGCTAAATTATCAACAACGCGTCTTTCTGCCACGGCTCTGTTGCAACGGTTGGGGTCGTTGCAAGTCGTTGTTGATGATTTTCAGCAACAATTTCAGTCATTATTGATGTCCATTATTTCAGCAGTGAAATGCAAATATATAAGAACCAAACCAAGCTGAAAACAATCCACATTGGGATTTTGGTCAAAGGTCAATTGAAGGGTCGATTAATCAACTATCCACTAACTATTTGATCGAACCTGTAATTGCTCTATTTTCACACATTGTTTCTCGAGCTACCAAGCCTTTAGATCTCCAAACTCTATAAATATATCCAGTTTATCTTCCTTAACGGCTGCTGATCATATTGGACCATTACGTAAAGCGTTTTTGAGCTTCATTGATTGATTTATTGATAAACCACTTGAAATCCTACCTTGAGCCTTTTTTGTTTGTGAAAACCTTTAATCTCGCATGAATCATCATCAATGACTTCAACTTATGAGTTTGTCAAGAAGATCTAAGTTGTGTCTTGTTAGACCTGAGATTAGTTAGGTCTAGTTTGAGTGATTTATTTTAGTGTAGAAATATAAATTCACTTGTGTTTACTAGTATAGATTATTTTAGCGTTCATAACTGAAATTGGTTAATTGCGGTTAACCAACTAATTGAATCGTAAAATTCAATTGGATGTTGTTCTCGCTTGAGATTGAAAACGCTGCAAGTCCTCCTGGCCGGATGCGACTTGCAAAGACACTCTGATGCTCAAGTCAATACGTATTTGAGATGCGTTTGTAAAGAATTGAATTCGAGATGATACCTATAGACATAGGATCTGATTTATAAGGTATGTATTCGGTGAAAAATACGGTGGGAATTTCTCCGTAATTATCGTAGGAATATACCTTGAATGGGTCAATTGTCGAGTTTTGCCCCTTAATTGTATTATGATTATGTTTGGATCTTCGGGTATGGACCAAAGACGACAATACCCTCTAGATGATTGGGCGGAGCCCCTAGGCTTGACTTATGCTAGCTCCAATGCGATTTGGGTTCCTGAATGGCTACGCCGAGCTGTGCCTCATGGGCTTACCAAACATGCCCGAGGAATTAGTCTGATCCATATATATATATAGTAATTTTGCAGTTCAATTTTGATTTCGATTAGTAAATTTAGAAAAGTACTTAAGATTTGTTCGATTTCGATTAGCGCGCTTTGTGAATAACAAGTAACCGAAGCTTGTTGTACTTATATATTAATGATATATAACTTAATTAAAGAAATATATGGTTTATGGTATTCTGTTGTTTGGTTTACTTTATCATTCATGTCATTGTTCCTAATCATTTGGTTTATATCAAAATCTGCTCCTCGGTTATTCATGTAATTTCTCATTTGAAACACACTACACCCTTTGTATTCAATTTTATAAATTATTTGACGGATGAAATAAATAATGCCCTGATTATCTCTATGCAATGGACTTGACTATATTTTCATTTAATGATTACTATCTACTTGCACAAGGGTTTCTTAATAATTTCAACTTTTGTAAATTTTATTTTATTTTATTTTTTTAGTAATAAGTTAGCCATTTAGTAACCGATTATCTGTTATTAAACAGATAAGTACATTTATATTGCATCTATCTGAATTGATTAATTCAGTTTCGGTTAACTATCAATATCCCACATTTAATCAATTTTAGTTTCATATAATAATTTCCAACATTTATCGATTATGATTTTGATTTTAGTTAACAGATTTATAAACAATACAATTTTGGTTATCCATATGTAAAATGGTTAATCGAACTGTTGCCACTCCTACCTTATTTTTCTTGGTCATAAGGTGGTTAAGATGCCCTTGGTGTTGAAGGTGGAAGCCTCGAGTTGTAAATCCACTTGGAGGAAGAATTATACATTTCCACTAGTGAATTGTGTTGAAAACTCTAAGCGGGGTATTGGATGTAGATTTGGTTAATAGTCGAATCATTATAAATCTTTTGTATTAACGTTGCATGATGGGAGGATCAACACACTAATGGAAAGGGTAAATCGTGTGTTCAAGGCTAAAAATTCTCTTAATTCGATTTTATTAATTTTTAATCAATCTTACTTTTATCGCGTGCAAAGATTAAGTGTTCAACTATTCAAAACATGCAATATAAATAAGGAACACAAAAGACAATGCAAATAACATGATTTATAGTAGTTCGACTCAACCCAAAACCTACATTCGATCACTACCTAAGCACTCCACTTAGGATTTCAGCTAAATTCACTTAAACAACAACTGCACACTTGGATCTATTTCTTATCGGTGAGGCAAAGCCAAACAAGATCTACCCAGTCTAAACACAAGTACAATAGAAGACAACAAAAATCTAAAAAAAATTAAGTATCTAACAAGTAAGTAAAAAGGGAAAAAACTTATCAACAATGAGTGTCCCATATTCTTGTCGCCTAGCCACTCGAGGAAGCCTTCAAGGATGATACACTTGAGATTTAAGATTTTCAAAACTCTAGGTTTCAAGGTAGATCATTGAGGCTCCAATTAAGAACTATATAGGTTTCACACTGTTTACCTCTCAATGATACAAGGATATATAACTCAATATGTGTTAGGGCATCAATAACTTCTATAGGAAGGCTTGGAAAATAGTACTTATAAATTTCCTGCGCTAATTAAGGGCTCAAGTAATTAAACAGCTATGACAATAGCTAAAAAAACTAGTTATTACAGTGTCGATCGAAAGTTAGATGAATGTCTTTGTCGCCTGAATATCGATCAAGCTACAACCGAAAGCTCACTAGAAAATTTTAGAACTTGGTTAGTCAAATTTCTGTCGAACTTAAGTCGACCAAAGATCCGCTTGGATCATTCGAATTCAGGTTCAAGGCATATTGTAGCTAGCTTTTTGAATTTACCGTTTTGTATAGTTTTGGTTTCTTCGATCATCAAATTTAATTGAAATCTTTTTCTTGATCGGCGTGCGTGCATCGATTTGTAAAAGAGTTTGTGTTCATTATTTCATTATTTACTACGTAATTAAAATATAAAAATTGTCATAATATTTAACTAATGACCTCATCATTTAATAAAATTGCATGGGAACATATATATACTATAATATATCTTCAAGTGCTGCATTTATATATTGATGGTTCATCACCAGCAGTAGTACTAGTGCGTCCGATCCATCTGATCCTTTGTAGATCGATATCTTAATGCTCATGCATGCATGGGTCGAAGATTGTCTTCTTTGATTATGTTGGTCCCACCAACTTTTATTTTATTTTGACCCAAATCTAGGTACGTACGTGGTTGATATATGAAGCCTTTAATTAATTAATTGCCCAACCAACTCGTTCGATCTCATACGTCCAAATAATTACATTTGACATTTGTGAATATTTTTTTCTTTTAATTAATAAATTATAATAAGTTCATGCAACAATAGGATCGATAATAAATGCTCCAAGTACAAGATGTATATCAGGTGGTTCAATATTTATATCATCAACCGAAAGTATATCAACTGTTACAACGACCATTTTTGGCTCCTTCTTGCATTTAATTAATCTATACGCATGCCGCCAAAATGAAGAGGCTGAGAGGCTGAGACTATTAAATGCTCGCGAGTTGGAGAGTACTACTGTTTCTTTTTTATATAGAGTGTAACTTTGTAAATTGTTACATATTATAGTATTAACTTTGTTTCGCTTAAATTGGTCTGATCATGCCTATCTCAAGTGCACCATTTAGTTTGGCTATTTTTTTTTCATAGGATCATAAGGTGTCATCTTTAATTTAATATAGAAAAATATATATATATCCTTTAAAGATTTCTTTACTGTTAATTAATTAATTAATGATCGACATAGACAAACAAAATAAATTTGTAATATATATAGTCAACATATAGCATGATAGTGGTCATATAAATGAAACATAATGATCACATGGTGGGACCATATTGCTCATTTGCTTGCCATCCTCTTGAAAGGGTTTGTAGCATTGTGTTCTACCTCTTCTTATATAATTCCCTTGTGGAGTCCTCATCATGCATGCATGCATGGTTTTCTTTACCACCATCCACACTTTACAAATCTATTGGCCATCAATATTCCAACATCTACTATGAGCTCGACAATGCATCCAATTCATCAATTTCATCTTCTCTTTCTTAATAATTAATTAATTAAAAGGATTCACTAAATATGCTATCTTTCTTTAATTTCTTTCGATATCATTTAACCAATTAATTTATTTTCTACTATTGATTTTATTATAATCTTTTTTTATTTGTTAGTTATTGAGTTATTTATCATACTAGGTTAATTACTCAAAATAGCATACATATATATATATTAAAAATAATTTTAGCCCAAATTAACTTAAAATTTTAAAATATTTAGCAAGTAATATATAAGATGTTTATAATTTTAACTCATAATTAACTTTTTTTTTAAAAAGTTTTTTCAAACTTAATAACAACGTAGCATAGTATGATGACTATTTTTTTACTACTTTTAAAATTAACTTTATATTCAACCATTACAAGAAATGCAAATAATGCTTACAAAATGCTAAAATTAAAAATTAAACTTAAGAAATATATACAAGAAATGCAACAAGTCTACGTGTCTAACCATCAAGCTATAGGTGGATTTACCTATGAGGACTACTATTAATATAATATATATTATTTAAAATCATTTTATTTAAACTTGTACAAATTAAGAAATATATCCTAAACTCTAGGGTTATTAACAAATTTATCTCATATTTTTAATTTAAAATAATTGTATACTCGAATTTTTAAATTTCTATCAAATCTATTCTGCTGTCAATTTCATGTTATTACAGCCTAGATATGGAAGACATGAAATCTAGCTCAGTCGATATTTTAAAAAAATATTGTATTTCAAATTTATTCAAAACACACTCGTGCAAGTTTCTTTGAATTCTACTGGAATAATTTCTTTTTAAAATTACTTTAGAGGCCTTTATATTCGCCACCATTTGGCTCTGCTCTCCTCCCCAAAGAGAGATATCAGATAGCTCCACCCTCACATAGCCATTCATCCCTCCCCTTCCCACTCTTCGGTGAGGCTATGAGTTATCCCTGAACTCCTCAAGTCACAAGGTTTGTTCTTGTCCCTTCTGCAATTTCTTGTTTGCCTGTAATCTCTTGTATACGTTAAGAAGAAGAAAAGTCTCTTCCTGGGGATCTTTTTTTACTTCTTTATCCTTTTTTTTTTCTCGGGGAGCAAGAGATTTCAGAATTAGTTCATGTTTCATCTATTTTTGAGGGGATTCTGATCAACCAAGAGGGTTATTTTTCTGTATCCAGTGGTGGTTTTTTTTACTTATGTGAAGATCACATTGAGGTTATCTTTTTCTATTAAGCCTCTCTGCAAGCACAGTTGCCTGTTCTTTGATTTTGTTTAAGAACCTGGTTGTATTGCTGTTAGCTCGCTTCCTCTTTCACTTTTTCTTCTTGAGGAAAATCTTCTCTTTAGTAAATTTTGTTTAAGAACCAGGTTGTATTGCTATAGATATGTACCGTATGCATGCAATTGTCTCTCTGAAAACTCTTTCTATGAGGAGCTCATGACAGCACTCGAGCCTTTTATGAGGTCTGATGCTACTTCCAGCCTCTCTCCCTCATCCTCTCCAACCTCCATCACCACCAACTCGTCTCCCTCTCCTCCCGCTTCCTCTCTTTCCCCTTCTCCCTTCTCCTCCCCTTCCCTCATCTCCGCATCTCCCATCCATCAAAATCCGAACTTGCTTTGCTACTCCAATCAAAATCCTACCTTTCGCTGCTACGCTTGTCAAGAACCCACCTTGGAGTCCTGCTCTCTTTCGCCGTCGATTGCCGGGTCAGTCCCCTATAGTTTAATCCTCCGCTGTCCTGCACAGATCCAGCTGATCCAAGCTCAGCTCCATTGCCAACAGCTGCAGCAGCAGAACTTCGTCATCGGCGGGCAGATGCCGGCGAGTCACCCCCACCAGCCCGCGAGCTGCCTCGGCCCGCGGCGTTTCCCGATGAAGCACGCCGGCTGGATCCCCGCGTCGAAGCCCGCGACAAAGCTCTACCGCGGCGTGCGGCAGCGACACTGGGGAAAGTGGGTGGCCGAGATCCGGCTTCCTAGGAACCGCACGCGCCTCTGGCTCGGGACATTCGACACCGCCGAGGAGGCCGCCCTGGCTTACGACACGGCCGCCTACAGGCTCCGTGGCGACTTCGCGAGGCTCAACTTCCCAAACTTCCGGTACGCCGCCGCCGCCGCGGGGCCCCTCCCGTCCACCCTCGACGCCAAGCTCCAAGCTCTCTGCCAAAGCTTGGCCAAGCCACCAAAAAACACACTGCTGCTCGGCTCGACGGCCGTCAATCCCAGCTCAGAGACCGCCATAACCGGCAGTGGTGATCCGAAATCGACGGCGGCGGAGGACTTCGTGGCTAAGGCTGCTCCAGTCCGCTTGGTTACAGAGCACAACAAGTCGGAGAGTTTGTCGGAGGGCGAGGACTCCTCGCCGGCTCCAGCGGTCGAGATGCAGCATTTGGACTTCACGGAGGCGCCGTGGGACGAATCAGAGAACTTCTCGTTGCGGAAATATCCATCATGGGAGGTTGACTGGGACTCCATTCTCTCCTCCAGCAATTAACATTCCAATGTCTTCTTGAGGCATTGCCTTGTGTTGTGGTTTTGGAAGTTGACGGTGTTGTCTCCGGCGGCTGCTGCAGATGGGGTTTTAGACATTTGCTGAGCTGCCGTAGAGGCTTTTGAAGGTAGTATTTATAGTTGAAGGTTTGGGCATAGTGCATTGGTTTCTGCTGGTTATTTTTTTTCAGCAGAAACACTCTACTGAGGAAGAGTATTTTGTTGTTTGTGTCTGCAGTTTAATTGTGTCTCATGTAGTCATGTGTACGAAGTATGTTGTAAATTATATTTTAGTTGGTTGCAATGTGAATTTTGGTTTATGGTGTTATATATGTGTGTGTGCTGACGAAGTCAGTAAATTAGAGAAATTACAGGCCCAAGGGAACATTGAATTGAAAGGTTTTGATAAGCTTTAGCTTTGTTGAAGAGGAAGAAAAATAAGAACAGTATTTTCAAAATTAACTATGGTCCAGTCAGTCCAAAAACTTTAAAAACACGGAGTACAAACTTTGAAACTTATGCCAGCCGTACATGTTTACATCTTCGTTACAGGATTGGCTTGGAAAAGTGTTTGAGATCAAACCAAACCACCAATTAGGAGAAACACAAGCACAAGCACCTTCCATGTGATTTCTCTTGTGACGAGTTCCTATCTCCCTGGCATATTTTTATCTCATCGCATCATTGGTTCGTGTTGCTTGTTGCTAGAGAATTTTGCCCACTCAATGATGGGTGACATCAAATACTACTGCTTGTAACTTGTGCATAGCTTCTAATGTTATGTGCATCAACAAAAATTTTAGAGTAAATTATACGAAACCTCACCGTATATGCAAGATCTACCTAAACTATCAAGTGTGCACAGAATTCCCTCCACTACATTAGTTATTTGAATAACCCCCTTCCGTTAACCATCCGTCAAAACAATGTCATGTACCAAGTGTGCACAGAATTCGCATCCACTATATTAGTTATTCGAATAACCCCCTCAGTTAGTCCTTCGTCAAAACAAGGCCACATGACAAATGATACTTAATACGAGTGTGCTCAGAACTCTCCTCCACCGCCAACACTCTTCTCCTCCTCCTCCTCCTCCCCCTTCCCCTAGAGCCCATCTCCGCCACCGCCAACACTCTTCTCCTCCTCCTCCTCCTCTTCCTCCTCAAGCCCTCCTTCTCCTCCTCCCTACCCTTCCCCTAGAGCCCACCTCCGTTGTCGCCGCCTCCTTGCCATCTCCGCCGTCGCCTCCTCCTCCTCCTCTTTGCCCTTCCCCTAGAACCCACCTCCGCCGTCGTCGTCTCCTCCTCCTCCTCCTCGAGCCTATCTCCATCATCGCCATCACCTCCTCCTCCTCCTCCCAAGAAGGGGGAAGAGGAAAGAAATGTTGAGGAAGACCATTGACTTAGTTCTTCAGGTGTCGAAGAAGGGTTCTGCGCACATATGACTTTAAACGTTACCTTATTAACGGGATAACTAACAAAAGAAGATTATTCAAACAACTAATGTAATTGGGGGCGTAGGTCTTGCACACATGGCCTATAGTCCAGGGGAGTTCCTTATAATTTACCCAAATTTTAACCCACCAATTCCAATTCGATTGCTTTAACCAATTGAGACAATAGAGAAGTATAAATTTAATTTTATTAAAAAACTAAAAAAAAATCCAAATCAACTGGTATAGATCCTGCTTGTGATCAATTTTCACCAAATACATAAATGGATTCTTGATTGGATTTGATCATATTTAAGCAAGCTGATTTCCAGAGAAAAAGCTGTAGCTTGATTTCCAAAATGATGATTAAAACAAGATGTGCAGAACCTTCTGGGTTTGCTATGTTTTTTCTAGGAGAAAAGGGGCCCATGTCATGTGGAGGTAGCTGAACTCCATACTCAACAGTCTTCCTGCACTGCAAAATCCTAATCACCAAAGACAGAAACTTTAGAGGGTGGCCCTCACCAAGAGACCACCCCCACCAACCCTAGCTCATGTCTTTGTTCTTACTCTTGGCAAAAGAGGATCCACCTCCTCATGGTTATAAATGGTTGCTTGGACCAGGAGACATCTGAGAAAAGTTGCAACACACTAAGCAGCCAGAAGAACTTTCTTTGTTTTTCCTTCTTTCCTTCTACTCTTTAACATTGAAAATTTCAAAAGATGATCCTCTCAGATCTGAATGCTGTAGAACAGTCAATAGTCTTTCATTAAACAGTGGATCATGTGGAGAAGGCATAATGGTCAACAACTTTGCATCTGATACTTTTCATATTATGAGAACATTATTAATATATAACAAAGTGCATTGGGAATTTTCTTAAACAAAGGAAAAGTGGATTTGGTATCACTCTTTCATAATGTTCTACTCATGAGATTTGCATCACTTCATTTTCATTGAGACTATTATAACAATACATGAATATTTCTGATATAATAACCATCATTTTTTAAATGCAAACAAGCATTATATCCAAAAGATAAAGTTTGGCTCAAAGCATGTATAGTTTGCCTGACAATCAGACAAAACATAGTTGAAACTTGTTGTGGAGCTCTTATGCAATTGACCATCATTGATGTTTTTGTCATTCCCGACGCTCTTGATCTTCTTTTGAAGAGAAAACTGACCCAAATTGGGCTGAGTTCAGGTCGAAGGATCAAGGACTAATACCATTTTATGTTGCAAGGACGAATAAAGTATGAAAGACATCAGCATGGCTAAGTAAAGCCATAACTAGCACTGTTATAATCTGAAATGTGTTGCAAAGTGAGGTTCATAACGAAAGAAAATTCTTCAACATGTTGATCTTTTCAGCAGTAAAAGGAAAATATTAGTTCAAAATGAGTACTCTAACCACACATGGTCCAACGATTTTATTTTGAGGTGGCAACAGGTCCAGAGTTGCTTTAGCCTTTTTTTTTCAATGCAAACTTGGATCATCCTTTCTGGAACAACTAAAACAAGCATAACAAGTAGCAAGCATTAACTACAAGCGGAAAAAGAAAAGCATACCAAACTATAAAGAAAGCAAATACATATTGGTGCAACAAGTCAAATATATGACTCACAAGAATAGATGTTTGGTCATCTTGATGCCTTCTTTATCTCCACCATTATGGTATCGGCCAATTGTTGTGAATCATACTCTAACCCAAAAAATCTAACTACCTCCATGTTAGGATCTAATAGATACCTGTCATTGTGGTCATGTTTAGTTTTCAAGCCAGTCGGTAAGAATTATACTTAAAACGAAATCATTTTAGATTTAGGAGTATTACATATTATTTGATGATTCAACAAGATAATCTTGACCTTCTTCATCAACTTTCTTAAAGTATACACGATATTCATGTGCTGCCTGTCTTACAGCGGATATAGGACCTGTTAGTCCTATGATTCTTGGATCAAATTCTGAGAACAAACAGAAAAAGGATGTGAGAACTTGAGTACTGCAACATCACCGATTGGTCATTTGAGAAAATGTATAGCAACAAACAACCAACCTTTTAGATAAGCTTTAAGTTGAGCATGGGTATCACGCTGAGGATCAATGGTGATAAATACAGGTGTGATCTTAACATTGTATTCAGACTCTGCAGGCAAATTTCAATCCACTAATTAATCATCTACTGTTATAGTAAATAATAAGAATTTGGACATCGAGCCATATAACAAGCTGAAAAGAAGTCAAACCAACTTTCTTCAGGCACCACATGGGCGCCAAGTACGAACTGTGTCATACTGCCATGAGGGTGAAAACAATGCATTACAGTACGACAACATGTTTCCTTGTATTGGAAATTAGTAGTCTGAGGACTTGAACCTTCCACCAGTTTACCTCTAATAAGGGGCCCAAGTACAGTAGCACCCTAGTAAAGGGTGATGAGCCAAATCAATAAACTTAGCAGCCTTTGTAGTAAGTTAAAATCTCTAAAAACATGCATGCAAACTTACTTTAATACCCTGTTTGGATAGGAAACATAGAAGAGAAGAGAAAGCAGACTTTGTTAGTAAGAGTAGTTAAAATCTCTAAAAGGATACATGCCAACCCAACTTTAAGGTCCTATTTTGGATAGAAATGTAGAAGATAATAGAAAGGAAGAGAAGAGAAGCAAAGGGAGAGGGGAGAGAAGAGATAGAATGATGATGATGGGTACAGATCACATGGCCAGAGCCTAATTGCAGCATCATTATGTATCAGGGCATTCAAATAGGAGCAACTCAAATATATTCTTATTTTCCTAATCTAGCAAGCTGATCATACAAAAACAATTGTACTAATTTTCACTACGGTGAAGACTAATCAAACAACAGACATTACATATGTGCCCCACAAGTAACATCCACTCATTAAAGAGAATGATAGAATTATCAGAAATCTAAACAAATCAAGTAATCAGATTTCTGTCATTTAAAGATGCTCGAAAGTTTTGTAAAAAAGGAATTACAAGAAAAAAGATCACCTAGTATTTTAATAACCTCAGCTATCTTCTTAACTTCTGCTGGCCCAACATCAGGAGAGGAAGTGTACCCAAAGTACAAGAGTGTCCAATTTCCACGGAAGGCTGACTCTGTCACAGAATTGTTTTCTGTATCAAACAGGTGGAAAGGTCCTCCTATTGCTGGTCTATTGTTATTACTCCTCTGATAACCAGTACTTTGTTCTGAACCTGTCAAGGATATTCCAATGAGACAAAAGCGAGAGCTATTGGTAGGGAAACTTGACTGAGGAGATCCTTGATGACAAAAGAATGTTTACCTTTTGCAATGGCTCGCCTTTCATCGTTATAGTGAATATACAGGCCTGTTCCAGCAATCAATAGCATAGTAGCGGGCTGTGAAAAATTCATGCATAAAAAAACCATTATAATATCCATATCAAGTTAAGTGTTCAGAAAGGTCAAAGAGACATTGAAAGAAAGATAATTGGCAATAGTTCTATTCAATTCAAATTTAAATGAATAAATTGATACTTTTCCATCAGCATACAATGATATATGTACTCCATGAATGAGAAGACAATAGTTCATCATCTTCTGAAAATTGTTTTTCTAGATTATTTTTCCGGTAATTTGATCCATTAGTGTAACTCCGAGATTGGAAGCCACGAGAAGGATAAAGCCTGCAGAAAAATATTGATCATTACTATTTTGAAACTTGCAATGCTATAAATGGATGGTCATAAAAAAGAAAAAAACATCAGCAAACTCATAGCTGAATCGCTGGTCATATCAATCTAACTCATGCTTTATAGAACCAAAGAATTTTGTTATAGAAGAACATTTTACTTTCTTTTGATATACTACCAGCTTGTTGACAAGCTGCATTTCATTCTACACAAACTTTTTCTTTCAAGATCTCCACAAATTATAGAATTATACATCATCAACATAATTGAGATCACAATAAAAAGAAAACATGGACATTGTATCTTAACTTTATTATATGAAAAAGACATAAACCACTGGGTGCTGGATGGCAGTGTCATGCCATAACTGATAAACATAACTGGTACCAGTACTGAACCTCAGGAAGATGTATGCTTTACAGTTTACAACAATGACGATGCTTGACTCTGAACCCCAAAAGTTAGTAGTGTCTTGACTGTCTTCATTCTTATATCTTTAGTCATGTAACTTTGGATTGGCACAAAAAGATGATATGTATTTGAGTAAAGGAGACTGATAATCTTATTGATTCTAAAATTGAACTTTGAAGTTGTGTGATTAATCCGAGAAATGACAATTGGGAAGTCACCGTCACGAAAATCCTTGTCAACTGTTGCCTCTAAATTGCATACACGAGCCTCTACTCATGCCAATTGTCTCTATATACAGGAAAGACAAGTAGTAGCTTGTGATATCTCACGGCAATAATAGCATGACAGTCACATAAAAAGCACACACCATATTAGAATCATTTAAAGCTACCACCAATCCCTCTATAAGGTTTACACAGGCCAGCTAGAAGAATCCCACTCTTCAACAAATTAAGTTAGTTATCTTAATGTTTCTTTGTGATTATGATTTTTTTATGTCAGAGACTACTAGAAACTTCTTCATTTGAAAGAGCAATCTCAGTCCAGGAGGCTTCTGCCAATTCAGCATCTGAGAAGGATCACCGTACACAATCTTACCTTGTGTGGCAAAGAGACCCTTCTTGAAGAACTATAAACTTCTTCACTTGCCTATACCAAATTAATTTATAGTTCACAGTGTATTAACTCTCAAATATTTGATATTGTAAGACGTAAGAGAATTTGTATATAAAGCAATCAAACAGAAAAAAAATATATTCAAAAAGATCACTAGTGGCTAGTCTTCGTCAATCATCATGTAACCTAAAGTCTCATTGCGTAAATTCATTTGACAAAATGCAAAATAACCCATGCTCAACTTTCAGATTCATCACGCCAAGGATCAACGTAATTTTATAGCATTTTCTCTATGAGTCAAAACAAACACATTCGTTCCAAAAACCAAATCTTCTCGTGAAACAGTCACATGTAACAGACAGGACAAAAGGACAAAACAAATTTTTAGTCGGCTCGAATCCAATCAGAGCAACTCAGAACAATTGGGTTCAAATGGGTACAAAATAAGCTGATACAGTATTGTAGTCTACCCTGATGACAGGCCAAAGGCTGGTCCAAGATGATTTGGAATTAGAAGTTTGGTTCAGGGTCTATTTGCATAAAAATCATGGTAGTTTTTCTCTCCGTGGACTAGATGTAAGCCAAACCATCTATTTGTGTTTGATTGCCTCGGAACGTATTTAGATTGTAATGTAGGTTTCAGTTAGAGGTGTATTTACACCTACACTTAAGGTGTTCGATGAAATGTTCCAATGAGTGATATCCTGATATGAGAGCAATTACCCTTGCCAGTGGATGGCTAGTCCGCATTGGGTGCACTTTGGAATCATTCCAGGGGGATCTTCTGCACATTGAGGCCAGTGATCAGAGGCTGATTGGGTTATTCTTAGGTGACTGGATTGGGGTTTGGTTGTCGTCGGGTTCAATTGCACAACATTTTAGACTTGAAGACAATACAATTTTTTTTGACAAATGAATAAATTGAAAACCATACCGGGCATTGCAACCAGAACCATTCATGCGAAAGAAACAGACAGGGGCACATTACCGAGGGCGTAAGGAAGTCCGATACGCAACGGCGACCACCGCGCGAGTGGAGAGCCTGCGTAGCGTGGAGCGAAGCATGTCGTCAGAGGGAAAACGACGCTGAAGAGGAAAGCTAGTGGTGGATGCAAAGAAGCATTCGTTGAGAGCTCAACTGATGGGATCCGGACTAGCAATTCGGGAGGAGAAGAGAAAGCACGCTTTTGGGCCTCTCCCTCCCTCTCTCTCTCTCTCTCTCTCTCTCTCTCTCTCATATTTTAGGGCGGTGTGTTGGTCCGCCGGCCGCGGGTCAGATCCGCTTCGGTAACATGTGGATCCTGAATCGGGTCCATTTAGGATCTACGTCTGATAATAGATTAATTGAGAGGGGTAAATAATCTTATTCAATTAATTATTACGCAACAACTTCCCATTTAAATTTATGGGAAAATATTTCTGTTCCTTTTTTCTGAATTTTACATAGTGATTAAATATCTTAATTATCTTACAACATTTAGAAAATAAAATTTCCTGTCTTCTTAAAGATCTTGTCCCGGCAAGTTGTTTCACAAGGATCCAAAATCTGACCCGATAACTTAATAGTTCTTCCATCGTTAATCCAAACCCGAATAATTAGATTATTTAATTTGGACTAAACTTTTTTGGTCAAAGGGTATAACTTGTTATTCAAGTCAAAACCCAGCCGCCTTTTCTAATTTATATTTTTATACTAATATTTTGATATAAATTAATGAGGTCTTTTTAAAATATAAAAAAAACTTAATCCTGCAAAACATAATACTTCATACATCCTTTAAACAGTGTAAATATAATCACATAATCATCTATTACATAACATAAATTAAACTTATCTATAAATTAATTGCATATAATTATTTAGTACCTAAAATACTTTAATAATCGGGTTTTCAATATTTATTTATATTAATATACAAACATTATGAAATTTTATTATATTATTTTTGAGATATATTTAAATAAATTTTTTTGACACAACCACACATTTTCCTCCGCACATTTAAATACAGTTTTTGATATAAATAGTGCTGATTTGTTCCACATGATAGGAATTTAATTAGAATTTAATCGAATACAGTCGTACTACTAGGGATTGCTATATTAAAATCTCATTTGGTTGACATAGAAAGTAACTTTTTGCAAAAAATTATAATTCACATGAATTAACTTTCTATATGTATTTCTCGGGAAGTATCTTAAAAGTACTTGGTTGACAAAAAATTAATTCATAGAAAGTGCAATTTTTCTTCTAGAACATATTTGATTGACATGAGTACTTCTTGTAAAGTACATATCAAATGACCAATATACTCTTTTAAAAATCTCTTTATAAAATAATATTTTAATTTATATGCATTAGTATATATATATATATATATATATATGAAAAAAATAAATTTATTTATAAATTAATATTTTAACATATATATACATAAAATATAATATAATTTTTGCATATATAATTAATATAATATATATATAATTAATATAATATATATGAAAAATTAATTTTTATTTATAAATAATATGAAAAAATTATGGAACATATTTGGTTGACATGAGTACTTCTTGTAAAGTACATATCAAATGACCAATATACTCTTTTAAAAATTTCTTTATAAAATAATATTTTAATTTATATGCATTAGTATATATATATGAAAAAAATAAATTTATTTATAAATTAATATTTTAACATATATATACATAAAATATAATATAATTTTTGCATATATAATTAATATAATATATATGAAAAATTAATTTTTATTTATAAATAATATGAAAAAATTACATATTTTTATTAAAAACAAATTAAAATAAAATAAATACGTAAAGAATTCAAAAATTATCTAATTTATAATATTGAGAATATAAATTATAAATTCTGTACTAAATGCAAATGTGATTGTGAAATTAACTTTTTTCTTCAAATATAATATAAAAAATACAACTTACTTAGGGGCCTAGGTAAGTTACTTTTTAAATTTTGCAGAAAGTTGCACTTACTCAGGAAGTTGTACTTCTTGTAAAATACAGAAAATGTGTCAATCAAACATGAGCAATTTTTTCTACTTTCTGTAAAAAATAGTATCAATCAAACGAGGCCTAAGAATCCAATATCTCCATGTCATCTTTTAATTAAACCTCCTCATTTAGCCATTTAATTACCTTTTGCAGGCGTCCCAACATGAATATCAATTACTCTATTCTTTCTTAAAACTACTAAAAGCTTTTAATAATAAGAAAAAGATTTATTTTCATGAGCTTAGCGACATCCTTCTACACATAAACAAGTCGTTCACCATTAATAACTATACATAAAAGTATATAATTTGTTAAATACAATTAAATTACACTTTCAAATATTATTCACATATACCTTCATTAGGTGTAACACACTTGCATTCTAAATCCCATCCACAGGCAGATTGATTTAAAAATATCATACATTATATTCAATCGGTTGCTCCATAATATTAAGTAAGTTTATCATACACTATATTAAATTATTATTTTTATATAATTTTCAACTTTGACTCAATCGTTGTTGGTTACCTTGTATCTCACATCCTAAACATACACTTTTTATTCGCTTTTTAATCTTTGTATACATCTGAAGCCTAAATTCATTATCACTTTTTCATCCATCATTAACAAGATCTTCTAAAATATCAATTAAAATATTCTTTTCTTGTTTTGTCCAAACACGTCTATCACGAGTTTTCTTAATTTGATTGCTTGGGCGATCCATTTGTCCTAATGAAGTGTTCTAAATTAGTCAACCTTTAAGCATTTAAAAATATCATAATTATAAAAAATTTAGCACTAAAAATTTTCAACATTTATCCCACTATTTAACATCATTTTGGATGATTGTACTATCATTAGCTAGTTTTCTTAGTGTACGTCATCATGTGAATTGTACGTCATTTTGGATGATTGTATGTATCATTATTTAACATCATTTTGGAAAAGCAATCATCTATCAACATTTAACCGCACCTCGAGGGAATCTAGACTCATTTATCTCCTAATAAAATTATGTAAAGATAACAAACAATGGTTGTCTAATCTTGTATCTTGATTGGATAAAATTATGGACTTCTAAGAATAGCCCCAACACATGTTTATAATTTCAAAGTATCTTTCTATCACATATCTATTTGGAGCTCTAGAACTCGTGAGGTATTTTTCATTCTTGTAAATAGAGCTTTAGAACCTTTCCATCATTCTTGTAAATGGTATCCGTTGATCTATATGGTGGGAGAATCCTTCTCCATTGGTATAATCAATATCCACTAAGTAATATTTTTCTAAAACAAAAATAAAAATTCATATTTGAAGTTTCTAACCTAAAGATTCAACATATATAATTATGATATAAAATCCCATATGGACTTACCGACGAAGACTTCTAATCCATTCTTCCCATGAACATCTCGTAGTAATCTACCATTCAAAGACGAACCTCCCACATGGGCATAATGAAAATAAAGTTCGTGTCGAAGACACAAACACCTAACACGTTAGTGGCAATGACCCTTTTACGATTGTGACAATGAGGTTTTATTGGCATAATATTTTCAACCTTGGTCTCAATTTTGATTTTGATGATAACAAACACGAAACTAATGTTTTATTGAAAAATAATTTTAGCTTCCAAGTCAATAAGTAGGTGATGTCCGCGATTGAAAGATCGATGTATAATCAGAAAAATCCAAGCGGACATTGATCGATTCTCATAAGCAAAGAGTTTTGAAGACATAGGTTTTAGGGGTCTTAGAACAATTGTATTGTCCTTAGGATGCACGTTGATGATGATGAATCCAAACCCATTGTATCAAAACCTAACTCGAAACTGAACTTTGTTGAAACAACTACCAGTGCAATTTTAGTCGACCGACCTACATTAATCGGTCTTCGACTGGTGGGCATAATGTTCCAATTTCCTGTCGTTGAACTCGAGCTATTCTTTGTTAATTGTCTATATAAAGTCTTTACCTATCCGCCTCAAGAGTTATTAAGCATATTGAGCCATCCTCTAAAGCCAACTTGTGTTTCATTGAGCCATTTCTTCAAGAACACTCACCTTAGAGATTTACACATTGATTGAGCCTTCGTATTCATTGATTCATCATCAAAAGACATCAAGACTAGCTAATAGCTTATCTTTTTGGGCTAAGTGTATTTGTTGTCATTATTGTTCTATTTAATTGTATTTTTAGACTGATTTTGTACACTTTAAAGTGTGTTTAAAGACCTAGGATGTAGGTCTTGGGATTGAGTGGTAGTTTTAGTGTTGAGACATAAATCCACTCGAGTTTGCTAGGTTTTTGTTATATCCATATTTCTCCATTTTGTATTTCAAATTATATATATATATTCTGGTGTTATTTTGGGATTTTGAGTGCCGAGGGACCTTTTTTGTAAAAAGGCTATGACACGCTTGCTATAAATAGTGCCTCCCCGATCAACCTTTGGACGAACGTCTTTGGAAAAAGTGTTTTCAGATCAAGACGACGTGTGACGAGCAGAGGCAGATTGTGCAGAGTTCGGGGGAAATTGTGTTTCGATGTATGATTCTTTCCCTTCCTTCTGGTCATTATTGTAGGGTAAATATATAGGAGAATTGAGATGATCTTTGTGGTATCAAAATTCTGTTGGCATATTTTTCTATTTTCGGAAATATTTTTTGAATATATATATTCTGGTGTTATTTTAGGATTTTGAGTGCCGAGGGGCCTTTTTGTAAAAAGGCTATGACACGCTTGCTATAAATAGTGCCTCCCCGCTCAACCTTTGGACGAACATCTTTGGAAAAAGTGTTTTCAGATCAAGGCGACGCGTGACGAGCAGAGGCGGATTGTGCGGAGTTCGGGGGAAATTGTGTTTCGATGTATGATTCTTTCCCTTCCTTCTGGTCATTATTGTAGGGTAAATAGGAGAATTGAGATGATCTTTGTGTTATCAAAATTTTGTCGGCATATTTTTCTATTTTCGGAAATATTTTCCGATGATCTTGTGTTTTTACGACGATCTTATCTATTTTTGGAAAGTCTTACCAGAAAGCTATTTTGGCCGACTGAATACTTCAAAATCCGACGATAGTGCATGCCGACATTGTGCCACAGGAACGCCACTGGATCTGGGCAGGTGGCGCCCCTATCTGGGCAGGCCAGGGTGCTCTGTGGCGCCAGCCAGAGCTAGCCCCACCCTCTTGAGGGTGGGGCAATGTTTGTTGAGGGGCGGCGTCTGCCCTCTCGTGGCGGATGATACATTGGTCGGAGCCAGCCTCCGCATCGGGGGCGGTTGCAGGCCTCTCGGAGTTGTGCTGGGCATGCGGCGCAATACCGCCCAGGGTGGGGCGGTGCTAGCCACGTTTCATTCAGGCGGCAATCGCCACCCGAGGGAGCATGTGATGGCAGTGGTGCCTGCCGCCCAAAGTCCATCCGCCGATGGCGCCATCGCCGACTCTATGTTGGGGAAGGGGAAGCCCTAACTTATATATATATATTATAACAATGTTTTTTATACTAATTTAAAGGTTATAGTTAAGTATAAGTGTTATATGTTTATAACGGTGTTATAATTATTATATATAATAATAGTGTTATAGTGTTTTATTGATTTACATGAAATTAAGAAGGTTTTTCGGAAATTAATTTCAGAGGCTTTCCTAGTTCAAATTTCGACATATTTTATATAAATCTTTATGTAATCGATATTCTAGATTCCTTGGTGAAGTTATATTTTCAAAATGAGATCTATATCATTCGAACAGTATGGAGTTTGGTGCTTCGATTTTCGTGTCGAATATATTTTATACTTTAAAATTAATATTTAAATGTTAGAGCTAAAGAAGTTATCATTAGTCGATAGATTCTCTCCTAGACTCCTATAGACCCTACACATTGTGACATATTTCTTATTGTGCTATTATTTATAGAGCTTTGATTCATTATTATTTTTTGGAATTCCTTACATAATTATTTGAACCATGACATGGAGTGCTCATCTAGGTGATATATCTATGATCATATTGATATTATTATGTTGATTATATTGGACATGTCGTGTTAAAATTGTGCTCATAAGGGTTATTATCATATGTGTTATAATGACTTGTGTTATATTTCTTATGCATTAGGGACGTGTTATAGTGGTGTTTTTAATATTGGCACGACATTATTGCATTAATTAGTAATTTATTTATTATGATGATCTATTTGCGGCTCGTTAGCCTCGTGCTTCGGGCGGTGGCATTTTTACCGCCCAATGGACCTAAGGGAGTTTACGACCAAGAAATACTAGTAGTTAGTAGATGCGGCGTGGGGGCATTGTGTAGTGCCCGCGGACTATTCTTGGATAGTTGTTCTCTCTGTACGAGTGGACGGGGAGAACCACTATCGAGTGCGAGAGTGGAGGGGGAAACCCATGAAGCTCTTGTCCATACCGCTCTTGATTCATTAACATACTGCATACATGTGACATTGATGCATGCAGAACTACTAGAGTTAATTTTAAAATTATATTTGCATTTATGGGAGTTCATGACATTTTGAGTTATTATCTTGGTATTTGTCATATTGACATTGAATTCTACCCAGCTTTCTGTTGATTTTTCTTTTGTTTTTGCCTTGGATCCAGATGTGTGACACGTACGAAGTTGGCTATTTTAGTATTAGAGTCAGTAGAGTTCTCTAGTACCAGGCTCATATTTGAACCTTGGTATCCATTTTTGGAGTTTACTTTTATTCAGTAGAATTCTCCTTTCACTTGGAGTATGTTAGTTGTAGTTATTCTTCGTTGTTAAATTTTAAATTTCCACTGCGTTTGTTTATATAATTATGGGTTGATAGTTGGTCCTATTATGTCATCATAATCCATTGTAACATTATCCTCTTGAGCGATGTTTACTTCATAAAGGAGACCCTAGGAGGGGCATAACAATTTTGTATTATAGTCCTTATGATAGAGGTATTGGAGGTACTCTCATGGAGAGAATAACCCCGAGAACACATTACGCATATAATAATATGATATTATTATACTGGTTATAGTTTGAGAACACATTAGTCATTTGATGTACACAAAAACTAAGAATTTAATTTATAAAAAGTTGTAGTTCATTTAATAAAAAAATTATATTATTATAACATTGCCAATACATATATTTATCTTTCTAACCATCTTAGCAAACCATAATACTAAATAACATTTAAATAAGGGAAAATTAATAAATATAATACATACTTTGACGAAATTAATAAATCTAATCCGCCTTTTAATTTGCATCAATTATAATCCGTACTTACGAATTTATATCAATTCTAACCTCCCGTTTATTTGTTGTTAATCGTTCCGTTAGTTGCTGATGTGGCATCCTAGTCAGCAACTTGGTTTATATTTTTTTAATCTGAACTTGCCACGTCAGCCTATTCCAAAAGAATAAAAAAAAATATAAACTAAGTTGTTTTTTTAGGAAAATTGACAAATCTAACCCATACTTAAACGAAATTAACAAATCCAACTCAACCTTTTAATTTGCATCAATTATAACCCGTACTTACAAATTTACATCAATTCTAACCTCCTGTCTACTTGCTGTTAATCATCTCGTTAGTTGTTGACGTGGCATCCTAATCAGCAACTTAGTTTTTTTTTTTTTAACCTGAACTTGTCACACTATTCCAAAAGAATAAAAAAAATATAAACTAAGTTGATTTTTTTTTTAATCCGAACTTGCCACGTCAACCTATTGGTGCGTGGCCAGAGCCACCAGCACCATGACCACCCCCAGCGGTGCGCTGGGGCGATTAACAGCAAGTAGACAAGAGGTTAGAATTGATGTAAATTTATAAGTACGGGTTATAATTGATGCAAATTAAAAGATGGGTTAGATTTGTTAATTTTGTCAAAGTATGGGTTAGATTTGTCAATTTTTCCTTTAAATAACGTGAAGTATATAATATATACAATATAAAATAACAATAGCATCACTCACCAAGATTCAAACCTGGGCGATTGGGATGATAAAATATCTTTGTAACTACATAAGCAAACAATGCTATATGATACAAATTTTTATTTTAGATAACTTATGTTAATATTCAGTTAATTCGATAAATTAATCAAATCGTCGATTAATTTACCAAACCGAACCAAAAATCAGAATAAGAACTTTAATTTTTTTTTAAGTGCTAACTGAACCAAAAATTAATCAGAAAAATTGGTTTGATTATTTCGGTTTTGGTTCAGTTAATTAATCATTTCTTTCGATTAATCGGTAAATGGGGGGGGCTGCAAAAGACACTTCGACGCTCGAGTTAGTGGGACTCCAAGGTGGAGGTAATAGAAATTAGAATTAGGGTTACTTGAGGCGCGTCATGTCTATATTTATTGCAGGTGGAGGTGATGACGTCGCCCGATAATCTCGCGGGGATGTTGCCCAGAATGGGTCAATGTCGATCCTCGAAGAAGGCAGATTTGTAATGACGTATTTCTCGTAATAAGAAAGGACGTGAATGTCCATTTATGATCGAGAAGGGCGTGATAACGCCTGATCCGACTCGAATCTTATTTTAGGGTTGTGGCCGGGTGGAACCCCCAAGCAGATCCGTTTGCTAGGTCTAATCCGACCGGACCCAATAATTTTAGTCCAGACCAGTATTTAAACCAAATGTAAATATAACAAAAATCATTTGAATTTGAGAAAAATACTTTAAATGGCGTGTGAGCTATTAAGGTGACGTTGGTTAACGAAAACTATTTTATGATTTGATTTTAGTAAAAAAAAAATCTTGGTATTGAAACATGGTTTCGGTACCTACCTTTCAGTTTTTTGAAAACACGTCTGGTTAATGAAAATAACATTAGTTTTAGTTAGTTGAAACTAACAAATACTTATTTTGTTTTCATTAAATAATTTCAATAGTAATGTGATATTAATATTTTGATATTAAATAAATAGTAAACTAATTCATATGAAATAGTTCATAAAACTTAATATGATTGTAGTTTCATATAACTTAATATGATCGTAGAATAAAGTATAAAAATAATAGGAATTACTATCCAATACTATAATTTGGACTACAAATAATTAAGATAAATTTGTTAAATATCAAAGTATAATTTTTCATATCCATTTTTTTTAAAAAAATGAATAACTCTAGTGATCAATGTTATTACCTTCATAGCATAATTATCAATTTTATTTTACAATTAAATTATTATAAAGATGAAAAAAGATATTTATAAGTTTATAAAATATTGATTATGTATTTATAGTTAGTTTATAAAATTATTATTTGCTATTATGGTTGTAAAATATTTGTAAGATTTAATTAAGCTATTGATAATTTAAATTTTTTTGTTCAATTAGATATAAAGGGGGCGTTTGGTTGTCCGCAACTGCAAAACTGCAAATTCTATTTGCATGCAAAAGCAAATGCCCGCAAATAAATTTTGCACCATACTGTTTGCTTGCCCGCAAGTAGAGTTGCAACTTCTATTTGCGAGCGTTTGGTTGACTGCAAATGGAAGTTGCAATTACACTTGCAACTTGCATCTTACGGATTTTTTCGGGTCTGGCCAGACACGATTTTTTTCGGGCCGAGTCGGGCATGGATTTTTTCGGGTCGGGACGAGTCGGGCATGGATTTTTTCGGGTCGGGACGAGTCGGGCACAGATTTTTTTGGGTCAGGCCAGGACAGGCCGTGCACAAATTTTTTTGGGCCGGGCCCGGCACAAAGTTTTTTGAGCTGGGCCGAACAAAAATTTTTTCGGGTCAGGCCGAGCCAGGCCGGGACGGGCCATGCACGAATTTTTTTAAGCTGGATTGGGCCAAGCACAAATTATTTTAGGGTCGGGCCGGGTTGGGCACAAATTTTTTTGGGCCGGGTTGGGGACAACTTTTTTTAGGTCAGGCAGGGTCAGGACGGGCCGTGCATGAATTTTTTCGGGCCGGGCCAGGCACGATTTTTTTCGAGTCGGGTTGGGCACGAATGTTTTTGAGCCTGGTCGGACACGAATGTTTTTGAGTCGAGTCGGGCACGAATTTTTTTGGGTCGGGCCGAGCATGAACTTTTCGGACATGGCTGGGTCGGGCATGATTTTTTTCAACCCGGACTGGGCATGAAGTTTTTTGGGCCGGTCCGAGTCGGGCCGAGCCGTGCACGTATTTTTTCAAGTTGGACTGAGCCAAGCCAGGACACGAATTTTTCTAGGTCAGACCGGGCACGAATTTTTTCGGGTCGGGGTGGGCACAAATTTTTTTGGGCTGGGCCGAAAACTTAGGCCCGACATGAAATAATAATATTTAATTCTTGTATAATACTGAAATATATATATATATATATATATATATATATATAAATCTATCAAACGACATCAGATCTAAAATATGACACTACCATCACGTTCAGCGCGCGAAAACCTACAATTTTGATATCTATCCTGTCTCCATCCGATGACTCTAAATCACCAAAATTAATTATTTTTTAATACTTAAATTATTATATTTGCAGCTCGCAATCTTGTATTGCGGATTTTTTGGGCTGCAATTCTATTTGCTATCTGCAAATGATTTTAGAAATACAAGTTGCAACTAGTAAATATTGCAAAATGCTTTTACAGTCAATTAAACAAATTTTTTACCTAAATGTTGCAACTAGAGTTGCAGCATTTGCACTTGCGGGGAACCAAACGCCTCCAAAATTAATTAATATATATTATAGAATTTCATAAAGTTAAGTTTGATAAATTAGTTTTGATTAAATTATAAATAGAATAACTTTAAGAAAATTAAGTTATTTAAAAATTAAGTTTGGCTTAATTAGATATAAATTGGTTCAATTAATTTATCAATTTAAGATAATAATTTGAATTGAAAATAATGATATTTATTTTGCAAGAAAAATAAGGTACTTCATATTAACGAAGATAACCGGGACCGTAAAAATCCCGTACAATAATATCTTGGATCTCGGGAGGTTAATTACACGCTAAAGCAAAAGAGCTATAGATTGTAATGAGGTACGTAGTTGTAAATAAAGGAGGAAAATATCTTTGTATAAAGACGATAGTACTCCTATTTTGAGTAATAAAATAGTTCGGTAGGATTGCCTTTTTTCTAAAAAAAAATTATTTTTATATCAAAAATTTTATCGATTAATCGAATCGAGAAAATTGGTTAATCGAGAAAACTGAAACCAAAGTACTTGTTAACCGAAACTAATAAATCGATTTATGATTAATGATGAATGAGTTTGAAAAATCGATATTAATGAATCAGTTAAAAAATTATTAATGAAACAATTAATCAGTCTATGCTCACTCATTGTTCGGTGGTTCCTCTCCCTGCATGTAGCATTTAGCTTCCCTTGTTCTTCCAAGGTATCAAATCCTACGCTTGTTTCCGTTCTACGAAGATACGGTGAAACTTAGTTGATTGAATGATCTGAGATGTACTGGAGAGAAGTTCGACTCCGCGTCCTCCTGTGGGGGTTGAACCTCGACCTGCTGCGAGTAAAGCTCCTCTTTCTTGGTTGCAGGTCCTTCGGGGGAAAGATGTCTCGCGTGATTAGGTAACTGCTAATCACCACTTGTCTGTCGCAACACCTGCCGCCCCTCGTGTTGGCCCTGTGCCACTTGTCACCTCGCCCTCTGTGATTCTTCCACACCTCTCTGCTCACGTGTCACCTCCTCGGGTACCGAAGAGTCACGCCCCTCCACTCCCACTGCCACATTTTCCCACATCCCTCCTGCCACTCACCCCCTCCCCCATTCTAACTCTCACACCTCGTCTCTTCCTCCTTCTCCTTCTCATTCTTCCTCTTCTCCTCTGCCTGCGCACTCGATGGAATAAATGGTCTCTGATCTCTCCTTTGTCTTTGCTATCGCCCGGCATGGTGTTCCCTTGGCTCCTTTGGCCAAGCCTCTGTCACAGGGTGCTAAGAAGGGGGGTAGACCTCCTAAGGTGCCTCCTTCGACTACTTCTCCTTTTGAGCCCTCTTAGCTGAAGCGACCTCGTGCCTCTGAAGTTTTGAAGGACGCTACTACCACTCCATCAGATGATTCTGCCATGGTTGAGTCGCCCTCTGCTATTGATTTGTCGGCAACTACTACCACCTCTCATGATGATTCGGTCATGGCAGAGCTGATCCTCCCTAATGTTTCCCCATGAACTGCCTCTGTTGGAACACCCGCGGTGCCTAGCACCGCAAGGTAAGGGATGATCTCTGACTATTGGTACGTAGATTTTCTTTAATTTTTTTGGCCTTACAAGAAACACATTTTGATGCTAACTTGGCTGCCAAGTTTGTGAAATTGATTAGTCGTCACTAGGATGGTGTAGCTCAGCCCTAGGCTCGCGCTTCCGGGGGTCTTTTGATCGCTTGGAACACCACCTTGCTCACGGTTCAGGTATAGTCTCTTCAGACTCAATGTATATTTGCAGTTATTGGTATGAAGGATTCTCCTCCTTTTCTTTTTTCCAACGTTTATACAAGTACAAACCCATCTGTTCGCGATGGTTAATTTGAATCGTTCTCGAAATTTGACTTTTCTTCATTTCCTTGGCTCATTTGTGGGGACTTTAACACTACACTCAATGATTCAGATAAAAGGGGTGGTCTTCCCTTTCGTGTTCAAAAATCGGTTTTGGATTTTCATAGCTTTGTTTATAATAGTGGGCTTGTGGATCTTGGTTTCTCTGGTATTCCATTTACTTGGTGCAATAACCAATCTGGTACTAGCCGCATTCTCATTCATTTGGATTGTGCTTTCTGTGATGTCGCTTAGCTTCACTTTTATGACTCAACTCATTTTGTTCACCTACCTCGTGGGACGTCGGACCAATGTCCTATTCTTATTCGATTTGCACAATCGACTATTTAAAATAGGCTTTTTAAGTTCCAATGTTTTTGGGTGGAATACCCAGAAGCCCGCAATGTGGTTCAGCATGCTTGGGAAGAAGTTCCACCGTCCCTGCCACCACATAGTTTGTTTAACATGGGCTTATGGTTTTCTCGTGCGCCTTTGTCTTTCTAGAACAAAACTAGTTTGGGTAATCTTGAATGCTTTTTGGATTCTACTGTTTCTGAAATGGTTGCTATCGAAAGCTTAGATGCCTCTATGGGTCTGGACTCCTGTAATGAATTAGCTCTTCGATCTCTTTACAATAAGGCCAATGCTCTTTGTAGGCAAATAAATTTAAAATGGATTGAAGATGGGGATTATAACTTGGCTTATTTCCATCGCATTACTACCATGCTAATGCGCTGTAGAACTAATAAAATTAGTGCTTTAAATCTATTTGATGGTTTTGTGTTGTCTGATAACCATGCTATATTTTTTGCTTTTGCTGATGACTATTGTTCTTAGTGGTTCTTCGAATAGTAATTTCATTGATATTTGTGTTAATATGCAGTTTAATTGCATCTCGATTTCTGAGGCTAACTCTCTCATTAGCCCTTTTTCTATTACTGAAGTTTTTAATATGATCAGACTGTTACCAAACTGTAAAATGCAAAAAGCCTCAGTTTCGACGATTTTATGATCGAGTTCTAAAAATGCTATTGGAATATAATGTCGGATTCCTTTATGAAATGCATGCAATGTTTCCATGAACCTTCCTTTATGCCTTTAGACTGAAATAAAATTCTGCTAAGTTTTATACCTAAATGCTCTAATCCTTTAACTGTTAGAGATTCCAGACCTATTGCTTTGTGTAATTTAAATTACCGAATTCTTGCTAAGGTGTTGGCTAATCGGATTAAGCTCCTTATTCTTGACTTAGTGACCCCTAAATAGTCCAGGTCTGTCAAAGGCAGAAGCATACATGATAATATTCTTGTTGCTCAGGAGCTTGCTCATTCTCTGTTTGAATCCAAAGCTAAAAACTCTTTCATATTGGTCAAAATTGATTTGGAGAAGGCTTATGATAAGATTGCTTGGCCTGCCATCCTTACAGTTATAAAAGCTTGTAATTTTTTAAATAAATTTTTAGCTTGGATTTCGGCTTGTCTATCATTTGCTACTTTTGCTTGCTTGATTAATTCAGAGATATCTGAAACCTTTATATCTTTTAGGGATATCAGGCAGGGGATCCACTGTCCCCCAATCTCTATCTTATCACTGCTCAGGTCTTAACGAATTTAATTAATGTTGTTGTTAATAATAAACATATCACCCCCTTCAAAGTCAAAAGTTTATGTGCTATAAAATCTAATTTTGAAAATATGAAAGTTTTTATGGTCAGTCGATCAACTTTGCCAAGTCGTCAGAATTTTTTTTTCCTAAGGCTGTCTCTAGAACTTGTGCTTCCAATATTTGTAATTTTTTAAACATGCGTAGGGATAACTTTCCCTTTAAATACTTAGGGGCTCTCAGTGCCCCGATTAGGTCTCCGACCCAGGCCCAAGACTTAGTCTTGGATAAGGTCAAGGCTCGACTTGGGTCTTGGAAGAATTCCTACCTTTCTCAGGTTGGTCAGGTTGTGCCGATCAACTCGGTTCTCAATTCAATCCTTTTGCACTCCTTAGTTATGTCCTGGTGTTCCCCAGTTTTATTAATAAAATGAACCAAAAATTTCCTTTGGTCTAATGGTAACTCTAATCATGGACTCCATTTAATTTGTTGGGACATGGTGACTAGTCCTAAGTTGGAAGGGGGGCTTGGGCTTCATGACCTTTCTTGCAAAGCCCTTTCTCTGCAACCCAAGAGGATGTTTGAATAGTTAAATGATAGTTCTAGTTAAATGATAGTTCTTCTATCTGAGTCAAAATCATCTCGGCTAAGTATAAGAATTTAAGCCTTTCCTTTCTCGCCCATAAAAAGAACTGTTCTTGAAGCTAGCAAGTTTTTTGAAATGCTTTTAATTTGCTTCTACCTCGCTTTACTAAACTAGTTTAGTCTGGTAGTAATACTTCTATTTTGCATGATGTTTGGGCTGCTTAGTTACCTTTGTCAGTAAAGCCTATGTTTTTGAATGTTGATTTACTTAGTAATAGTGATAATATGGATTTGCTTCTTGCTCAACAATGTTGGCCGATTAATGCGTTAGATTATTATTTTGGTCATGTGTTGGGGGAGATCATTGCAAGAATTGAGGTGCCTATGAATCCCGATGATGATAAAATTATTTGGAGTAAGGATTCTGGAGGTAGAGTTACCGCTAAGTCGGCCAACTTATTCCTAAAAAACCGTGAATCCGACCCTAGTTCAGATCCCCCCTCTTTGCCTTGGAGTCGTTTATGGAAAATCCACTCTTGTCACACGGAAATAATAGTTAAGTTCGACAATTCAAAAGTTCAGATACAATAAAACTTAAAATAAATGACATAAATGCCCTCAGGGCTACAACTCCAAATCAAGCTAATACAAGTGCATGACTACTACCAAAGGACTCGACTACGATCCTAACTAGGACTGCTATGAGATCATGCGACTCCTTTGCCCTTCAGCGGCGCCAAGTGCATTTGACTCACCTTACCGGTCAGGCTCTGCAAAATAGAAATCAAACGACAACGGGTAAGTTCAAAGAACTCAACGAGCGGTTCTCTAAACTTATCCTAGTATATAGGAACTTGGGAGCAATCGGGAAAGGCCCTCCGAACTTGCTCAACGAGACGTATAGGAACAATCGGGATTCGCCCATTCGAACTTGCCCCTTTAAGATATCGTAGGAGTAATTGGGAAAGGCCCTCCAAACTTACTCCTAAAGCATATCACATGAATAATCGGGAAAGACCCTCCGAACTTATTCCTTAACACCACCTCGGGGATAATTGGGTAGACCCTCTGAACTTATCCTATGAGCCTGAACCAGAACAATCGGGAAAGGCCCTCCGAACTTGTTCTGCAGGTTGGGAATTAGCCATCCAACCTCCCGGGCTTAGCCCGCAATTAGGCTCCTGTACGAGCCTCTCCGCCATTCAATAAGATATGGTGCACAATGACCTAAGTCACGACTCTCCTACGATGTCTTAGGGGTGATCCTATTGGAAAGTGTCTCAACACTCCAAAACACGATCCTAACTCTTAGACTCGTAATGTCATGAACCCGTGTGGTTTTATTTCATGCATACTTTATAAGTTGGTTCATAACAGATTATGCTCACCCTTAACCCAATCTTAATTATATAATTAAAATTTAGATCATCTCAACTAGAGTTTTGTTTTCGGGTTTTGTTTTAGGTTACCGTTCTGCCCAGAACTGCCGTGTCTAACCAGAATCTAGTCTCCAAAGTGTGTCATATGTTTTCAAACTATGTTTTCTGGTCGAAACGATAGGTTACACGACTGTATTCACACATATACACACATCACAACAAACAAATTAAAATCAGCACATATTCATCATCACAGCATACAATTCCAGCAACATGCAATTTCAACATACTTATATAACTAAATTCGAAAATTTATAAAAATTAACCCCTAAATTACCATTAGGACATAATACTAATCTCAGAAATTAATTCACAGAAATCATGCTTTTTAACAAGATTAATAAGAACTCATACACTTAAATCGAGAGTCAAGCATTAAGATCAAACACTACTAGAAATATATTCTTTAGCAACGGCTATCAACAACGGTCGCTCATGCCCTTACAATTCCCAACAGCGTTCTTACGGCCGCTCGGGCCGTTGCAGATGTGATATATTTGCAACGGCTTTGTTACGACCGCTTTAGCCGTTGTAGATATATTATCATATTAGCAACGACTTAGTTACGGTCTTTGCATCCGTCACTCTTGAGTTAATCATGCGCTCGCAGCGCGGAAATAAAATACTTATTAGCCATGATGTTCTAACGGACGAGTGAGCCGTTATTGATGATGTTACTTATCAGCAACGACTTTCTAATAGCTGAGTGAGCAGTTGCTGATAAGTTTATATAGCTCGACCGATCGCGCCCGCCCCTTCCTCCTTCTTCTTCCTTTCTTCTGCCGTCGTCAATCTCCGCCTGCCTGCCTGCCGTCGTCGTCCGCCGATGTCACTCGCTGCCGCCTTTCGCCGTCGTCGCTCACTCCAGGTAACTCGCCTCTCTATTTATTATAGAATCGGCAGAAACCCTAGATTTAGGGTTTCGACTAGCAGTCGGTGGTCGGAGCATTGTCCAGTGTTCGACATATGTCGGGCATTGGACGCCGGACAGGACTCCGGCGCTGGAAATAGGTTTTTTTTAAACCCTATTTTTTTTCTTTTATTAAATTAATTAAAAAAATTTATGGTAAATTTACATGTTTAGATTAATTAAATCTTAGATGTTTAAATTAATTAAATATTTATGTTAATTTAGATGTTTAGATTATATTAGATGATATTAGATTAATTTAGATTAATTTAGATAAATGTTTAGATTAGATTAATTTAAATTATATTAATTTAGATTAATTTTATTGTTAATCTTTATATTTAGATTAATTAGAATCGTCCACTTCGGACTTGTGCTGGAATCATCCACATCGGACTTGCGCCGGAATCGTCCACTTTAAACTCGCGTCGGAATCATCCACTTTGGACTCGCGTCATAATTATCCACATTTAGAAAATAATCATCCATCCGACGAGTTGATACGTTTCACGTATGCATCGACGAGTCGGATATAATTTAGCAAAACCTTAGATCCATTCGGGGGTTGTATATTTGTGTAAAAGAAGTAGATGATCTTTTATACGACGTACAACCCTTGAATTATCCCTGATTGGATAATTTGGGAATATAGTTATTTATATTGCACTTAGTTTTTTCTTTTAACCGTTAACTCATTAATTCTTAAATTTTGGCTACCGTGTCTCTCTTGTTCTCCGATACGCGCCCAGATATGCATATTCGAAAATTATAGGGAGATGCTGCCGAAATTTAGAATGAAGTTAGCGGTTAAAAGAAATACTTAGTGCAATATGAATAATATGAATCCCGAATAGAATATGACCATCTCACCTAAAGGCATTAACTGGAAAAATTATCATTGATTGACAAAATCGTGTCAGACGATCGAAGTTGGATGTACCGACGTCTTGATCGTGGAGCTTTAACGAACACTACTACAAACTTGGTCTTCAGCAACGGCTATCAGCAACGGCCGCTCAAGCCGTTGCTATTTGCAACGGCGTTCTTACGGCCGCTCGAGCCGTTGCAGATATCTGTATCTGCAACGGCGTTCTAACGGACAACAGAGCCGTTGCAGATTATTTTAATTATCAGCAACGGCTTTCTGACGGAAAGGCGAGCCGTTGCTGATTATTTAATCTTCAGCAACGGCTTACTAACGGATAAGTGAGCCGTTGCTGATGATAACTTATCAGCAACGGCTTTCTAACGGGCGAGTGAGCCGTTGCTGATAAGTTTATATAGGGCACGCTCTCGCGCCCGACCCTTCTTCCTCCCGCTTCTGCCGCCGCCGCTCCTGCCGACGCCTTCGCCGCTGCTGCCGTTGCTGCCGACGCCTCTCGCCGCCGTGCCGCTGCCGCTGCTGCCGGTATGTTGATCGGCCGGCCTATACCGTTTCGGCCGGAGATGTTAAAATCCGACCGAAACCCTATTTCTAGGGTTTCGGCCGGCGGCGGTCGGCCTATGGCCGCCGCCGGACCTTCTACAGTGGCCGGACAGTGTGTCCGGCCACTGTACGCCGGCGCCGGAGGGTGGACTCCGGCGCCGGAATATATATATATATATATTGTTTTGAAATTGTTAATTAATTAATTTATAAATGTTAATTAATTGTTTAGATTAATTGTTTAATTTGTTAGATTAATTATTAGGGTTTAGATTAATTTCGGACGCGCGCCGGAATCGTCCACTTCGGACGCGCGCCGGAATCGTCCAATTCGGACCCGCGCCGGAATCGTCCAATTCGGACTCGCGCCGGAATCGTCCACTTCGGACGCGCGCCGGAATCGTCCAATTCGGACTCGCGCCGGCATCGTCCACTTCGGACGCGCGCCGGAATCGTCCAATTCGGACTCGCGCCGGAATCGTCCACTTCGGACTCGCGCCGGAATCGTCCACTTCGGACGCGCGCCGAAATCGTCCAATATGGACTCGAACTGTCTCGAAACATTTAGAAAATAATCATCCATCCGACGAGTTGATATGTTTCACGTACGCATCGACGAATCAGATATGATTTAGCAAAACCTTAGATCCGTTCGGGGATTGTATGTTCGTGTAAAAGAAGTAGATGATCTTTTATACGACGTACAATTCTTGAATTGTCCCTGATTGGACAATTTGGGAATATAGTTATTTGTACTGCACTTACGTTTTTATTTTAACTGTTAACTAATTATTCTAAAATTCGGCAACATCTCTCTTGTTCTCCGATACGCGCCCAGATGATATGCGTATTCGAAGAACTGTAGGGAGATGCTGTCGAAATTTAGAATAATTAGTTAACAGTTAAAATAAAAACGTAAGTGCAGTACGAATAACATAAATCCCGAATGGAATAGGACAATCTCACCTAAATACATTAACCAAAGAAATTGTCATTGATTGACAGAATCATGTCGGCTGATCGAAGTTGGATGTACCGACGTTTTGATCGTGGAGCTTTAACGAATGAGTTTCGATTAGGCGTAACGTACTTCCTAAATTTCGCCTATTCGAATCGGAATTTCGTTAGCATGGGTGATCAAATCCGATGTCCGTGCCGCATTTGTTCGAATGGACGATTTTTGGATCGGGAGACTGTCACTCTGCATCTATATACCAAAGGATTTACACCAAGATATTTTCTATGGACTTGTCACGGGGAGTCACGCGAAGTCGGGACGTCGAGCAATCCTGTCGTTCAGACATATGGTGAATCTTCCTCTGCTGGTGCTTCTTCATCCGGTCAATGTAATCCCTATAGAACTATGATACTTGATAGTCTTGGGGGTCAATTCCGCCTGAATGATAATGTTGATCGGCCAGTTCTTCAGACATCAGTCCCACCAGATACTACAGCGGTTGATATCACAGAAGTAGGGGCTGCGGTAGAGATTGAATTACCGAATAAAGAAGCTGCAGAATTTTACGAGATGTTGAAAGCTGCCGATGAACCTTTGTATGAGAATTGTCCTAAATACACTAGGTTTTCAGCAATGACACAGCTCTTAAACATCAAGGCCGATTGTAATATCAGCGGAGTTGCGTATGATCGGATTGCTGGATTGATTAATGGAATGCTGCCTACTGATAACAAGTTTGAGCCTACTTTTTATAAGACTAAAAAGCTAATGAGAAAATTGGGGCTTGGGTACAAAAAAATACACGCGTGCCAAAATAACTGCATTTTATATTATAAAGAAAATGTGCAGTTGGATAAATGCCCTGTATGTCAACACCCTCGTTACAAGGAGAAGAAATCGGTCCGACAGAAAAATATCCCGTTTAAGGTGCTTCGGTATTTTCCACTAACACCGAGGCTTCAAAGATTATTCATGTCGGAAAAGACAGCCCCCTACATGAGTTGGCATGCAAGAAGTCGTGATGATACAGTAATGACTCATCCATCTGACAGTGAAGCATGGAAACATTTGGATACATGTTATCCTTCATTTGCTATGGATACTAGAAATATCAGATTGGGATTGTGCACATATGGTTTTAATCCGTTTGGACATTCTGCAACTCCTTATTCAGTTTGGCCAGTGCTGCTGACAGTTTATAATTTGCCACCGTCAATGTGCATGAAAGATGAATTTATTTATCTTTCGATGATTATTCCGGGTCCTAAGGGTCCGCGAAAAGAAATTGACATATTTCTCAGACCCTTGATAGATGAATTGAAAACATTGTGGACTGAGGGAGCTGTCACTTATGATTGTCATCGGAAGCAAAACTTCAATTTAAAGGCCGCGGTCTTGTGGACAATCAATGATTTCCCCGCGTACGGCATGTTGTCGGGTTGGAGCACTCACGGCCGACTCTCTTGCCCGTATTGTATGGAACACTCTAAATCAATCAGTCTTCAGAACGGACGAAAAATCTCATTCTTTGATTGTCATCGTCGATTCCTACCGGTTCATCACCAGTATCGAAGGAATCGTAATAAATTTACTAAGGGCAGAGTCGAAAGAGATGGGCCACCACCGATGTTGTCTGGTGAACAAATGTTAGCACGTGTTTCAGCACTTCCAGATATAGTATTTGGTCGCAATGAAAGAGTGTCAGGTTTTGGCCAAACACACAACTGGGTGAAAAAAAGTATCTTTTGGGAATTGCCCTATTGGAGTTCATTATTGATTCGACATAATTTAGATGTCATGCACATTGAAAAAAATGTGTTTGATAATATTTTCAACACTGTGATGGATATTTCTGGAAAAACTAAAGATAATGTCAAAGCCCGACATGATCTGAAAATACTTTGTAAAAGACCAGAGTTGGAGTTACAAGAGGTCAACGGACGATATCTGAAACCGAAGGCCCTATATGTGTTAAATAAACAACAGATCAAAGATGTTTGTCAATGGGTAAAAGAACTCAGATTACCCGATGGATATGCTTCAAACTTATCTCGATGTGTGAACGTCGATGATTGCAAAATATCAGGGATGAAGAGCCATGATTGTCATGTATTCATGCAGAGATTACTTCCGATCGCATTTCGAGATCTTCTACCTGATAATATTTGGGGTCCGTTGACTGAATTAAGTATGTTTTTTAGAAGCATCTGTGCAAATGTCCTTCGAGTCGAAGATATGTCAACACTTGAAAATAATATTGTTGAAATCATATGCAAGCTGGAGCAGTTTTTCCCTCTTGCATTTTTTGACTCGATGGAGCATCTACCGATACACTTGGCATACGAGGCACGAGTTGGTGGCCCCGTTCAATATCGTTGGATGTACTTATTTGAAAGATACATGAATCGTCTGAAGAAAAAAGTAAAGAACACCGCAGCTGTTGAAGGATCAATATCTGAATCGTATATCATCCAAGAAATTTCAACATTCTGCTCATTTTACTTTGAATCGACAATACAGACAAGATTTGATCGTCTTCCACGTAACGACGACGGGGGTGTTCGACATTCAGATGGACGTTTAAATATATTTTGTCACTCTGGTCGTGCTTTTGGTTCTCGTCCATCTCGACACTTAAGCGATGAAGAGTATCATTTGGCACACTTGTATGTATTACTCAATTGTCCAGAGATTGAACAATTCATTGAAATATTTGACATTGAGATGGTGCAAAAATACTCTATTCACAACGATCAAGAATTGGAGACATTACGGAATCGTGATTTCCCTTCTTGGATTCAGACTTACAGCAAAGATCACAGAGCTGAAATAGATGAAAAAATATTTGAGTTTGTTAGTGGACCGTCGCGACTTGTGTCGTGCTATAGCGGATATTTTGTTAACGGGTATAAATTTCACACGGTTGAATATTCATCTACAAAAAAGACGATGAATGCTGGGGTCTGCGTGAAAGGGACAACCTATGTTGAATGTGATATGGATTTCTATGGACTAGTGGAAGAAGTGATAGAGTTGCACTACTTCGGCTTGAAATCAGTGATCCTATTTAGATGTCATTGGTTCGATACAACAGAAAGGGGCATGAAAGTTCATCCAAAATACAAACTTGTTGAGGTTAATTACAAATCGAAATTGGCAGCAAATGAGCCTTTTATATTGGCATCACAAGCCGAACAAGTATATTACGCGAAGTATCCGGCTCGAAATAAAGATAGAGCAGATTGGCGTGTAGTCTGTAAGACAAAAGGTAGAGGAAAAATTGATCCGATAGTAGGAGAAAATGATCCTCCTGGTTTCTATCAAGAAGATGATCTTCCTGCTGTGGATCGTATTATTCCAATACTCGAGGATGCAGACACAACATCAATCCAATTAGAAGTTGAATATGCTGATGATGACCATCATGAAATTGAGGAAGCTGGAGATGAAGAAGATGAAGAAGAGGAAGAAGAGGAAGAAGAGGAAGAAGAAGAAGAATTCGAAGACTATTATTCAGATGATGAAGAATAATTGTAAAGTATATATTTTATTAAATATATCTCTACTATTTATACAATAATCTGATTATATGTCTGTTCGACAGATATGTCTGGTCGTGGTTATCGACGCAGGAGAGCTTCGGAGTCTCCGATCGGTGAGACTCCAGCACTTACTCATGCTGCTGATCCTCCTGTTGCTGATCCTCATGAGGATGATACTGCCGAGGCTAGTACATCCAGACGTAGGCGGCCACGCGGGCCGAACAGGTGGCAGCCTCCACCAGCCACAGAGTCACGTAGATTGATTAGCGTGATTAGGGAGCGGTACGTAATATATCATGAATTATGAATCATTACAAATTCATTATATCATAATATAATATTAAAATTTATTTTTGTTGTGCAGGTTCGAGCAAGAAGAAGTGCCGAGGAGCATTTCTTCTACTATTCAACGATACATGCACGGGGCATGGCCTACGTGGTCTCACGTGCCTAGCGAGCACGTCGACATGTTATGGCGCGAGTTTGAGGCACGTATTATTATTTTTTTTACATGCATGATATATTAATATTGGTACTGATATTATTATTTTGCAGGCTCGCTATACATGGGCCGAGGACCAGAGGCCCTTCATTTACGCTGCCTGGGAGGCTATTTCCCGGGCAAGGTACAACGGGCAGCTGGGGCAGGCTCGGTCCCAGGCGATGGCCCGAGCTGGGACCACTAACATCGCGGAGACTCGGGGATACGGCCCCGGTTGGATTACTCCGGATATATGGGACCAGCTCGTGGGGATATGGTCGACGGATCGATGGTAGGAGGTTTCTCGGAATGCGGCTAGAAATCGCATGTCGGGGGGAGCAGCGCGTCACACCGGCGGCTCTGTTGCATTTGCAGTGCACGCAAACCGTATGGTAAGTATATCTTTTAATTATATATTTTATTTGTTATTATGTGTACTAATTAATGTATTTGTTTTGTAAATGTAGACGACGGTGTCGGATGACGGGAGTGTCCAGCGACCCTCCCCGATGGCGGTGTTTGAGCGGACTCACCGTCGAACACATGGGACTGGGGAGTACATCGACAACCGCGCTGCATACATTTGGTAATTATATATTTGTTTAAATTATTCATTATATATTTATAATTTAAGTTTTATGATAAATATTAAACAAAAAATCAAACTCGAGTAGGAGACCTACAGCCAGACGGTGGTGTAGCGTGGGGGTACCCCCGAGGACTTTGACGCAGCATCGTGGGTCGAGGCCGCAGGTGGCTGGGACCATGGCCGCGTATATGGCTTCGCAGATAGTGGTCATGCGTGAGCCGTACTAGGGCCACTTGGGGCACCGACCCCTCCGGTTGCTGGTGAGCGGCCGTCCACCTCCAGATCCAGTTATGATCATAGTAATAGGATAAGGACACTAGAGGAGACGGTCGCGCGTCAGACTGAGTTGATGGAGCGCCAGAGTCAGACGATGGCGAATATAGAAGCTATGCTACGCAACTTGTCGGGTCATCCCGAAGCAGGCATCTCTTCGGCATCATCTAATCCATCATCCTCGAGTCAGTCCACGCCGGTGTACACTCAAGCACTCCAGACCCCGCCGTATGATCCAGGCCATCCTCCATCGTCATCGTGAGATTTTGTTTATATTGACTTTGTTACTCAGATATTGAACTTGTTTAATTTATATTGACTATGTTACTGAGATGCTGATACTTCAATTTTACATTTGAATTGTGTTTATACTATCGTGGATAATTATGAATATAAATATAATTGTTTTGATGTATATCTTGGTGTGTTTGTGATGTGTGAATGAATGTGTATGAGATGTTTGTGATGTGTGAATGAATGTGTGTATGAGGGTATGGGTGTGTGAGTTATGTATCAGATAAATGTATCAATGTATCAATGGAAATTTGAAATTTTCAAATTTTCTGGTTGCAGGTATAGGTCATCAGCAACGGCTTTCCCACGGGCGTCCGTGGGAAAGCCGTTGCTACAAGTGTATCGAAAGCCGTTGCTGATGACCTACAGCAACGGCTTAGCGACGGAGTTTTACTAACGGTGTTGCTACGGACTCAGCGGCCGTTGCTATTAATGGTATCAGCAACGGCTCCGGGTCTGTGGCAAAACCGTTGCTGATAATATTTTTAGCGACGGCCCAGTAGCCGTTGCTGATAATGTTTTGAGCGACGGCCCGAGCGGCCGTTGCTGAACCGTTGCTAAGTCATCAACAACGCGACTTTCTCTCACGGCGCTATTGCAACGGCTCAGCCGTTGCTGATTCTCTTCAGCAACGGCTCAGCAACGGCATCAGCCGTTGCTGATGACCATTTTTCTAGTAGTGGAATGAGTTTCGATTAGGCGTAACTTACTTCCTAAATTTCGCCTATTTGAATCAAAAATTCGTTAGCATCGGTGATAAAATCCGATGTCTGTGTCGTATTTGCTTGAATAGGCAGTTTTTGGATCGGGAAACTATCACTCTGCATCTATATAGCAAAGGATTTGCACCAAGATATTTTCTATGGACTTGTCACGAGAAGTCACGTGAAGTTGGGACGTCGAGCAATCCCGTCGTTCAGACACATGGTGAATCTTCCTCTATTGGTGTTTCTTCATCCAGTCCATCTAATCCCTATAGAACTATAATACTTGATAGTCTTGGGGGTCAATTCCACCTGAATGATAATGTCGATCGGCCAATTACTGAGATGTCAGTGCCACCAGAAACTACAAGTGTTGATATCACAGAAGTATAAACTGCGGTAGAGATTGAATTGCCGAATAAAGAAGCTGCAAAATTTTACAAGATGTTGAAAGCTGCCGATGAACAAGCTGCAGAATTTTATATTGGCATCACAAGGCGAACAAGTATATTACGTGAAGTATATGACTAGAAATAAAGATAAAGCAGATTGTCGTGTTGTTTGCAAGACTAAAGCTAGAGGAAGAATTGATCCGATAACGGGAGAAAATGAGCCGATACTTGATGTGACAGATGATTTCTATCAAGAAGAGGATCATCCCGCAGTAGACCATATTATTCCAATACTCGATGATGCAGACAAAGTGTTTGTTCAATTAGAAGTTGAATATGTTGATGATGATGATCATGAAGTTGAGGAAGCTGGAGATGAAGAAGATGATGATGAAGAAGAAGAAGAATTCGAAGACTATTACTCAGATGATGAGGAATAATTGTAAAGTATATCTTATATTAAATCTATTTCTACTATATATATAATCTAATTATATGTTTATTCGATAGATATGGTGGGTCGTGGTTATTGTCGGACGAGAGCTTTGGAGTCTCTGATCGGTCAAACTCCAAGACTTCCTGCCAATGATACTCCTGTCGTTGATCCTCATGCCGCCGAGGCTAGTTCATCGAGACGCAAGCGACCACACGGGCCGAACAGGTTGCAGCCTCCGCCAGCCATAGAGTCACGTAGACTCACTAGTGTGATTGAGGAGTGGTAATGTATCATGAATTATTATAAATTCATTATATCATAATATAATATTGAACTTTATTTTTGTTGTGCAGATTCGAGCAAGAGGATGTGCTCAGGATGATATCTTCTACGATCCGACGATACATGCATGGGGCATGGCCCACGTGGTTTCACATGCCCCGTGAGCACGTCGACATGCTATGGCGCGAATTTGAGGCACGTATTAATTTTTTATATATACATGATGATTAATATTGGTACTGATATTATTATTTTGCAGACTCGCTATACATGGGTTGAGGACCAGAGGTCCTTCATTAACACTGCCTGGGAGGCTATTTCCCGACAGAGGTACAACAGTCAGCTGGGGTAGGACCGATTCCAAGTGATGGCCCGAGCTGGGACCACAAACATCGCAGAGGGAAGGGGATACGACCCCGATTGGATTACTCCGGATATATGTGATCAGCTCGTGGTATTATGGTCGACCGATCGATGACAGGAGGTTTCTAGGACTACGGCTAGAAACCGCATGTCGGGGGGAGGAGCGCGTCACACTTGCGGCTCTATTTCATTTGTAGTGCACACGAGTCGTATGGTAAGTATTATACCTTACTTTTAATTATATATTTTATTTGTTACTCTGTGTACTAATTAATGTATTTATTTTGTAAATGTCGACGATGGTGATGGACGACAGGACTGTCCAGCGAACCTCCCTGATGGACATGTTTGAGCGGACTCACCATCGAGGACATGGGACGGGGGAGTACATTCACAACTGCGCTGCAATCATTATGGTAAGTATATTTGTTTAAATTATTCATTATTTATTTATAATTTAAGTTTTAGGAAAATATGAAACAAAAAATCAAACTCGAGTAGGCCGGAGACCTATACTCAGACGATGATGCAGCGCGGGGGCACCCCCAAGGACTTTGACGCAGGAGCGTGGGTTGAGGCTGCAGGTGGCTGGGACCACGGCCGTGTATATGAATTTGCAGATAGTGGTCATGCGCGAGCTGTGCTCGGGCCACTTGGGGCACCGACCCCTCTAGTCGCTGGTGAGCGGCCGTCCACCTCCAGGACTAATTATGATGAGAGTAGCAGGATAAGGATACTGGAGGAGACGGTCGCGCGTCAGAGTGAGATGATGGAGTGTTAGAGTCAGATGATGGCGGAGATGCATGCTATGCTACGCAACATCACAGCTCATACCAGAGCAGGCATCCCTTCGGCATCATCAGATCCATCGTCCTCGAGCCAGTCCACGCCGGTGTACACCCAAGCACTTCAGACCCCACCATATTATGATCGAGACCTCCCTCCACTATGTTTGTGACGTTTATTATTTTGTTTGGATATTGACTTTGTTACTTGGATACTATACTTGATTGACTTGTTTTGTTTGGATATTGATACGATAGTTTTGAATTTGAATAGTTTTTATATGATTGTTGATAATTATAAATATAAGTATAATTATTTTGATGTATATCTGGGTGAATCTGTGATGTGTATGTGGATGAATGTGTGTATGGGTGTGTGAGTTATGTATCAGGTTAAATGTATCAATGTATTAATGAAAATTGAACATTTTAAAACTTTTCAGTTACAGGTTAACATCATCAGGAACGGCTTTCCCATGATTGTTCGTGGGAAAGCCGTTACTGAAAGTGTATCGTATTTTTTGGGCCGCAACCTCAAAGTCATTGCTGATGACCTACAACAACGGCTTAGCAACATGCTTTTCACTAACAGCCTTGCCACGACGATCCAGCCATTGTAGATGTCTATATCTACAACGACCTAGTAACCATGGCCGAACCGTTGCTAATAATGTTATTAGCAACGGCCGGAGCGATCGTTGCTGATCCGCTGCTAACTTATTAGCAACACATTTTTCTGCCACGGCTGCGTTGCAATGGGCCGGGCCGTTGCAAGTCATTGCTTATGCTAATTATTCCAGTAGTGAAGAACCCCCTTCTCAAGAACCCCTAATTAGTCATTATCAAGATCTTAATCCTACCACATGATTTCTACCCAAAATCACATATTTAATTCTAAACAAGAAACTCATAATCAAGAATATCAAATTAGGAGAATAGATCAAGATTTCATATCAAAGGAAATAAGAACTCATTCGGGCTTTTCATTGAACACCTTGAGGGCGACCCGGGTTTCCCCCTTGGCCGAGCACCCCTAGGGTTACCCTAGGGCTGCTGAGCCCCCTTAGAGGGGAGATTAGGGTCTCCTCAAGCATAACATCAAGAAAACATGACAAAAATTCGAAGAAAATCCAAGAACAAGACAAAAATACCGAGCCATCAAGAACGACTTCAAGAATCTGATTAAAATTCCTAAGAGAGAGGGTAAACCACTCACCTTAATTGAAAGAAGGATTAAAGAAGGAATCCCGGATGATGGCCCTCGAGTCCGACTTCAAAAGGTGGCGGCTCGACTCAAGAAAGGGGACAAGGGGGCGGCGGCTCACTCCAAGCCGCCGGCTTGGAGAGAGGGAGAGAGGGGAAGGAGAGGGGCTGGTTTCGGCTGGCTCCTCTCGGCTCGACTCCAAAGGGAAGGAAGAGAGGGGAGGAGGAGAAGGGTTGGCTCATGCGGCGACTTGGCTCAGAGGTGGCGGCGGCTCCAAGGGGAAGAGGGAAAGGGGGTTGGCGGCTTGCTCTCTTTCTCAATTCTTTAGGTGTCTCTAAAATAGGAGCCACAAGCCATGAGGAGGGGGGTTTTATACTCTCTCATCAACCCTAACCCCTTAAACCTTTAATCCACAACCTGCATCCATCTTAAGTCAAAACCAAAATCCGCTAACCCGATAGACTTAAATATTTTAATTAAACTCATTCTAATAAATCACAAGTACTTAATTAAATACACTCACATGAACATAATTAACAATTATGCACACACAACATCAAATTAAATAATTCTAATTATCAAAACCTAAAATTCATAAATTCATAAATTCATATCCTACTTATCCGAGCTCGCAAGCTCACTCCGGACTATGAGTCGACTCGGCTCGACCACGAACTAGTCCGCTAGGCTGACAAACACACATAAGAGGAAAAATAATAAATTTAAATATCTAAGATATTACAACTCTGCGCCTAAAGTAAAATTATTCAGTTGGAAGCTTTTTCATAAACGAATCCCTACTAGGTCTAGACTCTTTTATTTAAAAAATTTGGACTCTGATCTCTGTCCCTTTGTCAAAATTCTGCCAAATCTATTCTACATCTCCTCTTTGAATGCTTCTTTGCTTGTCGCGTCTAGACCAATCTCTCCCTTAAAACTGGGCTAAACTTTTCCTCTAGGGCCAACTAGAATTCTAGTGATTGGTTACTCTATTCCTCCTCCTCTAGTGGAGTTGAGATGTTTAAAGTAGCTTTGATTGCCAATTATCATTGGTTCATTTGGTTTGCTAGGAATAGTTTGTTGCATGAAGCTAGGCAGCCTACCCCCGAGAACCTTGTGACAAGAATCTTGTCTTTTACTAATGATTATCTAGGTAAGTTTAAACCTGAGGGCAATTCTAGTCTCAGCAATACCTTGGTTAAATGGTCTCCCCCATCTCTGGACGCTAATAAATTCAATTGTGACGCGTCTTTTGCTGGTTCTGTAGGTGGCATGGGGTTTGTTCTATGCAATTCTGAAGGTGTTTGTCTTTTGGCCAAATGAATCTTTTGTTTGGGAATAGATGCTCTTCGGTTAGAAGCTAGGGCAATCAAATGGGTCATCCAATATGCTGTTGAGTATGCAATAACAACATACATCATTGAATTCGACTCTAAAATTGTTATTGATGCCTTCAATTGTCTTGGGCCGGTTCCTTGGGCTATTTCGACTATTATTGATGATATCAACTTTCTCAAGGCTAGTTGTAATGTATTCATCTCCTTTTGTTTTCGGGAGGTAAATGAACCTGCCCACTGGGTAGCAAAGTATGTTTGTTGTACTAAGGACCTTTTTGTTTGGTCCTCAATCCGGCCACCTGGGCTGGATTCAATTTTGTACTCTGACATTTTTGGACCAGGCTTTGCCAGACTTTAATTATTAATGCTTTACTTTCCTCGAAAAAAACTTGTCTTACTATACCACATGTTTGTCAATGTTTCCTCATTGAATCGCCTACATAGAAATTTGTATAATTGTATAAACATCTAATTCCATCTTGTGCAATTTATTTTTTGTGATACTATATTACAATTATTTTATAGTGTTCCATAACTTTGAGAAACTATGTAAATTAAATTATTAAGAGTAATAAATTATTGTAATACCCAGTTTAGTCCCACATATGAAGTATGTTGGACATGGTGTTGATGGATGTGCTACCATCAACTTCAGCTTAAGCGTTATAATTAGGCCAATAGGTTAGTCTAATTAAAAAGTTGGTAGTCAGTTATCTAATCGAGTGATGGTAACAAATGGTATCAGAACAGCACCTAGTCCTAAGCATTGTGAGGGAGCCTACGTGAGAAAGGGCTGCTTGGGTGATGGGGTGGAACCGCTACTAGGCTAGGCCTCACATACCGCCGACTTCGATGTGATGTTGGGCTATGTGTTAGACTCGAGTTGGTCTTGACAAGGACGTCAAGACATAAGTGGAGGAAAATAGTTTAGTCCAACATTGGGAGTATATTGAATATTGTGTTGGCTTATAAGGCTTGATGAATGTACTATCATCAACTCCGATTTAAGCATTAGGCCAACGATTAAGGCCTGTGAAGTTGATAGATGATAATTAGTGCTATGTGTGTAAGATTTGGTACTATGTGTTATTTAACTTGGGTCTTGATATTGAGATTAAGACTCAATTGAGACGAAACTTCAGCTTAAGTATTTTAATTAGATTAATACGTTAGCCTATAAAGTTGATGGGATAAAAGTTGATGGGTTAATTATCCCATCAAGCTAGCATGGCGTAACAAATATTATAATACCATAATTTAATCTCACATTAGACCAATAAATTGATCTATAAAATTAATGGTTAGTTATCCCGAGCGAATCATAACAATTATAGTTATTCTTAAACTATATATATATATATATATATATATGCAATTGTTTGAATCCAGAAGAAACCATAATATCACGTACATGCTTCCTCTTCCCTTTGGTTACATGAACTAATCATATTATAGTTAATTGAGATTTTATTTTTTAAATATTATAGTTAATTAAATTAGTCGTCTACCTTAGCAAATGATACATATTGAGATTGATACTGTATATTTAAAGGCCTAATTATGTCAAATCCTCAAATATCTTTACTGTTTAGTACTTAATCGATCATCCATTTCCTCTCTGAATTCATGTCCTTACTCTATAACTTAGTACTCAATGATTTTAGTTGCTTTATTTCTATAATTTGTACATGCTATCTATTTTGTTTATATCTGCTCTTTTATTAGTTTGAACTAAGAAATTCTATTACCTTGGACTTCAACAAATTAATAGGAACATTTTGTTAAATCCTTTTATGATTATTGTTGGCCTTAGTTTTTCTTGCTTTGTTGTTACTAAAAAAAAAGTTAACTTTTCCCCTCCCAAACACATTGATGATTGCTCACATGTTGCGTATTGGTAATTAATTAAGTCATTTGCTCAGTTTATTCTATGCTAGGTGCGAACCCGGTGCCTTTCTCTCTCTAACTTTCTCTCTCTTTATTTAATGAAGAGATAGAAAGAGAAAGACACAGAGTGGGGTGCGAGTCCACTGGACTCGCACCTAGCATAGAATAAACCCCTTTGCCCATCTTTTAAGCCCAAACCAAATCCTCATTTTTGAAACTGATGAACCTTATAATAATTTTGATTTCCAGAAGGCATGAAACATTACAACTATTAGACATATATATATAAAAGAAAATACTTTAGCCTTCTTATTATGTCAAGTGTCATGATAAGAACTATGTCAAGTGGCATAAATCTAAGTACTTTAATAGTTTCTATAATTATTTATTGAGTCATGAATCCAAAAATGAATTTTGAATATTAATATAATAGTTTATAATATTAAGGTAGATGCTTTGAGAAAAGGAATGTGCATTCATTGCATTGATTTTTTTATGGCATGTAATATTATCTTTTTTAATATTAGCTCTCTTGGATGACATGTAATATTATATTTTTTAATTATGTAATATTATCTTTCTTAAATATTTAATATTTAATTAAAACAACATTTATAAGTTTCTAATATTACCTCCTTAATTATGTAATATTACATTTCTTAAATATTTAATTTTTAGTAGTTAATCACGTCATCCTATTTTAGTAGTTAATAACAACATTCTTGGTATTTGACCAAGAATCACATATTGATATAGCAATGTATTAATATAGCAACATTAAAATGCATTGATTTAATTGAAATGTATTGATATAGCAACATTGGATTTAATTAAAATATTAAATTATTTTTTTTGCTATTGACGTTACCATGCCTAACATTGTAATATTATTAATATTGAATTTAATATTTACTAATATAGATACATTATAATGAAAAGATGTTTCGAATATGGACCTATCACATTTAATATCAATATTTATTAATTTTCAAAATGATGCACAATCGGAGGATATGGCAAAAGTTTGGATGACTTTCTTACAATGCCAAAATCATCTTGATCATCTACAAACATTAATAATCGCTTAATTACTGAGGAGTCGTGCTACAATCGGATAAGATTGAGAGAGGAAAATCAAGAACAAGTTCAACACCTAACTTCGGAACAAAGATAAGTTTATGATAAAATATTGGATGTTGTTAAAAGAAAAAAAAAAGAGGTGTTCTTTTTTGTCTACGATTATGGTGAAAACGAAAAGATATTTATTTGGAAAACTCTTACATCTGCACTTCGATCCGAAGGGGAAATTATTTTAATAGTTGCGTCCAGTGGAATAACATCTTTACTATTACCTGGTGGAAGAACAATGCATACTCGATTTGTGATCCCTCTTAATCTGGATGAGAATATATTCTACTTGTAATATCAAATAAGGTTCTCTGTTGGCTAACTTATTGGTGAGAACAAGTTTAATTATTTGGTACCAAGCTCCAATGATGAATATGTATTATTTTGTTATATATTTAATTTATGGTAATTGCATAAATATATCCTGAACTATATACTTTTTCTCATTTGTAGCCAATTTTAAAATATTATCAAATTGTATCTTGAATTTTGATATTTGTCTCAATTACATCCTCTCGTCAACTCTCCGTCAGCAACTCCGTTAAAGCGATGATGTGGCATTCTAGCATGGATTAAAATAATATTTTTATTTAAAATATTAAAAAATCACATTAATTTATATAAAATAATATTTTATTTTATATTAAAAAATTACTCCATGTTCATCTCGGACACGGCTTGGAGTTATTCTTTGATAAAAAATAAAAAATATTATTTTATATTATTTAATATAAATTAAAGTGATTTTTTTAAAAAAATTAAATAAAAAATATTATTTTAATCCATATCATAAAGTCATATCATCGTCTCAACGGGGGTTGCCGACGAAGAGTTAATGAGATGATATAATTGAGACAAATGTCAAAGTTTTGAATATAATTTGGTAATATTTCAAAATTAGCCTCAAATGACAAAAAGTGCATAGTTAAAGATATATTTAGGTAATTACTCTTTAATTTATATATTTATTAAATTTCATTCAATACAAATCTAATAATCTGATTCTCTTAATTTTAGATATTGTTTTGAAGCGTTTGATAGAACATTCTGTGATGTTATGCGTTTTAATAATCGAAACATCAATGATCATCCTTTTGGAGGTAAGACTGTAGTATTTGGGGGAGACTTTAAACAAATTTTACTTATCATTCATAAGAGAAGCAGACAAGATATTATTAATGCATCACTTAATTCGTCTTACTTATAGGACGACTATGACGTTTTGAAGCTAACGAAAAATATATGTCTCACTGTAAATAACTCTGATGACAATACAAATTATTTGAAAAGTTTTTCGGATTGGATATTATCGATCGGTGATGGAAAGATAGGTGATCCTGGTGATGGTTATGGGGTAGTCCGAATTCCAAATGATAACTTGATATTGGATGCAAGTGACCCTATTACTGCGATTGTTGATGCAATTTATCCCGAGCTTATAACAAATGTCAATAATTTACAATATTTGCAACAAATATCTATATTAGCTTCCACTCTGAATATGGTTGAGATGATTAATGACTATATGATTTCTCTAAATCAAAAAGATTCAACGATATTTTTGAGCTCAAATAGCTCATGCTTACCAAATTCTAGAAGGAGTTAGTTGGATCGAATTCACACACCAGACTTCTTGAACTGCATCAAATGTTCTGGTGTTCCTAATCATTCTTTGACATTAAAAGTTGGGACTCCTATTATTTTGCTAAGAAATATCGATCTATTTGCTGGATTATGTAATGGAACACGATTGATATTAACAAGACTTGGGGAACCGAATCTTTGAAGCCAAAATTATTTCTGGAACTAATTGCGGAGAAAATATATTCATTCCACGTATATTGTTGACACCATCAGATCCAAGACTGTCAGTTAAATTTCAAATGAGACAATTTCCTATTATGTTTTCTTATGTGATGACTATCAATAAAAGTCGGGTCAATCACTTTCAAATGTCGGTGTTTTTCTCAAAAAATCTGTCTTCACTCATGGACAACTTTATGTCATAGTGTCTAAGGTGACCAATAAGAAAGGTTTAAAGATTTTGATTTACAATTCAAAAGATCATATTGAAAAAGAAACTACAAATGTTGTATACCAAATTTTTTTAGTAATTTATAAACATTCATTTTTATATTAAGTTATTTGTGATTTATGCATAATATTATTTTTCAAATATTAATATATATTAATAATAAATTTATTTCATCTAATGTGAATTAAGATCGCCGCGCGAGTGTTATACTAGTTTATTAATAATTAGAAGTGTGTGTTCAACTAATTTAAGCAAACAATTAAGACAGGGGATTCCCATAAATATACCAATAGTTAAGTTGAATGTTGGTAGGTATATCTCCTTCTCTTTTTTTTTTCCTAAAAAGTAAAAAGTTATTTTATTAGATGACCATAATTACAAAACCTAGTAGCAAACTCAAACACAACAAAATTACATTGCAAATACATATTCCTAATATCACAAATAATATTTGAGATCTACCTAACTGAGCAATGTTAGGTCAAGTTTAATGTTGGTAGGTATATCTTTTTTATAAATGATTAAATTGTTAGATGATCTAGTTTAATATTGGTAGGTATTTCTTTTCTTTTTTTAAAGTAAAAGATTATATTATTTAGGGAAAATGTACAAAAATGCCCATAACGTTTCCTCACGGGTACTAAAATGCCCCTAAAATTTTTTTGAGATAAAAAATACCTCATACGTTATGGAATTGAGTACAAAAATACCCATATATATAGGTAAACGACGTTAATTGAGAGATAACACAGCTGACGTGGCTGATGACTGGGACTGATGACGTGGACATGTGGCGCGCATGCAAGTCAAGACATTTTCTCACGGGTACTAAAATGCCCCTAACGTTTTCTCATAGATACTAAAATACTCATAACATATATTTTAGAGATAAAATACCCTTGAGATTATTGAAAATGGTACAAAAATGACACTAGGCTAACTTTTGTTAGGTGAGACTTAACGAAGATGTTGTAAATGCTGACAAAGATATTGATTTTACATGTGGCGGATATGCAAAGAGCAACTTGTCACAACCGTAGGGGTAAGCAAAAAAATCAAAAATTCGGTTAATTGAAAAATCGATTTAAAATAGAACCAAAATTTTTGATTAACTGATTTGATGGTTTTAGTTTCGGTTTTTATTTTCTAAATTTTCAGTTTTTGATTTCTTATGTGTCATTTACGTGGCAAGTTACTCTCTACATATGTGTCACGTGTCAAGTCAACATCTCTATCAGTATACACGACATCTCCGTTAAGTCTCACCTAACAAAAGTTGACATGATGTCATTTTTGTACCATTTTCAATCATCTCAGTGGTATTTTAGCTTCAAAATAAACATTAGGGGTATTTTAGTACTCGTGAGAAAATATTAGGAGCATTTTTGTACCCATGAGAAAACGTTAAGAATATTTTAGTACCCGTGAGAAAATATTAGGGGTATTTTAGTACCTGTGAGAAAACGTCTTGGCTTGCATGCGCGCCACATGTCCACGTCATCAGTCCTAGTCATCAGCCACGTCAGCTCCGTTATCTCTCAATTAACGTCGTTTACCTATAGGGGTATTTTTGTACTCAATTCCATAACGTAAGGGTATTTTTGATCCCAAAAAAATCTTAAGAGCATTTTAGTACCCGTGAGAAAATATTAGAAATATTTTTATACATTTTCCCTATTATTTATTAGACCAAAAGAGAGTCCAATGGTATCCTCCGGAGGTTGACAAGCTTAGGAGATCAAACACTATCCAAATTTTGGCCCCTCTTGAATTCTAGTTTGGTTTGTTACCCAATGGACGAGTTTATACAAAACCTAATTGCAAAGACAACAAAACCACATTGCGAATAAATATTCATAATATTACGAATAATATTTGAGATCAATAATAGTTTTGCAATATGATTCAACGATCATCCTTTCTAAATCATGAAGTGCTTGTAGAAGTCAGGACATTTAAAGTCAGGAAAAAATAACAGTAGCTTTATAGTGTAAAGTAGAAGTGCTTATAAAGTAGACAAATTCAACATATATGCATTCACTAAGATGATTGCGTACGATAATTGGAGCACCACCCATTTGATCCAACTAAGAATCACCATGATTGATCTTAATAAGAAGATTATTAGTTGGAAGGTCCATATAGAAGATGTGTGGTTTAATTATTTGTTCCCTTCAGATATTTTAATAGCAAAGAAGTTTCCAAATAAAGAAATAATCTTAATCACATGACTACTCACATGATGCTGCTAACACTATATAGCATATCATTCCTAGTATTCCAAAGGAACCACAAGTTATTTGCAATAATGACCTTATCTCACTGGTTAGGATGAGTACTAATATGGAGTAGAAGCTAACTACCATAATACCAATTTTCCATTACAAGAAAACTCAAAGTTTAATTTTTGGCCTAAAAGCCTCTGAACTTGCAAAACAGATTGGTGATAAAAAAACAAATGTTGAAAAGTTTTGAGATGAAAATAATAAAAACACAGTTTTGCAAAACAAAGAGTCTAAAATAAAACAACCTAACATGAGTAAGAAGTTTGCCATGAAGCTATTTCCATAAGAAAACATTAACTTTTGGAGGAGTTAATTGTTGGTCTAAGATTTTTTATCTTGGTCTTAATCTCGGTTTTGATGATAACAAACATGAAACTAATGTTTCATTGAGAAATATTTTCAGGTTCCATATTGATTAGCTCTTGATGTCCTCGGTCAGAAATATTGAAGAAACCGAAAAATTGGAAGGACATCGATCGTCGCGTCCGGGTTCGTCGTGGAAATCTCTCGAAGTTCGATGTGTGCGCCAAAGACATCTTGGTTGAGTCTAAAGAACACATGGAAAGCTCTCCAAGTTGGCGCACGTTGAAGGCCGGAACCCGAAAACGAAGCGCGCAAGAAGAAGGCTGAAAAAATCAATTTCAGCCTAGGTTCGGTCGACCGATCGATCGACCGAATGTAGTTAAAAAAGGATAGTAGCCACTTCGGTCGATCGACCGAACAATGCCAAAAATTGGTAGTGGCTACTTCGGTCGACCGACCAGTCGACCAAACAAGGCCAAAAATTGGCAGTGCCTACTTCGGTCGATCGATCGGTCGATCGAACAACAGAGAAGCAGAAACACGATATATTTGGTCGACCCTCCGGTCGATCGAACAGAGCCGCAGAAGCGCAAAAAAGCCAACAGTCGCTGGGTGGTCGATCTGTTGGTCGATCAGCAAGCAACCGAGCGTCGGTAACAGGCAAAAATGCGCCCGTTGACGAGCCGTTTGATCACAGGGTTATAAATATCCTTCTCTCTCTCTCTCTCTCTCTCTCTCTCCTAGTTATTGATTGATGCCAATAACCTTCAAAGAGTGATCTTTAGCATCCTCCAAGCTTCTCAATTGATCAAATTCTTTAAACTTAGCTCTTGATTCCTCACCTTCAAGTGTTATTCATAAAAGGGTTCATCAAGGGTGCCAGGCTCAAAAAGATGAGGTATTTTCATTGTGATAAGTTCTCTTCTTCCTCCTCTTGTAATATAGTTGTTTTTTATTTGTTTTTACTTAAATTTACTTGAGCTTGTAAAAATACCTTGTGTGTGGTCTTGTGTTTAAGTGGTTACCTTGGTGTATAAGGTGTAAAGCTAGCCACTTGTGTAATCTAAGTTAGGAATAGGTCTTAGGAATTGAGGTGGGAAAGCTCGCTCGATAGGAAGGTGGGATACTTCCGGGTGTGGAAGTGCCTTCGAGGTGAGTGTAGGGTCTTTCCGGTGCAAAGTCCTCAATTGTAAGCTACTCATAATTTAGTAAATTTGGGTGTGAAATCCTAAGCACGATGCTTAGGTAGTGGAGTAGGCATTGGGGCCGAACCACTATAAATACTTGTGTTAGCATTATTTTCTTTGTGTATCGCATTGATTATATTTATTATTCGCTTCCGCATTTAGTCGTCAATTGTGAATTGCCTAAGTAACTTAAGAAACTATTAAAATCGGATTTAGGGTAATTGATTAGTTAACACACTATTCCCCCCTCTAGTGTGGCCATTTCACCAACAATTGATATTAGAGCGGATTGTAGATTGAGATTTCACCGTCTCCTATATATCTAGTCTCGATCCGAAAAATGGCACTAGAATATGTAGCGTCTGTACCACCTAGGTTTGATGAGTCAAACTTTAGTATTTGGAAAGGAAGAATGTATACATTCTTAAAAACTCAATGTATAGATGTGTTTAATATAGTAAAGTCAAAATATATAGAACCTAAGAAAAATATGGATGCATGAACCCAAAAACAAATTAATAGATTTGAATTAAATGCTAAGGCAACAAATTGCTTATATCGTTCTTTGGAAAATGACATTTTTGAAAAAGTCATGTATTGTACTTCGACTTTTGATACTTGGAAAACTTTAAACATGTTATATGATTATGCCAAGACCGAAGAGATTGACACTTCTAATGAAGGTAGTGATGACAATGGTCATTCACCTACCACTAATCTTGGTTTTGATGCCCATAGCTCCTCTAGTCAAAGGAGTAGCTCCAAGAGCCGAAAAAGGAAAGTGGTGTGTCATGCATGCAAGGAAAATGAGCATGTGAAAAAAAATTGTCCTTCCATGAATAACAAGGCAAAGAAAAGGTCAAACACTTCCACATCATCATCTTGTTCAAGTGAAGCATCCTCTTACCATGGGTATGAAGCTAGTTCAAAAGATTGCCTCATGAATGCTAATGATGAAGTACACTCTTCTTCTTCTAGCCATGATAACAAAAAAGTAGTATTAATTCATCTAGCTCTCATGACATGCTTTATGATGAATTAATGGATTAATATAAAATCATGCATGCCTTAATGGTTAAAAAGGATAAAGAAAACAAAAAATTAAAGAAGGAAAACTTGACTCTTAGCTCTTATTTACATGATGCTAAACTAGAAAATGAGAAATTAAAAATTAGTATCTCTAATCCATGCCATGATATTTTAAGTATTGACACTAAGGATTTGAAAAACAAAAATGACATGTTAAAAAATAAAAATAACATGTTGAAAACTCAAATGCATGCTTTACATAACTTCATGATTGATTTGAAAAATGAGGTTCTAAACCTAAACAAGAAAGTGAATGAAATGAAAAATATTTCCTCATTTAAGAATTTTAGTAGAAATGTTTTTTCAAAAAAGAATGTTCATGCTAATGTTAAATCTCATGTTACACATTCTAACACTAGACCTCATGTCCATAAGAATAATGAAAAGAAGAGATTTGATGGATATTGCTTTTGTTGTGGTGTTTACGAGCATGTCATTTATGATTGCGCTTTTAAGATGAATCCAAGTGTGGCAAAGACACTTTGGGTTCGTAAGCCCTCTAACCCCCAAGGATCCAAAGTCATTTGGGTACCAAAGATCTCATGCTCTTTTGTAGGGGGAACTACCACACAAGGATGAATGAGAAATAAAATATTGAAGTTGACCTTGGATCCAAATGAGAACTATTCCAAGAGGTTGCAACTTCAAGCTATCATGATGTCATAGGTATGGAAATGGCATCAAAGACTTTGGTATCATCTCCTATACCCTATTGCTTAAATTATAGTTGGAGTTTGATATATGCTTAATAGTAGTAGATTTTCCGCTCTTGATAAGTTTCAAAAACATTTTTGATTTTGATTTTCTCAGTCTCTTCGGAGACCTATGTGGCCTGTAATGGGCCTAAGCGACCTTGCGGTTCTAAATCGTAGGCTCATTGTGGCCTTTCGGTTTTCAACCAATATGGAGGGTTGGAGATCATGTTTTCATATTTATTATTTTTGTGATCTCTTAAAATTCGTTTTGGTACGATTTTATTTTATTTAAAACGAATTTTAAACTATTTAGCAAAGTTGGATTTTGAATGAAATCAGTTTTGATGCTTACTTTGCTATCTAGAATGATTAACTTGCTTGAAATAATTATGCCATTATATTACCGATGATTTCCTCATGCAAGTTAAATCTAAGGTTAAATGGAAGGTTAACTAGAATGAAAAAAATTAGTTTGGCTAAATTTTCAAGTATAAGGTATAACTTCGATAAATTCAAAATCTTAGTGTTATACCTCAATGTTTAAGCTTAAATTATGTCTCTATACTCATGATTAGAATTGCATAATAAATCTTTGAATTCTCATGAGTAGGTAGAATTTTAGTACTTAGACAAATTTCATTAAATGAAACTTGCTCTAGGTTGATACTTATTATTAGAGACCTTCTTTTAAGTCCAAACTAGTCAAACATGTTTAGAGATCTTATTCTTCAAATATTTCATATCTTAAGATCTTTTTTATTCATTTTGATATCACGATAACTCTTATAAAATGAATCTCTACTATTTAGCATATGTTAAGACTTTTAAATGAAACTTTACATAGAACCCTTGCTATTTAGTAAGTTAGTTTGCTAGTTGGTAGATGATTACATTATGATACTAATGAAGCCTACTTGCAAGTTGAGAAAGTGGTAAATTTGGAAGGCTAAAGAAAATTGGGAAAAAAAAATGAAAATTGTGCAATTTCTCAAGAAATGAGGTATGAGTTTCATTTTGGCAAAATTCTTGCATAACACATCTATTTCCTTGATAAAATAATTTCTCTATGCTCATGAATGATTTTGCATGATAATTGATTAAAATATCATAAGTAGATAAAATTTTGATATTTAGACAATTTTATGTCATCTAGATTGAATGAAATGTGCTCTAGGTAGAAATCCATCTTAGAGACTTCATTTTAAGTTGAAACTTGACAAACATGTTTGAGTGCACTCATTATTTGCTTCTACGTGATTAAAATTAAAAAATCATGAGAAAATAGATAAATTGATAACAACTTCACTTTACGAGACCTAAAGTTGAGTAGAGTTGACCTAAGTCAACAAATTGACTTAGAAACTTAATTTTAGGTCCAAACTTCACAAACATATTTAGATTTATTCATGTTAGGTGTCCATATGTTTAAATTTAAAAAACCACGTGTAAAGGTTAAAATTTGATACTTACCAATCTCATGATACCATGCTTATTTTTTTTAATGAAATCATGCTAAGGTGAAATTTTGATCAAATGACATCATTTTCATTTCAAACTTGATAAACATGCTTTAAATAATTATATCTAGATATCTGGAAAGTTTGAATGAAAACTGAGAACTTTTGAAAAAATAGCTAATATTTATGAAAATGCCACTAGATTTCAGTTATTTTTAGAAAAATATAGAAAATTGATTTTTCGATGATTCTTGAAACTGCATGTTCTCCGAAAAATCTAGTTTCTTCAGTAAAAATTTCAAAAAATTTCAGTAAGAATATAATTTGATATGGGTTTTTGAAATTGGATTTCAAAACTTTAAAGTATCGTTCTTTCTGAATGTTCATTTTCCCGATACTTTGATTTTTGGTCCAATCTTCGAATGAGACTTCAAGTAAAATATTTTGAATTCACTTTTAATATCGTTCAAATATTTTAGAGAGAAAAATTATTTCTAAAATGATTTTTGACTCCTTGACCGATACTTGGAAATATCATTACTTGAGCTTGATACATGATTTCTAGTTTTAGATTATGTATTGATTAGTCTCATTTGTATGTATGTTTTCATCCATTTAGTTGAGATTTTCATGTTTCATGGAAAATAGTTTTAGAGTCTCAACTTTGATTGTAGGTTGACTTTTCTTGCCCTTTTTGATTAATGTCAAAAAGGGGAGAAAAATATAGGTAGAAAGTGAGAAAAATATAAAAAAATCATGCATATAGATATGGGGAGTTTATTTTCATAGATATGCAAGTTGATAGGGGAAGAAATCCCATGTTTGATGTCATTTGTGCTTTAATAGATATATTTTCTTAAGGATACTTATCATCATCAAAAAGGGGGAGATTGTTGGCCTAAGATTTTCTACATTGGTCTTAATCTCAGTTTTGATGATAACAAATATGGAACTAATGTTTCATTGAGAAATATTTTCAGGTTCCATATCGATTAGCTCTTGATGTCCTCGATCAGAAATATTGAAGAAATCAAAAAATCGGAAGGACATCGATCGTCGCGTTCAGGTTCGTCGTGGAAATCTCTCGAAGTTCAACGTGTGCACCAAAGACGTCTTGATGAAGTCTAAAGAACACATGAAAAGCTCTCCAAGTTGGCGCACGTTGAAGGCCGAAACCCGAAAATGAAGCCCACAAGAAGAAGGCTAAAAAAATCAAGTTCAGCCTAGGTTCGGTCGACCGATCGATCGACCGAATGTAGTTAAAAAAGGATAGTAGACACTTCGGTCGATTGGTCGGTCGACCGAACAATGCCAAAAATTGGTAGTGGCTACTTCGGTCGACCGAACAAGGCCAAAAATTGGCAGTGCCTACTTCGGTCGACCGATCGACCGACCGGACAATAGAGAAGCAGAAACGCGATATATTCGATCAACCCTCCGGTCGACCGAACAGAGCGGCAGAAGCGTAAAAAGCCATTGATCGCTGGGCGGTCGATCGGTCGATCGATCGGCAAGCGATCGGATGTTGGCAATGGGCAAAAATGCGCCCGTTGACGAGCCGTTTGATCATAGGGTTATAAATACCCTTGTCTCTCTCTCTCACATAGTTATTGATTGATGCCAATAACCTTCAAAGAGTGATCTTTAGCATACTCCAAGCTTCTCAATTGATCAAATTCTTCAAACCTAGCTCTTGATTCCTCATATTCAAGTGTTCCTCATAAAAGGGTTCATCAAGGGTGCTATGCTAAAAAAGAGGAGGTGTTTTCATTGTGATAAGTTCTCTTCCTCCTCCTCTTGTAATAGAGTTGTTTTTGATTTGTTTTTACTTAAATTTACTTGAGCTTGTAAAAAGACCTTGTGTGTGGTCTTGTGTTTAAGTGGTTACCTTGGTGTATAAGGTGTAAAGCTAGCCACTTGTGTAATCTAAGTTAGGAATAGGTCTTAGGAATTGAGGTGGGAAAGCTCGCTCGATAGGAAGGTGGGATACTTCCGGGTGTGGAAGTGCCTTCGAGGTGAGTGTAGGGTCTTTCCGGTGCAAAGTCCTCAATTGTAAGCTACTCATAATTTAGTAAATTTGGGTGTGAAATCCTAAGCACGATGCTTAGGTAGTGGAGTAGGCATTGGGGCCGAACCACTATAAATACTTGTGTTAGCATTATTTTCTTTGTGTATCGCATTGATTATATTTATTATTCGCTTCCGCATTTAGTCGTCAATTGTGAATTGCCTAAGTAACTTAAGAAACAATTAAAATCGAATTTAGGCTAATTGATTAGCTAACACATTATTCATCCCCCCTCTAGTATGGTCATTTCACCAACATTAACAATTTCAACAAAATGAGGCATAATTCAAAATTTGCAACTCGATGTGCTTCCATGTATTTTAGGAAAAGGTAAATTGATGATGCGGTAACATTTCATCGTGTCTTTGTTGGATCCCCTTAGATCGCGATAATAAAGATTGATACCAAGCAAATGAGACCATTGGTGATCCTACAATAATGTAGCAACACAATCAACAAAATCCACAATTTCTATATTAAGATAGGTAGGTTTCGTAGCAAGAGGCATATCAAACACCCAATGATCAAATAGGATAGAAGTATCATCATTTAAACTAATAATTTCAATGAAGCCAAAATGTAGGTGTTCAAAAGTTTTCAAAAATAATCTTAAAGACCATGTACATCCGTGGAAGGAACAATATTAACACAAAAGATTAGAGCATATTTGGTTTTAACTACCTCCATCGAAAAATTATCTTGACTATTTAAATAAGCCTCAACCTCTTAGCACTCAGTGTTGCCCTAAGGTTTTCAACCTTGATCTTAATCTCGATTTTGATGATAACAAACATAGAACTGATGTTTGAGCAAGAAATATTTTCAGATTCCATATCGGTTTGCGGGCGATGTCTGCGATTGAAAAAATCGGAGAAATCAGATGGATGCTCATCGACGGTCGGGATTCATCGAAAAGTTTGAGTCTAGGTCTACAGTGCCTAGATTATATGTATATCCTGTATTTGATGCATAAGAATCTCGAAATCAAAATCAGATCCCGAAAAACTTGAAAACTAGAAAAATTAAAAAACGACCTAGAAATTTTTGAAGTCCAGGGGAGCTCCTTGGAGGATTACATGATTTAGATATTTTTTTGTGTCATGCACCAACTCAGGGTCACGTGATCGGCCAGGGTATACATGCATATACAACGAAGCTAACCCATGCACATGCCAACATCATAAACAAGTAAATAACAACTTTTAATAATAAAGGAACCAAAACAGATTTTCATTTCAAAATAACAAGATTTTAAATACATATCTCAAGTGCGGAAATAAATCGAACAACAACAATTCTTTTAATAAATAAAACTGAATAAAATGTGAATGTCCCCATAGGAACACAACTCCAAATACCAAAATAAAAGTGCATGACAACCTACTACAGACTCGACTACGACCCCTAACTAGGATTGCTATGAGATCAAGTGGCTCCTCTGCCCTCTAGCTACGCCAAGTGCTGCAGCCCACCTCACCGGTCAGGCTCTGCAAAACAAAATAAAACAACGACAATGGGTGAGTTCAAAGAACTCAGTGAGCAATTTTACCAACCCTCACAAATAAACATCACAGAGATAACAAGAATATGTCTATCTCTACAGAGGCAATGTGACAATGTGTGACTAGCTACCAGGCCAACAGGTCACCCAAGCCCACGGAATCTATCTCTTCAAAGAGGTGCATCAGGCCAAAGCCTTACCATGCCCAAAGGCAACGTCACCTAAAAATGTGCATCAGTTTGAGCCCCACCATGCCCAAAGGCAACATCACCATCACAGAGGTGCATCGGGTCAAAGCCCTACCATGCCCAAAGGCAACATCACCATCAATGAGGTGCATCAGGTCGAATCCCTACCATACCTAGAGGCAACATCACCGTCAAGAGGTGCATCGGGTCGAATCTCTACCATGCCCAAAGGCAACATCACCATCAAGAGGTGCATCGGGTCGAATCCCTACCATGCCCAAAGGCAACATCACCATCAAGAGGTGCATCGGATCGAATCCCTACCATACCTAAAGGCAACCGCACACATATCAGGATAATCAGGGGCCCTCCGAACTTATCTTGCAGGTTGGGAATTTACATCCAACCACACGGGCGTAGCCCGTAACCCGGCTCCTAAATGAGCCGCTCCGCCATTCCCAAGGATATGGCGTATCAAGACCTAACTTAAGATTCTCCTACGGTGTCCTAAGGGTGTTCTCACTATGAAGCGTCTCAACACTTCAAACCCGACCCTTACCCCTTAGACCCGCAAAGTCATGAACCCGTGTGGTTTTATTTCACGAATACCTTGTAAGTTGGTTCATAACAGATTATGCTCACCCTTAGACCCAATTTTAATTATAGAATTAAAATCTAGATCATCTTAGGGTTTTGTTTTAGAGTTTTGGTTTAGGGTTTTGTTCTGCCCATAAGTGTTGTGTATACCCCGAATCTACTCTTCAAAGTGTGAATAATATTTTCAAACTATATTTTTTGGTCGAAACGATAGGTTACATGACTATGTTCATAGATCTAAACACATAATAACAGAGAAATAAAAAATCAGCCCAGATTCAACAAACAACATATAAATTTCAGAAAGCTAAAATTTTCAGCACATCAAGGAATAAAATCCGAATTTTACAGAATTAAATCCCCAAATTTCTAACATCACAGATTCAAATCATCGTGCCAATCATGCATACAATCTCATAATTTTTACTAAATAAAAACTAGCATTTATAACAAGAATTCCTTAATCAAGAATCAAGCATTAAGATCAAGAATCCCTTCTCAAGAACCCTTAATTAGTCATTATCAAGATCTTAATCCTACCACATGATTTCTAGCAAAACCACAGATTTAATCCTAAGCATGCAATCCATAAATCAAGAAATCAAATTTGGAGAATAAATCATGATTTGCACATCAAGAAAATATGGCAAGGACTCGAAGAAAATCCAAGAACAAGGCATAAATACCGAGCCGTCACGAACGACTTCAAAAAATCCGATTAAAATCCCGAAGAGAGAGGGTAAACCACTCACCTTAATTTGGAAAAATATTAGGAAAGAAATCCCGGATGAAGGCTTCGAATCTGGCTTCAAAAGGCCGACGGTTCAACCTAAAAAAATAGCTCCAAGGGGAAAGAAGAGAGGAAGAGGAAGAACACGGCTCGGCTCGGCTCCTCTCGACTCGGCTCCAAAGAGAAAGAAGGAAGATAGGAAGAGGAAGAAGAATCTGGCGGCTCAGCTCGGCTCTGGGTGGCTGCGGCTCCAAGGAGAAAAGGGAATGGGGGCTGGCGGCTAGCTCCCTTTCTCAACTTTTTAGGTGCCTCCAAAATATGAGCCACAAGCCATGAGGGGGGGGGGGGGGGGGGTTATACACCCTCCTCAACCCTAAGCCCTTACACCCTTAATTCACAACCTGCATCCACCTTATGCCAAAACTAAAACCCGCTAACCCGATAGACTTAAATAATTTAATTAATCTCATTCTAGTAAATCACGAATAATTAATTAAATACTCATATGAATATAATTAGCAATTATGCGCACACAGCACCAAATTAAATACTCTCAACTACCCAAGCCTAAAAATTTAAAAATTTAAAAATTTATGTTCTACTTACCCGAGCTCGCAAGCTCGTTCCGGACCATGAGTCGACTCGACTCGACTACGAACTAGTCCGCTAGGTTGGCAAATATACATAAAAGGAAAAATAATAAATTTTAATATTTGAGATATTACAATCCTCCCTAGTTAAAGAAAATTCGTCCTCGGATTTCAGAAAAGAAAATAAGGACTCACCACAACATCAAACAATGAAGGATAACACTCCCTCATATGAGACTGTTGAATCCACCTCTACTACCGTAGGCTCGATCACATGGGACTCATCCCGAATATACCTCTTCAGCATAGATACATGGAATACTGGGTGTACTCGGTCTATACTAGGAGGTAGGGCCAACTCATAGGCCACGGCTCTCTTGCGCCTGAGAATAGGAAACGGCCCAATGGATCTAGGGCTTAGCTTTTCTTTCTTATCAAACCTCATTACCCCTTTCATAGGGGACACCTTGAGGAACACCATATCCCCCTCAGCAAACTCTACCTCTTTGGTCTTTCCATCCGCATACATCTTTTGGCGACTTTGAGCTGCCAACAGTCTCTCTCTGATTTGCTTCACTTTTTCCATAGCCTCCTCTACCAGATCAGGTCCTATCATAAGGGAATCTCCTGCCTCAAACCAGCCTACAGGTGACCTACACCTCCGTCCTTACAACGCCTCAAAGGGGGCTATCCCAATGCTAGTGTGGCAGCTGTTATTATAAGCAAACTCAATCTAAGGTAGGTGTCTCTCCCAACTCCTCTCCAGGTCTAAGACACATGCCCTCAACATATCCTCTAGTGTCTGAATAGTCCGCTCTGACTTACCATCCGTCTATGGGTGAAATACGGTATTGAACCGAACCTGAGTGCCCAACGCTTGCCAAAATCGAGCCGTGAATCGAGTGCCCCGATCTGAGATAATCATAACTGGAACTCCATGATAAGCAATGATCTGATCCAAAAACAACCTCACAGACTGTTCGGCTGAAAAGGTCATCCTGACTGGTATGAAGTGCGATGACTTGGTTAGGCGATCCACCACTACCCAAGTAGAGTCATTGCCTTTCCCGGACTTTCACAACCCAATCACGAAATCCATGGTTATCTTCTCTCATTTCCACTCGGGTACCCCTAAGTTCTGGAGTAACCCTGCCGGCTTCAAATGCTCAGCTTTCACCTGTTGACACACTAAGCACCTAGATACAAACTTGGCTACTTCTCTTTTTATGTCTTTCCACCAATAGTTCTGCCTTAGGTCCTGGTACATCTTTGTGGCTCCTAAATGCATAGTATAGGTGGATCGATGAGTCATCTCCAGCACCTGCCTGCGAACCTCGATCATATATGGTACCACAACCTGGTTCTTAAACCTCAGGACGCTCTTCGAGTCCACATTGAACCCATTATATGCATCTCCTCTCCTAGCCAGATCCTTAGTGAGTGCACAAAAGGCATCCTCCTCCTGCGCTCCCCGCAGCATGTCAACCAATGTGGACTGCACTCTCAAGTGAGCCACCAGCATACCAGAATTTGATACTGACAAGACTGCTCCACCATCCAAACATAGGGCCAAATCCTGAGCCAACGACCTCCTCCTGACTGCCAAATGCGTCGGACTGCCAATACACTTCCTGCTCAGAGCATCAGCTACCACATTAGCCTTTCCTGGATGGTACATGATCATGCAGTCATAGTCCTTCAACAGCTCAAGCCATCTTCTCTGCCATTCTGCATCAGCACACAACCCAAGCCGACTCGGGAGGCATCACAATAAACAACAAAACCTCTTGAACCCGAGGGTACTGCTAGAACTAGCGTCGACGTCAAGCGGTCTTTAAGCTTCAGAAAGCTCTCCTCGCACCTACTATCACATTCGAACTTGACCTTCTTCTGGATCAGGCGGGTCAATGGCGCTGCAATCCTGAAGAAATTCTCCACAAACTTTCTATAGTAACCTACCAACCCCAGAAAATTATGAATCTCCGAGACATTGGTCAGCCTCTTCTAGTTCTGAAGTGCTTCTATCTTTGTAGGGTTCGTCTTTATTCCTTCCTTGGACACCACATGACCAAGAAACCCTACGCTCTCCAGCCAGAACTCGCACTTGGAGAATTTGGCATACCACCTGTGCTCCATGAGAATTTCCAGAACTACCCTCAAGTGCTCAGCATGCTCCTCCGTACTCCTGGAATAAATCAAAATGTCATCAATGAACACAATCACAAACTTATCCAAGTATTCCTTGAACACTCGGTTCATTAGGTCCATAAATGCTGCAGGTGCATTAGTCAGCCCAAATGACATCACCAGAAACTCAAAATGCTCAGACCATGACCTGAAAGTAGTCTTAGGGACGTCACTATCTCGAATCCTCAACTGATGATACCCTGACCGCATGTCAATCTTAGAAAACCACTACGCTCCCTGAAGCTGATCAAACAAATCATCAATCCTGGGCAACGGGTATCGATTCTTCACTGTTACCTTGTTAAGCTGTCGGTAATCAATGCATATTTGCATGGACCCATCATTCTTCTTTACAAAGAGCATTGGAGCACCCCAAGACGAAACACTGGGGCGAATGAAACCCAGATCAAGCAGCTCCTGCAACTGGGACTTCAACTCCCTCAACTCAGCTGGTGCCATCCGATACAGAGGAATGGAGTTCGGCTTCACCCCGGTTGTAAATTGATACAGAATTCAGTCTTTCTCTGGAGGTAACCTTGGCAACTCCTTCGGAAATACATCAGAGAACCCGCATACTACAGGCGTCCTCCCGATGTCTCTGGCCGCATCTCCACCTTCCTTTGCCACCGATACAAAGGCCAAAAAAATGATTGACACCCGCCGAACAATAACTTTCAAGCCTTAAGAGCTGATATCGTCATCAATGACTCACCCCTTCCCTCATCCTGGAAGGTAAACTAGGGCATCCCAGGCTTACTAAAGGACACAGTCTTAGCCCTGCAATCAACTAAGGCGAAATGGTCCGCCAACCAATCCATGCCCAATATCACATTAAGCTCCAATATCGACAAGAGTGTCAAATCGGCCATCGGCACATGCCCACAAATGACAACCTTGCAACCTCGAAAGACTGTCTCTGCCATCACAAAAATGCCCGTAGGTGTAGACACCACAATGGGCAATTCAAGCACAGAAGATATCCCTGACAACTTAGCAGCAACCAAGGCAGACACAAAAGAGTGCATAACACCTGGACCGAACAAGATATATGCAATAGCTGAACCTACAACAAGGTTACCTAATACTACTGCCCTTAACGCCTCAACGCCCTCTCGGTTCATAGCGAACACCCATGCAACGGGCCTCTCTGAACCACCAACTTGTTGGCCTCCTCCCTGAGTCTGACCCCTCTGAGCTACGAAACCCACTGACATCGGTGTCTTTCCTCTGGTCTGATCAGGCTATTGGCTACCTCTTCCAAGACAATCCCTCCTGAAGTGCCTAACATGTCCGCACCCAAAACATGCCTCAGAACGAAACCGATCTTTGGTCGCACATAACCATGACCCTTAAGCATAAGGTCGCTCTACACTCATAATTTATATTTTCTGAAATCTAAGAGAAAGATCCTCCAATCAATCCAAAATTTCATCTATAGGGGAAATTTACTCTCAGCCAACCGCTGCAGATCCCTTCTGCAGAACTTTATCAACCGGCCCCCCTAGGATCCCTAGGGCCACCCTAACCATACTGCACCATAAATATTTAACTCTATGACGAGACCCAATGAATCATTCAAGATACTAAACAATAATTGCAAGGATCTTTAATCCAGGCACCCATACAAAGGTAGCCCCCCAAAAAATGGTGCACTCTCTAGCACAGGGCCATTCACGGCCTCAAGCTGTGCTACCCTGGGACTGTCCTAGTTCCTCCTCCCTGCGGAGTGCCTCAATCAGCTCAGCCACTCGGGCCTGCAGCTGCACAACCATGGGATCTGGTCCCACCTCCTCCCGAGCCTGCGGTGGTCTCCCTCGACCCGAGCCCTAGCCTCGGTCTCGGCCTCGGCGCTCAGTGGAGTTGCTATCACTACCGCTCCTTGTGGCATCAAAGGCCTCCATTGATCTGGAAATACCAGAAAAAAATAATTCAAGATGAAGCAACTGAATTCACCCACTGTTTTGCAAACTAAACCACTGGTCGTGCTGAGATGCAGACTTAGCCCATTGATCTCATAGCATACCCCTACCGTATACTGACACGCTAGCAATGCCCTATACGGTGACAACTATAGGTCATAGTCGGACCGAACCACATGCTCTGATACCAACTTTGTCACGCCCCAACTCAGGGTCACGCGATCGGTAAGGGTATACGTGCCTATACCCCAAAGCCTAACCCATGCACATGCCAACATCATAAACAACAAGTAAATAACAACTTTTAATAATAAAGGAACCAAAACAGATTTTCATTTCAAAATAACAAGATTTTAAATACATATCTCAAGTGCGGAAATAAATCGAACAACAACAATTCTTTTAATAAATAAAACTGAATAAAACGTGAATGTCCCCATAGGAACACAACTCCAAATACCAAAATAAAAGTGCATGACAACCTACTACAAACTCGACTACGACCCCTAACTAGGATTGCTATGAGATCATGTGGCTCCTCTGCCCTCCAGTTATGCCAAGTGCTCCAGCCCACCTCACCGGTCAGGCTCTGCAAAACAAAATAAAATAACGACAACGGGTGAGTTCAAGAACACAGTGAGCAATTTTACCAACCCTCATAAACCAACATCACAGAGATAACAAGAATATGTTTATCTCTACAAAGACAATATCACAAGGTGTGACTAGCTACCAGGCCAACAGGCCACCCATGCCCACGACATCTATCTCTTCAAAGAGGGACTTCAAGCCAAAGCCCTACCAAGCCCAAAGGCAACGTCACCTAAAAATGTGCATTAGGTCGAGCCCTACCATGCCCAAAGGCAACATCACCATCACAGAGGTGCATCAGGTCAAAGCCCTACCATACCCAAAGGCAACATCATCATCAATGAGGTACATCGGGTCGAATCCCTACCATACCTAGAGGCAACATCACCGTCAAGAGGTGCATCGGGTCGAATCCCTACCATGCCAAAGGCAACATCACCATCAAGAGGTGCATCGGGTCGAATCCCTACCATGCCCAAAGGCAACATCACCATCAAGAGGTGCATCGGGTTAAATCTCTACCATGCCTAAAGGTAACCGCACACATATCAGGATAATCGGGGGCCCTCCGAACTTATCTTGCAGGTTGGGAATTTACATCCAACCACACGGGCGTAGCCCGTAACCCGGCTTCTAAATGAGCCGCTCCGCCATAACCAAGGATATGGCGCATCAAGACCTAAGTCAAGATTCTCCTACGGTGTCCTCACTATGAAGCGTCTCAACACTTCAAACCCGACCCTTACCCCTTAAACCCGCAACGTCATGAACCCGTGTGGTTTTATTTCATGAATACCTTGTAAGTTGGTTCATAACAGATTATGCTCACCCTTAGACCCAATTTTAATTATAGAATTAAAATCTAGATCATCTCAATTAGGGTTTTGTTTTAGAGTTTTGTTTTAGGGTTCTGTTCTGCCCAGAAGTGTTGTGTATACCCCGAATCTACTCTTCAAAGTGTGAATAATATTTCCAAACTATATTTTCTGGTCGAAACAATAGGTTACACGACTATGTTCATAGATCTAAGCACATAATAGAGAAATAAAAAATCAACCCAGATTCAACAAACAACATATAAATTTTAGAAAACTGAAATTTCTAGCACATCAAGGAATAAAATCCAAATTTTACAGAATTAAATCCCCAAATTTCTAACATCACAGATTCAAGTCATCATGCCAATCATACATACAATCTCATAATTTTTACTAAATAAAAACTAGCATATATAACAAGAATTCCTTAATCAAGAATCAAGCATTAAGATCAAGAATCCCTTCTCAAGAACCCTTAATTAGTCATTATTAAGATCTTAATCCTACCACATGATTTCTAGCAAAATCACAGATTTAATCCCAAGCATGCAATCCACAAATCAAGAAACCAAATTGGGAGAATAAATCATGATTTTCACATCAAGAAAACATGGCAAGAACTCGAAGAAAATCCAAGAACAATGCATAAATACCGAGCCATCACGAACGGCTTCAAAAAATTCGATTAAAATCCCGAAGAGAGAGGGTGAACCACTCACCTTAATTTGAAAAAATATTATGAAAGAAATCCTGGACGAAGGCCTCGAATCAGGCTTCAAAAGGCCGACGACTCAACCCAAAAAAATAGCTCCAAGGGGAAAGAAGAAAGGGAGAAGAAGCAGACGGCTCGGCTCGGCTCCTCTTGGCTCGGCTCCAAAGAGAAAGAAGGAAGAGAGGAAGAAGAAGAAGAATCTGGCGGCTCGGCTCTAGGTGGCTGGCGGCTTGGCTTGGCTTGGCGGCTAGCTCCATTTCTCAACTTTTTAGGTGGCTCCAAAATAGGAGCTTCAAGCCATGAGGGGGAGTTTTTATACACCCTCCTCAACCCTAAGCCCTTACACTCTTAATTCACAACCCGCATCCACATTAAGCCAAAACCAAAACTCGCTAACCTGATAGACTTAAATAATTTAATTAATCTCATTCTAATAAATCACGAATAATTAATTAAATACTCATATGAACATAATTAGCAATTATACGCACTCAGCACCAAATTAAATACTCTCAACTATCGAAGCCTAAAAAATTATAAATTTATAAATTTATATTCTACTTACCCGAGTTCGCAAGCTTGCTCCGGACCATGAGTCGACTCGACTCGACCTCGAACTAGTTCGCTAGGTTGGCAAATATACATAAAAGGAAAAATAATAAATTTAAATATCTGAGATATTATATTTTGGCACCAAAAGTCCTAGTAATTTCTCCTTGGGTAGAGAAATAAGTTAAAGACCAAAATTTTTGGTTTTTATATTTAGTACTGAATCCAAAATTTTAATTTTGATCCTGAAGGACTTTGATCTTTTTGATATTTTATTGAATCCAAATGGGGGATATTCCATTATTTACATTTATGTTTTAAAATTAATGGAGAATAAAAATAAATAGAGACATTAACTTAAAATTATTAAATGAATATAAGGATTGAAATTTCAGCCCTTGCCCCTTACCAGCAAGTTATCGGTCGACCCCCGACCGATCGTTGGTTGATTAATAATTGGTCGGTGATTGATCGGCGGAGAGCCAACGACTCTTTTTTAAGCCGTTGGGTGAGTGAACTCGAGCCTTACCACTTGGCTCGTTATAAATTGATCCCTTCAGCCTTCCTTTGATTGAAGAACTATTCTTGAGACATTATTTGTGATATTAAGTCTTTCATTGAGCCACTTTTAATTAAACCTTAGCTCTGACATTGAATTCTTGATTTGAGCCTTATACTTCATTGTTTCATCATCCAAGACATCAAAAGGAAGCTAGATCTTATTTTAGAGCTAAGTACTTTATTGTTTGATTTATTACTCCATTTAGTGTTGTATTTATGGTTTATTTCATTGTATTTCAAGTTTGTAATACTGTGGTGCTAGGTTGTTCAATTGAGTGATTGCCTTAATTGTAAGGCTTAAGTCCACCAGTTTTGTTAGTTTACTAGGATTGAATTTGTTGTTATTTAGGTTGTGAGATGGGAGAATGCTTTCGGTAGGAAGATAGATATTTCCGGGTGTAGAAGTGCATTCGAGTTGAGAGTGGAGATTCTTCGGTGTAAATTTTTTATTATAAGGAAACAAATTAATCTAGTAAAGCTAAGTTGGAAATGCTAAGTGGAGTACTTAGGTAGTGGAGAAGGCATTAGGGCCGAACCATTATAAATCGTTGTGTTTGCATTGCATACTTTGTGTATTGATTACTTGACTTTTTACTTGCTTTCGCATTAATTTAGTCTTTGAATTATAAATTACCTAAAGTAATCAAGCATTCGATTAAAATCGAATTTAGGTAAAAAAATTAGTGAACATACTATTCATCCTCCCCTCTAGTGTAGATCATTCGACTTACATTCAGTGAAATATTATTTGGTCCTAATTAAGGTTATGAATACCAAGACCTTCATATTTAGGCTAAGGCAATTTTTTCCTATTTTATCAAATACATATTATGTTTGTTTTTTTCTTTATTCTATAAGAAATACTAATAATAAGTTCAATTTTATCTATTTCCATTGCAAACGAAGAAACAAGATAGTGCTTGGATATTGCATTCAACACTAAATTGATAGGCCATTTACCATTTGCTTAACTTATTATTCACCTAGTCATAGATATGGTCATGCACCCTATGTGGGGCACGCCCCGGAGCAATTGTGGTGCTAAACTAATCTCTCTTCTTGTTAAGGGTAGAATATATATAATTTGTAATGGTTTGAGTTGCCCATTTTGAGAAGAAAATATTAGACTTAGACTCATTTACCTTTTACCCTGCAAGCTTCTAATACTTAGAAAAAATATCCTTAATGATCTTGATACTTTTTTTAGTGACTCTAACTATCATAATAATATCGTGAGCAAATATAAGATGTCTCACCATAGAGTGTTTTTCTAAACTTGAATTGGAAATCAACTTATTGCTAACATCCTTATTTACTATTATATATTTGTTAAAGTTTGCCACTAAAATATACAAAAATATAGATAGATGTCTTCGTGTCTAACGTCTCTAAATGATTTTAAAAAACTACACAAATTGGCATTTATGAAACATGCAAAATGCAAAACTAGTAGCTGATATATATGAATTTACCCGATCAATAAACTTTGAGGAAAACTATAAGCACGTAGCACATGGACATTAACCACCCAAGAAATTAAGTCATATACTATCTACAAATCAATCTTAACAAGAACATAATGAGGTTTACCGCCAAATTCTTAAAAAAGAATAAGTTAAATCTTTCACAATGAGAATATTACCATGAATGCTTCTATCTTCGATGAATGTTAATTGCTAAAATGAAATTAATTCAGGAAAACAAACTTTAATCCATTTGCTAGAAGCTTAGTATGAATTTTGTATGACATATTACATAATGCAACACCCTTTTAGCATGGAACAAAGATTACGCCACACTTAGAGTCATGTTAAACTTATAATTTGATCTAGATCCACGAACCATAGGTCAGTTCTAGTAGGAGGGTAGATGACGAATCAGAAGGAGTAGAAACATTTAAACCAACAATTAACATTACAAATCAAAATTGATCATTAAAAATAGGACCATAAACAAAATCCATCTTAATCTTTATTGGGCAATTGACCTCTTGATGGCTAAAAACACAAGCTGAAATAGACACCAGACAAATTTCCATACATAATTGGTTGAAAAACCTCAAAACCAACATCACCAATCCAAATGCATGCCCCGTCTAAGAGGTAAAGCCAGATTTAACTCAACGGTAAGATGTTGGCCATAATCCAAATCGAAATAGCACTCATCAATAGACAAAGCGATTCCAAAGCAACACATTCAAGATTCTAAAACTCAAAATGTTGACGGAATGAACAAGATGCAATGAGGAACAACTGATTGAAATGGAAACCTCAGCTCGACTATTGGTTAGCTTCATTGAATCAAAGATGGAGGAAAGCTTTACAACACATCCTGGAATCAGATCCAGAGGACTCAAGAAGAAGAGGAAAAAACACGATGAGCTCTCTATTCCATTTAACAGTTTAAACTCCTTTTATATGACTCAGCAACAATTCAAAAAAGCAAAATTACACTTGTACCCTTTTATTAATACAATCAACTACAGATTATTGAGTCCTTCAATGTCTTTTCCCTCAGTGGTTGTTAATACCGGTTTCCTTTCTTTCTTCTCTTCATTAGAACCTCTGTCAACACACCCCTGGCAAGTTGGTAGAATGGAGAAAGGGTTCTCCATTCCCAACTTGGAGCATAATTTCTGGTGTTGAGGAATTGCTAAAGCCTTGGTCATGATATCTGCTGGCTGTTCATTACTGAAAATGTATATGGGATCCACTACTTTAATTTGATACTTCTCACGAACAAAATAACAATCGATTTCTAAATGTTTAGTTCGTTCGTGGAAGACATGATTATGTGTGATGTGGAGAGCACTTTGCGAATCATAAAACAAAGGTGTAGCTTCCTTCTGTTCAATACCCAGCTCAGCTAAAATATTTCTCATCCAAACTAGCTCTGTAGTGGTGCTTGATAAAGCCCTTAGTTCGCTCTCTGCACTCGAGCGACTGACCGTGGCTTGTTTTTTACACTTCCAGTTGACAATTAAAGTGTCTAATTTGATGATGTAACCAGTTATTGATCTCTTACTCTGAACACAAGATCCCTAGTCAGCATCTGAGAATCCGACCAGAGTCATTTTGGCTCTTGCTGAGTAAAAAAGACCCATCCCTATAGTGCCTTTTAAATACTTCAGAATCCTCAAAGCTCCTTGATAATATTCTGTTAAGGGATTCTCAACATGTTGACTTAATCTATGGACACTATACATGATGTCCGGCCTTGTAATTGTGAGGTATAGCAATTTTCCAATGAGCTTCCTGTAGACTGAATTATCACTGAATGGTTTCTCAGCTTCACTTATCAGCTTACTGTGTTTTCTATTCACTGCCATTGGAGTAGGCTTGGGTTTACAATCCTACAATTTCATATCAGACAAAAGATCAATTATGTACTTTCGCTGACATATGTGAATTCCTTCTTTGTCTCTTTGTACTTCAAGACCTAAGAAGTACCTTAAGTATCCCAAGTCCTATTTTGAACTTCTGATTCAAATACAACTTTAGTTCTCTGATTCCTTTAGTATCCGACCCTGTGAGGATTATGTCATCAACATAAACTAGGGCCAATACTTCCTTATCTTCTTCTCTCTTGATGAACAAGCATGGATCACCATTGCATTGCATGTACCCCCTTTCTTTTATACTGCTCGACAGCTTTGAAAACTACTGCCTACCAGCCTGTTTCAATCCATATATAGATTTGTTTAACTTGCAAACTCTTCTATCTCCTGTTTCTCCATATCCGGGTGGCAATCTCATGTACACCTCTTCCTCTAAATCCCCATGTAGGTATGCATTGTTCACGTCCAACTGATGTAGTGGCTATTTGAAGGCTGATGCAATGGCTAAAATGATTCTTATAGTGGCCATCTTCGAAATAGGTGCAAAGGTATCAGAATAGTCAATTCCTTCTATTTGAGTATAGCCCTTTGCTACCAGCCGAGACTTATGTCTTTCAACCATTCCATCTTGATTGTATTTGAGTTTATAAACTCATTTACAACCAACAGGATTCTTTCCTTCAGGTAATTGACATAAACTCCAAGTATTATTCTTTTCTAGAGCATTCAATTCCTCCTTCATAGAGTTTCTCCAAACAGGATCAGCCATGGCCTCCTCATATGAATTGGGTTCATGTAACACATCAATGTTAGCTATAAACCTTTTGTGAGCTTCAGAGATACATGTGAAACTCATATATTTGTTCAGCTGATGTGGGGCAGTGCTAGGAACCTGAATTTCCCTCTGAGCAGGCAAGGTTTTCAGCTGGTTGCAAACATAGTCTTGCAACCTGATAGGTTTTCTCACTGCCCTTTTATTTCTTTGAACAGGTGGTTGAAATACTTCATCATTCATTTCTTGTCTAGTGTCGTGATTGCACATTTTTGTTTGCTCAACCAAATCATCTTCCAGGGCCTCTTCTTATGTTGTTTCAGTTTGTGTGGGCACTTTACTGATGAGTTTTGGGTCACTGTGTTTGAGACTGTGATCATCTTTTTGTCCTACTGAGTCATAGAAGTTGCGGTTACCTTCACTTCCTGTGTGACTAATAGGCAATGGAGATGTCACTTCTTCTGTGCATGATTCCTTAAATGAAAAAATGTGTTCAATGAACACTACATCTCTAGATACTGTGATGTCTTGAGACTTCAGATCATATACCTTGTACCCCTTTTTCCCATGTGGGTATCCAATGAAAATAGACTCTCTACTCCTGGCATCAAATTTTGACCTACCTTGTTTCAAAGTGCCTGCATAACATAAGCACCCGAACACCCTTAGATGACTCAATGAGGGTGGAATCTTGTTCATCATTTCATAAGGGCTTTTATTGGATAGCTTTACACTTGGTATTCTATTGATCAAGTATGTGGCAGTCAAGATACATTCTCCTCAAAAACTTTCTAGTAAGTGGGCTTGGAACCTTAGACTCTTAGCAACTTCCAATAGATGTTTATGCTTCCTTTCTACTATAGCATTCTGTTGGGGTGTCTCTACACATGAGCTATGATGTATAATCCCTTGATCATTCAAAAAATCTTTCACAGCAGTGTTAAAAAACTCAGTTCCATTATCAGTCATGATTATTTTCACACTGCTGTCAAACTAATTTTTAACCATCCTGATGAAGTTAATCAGTATACTTGGGACTTGACTCTTAAGGGAGAAGAGATAAGTCCAAACAGCCATTGTATGGTCATCAACTATTGTTAAGAAATAGGAACAACCATCATGTGTCTTTACCCTGTGAGGACCCCAAACATCCAAGTGTATGAGTTCAAAATAAGAAGCAGCTTTATTCATACTATGTGGAAATGGAAGTCTACATAGTTTGGCAATTGGACAAACATTGCAAAACATATCATGATTACAATTCAAATCAGGAATGTATTCTGATAAAAGTCTCATTCTCTCAGTTGGCATATGCCCAAGTCTAAAATGCCCTAAAGAACATGTGTCAAGCTTTACATTCATGACCCTGGTTTCACATCCTTTCTTTTCCTTCCCGGACTCCTTCAAAATGTAGAGTCCATTCACTTCCTCACCAATACCCATCACCTTCTTCGATGTTAGGTCCTGTATGATAAAATTGGAAGGATTAAAAATTATGGAACATCCCAATTCCTTAGTCAATCTACTAACAGATAGTAGGTTGCACTTCAAAGCTGAAACTGCTAATGCTTTGTGAAGTTGAATGCGATCATTCACATGTACTGTGCCAATTCCTGTTATTGGCACCGAAGTGCCATTCAGTAGTGAGACCCTGTCCTTGCTAGAGAATTTACTTGTTCTGAACATGTCAATTTCATTTGAAGTTATATGGTCAGTGGCTCCACTGTCCATAATCCACTTCCTTTCATTCATATTAAATCTGTAGTTAGAAAACTCACCAGCCATGTTAACTATAGCATTTGCCCCTTTATTGCTTAACATTCTTAGTAAAGTCTGGTATTGTTTCTCTGTGAAACCACCATGATCCTCCTCTTCTCCTTTACTGTTGGAGCATTCTGATTTATCTTCTGATTTTATTTCAGCTTTGTCTGCAATTGCATTATTAGCTTGTATATCAGCATACTGATTTGGATACTTCTGTTTGCCCCTAAAATTCTTATTCCCTGATGGATAGTTCATGTAGTTTGTAACAATCTTCTCTTGTATGTCCTGACCTTTTACAATAATCGTAGAATTTCCTTTGATGAAATCCATCACTGCCTTTCTCATTCCTGAAACCTTGGTTTTGAGACTGCTTATAAGTGTTCAAAGCAACACTGTCAATGGAAGAATTACTTAGCATCCCAATTTTCCTTTGTGATTCCTCTTGGCCTAATAGTGAATAGGCTTGATTCACATCAGGTAAAGGTCTCATTAAGAGTATTTGTCCCCTTACATGCATGTAGGCATCATTAAGGCCCATAAGGAATTGCCTTAATCTCATCCTTTCTAACCTGCTTCTCCCTCTAGCTGTCTCGCAGTCCAAATCCACATCCACTGCGTCAAGTTCATCCTACAAAGACTTCAATTTGGTGAAGTATGCTGCAATTGACAAGTTTTCTTGCCTCAAAGTATATATCTAGACCTCCAATTCAAAATTCTTGGCTCGTTACTCTTCCCGAAGCGATTCTCTGAGTCAAGCCACATCTTATGAGCTATCTTTGCATAGATGACGCTCGTAGTGAGCTCAGGAGCAATCGACTGTACGATCCATGAGCGTACTAGATCATTGCATCTCTTCCAGATGCTATACATCGGAGAGTTTGCCTTAGGCATGGGAAGATTACCATCAATAAAGGCTAATTTATTTTTTGCCGATAATGAAATAGTCATATATTCACGCCATGGAAAATAGTTCTCTTGCCCACTTAGCTTGACTGAGACGAGGAAAATACCTGGAGCGTCACTGCCATGGATTAGGTATGGATCATTGTCGTATCCACTCGCATCCGATGCAGTTTTGATCTCCTCTTGATTTGCGGATTCGCCCACTACCGATCGAGTCGATTGGGACCTTCGATTTCTCGCCATTTCAGCAATTTGGGGAAGAACAAGCCCTAAGCGAATCTCCGATTTTGCCTAATCCGATGGCTCTGATACCATGTTGACGGAATGAACAAGATACAATGAGGAACAACTGATTGAAATGGAAACCTCAGCTCAACTATTGGTTAGCTTCATTGAATCAAAGATGGAGGAAAGCTTTACAACATATCCTGGAATCAGATCCAGAGGACTCAAGAAGAAGAGGAAAAAACGTGAGGAGCTCTCTGTTCCATTTAACAGTTTAAACTCCTTTTATATGACTCGGCAACAATTCAAAAAAGCAAAATTACACTTGTATCCTTTTACTAATACAATCAACTACATATTATTGAGTCCTTCAATGTATTTTCCTTTAATGCTTGTTAATACCAGCTTCCTTTCTTTCTTCTCTTCATTCGAACCTCTGTCAACACAAAAGGTAATGCATGAATGTGAAACCATACCAAAGCAATAGTGAAAAAGCTCATCCTAGGGTTGGAGTTGTGGTTTCTAGGGGATGAGATAAATAACATTCCTACGAAAAGACTGCGGACCACTCGTAAGCACAAAATTCATATTATTCAATCGAGTCCAAATGAAATATTAAAGAAATCCTCCTCAAGGTTGAGGACAGATTGAAAACCATAAGGATAATAGAGCTTATCAACCCACCAACGAATCAAAGCCAATGAGAGGGGTTTGCCAAGAAACTTACCAATTAGACTAGCGGCCTAAGATTGGGCTCGAGCCTGGAATTGCTCCGAGAAAAAGTGAACACGATTAGTCACAAAGGCTTGGGTGCGGTTGATGGTTGAGAGATTGACCGATCGAGAGGATCAAGAAGACCGAGAACAATACCTTTAATCACTTGAGCCCAAGAAGTAAGCCTAGGCTTTACCTTTCCCTATATTTGCAAAAAGAATATATTTTTTACAATATACACCCATTACACTCAAGAGAACGGGAGAAGGTCTTTAATATCAACTTGGGAACTTTGTGTTACATGGAACTTGAAAAATGAATAATTGTCATAACTTTGAAAATAATAAATGGAGAAAGAAAACATTAAACTATTTGTTAAATTAATAATCTTGGCGGCTAATATTTTCGTCAAATTAAATATTTATTTTGAATTATGACAATTATTATATCAAATCCACACGCAATAAGAGGTAATTGATTGCATCTAAGGGTGACAACAAATAATATATATTATATGTATTATAAATGTTACATTCGCACCAAGTTTTGCATTTACATATTCATATTTGCATTATATTAGTAGCAAATATGAATTTTCAAACCCATAAGGACAAATATTTACATTACATTCATATCTATAAATACATCATATAAAATAGTATAAAAATAATTATGAATTATTATATAAAATTATTATATTATAAACATGTATTAATGTTAATATTGTAATTATAAGTATACAATGTGCATGCTCATACGAGTATACGACATGATACAAATACATATAAACAATAATATTTTCACATATTGGTGCAGATATTATTATTGTTATTGTTATTATTATTATTATTATTATTATTATTATTATTATTTATCACGACATCTATATTTTTTTGCTAAAAATTATAATTTCCAAGGTGCAAATACTATTTTCGGTCCCTCAAAATATCATTTTTTTCGTTTGGTCCCTCATTTTTAAAAAGTTTTAATTTAGTCCATCAAAAACTATTTTTGTTTCCATTTGGTCCCTTTGTTAACTTTTCGTAAACTTTTATTGTTAAGTGCCAACATGGCAATGCTGACATGGATTAAAGATGGACTAAACAGAAAAAAAAGAAGATATTTTAAGGGACTAGATGAAAAAATATATTTTTTAATAACATATAGCATAATAATATATATTTTAATAACCTAAAATATAACGATATATAATGATGTTTTAGGTTATTAAAATATATATTTTTTCCATTTAGTCCCTTAAAATATCTATTTTTTTCTATTTGGTCCCTCTTTAGTCCATGTCAGCATTTCATATTGGCACTTAACATTAAAAGTTAACGGAGGGATCAAACAGAAATGAAAAATAATTTTTAAGAGACTAAACGAAAACTTTTTTAGAAGGAGTGACCAAACGAAAAAAATATGATATTTTGGGGGACCAAAAATATAATTACAATTGTCATTCTTGATCGCCCAAGATGATAGAAATAAACTAATATATAGTGCATAGAATATGTGATTCACGCGTGGCAAAAACTAACCCCTCATGCATCAATCATAAATGAGATGCACATGCAAGGTGCAAATGAACAACTCTTGTGAACAAGGGTGGAGGCACATTAGTGGGGCAATTGTCCCTCCTCAAATTCTAAAATTCTCTACTTATATAAGGTGAAAAGTCACGTTGTCCCTCTCAAATGTTAAAATTTCTCCCTCGGCCACGCCTCATTCCAATAGAAAGGATCCACCACAAGAACACAATAACGTTCTTTCCCGCCGATTTAACTTAACTCGAGCTATCTCCGCCACGAATTCGAGCCCCCGGTACTTGACGAGAAGAACCGGTGATGAATAAGCCTCACGCTCGCTTCCGCCGGTGTAACGTACCCCTTCCCTTCCCTTCTCTCGAACTAGTTACAACTATTTACAGCGGTCCGTTTTATGACATGTACATCTGCCTGAGTTTCTTTTTTCCATGGCTTAATTTTTTGCTTAAATCCCACGAATCCAAATTGAGCTAAATTGGATTATTAGATATAAAATGGATGTCTTTTGTATACATAAAAGTTATTTGATGGAAGGAATTTTCGTTACATATCGTAACGATGATTGTTACACGGGATCTCCCAATTTTGTTATCCGTTAATTTCAATCTGAAACATATATGTAATTGCAATTAAGGTCGGTTATTATGGTAGGTTGAGCCGGCCGCGCGATATAAAGACTGGGACAACAACCTACGAGAAGGAGAGGCGGTGGACCGTCACGTGCCAGTGGGCAACGAAGTGTGTGCCGGTGAAACGTCTGATTCCATAGGTGATTCAAAACTGTTATATTTGATGAGTTAAGAAATTTGGCCCAAAATTTCACTAGAATTTTCTTTTTAGAAACTTCTCAAGGGTTACAAAGTTTAAGGAAAATTATGAAGGAATTTGACACATGACTACCAAAAAATTTAAGACGTTGCATAATAGCTTTTCGCAACATTTTGAGTTTGCCAAACATAATTCAGACGTTTATTAATAGCTTTTTGCGACATTTTGAGTATGATACTTAATTTCTGAAAAATTAATCAGGCAATTTTGATTAAAAAAGTTATGATATTGGCAATAAATCATAGAGTTGTTATGATTGTCACTAAAAAAATTAAAAAGAGGCGAGAAGAATTTTTTTCCGTCCACGTAAGTACTCATGAAGAAAGTTAAAGGAGAGAGACTAAGTAATATTTGTTGTTTGATTATTAAAAATAAAGCGGGTAGAATACTAGAACGGACATGAGATGTGATAAACATAATTGATATATTTTATCTATTTCATGATCAAAACAAGCGGGGATCTATATTTTCATTCCCTCCTCGAGTGGATAAATCATCACAAATGACTTATTACCTATTGAGTTTTCTTCTTTTCTTCCGAATTAGTAGATGCTGCCAAAGGGAGTAGCGAAGTCATATGCAAAAGGAGGAGACTCATAAAATGGTATAGGCAAATAGAGCTTATGCGCATTTTCACATTTGTATAGACACATAAATCCATACATCTTGATAGAAAAAGAATCATATGATATCTTTCTCAAAACAAACCAAAAGAGAAAGAAAGATGAACCATAAATCATGATCAATTAAGTTCTCCCAGACGAGGGTAAAGACACTATTGCGGGCCCATAATTTTCTTAAATTCCTTACTTATATAAAGGGAAAAGTCAATTTTACCCCCCGCAAATTAAAGATCCACCACTCCCATCGGCCACCCACACCCAAGATTTGAGAGGGACAACGTGACTTTTCACTTTATATAAGTAGAGAATTTTAGAATTTGAGGAGGGACAATTGCCCCACAAATGTGCCTCCGCCTACGTGGTGCTCTCTCCCCCAGCCATGTCTCGTTCCAATAGAAAGGATCCACTGCAAGAATACGATAACATGCTTTCCCGCTAGTTTAACTTAACTCGAGCTATCTCCGCCACGAATTCGAGCCCCCGGTATTTGACGAGAAGAATCGATGATTGCGGGCCCATAATTTTCTTAAATTCCTTACTTATATAAAGCGAAAAGTCAATTTTACCCCCCGCAAATTAAAGATCCACCACTCCCACCGGCCACCCACACCCAAGATTTGAGAGGGACAACTTGACTTTTCACCTTATATAAGTAGAGAATTTTAGAATTTGAGGAGGGACAATTGCCCTACTATTGTGCCTCCGCCTACGTGCACTACAACACATCGTTGGAATTCTGACGGCAAATTATAAAGAAATTTTGACGTCGGAGGAAGTAAATATTTGCATTCTGACGGCAGTTAATTCGTCGAAAACGCGTGTCAAAAACCCTCCGCTTAATTTTAAATATTGACGTCTATGCAGGCGTCAATATTTAAATTTTGACGCCTCCTACAGTCAAAAAAGAGGCGTCAATATTTAAATTTCGACGCATCCTACAGTCAAAAAAGAGGCGTCAATATGTTTAGCATATTGACGCCTGTGGCGCCTCCACAGGCGTCAATATAGCGTTTTTTTATTTTTTTTAAATAAAATTTATTCGTAATAAATAATTAATATATTAATTAGCTAATTAATTTAAAATTAATCAAATTAGCATCAAAATTCATAATTTTATTTAACTGGAATAGTAATACAAAATTTGATTAAAACAATAATTCATAATTTTATTTACAAATAAAATTAAATAATTTAATCTTCATCGTCCATTTCCTCCTGCTCCTCCTCGTCTTCTTGTTCTTCCTCGTCGTCTTCTCTATACGGATCAACATCTCTATCTATACATTTATATCAATTATAAGCATATAAATTTAAATATTATTAATTAAAATATTCAGTATGACAATATATAAATTACTTACAGTTTAGAAATGGATCTTTACTTGTACCTTCTCCGAGATTAGCTGGCGGTATTTCATGAGGAAGACTTTCAGGAACATACAATCGATCCTGTTAAAAAACATATTTAATTAATTACAATGCTAAAAATATCAACTACAAATAAATTAAATAAATACATACATAATCAATTGGCGAGGAAAACATATTAGCTTGATTAATAATTGGATTTAGCCCCTGTGACGATGAATTATTAACTTGATGTTGAAACCACATCTGCTACATTCTGTTCAGTCTTTGCTGAACCTCCATCATCTCAGCATCATGTTTTTGCTGCATTTCTTTCATTGCAGCCTCTTGTTGCCGTCGAAGCTCGTCATATGTTGCATCGTGGGAAGATGCAACAAAAGATTGTCGATGATGTTCATAAAATTGACTTGGTGTGACTCCAATCCCTTGTAGGCGAACTCGAGAATGATGTTCGGGACCAGATATTTCCCGATATACTTGGTTCTCGAGTTGAACTCGCTCTGTTGTTGGATTAGTCTCAAGTCGTTCATTAAGTGTTCGTTCGGCGGTGGCCTACATTTCAAAAAATAGATTATAAATTTAAAAAATATTAATTTAATTCATTCGTAGATGTGTTATACCATAAATTGAGCTGCTTCTTCGCGTACATATCCTCGTCCACTTCTACGAAGATGTGTTGTTCTATACACTTCAAGCTCACTGGGCTCTCTATCATGTGCACGCCGCTTCACACAATATAAATAAAAATTAATTATTTAAAAAATATTAAAAATAAAAACAAATAAATTATAAATTATTTACTAAACTACTTATAAAATCAGCACGTCTTTGAATGTAAGGGGTCGCACCGCTAGTATGTATGCAATCTTGAGTTGCACTTCTTGCCCTTCTTGCCCTTCGACCCCGTTTAGATGCAGCCTGTCATATTTAATTATAATTATAAAAAAAATATTGCAAGTATCAAAATATAAATTCTTACCTGACTAGCCGAAGAATGCCAATAGTCGACCATTCTTATCCATGATTCTCTACTAACATTTCGTGGTCGACGTGTAAGATTTTCCTCTTTTGACTCTTCAATTTTAAAATATATTTTTTTTAATATAAGTTTATAATTTTTAAATTTTCTGTCGAAGGCTGCCATAGTAGTGCGGAAAATACGATCCCTGTTCTCAGTAGGGATCAAAAAATATCTCTGCATTTATAAATGATATTAGTTTGACCCCAAAATATATATTTAATATATAGTTTCACACAACTAAATAATGCAATCTAACATAAATTCATAACATACCAATAATTGGTCCCATAATCCATTCTTATATATGGAAGAAATTTGATTCCAAGGGTCAGGCGTCAATGGTAAGAATGTAGAATCACGCACTAGTAACCCCATAAAACGTGAGTATAATCTGTGGCCGCCATCATGACTTTGACCCCAATCAGAAAAATTAACCATAATTAACTGGTCGGGATTAAGTGTATAGATAGATATCTTGTCTCATCAATAGATAGAAATAGGGGATTTCCCCTTTTTCTTGTCCCTCTTTCTTCTCTATCTATTCCTACTCTTTCGATCTATCAGAACAGATCAGGCCATCTATCAATCGATTTGAAAATAACGTTCATCTCGCTTTTCGTTCATTTCCGCCACGCCATAATAGCCGCCACAATAAGAAAGAAGCAAGCGAAAGAGCTAGAAGCGCTCGCTTCGCCGTGCCCAACAATGATTATTCACGGGAAAGCCAACAGAAAGATTCGATTCGGACTTCGTAGAGCCGGTGCTGCTGCTGTCTGCGCGTAGGGCCGTCCCCCACTCCCGTCCCGGGGCGTAAAGGGGTTTTGTTTTTGGAACAGACGACAGTGTTTTGCTGACGCCTCGAATCGACGCTTTTGTTGCGACATGCTGTGTTTTCTCCCCTATTGCTAGTAGGTTGATGGGTCGCACGCCCGGCACACATGTTTTGGCCTTGCTTGTGTGTCCATAACTCAAAATAGGTGACCTAACGGCCGCCACCCGACTAGACATACCAATAGTCACCAGATTCATATGGGCTACTGGGGAGTAGGCAATGATCTTCTTAAGATCGATCTGTCTTGAAGTGGTCGAGGGAGTATATATTATAGCAATCGCGCTTGGAGTATAAATGAAAGGAGTGGAACGAAGTGTCGCTTCGGGAAACATGGGTATTGAAAATCTTAAAAACCTGTGGGTTCCCAATTTTGAAGGAATTCCTGCCAAGATGACGGATCCAGCCGTAGGTGCCTCTACATGGGCTTCGGGTAACCAAATATGAACTGGTACCATAGGCACTTTGACGGCGAAAGAGGCGAAAGAAGCAATACACAGAAGATGCTGTAAAATATGGAGACCCTTCATGTTGCATTTGTGTTGTCGTATCTGTTTTTAAATTACATCAGAAAACATTAATATAAATTTGATTAAATAAATAATATTCACATGTATGATGACATAAAAACTAACTCCAAATGTAGAAAGGTCTATGAATTCGTCCTTGTGACGACCCAGGACGATCACTCTCGGGACTAAGTTCCCCATCCTCGCGGGTCTCAGCATCTGAATCTATTATTCTTGATCTTGACATCCTGTATAATAACATAATATTATATATTGATAAATACATAAAGATTAACAAATTATATAAATAATATTGATAAATAATAAGTCATTTACCGATGTCATATAAATATCTAGGATATACATTTATGACATGCGACCACTCATTATTCTTCGGATCTGACATGTAAAATACTTGTTTTGCTTGTGATGAAAACACATACGGGTCATCTTTTAGAAATGCACCGGTATGAAATAATCGAGAAAGATTAACTAATGTGAATTCATTCTCATCCACTCGGAAACCCCGTGAATTCCTTATATCAACCCATTCAGCACGAAAAAGAACTACCTTGAATACCCCACGATAGTCCAATTCAATTACATCTGTTAGAACTCCATAATATTGACGATTGTCAGCCTCAACCATTAAACCATTATTTTGTGTTTTACGCAATCTTTCTCGTTGCTTGGTATGAAATCTATAACCATTTATAATCAATCCATCATATTTTTTAATTACAGATACTGGACCTCGAGCTAACGCAAGTAGTGAAGCATCACAATCATTTTGTACCATTTCCGACAATTTATTTTGTAACCACAATGCGAATCTCTCTATGATCCACCTTTGTTGTTGAGCATTCGATGCAACAGATAAATTATTTATATGACATTGTTCTTCAAGAAATTGCCTGAGACAATAAAATAAAAATTACACCAATAATCTTAAAATAACTTAAAATATGGAGACATTTAATAACAATTGATACCTTTTGTATGGTTCAATCATTGGAGTATGCAACAAGACATATCTGTGCATTTGTGCATATGCATTTAAATCCAACGTACTAACACGAGCTTTGCCAATAAATCGACCACCAGAAGAAAATAAGTAGTTTCCAATATTTTCAACTTCATAATTTCTCTGCGGTCGATTGAACACCGTTTCAATATTATTAAAATATCGAGAACAAAATGTAAGACATTCATTAGCAATATATCCTTCAGCGATGGATCCCTCTGGTTGTGCTTTATTTCGAACATGAGATTTATATCTCATAAATAACCTATGAACACGAGACAAATTCATGTTGGAAGGTGAATCATGCGGACCACGAGACAAATATAAATAAAACAAACCTTTCAATTGGGTACATCCAACGGTAATGAACAGGACCACCAAGTTTCACCTCTGTTGGAAGGTGAATCATCAAATGCACCATAATAGTGAAAAAAACTCGGTGGAAAAATTTGCTCCATTTTACATAAGAGCAAAGGCACACGTGATTGCAAATCGTCGAGGGCACAATGGTCTAAATTGGCACTGCATAACTTTTTGAAAAATGCAGAAATCTCTTTAACAATGAGGAGAACATCTTTATGCACAATTCCTCGTAATGCATGCGGAAAAACATCTTGAAGCAGTATATGTGAATCATGACTCTTCAAGTTTTGTAATCTATGATCCTTGAGATTCACACATCTAGAAATATTTGATGAATATCCATCGGGCACTTTCATATTTTTGATACATGTCAGCATGAGATCCTTTTCAAGAGTGGACATTGAATAAATTGCCAAGGGTATATCATATCTACCATTTGGTAATAATATTGGATGTAAATGATGTCTTATATTCATGTCTTGCAAATCTAATCGTGCATTTAAATTATCTTTCCCTTTTCCATCAATATCCAATATAGTACCAATCAGATTATCACATATATTTTTCTCAATATGCATAACATCCAAATTATGGCGCAATGGATTATGCTACCAATATGGTAATTCAAAAAATATACTTTTCTTTTTCCACAATCCATAATCTTGCCTCTGAAAACTTTGCTGAGTTTGTGTGTCTGCATTAATGCCTTCTAACTCACTACCCAAATTATTTCGAGTGCGTTTTTTACTTGTGTTGGTAGTTTTGTCATAAACATGTTTAATGTGTTGAATCTGCTCGTAAACAATTTTTGAATCAACTGACACTGGTGCATTATCATTTTCTATTGTCCCGTCAAATAATTCAGTGTCCTGACGAAACGGATGTTCTTGTGACAACCATCTACGATGGCCTAGATAACAATGTTTTTTTTCGTGATTAAGCCAACGAGAATCTGTCTTATCACCGCATATGGGACATGCATATCGTCCTTTAGTGCTCCAACCTGATAACATTGCATATGCTGGAAAATCATTAATGGTCCACATTAAAGCTGCACGCAGAGTAAATTGTTCACCGGAGATACTATCAAATGTTGTTACTCCGCTCCACAATAGCTTCAATTCAGAAATGAGAGGTTGTAAATACACATCAATGTCATTTCCTGGTCCCATAGCGCCTGGAATTAACATTGATAACATTATTGAAGATCTCTTCATACATGCTCATGGTTCCATATTATAAGGTATCAATACAACAGGCCAAGTGCTATAAGTTGTGCTCATTGATCGAAATGGATTAAATCCATCACTTGCAAGACCCAATCTAACATTACGTGAATCAACAGCGAAGTCTGGATATCTTCTGTCAAAAGCTTGCCAAGCTTCTGCATCAGCAGGGAGTCGTATGATTCCATCTTTGGTGCGTCTTTCAGAATGCCATCTCATCGAGCTTGCTGTCTTCGATGACATATATAAACGAGTCAGTCTTGGAATAAGTGGAAAATATCGTAACACTTTTGCAGGGTTTTTTTTCCGTTCTAACTGACTTGTTGATTCATCATTAGTTGAAGAGGGAGTCCATCGAGACAATCCACAAATGTTGCATGTTGATGCTTCCGCAGTTTCATCCATGTATAGAATGCAATCATTTGGACAAGCATGTATCTTTTGATAGAATAAACCCAAATCTTTCATATTTTTTTTTGCTTGATAACACGTTGATGGAAGTGTATTGCCTTCTAGAAAAGCTTCTTTCAACAATTCTAACAACATTGAGAATGACTTTCCAGACCAACCATTAAGAACCTTTATATGATATAATTGAATGATAAATGATGATTTACTGTATTTTACACACTTTGGATACAGATGAACATCAAGATCATCCATCATAGAATGTTGGGAAGATTCTTGTGGCGGTTCGAATGCATTTGGAGCTTCATCAAGATTAACATTTAGTGTTTCATCATTGACATCAATTGGTGTTTCATCATTGACATCAATTGGTGTTTCATCATTGACATCAATTGGTGTTTCATCATTGACATCAATTGGCGTTTCATCATTATGATAATGTAGTTGATGGGATGCTTCAGCTCTGTTTAATATATCAAGTTGTGCTTCTGTTGTCGGATATAAAGGTTCACCATGGTAATACCAAATGGTATATCTCGGTAAAATTCCATTCCATATTAAGTGTCTTTCAACATCTTCTGGTTTATGATATTTCTATTGATGCATTTTTTGCACGGATAATTCATTGTGCCATCTTCATCCAATCCATTGTCAATTGCGAACTGCATAAAATTTTTCATTCCTCTCGCATAGGCTTTAGATGATTGAGGTGCTGACATCCAAGTTTTATCCATCTTTGACTTCAAAATTGAATTTCAATGTTACTATAAAGGGTATAGTCATATAGGTGGGTTGGTCCTATCTCATTCAGCAACACATTATTAATATCGCACTTATAATCTCATTTAATCACAACAAGTCACTGAAAATTTCGGCAGCATCTCTTTTTAGTTCTCCAAGTACGCAAAACTTCTAAGGCGTACCGGAGAACAAAAGAGATGCAACCGATATTCCATTGACATGTGTGATCAAATGAAATTAAATTTACGATATTAATAATTGTGTTACTAAACTGTCCAATAAGGGACAATTCGAGATTTATTATTTGAAAAATATAAATTTTATTGATATTATTTAGTAAAATATTAAGTAGAATACGCATTCCTCCATATCGAAATAAGTATTCAACTTAATATTACAACTAAATTTTATCAACAAAATTTATAAAATCAATAAATATTTTTCGAACGGGTCTAAGCTCTGGGTAGAAAATTATAAAAATATCAAATTGAGAAGTTTAAATAAAAAGTTCATTGTTGGGAGCAAGAAATTTAGTCCATCAAGACAAGATTAATGAATTCTAAATTTAATTATTCTAATTAATTATACTCTAATATAAGTTTAAATAATAATAATAATAATAATAATAATTAGTAATATATTTAATAATAATATTATTAATTAGTAATAATAATTAAATAATAATATTAATAATATAGTATTAATGTCAATAATATTAATTCAGTTATAATAATATTAATAATAAATAATATAGTAATAGTAATAATAATAATAATAATAATATAGTATTTATAATAATAACAGTAATAATAATAATAATATAGTATTTATAATAATAATATTAATTAGTGATAATAATAACAGTAATAATAATAATAATAATAATAATTCAGTTATAATAATAATAATAACAGTAATAATAATAATAATATTAATTAGTGATAATAATTAAATAATAATAATACTAATAATATAGTATTAATAATATTATTATTAATTCAGTTATAATAATAATAATAAATAATATAGTAATAATAATAATAATATAGTATTTATAATAATAACAGTAATAATAATAATAATAATTAATATCGTAATAGTAATAATAATATAGTATTTATAATAATAACAGTAATAAAAATAATAATAATAATAATAAAATAATAATAATAATAATATAGTATTTATAATAATAATATTAATTAGTGATAATAATAACAGTAATAATAATAATATAGTAATAATAATAATAATTCAGTTATAATAATAATAATAATAATAATAATATTAATTAGTGATAATAATTAAATAATAATAATATAGTAATAATAATATTATTATTAATTCAGTTATAATAATAATAATAATAAATAATATAGTAGTAATAATAATAATAATAATAATATAGTATTTATAATAATAACAGTAATAATAATAATAATTAATATCGTAATAGTAATAATAATAATATAGTATTAATATTAATAATAATAATATTATTAATTAAGTTATAATAATAATAATAATAATAATAATAATAATAATAATAATAATAATAATATAGTATTTATTAATTCGTAATAATAATTAAATAATAATATTAATTAGTAAAAATAATTAAATCAGTTAAAGCATAACTGTTAAAGCATAATCGTAATTAGCATTATTAAATCATAATTTAAAATATAAAGCGTAACATAACATGCAGTTAAAGCATAACATGCAGTATTAAATCATAGTTAAAAAAAAATCTAAACATTTGATATTAAATCTAAAGATATATATGCAGGTAAATAAAATCTAAAGTATAACATAAAATTTATACTAACCTGAGAAAAATTTATACTGGATCTCGGGCTGAAACGACGGAATAAGAGTCGGATCTCGGGCTGGATCTTGGGCTGGTTCGACGGGCAGGCGGTTGCTTCGTCGAGATGAAGAGGAAAGAAAAAAATTAACTACGGATTCGTCGAGATGAAGAAGAAGAAAAAAAAGAAACAAAGAAGAAGAAAGAACCTGCTAGCGGCAGAAATCGGAGGAAGAAATCGGGCTTTCGGGCTGCTGATTCGACGACGGAAGAAATCGGAGGAAGAAGCAGCGGCAGCGACGAGACGAAGAAGGAGGAAGAAGAAGAAATAGGCGGGAGGAAGAAATTTACGGGGTAAATGCGAAATTTATAGGCGAAATTTATTATTAAAAAATTATAAAATACTGTAGCAGCAGTTAAAAATATTATATATATATATATATATAATTTCGTACGGTTACGCAGCTGAAAAGAAATTTCAGCTGCATACCGTACGAATCGTACGCTCACGGGTTGAAATTTTCAACCCGTGATGCATACTTCGACGACCGCGCGGGAAAAAATTTCGACGTCAGATGCGTCGAAAGAATGGCGTCGAATTGCTGAGCATTTCGACGCCTTTCCATCGAAAATCTGGCGTCGAAATATTTCGACGCCAGCTGCATCGAAACGCTGGCGTCAAAATATTTCGACGCCATGATTTCGACGCAGATGGCGTCGAAAAGCTGGCGTCGAAACGCTGGCGTCGAAATATTTCGACGCTATCTTTTCGGCGAAAAAAATGCCATTTTATCGGCGGCGTCAAAATATTTCTTTTTTTACATATAGACGTCTAATATAGACGTCGATATTTATAAACTTTTTCTTATCCGTTCTTAAACATTTCGACGCTTCTTCGGACGTCAAAAATTAAACGTCATTATTTCGAAATTTTCTTGTTGTGGTGGTGCTCTCTCCCCCAGCCACGTCTCGTTCCAATAGAAAGGATCCACCGCAAGAATACGATAACACGCTTTCCCTCCTGTTTAACTTAACTCGAGCTATCTCCGCCACGAACCGGTGATGATTAAGCCTCACGCTCGCTTCCGCCGGTGTAACGTACCCCTTCCCTTCCCTTCTCTCGAAACAGTTACAACTATTTATAACGGTTCGTTTTATGACATGTATATCTGCCTGAGTTTTTTTTTATGGTTTAATTTTTTGCTTAAATCCAACGAATCCAAATTGAGCTAAAATGGATTATTAGATATAAAATGGATGCCTTTTGTATACATAAAAGTTATTTGATGGAAGGAATTTCGTTACACATCGTAACAGCAATTTTTACGCGGGATTAGGGGTGTAAGTGAGCCGAGCAGCTCGTGAGCTACTCGAGATCGACTCGATGAAAACTCGAGCTCGACCTAAGTAATACTCGACTCGAGAGGCTCGTGAGCCTAATCGAGCTTCATATATTTATATATAATTATATAAATATTAATATTTCATATGGAGTTGAGCATAAACCCGAGTCGAGCCGAGCTTAATCGAGCTTGAATGAGCTCGATCACGCTTGAGAAAAATAAACGAGCCTATACGAGCTTAAACGAGCCGAGCTCGAGTTACTTGAGACAAGCTCGAGCCAATCTCAAGCCTAGATATTGAAGCTCGATCCAGCTCGAGTTCGAGCTCGAGCTCGACATTTCTTAAACGAGCCAAGCTTGAGCACAAGCAAGCTCGGCTCGATTACACCCCTACGCGGGATCTCCTAATTTTGTTATCCATTAATTTCAATCCAAAACATATATGTAATTCAGTAATTGCAATTAAGGTTGGTTATTATGGTAGGTTGAGCCGGCCGCGCGATATAGACGGGGACAGCAACCTACGAGAAGGAGAGGCGGTGGACCGTCACGTGCCGGTGGGCAGTGAAGTGTACGCCAATGCGCAACCGGGAACGGATCGTATCCCGCAGCGTTGCTCTCAGCCACGAGTTGCCAGCGGGCGGGCCCCGCCGGCCTCCCTCCCTCGCCGCCACGCGTCCTCAGTGGGACCCACCTGCTGCCCTCTTCTAAAGAGTAAATAGTTTGTTTGTAGGTTTATTATTTTTTTCTTTTTATTCCGCAGCGAGAATTTGATCTGTTGGATTGGAAGAAGGCGTCGAGGGGCGACGAAATCTCCAGAGAGCGAGCGAGCGAAAGAAGGAGAGGGAGAGACGGGAAGAGCGAAGCCATGGCGCGTTGAGGGTGATTTGGGGTTAGGGTTTCTAGATCCTTACTTCTTTAGTTATTGTGGTGGATAAGATTTCCTGGTTCTTGAGCTCTTGCTGAGGTCGGCGGCCGGAACATTCGTGTGGTCCCTGGAGAATTGTGCTGAGGTATGAGTTCTACTTCCAATACGTGACTATGTTTTTTGCCAGATCAAATATATGTATAAATTGGAGCTACGCAGGGAAGATTAACTGGATTCGAGGGAATTTATAGTTTCTGTTTAGGCTAAAGGATGGGAGACTGGAGCGAGTCAGAGGTATGTTCGCTTCCAATGATATTTTTATATTTAAAATTCTTTTTGCAAGGTATTTATAGCCTAGTTTTTATGATATGCTGTTTTATTACTTCTTGGGACAATATCTCAAGTAGTAACAAATAATATAACCTTTTCTAAATACTTCAAGCTCGTCAAACTCTAGTTGGCCATGTAGGTGCAATTATGGTTCTCTGAAGCTTTTCTAAATATGTTTGTGCTCAGCGTGATTCTTAACTTCAGAGGCGGGGACTGTAATTTGCTAGTCAATTAATTGACATGTTCTGGAAGTCCTGGCGACAATAGTTTCCCTGTTTCGCAAATATTTTAGGATGAAGAAAAATAACAAGTCGCTCATTTGGATTTTAGCAATTTGGTACATGTAGGTGTTCAAATCTTGTGGTTCACAAATCTTGAAACACGATTCTTCTTTTTGTAATTGATACCCTGGACGCTGGTCAAGCTATAAGAAACAGCAGTGAACATGTTGTAACCATTAAATGCATTGTGGAACCATCTACATCCATAGGTTGGCTGGAGACTCATTGTAGTACATGGGCATTATTGTTCTTTGACTTGAACCTGACATGCACAATCCCATTGTTGGTTGTATTCCTGAAGATTGAGACTTGTGTGATTTTGGTAGTATGAAAACTGAAATTGTGTACACCAAATTCAGAACTTGGACAATTTAAGAGACTTAAAGATTACTATTAGTAGCAAAAGAATATGTTTTTGATACCAGCATGAGGATGAATACAAAAATGTATAGTCGAAAATGATAACAGGCCATTGTTCTTTTTATAGGCTCGGGAAACACACTAAAATCTCAATTAGTAGACGTTAGGATATCAGTTGTTGTCAGTGCTTCACTTGCTATGAAGATATTTTCTTTTTTTTGAAGGGTTGCAAAGGCCTAGGACACCAATGGAAACATTTTTCTAAGTAGGTATATATGTTTACGCCATTTTGCTAAACAACTCTTTGTGCCACTTCATAAGATGGGCATTGTCAATCTGTTCTAAAAACTACTGTTCTTTCTCTTCATAATTCATATTAGTGTACTTCAACACAGCTTTATTTGCTTTGTATTGTATTAGGAGCACAAGCATTTAACCAATGAGTGACCATCCCTCAATTAAGAGAACTTAACCATTAGTATCTAAGCACTCAATTTGTTCATATTGACCATAACCTAACGTGTTATGGTATTTTAATCGGTGGCAATTTAGTATCATTTATGTCATTCTTCCTCTCCTTGTTCTTGGCTGGTAAACATATTCTAGCATCTATTCATAAAATGCTTGAAAATAATTTTTCTTCGCTCAAAATGAAATGTGGGCAGAAGTGTTTTATTTTCAGTTGTGAAGTTTGCTATTTTCTTATATTCCTATTGTGTGAGAGGAACACATGAAGATTCCAATTGCATGGAGTTTTGAATCAACTTCTGTTTTGGTAGAGGGGTGACTGAAATAATTGATTCGCTCTTGACAAGAGGAAAAGGAGAAGATGAAGTGTTTACTTATGGACTTGAATTCTCTAACTTTTCCTTTCACAATCTCCATGACCTTTTCAATCTGATTTTGGTGGCAGTCCACAAAAATTGATCTTCTACTAGCAACTAGTTCCTATTTACTATTCTTTCATGTTCGATATGAAATATAATTTAACTGCTATTGTGTCTCAGCACTTCTCCAAGCTTATGTTAAAACTTGTCTTTTGAAAATTGAGGTATGATTATGTCCAATATTGCCATGAAGGAAAATCGTTGTGAAAGGTGTTGTTACTGTTTATTAATCTAGTTTTTTTATCTAAATGTTACAGTTATATACAGCCTTGATAATGCAGTCGTGAAATGATTTTATTCCATGTCTTTGTGTGATTGTATAATTTTAAAGGGAATTCATTTTTTGACAATTTGTTAGTTGACACAATATACATTTTCCTTATCTTCTTTGAACCAAGCAAGAAAACATAATCTGTGAAATGTGCATCTCTCTGATTCAAAGCTAATTATTTGTAAGTTTTGCATTATCTTCTTGTCATAAAAAAGTTGAATCTTGTCCACTGAATATTTATAACACCTGAAGTGTTTTCAATTCATTTTCCAGATTGAAGACATTGTTTTCGGTAGACCAGTAGAAAAGCTTCCTGCTTCAAGTGATTTTCTTGTTACACAACAGTGCACTATGGAAAATGATGTTGCAAAGACTGCAGACAACATAGTATCAAAGAACAGAGGTGGTGTTTGGAGAAAAGAAGGGATGGACATTTGCCCTTCTCAGGAAATTGGAAGCAGCAGTGTAGCAGAAGGTATGTGCCTTCTTATTTATAGAAATATGTCAACATCACAGGACTCATCCTCTGTGGTTATGGATCTTTCTTTCTTTTTGAATGCCTGGGGATTGTTGAATGCTTAATAACTGCTTCAAACTATGAAATCTAGGCTTACAAAGCAAGACATCCAGCACAAACAATCCTATGGATGTGAGTAGGGGTGCTGAGGAAGAGATTGACATATGCCAATTGTCATTTGATAATAAAACCTCAGCTGACTCTGAACTTACTTTTTTGGGGAATGACAATGACCAAGAAAAAGATTTTCTGTACTATGATTGGACTGATATGAGCAATTTTGAGGATGTTGATACAATGTTCAGGTAGGCTGAGAGTTGTGTTTTAGATTAGAAAACTAGCTTTCAAATTTTAATTTTGTTGTAATGACCATTGTTTTCATTTTATTTTTTTCTTTTGGAGAAACTGTGATCCTACATTTGGTCAATGGAGCAATACAGAAGGTCCATCATGGATTTCGTCCTCTTCAAATGACATTTTTGTTCCAGAGGATACTTTTGCATCAGGCTTGGAGTCTTCAACTTTAGAATTCAGAGATTTTGATGATGCATCTGACTATTGTGCAAACATCAGATCATTGCCTGAAAGTAGTACTACACAGGTTGATAATCATAAACAATCTAGTTTGACCCAATCCTTTGGGTTATGCACAAGTGCAGGACAGGTATTACATATTTATTTCTCCATTTTGTATTTAATGTATCTGACTTCAGCAGTTGAATAATAATGACATTTGAAGAATTTGATTATCATAACGTTTATGTTATATTTGCAGGCATATGATGGTGGTGGTCAAGGTGAGACGAAATCAGCTCTAACAGCATTTGGAGATGTTAATAAATTGGATGGACATAAGGTAACTGGATATGAAGTTAGGATATATTTTTTTTGTGGAGAAATATTAGAGTTAAATGTGGAGGAATATTAGAGTTCATTTCTTGGCTGAAAAAGATGCAAGGTTAGAGAAATAAGAGTAACTCACATAAGGCTATTGCCCGAGAAGACCAATGGAATTCTTTAAGTACTACAAGTCACTTCAAGGATCTTCGTAACTCTGTGATCTTTTCATATTCTATTTAACCTAGTTGGACTTCCACTCATTATGGTTACTAGATTCATAGGAGGTATTGTTTTATCAACATTCTTTTCACATGTCTTATTTTTGATGTTTGAACTGCCACAGATCAATATTCAAACACAACAACTTAATAGGAAATTGTCGTCTGATGCAAAGGAAAAAGGTTAGCTTTCATTATTTACTAATTTCCATTGCACCTCTCCGCATAAAAAATGATCAATGTGAAATATTTGATGATGTTTTACAGGACTAGAACCTTATCCTCAGTTTCTTTCAAAGCAAAATTCTTTCATCAAATCAGGATCTTCAAGTTACATGCACACCCTCGATCCTGATGCTAATATGGAGAACAAATTTCTATGCCAGGAAGTTTTCTTACCGACCACGTCAAGTACTGCAAGCGAATGTCCGCAAAATCCTTCTTCTTCTTATGACGTCCCAGCTCATGTTATTAGTGGCTCTTTCTTGGCAAATTTTCCTGATTCTTTGTCAAAGGATCCAGTCATGAAGCTGAAAGAATTGGTAGATAAACCAAACATAGGACCTTTTGAGATGAGTAATTCAGTTAAGAAGCAGCATGACAGATTTGACCAAGAAATTCATAATGACAGAGGGAACATGAATTTACTGCTTCATCCAACAGATATTGATTCAATAGTGGCACAAAGTTCACCAACATCATCTGTTTTCTCTGATGATCATACTGTAAAAGCTATTAGTTTTCAGCAGCTTCACGATGTCATAGGTCAGGTATATTGTTGATTAACACAAATGGACAACTTAATTTTCCATTTTGCTTTATATAATTGGGTTCCTTGTTATGTTCATGGCCTTATGAATTCCTTAATATATTATTTTGTATCAATAGTTCAACTTCCTGTGTTTTATATTAAATGCATATTACACTCGAAAAGGAGCAAACTTAGATGGACATTCATGAATCATGATTGCTACTGAGTGATCAAGTGGAGACTTCATTGTTCATGTCTATGTTGTATGCTATGACATGTAGGCTAAATAATTTTTTTTACCTAGTGATGATCTCTATATAAGTACTTATAACTAACATTATTCCTTAAACTGAGGCATTCTCATAAATTAAATGAATTTGATAATACTCGTTTTGATTGCAGTTGGATCTTAGAATGAAGTTATGTATAAGAGACAGTTTATACCGACTGGCCAGGAGTGCAGAACAGAGACACAGTTTTACTGCTGCAAACAATGAACAAATAGACTGTGGAAGAGGACTACGCATTGCAGGAACACCACAAAAGTAAGTTGAAATCATCTGCATAAATCATCCTTTTTTCCTTTAATTTAAAAATAAAAAAAAAGCTTAAATTGAATATCTTGTGAGTAATTGGGTCAGTTTCACATAAGTGCTTATAATTCGGCCATGATGAGTTCTTTAGATAATTCAATTACCTTATGCTTCAGTTGTCTGTTCAGGATAACTGTACTTTTTTATTAAGTAGTTATAACCACTTTAATATTTTTATTAAGTTAGGGTTGGTCCCAGCTGGTATACTCAATGTTATATGGAGAAGAATTACATAAGTAGTTTTATTATAAGGGGTTCCCAAGTTTTTGTCCAATCTACTAGAAGGAAAGAAACATGTTTTTTACTCCATATAATAAAAAATTAATCACTTTCTAGCATATGCATTGGCATCCTTGTTCTAATACAGATCATGTTTGCAACAGGCATATGCATGACAATTATTTACTAGGTAAGCAATCGCCTCTTCTATTCTGAATATGTTTTTCATAAACAAAGTTAGCTATTGTGAGTCGCTGCCAATTTGTTAATACTAATGTTAAAATTCATGTTAAATGCAAGTGACATATTTATATATTGGGGGACATCACATGAGAGCGGTAGCACCAATCGGAAATTCTAGTTGTGGAAAAGAATAAAATATTCCATAGTTCTTGTCTAAGACCAACATCAATGCTCCTAGGTCCATAAATCCCCATGTCTAAGAAAAAATTGCAGTTTGAATTTTAGAATAAACATATGCAAAGGAAATATGTTAAGCTTCTATACTGCCTTGGCATTACATCTTGGAAAGCATTTAACTTTTTTCTTCCATAACCATTCTTCCAAGTCTTGCCAATCAGCCTACCTAAATGTCCTATCTCTGGTAAATTTGCTCATTGTTTAACCCTTAACCGTTATTCCCTTTCTTGTTTAAGTTATACCAGCGTAATTTGGACATCTAATTCCCATATGGATCTTAATGTATAAGTACCCTATGGGAGAATGCTATAGGGTGTGAGTGTGTGACTGTGTTGTGCCTCTACATAAGTCCAAAGATGAGATGGTTGTCATTAGTTATTTTGCTAATGCTCGGTCATATCCTGATAAATGTTCTTGGACATTACCATCCTCTGCTTAAGCTTCTGCCCTACTATACGAAACACTAGAAATTGGCTTTTGCATATCAGGTCTAAGTACAGTTGCAAAACACCAAAGCTAATGCATACTACATCTTTAAGTAATTTCAAGAAATATAGAACTGATGCTAAGGTATATGGTCCTAAAAGGAGTTCATCATACTCAGATGTAAAGAAAGCCTCCTAGTGTATACATATGGGCTGGTTCTGAGTGATGTTCTCTTGGACTGCTTGCCCCAGTAGAAGCAGGCTACAAGAGTAGCAAATCCAGGGTTTGAGACACCACCACAGTTTGAAATGCAAATTAAGTGAAATTTCTCTCCGTACTGGAGATGATAGACGGGTAAAATATGCACAATAGCCCCACTTTTTCTGGTGCTAACATACATGCTTTCTTTCTCATTGTACTTGGTCTTTTCATTTCTGGTATTTATATCCAGGAAAAATATGAAAATTATCTAAGGCTTTGATGATGATATCATTGGTGATCACCATCTAATATAATGATGCATATATTGTGAGTATAGTTGTTATATTTGATGCCTAGGATATTAAACTGTATGCAGTCCAGAAATTAGGAGACATAAGAAAATTATTTCTTATTGGTGCACTTGTTTTCCCTTGAAATTTCTGAGCCATTTTGTCTGTGAACAGCTAGATATAGCCTATTATATAAAGACAACTGCTAAAAAATGGAAGCTGTCTTCAGGTCCTTCTCATGTTTGTACCACTAAAATTATTGTGGTTTTTACTCAGATCTGTTGAATATATCAACTTAGAGACAGAGACAAATCCCATTGATCGGTCAGTAGCGCACCTACTGTTCCATAGACCACCGGAGGCTGCAACTAGATCTGCTGAGGATGCTATCTCAATTGAGTCTCACATGATGGTAAGACGTCTGAATGTTAACCTTGCTACATAATTTAGTTCCTGTTCTAGTGTCTATTTTTTTCCCTTTTTCCTGACAACTTTTTGCTGTAAATAGGCTTGACATCTCATGAACTCACATGCTTTCTCACTGATTTCTACTTGCGGAATATAAACTAGCCAACTTTAAGAGAACTGGCAGAGCTTTGAGTATTGAAGGTGACCGAGCACTAATATTGTATATTGAGTGGTAAAAGATTATTGACAAATTCGATGATGTTATTTTGGATTTGTCTGAGCTACGATAACGCGTTTGATGTTCTAGTCACAATTGTTGTGCCACTTATTCACTGTTGAATCATCTCCATAGGCACTCCTAATCCAAGAATGTACGAGCCTTGTATCCAAGTATTCATGATGTGTAAGAACTTTATATTCACATGTATGGAATATAAAGCTGAATATTCTGAATCTTCATATTTTTTCTCTACCAATCTTTTCATGTAACATGATATTTTTTACTAAAATTAGTCTTGTTTTGATGAGGTCATAATCCGCCCAATTCAAAACTCTCGTCATAATTCAAGCAGTAAACGTCAATGTAACTTTTGCATTTCAATTTTGTTGTGACCAATATTTTTGTTATTTCCCAATGTACCTTGGAAACTTGACCGCGATCTTATCTAAAGCTTTTTTCTAAGAGAAATCTCGAATGAAGTTTGATAACATAGTGCAGTTGTTATTATAGTCTCCTATTGGAAAATCTGTATTGTTTGGAAAGCACTATTTTGTACAAGAGCAAAAAATGTGTCGAGTAAAACCTCGTTTGCCATGGCATTATAAGCCATTAAGCCGTACCAGTAAGATTTCAGTTTTCCATTAGAAAGAAAATATTACGACTGATAAAAAGATAGAAATAGTAATGAAAAGCCTTATGTAAAAAAATTACCAACGCTCGCTGGTTGGTATAATTGTTTCATATTTATAAATCGCAAGTTTATCCAATTCGTATCGAAGTTTCAAACAATTAACCGCTTGTTTGCCAACAAATATTCGCTCTTTGTTTGTCTCGTATGATCTCATCCGTGGATGTATGACAGTGAACCTGCCTATCTCTGAAGTCTGACCCCAATATTGTCATTATATTTAGTGTTAAAAATCCTCCTCGTGCCATCCATTTACCATTTACATGGCTTTCGACTCAAATAATTTTGTGAACGCCGCATCATTGACCACCGGACCATTGTCGTGTCTTGTGATTGGTAAAGCCTGATATATGCATTTCGAAATTAATCGAAAATGAAATCATACCAGATAGAAGATAGAAGAACATATGCTTCTATCATCAATAGACAAAACGATTCCAAAGCAACACATTCAAGATTCTAAAACTCAAAAGGTAATGCATGGATGTGAAACCATACAAGAGCAATAGTGAAAAGCTCATTCTAGGGTTGGAGTTGTGGTTTCTAGGGGGATGAGACATATAACATTCCCACGAAAAGACTATGGTCCACTCGTAAGCACAAAATTCATATATTCAATCGAGTCGAAATGAAATATTAAAGAAATTCTCATCAAAATCGAGGACAAATTGAAAACCATAAGGATAATAGAGCTTATCAACCCATTAACGAATCAAAGCCAATGAGACGAGTTTGCCAAGAAACTTACCAATTAGACTAGCGGCCTAACATTGGGCTCGAGCCTGGAGTTGCTCCGAGAAAAAGTGAACACAATTAATCACAGAGGCTTGGGTGTGGTTGATGGTTGAGAGATTGACCGATCGAGAGGATCGAGAGGACCGAGAATAATACCTTTAATCCCTTAAACCCAAGAAGTAAGCCTAGGCTTTACCTTTCCCTATATTTGCACAAAGAATTTTGTTTTTTACAATATACACCATTACACTCAAGATCTTTAATATCAATTTGGAAACTTTGTGTTACATGGAACTTGAAAATTGAATAATTGTCATAATTTTGAAAATAATAAATGGAGAAAGAAAATATTAAATTATTTATTTAATTAACCATCTTGGCGGTCAATATTTTCATCAAATTGAATATTTATTTTGGATTAAGATAATTATCATATCAAATCCGCACGCAATAAGAGATAATTGATTGCATCTAAGGGTGACAACAAATAATATATGTTATATGTATTATAAATGTTATATTCACATCGATAATTATCATATCAAATCCGCCCGCAATAAGAGGTAATTGATTGCATCTAAGGGTGACAATAAATAATATATGTTATATGTATTATCAATGTTATATTTGCATCACATTTTGCATTTACCTATTCATATTTGCATTATATTCCTAGCAAACCCATAAGGACAAATATTTACATTGGCATTCATATCTATAAATACATCATATAAAATAGTATAAAAATAATTATATAAAATTATTATATTATGAGCATGTATTAATGTTAATATTGTAATTATAAGTATACAATGTGCATGCCCATACGATATGATACAAATGCATATGAAAAATAATATTTTTGTCATATTGGTGCAATTATTATTATTATTGTTATTGTTATTATTTATTTATTTATTTATTACGACATCTATATTTTTTTGCCAAAACTAATAATTTCCAAGGTGCAAATACGATTATTATATTACAATTGTCATTCTTGACAATTCCGAAATGATAGAAACTAATAAATAGTGCATAGAATATGTGATTCACGTGTGGCAAAAATTAATGGGAAAATACCTAAATATAGCATGTACTTTGGACTTTTTCTCAATTGTGGCCCGTAGTTTACTTTGTCTCAATTGTATACACGTACTAAGACATTTGTTTCAAACTTTCAATTGTGGTCTGCCGTTTAATTTCCGTTGGACGCTCCGTTAAGATGATGATGTGGCATACTGACATGTATAAAAAATTATTTTTTATTATATTATTAACCCAATCGCCACATGTTAAAAAATGGGTCCCATTTTTTTAATATTACATAGTGGTTCCACCTCTCTCTCTCTCTCTCTCTCTCTCTCTCTCTCTCTCTCTCTCAACTGCCCCACCATCTTCTTCATTCGCCGTCATCTCCTCCACCACCACCTTCTTCTTCTTCTTCTCTCTCGCCAACCTTAGGTAAAAACCTCTCTCTCCCGCTGGACAATGCCTCCACGAGGTTGATGTTGCTACTGCCGCTTGGCTCAAACGTCGACGTCGAGGACTCCTCGGCGATGCGACGACTGGGGCTCGGGCTGATGTCGTTGCCGACGACGCCGAAGGTGGCAGCGGCGCTTGGATGTCCTTGGGGGCGGCAGTGGCGGGCCGGGGGAGCTTGGCGGCCAGCTTTGGGAAGTTGAGGTGCGCGCGACTAGCCCTTGATGGTCATCGCCGCCACGTCATGCGTGCGCGCCTCCATCTCGGCGGTCGGGAATGTCCCCATCCAGATCTGTGACTTCTTTCGCGGCTTGCGGATCTCTGACACCCACTTGCCCCAGTTCCGCATTCGGACGCCGCGGTAGCTCAGGTGCTGCTTCCCGCCGTCCCCGTCGACATTGACCTGCGACTTCTTGCCTCCCCCGGCGCCGACACCGGCTTTTCTCTTGGAGGCGACCTTAATGGTACTGGCTTCGTGGAGCGCTGCCACTTCTCTCGATGAATTCAAGGAAGAAGACAAGGAAGACGAGCAGCATGAGGAGGAGGAAGACAAGTTATTAGCTTCGCGTTGTTGGTGCCTCAGGGCGAGAGAGAGAGAGAGAGAGGTGGGACCATTGTGTAATATTAAAAAAATGGGATCCACTCTTTAACATGTGACGATTGGATTAATAATATAATAAAAAATAATTTTTTATACATGTCAGCATGCCACATCATCATCTTAACAGAGCATCTGATGGAAATTAAACGATAGGTCACAATTGAAATAAATGTCTTAGTACGTGTATACAATTGAGACAAAGTAAACTGCGGGCCACAATTAAAAAAAAGTCCAAAGTACATGCTATATTTAGGTATTTTCCCAAAACTAATCCCTCACACATAAATCATAAATAAGATGCATGTGCAAGGTGCAAATGAACAACTCCTGCGAACAAGGGCGGAGGCACATTAGTGGGGCAATTGTTCCTTTTTAAAATTTAAAATTATCTACTTATATAAGGTGAAAAGTCACATTGCCCCCTCTCCCATGTTAAAATTTCATAATTATAAGGTGAAAAGTCAGTTTACCCCCTTAAATTAAAGATTTATCATCACATCCAAGATCATTAATCTCTAATTATTCGACGATATAAGAGTCTACGTCCCCTCATTCTAATTCTTGGATCTGTCACGGCCTACAAACCAATAAAATTATCTCAATTTAGATGCTTAGATATCTCAAGGGAAAAGAGGACCACTCTCTTGCCCACCTCGATATCTAACCATGATGCTGACGTATCTTTCATGGAAAAGGGATCACTTCCATGGCAAGTATTACATGAGAAATTTTGAAGGAAGAAAGCTCACTCTACTTCTTCCATGGTCTGATGGTCATCTCTCTAAAGTTGGTTTCTCTGGGCCTAACTCGGTAGGCCGTGCCAACCTCAATGTCTCATATCTTTTCCTGCTCATCTTCAGCAGCTGACACACATCTTGCCGAGCTATGCTGCCCGAACTCCGAGATCCGCCTACTCTCACTCGGACACGTCTCGTTCCAATAGAAAGGATCCACCGCAAAAACACGATAACACGCTTTCCCGCCTGTTTAACTTAACTCGAGCTATCTCCGTCACGAATTCGAGCCCCCGGTATTTGACTAGATCGAAGGACCGGTGATGAATAAATCTCACGCTCGCTTCCGCCGGTGTAACTTACCTCTTCCCTTCTCTTGAAACAGTTACAATTATTTACAGTCGGTCCCTTTTATGACATGTACATCTGCCTGAGTTTTTTTCCCATGGTTTAATTTTTTGGTTAAATCTCACGAATCCAAATTGAGCTAAAATGGATTATTAGATATAAAATGGACGTCTTTTGTATACATAAAAGTTATTTGATGGAAGGAATTTCGTTACATATCGTAACGGCGATTGTTACGCGGGATCTCCCAATTTTATTATCCGTTAATTTCAATCCGAAACATATATGTAATTGTAATTAAGGTCGATTATTATGGTAGGCTGAGCCGGCCGCGCGATATAAAGACGGGGACAGCAACTGAAGGAGAGGCGGTAGACCGTCACGTGCCGGTGGGCAGCGAAGTGTGCGCCAATGGGCAACCGGGAACGGATCGTATCCCGCAGCTTTGCTCTCAGCCACGAGTTGCCACCGGGCGGGCCCCGCCGGCCTCCCTCCCTCGCCGCCACGCATCCACAGTGGGACCCACCTGCTGCCCTCTTCCGAAGAGTAAATAGTCTGTTTGTAGGTTTATTTTTTTTTCTTTTTATTCCGCAGCGCGAATTTGATCTGTTGGATTGGAAGAAGGCGTCGAGGGGCGACGAAATCTCCACAGAGCGAGCGAGCGAGCGAAAGAGGGAGAGGGAGAGACGGGAAGAGCGAAGCCATCGCGCGTTGAGGGTGATTTGGGGTTAGGGTTTCTAGATCCTTTCTTCTTTAGTTATTGTGGTGGATAAGATTTCCTGGTTCTTGAGCTCTTGCTGAGGTTGGCGGCCGGAACATTCGTGTGGTCCCTGGAGAATTGTGCTGAGGTATGAGTTCTACTTCCAATACGTGACTATGTTTTTTGCCAGATCAAATATATGTATAAATTGGAGCTACGCAGGGAAGATTAACTGGATTCGAGGGAATTTATAGTTTCTGTTTAGGCTAAAGGATGGGAGACTGGAGCGAGTCAGAGGTATGTTCGCTTCCAATGATATTTTTATATTTAAAATTCTTTTTGCAAGGTATTTATAGCCTAGTTTTTATGATATGCTGTTTTATTACTTCTTGGGACAATATCTCAAGTAGTAACAAATAATATAACCTTTTCTAAATACTTCAAGCTCGTCAAACTCTAGTTGGCCATGTAGGTGCAATTATGGTTCTCTGAAGCTTTTCTAAATATGTTTGTGCTCAGCGTGATTCTTAACTTCAGAGGCGGGGACTGTAATTTGCTAGTCAATTAATTGACATGTTCTGGAAGTCCTGGCGACAATAGTTTCCCTGTTTCGCAAATATTTTAGGATGAAGAAAAATAACAAGTCGCTCATTTGGATTTTAGCAATTTGGTACATGTAGGTGTTCAAATCTTGTGGTGCACAAATCTTGAAACACGATTCTTCTTTTTGTAATTGATACCCTGGACGCTGGTCAAGCTATAAGCAACAGCAGTGCACATGTTGTAACCATTAAATGCATTGTGGAACCATCTACATCCATAGGTTGGCTGGAGACTCATTGTAGTACATGGGCATTATTGTTCTTTGACTTGAACCTGACATGCACAATCCCATTGTTGGTTGTATTCCTGAAGATTGAGACTTGTGTGATTTTGGTAGTATGAAAACTGAAATTGTGTACACCAAATTCAGAACTTGGACAATTTAATACACTTAAAGATTACTATTAGTAGCAAAAGAATATGTTTTTGATACCAGCATGAGGATGAATACAAAAATGTATAGTCGAAAATGATAACAGGCCATTGTTCTTTTTATAGGCTCGGGAAACACACTAAAATCTCAATTAGTAGACGTTAGGATATCAGTTGTTGTCAGTGCTACACTTGCTATGAAGATATTTTCTTTTTTTTTAAGGGTTGCAAAGGCCTAGGACACCAATGGAAACATTTTTCTAAGTAGGTATATATGTTTACGCCATTTTGCTAAACAGCTCTTTGTACCACTTCATAAGATGGGCATTGTCAATCTGTTCTAAAAACTACTGTTCTTTCTCTTCATAATTCATATTAGTGTACTTCAACACAGCTTTATTTGCTTTGTATTGTATTAGGAGCACAAGCATTTAACCAATGTGTGACCATCCCTCAATTAAGAGAACTTAACCATTAGTATCTAAGCACTCAATTTGTTCATATTGACCATAACCTAACGTGTTACGGTATTCTAATCGGTGGCAATTTAGTATCATTTATGTCATTCTTCCTCTCCTTGTTCTTGGCTGGTAAACATATTCTAGCATCTATTCATAAAATGCTTGAAAATAATTTTTCTTCACTCAAAATGAAATTTGATGCTCAAGTGAATATGTGTGCAGAAGTGTTTTATTTTCAGTTGTGAAGTTTGCTATTTTCTTATATTCCTATTGTGTTAGAGGAACACATGAAGATTCCAATTGCATGGAGTTTTGAATCGACTTCTGTTTTGGTAGAGGGGTGACTGAAATAATTGATTTGCTCTTGACAAGGGGAAAGGATAAGATGAAGTGTTTACTTATGGACTTGAATTCTCTAACTTTTCCTTTCACAATCTCCGTGACCTTTTCAATCTGAGTTTGGTGGCAGTCCACAAAAATTAATCTTCTACTAGCAACTAGTTCCTATTTACTATTCTTTCATGTTCGATATGAAATATACTTTAACTGCTATTGTGTCTCAGCACTTCTCCAAGCTTATGTTATAAATTGTCTTTTGAAATTGAGGTATGATTATGTCCAATATTGCCATGAACGAAAATCGTTGTGAAAGGAGTTGGTACTGTTTATTAATCTAGTTTTTTTATCTAAATGTTCCGGTTATATATAGCCTTGATAATGCAGTCGTGAAATGATTTTATTCCATGTCTTTGTGTGATTGTATAATTTTAAAGGGAATTCTTTTTGACAATTTGTTAGTTGACACAATATACATTTTCCTTATCTTCTTTGAACCAAGCAAGAAAACATAATCTGTGAAATGTGCATCTCTCTGATTCAAAGCTAATTATTTGTAAGTTTTGCATTATCTTCTTGTCATAAAAAAGTTGAATCTTGTCCACTGAATATTTATAACACCAGAAGTGTTTTCGATTCATTGTCCAGATTGAAGACATTGTTTTCGGTAGACTAGTAGAAAAACTTCCTTCTTCAAGTGATTTTCTTGTTACACAACAGTGCACAATGGAAAATGATGTTGCAAAGACTGCAGACAACATAGTATCAAAGAACAAAGGTGCTGTTTGGAGAAAAGAAGGGATGGACATTTGCCCTTCTCAGGAAATTGGAAGCAGCAGTGTAGCAGAAGGTATGTGACTTCTTATTTATAGAAATATGTCAACATCACAGGACTCATCCTCTGTGGTTATGGATCTTTCTTTCTTTTTGAATGCCTGGGGATTGTTGAATGCTTAATAACTGCTTCAAACTATGAAATCTAGGCTTACAAAGCAAGACATCCAGCACAAACAATTCTATGGATGTGAGTAGGGGTGCTGAGGAAGAGATTGACATATGCCAATTGTCATTTGATAATAAAACCTCAGCTGACTCTGAATTTACTTTTTTGGGGAATGACAATGACCAAGAAAAAGATTTTCTGTACTATGATTGGACTGATATGAGCAATTTTGAGGATGTTGATAAAATGTTCAGGTAGGCTGAGAGTTGTGTTATAGATTAGAAAACTAGCTTTCAAATTTTAATTTTGTTGTAATGACCATTGTTTTCATTTTATTCTATTTCTTTTGGAGAAACTGTGATCCTACATTTGGTCGATGGAGCAATACAGAAGGTCCATCATGGATTTCGTCCTCTTCAAATGACATTTTTGTTCCAGAGGATACTTTTGCATCAGGCTTGGAGTCTTCAACTTTAGAATTCATAGATTTTGATGATGCATCTGACTATTGTGCAAACATCAGATCATTGCCTGAAAGTAGTACTACACAGGTTGATAATCATAAACAATCTAGTTTGACCCACCAATCCTTTGGGTTATGCACAAGTGCAGGACAGGTATTACATATTTATTTCTCCATTTTGTATTTAATGTATCTGACTTCAGCAGTTGAATAATAATGACATTTGAAGAATTTGATTATCATAATGTTTATGTTATATTTGCAGGCATATGATGGTGGTGGTCAAGGTGAGACGAAATCAGCTCTAACAGCATTTGGAGATGTTAATAAATTGGATGGACATAAGGTAACTGGATATGAAGTCAGGAATCTTTTTTTGTGGAGAAATATTAGAGTTAAATGTGGAGGAATATTAGAGTTCATTTATTGGCTGAAAAAGATACAAGGTTAGAGAAATAAGAGTAACTCACATAAGCCTATTGCCCTAGAAGACCTATGGAGATACAGATATCTTCAGATCATGTTATATGGAATTCTTTAAGTACTACAAGTCACTTCAAGGATCTTCGTAACTCTGTGATCTTTTCATATTCTATTTAACCTAGTTGGACTTCCACTCATTATAGTTACTAGATTCATTGGAGATATTGTTTTATCAACATTCTTTTCACATGTCTCATTTTTGAAGTTTGAATTGCCACAGATCAATATTCAAACACAACAGCTTAATAGGAAATTGTCGTCTGATGCAAAGGAAAAAGGTTAGCTTTCATTATTTACTAATTTTCATTGCACCTCTCCGCATAACAAATGATCAATGTGAAAAATTTGATGATGTTTTACAGGACTTCAACCTTATCCTCAGTTTCTTTCAAAGCAAAATTCTTTCATCAAATCAGGATCTTCAAGTTACCTGCACACCCTCGATCCTGATGCTAATATGGAGAACAAATTTCTATACCAGGAAGTTTTCTTACCGACCACGTCAAGTACTGCAAGCGAATGTCTGCAAAATCCTTCTTCTTCTTATGTCGTCCCAGCTCATGTTATTAGTGGCTCTTTCTTGGCAAATTTGCCTGATTCTTTGTCAAAGGGTCCAGTCATGAAGCCGAAAGAATTGGTAGATAAACCAAACATAGGACCTTTTGAGATGACTAATTCAGTTAAGAAGCAGCATGACAGATTTGACCAAGAAATTCATAATGACAGAGGGAACATGAATTTACAGCTTCATCCAACAGATATTGATTCAATAGTGGCACAAAGTTCACCAATATCATCTGTTTTCTCTGATGATCTTACTGTAAAAGCTATTAGTTTTCAGCAGCTTCACGATGTCATAGGTCAGGTATATTGTTGATTAACACAAATGGACAACTTAATTTTCCATTTTGCTTTATATGATTGGGTTCCTTGTTATGTTCATGGCCTTATGAATTCCTTAATATATTATTTTGTATCAATAGTTCAACATCCTGTGTTTTATATTAAATGCATATTACACTCGAAAAGGAGCAACTTAGATGGACATTCATGAATCATGATTGCTACTGAGTGGTCAAGTGGAGACTTCATTGTGCATGTATATGTTGTATGCTATGACATGTAGGCTAAATAATTTTTTTTTACCTAGTGATGATCTCTATATAAGTACTTATAACTAACATTATTCCTTAAACTGAGGCATTCTCATAAATTAAATGATTTTGATATTACTTGTTTTGATTGCAGTTGGATCTTAGAACGAAGTTATGTATAAGAGACAGTTTATACCGACTGGCTAGGAGTGCAGAACAGAGACACAGTTTTACTGCTGCAAACAATGAACAAATAGACTGTGGAAGAGGACTACGCATTGCAGGAACACCACAAAAGTAAGTTTAAATCATCTGCATAAATCATCCTTTTTTCCTTTAATTTCAAAATAATAAAAAAGCTTAAATTGAATATCTTGTGAGTAATTGGGTCAGTTTCACATAAGTGCTTATAATTCGGCCATGATGAGTTCTTTAGATAATTCAATAACCTTATGCTTCAGTTGTCTGTTCAGGATAACTGTACTTTTTTATTAAGTAGTTATAACCACTTTAATATTTTTATTAAGTTAGGGTTGGTCCCAGCTGGTATACTCAATGTTATATGGAGAAGAATTACATAAGTAGTTTTATTATAAGGGGTTCCCAAGTTTTTGTCCAATCTACTAGAAGGAAAGAAACATGTTTTTTACTCCATATAATAAAAAATTAATCACTTTCTAGCATATGCATTGGCATCCTTGTTCTAATACAGATCATGTTTGCAACAGGCATATGCATGACAATTATTTACTAGGTAAGCAATCGCCTCTTCTCTTCTGAATATGTTTTTCTTAAACAAAGTTAGCTATTGTGAGTCGCTGCCAATTTGTTAATACTAATGTTAAAATTCTTGTTAAATGCAAGTGACATATTTATATATTGGGGAACATCACATGAGAGCGGTAGCACCAATAGGAAATTCTAGTTGTGGAAAAGAATGAAATATTCCATAGTTCTTGTCTAAGACCAACATCAATGCTCCTAGGTCCATGCATGCCCATGACTAAGAAAAAATTGCAGTTTGAATTTTAGAATAAACATATGCAAAGGGAATATGTTAAGCTTCTATACTGTCTTGGCATTACATCTTGGGAAGCATTTAACTTTTTTCTTCCATAACCATTCTTCCAAGTCTTGCCAATCGGCCTACCTAAATGTCCTATCTCTGGTAAATTTGCTCATTGTTTAACCCTTAACCGTCATTCCCTTTCTTGTTTAAGTTATACCAGCGTAATTTGGACATCTAATTCCCATATGGATCTTAATGTATAAGTACCCTATGGGAGAATGCTATAGGGTGTGACAGTGTTGTGCCTCTACATAAGTCCAAAGATGGGATGGTTGTCATTAGTTATTTTGCTAATGCTTGGTCATATCCTGATAAATGTTCTTGGACATTACAATCCTCTGCTTAAGCTTCTGCCCTATTATACGAAACACTAGAAATTGACTTTTGCATATCAGGTCTAAGTACAGTTGCAAAATAACAAAGCTAATGCATACTACATCTGTAAGTAATTTCAAGAAACATAGAACTGATGCTAAGGTATATGGTCCTAAAAGGAGTTCATCATACTCAGATGTAAAGAAAGCCTCCTAGTGTATACATATGGGCTGGTTCTGAGTGATGTTCTCTTGGACTGCTTGCCCCAGTAGAAGCAGGCTACAAGAGTAGCAAATCCAGGGTTTGAGACACCACCACAGTTTGAAATGTAAATTAATTGAAATTTCTCTCCGTACTGAAGATGATAGACGGGTAAAATATGCACAATAGCCCCACTTTTTCTGGTGCTAACATACATGCTTTCTTTCTCATTGTACTTGGTCTTTTCATTTCTGGTATTTATATCTAGGCAAAATATGAAAATTAGCTAAGGCTTTGATGATGATATCAATGGTGATCACCATCTAATATAATGATGCATATATTGTGAGAATAGTTGTTATATTTTATGCCAAGGATATTATACTGTATGCAGTCCAGAAATTAGATGTAAGAAAATTATTTCTTATTGGTGCACTTGTTTTCCCTTGAAATTTCTAAGAGTCATTTTGTCTGTGAACAGCTAGATATAGCCTATTATATGAAGACAACTGCTAAAAAATGGAAGCTATGTCTTCAGGTCCATTTCATGTTTGTACCACTAAAATTATTGTGGTTTTTACTCAGATCTGTTGAATATATCAACATAGAGACAGAGACAAATCCCATTGATCGGTCGGTAGCACACCTACTGTTCCATAGACCACCCGAGGCTGCAACTAGTTCTGCTGAGGATGCTATCTCACTTGAGTCTCACATGATGGTAAGACGTCTGAATATTAACCTTGCAACATAATTTAGTTCCTGTTCTAGTGTCTATTTTTTTCCCTTTTTCCTGACAACTTTTTGATGTAAATAGGCTTGACATCTCATGAACTCACATGCTTTCTCACTGATTTCTACTTGCGGAATATAAACTAGCCAACTTTAAGAGAACTGCCAGAGCTTTGAGTATTGAAGGTGACCAAGCACTAATATTGTATATTGAGTGGTAAAAGATTATTGACAAATTCGATGATGTTATTTTGGATTTGTCTGAGCTACGATAACGCGTTTGATGATCTAGTCACAATTGTTGTGCCACTTATTCACTGTTGAATCATCTCCATAGGCACCCCTAATCCAAGAATGTACGAGCCTTGTATCCAAGTATTCATGATGTGTAAGAACTTAATATTCACATGTATGGAATATAAAGCTGAATATTTTGAATCTTCATTTTTTTTCTCTACCAATCTTTTCATGTAACATGATATTTTTTGCTAAAATTAGTCTTGTTTTGATGAGGTCATAATCCGCCCAATTCAAAACTCTCGTCATAATTCAAGCAGTAAACGTCAATGTAACTTTTGCATTTCAATTTTGTTGTGACCAATATTTTTGTTATTTCCCAATGTACCTTGGAAACTTGACCGCGATCTTATCTAAAGCTTTTTTCTAAGAGAAATCTCGAATGAAGTTTGATAACATAGTGCAGTTGTTATTATAGTCTCCTATTGGAAAATCTGTATTGTTTGGAAAGCACTATTTTGTACAAGAGCAAAAAATGTGTCGAGTAAAACCTCGTTTGCCATGGCATTATAAGCCATTAAGCCATACCAGTAAGATTTCAGTTTTCCATTAGAAAGAAAATATTACGACTGATAAAAAGATAGAAATAGTAATGAAAAACCTTATGTAAAAAAATTACCAACGCTCACTGGTTGGTATAATTGTTTCATATTTATAAATCGCAAGTTTATCCAATTCGTTGCCAACAAATATTCGCTCTTTGTTTGTCTCGTATGATCTCACCCGTGCAAAGATGTATGACAATGAACCTGCCATCTCTGAAGTCTGACCCCAATATTGTCATTATATTTAGTGTTAAAAATCCTCCTCGTGCCATCCATTTACCATTTACACGGCTTTTGACTCAAATAATTTTGTGAACGCCGCATCATTGACCACCGGACCATTGTCGTGTCTTGTGATTGGTAAAGCCTGATATATGCATTTCGAAATTAATCAAAAATGAAATCATCACCTGAGTTCACAACCTCGTAACTGATAGCTGGACCTTACCAAGTCATGAAGGTGAAATTATTTGACCATTTTGATAGGATAGTATGCAGATTTCTTGCCAACTTATTCAAAAAGTACATTGTTTCAACCAAACAATGAACAAGGAGCAAGCATCATCAAGTAACAAATATGTGCCAACATTTTTTTGAAAATGACCACCACAACCACAAAATTAATAAAAGTACTACTCAATTCTTGATCCACACGAACAGGAATATCCAGCAAGTAACCAAAGCAGTTAACTATTTCAAACCAAGTTGATAACAAAGCTCTAAATTTCTACAGACATGAAAGCATTATATTTTCAATAGTATAGCTTCAGCAATCTTCATCCAAACGTGCAAGCGTGAGAAGTAAAACAGAAAACAATTAAGCCCACCAACCAAAAACACAGATGGGTCTCGAGTTCAAAAACATAGGTAGTGGGTGGTAAGGAGTACCCCTGGTTGGAATTTCCCCATCTCAAAAAAAAATAGCTAAGGCAAATTCCAACTTCAGCAAGCAGCCCACTGTTAAAAAAAAGTGTAGCCACTTGATACTCCCAAACCAACCCCTACCTTAAGCATAAACTAAAACCTCCCTCTAGGAGAGAACTTACAAATTCAAATATTAACCATCGAACTAATCCTAAGACCTACCGATAATACTATCCTAAAAACTGCCCCTGGATATCATATCTACATAGTACAAGCCTACTTTAGTTATGGAATCCTCCACGTCTTTGATTTTGTCAACAATAGTGCCTTCTGCTATTACTGGTGCTACTGGCACCTTTTGAATTTATTTGAAGTAGGAGCAGGCATATAGCCTTGCCATAATATCTACTGGACCATCATACCCACCTACAGCATGGAGAGCCACGGGGATGGTGGACAAATTTTGAAGCACCAATGGGAAGCACAGAGGAACAGTGTTTTCTGCAGCATGAATTGCCAAGGATGAATTGGAAGTAGTAGGCATAACAATGTCTTTATTCTCTTCTTCAGGTATAACTAACTCAGATGTGTTCAGCACCAATGCTACATCTTCAATTGCATGGAACTGCCCAGGACTTCGTTTCTTTTGGAAGGTTTTAGTGGTCTGAAGATCTAGAACTAATGTACCTGTAGTCTCCAACCACTCAATATACAAACCTTCAACTTCATCATAATATATCCGCCTCTCAATCTACAGAAACAGGGAGAAAGCAATGAGATCATTATAGTGTATATAATATCTCTGAATGAGGTTGGATAAATCCTTACAGCAAAATTGTTCACGTAAATTGTCATGAATCTTGGTCCCAGAGCAAGAACCCTGGCTTGGGAAAGTAGGACCTGAAAATAATGAACAGATATATTAACGACATACTTCAAGCTCAAAATATAAATATTGAACAATCGATCAGCATTTGAGTAAATGTCACTCATATTTCAGCCCCAATGAGCCACATAGAAGAAGCTTGAAGGATCAGCTTCAACACAAATGGCATGTAAAATTAAATTATAAGATTGAAATTCCGAAGAGGATCAAAGTGGCAATAACTTTAAAATGAAGTAATAGTCAGAGGTTCAATGCAAATTCATGCTAAGTATTTTTTGACACATTTTTCTTCTGAGAATGGGTAGCAATCATATGGAATTATGAGACTTCAAGCAGTTTACCATAGTATCTGGGGAATATCACCTGTAATTTTAAATATAGCAAGATAGAAATGAATGTAAAGAGTAACATATGGAAATTCACAACCCTCACCCTCCACCCGTCAAAAAATATATATGTATGCATCATAAAAATATGGAGTAAAGAGCACAGAAGAATTTAAGTAGAAGAAAAGGCAATTCAGAAAGTTGCAAACACTTTTAGCAGGAAGTAGTGACACTTAACAGGAATTCTTGGCAATTAGTTTCTAAGAGTGATATCCCAAAATTTAGTTTTTTAGGAACATATATTTTCTAGATGATGGTTTGTCACCATATGAAAATTTAGTAGCAGCTTAAATTATCTAGGAAATAAAGCATTAAGGTATTTGCACCAAGGGGGCGTATCTTCGCCCGCAAATCAAAAAGTTGTAACCTGCAAGTAAAACTTGCGGGCTTTTGGGGCTGCGAATAATTTTGCAACCTTTTAAATCTTAGTTGCAACTAGCTAATCTTGAAATTAGATTAATTGCAGGCAACCAAATAAATAATTAATTTAAATGCTGCAGTTATGATTATAGTAAGTTTACTTGCAGAAAACAAATCAGCCTCCAAGAGAAAAATAAGATTACCTCTCTCTTCTTCAATAGAGTCCAAAGGTAAAGCTTTACTCCAGCTTCCTCAGCATGCTTGCTTGCTAGTTTTCTTTCATTACAATGTGCAGCAACTTCTCCAAGCACATTGGATACAGGAACTTTAAATTTCAAAGCAGCACATGATAATGCTGTTCTAACTTGCTCAGATTCTGCTGTGTTCTTATCAAAAACAACATTGGTAAAGCATCTATTGACAACTTCTTCACCAGAAATTTCACCATTTTTAGCAGTAGCCAAAGTCCTCCTTAGCTTCAAATAAACTTCCTCAGATTCAAGTACTGCAGATAATGTTCTATGTACAATAATATCAGGATATCTTCGTAATGGAGAAGTGAAATGGGTGTAATATGGAATTGACAGAGCATAATGTGCCCAACCATTTTCCTGTCCTCTGAAATCTCCTGAGCAAAAGTAGGTAGCTGTCTGCATAGGCTTTGAAGCATATGAGATTAGAATATCCAACAGTACTGGATCATCCTTTAATTTCTCTCTTATTTTAGATAGTGAAAGATGAAATTTGCCAGATGTTGAACCATCTAACTCAAAACCATGTTTGCTACAAAATGATTCAAACTCTTTAAGCTTTCTTAGATTAGGTTTCGGATGCCTACGAAGTAGAGCACAATCTGGAAAAGCCCTGGATATAACCTCTGCAACTGATTTATTTGCCAGCAGCATAAACTCCTCATTAAGTGAACAAGAATCTTTCCTCCCCTCAAGAAAACTATCATGAGGAATCCCATTCTCATCAAATAAGATGACAATCTTAGGATTGTCAAGCTGAAGAGCTCCATCTTTGAATCTAATCTCATTAAGCTTGTTAGACATCTCATGAAGGTTTCTAAGAGAATTTAAAACATCTTTTAATTCAAAGTTCCCATGCAATTCAGGAAATGATTTTCCAGAATGACCAAGTTGATCAACCTCGAATCCTGTATCAATAATGTCTTGTAACATATCATATGACATTTTACAGCATGAATTAATCACAGAACGGCCAATCCAACGATTGATGATATTTCCGGAATCATCAATGTCCCAGATTACCGAGAAAGCAAATCTATCTTCTCCTGGTAGAAGTGAAGCCACTTCCTCCGAAAGTTTTGGAGGCAACATTGGAACTTTATGTTGCAAAATATATACACTGGTGGACCTAACTTGAGCTTCAGTATCTAACGCAGTGTCTGGGAGAACAAAGTATGAAACATCTGCAATGTGTACACCAATTCGAAAAATTTTATCAGACATTTGTTCAATAGATAATGCATCATCCAAGTCAACCGCAGAAGGAGGATCAATTGTAAATGTGCAAATGTTTCTTAAGTCCTTTCTAATTTTAAGTTCCTGCTCAGGGACCTTCCATGGTATGTCTGGAAGACAAGTCAAAGATTCAGGAGAAAAACTTGCTGAAATTATTGCATTTTGAAACAATATGGCACTAATTTGGGGTTCAATTTCCCCACCTTGCCCCAGAAGATGAATAACCAGGGCTTTGGGGCAACTACTTTCGTCAGTCCACTCATCTATTCGAGCAGCAATTAATTCCCTTTCAATTGACATGTCACAATTCTTAAGCCTTTCCTTCGCACAATCTGGAAGGCTTCCCACAGCTACTACCATCTTTGGGAGCTTAAAATCTGTAGGTATCAGCTGTATGTAGTCCAAATCAGCTGATAATACAGGCTCTTTATGTTTTGTATGCAATTGTCCACTACTACATCTTCCATTTACTTCCCCTTCAGGAAGCCATGGCTTCAAAGCAAGAAAACCAACCACTGCTTCACGACGAGGAGACTTCCGGATGATAGACAGGACTCTACCAGTAGGTCTTTTTGACTGATTATAACTAATCATTGCACATATTCTGCCTAAAGCTCTTGTAGCTTCTCCCTGCTCCACGTCACAATTTCTAGCTGAATTTGTTGGTACTTTAGAGTTGCATCCATTATGCATGTTATCAGATGTCACAGATCCATTTCCAATATCACTACTAACAGCTTCACTAAAACTACTGTTTTCATGATTTTGGTACCCATTGTTTGATAGGGGTATGTAACCACTGGGAGTACAGGGCTCGTAGTTGGTATCAACTTGTTCTTTCTTGCTATCATTATTATAAATCACTACTCTGGCCTCCGTCATGGTATTCAAACCCTCTGATGAAACAGGATTGCTACGCATACCTGCTCCTTTCAACTTTGTCCAGCATGCAGCAGGATCCAACATGACAGCAACAACATCACCTTCTATCTAGAAAATCATTAAAAGAAAAAAGAAATGAATGCCCATCCATGAAATCGCATAGTTATATTTTATAAGTTAATCCTAATGCAAAATGCACTATACAAACACACCACCTATCAACAAATAATTTGCATTTACTTGCACATTAATAATATTGCAAAATCCATCAAACTTATGCACTGATAACATAAAAATGATAATACAACAAAGTATTTTGTATGGAGGGAAAAAACAAGCAGACAATATAGAGAGAATGAGTGTATTTACTACCTAAACAGGTTGCAGAAACTCGTAAAGAATCAAACCAATATAACAATTACAAAAGGAGATAATTGAAGCTATCATAAAGATGAACTAATGGTCATAGAAAGACAAACTATAACGTTCAGCAGAGATTACTAATTTGACCAAAAGATACTAAAAGGTCAATAACAGATGTAGTGTTATTTGTTGGAAGCTCTGAACTCATATAGAATGAACATACCGCTCTATTTTGGGCAGTAACTCCATTGATAAGAACATCTACTGGAAGACCATCTATAGTACAGTAAGCCTGCAAAAACCAGTAAACCATAACCCACTAAGAATTATACAATGATGAAACCTAGAGGCTGAAATTCAGAAACAAACTCAAGTGATCACCTCCTGCGGATTGTGTGCATTTATGCGAAATACTGCTTTGAAGGCGTGACCTTTCTACAAAACCAGACACAAAAGTTAAGATATCCAGAAGTATGTTTTCCCTCCTATCCGAAAACAAAACTTTACCTTGATTGCCTCTTCGACAGTCTGGTCTGACCAATGTGGATCAAAATATCTCTCTGATATATGCGGCTCACCCTCTCTGCCTGCACGAACCCCCTCGGTAGGGTAAGAGGAAGCCGGTAAAGGGCAGGATTTTGAGATCCCCCCTCCGACAACTCCAGTACGCGGGGGTATGGAGTTCAACCCCACAATCTCGCCGTTCGTGTTTAAGTGCATTATAGGAAGGGAATTGAAGGCGACTTTAGAGGCGGTAACCGGTGAAGCGCCAATGATGCTGATCAACTTATCCGATGGCCCACACGGAAACTCTGAGTCCACCGCGATGCAACCTCCTCCTGTTCAAAATCCCAACAGAGAATAAAACATTTTTAAAAAAAAAAAAATCGGACCTTTGACTCAATACCGAACGAATAAGATCAAAAACATAGGAAAAAGATGCCAACCCGGTAGGGCAGTCAGGTTCTGCTTTGGGCGACGGTTCCGGGGCCGCCGCCGCTTCTTCTCCTTTTCGGCCTCCTTCGCCGCAGCTGCAGCTGCCACCTGCTCGCTCAAGGTTTTCATGGCTCGAGCTGATTCTCGCAGAAAGGGTAAGAGAACAAACAAGGGGAATAAAGGTACAGGGGGAGAAGGGAGGAAGAGGGCAACACAACAAGAAGCCCTAGATCTGGGCACCGTAGATATCTCGATCGATGGATTCCTTGTTCCGATAACAGGAAAAAATAAGAATTATCGGAAAGGAAATTGAAACTTAAGGGGAAGGGATCGGAGGAGAGGAAGAACGAAGGAAGGGGAAGGGATCGAGGGATCGGCTTTTCAATTGCGGGGACGATGAGGAGGAGATGACACGATTGGTCGGCAAAGACAAATGCGCCGACTTCCTCCTCCTTTTCCTTTATTTTTTTTTTTTGCCCTTTCGTTTCTTTTTTCCGGGCCTTTTTATCTTTCTTTTCTCTCCTCGCACTGCATCATTATTTCCCACTCGCCCCCACACTTTGTTGTGGAGCACAATCTTCGGCTCGTTCGCGCCCCCATAGTCATCAGGTGCGGCGAACTAAGCTCACGCCAATGGGCAAGACTCCGAAACCTACCCCCTCCAATCACAGCGGTCGATGTTTCCGGCCCCAGCGGTAACGCTTCCCTTCGCCCCTTCGGTCACAGCAGCCGTGATGACGTGGCGTCAGTGAGGCGCCACGATGCACCTTGAGAGCGGGCCCACAGTGGATTGGTGACCCAGTACGAGACGAGCGGTGCGGGTGAGACCACTTCAGCGTACGTTAAGTGGGTGGAGTGAAATTTATCTTTTTTTGTGCACTTACCACGAATGGAAACCGAGAAAGCTACCCTCCTCTCATGTGGTCGGTCCCGCTCCGTATTGCTGACGCGTGTTTTGAGGCGGCCCGGTAGCGAACGAACTGGTTGGGACGTGTAGTACGAAGGTCGCAAATAATTGGGTAGTACTGGCTCCAATTAATTAGGTTGTTGTAGTAACTAGTACTGTCAATTTCCAGAACCGGGCCGGTCGAATCTCGATTCATGAATGATTAGTCCATGAACTCAAATGCTCGACGCACAGTGTTTTTCTTTCTTTTTCCTCGTTTATTATTTTTCTGGTGCATGGTCAAAAATGATATTGGTTGCTTATACGCTTCTGGATTCTTGTTGCATAATCTCCATGCATGTGTTGATCTAAATTTGATTGTTAATATTGTTGATAACCAAAGTGGGCACGCTATTTTGTCCTTGGAAAGGGAAATGGACAACAAAAGTTCTTTTCTTGTACTCATCTCTCTCGTTTAGCTGTCAGCAGACAACTAAGAGGCGTTAGGAGTTAGGACAATGACCTAGTCCGTAAGCAATCTTCCCATTCTTATGCTAACTCGAGAGCTCGAATCAATTAAATTATACCAACAATTGCGGCTGTGAAATGAATTAATACTATTGGGCCGGCCCTGACAGATATTGAAATGGACCGGCCAACACACAATAAGCCTAATGGAGGTTTCGGCTCAATTCAGGAGGTTTGACGGAGCACCGTTGTCGAGTCTCCCTCCATCTTCAGGTGAAGATGAAGGAGGCCTCGTCTCCTCATTTTGAACAGCGATTGGAACTAGATTTTTTTGGCCCCCTTACTCGACTTACCTTGCAATTGAGTTCTCCAACTCTTGCAGAAGATGATGATGAGGTGTTGTGGCAGAATTCTCGACAAAATTAAAGCATTAAATCTCCGCCATATGTGAACTTGTTGAAATCTGCTCCTTCGATTTTGAAAAAACTTAGAACTGCCGATTGATAGCACTTGTAGGGATTGCAATCCTTGCGTGCACATCTTCATACCAATTACAGCAGAATCTACTTCTTTGAAATGATCGTTTCAATCATTTCTTTTGACAGCATTTTCGGACTGGAATAACACTTGGTACCGACTCTTCCATTCTTCACCTCCCATTAATATTTATGAACTCTCACGTGTGTTTTAAGAATATTTTACTATTTTTAAAATATGATAATTATATGATAATTTTTTTTGAGTTTTTCTAATTTGTGGTACATACTTCTATTCTTGTCAATTGAATTATATATTTTCATATTTGTTTTAATTGAATCTTACCGTCTAATTTCCTTCAACAGCAACCCCATTAAATCGATGACGTGACATGCTGATGTGCAATAAAAATAATTTTGTATTCCATTTCTTGATGTTCCACCTCACCACACTCGAATTTATTATTGATTTATTATAAATCCACGTCATCATCGTGGCCCGTCTGCTTGTTTATACACCTGATTCCCTATACCCCACAACATGACAACCACCAAAACATCCCTTTCGGTTGTCGTCTCGACGACAAGGAACGATGCAATCCAGCTGCGCATCTCTAGCAACTTCTTTGACGACTGATCATTCAGTGGATTTGGGAAAGCCGCAAGCCCGCATTCATGGTCATGCACAATATGCAGCTTGTACGATGTTCTAACAGTGTTCGAAAGAGCATTCTTCTATCATACAGTGGTAGATAGAGTGCATCATTACAAGTAAGAGATCTCCATTATTTGACATTATTTTCCGTGTGAGATTTTGCTTTAGGGATTTGAAATTAAATTTAAGGTATATATCTAATTGTTATTGACTGTGATTTTCAGGGCTTTATGATATCATACGGCTAGTTGTTTATAAGGTGACCAATTTTGTTTTTTGTTACATTTTTCTTAGGAGATTCGACGTTGTGGATTTGAATTGAAAGTTAGTGTTTCTAGGTTGTCGTTGATTGGTTTTTGGGGCTTTATAAAATCCTGCATTGTTTTCTTTATTTTCATTTGTTCAATGCTTATTTGAATTATAGATATTAGTAGTTCAGATAACAATAATTCATCTTCAGATGAACATGTTAATCAAGATGCTCGAATGGGGAAGGCAATGACACCAGATCATGCAATGCCAATAAGTAAGACTATTAGCAGTAGTTCCGACAGTAGTTCAAGCGATGAGGAGCATGTTCATCAAGATGAGAAGCCTGTTCATGAAGATGTAGAGCCTGTTCATCAAGAGGCCAAGCTTGTTCATGAAGATGTGGAGCATGTTCATCAAGATAATGCAAGGTTTGAATCAACGAAGGAAGAGAATAACGGTAAGAAAATAATTATGAAGGTTGTTGGCAATACTTCCCGTAAAAGTAGCTCAAGTGGATATATCAAATATATGAATTGGTGGTGCAAGCTCACCAGCACCAGGTAACCTCAAAACAACATGTCAATCATACAATAGATCCTCGGTCAACCGAGCATTCAAAATGCTAACACCTCCACCGAAGTCCAAGCATTCAAGAGAAACCAATGACTAGAGGACCCCTTACATAATCTACCTCATACGTGGAGAGATGCCAGAGCATACCTCCAATCCAAACAAATTTAGAAGGATAACAAGCTACTACACCATTCTCGATGATCAACTTTTAAAAAGATGATACTCTCGGCCGCTGCTCAAATGCATTAGCCGACCTCAAATAGACACAGTTATGGCAAAAGTACATGACGGCATCTGCGGCAATCACATCAGAGGAAGATTTTTGACGACTAAGATCCTATGGGTTGGATATTTTTGGCCTACCATGAAAGCAGACTGCAGCCTATACATCAAAAGGTGCGACAAGTGTTAGAGATTCTCTGAAGTCTCACAACAACATCTCGAGCCACTACATAGTTTGGAAGTTAATTGATCATTCCAGAAGTGGGATATCGACCTCATCAGTCCGTTCCCGCAAGAACTTGGATAGATCAAATATTTGGTAGTAGTGATCGACTACTTCACAAAATGGATAGAGATTGAACCCCTAGCCTCGATTGCGATTGAGAAGGTCCGAAAGTTTGTGTGGAAGAACATCATTTGCAAGTACAACATACCTCGCGAGCTCGTCAGCGACAACGGTTCATAATTTATAGATCGGTGGTTTCGAGAATTATGCTCGGACCTCGACATTCAACAACTCTTCTCCTCAGTTGATCACCCACAAACCAATGGCCTAGTTGAAGCAGCCAACAAGGATATCCTGACATGACTCATAAGGAAACTTGACCAAGTCAAGGGGCACCGAGCCGAAGAACTGCCTGAAGTATTATAGAGCTACAACACAACCACTTAATCGTTCACTCAGGAAAACTCCCTATAGGCTCGTCTATGGAGCATAGGCCATGATCCTCATCGAGATCGCAGAGCCCAGCCTCCGTAGGATGACCTTCGAAGAACAAAGCAATTCAAAAATCCGTTAGGTCGAACTTGACCTCATCAAAGAAGAACGAGAACTCTCTAGAATTAGAGAAGAGGCTATGAAACTCAGAATAGATCGAAAATATGACAAACATGTCAAAACGAGAAACTCCAAAGAGGGAGATATAGTCCTGCGAAAGATCGAACCCCAAAGGAAGCCAATGAGAGAAGGGAAGTTCACCCCGAACTAGGAAGGCTCTAATATGATCACCGAGGTCCTTGGAAAAGGTGCCTACAAAATTGTCGAACTCACTGTATGAGAACTCCCATGGTCGTGAAATGCGGCCTCCCTACGAGTCTACTACAACTAAGCCTTCTCCCTTAAACCATCAACGATCGTTGTACTCTTTTTCCTTTAGGGCGATTTTTCCCCACATGATTTTTTCCTTAAAAGGTTTTAACGAGGCACCACCGTGCGTAGGGCGAGTACATCACTCAATGGGACACAATGTACTATCACCGTGACAGTTATTAATAACACTGCTCTTCTTTTTCTGCACATTCTCTTTGTGTCCAAACTATTTAACACTATCTCATAGAACTGCATCGGAGGAACCACTATGATCTCACGATATGCGCATCGCCAAACAACGACGACATCTCTAACCCTGCGCGACGCATCAATCCTCCTCCACCTCAGCGCCTATCTCGGGCTCCCACGCCCTCAGCGACCAAAACTTGATTTTCACCAATTTGACTCGCTGGCCTTAGTGCCTATCTCGGGCTCCCATGCTCTCAACGACCAAAATCCGATTTTCACTAGTTTGGCTCATTGGCCTCAGTGTCTATCTCGGGCTCACATGTTCTCAGTGATCAAAACTTGGTTTTCACCAATTTGACTCACCACCCTTAGTTCCTATCTCGAGCTCTCGCGCACTCAATGACCCGAAGCGTGCTCCTCGTGAGCTCTATTTTCACCAAGTCTAGTCCTCGAATACTTGGACCCCACGCCCCTCAAAGACCCGAAGCACGCTCCTCGCAAGCTCGGTTTTCACCGAGTCTGATCCTCGAAGACTTGGGCCTCGTGCCCTCAACAACTAGAAGTACACTCATCGTGAGCTCGATTTTCTATGAGTCTGGTCCTCGGCCTCAGCGTCATAACTCCTTGCCTCGGCACCTCTACAAACCCCTTCAAAAGGAACCCACAACTACCGTGCGAGTAACCCTAAGCTTAACTTCGTTTTTAGCAGGAACGAGCGGTCAACCGCAAACACACACATCGACACCGCTCGACATACTAGTCGAAAAATTATCAATCAACTTAACAGAAAGCCAAAGACAATCGAAACGAAAGTAGAAAATGCATTTTTTTCATTCATAAAGCCCCGCAAAGGAAATATTTACACTTACAGACCCACAAAGGGTGATTTACAAATAGAGTAACAAAGAAACAGGTACATAACTAAAATATACAAAAATACCAACATAACTTGAGGAAAAACATTCAGATGTAGCTGTCGAAGACCATAAGAGGGAAAAAGAAGTACTCTTCTCTACAACCACATCGACGCTGGACCATAAGTAGTTGTTGGCGTTGCTTGTGAACCATAAAAACAATAGCCTCCGGCTCGGAAGGGCTCAGAACTGTTGTTGACATAAAGGAAGAGGCACGGGGCAGCCAGATGCTTCTAGGATCAAGACGACTGACCAGTGAGAGCAACAACGGTGCGTATGCCTCGTAGTGCAAACTCATCGCATATCGTCGGCCGTAGGTCTCCAGCCACCTCCGACGCCAAGACCAACCTCACACCTCCCACCTCCCACCTTCCTCTTAAGCTCATGGGGCAATCACGCAAAGATACATGGGGCTTTTATAGACACGAGCATAACAGTCACCTTAACGACCATTCGACACCTTTGCACTAACGGGGCCACGACCGCAAGTCAACAACCGACACTTAAGCACCTTTAAAATTGTCGATCAAATCTTTGGTCATAATTATTCCTTGTCAGAATTAATGACTACACAGGCGGCAGACACACGAAAAGGCAGCCTTTTCCCACACAACTATCGCATTTATTACATAAATAAAAGGGCCGCAAAACAATAATCCTAATTCTCGTCGAGGTCTCCTAATCAACACATCGATCCAGCTAATGCCTATCAATCATATCGAGGTTAGAGGTTGGCGCACTACTTAGAGCTCGACACGAAGTCCTCAGGCTCCGACCAAGCTCAGGGGCTGTGGACTGGACGAGTACTTTGTGCCTAACCGGATTAGGTCCAGAAGCGCTCACACACTAATGAACTTGACTCAAGTCAAGCCAGACACAACTTAACCCGGGGGATCCACCGTGTCATACAAGGACACTTACATTCTCATTAATTACGAGTGATTCATCAATTAAAAGCCCAATATTTTCGGGATCAGCCTCGACCTATTATGAGCAACATCCCTACGAGATTACCGGGCGACATCATCGCCAAGTACCCATCATCCTTCACTATATGTAGATACGATGCTCCTAGGTATATTTGCCAAGTCCTCACTTGGAACTCACTCTTACTTAAGCATCAGAATGTCTTTTGCCCCCCCCCCCCCGCCGAAGTCGCACCTGATCCTGATCAGGAGACATGTCGAACCTACAGATGGCAATTAAAACCGGTTAATCGAACCGTAAAATTCGATTTCAGATAGTAAATTTATGGTTCGATTTTAGTTTTAGTTAGTAAAATAAAAAACCGATTAAAATCAATTCGATTTCGATTATCGGGTCGCGGATAACCGGTAATCAAAATCGGTTATATGTTTCACTTTCGATTATCGGTTATCTGCAGTTAACCGGTAACCGAAACCGATAATATTAATTTTTTTTGATAATTTTTATATATTTCAAATTTTATTTTATTCGAACTCACTAATCGGTTTCGATATCAAATACTAGTTTTTGAAATCGACCTGTTTCGGTTTCGATTTCAGCTGACGAGTTTTCAATCAGTTTCGGTTAACCACGAAAAATGCGATTAATCGAACCGTCGTCATCCTTAGTCGGACTGCATCACCCCAACTTTAGGATAATAATAATAGTTCTAGTAGGAATTGAACCTACAATTTTACCAATTATGAGTTGAGCGCTTTAACTATTTAACCATGGATACTTAACAAAGATCATCGTGAATAATTAAATTCCAAATCTTTAGGAGGAATCGAATCAATGAAAGGACATAATTGAAATCCGAGTTTATTTTAATTTTGTTGATTTTTTAATTTTTTTTAACAAAGATAGAAAGTCACAAATAAGTGATCATACTAAGGATCGAACCTTAGATCTCTAAGCAACATACAATATGTTGCCACCAACTGTGCTACCCACAGTTGACATTTTTTATTATTATTAATCATTAAATAGTTAATAGTATTATTAAGTTTTATTTATTACCTATTAAATAACTGGTTTTTATTTTATTTTTTAAATTTATTGAAATTTGTATTAAAGTTTTTTATTCATCCGAGAGTTCTCGACTCTTCATCTCTATCTTATTTGGTAGTTTTTTTACTTAATTAACCAACACCTTATTGATTACCGCCCGAATAATATATCAAATAATTATATAATTTTTGCATTCAACCCATCACAGTCTCGTGAGCATAGAGACGCGAATAAACTATGTTGGCTCACGGGTGACTAGGGTTGACAATTTTATCTATATGCATCGAGTAAAAGTTGTATTCACATCATATCTGATATGCATTAGCATATAAAAGTAAGGCTTAATTATTTTTGCCCCCCCAAAATATCATTTTCTTTTCATTTGGTGCCTCTTTTTAAAGAATTTTCTGTTTAGTCCCTCAAAAATTATTTTCATTTCCATTTGGTCCCTCCGTTAACTTTTGCTGTTAAGTGTCAATGCTCACATGGATTAAAGACAGAATGAGGGACCAAACGGAAAAATAAAAATATTTTAAAGGACTAGATAGAAAAGATGTATGTCTTAATAACCTAAAACACACACACATATATATATTCTCATCTCATTCACTAATTTGATCAATTTACTTTTTCTTATTTAAAATGGATAATAGACTAAAAAATCATAAGGTTTGCAAAAATTTTACATTCTACCCGTATTTTCAAATTTCGTCTGTAAATGCACAACCTTTACTTCCGTTCATGTCATCTACCAAATCGTCACGCACCGTCTCAACTTAGCTGACGTGGAGGAAAACACTTGCATTGACTGACGGTTTCATACGTAGCCTGCCACCCATAATTTTTTGCTCTCCACTTTCTTCCACTTTACGAAATTCTATTTTTGCCCTTAACTTTCTCCCACTTTACGAGGTCAATCTAATCATTTTTCTTCTTCACTCCCGCTTAATCGAAGTCACATATTTTTTTCTCTTCTGTCTTCTCTTCTTCCTCCCACGTGCTATCATCTTTTTCTCACTACTCCTCCTCCCACTTGTTGCTCTTTTCTCAAGGTTTGCATCCATTTCAGATCTACACCTTAGCTTTTCTCGAAAAATATTGACACAATCTAAATGATACCATTCATGGGTCTGCTTAATTCTTTGTCTTCTAAATTCGAACTTTTAAGCATCATCTTTCATGTTCATTAGTCGGGGGAAGGGGATGCTACAGCCTCACCAGCTGCTGGCTGAATACACTGCTGCCTTCTCTGAAGCAGATCAGTAGAAATTGAAGGATGGAGCCTTTGAGGATGTCATCAACGTTGCCCAAGTATAAATCGAAAGAAGACCTTTACGTTTCTTCGATCATATGTTAGAACTTTGCTTCTCCTAACATCAGTTTGGCATCAATTCAGGAAGCCATTGTAATTCCACCTCGGGTTGCCTTGGCTATTCGTCCAAGGCCAGGAGTCTGGGAATATGTTCGGGTGAACATCAGTGAGCTTGTTGTGGAGGAGCTGACTGTGCCCGAGTACTTGCATTTCAAGGAAAAACGTGTTGAAGGAAGGTAGGTGATGGAGACCATCAGGAGATCATCTTTTTTCCTTTGTTGTTAATGTGCTTGTAGATCTTCATTAATGACCATTTGATGTTTTCTTCGGCACCGAAAACAATAACTTTGTGTTAGAGTTGGATTTCGAGCCCTTCAACGCTTCATTCCCTCGTCCCTCGCTGTCGAAATCCATTGGAAATGGAGTGCAGTTCCTCAACCAACACCCTTCGTCCAAGTTGTTCCAAGACAAAGAAAGCATGTATCCGTTGCTCAATTTACTCCGGAAGCATAACTACAAGGGCATGACACTTATCTCTTCTCTAGATCTTATTCAGCATTAAGATATAGGAAAATGGATTGATGCATCTTAACAATATGTTTTATCTTCCATCATTCTGAATGACATAATACAAAGTCAATTTCTTAAAATGCATACATATTGAACATTATTATACGCTTGCAGTCAATGATGCTGAATGACAAAATACAAAGTCTCAGTGCTCTGCAAGCCGCATTAAGGAAGGCTGAGCAGCATCTATTGAGTATCCCATCAGATACCCCATACTCTGAATTCAACCACAGGTAATTAATAACATTCTTCTGTGTGAATGCAACTTATAGTATTGTGTTTAATCAACTCTTATTTGGCTGGTTTTAGATTCCAAGAGCTTGGTTTGGAGAAGGGTTGGGGTGACACGACACAACGCGTATATGAGAACATTCATCTACTTCTGGATCTTCTTGAGGCACCCGATCCGTGCACCTTGGAGATTTTCCTTGGAATCATTCCAATGATGCTTACTGTTATGATTCTCTCTCCCCACGGTTACTTTGCCCAAGCTAATGTCTTAGGTTATCTTGACACTGGTGGTCTGGTATGAGTTACCCCTCACTATATAGCTAGTATAACACTCGATGCTTTGCTCAGTCGCCATCTGCTTCGGAGAGGCGGCAGGAGCTGTGCTGGAGGGGATGACGTCGGCGAGTAACAAAGGAGCTCTTTGGCTGCCCATGGTGATCTCTCTGTTGCACACACACAACACCAATACTACCACCACTTCAAGTCACTGATCGCTTATTGCTCTACGTAGTTCATCGAGGACGTGGCTATCAAGATGGTCGATGTCGCCTCCACCGCCGCCATGGATTGCACAAGCAAGCTGAGCACTGGATACAGGATGGTTTGCAGGAGGTAACGGTGCAAGGTGGCAGTGGGTGGAAGAAGAAGAAGAATGGAAAAAGAAGAAGAGAGAAGAGAAAAATATGTAAGGTCATATATATATATATACATACATGAATATATATATATATATATAATATTCCTTTTTAATAACGGGCCACAACTAAAGTGAATAACAAAAAGTTGTATGTGGTAGGCCATGTATGAAACTGTTAGGCCATCCAAGCGCTGTTTTCCTCCACGTCAGCTAAGTTGAGACGGTGCGTGACGATTTGGTAGATGACATAAACGAAGTAAATGTTGTGCATTTACATGCGAAATTTGAAAACGCGAGAAAAACGTAAAATTTCTACAAATCTTGTGATTTTTTAGTCTATTATCCCTATTTAAAAATATTCACCCCGCAAATCTATAATAAATTTACGACTTACGCTCGCAACGTTCTTTTCTATCTCAGCACCTTTTATTCCCCTAACCATTCTCTGATACCACGATTTTTTTATTAATTAATTCCAGAAAATCATAGTGGAGAGAGTGGGATTATTATGGTGTTACATGATGGTGGGCAATTTCACGTAGGGATGGAAATTTGTGCTAGGCCGGTGTTGTCGGGCCGACCTGGCATGAAAAAATAATAGGCCGACACAGCACGACCCGTTTAGCCTGATAACAAAAAAATGAAATCGGGTTATCGGGCCCAAATCATGTCCGGATCATGTTATCGAGCCCGAGTCGTGCCATTATAGTTGGGCTATCGAGCCCATATTAGGCTATTGAGCCAAGTCGGGCCCGATAACCCGATATTTTTTATAATGTACAAAATTCCTATAAGGTTATCGGGCTGGCCGGGCCTACACCGCCTAGCCCAGCCAGACTAGATAACTTTTTGGGCCTTATCAGGTGGCACAAAGGCGGGGCGAGCGCGAGCACGAGTCGTAAATTTATTGTAGATTTATGGGGTGAAGATTTTGAAACAATAAAAAATAAATTGATGAGATTTTATATTGGTAAATAAAATGGAAAAACATATATATATATATATATATATATATATATATATTCCATCTAATCCATTAAAATATCTTCATTTTTCTGTTTGGTCTCTTATTTTATCTTTAATCCATGTCAGCATTGACATTTAACAGCAAAAGTTAACGAAAAGTTAACGGAGGAACCAAATGGTAACGAAAATAATTTTTGAGGGATTAAACGGAAAGTTTTTAAAAAGGATGGACCAAACGAAAAAAAAAAGGTGATATTTTGGAGGGCCAAAAATATAATTAAGCCTAAAAATAAATATGAATGCATTTTGTAGATATGAAATTCATATCCGTACAAATGCTGCTTGGATGCGTACGTGGGGTATATTCGTACAATGTTCGATCCATATCCACACCGTATATAATTACAATGATACCTGATGTTAAAAATTAATTTCTCTTGATCATGATTAACTATAAATGCCTAATTAATTCAATTAGAACCAAATTTAATTTGGCCGATCGAGACTAAAATTCATATTTTAATATTTCACTATAAAATTTAAATTCTTTTGGAATCAAATATAATTTCTTTCAACTGTTTAATATATTTTCCTTACAACATGTTGAACTATCAGTATCGATGTTATTTAGAGGACTGTAATATAAAAGTTACAAAAATATATAATTCATTATAAACATATATGAAATTTAGATTTTTTTTTAAAAGTTGATCCAATCTTAATTTTCTTAAAAAAACGAACTGAGTATAATTTCTATAATTTATTTTAGCAAACTGAATTTATAAAATCAAATTAATGAGAAAAATTCTAAACCAAATATTTTCACACTCATGAATAATCAAGTTGTATTATTGCAAGAACAATTGCATGGATCATTTCTCAGTAGAATGTTCAAAAGTGAATACAATTCTATTTGGAGTGAATGCTAAAACAGAAATCAAAGATACAGTGCCATATATACTCCTGCCTTTCGAGAATTCGAGATTCGTCTTCCAAACTTTATATTCCAAAATCACTTATAGCTCACAGTACGAGGAAATTATAATGTATTTATGGATCATCAGGAGAAAGAATAGCATAATGTAGACAACGTTCAGCAATATGAGGAAGATGAACATGATGTGTTTATGAAAAAGATATCCATATTTGCTGAAGAATACAATCCTTCTGAAAAATAACTATACATCTTTATGGTACACAAGTACTAGAGGACTATATAGTGTATAAAAGCACTCCTAAACGATGATGACTGAACGCTGGGCCGATCAATAACTTTACATTTGTATTTGTTTTTATCTCATCTAACCAATGGCGTTTGGCTGCAGAGTATTTTCCACCTCCCAGCTTCTCGACCTGTCACATAAGGTTGTCAAACAATCAGGAAGATGGTAATTTCTATGCACAGATTCAAGGCATACCTACACAAGAAGTCAAGTCATTTGGAGGTAAAAGAATACTCAAAGTAAAGAATGCAAGATTGGTTTAAATGATCAAAGGTTGCACTTTTCACAACTGAGGGTTATCAGACTTATCAGTGTAGAGTATAAGAAAATTTTATACTCTAATGTTACTGTTAACCAAGTTATGAACTGACGTTGTTTGTGAAAGCTGCCCCCAATTCATCAGTTGCCGAGAATGTGGATGCCTGTCTAAGTAGCTGCTGCTTGCTGTGCCTGCATCGTCGGTAACAAAAATCCCTGAACAGCTAGAGGTTGCCGGAGGAGACCAAACAGGGACGACACCACTGTCTCTTTCCCTCCAACTAGCGGATGGCTGTCCCATAGAATGTTCAGCGTGATCTGGCCGGGCTGCGTTGAAATGTTGAGTTGCATTCGCTCTGACTGGATGAGTTGCGTTTCCTTGATCAGCAGGTAGTTCTGTCTGTCTCTGAGATTGCATTTCGTAATCTGTCTGTGAAGGTACTTCTGCTCGGTTCTCAGTGGCATTTCCTGAACCGGCAGAAACTTCTTCCTCTTCGACTCGAACAAGCGAAGAGGTCATGCTAGGAACCATCTGATCTTGATGTCTCCTGCCTGAAGCTGGGGAGTTGTTGATCCGAAATTGTTCTTGCTCCACTTCCATGTGTGCTTCATCAGGAGAATCTATCAGGGGCAGTTCCGACGAGTCACCGAGGCCTTCCTCCGTTCCGTTCTCCAGTGCAGCTCTTGATGTGGCCTCTAGTTGCCACATCTGAGCAAGAGCTTCTTGCAGACGAGCTTTAGCTGCATCCATTTCGACGATAGGGAGAGGGTAGTTGGAACCAAGTTCAACCCCTGCAGCTTGTAGTACAGATTCAGGTGCATCCCATGGATGGTGTATCCACTGAGTTGGTAGCCTGGCAAGCTCAGGAAGCCAGCGCCGTACGTATTCTCCATTTGGATCAAACTTGTAGCCCTCAAACTGTATATATCACAACAGTAAGAAGGAAAGTGAAAAAGAAGATATTGATATATTGATATATTGAAGAGTTCATGATAATTGATGGAAAGCTACTGAAAAAGAAGAATACCTGAGGGTTATCGATGCGATCCAATTCACGACCATCAGGAAGACTCCCAGATATGTACTGCCAACCCAATGCATCACTTTCAAGATCAGCATCTAATAGAGTGTCCCAAAAGTACTTCATCCCCCATCTCCACGGAAGTTGTAAGACCTTCACAAAGAAACTGGACACAACCACACGAATTCGGTCGTGCAACCAGCCAGTGGCCCAAAGTTCCCTCATCCCGGCATCTACTAGAGGATAACCAGTTCTACCTTGCCTCCAAGCTTTAAAGTAATCTTCATCAATCACCCATGGAAAGAACCTAAGGTGGGCCAGAAGAGGCTTCTCATGACTGCAAGGGTGGTTGAAACTGAAGTATCTAGAGTACTCTCGGAGGCCAATAGATTTAAGAAACAGATCACAGCTCTCTTCGCCTGCTTTGTTCCCCTCATTGGTCAACACAAGTTGCTTCATACGAACAAGCTGGAAAACTTTGCGAACACTTAGCTCCCCGAAATGCAGATGGGGTGAGAGTAATGACGTAGAAGCACCATCCGCTTTCCTTCGATTCACAGAGTACTCGATCAGAGGACCATTGATAAAGGCAGTCAGAGATTTGTCAGCATTACGCCATCCTGGTGACCATGCTCGAGCAAGAAGAGCATTGCTTCCCTTCTCAGACTCATCCTCAAAGACCAGGATATCTGAAGGGCATCTTGATATATCTCCTGATAAAGTGATAAAAGTGAGATCAAGAAACATAGAATAAACGAGTAAAAGTTAACAATATTAAATTAACGGTAAGGAAAGCTTATGATTATTTGATCAAGGAACTCAACTTCAATATTTCTAAATATTTGATATCTGGTGTGATTAGAATACCATATACATATATGGAGTTACCCATTTATATATAACAGGTAAGAAATGTTGAAGAATCATTAGTTTTCTATACACTATTGTGGATGATTATTTCTAACAGTGAAATCAAAAGAATAAATGCAAAAATTGATTATGCTAAATGAAAGCACCTGGTACTATTCGTTTAGGTGGCAATAAAGGGGTAGCTGGATCATATGGCATGCTGAGGCATTTATTCCAGAAGGATGCAAAAGTTGTAAATGGGTGACCATTTTCATCATTGACTTCCCATGGTTCGTATAATAAATCTGCGTTGAAGGAACGAACAATTACGCCTTGGGCAGTCAGAAGTTCCTTCAGCTGATGGTCCCTGACAAGGGAGAGAGGATCTGCAAGAAGAAAAAAATTACTCAATCTAAAGAACTTTTCCAAATCAAGCCACCAATGTATACTGCAAGAATTCAAGCAGTAATCCAAGCCATACTGAAGGTAAAAACTAATGGTAAACATTTTCCCACGATTTAGAAAGATTCCACGGCACATGAATGATGTTTTTGTCTGATCTATATTTAAGCATATGAATGATAACAAAGGCAACTAAGTCAATAATGAAAAGAAAAAAAGAGTTCTGCACACCAAACTGGACACATTTGATACTTTAAGAAAGTATTCAACCTCATACATGACTAGAACAGCATGGAGAAATCATCCAAATTTTGCATAATGGAACAATAAAAATGGCAATCTTCAGAATCAGACTACACACCGAAACTTCACTCAAGAAACTCAGACTATTGGCAATTCCTAAACCCATTTGGTTATACATTAAGCCGAAAACAATAAATGAAAATAGGATCTAACTCAAATTGAAGTAGTACTAGAAAAGGAAAAACAAATGATAATAGGGAAAAAATGAAGCATATTAATAAGGAACTAGACTATTAAATTCACATAGAGTTAATTCACCCCTAAATCTCCGGACATAACTCTATATCAGAAACATCATAATTAACCAATTAACTAACCACTAAGTCAAAAAATTAAACCAAATAAAGAAGTCCAAAATAAGGGGGGAAAGGGGCGATTTGATATCAGCTAAATAAACAAATCGAATATAGAAAAGAAAGGAAGAAAATATATTAAGGAGAAATAAGTGGGCAAAAAAAAATCAGAAGAAGCTAAACCATGAAGACATCCCACAGATCTACAGTTCAAGAAGAAAAAAAAAGGTAGCATGATGAGCAAGGGGGTCGAAAGGTTGACCGTAGAGATGGTTGAAGAAGAGATTGGTGGCACCAGTGGAATGGACAATATCAAGGAGGGTGGAAGCAGTGTCCAGTGATCTCTTGGTGATGAGGGTGGTGCCAAGGCTCCTGAGGGAGGAGTTCAGGTGGTGGAGACTCTGGCTGAGCCACCACCTGGAGACCCTCCCTGGGTAAAAAGGGCCTTCCTCCTCTGGTGCCCATATGTACACAGTCACCACAGCTCCTGCTCTCACCCCAGCAGCCAAGGCAGGGTTGTCCTCCACCCTCAAATCTCTTCTGAACCATACTACGCTAGTTTGGCTGCTGTTGCAGCAGCTGGTGGTGGTGGTGGTGCTGCTGCTGCTGCCACCAGGCATCCTGTTTGCTTTCTATATATCTATATCTCTCTTCCTTTATTTCTGCTTTTCCTGCTGCCGCAAACAGAGAAAAAAAATGGGGGGAGGGGGAAGGCTTAGATTAGCTTATGGCAGCATAATTCAAGATGGAGAAGAAGGGAAAGCTGCACCATGTGGATGCTGGGATGAGGGAATTCTTATTTTTGTCTCTTTTTCTGGTGGGGGACTAGCAATTGGCAAATGGATGTGGGGAGGGAGATGAATGGCACTGAATTTTTCATCTATAAATTATATATATCGTTATTGATTTTTTTCCTTGTACTTCTATTACCTCTCCTTGCTTTCTTACTTGGGAATAGTTTTGCTGAAGTCTCTACAGTTCGCAGATGCCACACTATTGGAAACATCCGATGCCTACAAAGATACGTATATTTTATCTGAATTTTAACTCAGTTAACTACAATCTATTGGATTCGATACAAAAGTCAACTCAAATTAATTATGACTTTTATTTGAGCTACATAAAGATGGTGATCAATCTAGGAAAATTGCAACTAAAAGGACGTTCATTAATTGAATAATCATTTAATATTAATATATGAAACAAATAATCTTTAAATTATTTGCATTTAATATAGGGTTGATGATTTTTATCCTCGAACTATTAAAAATGAGATTAAAAAATACCCTTAAATTTGTATTGATTGATTTTTACTCTTAGATAAATAAAAATTATTGAAAAATATCCTTATTTCAGATAGAATACTTAGCTGACAAACGACACTAACGACGTCCAATCACAAACTAATACGTAGGACACCAAATGATACTTTCTTTTTCAGTCAGTAATAAATAATGAAAAATTTAAATTACATTTCTAACGTGGCAAAGAAATTTAAAAAAGAATATGCCCCTAAATTACAGTAATAGGACAAAAATAATACTTCCATATCCCTAACACACATAACCCCTAAATCACTTACATATTATGCTTCTAATAAAAAATAAACCAAATAAATCGACAAAAACACATTAACTAAACACTACTTACTCCGAACTTTTTGCATTGGTAATACACCTTGCCGGGGTTCAAAGTAGATTTCGAAATCAGCCTCAATTACCTATAACCTATAGTGACAAAACCTTCTACTTTCAACAACAAGATGTGTAAAAATCGATCAAAAAAAATTTTAGATGTATTTTTACTCTATTTTTAATAGTTCAAGGGCAAAAATCACCCTAACCCTTTAATATATTAATTCTACCAATTTTTACTTCATTTGAGTCAATTGTGAGTAGTATAGTTGATGACAATATCTTGTATATTGCATACGTTAGAGATTTAGGATTCAAATTTTAATAGATGATTTTTTATCTAAAAAAAAAAGTCATTTAAGCATTGTTCGACTAGATCTTGGCAAACAATTTTGTGGTTTTGTTTTATCCTTTATTTAAGTCATTTAGGTTAATTAGAGAAACAGTATATGATAAGAATTATGCATTCTAAAACTGATTTTTAAAAAAAATATAATTATTGTGGTATCTGCATTCTTAATTTTTTCTCACGTGCTATAATTAATGCTAGAGTGCTTACCATTCACCATTAGAATACATGAATTAATATTGAGATAAAAAAAATAGGATGTATTTAATTGCTCACTTTTTTTAAAAGGACATGTCTAGCTGCATGGAACATTTTTTTTCCTATTCTTTTTAATTTGTTGAAGAAGTTATTTACCTAAGTAAAATTTAGGGCTAACAATTTGTGTTATCGGTCTATAAATGTGTAGACATAATTATGACACAAAATACAATTAGCTAAAGCACAAATACAACACAATTAACTAAACGTGACAAAATTGAAAATACGAATACAATATGTTTATTATAAGGATAACACGACATGAAATGCATAATATTTAGTATATGTACATATTTCATAACATGATCTCATTTGATCCAATGGATCTGAAAAAAAGTTAATGAGTCTATATATATGAAAAGACTAACACAATATAAATTGATTGGACTAGCTCTTTAGATCCGGTCGGACCAAGCTCAGAAGCGCTTGTACTCAACTCAGATCGAACTAACTACTACTTAGCTCGAGGATCATGACCAAATAATTAAGGATAACAACATTCTTCATTTATCACCTGAGACTCAAGAGTAATAAACATGCGATCTTAGGGATAACAATCGATCCATTTTGGACATATTCCCGCGAGAATCCGAGAGACATCATTGTCGGACACCCAAACCTGCATCATAAAATAGACATGACACACGCCAGGTATACTATCGATTCCAATTCTATACTCATTATTTAAAATTCTCTCACTTGAGTATCGAAGTGTCTTAATTTGCAGGTCACCATCGAAGCCGTGCTAAACTAAGGAGACGCGGAGGCTTCTAGCACGCCCTCTTGACTTTAGGCAAGAACAATAAATATACACAATTATCCAATAATTTAAGAATTTAAGAATTTTAATAATAAAACAAAATTATTTAAAATATATTACTCATTTATTTCATATTCAACTAGAAAAATAAAGAAATAATTTTAAAATGTGAAATAAATATAATAAGATTTGAAATAATAGAATTTAGTTATTATATTTTGAGTAATTAATTATAGTTAAGATTAAGGTGAACGATTATTACATATGCTTTTATGTATAAATGAATTACAAACGAATTAACATATGTAAGATGATAAATTTATCATATCATAAACATGTTGACACAATTGTGACAGGAAAGAGGATTACAAAAAAAATCATAAATATGATTTTACCTTTGTAATATATATCATATGTCTCAGTTAATCATATCATGTTATCTTTTTTTTTTTTGCCAACCCTAAGTAAATATTCCATATAAATACTCAAACAGCTAGTTAATAATTTTTAATATAAAAAAGATTATATATATATATATCATGATTTCATCTCCATTATTGTATTTAATTATTTGCCGACGCAATTTGTACAGGTGGAGATCTAGTCGAGTAGGTGTGGATGTGCATCTCTTTCCACCACTCGTTTTTATTTATTTTCCTCACATCTCTCTCTCTCTCACACACAATTATTTGAAGAAGTGATTTCGAATTTTTCAATATTCAGTAATTCTAGCATCATCCAATACTTTTACTTTTTATTTTGAATTCGTTTTTTTTAAAATTCTACCATGTTGATGATCCGTGGTAATTTTGCAAGTCCAAATAGTTAATTAAAAAGAATTAATTAAAATTTGAGTTTTCACCAAATATATAATATATACAAGTGTACTCACTAGATTGATGGGACCTACAGGCCGGTTAACTGTTTTCACTTGCTGAACACATGAAGATTCAATGGAAGGGAACTCTAAGATCAAGTTGAATGACCACTTTTGTTCCAGCTGAAGACCACAAACTAGCATCATCCATGCACCTAGAAATATTCCCTTCTCTTTTTTTCTCAACAAGTGGTGGCATCTGGTTGATCACTTGGTTTCTGTACGTATTACTCCCCCCTATAAATGGCGTGTGTTCCTTTACCATCCCTTATCACCCTATTTTGAGGCATATAAATATCCTATCCAATTATGTCCAAAGTTAATAATAACTTAGTTACCCACTTGGAGTCTCATTTTAGGTGACTAACCTAAAAATTAGCATGTTTAATTAGGAGGTACGACGAAACCCTTACTAAAATTGAACATAAAATAAGAATAGAACGGTGTTGCAAATGAGTGAACTTTTTACCTTATATTCAGTCTTAATAATGCTAGGTTCATTTTTAACAATATTAGATTTACTCGTATGTGGGGCTTCATAATTATTTTTTCCTTTTTATTTAGGAATATAAATTAGGTATACATGCTTTAATAACTCAAAAACTCATGTTTACCCTAATTTGTTCCCAATTTATCCTATTCTAATAAACTATTTCAAATGAATCCAAAATTAACCAAATCAAAATAGACACATTAGCGTAGCAACGTGAGCAATGAGCAATGTCCGATTGTTTTAAAGTCCCACATTGATTAAAAATATGATCAAAGTAGTCATTAAATAGTTTGGACAATCCTCTCCTCATGAGCTAACTTTTGAGATAAGTTAGGCTCACTAATTTTTTAACATGATATCAGAGCCAAGTTGTGGTTGATATATATTGTGTCACCCGCAGATGTTCAGTCCTGTAAAATTCCACGCTCTAGATGTTCAATCCTGGGCGTGAGGGGAGTGTGTTAAAGTCTCACATTAGTTAAAAATATGGCCAAAGTAGCCTTTAAGTAATTTGGATAATCCTCTCCTCATGAGCTAATTTTTGGGGTGAGTTAGACATACTAATTTCTTAACATGGTATCAGAGTCAGACATATTGTTGATAGTGGGTCACCTACAGAACTTCACGCTCCAGATGTGAATCCTAAGCGTAAGGGAAATGTGTTAAAGTCTCACATTGATTGAGATTGTGATCTAGATAACCTTTAAATAGATTGGACAATCCCCTCCCCATGAGCTAGCTTTTGGGGTGGAGTTATGTCCAATGCTGATTTTCTAATATGGTATCAGAGCAAGCATATTGTTAATAGTGGACCACCTGCAAAATTTCACGCTCCAGATGTGGATCCTGATCGTGAGGGAGGTATGTTAAAGTCTCACATTGGTTGAGTTGTGGTCTAGATAACCTTTAAATAGATTGGATAATTCTCTCCCTATGAGTTAATTTTTGGGATAAGTTAGATCCACTAATTTTTTAACAAATTGATATGAGCGAATATATCTAATTATAAAATGAATATACTTTATCATAAAATGAGTATACATTCATCATAAAATAAGTCAAGCTAGCTAGTCATATAGTTGGTAAATCTAATTATAAAATGTGGATTCTTATCATAAAATCAGTACACCATATCATAAAATGAGTATACCTCAACATAAAAATGGGTAACCTTTGAAAAATGCTGCAAAGAAGATGTAGATAACAACTTAACGGTTATAAAAAAAGTAGGATTCACCTATTTTTATATGTTTTGAATATTTTGGAAATAGATGAGTAAACTAGGAATTGATTTGGGTAAAATCAGTTTTCTATATTATTAAAACAATATATTATCTTTGGGATGTGTGAAAAGCGTGAAGTTGTTTGATTAGCTAGGGCTACACCTATTTTGACTACGACCTTGGCTGCATCTAATTTTTATTCCTTAATTATATCATGTATGCAAGTGATTTCAGGAAAAAATAATAATTATAAAGGAATAATTGTTAGACACATTCAATGCCCAAGTCATTTTAGGAATTGAAAGATAATATATATGAATATAATATTATCTCCCTAGCTTGATACCACGTAAGACGCTCAACCCCTGTTGAACCAAACTGACTTAATATTATTTTTGATCATTGTGATCTTGTCAGATTGATCAGCCCAACTTTTTCCGATAGCCCCATAGAAATCAAATTGATTCCATATGTGAGTTTGAGTAGAACCTTGTTTTTTCCAAGAACTTGTGCAGTTCGTGGGTCTCTATCTATTTCTTCTCCTTCCTCAACTTGAGCACAGGACACAAAAGAATTTTTAATCGACGATAATGCACTTTATATTATAATTTATTATATTATAATATAATATAATATTTTAATTTTTGTTGTGCAGATTCGAGCAGGAGTATGTCCCTAGGATTATATCGGAGATAATCCGACAATATATGCATGGGGCCTAACCCACTTGGTCCCACGTGCCCCGTGAGCAGATGAACATACTCTGGCGCGAGTTTGAGGTACGTATTTAAAAATTTTATATACATGTATTTAAATTTTTTTAATCAACTTGATTATTATTGGTACTGATATTATTATTTTGCAGGCTCGCTATACTTGGCCAGAGCAGCAGAGACCATTTATTTACAATGCGTGGGAGGTCATTTTCCGGAAGATGTACAACTGATAGCTAGGGCAAGCTCGGGCACAGGCGATGGCCCGAGTTGCGGCCACAACCATAGCGGAGACTCGGGCACAGGCAATTAATTAATTAATTATATTAATTAATTGTTTAGATTAATTTATATTAATGTAGATTAATGTTAGATTAGATTAATTTAAATTAGATTAATGTTTAATATTTTTTTAGGTTAAATATTTAATGTTTAGATTAAGTTTATAATGTTTAATGTTTAATGATAATATCTGTTAATTAAATTTAGTTTAGATTAATTTTACGATGTTTAATGTTTAATGATAACATCGTCCACTTTGAACTCATGCCGGAATCGTTCACTGTGGACTCGAACCGACATCGAAATATTTAGAAAATAATCATCCATCCGACGAGTTGATATGTTTCACGTATGCATCGACGAGTCGAATATGATTTAGCAAAACCTTAGATCCGTTCAGGGGTTGTATGTTCATGTAAAAGAAGTAGATAATCTTTTATACGACGTACAACCCTTGAATTATCCATAATTGGATAATTTGGAAACATATTATTTGTATTGCACTTAGTTTTTTCTTTTAACCGTATCATAGTTCTATAGAGATTAGATGGACTAGATGAAGAGGCACCAACAAAGGAAGATTCATCATGTGTCTAAACGACAAGATTGCTCGATGTCCCGACTTCACGTGACACCCCGTGATAAGTCCATATAAAATATCTTGGTGCAAATCCTTTGTTATACAGATGCAGAGTGATAATTTCTCGATCTAAAAATCGTGCACTCAAGCAAATGCGACACAGACATCAAATTTTATCATCGACGCTAACGAATTTCCGATTCGAATAGGCAAAATTTAGGAAGTAAGTTACGCATAATCGAAACTCATTCGTTAAAGCTCCACGATCAAGACGTCGGTACATCCAACTTCGATAGCCCGACAAGATTATATCAATCAATGATAATTTCTTCAGTTAATGCCTTTAGGTAAGATGATCATATTTCATTTGGGATTCATGTTATTCATATTGCACTAAGTATTTCTTTTAACCGCTAACTTCATTCTAAAGTTTGACAATATCTCCCTACAATTCTCCAAATACGCATATCATTTAGGCACGTATCGGAGAACAAGAGAGACACAATAGCCAAAAATTAAGAATTAATGAGTTAACGATTAAAAGAAAAAACTATGTGTCATACAAATAACTATGTTTCCAAATTATCTAATCAGGGACAATTAAAGGGTTGTACGTCGTATAAAAGATCATCTGCTTCTTTTACACAAACATACAACCCATGAACGGATATAAGATTTTGCTAAATCATATCCGACTCGTCGATGCGTACGTGAAACATATCAACTCGTCGGATGGATGATTTTTTTCTAAATGTTTCGATGCTGATTCGAGTCCACAGTGGATGATTCCAGCACGAGTCCAAAGTGGATGATTTCGACGCGAGTCCAAAGTGGACGATTCCGGTGCGAGTCCGAAGTGGACGATTCTAATTAATCTAAATTAATATAATCTAAATATTTATCTAAATTAATCTAATCTAATCTAAACATCTAAATTAATCTTAACATTTAATTAATCTAAACATCTAAGCTAGATTTAATTAATCTAAACATCTAAGTTTACCATAAAAATATTTAATTAATCTAGAATTAGGATTTAATAAAAGAAAAAAAATTAGGGTTAAAAAAAACCCTAAATATTAACTCATTTTTTTGGCGTCGGAGTCCACCCCGCTGTCCAGTGTTTGACATATGTCAGACACTAGACAATGCTCTGGCCGTCAGTCGAAACCCTAAACCTAGGGTTTCGACCGATTCTACAATAAATAGGGGGTGCTAAAGTTACTTGGAGTGGGCGACGACGACGTGGCCACGGTGGCAAGTGGCGTTGGAGGGCGACGACGGCGGGCGGGCGGAGATCGGCGATGACAGGAGCAAGGAAGAAGAAGGAGGAAGGGGTGGGCGCGATCGGGGTTGAGTTAAATAAACTTATCAGCAATGACTCACTCATCCGTTAGAAAGTCGTTGCTGATAAGTAACATCATTAATAATGTCTCACTCGTCTGTTAGTACGCCGTTGCTGATAAGTATTTTATTTTCGCGCCGCGAGCGCGTGATCGGCTAAAGTGTGACGAATGCAGTAGTCGTTGCTAATGTGATAATATATCTGCAATGGTTCGAGCGACCGTAATAAAATCGTTGCAGATATATCACATCTACAACAGCTCGAGCGATCATAAGAACGTCGTTAGAAATTGCAATGACTTGAGCTGCTGTTGCTAAATAACATATTTCTAATAGTGTATGTTGAATGTGATATGAATTTTTATGGACTGTTGGAAGAAGTGCTAGAATTGCACTACTTTGGTTTGAAATCAGTTGTCCTATTTAAATGTCATTGGTTTGATACAACATATAATGGCATGAAAGTTCATCCAAAATACAAACTTGTTGAGATTAATTACAAATCAAAATTGGCAGAAAATGAGCCTTTTATATTGGCATCACAAGCCGAACAAGTATATTATACAAAGTATCCAACTCGAAATAAATATAGAGCAGATTGGCGTGTAGTCTGTAAGACTAAAGCTAGAGGAAGAATTGATCCGATAGCAGGAGAAAATGAGCCGATACCTGATGTGCCATATAATTTCTATCAAGAAGAGGATGCTCCTGCAGTAGATCATATTTTTTCAATACTCGAGGGTGCAGACACAATGTTAGTTCAATTAGAAGTTGAATATATTGATTATGACGATCATGACGTTGAGGAAGATGGAGATGAAGAAGTAGAATTTGGAGAAGATGAAGAAGAAGAATTCGAAGACTATTACTCAGACGATGAGGAATAATTGTAAAATATATCATCTATTAAATATATCTCTACTATATATATTCTAATTATATTCTTATTCGATAGCTTTGGTGGGTCGAGGTTATCGTCGGACGAGAGCTACAGAGTCTTCGATTGGTCAAACTCCAGATTCAACCGCACTTGCTCCTAACGCTGATCCTCCTGCCGCCTAGGCTAGTTCATCAAGACGCAGGTGGCCACGCGGGCTAACAGGATCCAGCCCCCGCCAGCCGTGGAACAACGCCGACTTATTTCTGTGATTGGCGAGCGGTAATGTATTATGAATTATATATATATTATAATATAATATTGTACTTTATTTTTGTTGTGCAGATTCGAGCAGGAGGTAGAGGTGGCAATGAGCCGTGCCAGGGCCAGCCCAAGCCAGGGTAGGCCCGGCCACCTCCGGGTCGTGCCTGGCACAGCCCGACACCTCAAAGGGGAGGCCTAGCTCGGGCTTGAGCCTGCCCCTTCAGGCTCTGGCTGGGCTCGGGGCGGCCCGAAATATTAAAAATAAAAATTATAAAGGTCGATAGTGAGACTCAAATCGTGAACCTTTAGCTTCATTTATGGTGAAATAACCACCACACCAAGGCTCTTTATATATATATATATATATATATATATATATATATATATATATATATATATATATATATAATATCACTGAGTAAAGTACCTACTGTTCATGCCCTGCACAGAATACTAGGCTAAACCTAGGTGCAGACCAGCCAGCCCCTTGGGCACATGCGGGGCGGGCCCGACCCATTGCCACATCTAGCAGGAGGATGTCCCTAGGACTATATCGGGGATAATCCGACGATATATGCATGGGGCCTGGCCCACTTGGTCTCACGTGCCCCGTGAGCACGTGGACATGCAAAGGCCATTTATTTACAATGCGTGGGAGGCCATTTCTCGGCAGAGGTACAACTGCCAGCTGGGGCAGGCTTGGGCACAAGCGATGGCCCGAGCTGGGGCTACAACCATAGAGGAGACTCGGGGATACGACCCAGATTGGATTACTCCAGATATTTGGGATCAGCTCGTGTCGATATGGTCGACCGAGCGGTGGCAGGAGGTATCTAGGACTGCGGCTAGAAACCGCATGTCGGGGGGAGGAGCGCGTCACACTGGCGGCTCTGTTTCATTTGTCGTGCATGCACGCGAGACACATGGTAAGTATTATAGCTTATTTGAATTATATATTTTATTTGTTACTATATGTACTAATTAATGTATTTGTATTGTAAATATAGACGACGGTGATGGATGACGGGACTATCCATCGACCCTCCCCGATATATGGAGGTGTTTGAGCGGACTCACCGTAGAGGACATGGGGTGAGGGAGTACATCGACACCCGCGTTGTAGTCATCATGGTAAGTATATTTGTTTTAATTATGCATTATTTATTTATAATTTAAGTTTTATAAAAAATATGAAACAAAAACCAAACTCGTGTAGGAGACCTACACTCAGACAGTGACGCAACGCGGGGGCACCCCCGAGGACTTTGACGCATGAGCGTGGATCGAGACTGCAGGTGACCGGCTAGGACCACAGTCGCGTCTATGGCTTTGCTGATAATGGTCATGCGTGAGCCGTGCTCGGGTTGGGGCACCGACCCCTCCGGCAGTCGGTGAGCGGCCCTCCACCTCCAGGATTAATGATCAGAACGGGAGGATATCGACACTGGAGGAGATGATCGCACGACAGAGTGTGATGATGGCTGAAATGCATGTCATGCTGAGACAGATGACAGGTCAGTCCAGCGGTGTACACTCAGATCCATCGTCATCGACTCAGTTCACGTCGGTGTATACTCAAGCACTCCAGACCCCGTCGTATGATCTCGACCTTCCTCCACCGTCGTAGTGAGCTTTTATTGTTTTATGAGTTGATTGACTTGGATATTGACTTGTTATATACTTATTACTTGGATATCTTGAAGATACTTATTACTTGATTGACTTGTTTGGATATTGATTCGTATCGTGTTGATACAATAGTTTTGATTTCGTATTGTGGATATTTATAATTATAAGTATAATTGTTTTGATGTATATCTGGATGTATCTGTGATGTGTATGTGAATGGATGTGTGTATGGGTGTGTGAGTTATGTATCAGGTTATAAATGTATCAATGGAAATTTATAATTTTGAAATTTCTCAGTCACAGGTTAACATCATCAGCAATGGCCTTTCCACGGTCATCCGTAGAAAAGCCGTTGCTGAAAGTGTATCGTAATACCCGAGCCGCAAACTTAAAGTCGTTGCTGATGAACAACAACAATTACTTAGCAACGACCTTTCAGCAAAGGCTTTGCAACGGCGTGATAGCCGTTGCTGATGGCAATATCCGCAACAGTCGTCGCGCCGTTGCGGAACCGTTGCGGAACCGTTGCTGATAAAAGTAATAGCAACAGTCGCGCCTCATTGTTGATAATGTATTAACAACGGACATAACCCGTTGCGAAACTGTTGCTGATAATATCATTAACAACGGCGTGAGAGGCCATTGCAGATCTGTTGTAAGTTATCAGGTACGCGATCTTCTGCAACGACTACTTTGCAACGGGTGCAGCCGTTGCTGGCCGTTGCTGATGGTCTTCAGCAACGGCGTAGCAACAGATCCAGACGTTGCTGATGCTCGTTATTCTAGTAGTATATGTAATCAAGAAGATGATTAAAATCGAATTTAGACTAAAGTATTAGCGAACATACTATTCACCTTCCTCTAGTGTAGGTCATTCGACTTACAATTCTTACTTTTCGATGCATTAGAGATTTGTTTGTACCTTATATTTGGCACCGTAACTCTCCGGAATCACTTTCGATTTTTAATTGATTGGCAAACGAAAATAGATTACCGATTAAAGATAGGTTGACCGGCCAGATGAAATCTGCAATTGAACCCCCAATGTGTCTCATGACCACATCTTTCTTCGATGCAATTATACGAAGTAGGGGTGAGATACATGCTGAGCCAATGCAATCTTCCTTTTATTTCACTCAAATTTCGCCTGTGGCGTTGCATTGCATGAAGAGCTCAAGCCACTAGAAGAAGGAAATACATGGTCGGATATGAAAAGGTAAAATTTGGCTCGAACTAACAATAAAAGCTTCAACTATACCTTCACATCTTGTCTTGAGCTCGTAATTGAAGGGGCAAATTTTTTTAAAGCTGCGGCATCTTTTCAACTCCGTAATTTATCCTTTGCCTCGCCCGCCTTTAAGCAGGCTCTCTCTTTATCTATTCTTCTTCTTTTACTCCACTTTTATTATTTGTATTTCTCGCTTCATAAAATAAATACAAGTCTTCTCTTTTTAAAACAAAACAAAATAGGTCAAAACATGATACTGCAAATTGGCAAGGCCAAAGTTGCCAAGATGTGGCTGAGGGGGACAAAGACAGCTTCTTTGAGCAGTGTTTTCTGGAACACATTTCATCTGATATCCCCATCAGGATGTGGATGGGATGTATATCTTAATGACAGCACAATTGATGATAAGGTCCAGATGAATCTTACCCTCATTATTTAGCAATGTCCTTTTCAAATTTCTCCCCTCAAAACAAATTATCACCATCCTGTTACTGTTCCAGTAAAAGACCACTCCTACTCCTGCAGCTGCATGTGTAAATGTCAAATCTCCATTTCTTCAAAACCACATAGATTCATTATTAGGCGTAAACACATTTATTAGCTTCTGGACAAAATTAGTCATTCAGCTTGAAATCCTAAAATCCCTGAATCTGAAGGCATAAATGCAGGAAGAGAGTAATAATTTAAGATAATTGTGCAAGGAATGTTGTTTACCAGACAAGCAAAGCTCTGTAGAAGACAAAAATGCTTGTGGCTGGAATTTGGCAGCCGCAGACATTAGTGAAGCAGGACCACAAATCAAGCTCATATGTGGATGATCCTTCATCAAAGCAAAAGGCTTCTTCCCATGGGGCCATAGTTTTTCTCAACTCCACATATGTTGTTTTTCTCAGCCCCATGGTGTGCAGAATTAAATCTAGTATAGTTTTCAAAAATATTTCTTTTTCTTTCTTTTTGTTGTAAGCTTATCATGAAAAATTCAAGTGATCTCATTGTGTGTTTTTATTTTTTGCTTGATTAGTCATATGCATAATGGTTGATTCTCCTCCTAATCTTCATCTTTGAGATTGATGCATCAGATAGTGACGAATCACCTGTGACGTTGACATATTTATACGAGACAGCAAGGGAAGAAGGTGGAGTGTCTACATTGATCTTAAAACCAAAGACATGTGAGATTTTTATGGTAGGTTATCTAACACACTTATAGATGCATGGATATACTTTTGAGATGTACAGAAATAGAAATGCATCTGAGCTTGGTGTTACAAGGGAAAGCTTGTTCTCAGAATCATTCTCGCCATGAACATTTCTTCTGTAATTTTTCAAGTAATGCTATGAATGGTTTCATGTTCTTTCTTTTTAAGAAAAGAAGACTTTAAAGAGCCTTCTCTTTTCATTTCCAAGTGAAATTTGATGTTGCTACAAATTAATCTCTACTAAAATATTAAAATATGATAAATTAAATCTAACTTGTTCCACGTTTGACCATTTTTATTAATGCTTTAAGGCTCATCTCCTTAAATTCATTCTTCTTTGTCTCCTCTTCTCCCTCCGTGTAACTCTTAGGTGCTGTTTGGTTAGCGAAAACTATTTTCTGGTTTGGTTTCAGTGAAACTGAAAACTTGGTTTCGAAAACTTAATTTTGGTTTCTAGTTTTCAGTTTTCCGAAAACGCGTTTGGTTAATGAAAACAACATAAGTTTTAGTTAGTTGAAACCAGTGAATATTTATTTGGCTATAAAAAGTAATATTAATTTTTCTTGAACATTTTTAGTAGTAATTAATATTTAGTTAGTTTACAAAATTAAATATTTGCTAATATAGTTATAAAATATTTGTATTATTTAATTAATTAAGTTATTGGTAGTTTGAGATATTTTTGTTCAATTAGATATAAAAATTAATTAATAATTAATATTTCAAAATAATAATAATTCTAGTGGTCTAAATTAGTTTTGATTAAATATAAATATATTAACTTTATGAAAATTGAGTTATTTTAAAATTTGGATTTGAGTCAATTAGATATAAATTGATTCAATTAATTTGTAAATTTAAGATAATAGTTTGAGTTGAAAATGATGATTTTTATTATTTTTAAAAAAAATTAATATAGTTTGATTTATTTTTAAATCAATTAATTTTATAAAAAAAATATTTATAATTACAAAGTTGTCACTCCATTTTGATAACGAAACCGACAGTCTCGAAACCACAGAAAATAACATTCTGGTGTTTTCATATTTATTAAGAAAACTGGTTTCGTTTTTATTCTGGTTTCGATTCAGTTTCATGAAAACGCTGAACCAAACACGTTTTCGTAAGCAATTTTAGTTTCAGTAAAATCGAAACCATGAAAATAGATTTGATTTCGCTAACCAAACAGGCCCTTAATCTTGCCTTCTTCCCCCTTCTTCGCAGTTCCGTAAGATCCAAGAGGATGTGACAACCACCACTTCTTCTAAATCAAAGTCAATAAAGTAAAAATATATTTAAGTAAACTTTTTAAACTTTAAACACTCACATAAAATTAAAAATAAATTTAAGGACCAAAATGAAACTTTTAAAACTTTAAGGGCCCAAGCCCAAGTCATAATTGATGTAAACTTTAAGGGCATATGACTTCTAGAACATATAATGCACTATCTGCGACGACTTTGTCGTTGCAAGGACGCAACAGAGCGTATTTTTAAATTGATTTTACAATTAATAATATTATAACAAACAATAAAAAATTACAAAAGAACATATATGTACATCATATTTATAATACCAATCAAATACTTTGCAGTACAATCCATTAATTTATAAATCAAAATAATAAATATTATCAAATATATATAAAGTATAACAAATACATCAATACAAAAAAGTTTATGTACTAATTCATAGAAGTGGGCGATAAGTCTCATGGCGATGACAGCTGATCATGAGGCGTCAATAGGGGCTGCATGGGGAGATGAGTTGACGTTTGTTCTTGCCCGAAGCCGTGGTTATGCGATCCTTCGCGTCTCCTAGTCTAGTGAGACTCTGGTGGACCTACAAAGATACTCTAACGCTCAAGTAAGAAAAATTTTCAAATGATGGGTATGAAATTGAAATCGAGAGTATATCTAATGTGTGTCGTGTCCCTTTATAATGCATGTTTAGGGATGTCTCGGGGCGATGATGTCTCCCTGAATCTCGCAGGGATATGCCCGAAATGGATCATGATTATACCTAATGTGTGTCGTGTACCTAATGCTTCGTTGTTTTGCGACTTTTCGATTCTTATATCCAGCATGGTGGTTGCGTGAAGGGGAGGAGTGCTTCTTTCAACTTGTCGACTTTTTATTGCCGCCTGCATTTACTAGCATTTAATCTTAGCAGGGGGAGTAATCATGGTGTGGAGATCCGTCTGTTCGTCGCGCTGTGGGGCATTTGAGTTTCCGACGTTGATGGGGCGATCAGTTGAGATTTGGCCTATTGTCGAAGCATGGATGTTAGCCGTCCGATGAGGGAGTTATTATTTCTTGGTCTTTAAAGCTCTCTTCTCTCCCCTACTTCGAGCTTTCTTGCGTCCCACGTTCTTACCCGCTCTTTATTCGTGCTTTCGAGGTTTTTGTTGGTGACGTCGCTGCTCTGCTCGTCACCTTAACCATTGCCATCTTTTGTTGGTAAGTTTTCCTCGCTCCACCCTTTGCTTTTGTATTATCGGGGTCGACCTTAGGTTAGTAGGCTGTACTAACTCATCCCTCATTCATTAGGGTTTCTAATCTTCGCTAAGTTGATGGGGAAGACGGGTGATAGCGTTGAGTTGGTAGTAGGGATGTCGAGCAAGGCCTCAGACTCGTACTTGTAGGTTCACAATAAGATAAGCCAGCAGAGCTCGACGATGACCATCTCCAATAATATTGAGGCCTTTCGTAGAGGCATATTGGTTTCTCATTCCGAGGATGAGGATATCATCGAGTGTCTCCCATGTTCTTCGGGAGATAGGGTCTATCACTGTAAGAGAGATCCTGAATTCTTTTTTGTGTACCAAACTATGTTTGAGGATCTCGGTATCATATTACCTTTTACTACTTTTCAGTGTGGGGTGCTTATTTAAGCAAATGTCGCCCCGCCGTAGCTTCATCCAAACAGTTGGGTATTCATCCGTTGTTTTGAGATTCTAATGGAGTTCATCGGAGTTGAGCCGAGTCTCAAAGTTTTCTTCTCCTTTTTTCAAGCAAAGGGGATGCTGAAGGGCTTGTGAGTGTCCTTTAGTAGCACCCCGAGGAAGAAACTCTTCGGCATATTCAGGAGTTCTTACAAGAACTTCAAGAGGTATTTCTTCAGAGTGAGATCGCGGCCAAACAACTAGCAATTCTTTCTGGATAGGATGCCGAACACATAGAAGTTCCCGTTATTCTGGAGGTGGAGTTCGATCACCATTTTGGCCTTGGAGAAGGAGGGTATTTTGTCTGCGGATAGGCTAGTGATTGAGTATTTGAACCAATGTGATCCTTCCATTCCCTTTTCAAGTAGAGAGTTACTGAAATGGGACCGAGACAAGTCCTCGGTTGCAAAGTATATAAGTAGGTTCAGAGTCGTAGGGCATTGTTACATGTAGCCATTTTGAATGTGTTAACTCAGGATTCTCTTTTGTAGGTGAGATGGCCTCGAGATTGGACCAGTCATCACTCTATTCTAGACTGGAGGAATTCAGAGGGAAGGCCCCTGTGGTTGGTAAGCTGAAGAGGCCAATAGCCGATGTCTCTCCCCGTCTGCCTTTGTTGAAGCCGGTGAAGGTTTCGAGATCTCGAGCCCAGGGTTGGAGAGAACGCCAGTTCCCTCACTTTCCCTGTCTTCTTTTCCTTCCCCTTCTCCCCTAAACCGAAGGAGGGGGGCCAGGGCTCCGCGCGCGGTGATTTTGGATGATGAGGATCTGCCTCCTCAAGGAGCTATATCGCTGGGCGACGCCATCGTTGTGGCATTGGCAGTGATGGCGGTTGAGGAGGGCTCACAAGCGGAGCAATACCTTGATGCAGTTTCTCATGACGGTCAGCGCCTCCTTCCTGGTCCCATGATTGACTTACCCGAGGAGGGGGGTGGGGGGGAGGGGACTCGGTGGAGGTGGCCAAGAACATTAAGGTTTAGTGTCTTCGTTTGGCCAGTCTAGCGAAAAGACTGGAGGGAGAGAAATTGTCTGTGCCGGAGACGTCCGAGGCTTAGGCTCGGGAGATCAAATCCCTGAAGGCAAAGTCAGCAGAGATGGGTAAGGCCCTCTAGGCGAAGGATGATGAGATCACGACTCTCAATGGTATCACTATCGAGGTTGCGGAAAAGGTGAGAGTGGCTTGGGATGCGTTTGACGTCCTGAGAAAACAAATATTTGGGCTGCAATGTGAATTTGATGATGCAACAGTGGTGGAGTCTAAGCTAAGGGTCGAGATCGACGTCGTCCGAAATGAGACCGAGAGGCTCAGAGGGGAGGTGCGTCATCTTGAGGGCAAGGTCAGCGCTTGGGAACAAGCCGAGCTCACGAGGAGTGTAAGAAAGGACCACACATGGGATCGTTGAGGACGTTGAGCCCCGAAGTGGCGATCGAGGTCGAGAACCGTGGTTGGAGTCAAGCCGAGCTAGCGTGTAGTGTAAGGCATGACCACACTTGGGGTAGTTGAGGGTGTTGGGCCCGAAAGCGGCGACTGAGGCCGAGGAACATGCTTGGTGTCAAGCCGAGCTCACGGGGAGCGTAAGGCATGACCACGCTTGTGATCGTTGAAGGCGTTGAGCCTGGAAGCGGCAACTGAGGCCGAGGACCGCGCTTGTTGTTAAGTCGAGCTCGCAAGGAGCGTAAAGCATGACCACGCTTGGGATCGTTGAGGGCATTGGGTCCAGAAGCATCGATTGAGGCCAAGGATCGCGCTTGGGGTCAAGCCGAGCTCGTGAGGAGTGTAAGACATGATCACACTTGGGGTTATTAAGGGCGTTAATCCCCGAAGCGGCGATCGAGACTGAGGACCGCGGTTGGGGTCAAGCCGAGCACGCGAGAAGCATAAGACAGGACCACACTTGGGGTTGTTGAGCCCAGAAGCGACGATTGAGGCCGATCGAGGACCGTGCTTGGGGTCAAGCCGAGCTCGTGGGGAGCGTAAGGCAGGACCACACTTGGGGTCGTTGAGGGTGTTGAGCCTAGAAGCGACGATTGTGGCCGATTGAGGACCGTGCTTGGCGTCAAGCCGAGCTCGCGTGGAGCGTAAGGTAGGACCACACTTGGGGTCGTTGAGGGTGTTGGGGCTGAAAGCGATGACTGAGGCCAAGGACCACGCTTGGTGTCAAGCCAAGCTCACGGGGAGCGTAAAGCACGAGTACACTTGGGGTCATTGAAGGTGTTGAGCCAGGAAGCAGCGACTATGGCCAAGCTCGTGGGGAGCGTAATACATGACCACACTTGGGATCGTTGAGGGCATTGGGTCGAAAAGAGCCGATTGAGGCCAAGGATCATGCTTGGGGTCAAGCCGAGCTCCCGGGTAGCGTGATGCAGGAGCAGGCTTGGGGTCATTGAGGACGTTGAGCCCTGAAGTGGGGACTGAGGCCGAGGATTGCGCTTGGGGTCAAGTTGAGCTCGAGGGGAGCGTAAGGCACGACCATGCTTGAGGTCGTTGAATACTTGGGGTCAAGTCGAGCTCGCGTGAAGCGTAAGGTGGGACCACACTTGGGGTCGTAGATGGTGTTGAGCTTGGAAGCGGCGATTGAGGCCGAGGACTGCATTTGGGGTCAAGATGAGCTCAGAGGGAGTATAAGTTAGTACCATGCTTAGTGTCGTTGAGGGCGGTGAGCTCGGAATTGGCAACTGAGGCCGAGGACCACACTTGGGGTCAAGCCGAGTTTGTGGGGAGCGTAAGACAGGACCACACTTGGGATTGTTAAGGGCGTTGGGCACGGAAGTGTCGAATAAAGCCAAGGACCTCGCTTGGGGTCAAGCTGAGCTCATGGGGAGCGTAATGCAGGAGCAGACTTGGGGGCGTAGAGGGCGTTGAGCCCTGAAGCAACGACTGAGGCTGAGGACCGTGCTTGTTGTTAAGTTAATCTCGAGGGGCGCATAAGGCATATCCACGCTTGGGGTCGTTGAGCCCGAAAGCGGCGACTAGGGTCGAGGACCGCGCTTGGGCTCAAGCCGAGCTCATGGGAAGCATAAGCCAGTCCCATACTTAGGGTCGTTGAGGGCATTGAGCCCGGAAACAACAATTGAGGCCGAGGACCGCGCTTGGTTTCAAGCCGTGCTCGAAGGGAGCATAAGTCAGGACCATACTTGGTGCCATTGAGGGTGGTGAGCCTGAAAGCGACGACTGAGGCCAACGACTGCGCTTGATGTCAAGACGAGTTCGCGGGAGCGTAAGGAAGGACCACACTTAGGGTCGTTGAGGGTGTTGAACTCGAAATTGGTATGTTCCTGCCATGAGTCACCGGGTGTTTGTTCATCACGTATAGTAAGACAATTGTAAGTTTCCTGGATGCACAGAGACATGGAGAACGGAATTAATCTTTATTAAATGAGAAAGAAACTTGTAATATAGTAAAGTTCCTCCAAGCTAGGTGCTCAGTCCATGCGTGACTACCTTGGGAGAGCTTTTATCCCTCGGCTTGGTCTAGTTTTCTCTTGCATGCTTCTAGACCATTTTGTTTGTCGAGGCTCACTTCCACGGGGAGGGGCCTCGTGGTTTTTGCGGTACCAAGCTCAGATGGTGGGTCGACCGAGCTGCCTTGCTTTTTAAAGGGGTCCAATGCTCGTGAATCGACGCGATTTCTTGGCGGAGAGCCACATTGCACTTTGGACTCAGCTAGGGGGCGAACTCCAGCAAGTTTTATATGCTCGAGTAATATTCGGGTGTGCTCGGGCCGAATTGTTGGCGAGTTGGGGCCGCTTCGTTGGCCTAAGGTTTTCAACCTTGACCTTAATCTTGATTTTGATTATAACAAACATGGAATTTAATATTTTCATGGAAAAATATTTTCAAGTTCCATATTGGTTAGCGCACGGCGTTCTCGATCGAAAATATCAAAAAATCGATGAATTGGAAGGACGTTGATCGACGTGGTCGGATTCGTCAAGAAGAATAGAGTTTAGATTTAGAGTATCTAGAATGATTGTATTAATCCTCATTATGATGCAAATATCCTTAGGACATGAGCCTAATCAATTACCAAGAGTTTCCAAGTCATAAACAATATTTCGGATGAGATATTATGACATCCCAGAGCAACCGGGATGGACAACCTGAAACAACCTGGTTTGACATTTCAGAATAGCCTGAAAAGTACCGGTATTCTGTAAGTATTACCAGAATCAACTAGTCAAACTTTCTAAAATTCTCAGAATGCCCCTCAACGATTCTATTTTGAATTACTACCCGTTGAGCTTGTTAGAAACTGAACTCCCACCCTTGGGATCTCTATATTAGATCCCAAACTTGCCTTCCAAACCATCTAACACTACTTGAGACATATTTTGATCACCATTGAACTTGATTGAGCCATCTTTTGTGTAAACTCTAGCTTAGAGACAAAAACCTTTAACCTTCAATCTTCAACTGTTTTATCATCAAGGCATCAAGAAGAGCTAGGACTTCTTGGTTGAGAGCTATTTGACTTTTTCGATCATATTAAAGTAGGAATTATGATACATGTTTGAGTTGAGTTATTTACCCCGCTCATGATATGATTTCAAAAATGAATTTTGACTTTTGATTTCCAGTCTCTTCGAAGACCTATGTGACCTATAATGGGTCTATGCAATCTATCGGTTTTAAAATTAAGGCTAATTGTGGCCATTTCGATTATCAACCAATAGGAAGTGCTAGAGATCTTATTCTTTCAAAATTTCATAATTTTGATGATATCTTTGATTCATTTTTGTATCATATCGTACTTCTTAAAATGAATCTTTAACTATTTAGCAAAGTTAGATTTTGAATGAAAACTTTGATGCTTACTTTGCTATTTAGAGTGATTAACTTGTTTGAAATGATTTTGTCATTGTGTTACCAATGATTTCTTCTTACAAGTTAAATCCAAGTTTAAATGGAAGGCTAATTAAGAAAATTAAAACTTTGGCTATATTCCCATGAATGAGGTATGATTTTGGTTGTTGCAAATATCTACTCTAATACCTCAATATTCATGTTTTATTGGTGTCTCTGTACTCATGATTGAAATTGTATGTTAAATCCTTGAATTCTCATGAGTAGGTAGAACTTTAGCACTTAAGCAAATTTCATTGATGAAAATTATTCTAGGTTAAAATTTGACATTAGAGACTTCTCTTTTAAGTCCAAACTAGTTAAACATGTTTAGATATACACATAACATGTTTCTAGATCACTTTAGGAGATTTAAACTTCAAAAAGTTTGACCCGTGTCAAAAATTTGACTTAGAAATATCATTTTGAGTTCAAATTTTACAAACATGTTTTGATTTACTCATGTTAGGTGTCCATGTGTTTAAACTTGAAAAACCATGAGTAATGGGCAAATTTTGATTCTTAACAATTTTATGTTATCATGCTTATTTTTTAATAGAATTGTGCTATGTTGATATCTTGATCAAATGACATCATCTTCACTTCTTGATAAACATGCTTTACATGACCATATCTAGGTATTATTCAAGTTTGGATGAATTCTAAAAATGTCATGAAATTTTTTCCAATTTTGACTTTAATTGACTTTTCTTGCCATTTTTCATTGATGTCAAAATGGGGATAAAAATATAGGTAAAATGGAAGAAAATATAGGAAAATCATGCATATAGATATGAGGAGTAAATTTACTTAGATATCCATGATAATAGGGGGAAAAATCCCTTGGTTGATGTCCTTTGTGCTTTAATGAATATATTTTCTTAAGGATGTTTGTTATCATCAAAAAGGGAGAGATTGTTGGCCTAAGGTTTTCAACATTGGTCTTAATCTCAGTTTTGATGATAACAAATATGGAACTAATAATTTTATGGAGAAATATTTTCAAGTTCCATAACAGTTAGCACACGACGTTCTCGATCGAAAATATCGAAAAATCGGTGAATCGGAAAGATGTTGATTGACGCGCTCAGATTCGTCGGGAAGAATATAGTTTAGGTTTAGGGTGTCTAGAATGATTATATTAATTCTCATTATGATGCAAATAACCCTAGGACATGAGCCTAATTAATTACCAAGAGTTTTCAAGTCATAAACAACGTTTCGGATAAGATGTTGTAACATCCCGGAACAACCCAGATGGACAATCTGGTTTGACATTTCGGAATAGCCTACCAGTACTCTTCAAGTATTCTCAGAATAAACTATTTAAACTTTCCAGAATTCCCAGAATGCCTCTAAACGACTCTATTTTGAATTACTACCCGTTGAGCTTGTTGGAAACCGAACTCCCATCCTTGGGATCTCTATATAAGACCCCCAAACTTGCCTTTCAAACCATCTAACACTCATTGAGACATGTTTTGATCACCATTGAGCTTGATTGAGTCATCCTTTGTGTAAACCCTAATTTGAAGACAAAAACCCTTGATCTTACCTTCAATCTTCAATTATTTCATCATCAAGGCATCAAGAGGAGCTCGGACTTCTTGGTTGAGAGCTAAGTTTGTATTATTTATTATTGCTCTCATTTACTTGTATTTTCTTGTTGTTTCTTGATTACTTGTGTTTGTAAGAAGGTGTGAGTGACACACCTTGGGTGACACAACTCTTGCCCTCTCTTTTGTGTGTTTGCAGTCTCTGATTAGTAGAGGTACGCGGGTACGTAGGAGTGTGCAGTTGGAGGTGCAGGCTTGACAACCTATCACTGTGTCGTAGTCGTAGGAGAGTCATGAGTCCTATAGTGACAGTGACATATTGTAGATGAACTCCATGCGAGTTATATATTTTCATACCGTTCTGTGGTTGTTCATATGGTTGGCATATCTAGTTATATAAAATTCATTCCTTTCATTGGTGTTCTGTATGGTGTTTTTTTTGTGTGCCAAAGATCGCAAAATTCATTTCTAGAATGAAGCAGAGTTACAGTACAATCAAGTACTGGACTGGATAAATATCCAAGATCGCTTCCACGGACGGAAGGATGAAGAAATCAACATGAACAGATAAACTAGAAAATACACATTAAAGTGACAATGCTAAGACTCGAACCCCAAACATACTGAATATATACATAATGTTAATATAATGTTCCACATGGTGCTTGGTCAGGCTTCGGGGTAAGGTGTTGTATTCTCGGCTGGTCACACGACACAAGGTTTGGGGGTGTGACAATTTTGTTTGATATTTTTTAATAATAATGAAAATTCTATTAAAAAACTTTAAATATTAAAATAATATACATTGCACGTCAAGTCAACAATATTAAAATAAAATAGTGTAAAAAATTTTAGTCCATGTCATCATTTTAATGATATTATCAACGGACAATTGACTAGAGGATTCAATTGACACAAATGCAATGGTATATAATGCAATTTGAGAAAGTGAAAGAGTTAGATATATTTGTGAAAATTGATAAAATTCAGGATATATTTAAATAATTACTCATTAACTAATATAAATTAATTAAAAACTAAATTAATATACATACAAGATATGTAAATACATGAATACAATGTGGCGATGAGTGTAGTTATTAATTGAATTTAAAATAATTAATTTATATTTATATATAATAGATAGTATATAATATGTAATACAATTACATATGAAAATTATATAGAAAAATTTATTAAAAAAATATACAAATATAATATATAAATATGATAGATTATATATAACTAGCTAGATATAGGTAGAATGAAATGAAAACAAAAGGAGTTAAAATGAAGAGTGCGTGATTTAGGGATAAAAAGAAATATCACTGGTGACTTTGCGATGGTATATAGCCGACACAGATCCATTGCGTATAATATTATTAGCAATAATTTATTTTATTGTCGCTACTTAGCAATATAATTTTTTGGTCCTCATATTAGTGATGATCGTCTATCTAGAACGTCATGGAAATATCATCGCAAAGAGATTTAAAAAATTGATCTTTAAAAATACATTTTTAATCCCTCTATATGTTTATAAAAATTTACTTTTGAGATACAACTTTTGAAAGTAAAACATTAATTTCTAATATGAATTTTTAATTTTTTTTATATAGTTGCTTTTAGGTCACGTTTGCTTCATAGGATAAAAAAGAATATAGTACGAAATTGATTAATATCCATTGTTTGTTTAGTGCATGAATTAGAAGAAAATATGAATGAAAAAATATACAATTGATATTATATCTGATATACACCAGATAAAAGGGCCAAATTTGCCTCTGAAGTATTGAAAAATATGTAAATTTGCCCATTAATTATGTTTTTAACCAAAATTGCCCTCGATGTTATATAATTAGATCATTTTTGTCTTTTTTCTTAACGGAAGTTCATGTCAGCAAACGGAAGCCAACGTGACAAGTGAAGCTTGGCCACATAAGATGTCATGATGGAAAATGACACGTGGCAATTATGTAATGACAATGGCAATTCTCGGGCACAGGGGAGCTGTGGCCTATGAGTTGGCCCTACCTCCTAGTATAGACCGAGTACATTCAGTGTTCCATATGTTTATGCATGTAATTGAGCCTACCGCAGTGGAGGTGGATTCAGCAGCCTCATATGATGAGCAACCAGTTAAGGTGCTAGACCGGCAGATCCAGAAGTTGAGGTCCAAGAAGATCCCCTTGGTTAGGGTTCGATGGGAGCACCATTTCGGCCAAGAGGCCACCTGGGAGGTGGAGCAGGATATGAGGGAGTGTTATCCTTCATTGTTTGATGTTGTGGTGAGTCCTTAGTTTCTTTTCTGAAATTCGATGATGAATTTTCTTTAAGGAGAGAGGATTGTAATATCCTAGATATTTAAGTTTATTATTTCTATTTTCTTTCTCCTTATGTGTGTTTGCCAAGCTAGCGGACTAGTTCGTGATCGAGCCGAGTCGACTCATGGTCCGGAGCGAGCTTGCGAGCTCGGGTAAGTAGGATGTGAATTTTTTGAATTTATGAAATTAGGCTTGAGTGGTTGACATTATTTAATTTGATATTGTGTGTGCATAATTATTAATTATGTTCATATGGGTATTTAATTCATTGTTTGTGATTTATTAGAATGAGATTAATTAAATTATTTAAGTATATCGGGTTAGCGGGTTTTGGTTTTGGCTTAAGGTGGATGCGGGTTGTGAATTAAGGTTTAAGGGGTTAGGGTTGAGGATTTTTCCAAATTAAGTTGAATGGTTTACTTTCTCTCTTCGGGATTTTAATCGGATTTTTGAAGTTGTTCGTGACGGCTCGATATTCATGCCTTGTTCTTGGATTTCCTTCGAGTTCTTGCCATATTTTCTTGACATGCAAATCATGATTTATTATTTCAAATTTGGTTTTCTGATTTGTGGATTGCATGCTTAGGATTAAATCTGTGATTTTGGGTAGAAATCATGTGGTAGAATTAAGATCTTGATAATGACTAATTAAGGGTTCTTGAGAAGGGGGTTCTTGATCTTAATGCTTGATTTTTGGTTTAAGTGTGTGGATTCTTGTTAATATTGATGAAAAGCATGATTTCTGTGAAATAATTCTTGAGATTAGTATTCTGTCCTAATGGTAAATTAGGAATTAATTTCTTATTAATTTCGAATTTAATTTCATAAGTATGCTGAAATTGTATGTTGCTGAAATTTGTATGCTGTTTGTTGAATCTGGGCTAATTTTTATTTTCCTTGTATGATGTGATTAGATCTCTGAACATAGTCGTGTAATTTATCGTTTCGACCAGAAAATATAGTTTGGAAATAAATGACATACTTTGGAGACTAGATTCGGGTTAGACACAATAATTCTGGGCAGAACAGTAACATAAAACAAAACCCTAATTGAGATTATCCAAATTTTAATTCTATAATTAAAATTAGGTTTTATGATGAGCATAATCTGTTATGAACCAACTTACAAAGTATTCATGAAATAAAACCACACGGGTTCATGACATTACGGGTATAATGGATAGGGGTGGGGTTTGAAGTGTTAAGACGCTTCATAATGAGGACACCCCTAGGACACCGTAGGAGAATCTTGACTTAGATTTTGATGCATCATATCCTTGGGAATGACGAAGCGGCTCAATTAGGAGACGGGGTTCGAGCTACGCCCGGGTGGTTGGACGCCAAAATTCTCAACCAGCAAGATAAGTTCGGAGGGTCGTTCCCGAATATTCTAGTATGTGTTGTTGCCTTCGGCATGGTGGGCTTCGGCCCGATGCACTTCTGTAGTATGTGTTGTTTCCTTCGGCATGATGAGCTTCGGTCCGATGCACTTCTCTAGTATGTGTTGTTGCCTTCGGCATGGTGGGCTTCAGCCCGATGCACTTCTCTAGTATGTGTTGTTGCCTTCGGCATGGTGGACTTCGGCCCGATGCACTTCTTTGATATATATTGTTGCCTTCGGGCATGTCGAGCTTCGGCATGATGCTCTTCTTTGGAGGGTTAGAGGCCGTGGGCATGAACCTCATCACTCCAAACCCGACCCCTATCCCTTATACCCGTAATGTCATGAATCCGTGTGATTTTATTTCATGAATACTTTGTAAGTTGGTTCATAACAGATTATGCTCATCCTAAAATCTAATTTTAATTATAGAATTAAAATTTGGGTAATCTCAATTAGGGTTTTGTTTCAGGTTACTGTTCTGCCCAGAATTGCTGTGTCTGATCCGAATCTAGTCTCCAAAGTATGTCCTTTATTTCTAAACTATGTTTTCTGGTCGAAACGATAGGTTACACGACGATGTTAAGAGATCTAATCACATCATACAAGGAAAATAAAAATCAGCCCAGATTCAACAAACAGCATACAAATTTCAGCAACATACAATTTCAGCATACTTTGAAATTAAATTCGAAATTAATAATAAATTAACTCCTAATTTACCATTAGGACAGAATACTAATATCAAGAATTAATTCACAGAAATTATGTTTTTCATCAATATTAACAAGAATCCACACACTTAAACCAAGAATCAAACATTAAGATCAAGAACCATTAATTAGTCATTATCAAGATCTTAATCCTACCACATGATTTCTATCCAAAATCACAGATTTAATCCTAAGCATGCAATCCACAAATCAAAAAACCAAATTTGGAAGAATAAATTATGATTTGCACGTCAAGAAAATATGGCAAGAACTCGAAGGAAATCTAAGAGCAAGGCATGAATATCGAGCCATCACGAACAATTTCAAAAATCTGATTAAAATCCCGAAGAGAGGGAGAGTAAACCATTCAACTTAATTTGGAAAAATCCTCAACCCTAACCCCTTAAACCTTAATTCACAACCCGCATCCACCTTAAGCCAAAACCAAAACCCGCTAACCCGATAGACTTAAATAATTTAATTAATCTCATTCTAATAAATCACAAATAATTAATTAAATACTCATATGAACATAATTAATAATTATGCACACACAATATCAAATTAAATAATGTCAACCACTCAAGCCTAATTTCATAAATTCAAAAATACACATCATACTTACCCGAGCTCGCAAGCTCGCTCCGGACCATGAGTCGACTCGACTTGACCACAAACTAGTCCGCTAGTTTGACAAACACAAATAAGGAGAAAGAAAATAATAATAATAAACTTAAATATCTAGGATATTACAATCCTCTCTCCTTAAAGAAAATTCGTTCTCGAATTTCAGAAAAGAAAATAAGGACTCACCACAACATCAAACAATGAAGGATAACGCTCCCTCATATCCTGCTCTACCTCCCAGGTGGCCTCCTGGCCGGAATGGTGCTCCCATCGGACCTTAACCAAGGGGATCTCCTTGGACATCAACTTTCGGATTTGTCGGTCTAGCACCTCAACTGGCCGCTCCTCATATGAGGCTGCTGAATCCACCTCCACTGCGGTAGACTCAATTACATGAGACTAATCCTGAATGTACTTCCTCAGCATAGACACATGGAACAGTGGATGTACTCGGTCCATATTAGAAGGTAAGGCCAACTCATAGGCCACAGCTCCCCTGTGCCCGAGAATAGGAAACGACCCAATGAACCTAGGGCTTATCTTTCCCTTCTTACCAAACCTCGCCACCCCTTTCATAGGAGACACCTTGAGGAACACCATGTCCCCCTCACCAAACTCTACCTCCCTGGCCTTTCCATCAGCATACATTTTTTAGCGACTCTGAGCTGCCAACAACCTCTCTCTGATCTGCTTTACTTTTCCCACAGCCTCTTCTACAAAATCAGGTCCCACCATAAGGGAATCTCCTGCCTCAAACCAGCCTACAAGCGACCTGCATCTCCAACGCCTCAAAGGGGCCATCCCAATGCTGTTGACACCCCAGGCACTTAGACACAAACTCGACCACTTCCCTTCTAATGTCTTTACACCAACAATTCTGTCTGAGATCTCGGTACATCTTCGTGGCTCCCAGATGCAAAGTATAGGTAGATCGATGAGCCATCTCCAGTACTTGCCTGCGAACCTCGGCCATATCTGTAACTACTATCCAGTTCTTAAACCTCAGAACGTCCTCCGAGTCCACACTGAACCCATTATCTGCATCTCCTCTACTGACCAGATCCTTAGTAAGTGCGTAAAAAATATTCTCCTCATGCGCTGCCTGCAGCATGTCAACCAATGTGGACTGCACTCTCAAGTGGGCCACCAGCGCACCAGAATATGATACTGACAAGACCGCTCCACCATCCAAACATAAGGCCAAATCTTGGGCCAATGGCCTTCTCCTGACCGCCAAATGCGCCAGACTGCCCATAGACTTCCTACTCAGAGCATCAGCTACCACATTAGCCTTCCTTGGATGGTACATGATTGTGCAGTCATAGTCCTTCAACAGCTTGATCAAGCCATCTTCTCTACCTCATATTCAACTCCTTTTGGGTGAGCAAATACTAGAGGCTCTTATGATCAGTGAATATCTCACAAGCCTCGCAATAAAAGTAGTGACGCCACAGCTTCAATGCGAACACTACCGCTGTCAGCTCTAGATCATAGGTCGGGTAATTTTTCTCATGCACCTTCAACTGACGAGAGGCATAAACTGTCACCCTGCCATTCTGTATCAACACACAACCCAAGTCGACCCGGGAGGCATCACAATAAACAACAAAATCTCCTGAACCCGAGGGTACTGCTAAAATAGGCGCCGACGTCAAGCGGTCGTTGAGCTTCAGAAAGCTCTCCTCGCACTTACTGTCCCGTTTGAACTTGACCTTCTTCTGGGTCAGGCGGGTCAATGGCGCTGTAATCCTGGAGAAATTCTCCACAAACTTTCTGTAGTAACCTGCCAACCCCAGAAAACTGCGAATCTTCGAGACATTAGTCGGCCTCTTCCAGTTCTGAACTGTCTCTATCTTTGCATGGTCCACCTTTATTCCTTCCCTGGACACCACTTGGCCAAGAAATCCCACGCTCTCCAGGCAGAACTCGCACTTGGAGGAATTGGCATATAATCTGTGCTCTCTGAGAGTTTCCAGAACTACCCTCAAGTGCTCAGCATGCTACCTTGTTAAGCTATCGGTAATCAATGCACATCCGCATGAACCCATCCTTCTTCTTTACAAAGAGCACTAGAGAACCCCAAGATGAAACACTGGGGCGAATGAAACTCAGATCAAGCAGCTCCTGCAACCGGGACTTCAACTCCCTCAACTCGGTTGGTGTCATTCGGTACGGAGGAATGGAGATCAGCTTCACCCCTGGCTACAAATCGATACAAAATTTGATCTCTCTCTCTGGAGGTGACCCTAGCAACTCCTCTGAAAAGACATTAGAGAACCCGCATACTACAGTCGTTCTCCCGATGTCTCCGGCCGCACCTCCACCTTCCTCTGCCACTGACACAAAGGTCAAAAATGACTGATACCCGCCAAAAAGTAACTTCTGGGCCTTAAGAGCTGATATCACCATCAACGGCTCACCCCTTCCCTCACCCTGGAAGGTAAACTGGGGCATCCTAGGCCTACTGAAGGTCACAGACTTAGCCCAGCAATCAATTGAGGCGAAATGGTTCGCCAACCAGTGCATGCCCAATATCACATCAAGCTCCAACATCGGTAAGAGTGTCAAATCGGCCATCAGCACATGCCCACAAATGACAACCTTATAGCTTCGAAAGACTGTCTCTGCCATTACAGAAACACCCATGCAGCAGGCCTCTCTGAACCACCAGCTCGCTGGCCTCCTCCCTGACTCTGACCCTTCTGAGCTACGGAATCCACTGACAATGGTGCCTTTTCTCTAGTCTGATCAGGCTGCTGACTACCCTTGCCAGGACAATCCTTTCTGAATTCCCCAACCTGCCCGCACCCAAAACATGCCTCAAAGCAAAACCGCTCTGGTCCTGCTCAACTATGGTCGCACACAATTATGGCCCTTATGCATAAGGTCGCTCTACACCTATAATTTATATTTTCTGAAATCTAAGGGAGAGATCCTCCAATCAATCAAAAATTTCAGCTATAAGAGAAATTTACTCTTAGCCAATCCCTACAGATCCCTTATACAAAACTCTATCGATCGACCCCCCTAGGATCCCTAGGGCCACCCTAATCATACTGCACCATAAATATTTAACTATATGACAAGACCCAATGAATCATTCAAGATACTAACCAATCATTACAAGGATCTCTAATCCAGGCACCCATACAAAGGTAGCCCCCCCAAAAATGGTGCACTCTCTAGCACAGGGCCATTCACGGCCTCAAGCTGTGATACCCTGGGACTGTCCCAGTTCCTCCCGGGCCTGCTATGGTCTCCCACGACCACAACTCCAGCCTCGGTGCTTAGAGGAGTTGCTATCACTACCGCTCCTTGCGACATCAAATGCCTCTAACGATTTGGAAACATCAGAAAAGAAATAATTCAAGATTAAGCAATTGAATTCATCCAATGTTTTGCAAACTAAACCACAAGTCGCGCCGAGGTGCAGACTTAGCCCCCATTGATCTCATAGCATACCCCTACCGTATACTGACACGCTAGCAATGCCCTCTACGGTGATAACTCTAGGTCGTAGTCAGACAAAACCACATGCTCTGATACCAACTTTGTCACGCCCCAATTGCAGGGTCATATGACTGGCCAGGGTATACGTACCTATACCCGTAGTCTAACTCATGCACATGCCAATATCATAAACAACAAGTAAATAATAGCTTTTAATAATAAAAGAACCAAAATAGATTTTCATTTCAAAACAACAAGGTTTTAAATACATATCTCAAGTGCAGAAATAAATCGAAGAGCAATAGTTTATTCAATAAATAAAACTGAATAAAACGTGAATGTCCCCACAGGACTACAACTCCAAAAACCAAAACAAAAGTGCATGACAACCTACTACAGACTCGACTACGACCCCTAACTAGGACTGCTATGAGATCATGTGGCTCCTCTGCCCTCCAGCTGAGCCAAGTGCTCCAGCCCACCTCACCGATCAGGCTCTGCAAAATAAAACAACAACGACAACGGGTGAGTTCAAAGAACTCAGTGAGCAGTTTTACTAACCCTCACAAATCAACATCACAAAGATAACAAGAATATATCTATCTCTACAGAAGTAATGTCACAAAGGTGTGACTAGCTACCAGGCCAACAGACCATCCATGCCCACGGCCTCTAACCGTCCAAAGAAGAGCATAAGGCCGAAGCCCACCATGCCCGAAGGCAACAACACATACCAAAGAAGTGCATCGGGCCAAAGTCCACCATGCCGAAGGCAAAAACACATACTAGAGAAGTGCATCGGACCGAAGCCCACCATGCCGAAGGCTGCACATACTAGAGAAGTGCATCGGGCCGAAGCCCACCATGCTGAAGGCAACAACACATACTAGAGAAGTGCATCGGATCGAACCCCATCATGTTGAAGGCAACAACACATACTAGAGAAGTGCATCGGGCCGAAGATCACCATGCCGAAGGCAACATCACATACTAGAATATTCAGGAACGGCCCTCCGAATTTATCTAGCAGGTTGAGAATTTTGGCATCCAACCACCCGGGAGTAGCCCGAACCCTGGCTCCTAATTGAGCCACTCCACCATTCCCAAGGATATGATGCATCAAGACCTAAGTCAAAATTCTCCTACGGTGTCCTAGGGGTGTCCTCATTATGAACCTCTACATAGGTAATGTCACAAAGGTGTGACAACTTTGTCATGCCCCCATTGCAGGGTCACGTGACCGGTCAGAGTATACGTACCTATACCCCGCAGCCTAATTCATGCACATGCTAACATCATAAACAACAAGTAAATAACGGCTTTTAATAATAAAAGAACCAAAATAGATTTTCATTTCAAAACAACAAGGTTTTAAATACATATCTCAAGTGCGGAAATAAATCGAAGAGCAATAGTTCTTTCAATAAATAAAACTGAATAAAACGTGAATATCTCCGCAGGACTACAACTCCAAATACCAAAACAAAAGTGCATGACAACCTACTACAGACTCGACTACGACCCCTAACTAGGACTGCTATGAGATCATGTGGCTCCTCTGTCCTCCAGCTATGACAAGTGCTCCAGCCCACCTCAATGGTCAGGCTCTGCAAAACAAAATAAAACAACGACAACGGGTGAGTTCAAAGAACTCAGTGAGCAGTTTACCAACCCCCATAAATCAACATCACAGAGATAACAAGAATATATCTATCTCTACATAGATAATGTCACAAAGGTGTGACTAGCTACCAGGCCAACATGCCATCCATGCCCACGCCCTCTAACCGTCCAAAGAAGAGCATCAGGCCGAAGCCCACCATGCCCGAAGGCAACAACACATACCAAAGAAGTGCATCGGGCCGAAGTCTACCATGCCGAAGGCAAAAACACATACTAAAGAAGTGCATCAGACCGAAGCCCACAATGCCGAAGGCTGCACATACTAGAGAAGTGCAACAACATATACTAGATAAGTGCATCAGGCCGAAGCCCACCATGCCGAAGGCAACATCACATACTAGAATATTCGAAACGGCCATCCGAACTTATCTTGCAGGTTGAGAATTTTGGCATCCAACCACCCGGGCGTAACCTGAACCCCGGCTCCTAATTGAGCCGCTCCGCCATTCCCAAGGATATGACGCATCAAGACCTAAATCAAGATTCTCCTACGGTCGACTTGGGTTGTGTGTTGATGCAGAATGGCAGGGTGATAGCTTATGCCTCTCATCAGATGAAGGTGCATGAGAAGAATTACCGGACCCATGATCTAGAGGTGGCAGCGGTGGTGTTCGAATTGAAGCTGTGGCGTCACTACTTTTATGGCGAGGCTTGTGAGATATTCACTGATCATAAGAGCCTCCAGTATTTGCTCAACCAAAAGGAGTTGAATCTGAGGCAGAGAAGATTGCTTGATCAAGCTGTTGAAGGACTATGACTGCACAATCATGTACCATCCAAGGAAGGCTAATGTGGTAGTTGATGCTCTGAGCAGGAAGTCTATGGGCAGTCTGGCGCATTTGGTGGTCAGGAGAAGGCCGTTGGCCCAAGATTTGACCCTATGTTTGGATGGCGGAGCAGTCTTGTCAGTATCATATTCTGGTGCACTGGTGGCCCACTTGAGAGTGCAGTCCATATTGGTTGACATGCTGCAGGCAGCGTAGGAGAAGGATGTTTTTTACGCACTCACTAAGGATCTGGCCAGGAGAGGAGATGCAGATAATGGGTTCAGTGTAGACTCGGGGGGCGTTCTGAGGTTTAAGAACTGGATAGTAGTACCAGATATGGCCGAGGTTCGCAGACAAGTATTGGTGATGACTCATCGATCTACCTATACTTTGCATCTGGGAGCCATGAAGATGTACCGAGATCTCAAACAGAATTATTGGTGGAAAGGCATTAGAAGGGAAGTGGTCGAGTTTGTGTCTAAGTGCCTGGGGTGTCAACAGCATTGGGATGGCCCCTTTGAGGCGTTGTATGGGCGGAGATGCAGGTTGCTTGTAGGCTGGTTTCAGGCAGGAGATTTCCTTATGGTGGGACCTGATTTGGTATAAGTAGAGGTTGTTGGCAGCTCAGAGTCGCTAGAAAATGTATGCTGATGGAAAGGCCAGGGAGGTAGAGTTTGCTGAGGGAGATATTGTGTTCCTCAAGGTGTCCCCTATGAAAGGGGTGGTGAGGTTTGGTAAGAAGGGAAAGATAAGCCCTAAGTTCATTGGGTCGTTTCCTATTCTTAGGCACAGGGGAGCTATGGCCTATGAGTTGGCCCTACCTCCTAGTATGGATCAAGTACATCTACTGTTCCATGTGTCTATGCTGAGGAAGTACATTCAGGATTAGTCCCATGTAATTGAGTCTACCAAAGTGGAGGTGGATTCAGTAGTCTCATATGAGGAGTGACCAGTTGAGGTGCTAGACCGACAAATCTAGAAGTTGAGGTCCAAGGAGATCCCCTTGGTTAAGGTCCGATGGGAGCACCATTCCGGCCAGGAGGCCACCTGGGAGGTGGAGCAGGATATGAGGGAGTGTTATCCTTCATTGTTTGATGTTGTGGTGAGTCCTTATTTTCTTTTCTGAAATTCGAGGACGAATTTTTTTAAGGAGGGAGGATTGTAATATCCTAGATATTTAAGTTTATTATTATTTTTTTCTTTCTCCTTATGTGTGTTTGCCATGCTAGCAGACTAGTTCGTGGTCGAGCCGAGTCGACTCATGGTCCGGAGCGAGTTGCGAGCTCGGGTAAGTAGGATATGAATTTTTGAATTTATGAAATTCGGCTTGAGTGGTTGACATTATTTAATTTGATATTGTGTGTGCATAATTATTAATTATGTTCATATGGATATTTAATTAATTATTTGTGATTTATTAGAATGAGATTAATTAAATTATTTAAGTCTATCGGGTTAGCGGGTTTTGGTTTTGGCTTAAGGTGGATGTGGGTTGTGAATTATGATTTAAGGGGTTTAGATTGAGGAGGGTGTATAACCCCCCCCCCCCCCTCATGGTTTGTGGCTCCTATTTTGGAGCCACCTAAAAAGTTGAGAAAGGGAGCCAGCCGCCGAGCCAAGCCAAGCCGCCAGCCCCTTTCTCTTTTCTCCTTGGAGCCGCAGCCACCTAGAGCCGAGCCACCTGCTTCCTTTTCCTCTTTCCCTCTTCGTTCTTTCCCTTTGGAGCCAAGCCAAGGGGAGCCGAGCTACCTCTCCTTCCCCTTTCTCCCTCTCTCCAAGCCGGCAGCTTAGAGTGAGCCGCCGCCCCTTAGAGCCATTTTTTGGGGTTGAGTCGTCGACCTTTAGAAGTCAGATTCGAGGGCCGTCGTCCGGGATTTCTTTCCTAATATTTTTCCAAATTAAGGTGAGTGTTTTACCCTCTCTCTTCGGTATTTTAATCGAATTTTTGAAGTTGTTATTGACGGCTCGATATTTATGTCTTGTTCTTGGATTTCTTTTGAGTTCTTGCCATATTTTCTTGACGTGCAAATCATGATTTATTCTTCCAAATTTGGTTTCTTAATTTGTGGATTGCATGATTAGGATTAAATCTGTGATTTTGGATAGAAATCATGTGGTAGGATTAAGATCTTGATAATAACTAATTAAGGGTTCTTGAGAAGGAGGTTGTTGATCTTAATGCTTGATTCTTGATTTAAGTGTGTGGGTTCTTGTTAATCTTGATGAAAAGCATGATTTTGTGAATTAATTTCTGAGATTAGTATTCTGTCCTAATGGTAAATTAGGAGTTAATTTCTTTTTAATTCGGATTTAATTTCATGTGTATGCTGAAATTGTATGCTGCTGAAATTTGTATGTTGTTTGTTGAATCTGGACTAAATTTTATTTTCCTTGTTATGATGTGATTAGATCTCTGAACATAGTCATGTAACCTATCGTTTTGACCAGAAAATATAGGACACACTTTGGAGACTAGATTCAGGTCAGACACAGCAATTCTAGGCAGAACAGTAACCTAAAACAAAACCCTAATTGAGATGATCTAAATTTTAATTCTATAATTAAAATTCGGTATTAGGGTGAGCATAATCTGTTATGAACCAACTTACAAGATATTCATGAAATAAAACCACACATGTTCATGATATTACGAGTCTGAGGGATAGGGGTGGGGTTTGAAGTGTTAAGACGCTTCATAATGAGGACACCCCTAGGACACCGTAGGAGAATCTTGACTTAGGTCTTGATACGTCATATCCTTGGGAATGGCGGAGCGGCTCAATTAGGAGCCGGAGTTCAGGCTACGCCCGGGTGATTGGACGCCAAAATTTCCAACATGCAGGATAAGTTCGGAGGGCCTTTCCTGAATATTCTAGTGTGTGTTGTTGCCTTCGGCATTGAGGGCTTCGGCCCGATGCACTTCTCTAGTATGTGATGTTGCCTTCGGCATGGTGGGCTTCGACCCGATGCACTTTCTAGTATGTGTTGTTGCCTTCAGCATGGTGGGCTTCAGCCTGATGCCCTTCTTTGGTATGTGTTGTCGCCTTCGGGCATGGTGGGCTTCGGCCTGATGTATTTCTTTGGAGGGTTAGAGGCCGTGGGCATGGGTGGCCTGTTGGCCTGGTAGCTAGTCACACCTTTGTGACATTGCCTCTGTAGAGATAGATATATTCTTGTTATCTCTGTGATGTTGATTTGTGGGAGTTAGTAAAATTGCTCACTGAGTTTTTTGAACTCATTCGTTGTCGTTGTTTTGTTTTATTTTGCAGAGCCTGACCGGTGAGGTGGGCTAGAGCAAATTTGCATCTTTTTCAATACTTTATGGGCAAATTTGGTCATTTTCCCTTGAATAAAATCAATATGGTGTTGGCCTAAGGTTTTCAATCTTGGTCTTAATCTCGGTTTTGATGATAACAAACATGAAACTAATGATTTCATGAAGAGTTATTTTTAGGTTCCATATCGGTTAGCGCACGACGTCCTCGATCGAAAAAATCGGAGAAATCGGTAAGGACGCTCGTCGACGCTCAGGATTCTTCGGGAAGTTAGAGTTTAGGTGAAGGGTGTCCTGAATGTGTTGTAAATTCTCATGATGATGCAAAGAAACCCAAAAGCCAAACCCGAACTCCAAAACACGAAAACCTAGAAAATTAGAAAATACCCTAAAATTCACTAAGCTTAGGGAGCTCCTTGGAGGGCTATATAACCTAGATATTTTCTTGGCACCAAAAATGCCAGTAATTATTCCTTTAACCTTAAAACATAAATATTATATATAAGTAGACTTAGCGAAGATGTAACTCGGAAATGAACAAACGAGTAGAAAAATAAACAAGCAAATAATCAGCCCTGCCTAGGTTCGGTCGACCGACTGGTCGACCAGCAGAAGGTGAAGGCATTTCGGTCGACCGAACGATGCCTAGAATGGGCAGAATGCCTTCGGTCACTCGACGGTCGCTCAATCGATCAACCGACGATCGACCGACAAGCGATCGGGCGTTGCCAACAGGCAAAAATCAACTCGTTGGGAGAGCTATTTTGGCTTTCTCTTCTTGGGGCTTATATATACTAGCCCTTGAGTGTCTTTCTCCATCATTTTAACCTTCATTGAGTCATCTTTGATCTATCTTAAAGCTTTCGTTGAGAGATTATTCTTAAACCCTAGCTTTGATGCTCAACTACTTGATTGAGCCCTCAAACTTCATTGATTCATCACCTTGAGGCATCCAGAGGACTAGAGAGGTTCTTTTGTAGCTAAGTACTTGTTGTTTTGATTTACTGCTCCAATTATTATTGTATTTTGTTGTTTATTTTGATTGTATATCAAGTGTGTAAACCTAGGTTGCTAGGTTTGATTGAGTTGGTGATTGTCTTGGTGTTAAGGCTTAAATCCACCATTGTAAACTTAGTTTACTAGGATTAGTTGAGTTGTCCCTTAGGTTGAGGTGGGAGAGTGCTCTCGGTAGGAATGCGGGATACTTCCGGGTGTGGAAGTACCTTCCGTTTGAGAGTGAAGACTTTCTAGTGTAAAGTCCTCATTGTAAGGAAACTAATTAATCTAGTAAAACTAGTTTGGAAATCCTAAGTGGGGTGCTTAGGTAGTGGAGTAGGCATTGGGGCCGAACCACTATAAATCAAAGTGTTAGCATTATTTCCTTTGCGTATTAAATTACTAATTATTTATCTTGCTTCTACTTGCTACATAACTTGTGAATTGCCTAAGTAGTTTAAGAAACGTTTAAAATCAGAATTAGACGAAAAAATTTAGTAAACACACTATTCACCCCCCCTCTAGTGTAGGCCATTTTACCAATATATGGTGCCCAACCAACGTGTTTTATTTTTATTGCACGATTTATGCAAGTTTGACTTCTACCTTAGAATTTAAACAAATACTTTAGGGAGCGTTTGGTTACCCGCAAGTGCAAATGCTGCAAAATTTATTTGCATGCAAAAGTAAATGCCCGCAAATAGATTTTGTAGCCTACCGTTTAATTGCCCGCAAATAGAGTTGCAATTTCTATTTGCAAGCATTTGGTTGGCCACAAATGGAATTCCATTTGTATCTAGGTCTAGTAATTTTAGCACGATCTAATATAGGGGTGGTAGTTTTCGGCCCGACCCGATAGCCCGACATGATCCAGCACAAAAAAAAGGGTTCGGATCATTATCGGGCCAACCCGATAATGCCGATCCCTTATCGTCTCGGGTCAGCCCGATAGCCCGATAAACCCTTCGGATCGGTATTATCGGGTTTAAACTCAATTTTAAGTATTATTTAGTGGTATCAGGCTAAATCGGTCGAGCCGGGCTGGTATTTCCAGGACGAGCCGTGCACAAATTTTTTCGGGCTAGGTCAGGCACGAATATTTTAACCAGGCCGGGCATAAATTTTTTCGGGCTTGGCTAGGCACGAAGTTTTCAAGCCGGGTCGGGCATGAATTTTTTCAGGTTAGGCTAAGCCGGACCGGGCCGTGCACGAATTTTTTTGGGCCAAACCAGACACGAATTTTTTCGGGCCAGGCCAGGCATGAATTTTTCGAGTTGGGCCGGACATGAATTTTTTTGGGCCGGGTCGAGCACAAATTTTTTCGGGCCGGACCGGGCCGAAAACTTAGGCCCGACACGATTTGATAGACTTAGTCTGATAAATTAATAATTTTTATTTTTTGTATAATACTAAAAAAATATTTAAAAATCTATCAAACGACATCAGATCTAAAATCTGACACTATCATCGTGTTTAGCGTGCGAAAACCTACAACTTTGATATTTATCTCATCTCCATTAGACGACTCTAAGTCACCAATTGTTTAATTATTTTTCAATACTTAAATTATTGCATTTGCAATCCGTAATCTTATATTACGAGCTTTTTGAGTTGCAATTCTATTTGCGGTCCACAAATGATATTAGTAATATAAGTTGCAACTAGTAAATGCTACAAAATGCTTTTGTAGCCAACCAAACAAATTTGTTGTCTAAATGTTGCAACTAGAGTTGCAGCATTTGCACTTGCAGACAACCAAACGTTCTCTTAGTGAATTTCTTAAGAAATATAGATTTTAAAGAGGAATCAAAAATAATATTCAAAAAGATATATCTTGATTATTAAAATAAAAATTTGATTAAATTTAATTATTAGTAACAAAGCGGTAATGTTTGCGTTTGTAAATCGTGATGGTGTTGCTTTATTTAGCTAACATCTTGGCTCTTGATATTATTTGCTATTTCTTTTGCTTCTTTTTTTTATTTATTAATTTCCATCTTTTATGTGTTTATTACAAGATTTATGAGACTTTTTATTTATTTAGTTTGTAATTTTTCATAGTTACTATTGCAGACTCTGTTGTAGGGGTGAGCACGGGTTGGGACGTCTCGGTCGTCCCGATCTAACCGGCCCCGAAAGATCGGAGAGAATCCTGTCCCAGTTCAAAATCGGGACGAGACCGGGATAAAATAGGGGTGCTTCATATTTGCATCCCGACTCAAAATCAGGACGGGACCGAGACATACCAAATCTCGACCTGTCTCGACCCGAGCTCACCCGTACTATGTTGGTTGGTTTCTTATTACAATGACAAACGACTAAAGTTGATAATTCATATCTTTGAGTAAAAAATTAAGAAAAAATATCATTCTTACAACACAAAGTATAATTGTCAAGCTTATATTTTCTTGATTTTGGTAAAGATGATATCAACATTATTCTTATAGTGTTAATTAGAATCACATTAATGATAATAATATATATTAAAAAAAATAGTTAAATTTGTCCTTGAAGTATTAAAAAAGTGCAAATTTGCCCATGAAGTATTGAAAAAATATAAATTTATCCCTAAAGTATTAAAAAATATGCAAATTTGCCCCTTAAATATGTTTTGGGCCCCTAAAGTATTGAAAAATGTGCAAATTTGTCCCTTAAATATATTTTGAGCCAAAATTACCCTTATGAGTACATAATTGTCACGTGTCATTTTCTATCGTGACATCTTATGTGGTTGAGCTTCACTTGTCACGTTGGCTTTCGTTTGTTGACGTGGACTTCCGTTAAGAAAAAAATAAAAAATAATTCAATTATGTAACATCGAGAATAATTTTGATTAAAATATGATTAACGAATAAAATTGTATATTTTTCGATACTTCACGAGCCATTTTTTTTATTAAAAAGAAAAAAAAAAAGTTCATAGTCAATCCTGCTCGTCTATTGTCCTATTCAATCCTATCAAAAATGTACTTTAATCGAAGTCTAAAAGTCAACTTGATTAAATAGAAGTCCGAACTATATGATATAAGAGACCAGACAGATTGTATCATTTACTACTAGTACACTGCTTATATATATATAGTGACACACATGACTTAATAAAGTGTGAACGGATCAAAAAATAGAAGGAAAAAAGCTACTTTATTTTCCTCCTTAATTCATTAAATTTTGTAATCTATACTTTTAAACACAACAATTTATTTTATTATGATTTTAATTCTATCAATAAGTTGATATCTATGACACTTTTCTTTTAAAAAAATATATATATATCTCATGACTGATTGGGTAACAAGTAAATAACAGGACTATATATTTTTATGCCATATATTCACATGATATTTATTTCTGGTGAACCCATTAATTTGTTAATTCAACTTAGTCATTTATTTCCATGGATAGATAGATTTAATTTATGGGTTAACCACTTCATCCAATATAAGTAATAAAATTATTAAAAATCTACTTGACATCATACAAAAATTTCTCATCAACAAAAATGTCACAAAATATTCACGGGTGCTAGTAGGGCTGAGCATTGGACAAGTCGGGTCAATACCCGACTCGACCCGATCGGATATAACCTTAAAAAATGGATAATTTTTAACCCGATCCTATCCTAATTTTTAATCGGGCCCGACCCGAATAACTCGAAAAAATTGGTCACCGACTTGATTTACCCGTTTAACCCAAAATATGTCATTCATTCACATTATTCAAAGTTTAGGAGGTGTCGGGCAGGCAGACTGTGAGGAATTGAGGATGCTGAAGAGGCGGAGAGGGGGTCGGGTCGTCAAGCGATGCCGCGTCGAGGGTTGGGCCAGGAGGAATGTTGACGTCGCGTGATGCCAGATAGGAGTTTCGTGTTGGGGGTCGGGCGAGGAGGTCGCACGATGTCGGAGAGGAGTTGCAGTCATCGCAATGTCGGGGGTCGGGGTGTCAGGCGATCGATTAGGGCAGACTGGGGGTGGTGAGTGGGAGTGGCGCGATCGAGTAGGGCGTCGGGATTGGGGGTGGATGAGTAGTAATGTATAAGTATAATTTCTAAAATTTAAACCTGTTATTAACTTAAACGAGCGGGGCGGGTTAAACAAGGTTTTCACCCGAACCCGACCCGATCCGAAAAAGTATATGAATTTTATAAAAATTTAACCCAACCTATTATACCCGAATAACCCTGACCTGAATTAAATTTTCGAATCAATTTTTTCGAGTCAGTTCGGGTTTTGCTCACCCATAGGTGTTAGGTCAAAGTTTATCTGAGGATATACATTTATTTTAGAATATCTATAGGAGTAATATATATATTCCCTTATTTTTATTTTGTCTGATATTGAATTTTGGAGAAAGTTTAGTTTTCTTTCCCATCTTTCCCACTTGTTGTATTTTTAAAATATATATATATATAAAAAGAAGAATAAATTCCATTCTCACCCTTTCTATTTGATTTTTATTATATTCTCATCTCTTTTATTTTTGAAAGTAACAATACCATGCTCTTTTTCTCAACAAAAAAAAACAATACATGCTCCTAATTATGAGTTGTCAATATCTTCTTTGATTATTTAATAATTTTCACCCCATCAATGACATAAATTATTTGATACCAATTTTCATCAAATATTATAGGGAAATAATAATAAAAATAATACAAATTTTAGTTTTTATTGCACTTTTATCATTTTATTATATTTAAGATTTTAACTATTAAAAATATTTGGTTAGAAATAAAAAATAATTTAGATTATTAACTCAAGATTCACATGCATTGTCCTCTTTATTATCAATATAAATAAGAGAATTTCGTGATTTATTTTCAAAATAGCAAAAGTAAGAGTACACTAAAAAGTATAATTTATTCATCTTTTTATAATATGAAAAATAATACATCAAGTTAAGACTAGTTGTATTAATCGAGCCGAGTCGAGCTCGAGTACAAGCAAGCTCTGCTCAACTTGGCTCGTTTTAAAATATTGAGTTTTGACTCGAGTTCAAGCTCGAGCTCGATCGTGCTTTGATAGCTCGGCTCGTCAGACCCGTTTATTTTTTGAAACTTAAGTGATCTCGTAAACAAACTCCATTAAGCTCAGCTTGTGATTGAGCTTTGTGAGTTCGTATTCTATCGAGCTCAATTGAGCTCATGTATGAGCTCAAACTTAAGCTCACATGTAAAGTTTGATTAGGCTAGCGAGCTTCTTGAGCCGAATATTGGTTAACTCGAGCTCGGCTCGCTTATATGTAAAGTTCGGCTTGATCTCGATAAAATCAAGTTGAGTTCGAATTTTCATCGAGTCGATCTTGAATAATTTCCAACAGTTGAGCTTATTTACACCCTTATATCAAGTTGAAGGGTTAAAAGTTGGGTTAATTAATGTATCTAGACCAAACTATGACTCTTTTGATAAATCTCGCACGATCTTTAATTTATATCAATTACATCCCGAACTATCAGATTAATTTCAATTGTAGCCCAACGTCAAATGACCGTCAATTCAACCATTAGGTGCTGACGTGGCATCTGACTTAGCAAATTAAAAAATATTTTTTATTATCACTTATGTCACTTCAGCATGCAATAAAAATATATTATAATATTATATAAATAGGAAAAATTAATATATCTATCCCAAACTTTGGCCCTTGTAACAAATCTATTCTAACATTTAATATTTCTCCCTAATCTATCCCAAACTTTGGGATTGACAATAATTATTTCATTTGAAATTGAACTTGAAATTTTGATTACATTACAATTATAATCAATCCAAAAGTTTGAATTACATTTCTCCCTACTTTTTTTACTAAATTCGACTATTACATTTAAAAAATTAAAATTTGAAATAAAACTCATATCTTTTTCATATATTCTTATTATTTATTAAATTTTGAAAATTTTATAATTATCTATTGGAACTATATTTTAAAAAAACTGATTCAAAAATTGATTTTTCTTATTAATTTTTTTATTTAATTATACTATTGCATTTGAGAGAAAATCGAAATGCCCAAATTAAATCAATAAATTTCTACATAGTATTATTATTTATCCAAATTTTATTTTTTATTTTTTATTTTTTATTTTTTTGCAATTCGGCTATTACGTTTTATAAAAAATTCAAAACTTACAATAAAACCAAGACCTTTTTGCTTATATTATTATTTATTAAATATTTAATATTATGATTTTATTTTATTTAGTGTCTAACAAAATTTGGTATTTTAAATTTGATTTTTAGTTTTGTATTTATTTTTTTATTCAATTCGATTATAGCATTTTAGAAAGAAAAAAAAAATTTGAACCAAATGAATATATTTTACTCATAATATTATTATATATCATACATTTAATATTATTTATGTTATATTTAATTGGTTTATTATTTAATTTTTTTCATCAAATTTATTTGTTTTACTACAAATTTTTATTTTAAAAACATACAAAATTCGAAATGAAATTTATATATAACGACTATAAATTAATTTCGGTGAAATTAGACATGGGATTCTTCGAGGTGTTGAAAGGTTTTTTGTGTAATTTTTTTTAAAATAATTTTTTTTTGGTAAAATCGGATATGGAATTATCGAATAAAGTGAGAGTTTTGATGTATTTTAAAAAATTATTTATCTTCAACAATTATAGTTGTTGTCAATCCCAAAGTTTGGGATAGATTAAGGAGAAGTAAGAAAAGTTGGGATAGATTTATTACAATGACTAAAGTTTAGGATAGATATATTAATTTTTTCTATTTATATAATATTATAATATTTTTTATTTTTTATTTGCTGAGTCAGATGTCACGTCAACACCTAACGATTGTATTGACAGACATCTGATGTCGGACTAGAATTGATATCAATCTGATAATTCAGGATGTAATTGATACAAATTAAAGATCAAGCTAGATTTGTGAAAAAGATCCTAACTAATTTGAGCTAGATACATTAATTAATCCTTAAATTTGGGTTAATTACATAATATATACTGAACTTTAGGGGTTTTTCTAATTTTATCCTAACTTTTTATTTGTATCAATTATATACTCAAAATTTTATTTTGTATCAATTATATGTCAACGTCAACCAATAGTTAACTTTGTCGTTAGAACGCCAACGTGGCGTTGCTGATGTGTATCAACAAAAAATAAAAAATTCGTTAATGCCACATCATCAATTTGGTTAATTACATAATATATTCCGAACTTTAGAAGTTTTCCCAATTGGATTCCAACTTTTTTTATTTATATCAATTGTATACTCTAATTTTTATTTTGTATCAACTAGATCCCGACATCAATTAATAGTTAACTTTGTCATTAGAGCTCTAACGTGGTGTTGCTGATGTGTATCACAAAAATAAAAATCATTAATTACACATCATTAATTTTAGATTATAACCAAGTGCTGATGTGAATTAATAATTGGTCCACATCAGCACTTAAGAGATCGGATTATTATCCCCTAATAACTTGAAACAACTCAACATTCAAGCACTTAAGAAATCTGACTTCTTAACCCTTATTTATATTTATCGACTTCTTAAGTAACTCAACACCAGTATTTGATTATAATTAACTATTATTTATAATTAATTACACGATATGTTTATGTATATTTTTTTTAAAAAAAGTCTACATCATCACTTAAGAAGTCGGATTTCTTAAGTGTTGAGACGTTGAGTTAATTATTAGGGTATAATAACCCAACTTTTTAAGTGTTGATGTGAACTCGTTTATTAATCCACATCAGCACTTGATTATAGTATAAAATTAATAATGTAATATTAATGGTTTTTTTTAATATGTTAACAACGTCAATCATCGCTCTAATGACAAAATTAATTATTAGTTGACGTTGAGATATAATTGATACAAAATAAAAATTAAAGTATATAATTTATATAAAAAAATTTGAGATAAAATTAGAAAAATCTCCAAAGTTTGGGATATACTATGTAGTTAATCAAATTGATGATGTGATATTATCGATTTTTTTTATTTTTGCTGATACACGTCAGCAATGTCACATCAGTGGTTTATCGACAAAGTTAAGTGTTAGTTGATGTTGAAATATAATTGATACAAAATAAAAATTTAAGTATACAATTAATACAAAATAAAAAATTAGAATAAAATTAAGAAAATTCTTAAAATTTGAGATATACAACGTAACTGACCCTTAAAAATTTCGGATGCAAGGATTTCAAGTCTCTTCTGGCCACAAGTTTCAGCAGATGAGTTCACGATCAAGTGCAAATAAACCGGGTCTTGGTCTGCTCCGATTTGACATTTCGGACTATTTTTTTCTTGGGCCACATTTATATTTAATCAGAGGGTTTATTCAAAGTAATGATTCTTTTATTAATCATGTCGGCAATAAAATGGTACTAAAGAATACAGTTAATTGAATCAATCTCATACACGAATAGTTGAGGAAAATTAAATAAGACGAGTGCACGTGTTGAGCATTAATTACATCGCTCACCTATCACTAGCTTGTTGCTGTAGATGACAGACGACACCAACAACATGCATTGAATTGAGTGATACTTCGCCACGTACATGAGCTGGTAATTAACTTCATAAATGCATGGCTTTTACGTACGGATCATGCATTGGCCGAACCCAAATCCTCGCCGACTTAATTTAAGGTTAATTACACTTTAACCTTGATTTTTTATTTATTCCCGTTATAGTTGGTGGGGGGCTAGGAATAAAAAAACAAAGGAGAACAAACTCAAATCCACAAATAATCTATAATATTATAATTAATAAATAAAATATTATTTTTAAAAGAAAAATTACTTAAATATATTAGGTGCTTTTGAATTTTTACAAATTTACCTCATTATTTTATTTCACCAATTTTATCGTATACTATTATAAATATCTCAATATATTCCCCGTCAATTTCTCATTATAACAGTGACTTGACAATTCAACGTGGATAAATTAATTTTAAATTTTTAATATCATTTTTTAATCCACATTATTATCTTTTCTTTTGTCTTATTTAGGTATCTTTAACCTCGACGATGTAGCTTTCCAGATCCACAGGAGGGGCCTATGCTTGTAAGTCACACCAATGTCCCGCCGAGGCAGGAGGCGAGGATGTGTGATGAAGGCTGGTTCATCAACTATCAATCTCATTGAAATCAGTTAGCTATTGTAATAAGAGTTATAACTAGTTTCTATTAATTTATGTAAGTAATTTCTATTGTGAATAGTGTGTTGACACGTGGACTAATCGAGAGACCACATTTAATTGGTTGTTCTTTGCGCGGGCATATTTAAAGACCCGATGCTTAATTTCATACATGTTATTTTTTTTGTTGACTTATAATAGTTTGACTGATCTTGTTGAGACGAGACAAATTAAATAAAATCAGGAACTCAACTTCAGCGATTGAGTTCGTCTTTGAAATCCTTAGATGGATTGTTCTTGCTGCATCAATGTGGAAGAGGCCCGACCACTATAGGCATTGCATAATATCAAAGTCAATGTTGTGCATGCGGTCATTGCCCTCGAGCGCCTCCTAATAGGTTGGTTGGCAGTGAAATGGGAGAACTTGACGAGAGGGCTGATGCTGTTGAAAATCTAGAAGGTAGAGGCTAAGTGGTGGCGATGGCGGTACGTAGAGACCCAAGCACAATCACTAGTTGGGAGATATAGCCTCGGAGAAGTAGGTCGCCACGCGTTGCACTGACGTGCCATAGGGGTTGACAGCTCTGAGATCCACTACTAGAAAAATGGGCATCAGCAACGGCTAATGCCGTTGCTGAGCCGTTGCAATAGAGCCGTGACAGAAAGTCGCGTTGCTGATGACTTAGCAACGGATCAGCAACGGCCGCTCGGGCCGTCGCTCAAAACATTATCAGCAACGGCCGCTCGGGCCGTTGCTAAAAATATTATCAGCAACGGTTTTGCCACAGACCCGGAGCCGTTGCTGATAACATTAATAGCAACGGCCTCGAGTCCGTAGCAACGCTGTTAGTAAAACCCCGTGGCTAAGCCGTTGCTGTAGGTCATCAGCAACGGCTGTCGATACACTTTTAGCAACGGCTTTCCCACGGACGGCCGTGGGAAAGCCGTTGCTGATGACCTATACCTGCAACCAGAAAAATTTCAAATTTCAAATTTCCATTGATACATTGATACATTTATCTGATACATAACTCACACACCCATACCATCATACACACATTCATTCACACATCACAAACACACCAAGATATACATCAAAACAATTATATTTATATTGATAATTATCCACGATAGTATAAAAATAATTCAAATGCAAAATTGAAGTATCAATATCCAAACAAAATAAGTTTAACAAGTTCAATATCTCAGTAACAAGTTCAATATCCAAACAAAAAATCTCACGATCACGATGGAGGATGGTCTGAATCATATGGCGGGGTCTGGAGTGCTTGAGTGTACACCGGCGTGGACTGACTCGAGGACGATGGATTAGATGATGCCGAAGAGATGCCTGCTGCGGGATGACCTGACATGTTGCGTAGCATAGCATGCATCTCCTCCATCATCTGACTCTGACGCGCGACCGTCTCCTCTAGAGTCCTTATTCTGCTACTATGATCATAACTGGATCTAGAGGTGGACGGCCGCTCACCAGCGACCGGAGGGGTCGGTGCCCCAAGTGGCCCTAGCACGGCTCGCGCATGACCACTATCTGCGAAGCCATATACGCGGCCATGGTCCCAGCCACCTGCGGCCTCGACCCACGATGCTGCGTCAAAGTCCTCGGGGGTACCCCCGCGTTGCACCACCCTCTGGCTGTACGTCTCCTACTCGAGTTTGATTTTTTGTTTAATATTTATCATAAAACTTAAATTATAAATATATAATGAATAATTTAAACAAATATATAATTACCACAATGTATGCAGCGCGGTTGTCGATGTACTCCCTCGTCCCATGTGCTCGACGGTGAGTCCGCTCAAACACCGCCATCGGGGAGGGTCGCTGGACAGTCCCGTCATCCGACACCGTCGTCTACATTTACAAAACAAATACATTAATTAGTACACATAATAACAAATAAAATATATAATTAAACGATATACTTACCATACGGTTTGCGTGCACTGCAAATGCAACAGAGCCGCCGGTGTGACGCGCTGCTCCCCCCGACATGCGATTTCTAGCCGCATTCTGAGAAACCTCCTGCCATCGATCCGTCGACCATATCCCCACGAGCTGGTCCCATATATCCGGAGTAATCCAACTGGGGCCGTATCCCCGAGTCTCCGCGATGTTAGTGGTCCCAGCTCGGGCCATCGCTCGGGACCGAGCCTGCCCCAGCTGCCCGTTGTACCTTGCCCGGGAAATAGACTCCCAGGCAGCGTAAATGAAGGACCTCTGGTCCTCGGCCCATGTATAGCGAGCCTGCAAAATAATAATATCATTACCAATTCTTAATATATCATCATGCATGTAAAAAAATAATAATATGTGCCTCAAACTCGCGCCATAACATGTCGACGTGCTCGCTAGGCACGTGAGACCACGTAGGCCATGCCCCGTGCATGTATCGTCGAATAGTAGAAGAAATGCTCCTCGGCACTTCTTCTTGCTCGAACCTGCACAACAAAAATAAATTTTAATATTATATTATGATATAATGAATTTGTAATGATTCATAATTCATGATATATTACCGCTCCCCAATCACGCTGATCAATCTACGTGACTCTGTGGCTGGTGGAGGCTGCCACCTGTTCGGCCCGCGTGGCCGCCTGCGTCTGGATGTACTAGCCTCGGCAGTATCATCCTCATGAGGATCAGCAACAGGAGGATCAGCAGCATGAGTAAGTGCTGGAGTCTCACCGATCGGAGACTCCGAAGCTCTCCTGCGTCGATAACCACGACCAGACATATCTGTCGAACATACATATAATCATATTATTGTATAAATAGTAGAGATATATTTAATAAAATATATACTTTACAATTATTCCTCGTCATCTGAATAATAGTCTTCGAATTCTTCTTCTTCTTCTTCTTCCTCTTCTTCCTCTTCTTCCTCTTCTTCATCTCCAGCTTCCTCAATTTCATGATCGTCATCATCAGCATATTCAACTTCTAATTGAATTGACGTTGTGTCTGCATCCTCGAGTATTGGAATAATACGATCCACAGCAGGAAGATCATCTTCTTGATAGAAACCAGGAGGATCATTTTCTCCTACTATCGGATCAATTTTTCCTCTACCTTTTGTCTTACAGACTACACGCCAATCCGCTCTATCTTTATTTCGAGCCGGATACTTCGCGTAATATACTTGTTCGGCTTGTGATGCCAATATAAAAGGCTCATTTGCTGCCAATTTCGATTTGTAATTAACCTCAACAAGTTTGTATTTTGGATGAACTTTCATGCCCCTTTCTGTTGTATCGAACCAATGACATCTAAATAGGATCACTGATTTCAAGCCGAAGTAGTGCAACTCTATCACTTCTTCCACTAGTCCATAGAAATCCATATCACATTCAACATAGGTTGTCCCTTTCACGCAGACCCCAGCATTCATTGTCTTTTTTGTAGATGAATATTCAACCGTGTGAAATTTATACCCGTTAACAAAATATCCGCTATAGCATGACACAAGTCGCGACGGTCCACTAACAAACTCAAATATTCTTTCATCTATTTCAGCTCTGTGATCTTTGCTGTAAGTCTGAATCCATGTAGGGAAATCACGATTCCGTAATGTCTCCAATTCTTGATCGTTGTGAATAGAGTATTTTTGCACCATCTCAATGTCAAATATTTCAATGAATTGTTCAATCTCTGGACAATTGAGTAATACATACAAGTGTGCCAAATGATACTCTTCATCGCTTAAGTGTCGAGATGGACGAGAACCAAAAGCACGACCAGAGTGACAAAATATATTTAAACGTCCATCTGAATGTCGAACACCCCCGTCGTCGTTACGTGGAAGACGATCAAATCTTGTCTGTACTGTCGATTCAAAGTAAAATGAGCAGAATGTTGAAATTTCTTGGATGATATACGATTCAGATATTGATCCTTCAACAGCTGCGGTGTTCTTTACTTTTTTCTTCAGACGATTCATGTATCTTTCAAATAAGTACATCCAACGATATTGAACGGGGCCACCAACTCGTGCCTCGTATGCCAAGTGTATCGGTAGATGCTCCATCGAGTCAAAAAATGCAGGAGGGAAAAACTGCTCCAGCTTGCATATGATTTCAACAATATTATTTTCAAGTGTTGACATATCTTCGACTCGAAGGACATTTGCACAGATGCTTCTAAAAAACATACTTAATTCAGTCAACGGACCCCAAATATTATCAGGTAGAAGATCTCGAAATGCGATCGGAAGTAATCTCTGCATGAATACATGACAATCATGGCTCTTCATCCCTGATATTTTGCAATCATCGACGTTCACACATCGAGATAAGTTTGAAGCATATCCATCGGGTAATCTGAGTTCTTTTACCCATTGACAAACATCTTTGATCTGTTGTTTATTTAACACATATAGGGCCTTCGGTTTCAGATATCGTCCGTTGACCTCTTGTAACTCCAACTCTGGTCTTTTACAAAGTATTTTCAGATCATGTCGGGCTTTGATATTATCTTTAGTTTTTCCAGAAATATCCATCACAGTGTTGAAAATATTATCAAACACATTTTTTTCAATGTGCATGACATCTAAATTATGTCGAATCAATAATGAACTCCAATAGGGCAATTCCCAAAAGATACTTTTTTTCACCCAGTTGTGTGTTTGGCCAAAACCTGACACTCTTTCATTGCGACCAAATACTATATCTGGAAGTGCTGAAACACGTGCTAACATTTGTTCACCAGACAACATCGGTGGTGGCCCATCTCTTTCGACTATGCCCTTAGTAAATTTATTACGATTCCTTCGATACTGGTGATGAACCGGTAGGAATCGACGATGACAATCAAAGAATGAGATTTTTCGTCCGTTCTGAAGACTGATTGATTTAGAGTGTTCCATACAATACGGGCAAGAGAGTCGGCCGTGAGTGCTCCAACCCGACAACATGTCGTACGCGGGGAAATCATTGATTGTCCACAAGACCGCGGCCTTTAAATTGAAGTTTTGCTTCCGATGACAATCATAAGTGACAGCTCCCTCAGTCCACAATGTTTTCAATTCATCTATCAAGGGTCTGAGAAATATGTCAATTTCTTTTCGCGGACCCTTAGGACCCGGAATAATCATCGAAAGATAAATAAATTCATCTTTCATGCACATTGACGGTGGCAAATTATAAACTGTCAGCAGCACTGGCCAAACTGAATAAGGAGTTGCAGAATGCCCAAACGGATTAAAACCATCTGTGCACAATCCCAATCTGATATTTCTAGTATCCATAGCAAATGAAGGATAACATGTATCCAAATGTTTCCATGCTTCACTGTCAGATGGATGAGTCATTACTGTATCATCACGACTTCTTGCATGCCAACTCATGTAGGGGGCTGTCTTTTCCGACATGAATAATCTTTGAAGCCTCGGTGTTAGTGGAAAATACCGAAGCACCTTAAACGGGATATTTTTCTGTCGGACCGATTTCTTCTCCTTGTAACGAGGGTGTTGACATACAGGGCATTTATCCAACTGCACATTTTCTTTATAATATAAAATGCAGTTATTTTGGCACGCGTGTATTTTTTCGTACCCAAGCCCCAATTTTCTCATTAGCTTTTTAGTCTTATAAAAAGTAGGCTCAAACTTGTTATCAGTAGGCAGCATTCCATTAATCAATCCAGCAATCCGATCATACGCAACTCCGCTGATATTACAATCGGCCTTGATGTTTAAGAGCTGTGTCATTGCTGAAAACCTAGTGTATTTAGGACAATTCTCATACAAAGGTTCATCGGCAGCTTTCAACATCTCGTAAAATTCTGCAGCTTCTTTATTCGGTAATTCAATCTCTACCGCAGCCCCTACTTCTGTGATATCAACCGCTGTAGTATCTGGTGGGACTGATGTCTGAAGAACTGGCCGATCAACATTATCATTCAAGTGGAATTGACCCCCAAGACTATCAAGTATCATAGTTCTATAGGGATTACATTGACTGGATGAAGAAGCACCAGCAAAGGAAGATTCACCATATGTCTGAACGACAGGATTGCTCGACGTCCCGACTTCGCGTGACTCCCCGTGACAAGTCCATAGAAAATATCTTGGTGTAAATCCTTTGGTATATAGATGCAGAGTGACAGTCTCCCGATCCAAAAATCGTCCATTCGAACAAATGCGGCACAGACATCGGATTTGATCACCCATGCTAACGAAATTCCGATTCGAATAGGCGAAATTTAGGAAGTACGTTACGCCTAATCGAAACTCATTCGTTAAAGCTCCACGATCAAAACGTCGGTACATCCAACTTCGATCAGCCGACATGATTCTGTCAATCAATGACAATTTCTTTGGTTAATGTCTTTAGGTGAGATTGTCCTATTCCATTCGGGATTTATGTTATTCGTACTGCACTTACGTTTTTATTTTAACTGTTAACTAATTATTCTAAATTTCGACAGCATCTCCCTACAGTTCTCCGAATACGCATATCATCTGGGCGCGTATCGGAGAACAAGAGAGATGTTGCCGAATTTTAGAATAATTAGTTAACAGTTAAAATAAAAACGTAAGTGCAGTACAAATAACTATATTCCCAAATTGTCCAATCAGGGACAATTCAAGAATTGTACGTCGTATAAAAGATCATCTACTTCTTTTACACGAACATACAATCCCCGAACGGATCTAAGGTTTTGCTAAATCATATCCGATTCGTCGATGCGTACGTGAAACATATCAACTCGTCGGATGGATGATTATTTTCTAAATGTTTCGAGACAGTTCGAGTCCATATTGGACGATTTCGACGCGCGTCCGAAGTGGACGATTCCGGCGCGAGTCCGAAATGGACGATTCCGGCGCGAGTCCGAATTGGACGATTCTGGCGCGCGTCCGAAGTGGACGATTCCGGCGCGAGTCCGAATTGGACGATTCCGGCGCGAGTCCGAATTGGACGATTCCGGCGCGCGTCCGAAGTGGACGATTCCGGCGCGCGTCCGAAATTAATCTAAACCCTAATAATTAATCTAACAAATTAAACAATTAATCTAAACAATTAATTAACATTTATAAAATAATTAATTAACAATTTCAAAACAATAAATATATATATTCCGGCGCCGGAGTCCACCCTCCGGCGCCGGCGTACAGTGGCCGGGCACACTGTCCGGCCACTGTAGAAGGTCCGGCGGCGGCCATAGGCCGATCGCCGCCGGCCGAAACCCTAGAAATAGGGTTTCGGTCGGATTTTAACATCTCCGGCCGAAACCGTATAGGCCGGCCGATCAACATACCGGCAGCAGCGGCAGCGGCGCGGCGGCGAGAGGCGTCGGCGTCGGCAGCAACGGCAGCAGCGGCAAGGTCTCGGCGGCGGCAGAAGCGGGAGGAAGAAGGGTCGGGCGCGAGAGCGTGCCCTATATAAACTTATCAGCAACGGCTCACTCGCCCGTTAGAAAGCCGTTGCTGATAAGTTATCATCAGCAACGGCTCACTTATCCGTTAGTAAGCCGTTGCTGAATATTAAATAATCAGCAACGGCTAGCCTTTCCGTCAGAAAGCCGTTGCTGATAATTAAAATAATCCGCAACGGCTCGGTTGTCCGTTAGAACGCCGTTGCAGATACAGATATCTGCAACGGCGCGAGCGACCGTAAGAACGTCGTTGCAAATAGCAACGGCTTGAGCGGCCGTTGCTGATAGCCGTTGCTGAAGACCAAGTTTGTAGTAGTGATCTCTAGTAGAAACAAGTTGGCCTCATTAGGTTTGTCGGCGACAACCATCTCGGCACACTGGAGCAGGAGCGTTAACAAGTATAGGCCCTCTGCATCCCACTTCCTCTACTACAACTCGTTAGTAGACACCGCGGTCATAGTTGCCTCGTTAGAGGAGGTAGAGGTGGAGCTCTATTGAGGTTGTGTGGTTATGATATACCTTCTATTGTGGATTGCCACCCTTGGAGGCTGACAGTTGGTGCTAATAAGACGGGAAGGACGACACTAGGTTAGCCCTTTTAAATGGTGGTCAAGCTATTTTGGGTAGTGGCAGAGGTTCCCTAGTCTCTCTCTGCCACTTGTCAGAGTGCTTTTGGGGCTATGCCACTAGGGAGGGAGGGCAACGACAAGGATGAGGAGGGCGTCGGAGGCTAGGGTGCTACTTCGTCGGTGCTGAAGATAAAAGACAAGAAAAGAGAATGACATGGATTAGATAAAAAAGTGATATAATTAAAAAGATAAATTTTATCCAATTTGGATTGCCACGTCACTACTTTAATAGGGATCGCGACTAAAAATTGACGAAAAGATACAATTGAGACATTTGTGATAGTATATGATACAATTTAGTGAAATAATAGAATTGGATAAATTTACAAAAATCACTAAAGTACAAGATATATGTAGTTAATTACCCTTAAAAACAATTCATAATTATATATAGAAGCCAATAAACATTACCCACGTATATAATTCATAATCATAAAAAATATAACTTAAAGTCTTAACTTTTTCTTTTTTAAAAAATTATAATTATCTTCTTGATGAGTTTTCATGCATTGATAATATTGCATAATATTTTCATTGTTGATTGTATCGAAAATATCTTCTTAACAAATGTGCGATGAAGATTGACAAACTACGTTGCATCAATAATTGTGCGCGGAGGTCGGAGTCATGATCGTATGTAGGCAGGGCCATAGTCGGGTATGGGTGGGACTAGGGTGTGAGGACAATATAGTGCATGATGGTGTAAGCGTGAGGATGATACAAGTCAGATAATATTGGTAGAAAAGAAAGGAACAAAAATGGGAATAAAATTATAGATCAAGTTCAGTCACTTTTTAGATTAGTTTAGAAAAAAAAAGTAATACAGAAGATTATTTTAGAGAGAATAGGTATACATTTGCCATTTCTTCTATATAAGTTAAAATAAATAAATGAGAGGGGATAATTATTATAGTTCTTTTTTTTTAAAAAAAATGTTATTTAACTTTAGCATTTAATTTTTTTTATTTTAATCGGTTAAATTTTAACTAATTTGTTTACTTTAACTTTTACAATTTAAAAAAAGTATCATTCTAACTTCTCAAAATTTAAAAGTTTTATAATTTTTTATCAACCAATGAATTTAAACAAATAGAAGTTATTTTTCACTGTATATAAATCTTTGTATCGATGGGTGGGATTTAAATATTGCAAATGACATATTTTAGGAAGGACAAAAAATATTTCAAAATAACTATTAATATTGTTACTTCTAGTGCACATATACAAGTTCTTTATGTATATTAATTTATCAGCATGTGGGTCAGAGTTTCATCCAATATATATAGAATGACAACAACTAATTAGTATTTTTTTAAAATAATAATGAAGTAAAAATATATTTAAGGAACCAAATTAAAATTTATTTTCAAATTGTAATAACTAAAGTAGGAAATTCCGAGAGGCTAATTTTTTTATATATTTTAAAGAATAAAGTGGGACATAAAATAATTTTAAAAAATAAAATAAAATTGGTAATTAAGTAGGTAACGAGTCACCTTCCACTATAGTAATTTTATAGGTTCCAGAACAGATTCCAACATGATATCATATTGAAACTTGTTCATTTACAAATCCAAAATAAATTCCAATAGAATATTTGAAACTTGTATCCTGAAATCTGTATATAAAAATATTTCAACAGGGTATCCAAAATCGAAATCGAAACTCGTAGTTCCGGGTAGAATCCGATTTCAAATTTCAACAAGACAAGATTCGATTCGAAAACTTAAAAATCGATCCTTTACAAAATAAGATCCGAGTATCATAAAAAATACAAAGTATTCAAATCCGCTCACACCTAAGTAGATGAAAGATGACGTAGAGGACCATTGGTCTTACATTCCTTGACTCTAACTAGAGTAGAAGTATATTCTTTTTTTTGTTACACCATCTTTATTATTTATCAACAAACTTATACATCCATGACTTTCACCATTTACCGAGATATTTCTCTCATCCTCACCTATTACATCACCTGTAATGGACATAAAGTGAATTTTAGGAATTTTAGGAGTCAATTTTTTTTAATCTAAAATAGAAATCTATGTAAGTTTTAAGAGTCAAATTGGAATAACTCATTTTAACCTATTCTTGAATTAATTTGGCAAATTAAACTTGGATCAAAGTGAATTTAGAGCTTAACAAACTCAAATTGGTTTTTTGATTAACTGAATATATGTAACCGGCTGATTTGAGCCGAATTTGAATCTCTATAATATTTGAGAGAGAATTTTGTGTCGTGTACACCATAAAGGCATGTTTACTTCGTACGATTAATAAAATTATTTATTTAGTGTATATATCAGAAGAAAATAAAAATATAAAATTGATATTATATATATATATATTTAATATACATCTAATTTTAAAAATTACATTTAATTCATTATCATTTATTATCCAATATAATTTTATCATATCCAATAAAGCAAATATACCATGCATAAGAATTCAGATGGATAAGATTTGACAAATCCATCATCATTTATTATCCAATCTAATCTTATCATATACAATGTCGTATTTGTTTCGCATGATAAGATTTTAGAAGGATAAGAATTCAGTTGGAATTAATTAGGATAAGAATCACGTGAGATAAACTTATATCCTATCCAACATTTGTTGAAATCTCGGATAAGAAGATCACAAAAGATATGATTTTGAAATTCTATGTTTGTGTTGTCTTCGGATAAATGGGTCAAATATTAATAATCTAATACTTAATTTGATTTTACCAAATTTTTATTTTAAAAATTATGAAATTAAATTTAAATAATTATTTTAACATAATAATAATAAAAACATTGACAAAATATTTATGAAAATTGAATTATAATTAACTTATCACAAATATCCAACTTAAATGACATGAGAAAAAAAAATCGGGGATTTTAGTTCCCAACCCCCCGGGAGGATATCTATATCCCATTAGAACCAGATTTGAATCCAGTCAAATCCAACTTAAATGATATCTGAAACTCGTAACAAACGACAGATGTGATTTGACAAATTCTATCCATTAGTTATATCCCGTGAAACAAACGCGCCATAATGGTATTATTGATTCATTAGATATGGTTGGATAATAAATAAGGGAAGATTGGATATGAATTATTTAAATTCGAGGTACATCGGATATATATAATACCAATTTTATATTTATTTATTTCTATTTTCTTCTAATCTATGCACTAAACAAACGATAAATATTAATTCATCATTATCATAATCTTTCTTATTCCATGAAGTAAACATGCACTAATAATTTTTTTAAAACAATCCTAAATCTCTTAAAAAAACAACAATCCTAAATCACGGTACATTTATTTATCACACGCATTCCAAAGCATTATTTTAAGTTATATTTTTAAAAATGAATATATTTAATATACTTACTTTATTAAATAAAAATATATATTTAGATAGTAATTACGTGTGTATATAAGAAAAATTATTATATTTAGTAAAATTATTGTAGAGTTGGGCTCCATAAAATTTCTATGAAGCCTCACATATACATGAATTTAGCATTGTTGTAGAGTGAACGTAGTATCATTGAGACCGAACTTAACACTATTGAAATAACGAGCTTCACCGACGGCTCGATCCATTGGTAAGCCGAGCAACGGTCCGACCCATTGCAATGCGGCCGTGGCAGAAGAGCGCGTCGCTGATAACTTAGCAACACATCAGCAACGACCGCTCCTACCATTGCTAATATGGCATCAGCCATGGCCCAGCAGCGGCCCACAAATGTTGCTGATATCATTATCAGCCACGACTCAACAGTAGTGTGCTCCTGTTGCTGATAGTTTTATCAGCCACGGTTCCGCAACAATCGATCGGCTATTGCAGATATTGATATCAACAACAACGTCTCAACCGAGGTAATGTCGTTGCTAAAAGGCTATTACTAAGTCGTTACTGTAGGTCATCAACAACAATTTTGAGATTGCGGCCCAGGAAATACAATACGCTTTCAGCGACGGTTTTGAAACGAATGACTGTGGAAAAGACGTTGCTGATGATGTTAATCTGTAACTAAAAAATTTAAAATATAGAATTTTCCATTGATACATTTATATAAATCCTGATACCTAACTCACACACCCACCATACACACATCCACATCCAAATATATATACAAACATCCACCTCCATACACATCTACACACAGATATATATCAAAATAATTATATCTATAATTTATATCCACAATACGAAATCAAAACAATCGTATCAACACGATACGTATCAAAATTATCGTATCAACACGATACGATCAAAACTATTGTAAGTCTCAAGTCAAGTAAGTCAACAGTATCAAAACGATCAATATCCAAGTAACAAGTCAATCAAGTCAAGTTAAGTCATAAAACAAGATAAAATCTCACTGCGGCCATGGAGGATGGTCGGGATCATACGACATGGTCTAGAGTGCTTGAGTGTACATTAACGTGGATTGGGCCGATGACGATGGATCTGATGTCGAGGGCATGCCAACTCCGGTATGAGCTGGGATGTTGTGTAACATAGCATGCATCTCTGCCATCATCTGACTCTGACGCTCCATCGTCTCACTCTGACGCGCAACCGTCTCCTCCAGTGTCGCTATTCTGTTGCTCTAATCATGAGCTCGGGAGATGGAGGGCCGCTCACCGGCGATCAGAGGGGTCAGTGCCCCAAGTGGCTCGAGCATGGCTGACGCATGGCCAGTGTCTGCAAAGCCATAGACGCGCCCGTGATCCCAGCCACCTGTAAACTCAACCCATTCTCCTGCGTCAAAGTCCTCGAAGGTGACCCCGCGTCGCGTCACCATTTGAGTATAGGTCTCTTACACGAGTTTGTATTTTTGTTTAATATTTTTCCTAAAACTTAAATTATAAATAAATAATGCATAATTGAAACAAATATACTTACCAAGATGACTGCAGCACGAGTGTCGATGTACTCCCCTGCCCCATGTCCTCGACGGTGGGTCCGCTTGAACACATCCATCGGGAGGTTAATTTGCTGAATAGACCCTAAGATTTAGGGTTTCGGCTGGCCCTAGTAAGGAGAAGAAAAGGGGGAGCTGAGAGAAAAATACCTGGAGGCTTTGACGCGGAGGGCGCAGCAACGGCGTCGGCGGGCGAAGCTCGGCAGCAAACAATAGCGTCGGCAGAGAAGAACACAAGCAGGGAAGAGAGGGGGCGTCGGGCGCGACCTCGAGTTAAATAAACTCATCAACAACGGCTTACTTGTCCATTGCAAAGCCGTTGTCGATAAATAATATCATTAGCAACGACCGACGCGGCCTTCGCAACGCCGTTGCTGATAAGTATTTCATTTTTGCGCCGCGAGTGCACCATCGACTAAAGAGCGACGGGTACAAAAGCTGTAAGTAAGCTGCTGCTAATGTGATAATATCATTAGCAACGGTCGACGTAGTTTTTGTAACACCGTTGCTGATAAGTTATTTCATTTGTGCGTCGCGTTCGCGACATCGATTTGTAAGCAACGGCCTGAGTGACCGTAGATACGCCGTTGCATCGTTGCAGATATATCACATCTGCAATGGCCCAAGCGGCTGTAGGAACATCGTGAGTCAGTCCAACGGTGTGGGTGGGGTCGTCGCTGATATTATCACATTTCTGGTAGTGTAAAGTGAAAGTGTTAGATTATCTTTTACAACATAAATTCTTTTTTTTTAGTTCTCGTACCAAGTTAAATTTTAGATTTAGCATAGCAAATTCAATTTTACTAGAGGGCTCCTCCGTAGAAGTTGCACTTCTCCGCAAACTACGATCCTCACCACACAACTTCACTAATTCACCGAGAGTACGCAAACCAATCCATCACTTTCCGATTCTTTCTCTATATATATCCCTCCATTCTTGCTCTCCTCACTAAAGCCAAAGCTTTAATTGGCTGGGGGAGACTTGAATGTGATAGAATAATGGCCACCTCTGCCTGTCTGCTCCTCTTGTGCTTCCTCTTGCTCTCTTCCTACTCCTCGGCAGCTTCACCCCGGAAGCTCGCCCTGGTGCAGCAGCCACATCTCGTCCTCAAGTACCACAATGGCCAGCTCCTCAGAGGCAACTACACCCTGACCTTGCTCTTCTACGGCCGCTTCTCCTCCGTCCAGCGTTCCATCATCGCCGACTTCATCCGCTCCCTCTCCCCCTCTGCCGCCGCCTCCCCTCCGCCCCCCTCCGTCGCCTCTTGGTGGCTCACAACCGCCCGTTACGCCGGCGCTGCCGTGCACCTCTCCCTCGCCCCTCAGCTGCTCGACGAGTCTTATTCCGTGGGGAGGCTCCTCTCCTCCTCCGACGTCGCCGCTCTGGCCGGAAAGGCCGCCGCCGGGAGCGGCCCCCGGGCCATCGCTGTGGTCGTCACCGCCGCCGACGTGGCGGTGGAGGGGTTCTGCTCGAGCCGGTGCGGGACGCACGGGAAGCTCGCGGGCGCGACCGGTTTCGTGTGGGTCGGTGACTCGGCGAGTCAGTGCCCGGGCCAGTGCGCGTGGCCGTTCCACCAGCCACCCTACGGCCCGCAGACCGCGCCGCTGGTGGCGCCCAACGGCGACGTGGGGTTGGACGGGGTCGTCATCAACCTGTCGGCGCTGCTGGCCGGGGCGGCAACCAACCCCGGCGGCGACGGCTACTTCCAGGGGCCGGCAGAGGCACCGCTGGAGGCGGTGACGGCGTGCACCGGGGTGTTCGGGAGCGGCGCGTACCCGGGCAACCCGGGCAATGTCCTGGTTGACCGGGCGAGCGGGGCCAGCTACAACGCGCGGGGATTGGCCGGGAGGAAGTATCTGCTGCCCGCCATGTGGGACCCGGAGACGTCTCAATGCTCGACGCTGGTCTGAAAGATTCGTGCATCCTTGATGTGGCTCTCTCTGCATGCATGTAAAGTATTCGATAGAAGGACGTAGCAAGGAGAATAAGTTTGCTTGGCTTGGCTGCTACCCTGATCTCCTTTAATAAAAAGGAGACAGAAATGAAAATGTAATACATGATGAAAGGCTCTATAGTTGTAATGGTAAAGAAATAATGAATCTGATTATATTACTAATCTAAAGAGTTTTGTGTTGTCGAGATCTGTTAGGTGGAAAAAAAAGGGCAAAAAGGACACTACATCTTCAAGACATTTATTTTTCTTTCTCTTTCAGAAGCATAATGATGGAGAATAAAAAGGAAACATGGTGATAGAAACAGAATATGCTCAAGAGGAGTGAGGAAGAAAAGCTTATGTAAGAAGCTACTCATGAAATAATGGAGCAGCATGAGTGTTGTTCATGCCTTAGTGGTGTTTGATTCTTTGATCACATAAATAAGTATACAAGTTAATATGCAGAGCAGCAGAAATTTTCTAATAAAATTTCTATGAGCCCCTCCTCCTGTGAGTGAATCTAAATTTATTAATATTGAACCTAGTATAATTTATATTGAATCTAAAATAAGAGTGAACATATATTGCAAATGATTGAACTTAATATTTTAGCTTCATGTTCGATATTCCTACGAAGGCTCCAGAATTTTTTTTTTAGAAATTTTCTTGCAATACTTCCAAATTTTCCTTCTAGTTTATTATTATTATGTATGCGTTGTTTTCTTTCAGAAAGTTTGACTTTTATAAGCAGCAGTGCGAGTATCTGTCTTGGCTGCTATTTAATCTACATTATGAGACCAATTATTTTAGTGCATAAATTGTTTGCACGAAAGAGAAAAGTTTTAAATTAGATTTTGTCGCCTCGTGCCTCGTGATAAATACATCAAACTTCCTCGGCCGACTTAATTAATTATGTCATTCATTCAAATTCAATTCTCAAAAAACAATCTCGGGTTAATCCGTCTATCTAGGAATGACAAATGATACACATTTAAGCGGGGTACCTACGAGTATTTATTTATTTATGACAGATATAAAAATTATTATTCTATTCGCGAGGATGTATGGTGGATAATTTTTTTTACCCATTTATTATATGAGGTGGGTACGAATATTATAGTACTTGTACCTACGAGTATCCGTTACCACAAATATAAGTATAATAACAAAAAAACATTATGTTATTGTTGATAAATACTTATTGATAATTGCTTGAAGATCTTATGTTGTTATTTATCTATTTTTTTTATCCTAAAATTTATGTTGTTGATATTTATTTTATTTTTGTGAGTTTGAATTTTAATAAAATATTATAATTTATGTTTTTCAAAATATCATGGATACCCGTCAATATCCATGGGAATCCATTTCACAACGAAAAATTAAATGAGTACCCATTTTTGATACTCGTGAAAAATTAAATTGGTACGACTATTATATATATTTTACCAAACGAGTTGCAGATAAGTACTCCTGTATCTGCTCGTCCCTTGGTATCCCTAGTTCCATCCCCTAAATGAGTCAGTGTGGAAGAGCCGCTTAGTGCGGGTAGGGAGGTTGAACTCAGCTTAAGATAGCTTTTGGTAGCCTTATGTTTGATGAGTCAACACCAGAAAAGCCCTAGCTATGAGGCAATATATTCCAATTCAATCCAATTCAATTATTTGCTAATAACACCTCAATTACTAAATTTAAATGTGTATATTGTCGGCATGATTTTTTTTTATAAAAAGTTTTGGAATCAACAACATACATGAAATGAATTAATCCTCCCCTGCCCTAAAAATTTGAAGCCAAATCTAATTAAACCTTGTTGTCTTCTTTATTATCAGTTGGTTCAGTGTCTTGATCAACAGTATTAATTTTATTTTGTGCTAATGCAAGGAAAGCTTTCCAACAACAGTCCTCACTTATTTGGATTTTGATTTAAATGACAACTTAATTAATAGTGTTTAGAAGGACAGACAGGGCTTTCAAATATCTGTTCTTCTAGTACTATGAATGGCTGATCACCATGGCAACCCTATCAAAAACGTTGTTCACTTCCAAGGTTATTTCTCATATATTTGTCTTTAGGTTTTGAACATGCTTGCTCTAGAATTATCCTGATCTTTTTTCTTTGAAAGTATAAATGTGCACTGGATATGAAAATAATACAGGTACAAAGTAAAAGATAAGAGGAGAGAAAAAGAAATAAAATCAAACAAGGAACGATAGTACAACGAGTATGTATCTAGGTCTTAAGATCCCAATGAGATTAACACAGTCGAACTAAAGAAAGCTACAACTGACAAAGCTCTAGAGTGAGGGTTAGATATAGAAGCATCTTGTTGGAAAGCACGCGAGTTCCTCTCAAATCATACAAACAAGCACCAAATTAGGATCATCCAGACTCGAATTTTTTCACTACGTTTATTGACCAAATTCCTCTTCTCCCATGGTTGGTAAACGAGAGAGAAAAAGTTTTGTCCGCGGTCGTGAAAAACACTCGCCAACCACTAGCAATGTAAGGGCATGATTCGAACAAATGTTGAAGAGATTTATTGTGGTTGTGGTAGAGAAGGCAGGATTCTTAATTCTATCGCGATCCTCAACTTGAACAATCAATCCCTAGTAAGTAGTCTCCTCTTAACCCAGAGCCAGCCAAAAACCAATATCTTAGGAGGTAGGCCTCACTACCATAGAAATTCCTCATATCGTTCTTTCACACCTCGATAGATCAGAAGATGGTATATATAGGCTGCGTGTGGAGAAATTTCCATCACTAGTCCACTTCTAGAGTATAGTGTCCTCCCCGTTTGGATGCTACACCTCTTCTAATTCCTTAATAAAACACTACAAGATATACCCACGCACCAAGGATGAGAAGCGCATATTCCATCCCGTAAAGAGACCATCAACTGTGGTAATCTTGTCTTCATGAATGGAGATGTTCTACTGCTAAGAGAAACGAAATAGGTATAGATATTTATTAGCAAGGCAACCTCCCTGCTTCCACTTGTCTGTTCAAAGCTTAAAGCTAACTCTTCTTCCCACCTGAAATCGGCGAAGCCTTTCTCAAGTAGTTCCCACCGTTCTAGAGTCTGGAATCTATGTAGACTTGCCACATAAACTTGATCCAAGGTGTCTCATATATTTGAATAAGCTTCCGGATCCAAGAACCTAATCGAGCAATGTTGTGCGCCTTAAGGTCTAAGATTCCAAACCCACCCTCCTTTCTAGGACAAGTTAGATGGCTCCATTCGACAAAGCACTTGCCCTTGAGGGCCCTAGTATCGGAGCCACACCAGAAGAAATTATGTCTTCTTCAATCAATCATCTTGATGACCCAAGTTGAAGCTTTAAAAATAGATAGCATGTAGGCTGCCAAAATGCTCGAGGTGTTGTTGATTAAAGTGATCCACCCCGCCGAACTGCTCAAGGATGACTAGAATTATCCCAATCTTGTGAGCATTGTTGTTACACTTGGATCGTTCGATCGGTTTGATTGCAAATTGTCCGATTTTACTGACTCAACCATAAATCAGCAAGGGATCCCGTCCAAAATTTGCACAAAACTTAGATTGTCAAGACCTAGTCATAAAATCAATTGACTTGGTCAAAATCGATTAGTTTCTCTGAAGAATTTTATATTTTTTTATTGTCAATTAATTGGACTGGTTTAACTGATGACCCAATGGCCCAATAGATTCAATATCTGGTTCGGGCTTAAAAACATTACTTATGAATAATTCAAGTATCATGAATTCATAAGAGACTTTTTTTGGTGTTTCTCCTTGTCAGATGATAATTAAGAGGCATAGGAAACAAGTGTTCCTACTTCCTATTTGGCAAACACATGTTGAAGGAAAATGGGCTCTGATACCATTGAGAATGATTCCTTTACATGGTCACTTCATCTCCTTTATAGATTCACAGTACCACAATTACACAATTTATGTCTTACATTTCATAACAAAAGCTCAATATTTAAGAAGATCTAACGATACTATATGTCCAATTCTTAGTTCAAAAAAGAGAGAGTCCAATTCTTGCTGGAACTATTGGTTAGGCTCAGAGTTCAATTCCCGATGATGACATTGTCAAACAATGGTGTCTATGGATAATTCAAATTGTTGTATTTCTTTTCCAAGTCGAACACATTACATGGTGAAAGGAGGAAGCAATCACTATTAAATATATAGACACTATAATATAATCGACCTACAGAGATAAATAATTAAAGATAAATTAGATTTTTTTTCTAAACTTTCATATTTAAAAATTAATAGACACAAAATTTATTTTTAATTAGTCTCTAAAAATCTATAGAAATAACTTTAGAGTCAGATCAATTAAGTGACTCGATCTGTTGCTGGTGTTTCTATAGCTTAGAGTCAAATCAATTAAGTGACTCTGTTGTTATTTCTATAGATCTTTAGAAGCTAATTAGAAATAAATTTTATGTATATTAATTTTTAAATGTGAAGATTTAAAATAAAAATCTAATTTGTCTCTATAGGTTGATTGTGTTGTAGTGAAGTTTCATCGATGACGAAAGCCATTGCAACTAATGATGTCGCAAATAGTTTAGCGACAGCCGAGGTGGTCGTCAGTGTTTATATATCAGCGATGGTCGCTTAGGTTATTGACGAAGTAAGGCCGTCGCTGAAGGCCTCTTTGCGTAGCTATCGCTATAGGTCATCAGCAACGACATTAACGATGCGGCCCAGACATTATGATACACTTTTAGCAACGGCCTACAAATGAATGGTTGTTGGTAAGCCGTAGCTGATGTTGTTATCCTGAACTTGAAAATTTTAAAAATTAAAAATTTCCATTAATACATTTACAATTTCTCTGGTACATAACTCACACACACCATAATTATGTACATCACAACACCATACACATAAACATCATACATTAGAGATACACATATACGCCAGTAACAAAACTCTATATCACAATTAAACATTACAAATAAGCATCAAAACTATTATATGCACAATCAAGTATAAGAACAATTGTAACACAATCGTATAAAAACTATCGTATCAACACAATACAAATCAAAACGATAAGAATCAAAATTATTGTATCAACATAGGTATCAAAATAAAAATATATCGTAACATAAGTCTAGTCATAACCTTAAGTCAAATATATAAACTCTCACGGCGGTGGTGGAGGCTGGTTGGGATCGTGTGGCGGAGTTTGAAGTGCTTGGGTGTGGAATGTGTGGACTGGGTCGAGGACGATGGATTAGATGTCGAAGGTATTCCAATGTTGGATTGAGTTGTTATATGCCTCAACATCGCATACATCTCCTCCATCACCCGACTCTGATATGCGACCTGCTCCTCCAAAGTTGCTATTCGGCTCTTATCCTACGACCGGGATATGGAGGGCTGCTCACCAGCAAGCGAAAGAGTCGATGCCCCAAGTGGCCCTACCATGGCTCGTGCATGACTAGGGGTGGAAATAGGCCAGGCGGCCTGTCAGGGGCCTGTGGTCTGGCCTTTATTCGGCCTAGCTTAGCCTGATTTATTAAAAAATTAGGCTTAGGCTTATTTTTAGGCATGTTTTGCTTATCAAGCCAGGCTCAGGCTCATTGTAAGGCCTATTGAGCCTAATAGACTGGCTTTGACATGTTAAGATAATATATAATAAATAAATATTATTATTAATTTATTATATATTTATATTATATAGTAATATTATATATAATAAAATATATATATTAAAAAATATACCCACTTACCCGAACAGAAGCCCTAATCGCTCGCTCACACTTTTATATCTCATGCAGTCACACCGCTTCCGCCATTTGCCTAGTCGCCGACGCCGACTTCACGAACGCTTCCGTCATTTGCCCGAGTCACCAACGCTGACTTCACGAACGCTTCCGCCATTTGCCCGAGTCGCCGACACCGACTTCACGAACGCTTCCGCCATTTGCCTACAGGCCGCAGACCCGCAGTCATGTTGCTTCCGCTTCCCGCCATTTGCCCGTAGTCCCGCCACTTCCACCGTTCACCCGAGCTCACTCCTCCTGCTTCACGACGCCATCGTCGACGCCCGAGGTTGCCTCCCGCTTCACGAGTCACAACGCCATCCCCCGAGGTCTATGCTGAGTCGCCGATGCCCGACGGCACGAGGTCACACCTCCTGCTTCACGAGTCACCACGAGCCGCCGACGCCCGAGGTCACGCCCAACACTGCTCCTTAACTTTGCATCATGGTCCATTAGTGTCTGTATATGGTTTATGATCTGTCTATGGTTTGATGATCTTTGCTCCTTAACTTTGCGTCAAATTTGCTAATCTTTTCTTATCAGTTTGTGTTACCATTTCCGATGGTGAAACCATGCCATCCCAGTTCATGCTAGCATAAGTAGGCATTTAAGCATGTAGAATGATGGTGTTTTACTTGTTAGGTACAGAGGTATGATGTTCATCATGGTCATGAAAATAAATTGCTTAGTGGATAATTAACTTAGTGGATACAACATAGAAGGAGTATTCATGGCAATTGCTTTATGAGCTTTTCATAGCAAAGATATGGTGAAACAATCAACAAATGGAACAACCCTTGAAAAGAATGGCCAAGTCTTACGTGTAGCATATGGAAAAAGCATCCATGGTCCTGGATCTGGAGCTCCACAATCAAGCATTCTTGCAGTAGCTACTATTGAGGCAGCAACATTTGCTCAACAGGTTCTTAAGTTAGTATTTTGAAAAAATAAGTTTGTAATTTATTTGGATTATGATGTTTGTTGTAATTAATTATGTTATGTTTGATTGTTTCACTACAAAAAAACATAGCATCACCAACGGATTTGTTACCAACGGATTTAATTTGTTGGTATTACCAACAAAATTACCAACGGATTAAAAAATCCGTTGGTAAATTAGCCTATAATTTTTTCCCTCTTCTATTTCAGCCGACCAAATATTTTCCCCCCGCTAACTCACCAAAATATTATTTTCGCGCCATATTTTTTTCAGCCCTACTACAGCGATCCGACGAATCCCTTAATTTTCCCCCCAGCCGACGAACTCCCCGCGCGACCTCTCTCTATGAGACCTCCCTGTCTTGCGCGACCTCTCCCTGCAACACCTCCCCGTTCCGCGACCTCTCCCTGCGACGCCTCCCCATTATGCGAACTCTCCCTACGATGCCTCCCCATTCCGGGCGAGCAAGGGAGAAGCTCGGAAATGGACACTAGAATGAGGAGGTACGCGCCGCAGGCCAGCCCAGACAAGACCAAAGTGTGGGCGGAACCGCCCCCGAAACACCACCACCTGCCGGAGTACCAGCATGGGGCGAAGGTTCTGGTGGTCTATTACCTCTGCCGCAATCGTCACCTCGAGCACCCGCACTTCATTGAAGTACCCCTCTCCTCCCCCGAGGGACTCTACCTGAGAGGTAATTCGAGTTGTTTTGCGTGGATGAAGAAGAAAAATGTGATCTTGAACATGTTGTGTTTGGTTTCTAGATGTGGTCGATAGGCTTAATGTGTTGAGAGGAAAGGGGATGGCAGCCATGTATTCCTGATCTTGCAAGAGGTAAGACTCGTGAAGAGAAATTGAGAGAACCCTAGATTTTTTAGATTTCTTGGTTGACTGACGGAATGGTGGAGGCGCAGGAGCTACAAAAATAGATTCGTGTGGCACGATCTCTCCGAGGACGACCTTATCCTGCCGGCGCAAGGGAATGAGTATGTGCTCAAGGGTTCCGAGCTCGTGGATCAAACCCCTCCAGGTACATTATCGATTCACGTCAATCCTCAATTATAAGATAAAGGAAAAAAATTGCAATTTTATGACAGAACAAATGATATTTTTTTTTTGTTTCAAATAGAAACAATCAAGGTGCGAGCAATCTAAAATTTAGTCTGTTTTTTTTCATAAAGCAAGGGGTAGGCATTACGCTGTTGATTGATAGCTTCACTTCTTGGTATTACAATAGAATGGAAAGAGAACCTCAAATCTGATTTACTTATCCCTTACCCATGTTATAGGATCAAACATTTCCGCAGACATAAAAATCTTCAAAAATTGATAGTAAAGCAGGCAGGAGTTCAATATGTTGGATCTTCTGGAAAGTAACCTGCATATAATCTTCAAGTATGCAAATTTCTCTTAATTTATTTATATCTTAAATTCTGTAAATATTGCACATCATGCGCCAGGTCTCTTCCTGTTTAAACTTCATGATTCTGTAAATTTGTCTTAATCTTTTGTTAAGACTCATAGTTTTTTTTTGGTTTAGTTTGATCGTAAGTATTGAAAAGAGGATAAAAAATGAAGGATTACATACCAATCCGAATCTCTTTTTGCCATGACTATTGTATCAAGATATCAAGTGGTACACCGTACACCTGCACCATCCTGTATCAACAAACAGCAGTAGAACTGGGTTGCAAAGTTATTTATCAAAGGAGGGTAGCAACTAATCCTACCACCACATTGCCTAAAATTAAGAGTGTTTTCATTATTGCATGTTGTAAGTGAGGTGACTGTGCTATGCACCCTTATGCTTCATGTGGGGTTTTGTTGGCAGGTATGGACTGTCATCATCCCCCACCATGCCATTGGATAGTGTCCATAAAGAAAATTTGGGTAGACTTCATCTTTGAAGTGTCATAACAATTCAGCATGTAATCAATAAAAACTGTACCCAAGACCATCATATCTACCTCTTACAGGTTCATCATATGTCTAAATGTGCTATATATAGTATACAGATATGGTGCGTGTGCTTGTGTATGAATTACTAAAAATAGCACTTGGACATTGTGGAATTGAGCAACTCAAGCTAGCTTAGTTGGCAAGCCTTTGGAGAGAACAGATAAGCAAGTAGTAGATCAGCTTCTGGTCAAGTTATTTTAGATGAAGTGCCGCTTGTTATGAAGATACGTAGGCAATTAAATCCTAGTACCTTTGATCATTTATCCATGTGTTTTAAGTTCAGCATCCCAACTGAAGTTGTCAATCCTCTGATTGAGATTCATTTTTGTGCCTGTAGATCTGTTATATGTGCAATAACAGACTCTGTATGTTCTGTTACATCAAGGGGAGGTTACCTTGCCTTCTTTTCAATTTCTCATGTTGGCTTGTTTTGTATTCTGCATTTTCTTGTGAAACAAGTCTTCTTTTGAGGCCTCATGCTCTTGTTTTCTTGTCAATTTTGAAATTTGGGTTTCAGCGTTCTTTTGGTGGCATACTCTTATTAGACTCTGTATGTTCTTTTATATGTGCAATAAAGAATGCTAATTATACAGGAGCTGCAATAAGCCTTGTTCAAGAAAGGACGCACAAAAGGAAACAAATTTAGCTCAATTGAAGTGTCCTCCTAGGACTATCAAAATTACATCCTGCAAGCATTCCAGGAATGATGAGAATGAATCAATGATGTCCCCAGTTTCTGATATAAGAAACTCTTCTGTCAAGCCAGATACTTGCAAATCCTCACCACTCAGTTCATCAAATGGTGGAAGTCAAAGGATTATAGATACTTCTTCAGCCAATGGATCATCCATGAGGTTAGAGTCATTTAGAGAAAACAGAGAGAAGGTGTTCAAGATTGAAGAAAGTTGAGTATATTTACCATGTTTGCTGACACTGGATTTTTATGGTCATTTGTTTCTTGCTCCTCATTTGTTCTATTTGTTCCTTCAGGCTTACTTCTGGAGCTCGGGTTATAATACAATCTAGATGCCGATCAGGTGATAGTGAAGGTGACTCTGATTGACTACGGGAACCTATTGTTGACGTATCATGCCTCCCATTTCACTATCAGCTGTTCTCTTCACAGCCGTGATTGGTTTCCGACTCTATTATTTTAGTAGTCAATTCTTAGTGGAGCTTAGTAAGATTTTACTCAGGGATTGGAGTTTGAGTGCTACTTGTTCTTAATACTTATGCACCTTCATTGTTCTCAACTATTCACTTTGGTTTGCAAAATTGCATGTAAGTATGCAACTATTTCTTGGTCTGTTCTACATTTGCACACAATTAGATCTATGGAGGAACGGGAGAATCCATTGATGTGTTTTATTATGCAAGTAAAATATAATGTGATATAATTATGCGAGTTAAATTGATGTGTTTTATTATGCGAGTAAAATATAATGTGAAATTTCTTCATACTTATGCTCACTAGATATTATTCTGCTTGAACTTAGGAGGTTGCTGATAACAAGTCCTACAGGATGTAACAGCTGACCCGACTCTTCCTCGTACAAAAGCTGTAAAGTGTGCTGTTTGGAATCATCCAGAAGCTGTATTCTTCCAAGTAATCTTCCTTCCTAAGTTCTTCCACAAGAATTTAGTAAACAAACTCTTTGAGTCAAGCTGCTTTAACGATGACTTGCCTAATTTAAGAAATAAAAAAATCTTGATTTAGATGGATCATTCTTCACCATTAAGTTGCTAAAGGGGGACAATATCTTCACCATTGCAGTCTTTATCAGAATTTTGGAGGGATCATCCGCTTGTAAGTAGTTTTTTCCTATTACGAGGTTTAATTATTTGACGTATCTTCTTTATGTTTTTGGAGTATTACACAACAGAATTATCCCATGATAACTTTCTGAACAACCCTATTTTGGGATGTATTCTGACTTGGATGGAGGGGTAATAAACTAATAACTATTTGGTCTATCATTCTAACCAAGAGAATATATTTATTCTTCAAAAAATGTATGACTAATGTTTCTTCTCTTATAGTGTTATTTATGTTTTTTCATGAAAGAAATCTAAATTCTTTCTCATTTGTTATTCATAAATGGAACCAATTTATCTTCTTGACAATATTAAAGATAACAAGAATGGTGTAGGTAAAACCTTGTAACAAGAATGGGGAGGATAGGGATTGTCGGTTCCTTAGATCTACTAATTTTAGTCAAATTGATCCTTGTAACAAGAATGACATGTAGCATACTATGAAGTAGTTCCACGAGAACAAAAGAAGTCAAATTGATCCTTGTCACAGACTTAGAATCTCTTCAGCCAAGCATAAATTAGCTAGAGGTTTTTGGATTGCATGACTGTCACTAAACTGTTTTCCTTTGTCATTTTGAAGAGAGGAAATCTCAAATGTACATCTAGTACTATTGGAATTTAGTCTCAGTTGGCATTATTTTCATCTGTTATAAAAACTATTGATCCAAAGCTCTATTAACATATAGGTACAAGTAATGTCATTTTGAACGAATAAAATGCAGCAGAAGTTGTTGCTAATTATTCTTATTTATTATTTGATTTATAGAGTATTTACCTATACTAGCATGTTCTTGAATTTTGATGCATTAAAGAACTACATTTACCTTTTGTATTGGTGATTCTGTGCATAAAGAATTGTTCTTTAAGCTTTATATAATAACTGCATAGTAATTTTAGTAGTTTTAGTCATCATATCCTATATAAAGTTACCATCTAGCTCCTTCGTTTCCACCCATGGAGACAAAAAGAAATTCTTTGAGCTTCATAAGTTTAATAATAATACCTATTAATATGTTATGATGACCAAGTGATATGTTATGATGACCAAGTAATTCTAGGTGATGATAGTTTTTAACTTGTAACTGATTTTGATATTTGAAAGGCCATAGTAATTTAGTCACTTCTTTTCAGGCTTCTCCGGGAGAATGGATTCACTATTCCCCAAGGTACGTAACTAGTAATTTAGTCAGTAATTACTTACAAATCCATGCATGGTGAATCATTAATTTCAAATTAAGCAAGCCAATATCACTTTATCCAATAAACACTTTTATTGTTGAATACTGCAGATATATTCAACAGCTTCAGAGGTGAGCAGGGATGCTTTAAATCCAGCCTCAAGGACCAGACTACAGGATTGTTGAGTTTGTACGAGGCCTCATATCTCGCAAAAGGAGAGATAGTGTTGAATGATGCCATGGATTTCACCAGTAAACACCAAAATCTCATGGAGATGGAGGAATCTGATCTCCCGCCACATCTCAGGGAGAAAGCATTCAACATGGTGATCTCAGGGCTGGAGCAAAGGGCAACTGTAGATGCTACGAACAATGAAGCACTAGAGCAATTGGGAGTAGTAGGAGTAGTGAGAACAATTTTTATTTTGGCATTTGACTTTTGTTCCTAAATCTTATGATTTATTTTTTCTTTTGGCATCCATCTAGTTGTGTAGATACTCGATACACTTCTATATACTTGTAGATGCTTTATACTTTTACATAATTGTTGAATATGAATTTGTTTTTGTTAAGAAATTTGATTTTAAATGTGAGTTTATGGTTTTTTAAGTGGTTGTATAATTAGGAAATTTGATTTTAAATTTGATATGTATTATGTGTGGTTGGATATTTTTATCTGTTAGTAATACCAATGGAAGTGTATTTGTTAGTATTACCAACAGATATTAATATCTGTTGGTATTACCAACGGATATTATAATCTGTTGGTATTACCAACGGATATTATAATCTGTTGGTATTTACCAACGGATATTATATTATCCGTTGGTACTACCTAGCAGGGTAACACCGACGAATTTACCAACGGACAATACATTGGTAATAGTATTACCAACGGATTTTTGACTATTACCAACGGATTTAGTTCGTTGGTGATGCCCTATTTTTTTGTAGTGTTTGACTGTATCTTCTTAAGTTAGTATTTTGAAAAATAAGTTTGTAATTTGTTTGGATTAGTACTTTGGAAAAACATGTTAAAATTATTGTGTTTGTTGTTAACTTGTTATCCTGCTATGTTTGGTTTGGAAAATATGTTTAAAAATATGTGTTCTCATGTTATGTTTACATTATTGTGTGTTTATTATTATGTTTAAATTGAAAGTATGTTATTTCATGCTTTAGCAGCTTAGCAGACTTTATAAATAGGCCACAGGCCAGGCCAGGCCAGACTCAAGCCGAAAAATTAACCTATAATAGGCCACAAGTCACGCTCAGGCTGATTTTTAACTATATAGGCCTGGCCTGGCCTAGCCTATTTTCATCCCTATGCATGACCACTGTCTCTAAAGCCATACACGCCGTCGTCGTCCCAACCACCTATGGTATCGACCCATGCTCGGGCATCAAAGTCCTCGGGAGTGCCTCCGCGCTGGGTCACAGTCCTCGTGAGTTTGTATTTTGTTTCATAAATTTTATAATTACGAACTTAAATTATAAAATAAAGATTGCATAATTAAAACAAGTTTACTTACCACGATGACTGCAGCTTGGCTGTAAGCGTACTCCCCCTCCCCATATCGCCGACGGTGAGTGCGCTCGAACACCTCCATCGACGAGGGTCGTTGGACAATGCCGTCATCCCGACCGTCATCTACATTTACAAAACAAATACATCAATACACCGTGAAATAATTCAATACAATATATAATTTAATTAAAATTAAGGTATAAAACATACCGTACGACGCTCGTGCACCACAAACGAGACATAGCCGCCAGTGTGGCGCGCTCCCCCTAGACATGTAGTTATAGCCGTAGTCTGAAAGACACTCCTGCCACTGCTCGAAAGACCATCACTCGACAAGTTGGTCTCACACATCTAGAGTAATCCAATTGTGGTTGTATCCCCGAGTCTCTGCGACATTTGTGGTCCTAGCTCGTGTCATCGCCTAGGTTCGGGCCTTGTTTAGTTGCCCGTTGTAGCGAGTGCGGGAAACCGTGTCCCATGTGCTCTCTATGAAGAACATCTGGTCCTCGGGCTAAGTGTAGTGTGCAAAATAAAATAATAATACCAATACAAATATTTATAATTATCATTTATATAAATTTTTTTTAATACGTACCTCAAACTCGCGTAGAGCATGTCGACGTGCTCAAGGGACACGTGAGACCACGTGGGTCATTTCCCGTGCATGTATCGTCTAATCGTACCCGCTATAGTGCAGGGGGACGTCTTCCTGCTCGAACATGCAGAACACAAATAAATTAAGTACAATAATATATTAACATATTTTAAATTATATATAAATAATAAATAATAATACATTACCTTTATCCTCGTACACTATTCAATCTATGTGGCAGCCTATAGTGTTTTATAAATTATTAAACATTTATCTACTATTTAAAATAAGATTAAAACATTAATATACCAATTAAGACAATATTAAAAAATAATCTACTCATTATTAAACCTAATACTTAAACAAATTTCTAATTAATGTTTTAATCTACTATTTAAAACATTAATCTACTAATTATTAAAAACTAATAAAATTATTTTAAAAACTATGAATTTATTATTTTTTAATAATATATATTAATTTTATTTATATTATTAATTTACAAAATATATAACATATTCTATATTATATTTTAGTACATATAAATAAATAGATATTTATATTTTATTATACTAATATAATATTTAATATGGAAAATCATACTTTTGGTTCCCACAGTTTGTTGGAATTTTGATTTTAGTCTCCATAGTTTCAAAATTTTAGTTTTAGTCCCCACACTTTATTTTCGTTTACGATTTGATCCCTACCATCACATGAAGCCTAAACGGAGCTGACGTGGATAATAGATGCTGATTGGACATTGCTAACGTGGACCTGCAGGGACTAACTTTGTAAACTATGGAGACTAAAACCAAAATTCAAGTAAACTATAGGGACCAAAATTATTATTTTTCTTAAAAAAATATAAAAAATCACAAGATATTTTTAAATTTATTTATAAGTAATTATATTATTTAAAAATATTAAAATTGAGCACAATATAGTCATTAACATTAATTTAGGTGGATTTAAACTGACACCGTCATTAGACGTGAATTTCGCAGTGGTTGCAGAATTTGAAAACTTGCTCTCTCGATCTGCTCATCTCTTCACTGATCACCTCATCACCTCCATTTTGATCCTAATTTAACGCATTCAAACAGGTTTAAATTAGATTTCGAACGTCAAAAAGTGTTGATTTTCACTTTAATAAATATCGATTTTCCATGAATATTCCTTAACAATACCCACGAAATCGTGACAATATACTTATATTATGGTGTTGCCACTACAACAAATGCATGGAAAACTGACATTTATTAGAGTGAAAATCAACACTTTTGACGTTCGAAATCTAATTTAAACCGCTTTGAATGTGCCAAATTTAGGATCAGAATGGAGGTGAGGAGGTGATCAGTGAAGAGATGAGCAGATCAGGAGAGAAGGTTTTCAAATTCTGCAACCACTACGAAATTCACGCTAAATTAGGGTAATTAACAGATAAAAATCGACGCCTAATGACGACGTCGATTTAAATCCACCCAAATTAACGTAGATTATTGTAAATTATCGTAGTGTGCTCAATTTTAATATTTTTAAATATTATAATTATTTATAAATAAATTTAAAAATATCTTATGATTTTTTATATTTTTAAATAAATATAATAATTTTGGTCCCTATTGTTTACTCGAATTTTGATTTTAGTCTCCATAGTTTACAAAATTTTGTTTTAGTCCCCATAGTTTACAAAGTTGATCCCTGCAAGTCCACGTCAGCAATGTCCAATCAACATCTGTTATCCACGTTAGCTCCGTTTAGGCCTCATGTGACGGTAGGGACCAAATTCTAAACTGAATTAAAGTGTGGGGAATAAAATCAAAATTTTAAAAGTATGGGGACTAAAACTAAAATTTGAGCAAACTGTGAGGATCAAAAATATGATTTTCCCTATTTAATATTATTATTTGTATTTTTTAAGTTGGTATTTTTTTCAAGTTTTACGAGATATTTATAATATCTAAAACTAATAGAAAAAAAAAGTGATGTGAGACTATAAATATTATATTTATAATAAGTAAAAATTATTTTTAAATATTTCTTTTATCAAAGTGGGACTAAAAATATTTTTAAATAAGTTTGTATTTTCTATTTAGTTTTTTAAATTGAACATAATTTTCGGACAAACATCAGATTCTAAGATGTCGACGCGAGCTTGGACCTGGCGCCGATATAAATAGGCGCTAGCTCCAAGCTATCACCCGAAATTGGGATACCAACCCCTATACATGCATCAATTTCTTGGGATCTGGCGCCAGCTTGAAGCTAGCACCCATTTATACCGGCATCAGCTCCATGCTAGCGTCCATTTATACCGTCATCAACTCCATGCTGGCGCCAAAATCTTGGAAACCAGCCCTTGCATAGGCGTCGATATCACCAGTACCGATTCCTGCCCCTATCAGGCGTTGGTTTCAAACAAGCACCTGATGGAGGCGCCGATTTCAAATCGGCACCTGATGTAGGCACCAAAAAATATGTGCCAAACTAGTAGCCAAAAGATTTACTCAAAATGATGGGACACTTCCAAAAAAATGACTTCCCTAGTTGTCGTAAAATTATCGCCTAAGACCTTTTGCGATTACAGATGTCTGTCGCAAATAATCTATGACGATCGATTCCGTTGTCACAGAAACCCGTGCACAACGATTGCACGAGGCCCTCATATAAGAATGGTTTTGCGCGACGATTACGAGAATGGAGGGGCCTGTTGATACACCTACTGCGATGACTAGTTTTATTTCTTAAAAAAAATTAAAATAAAGCTTGACTAACCTTGATCTTTTCTCCCCGCCTCATCTTGTTTTGCCTATTTTAGGGATCAAGGAAAGTACTTTGATGAAGTTCACATTAGAATACTAGCATTGCATATTAGAATACTATCATTGTTCTTTTACCAATAGCAATTGAAAAAGTTCAAGAAAGAGCATTAAGACAAATAATCCATAAGAAAAGCTGGCAATACAAATACTACAATATAGGCTTAGATTTCTAGCTTCATTTCTTAAAACAAACACTATAGCGAAGAACAATATATTTAGATTTCTAGCTCAGATTTCCAGCTTAGATTTCTGATGCTTAGATTTCAAATGCTTAGATTTCTAGCTCAGATTTCTAATACCTTGACTTCTTTCTTGAACAGCAAGCATAAATGACAAGAAAGATCAGCAAAATGATATAGATAAATACCTTGACTTCTTCATATATATACAGCTTCTTCTACCAAGCATATAACCTTGCTAGGGTCTTCGAATGCCTTCCTGACTCCATTCCACCAAAATCATCAAAAAGTTCACTCTTATATACGGGTGAGCGGGTCCGGGTACCCTATATTTTTCATAATATCTGAACCCTACTCTATATAGGACCGGTTTCTAAGTTTTGGAACCGGACCCTACTCGGAACCACAGGTTCTGATTCCGGTTCCAGGTACCCTGTTGAAACCTGTTCATATACAAGTTTCGGGTACCCTGTTGGAACCTGTCCTAGAACCTGTAAATGAACAGGTTCTAATAGGGTACCCTGTTGGAACCTGTTCTGGAACTTGTACCCTGGAACCTGTAAATAAACAGGTTCCAGAGTACAAGTTTTGGGTACCGGTTCCGGTTCCAGTTTCGGGTATCCGATGTATTGGACCCGGAACCGATTTTAATCGGTTCCTAAATTTTTGTTCCGGATCCTACCCGAATTTAATTCGGATCTACTCGGAATCTACCCAATCGGGTCGGTTCCAACCAATTCCGGGTGTACCCGGTACCCATGCCCACCCCTACGTACTCTTATACTTAGCGACCCAAACATCACAGTGTTTATGAAGCAAACTTAGCTGAACAGGAATACACTAAAATGCACATGGTAAAATATTCATAAGGATCAAAAGCTTTTGGACAGCATCGTATTAATAAAAAGGGGAGAAATACAAATTTGATTATATAAGTTTTTAATTTTTTGGATTTTGTTCCTATAAATTTTATTTTGATATTTTCGGTCTTATAAGTTTGCTCCATAGTATAGATTTGGTCATATCAGTGACGGTCCTTTAACTCTCCGTCAATGTGGACTAACGCCGTCATACACGTTGACATATTTGGTCTAATAAATTTTATTTAGTCATATATGTTTGTCACGTAACACATATTTGATCCTATATGTTTGCCCTGTAGCACAGATTTGATTTTATCCGCGACGGTCCATTAACTCTCTGTCCATAAAAAAATAAATGACGTTATGTCCATGTTGACGGAGTTAATAGACTGTCGTGGATATGACCAAATCTATATGACGGACCGACATATAGACAAGTTGGTATGTTAACTCCGTAACATATATAAGTTTGCTTCGTAACATAGATTTGGTCATATTCATAACGATTTGTTAACTCCATTAGTATGGACATAACGCCGTTTATTTTTTCGTGGACAGAGAGTTAACGAACCATCACAAATATAATCAAATTTGTGCTATGAAGCAAATATATTGGGCCAAATCTGTGCTACGGGACAAATATATAGGACCAAATCTGTGCTACAGAACAAACATATAGGACTGAAAATTTTAAAATGAAACTTATAAGATCAAATTTGTCAACGTGTATGAATGGAGTTAGTCCACATTGACGGAGAGTTAACGGACCATAATGGATAGGACCAAATCTATGCTTCGGAGCAAACTTATAAGACCAAAAATATCAAAATAAAACTTATAGGACCAAAGTTCAAAAAATTAAAAACTTATAAGACCAAATCTGCACTTCTCCCAAATATAAAGTATCCATCTGGATCAAGATGCAAGACAAACATTTCTACTCTCTTTATGAGAACATCAACATAAAAAAAGAACATTTTTGTCCATGGAAAGCCATGAATATATATTTTAGTCTTATTAGTTCATCAAAATAAAAGATAAAAGAAGAAGAAGCACCTTTTATCTCCTCAAGCCCAAAGGTGACCATATTTTTTTTAAAACAAAGATAAAAAATCACAATAGGTGACTATACTAGGATTTGAACCCTAAAACTCTAGACAACATACAAAATATTACCACCAACTGTGCTACTCACAATTAGCGAATATGAACCATATTTGTCGGCCTTAGCATTCTTGAGACCTCTTTTCTAGAATCATATGCCATCATGAAGTGGTCCTCCACATCTCTCAAAGCTTGATGTTTGCCTCTAGCTCCGAGATACCTTCCTCCTCCCTCACCAGCCTCTCACCGGGCTGATGATGGCCATGGTTTCGGGGTTTCGATCGAAGAGAGAGAGAGAGAGAGAGAGAGAGAGGAAAAACTGATAGTGTGTGTGTGTGTGTGTTAAATATTGTATCCTTGATTGTTTGGCGACGGCAAAGTGTCGTCACAAAAGGCCGTCGCTACGTGGTCGCCATGCCACCGCGGGATTATTAATTTTGCGCGTCGAGTGACGAGTGTTCCAATCGCAATGCCATCGCAAATGTGGTGACTCTGTGACCCCCGTTCCCCATTGATCACGATCGTAGAACTGTCACATATGCTACCGCTACCTTGTAATTGCAAAAAAGTCATCGCAGATTGCTTGATTTCTAGTAGTGGGATTGATTACAAAGAGACCTTTCCTCCAGTATTCGCCAAGAAAGATTCCTTCCGTATTATTATGGTATTAGTCACTCATTTCTAACTTGGAATTGCATCAAATGGACGTGAAAATGACATCCCTCAATGGAGAGCTAGAGGAAGAGGTTTATGTAAAACAACTAGAATGAGTCTCCTCTAATAAAGGTGAGCATTTGGATTCCAAGCTCAAGAAGTCCATATACGAATTGAAACAAGCCTCTCGTTAGTGTTACTTAAAGCTTTAAGATGTAATCTCTTCATTGGTTTCGTAGAGAACATCATGGATCAATGTATATATACCACTTAGTCAGTGGAAGTAAAATTTGTTTCCTTATTTTATATGTGAACGATATTTTACTTGTGACTAATGATAAAGAGTTGATATATGAGGTGAAGCAATTCCTCTCTAAGAATTTTAACATGAAGGATATGGGTGAAGCATCCTATGTTATAGGCATTAAGATCCATAGAGACACAGACCTCGAGATATTTTAGGTCTATCTCGAAAAACCTTTATCAATAGTCTTAGATAGATTTCGGATGAAGGATTGCTCACCAAGTATATACTTATAAGCGATTGCACGTCCCGTGCGCGCCATCGACTTATAAGCGACGCCATCGACTTTTGAACATCAATGTGTTTAAATATATAAGCCAAGTGGGAGAATGTTAGACATGGCCATAGCCAAATACTTGGATATGAGTTTCATGTTGTTGGTTTTCTATTTTGGTTGTTTATTACTCCCAAATATCTAAACCTTGTTACCTATATATATATTGTTGTGTTGCATATATGCATTATATACACAAGTATGTCATTTATAAAAGTTGCTTAGTTATGTGGCCATGCATATGAGCATTTGAGCGATATTTGGGGTTATTTATCAGACATATATTGTTCGGCTACACTATTATAGATATGAAAGTGTTTCTTGAAGCTCCATTTATAATATGCTTGACATGCTCAATTTTTCTTCCAAATTTATTAATTGGATTAAGGTATGCATTTCTACTCTTAGTTTTTCTTGCAATATTAATGATCTTGCAATGATTAATGTATGTTCATATCTTAATTTGAAGATAGAAGAGGAGAGAAAAAAGAAGATGGAAGAATAATTTCACTACTGGAATAACAAGCATCAGCAATGACTCCATCTGTTGCTGAGCCGTTGCTGAAAGCCATCAGCAACGGCTTTCAACAGCCCAGCCCGTTGCAACGTAGCCATGGCAGAAAATTGCGTTGCCGATAACTAGCAATAGATTAGCAACGGCTGCAGCGGTCGTTGCTAATAACATTATTAGCAACGGTTCTGCCACGGCTGCTGGGCCGTTGTAGATATGTACATCAGCAACAGCTTGGCGACCGTGACAAGGCCGTTTGTGAAAGCCCTTTGCTAAGTCGTTGTTGTAGGTCATCATCAACAGCTTTGAGGTTGCGGCCCAGAAAATACGATACACTTTCAGTAATGGCTTTCCCACGAATAGCCGTGGGAAAGCCGTTGCTAATGATGTTAACCTGTATCTGAAAATTTTTAAAATTTCTAATTTCCATTGATACATTGATACATTTAATCTAATACATAACTCACACACTCATTAATACATTAATACACCCATACATAATATACACATCACAGATACACCAAGATATACATTAAAATAATTATACTTATGTTTATAATTATCGAAAATCATATAAAAACTATTCAAATTCAAAACTATTGTATCAATATCCAAACAAAATAAGTCAATCAAGTATAGTATCCAAGTAACAAAGTCAATATCCAAACAAAATAATGTCTGGATCACGACGACGATAGAGGAATGTCCGGATCATAATATGGCGGGGTCTGGAGTGCTTGGGTGTACACCGGCGTGGACTGGCTCGAGGACGATGGATTTGATGATGTCGAAAGGATGCCTGCTTTGGTATGAGCTGAGATATTGCGTAGCATAGCATGTATCTCCGCCATCATCTGACTCTGACGCTCCATCAGCTCACTCTAACGTGCGATCGTCTCCTCTAGTATCCTTATCCTACTATTGTGATCATAATTAGTCCTGGAGGTGGACGACCGCTCACCAACGATCGGAGGGGTCGGTGCCCCAAGTGGCCCGAGCATGACCCGCGCATGACCACTGTTTGTAAATAGGGGTGGAAACAGGCTAAACATATATGGTAGAAAATTGACCTGGGCCTGGCCTATGGCCTGTTATAGGCTTAAAATTTGGCCTGAGCCTGGCCTGGTCATTGGCCTGGCCTGGCCTATGGCCTGCTTTCAATATAATTTTTTTTATAAAACCTACTTATAATATAAAATTTTGTCATGTGGCCTGTAGCTTATGTTTTATTAAATTAAAATAATATTAGTTATTATATTAAAATAATTTTAATGTAAATACGTAATAAAATTATATATATATATACACACCACCTTAACAGGCCTAGGCCGGCCTATCAGGCTCGATAAGCTTTAAATTGAGCCTGACCTGTTAAGGAAAATATGCCTATTTTAAAGCATTGGCATGATTTTTTTAAAAAACAAACCAGGCCAGGCCAGGCCATAGGCCCCTGATAGGCCGTCTGGCCTAGTTCCACCCCTATCTACAAAGCCATATACGCGGTCGTGATCCCAGCCACCTGTAGCCTCGACCCCCCCTCCTGCGTCAAAGTCCTCGGGGGTGCCCCCACGCTGCACCACCGTCTGAGTGTAGGTCTCCTACTAGAGTTTAATTTTTTATTTCATATTTTTCCTAAAACTTAAATTATAAATAAATAATGAATAATTTAAACAAATATACTTACCATAATGATTGTAGTGCGGGTGTCGATGTACTCCCCCGTCCCATGTCCTCGGCGGCGAGTCCGCTCAAACACCTCCATTGGGGAGGGTCGTTGGACAGTTCCGTCGTCCATCACCGTCGTCTATATTTATAAAATAAATACATTATTTATTACACAGAGTAACAAATAAAATATATAATTGAATTTAAGGTATCGTACTTACCATACGACGACTGTGCACTACAAATGATATTGAGCTGCCGGTGTGACGCGCTCCTCCCCCGGACATGCGGTTTCTAGCCGTAGTCCTAGAAGCCTCCTGCCATCGACCTGTCTACCATAATGCCACGAGCTGGTCCTATATATATGAAGTAATCCAATCGGGGTCGTATCCCGCGAGTCTTCGCAATGTTATTGGTCTCAACTTGGGCCATCGCCGGGGACCGGGCCTGCCCCAGCTGGCCGTTGTACCTTTGCTGGGAAATAGCCTCCCAGGTAGTATAAATGAAGGACCTCTGGTCCTCATCCCATGTATAGTGAGTCTGCAAACTCGCGCCATAGCATGTCGACATTAATCATCATGTATAAAAAAAAATTAATATGTGTCTCAAACTCGCGCCATAGCATGTCGACATGCTCACTAGGCACGTGAGACCACATGGGCCATGCCCCATGCATGTATCCTCGGATCGAAGAAGATATGGTCTACATCACATCCTCCTGCTCGAACCTATACAACAAAAATAAAGTTCAATATTATATTATGATGTAATAAATTTGTAATAATTCATAATTCATGATACATTACCGCTCCTCAATCACACTAATGAGTCTACGTTACTCTGTGGCTGGCGGAGGCTGCCACCTATTTGGCCCGTGTGGGCGCGTGCGTCTCGATGAACTAGCCTCGGCGGCATGAGGATCAACGACAAGAGTATCATCGGCAGGAGGATCAGCAGGAGGAGGAAGTGCTAGAGTCTGACCGATCGGAGACTCCAAAGCTCTCGTCCGACAATAATCACGACCCGACATATCTGTCGAATAAGCATATAATTAGATTATATATATAATAGAGATATATTTAATAGAAGATATACTTTACAATTATTCCTCATCATTTGAGTAATAGTCTTCGAATTTTTCTTTTTCTTCATCTTCTTCATCTCCAGCTTCCTCAACTTCATGATCGTCATCATCAACATATTTAATTTCTAATTGAACTAACACTGTGTCTGCATCCTCGAGTATTGGAATAATACGATCTACAGCAGGAGGATCATATTCTTGATAAAAATCATCTATCATATCAGGTATCGGCTCATTTTCTCCCGCTATCGGATCAATTCTTCCTCTATCTTTAGTCTTACAGACTAAACACCAATCTGCTCTATCTTTATTTCGAGCCGGATACTTCGCGTAATATACTTGTTCGGCTTGTGATGCCAATATAAAAGGTTGATTTGCTGCCAATTTCGATTTATAATTAACCTCAATAAGTTTGTATTTTGGATGAACTTTCATGCCCCTTTCTGTTGTATCGAACCAATGACATTTAAATATGATAACTAATTTCAAGCCGAAGTAGTGCAACTTTATCACTTCTTCCACCAGTCCAAAAAAATCCATATCACATTCAACATACGTTGTCCCTTTCACGCAGACCCCGACATTCATCGTCTTCTTTGTAAATGCATATTCAACCGTGTGAAATTTATACCCATTAACAAAATATCTGTTATGACAATAATAAGTAACAGCTCCCTCAGTCCACAATATCAAGGGTCTGAGAAACACGTCAATTTCTTTTCGCAGACCCTTACGATCCAGAATAATCATCGAAAGATAAATAAATTCATCTTTCATACACATTGACGATGGCAAATTATAAATTGTTAGCAGCACTGGCCAAACTGAATAAGAAGTTGCAGAATGACCAAACGGATTAAAACCATCCGTGCACATTCCCAATATGATATTTCTAGTATCCCTTGCAAATGAAGGATAACATGGAGCCAAATATTTCCATGCTTCACTGTCGAATGGATGAGTCATTACTGTATCATCACGACTTCTTACATGCTAACTCATGTAGGGGGCCTCCTTTTCCGACATGAATAATCTTTGAAGCCTCGGTGTTAGTGGAAAATACCGAAGCACCTTAAACGAAATATTTTTCTGCCGAACCGATTTCTTCTCCTTGTAACGAGGATGTTGACATACATGTCATTTATCCAACTGCACAATTTCTTTATAATATAAAATGCAGTTATTTTGGCATGCGTGTATTTTTTCGTACCCAAGCCCTAATTTTCTCATCAACTCTTTAGTCTTATAAAAAGTTGGCTCAAACTTGTTATCAGTAGATAACATTCCATTAATCAATCATACACTCCGATCAAACACAACCCCGTTGATATTACAATCGGCCTTGATGTTTAGGAGTTGCGTCATTGCCGAAAACCTAGTGTATTTAGGACAATTCTCATACAAAGGTTCATCGGCATCTTTTACATCTCGTAAAATTATGCAGCTTCTTTATTAGACAATTCAATCTCTACCGCAATTTGTACTTCTGTGATATCAACACCTGTAGTATCTGGTGGCACTGACGTCTCAGTAACTGGCCGATCGACATTATCATTCAAGTGGAATTGACCCCCAAGACTATCAAGTATCATAGTTCTATAGGAATTAGATGGACTGGAAGAAGAATCACCAGCAGAGAAAGATTCACCATGTGTCTGAACGACATGATTGTTCAACGTCTCGACTTCACGTGACAAGTAAATAGAAAATATCTTGGTGCAAATCCTTTGCTATATAGATGCAGAGTGACGGCTTCCCTATCTAAAAATTGTCCATTCAAGCAAATACGGCACAGACATCGGATTTTATCACCGACGCTAATGAATTTTCGATCCGAATAGGCAAAATTTAGGAAGTAAGTTACACCTAATCAAAACTCATTCGTTAAAGCTCCACGTTCAAGACGTTAGTACATCCAACTTCGATCGTCCGACCTGATTATCAATCAATGACAATTTCTTCAGTTAATGCCTTTAGGTGAGATGGTCTTATTCCATTCGAGATTCATGTTATTCATATTACACTAAGTATTTATTTTAACCATTAATTTCATTCTAAATTTCGACAGCATCTCCCTACAATTATCTGAATACGCATATCATTTGGGAGCGTATCGGAGAACAAGAGAGACATAGTAGCCAAAATTTAAGAATTAATGAGTTAACGGTTAAAAGAAAAAACTAAGTGCAATACAAATAACTATATTCTCAAATTGTCCAATCATGGATAATTCAAGGGTTGTACGTCGTATAAAAGATCATCTACTTCTTTTACACGAACATACAATCCCTGAACGAATCTAAGATTTTGCTAAATCATATCTGATTCGTCGATGCGTACGTGAAACGTATCAACTCGTCAGATGGATGATTATTTTCTAAATGTTTCGAGTCCACAGTGGACAATTCCGAAGCGAATCCAAAATGGACGATTCTAATTAATCTAAATCTAAATATTAATAATAAAACTAATCTAAATTAATTTAAATTAATATAATTTAAATTAATCTAATCTAAACATTAATCTAAATTAATCTAAACATCTAAATTAACTTAAACATTTAATTAATCTAAACATCTAAATTAACTTAAACATTTAATTAATCTAAACATCTAAGATTTAATTAATCTAAACATGTAAATTTATCATAAAAATATTTAATTAATTTAATAAGAAAAAATAGGGTTTAAAAAAACCCTACTTCCGACGTCGGAGTCCACAGGACTTTGGCGCTGGCGAACAATGCTACGGCTGCTGACCGTCGGCCGGTTCTACAATAAATAGAGAGGGAAGGGTGGCGACTTACTTGGAGTGAGTGACTACGGCGAGCGGCGGCGGTGAGTGGTGTCGGCAAACGACCACGACAGCGGATAGGCAGGCGGAGATTAGCGGCAGTAGAAGAAAGTAAGAAGAAGGAGGAAGGGGCAGGCGTGACCGGTCGAGCTATATAAACTTATCAGCAACGGCCCACTCAGCCGTTAGAAAGTCGTTGTTGATAAGTAACATCATCAGTAATAGCTCACTCGTCCGTTAGAACGTTGTGGCTTATAAGTATTTTATTTCCGCGCCACGAGCGCGCGATCAACTCAAGAGTGACGGATGCAGAGGCTGTAACTAAGCCGTTGCTAATATTATAATATATCGGCAACGGCTCTAACGATCGTAACAAAGCTGTTGTAGATATATATATCACATCTGCAATGGCCTGAGCGACCGTAAGAACGCCGTTGGAAATTGCAACGGCGTGAGAGGCCGTTGCTGATAGTCATTGCTGAAGAACATATTTCTAGTAGTGTTTGAAGATGATAGAAGAAAGATGAATATGATAGTTGCTTTCATAGACGAGATGAAAGATGAGAAGAAAGGAAGGAATTTGCAAAGAAAATGATCTTCATTTATGTATGAATTAGTAGAACATATCTGAATTTTATTTTGAAGTCAAAATTTTTATGTAATGAGATTTATACTTTATTAGACGTGTTTTTTGTAATGGACCATGTAGTGATACTTTATGAATTTTGTAATAGATATATTTTATGTTAAATGATGACATGTAATTTTTTTTGTCTTTATATGCTTCTTAAGATTTATGTAAATATAATTAAACTATTAAAAGTAGGGTTAATTGATGTATCTAGCCCAAACTAGGACCATTTTCAAAAATCTAGCCCGATCTTTAATTTGTATCAATTACATCCTGAACTATCAGATTGATATCAATTCTAGCCCAACGTCAGATGTTCGTCAATGCAACCGTTAGGTGCTAACGTGGCATTTGACTCGGCAAATAAAAAATATTTTTTATTATCACTTGTGCCACATCAACATGTAATAGAAATAAAGTTAATTGATGTATCTAGCCCAAACTATGACCCTTTTCATAAATCTAGTCCGACCTTTAATTTGTATCAATTACATCCCGAACTATTAAATTGATATCAATTCTAGCATGACGTTTAATCATTCTCCCTAATCTATCCCAAACTTTGGGATTGACAAGAATTATAATTCTTGAAGATAAATATTTTTTTTAAAATACATCAAAACTCTCACTTTATTCGATAATTCCGTATCAAATTTCACCTAATTATTTTTCTTTTTAAAAAATTACACGAAAAACCTTTTAACACAAAGAATCTCACGTCTAATTTCACCAAAATTAATTTATAGTCGTTATATATAAATTTCATTTCAAATTTTATATTTATTAAAAATAAAAATTTATAGTAAAATAAAGATATTTTGTAAAGAAAATTAAATACTAAACCAAATTAAATACAATATAAATAATATTAAATGTATGATATAAATAATATTATCAGTAAAATATATTGATTTGGTTCAAATTTTTATTTTTATTTTGAATACTATAATCGAATTGAATAAAAAATTCAACACAAAACTAAAAAATCAAATTTAAAATGCCAAATTTTGTTAGACACTAAATAAAAAATAATCATGATGTTAAAAATTTAATAAATAATAATATAAGTAAAAAAGTCTTGTTTTGATTCGAAGTTTTGAATTTTTTATAAAATGCAATAGACGAATTGAATAAAAACTAAAAACTAAAAAAGTATGAGTTTTGTTTCAATTTTTTTTTTAATGTAATAGTCGAATTTCATAAAAAAGTAAAGAGAAATGTAATTCAAACTTTTTGATTGATTATGTATAATTGTAATGTAATCTAAATTTTAAGTTCAATTTCAAATGATACAATTGTTGTCAATCCCAAAGTTTGGAATATATTAGAGAGAAACATTAAAGGTTATGATATATTTGTTACAAGGACCAAAATTTGAGATAAATACATTAATTTTTCCTATTTATATAATATTGTAATATTTTTTATTACATGCCGACGTGGCACAAGTGATAAAAAAAAAATTAATTTGCTGAGTCAGGTGCCACGTCAGCACCTAACAGTTGGATTGACAGACATCTGACGTCGGGCTAGAATTGATATCAATTTAATAGTTTATGATGTAATTGATACAAATTAAAAATTTGGCTAGATTTGTGAAAAGAATCATAGTTTAGGCTAGATACATTAATTAACCCTAAAAAGTATTACATTTTATATGCATGTTATAATAACTTTTAGCGAGGATCATGAGATTCTCACAAAAAGAAGTAAATCTATGAAAAACGCTTTTAGTGGATCAGCGGCCCTCACAAAATGTAAGAATTAGTGAGGGTTATCGACCCTTAAAATATTTAGGAATTAATGATGATCGCGTCCCTCACTAAAATCCCATATGACCATCACTAAAGACTTTTAGTGAGGGTCACTCGGGCCTCAAATGTCGTTAGGAAAAATCTCATCACTAAAAGTATTGGTGAGTAATGCAGTCACTTTTTAAAAATAATAAAAGACACAAAAATTTAAATTTAACACTAAGTTTTGTAGATATTCTACAAAATAACATAAATTCTTTCTAGTACAAAGTCAAAATATCTAGTGCACATTGTAATTTTTAAAAAAATCAAAATAAAAAATAAAAAATCACCGTTGCACATTGTATTTAAAAAAATCAAAATAAAAAATAACTACCGTACACTATAATTAAAAAAAATCAAAATCAACAATAAAATTGGATTTATAAAAGATATAATGAGGAATTACCTGAGTCGGGAGTCGGGACCGCATGAGGAGGCTATCGACGTGAGAAATTGAGAAGAGAAAAAAATAGTAGAATAACTTTTTGTCGGCCATCGGCGACTCGGCTGAGGCACGAGGATTGAGGAAGATTGAGATTTAGTTTAACTGTTTAAGAATAGGGCATCATGCATCAGGGAATGACACAATTACCCTTAAAAAAATTATATTAGTCAACCACGTTGAAGTCTCGTTCACATCCCTACTTTATTCATATTTTTTTATTATATTTCACATCCCTACACTTTGGTAGCAGAGGACATTTTTGTACAAATTGAAAAAAAAATGCAGCGAATGTACACTTAGTGCAGTCACGTGACTGCATTGGACCTAGTGTGCATCCGCCACTACCGATGTGGTTCAAATATTTATTTGGTTATTTATCGGTTCTACCCAGTTCTATCTATGAACCCAGTTAAAACCTATAATTATCACATTTGATGACAAGATGTGTATATAAAAAAGTCGGGATACTCAATGGTCCCCACACCATCTAAAGAGGGTTAACGAAGAGAGTTTTGAAAGAATCTTGAGGAAGGAACACCGCTCTACACCATAACAACAAGAACAATTTCTTTCAATGGCAGGAGGTAAGTATCCTACGTTTTTGCGCATTCTATCATGTTTATAAATTTATGCATGCTCTGTTTACACTTTCATTATGTCGTAATTTGGATGATGCTATGTTTCTATGAAATTCCTTCGTTGAGATCATGGGTAATTGATCTAGGAAATGCAGAATTGTCTTGGTGAATAATAATTGGTGCTATTGGGTTGTTTGGTACAGTTGGAAAAATGGAATTGAGATCAACCATTTGTTTGCTTTGATACCATGTCAAACAATGGTGTCTAGAACAATTCAGATTTGTATTTCTTCTCCAAGTAGGAGCCAAGACACAATTACATCGTGAAAGTAGGAAGCAATCCTATTCTAAGGAGACCAAATATTGCTATATGTAATATATATCATTTGTCAATATATAAACAAGATTCCTAGAATTCATAACATAATCATTCTATAATTAATTAAAAAATCAATCTAGTAATTACACCACACCGACATGCTCATGCCAAAAGACATTTAATTTCATCCAAGTAACACAAACCCAAACTTGAATAGATGAATGGTGAGTCAGTGGTTTGTCTCTTCATCATCTTCAGGGGGTTGTTCCATGATCTGCATGGTCTTCTTAGGTGGTGCATTCAGCAAGCCGGTGACCAATGGCTTGAACTTCTCACTAGCCTTGATGATCAATATGAACAAAACTCTGTAAAAGATCATCATGCCAACTAATATTGCAAGGTCAACCCACTTGGAATATCCCACCTGCATCTGCCAGTAATATTTTACAATACTGTCTCCTGTTATCATCCCTTCACCAGTAATGCTTGGAAACATTAGTCCTATGAACTCATTCTTGAAGTACCCTTGATTGGCATACTTGCAGTAGGAAATGTGATACACTGGGAACTTCCACACTACATTTGGAATACCTCTAGGCAGCTTGAAGAAACCACCTGCTAAGATCATCACTGCTTGGATTCCAGCTCCAGTAATGATACCCATGAGAAAATTCGGCACGAGGCTTGCAACGATCATCATTAATCCCTCCACTAGCACCATGCACATGTACAAAACCAGGCAAAAGAAAATGAAGTGATCAAATCCTCTCTGGAGACCAGCAAGGTAGTATGCAAGGGATGCCGGAATTAGTGAGACTAGAGCCAAGTATGGTGCTGAAGAAAGTGTGTTGCTGATCACAAATGCAGTAACACCATAATGTCCATTTAGTCTCTCACGCCTAAAAATCTTTTGATAGAAAAAAATGAAAGAACTTAGTATTGTTTCAAGAACAATTTGAAAAAGTTCAATTCAGAATTAAGAACACAATAAGAAATAAGTATGTCTTAATTACCTTCATATCTTCCACAAAGGATGGGAATCCTCCAATTGCCATAAAAGTGAGAAATCCAGCCACAAACATTAGCATTGAACTCCTGTCCTGGAAGATCAACAACTTCGTGTCAGTTTTCTTTCTTTCTTATGGAAGATCTTGAAAGGAAAAAAAATATGTGAAAAGGTAGCCTTTTGGTTCTACAGTTTTGCATCAAAGCTGAATTCCTATTAGTAAAACTATAATTAAATCAGTAGATTTCTAATTAAAGTACCATTTCTGTTTACATTCAGTGTTATGCTCTTTTTCAATTTCCAATAGTCCATAAACTGATTCACTCAAGGCCTTCTTTGATTGTGGTTATTGAATCCTTATCATTCTTTCTTCTTTCTCTACCAAGTTATTGGAGTGTACAAGAACTAAATATAGTAGGAGATTCATCTCACCTGAATTGATTCATAGTCGTGACCAAGATCATAGAACATAGTACCAATGCACACGCACAATGCAATATAAATTGCAAGTCTCAACCAATAGTAACCTAGATCCCTGTACATGTTCACAAAGGATCTCTTTGTGAGGACAAGACACTGGCTTATAAAACTACATTCCCTTTTGTTCTTTATAAGATCCCCTTCCTGCACGAGTTCCTTGTATCAGTAAGAACAATGGTACCCAGCGACGGTAGGATAATTAATGGTGTTAAGCAATTAATTATTAGCTTACAATAGAGCATATCTGAGCTACTCTTCGTGCTACGTCTTGGCATGCCAGTGACTTACTGTACGAGGTTGTTAGTACATGAGTTGCTTTGTGTGCCTCTGAAACCTTCTTACTGGAACCTTCATCGGACTCCTGTTCATGGTAAACTTTAACTTCAACGAGGATGCTTAATCACTCAAATAAGTCGATCAGGATTACAAGAATTCATCTCACCTTATCAAAATCCATATTTATTGTTCTCAGGTAGTGATCAGATGGATTTCGAAAGGTTGGACATGGAAAACCATTCAGAGCAAAGAACTGCAGAACATAAAATTCTCAGTGAAGGAATTCATGATATGGTGATCGATTTGCAATGGCTGAATCAGCTAATTAAATCAAATCCTAGTCAACAAAAAGAATTTTCTCTTAGGCCAGGGAAAAAAAAATTCGAAAGTTAATTAACAACATATATATATATATGTATTCATTCATGTATTTTATCAAACATGGAACTTGCAGTTAAAGTTGCTTTTGATAATTAACACAAACAACCTAATATATTGAACAAGTTTTAAAAATTGAAATAAAAGAATGTTTGAATCATGAATCACCTCATTTGTTCTCGAAGCAGGACCAAAATAAACCGTTTTGCCAGAAGAAAGAAGGCAGAGGTTATCAAAGAGATCAAAAACTTCACTGCTGGGCTGATGAATGGACGCAATGATGGTCCTTCCATCATGCTTCGCGAGGTTAGCAATGCGACGCATGACATGGTAGGAGGCCGCGCTGTCGAGCCCGCTCGTGGGCTCGTCCAAGAAGAGAAGCTTTGGGCGAGTGAGGATCTCAATGCAAATACTGACTCTTCTCTTCTGTCCGCCGCTGATGCCTCTGGACGTGTAGTTACCGCCGATCCTCGTGTCCATGGCGTCTTGCAAACCCATCTCTCTTATCGTCATCTCCGCTCTCTCCCTCTTCTCGGATTTGCTCATGGACTTGGGCAGCTGCAGCTGCGCCGAGTAGTAGACTGCCTCCCTCACCGTGAGCGTTGTCATTAGAATGTCATCTTGTGTCACGTAAGCCTGCAATTTAATTTAATTAATTAATTAATTAATAATAAATAAATAAAATTTAGAAATGAAATGATAATTACAGAAGTTCCAAAGGATAGATCACTCCGTCTCCTTCCATTTATAAATATGTGGCCAGACTGTCTCACACTCGACCCAAGTCTCCCTGTGTAAGATTTAAATTATATCAATCAAGTGCTATATATTATTGAATTATAATGGATTAACTCATGATTTAAATATAGATTAAGAAATATATAACAAATAAATTATCTTTTCTATTTTTCACCTGCTAATGCATCAAGAAGAGTCGACTTGCCGCAACCCGACGGACCCATGATGGCCAGGACCTCACCAGGCTGCGCGTACCCGGTGAGGCCGGCCAATATCACGCGAGTCGCGCCCTTGCCGTTGGATCCCGTCACCCACAGATCCTCCCACGTTAGATGAACTCCGGCCACGGCTGGCTCAACCCGAACCACATGATCGGCCGGCTGAGCCGCAATTGGCCTCATTTCTTGAGCTATTTCTGCTGCCATTAGGACTTGAGACGAAGAGGGAGGAGGCAGATGAGTAGTGAAGAGAGATGGGTGTTAATTTGCTTCCAAGCAAGCGTCGCTTTATATAGCGGAAGAACAAGTGGTTAAGTTGTTGGGTTTGAAATGATTATTGGGCGGTAGCCGGTAAAATACGATATATGAGAAGGAAACGTGAATGCCATGTGGTGGAAAATAGTCGTATAATTATCGTCAACACTACATGCACGTCTATGTGGTCGCAATTAGTTACATCTCTATCGCATAAACAACGCATGAAAAACGAGAATAGCACGTGTATTACATGTGAGGTTTCTGTTTTATGAAAAATCTTTGGATGCTATTTTTTTCCCTAAAAAATCAAGCTAAAGGTCAAATTCTAATGCCTTTGGATAGAATAAACGATTTTTCACATCGTTATAATTAATTTAGATGCATGAAACAGTACATAGGGTCCCAGAAATAATCACATATGCATGGTTCCTTACTCCCTTAGATTTTATATCGGTAAACAAAATTATTTAGTTTATTTAAATACTCATAATAGTATTTCATAATAATCAGAGCTTTATAGATATATGGTCCCATCGTGCATTAAGATTATTAAAGTTACTTAAATGCAATTAATGCGATAGTTATATATACCTAACAGCAGCTACACTAATTAAGTCGGCGGTACAGTAAAAGAGTTTTATTTTTTTAAAAAAATATAGTTTTATAATACAGTCATTGATACCCAAATGTTATTACGGTTTACGGTATTATCATTTGAGTGGATTCAAAAAAGAGTTTTATTCTATTAATTAACGTGTGGACGTACTTAAATTTTGTATTGAAATTTAATTCTGAATCGGTTATTAAAGTTGGGGAACAGGCCGGTCAACATGTTGACATTAATGGAATCGAGTGGAATTAATTTGGCAGCATCATTGGCAAGCAACACATTTAGTTTGATCCTAAATGAGGTGGGGCATATTCTCGAGACCACATCCAGGAATTAGATGCGAAATAGCCATCACATTTAATTTAATATTTCTACAAAAAAAAAATCAACTTAATCATTCAAAACTAATTTTTAATTAAAAATTCTCGCATTTTGTGACAAAATCAAAGAAATACAAAATAATTTTCAATTAATAAATATTATGAAATTAACTATATATTAATATATTAAATAAATAAAACATAATTAAATTTCAAGATATGAATAATTGAATTTAAACTCAATGATGATCGTAAACTTCAATATGCTAAATAAAAAGAATGAGTAAATAATAAAGCTGAATACATTTTGCAAAAAATATAATTATATATATATATATAAATAAGCAACAACTTCTTTACACGTAAATTTCTCATTTTCTTAATTTTTATTTTTATTTTTATCCACTTATATTTTAACAACTCATTCTCATCTAAATTCCCCTCACCCCTTCTAATTTAACTATGTATGTTGAATTTTAAAATTTATTTTGCGTCCATAATTATGCATATTTAAATTCTTCTTTTTTTCATATACATTTAATTAAGCAGGTTTGATTTTCAATTAATCATATATAATTTTCAAAAAATTTAAATGTTAATAATTATTTGTGAAATTTTGAATTTTGTTATTCATAATCATGTTTAATTTCTAAATTTTTAAATTTAATTAATTTCAAATGTTAATAATTATCGGTGAAATTTAGAATTTTATTTTTGAAATTTTAAATTTTGTTATGCATGTTGTGCTTAATTTTAAATTTTATTAATTACCATTTGGTTAGAATCAAAATTAATTATGTCTACTTAATTTTCAAATCTTATATATAATATTATACATATTTAATTTTGAATTTTACTTTCCCTCCATAATTATGTATCATTAATTGAAATTTTTTCGAATCCATTAAATTAAGTAGATTTCACTTCCAATTAAAGTATGCTTAATTTTCAAGATTTCAACTATATTGAAATGCATATTAATTTCAAATTGTATTAATTTTGAATTTTATTAATTAATGTAAATTAATTTCTAAATTTCCAAATGAAATTTTTGATATTTTCGAATCCATTTAATTAAGTAGTATTAAATTTCCAATTAAGTATGCTTAATTTTCAAATATATTTTTTATTTATTTAAAAATTAGTTTTATAACATAGTTATTACAAAATGAACATGTTGCAATTTACCCACAAGGCCCATTATAAGATGTACACAAAGATAGGGGTGTAATCGAGCCGAGCCGAGCCGAGCTTGGTTCGGCTCGAGCTCGAGCTTTGGTCTATCGGCTCAAGCTCGACTCGAGCTACATTCAAGCCACTCGAGCTCGGCTCGGCTTGGCTCGGGAAAAAAATCAAGCCGCACGAGTCGAGCCGCACGAGCCGAGCTCATTCGCGAGCTCGATCAAGCTCGAGCTCGACTAAGCTTGGGTTCTTTTTAGAGGGTAACGAGTTCATAAAATTAATTTAAAAATCAAATCCGGTATATAATATATATAGAATGTCCGATTAGGCTCGATTAGGCTCACAAGCCGCTCGAGCCGAGTATAGGTTAGCTCGAACTCGGCTCGGCTCGAGCTCGATAAGTTCGAGCCGAGTTCGAGTTTTTACCGAATCGATCTCGAGTAGCTCGTGAGCGGCTTGGCTCGCTTACACCCCTACACAAAACCGTGAAAATAGGCGCATAAGGCGCTACAACTAGGGATCAAACTCTAACACTTGAGCACAAGTGAGTTCACTAATTTTCAAATTTTCAACTATATTTAATTATCCATGTTTAATTTAGAATTTTGATTTTATTAATTTCTAATTTATTTAAATCCATTTAATTGAACATACTTAATTCTCTATCAAGCAGAATTTATTTTCAAATTTTTGACTTTATTTAATTCATGTTTAATTTCAAATTTTCAATTTTATTAATATCCTATTTTTTCAAATTTATTTAATTAAGCAGATTTAATTAAACATAATTTTTCATTTATATATATTAATCACATCAAAGTTACTTATTTCAAGTTAAATAGAATAATAGTATATATGTTGATAGAGTTAGTTTAATTATATTTTTGCTTAATATATAATCTTAATAATTTTGATCATTTTTATCAATAACTACAAAAACAAATATCTATATGTTTAAAAAATTATAATCAATTATTTATTTGATAATTTATTCAAATTATAATTTTAATATCATTAAGCAATTTTTATACATTTTTATACTCATTAATTTCTATTTAACAATTTACTATTTTTTTAATCCTTTTGATCTCATTGTTTAATTTAATTCTATTAATTATTTGTTTTAATTTTTATTTAAAATATTGACGTTATATTTTTCAAGTTAAACAATGGTATATATACGTTGTTAGGTTGGTTTTATTCTATTTTTCTTTAATATGTCATTTTAATATTTTTGACTATTTTTATTAATAATTACAAATATAAATATTTATATATTCAAATAATTATAATCAATTATTTATTTCATAGTCTATTAAAATAATAATTTTTAGTTATTTTATCTATTAATATCATTAAGCAATTTATTTTTATACTAGTTGCTTTCTATTTATTTTTTTCTAATCCATTTGATCTCATTCACTTAATGATTTACTATATTTTCCATTAAAAGTAGTACTAGTATTTTGTTAGCATCAATATTTTTTTTATTAAAAGATCGATGTTCTTTTTAGACTATGTTTTATTAATTTTTATTTATGAATCTACTCTTTTTAATTAGATTATAAAATGTAATCTATTTATTTTTTATTTTATTATTTTATTTTCTCCATGTGCACATATTTTTGATATTTTTAATTTTATATTTATTATTTTTGAATAATAATTATATAACTTTTTTATTTATTGAAGTTTTTTATATTAATTTTTGTATTTTGAAATATGATTTTTAGCTTTGTTATTAAAAAAGAGTATTTCAAAACCAAAAAAAATTATATGGTTTGAATAATTTAATTATTTTTCTATTTTTTTAAATTTTTTATCATATATTTATATTATATTTGGTTTTGCTTAAAAAAAAATGATACTATTTTTACATTTTTTTTAATTTTTTTAATTATTGAAATTTATATATTTTTAAGGCATATAATTATATTTTATAATACTTTTGTATTGATGTAATATTATTTTTCCTTAATTTCTTATTTCTGAATAAAGTATCTATACTTATAAATTTTTAATTGATATAGTTTACGTTATATTTGTATTATATTTAATATTTACCCTTAAAAGTATTAATAGCTTTCCATTTTATTTGTTCTATATATTTTTTTATTAAAAATCTACATAGTATTATCTCTTTTGAGATAGTTTTGATTTTTTTTAAAAAAATATCAATTTAAATTTTTATTCAGAAATTTTCACTTTAAGAAGATGTATGCATTTTGAAACAAATTAATATCATTATAGCAAAAGATTATTGTCAGTTTTAGATTTACATCTTATTGATATTCTATTTTATATACTACTCTAGGTTATAAATTTATTTATATTGACTTATATTTTTTTATATTTTTGCTCTATGAACATATTATTTTTATGGTAAAAATAATTATTAATTACTAATCTAATATAATTCGTCTTTTACATATTTAATTCTTATTTTATATTAACTTTAATTATTATTTTTTAATTATTTTAAGTTAAATTATATAAATATACATACACACTTTCATAATTATATAAATCAAATCAAATTAATATATTTATATACTAGATGTAGTATCCGCGCTTTGCACAGTTAGCTTGTAATTTTAAAAATAAAAAATATTTGAAATTGAATGTTATATTTTAATATATGTTTATATACAAATATAATTGTTTATCAATTTTTTTTAATATTTTTCATATTTTATAATATAAATTATATAAATATACGTGCATAATTTCATAATTATATAAATCAAATTAAGTTAATATATTGTTTTGTGATATATTTATACTATTTAAAATTTTAGTTATTTTTAAAATCTTACTATTGTTTTTTTCTTAAAAATATAATTCTTTTATAATATGATTATAATATGGTAACTTATTCCTAAAAAATATAGGTATATAAATATTAAAATTTAAAATTTAAAATTTTAATTTAAATTACAATGAATATTAAATTATAGCTACAAATTTAATTTAAAATTTAAGTTAAAAATTAGTTTATCATTTAAGTTTAAAATAATTATTTTTAAAAAATTATAAAAATTAGTTTTAAATTTACATTTATATAATTTCAATTTGAAATTATGTTAGAAAATATGAAAAATATAAAAAAATCAATAGACTATTCTATTTATATATAATAATAAATTAAAATATAAAATTTAATTTCAAACTTTTTAGGTTTAAAATCACATATTATATAATAATATATTAAAATATAAAATCTTTTATTTTTAAAACCATAAATTATATAATAATGTATTAAAGTATGAAATTTAATTTCAGACTTTTGTATTTTTAAAATCACATTTTAACGGTGTAAAGCACGGGTACTCTAACTTTCATAGAATAATAACAACAAGTAATAATACCCATAATAACTTACTCTCTAATTAAAAATAATCAGAGTTTGATTAACATACAATTCACTAGGGGTGTGCATGGGATAACGGTTACATCCGAAACTAGTTGGAAGTTGGAACCTACCTGATAGGGTAAGTTATCGAGTAGGCTCCAGATATACCCCAATTAAATTCAAATAGGATCTGTGTAAGGAATTAAGGAACCAATTAATTTCGATTCTGATTCCAATTCTAGCATATAGGGTATCCAAAATCGAAACTGGAATCGGTGTCCAAAATCTACAGTTGTTATGACTATGGATATGTAAGTGATTGTGTAAACTTGTATGAGTATGGACTATAGACATTTGTTATGTTGCTCTTTGTGAGAATCTACTATCATTATTTTTATATTTTGTATGAATAATCAACTTGATTTGCATTTTATTATGTATTTGCCAACTTCAATTTTAAAATTTTACTCTTATATATTTATTTAATTATGATATATGAAAAAATAAAAAGAAATGAACATGTTCCAATAGGATACCCAAAACCTATGATGCAATACAAGTTCCAAATATGGGGTCCCTGTTGGCCTAAAATTTTCTACCTTGGTCTTAATCTTGATTTTGATAATAACAAACATGGAACTAATGTTCTATTGAGAAATGCTTTTAGGTTCCAAGTCGGTTAGCGCACGACATCCGCGATCGGAGAAATCGGCAAGGACTCTCGTTGACGCTCGAATTTCATCGGGAAGATAGAATTTAGGTTTAGGGTGTCTAGCATGTGTTGTAAATTCTCATGATGATGCAAAGAAACTCAAAAACCAATCTCGAACCCCAAAATATGAAAACCCGAAAAATTAAAAACGGCCCTGAAATTCATTATGCCTAGGGAGCTCCTTGGAGGGCTATATAACATAGATATTTTCTTGGCACCAAAAGTTCCTGTAATTATTCCTTAGGTAAAAACTAGTAAACAACATATTTTTAAGGATTTTTTGAAAGCCTTTAACCTATGCATATTTGACCTAGGAGATTATAAAATTTTTGGTTTTCGAAAATTTGTACTAGACCCCAAAAGTTAGATTTTGATTCTTAAGGATTTTAATTTTTTAGATATTTTTATTGAATCCAAATGGGAGGTAATCCTTATATAACATTTATGTTTTAAAGTTAAGAAATGTTATATAAGATGACTTAGCGAAGACGGAACCCATAAACGAACAAACGAGCAGAAAAAAATAGCAAAACTGCCTTGATTTTCATGTTTCAGTCGATCGAATGATGCCCAAAAGTGGCAAAATACATTCGGTCGCTCGGTCGGTCGACCAACGATTGATTAGCAAATGACTAGACGACGAAAATGGCTACTTTTCTAGCCGTTGAGTTGGCTGTTTGAGGCCAACTCTTCAAACAATCAACTCTTCACGGTCTATAAATACAAGACCATAGGAGCCTTTCTCCCTGGATCTTTACCTTCATTGAGCAATCCTTGATCATTTCCAAAGATTTCATTGAGCCATCTTTGTAAGGAACCATAGTTTTCATGATACAAGCTTGATCTTGCTTTTGAACCTTCAAGATTCATCTTCTCAAGGCATCAAGAGGACTAGAGAGTTTCTTTTGGAGCTAAGTACTTGTTATTTGATTTATTGCTCCAATTGTTATTGTATTTTGTTGTTTATTTTCATTGTATATCAAGTGTGTAAATCTAGGTTGCTAGATTTGCTTGAATTGGTGGTTGTCTTAGTGTTAAGGCTTAAATCCATCATTATAAACTTAGTTTATTAGGATTAGTTGAACTATCCCTTAGGTTGAGGTGGGAGAGTGCTCTCGGTAGGAATGTGATATACTTTCGGATGTAAAAGTGCATTCGGTTTGAGAGTTGAGATTTTTCGGTGTAAAGCCCTCTTTGCAAGAGAAATGATAAAATTTAGTAAAGTTAGTTTGAAAACCCTAAGCGGGGTGCTTAGGTAGTGGAGTAGGCATTGGATCGAGCCGAACCACTATAAATCATAGTGTTAGCATTGCTATCTTTGTTTGTGTTTAATTATTTTTATTATTTCTTCCGCATTTAGTCAATAAATTATAATTTACCTAAATAGTTCAAGAAACGATTAAAATAAAATTTAGGCAATAAATTTAGTTAACATACTATTCACTCACCCTCTAGTGTGATCATTTCACCAACAGTCCCATTGCATGTAGGGTCGAGATCCAAAATCTAGGAGCTGATCTATATAGGATAAAATCTGGTATCATGAAAATTAAATACAGGATATCCAGATCCTCTCTCTCTACAACTATGAAGAAGGAAAGGTTATTTGAACATGATCACAAAAATTTATAAAATAATATCTATCAACAATAATTATGAAATTGATTATATATTAATATATATAATTAATATAATATAAATAAATAGATACGAGTGTCATGTCATTTATTAATAGATTTTAAAATAAAGATAAATCTTACCCAATCAAACTTAAATTCAAAGATAACAGTACAGTAAACTTGAATATTATCAATTAAAAACTTAGTGGATATTTAATAACGGTGGATAAATTTTTTAAAGAAATATAATAATAGAATAGTTAAAAAAATATCATTAAACAAAAATAATCGTAGTCTAAAAAAATAGTCAAATAATAATAAATAATAATATTAGATATATAATAATAATTTTAACTAAATAATAATATTAGTGGTAAAAATAGTAAAATAGTAAAATAATACATAATACAATATAGTTTATAAAAAAGATAGAACTAAAATTAAATATATTATTACATATTTAATATTTACTAATAACGTGACAGAAATTTATGCTTATCAGATCAATATAAAACTCCAAATTGAATTTAAAATTTTAATAAAAAACTAAAAAATCAAATAAAATTTTGAGTTTATTTTGGGCGCCATGAAGTCTTGCGATGGAGACGTGGTCGGGTACAATGCCATGTGCGAGAGCTTGTGGCCTAGCGGCAACGATGAAGGGGGACTGAGGGTGGATCTATTCCCCATCGGCAGTGGGCTGAGGGTGTGCGGGGGTGTCGTTGCTAGCGGCCAAGTGGAACCAGTGGGTGGTTCGCGTGGACGAGTGCACCGACGAGTCAGACTCGAGTAGGGGCATGTGGGGTACGACAAGGTGAACATAAAAGACAAAAAGAGTGTTTGGTTTGGAATGCGTAATAATTTATTTATTTATTTTAAAAATATTTTAATCCACGTCGGATCGCCACGTCATCTATTTGACAGGGCCGACGATGAAAAACTAACGTGGGGATACAATTGAGATGAATTTAAAAGTAAATGGTACAATTTGGTGAACTGAAAAAATTGGATAAAATTAAAAAAAAAAATAAAGTTCATGATATATTTAGGTAATTATTTTAAATTAAATTAAACAAATTTTAAATATGTATTAAATAATAAAATAAACAAAAGATATTGTTTCAATTCATAGTTTAAATGTTTTTTTTGAAATGTGATTAGTTTATAGCTAAACTTTAAAAAGATTAAAAAATGTGGATATTGATTTGATTAAAAATTTTGGATGTTTTAAAAAATACCATAACCCAACAATTTTTTTTTAAAAAATAAAAATACCTAAAATTAAACCAAAATTTAAAAAATCACTTTGAACTTTTATATTTCTTTTTTAAAATACAAACAGTCGAAATGAGTAAAAAAAAAAGAATCAATTTATAAAAATCAAATATTTAGCAAGTAATAAATAAAATATAAAAATACTGTTAAATATGTATAAGTAATAATGTTATAAGTAAAATATATTAGTTTGATTTGGAATTTTGAATTTCTCTAAAATGTATATTCGAATAATTTAAAAAATTAAGAACAATTCAAAAATTGAAATCAAAATTTTAATAGATAATAAATAAAAAGTATATTACTACCCAAATTGAAAAGAGAATAAATTTATACTAAAATGATATATAATATAATAAAAAATATATGGCTAATAAATATTGGTTTGGATTTCAGAATTTCTCCATAATACGAAAGAGAAATAATTTAAAATAAAAAAGACTCTAAAATTGAATTAATTGTCAAATCAAATTTAGGTTTGTGATTGCAAAATATTTAATAAATATGGTTGTTAGTTTAATATAATTAAATAGTTCATGAAACATCTCACATCAAGACATAATTAAGCAATTTATATGAATATTATGCGCGCATGTGGAAATCATTTATTTGACGACCGATCGAGCATATAAATTCAACACACATGCAGGAAGCCAGGAAGAGTGGAGGAGTTTAATTTGATGGCCGCATGTATCTGGACTTTATATGTGGTTGTAAATGAACACGTACAAGACTTCCATATCTACTTTATATATATATATATAAGTAGATTAATATTAAATATAATTAGATCTAATGATCCACACGATGGTGCCTAAAATAAGTTGAACATTTTCTAGATCTAAGTCAATAAATGTAGTTGGAGTCACTAATTTGCAAGTCGCAAATGTCAAACAAGTAATTGGACTCAATAAATGAGTTGGAGTAACTAAAATTCTTGAAGATTAGTGAGAAGGCCGAGTCGATGGGAGAGCGTAAAAAACATGTATTCAACGTTAGGGCTGACAATTTCTGACATGACACGATAATCCAATATGACATGACACGAAATTACGCGAGTTCGAATTTGACTAAACGTGTGTTTTCATTAAACATGTTCAACCCGGATTAACACGACTAAACAATCGTGTTAATCCGGGTTGAACCCGTGTAATCCGTATAAATATGATTAAATCCATTTAACTAAACGTGTTTAATTGTGTTACTGAACATATTTAATTCATTTACCCGTTTATAAGGATATATATAATAAAAAATAAAAAGTTATAGATGCTGATCCCCTTCTGAGTTAGTGTTTGAGGGCAGCCATGCCGAGTCAATAACAGTCCAGTGTTTTAGGTCGGGTTGGAGCTATTTTCTATGGATGGGCGAACGGGAACCAAATATACTTGAGCATGTCTTGTTATTAATAATCTTTCTACTGTGTTTAATTTTTAATTTCGGTAATATTCATTTTGTTCACTATTGAAATTGTGTTTATCGTGTGTATCGTGTAGGTGTACATATGTACATGTTTAGACACATTTACTTAAATGGGTTAAGTGTGTCGTGTCGTGTCAACCCGGAAATAAAAAGGTCGGATTCGAGTTTGCATATTCGGACACGTTTAATAAATGGATCGGGTTCGAATTTAACCTTTTACAATACGAAATATGTTTAGACACGACACATTTAAACACGACATGACACATATTGCCACCCTTATTCAACGTGAAACAAGCTTTGCTGAAAAAAACATTGAACATTAATTCGTCCCCATGAACCGGTTGTTAAGTAACAATAAATGTAATCACGTAGAAGTTGAACCCCAAAAAATTGATGGTTTGCTACATCTATTATGATTCATAATTGTGACTTTATAAAATTTAGAATTAACTATAATTAGTCCTTGACTCATTTGAACTTATATGTTGATCGATCAATCATGCGTCGTTTTTCAAAATTTTCTTGAAGCTTCTCAACATTTTTTATTATTATTATTATTATTATTATTATTATTATTATTATTATTATTATATTTTCTCCTCTCAACTCTAGATTTTTTTTGGCCATCACCTCGCTAGAACGAACTGATATTTTGATAGTTGGATGATTATTGACTACAAGCCAAGTTGAGAATGGTGGTCTAAAATCATTGTTGTCCATGTCATTTGATTTTGGCGTACAAGGAAATAGTAACTTGCAAATGTGTATTTATTCTCAATCTATTTACTTTCATGAAAAAATTATATTTTTATTACTCTAATTTTAATTTTGGTCCTCGTAATTTTAAAATTTTAATTTTAATCCACACATTTTATTTTTGTTTAGAATTTGATCTCTGTCGTCACATGAGGTCTTAACGGAGCTGACATGGATAACATATGCTGACTGGACATTACTGACGTGGAGCCTGCAGGGACCAACTTTGTAAATTATGGGGACTAAAATCAAAATTTTGTAAACTATGAGGACTAAAATTAAAATTCAAGTAAACTATAGGGACCAAAATTATCATTTTGCTTAAAAAATATAAAAAATCACATGATATTTTTTAATTGATTTATAAATAATTATAATATTTAAAAATATTAAAATTGAGCACACTACAATAATTTACGTTAATCTGGATGAATTTAAACCGACGTCGTCATCGGGTGTCGGTTTTTATTCGTTAATTACCATGATTTAGGGTGAATTTCACAGTGGCTGCAAAATTCAAAAATGCTCTCCTGATATGTTCATCTCTTCATAGATCATCTTTGTTTTGATCCTAAATTTGACGCATTCAAAACGGTTTAAATTAAATTTCAAACGTCAAAAGTATCGATTTTCACTCTAATAAACACTGATTTTCCATGCATTTAATGTAGTGACAACACCATAATATAATATTATTGCTACGATTTCGTGGGCATTATTAAAAGATATTCAAATATTAATGTGTTTCATGTTCAATTAATGTGTTCAATTCAAGAATACGAAATCAGATATTTGTACCTTAAAATAAACCAATATTGCAAATATTAAACAAATCTTCTAAATATATAAACATGTCATCATACTTTTTAAAATAAAATCCAAAATAAATCATCGTATATTCAACATTAACGTAGCTTATTGTAGTGTGTTCAATTTTAATATTTTTAAATATTATAATTATTTATAAATAAATTAAAAAATATCATGTGATTTTTTTATATTTTTAAAGCAAAATAATAATTTTGGTCCTCATAATTTACTTGAATTTTAGTTTTAATCCCCATAGTTTAGAAAGTTGGTCCCTACAGGCTCCACATCAGCAATGTTTAGTCAGCATATGTTATCTACGTCAGCTACGTTTAGGCCTCATGTGACGGCAGTGACCAAATCCTAAATGAAAATAAAATGTGGGGACTAAAATTAAAATTTTAAAACTACGGGGATCAAAACCAAAATTGAAGTAAACTGTGGAGACCAAAAATATGATTTCCCATACTTTCAAAGTTCTAGTATCTTGCATTGTGAAGGTTCTACTATTTTTCATGTTTTGTAGTCTGCAAAATCAGATCAACTTGATCAAGTTATCATTGAGTCTGACTTCAAAGTCTTTGGTTGATGTATTTCAACATGAGATATCTTCTTTGCGGCAAATCTAGCAGCTTGTTGATGATATTAAATCTTTGCATAGCTAATGTCATCATGCAATATTTTAATCTGTAACTGCATGGGTAGCAATTGGAGCAGAGCTTGAAGAGAATCCAATTACTGTTGTTTGACCTCCTGAGGTCTCGTTTGGTTGATATGGAAAGTAACTTTATGCAGAAAGTTACAATTCACATGAATTAACTTTCTATATGTATTTTTCGGGAAGTATCTAAAAAGTATTTGGTTTGTTGGCTTTAGGTTTTCAACCTTAGCCTTAATTTCGATTTTGATGGTTTTGATGATAACAAACATGAGACTAATGATTTCATTGAGAATATCTTCCAGGTTCCATATCGGTTAGTGCGCGACGTCCGCGATCGGAGAAATCGGATAAATCGACAAGGATGCTCGTCGGCGCTCGGGAATCTTCAAGAAAAGGAGTTTAAGTTTAGGGTGTCTAGAAATTAATGTAATCCTCATGATGATGCATAAGAAACCCAAAAATATATCTCGAACCCCAAACCATGAAATTTCGGGACCGCCTTGAAATTCACTAAGACTAGGGAGCTCCTTGGAGGGCTATATGATCCAAATCTTTTCTTGAAATAAACAATGACGGTAATTGTTCCTTGGGTCAAAACTATATAACGAGGTATTTTTTAGGATTTTTTGGAAGCCTTTAGCATATCCTTATTTGACCCGAAAGATTAGGAAATTTCTATTTTATACTAGATCCCAAGAACTAAATTTTGATCCTTACAGATTTTGATTTTTTAGATATTTTTATTGAACTCAAATGGGGTATAATCTTTATATAACATTTATGTTTTAATGTTATATAAGTAGATGTAGTGGTGAAAATGGAACCAGAAGAACCAGGCAGAACCTAAGCTATCTGCCTTCTTCAGCTCAAGTTCGGTCGATCGATCGGTCGACCGGCCGAAGCCCAAAATGGGCAGTAGGCTTGGCGGTCGACCGACCTGTGTATAAGCCTAAGACACAATCGCGTCGGTCGGCCAACGGGTCGATCGAAGATCGCGGATAACGCGATTTGCGTCTGGCGGTTGACACGTTGGTTGACCGACCAGAGAGAAAAGAGGAGCAATCGAAGGACCGATCGACCGACCATTCGATCGGCGGCCTGTAACGGATAGTTTTCTATCCATTGAACAACCGTTTCTTCAGCAGGGTATAAATATACCCTCATATGATTCATTTAACTTTTTCTCCTACTCTAATAGAATTTATTGAGCATTTAAAAGGAGATTAAAGCCTTCCAAAGTTTGATTGCGGCGCTCTGCTCTCTTCGTCAAGCTCTTCTTCAAGCATCTACTTCCCTACCTCCCTCAACTATGCTGCAATGAGTTTATCTGACGAGTTGAATGATTGAAGGATTGCAAAAGACCACAAAATCTTGGTTTCATTTTAAGCTCTTTTCGATTGTAATTTTATCTGTTATTTGAACTGATTTTAAATTTGTGTGCGTGAAGACCTTGTGTTAGGTTTGTTGTGTGGAAGTGATATCCTTAGTGAAAAGGAGTAAAGTCACTTGTGTAAACTTAGTATTTACTAGGATTAGTTTAGTTGTCCCTTAGGATTGAGGTGGAAGAGGACTCTCGATAAGAAGGCGGTGACTTCTGGGTGTGGAAGTGCCTTAGGTCGAGAGTGCGTCTCTTCAAGTGAAAAGTCCTCTGTATAAGAGAAATGTAAATTAATCTAGTAAAACTAGTTTAAAAATCCTAAGCGGTGTGCTTAGGTAGTGGAGTAGGCATTGGGGCCGAATCACTATAAATTACTGTGTTTGCATTGATTGATTGATTGCTTTGATTGCTTAATCATTTATCGCTTCTGCATCCAATCGTTAAATTGCAAATTGCCTAATTGATCTAAGTAAACGATTAAAATTGGGATTTAGGCTAATCGTATTAGTAAACACACTATTTACCCCCCCCTCTAGTGTCGCCATTTCGCCAACATTTGGTATCAGAGCGGGTTCGTAGCTTGAGATTTCATTATCTCTTCTATACCTTGTCCCAATCTCGAAATGGCTCTAGAGTCGGTAGCGTCTACACCTCCTAGGTTCGATGCCTCGAACTTTGGTCTATGCAAATCTAGGATGTACATCTTTCTAAAGACTCAAGGTTTAAGTGTATTTAACATGGTAAAAATCAAATATATTGAACCTAAGAAAAATATGGATGCATGGACACAAGAACAAATTAATATGTTTGAATTAAATGCTAAGGCAACAAATTGCATATATTGTTCTTGTGGAAATAATATTTTTGAAAAGATCATGCATTGTACCTCGGCATATGATATTTGTGCTACTTTGAATATGCTATATGATTATGCTAAAACCGAAGAGTTAAAAACTTTTAATGAGTATAGTGATGACAATTGTCATCCTTCCAATGCTAATATGATTTCTGAAGCCCAAAGTATCTCCAATCATAGGAGCACTAAAAGCCGAAAGAGAAAGGTGATCTGTCATGTGTGCCATGAGAAATGGCATGTAAGGAAGAATTGTCCTACCATGAAGAACAAGGCAAAGAGGAGGTCAAATGCTTCCACATCATCCTACTCAAGTGAAGCATCCTCCCTTTATGACTATGAAGCCATCTCAAAAGAATGCCTCATAAATGATGACAATGAGGTACACTCCACCTCTTTTAGTCATGTTAATAACAATAATAGTAGTAACTCATCTAGCTCTCATGATTTTGATGAATTTATGGATGAGTACAAAATCATGTATGCCTTGCTCTTGAAAAAGGATAAGGAAAACAAAAGGATCAAAAATGAGAATTCTAGACTTAGTTCACATGTGCATGCTCTAGAATTAGAAAATGTGAAATTAAAATCTAGCTCATTTAATCCTTGTCATGATATGTTGAAACTTGAGCTTAAGTACTTAAAGCTTGAAAATGAAAAATTGAAGAATGATTTCAAAATTGAGAATGAGTCTTTGAAAAATGAAAACTCAAAAATCAAAAAAGAAAATTATATGTTGAAATCTCAAATGCATGCTTTACATAACTCAATGAATGATTTGAAAAATGAGGTTCTAATTAAACCTAAACAAGAAGGTGAATGAAATGAAAAATATTTCCTCATTTAAGAATTTTAGTAAAAAGAATGTTTATGCTAATGTTAAACCTCATGTTCAAAATAAAAATGTTTCATCTAAGAATGCTCATATTCATCATGTCTCACATATCAAACATTCAAATGATAGATCTAATGTCCATAGCATAAATAAAAAGAAATTCAATGGACATTATTTTTGTTGTGGTATTTTTGGCCATGCCATTGTTGATTGTGCATTCAAGAAAAATCCAAGTGTAGTTAAGACACTTTGGATTCCTAGGCCAACTCACCCCCAAGGACCCAAAGCCATTTGGGTACCAAAAGTCTCATCTTCTTTTGTAGGGGGAGCTACCACACAAGGATGAATGAGAAGTGAAGAATTGAAGTTGATCATGAACTTAAATGAAGTATGATTCATTGGTTGCAACTTCAAACCATCATGATGCCATATGTATGAAAATTGGCATCAAAATCATTTTGGTATCATCTCATTGCCTTTATTTGTTTTATTTAAGTTAGAGTTTTGATACATGGTTAATTTGAGTTGTTTTTCCTGCTCTTAATAAGAGTCTTTTGAAAAAAAAAAATTGATTTTTGATTTCCCGGTCTCCTCGGAGACCTTTGGTGGCCTGTAATGGGCCTAAGCGACCTTGCGGTTCTAAATCGTAGGCACATTGTAGCCTTTCGGTTTTCAACCAATAGGAAGAGTTGAAGATCTTATGTTTCAAAATTTTATATTTTGAGATCTCTTGATTCATTTGTTATCATGAATAATTTCTTTGAAAATGAATCAATGCTACTTAGTGAAGTTGAAGTTGATAAATGATATTTGGTTTTTCTCTTCACTATTTAGTTTAATAGCTTGCATGTAGAATTGATTTCATTGTCTACTTAAGAAGTATACTTGCAAGTTATAAATATTTTAGGAAGGCTCACTAGGAAAAAAAGACTAGTTTGGCTAAATCATCATGAATAAGGTATAATCATGGTAAATTCAAAATCCTAATGTTATACCTCAATGCTTAAGATTAAAGTATGTCTTTATACTCATGATTAAAATGACATGTTTAGTACTTAGACAAATTTCATTGAATGAAACTTGTTCTAGGTAAATATCTATTATTAGAGACCTTCTTGTAAGTCCAAACTAGTTTAACATAGGTAGAGATCTTATTTCTCAAATAGTTCACATCTTAAGATCTCTTAGGTTCATTTTGATATTATAGTAAAATCTTTCACTTAAAAATGAATCTTAACTATCTATCATAAGTTAAGTTATTTTTTAATGAAAATCTTGTATTGATCCATTGCTAGTTAGTATGTTAGCTTGCTAGGTGACATATTATTTTATTATGATACTAATGATGTCTACTTGCAAGTTATGAATATAAATGAAGACAATGTTATCTAAAAGAAAATGAAAAAGTTGGGCAAATTTTCAAGAAAAAAGTATGATTTTAATTTTTGCAAAAATCTTAGTAAAATAATTAAATTTTCATGCTTAAATGATTTCTCTATGCTCATGATTGATGTTGCATGATAAATACTTGAAGTTTCATGAGTAGACAAAATTATGATAACTTAGCTCATTTCATGATATCTTGATATTTATGAAATCGAACTAGGTTAAAATTTTCTTTAGAGACTTCATGTTAAGGTAAAAATGAAACAAACATGTTTAGACACACATGATATGATTCTAGGTGTTCAACCTTAAAAATTCATGTGTAGATAAAAAATGTGATATAAATATCACTTTAGAGGACTTAAGGTTGAAAAAGCTTTGACCCAAGTCAACAAATCAACTTGATCATTTCTTTTTAAGTCCAAAACTTCATAAACATGTTTAGAAATATGTATGACATGTTTCCAAGCTCTTATAATGGAAAATTCATATGAATATGAATGAAATGACAATAGAGGTCAATTTCAAGAAGACCTCTTTTTGAACCAAGTTGACCCAAGTCAACAAGTTGACTTAAAGGTTTTATTTTAAATCCATATTTGTGGAACATGTTTAGATTTACTCATGTTAGGTACCCATAGGTTTAAATTTGAAAAACCATGAGTAAATGTTAGGATTGAAACTTAGCAAGTTTCATAAAAACTAATTATCCATAAAAATTATATAATATAATTTTTACATATATAATTAATATAATATATACTTTATCATATATGAAAAATTAATTTTTATTTATAGTTAAAATGAAAAAATTACGTATTTTTATTAAAAACAAATTAAATTAAAATAAATATGTAAATAATTCAAGGATTATCTAATCTATAATGTTGGGAATATAAATTATAAATTATGTAATAAATGCAAATGTGATGGTGAAATTAACTTTTTCCTTCAAATACAATGCAAGAAGTGTAACTTACCTAGAGGAGTCTAGGTAAATTGAGCAAATCTTGCTTCATGCACTACAAGAAAATTTGGATTTATCGACCACAACTTCCGACGAGAAGATGTTGTCGAAATTTTTTATTATATTTCTGACGACCCATAGTGTCGGAAAGAGTTACCGACAAAACTTTTCGACCAAAATGTGTCGAAAAATTATCATATTATTATCGACGAATTTTCGTCGAAAATAATTTTCGACAGACTTTGTACTCGCAAGTTCGTCGGAAATATTAATGACATATTTTTATACTGAACTTATTGACCACAATTTTCTACGAAAATCCATCGTCGAAAATTTTCGTTAAAGTTTCGACAACTTTCGGCATCGAAAAGAATTACCGACATAAATTTTCGACCAAATTGAGTCAAAAAATTGTAAATAAGGTCGATACACTACAATAAATATTGGATTTATCGACCACAACTTTCGACGAGAAGATGTTGTCGAAAATTTTTGTTAGATTTCCGACACCTCTTTGCGTCGAAAAGAGTTATCGACAAAAATTTTCGACCAAAATGAGTCGGAAAATTATAAATATTTTTTTAAAAAAAAAAACCGGGTGGGTAAGCGGGCGAGCGCCTCCTGCCTCCTGCTCTTTTTTAAAAAAATAAATAATTATATTTTTATATTTAATTATATTTCTTCTTCACTTCTACTTCTTCTTCTTCTCGCCAGGGTACTTTGCTCCACTGCTGGTGGAATGTTTCCATCCGTCGATCGTGGATCGGGCTGCTCCTCTGCGCCGTCCTCCTCCTCCCCACGCCGATCCTGCTCCTCACGGGGCAGCCGGAGGATGTGGCGAAGCAAGCCGGCGAGGTGTCCATGTGGTTCATCCCCCTACACTTCTCCTTCGCCTTTGTCTTCCTGCTGCAGTGCTTCTTGCAGTGTCAGCTCAAGAACTCGGTGATCACCTACGTCTCGGCCGCTGCTCTCATCGTCCACACCCTCGTCACCTGGGTCTGCGTGTCGAAGCTCCAGTTCGGGTTGATCGGGACGATGCTCACCCTCGATTTCTCGTGGTGGGTGTCGGTTCTCAGCCTTTTCGGGTACGTGACTTGCGGAGGGTGCCTTGATACCTGGAAGGGCTTCTCCATGGAGGCCTTTATTGGTCTCTGGGAGTTCTTGAGGCTCTCTGCTGCTTCCGGCGTCATGCTCTGGTCATCTCTCTCGCTCTCTCCTTTTCTCTTCCTCCATACGTTTCTGATGAGTCAAACCCCTGAGTCGAGCTTGTTAATTTGGTGCAGCTTGGAGAATTGGTACTACAGAATTTTAATCCTATTGATTGGGAATCTCAAGAACGCCAAGACTGCAGTGGATGCCCTCTCTATCTGGTAATTAGGCAAATGCTCGACTGATTCAAAAGAGTAATTAATCTCAAGTGTATATATATTTCTTGATGAACAACATGAACATAAACGGATGGGAACTGATGATTACTCTACGAGCAGGGATGACCAGAGCATCAATGAGGACGGCCAAGGCAAGAACAGAGATCAATTTCGCACCTCCTCGATCCTTCTCCCTTACTGATCTCCAGCATGCTAATTAATAACACATGACGTGAAGAGAATCACATAACGAAGTGGATGACAATGTAATTAATGGTAATTTAGTTGAACTTTAAATTCTGCAGGTTTTGGTGTGATGTGATGTGATGAAGAAGAAGAAGACAAGGGAATTGGAAAATAGGAAAATAGAGGAGCTATTTGTTATTTTGGTTTATACAGGTCAAAATATTGAATTCAGCCCGATTTATTAGCTTTTCTTTAAAAAAAATCTTAGAGTTTTCAACGAAATTCCGACGACATATCGTCAGAAATTACCGACGAATCTTTTGTCGAAGACACGTTGATAAATACAGACAAACTTTAGTCGGTAAGTCGTCAGTAATTACCGACCACTTTCCGAATATATAATGATAGGAAAGTAGTCGGTAATTATCGACCACGGTTTTCGACAGCACTTGTAGTCGGTAATTACCGAGGAGCAACCGATAGAACTTTTGTCGGTAGTTACCGAGGAACTACCGACAGCTTTTCGATTAAAACCTTGGTCGATAGTTACCGACAATATTTTTTGTCGATACTTGTTTTGACCAAGGTTTTACCGACGCAAATATTAGCCTCGGTAACTAGTCGAAATTTGGTCGGTAAATCAATATTTTCGACCAACTTTCAACCACCTTTCGACTACAATGGCAGTCTGAAATCATCATATTTCTTATAGTGATGATGTATTGGGTACGTCAACACCTCGACAAACTAATAATATAGTTTTGTTTCTTTGCAAAAAATAGAAACATTAATTTGTACCAATCGGTTTCTATTTTAACCCTCAAATTTAAAAGTCTCATTTTGATTTGTGAAATTTATTTTTTGTTTCATTTATAAAATCTCACTTTAACACCTTATTTTGATTCTCATTTTAATCCTTATAATTTCAAAAAAATAGAATTTATTGTGTTAAATTAAAAAATCTCATATTTTTTCATCAATCAATCAAAATAAGTTTTTCAAATAAGATAATAAGTTGTTTGTTATGCTCGAAACCTTAAATAATTATTTTATTATTTTCTAATTTTTTCCTAAATTTTTGAAATTTATTTACCGAGCAAGGGCTTAACATAAAAAATGTACATTTGTGGATTTTTTTCATAAAAAAGACTAAAACCTAGGTAAAAATAAAGATTAGACCCAGTACTATGCATGGTGATCTAAAAATTCTTGGGAGTTTTTGTGTAAGGATGGCAATTCAAACCGGTTAATCACAGTTAATCGGTTAACCGAACCGCAAAATATGGTTTTGGATAGTGGATTTGCGGTTCGATTTCGGTTTCGGATAGTAAAAACCAAAAACCGTTTAAAATTAATCGGTTCGGTTTCGGTTATCGGGCCGCGCTTAACCGGTAACCGAAATCGGTTATCTATTCGATTTCGGTTACCGGTTTTTTACTGTTAACCGGTATCCGAAATCGGTTTTGTTATTAATTTTTGAACCGATTATCCGTTTACTACCGGTTTTTTACGGTTAATCGGTATCTGAAATCGGTTTTGTTATTAATCATTGAATCGGTTATCCGTTTACTACCGGTTAACCGATTAGTAAACGGATAACCGGTTCTATTCGAACGAAAAATTTCGGTTTCGGATATAGGCTTTTGAAATCGATCGGTTTCAGTTTCAGTTTCGGTTAGCGGGTTTAGAAATCGGTTTCGGTTTCGGTTAGCGGGTTTGGAAATCGATTTCGGTTTCGGTTAACCTCCAAAAGTGCGATTAACTGAATCGTTGCCATCCCTATTTTTGTGATGTTCGTTGGCATTAATTCTTGTAGATCTTGATTGTGTTACGTTGTTTTTACGGTGTTAAGTATTTTTTTGACGTTTTGTCTCTTGGTGGTGTTTTTGTGTTGGTAGTTGTCATAAGCATGTCGAATTGCCGTTGGCACTCGGTAGTGATGAGCAACGATAACGACTTCAACGTTTTTATTTACGGCGCCACTCTTGGCGCAACTATCACATACAGGTTGCAACGTCACAGTGTTGCGATTGCATCTAGCTTCAGTGTTGCCGACCATATTTGATAACACCAAGGTGGGGTGGGGGATGATGAGGGGACTGCTTGGGTCGAGCGGTGGCCCCTTGGGTGCTCGCTGATCATATATCAACAGTCTTGGATCGAGCAGCAGCGATGGTGCTGCCCACTCAAATTGACAAAGAAGGGAGAATATGATCATTTTTACCGTGTCATTTTGGCAATGTAATAATAGTATGAGATGGTAACAATGTTTTATAGTTTGTAAAAATTGTTAGCACAATTTGTTATTCATAATAAAGGTATATTTCTTTTTAATTATTTATTAAAAATTGGTGTTATTTTGAATATAACGGTGCTACAAACTTTGGTAATATTGTTTATTCGTTTTAATTATTTCTTAAATTCAGTGCTATTTTGTTTATAATGGTGTGATATTCATTTTAATTTTTTTATTAATATGAACAAATTAAAGTTTTCTTTAAATTATATAAAAAATCTTTGAGTGGTTAAATATTGACATATTATATATGAATTTTACTGACGGGTTTCTGAAATGTTCTGCTCCTTGAAGGTCATTCTGCGGTTGGGCTCTGTGATCTCGATGGGAATCATGACCTCTGCTCCTACATGAGCCTGTAGGGAGTTTCCAACTGGAGGATTAAGCGTTGTATTGTAGCTCCATAACACTTAGGGCAGTTTTTCGACCTAATGTCCCTTAACCTGATCAAGTTTCTTTCTAAGTCCCGCCAGGATGACTTTGTTGGCTGCTTTGGCAAGGCCATTGGTATGCAGATGCTCTACTTATGAGAAGAGTTGTCGAATCCCGAGGTCCGAGCAGAATTCTTGGAATCGTCGATCTATAAATTGTGTTCCATTGTCGCTGATGAGCTCGTGGGGTATGTCATACATGTAAATAATGTTCTTCTATACAAACTTTCGGACCTTCTCGATCGCAATTGAGGATAGGGGTTCGACCTCTATTCATTTGGTGAAGTAGTTGATCGTCACCACCAAGTATTTGATCTATCTTAGTGCTTGAGGGAAAGGGTCGAGGAGGTCAATGCCCTACTTAATTGCGGGACGGCCAGTTGACTTCCGAGCTAGCTATGCAGTGGCTCAGGGTGTTGTTGTGAGACTTCATAGAATCTATGGCACTCGTCGCACGAGTTGATCATCGAGAAGGGTGTAGTAGTTTGTTATCCTTTTGAATTTGTTCGGATTGGAGGTATGCTCTAGTATCTCTCCTCGCCTGAGGTAGGTTTTGTATGGGGTCCTCCAGTTGGTGGCCTGCTCGACCGCTTGAACCTTGGTCGAGATATCAGCTGTTTCGATGCTCGATTGGCTCGGAATTTGTTGTATGACCGACTTGTTGTTTTGAAATTTTTTGGTGCTGACGAGCTTGGTACGCAGGTCGACTCGAGTATTTTATTCACGAGATATGTGCTGAATCACACAACTATGAGAGTTAGTGATTAAAGAATGTACTAGTGAGAGGTACCTTTCGAGGGAGGGGTCCCTTGCGTGGCGGGTGTCATTGACCTGTTCTACGACAAGCTGTGAGTCACTTTTCACGATCACATTGCGGGCTTTCACTTCCTAGGGAGCTTCAGGCCGGCAATCAGGGCTTCGTACTACGCCTAGTTGTTGCTGGTTTTGAATTGGAATTAAAGGAATTTCTCTAGGGCGATTCCCTGGCTGTTCTCTAGAATGATGTCGGCTCCGCTTCCTTTTTTGTTGGAGGCGCCGTCTACAAACAATGTCCAAGTTTAGACCTAGTTGGGAAAGCCTTTCTCATCGGCGAATTCGGTAATGAAATATGCTAAGGCCTGGGCCTTGATGGGGCCTCTGGGTTGGTATTAAATGCTGAACTCCAACATTCGTCCGGCAAGCTCGGGCTTGGCCAGGTCTTGCCTGATCGGCTGTTTTGTGCGTACCTGGAGGTGGTGACTTTGAAAGTATGGTCTTAGCATTTTGGTTGAGATGACCAGGGCGAACACGAGCTTTTCTAACCTATGGTATCTGATTTCGGGTCCCTAGAGGACCATGCTGATGAAGTAGATTGGTTTGTGATCCTTTCCATGTTCTCGGACAAGCACCGAGCTGAGGGCGTTTTTCGTGACTGTAATGTACAGGAAGAGCGTCTATCCCGACTGTGGTTTGTCTAGGACTGACGGGCTGGTGAAAAAGTGTTTGAGCTCCTCGAAGGCTTGTTTGCGTTTCTCATCCCACCGAAAGTCTTGTTTCTTTCTCGGGATCTTGAAGAAGGGCGTGGACCTATCAGAAGACTCGGAGAGGAATCTTAACAAAGTAATCATCCTCCTCGTGAGCTATTGTACCTCTTTAATATTGCGCGAGCTGTGTATCTCTTGGATTACTCGACATTTTTTAGGATTGGTTCGATTCCTCGGTTCGTAAGCATGAAACCAAGGAATTTGCCAACGTGGACCCCGAAGGCACACTTCTCCTGGTTAAGTCTGATATTGTAGCTCCTGAGCTAGCTGAAGATTTCGATGAGACCGCTGCAGTGATCTCTGGTGGACGGTGTTTTAGCGACCATGTCGTCCACGTACACTTCCATGTTTTGGCTAATGTTTTGCTCAAAGACTTTGTTCATTAAGCGTTGGTACGTGGCTCCTGCGTTTTTTAGCCCGAAGTGCATCACTTTGTGGCATAAGTTGGCATGCTTGGTGATGAAAGTTGTCTTCTCCTTATCTTCTAGGTGCATTTGTGTAATACCCGAGGTTTCCTAATTTAAAAGTTATTGGTGCAGTGCACCAGATCGGGAGCTAGTCGGGTTGAGTTGCGAAATCGTCGCGAGTAGAAGATATAATTTAATTTTTATAAATTAATGATAAGTGTTATTTTTATGATCTTGAGTTGGGTTGATTGAGTCGGGTTTAAAATCGTGTTCACGGATTGAGTCGGGGCTTGAATCAGGCTTAGATTGAGTCGAGTATGGGTTTTTAAGTGAGGAGGGCAATTTGGTCAAAAAAAAGAAAATAAAACCCCTCACCCCAAACGCCGTGCGGCTCAAGAGAGAGAGCCGCACGCAGCCCAAGGTGAAGGAGAAAGAGGGGAGAGAGCTAGTGGGTGGCGCCGAGATCGGGAACACCTTCGTCTTATCCTTCTCCTTCTTCTAATCAAGGTGAGTGGTCGAACCTAAACTCGTAGGGTAGGCGTGTGGCCGACCCATTGAAATTGGGATTTGTCAATTCTCGCGTTGAATCTCGTCGTTTATTGAAGGCTTTTCGAGATTTGTGGTTCCTTTATGCATTTGGTGTTGATTTATGAAAGTTTCCATGATGATTTCTCGATCTTTGGGGCCGGCCGAATAGGGGAAAAAAGGGAGAGATCATGCCAAAATTTTTCCCAATTCCCTCGAGTGGTTTAAACCCCTTAGATCGAACTCCTTTCGTGATTTAGTAGATTAATTATTCGATTTGTCTAAAGTATGGTCGGGATTCCTCTTTCCCCCCTTTAAAGGGGCTCGGCCGAGCATGATAACCCTTGCTTAGGGTTCGGCCGAGTGGGGGAGGAGGATGGATCCGATCAAATATGTCGATTACTTCTTTTAGGGAATATGTTCGTCGATTGAAATTGTAGATTAAGCAATTGATGAATGGCTGTTAATAGTAGTAGATAAATTTTAAAATTTTAGAATGTACCTTCTTGAATGCGCATATATGACTAAAATTACGTATAGTATATGACTCGTGAAATTTTCTTCATCGAATTACTAATGCTATTATTGAAATTACCATGCTAGATCAAATATTAGGCGATCTTCTCTGATCAAATGCTCGATTTGATCCAGAAGTACCACACACTCCAAGGTGGTGTGTCCGTAGGTTCGGTGGAACTTGCACCTTTTACTTTTGTCGGCATTAGACGAGGTTTTTAGCTTCTCCGTACTGCTAGGAGGTTTAAGCAACTGTAGGTGATAGATTTCCCGAAGGATGGTTTCTCGCCTAGTGTTGAGAGTAGTGTATTCGTCGAAACAATGGATAGGTCAGGAGGGCGAATTCCCTCTCCCACTGTGAACGCCTAGTTCTTCAATATCTATATGGTTCATGGCCTTCCCCTAGAATTCGGCCATGTCCTTTGGCTTCGCCAGGGCGATCTGGTCTGCGAAGAGTCCGAGCTTCATACTATGCTTGATAGAAAATAACTCGACGCATAGGTCGAGGTTCGAGATCTCCATGGTCGTGGCTTGGAATCTCTTTATATAGTCTCTTAATGACTCGTGTTGTCTATGCTTGATGCATTGGAGGACATCCTCGGCCTTGGAGTAGATCCGTGACGAGGATAACTGGTTGGTGAAGGTGCGGGAGAGCTCTTCGAAGGTGTGTATGGATCCTGGTGAAAGGGTATAGAACTAAAGTAGTGCGGGCTTGGCCTTCGTGATGCCGGTGTCCTCCTTTGCTCTTTGACGTATGCGAGAGACCTTATCTTAGAGGGCAGAGGTCGGCCCCCCTGGGTCCAAGTGACTATCTTCATTGTGCTCTGAGCGATGGCGCTCGCATTCGGCCGGGTGTTGTTCCCGAGACCGCGTTAGCATCTTGACCTGGGCTGCTAGCTAACGGTCGGTTCTCCACCCTGAAGGTCGTTTATCAAACGATGGGATTCTTCTAGTTAGTGGTTGGCTGGTGTCGAAGCGTCACTCTTAACTGTTTCAGCGTCTCTAGGTAGTGGGGAGACATCGCCGCTAGGGTGCTGGCTGCGTTCGCCTGACTTCGAGTACCAACCATTGCGGAGCAGATAAGATTTACTCGGCCCCACGGTGGACGCCAAATATTCTTAGGCTGAAGTCAGAGCGGTGCGATCTGATGTGTCTCCTGGTCAGGTGCAACTCTGGCCGAGGGGGGGGCATAAGACACTCTGATGCTCAAGTAATAATGTGTTCAATGTGCTGGTAATAGAAATTGAAATCTAGTGGTACCCGAGGAGCGTTGTGTCTGTATTTGGTGTAGGATGAGAGATGTTTGACGATGATGTCACTCGGTAATATCGTAGGGATGTTGCTTAGAATGGATTGAGGTTGATCTCGGATATGTCAGGCTCGAAATGACGAATCCCTCGTAATTAATGATGGCGTTGATGCCCTTGTATGACTGGGTGGAGCCCTCGGGCTAGCTAAGCCGTCTGGCTTGACTTGAGCCTTGTTCATAAATGTAGGCGCTTCTGGACCTAATTCGGTCGGGTCCAAAAGTATTAGTGCAGTCCATATACCATAATATTGACATTATCATATGATCATACATGTAATAAATAATTTTTTTAACCAAATTAGATAAATTTATTAAAAATAAATGATGGTTGATAAATATCTTTTAATTACAGGATTAAGTCAACTACTAAATAAATTCATTAATACATGAACAGTTAATGATAAATAATTTAAATAATCATTTGTAATTTTGTTAATTCGGTAAAGTATCGAATTTAAGGGAAATAATTTTGGTAGGTAGATTATTATAGTATAATTTGGTAAAAACTTCATCGAGAGATGCTGCCGTTTTGGCACCAGTTTAATCGAAGTTTTGAACCATAAACATTCTTCACGCTGAAGAACAAAAAATCATTAGATACTCATAAATAATTAATTAGTTAGAAACAATGGCATCTTCTATCGTATACATTAATTAAGTGAGCATTTGGTTGTCCGCAAGTATAAATATTGTAGAAAATATTTACATGTAAAAGTAAATTTTCATGAATAGAATTTGCAATCTATTATTTGCTTGCCTGCATGTAGAGTTGCAATTTTCATTTACATGCGTTTGGTTGGCCGCAAATGAAAATTGCAATTACACTGACAACTTGCATCTTCATATCCAGGTGTACCAATTTTGGTCCGGTCTATAGCTTGACACGATAGAATTATGCTCGGGCCACTCGTTTATCGTGTCAGGCCAAGGGATGTAGGTCCGACTCGTCATGATAGTCGATAATCAGAGTCAAGAAATGGGTAGTTGGGTATAGTTTTTCAAAATCGTGCTAGCGGGCTGCGCCGTGACGATGACCCGTTTCTTTTTCGTGTCGTGCCGAGCACGGGTTCTCTGTCCCAAATTTTTATTAGGCTGGGTTAGGACGTCATTAAAATAGCCACCCCAAGGATTGATGACACTCGAAATACCCGATGCAGGTAGAGGAGCCTAGATTTTCCGCTTCTAGTGGCGACGATCGCTCGCATGGATGTTTGAAAGGTGTGCCATTCGGAATCCGTCTCAAGCACAAATCAATCCACAAATCACCGGAGGAGCAAGCAAGGGCCTATGAGCCCCGGAAAAACATGTGATCTAGACGGTAAAAGGCTAGAAAAATCGCCCAAATATATAGATCCAACAATAATATGCAATAGAATTTCAACGAAATTTAGAAGCAATAACAAATAAATAGAGGCAAAAGGGTAAACTATCATTTTATCTCAATAATAATTCATCGGCTACAACAAAATCATTCTGACACGGAATAATATTATTTTATACTCTAAATCACTATTTAATTTAGTAAAATATTATTTTATATTATTTATCAAAATAAATTAAATAATTTTTAACTATTGTATAATACTTAAAAATATAAAAATCTACCAAATGACAGCAGATCTAAAATCTGACACTATCTTCGCGTTTAGCACGCGAAAACATGCAACTTTGATATTTATCCCGTCTCTATTCGATGGCTCTAAGTTGTCAAAATTAATTAATTATTTTATAATACTTAAATTATTGCGTTTGCCGTTCATAATCTTGTATTGTGGATTTTTTAGGCTGCAATTTTTTTTAGAGCCTACTGTTGAGATTTCAGAATAAATGGATCACACGACAGATTGCTTCAACAAGCCGAAAAGGGGCAAACTAGACGACACAAGGCAGAGACGAAAAAGGAGCGAAAAAAGTTTTGAATTAAACTGGGAAAAATGTAATTAATTGAGGGAAAGTTACACACCTCAATGTCCTGAGTCGCATTTATACATCTGCGAATCTAACTTTATCTGTATGCTCGACAATTACAAAATTGACCTTACAACTTATAACAACTAATACAGCTGAAACAAAGGTAAAATAGTAAACTGAAATACTTTATTTATTCATTAGCTCCATCATCTTCTTCCTCCCGCGACTTCCTCTGTCTTCAAGTTTATCATCCATGCTTCTTCACTTCAACACACCCCCGCAAGTTGGGAGGGATAAACGGATTGTTCATTCCCAACTTAGAGATTAAGTTGTTATGTTGTTGGCGTGGCAATGCCTTTGTCAGTATGTCCGTTGGATGCTCTCTGCCGGCAATGTGGACCGGTGAAATAGTTCCTTCCAAGTACCTCTCCCTCACGTAATAACAGTCTATATCCGGGCGTTTAGTGCGCTCATGGAATACTGGGTTTGCCAATTTGTGTAATGCACTCTGGTTATCGTAATATACTGGAACTGGTAGACTGTAATTTAATCTTAAATTTGTCAACAACTTTAAGACCCACACAACCTCAGCTGTTACGCTAGAGAGAGCTCTCAGCTCACTCTCTGCGCTAGACCGGCTCACTGTAGCCTACTTTTTGCACTTCCAGGTAATCAATGAGCTCCCTAGCTTGACCATATAACCAGTCACAGACCTTCTAGAGATGATGCAACTGCCCCAGTCAGCATCAGAATACCCGAAAATTGTGACACTAGTTCCTGCAGGGTAGAATAGACCCAATCTAGGTGTCTTCTTCAAGTACTTCATAACCCCGATTGCAGCCTGGTAGTGTGACAATTTTGATCTTTGCACAAATTGACTCGATGTATGTATGTTGTAAGCTATATCAGGCCTGGTTATGGTCATATAAAGTAATTTGCCTATCAAGCTTTTGTACTGAGTTACCTCTTCAATGAAAGGGTCTGACTCGGTTGCTTCTATATCAAACTTCATGTTCTGTTGCATGGGAGTGCTTTTTGGCTTGCAATTCATCAAGTTGAATTCATCAAGTAGGTCAATTTCATACTTTCTTTGGCTTAAATGTATTCCTTCTTTGGTCATTTGAACTTCTAATCCCAGAAAATATTTCAAGTCCCCAAGGTCTTTAATTTTGAATTCCTTGCCCCGATATCTCTTTAACAAGTTCATCTCTTCGAGATTAGTTCCAGTTAGTATCAAATCATCAACATAAACTACAACTACAACTATGCTTTCTCCTTTTGTTTTCACAAATAGGCAATTATCTGAATGACATTGCCTATACCCTTGTTTCAAGATGCTGGAAGAAAATTTGGCATACCATTCACTACAAAAAAATAGGGCATCACCAACGAACTAAATCCGTTGGTAATACTCAAAAATCCGTTGGTAATACTATTACCAACGGATTGTCCGTTGGTAAATTCGTCGGTGTTACCCTGCTAGGTAGTACCAACGGATAATATAATATCCGTTGGTAAATACCAACAGATTATAATATCCGTTGGTAATACCAACAGATATTAATATCCGTTGGTAATACTAACAAATACACTTCCATTGGTATTACCAACAGATAAAAATATCCAACCACACATAATACATATCAAATTTAAAATCAAATTTCCTAATTATACAACCACTTAAAAAACCATAAACTCACATTTAAAATCAAATTTCTTAACAAAAACAAATTCATATTCAACAATTATGTAAAAGTATAAAGCATCTACAAGTATATAGAAGTGTATCGAGTATCTACACAACTAGATGGATGCCAAAAGAAAAAATAAATCATAAGATTTAGGAACAAAAGTCAAATGCCAAAATAAAAATTGTTCTCACTACTCCTACTACTCCTAATTGCTCTAGTGCTTCATTGTTCGTAGCACCTACAGTTGCCCTTTGCTCCAGCCCTGAGATCACCATGTTAAATCCTTTCTCCCTGAGATGTGGCGGGAGATCAGATTCCTCCATCTCCATGAGATTTTGGTGTTTACTGGTGAAATCCATGGCATCATTCAACACCATCTCTCCTTTTGCGAGATATGAGGCCTCGTACAAACTCAACAATCCTGTAGTCTGGTCCTTGAGGCTGGATTTAAAGCATCCCTGCTCACCTCTGAAGCTGTTGAATATATCTGCAGTATTCAACAATAAAAGTGTTTATTGGATAAAGTGATATTGGCTTGCTTAATTTGAAATTAATGATTCACCATGCATGGATTTGTAAGTAATTACTGACTAAATTACTAGTTACGTACCTTGGGGAATAGTGAATCCATTCTCCCGGAGAAGCCTGAAAAGAAGTGACTAAATTACTATGGCCTTTCAAATATCAAAATCAGTTACAAGTTAAAAACTATCATCACCTAGAATTACTTGGTCATCATAACATATCACTTGGTCATCATAACATATTAATAGGTATTATTATTAAACTTATGAAGCTCAAAGAATTTCTTTTTGTCTCCATGGGTGGAAACGAAGGAGCTAGATGGTAACTTTATATAGGATATGATGACTAAAACTACTAAAATTACTATGCAGTTATTATATAAAGCTTAAAGAACAATTCTTTATGCACAGAATCACCAATACAAAAGGTAAATGTAGTTCTTTAATGCATCAAAATTCAAGAACATGCTAGTATAGGTAAATACTCTATAAATCAAATAATAAATAAGAATAATTAGCAACAACTTCTGCTGCATTTTATTCGTTCAAAATGACATTACTTGTACCTATATGTTAATAGAGCTTTGGATCAATAGTTTTTATAACAGATGAAAATAATGCCAACTGAGACTAAATTCCAATAGTACTAGATGTACATTTGAGATTTCCTCTCTTCAAAATGACAAAGGAAAACAGTTTAGTGACAGTCATGCAATCCAAAAACCTCTAGCTAATTTATGCTTGGCTGAAGAGATTCTAAGTCTGTGACAAGGATCAATTTGACTTCTTTTGTTCTCGTGGAACTACTTCATAGTATGCTACATGTCATTCTTGTTACAAGGATCAATTTGACTAAAATTAGTAGATCTAAGGAACCGACAATCCCTATCCTCCCCATTCTTGTTACAAGGTTTTACCTACACCATTCTTGTTATCTTTAATATTGTCAAGAAGATAAATTGGTTCCATTTATGAATAACAAATGAGAAAGAATTTAGATTTCTTTCATGAAAAAACATAAATAACACTATAAGAGAAGAAACATTAGTCATACATTTTTTGAAGAATAAATATATTCTCTTGGTTAGAATGATAGACCAAATAGTTATTAGTTTATTACCCCTCCATCCAAGTCAGAATACATCCCAAAATAGGGTTGTTCAGAAAGTTATCATGGGATAATTCTGTTGTGTAATACTCCAAAAACATAAAGAAGATACGTCAAATAATTAAACCTCGTAATAGGAAAAAACTACTTACAAGCGGATGATCCCTCCAAAATTCTGATAAAGACTGCAATGGTGAAGATATTGTCCCCCTTTAGCAACTTAATGGTGAAGAATGAACCATCTAAATCAAGATTTTTTTATTTCTTAAATTAGGCAAGTCATCGTTAAAGCAGCTTGACTCAAAGAGTTTGTTTACTAAATTCTTGTGGAAGAACTTAGGAAGGAAGATTACTTGGAAGAATACAGCTTCTGGATGATTCCAAACAGCACACTTTACAGCTTTTGTACGAGGAAGAGTCGGGTCAGCTGTTACATCCTGTAGGACTTGTTATCAGCAACCTCCTAAGTTCAAGCAGAATAATATCTAGTGAGCATAAGTATGAAGAAATTTCACATTATATTTTACTCGCATAATAAAACACATCAATTTAACTCGCATAATTATATCACATTATATTTTACTTGCATAATAAAACACATCAATGGATTCTCCCGTTCCTCCATAGATCTAATTGTGTGCAAATGTAGAACAGACCAAGAAATAGTTGCATACTTACATGCAATTTTGCAAACCAAAGTGAATAGTTGAGAACAATGAAGGTGCATAAGTATTAAGAACAAGTAGCACTCAAACTCCAATCCCTGAGTAAAATCTTACTAAGCTCCACTAAGAATTGACTACTAAAATAATAGAGTCGGAAACCAATCACGGCTGTGAAGAGAACAGCTGATAGTGAAATGGGAGGCATGATACGTCAACAATAGGTTCCCGTAGTCAATCAGAGTCACCTTCACTATCACCTGATCGGCATCTAGATTGTATTATAACCCGAGCTCCAGAAGTAAGCCTGAAGGAACAAATAGAACAAATGAGGAGCAAGAAACAAATGACCATAAAAATCCAGTGTCAGCAAACATGGTAAATATACTCAACTTTCTTCAATCTTGTACACCTTCTCTCTGTTTTCTCTAAATGACTCTAACCTCATGGATGATCCATTGGCTGAAGAAGTATCTATAATCCTTTGACTTCCACCATTTGATGAACTGAGTGGTGAGGATTTGCAAGTATCTGGCTTGACAGAAGAGTTTCTTATATCAGAAACTGGGGACATCATTGATTCATTATCATCATTCCTGGAATGCTTGCAGGATGTAATTTTGATAGTCCTAGGAGGACACTTAAATTGAGCTAAATTTGTCTCCTTTTGTGCGTCCTTTCTTGAACAAGGCTTATTGCAGCTCCTATATAATTAGCATTCTTTATTGCACATATAAAAGAACATACAGAGTCTAATAAGAGTATGCCACCAAAAGAACGCTGAAACCCAAATTTCAAAATTGACAAGAAAACAAGAGCATGAGGCCTCAAAAGAAGACTTGTTTCACAAGAAAATGCAGAATACAAAACAAGCCAACATGAGAAATTGAAAAGAAGGCAAGGTAACCTCCCCTTGATGTAACAGAACATACAGAGTCTGTTATTGCACATATAACAGATCTACAGGCACAAAAATGAATCTCAATCAGAGGATTGACAACTTCAGTTGGGATGCTGAACTTAAAACACATGGATAAATGATCAAAGGTACTAGGATTTAATTGCCTACGTATCTTCATAACAAGCGGCACTTCATCTAAAATAACTTGACCAGAAGCTGATCTACTACTTGCTTATCTGTTCTCTCCAAAGGCTTGCCAACTAAGCTAGCTTGAGTTGCTCAATTCCACAATGTCCAAGTGCTATTTTTAGTAATTCATACACAAGCACACGCACCATATCTGTATACTATATATAGCACATTTAGACATGATGAACCTGTAAGAGGTAGATATGATGGTCTTGGGTACAGTTTTTATTGATTACATGCTGAATTGTTATGACACTTCAAAGATGAAGTCTACCCAAATTTTCTTTATGGACACTATCCAATGGCATGGTGGGGGATGATGACAGTCCATACCTGCCAGCAAAACCCCACATGAAGCATAAGGGTGCATAGCACAGTCACCTCACTTACAACATGCAATAATGAAAACACTCTTAATTTTAGGCAATGTGGTGGTAGGATTAGTTGCTACCCTCCTTTGATAAATAACTTTGCAACCCAGTTCTACTGCTGTTTGTTGATACAGGATGGTGCAGGTGTACGGTGTACCACTTGATATCTTGATACAATAGTCATGGAAAAAAGAGATTCGGATTGGTATGTAATCCTTCATTTTTTATCCTCTTTTCAATACTTACGATCAAACTAAACCAAAAAAAAACTATGAGTCTTAACAAAAGATTAAGACAAATTTACAGAATCATGAAGTTTAAACAGGAAGAGACCTGGCGCATGATGTGCAATATTTACAGAATTTAAGATATAAATAAATTAAGAGAAATTTGCATACTTGAAGATTATATGCAGGTTACTTTCCAGAAGATCCAACATATTGAACTCCTGCCTGCTTTACTATCAATTTTTGAAGATTTTTATGTCTGCGGAAATGTTTGATCCTATAACATGGGTAAGGGATAAGTAAATCAGATTTGAGGTTCTCTTTCCATTCTATTGTAATACCAAGAAGTGAAGCTATCAATCAACAGCGTAATGCCTACCCCTTGCTTTATGAAAAAAAACAGACTAAATTTTAGATTGCTCGCACCTTGATTGTTTCTATCTGAAACAAAAAAAAAAAATCATTTGTTCTGTCATAAAATTACAATTTTTTTCCTTTATCTTATAATTGAGGATTGACGTGAATCGACAATGTACCTGGAGGGGTTTGATCCACGAGCTCGGAACCCTTGAGCACATACTCATTCCCTTGCGCCGGCAGGATAAGGTCGTCCTCGGAGAGATCGTGCCACACGAATCTATTTTTGTAGCTCCTGCGCCTCCACCATTCCGTCAGTCAACCAAGAAATCTAAAAAATCTAGGGTTCTCTCAATTTCTCTTCACGAGTCTTACCTCTTGCAAGATCAGGAATACATGGCTGCCATCCCCTTTCCTCTCAACACATTAAGCCTATCGACCACATCTAGAAACCAAACACAACATGTTCAAGATCACATTTTTCTTCTTCATCCACGCAAAACAACTCGAATTACCTCTCAGGTAGAGTCCCTCGGGGGAGGAGAGGGGTACTTCAATGAAGTGCGGGTGCTCGAGGTGACGATTGCGGCAGAGGTAATAGACCACCAGAACCTTCGCCCCATGCTGGTACTCCGGCAGGTGGTGGTGTTTCGGGGGCGGTTCCGCCCACACTTTGGTCTTGTCTGGGCTGGCCTGCGGCGCGTACCTCCTCATTCTAGTGTCCATTTCCGAGCTTCTCCCTTGCTCGCCCGGAATGGGGAGGCATCGTAGGGAGAGTTCGCATAATGGGGAGGCGTCGCAGGGAGAGGTCGCGGAACGGGGAGGTGTTGCAGGGAGAGGTCGTGCAAGACAGGGAGGTCTCATAGAGAGAGGTCGCGCGGGGAGTTCGTCGGCTGGGGGGAAAATTAAGGGATTCGTCGGATCGCTGTAGTAGGGCTGAAAAAAATATGGCGCGAAAATAATATTTTGGTGAGTTAGCGGGGGGAAAATATTTGGTCGGCTGAAATAGAAGAGGGAAAAAATTATAGGCTAATTTACCAACGGATTTTTTAATCCGTTGGTAACAAATCCGTTGGTGATGCTATGTTTTTTTGTAGTGATTGTCTTCCCGCTTGCTTCAATCTATAGATGGATTTAAGCAATTTGCATACTCTTCCATCTTCCTTTTCTCCATAATCAAGAGGATTCATCATGTACACTTCTTCCTCTAAATCCCTATGGAGATACGCATTGTTGATATCTAATTGGTAGAGGGGCCATTCTTTGGCTGCGGCCACTGCTAACAGTGTCCTTACCGTAGCCATTTTTGAGACTGGTGCAAAAGTCTCATGAAAAGCTATCCCCTCTATTTGGTTGTAACCTTCAGCTACATGCCTTGATTTATATCTTTCCACACTTCCATCAGGCCTGAACTTGGTTTTGTAAACCCATTTACTGCCTATGACAATTTTCCCTGGTGGCAGCTCAGTTAACACCCAAGTTCTATTTTGTTCCAATTCCTTTAACTCTTCTTGCATAGATTCTACCCATATTGGATCTTTAATAGCAGTATTAAAGTCTTTGGGGTCTTGATGTGAGTCTATGACTGAAATAAAGGCCTTATGTTGGGGTGGAACTAGGCTCATATCTAAGAAGTTGGTTATAGGATGTGGTGAATTTTTCAATTTGGATTTAGTCCTAGTGGAGAAGATTTGATTGCAGTGATGATCTTAAAATTTTTGTGGCTTTCTAATCACCCTCTGACTTCTTCTTGTTGATACCTCATTTTTCCTCTTCAAAAAAAGCTCTGAAAAGGCTCAAAGGATGTTGGTTGTGGAGTTTCATGAAATATGGCTTGCGGGACTTCTATGCCATGTGGTTTCAAATGTTGTTTTTGTGGCTCAATTGTGATGTTTGCAGGTTCAGTAGGATGAAGAGGAAACAATGTTTGCTTTTCTAATTCACAATTGTAAGGGAAAATATGTTCAACAAACTTGACATCTCTAGATACTGATATGGCATGAGTTCTTAAGTTTAGCACTTTGTATCCCTTCTTGCCTTGTGGATATCCTATGAACACACTCTCTTCGGCTCTTGCTTCAAATTTGGTTCTACCATAGCTAAGTGTGTTTGCATAGCAAAGACATCTGAAAGCCCCAAGGTGTGAAATGTTAGGTTGCCTTTTGTAAAGTACCTCAAAAGGACTCATATTCTTCAACAATGGGCTAGGCAACCTATTTATGAGATAGGTGGCTGTGAGAAGACACTCTCCCCAATATTCTAAAGGAAGTTTGGATTGGAATTTGAGACTTCTTGCAACTTGTAGGAGATGCCTATGTTTTCTCTCTACTATAGCATTTTGTTGGGGTGTCTCAATGCATGAAAATTGGTGTTCAATTCCTAGATTTGAAAGAAAGGACTTTACAGTGCTATTGAAGAACTCACTGCCATTATCAATTCTTATGACTTTGATGGGCTTGGAATACTGATTTTGAACCATCTTTATGAAGTCAATCAATAGGTTAAGTACTTGTGTTTTAGAAGAAAAAAGAAGAGTCCAACAACCCCTAGAGCAGTCATCTACAATTGTCAAAAATAGGCACATCCATCATGAGTTTGAACTCTATGTGGCCCCCAAACATCACAATGTACTAAGTCAAAAGAAAAAGCTGATTTATTCTCACTTTGAGGAAAAAATAACCTACAATGTTTTGCCAAGGGGCATATATTGCAAAATAAATTTGAGACATCTCTCAACTCTGGAACAATTTTTGACATGCTATTCATTCTTTGCTCAGACATATGACCTAGCCTAAGATGCCACAATGCATGAGAGTTTAAAGAAGTAGATGAAACCTGACTTGTTGAAGAGTAATGAAACTTGTCTTCACTTACCAAATACAATCAATTTTGCTCTCTACCCGTCCCCAGAATCCTCCTTGTAACTAGGTCCTGGATGATAAAATTTGTTGGGTTAAAGGTAATGGAGCAATTGAGGTATTTGGCGAGTTTACTAACATACATTAAGTTGAAATGAAAATCTGGTGCTGCTAAAATGTTTGGAAGTTTTATGTTTTGGTTCACATGAGCTACTCCTAGATGAGATACAGGAATAGTATCTCCATTTGGTAGGGTTATCTGGTTCCTATGGTTTGGTTTGTAGGTATGAAACAATTGTATAGACTTGGTTGCCACATGGTCAGTGGCACAACTGTCCAAGATCCAATATGAAGGTAATGAACTAGCATTAGAGTTTGAGCATATACTTACCATGTTCACAACATGATTAGCAGTGCTGCCTCCCTTGATCAAGTTCACCAGAGTGTTGTACTACTGTTACGTAAAGCCACCATGACTCAAGCTCTTTGAACATGCAGAAATTGATGGATTGCTGTCCTTTGAAGCTTCTTTATTTTTTGTGAACTGCACATTGTTAATTTGCTTGTTGTTGTTTTGTGCATCTCCCAATTTTTGCTTACCTTTGGGTAGCTTATGCCAAGCCGGGTACCCATGAATTTTGAAGCAGTTCTCATGGGAGTGACCTACTCTCTGGCAGAAATCATAAAACCCTTTTACCCAATTTTGTGACTATTTGCTTTTGAAGAACTTATTGTTTGCAGTGTACCCTTGATAATTGTTGTTTCCACTGGCCTGATAGTTCATTCCACTGCCACTATGTCCCTAATAACCATTGGGCTGATAGTTACTGTTCAATGCAACACTCTCTACAGTTGTGTTAGCATTTGCACCTACTTGCCTTTGGGATTCATCCTGCACTAGTAAAGAATACGCCTGATTCATATCAGGAACTGGCTTCATGAAGTAGAATCTGCCCCCTCACATGTGTGTATGTCTCATTGAGACCCATGAGGAATTTCCTCATCCGAAGCTTCTCAATGTACTCCTGCCCAATTTTGCAATTGCAATACGAGCTAGCATCCATTGCGTCTAGTTCATCCCACAATCCTCTTAATTTGGTAAAATAACCCGACACTGTCATGCTTCCCTATTTTGTTGCCCCAATCATCATCTCCAATTCATATATCCTTGGTTCATTGCTCTTCCCATATCTGGTTTCTAAATCTCTCCAGATCTTCACTGCGGTCTTCCCATACATTATGCTGACTTGTAACTGTGGTGCTGTGGATTGTATGATCCAAGAACTCACCATATCATTGCAGATCCGCCAGATTCCATACTTAGACGCTCCAACCTCAGGAGTTTCAATCGATCCATCAATAAAACCTAGCTTGTTCTTAGCTGAGAGTGCTATTAACATCGACTCTCTCCACTGGGTATAGTTTTCATAACCCGTTAAAGCTACCGAAACCAAGCTCATACCTGGATGATCGTTCCCTTGTAGGTTGTACCGTGTTTCGATCGCTGTATCAGCTGATTCTGATCCCGATCCATTCTCCTGAACACTCTGTGACTCTTCGACCACAGATTTGTTGGTGGTCGAAGAACGTCGATTTCTCGCCATCGATCTGATGCGCGATGAAGCTTCAATCCAGATTCTAGAGTTGGGAGATCGATCGATCTCTACACCTGTGGCTCTGATACCATGTTGAGATTTCAGAATAAATGGATCACACGGTAGATTGCTTCAACAAGCCGAAAAGGGGCAAACCAGACGACACAAGGTAGAGACGAAAAAGGAGCGAAAAGAGTTTTGAATTAAACGGGGAAAAATGTAATTAATTGAGGGAAAGTTACACATCTCAATGTCCTGAGTCGCATTTATACATATGTGAATCTAACTTTATATGTATGCTCGACAATTACAAAATTGACCTTACAACTTATAGCAACTAATACAACTGAAACAAGGGTAAAATAGTAAATTGAAACACTTTATTTATTCATTAGCTCCGTCATCTTCTTCCTCCCGCGACTTCCTTTGTCTTCAAGTTTCTCATCCATGCTCCTTCACTTCAACACCTACAAATGATATTAGAAATCCAACTTGCAAATACTAAATGTTAAAGAAATTTTTGCAAACAGCCAAACAATTTTTTTTTCTATTTGCTTACTGACAACCAAACGTCAAGCTAGTCTCGTGTTCAAGCTTCTACTTCCTCATCATTCCAAATATTTACAATATTTGAGCATATATATGCGTATACATAATTCATGTCATCAAAATGTAGGAAAAGAAAAGGGTTAACTAGTACATCTCATCCTCATCGTCAGCATCATCATAATCATCACACGTAAGCTGAGGACCAAGATATGGCGCCCCGGCGACGACAAGATCCTTCGGCAAATCTGTCTCTTCCAACATGCAGAAACCTGGTCAATATATAACTAAATTACTTTTCATGCCTATTAATTAATTGTAGATAAGCATGTCAAAATTAACCTGACTGATTAACCCAAATAACCAAGAGAGCATAATTGATGTACCAGGAAGTGAAGGAATGGGAATGTCGACGTAGTACGTCGACGGCCTTCCCAACTCATCCGAGTACGGAGGAGCCAACACATCCAGTATTGCACAGGGAGTCACAGCAGTGAAAGAATGAATGTTTCCTCCACCACTTGGGAACAACACTGTTGGCTTTGATGATGCCTGCAGTAGTTTTTCTTCCGCCACAACCTTTGCCAATCCATCTGCATAAATGTCAGCAGTATTAATTATTACATATATAACTTAATTAACATCTCAATAATTAATTTCTTAATTAATTAGCAGTACTTTAATTAACTTAAAACATTAATACTTACACTTTCTTGGATTGGAGTTGGGGGAGGTGACCCAATCATAGGCATTCCATGTTACTGAACCATATAAAACCTTGGTCAGCACTGCCATTCCTGGATGATCATGAAGAGGCATGCATGCACCAGCTGGGAAGCAAAATATCCCCATCTGCTCTTCTCCACGACCTAATTAATTAGCTTTACAGTAACATGAATAAAGCCTAAAAAACAATTAATTCAGTTAAATAATTTATATACATATAACATATATATAGACATACCGAGAAGTCTTCGCATTGATGGATGTGCACGTAGGTGATCTGCTTTAATGCACGCCCCAAGATCATTCCATCGCTCGTTATCGTTATGGGGCTTGACGACTCATCCTCTTGTGAGCTCTCGCTCCCGCTGACGTCGTCGATGGATCCGTCTATGCCGACGTCGGCCGGCTCCATCCCATCTGTATGCAGCAGCATTCATCAACAAGCTATAAATTAAATTAATTAAACCTTAATTAATCTCACTGATATATGCACACATGCATGATGCATGGAGTTGCTACGCACCGAGAAGACTTTGAAGCCATCTGATCTCAGTAAGTGTGGGAATCCCTCCCCTTCCGTTGCAGAATACTGCTTCGCTTGCGTCGAAGAGGCTCTGCACTTTGCTCATCATCATCATCATCATCATCATCTCCATAGTTGAGAGCTTTATGTTGTGCTTTGGTGTTGTGGAGATATATATACACATGTATATATATTTAGAACGAGATATTTATTGTTGACATATAGCCGCTGTTTGTGAGCCTGGAAGTCAGTGAAATGAAAGGGATGAGATTATTTTTTCCACGCTACGCATGTTAATTATTTGATACAATGGGCTTGTGCAAGCATTACGAGGGGCCTCATAATTGTCTTGGTGCATGAAGACTTCCCACATGGATATCTCATGTTCCACTCTCTTTACTCTTCCTATGGTCTGACTCAGTGTCGATCTCGAATTAATAGAGCGGTTCATCATTACGGTTGCATCGATCACATGGAGTACTGCAGTCTGCAGTGCTCGATCGATCAAATTAGATGTCACGAAATATAAATTAATGAGATCCAATCGAACAACGAGTAATTTATTCCCCTGATGCACAAAACTGGACCGATAAACAGCCAAGAACGGGAACGGAGCACTCAACCCGGTTCGACCGGGTCGACCCGATCCAAAGTAGCCATTTTCTGATGGTGGTAATAGACCGGAGCAGATGCGTACGTGAAGGGAAAGGAGGCAAACCCGTCGTGCGTGGACCCGCGGCGCACCAACAAAACAGGAGCACAAGCGAGTGGGGCCCACCTGATGGACGCCCCGATATATTTTTTTGGCTGACTTTTTTTTTTAAAAAAAACATAGAAAGTCAAGTTAGATGATTATACTAAAATTTGGACTCTAAATTTATTTTTTAAAAATATACTAGATGTTGCCGCCAATTACTTACGGTTGATTATATATTATTATTATTAATTAATTCAATAACTGGTTGATTATTTACTCCAGAAACTAAAAAAAGCTTGACGCAGAAGCATGCTAAAACAATGGAGAAATCTTGAACTTTCCCAGGTGCGTTGATTGGTGCAATCAGGAGCACTAATTCTTCTTTGTTAAATCAAACAAACAAAGAGATACATACGGTTAAACAATTGATTCAGGCAATATAATCAGCAGGAGCAAAGATCCACAAGAATCTATGATCAGCATATTAAACTGCTGAACTGATAAACCGATTTGCACATCTTTTAGAGAACTGGAGTGATCTCAAAGTTGCAGTGTTTTCAATCAGGACAAGTAATCGCGATTGACCAGCTGCATGCAGCATTAACGAATTCCCGTTGATTAATTGATCAGAAGGGGGGATATGGACAGATAGCATGTGATATGTTTGTAGATTTATTTAAACCACTGACAGCCCACAGCTTATGAGACTACAAGAGTCAAGAGGAGTATTGCATGCAGCAGCTAAAAAATTCAACCACAGGAAACTTGTAATGTCTTCTATATACATGTGTTTGTGCGCGCTTAGAGCAATTAAGTAGACCACGAGAAAGAGCAAACTTGACAAGGTGTGCGGGTGGGTTTTTACTTTTGAATGGATTTACATGCAGCAAATATGACGTAGTAAAGAACAGTAAACGATGTCGTCCATGAGGTAAAACCAGCGGATCAAATAAATTTTTTGAATTGTTTTCTTCTCTCTTGGGATAAACAAATCAGTGGGAGAAATAGAGAAGCTTTGTACGTGGGAATTAATGGAACAAATTAATCAGAGGGGCATCCTTATCCGCATATTTCTTGCCCATGCTTTCAATTGTAAACAAGGACATGCAGTTCTAGAATATATATTTAGGGTTCACACGATTTTATGCCGAACATATATTTTTTCATAAAATAGTTGGTAGTTGCCAACTCATTTGATTGACATATTTTCTGTAATATATTTTCTTTGTTTACAAAATATAAGAAGTAATAAATTGTACTTTCTATATTATATTTGAAAGAAAAAAAATATTTTTGTCCTTTTTTTTCGACTTTGGTTCTCCCTCGTGACTCGAAATACATTCAACTCGTACTGTGGGCCCTCGGGGATCGCACAAGAGATTTTACAAGTATGAACTATAATAAAAGTCAAAATTACAAGGATGTGAAAATATATTTACAAACATGTAGGGAACATCCCATCATGATTCGTCTTACTAGAGATCTGCTCTGCGCAGGACTTGGCGTCTTATGAGAGAGTCTATTATGCGCACCACTTTGAGTCTTATGAGTGATCTATTCTGCGCACACGACTTAAGAGCCATCTGCTCTGCGTGCAAATGACTTTGCGTCTTAGGGGCCCATCTACCCTGCGCAAAAGTCACAGTCTTCGCATCGATCATCGAATGCTTGCCTCTCTAAATACAACAGTCAGAATGTCCATCGACTGGGTTCACTGCATCAGCAACTAGAGCGCCATAGACGGAATGCACGTTGGCTATGTCCGCATCGAGGGCTTTCTCAGTTGGAGGATTGCACTTCTGGCTCTGATACCAACTGTCACGGGCTAATTATTTTGTGCGGAAGAACCCGTGCAGTACCCTTGCATCCCGTGCAAGGGATAAGCCTATCATCCCGAAGCCGTCCGGAATTGGGCTTCCCGACTTAACATCGTTGGGCATGCGTTGGTCCACGTGCCAATCTCGCGCTCCATATCCGCGCCCTCAAAAGATCATGTTGGCTGAATGATATTGAAGGCGTAAAGTAAAACAACAATTACAAGACTATGGACGTAAGAAAACATAAAACCGGGTATAGGACAAGCTTTGCAAGTTGTCTTAGGCGAAGATCGACTGGTCGCACACCCATATGGGTAGCTCGTTCGTCTTCGCCCAAGGCAACCGCTTTATTTGCCAACGCTCTCCTATATTATACATGAGATGCCTAACCCTCAAGTGCCACCCCCAAGGTTCCCAAAAGCACGAGGAGCATAACAAAATCGTGACCATGCGAGATGGTGATTTTCCATAACCACGACCATGACGAATGCAGGAAAATTGCTCCGCTTAGTCGTAGCGCACGCACCAAGCGCTGAATGACCTCGAAATACATCCAGCTCATACCGTGGGCCCTCGGGGATCGCACAAGAGATTTTACAAGTACGAACTATAATAAAAGCCAAAATGACATGGACGCGAAAACATATTTACAAACATGTAGGGAACATAACGTCATGATTCGTCATTGCTCGGGCACATCGAAAAGTCCCTAGCAATATGGTGGTCCTGCATGTGTTGGCGGCGGTTTGCTTGGTGTATGTCCACCGTGCGGTGGCGACGGTGGCTTACCATATGGTGGTCATGACGACGGTGACTTCTTTGGTGCAGATCCATGGTGCGGTGAGCGACTTCTCCTCCTTTCTCGAAGCTGTCGTCGATGACGACGTTGATTTCTTGCACAATGGTGAGAAAGAGAGAAGAGGCCGAGAGACACCCAAGAGAAACAAAGGAGCTTTGCCAAGTGCTGACGCGCAAAGGTAATGGGTGGCTCACGTCGGGGAACACCCATTGCTCTGGTGGCAAGAGGTAATTCCCGTCGCCGCTGCCCTCTATCTACCTCTGCCTCCGCTTGAGGCCTAACCATCGCGACGGCGCCTCATCATCGAGGCTGTGCTGGCTCCCTTGCAGAACTACCTCCCAGCGCGCGGATGGGCGCCGACCTACAAGCGAAGAAGCGAGCAAGCATGACTGCATATCGACCGACGGATGCCGACATGTATAACTACCTCCTTGCAGAACTACCTCCATCTTCGTATACATGTTATGGCAGAGAGCTTCTCAGTTGTCACAAATGGAAAAGAATCCATGCCTCTGTACTCTTACAATTTTAACTTTACACCCGTCTCCATCTCCATCGAACAGGACGTCCTCCCCCGTTGTGTGCCATCATCTCAGCGACTTCAGTAGATTCCATCTCATATTTATATTCAATTTTAATTAAATGATATCATGTACATAACTTACTATATACTTATATTTATAATTGCCATGTCCCATGCTATATAGCAATCTTGCATTTGCTCTCACTGTCATAGTAGAGGAGAAGGAAGAAGAAGATGAGCGGAGGTAAGCTTGAAACCATGGCTTGGTTCTTGGTGGCGTTCGTCGTAAACTTGAGCGCCTTGTCCCTCGTCGTTGCTTCCACAAAAGAACACCATTTTCTTGCCTCGCCTTATTATGCCCATCCAGTTGTCTACGGTCGGCCGTCATCGCCGCCTCCATAGTATGGCAGGTCGCCTTATAGGCCACCGCCGACTGCTCATAATTTTCCACCTCACTTTATCTATTCGTCACCACCTCCGCCGTCGCCGAAGAAGCATCACTCACCACTGCATTACGGGCACACACCACTTCCGCCGCAGCATGGATACAAGAAGCCGCCGCATTATATGGACAACCTTCACCAAGCGCGCAGTCGACACCTCAGTATGGCCAGCTGACACCTCCGCCGCATGGACGTCCGGTGAAGCCGCCGCCCACACCGCACCATGGACATGGACCAAAGAAACCACCATGTCCACCATCACATGGGCCGCTGGAAAAGCCGCCTACTTATGGCAAGCCACCACCAACACCGCACCATGGGCAAGCACCGAAGAAATCGCTGTTGCCACACACAGTAGCGTCGTATAGTAAGACGCCGCCGCCGCGCGCACCATGGATCTCCACCAAAGAAGTCATTGTCGTTCTCGGCGATGGTGAAGGGGACCGAGTCGTCGTCAGCGTAATGGATTTCATACCCTTCGTCGTAGTCCACAGAGCGGCGAAACTTGTCGGGGAGGATGGAGTTGATGAAGTAAGAGGTGGAGTGGGTGAAAAAATTACTTTTTATGATTAAAAACATTTTTTTAATCATATCGGTGAAAAAATTATTTTTTTATTCCACGTGTGCAGCACACATGCACATCAAATAAGTTTTGAAAAAAATTAATAACTTTTTAATCAGATTTGAATAAAAAAATATTTATTTAATCGACGTGCGCATGCCACGTCATACAATTAACGGGCTGGGGTATATATATAGCTGACGGAATTTTGACAGAGGAATGTAATTGATACAAATCTGATAGTTCAAGATGCAATTTGGAGAAATAAAAATTCATGATATATTTAAGTAATTATCTTTTTAAAAAATTTATCAACTTGGTCTACATTATTTTGATTTTTAAATATTTTTAGATTTTATTTCAATACGATCCTGTTCTTTTTCTTTTTCTTTTTTTTCCCGCAAACAACTAAAGTCTAAATTAAGTATAATAAACTAATACAATGTTCATAAGGTCACGAGGCCATTTATCCTTCCAACCAAATTTTAGTTTATTCTTCCTTACAAAACCCGCAAGCTAAGGAGCAACTTTATTCCCTTGTCTTTTGACAAATTGGAAGTTAATATTCTCAAAGTTTTCTGACAACAACAAAATATATATCATTTAGTAGAAGGTTAACAGACAAGGATCAATTATTTTATTACACATATTTATTAATAGTTTCGATGGATTTTATAATAATATTTTCATAACTAGATCATTTAGAATATTTAATTGCATGAAGATCAGCAGCTATTTCCACAAACAAAATAGAATCATTTTCATATTAAGAACCACTAGCGTATAAAACACTACTACTGTCATTCCTGTAGAGAAAGGAAATAAGTAAGAACTTTAGAATTAGGATTGAAAGATTGATTAACTTTAATTTTAATCCAATTGGGAGAGGGGTGTCTATCCTTTTTATTGAAAAAGAGGTAATGCATGTCGCCACACATTGTATTTCAAGAGAATTGAAATTCACAGAGTACATCAGGTAACAATTTTGTAGGACTAGTTTCCAACACTCCACCGACTCTACGAAGTCGATGCCTACTTACCCAGACATTTTAGTATACATAGCGTATACTTAAAATTTTCAAAATCTAAAAATTTATGCCGATTTTAAACGACTCCAGAAGGAGAGCTCAAACCGCGCTACTTCCATCCAGTCCACTTGCCGTTCACTAAAAATTGCATCATTCCTTACCATCCATAGACTCCGGCACCATATCATTAAAATTGAGGCGTGCTTCGTATTCCATCGTCCTCGTCCTCTTTTGATTTCGAATGAACGGAAAACTACATCTTCCTAGCTTTTCTAAAAAGAAATTCCATTCCGTAACACTTATCTGACATTTGGAAAGAAGATGGGCCACCGATTCATTATTATCATAGCAGAAGACACACAAAGGGCTCATCTGTGTGTTTACGTATCTTATAAGTCTATCCTTGATTTGGAGGGCTTCTTGAGTGCGAGCTAAAGCACAAATTTCATTTTCAAGGGTCCCTTGCACCTCCAAATTTTTGCCGCACGTGAGGCATGTACCCCTCGTTCAACTAGATGTTTGTACATTGATGTCGTTGAGAAGTTTCCGAATGGATATGCTAGCGCCAAAACATATTTTCCTCATTAATTCCGATTATGGTCCTATTTATAATGGATAGGAGCCTTTCCACATCATGTTGATTAACTTGTCCTCTCCAAGTAAGGTGCCATTCATTTGATCCCCCTCCCTAAGATCCGCGATTTTTGCATTTGATGATCTGCTCCGTGAAAAGAGTTATGGAAACAAGTCTGCCAATCGAGTATTCATTATCCATCCGTCCTTCCAGAATAAAGTTGCATCTCCCCCTCCCACAGTTATTTCCATACCCATGAAAAAAAGTTGCTTGGCCCCGTATATTCCTTTCCAAATGCTTGATCAAGTGTTAGTGCCGTGGTTGTCTTGCCATTTCTTTCTACAGAAGTATTATTGTTGCACGATATAGGCACATAGCAAGTTGGTTCATGTGGCAATCCCCCCCCCCCATCATCTCCCTAGTCGTGAAACGTTATGTTTTTCCAAGTCAATGATTCCTAACCCTCGATTATGTCTTGAACTGGGGAGATCACATCCTCCTAACACACCAAAGACTTATAGTCCCCCTCACTACCCCCGTTCCATAGGAACTTTCTTCGTCTCCGATCGATTTGGTTGATTACCCATTTTGGCGCTCTGAAGATTGTTAAGAAATGGTCGATGAGGCCACTAAGGACACTGTTGACCAGTGTAAGTCTTTCCCCTCGCGATAATAATCGTACCTTCCATGACGCTAGTTTCCAATCCGTTTGCACGATGACTTGCATCCAATCATCCCACTATGTCGTCCATTTCGTAGTGATAGGTCGAGGTATTTTAGAGGGAAAGTCTTTGCTTGGCATCCAATCAATTCAGCCACACTCATTACCTTAGAGAGATCATTTTGGATATGAAGCACAACTGTCTTTTTCAGGTTTACCTTAAGGCCTATCATCAAATCAAATGCTCTAAGCATTAGCTTAATGTTTGTTAGATCCTCACCACTTTTGCACGTGAATATGATGAAGTCATCCGCAAATTCAAGGTCGATACTTCTCAGCCCCCTCCTGAGTCATTCCCAGATATCATCCCTGCTCTATTTGCCATGCACATCAGTCTTGCAAACATATGTGCTACTAGCAGGATTATATATGGTGATAATGGGTCCCCTTGTCACAAACCCTTCTTGCGCTGAAATCATTTTCTTGGGTTTTCGTTTAACAGAACCACTGATTCACCTAATCTCAGCATGCGTTCCATCTATCTTATCCAAATTGCTGAAAATCTCTTTTATCGAGCAGCTCTAAAAGAAAATCCCAACTAATGGAGTCAAATGCTTTAGCCATATCCAGTTTAATAATGTATGTATCTGTACCTGTGCGTTTGTAGTGATGGATGGTCTCATTTGCGGCCATAAAGGAGAATGAGTAGATATTCCTTGCAAAAATGCGCACTGGGAATCGCCCACCAGATTAGGCATGATCGGCTTCAGTCGCAGCGCCAAAAGTTTTGACAGGATGAGCATAACTCTCGAGGTGAGGCTTATTGGATGGTATTCTCTAATGTCATCGGCTCCCTTCGTTTTTGGTAAAAGAGCAATGAAAGTTTTGTTAATCCTGCACCAATCTGCGTTGCCAAACAATAAATCTTCAAGAAGGACAAGAAAATCTTGACCAACCACTTCCCAAGTTTTTAGGAAAAACTCTGTCGTGAGTCTGCCTGGCCCTAGGGCTTTGTCATGTCCAAGCTATTTGATTGATCTCAGAATTTCTTCCTCTATTAACCTCCTCCCAAGGCATTCCATTTGCGGTGGGAGATCAGGGAAAAGTGCATTCCAGTTTGGGGCGATCATCGGAGTGTGTTCTCTCCCCAGGGTTTCACGAAAGTAGTTGAGGCACAAAGTAGCTATCTACTCTTATGACTCCGCAACCCACTCATTTTTACGTAAGATTGTGATCCATTTTTTTTGTTTCCTCGTGCTTGTCACCCTATGGAAGAATTTTGTGTTTCGATCTCCATCTTGAAGCCATCGCGCTTTTGCTATTTGTCGTCAAAATACGTGTTGCGCTTGGTAGCACTCATCCAACTATTTCCTAATTTCTTTTGCTTCATCTGTATCCCCTCCCGCTTGTCTGTTGTCCTCCGCAGTCCTTAGGCTTTCCTCAATCTTATTTTGCAGATCCTTTATGCTTGCGTTTCAGATGACTTGTTGGTTCCTACTCCATTTACCTAGGCAAGCACTCAAGTGTCTTGTGTTTTCCATCCAGCCGTGAATAGGTACTCTATTCGAGGCTTCCCCCTGCCCTCCAGCAATCTTTGGTCATGTCAATGTATGTCAGATTATCGAACCAAAAATGCTCTATGCAAAACAAATGATTCAGCTGGTTACGCATTGCTTCAAGAATTAAGGGTGCATGATCCGGTAGACCTAGGCATCCCACCTTTGCCAACCATGACGGGCACCATACCTTTAACGTCCAATTTATTAGAATTTTGACTAGCCGAGCCATCGCTGGTAGGTGATGATTGTTACTCCAAGTGAATCGTCTATTGGATAGTGGCATGTCCACAAATGGTGAGTCTACAATGATTTTCGATAGTCGAGCATCGTCATTTGGGTTTCCGCCATAGTTGATTCTTTCGTGTGGGCCCATAGTTGCATTAAAGCCGTCTCCCACTATCGCAGCCACTTCCGTGTCTTTCAAAATTTCCTACAGCTCTCCCCAGAAGTTTTCTCTTCAACTTCTACATGGCGGACCATAGATGTTGAAAATCCGAATTTCAAAGCTTGGTGGTCGATGCTTGAGGGCACATCTGTTGTAGTGTTGTCCCATCATAGAGCCAATTCCCTCCCAAATATTCGTATTCCAAGTGATTAATAACCCTCTAGACAATCTTACTGCATTTCGAAACAAACATATATCCTAACTTCGATGAACCTATTAGTCTCTTAAGCCAAATATTGTCACACCCCAAACCCGGTGTGATCGGCCATGATACACCATGTACCCCGAAGCCTAACCCAAATCAAATCACATATACAATTAAATCAAACCTGAACACTTAACAACATTTCAAAAGTTTTAGAAAAGACATTTAATTTTAAAACCAACCACCAACACAATGAATTGCTAAATGTTCAAATTTATTTCAAAACTTTAATTTGCTAAACAAAGACACCTCAATATAAGAAAAATGCAGAAATGAAATAACCCGAGTTTACATGACTCACACGATACGAAAAAAAATAAACATGATTCGACTCGGTATCCCCCTCGACCACGACATGTCACGAGATCCGCTTTCCCTGACATCACCAACTGCGCTACTGCATTCCAGTACCTATCTAATCACGCTAAGGTGCTGCAAGATAGATAAACATTAAGTCCAACTAGGACTTAGTGAGTGGCATAATTCCCTACATCCATATCCATTAATTCAAACTAGCAAGTAAACAATTTTATGGATCAAATATACCTCATATACAGGAGTAAAATATGCCAAAAAGTAAATACCATTAAATACATCTATTCATTCACATAAGCAGTAATTAACATGGATGTATTCATAAAGCCAGCAAGACATAAACATCATAAATAATCATCCAACATCCACACAAGTCACCCGACTCGGTCGTCAGTGTGGCATCTTGACGAGCTTCCCGGACCAGGGACCCGTTGGTCCAATAATGCAAGGACCCATCAGTCCTACAAGTCGAGCGCTGATCACTGCTCTGTCTCAGCGGTACTCCTCGCTCATGCCACCCGAGTCGATCGTCAGTGTGGCGGCTGTCGAGCTTCCCGGTCCACAATCACAAATACATCCAAGCATTTATAATTAAATCAACAACTAAACAGTAATAAAGAAAAATGTATAATATCCTTAAGCTTATAAAACCATCCCAGGACCATTAAGGCCCTTGACATCCACATATGAGCAGGCGCATGATCCAAACCACAAATAACATATAAGAATTATTCCCAGTAAGAGTTAAATTAACCAGCCCAATGAGCTAAATCATAAATAAAATAGAACCAATATTTTTACAAAAATTAAGTCATGTTGTAACAATAACATACCAACTACTTCATAACTCGAAGCAAGAAAAATATTAAATTATATTCTAATTCCTACTCATAGGGTCGGCCACATAGATGTGGAGTTTCCCTCATGTAGGGTACGTGTCGACCCTTGCTCGATTCCCATTCCCTACAGTTAAGTAAATCTCAGGTGTCCAAACTAAGAAATGAGATGTATAATTAGGTAAGTCCATGAATAAGTGTCTCTAATCCTTTTCCCTACCTAATTAGTTTCATAAATCAATCCATAATATTTATGAGGGGCAGCATGTCTCTAAAGATGAAATTAGGGTACCCTAGCAATGAGAACCTAATCCCTACATCAAGCCAACTCATCAATCAACCTAAGGAGGTTCTTAGGAAGGAGTGGCAAGCACTCGAATTCATCAAGGCCATGCGGCCTTTCTTTCCCAAAATCGGACAGCCCCTAAAATGTCTTAATTATGACGAATAAAAATCTACAACCGAAACCAAAGCCTAGAGATTCATGTTACAAATCAAGGCAAGGAAATTCATTAAAGGGAGGGGCGGCGCATTATTCAAAGATGGCAGAAATCGAGTAGCATACGTGAGGATCATCAAGAATACTTATAAATCTTACACATCAATCAGGAAAATCCCTAATTGATCAAGAATCTAGAATCCACGACCTAAAAACACTTGACGAAAATCTCAAAGGAGGGGGGCGGCGGCATGAATTCATGAATAAGGGAAAGAAGGGTTTAAACCACTCACCGGAGAAGGAAATTAAAAAGGAAGATGATCCTCCACGCTCCCACAAGTTCGGGTGCGCTGCCCAGATTCGAGTCCTTCCCATGTCTTCTCCTTTCCTCTCATGTAACCCAATATTTAGCCGTCCAAATCCGATCTCCACCGTTCACATCTAGTATCAATAAGTCTCGAATATTCTCCCCAAATTTCAACCCGATCAGACACAGGATATGGTCACGATTGCCTGAATCGGAAGAACTCGACGTAGTAGAATCCTGGAGAAGAAACCAAAATCAGGGCCTCGGTAATTCCATGATAGTGATAGATCCGGCCATCAAAAACCGATCACCACCAATAAAAATGTGAATTAAGAAGTCTACAACTTACAGTACAAATTTTATTACGATCTGAAGACGGACGCTCCGTCGAATACATAGTTTGCAGACGTCCGACGCCACAAGGACCACTCTGCCGAGATATTTTCCCCCCTCTCCATGCTCACGTCTCTTCCTATGGGCGACCAAGGGGATGTGTGCGGCGGCTGCTATGAGCCGCGCGCCTATGAGGGATGAGGTATAAATATTAAAACCCCAATCAGCAAATGACTAAAGCTCCTACTAACTTGTTTAGCGTCAACGTGGCTTGTTCAGCGTCAGTCCAGCTCGTCAGATGAATCATCACACCTTAGTGAGTCGTTGGGGGCACATGGCTCGATGACGACGGGTGTGAAAGGTGTCGTGGTAGCATGTATGATGGTTGTACTGGTGCAACCACGACCCGTGCCTCGCTAAAAGCACGCCGACCTCCCCGCCGCAATTTTGCCCGGCGGTCTGATGGCCAATTCCGTGATGGCGGAGTCCGACATTGAATTCCAGCTTGGGCCTGAGTTTGCGCTGCCATGCAAAGGCCGATGACTTACCATTCGTAACCGCTTTAGCTGGACTGATCTTCTTGTTTGTGAGAGTCTCCTTCTCCCCCACCGGCCGGCGGGGAGTTGCGGTCCTATGCGTTGCCACCATCTCGTTGAAAGCCCATAGGTGGGTCCATACACCGGCTCCATCCAATGATAATTTTCACCACCAACGCACGGCCTACCGCGTGAACTTTCAAGGAACTGTAGAATTTTGTCGAGATGGCTACATGCGACTTGAATATTGCAATCTTGGATCTCCTCCCGAGTTGATGAGACGCGCTCTATTGCCACCAGCAAAGCGAAGGGTCCGCAAATTGTAGCGAGGATGATCTGGTTCCATAGTTCGGGCGGCAAGAATTCCCGGCCAGTTGGTGAACGGGCACAAGAGCAGCAAGCATCCATCCTCAAGAGGTCGTCCACTCCTTCAAAGCAAGATGCAAGTTGCCTCACCACACTATTGATGACATGTATATTTACCATCCTAAGTTGCTTATTTTCATGCTAAATTTGAATTAAATACTTCCTAATATGTGATTATTGTTATGTTTAATATTTAGGAAACAAAGAATTGAAAGAAATAAAAAAAATCTCATTGCATGTTTTTTGGAAGCTAGAAATAGGAAAGAAAACTGGACTTGGTCGTCATGCCTTGGACATGCCCACACCTTAGCGAAGATGCATGTGACAAAATTAGAAATTATCAATTCCAGGGGCTAGAAATTTATTTCCAGCTTCCCATACGAATTTAGAGTCTCATTTTGTGTCAAAAATATTAAACCAAGATATTTGATTATTAGTTTATTACCTTGTAGGATTGATTTGATTTTTCTTTCTATTTTAGTTAGGTTTGTGAATTCTCCTATAAGAGTAGAAAAGTTGTATTGAACAAGTAGGCTTTGTTTTAGTCTTTTAATTTCAGTTTAGAATTAAGTTTTTAATTGAGCAGAAATATTTGAGAAAAGAGATGTTTGTCTTTGCGATGCGTGACTAATTCTTTTCCATCTAGCTAAAGGACGTTCAACGTTTCGGTTCTACTCGGATTGTGAGATCTCTCTGTGCTTAATTTCTCTTGACATCTAGTATTCATTTATTTCATGCAATAATTTATCTATTGATTCTTTTTATTTGTTGGTGTGTTACCGGGTTTTTAGGATAATAGTTTGCCTTTCGGTATGGCTATTCCATGCCGAATTTAGAGGTAATTAATCGAGGTTGTTGTTCAATCCATACTAAGAGAATTCATGAATTAATTTGACATATGAGATTGCTGTTCAATTCATATTAGTTTATTAAAATCGATAATCCCAAGAACTTTAGCTATTGATAGTTCCATAGAGTATCTCTAGGAATACTAATCAATAAGGGTTTAATCGCAACACTTGTTTGGGTTAACCATAGATTTAAAGAAGATCACGGTTCTTAGCGCTTGTCTACGATCAAACTGATTTGCTAGAAATTAAGGAACTCACTCTCGTATCCATGTTCGATCCTACGAACTGAAATCGAGAATGTACCTTTAGCTAGATTTCTCTCTCATTGATTTCTCCTCAATTTTAATTACTGTTTTCTTTTACATACCCTTGCATCTAATCAAAACCCTCCTTTTCTTTTCTTTTTTTAATTTCTGGTTTGGAAAGAATTTGAAACTAATCAGTCTCTGTGGATTCGACCTTATCACGACTACAAAAATCTCAAAGAAGTAGGTATTTATTTTTGGTGGATTCGACACTCATAAACTATCCACGGTGTAGCACGGGCCAGAGATGAACACCTTCACTCCCTTGCGCCGCAGTAGATTTCTACCCTCAATCGTCACTAGTAAAAGCAGGATGATCAAAGACCCTGTCTTGCAGCGGGCGATGTGCGTCCATGTTTTTTCCAAAGGTGGCCGGTGAGGCAAGGGAAGGTGATTGAGAAGGAGGAAGATAAGAGCAATGCAAGAAGATGTTAGGGATGGTAGAGAGATTTCTACAGTTTCGTTGTTTGAAGTTGTCAAGATAAAAGAGGCTATCGTTAAAATGGGTGGGGAGGTGGGGGATAGACAGTGGCAGACTGCATGTCCATCCTTCTTGCAGAGGATGATGGCATACTGACATGCATAGAACCGATGGTGGCATACAGAGCAATTAAAACATCAAAATCCCTAGCGAAGAAGGAAAAGATTTGGAGTACGAAAAGACTTCTGTGCATCAGACTTGATGCCCTCTATCGAAGGAAGCTGTCGCTCGATGGAAACTGCAGGTGCATGTCGTCTTAGGATCTCTGTGAAGGGTGTAGAGTCGTATGGTGTGCCATGTCGTCCGAAAGTCATGGAAGGGGGTAAGGTTTGCGTGCCATCACGATCACATAAAATAAGTTGTGGTACTCGGCCCATGCGAGGAGCCAGTCCCTTTCCAGTGACCATCACTCTAGGAGGAGTCATTCAGAGTGCGATACTGAGAGTAGGGCTGACAATTTCTGACACGATACGATAATCCGACACGACACGACACGGAGTTACACGGGTTCGGATTTGGCTAAACGTGTGTTTTGATTAAACGGGTTCAACCCGGATTAACACGATTAAATAATCGTGTTAATTCAAGTTGAACCCGTGTAACCCGTATAAACACGATTAAACTCATTTAACTAAACGTGTTTAATCGTGTTACTGAACCTATTTAATCAATTTACCCGTTTATTAGGATATATATATATATATATATATATATATAATAAAAAGAAAAAGGTTGCAGATGTTGGGTATATCTTGTTATTAATAGTCTTTCTACTGTGTTTAATTTTTAATTTCAGTAGTTTTCATTTTGTTCACTATTGAAATTGTGTTTATCGTGTAGATGTACACATGTACATGTTTAAACACGTTTACTTAAACGGGTTAAGTGTGTCGTGTCGTATCAACCCGGGAATAAAAGGATCGGGTTCGGGTTTGCATATTCGGACACGTTTAATAAACGGGTTGGGTTCAGGTTTAGCCTTTTACAACACGAGACACGTTTAGACACGACACGTTTAAACACGACACGACATGAATTGTCACCCCTAATTGAGAGTACGAGCAGGTGGTCTTGAGGTGGGATGATGGCCAGTTGATCCAATCGCAGCGGGTACAAGAATGTGTGGACGCCAGATGAGCGAGGAGCCCTGATGTCAACAAATTTCGTTCCTTGAAAGGGGGGCGATGTGAGGGTTGGAAGTGTGTGCGAGATGGGAGAAGAGAGGCAGGTGCACGTCTCCGCGGGGTGACGACAGGGTGCAACGTCTATGAGCAGGCTGTCCATAGAAAACCTATGAATTAGTGGATATGGACTTTAAGTGACTGAACATTAATAGAAAAGGAATGGAAATGAACATGGATAGGAAAGTAAAGTATATGAACATATTCATTTATTTTATATCCATGTTTAGTCGCTTAAAGCCCATATCCACTCGTTCATAGAGATTTATATGGGCAGGTTCCCCATATAAGTTTTTTCCGTGACGATAGTCCATCCATCTGTTTTAAAGGATAGACGCACTGTGCAAGAGCGAACACGTTGGGAAGGCAGGGGAAGGGAGAGGGAGTGGTTGGAGCACTGGCCGGATGTAGATGTGTTGGGGGGGGGGGGAGGTGGCTGAGGAAGGGATGACGGGAGTTCATGGCTATCTTTGAGGATTCTGACCCTCCGAGAGGAGTGTATATTTAGATATGACTATAATTATTTGAATGATTTTTTTGCGAACAAGATTAACTAAAGTAAAATTAATATAATCTTTTTCCAATTTATATTTTTTGACACACCCTATTCAAAATACACTCTCTCTTGGAATTATGCACACACGATTTTACTGTTAATCCGTATCAAAGGCAACTTAGTTATTACAACATCTTCATGTCACGGGGTTTAATTAAAAGGAATATTTGATGGCAATATATAATAAATCAATTAAAACACCGTGCTCAATCAGATCCCAAGTGCATATTCATATATATAATAATAAAAATGTTAAATTCTCCTAATTGATGTGCCTAATAAAATATTCATGATTGTTATGAAATTCTAAATCATGCTATTATGAGTGTTAGAAACATTATTAGGCATTTCCCGGATATGACAAAACTCATATGATGATTAACTTAGAAGCCGCAGAACTCGTAAGGGTTCGGCTGGCCGGCGAAGCCCGACTCCCGACAGCCCTTGTCGCAGGCTACGGCGCACATCTCCCTGGTGGCTCCGTCGAGGATCATGCACTGGTCCTTCATGCAGGGGCAGTAGCAGATCGTGGGGTCCTCCTCCTTGGGCCCGGCCACGGCCACCTCCACCACCATCGCCGCCACAATCAAGAGAAGAACCGCTGCCTTGCCGAGAGCCATTGCTGTCGATCTCCCGTCTCTCTCTTGCTTGGCTAATTAATGTATTAATGCACGTATAGATGCAGAGGAGAGAGGAGCTTGTACCGTGAGTTATATTTGCAGGTGTACCTAACTATGTCACCTGCCTTATTTGGGAGAAAACTTGTAGTTGGCCACGATGAATATGCGGCAGATTTAATTGGGCAGCATTGTATGTGTGGTGGAAATTGATTAACTAATTAATTGCTAGGTATATATGTCAATTTATGTACGTGGAATTTGGAATTTGGGATGACAGCGACAAGCAATCAAATTCAATCGTGGAAAGTCAAAAATACTAGTTTTATAGCTTACGTAGTGTGCGCTTTTCTGACCCTAATTTTAATTAACTGGTGTTTGTCAGAAGTGTTTTATTTCATGAGCATTCTCAAAATCTCTAAATAGGTTATCTTTAAATTGACAAAGCAAGGCGAAACTAGCTTTGGAATTAATAGCTCTAATTTGAAGAATCTGTTGCAAGGTGGACTTGACCCATGTCATCGAGCTAAACGATTACAGCAAAGTCATCCTTGGCAAATGGCGATGAAGATTGATAATACATCGTAAATATCAAGCTCCTTGGAACTACATTTTTGCTCAACTTTTGCTTCCAACACTTTAGTGGTTCAATGCATGGTCGAACTTCTCTTTAAAGATTGATTCAATTTAAATTCAATTCAAATTTAAAATGAGTCATATTTTACAAGCCTGAATAAAATAAAAGATAAATATAATCGAATTTTTACAGTGGTCTCTCAAAAAATAATTCGATCAATATGATCCCTCTAAAATATGATTCGGGCTCACTAATTCGAGTTAGAACTTTTTTTGCCCGAGTCATGTTTTAGATGAATCACATTGATCGAGTCTTTTTTAAGGATCATTATAAAAATTTAACTATTTTTAAGAGATCAAATTGTATAAAATTATTATTCACTGACCTCGCCCGGCACAAGCGGGCCAAGCAAGTGGTCTGAGCCCACCTTCTCTAGATGCATGGCACCATTTGCGCTGCACATGGAGCTAGTGTTGCTTCAATTTGAAGTGAGCTACACCTAACTCAGAGCAAACTTGCACCAATTTGAAGTTTTCCCAATGCAATTCCAATGCTTTGTTGACAGGTCAAAATTCGAGAAAAAAACGGGAGGAGTTAATTTTGCTGTGCCACGTGCAATTCGATTCCTCAATTGAAAGTTACTTTAAATTTTGTTTGCTCGCCTCAAATTATGCAAACTTCGATAAAAATCTCTTTTTCCGCTCTGGCTTCTAGTTTCGCGATTTCTCTGCGAATTTGAACATTGCATATTTAAATTTGATTCCGCCTCAAACTTTGGCAAAATATGTCGGCTCCTTTTACCTATAAAAGGAGGTCGAATATAAGGTTTCAAGGTATCTTAGATTTTGATTTCAAGCGGTGTTTTCTTTCCGGCAACACTCTTCTTCTATTGTCGAGGACGTGACAACCACAGCTATCATTTGCAGTTTCAAGCAGAAGCAGGAAATCATGTTCTGGTGTGCAGAAATTTTTTTGATTCCACACAATAATTTTTCTTTTATTGTTAAGTTTTCAGTATTATTCTGATGCACTTCTACTAGCCAAATTCCCTCTCTGCTTATTAATAAAAGACCAGTGTTCTCTTCTCCCCGTAGACGTAGGACTGGTACCTCGCCACTCCAAACCACGTGAATTCTTGATGTTTTGCTCTTTTCGGATTTATTTGTTTTGACTACTTTGTTTTTGGCGTTTGGATTTTTGAATCCTTGTAGGAAGATTTGATTTCTTCCTAACAGTTATGGTATCAGAGCCAACAATCCATAATGTCAAGGGCAAAGTAGCTGACGAGCAGCTCAGATCACTTCATCCCTATACCGCAATGTGGGTGTCGCCTACCTTGCCTCGAGGGCTAACCTTATAAAGCATATACTATGTGAAGAGAACTAAGAAACTAATAAGAGATTGACGAAATTATAAGTACATATATAAAAATAATTGCTCTTGGATGTTTTATACTTGACCAGAAGTAAAAATAAACTTGAATGCATAATTCATATTGCAAATTTTTTTTTTCCATCAAGAAGATGTATTAAAAAATTAATATAGATAGTTAATAAAAATTATTATTTTGAAATTTGGGTTCTCAATTAAAATAGAATCCACAATCCTGAATAAAGTAGATTTTTTATTCATTTTCTAAAATTTTTGTTGAGTACTTGGTGAGGAAACTAATTATTCCATCATATATTAAATAACCGAAATATAAAAGTTCATACAACTTAATAAGATGAGTATGTATGATAACATATAAAGATGCATTAGGAATGAAATCAACATGAGAGCTTTAAAAATAATAAATTACTGGGAAAAAAATTGGACATAGTAGAGAAAATGATGAAGAAAATTTTGGACTTAAGTTAAAAATTAATAGAGAATTATTTGAAGTTTTCTTTTTTAAAAAATAATTTTATATTCGGTCATTTCGATAGAAAGTAAATAATGCAAAATAAACTAGCAATGAGATTTGAACTCAAGACCTAAAATTAAGCAAAATAAACAAATACTAACTACTAAGCTAAAAATAGATTAGTTAAATTGTTTGAACTTGATAAAATATACTCAATTTAATCATATATTTTTTTTTAAAATATTAAATTATATTTAATATTTATTTTTTTAGAAAAATTACAGGGGAAGCTAATGCCCCCCTTGGCCCTAGTGTTGGTCTGCCCATGATTGTCTTCCTTAACCAAAATAAATAAATAAATAAAATGCATATATTTATCAGCGCCTAACGCGCCGGTTTCCCAATTTCTAGCGCTAGCTTGGAGCTGGCACTAGAATTGTGGAAACTGATGCTTGTACGTGCGGTAGTTTTGGGGATTTTCGCCAACTTTGGCATATTTAATCCATAAAATAAAAAATTAAGAAAAATATTTTTAATCCCACATTGATAAAAATTATTTTTAAAATAGTTCTTAATTATTATAAATATGGTAAATAACAAAAATCTCCCCTGAACTATGATCCATTTACAATTACCCCTCCCCCCTCTAATGAGCTTTGAAATTAGACAAAAAAGGACTAAATTTTATAAAATAAATTAAAACACCCCATATGTTAACTCAATGTTATTTATTCATTCTAAAATGACACGTGGTAGTTTTTCATTGGTCCAAATATTAAAAGATAAATAAAAAAATTAATTAAAAAGTTAATAATTATAAATGGACTGGATTAGAACTATTGGACCCAGTCGGACTAGACCCAGTAGCGTCCGACCATTCACTTCGAGCCAAACCACGCGGCCCCTCCCAGGGGGCTCGGCCTAAGCAACGCCCTTTAGCCAGACTCAAAGCCAAGTCAGACGACTCTATCCGGGGGACCAACCCGGCCAAACATGGACTCCCGCGTCCTCCCTTTTTACAAGGGACATACCATCGTAAACCTGTCATCTTTGGGATTGGCCTCGATCCATTCTGGGCAATAATCCTAGCGAGATTACTGGGCAGCATGATCACCTTCACCTACAATATATACAGACGTGGCGCTCCCAAATAACCCTAAATTCCAATTCCATAAGCCTCCACATTGGAATCATCCCAACTTGGGAGTCAGAGTGTCTTTTACATGTCCCCCCTCCCCGCCGACGTTGAACGAGACAAGGAGATACACCAGACCAGACTGAAAGACCCCGACTCTTAGGCAGTAACAATGAAATATTAATTGCTAGGAAAGTTAATTAGGAAATATATTTGCTAAGGGGTTCATTACTAGAAATATAATGTCGGACATCTCAGGTATATGAATGCCAGAGTGAGATGCAATCTGAGTCAAGAGCGCCTACATGTTCTCGATCATGTGTCTTTGTGCATCCATCGTCCGTCTCAACTCGTCATTTGTCCGTCTCTGCTCCTCGATCGCTTGTCTTTGATCCTACATCGATTGTCTCTACTCCTCCATCGACTGTCTCTGCTGTGTAAGCACAGACTCCAAGGCCGCTATCTGGCTCTGGTCTTGTGTCCAGGATGTGGAGGGCCACTCACCTACGTACGATGGAAGGGGTCAGTGCCCCAAGTGGCCCTAACACAGCTCGTGCATGGCTACTATCGGCAAAGCCAAAAAACACGGCCATGCTCCCAGCCACCTGTAGCCTCGACCCATGCTATAGGGTCAAAGTTATCCTGCGACATTCCTCCGCACTCAAGCACGGTCCTCGTGTATGTCTCCTACATGAGTTTATTTTTTATTTCATAATTTTTTAAGTACTACATATATATAAAAACTATAAATAAAAATTACGTAAAACAAATATATATACTTACCACGATGATCGTGGCCCTCCTATCGACGTACTCCCCTGCCCCATGTCGCCGATGTTCAGTGCACTCAAACACCTCCATCGGGGAGGGGCGGTGGACGGTGTCATCCTCCTTCACCCGCGTCTAACATTAGAAATAAATACATTAGTACAATTGTACATAATAAATAATTTAATTAAAAGTAAGGAAATTATACATAACATACGACGCTCATGCACCGCAAAAGACACGAAGCCACTAGTGTAGCGCCCCCCCAAGTCGTCCCCTTGGACATGCGGTTTCCCGTCGCAGTCTTGGAGACCTCCTCTCACTCGTCTGATGCCCACCGCTCAACGAGATGGTCCCACACATGTCTAGGAATCCACTCAGGGCCGTGTCCCCGAGTCTCCACAATGTGTGTGGCCCCCAACCATCTCATCACAGTGGTTCGGGCTTGGTTCAGCAGCCCGTTGTAGCGAGCGTGGGTAACGGCCTCCCATGTACTCTCTACAAAAGTGGTGTGATCCTCTGGCCATGTATAATGAGCCCGTAAAAAATAATTTATTATTATTGATCGATATTTATAATTAACATTCATTTAATAAATATACGTACCTAGAACTCTCGCCAAAGTATATCTACATGCTCGCGGGGCACATGAGACCATGTAGGCCATGCTACGTGCATGAATCGTCGGATCGTCCCCGCTATCGTGCGAGGGATGTCCTCCTGCTCAAAGCTACACAAAATATAGTACAATTATATATTATGATATATTGAATTATATATAAATTATAATCAATAATTATTGCATCTACTTACCTTTTGTCGCGCACACTAACCACTCTGCGCGGCTTCCCCTCACCCGACGGAGGGAGAATTCTATTAGGCCCTCGTGTCCTACGTCTCGATGTCGACGACGTTGATGTCAACGGACCTGGATCGACGGCTGGGGCCACTGCTGGAGGTGATGGGATGGTGGCTGACTAAGGGGCGGTGGCTACAGGCCGACCATTCTCTTCGTCTCAGGTCAATGGATCTTCTCCACTGGATTCATTCTTCCTCTATGTTGTTTATGAAATATAGTTCTTTTTGGGTTATAGTTGATGGTTGTTTCTTAATTCCATTTCTATTGCAGAACCGAACATGAGAGTTTCCTCCCATCCAGCTCCTCGCGAATGAAAGATTCAATAATATAAAATAATATTACAGAGATGGTGGGTGGAGGAGAAGGGACGATGACTAGAGGCGGGGGGATGGTGGGTGGAGGTCAAGGGATGGTGGATACAAGCGAGGGGATGGTGGGTGGATTCGGGGCGACATGTGGTAATCGTCGTGGGGTCCTGCGAGGAAATCCTCCTCGGGCATGCACTTCTAGAACCATAGTGATCAAATATGAATAAAATTAGATTAATAGAAAGATTTAATAATTGAAGATATATTATTCATTTATAATTATTCGTCATCCTCATTGTCATCATCTGTGTAATACTATTGTTCTTGTTCTTCTTTGAAATTTTCAAATTCTTTTTCTTCTCCTTCATCACCATTTTGTCCTTCTACAACTTCGTTATCGTTGTTATTAACATATTCTATTTCCAATTGAACTAACTCTATGTCATCATCATCGAGTATTGGACTAACTCGCTGCACTTCGGAAGGATCATCTTCTTTATAGGCTCATTCTCTCCGGCTACTGGGTCAATTTTTTATGTGGCTTTAGTCTTACAGACTACATGCCAATCTGCCATATTTTTCTTCCGAGGCAGATACTGTATATACTATACTTGTTCTGTTTGAGATGCCAATATAAATGGCTTATTTGAATCCAATTTTGATTTGTAATTGACATAGACAGGTTTATACTTTGGATGAACTCTCATGCCCCTATCGCTTGTATCGAACAAGTGACAATTAAAAATGACAACTGATTTCTAGCCAAAAAAGTGTAATTCTAAGATTCCTTCCAACAGTCCGTAAAAATCGACATCACATTCAGCATGTGTTGTCCCTTTGACGCATACCCCAACATTCATAGTATTCTTTGTAAATGAATATTCAATTGTGTGAAATTTATATCAATTAATAAAATAACCGTTATAACCCTATACAAGTTGCACCGGTCCGCTAGCAAATTTAAATATTTTATCATCTATTTCGGCTCTGTGTTCTGTATTTAAGATCAAAGCCAAGAAGGGAACTCATGATTGCGTAATCTCTCTAATTCCTCGTCGCTGTAAATTGAGTATTTTGTCACCATGTCAACGTCAAATATTTCAATGAACTTTTCAATCTCTGGACAATTCAGTAAAACATGCAAGTGTGCCAAATGATACTCTTCGTCGTTTAAGTATCGAAATGAACGAGAACCCAAAGCATGACCAAGTTAACAAAAGATATTTAAACGATCGTCTAATGGTCGAGCGCCCCCGTCGTCGTTCAGTGGAAGACGATTAAGTCTTGTTTGAATGGTCGATTCAAAATAAAATGAGCAGAATATTAAATTTTTTTGAATGGTATATACTTTTGATATTGAACCTTCAACTACTGCGGTGTTCTTTATTTTTTTATTCAGATAATTCATATATCTTTCAAATAAGTACATCCATCGGTATTGAACGGGGCCACCAACTCGTGCCTCGTATGTTAAGTATATCAGTAGATGCTCCATCGAGTCAAAAAGTGCAAGAAGAAAAAATGCTCCAGCTTGCATATGATTTCAATAATATTATTTTCAAGTGCTGACATATCTTCAACTCGAAAGACATTTGCACAAATATTTCTGAAAAACATACTTAATTTGGTCAACGAACCCCAAATCTTATCATGTAGATGATCTCGAAACGCGATCGGAAGCAATCACTGCATGAATACATGACAATCGTGACTCTTCATCCATGATATTTTGCATTCATCAACATTCACACATCAAGATAATTTTGAGGCATATCCATCGGGTAATTTGAGTTCTTTGATCCATTGATACACATCTTTTATTTGTTGTTTATTTAACACATACGGCGCCTTCGGCTTATGAAGTCATTCGTTGACCTCTTGCAACTCTAACTCTGACCTATTACAATATATTTTCAGATCATGTCTAGTCTTCACATTATCTTTAGTTTTTTCGGAAACATCCATCAAAGTGTTAAAAATATTATCAAACACTTTTTTTCCAATGTGCATGACGTCCAAATTATGCCGAATCAGTAATGAACTCCAATACGATAATTCTCAAAAGATACTATTTTTCATCCAATTATGGGTTTGACCAAAGCCTGAAATTCTATCATTTCGATCAAAAATAATCTCTGGAAGCAAGGAAATATGCACCAATATTTGTTCACTAGACAACATCAGTGGTGGCTCATTTCTTTCGACTCTACCATTGGTAAATTTATCACGATTCTTTCGATACTGATGGTTAGACGGTAAGAACCGACAATGACAATCAAAGAAGGAATTTTTTTGCCCGTTCTCAAGACTGAAGGCTTTTGAGTGTTCCATATAGTACAGATAAGAGAGTCGCCTATGCGTGCTCCAACCAGACAACATGTCGTAGGTCCAAAAATCATTGATTGTCCACAAGAGATGCAACATCGCTTAAAGTGAAGTTTTGCTTCTGATGACAATCATAAATGACAACTCCCTGAGCCCACAATATTTTCAGTTCATCAATTATGGGTCGAAGAAACACATCAATTTCTTTCCGAGGACCCCTAGGACCCGGAATAATCATCTAAAGAAAGATAAATTCATCTTTCATACACATTGACAACGGTAAATTATAAACGGTTAACAACACTAGCCAAATTGAATAAGAAGTTGTCAAATGACCAAACGGATTAAAACCATCCGTGAACAATCCCAGTCTGATATTTCTAGTATTCCTAGCAAATGAAGGATAACATCTATCCAAATATTTTCATGCTTCACTGTCGAATGGATGAGTCATTATTGTATCATCATGACTTCTTGAATGCCAACTCATGTAGGGGGTAGTCTTTTACGACATGAATAATCATTGAAGCCTTGGTGTTAGTGGAAAATATCGAATCACCTTAAACGAGATAATTTTTCTATCGAACCGATTTATTCTCCTTGTAACAAGGATGTTCACATACCAGACATTCATCCAATTGTGCATTTTCTTTATAATATAAAATACAGTTATTTGGGCACGCGTGTATCTTTTCGTACCTAAGCCGTAATTTTCTCATCAACTTTTTCATCTTATAAAAAGTTGGCTCAAACTTGTTATATAGAGGTAGCATTCCATTGATAAACCCTACAATCCGATCAAACGCAACCCCACTGATATTACAATCAGACTTGATGTTCAAGAGTTGCATCATTGCCAAAAATCTTGTATATTCAGGATAATTCTCATACAAAGGTTCATCGACAACTTTCAACATCTCGTAAAGTTCTACGGCCTCCTTGTTCGGCAATTCAATCTCCATCGCAGGTTGTTCTTTTGTGACATCAATAACCGTAATATCTAGTGGCACAGCTGACATCTCAGTAACTGACTCAAAATTATCATTTAAATGGAATTGACCGCCAAGACTTTCAAGTATTATTGTTTTATAAGGATTAGGTGGATTGGACGAAGAAACAACGACACTAGAAGATTCACCATGCGTATGAACGACATCATTGCTCGACGTCCTGACTTCATGTGACTCCCCATGACAAGTTCATAAATAATACCTTAGCTTGAATCCTTTTGTATATAGATTCATTGTAGTAGTTTTTGATCCAAAAATCTTGCATTCAAGCATTTCCGGCATGAACATTGGATTTGATCACCGCTAATGAATTTTCGATTCGAATAGGCAAAATTTAAGAAGTAAGTTACGCCTACTCGACATTCATTCATTATAGCTCCACGATCAAATCGTCGGTACATCCAACTTCGATCGCCTGACATGATTCTATCAATCAATGTTATTCAGTTAGTGTCTTTAGGTGGGATGTTCCTATTCCATTTGGGACTTCAGTTAATATTTTTAGGTGTGATGTTCTTATTCCATTTGAGATTCATGTTATTCATATTACACTAAATATTTATTTTATCCGTTAACTTTATTCTAAATTTCAACAGCATCTCCCTACAGTTCTCAAAATACGCATATCATCTGGGCACGTATCGGAGAACAAGGGAGAGATAGTAGCCAAAATTTATGAATGAGTTAACGGTTAAAATAATCAACTAAGTGCAATACAAATAACTATGTTCCCAAATTATCCAATTAGGGACAATTCAAGGGTCGTACATCGTACAAAAGAGCATCTACTTCGTTTAAACGAACATACAACCCCCGAACAGATCTAAGATTTTGCAAAATCATATTCGACTCGTCAATGCGTACGTGAAATATATCAACTCATCATGATTATTTTCTAAATTTATGGATGCCGACACGAGTCCACAATGGACGACACCAGCACGAGTCCCCAGTGAACGTCGACGCCAACATCCATCAATAGTTTAATTATTTTTCCTATAATGGAACTAATTAACTCGATGTCAAGAAGCTTCTTGAGTATTGGACTAACCTTAATTGAATTAACAAATTAAAGTAGGGTTTAACTAAACCAGCTAGGTTGAACTAAATTAGGTTTAATTAACTAATTAACCATAGCATAAAAATAATATTAACATTAACATAAAATCCTAATTAACATGTTAACATTAACAGTAAAAAAATAAATTAACTCTAATTAATTAATTAACATTAATAGTAAAAAAATAAATAACCCTGATTAACATTAACAATATTATAACCCTAATTAATTAACAGATTAACAAATAAAAAAAGTATGCTGCCAGCAGGGTTTCGGCCCCAACCGATCGGAGAGGGGGAGGGAGGGGTTGCTTGATCGGAGGCGAGAGAGGGAGGGGAGGGATGGCACGGAGATCGGCGGCGAGGCCGGCGACGGGTGAGGCATAGGCGGCGATGGGTCGACGAGCGATGTAGAGGATCGAAGGTGTCGACGGGTGGTGAGGCAAAGGCGTCGACGACGAGGAAAAGAGACAGGAGAGAGCCGTAGAAAGAAGAGGAGTCGGACGCGAACGCAAATAAAAAACTTCTTCACCAACGACCCGTCAGCCGTCGGTAAACCATGGATTGTTAATTATTAAATCACCGCGGCCGACGTGGCCCTTTGTAAGGAGTCGATGATTAGTTTTTTATTTTCGCGCCGTGTGTGCACCATCGACTCATAAGCGACGGCCGCTGATAGCCATCACTATTGATTTATTATGTCATCGACGGCCCACGGGGTCCTTTCTAAGCTGTGGGTGATTACTTATTTCATTTTACGTCCTGTGCGTGCCATCGGCTCATCAGCGACGGGCTAAGGGAGCCGTGTGGGAGCCGTTGCAGACGTTGTTACATCTCGTAAAAAAAACCATGAATATTTCCGACGATTTTGTTGACCATCGGTGAGGGCCGTTGGTGAAAGCAACTATATATTCTAGTAGTATTTGTTTGAATACAAAGGGGAGCATGGGTGGGGAGGGATGAGAGGGGAAGGATAAGGAGAGGTGAGGATGGGAGGGACGAGGAGGGGTTAGTTAATTTCAATTTTGGATAAGGTAATTAATATTATTCATAATATTCAAATTGAATAATATTGACAATAGAGTAATGAATGTGACGGTGGGTGTATTAAGAGAATGTGGTAGGTAGTGTCTTCACGTACATAAAAATATAATCACTTTTTTTTTTTCGTAAGATGGAAGCTTCTACTAGTTTGACCAAACTACAAATTAATTTAATTAAGTCCTTCACAGCACATAGAAGGTGCCGAGCGTAATCTTAGTTTGACCTTGTATGAGATAAAAGACCCTAATTAAAAATATATAAAATATAGAGGATGAAATATTAAAATGGAGTCAGTTGGGGTGACAAATTAGAAATGCATGAGTGCACGACAGATGGTGCATTCTTTATGCACGAGGGATAGTAAGTTTTGGTCAATAGTAGAGGTGGCAATATATTGGATCCGCTCATAGACGGAAAGACCCGAACCGAACGGAGCAATACGTGTATGCCGAAGAAAAATTTTTGGCAGGGCCATGCACGCCCATGCCCAAGGAACGGGTTGGACTCGGCACGACGTGTATGCCGATCTCGATACGGCCGAAGGTCGGCACTAGCATAGGCCTAAACATGTGCTTGGGCTTGCGCCAAGCTAGCCTGGAACAAGCCTAGGCAAGCTGGCCTAGCGCCCAAGCACCAGGCCTAGCTAGCTGGCTGTGGCACTGCCAGCGCTAGGCGAGGCATTGGCCCAGGGCCGGCCCGAGCCCAGGCTGGACTTTACCTTTGAAACTTCGAATCATGCGGCCCGAGAGGCAATGGACCTGGTTGGGCTCGGGCATGGGCCAGCAGGCCCATTGCCACCTCAATTGCCATAGTGATTTATTCCGCTTTCATGCCGATCCTTTTCTACTTAATGATTTATAATATATAACACATGCTTATTTTGTCAAGCAAAGAAATAGTTAATTAATTAATGACATAAAATGGAGAAATCTTATCGAACGGGCAAACGCTATTTTCATTGTCAAAGAAACCTGAAGTTTTATTTATTGCATGCTCAATCAAAATATAGTAAACTAACGATTACAAGCTGAAAAGGACACAACAATTGGTACATGTTATTTAATTCCATGCAAAAAAATTCAACATGATAAGCACAAATGAGCGATTTAAGGTATCTCAAATCAAATTCACCAGATTCATATATTTAACATTAATGAAGAGCACTACCTCTTCCCAGGCCGCCCAATTAGAACCGAAGCTTGAGCAGCAGCACCATCATTCGAAGAACACGGCGGAATCCAGAACCGCCTGCGAAATACCAACGGCAGAGTTGGTGGTGGTGGTGGTCGAGGGTGACGGCGAGGTCGTCGTCGATGAGTCGCCGACGTTGACCAGCAGCTTCATGCCACTGGCGCAGTGGCCGGGAATGCTACAGATGAAGTAATGCATGCCGGATCGAGGTCGAGAGCGCGATGCTGGTGTGGCCACTAGCGTCTGTGCTCATGGCGTCGCTGCCCGAGCAGGACATGTAGCCGCACGCGCTCACCTCCACAACGTTGTGCTGTGCGCTGACGTAGTTGAACACTGCGCGCATCCGGATGTATTCGCTAGTCAAATTAATTAGCAGTGAAATTAATTTGACTAGCGAATAGAAGAACTTAAATACCGAGATAATCGCCGACGACGAAGGTCTTATCTTTGGTCCAATAGGAGTAGTCAACGTTGAGCGTCCAACCGGAGGTATCGCCGACGGTGTAGTCGGTGGCGGAGATGCATGCCGCATAGAAGAGGATGATGAGCTCAAGTATACACAACACCTTCCCGCAAGCCATTAATTTTCAAAGTAATTAATTAAGCGAAGATTGCATATGGCATATGCACAGTCGAAGAGATGGGGATCTTTATGTATAAAGATAAAGTGTGAGGACTTGCTGCCAGTTCATATAGTTAATATTCCTCTCAGCTTTACCTGCATGTAAAGCAAGTTAAAATATTTCAATCAATTGATACATTTATCTTTTATTCACATTATCAATTGTTATATTTATCTTTTATTCACGAGTTTATGCATGTAAACACGCTGACAATTAATTAATTAATTAATTAATTAAGTGAAAATGTATAAAAATATCTTTAACATTTTCTTACGAGTACTAAAATGTTCCTAATTAAAGTTTTTTTTAATCAAAAATACTTTTTACGTGTTGAAGGAAGATTAAGTTTTCACCTGATTCAAGTAGTTTAAAGTCTCTGTTTTCAAATGATTGTTAGTTTACCTGTTTGTGCATATAAGTGAATAAAGGTCCAGCTATGTAATTAAGGGCAACTATGTCTTTTCCATTCACTTAAACTTCAGCTGTTAGTTTAAATAGCTAACTCACTGTAAAGCAAGGCTCTCGACTCTTTTTTGAATAAGATTCCTCTGTTAATTTTCTCCACTTTATCTTCATTCCGCATCATGGTATCAGAGCAGAGAAATTAGGGATCCGAAGGCACAAAAAGAGGGATCGTCCACCAGATCGGAAGATCGCGAAGAGAGCTGAGATCAAATGGAAAGAAATCGCCGCAACTCAACAGCGAGATCTGCAGTGGGCGAATCGCAAACCATTTCAGAGAATGAATCATCGATTGGCATCAATGAGATAAAAGACAATCCCTTCACGCTCCAAAGCAATGACAATCCGGGTACGATTCTCGTGTCTACTCAATTAACCGGACATGGAAATTATCTGCCCTGGAAAAAATCGATGTCTATTTCTTTGTCCGCAAAGAATAAGATGGGTTTTGTTGATGGCACAATCGAGATGCCAAAAGAAAGCTCACCCAAGCATCGCATCTGGAGGCGATGCAATGATATGGTGAGTTCATGGATATTACAGTCAATTTCTCCACAACTGAGCTCGAGTGTTATGTATGCTACAACTGCTGCTAATTAAGATGTGGAGCGACCTGATGAATCGATTCGGGAGAAGCAATGAACCCCGCATATTTGAACTCCAATTGCAAATCAGCAACACAAGATTGGGCAGCATGAAAATTGCATATTATTACACGAAGCTTAAAGGGCTTTGGGATGAGCTCGACGCAGTCGATATCAATCCTCACCGCAATTGCACACAATGCAACTGTAAAAATTGGAGAGAAGATGTTGAGAGAAATCGACTGAGACAATTTTTGATGGGACTTAATGAAACCTATGTAGGTATAAGAGGTCAAATGCTATTAATGAAACCACTACCAGACATAAATCAAGCATATTCATTACTTGAGCAGGAAGAGTCTCAGAGGCTTGTTAATATGAATGGAGGAACTGGAGTTGATACTGTTGCATTGAATAGTGTACTTCAAGACAATGTAAACAGCCAAAAGTACAACAAAGGTAAAGCTCAGTTGGGTCCAAATCCAAACAAATTTTGTGACCACTGCATGAGGGCTGGACATTCTCGAGAGAATTGTTATAGGATACACGGTTATCCACCAGGCCAGAAGTTATTTAAAGGAAAACAGAAAAGCCACAATCAATACAACAGTGGCAAACAAGCCAACAATGTTCAAGCCACAACTCAAGAAAATGAAGAAGGAAGTTGTTGCACAGCTGAGAGTTCACGAAAATTGAATGACACCTACAGTGATGAACAGCTCAGAGAACAACTCAGCAACTTGCTTAATATGCTCAATCAGAAGCAAGACACAAACCATAGAGTCAATATGGCAGGTAACCATCTTTGCTTACAAATGCTTTCAATTCAGTTAAACATTATTTTTATAACAAATGGATACTTGACAGTGGTGCAACATACCACATAGCAACTAAACACATTAACCTTGACAATCCTATAAACCAACCACGAGTGACCAAATCTCTTTACCAAATGGAACCACCCCATCCATTGCTAGTATAGGGACTGCCTATGTCAACAAAACCATCCATCTTTTGAACACATTATCAGTACCCACATTTCACTTCAATCTCATGTCAGTCAGCAAATTAACCAAGCAGTTAAATTGCTCTATTACATTTAATCCTCATAACTTTGTCATCCAGGACCTTGTCTCGAGGAGGATTCTTGGGAGTGGTAGAGAAGAGAATGATTTATATTTGATAAATGGAGCTCCACAAGTGTCAAAACCATGTCAGTCAGGCATTATTAGTAGTTTTAGATTCCCATTCCCTTTGGCATTTGAGATTAGGACATATGTCAATAAGTAGAACGAAACTTTTGTCTAGTAGTATACTTGAATTGTGCAAAAAACCATCTTTTTTCTGTAATGTTTGTCCAATATCAAAACAATGCAAATTACCTTTTCCCATGAGCATGAATAAAACTGTTGAGGTGTTTGATATGCTACATTGTGATGTGTGGGGTCCTCATAAGGCCCAAACATATGATGGATACTATTATTTTTTGACTTTAGTGGAAGATTACTCAAGATCATGTTGGACTTACCTTTTTTCATCTAAAAACCAAGTGACTGATATTCTCATCAAATTCCTCAAACTCATCAAAACTCAATTCTCAAAAACCATCAAAGTCCTGAGAACAGACAATGGAAGTGAGTTTTTTAATCATACCTTGAAATCTTTTTTAGATGAGTGGGGCATAGTACATCAAAGTACATGTGTAGAAACACCCCAACAAAATGCTATAGTGGAGAGAAAACATAGACACCTTCTAGAGGTAGCAAGGAGTTTAAAATTTCAGTCCAATTTGCCTTTAAAATTTTGGGGTGACTGTGTATTTACAACTACTTACCTAATAAATAGATTTCCGACCCCTATTCTATCTAACAAAAGTCCATATGAGTTACTCTATGGCAAACCACCAAACCTGAGTCACCTTAGAGTTTTTGGATGTTTATGTTACATAAACACCATTAAACAAGGTAGAACCAAGTTTGATCCAAGGGCTAGGGAATGTGTGTTTTTAGGATATCCTTATGGAAGAAAAGTATACAAGGTATATGATGTTAAAACTCACTCCATATTCGTATCAAGGGACATCACCTTTGCTGAGCTTATATTCCCTTTCAACTCCATTCCAAATCCCAATGCCACTTCAAATCAAAAAACCATTTTTCCCATATTTACTGAAATCAATACAACTGATGCTTCTCCTTCTTCATTTCAATCACAAGAACTTGGTAATACTTCGACTGAGGTCATGAGGGAAGAAGTGAATGCAGAAAAAGAAAGAACAAATGAAAAAGAAAATGAGAGAACATGCTTAAAAAAATGATGAGCAAGAGGGAAACACTTCATTCATTGTACCTGATAGTGAGTTAGATTCTGACATTGGTTATACTATTGAAACTTTGCCAAATTCTCAGCCTATCAATTGAGAGTTCACCAAATCAATGCATTTTACCTGTTAGAAGGAGTTCAAGAGTACCAAAAAAATCCATTAGACTTAGGGATTATCAATGTAATTGTTCTCAACAAGAGCCAGGACCAAGAGTCTCCTCAGACAAGAGCACGCCTTATCCAATAACCAATTACATAGATACATCACAGATACCACACAAACACCAAAGCCTACTAGCCTACATTGACTTACAACATGATCCCACATCATATAACACTGCTGTCAAGGACTCCAAATGGGTTAAATCAATGGAAACTGAACTGAATGCATTAGAGGCAAATGGAACATGGATATTATGTGACCTACCACTTGAAAAAAAAAACAATTGGGTGCAAATGGGTGTATCGCACCAAGTTCAAACCAGATGGAAGCATAGAAAAACATAAATCCCGACTTGTGGCTAAAGGATTTACACAAATTGAGGGGTGGATTACCAAGAAACCTATGCCCCGGTGTCCAAAATGGCCACTGTGCGCACACTGTTGGCAGTAGCAGCAAAAAATAGTTGGCCTTTATTTCAATTAGACATCAATAATGCATACCTACATGGAGACTTAGATGAATAAGTCTATATGTTTAAACCACTAGGATATGGTATACCAGGGGATAGGAGAGTGTGCAAATTGCTCAAGTCCATATATGGACTCAAGCAAGCTGGGAGGCAGTGGTATGCCAAGCTTTCAACCAGCATAATCTCACAAGGATATCATCCAAGTACTTTTGATACATGTTTGTTCATTAAAAGATAGCAGAGCAGAATTGTAGTGATATTAATATATGTGGATGATATCATCATTAGTGGAACGGATCAAGCTGAAATTGATTATGTGAAAAGATACTTGGATGAACAACTCAAAATAAAAGACCTAGGACAACTGACATATTTTCTAGGCCTTGAGATACAAAGAAACAAAAGAGGCATTCACATATGCCAAAGGAAGTACATTTTGGATTTGCTGAATCAATTAAATCTTCAGGATTGCAAACCAAAAGAAACACCTATGCAAACAAATAAGCAGATTGACAATGAAGTAACTGACAATGACAATCTCATTGAAGATGCTTCAAGTTAGAAAAGCCTCATTGGCAAATTACTTTACATAACTGTTACAAGACCAGATGTAGCTTATAGTGTTCATAAGCTCAGTCAATTTATGCAAAATCCAAAGCAGTCTCATTACAAGGCAGCACTCAGAATTGTGAAGTATCTGAAGAAAGCACCAGGTCTTGGCTTGTTTTATGCAGCAGAGTCAAATTCAGCAGTAACAGGATATTGCGATGCTGATTGGGGCAGCTGCAACATGTCCCGGAAATTAGTATCAGGATACTTGATCAAATTTGGTGACTCTTTGATTAACTGAAAGTGTAAGAAGCAAAACACTGTCAGCAGATCCAGCGCAGAGAGCGAGCTCAGGTCTATGTCTAGCTCCACAACTGAACTGATTTGGGTAGTGAATCTGTTAACAGATATGGGAGAAGATTGTTCACTGCCAGTAATTCTTTATTGCGACAATCAAATGTGTTACACATCACTGCCAACCTAGTATTTCATGAAAGAACAAAACATTTGGAGGTAGACTGCCATTTTGTTAGAGAGAAATTTCAAAAGGGTTTTGTGAAACCAGTTTATATTTCAGGGCAGAGGCAGCCAGCTGATATTTTAACAAAGGCATTTACCTTCACAACTTCATCACCAGATTCCGGGCAAGTTGGGATTGGAGAACCCATTCTCCACTTTCAACCTGCAGGGGGAGTATTGAAGGAAGATTAAGTTTTCACCTGATTCAAGTAGTTTAAAGTCTCTGTTTTCAAATGATTGTTAGTTTACCTGTTTGTGCATGTAAGTGAATAAAGGCCCAGCTATGTAATTAAGGGCAACTATGTCTTTTCCATTCACTTAAACTTCAGCTGTTAGTTTAAATAGCTAACTCACTGTAAAGCAAGGCTCTCGACTCTTTTTTGAATAAGATTCCTCTGTTAATTTTCTCCATTACGTTGGTGGCAACATGTTGTATGTTGTCTAGAGATCTAGAATTCGATTCCTATTATGGTCGATCACCTATTGTGACTTTTTATCTTTGTTAAAAAAAAAATACTCTTTACATTATGAAATTGTATACAAAAATGATCTTATAGATAAACGTTGTAAATAGAGGGATAACAGAGCTGACGTGGTTGATGACTGTGACTGATGACGTGGACATGTAGCGTGCATACATACCCAGACATTTTCTCACGGGTACTAAAATACCCCTAACGTTTTCTCACGGGTACTAAAATGCCCATAATATTTTCTCACATGTAGTATTAAAATATTATTAACGTTTGTTTTGGAGCTAAAATACCCTTGAGATTATTGATAATGGTAAAAAAATAACACCCAAGCTAACTACTGCTAAGTGAGACTTAACGGAGATGTCGTGGATGTTGATTATGATGTTGACTTAATTTACACATGGCGCACATACAAAGAGCAACTTGTCACACAAGAGACACGGAAGATACAACGTAGGCGTGAATAAAAAAATTCGGTTAACCGAAAAATCGGTTCGAAATCGAACCGAATTTTTCGGTTAATCAATCCAACGATTTCGATTTTTATTTTCTAATTTTTTTAGTTTTGGGTTTCGATTTCGGTTTCGGTCAGCTTCATGATCCTCCGTTAACGTTGTTGTCCCTCCATTTACAGAAATCGGAATCAAAAATCGAAAATTTTCAATTTTTTTGCTGATGCCTACGTTGTATCTTACCTGTCGCTTGTGTGACAAGTTGCTCTTTGTATGTGCGCCACGTGTAAAGTCAGCATCCACGACATCTCTGTTAAGTCTCACTTAGCAGTAGTTAGCTTAAGTCTCATTTTTGTACTATTATCAATAACCTTAGGGGTATTTTAGTTCCAAAACAAATATTATGGGCATTTTAGTATCCGAGAAAAAAATATTAGGGGCATTTTAGTACTCATGAGAAAATATTAGGGGCATTTTAGTACCCATGAGAAAACGTCTTGGTCTGCATGCGCGCCACATGTCCATGTTATCATTCACAGTCATCAGCCACGTCAACTCCGTTGTCCCTCCATTAACGTCATTTACCTATAGAGTCATTTTTGTACCCAATTCCATAACGTAAGGGGTATTTTTGATCCAAAAAAACCTTAAGGGCATTTTAGCACCCGTGGAAAAACATTAAGTGTATTTTTGTACCTTTTCCCACTAATTAATTAAGGGCTCGTTTGGTACGTTGTATTGTATTAACCTGTATAGTACTAACTTTTACAGTGTTTGGTGCAGACATATATAATGAGCCTGTATCACTACTAAAAATCAAGCGTTTTGCGACGACTGTGGTAGCGGTCGCAGATGCGATTGTTTTGCTATTGTTTTGCAACTGTTGTCCATAGGGGTTGTAGAGAGGCCGCGTTTGTGATGGCGTTGCGACCACAACGTTTGCCGTGTCAATATTAATAATCCGGCGACGATTTGGCGACCATGTGTGACTGTCATTTTGCGACCGTCATTTGTGCCCGCTTCTATGATGAATTAGATAGCCTTTAGAAACCACCTCCCCACGAAGGATAGGTTAAATAAGTGGACACTCACATTCATCAGACCTGTGTACTCTGCAACCTTTGGCCTGAATCCCACAGCCACCTCTTCATCGACTACCGCTTCACTTTGGCAAGATGGTTGCATCTTCTTCATTTATACAACACTGCCCCCTTCCCCTTGGGTTACTCGCCTTGGAGTGACAACCTCTCTCACTCAGGAAAGAATAAGTGGGATCGATTCTCCTTGATCATGATATGAAGATGGAAGATCTTACATGAACGGAATTTGTGTTGCTTTGAGGGTTCCCTGCGAGGAGCCTCGGAACTAGCCATCGAAGCTGTCCACGCCTTCCTTACTGCTTGGTCTTTTTAGTTGCATTTTATGACCCTTTGTAAATCTTCTTTCCTCCCTCTCCCCTCCTACTTGTATTTCTCAATTCTCTTTGATTAATACAAGTTTTTTTCCAAAAAACAAGAAACCAACAAGGAATGACAGCGCTAAACATCCACCTCTGCCAGTATATATCTTGGAACATGCCACTTCATCTTCCAAACTAAGCCAGAAACTTTGGTGGTTTATTTACATGCTTCAATGCTTTTTCAGCAATTTTCCTTGTCATGCTTTTACTAATGCTAATTATAACACTATCAATGGCCATATATAATTGCATATCAGACCTCACTCCATTCAGTAATTTAAAACAAAGTTGTTTTAAATAATCTGTGACTGAATACCAACCACTTACACCAATAAACAAAGTTATTTGCCAGCAGGCATGCCTGGTGATGCAGGAAATTGCTTCCAGTAATTTAAAAACACTAACAAGGAAAATAATTAGATAATCACAAAAAATACAATTTGCATACACCTCTTTACATTCTTTTTGATAGAAGACATTTTGATATGCATGAATAGTTGGTAATGCCTACTCTTGATTGATATGTGCTGTTAGATTAGCCAGGTTTGTTGTCATCAGAGATTAAACAAATGACATACATGTTATCATAATCTTACTTATCTTTACACAATTTTAAGCAAGATGAGAATTGAACTTGTGTTTGTCTTCTCTAAAAATGGCTGAGAATCCTGAGATCATCAAGACCTTCTCCACTGAATAAATAAACACCCCCCACTGTCAGCTTCTAAAGCTTGACCCAAACCCTAACTAAACAATTTTTTAAAAAAATCTAAACAAGCACGGAAGGGAAGAACATGCAATGTGTTGATAAAGAACCTATTAAGAGAAGAGGGATATGACATTCACGGTTACTGACCTGGACCTGGAGCTGCAATTGTTTGCGATATTCAATGGCCTCATCAAGTATGGAAGCCTTATCATTCTTTTCAAGAACACAAGGAAGACTACTAACCTTCAAAATTCAAGTAGCAAAATTCTACTTAATGCAACCTACTAACCTTCAACAAGTGCCAATGGAAACTAATTAATTACAGCTGATAGAAAATATTGGGTGGGAACCCAAATAAAAGAAAGGCCAAACCACTTTCCTAGTTTCTACAATCTGCTGCTATAATGTAATATCCTAGTTTAGTCTCACATCGAGAGTATATTGGATATGATATTGGTTTATAAGACTTGATGGATATATTACTATCAACTTCAGTTTAAATATTTTAATTAGATCAATAGGTTGATCTATGAAGTTGATGGGTCAGTCATCCCATCAAGTGGGTCGAAACATATAAGAACATGTACCTCTCTTACAACCAAATAGCCCCACCATAAAATTATTCTATACTTTCATTCTTCCTTAACTTTTCATATCAAAAATTATAATTTTATCTTTAAAAATGAGATGGCACTTTCCAAATCGTGAGTAGATTATTTGAAATGGGCATAATAATAGAAAATCACCCTGAAAAAATAAATTAATGTCTTGACCTGGGCACAAATTAAACAATCAAAACAGTTCCTCCCCATATCCATGTAATCAATCAAGCTGGGACCATAGTTTTCCTAGACAAACTTTGAGCTTTCATAATGGTGAAATTGATGGTCAAATGAAAAGATGAAGAACTAACACAGAGTATTGCCAATTGGGTATGGAAAAGAATTCATCAGGGAACAATTAATGAGTTAATTTCACCCATAGTCACTGGACTATGCCTCTTATAACAGGATAGTCACAAAAGAAAATTTTTTAACACAAAAGTACCTCAACTTTGAGAAATGTATCACAAAAGTCTCTATGACCGAATTCCGACCCAACCTCACCTAAATGCTTACGTGGCACGAATGGCCAGTGACAACAAGCGATTAAAGGTATAGTCTAGTGACCGTGGGTGAAATTATAATCGTCATGTTGTCACTAGCCATTCGTGTCACGTCAGCATTCCGGTGAGGTTGGGGCTAGAATTCGATCAGAATAACTTTTGTGACACATTTCTCAAAGTTGAGGTATTTTGTGTTAAAAAAAAGAGGTATAGTCCAGTGACGGTAGGTGAAATTAACTCTAGAACAATCAATCAGGATGTCTTGATTTCATCACTTGGAATCCAAGTTCTTTATCCTCCACTAATTTAGCTTGAATTATTAGTCAAATGATGAGTAGGAAGACACGTGACTAACCCCTTATTTTAATCTAATGATTTTACAAGTTCCAGGTTGGCTTTAAAGTGGCTTTTATTCTCTCTTGTTTGCTTCTTATTTCTCTAAATTAAGAGGAATCAGTAATCAATCTATTTGTCTCCTCTTGATGCTCTACCACATTTATACCTACAGACTCAAATGCTGGATCAGGACTCAAATGCAGCATTTTAGGATTAGTACTTAATTAAACATCTTCTTTTTTTCATTTCATTTGCTTGGCCTGTATATGGCTCTATTTATTTTCACTGGTTTAGTTCCACGGGTCAAGCCTGCAGGTAAGCAAGGGGCCTCCTCTCCTTCTATATCCATGAAAGGCGAATTATGGTACATTCACTACAAAAAAAATAGTGTATCATCAATGGATTAAATCCGTTGGTAATAGTCAAAAATCCGTTGGTAATAATCAAGAATCCGTTGGTAACACTAATACCAACGGATTTTAATTGGTAAAATTCGTTGGTGATACTTTGCTAGGTATTACCAACAGATATTACAATTGTCCGTTGGTATTACCAATGGATAAATATAATTACCAACAAATGAGTTGGTAATTTTGTTGATAATACCAACAAATGATATATTTGTTGATAATTTTATTGGTAATACCAACAAAATTAGTTTGTTGGTAATTATTTATTGGTGAAAGTCTATTTTCTTGTAGTAATTTTTCATTTTAACTAAGCTAAGCATACATCCTCTTGTAATATAATAATATCTCGTACAGTCTCTTGGGATACACGTCACACTTCTCAATATCTCTAGAGTCAACTCGATGACTTTTAAATGAATAAAAATTGCACATAAATTTAATCTTTCATCAAATATACATGTGCATAGCTTTAAAATATGACTAGTTAACTAAGCTAAGAATACACCCCTTATAATATTTTTAGAGGCAAATATATTATATGTCTCTAATAGTATTTATATATCAGAGGCAAATATATATGCATCTATTAATATTTGTAGAGACAAATATATTATAAGCCTCTAATACTTTTAGGGACGGGAGCTCTAGAGACGAACAATTTTATTTGTCTCTAAAAGTTATAGAAATAAATATTTAACTTTTAGAGACAAATTTAATTGTCTCTAATTGTCACTTTTGTTATAGTGAATAGTATCTCATACACTCTCTTGGGATACATGCCGCACCTCTTAGTACCACTAGAGTCAACTCGATAACTTTTAAATAAAGAAAAATTGCACATAAATTTAATGTTTCATCAAATATACATGTGTGTAGCTTTAAAATATATATGACTAGTTAACTAACCTAAGCATACACCCCTTATATTTTTAGAGGCAAATATATTATGTGCCTCTAATAGTATTTATATATTAGAGGTAAATATATATGACTATATTAATATTTGTAGAGACAAATACGTACATTATAGGTCTCTAATACTTTTAGGGACGGGAGCTCTAGAGACGAACAATTTTATTTATCTCTAAAAGTTATAAAGATACATATTTAACTTTTAAAAATAAATTTGGTTGTTTTTAATTATCACTTTTGTTATAGTGAATAATACCTCATAAACTCTCTTGGGATACACGTCGCACCTCTTAGTACCTCTATAATCAACTTGATAACTTTTAAATAAAGAAAATTGCACATAAATTTAACGCTTCATCAAATATACATGCACATAGCTTTAAAATATGACTAGTTAACTAAATTAAGCATACACCCCCTTATAGTACAATAATGAGTGTTGTTATATCACCCTAAAAATTTGTCTAATAATTCTCCAAATCGCTCACAATGACATGAGTTGCAATTTCATCAACAATCATAGGCACTTAATTACATGTGAGTATTAGGAGGATTATTAGGCACATCAACTAGGAAGATTTAGCATTTTTGTATAATAATATCTCATATACTCTCTTGGGATACACATCGCACCTCTCAATACCTCTCTAGTCAACTCAATGACTTTTAAACGAAGAAAAATTGCACATAAATTTAATTAGCCTCTAAACCCTTAAGGGGCATTTGGTACATTACCATTTAAGATTACTGAGAATCTACATTACCACCCAAATAGATTACCACTTTTAGAATTACCGATAATGTTATATTACTATGTTTGACATGTACTAATAATCTCGTTACTAATCTGCATTACCTTGTTTGGTCTAAAAAAAATTACTATGAAACTTATATCTTTAACTAAAATACCCTCAAATAAAAAAATAAAAAAAAAACTAAAAAATAAAAAAATAAAAAAATAAAAAAAATAAAAAATAAGGATTACCACTTTACTATAAGATGAGGCGGGGATTTTTTTTATATTAATAGAGGGTATTTTTGTCAAAAATAAAAAAATTAACATTAGCACTTTATTCGTAATCCATATAACCACACTCTCTCTTATTAAAGTGGACTACCAGTTGAGTTGTAATGTAGATTAACGCAGGCATCCAAATTACCAGTAATATATTTCAATCAAATGCGGTAATCTGGTGGGCCCAGGTAATTTTAATTAAGATTACCAGTAATCCATTTAGATTACCTCATACCAAACACATCCTTAAATCAATATACCACTAACCTTATTAATTTAGAGGAAATTTAGTTTATGTCACGCCCCAAACTCGGGATCACGTGACTGGCCGAGAATACACGCCCCAAGCAAGAACATATAAAGGCCCGACTTGATCCCTAGACATTCCATCATAATTTTGAAGGAGCGGTCAAACAACAAGCTGTTTGGATGTGACTTTATTGGAGCGACGTTGGCCTAATTCAGCACCCCATGCTCGAACTCGATGAATGGAAGTCAGACCCCAAGGTCCTCAAACAAGGTTCGGTACATAAAAACGGACCTGGGCTCTCCTCTATGGTAAACCTTTTTCGTTGGAGAGCAAGGAAGACAATCAAAAGCTTCATCATCACCCTCGCGGGAAATCGACATGCTTTCCCGGATCACCGAATCCTACAATTGTATCTCCTTGTGTACCCTCGAATAAGGGCCTGAAGTTCTTCCCGACGATCCTATCTCCAACTTAATGCTATATACCAATCCTCTTTGCCATCGACCCAGCAAAAATTACAAAACCCTAACAAATAAGGACAAGTTAGTAGAGCCTACCAACCTATGGTCAACCTGGACAACACAAAAAGCAAAGCAAGAACCAAAAGAACTCACCAAACAATAAGCGACGACGGCCAGACGAAGCGATTGATAGTGGCGTCACCGCATCACCGACAAAGACCCCCGAAAGCAAGCACCAGGCAGCAAAAAACATAAGAAGAGTTCAAAACAAAGAAAGATAAGTTGCTTTAAAGGCCGAGAATCAATAGCTTTCCCATCGAACGGTTGATAACAACACTGTGATTAAATCCTAGCCGACCAGCTCAGCAACGATGACTCCCTCGAACACTCTCAAGGCACGAGTAGGGGTGGCAATTTTATCCGCATCCGCTAACTAAAAACCGCATTCGCACTATATCCGATCCATATACGCAAGTAAAAATGGATATGAATATGGATACGGATACAGATTTAGAAAACTTATATCCGCGCAGATACGAATATGACTGTGGATCCGCACCGCCTATCCCCGTCTCTGAATTGCTATTTTGCCCATATAAGTTATTAATATATATAAGAGCTCTATGGTAATTTCATGTTGAGATGAATTTTGAAGTATATTATATATTTATTTTGGATCAATGAATTGGTAATTTATTGATTTTTTTTAATTAAATATATATATTTTAATATTTTTTAATTAAATATGGTGCGGATATCCGTATTTGAAGGGGTGCGGATATGGATATCCATATTCACAACCATAGCGGATACGGTGCAGAAACGGATGTGCGAATATGGGGTGCGGTGCGGATACGAATAATCCAGTATCTGCACCGTATCCGATTCGTTGCCAGCCCTAGGCACGAGTGACGGCTCTCCTTGTCATGATTACTCTTCAAACAAGAGACAATGCCGAAAAGGGCATATATCAATTAGTAGCCCACGCAGGAGGAAACCACCTCCACTACGTAGCCACCATGCTAGGAATGAAAACTAAAGGGTCGCAAAATGACACGACAAAGATACACCAACTTGATCTACCTCGACCAACCAAATGCACCAGGCATATGCCTTCCCCGATCCGAGTCAAAGCTTGGGACCCACAGCAGCTTGGCAAAAAATTGTCATACTCCTAGAATACATACGACGTCTCTCTACCAAACCGAGATCAAAGCCCAACACTACTTAGAGCTCGGCACGAAGTCCTTAGACTTCGACCAAGCCCGGGGACTATGGATCGGACTAGCACTTTAGGTCTAGTCGGATTAGGTCCAAAAGCGCCCACACTCATGAACCAGACTCAAGTCAAGCCAGATGGCTTAGCCCGGGGGCTCCACCCGACCATACAAGGAAACGTTTGTCCTCATTAATTACGAGAGATTACTGAGAGACATCATCGTCAAATATCCCTCATCCTGCACTGTATACAAACACGATGCTCCCAGATACATCTAGATTCTAATTTCTCTTACCTCACATGTAACTCATTCTTACTTGAGCGTCAACGTATCTTTTGCAGGCCCCCCCCCCCTCGATCCCGCCGGAGTTGCACATGACCAAGAGACGCGCCGGACCGTATCGCTCCGACTTCAGGCAAGAACACACAAGTCTCTAAAATATTATAATACATAATTTTACTAAATAAATATTTGAATTTCATATTGAACATATATCCAACTCTTGCAATTATTTATAAGAATGCTATCATTCTTTTGAACATATTTGAGTATTATATTTGGTTTGTATTTTTTTTTATTTTGAAGTACTTTCAACAATTGAAATGAACTTTGCAATTTGTATAATTTTATTATTTTAGTATGTTAAAAATTTTAGTGGTAATAAAAAATTATTGGTTAACTAAATTGTAAATTAAAAACGAAATAGATTTACCGTTTAAATGAAGTTAATGTATCAATTTTTGGTTAATGATTTTGAAAAATTGACATTAGTGGACCGATTTAAAAAGTTGTTAATCACCCCCATCTCTTGCACCTAATTCATAATCCTAGTCAAATCATGATATTATAAATTATAATTTTCATATCTATTGTCTATTTAAAGTAATGTGAATTTTAATATCATTTCTCTTTTGTTCTTCTCATGTCTGTATTTAGAAAAAAAATTTACTTAAAGAGACTGATAATATTGTATGCTTTTCTTCTCCCTATGTTTCTTTTGGTAACATATATTTATATACGCCATTAATGTCCATGGAGGACATGGAAGCATCCTGAAAAATGAAGTTCATCTACTCCATTCATAGCTCGTATATATTCTGGTAATCACTCTTGTATATTTTGCTCTTATGTTGTTGAGTAGGACTTACTGCAAGCTACTAATATAATCAGGAAAGAAACAAATTATTGTTTCTTCGTTAAGTTATAATTACAAACAAATAAAGTAGAGATACCATATATATGACTGTTTATCTAAAAGTCACTGAACTGTAAAGGTATATGCTTCTTGGGATGATTTATTCACAGAACAGCATATATAGATGATCACATACTTTACGATACCATGTATTTTTCAGAAAATTATGATAACATATATGCTATTTTGGAAGCAGTGACTCATGCTCATATATATATATATATATATATATATATATATATAGAGAGAGAGAGAGAGAGACACTACTAGAAAAATGGGCATCAGCAACGGCTGATGCCGTTGCTGAAGAGCATCAGCAACGGCCGAGCCGTTGCAATAGCGCCGTGACAGAAAGTCGCGTTGCTGATGACTTAGCAACGGATCAGCAACGGCCGCTCGGGCCGTCGCTCAAAAGATTATCCGCAACGGCCGCTCGGGCCGTCGCTCAAAAGATTATCCGCAACGGCCGCTTGGGCCGTCGCTAAAAATATTATCAGCGACGGTTTTGCCACAGACCCGCAGCCGTTGCTGATAAAATTAATAGCAACGGCCACGAGTCCGTCACAACGCCGTTAGTAAAACCCCGTCGCTAAGTCGTGGCTGTAGGTCATCAGCAACGACTTTCGATACACTTTTAGCAACGGCTTTCCCACGGACGGCCGTGGGAAAGCCGTTGCAGATGATGTTCACCTGCAAGCAGAAAAATTTACAATTTCTAATTTCCATTGATACATTGATACATTATCTGATACATAACTCACACACCCATACCCTCATACACACATTTATTCACACATCACAAACACACCAATATATACATCAAAATAATTATATTTATATTGATAATTATCCACGATAGTATAAAAATAATTCAAATGCAAAATTGAAGTTTCAATATCCAAACAAAATAAGTTAAACAAGTTCAATATCTCAGTAACAAGTTCAATATCCAAACAAAAAATCTCACGATCACGATGGAGGATGGTCTGGATCATATGGCGGGGTCTGGAGTGCTTGAGTGTACACCGGCGTGGACTGAGTCGAGGACGATGGATTAGAAGATGCCGAAGAGATGCCTGCTGCGGGATGACCTGACATGTTGCGTAGCATAGCATGCATCTCCTCCATCATCTGACTCTGACGCGCGACCGTCTCCTCTAGAGTCCTTATTCTGCTACTATGATCATAACTGGATCTAGAGGTGGACGGCCGCTCACCAGCGACCGGAGGGGTCGGTGCCCCAGGTGGCCCTAGCACGGCTCGCGCATGACCACTATCTGCGAAGCCATATACGCGGCCATGGTCCCAGCCACACTACTAGAAAAATGGGCATCAGCAACGGCTGAGGCCGTTGCTGAGCCGTTGCTGAAGAGCATCAGCAACGGCCGAGCCGTTGCAATAGAGCCGTGACAGAAAGTCGCGTTGCTGATGACTTAGCAACGGATCAGCAACGACCGGTCGGGCCGTCGCTCAAAACATTATCAGCAACGGCCGCTCGGGCCGTTGCTAAAAATATTATCAGCAACGGTTTTACCACGGACCCGGAGCCGTTGCTGATAACATTAATAGCAACGGCCTCGAGTCCGTAGCAACGCCGTTAGTAAAACCCCGTCGCTAAGCCGTTGCTGTAGGTCATCAGCAACGGCTGTCGATACACTTTTAGCAACGGCTTTCCCACGGACGGCCGTGGGAAAGCCGTTGCTGATGACCTATACCTGCAACCAGCAAAATTTCAAATTCCTAATTTCCATTGATACATTGATACATTGATACATTTATCTGATACATAACTCACACACCCATACCCTCATACACACATTCATTCACACATCACAAACACACCAACATATACATCAAAACAATTATATTTATATTGATAATTATCCACGATAGTATAAAAACAATTCAAATGCAAAATTGAAGTATCAATATCCAAACAAAATAAGTTAAACAAGTTCAATATCCAAACAAAAAATCTCACGATGACGATGGAGGATGGTCTGGATCATATGGCGGGGTCTGGAGTGCTTGAGTGTACACCGGCGTGGACTGACTCGAGGACGATGGATTAGATGATGCCGAAGTGATGCCTGCTGCGGGATGACCTGACATGTTGCGTAGCATAGCATGCATCTCCTCCATCATCTGACTCTGACGCGCGATCGTCTCCTCTAGAGTCCTTATTCTGCTACTATGATCATAACTGGATCTAGAGGTGGACGGCCGCTCACCAGCGACCGGAGGGGTCGGTGCCCCAAGTGGCCCTAGCACGGCTCGCGCATGACCACTATCTGCGAAGCCATATACGCGGCCATGATCCCAGCCACCTGCGGCCTCGACCCACGATGCTGCGTCAAAGTCCTCGGGGGTACCCCCGCGCTGCACCACCCTCTGGCTGTACGTCTCCTACTCGAGTTTGATTTTTTGTTTAATATTTATCATAAAACTTAAATTATAAATATATAATGAATAATTTAAACAAATATATAATTACCACAATGTATGCAGCGCGGTTGTCGATGTACTCCCCCGTCCCATGTGCTCGACGGTGAGTCCGCTCAAACACCGCCATCGGGGAGGGTCGCTGGACAGTCCCGTCATCCGACACCGTCGTCTACATTTACAAAACAAATACATTAATTAGTACACATAATAACAAATAAAATATATAATTAAACGATATACTTACCATACGGTTTGCGTGCACTGCAAATGCAACAGAGCCGCCGGTGTGACGCGCTGCTCCCCCCGACATGCGATTTCTAGCCGCATTCTGAGAAACCTCCTGCAATCGATCCGTCGACCATATCCCCACGAGCTGGTCCCATATATCCGGAGTAATCCAACTGGGGCCGTATCCCCGAGTCTCCGCGATGTTAGTGGTCCCAGCTCGGGCCATCGCTCGGGACCGAGCCTGCCCCAGCTGCCCGTTGTACCTTGCCCGGGAAATAGACTCCCAGGCAGCGTAAATGAAGGACCTCTGGTCCTCGGCCCATGTATAGCGAGCCTGCAAAATAATAATATCAGTACCAATTCTTAATATATCATCATGCATGTAAAAAAAAAATTAATACGTGCCTCAAACTCGCGCCATAACATGTCGATGTGCTCGCTAGGCACGTGAGACCACGTAGGCCATGCCCCGTGCATGTATCGTCGAATAGTAGAAGAAATGCTCCTCGGCACTTCTTCTTGCTCGAACCTGTACAACAAAAATAAATTTTAATATTATATTATGATATAATGAATTTGTAATGATTCATAATTCATGATATATTACCGCTCCCCAATCACGCTGATCAATCTACGTGACTCTGTGGCTGGTGGAGGCTGCCACCTGTTCGGCCCGCGTGGCCGCCTGCGTCTGGATGTACTAGCCTCGGCAGTATCATCCTCATGAGGATCAGCAACAGGAGGATCAGCAGCATGAGTAAGTGCTGGAGTCTCACCGATCGGAGACTCCGAAGCTCTCCTGCGTCGATAACCACGACCAGACATATCTGTCGAACAGACATATAATCAGATTATTGTATAAATAGTAGAGATATATTTAATAAAATATATATACTTTACAATTATTCCTCATCATCTGAATAATAGTCTTCGAATTCTTCTTCTTCTTCCTCTTCGTCATCTTCTTCATCTCCAGCTTCCTCAATTTCATGATCGTCATCATCAGCATATTCAACTTCTAATTGAATTGACGTTGTGTCTGCATCCTCGAGTATTGGAATAATACGATCCACAGCAGGAAGATCATCTTCTTGATAGAAACCAGGAGGATCATTTTCTCCTACTATCGGATCAATTTTTCCTCTACCTTTTGTCTTACAGACTACACGCCAATCTGCTCTATCTTTATTTCGAGCCGGATACTTCGCGTAATATACTTGTTCGGCTTGTGATGCCAATATAAATGGCTCATTTGCTGCCAATTTCGATTTGTAATTAACCTCAACAAGTTTGTATTTTTGATGAACTTTCATGCTCCTTTCTGTTGTATCGAACCAATGACATCTAAATAGGAACACTGATTTCAAGCCGAAGTAGTGCAACTCTATCACTTCTTCCACTAGTCCATAGAAATCCATATCACATTCAACATAGGTTGTCCCTTTCACGCAGACCCCAGCATTCATCGTCTTTTTTGTAGATGAATATTCAACCGTGTGAAATTTATACCCGTTAACAAAATATCCGCTATAGCACGACACAAGTCGCGACGGTCCACTAACAAACTCAAATATTTTTTCATCTATTTCAGCTCTGTGATCTTTGCTGTAAGTCTGAATCCAAGAAGGGAAATCACGATTCCGTAATGTCTCCAATTCTTGATCGTTGTGAATAGAGTATTTTTGCACCATCTCAATGTCAAATATTTCAATGAATTGTTCAATCTCTGGACAATTGAGTAATACATACAAGTGTGCCAAATGATACTCTTCATCGCTTAAGTGTCGAGATGGACGAGAACCAAAAGCACGACCAGAGTGACAAAATATATTTAAACGTCCATCTGAATGTCGAACACCCCCGTCGTCGTTACGTGGAAGACGATCAAATCTTGTCTGTACTGTCGATTCAAAGTAAAATGAGCAGAATGTTGAAATTTCTTGGATGATATACGATTCAGATATTGATCCTTCAACAGCTGCGGTATTCTTTACTTTTTTCTTCAGACGATTCATGTATCTTTCAAATAAGTACATCCAACGATATTGAACGGGGCCACCAACTCGTGCCTCGTATGCCAAGTGTATCGGTAGATGCTCCATCGAGTCAAAAAATGCAGGAGGGAAAAACTGCTTCAGCTTGCATATGATTTCAACAATATTATTTTCAAGTGTTGACATATCTTCGACTCGAAGGACATTTGCACAGATGCTTCTAAAAAACATACTTAATTCAGTCAACGGACCCCAAATATTATCATGTAGAAGATCTCGAAATGCGATCGGAAGTAATCTCTGCATGAATACATGACAATCATGGCTCTTCATCCCTGATATTTTGCAATCATCGATGTTCACACATCGAGATAAGTTTGAAGCATATCCATCGGGTAATCTGAGTTCTTTTACCCATTGACAAACATCTTTGATCTGTTGTTTATTTAACACATATAGGGCCTTCGGTTTCAGATATCGTCCGTTGACCTCTTGTAACTCCAACTCTGGTCTTTTACAAAGTATTTTCAGATCATGTCGGGCTTTGACATTATCTTTAGTTTTTCCAGAAATATCCATCACAGTGTTGAAAATATTATCAAACACATTTTTTTCAATGTGCATGACATCTAAATTATGTCGAATCAATAATGAACTCCAATAGGGCAATTCCCAAAAGATACTTTTTTTCACCCAATTGTGTGTTTGGCCAAAACCTGACACTCTTTCATTGCGACCGAATACAATATCTGGAAGTGCTGAAACACGTGCTAACATTTGTTCACCAGACAACATCGGTGGTGGCCCATCTCTTTCGACTCTGCCCTTAGTAAATTTATTACGATTCCTTCGATACTGGTGATGAACCGGTAGGAATCGACGATGACAATCAAAGAATGAGATTTTTCGTCCGTTCTGAAGACTGATTGATTTAGAGTGTTCCATACAATACGGGCAAGAGAGTCGGCCGTGAGTGCTCCAACCCGACAACATGCCGTACGCGGGGAAATCATTGATTGTCCACAAGACCGCGGCCTTTAAATTGAAGTTTTGCTTCCGATGACAATCATAAGTGACAGCTCCCTCAGTCCACAATGTTTTCAATTCATCTATCAAGGGTCTGAGAAATATGTCAATTTCTTTTCGCGGACCCTTAGGACCCGGAATAATCATCGAAAGATAAATAAATTCATCTTTCATGCACATTGACGGTGGCAAATTATAAACTGTCAGCAGCACTGGCCAAACTGAATAAGGAGTTGCAGAATGTCCAAACGGATTAAAACCATCTGTGCACAATCCCAATCTGATATTTCTAGTATCCATAGCAAATGAAGGATAACATGTATCCAAATGTTTCCATGCTTCACTGTCAGATGGATGAGTCATTACTGTATCATCACGACTTCTTGCATGCCAACTCATGTAGGGGGCTGTCTTTTCCGACATGAATAATCTTTGAAGCCTCGGTGTTAGTGGAAAATACCGAAGCACCTTAAACGGGATATTTTTCTGTCGGACCGATTTCTTCTCCTTGTAACGAGGGTGTTGACATACAGGGCATTTATCCAACTGCACATTTTCTTTATAATATAAAATGCAGTTATTTTGGCACGCGTGTATTTTTTCGTACCCAAGCCCCAATTTTCTCATTAGCTTTTTAGTCTTATAAAAAGTAGGCTCAAACTTGTTATCAGTAGGCAGCATTCCATTAATCAATCCAGCAATTCGATCATACGCAACTCCGCTGATATTACAATCGGCCTTAATGTTTAAGAGCTGTGTCATTGCTGAAAACCTAGTGTATTTAGGACAATTCTCATACAAAGGTTCATCGGCAGCTTTCAACATCTCGTAAAATTCTGCAGCTTCTTTATTCGGTAATTCAATCTCTACCGCAGCCCCTACTTCCGTGATATCAACCGCTGTAGTATCTGGTGGGACTGATGTCTGAAGAACTGGCCGATCAACATTATCATTCAGGCGGAATTGACCCCCAAGACTATCAAGTATCATAGTTCTATAGGGATTACATTGACCGGATGAAGAAGCACCAGCAGAGGAAGATTCACCATATGTCTGAAGGACAGGATTGCTCGACATCCCGACTTCGCGTGACTCCCCGTGACAAGTCCATAGAAAATATCTTGGTGCAAATCCTTTGGTATATAGATGCAGAGTGACAGTCTCCCGATCCAAAAATCGTCCATTCGAACAAATGCGGCACGGACATCGGATTTGATCACCCATGCTAACGAAATTCCGATTCGAATAGGCGAAATTTAGGAAGTACGTTACGCCTAATCGAAACTCATTCGTTAAAGCTCCACGATCAAGACGTCGGTACATCCAACTTCGATCAGCCGACATGATTCTGTCAATCAATGACAATTTCTTTGGTTAATGTCTTTAGGTGAGATTGTCCTATTCCATTCGGGATTTATGTTATTCGTACTGCACTTACGTTTTTATTTTAACTGTTAACTAATTATTCTAAATTTCGACAGCATCTCCCTATAGTTCTCCGAATACGCATATCATCTGGGCGCGTATCGGAGAACAAGAGAGATGTTGCCGAAATTTAGAATAATTAGTTAACAGTTAAAATAAAAACGTAAGTGCAGTACAAATAACTATATTCCAAATTGTCCAATCAGGGACAATTCAAGAATTGTACGTCGTATAAAAGATCATCTACTTCTTTTACACGAACATACAATCTCCGAACGGATCTAAGGTTTTGCTAAATCATATCCGATTCGTCGATGCGTACGTGAAACATATCAACTCGTCGGATGGATGATTATTTTCTAAATGTTTCGAGACAGTTCGAGTCCATATTGGACGATTTCGGCGCGCGTCCGAAGTGGACGATTCCGGCGCGACTCCGAAGTGGACGATTCCGGCGCGAGTCCGAATTGGACGATTCCGGCGCACGTCCGAAGTGGACGATTCCGGCGCGAGTCCGAATTGAACGATTCCGGCGCGCGTCCGAAGTGGACGATTCCGGCGCACGTCCGAAATTAATCTAAACCCTAATAATTAATCTAACAAATTAAACAATTAATCTAAACAATTAATTAACATTTATAAAATAATTAATTATCAATTTCAAAACAATAAATATATATATATATATATATTCCGGCGCCGGAGTCCACCCTCCGGCGCCGGCGTACAGTGGCCGGACACACTGTCCGGCCACTGTAGAAGGTCCGGCGGCGGCCATAGTCCGACCGCCGCCGGCCGAATCCCTAGAAATAGGGTTTCGGTCGGATTTTAACATCTCCGGCCGAAACGGTATAGGCCGGCCGATCAACATACCGGCAGTAGCGGCAGCGGCGAGGCGGCGAGGCGGCGAGAGGCGTCGGCGTCGGCAGCAGCGGCAGCAGCGGCAGTAGCGGCGAGCGGTGTCGGCAGGAGCGGCGGCGGCAGCAGCGGGAGGAAGAAGGGTCGGGCGCGGCTGCGTGCCCTATATAAACTTATCAGCAACGGCTCACTCGCCCGTTAGAAAGCCGTTGCTGATAATTTATTATCAGCAACGGCTCACTTATCCGTTAGCAAGCCGTTGCTGAAAATTAAAACATCAGCAACGGCTCGCCTATCCGTATGAACGCCGTTGCTTATAATTAAAATAATCAGCAACGGCTCGGTTTTCTGTTAGAACGCCGTTGCAGATATAGATATCTGCAACGGCTCGGGCGGCCGTAAGAAAGCCGGTGCAAATAGCAACGGCTCGAGCGGCCGTTGCTGATAGCCGTTGCTGAAGACCAAGTTTCTAGTAGTGCCACCTGCGGCCTCGACCCACGATGCTGCGTCAAAGTCCTCGGGGGTACCCCCGCGCTGCACCACCGTCTAGCTGTACGTCTCCTACTCGAGTTTGATTTTTTGTTTAATATTTATCATAAAACTTAAATTATAAATATATAATGAATAATTTAAACAAATATATAATTACCACAATGTATGCAGCGCGGTTGTCGATGTACTCCCCCGTCCCATGTGCTCGACGGTGAGTCCGCTCAAACACCGCCATCGGGGAGGGTCGCTGGACACTCCCGTCATCCGACACCGTCGTCTACATTTACAAAACAAATACATTAATTATTACACATAATAACAAATAAAATATATAATTAAACGATATACTTACCATACGGTTTGCGTGCACTGCAAATGCAATAGAGCCGCCGGTGTGACGCGCTGCTCCTCCCGACATGCGATTTCTAGCCGCATTCCGAGAAACCTCCTGCCATCGATCCGTCGACCATATCCCCACGAGCTGGTCCCATATATCAGGAGTAATCCAACCGGGGCCGTATCCCCGAGTCTCCGCGATGTTAGTGGTCCCAGCTCGGGCCATCGCTTGGGACCGAGCCTGCCCCAGCTGCCCGTTATACCTTGCCCGGGAAATAGACTCCCAGACAGCGTAAATGAAGGGCCTCTGGTCCTCGGCCCATGTATAGCGAGCCTGCAAAATAATAATATCAGTACCAATATTAATATATCATCATGCATGTAAAAAATAATAATAATACGTGTCTCAAACTCGCGCCATAACATGTCGACGTGCTCGCTAGGCACGTGAGACCACGTAGGCCATGCCCCGTGCATGTATCGTCGAATAATAGAAGAAATGCTCCTCGGCACTTCTTCTTGCTCGAACCTGCACAACAAAAATAAATTTTAATATTATATTATGATATAATGAATTTGTAATGATTCATAATTCATGATATATTACCGCTCCCCAATCACGCTAATCAATCTACGTGACTCTGTGGCTGGTGGAGGCTGCCATCTGTTCGGCCCGCGTGGCCGCCTGCGTCTGGATGTACTAGCCTCGGCAGTATCATCCTCATGAGGATCAGCAACAGGAGGATCAGCAGCATGAGTAAGTGCTGGAGTCTTACCGATCGGAGACTCCGAAGCTCTCCTGCGTCGATAACCACGACCAGACATATCTGTCGAACATACATATAATCAGATTATTGTATAAATAGTAGAGATATATTTAATAAAATATATACTTTACAATTATTCCTCATCATCTGAATAATAGTCTTCGAATTCTTCTTCTTCCTCCTCTTCTTCCTCTTCTTCATCTTCTTCATCTCCAGCATCCTCAATTTCATGATCGTCATCATCAGCATATTCAACTTCTAATTGAATTGACGTTGTGTCTGCATCCTCGAGTATTGGAATAATACGATCCACAGCAGGAAGATCATCTTCTTGATAGAAATCAGGAGGATCATTTTCTCCTACTATCTGATCAATTTTTCCTCTACCTTTTGTCTTACAGACTACACGCCAATCTGCTCTATCTTTATTTCGAGCCGGATACTTCGCGTAATATACTTGTTCGGCTTGTGATGCCAATATAAAAGGCTCATTTGCTGCCAATTTCGATTTGTAATTAACCTCAACAAGTTTGTATTTTGGATGAACTTTCATGCCCCTTTCTGTTGTATCGAACCAATGACATCTAAATAGGATCACTGATTTCAAGCCGAAGTAGTGCAACTCTATCACTTCTTCCACCAGTCCATAAAAATCCATATCACATTCAACATAGGTTGTCCCTTTCACGCAGACCCCAGCATTCATCGTCTTCTTTGCAAATGAATATTCAACCGTGTGAAATTTATACCCGTTAACAAAATATCCGCTATAGCACGACACAAGTCGCGACGGTCCACTAACAAACTCAAATATTCTTTCATCTATTTCAGCTCTGTGATCTTTGCTGTAAGTCTGAATCCAAGTAGGGAAATCACGATTCCGTAATCTCTCCAATTCTTGATCGTTGTGAATAGAGTATTTTTGCACCATCTCAATGTCAAATATTTCAATGAATTGTTCAATCTCTGGACAATTGAGTAATACATACAAGTGTGCCAAATGATACTCTTCATCGCTTAAGTGTCGAGATGGACGAGAACCAAAAGCACGACCAGAGTGACAAAATATATTTAAACGTCCATCTGAATGTCGAACACCCCCGTCGTCGTTATGTGGAAGACGATCAAATCTTGTCTGTACTGTCGATTCAAAGTAAAATGAGCAGAATGTTGAAATTTCTTGGATGATATACGATTCAGATATTGATCCTTCAACAGCTGCGGTGTTTTTTACTTTTTTCTTCAGACGATTCATGTATCTTTCAAATAAGTACATCCAACGATATTGAACGGGGCCACCAACTCGTGCCTCGTATGCCAAGTGTATCGGTAGATGCTCCATCGAGTCAAAAAATGCAGGAGGGAAAAACTGCTCCAGCTTGCATATGATTTCAACAATATTATTTTCAAGTGTTGACATATCTTCGACTCGAAGGACATTTGCACAGATGCTTCTAAAAAACATACTTAATTCAGTCAACGGACCCCAAATATTATCAGGTAGAAGATCTCGAAATGCGATCGGGCAATTCCCAAAAGATACTTTTTTTCACCCAGTTGTGTGTTTGGCCAAAACCTGACACTCTTTCATTGCGACCAAATACTATATCTGGAAGTGCTGAAACACGTGCTAACATTTGTTCACCAGACAACATCGGTGGTGGCCCATCTCTTTCGACTCTGCCCTTAGTAAATTTATTACGATTCCTTCGATACTGGTGATGAACCGGTAGGAATCGACGATGACAATCAAAGAATGAGATTTTTCGTCCGTTCTGAAGACTGATTGATTTAGAGTGTTCCATACAATACGGGCAAGAGAGTCGGCCGTGAGTGCTCCAACCCGACAACATGCCGTACGCGGGGAAATCATTGATTGTCCACAAGACCGCGGCCTTTAAATTAAAGTTTTGCTTCCGATGACAATCATAAGTGACAGCTCCCTCAGTCCACAATGTTTTCAATTCATCTATCAAGGGTCTGAGAAATATGTCAATTTCTTTTCGCGGACCCTTAGGACCTAGAATAATCATCGAAAGATAAATAAATTCATCTTTCATGCACATTGACGGTGGCAAATTATAAACTGTCAGCAGCACTGGCCAAACTGAATAAGGAGTTGCAGAATGTCCAAACGGATTAAAACCATCTGTGCACAATCCCAATCTGATATTTCTAGTATCCCTAGCAAATGAAGGATAACATGTATCCAAATGTTTCCATGCTTCACTGTCAGATGGATGAGTCATTACTGTATCATCACGACTTCTTGCATGCCAACTCATGTAGGGGGCTGTCTTTTCCGACATGAATAATCTTTGAAGCCTCGGTGTTAGTGGAAAATACCGAAGCACCTTAAACGGGATATTTTTCTGTCGGACCGATTTCTTCTCCTTGTAACGAGGGTGTTGACATACAGGGCATTTATCCAACTGCACATTTTATTTATAATATAAAATGCAGTTATTTTGGCACGCGTGTATTTTTTCATACCCAAGCCCCAATTTTCTCATTAGCTTTTTAGTCTTATAAAAAGTAGGCTCAAACTTGTTATCAGTAGGCAGCATTCCATTAATCAATCCAGCAATCCTATCATAGGCAACTCCGCTGATATTACAATCGGCTTTGATGTTTAAGAGCTGTGTCATTGCTGAAAACCTAGTGTATTTAGGACAATTCTCATACAAAGGTTCATCGGCAGCTTTCAACATCTCGTAAAATTCTGCAGCTTTTTTATTCGATAATTCAATCTCTACCGCAGCCCCTACTTCTGTGATATCAACCGCTGTAGTATCTGGTGGGACTGATGTCTGAAGAACTGGCCGATCAACATTATCATTCAGGCGGAATTGACCCCCAAGACTATCAAGTATCATAGTTCTATAGGGATTACATTGACTGGATGAAGAAGCACCAGCAGAGGAAGATTCACCATATGTCTGAACGACAGGATTGCTCGACGTCCCAACTTCGCGTGACTCCCCGTGACAAGTCCATAGAAAATATCTTGGTGCAAATCCTTTGGTATATAGATGTAGAGTGACAGTCTCCCGATCCAAAAATCGTCCATTTGAACAAATGCGGCACGGACATCGGATTTGATCACCCATGCTAACGAAATTCCGATTCGAATAGGCAAAATTTAGGAAGTACGTTACGCCTAATCGAAACTCATTCGTTAAAGCTCCACGATCAAGACGTCGGTACATCCAACTTCGATCAGCCGACAGGATTTTGTCAATCAATGACAATTTCTTTGGTTAATGTCTTTAGGTGAGATTGTCCTATTCCATTCGGGATTTATGTTATTCGTACTGCACTTACGTTTTTATTTTAACTGTTAACTAATTATTCTAAATTTCGACAGCATCTCCCTACAGTTCTCCGAATACGCATATCATCTGGGCGCGTTTCGGAGAACAAGAGAGATGTTGCCGAATTTTAGAATAATTAGTTAACAGTTAAAATAAAAACGTAAGTGCAGTACAAATAACTATATTCCCAAATTATCCAATCAGGTTCAATTCAAGAATTGTACGTCGTATAAAAGATCATCTACTTCTTTTACACGAACATACAATTCCCGAACGGATCTAAGGTTTTGCTAAATCATATCCGATTCGTCGATGCGTACGTGAAACATATCAACTCCTCGGATGGATGATTATTTTCTAAATGTTTCGAGACAGTTCAAGTCCATATTGGACGATTTCGGCGCGCGTCCGAAGTGGACGATTCCGGTGCGAGTCCGAAGTGGACGATTCCGGCGCGAGTCCGAATTGGACGATTCCGGCGCGCGTACGAAGTGGACGATTCCGGCGCGAGTCCGAATTGGACAATTCTGGCGCGCGTTCGAAGTGGACGATTCCGGCGCGAGTCCGAATTGGATGATTCCGGCGCGCGTCCGAAGTGGACGATTCCGGCGCGAGTCCAAATTGGACGATTCCGGCGCGCGTCCGAAGTGGACGATTCCGGCGCGCGTCCGAAATTAATCTAAACCCTAATAATTAATCTAATAAATTAAACAATTAATCTAAACATTTAATTAACAATTATAAAATAATTAATTAACAATTTCAAAACAATAATATATATATATATATAAATTTCGGCGCCGGAGTCCACCCTCCGGCGCCGGCGTACAGTGGCCGGACAACTGTCCGGCCACTGTAGAAGGTCCGGCGCCGGCCATAGGCCGACCGCCGCCGGCCGAAACCCTAGAAATAGGGTTTCGGTCGGATTTTAACATCTCCGGCCGAAACATAGTTAGGTATAGGCCGGCCGATCAACATACCGGCAGCAGCGGCAGCGTCGGCGAGAGGCGTCGGCGGCAGCGGCAGCAGCGGCGAGAGGCGTCGGCAGGAGCGGCGGCGACAGCAGCGGGAGGAAGAAGGGTCGGGCGCGAGAGCGTGCCCTATATAAACTTATCAGCAACGGCTCACTCGCCCGTTAGAACGCCGTTGCTGATAAGTTATCATCAGCAACGGCTCACTTATCCGTTAGCAAGCCGTTGCTGAAGATTAAAAAATCAGCAACGGCTCGCCTTTCCGTCAGAAAGCCGTTGCTGATAATTAAAATAATCCGCAACGGCTCGGTTTTCCGTTAGAACGCCATTGCAGATACAGATATCTGCAACGGCTCGGGCGGCCGTAAGAATGCCGTTGCAAATAGCAACGGCTAGAGCGGCCGTTGCTGATAGCCGTTGCTGAAGATCAAGTTTCTAGTAGTGAGAGAGAGAGAGAGAGAGAGAGCACGTGGTACGTTGGACACTACTAGAAACTTGGTCTTCAGCAACGGCTATCAGCAACGGCCGCTCAAGCCGTTGCTATTTGCAACGGCATTCTTACGGTCGCTCGAGCCGTTGCAGATATGTTGTATCTGCAACGGCTCTCTAACGGACATGCGAGCCGTTGCTGATGATGTTAATTATCAGCAACGGCTTTCTAACGGACAAGTGAGCTGTTGCGGATGATAACTTATTAGCAACGGCTTGCTAACGGACAAGTGAGCCATTGCTGATGATAACTTATCAGCAACGACTTTCTAACGGGCGAGTGAGCCGTTGCTGATAAGTTTATATAGGTCGTAGATCGCGCCCGCCCCCCTTCTTCCTCCCGCTGCTGCCGCCACTGCCTCTCGCCGACGCCGACGACGCCGACGACGCCTCCCGCTGCTGCCGACACTGTCAGGTATGTGCCCTCCGGCCGGCCGTCTCTTCCCGTTGCGACCGGTAGAAAATCCGACCGAAACCCTAAAAATAGGGTTTCGGCCGGCGGCGGTCGGCCGATGGCCGCCGCCGGAAATTTACATTGGCCGGACAGTGTGTCCGGCCATTGTACGCCGGCGCCGGAGTCCGGCGCCGGAATTTGTAGTTTAATAATATTTTTTATTTTTTTTATTGTTTTTTAATTGTTAATTAATTGTTAATTAATTGTTAGTTAATTATTTAGATTAATTATTTAGATTAATTGTTTAATTTGTTAGAATAATTTTTAGGGTTTAGATTAATTTTTAGGGTTTAGATTAATTTCGGAATTATCCACTTCGGACGCGCGCCGGAATCGTCCAATATGGACTCGAACTGTCTCGAAACATTTAGAAAATAATCATCCATCCGACGAGTTGATATGTTTCACGTACGCATCGACGAATCGGATATGATTTAACAAAACCTTAGATCCGTTCGGGGATTGTATGTTCGTGTAAAAGAAGTAGATGATCTTTTATACGACGTACAATTCTTGAATTGTCCCTGATTGGACAATTTAGGAATATAGTTATTTGTACTGCACTTACGTTTTTCTTTTAACTATTAACTAATTATTCTAAATTTCGGCAACATCTCTCTTGTTCTTCGATACGCGCCTAGATGATATGCGTATTCAGAGAACTGTAGAGAGATGCTGCCGAAATTTAGAATGAAGTTAGCGGTTAAAAGAAATACTTAGTGCAATATGAATAACATAAATCCCGAATGGAATAGGACAATCTCACCTAGAGACATTAACCAAAGAAATTGTCATTGATTGACAGAATCATGTCGGCTGATCGAAGTTGGATGTACCGACGTCTTCATCGTGGAGCTTTAACGAATGAGTTTCGATGCGGCGTAACGTACTTCCTAAATTTCGCCTATTCGAACCGGAATTTCGTTAGCATCGGTGATCAAATCCGATGTCTGTGCCGCATTTGTTCGAATGGACAATTTTTGGATCGGGAGACTGTCACTCTGCATCTATATACCAAAGGATTTGCACCAAGATAGAGTTGAATGTGATATGGATTTTTATGGACTGGTGGAAGAAGTGATAGAGTTGCACTACTTTGGCTTGAAATCAGTGATCCTATTTAGATGTCATTGGTTCGATATAACAGAAAGGGGCATGAAAGTCCATCCAAAATATAAACTTGTTGAGGTTAATTACAAATCGAAATTGGCAGCAAATGAGCCTTTTATATTGGCATCACAAGCCGAACAAGTATATTACGTGAAGTATTCGGCTCGAAATAAAGATAGAGCAGATTGGCGTGTAGTCTGTAAGACAAAAGGTAGAGGAAAAATTGATCCGATAGTAGGAGAAAATGAGCTGATACCTGATATGACACATGATTTCTATCAAGAAGATGATCCTCCTGCTGTAGATCGTATTATTCCAATACTCGAGGAAGCAGACACAACGTCAATTCAATTAGAAGTTGAATATGCTGATGATGACGATCATGAAATTGAAGAAGCTGGAGATGAAGAAGATGAAGAAGAGGAAGAAGAGGAAGAATTCGAAGACTATTATTCAGATGATGAGGAATAATTGTAAAGTATACATTTTATTAAATATATCTCTACTATTTATACAATAATCTGATTATATGTCTGGTCGTAGTTATCGACGCAGGAGAGCTTCAGAGTCTCCGATCGGTGAGACTCCAGCACTTACTCATGCTGCTGATCCTCCAATTGCAGATCCTCATGCGGATGATACTGCCGAGGCTAGTACATCCAGACGCAGGCGGCCACGCGGGCCGAACAGGTGGCAGACTCCACCAGCCACAGAGTCACGTAGATTGATTAGCGTGATTGGGGAGCGGTAATATATCATGAATTATGAATCATTACAAATTCATTATATCATAATATAATATTAAAATTTATTTTTGTTGTGCAGGTTCGAGCAAGAAGAAGTGCCGAGGAGCATTTCTTCTACTATTCGACGATACATGCACGGGGCATGGCCTACGTGGTCTCACGTGCCTAGCGAGCACGTCGACATGTTATGGCGCGAGTTTGAGGCACGTATTATTATTTTTTTTACATACATGATGATTAATATTGGTACTGATATTATTATTTTGCAGTCACGCTATACATGGGCCGAGGACCAGAGGCCCTTCATTTACGCTGCTTGGGAGGCTATTTCCCGGGCAAGGTACAACGGGCAGCTGGGGCAGGCTCGGTCCCAGGCGATGGCCCGAGCTGGGACCACTAACATCGCGGAGACTCGGGGATACGGCCCCGGTTGGATTACTTCGGATATATGGGACCAGCTCGTGGGAATATGGTCGACGGATCGATGGCAGGAGGTTTCTCGGAATGCGGCTAGAAATAGCATGTCGGGGGGAGCAGCGCGTCACACCGGCGGCTCTATTGCATTTGCAGTGCACGCGGACCGTATGGTAAGTATATCTTTTAATTATATATTTTATTTGTTACTATGTATACTAATTAATGTCTTTGTTTTGTAAATGTAGACGACGGTGTCGGATGACGGGACTGTCCAGCGACCCTCCCCGATGGCGGTGTTTGAGCGGACTCACCGTCGAGCACATGGGACGGGGGAGTACATCGACAACCGCGCTGCATACATTGTGGTAATTATATATTTGTTTAAATTATTCATTATATATTTATAATTTAAGGTTTATGATAAATATTAAACAAAAAATCAAACTCGAGTAGGAGACGTACAGCTAGACGGTGGTGCAGCGCGGGGGTACCCCCGAGGACTTTGACGCAGCATCGTGGGTCGAGGCCGCAGGTGGCTGGGACCATGGCCGCGTATATGGCTTCGCAGATAGTGGTCATGCGCGAGCCGTGCTAGGGCCACTTGGGGCACCGACCCCTCCGGTCGCTGGTGAGCGGCCGTCCACCTCTAGATCCAGTTATGATCATAGTAGCAGAATAAGGACTCTAGAGGAGACGATCGCGCGTCAGAGTCAGATGATGGCGGAGATGCATGCTATGCTACGCAACATGTCAAGTCATCCTGAAGCAGGCATCTCTTCGGCATCATCTAATCCATCGTCCTCGAGTCAGTCCACGCCGGTGTACACTCAAGCACTCCAGACCCCGCCATATGATCCAGGCCATCCTCCATCGTGATCGTGAGATTTTGTTTATGTTGACTTTGTTACTGAGATATTGAACTTGTTTAATTTATATTAACTTTGTTACTGAGATATTGATACTTCAATTTTGCATTTGAATTGTTTTTATACTATCGTGGATAATTATCAATATAAATTTAATTGTTTTGATGTATATCTTGGTGTGTTTGTGATGTGTGAATGAATATGTGTATGAGTGTATGGGTGTGTGAGTTATGTATCTGATAATGTATCAATGTATCAATGAAAATTTTAAATTTTAAATTTTTTCGTTACCAGGTTCACATCATCAGCAACGGCTTTCCCACGGCCGTCCGTGGGAAAGCCGTTGCTGATGACCTACAGCAACAGCTTAGCGACGGGCTTTTACTAACGGCGTTGCTACGGACTCAGCGGCCGTTGCTATTAATGTTATCAGCAACGGCTTCGTGTCCGTTGCTAATAATATTTTTAGCGACGGCCCGAGCGGTCGTTGCTGATACGTCGCTAAGTTATCAGCAACACGAGTTTCTGTCACGGCTCTATTGCAACGGCTCGGCCGTTGCTGATTCTCTTCAGCAACGGCATCAGCTGTTGCTGATGCCCATTTTTTTAGTAGTGGGAATTAATTCTTTCATTAGGAAAATGCTTTATGGCAAATCAATAAAGCAGCCAAAGTTTCTACGTTCGAATTTGAAAGCATTTTAGCACCACAAGTCTCACAAAGAACCTCTCCAATTGTAAAAGTGCAAATCCTACTTCCCAGTATGAACACTCTTCAAGTCAAATTCATCAGTAGGAATTTTCTGAACCCTACTAAGTCCTCATTTGCGTTTTCATGCATCCATTTCTCTGATGTTCTTTTATAGTTAAGCATGTTCACTACAAGAAAAATGATGGATTTAGGATTTTTCTGAACCCTACTAAGTCCTCGTTTGCGTTTTCATGCATCCATTTCTTTGATGTTCTTTTATGGAAAACAATAGTTAAGCATCTTCACTACAAGAAAAATGATGAATTTGTGACGACTTAAAATAAATTTTGTTTTTTCAAAATAGTGATAAATTAATTTGTGACGAAAAATCTGACACAAGACAGTTCCGTCACAAATCAGTCACAAAATTTTTGATCCATTTGGCCTAGAATTTTTAATAAATAACATCAGTGACAGAATATTGACTGATTTCATTTTCGTCACTAATATTCCGACACTAATTCGTCACTGATTTTTTTTTCTCCATATCCGTCACAGATTTGTCACTGAGGTACCGCATAATAGTGACAGATTAGTGACAAAAATATAAATCCGACACAAAATTAAAATAAATTTTATCACGTTTAGTCCCACATGATTTGAAAATATTTTTTACTTATTCTTAACCATTATATATATAATTTTTTAGTCTCATATGAATTTTTTTTTCTCCTAATTTTTTTGAATTTTATAAATTAATACTTCATGAGATCAAAAAGTTTCCTATCATGTTATCTTTTATAAATTTATTAAAAATATTATAAAGGTATAAATAATAATATAATTATTTTATATTATATATTATTATAATATAGTATAATAATATAATAATCTATAATATATTATTATATTATAATAATCTATAATATAAAATAATTGATAATTTTTTATTAATAAGAAATTAAAATTATTATTATAATTAATGACGAAAAAATTATTTTCATTGACATCAGTGATGGATTTTGTGACGAAAATTTTTCCGTCACAGATTTTTGTGACAAACACATCCGTTACAAAAAGCAAATGGAGCATATATTAGTCACAAGACTTTCAGCGATAAATTTTGTGACAGGACTTTTCATCACTGATATCCTTCAGTGACGAATTTTCAAGTATCTTCATCACTGATGTCTATTTCTCTTGTGGTGTTTGTGCTCTAGTCAATAATTCTCTCATTGTTAGACTTTACCTTGTCTAACAACTCATATTTCTGAACAAGTCTGATTAAATTACATGTTTTGTTTTTAGTTTTGAAACTGGGGAGTTAATTACCCACCCAAGATTAAGGACGTGTTATGGCACGTGAACTATAATTCTGGTTAGAAAAGTTAGAATAATAGTCCTATTTATTTAAGCTTTAAGACAAAGGAAGAAACCAACATAAAAAGAAGATTGCAGAAATTGTCTATCCATGTGGGTTTTTAAATGGATGGATGAGGGATTTTAAACTTAAAGTAGTGTGGCTTTACATCTTTTCCAGCCATTGGTGGGTCACTCTCCAACCACTACGATGTTGAACACAGATATTAATGCCAATTCTTTTCTGCAAATTAGTCTACAACAAATATGTTAGAAATTCTATATTTGAATGGGGGAAGAAATGCATATATGGAGTATATTACTATTAATTGCCTTCTTAATGCCACTGATTTCAGTATTAGATCCCTCAACCGTGTGGTCAAATGCATCCAACTAATGAAGTTCTGGACTCAAGCTCAACAAAATTAATAAAATCATAGTCATCGACTTAATTACAAGACGACCCTGCTAGTGCCGAGCGGGTTGCTGCGACTTTTGGATGTCTTTCAGGTAAGTTACCCATTGTATACCTCGGACTCCCCTTGCGATAGGAAAATCTTATAAAGGAAGATCGGACGAATATTATTACAAAAATTGACACCCAATTAGTCTATTGGCAAGGTGCTAGCTATTCTGTTTAGAGCCGGATGACTCACACTTATAAATAACGTTCTCACTAGTCGAGTGTCCTACATTTTATCCATCTTTGAAGCTCCTTCTTGGGTCTAAGACAAATCAACAAAAGGAGGAGGACCTTCTTTTGGGCAGGAAATGATTCAGCTATATCAAAAGCCATTAGTTTGGTTAGCTAGGACCATATGATGTGAAATATGGCGAGTGGAGGATTAAACATTCTCAACCTCTCTCGTCATAACAAGGAAAGAGTAGGGAAGTATCTTTGGAAGCTTCAGAAGCAGGAGGGCATGGGCTGGAAGCCCGGTATAGTATTTTAACATGACTTTATCCATGACTACTCAACTGACTCTGGAAGCAATTCATATCTATCCTCACTTTGGAAAAAATAGTGAAGATGTTCAAAATCTTTGACATATCTCTGACCTTTCAGGTGGGGTGTGGGAGCAAAGTAAGCCTTTGGTATGATCCTTGGCTTAATTGCATCAAACTAAAAGATAAATATCCTGCCTCGATAACAGGATGGAACATTCACTTCCTCCATTTTGTCCCAACTGAATATTTATCACAACTAGCTCTTGATCTCGACTTGTACCTTCGACATTTAGAAGGCGATCATGTCGCATAGAAATGGACTTCAAGTGGAATATTCAACAGTAGCTCCCTTTAACACTTACTCAACTTTCGCGGAGTTGGCGACCCCAAGGCTTTACAAAAGCTGGCTTAATAAATCCCTCAGCAGGTGCGCTGAGAGTTTCAATAGTCTTTAGAGCTTCTTTGTAAACGGAACTTGCAGCTGTTAGGTTCCAATCACTCATAAATTGTCCTTGGAACTAGATGCATGTACTTGCTTAGCTAATCTTGACTAAGATTACGAAAGTATGGGAAATCTTCTCCTTAATTGGGTATCTTCATATGGCAGCGAGCCTACCCCTATGCGATCTCAATCATGAATTGGCTTGTTGAACGGAGAACAGTGTTAATGAAGGACAAGTTGCTCAATTGGAACATACATGTGCACCAACTATGTGTGCTCCTCAAACTCTGCAATCTTTCATTTTTCCCATCACTCTCCAACCTTGGGAGTCGAGTTGCTCTTGTGGAAAAAGAAGGAAACTATATAGGTACAAAGCTATTATGACTGGGAGAAGATTTGGCACAAGCCTAACTAAAGATGTTTTGGTCATGTCTAATGGTCATATACGAAACTGACAATTAAAGGGACTATACTTTTAAATTATTCTCAATCCCCTTAAGGGATAATGTACAATTTTGTCCCTCAAATATAACCAAGTTTTCATAGTGGTTTCTTAAAAAAAAAAAAAAACTCGATCAATGTGGTCCCTCTAAAACATGACTCGGCCAAAATAGTCTGATTCAAGGGCTTTTTTGCCCAAATCAACCCGGCTATTTTGCCCGAGTCATATTTTAGAGGGACCATATTGACCGAGTTTTTTTTAAGGGATCACTCTGAAAAGTTGACTATATTTGAGGGACTAAATTGTACATTATCCCTTCTCTTAATAGTATTGGGATCACTCTGAAAAGTTGACTATAGCTTTGGACTTATTTTTTAGAAAAAAAGTTTACTTATAAACTTTTTATCTTTGTAAAATAAAAATTAAATTCTTATATTATAGAAAAAATTGGCAAAAGTATAAACACTTTAAGATTGCATTTGGTAATTGATAATCTATCTAGATTATCAGTAGTATTGGTTTAAATTGCTTGGATCCATAAGATTATCATATTTGGTTGGGCCATATTATCAACAATCTGGTTTACCATTTCAATCCACATTATCACCAAATTGGCAACGTTGATAGTCACCTTGGGAGGTGTTTATGTGGATTATCAATTCCTCAATTTTTTTTCTAACAAAAATATCATGATCAAATCCTAGCCTCTACCAAAATCATTGTTCTCCTTCTATGCATCTTTTACTACACCTCACCACCTCTACTGCTCGTCCTTGTCACCTCCCTTTTTACATCTGTCAATGCCACCATATATCGGATTTGTCATTCGGCTCTCTCTTCTATCATATATAGCCATGTCCACACCATTGGTGTGTGGGTTTGGTGATTGGCTCGAGTGTCATGAGTATCAAGCAACATGGGTATCACGTCATTATGTCACTACTAGAAATTGGTTCTTCAGCAACAACGTTCTCAAGGCCGCTCAAGCCGTTCCAGATATGACATATCTACAACGGCTTTCTAATGGGCATGCGAGCCATTGCAAATATTAATTACCTTAGCAACAGCTTTCTAATGGACAAGTGAGTCGTTGTTGATGATTAACTTATCAGCAACGGCGTTCTAACGATTAAGTGAGCCGTTGCTGATAAGTTTATTTAGGACATGCGCCCGCCCCTTCCTCCTTCTTCTTCCTCTTCCTTTGCTATCGCCGCCCGCTGCCAGTGCCGACACTGCCGCCTCGCTGCCGACGCTGTCTCCGCGTCGTCGACCGCTAATTTCGACCGCTGTCGCCCCGTCTATTTCGGGTATTCGTTGTCTCCCTGCCTTCCCCATTTAATGCTATATCCTGTCGACGACCGGCGGCCAACGACCTGTGGCTGCGGCCGGATCTGTCTAGTGTCCGGACACTAGACGTCGGACACTTGACGCCGGCGCCGGAGTCCAGACTCTGACGCCAGAAATACATTAATTATAGACTCCTTATGTCAGAATTGTCCACTATGGACTCGAACCGACTCGAAATATTTAGAAAATAATCATCCATCCGATGAGTTGATACGTTTCACGTATGCATCGACGAGTCGGATATGTCTGGTCGTGGTTATCGTCACATGAGAGCTCCGGAGTCTCCGATCGGTGAGACTCCAACACTTACTCATGCTACTTATCCTCCTCCTGCTATACCTCTTGCCGATGATACGGTTGAGGCTTGTACATCTAGATGAAGGCAGTCACGCGGGCCAAACAGGTGGCAGCCTCCATCAGCCACAGAGTCACGTAGATTCATTAACGTGATTGGGGAGCGATAATATATCATGAATTATGAATTATTACAAATTCATTATATCATAATATAATATTAAAATTTATTTTTGTTGTGCAGGTTCGAGCAAGAAGAAGTGACAATGTGCATATCTTCTATCATTCAACAATACATGCACGGGGCATGGCCCACGTGGTCTCACGTGCCCAATGCGCACGTCGACATGCTATGGTGCGAGTTTGAGGCACGTATTAACTATTTTTTATATACATGCATGATGATTAATATTGGTACTGATATTATTATTTTGCTGCCTCGCTATACATGGGCTGAAGACTAGAGGTCCTTCATTTATGCTGCCTGGGAGGCTATTTTCCGACAGAGGTTCAACAAGCCCGGTCCCAGGCGATGGCCCGAGCAGAGACCACTAACATCGCGGAGACTCAGGGATACAGCCCTGATTGGATTACTCCAGATATATGGGACTAGCTCGTGGCATTATGGTTGACGGATCAATGGATAAATGGCAGGAGATTTATAGGACTACGGCTAGGAACCGCATGTCGGGGGGAGGAGCGCGTCACACTGGCGGCTCTATTGCATTTGTAGTGCACGCGAACCGTATGGTACGTATACCTTATTTTTAATTATATATTTTATTTGTTACTTTGTGTACTAATTAATGTATTTATTTTGTAAATGTAGACGACAATGTTGGACAACGGGACTGTCCAGCGATCCTCCCCGATGGCGGTGTTTGATCAGACTCACCGTCGAGTACATGGGACGGGGAAGTATATTGACAACCGTGCTGCATACATTATGGTAAGTATATTTGTTTAAATTATTCATTATTTATTTATAATTTAAGTTTTAAGAAAAATATAAAACAAAAAATGAAACTCGAGTAGGAGACCTACACTCAGACGATGGTGCAGCGCGGGGGCACCCCCGAGGACTTTAACTCAGGAGCGTGGGTCGAGGCTGTAGGTGGCTGGGACCACGGCCGCGTATATGGCTTTGCAGATAGTGGTCATGTGCGAGCCGTGCTTGGCCCACTTGGAGCACCGACCCCTCTGGTCGCTGGTGAGCGGCCGTCCACCACTAGGTCCAGTTATGATCAGAGTAGCAGGATAAGGATACTGGAGGAGATGGTCGTGCATCAGAGTCAGATGATAGCGGAGATGCATGTTATGCTACACAACATCTCAGCTCATACCAGAGCAGGCATCCCCTCGGCATCATCTGATCCATCGTCCTCAAGTCAGTCCACGCCGGTGTACACCCAAGCACTCCAGACCCCACCATATGATCCAGATCATCCTTCATCGTCATCGTGAGATTTTTTTTATTAATTTTATTTGTTAGATACTATACTTGATTAATTTATTTTGTTTGGATATTGATACTTCAATTTTGAATTTAAATAGTTTTTATACGATTATGGATAATTATAAATATAAGTATAATTATTTTGATGTATATCTGGGTGTATTTGTGATGTGTGAATGGATGTATGTATAGGTATATGGGTGTGTGAGTTATATATCAGATAATGTATCAATGTATTAATGGAAATTCAGAATTTTAAAAAAATTTCGATTTCAGGTCTACATCATCAGCAACGGCTTTCCCACGACCGCCCGTGGGAAAGCCGTTACTAAAAGTGTATCGTAAGTCATTGCTAATGACCTACAACAACGTGATAAACATAGTTTTCATGCATTGAAATTAATCAACAAAATAGCCATTCGCCACCTCCCCAAAAAATCAAACTATCGTAAATGTTTTAGTTTTCTATTTATTATATTATCACTTAGGAACTTTGATGAAGAATCTCAGTACATAAAAAATCACACATTTGACGTGTTTAAGAAATTCATATGCCTAAAATATATTAATGGGCTTCGTAAATATGTTGAATGTGAGATTTTTTATATACCAAAATGCAAATATGAGTAATTAAGGACTTTTGACTAAAGTTCTTAATAGCCAATATAATTATAATTAATAATCAATTTTAAATTTTTAGATGTATAGATTTCATAAACATAATTAATTTTTGTATTTTTTTAAAAAAGAATGAAATGCTTTGTTAGATTCTCACGAATTCACCCCTACAACATAATGATCGGTTTGATTAACGAAATCAAATATGTTTGTATTATTTCGGATTTACTGAAATCAAAATTACTTATGAAAATGTATTTGGTTCGATGTTTTCATGAAACTGAACTGAAATCAGAATGAAAATATATTTCGATGAAACCAATTTTCTTAATAAAAATAAAAACGTCAAAAGGTTATTTTCTGTGGTTTCGAAACTACTGATTCCGATATCAAAATACATTGACAAACTTGTAGTTATAAATATATTTTTTATAAATTCAATTAATTTACAAATAAATCAAACTATATATAATTTATAATAATAAAAATAAAAATTATTATTTTCAACTCTAACTATTATCTTAAATTGATAAATTAATTAAACTAATTTATATGTAATTGACTCAAATCTAATTTTTAAAATAACTCAATTTTATTAAAATCGATCTATTTATGATTTAACCTAAACTAATTTATTTTAATTGTTTGTAGTCAAAATTATAATATTGAATTATGATTTCTCTTACTTTTATCAATATGCGTTTTTTTTCCTACTATTATATTAAGTTTTATTAATTGATTCATATGAATTAGTTTACTATTTAATTAAAATTAAATTACTATTAAAATTATTTAATGAAAATTAATATTATTTTTCTATAACCAACTATGTATTAATTAATTTCAACCGACTAAAATTAATATTATTTTCATTAATTAAATACATTTTCAGAACGCTGGAAACTAAATATTCCAATCAAATTTTTGAAACCAAATGTTCATTTTCACTAAAATCAAATTAAAAAAATAAAGTTTTCTATTTGCATAAGGACTACTGACCTTAACATGATTGACCAAAACATACTATTACTCGTGCATAAAGTATAATTAGAATGCACCATCAGTCATACTCATGCATTTCTAATTTGTCACTCCAACTGGCTCCAAATTAATATTTTATCCTCTATATTTTATATATTTTTAAGGCCTTTATCTCCTGCAAGATCAAACTAAGATAATGCTCGGCACCTTCTGTGTTGCAAAGGACTTAAATTTGTAGTTTGGTCAAACTAGTAGAAGCTTCCATCTTAAAAAAAGAAGTGATTATATATATTTCCACGTGAAGACCTGACCTACCACATTCTGATTAATATACCAACCGTCACATACATTACTCTATTGTCAATATTATTGTCAATATTATTATTTTTTTATAAAATGCCGATATTTAATAATAATTAAAATAAAAAATTAAATTATTTTAGATTTAACTAGCAAATATATTTAAACTGACCAACCAAAATTATTTAGTATTTTGTTCATTTCAGAATACTCTATATAAACACCTACTTGTTCTCTCCCTCGGCTCGTCATCGATCGGTGGCTGCCATGGAGATCTCCACCTCCCGCCTCTACCTCTTCGCGGCAGCTCTGGCCGTCATCTTCGTAGCCTCTGCTGCCCAGGCCCCTGCCATCGCCCCCGCAAAGCCCCCAGCCGCCGCCCCTCCCAACTCCGTCCCCGTCCCTCAGCCGGCACCTACCCCCAAGGCTCCTGCTCCCCTCGCCCCTGCACCGTCTCACAAGAAGGCTGCCCCCGCGCCGTCCCACAAGACGGCCGCCCCCGCCCCGTCCCCCAAGATAGCCCCCAGTGCCACCCCTCCCTCCGGCACCCTGGCTCCATCTTCACCGCCCAACTCTCTGCCAGCCGACGACGGTCCTGCATCACGGATCTCCTGGGCTTCCGCGGCCGTCACTGCCGCGACTGCCGTCGTAGTGTTCGCGTTCTAGTGCTGTCCCTCGCCGCCACTTTCTTATTCGAATTTGTTTACTTGCTGTCGTTGTAGTCGTCTCCGTTACTTTAATTAAAATTTATGATTGTTTTACCATTTTTCTCCTGTTCGCGTGTATAAATATCATAATATGCCATAGTGATTTATTACTTGCTGTCATGCAGTTCCATTACTACTTATTGATTAATTAATTATTGACATAAAATGGAGAAATCTTATCGAACGGGCAAATGCTATTTCATTGTCAAAAAAAACCTGAATTTTTATTTATTGCTCGATCAAAATATAGTGAAGTAACAATTACAAGCTGAAAAAGGACACAACTTGGTACATGTTATTTAATTCCATACAAAAAAATTCAACATGATAAGCACAACCTCAAATCAAATCAAATCCACCAGATTCACCAAATATATAATTAACATTAATGAAGAGCACTACCTCCTCCCAGGCCGCCCAATTAGAACCGAAGCCTGAGCAGCAGCACCATCATTTGCATGAACACGGCGGAATCCAGAACCGCCTGCGAAATACCAACGGCAGAGTTGGTGGTGGTGGTGTTCGAGGGTGACGTGGTGGTGGTGGATGGAGGTGACGGCGAGGTCGTCGTCGATGAGTCGGCGACGTTGACCTGCAGCTTCATCCCACTGGCGCAGTGGCCGGGAATGCTACAGATGAAGTAACGCGTGCCGGAGGTCGAGAGCGCGATGCTGGTGTGGCCGCTAGCGTCTGTGCTCATGGCGTCGCTGCCCGAGCAGGAACTGAAGTCGCCCGCGCTCACCTCCACCACGTTATGCTGTGAGCTGGCGTAGTTGAACACTGCACGCATCCAAATAATTAGCAGTGAAATTAATTTGACTAGCGAATTAATAGAAGAACTTAAATACCGAGGTCGTCGCCGACGACGAAGGTCTTATCTTTGGTCCAATCGGAGTAGTCAACGTTGAGCGTCCAACCGGAGGAGTCGCCGACGGTGTAGTCGGTGGCGGAGATGCATGCCGCATAGAAGAGGATGAGCTCAATTATACACAACGCCTTCCCGCAAGCCATTAATTTTCTAAGTAATTAATTAAGCGAAGATTAATTGCATATGCACAGTCGAAGACTGATGGAGATCTTTATATATATACAGATAAAGTGTGAGGACTTGCTGCCAGTTCATCTAGTTAATATTCCTCTCAGCTTTACTTTTCTAAGAAAAGCAATCCATATGGGATTACCTGCATGCGAAGCAAGTTAAAATATTCCAATCAATTGATATATTTATCTTTTATCCACTTATTTTATGCATGTAAACATGCTGGTAATTAATTAATTAAGTTCCTCTCATCAACCAATTAATTAATAGATTGGTCTGATTATTACTACTACTACTACTATTATTATTATTATTATTATTATTATTATTATTATTATTATTATTATTATTATTATTATTATTATTAAACTTAATTTATTTCTTTTCGTATTTCTCCACATGAATGATTCCTTAGAGGGATAAAAAAAAAAAGTACATGAGCATAACTTGGTCGCCAAGCACAAATCTTTTCCCATCTGCTTTGATGTTCTCATGCTGTCTTTAATGAATATATGCTTTATACAAATAGTTATATTCATCGTTAATTAATTAATTAGGTATGTTTGGTTAGCATATTGAAAAGTAACTTTTAGTAGAAAATTGTATTTTCATGAATTTAACTTTCTTCATATATTTTTTAAAGAACTATAAAAAAGTATTAATTGGCACAAGTTATGGATATATTTGATTGGATACTTTCTAGAAAATAGATATTAAATGACCCATGTATCTCTAATTTCTAATATAGATAAATTAATATATAAATTTTAAAAATTATTCCAACGAATATACAATTATAAAAGGGCACGTTATATTTTATATAGTAAAGAAAATTTATAAAATAAATAATATTATGTCAACTATTATAAATTACAATATTATAAAAGGATATAGATTGAACTAGCACTTTGGACTCGGTCGAATCATGCCCAGAAGCACCCACACTCACGAACCATATTTAACTCAAGCTAGACGCCACCTAGCTTGGGAGCTTCACCCGGCCAAACAATGATATTTATGTCCTCATTAATTACAAGGGATTCATCAATTATGAACCTGACATCTTCGGGATTAGCTTAAACCCATTCTGAATATATCCTCACGAGATTCATGGAGACATTATCGCCAGACATCCCTAATCTTACATTATATACAGACACGAATCACATCAGGTATCACTTGATTTCGATTTTCATACTCACATCTAGATTCCTTCTTACTTGAGCGTCGGAGTGTCTATGTAGTCCCCCGTCGGAGTCGCACCGACCGAAAGACTTGCACGACCGCATCAACCCGACTTGAGGCAAGAAAATTTGGTGCCCAACACGGTGCCGAGTAAATCTTACATGCCCCACATGGTTGGTACCCAGAGTCAAGCGAATGCTGCTGCACATAGGTAGAACCCTAGTAGTAGCGTTATCTTGCTACGTGGTGACGCTACACTACTGGAATAACAAGCATCAGCAACGGCTCCAACTGTTGTTGAGCCATTGCTGAAAGCCATCAGCAACGGCGAGCAACGGCATGGCCCGTTGCAACGTAGCCGTGGCAGGAAATCGCGTTCCTGATAACTTAGCAACAGATCAACAACGATCGCTCTGACCATTGCTAATAACATTATCACCAATGGTTCTGCTACGAGCAAGCGTCATTGTTGATATGCTAATCAACAACGGCTCTGTAGCGACGCACAACTATTGCTGATATTAGTATTAGCAACAGTTCTGCCATGGCTGTAGGGCCGTTGTAGATATATACATAAGCAACGATCAGGTTGTTGTGGCAAGGCCGTTAGTAAAAGCCCGTTGTTGTAGGTCATCAGCAACGGCTTTGAAGTTGCGGCCCAAAAAATACGATACACTTTCAGTAATGGCTTTCCTACGGATAGTCGTGGAAAAACTGTTGCTGATGATGTTAACTTGTAATTGAAAAGTTTTAAAATTTCTAATTTCCATTAATACATTGATACATTTAACCTGATACATAACTCACACACCCATACACACATCCATTCACATACACATCACAGATACACCCAAATATACATCAAAATAATTATACTTAATTATATTTATAATTATCCATAATCATATCAAAACTATTCAAATTCAAAACTATCGTATCAATATCCAAACAAAATAAGTCAATCAAATAGTATCCAAATAATAAAGTCAATATCCAAACAAAATAATAAACCTCACAACGACGGTGGAGTGCTTGGGTGTACACCGGCGTGGACTGGCTCGAGGACGATGAATCTAATGATGTCGAAGGGATGCCTACTCCGGTATGCGCTGGGATGTTACGTAGCATAGCATGCATCTCCGCCATCATTTGACTCTAACGCTCTATCTTCTCACTTTGACGCGCGACCGTCTCCTCCAGTGTCCTTCTCCTGTTGCTCTGATCATAATTAGTCTTGGAGGTGGATGGCCGCTCACCAGCGACCGGAGGGGTCGATGCCCCAAGTGGCCCGAGCATGGCTTGCGCATGACCACTGTATGCAAAGCCATATATGCGGCCATGGTCCCAGCCACCTGCAGCCTCGACCCACGCTCCAGCGCCAAAGTCCTCAGGCGTGCCCCTGCGCCGCGTCACCTTTTGAGTGTAGGTCTCCTACTCGAGTTTGAATTTTTGTTTCATATTTTTCCTAAAATTTAAATTATAAATAAATAATGAATAATTTAAACAAATATACTTATCATAATGATTGCAGCGCGGGTGTCGATGTACTCCCCCGCCCCATGTCCTCGACGGTGAGTCCGCTCAAATACCTCCATCGGGGAGGGTCGCTGAACAGTCCCGTCATCCATCACCGTTATCTACATTTACAAAATAAATACATTATTTATTACACAAAGTAACAAATAAAATATATAATTGAATTTAAGGTATAATACTTACCATACGACGAGCGTGCACTATAAATGATATTGAGGCACTAGTGTGACGCGCTCCTCCTCCGAACATGCGATTTCTAGCCGCAGTCCTAGAAACCTCCTGCCATCGATCCATCGACCATAACGCCATTAGTTGGTCTCATATATCCGAAGTGATCCAATCGGGGCCGCATCCCCGAGTCTCCGCGATATTTGTGGTCCTAGCTCGGGCCATCGCTTGGGATCGAGCCTGCCCCAACTTGTCGTTGTACCTCTGCCGGGAAATAGCCTCCCAAGCAGTGTAAATGGATGACCTATAGTCCTCAACCCATGTATAGCGAGCTTACAAAATAATAATATCAGTACCAATATTAATCATCATGTATAAAAAAAATTAATATGTGCCTCAAACTAGCGCCATAGCATGTCGACGTGCTCATTGGGCACGTAAGACCACGTGAGCCATGCCCCATGCATGTATCGTCGGATCGTATAAGATATGGTCCTCGACACATCCTTTTGCTCAAACCTGCACAACAAAAATAAAGTTTAATATTATATTATGATATAATGAATTTGTAATAATTCATAATTCATGATACATTACCGCTCCCAATCACACTAATGGCTCTACGTGACTCCGTGGCTGGTGGAGGCTGCCACCTGTTCGGGCCGCGTGGCCGCTTGCATCTCGATGAACTAGCCTCGGCGGCATGAGGATCAGCGGTATGAGGATCAACAGTAGGAGGAAGTGTTGGAGTCTGACCGATCGGAGACTCCGACGCTCTCGCCCGACGATAACCACGACCCACCATATCTGTCGAATAAGCATATAATTAGATTATATATATAGTAGAGATAGATTTAATAGAATATATACTTTATAATTATTCATCATCATCTGAGTAATAGTCTTCAAATTCTTCTTCTTCTTCATCTTCTTCATCTCCAGCTTCCTCAACATCATGATCATCATCAACAACATATTCAACTTCTAATTGAACTAACGTTGTGTCTGCATCCTCGAGTATTGGAATAATACGATCTACTGCGGGAGGATCCTCTTCTTGATAGAAATCATCTGTCACATCAGGTATCGGCTCATTTTCTCCTATTATCGGATCAATTCTTCCTCTAGCTTTAGTCTTACAGACAACACGTCAATCTGCTTTATCTTTATTTCTAGCCGGATACTTCGCGTAATATACTTGTTCGGCTTATGATGCCAATAGAAGAGGCCCATTTGCTGCCAATTTCGATTTATAATTAACCTCAACAAGTTTATATTTTGGATAAATTTGCATGCCCCTTTCTGTTGTATTGAACCAATGACATCTAAATAGGATAACTGATTTCAAGTCGAAGTAGTGCAATTCTGTCACTTCTTCCACCAGTCCATAAAAATCCATATCACATTCAACATACGTTGTCCCTTTCACGCAGACCCAGGCATTCATCGTCTTCTTTGTAAATGCATATTCAACCGTGTGAAATTTATACACATTAACAAAATATCCGCTATAACACAACACTAGTCGCGACGGTTCACTAACAAACTCAAATATTCTTTCATCTATTTCAGCTCTGTGATCTTTGCTGTAAGCCCAAATCCAAGTAGGAAAATCATGATTCCGTAATCTCTCTAATTCTTCATCGTTGTGAATAGAGTATTTTTGTACCATCTCAATGTCAAATATTTCAATGAATTGTTCAATCTCTAGACAGTTGAGTAATACGTACAATTGTGTCAAATGATACTCTTTGTCGCTTAAGTGTCGAGATGGACGAGAACCAAAAGCACGATCAGAGTGACATAATATATTTAAACGTCCATCTGAATGTCGAACTCCTCCATCGTCGTTACGTGGAAGACAATCAAATCTTGTATGCACTATCGATTCAAAGTAAAATGAGCATAATGTTAAAATTTGTTGGATGATATATGATTCAGATATTGATCCTTCAACAGCTGCAGTGTTCTTTACTTTGTTCTTTAAACGATTCATGTGTCTTTCAAATAAGTACATCCACCGGTATTGAACGGGGCCACCAACTCGTGCCTCGTATGCCAAGTGTATTGGTAGATGTTCCATCGAGTTAAAAAAGGCAGGAGGGAAAAACTGCTTCAACTTGCATATAATTTCAACAATATTATTTTCAAGTGCTGACATATCTTCGACTCGAATGACATTTGCACAAATATTTCTAAAAAATATACTTAATTCAGTCAACAAACCCCAAATATTATTAGGTAGAAGAACTCGAAATGCGATTGAAAACAATCTCTGCATGAATACATGGTAATCGTGGCTCTTCATCCCTGATATTTTACAATCATCGACGTTCACACATCGAGATAAGTTTGAGGCATATCCATCGGGTAATATGAGTTCTTTTATCCATTGACAAACATCTTTGATCTATTGTTTATTTAACACATACGGGGCATTCGGCTTCAGATATCGTCCGTTGACCTCTTGTAACTCCAACTCCGGCCTCTTACAAATTGTATTTTCAGATAATGTCGGGCCTTGACATTATCTTTAGTTTTTTCGGACACATCCATCAAAGTGTTGAAAATATTATGAAACATATTTTTTTTCAATGTACATGACATCCAAATTATGATGAATCAATAATGAACTCCAATACGGCAATTCTCAAAATATACTTTTTTCACCCAGTTATGTGTTTGACTAAAGCCCGACACTCTTTCATTCCGATCAAATATTATATTTAAAAGTGCTAAAATATGTGCTAACATTTGTTCACCAAACAACATCGGTGGTGACCCATCTCTTTTGACTCTGCCCTTAGTAAATTTATTACGATTCATTCGATACTGATGGTTAGCCGGCAGGAATCGATGATGACAATCAAAATATAAGATTTTTCATCCATTTTGAAGACTAAATGATTTAGAGTGTTCCATAAAATACAGACAGGAGAGTCAGCTGTGAGTGCTCTAACCAAACAATATGTCGTAGGTCAGGAAATCATTGATTGTCCACAAGACCACAGCCTATGAATTAAAATTTTGCTTACGGTGACAATCATAAGTGACAGCTCCCTCGGTCCACAATATTTTTAATTCATCTATTAAGGGTCTGAGAAACACGTCAATTTATTTTCGCGGACACTTAGGACCCGGAATAATAATCAAAAGATAAATAAATTCATCTTTCATACACATTAACGGCGGCAAATTATAAACTGTTAGCAACATAGGCCAAATTGAATAAGGAGTTATAGAATGACCAAATAGATTAAAATCATCCGTGCATAATCCAAATTTGATATTTCTAGTATCCCTAGCAAATGAAGGAAAACATCTATCCAAATGTTTTCATGCTTGACTATCGGATGGATGAGTCATTATTATATTGTCACAACTTCTTGCATGCCAACTCATGTAGGGGGCTATCTTTTCCGACATGAATAATCTTTGAAGCCTCGGTGTCAGTGGAAAATACCGAAGCACCTTAAACGAGTTATTTTTCTATCGGACCGATTTCTTCTCCTTATAACGAGGATGTTCATATACAGGACATTTATCCAACTGCACATTTTCTTTATAATATAAAATGCAGTTATTTTGCTTCGCGTGTATTTTTTCGTACCCAAGCCCTAATTTTCTCATCAATTTTTTAGTCTTATAAAATGTTGGCTCAAACTTGTTATCTGTAGGCAATATTCCATTAATCAATCCCGCAATTTGATCACACGCAATCCCGCTGACATTACAATCGGTCTTGATGTTCAAGAGTTGTGTCATTGCCGAAAACCTAGTGTATTTAGAACAATTCTCATAAAAAGGTTCATCGGCAGCTTTCAACTTCTCATAAAATTCTGTGGCTTCTTTATTCGATAATTCAATCTCTACCGCAGTTGTACTTCTGATAGCAATTTTGTGACATCAACACATGTAGTATCTGGTGGCACTGACATCTCAGTAACTAGCTGATGGACATTATCATTCAATTGGAGTTGACCCCTAAGACTATCAAGTATCATAATTCTATACGGATTAGATGGACTAGATGAAGAAACACCAGCAGAGGAAGATTCATTATGTGTCTGAACGACAGGATTGCTCGACTCCCGACTTCACGTGACTCCCCGTGACAAGTCCATATAAAATATCTTGGTGCAAATCATTTGCTATACAGATGCAGAATGATAGTTTCTTGATTCAGAAATCGTGCATTCATGCAAATGCGGCATGGACATCGGATTTTGTCACCGACGCTAACAAATTTCCGATTCGAATAGGCAAAATTTAGGAAGTAAGTTACGCCTAAGCGAAACTCATTCGTTAAAGCTCCACGATCAAAATGTCGGTACATCCAACTTCGATCGTCCGACATGATTCTGTCAATCAATGACAATTTATTTAGTAAATGTCTTTATAGGTGAGATCGTCCTATTCCATTCGGGATTCATGTTATTCATATTGCACTAAGTATTTCTTTTAACCACTAACTTCATTCTAAATTTCGGCAGCATCTCCCTACAGTTCTCTGAATACGCATATCATCTGGGCGCGTATCGGAGAACAAGAGAGATACAATAGCCAAAATTTAAGAATGAATTAACGGTTAAAAGAAAAAACTAAATGCAATACAAATAACTATGTTCCCAAATTATCCAATTAGGGATAATTCAAGGATTGTACGTTGAATAAAAGATCATCTACTTCTTTTACACGAACATACAACCCCCGAACGAATCTAAGGTTTTGCTAAATCATATCTGACTCGTCGATACGTACGTGAAATGTATCAACTCGTCGGATGGATGATTATTTTCTAAATTTTTTGATGCCAATTCGAGTCCATGGTGGACAATTCCGACACGAGTCCAAAGTTGACGATTCGAGCGCGAGTCCAAAGTGGACGATTCTAATTAATCTAAATCTAAATATTAACATTAAAATTAATCTAAACTAAAACTGAATCTAAATCTAATTAACATTAAAATACATTAATCTAAACATGAAAATAAATCTAAACATTAAACATTAAACATTTAACCTAGATTAATCTAAACATGAAAAATTAAACATAAAACATGTAAAATTAATCTAAAATATGAAAAAATTATCTAAACAGCAAACAATTAACATGGATTATTAACCTAAAACTAAATCTAAATCTAATTAACATTAAAAAAAAACATTAAACATTATAATCTAAACATTTAACCAAGATTAGTCTAAACATCAAAAATTAACCTAAAACATGAAAAATTTATCTAAAATATGAAAAATTTATCTGAACAGTAAATAATTAACATAGATAATTAATTAGAGTAATAAAAAAAAATAGGATTTTAAAAAACCCTAAATATTAACTCACATTTTCGACGTCAGAGTCCAATGTCCTACATATGTCTGACACAGGACAATGCTCCGGCCATCGGCAAAAACCCAAAATCTAGGGTTTCGGTCAGTTCTACAATAAATAGGAGAGGGGTGCTAAAATTACCTAAAGCGGGCGGCGGCGGCGGCGAGTGGCGTCGGCGGGCGACGATGGCGGGCGGGCGGAGATCGACAGCAGCGACGGAAGAAGCAAAGAAGAAGGAGGAAAGGGGCAGGCACGATCGGGGTCGAGTTAAATAAACTTATCACCAACGGCTCACTCATCCGTTAAAAAGTCATTGCTGATAAGTAACATCATGATCAACGGCTCACTCTTCTGTTAGAAAGCCGTTGTTGATAAGTAACATCATCAACAATGGCTACACGACTTTTGCAACGCCTTTGCTGATAAGTATTTTATTTTCACGCCGCGAGCGCGCGATCGGCTAAAGAGTGACGAATGCAGTTGCCGTAACTAAGCCGTTGCTAATGTGATAATATCATTAACAACGGTCGTCGCGACCTTTAGTAAGCCATTGCAAATAAGTTATTTCATTTGTGCATCGTGTTCGCGCCATCCACTTGTTAGCAACGGCTCGAGCAGCCGTAACAAAGCCGTTGCAGATATATCACATCTACAATGGCACGAGAGATCGTAAGAACGCCGTTAGAAATTGCAACGGCCTGATCGACCATTGCTGATCGCCGTTGCTGAATAACATGTTTCTAGTAGTGCTAACACGACGAGGAGTGACACTCCAGTACCCGCCAATCCTTCACCAGAAGAATTGTGTTGTATGATCGCTAACCTCCAAGCACAAAACTAAAGCTTAACAGTCGAGATCGAGGCAGAAAAGAAACCAAGGGAGCAACACCCGGAGAGAACCGAGAGGCTGACCTCTGCCTTTCGGAATGAAGTCTCCCATACGCACCATCAGAGAGAGGAGAAGGAAACCAAGGTCACGGAGATCGTACCTCTCCTACCATTGACTAGGGACCTTTCACCGAGCATATTATGGCAATCCGTCTCCTTGACAAGTTCGAGCTGCCAACCACACTCTAGCCCTACGACGGCACGGGCGAACCGACCACTCACCTGACAATGTTCAGGTCAATTATGCTCTTCAATGGCGCAACCTACTCTATCCTTTGCCGAGCCTTTCCAACCTTTTTGGAGAAGGTCACACTACTTTGGTTCTCCACCTTACCGGCTGGGTTGGTACACACCTTCTATGAGCTCTCCCAAGCCTTCACCAATCAGTTTTTCTCATCACGGATGTACTTCAAGACAGATAAGTACTCTCTTCATTACATCAAGCAGGGACAATATGAGCCACTGAGAGATTACCTGAAGAGGTCGTGGCCATGGAGATTTGCAACCTCGACCCACATGTCGAGTTATACTTTCTCAAACACGGTATGAAGCCCGGACTTAACCAAAAAGCATGGCCAAGTTCCGAGAGCGAGCCGTGTGTTATATAGAGATGGAAGAACTCCGAGAAGCCAAAAAGGCCAACAAGCAAACCGCCAAAGATGGTACCGATGAAAAGAAGTCCAAAAAGTCCGACAAGAAAGGTGAAGATCGAGATCACCACGATCGAGATAACAACAAGAGAGCAAAGTCGTCACCTCGACCGAGCGCTAGATACGTGAAGTTCACTCTGCTCAATGCGAAAAAGGAGGCTATTCTCCTAGAAATTTCTAACTTAATCTTCTCAAACACCGCGTTAACGTCGAAAAACAAAAATTTCCACCAAACGCTGATAAAAACAAGAGGTGTGCATTCCAAGACACCTACGGGCATACCACCGATAGGGATGTCAACGGGGTGGGACGGGTACGGGGTGTGCCTATCCGCTACCCACCCCCACGAAATAAACGAGTACCCGCTACCCATTTATTCCCCGCGGGTATCAAAAATGAGTACCCATTTAATTACCCGCGGGAGGACGGATAACCACGAATATTGACGGGTACCCATTTAATTACCCATGACACTTTAAAAAATTATAAATTGTAATATTTTGATAACAAGTTAACAACTTCAAATATAAACAATTAAATACACTTCAAATATACACACAATATTTTGATAACAATTTCAAGTATAAACTATTTTTTAGTATATGTACAATGGTAATTATGTAATTTACTAATTCTCATGGATCACGGGTACCCACGGGTACGGGTACTATAATACTCGTACCCGCCCCGTATATTAAATGAGTAATAAAAATTACCCGCGAAATCTCCGCGGGTAGAATATTACCCCCCATACCCGTCATAAACGGGTAAATACCCGTGGGTACCCACCTAAACGGATTTTTTTGCCATCCTTAACCACCGAAGACTACATGGTGCTGGGAGATCAGATTGAGGATTTGTTCCGTGCTGGATGACTCAATCAATATATATATTAAGCACGGAGAGGATGTGGATGGGACGGGAATGGCCACCCCGGAGGTTAGCGAGCCAACGACAGAACTAATCGGCCAACTAATGAGGTTCATGGAGTCATCGACTATATAGCTGGTGATTCGGGGGAGGAGGCGAGACAAGTTCGACCAGGAAAAGATCCCTCATCATGCGATCAACAGAACTGCTCGCCTACAGAGGCCCACCATCATAGCCCCGAAGTTCTGTATGGTTGAGGACCTCGTAGATTTCTCGAGAAAATTGGTCAATGTCTGAAGTTTTGTTCAACTCCCAACTGAAGGCAAAGACGATCGACGTGCAATACCTGGTCATCGACATCCCTAGTCCCTATCACATGATTTTGGGACGACCCTCACTGAACAACCTAGGAGCTACCATATCGACTCCCCACATTGTGCTCAAATTCCCAGTTTCGAAGATGAAAGTGGGGGTACTCCACGCCGACCAGAAAGAAGCATGTTGGTGCTACAACGAACCCTAAACCAAAGGACAACTAAGACAAGTGAGGAACCATGCGCTATGTCCCACCAGAAGCTCTCGGTATTCCTCGACAAACAACTGTCGATGACTCCCAAGCCGAACCCAAGCGAGAGAGCTCAAAAGCTACCCTGACCAGTAGGTAACTCAAAAACTGAGCACCACCCAGATAAATGATATGAATTAGAGCTCGCCTAGGCCAGAAGCAGCCCGCTCACCTTCAGCCACCAATGGACGACACCCAGGTTCCTCCTTTTAAAGCCTTAGTCAAGCACAACCACGCACGAGCCGAGCACCTCGCTCGGGAGAACTCTACTGTATTACCAGTTTCTTTCGCATTTAATAAAGATAACTCCCCTTTTTTTCACAACTCTGTGTATTCACCCAGGAAACCTACTACCGGTAGACAGACATCCAATAACTTATGACAGGAATCTCGCCCCTCTCGGGCTCTCATGCCCTCAACACTTTCAAGCATGGTCCTCGGCATAAGCGCCACTATCGAGCTCTCTCGGGCTCTCACGCCCTCATCACTCGCAAGCATGGTCCTCGGCTCAGCGCCACTATCGAGCTTCCATGCTCTCAGCGACCCCAAGCATGGTCTTACTTTATGCTCCCTACGAGCTCGGCTTGGCCCCAAGCGCAGTTAGGGATGTCAACGGGGCAGGTTCGGGGCGGATAGTGCCACACCCGCACTCGCACTCATTTACTAAACTCGTCTCCCATACCCGCACGCGCACCTGCGATGGGTATCCACCACCCATCCCCTCGCAGGTAATTGATACCCGCGGATATCCACGGATACCCATTTAATATATGACAAATTTTTTTATTATTATAATACTATACCATCAACAATTCTCATTTCACCACTACTAATGACTTGATTGAGAAACATAAATCCATAAAATAAACTACGTAATAATTAAATTTTAAACCATAAAATTGTCTTAAGAAATAGCAATAATCATTTATGCAACATTAAATTTAAATCCAAAGAACTTTCAACTAAAATCAGAAAATTGATAAAATTAGATAAATGAAATCTAATGAATAGATGATTTAGATTTATTTTTAAACTTCACATTAGATATTAATATATAAAATTATAAATGTAATATTTCATGTATATTGGCGGGTATCAGGTATCCGCGGGTGTGGATAGTATTGTATCCTTACCCGTACCCATTTATTAAATGTGTAAAAATTTATATCCATACCCGTGGGTATAATATGTTCCCCATATCCAACCCGTGTCGAGTAAATATCCGCGGGTATCCGCGAGTACGGGTAATATTGTCATCCCTAAGCGCGGTCCTCGGCCTCAGTCGCTGCTCTCGGGCTCTCACGCCCTCAACACTCCCAAGCATGGTCCTCAGCCTCAACGCCACTATTGAACTCTCAGGCTCTCAGTGATCCCAAGAACGGTCCTACTTTACGCTCCCCGCGAGCTCGACTTGACCCCAAGCGCGATTCTCAGCCTCAATCGCCGCTCTTGGGCTCTCACGCCCTCAGCACTTCCAAGTGTGGTCCTTGGCCTCAATGCCACTATCGAGCTCTCACGCTCTCAATGACCCCCAACACGGTCTTGCCTTATGCTTCATGTGAACTCGTCTTGACCCTAGGCAAGGTCCTCGGCCTTAGCCGCCATAGCTACCCCGACAATCGCCAATTACTACCGAAAAGGTAATTTCGATCCTAACTCTATTTGTGACAGGAGCTTGATCTCCAAGAGCAAACCACAGAAGTGGTCACTAACCAACCACCACAGGCCAAAGAACACCAGAACATCCCCTAATCCTACTGACCATCGGGCACGCATTATTACCCAGAAGATCAACCAGAGGTCAGCGACACCCACCGAGATATTCAACTCGCAACCAATAGAAACACAAAATAAAGCAATTAGATGCCCAGAGGTGCAATTACCAACCCATAAAGGGGCAACCATGTCAAATGCCCTCAAGGGGTGGCAATCCATAAAAGGCCGTCATAGTATCATATGTGGCCCACATGCGGGCAATTCCCAAGACATCAACTTACTGATGGAGAGCAGGAGAAACCTCGGCAGACACACGAGGGACATCGTCCCTTGAAACCTCAACCACTGTTGTTGGGAGAGGGCACGACTCAAAAGTGGTAACTGTAGGCTCCCCCTCGGCCGGTATAGGAGCCTCCATCTCCACCTCAAGATCAACCAGGGCACCCTCCCTAACCACTTTGAACCACCCAACTTTAGAGAAGTCAGCCTCCAAGCGAAGAAATTTGACCTGCTCCAATGCCCTTTCAAAACCATCAACATACAACATGACGGTCGCATCCTGATAATGATAGACCTCGCCTTCAAGCTCTTGCACCTTTCCTTTCAATCTTTCAGTCTTTGCTCGGGCAACTTCAGCCTCGGCCTTCAACCAGGACTCCACCTCAGCGGCTGTACCAAGATCATGATGGAGTTTACCCAACTCCGCTCTCAGGCCATCAAACATATCCTAGGCTTCCCTCGCCTGAGAGGTGGATTTAGAAACAATAGAATTAAGAAGCTTGATCTCACGGTCTTTCACCTCAAAGGCCTTCCTCATTCCTGCCAGCTTGGCCTTCAGTAACTCATTCTCCCGAGCCCAAGCCTCGGACAACTCCTGGACAGAAGCTTTAATATGTTGTGATGTGCCCGCTCCCTTGGGTAAGCTCGTCTCAATGCCAAGCGTGAAACACTGACTATGACGAGGAGCCACAGAGGGATGCTGCTCTGCCAGCAGAGCCTCCTACACTGCCGCCATCTCCGGCGCCGTAACCACAACCTCCACGAGAAAGATGACTTCTTGAAGAGGCAGACCCTCGGCTCTCTTTTTTCGCTTCATAGGAGAGCAAGGAGGAGTCAGGGAATCAAAAGATACACGCGACCTGATCGACCCCCGAAGCCTGTGATGGCTTCGTCAAAAGCAAAGGAGGAGAGACATCCACCAACGGCCTTTTTCCTTTATCGCTTGCCAGGATAACTCCTACAGCTGAGCACGAAGGGATGGTTCATTCAGCATCGAAGACATTCCACCTGCACCAAAGAAATTTCAAATCAACGCGCTCGAAATAGCCAAGGTAACAACACCTTACAATCCCCCAAACTTACTTATTATATCTCAAGACCGAGGACTCGTCCCGGTCCCACCTCAGTAATTCCCTACAAGAAAAGGGAACGAAAGGGGCAATGTCGATCCAAGTACTTAATCACAAACTTGTCCTCGGGCAAGATACCCGAGGACAAGTTTATTAAATATATAATAATCTTAAATATTATAGTAATATGATATTTAAGATTATTATTTATATTTTATAAGTTGGTAAAAAATTTGAAGTTATCAAGATATTTATAGTATTTAAAAGTAATAGAAAAAAAATTAAATGATATGGGACTATAAATATGATATTTATAATAATTAAGAGTAATTTAAAAAATAATTTTTATCGATGTGGGATTATAAATATGACATTATGAAATAAGTAAAAATTATTTTATTAATAGATATAAAATAATTTCGCGTATCATTTTGAAAAATTCTAGAAACCGGTGTTTGTATAGGCGCCGATTTACCGAAAACTGGCGCCAGCTCCATGTTGGCCTAAGGATTTCAACCTAGGTCTTAATCTCGGTTTTGTTGATAACAAACATAGAACTAATGGTTTCGTGGAGAAATATTTCCATGTTCCATATTGGTTTGCGTGCGACGTCCCCGATTGGGAAAATCAAAAAAATCAAAGAAATCAATAAGGACGCTCGTCAACGCTCGAGATTCATCGACAATTTTGAGTCTAGGTCTAGTGTATCTAGATCAAATGTAAAATCCTCAATGTGATGCAAAGAAACCCAAAAACCGAAACCCGGACCCAAAACATGAAAACCAAGAAAATCAGAAAATGAACCAGAAATTTTCATAGTCTAGGGAGCTCCTTGGAGGTTTATATGATTTAGACATCTCCTTAGCACCAAAAGTCCTAGTAATTGTTCCTTAGGTAGAAATAAGTTAAAGACCTATTTTAAAGGAATTTTTGAAAACCTTTAACCTATCCATATTTGACCCGGGAGATTATAAATTTTTTTATTTTCACAAATTTGTACTAGACTCCGAAAGTTAGATTTTGATTCTTAAGGATTTTAATTTTTTAGATATTTTTATTGAATCCAAATGGGAGGTAATACTTATTTAACATTTATGTTTTAAAGTTAAATAATGTTAAGAAATGTTAAATAACACTTGTGAGAGATCAAACCTTGCTAAAAACTACATTCGGTGCAGTTTCGGCCGAAGGTCCGGTCGAATGGTCGATCGCTTGACCCACAACTAACGAGCGATCAAACTCAGTCAGAAACCCACAGTAGGCTTTCAGTCGACATCTGACTGAAGGTTCGATCGACCGAACCTGCGATCGAAGGATCGACCGGCAAAACTCAACGACTATTTTTTGAGTCGTTGAGTGGTGCTTTCATCCGAGTCTCCTTCTGCTCCTCTATATATTGGAGACCCTAGCTGCCTTCCTTAGCTGTTACTGATCATTCTTCATCTTAATCTCGAGTCATCTTGTGATTATCCCTAAGCTTGATTGAGTCATCCTTTGTGTAAAACCTAGTTTTGATCTCTCATCTCTTGAGTAAGCCTTGACTTCATTGATTCACCATCAAAGGCATCAAGAGGAGCTAGAATTCGCTATTTTTTTCTTGTTTACTCGAGTGTGTAAACCTAGGGTGCTAGGTTGATTGAGTGTGGTGGTTGTCTTGGTGTTGAGGCTTAATTCCACCAGTGTAATCTAGGATTAGAGTGTACTTAGAGAGAGTGAGATGGGAAAGTACTCTCGGTAGGAAGGCGAAGACTTCCAGGTGTAAAAGTGCCTTCGCTGTGAGACCATAGACTTTTCTGTGAAAAGTCCTCATTGTAAGGATCTCTATATCTACTATTTTATGTGTGAGAGCGATGATGCTTAGGTAGTGGAGTAGGCATTTTGACCGAACCATTATAAATTCATTGTGTTAGCATTGTTTGATTATGTGTGCTCTTATTTACTTAACTCACTTTTGTATTTATCAAGTTTAATTGTGTTTGTGCCTAAGTTGTAAGAAACTGATTAAAATCAAATTTAGGCAAAATATTGGTAAACACGCTATTCACCCCCCTTGTGTAGGTCATTCGGCTTACACTTTAGCTCTGGCGCTCGATTATGGTAAATCGATGCCTATATTGTTGGTTGGACCTTTACACTAGAAGGGGGGCTGAATAGTGTCAATCCCCTTTTACACTTTTTCTTTTACTTAATTTAATCTTTAAGTAATGCAATTGTTCTTTGATGATTGATATGATCACAATTCAATGGCAACGATAAAAGCAAGTAAAGAGCAATGCAAACAAGAGTATTTTATAGTGGTTAGGCCAACCGCCTACTCCACTACCTTGGCTCCTTACCAAGGATTTCTAAACACTACTTTATAGAATTTATGTTTCCCTTTGAATACACTTGAGGACACCCTTCTCCCTCACTTGGAGAACACATCAATCCTATTCACCTAGGCAAAACACAATTCTACAAAGTTGGACCCTAAGTTTTTCCTAGTACACCTAGCAAGCTATCTCAAACTTGAAAGCAAGATACAATGAAGATCAAATACAAGGAAAGAGCTAAAGAATAAAAGACTGAACCAAGCTTCTTTCCACCGACTTCTTGTCTTCAACTTGCAACTGGATGATGATTCAAGAAGTGCAGCACAGTTGAAGCAGAACTGCGCTTGGTATTGATGTCGAGACTAGGAGCAGAGAGCGCGCGCAGGTGTAGATCTTTGAAAGCTTTAAAGAACTCCTTTTAATGCTCAATAACATTTGCAAGAAGAAGTAAAGAAGTTGGGTGAGGGGTATTTATAACCCCTCACTCGAACGGCCCGTTCAACGAGTGAAAAATTGACCGTCGAAGCCGTTCGATCGCAAGGCCAGTCGATCGATCGGTCGACCGACAGATCGACCGCTAGTGCGACTGCTAGCAGCTGTGAGAGGTCGATCGACCTATGGGTCGATTGCCCATAATTCTTTCGACATTCGATCGACCCATCGATCGACCGAATGGCTATAGCGAGTCGCGCGATTGAGGCTATCGTTAGGTCGATCGACCCATTGGTTGACCGCTACCTTTCTGCCAATTTTTCGCCTCTGTCGGTCGACCGGTTGGTCGACCGATGCAGCCCAGCTTGTTTGGCCTTCGCCATATTCGGTCGACCGACTAGTCGATCGAATGGCTTTTGCCAATTTTTTGTGATCTCGGGTCGATCGAATGGGCCGCTATGCTATACTATTGTCTTGTTCGGTCGATCGATCGGTCGACCGAACCCAGGATGAGGATGATTTCTTCCATGTCTTTTACATGCTTTTTCTATGGGTTTGGTTACCAAGTTTCAATTTGGACAACCTTACAATTTTGGCTTGGGATAAACTATCCTAGAGACATATTACATTAATTCTACTTGACTTAATCCCGAGCCTTCTTCAACGATTTCTTCTTCCATTTCTTTGACGATCTTTTTCGTCATCCCGTTTGAATGGATTAGGCATGCATATCGCAACCTCAACCCTAAACTCAAAACTTCACACTTTGGATTAAATAGATGTTTGTTATCATCAAAATAAAGATCGAGGCTTAAGAGAGACTCTTAAGCTAACTTATATATGCGCCGATTTCCCAAATACAGGTGCCTACAGTATCAGGTGTCGGTTTCTAATAGGCATATGATACATGCGCCAGTAAATTTATGCATGTTTTGTTGTGATTGAGAACGTGGTATTTGTATATTTTACATGAATTTATATTTGTGATAAAAAAAATTAATTCCATCTTTTAGGGAATGCTTCGTTAAATTTTTATATTATTATGTTAAAATTAAACATTTTAATTAAATTTATATTTTTTAAAATAAAAAGTTGGTAAACTCAAATTTAAAGTATTAATTATCCAACTTCATTATTTGAAGCCAAAGTATATATAAATTTAGGAATTTGGTCTTATCTAATCCTCTTATTCAAGATCTAAACATTGAATAGGATATAAATTTATCCCCTAAGATTTTTTATCATAATTAATTTTAACTGAGATGAAGGTGGTAGAAAATAAGAGATGAAGGGTGTCCATCGAGATTGATGGTCATGGTGTGCTCACAAGATACCGGTGGCGGTGGGGAAGAAGAGAGGAGAGAAGAGAAAGTGGATGAAACAAAATTGTGTTGAGTATGTTGTTTCACCAAAACATAATATTGAATGATATATCATTTCGTTAAAACAACATATAAGGGCATTTAGCGATGGCGGAAAATAAGAGAGCACTACTGGGAATATAAGCTTCACCGACGGCTCACACTGTTGTTGAACCGTTGGTGATGATTATCATGGACGGCAAACATCGTTGCAACAATAGACATTGCTAATAACCTGTGACAGTCGCGTCTACCGTCATAAATAACATATCAGCGACGGTCGTTTCGTCATCAACATATTCTACTTCCAATTTAACTAACTATGTATCATCATCCTCGAGTATTGGACTAACTCGCTGCACTTCAGAAGGATTCTCTTCTTGATAGAAGTCATCTGTCATATCATGTATCAGCTCATTCTCTCCGACTACCAGATTAATTCTTCCTCTGGCTTTAGTTTTACAGACTACACGCCAATTTGTCATATCTTTCTTTCAACATGGATATTGTGTATAATATATTTGTTGGGTTTGAGATGTCAATATAAAAGGCTCATTTGAAGCCAATCTTGGTTTACAATTGACCTCGACAAATTTATACTTTTGATGAATTCTCGTGCCCCTAACGCTTGTATCGAACCAATGACATTTAAAAAGGACAACTGATTTTCGATCGAAAAAGTGCAATTTTATGACTTCTTCCAACAGTCCGTAAAAATAGAGATCACATTAAGCATATGTTGTCTCTTTGACACATACCTTGACATTTATTGTCTTCTTTGTAAATGAATATTCAACCGTGAAAAATTTATATCCATTAACAAAATAATTGTTATAACACGATACAAGACGCAACGGTCCACTAGCAAACTCAAATATATTATCATCTATTTCTGTAAGTCGAATGACCTACACTAGAGGGGGGGTGAATAGTGTGTTGTCTAAAAACTTTAGCCTAATTTCCGATTTTAATCAATTCTTGATTACTTAGGCAAATTGAGAATTTAAAGACTAAATACGGAAGCGAGTAAATATGGAAATTAAGTGAACACAAGTACTTATCAACACTTTGATACTCGGTGAACTTATCGAGTTAGGCAAAGTAGGTGTTTTAGCAAAATGATAATCTATAAGTAAAACAAGCTAATAACATTGAAATAGTGATAATGCTAACAAGTTGAATTTATAGTGGTTCGGGACCCTTCCCTACTCCACTACCTAAGCACCCCGCTTAGGATTTCTAACTTAGCTTTATTAGATTAAATTTATTTTCTTACAATGAGGACTTTACACCGGAGAATCTCCACTCTCATACTGAAGGCACTTCCACACCCGGAAGTCTCCACCTTCCTACCGAAAGCACTCCCACCTCAACTCTAAATGACAACAAATTCTAATCCTAGTAAACAAACTAAAATCGGTGGACTTATGCCTCACAACCAAGACTACCACCCAATCCACTAACCTAGCACTCTAGGTTATCACAACTTCAAAATACAATCAAATAAAGCATAAAATACACAAGTAAATGAAGCAAATTACTAAACCAAGTATATTTAGCTCCAAAGTGGCATCTCTAGTCTTCTTGATGCCTTTAGATGATAAATTGATGAAGTGAATGTCAAATCAAGGTTTCACTGTGAAACTAGGGTTTGCTCAAAGAAAGGCTCAAGAAAGCTTAGCAAATCTCAATGATGGCTCAATAAAGTGTTAGATAGGTAAGGAAGGCACTCTTGAAAGTATTTATAAAGATCCCAAGGGTAGAGATTCAAAAAGAGCCGTTCAACATATCTTAAAAGATCCATTGGAAACTTCGGTTGACCAAACCTTACAGAAAATTTCAGCCAATTTTGATCGATCATGGGTTGATCCAGGGTGCCACCCTAATTCGGTCGAGATTCGGCCGAAATTACAATTTTCAGCCTTTTTATCCTTTTTAGCATTTCAGGGTTTTGGGTGTCAGTTTCAAATTTTAGTAGTTTCTTTTGCATCATAAAGAGGATATACATGAATTCTAAATACCCTAAATATATACTCTAACTTCCCAATGAAAACCGAGTGTCTAGAGCGTCCTTTCGATTTCTCTAATTTCTCCTATTTTTCTGATCGCAGACGTCGCGTGTAAACCGACTTGGAACGTGAAAATATTTCTTGCTCAAACATTAGTTCCATATTTGTTATCATCAAAACTGAGATTGAGACCAAGGTAAAAAACCTTAGGCCAATAATTTTGGCTTTGTGTTTTGTGTTGTAAGATCGAAGCCAAGAAGGCAAATCACGATTGTGTAATCTCTTCAATTCCTGGTTGTTGGAAATGGAGTATTTTCCCACCAGCTCGATGTCAAATATTTAAATGAATTGTTCAATCTCTGGGCAATTGAGTAATACGTACAAGTGTGTCAAATGGTACTCCTCGTCATTTAAGTATCGAGACGGACGAGAACCCAAAGCACGGTCAGGGTAACAACATATATTTAAGCGACTGTCTGATTGTCGAGCTCCCCCGTTGTTGTTCCATAGAAGACAATTAAGTATTGTCTGAACGGTCGATTCAAAATAAAATGAGCAGAATGTTGAAACTTCTTGAATGATATACGCTTCTGATATTGAACCATCAACGGCCACGGTGTTCTTTACTTTTTTTAGACGATTCATGTATCTTTCAAATAAGTGTATCCACAGGTATTAACGGGGCCACCAACTCATGCCTCGTATACCAAGTGTGTCGGTATATGCTCCATTAAGTCAAAAAACACAGGAGGGAAAAAATTTGCTCTAGTTTACATATGATTTTAATATATCTTCGACTCGAATGACATTTGCACAAATATTTCTAAAAAACATACTTAATTCGGTCAACGTACCCCAAATCTTAACAGGTAGAAGATCTCGAAATGCGACCGAAAGCAATCTCCATATGAATACATGACAATCGTGGCTCTTCATCTCTCATATTTTGCAATCACCGGTATTCACATGTCGAGATAAGTTTGAGGCATATCCATCAGGTAATCTGAGTTCTTTGATCCATTGATAAATATCTTCCACATGTTGTTTATTTAACACATACGACGCGTTTGACTTATGAAGTCGTCCATTGATCTCTTGTAACTCTAACTCTGACCTCTTACAATATATTTTCATAGGTTAAAAATATTATCCAAAACATTTTTCTCAATGTGCATTACGTCACTTTTTTTCACCCAATTATGTGTTTGACCAAAGCTTGAAACTCTATCATTTTGACCAAACATAATCTTTGGAAGTAAGGAAACACGTGCTAACAATATAAGTGGTTGCTCATCTCTTTCGACTCTGCCCTTGGTAAATTTATTATGATTTCTTCGATACCGATGGTTAGGCGTAGGAACTTATGATGACAATCAAAGAAGAAAATTTTCTGTCTGTTCTCAAAACTGAATGCTTTTGAGTGTTCCATACAATACGAACAAGAGAGTCGCCCATGCGTGCTCCAACCAAACAACATGTCGTAGGTTGGAAAATCATTGATTGTCCACAAGACAACAGCTTTTAAAGTGAAGTTGACGACGGTAAATTGTAAATTGGAAAATCAATGATTGTCTAGACTCCTAGGATCAAGAATAATCATCGAAAGAAAGATGAATTCATCTTTCACACACATTGACGGCGGTAAATTGTAAACTGTTAATAACATTGGTCAAACTGAATAAGGAGTTGTCGAAAGACCGGATCGCAATCATCAGTGCACAATCCCAATCTCACATTTCTGGTGTCCCTACCAAATAAAGGATAACATCTATCCAAATATTTTCATGCTTCAATCTCAGACAGATGAGTCATAACTGTATCATCACAGCTTCTTGCATGTCAACTCATATAGGGAGCAATCTTTTCCGACATGAATAACCTTTGAAGTCTCGATGTCAATGGAAAATACCGAAGCACCTTAAACAAAATATTTTTCTGTCGGAATGATGTATTCTCCTTGTAACGAGGATGTTGACATACCGGGCACGCATGTATCTTTTCATACCCAAGCCCTAATTTTTTCATCAACTTTTTTGTCTTAAAAATAGTTAGGTTTAACTTGTTATCGTTAGGAAACATTCGATGGATAAAGCCCGCAAGTCGATCAAATGCAACCCCGCTGGTATTACAATCTGACTTGATGTTCAAGAGTTGTGTCATTGCCGATAATCTAGTGCATGTATTCATCACAATTCTCATACAAAGGCTTATCGACAGCTTTCAACAACTCGTAAAATTTTGCAACCTCTTTATTTGGTAATTCAATGTCTATCGTAGGTTGTTCCACTACAAGAAAATAGGGCTTCACCGACGGATTTATTACCGACAGATAATTTTTATTGGTATTACCAACAAAGTCACCGACGGATATACATTCTGTTGGTAAAATTTATAAAACCTTATTTTTTCCCCTATTCCCTCTTATTCGACCCCACACTTCCCCCCAAGCCGACAAAATCCCCGTGCGTATTTTTTTCTCCAGCTACGCCACTTTTCCCCCTCCGATAAAAGTTTGCGCCCATTTTTCTCCAGACGTGCGACGCTTCCCTCTGCGCCCTTTCCTTTCTCCAGCCAACACAAATCAGCCGACGACTCCTCCCCATGTCGACAGAAGTCCTGCGGCTCTTCCCCCAAATCCCTCGCCTCTCTCTCCAGCTGACAAAAATCCATCACCTCCATCGTTGATTGCCCGCTGCTGCTCATCAGAATCGTCTTAATTTGCAATTGTTGGGTTCGTCTCTCACCTCTATCTAGATCTCTTGGTCTTGGTTGCTTTTTTCTAGGGTACGATGTTGAAGTATTTCTTTCCATTCCTGGTTCCATTTACTGGTTCTCTCTTGATCTCTTGATGACAAAAATCCATCACCGCCATCAACCGCGTTACTGAGCTCGTGGGGGAGCACGGCAAGAACTTGACCTTCCACAAGGTACTCATTTTTTCTCCCCGATCCATTGGAGATGCAATTTTAGGTTTCTTGATTGAAGTGGATGATTCCGCTGTGATTCGTGGGTTTGAATGAAAAATATTCGATCATGCCCTCTTTGTTGCTTTATTACTCTAAGTCCTCTTTGTTGCTTCATTACTCTCTTTTCTTTTGGCTAGCTTTTGAAAAGAAGATGATAAATGTCAAAGTCAGTATCATGCAGAGCACCAAAGAAATGAAGTTAATTATATAGTCTAGAGGTATCTGATGCCCATATATGATCATGATTTCAGCAAAACTTTTTCTTCTTTTTCCAAAATGCATGGTAATTAGTCCAGCCTTGAAAATGACTATCCGATATATATTGACATTTTACGTGCATAGAATAAATTTGATTTTTTTCATATATAAAGAATTAATGAAACTGTATTTGGTAGAGAGGGATATTTTTTCCATGTATTGGTGAGAGAAGAGGGATAGATTGGAGAAGAGAATTTGGGGCAGTGAAGCAATTATTTGGTAGATGTCAAAGTTGTGTATCTCTTTCTTCCATTTTGGATAATGGATGATATATTTGAATGTCGTGAAGTTATTTATATTAGATTAAATTAATTATAAATTTTATTATTCATCAGTTGTGTCAAATCTATACATAGGATTCATGATAGAGAGGTCATGCTTTTTTCAAAATAATTTATTGAGGTTTAGTCTATTTAATTATGCATCTTATATAATTAAAGAAAGTCCCATTTGGAATTTGACATAATTGGAATTTACTCAAATTTAAAATTGGACTGTTATAATAATCTATTAAATATTTTAGAATTTGAGTAACTTGATTTTGATTTAAATTTTTCTCTTTTTTTTCCTTTAACACATTTTATTAGACACTACGTACGAATAGGAGTTACTGTTTGGGTACATTTCTCTAGATTTCTCATATTGATTTCTTTAGGAGTTACTGTTTGAATAAAAAGTAATTCGTATTGGAGTGAAAAAGGCTGTTGTTCTTCCTCATCTCGTAGGCTGCATTCATGTTCCCCATCTCATTAACAATGGATGTCGATGCATGATTAATTTTTGTCAATGTAGTTCTTGTTCCCTATCTCATAAATTTATGTCAATTTGATGAATTAGGTTTGAAGAAAATTGATCTACTTTTGGATTTGGAGTTCTTGTTCTACCATCCCACACAAGCAGCAAAGAATCAAGAAGGTAAAAAAAACATTGTTGTTGATGATGAATAACACTAATATGTTTAATTACTCAAAAGAATGCTATCTTATTACACATCTCCTTCATTCGTGAACATATTTTAGAGTGCAAATGAAAGCTTATAGCATTTAAAAGAAAAGATTTAAGTACATCTGAGTTGAAATAAAGGAGATTTCTTGTAATGGTAGATTGTCAGAATTTATAAAGCATTTCTTCTTCAGCTTGATTTTTAATTTCTTGTAATGAAATATAATAAACCCCTATTTTTGTTTATGTTTCATCATCTGATTTTTTGGTTCAGCTTTTCTTTTTCCTGATTTGTTACTGGTTAGGTTTTGCTTGTATTTGCAATTATTAATTGTTAGGTATTGGTTGAGAAAATCTACAGTAGTTGCTTGTATTTCTGGCATGTATCATGAAGCTTCAATAATGACATTGGATCAAAGAATTAAATCTACAATAGATCTTAGGTTTGGTTATATGATTAGTTCCTTGACCCAAATCCTGCAAAAGATATTATAGATTGAATTACAGAGATGTATTTATTAGATCTTAGAATTTTTTTATCAAGGTGTATTTGGTTTCACTAGACACCAGGTGATTATTATTATGAATTCTTTGGAGGGTGATTGCTACTTTAGATATTATAGAAATATTTGTGATGAATATGCTAACTTAATTGAAGTGGTTGGTGAGAATGAAACTTTTCCTGTTATTCCTTTAAATATCATTGCTTTTGAGACTTGCCAAGCATCTGCTGGTGGTCTGCCTGTCAATAAAGCTTATCTTAACTAGTTTGTTTGTATTAAGCATTAGATTGTCATCAATAAGATTAAAATAAGTTTCTTCATTTACCATAATCTTTGATATCTTAACTAGTTTTTTGGACTTTATGTTTCTAAAACTTCTCTCTTTACTGGGTTAGAAATATTAGTACTTATTATTGTATGATCATTTAAGTGCCTATTCTTTAAACTATAGAACATAGATAAATTGATTAGTGGAAACTAAAGTCTTTTGATATCTCTCAAATAAGTTTCACAGGTCTTTATGTTTATCTATAGCTACTTTTGCTGTCATGGATTAGTGGAAACTAAAGTCTTTTGGTATCTCTCACGCTGACTAAATTTCATTCTTACAATTTAGTTTCTATAACAATTGATAATATATCAAAATTTGAAGGAACAAGGATGCTTGATTACTCATTTTGAGGCTGCAGCACAAGGTTAAATTTCCTTAATTTTTAGATAAATGCTGCAACTGCTAACCATGTATTGTGCTATATATATAAATTTTTAGCTAACGGTGGAGTTGTGAATAAAATTGATTATGCCCATGGAGTTACTCTAAGTTCAATGTTCTCGTTTTGCCAGTTTTTTTAATCCTATTCCTTATTTACCTTATTTAGTTATAAATTGATGATAACATAAATATTTTGCTTGCCCAAAGATTTTTTTTCTAATGATTGTTGCTGAGATTATATATTTGAACATCAAACATCCATCTCCTTGAGTACTTCAGTTTGATAAATGCTCCATAACACGATGAGTATATAAGGTTGGTTGCTTGTTGCTGATAATATGATATTAGCATTTTAAGTTGAATTACTAGAAATATACACTTAATATGATATTTCTATATATAGTTTGGCGTTTGCAAACAGAGATATTGATCATACTTTTGCAAAATGAGGCCATTAAGGGAATTTATACTGATCATATTCATGCAATTTTTCAAATGAATGTCTTACTTTAAGCATATGATCATGAATCTATCCTATTTGTTTCCTTAGACTTTTAAAACCCAAACCTTGTTTTGACATTATTCCATTTGGTTTTGATATGGTTTGTATAAACTGCTAAAACAATTTTGTTTCCTCGAAAAGAGCACCGCCAAATTAGTCATTTTTTATATTGAACATGATTCATAAACTGTTGTATTATTATTGATGTCTCTTTGAACTAATCTTATGTTTTAGTGCTTCAAATGCATTGATGAATATGCTTGACTTTTACTCCAATCTAGGCATTCAACTGTGCAAAGAAGGATAGGTGAGCACAACATGCTTCAATTTTTCTTTTTTTAAGTTGTAGTTCATATGTCGGGCTTGTGCCTACATTTTTAAGATCTTATTATCAAATAGTCCACTTGTGGCTTTAAAAATATTAAGAATTCAGTAAAAAGTATATGAAATTAGGATTGAGTTGCATGTTATCCAAGTGTCCTTGATACTGCATTGGTGATATATTTAATATTTATTTATTCTCGATTCAACATTCAACATTCAAGTGTTGTTTACCCTACTAGTTTAGATAAGAATTTTTAAAACTAACTTTCTTTCTTCTTCTTTATTCAGTTAAGAATTACTTTTAATTGGGTGATATATTTCTTGACTTTTGAGTTAAGTTTTGAGTATTAATTATAGTTTAGAAACTACAATTTCTTGACTTCTAAGTTCTAAGCGCAAGATCTCTAATTTAGTGGTAAACTAGCTGATAACCACTTCTTCTTCTTCATGTAAAGTTTTATATGTATAAGAGTAGCCCTTTATGACATGATGATGCATTATATGAGAATAGTAGTGGCATTCCAATTTCATGCTAATTGCTTAAAATATTCTTCTTTTCTAATTCTTCTTACTTAAAATAATTATTGTGAGCAAAAGGACACATGAGATGATTTTTTTCATTGATAATTAGGCAAAATGAGACCCCTCCAAAATATTATCTTTCCTAAAACACATATTCACATGGTCATAACCAGTAAAATGAAACACAAATCCTAAACAATCAAAAGTTCCCTAGTTCCCTAATTCATAGTTGAACTCCCTTGAGTTCCTTGAGTTGATGGTTGTCCTTTGGGCTAATTTGTAGCAGCCTTCTTCCTTGCCAATTTCTTAAAGTGGCCTTGCCTATTAGTGGACATCTCTTGCTCCTCTTGTTATGTCCAGGTTGCTTGCACTTGCTACAATAATTGGTTGTCCCTTTGCGAGACATCTGTACAACCCTTGTTTGATCTCCTCAACTCATCAGCATAATCTCACATGAGGGCATACTCTGCTTTGCTATCACCAACCAAACTATCATACACTTTCTCTTTTGCTCTCTTACACTGGAATCTTGAAACCTCCACTCCTAGTTGCTCTTTCACCAGCTTCTTGAATTCCATCAACTTGATGGTTGGCATAGCCCTAATTGTGCTGATGTAATGTCTAGCCAACCATGTGCTGTTCACTCTACTGTTCTTGAAAGTCAAACTGCAAGCGTGTTCATCCAGCAACCTCCTCACTTGGTAAGCTCCTAGGTCCTTCATAAAACTAGCCATAATCTTCAAGCACATACTCAAGATCACTCTCAGGATCAGTCTCACTATCCTCTTCACCATCTCCTAAACCGCCTCCACCATTACTTCCTTCTTCTGCACCAGATGGAGAACAAACAACTTGTAGTTCTTCAACGGCTGTAAGTATATCTATGTCATCGATTCCTGCAAATGGGTCTGCATTATCAATTTGCAAATCTTCACTCCCTCTATCAGCATTTACTCCTTCTAACCTACCACCAGCACCCTCATTTCCCTTAGCAAATGGGTCTAGCTAGATTGTTTGTAGATGTATTTGTAGCTCTACATTGTTTGCATTCATATCTATAAATCATCTTGTTCAAGCATATGTAGAATAATAGAATTGTTAAACTAAAACCTTCCACTATTGTGCTATCTTCAAGCATAATCAGCATAACGTGCTATCTTCAAACAGTTGTTATAGAATGCAAGGATTCCGAATTTTCACATATGTTTGATGATATTGATTGAACCTTAAGCCTCTTTCTTTTTTGGTTTAATGTCCCGTCTTATCTGCTTATTGTTTCCTATTTTGCCTTTGTGATGTTAGTAACACATAATGTCTTCTTATCCTTTTCATATGAGTTTAATTTTTTACTGTTTCCTATTCTTTGTAAAAGTGATATCAAAACTAGCAAAGATAGTTCAGATGGTACTCAACCTCTACAGGACTAAACAGTCCTACATGTCCAAGCTCTTCTCATCTTGTCTAGCTTGTTTCTTTTAGCAATTTGTTCTTCTTTATGTTTTTTTTTTCTATTTAACTCAATTATTTGCATCCACTAAATGATTGAAGAGGATTATAAGCAATAAAATATGATGTTGATTTAATGGGAAGGCATTTAGGAGCCTAGAAACCATCTCTAATCTTAAAAGGAATATGTTAATAAACAACTTTGCATCATCATCTTCCAGATGAGTTTCTTGCAACAATATTAAATATGATCTGTGAATTCTGATTAGACTACCCAAATACTCTATTGCCTCTTTCTTAGCAGCTCCTCTAATAGCATGTAAAAGCTCATCAGCTCCCTCCCTCACTCCCATAAAGAGCTACTGGAACATGTAAAAGAAGACAATTAACAAGTACAATTATTTTATTTCCTCAGTGATAGCCTGTAAAAGCTCGTCAACTCCCTCCATCACTCCCTCAGTGATAGGCCTTGTCTCTCTTTTTGTTTCCTCCAATTATTTTATCATGCGCTTTTAATTGCTTCATCAGCTAGCTAGTACAATTAACAATAGGGACCTGAGATGAAGATTGAGGAAGTGGGTGTTCGGAATGGAGTTTGATCCAAGATCCTTCTCTGCAAGAGAGATTATGTATTCTAGGGTTTCTTGCGTGGATTTTGAGAGGATCTCGGACCAGGCTTCATTCCACACGTACACCTCAGCTTCCTTCACATGGGATATATAGATTAAGGAAGTACTCCCATGAACGTTTTCACATGCACACTGGTGAGTGATTGCACACATATAAATTATCTTGAGAAGACTACTTCAATGGTATTAATAGATTGACTACTTCCTGCAATGGTTGTTCTATAGATCTGTATATCCATTTTTAATTAGTGAAAAACCTTAATTGTCTATATATTACTACACTAATATATTGTTATATGTAGACAAAGGATATGTTTTATGACATTTAAAAAGCAAATATTGTTATATATGTGTGCCTAATTAGCAGTGTATATATATATATATACACCTGTGAAACCCTAAAAATTGTTGAAATACTATAAAGAGCTAGAAGTCAAATTAGTTATAATTAAGTATTTTTCATTTAATGGTGTCAAAGAGTACAAGATTAATATGGGGATTTTATCTTATCATGCTATGAAAATTGAGTTGGGAGATTGGCCAAGGTTGTGCCTTGGATGTAGCTCTACATGTGAAGGCATATCTTAATTACTTTTAGGATTGTGTGATCACATAGCATCTCTCCAGCCATATCTTCATTTGAGATATATATATATATATATATATATATATATATGTATATTGTGCTTTATACATAAATTAAATTCGAAAAAGAAAATATTGATAAAGTTAATTCATCTCATTACTTTTAAAAATAAAGTTTTTAAGTTAACTACACTGATCGAGTTCATGCAGTTAGGATATATAAAAGCATATTGGACTAGTCCACTATTATTTATAAAGTTCATCTCATTACTTTTAAAAATGAAGTTGGTAAGTTGACTATACTGAGTTCATGCCGTTAGGATATATAAAAGCATATTGGACTAGTCCACTATTATTTACTTTATCAAAACTAATATTGAATTTTTGGAATTAATTGCAAGTCAAATAGTATTTACTTATCATTATAAGCTGACTGACTGACTCATGATGTAGAATGCCAAGGATCAGCTTCTTGAAAAAAATTATCTTGCATTTAGTTACAAACTTGGTATTCCTCATTTCATTGCCTCATTGTTTCTTTTATTTTTACATGCAGGTAAAAAGGATGAAGTGCAAGGATCAGCTTCTTGGAAAAAATTATCTTATGTATTTTTGAAACTTTGAAACTTTGAAACAATGTAAATATTTGACTAGCACAATGTATTTCGAAATTACTTGTATACAAGATTTCTTATGTGTGTGGATTTCAATGATGTGTGATTTCAAAGATTATTTTTAAAATTTCGTGTGAATTATCAAATTATCTTATATGTTATTTCATGATTTGATGATTGATTCAGGTACACAATAATGAGCAATTGGTAGATTCTATTGGTAATTAATTCCAACGGATATACTAACAAAAATTATTTGTTGGTAATACCAATGCTAGAGGACATGGTTGGTATTACCGACGGATATGTATCTGTTGGTAATACCGACGGATATTTATCCGTTGGTAATACCGACGGATAAATATCCGTTGGTATTACCAACGGATATATGTATCTGTTGGTATTACCAACAAAAGAAAATATCTGTCGGTATTGCCAACAAATTAATTAAAATCCGTCGGTATTACCGAGGAGCCTTTTACCGACGAATTTTACAGACAGATACTCCGTTGGTAACAATATTACCGACGGATTTGGTCCGTTGGTGATACCTTGTTTTCTTGTAGTGTTCTTTTGTGACATTAACTACTGTAGTATCTGGCACTGATGTCTTAGTAACTGACTCGACATTATCATTCAAATGGACTTGACCATCAAGACTATCAAGTATCATTGTTCTATAAGGATTATGTGGATTGGATAAAGAAACAACGACGTCCTGACATCACGTAACTCCTCATGACAAGTGACAGTTTCATTGTTCTATAATATCTTGGTGTGAATCCCTTTGTATAGCATTGTGACCGTTTCTCAATCTAAAAATCTTATGTTTGAGCAATTCCGGCACGGACATCGAATTTAATCACCGCTAACGAATTTTCAATTCGAATAGGAGAAATTTAATAAATAAGTTAGACCTACTCGAAACTCATTTGTTATAGCTCCATGATCAAATCGTCGGTACATCCAACTTTGATCACCCGACATGATTATGTCAATCAATGACAATATCTTGATCAGTTAATGATTTAGGTGGGAAGGTCCTATTCCATTCGGGATTCATATTATTCATATCGTACTAAGTATTCCTTTTAGCTGTTATTCATTCTAAATTTTGGCAGCATCTCCCTAAATTTCTCCGAATAGGCATATCATTTGGGCACGTATCGGAGAACAAGAGAGATTCACAAGCCAAAATTTACGAATGAATAACGACTAAAAGACAAAACTAAGTGGAATACAAATAACTATATTTCAAACTGTCCAATTAGGGACAATTCAAGGATTGTATATTTTAAAAATATCGTCTACTTCGTTTACACGAACATACAACCTCCGAACGGATCTAAAGTTTTGCAAAATCATGCTCAAGTCATCGATGCATACGTGAAACATATCAACTCGCTAGTCATGATTAATTTTGATTTAGTCATTCATCGATATGAACGACACACGTCGATAGGAACGACAAACATCAATATGAATGTCGGTCCCCAACGCCAACACTGGCCCCCAATTTTTTTCTCTCATTATACTACTATTGAGGCCAAAACCTAGGGTTTTGGCCCCAATGTCGATGCCGGCGTCCATGGTGGACCATGGACACCATACAATAATTATATATATATATATATATATATATATATATATATATATATATATATATATATATATATATATATTCATTATACTACTATTGGCGAGGGAGACGGCGAGACCTAGGCGGCGACGGCGACACCCAGGAGGCGATGGGGATGGTAGTGACAGGGATCGAAACAACCAGTGAAGAGAAGGGGGAAATCTCCGACAGCGAGGAATGCAGTGAGGGAGATTTATGAGCGAAGGAGACGGCGGCGATGGCGACAAGTCCCAACGACTCCTTCGGCGGCAGTGACAGAGAGAAGAGAGAGGCAAGAGTGGGAGAAAGAAGAGGGACGAACGCAAACGCAAATAAAAACACTTATCAACGTTGGTTGCACCAACCGTCGCTGATAAGTGTTTCATTTGTGTGCCGTGTTAGTGTCATCTATCTATTAGCGACAACATCAATCGATCGTCATTGAACCGTCTCACATGTTTATATAAGTAGCAACAGTCATAACGATCGCCGCTCAACAGCCGCACATGTTATATCAAGAGCGACGGCCATCGGCTAGGTAAGTCGTAGCCGTTAGCAACGGTTACGTTGGGCGCCACTGATACCTGTAGCAATTGAACTATTTTTAGTAATGAAAGAGTGGCGGGTATTTTTATCCAATACCGAGATTGGTGGTGATGGTATGCTCACAAGGAACTAATGGTGGTGGGAAAGAAGAGAATGAGAAAAGAGAAAATGGATGAAAAAAAAATTGTGTTAAGTATATTATTTCACCAAAATATAATATTTAATAATATTTTATTTTATTAAAACATAATATAAATACTTTGTTCCCTTGTGTACTAGTGTCTCAAGAATCAGAAGAGCACATGCATAATGTATATAATCTACAATGTAAATATAAGAATAATTGAAGAGTCATGTGGATGTGTATAAATATCCATGACACCTTCATTAATATAAAAATCAAACAAATTAAAGAAAGAAAGAAAGTTGACAAATCTATTTAATCTTGTTGCAAATAATGGCCGTATAAAACATGTGAAAGGAAAAGAACAAAAGACCATCATATATTATTATATATCACTACTAACTTTATTTCAAATATCGTGCATGCGTACATGGCCCACATGTTTTAACTATTTCTTTTTCCATCAATATAGTCTCCAAAGTTTTTTCTCAGAAACAAAAATAATAATAATAATGGTTAAAGCAATCGTACAAATTGATATTAGTCACGAGATATGCAATAATTGTTGACAAGTACAGTGCTCTCTCATTTGACTGCTTCTCAGAGATGGCAGAAGATAGGCATTATTTTAGCTGGCTAGCAAATGAAACACAACCTATTCGATCGCTGCTATAACTATTAGCATCGCTAGCTAGCTGCAGTAGGAAAAGAAAATTACTAATAATAAAATTTATATACGTGATAGAAAAAAAACACTATATATATATCTAATGTTTTGATTGTGAATTCATCTGCCTCAAGTGGTAGTAGTATCCGATTATATTATCATTGGTCTTGAGTTTAATTTTTTACTGTAGTGCTTTATGCGTTTCCTTTCACGTTTGTGTACATTTTATAATACGTTTTCAATATAATTATCACGTGTACGCTTTGTAATATTTATATTATAAAATTATTTTTATTTTAAAAAAATATTTTAAACTAATCGATTATCTTTTTTTGATTCTGTCACTTAAGAGATGATTGCTCAAGAAAGACATTAAATGATACTTTAAAATAATTTATTATCTTTTTTTAATTCTGTCCACGTTGGATATGATTTATTAAAGCCATTGTTGCTCCTCAGAATCATGTAAAGTTATATACTTCACAATCTCAAAGTGGCTCTAAAGGCTCTACAAAGTATGTCGAGTATTTTTTGAGTGTTTATAGTGTTTATATGTTTGTTTTGCTTCTTTCTTATGCATATAATACACCATATATTATTCAATAAAGTTAATTAATAGGCAATGCTCTCTATTATCATTGCTTAATATAACAATCGTATTTTCAGGTGGTATATTATAGGAAGTTATGTCATTATTATTAACCTATCTCTCTGACTAAGCTAATTAATTAATCCATGGTTGACATTTATAAATATTTGCATGCTTATATTTCATGTTTAATTAGATTCAACGTGGGAAAATTAAACCATAGAGTAAAAAATAGTTTACTCTCTCACCTATAGGGGTAGACAATATTTGTCTCCTAACTTTTTAAAAATTACACCTAAGCATCTCATCTTTTGAAAAATAGGCAACTTACACTATCGGACGAATTTTTTCAACCAAAATATATCATGTGCAACCACACATGAATTTTCCAAAAACAATTGAGTTATTGTACGTAATCAAAATTTGAGAAAAAAATTAAAAACAAAAAAAATAGAGAAATTTTGAGCAGTACTACTACCCCATCAGCAACTCAGCATCATCGTGAAACCCACGAACAGTCATGCATTGATTTTTTTTTCTCTATTTCTTTTTTATTTTTGTTTCAAATTATGATTACAATGATCTAATTGCTCTTAAAAGTTCATGTGTACTTCGCACACGTACATGACATGTTTGGCCGGAAAGAATTTTCAAATAGTGCAAGTTACATATTTTTAAAAAGGTGCAGTGGGTGGTTAAGATGTTAAGATTTTGGAGGACAAATTATTTTTTACTCTAAATCATATTACCACACCAAGGAAATTAATAATTAATAGCCAGCCTTTTTTATGATCCTATCACATGAAGAATCCTATTCCTGAAGCAGTCATTTGTCCTCCTCTTGTTCCTCAGCTGTGAATCAGTACACTCATCAATGGAATACTCTTCCTGCCATTGCCAGTGATATACAATTAAGTTCAGGTCTTTTCGTCTAAATTAATTTCATTCTTGCATTCATCCCGAGGCCTGTGATGTGATCTTCCCAACTCAGTCTCTCTCATACACACATGCTGTCATATATACAATGACACTTCAAGTCTCCTATGAACTTTTACCACCTATTCAAAGTTTTTGCTTTCTTTCCTTTTCTCTGTCAGTTCTTTTCTTAAGTTATTGTGCATTTAAGTCCTATGGCATCCTATGTATGACAACTTCATCCAAAAATGATCATTTTTCCTTTTTTTTCTATCACTTAAGACCTCTATATATTTTTTTAGGTTTTGATATCATAGAGGGCCATATAATATAAATTTTATTTTTTTCTTATTTCATTGTAATTTAAGACTTTAAGTAAACATATGTATATGTGCTTGTTAAATTGATAATTTGACATATATAATATACTATTATGTTATATAATTATTTGACATTCAAAATAAATAATAAACTTAAAAGTGCAAGCATTAATTAATTAGTTCAACTCTTTCAGTTGATGCATATATATTCTCTTCTAATTAATTTCCACCGGCATATATTTAATGAATATATAGCTAATTAAGCAAACTGATATTTTTTGAAACAGATATATAAGAGGGAAAAATGAATAGCTAGTATAAAGGGGTGAGAATGAAAAGAAAATAATAATTAAAATTATCTATAATATAGACATATATACTTCATTCTTTTTTCATCAAGTAATTCTGTGCGTGCGGTCGCATATCGTCATTTTTCATAAAACTTAATTAAATATATATTATTAATACTTATAATAATTAATTAAGATATTACTTAATTGCATTCATTTTCATTAGCTAAAAACAGTATTATTATTCGAGAATGGTTAGAGATTACAGTCACAACTAATCATCCTCTTGAATCTTCCCAACCATTTCATATACTGCAGATGCAATGTCAACCGTTGATATCGTCTGGCAATCATCTTCCACCTACACCAATCAACTTAAATCACAAATTACATATGTCCATGATCAACACATTAATCAACGTATTATATATATTGCCTATATTGATCGAGCAAAATGTTAAATGACAGCAAAACATATAAATTATAGCTTGTTATATATATATAATTAAGTCTACTTTTTTATCATACTATATATATCTTAATTTGTGATGAATTTTAATAACCAATTTTGTTCCTATATATTAATTATTGAATTTGGGTAAGTCTTAATTAATTAACTGCCACGTAGACGTGCAAAAAAATAAATATAAATAAATAGATCATATATATCCCACCTGCTCTATTGAGCTAATTAGTTAATTTTAGCTCAAATTCAGGGGGGAGGGGGGAGAGAGAGAGAGAATAAAGCGTTGCATGGTCACAATTAATTAATACAATACCTTCAAACGGAAGGAGTAGTATGCCAATTCAGCAATGGAGGTGACAGTGAGGTGGAGAGGCGTCAGCCGGAGGTTCTGCAATCCCACCAGCATCTCCAGCAGCTGCTTCGGCCGCCGCCGGGTGAGGACCTTGAGGATGGCGCCGCTCTCCACGATGCTCACCTGTACGTCGGCCAAAGCAGGCTGCTGCACTCCATCGCCGCCTGCAGAGAAGAAATGGGGATCAATCTTACGCTGCTGCATTCGTTTCCTCGCTTCGAGGGACTGAACTAGTTGCTCGAGCTCTTTCACGAAATCTATCGCCCCTCCAACGATCGATGCTTGATCTCCCTGTTCACCAATTTAAATTATTAATTCATCAATTAATTAATGCTAATGTATTATTTATAATTATATGGAAATAGTTAATAAATTAACCCTTTGAAGAAAAGAGGGCGGAATGAGCGACTGCAGCACCGCGAGGTAGTCATTCATCTGCTTCCGCCGGTTCCGCTCGACGGTGATGTGGGTCATCCGCTGGCTCTCCACCTCTTCCTCGTTCTTGAAGCTCTTGCCACGCCGCCGCCTCTTCCTCCTTCCTCCACCGCCGCTGTTCTTCGCGGCCGCTGAGGGCGAGCACGCACCCTGATGAGATGCGTCAAACTTAGCATGCATTCCATCAACCACCATCTCACCGCCCAAAGAATGACGCCATGGCGCCACCCCTCCCGTGCTGTAGAGCTGTTCCTCCTTCACAGCACTGCCGCCGCCACTGATCAGGCCCTGCGGGAACACCACAGCTTCAAGAACCATGGTGAGAGAGAGAGAGAGAGAGAGAGAGAGAGAGAGTATATGGGGTTGATTTAAAGGCGTGAAGATATATATGTGTATATATAATAAAGGGAAGAAAATTAAGCAAGACAACATATCCATGTGAGGGAAGGGGACAGGTAACATGGTGTGTGTTTAGATTTTGTTGGGGGTGTAGAAGATCGACTAGGGAGTAGCTACCTGCTTTATATAGTAATGATCATGAATTATCACATAATTTTGGTTTCATTTTCAAGACAAGGCCTACAGATTTGGTGTGAAATTTAGGGAAAGACTTGCATGCCCCCTCGGAAAGCATGAATATATACATTGCAGAGTCATCATCAGCATTAATGCACATATGGCTCTGGCTGAGTCACATGAATGAGACTTAACCTGAGCTAGGGTTTCTTCTTATTTATTAATTATACCAGATTTAATTTTTGGATTCCTATTAATTATTCACCATATATCAAGAATATTGTTGCTAATTTGCCTTGATGCATTGCATGTGATAGAGGTACATGCATGTCACCAGGCAGAATATATGTATTCATTCAATTTGGTATGGCCGAATTAATTAGTGTGATTCAAAATGTATAAGACTGTTAATATATTAATGCTAAAATGTATGAGACTGTACAACAATCTTCTGTCCATTTATTGAGAGCAAAAAGTGTTTTTTTTTATTATATCGCTTGAAATGGATTTGAAAATTTGATCATCCTCTTTTTTCGGAATTAAAAAATAATAATAATAGAATAATAATCTATTTTTATATTATTAATTGGACCGGCCATTATACTGATCAATTTCACAATTTGTGTCAATATATAGGGTAGAAATTTAAAGGATCAATATAATTTTTATTTAAGAATGAATTAAATTATGAAATTTGTTAGAAGTGGCATGACTCACCAACTGGATCAACAAATAGGGTTAGATTTGGACAGTATCTAAGTGAGACAAGTGTCGTGTAAGTATATTTTCTCCATCTTCCATTTTCAACTACTTAATCCTATTTCCAGAAAGAAAAATAACAATAAATAACTCTTTGATGCTATTTCATGCCTTCTACTTCTTTGGTAATAAAATTACACACTAATTAACTAAGATTTTCTCAAAAATATTTGCTATCAATCTTAAAGTAGTTAATAATTAACTCAATTATGAAACAAAAAGACAAGGCAGTTTAATATGCAAAAAAATAGGAGAAGGTTTCCCACTTCGCACGTGCAGGGTCACGTGTTAAGCATACGTAAATCCGACTTATAAACGCCGTTCTGCCTCCTCGAACAAATCACCTCCCTCTTCTCACGCGCCTGCCCTTCTTCCCCGATGGCGACAACGCCACGCCATAGATCGACCACCGTGCCCGGCGGCGGAGGGGTAATCACGACCGCCTTCTTGCTGATCGCTCTTCTTCCACCGGTTACTCCGCATATCGTCGTCGCCCAGGCCCCGACGCCGCGCTCTCCTGAAGCCTACTTCACGCGCTCCGACAACGGCGCCTTCTCCTTGGCCACAGCTGTCATCCTCCTTGCCGGTATCTCCATCCTCCTCTGCCTCATTATCGCCTGCATTCACCAGTGGGTCCTCGCGGCTGAGCGACATGCCACCGCCAGCATTGCCGACGTGGCGGAATCCCCGTCGTGGCGACGGCGGGGAGGGCTGGACCCGGAGCTGCTCGAGATGTTCCCCACTATGACGTATGCGGAGGCGAAGGCGGTTAAGTTGGGCATGGGCGCGCTCGAGTGCGCCGTCTGCCTCTGCGAGTTCGAGGACGATGAGGCGCTCCGCCTCCTTCCGGGCTGCTGTCATGTCTTTCACCCGGAATGCATCGATGCATGGCTCGCATCCCACGTCACGTGCCCTGTCTGCCGCGCCGACCTCGCTGTTGTCGCCGATTCCGTCGCCTCTGAGAACAGCGACTCGCTGCCCGGATCAACCATCATGGCACCAGCGTCGGAGGCTGACGAACCGCTCCCGAATCACGTAATCGTTGTGGATCCGCCCCCCTCAGAGGAGGAGGCGCTGGAGGCTGCCGAGTTGGAGGGGGGCGGATCGGGGCGAGAATCGTCGGCTGAGCTGCTGCACGCGTACTCGATCAGGCACTCTCCAATGCGATCCGGTTCAGTGGAACACGTCGACCGGTTCACGCTGCGGCTGCCGGAGCACGTACGGCGACAGGTTTTCTCTGCTCAGAGGTTACAGCGGTCGGCCAGCTGCGCCGCCGTCTACCCGGTGACCAACACTGCGGGCGAGGGAAGCTCACGAGCAGGGGGAAGCCGCGGCTGGGGTTGGAGTGTGCGGCTGGTATGGTCGGACCAGTGGCCGTCGTCCGTCCTCCGGACGATCTCGACGACATTCACACCGTGGAAATGGGGGGACGGCGCTGACGGATCAACGAAGAAGAGAGAGGCGGAGAGCTCATCGAAGAGGAGGTTCTCTGCCGTCAGAAACTCTTTCGAATGCATCTTTGGTGGCGGCGCCTCTGCCGCCGGGGGAAACACTGGAAGAGACGAGCGCGGACGGCCGCAGTGATTTGCATGTAAAAGACTTATGACGACGTGGCTAAAAATAGCCGTTGATTTGGAGGAATCCACGGTCGAGATGCCGCTAAGAGGTGTATGACAGTAAATATAATTTTTATATATTATTGGGGGAAAACCTGATGTAATGTGGCAAGTAAATAAATTTAGTATTAGGACGATGAGAGCGACCATGGATGTGGAAATAAACCCATGCTGTTGCGTAGTAGCACAATTAGTTCAAATTTTGTGCAATTCTTTAGAATTAAATTTGATTCGAGGATGAACAATAATTCCTTAACTATTAATGACCATTAATGCATTTGTTTTTTTTGTTTGAGTTTCTTAATACCCAATGATTAATTTGACTTTTGAACAAGTTACTAAAAAGAATCATTTGCTTTTAAAGGTTTTGGTAGGAGGCCATTTTTCCAATTTTTAACAGAGGTCGCTGAGTTGACTTTTTTAGGGCAATAACTCTTTAAAAAATGACAAAATATTACAAGCTATCCTTAGCAAGAAAAGGAAAAAAACCTCTTGAATAAAATGTTAAAAAGTTTCAGGATATCACAGAGAATAAAATACCAGGGTTTCTAGAGAAAAAGGACACATCGTGATTCAAAAGTCAATCAATGACACAACCCTGAAGAACTATTATCGTAAGTAGCAAGCGAGTTCAAGAGAAATATGATCAAAAGATATATACTTTAGTTTATCAATAACAGTTGCATTTTCTGCGTATAACTAAAAAAATGTTGTTTCTTCCCCCATGATTCCATGAGGAAATTAACTCACTTTACAATGACACAAAAGACAAAAAATGCCTTTTATTAATTTAAATGGGTTGTTAAATCACAAAATGGTTAGGTCAACTAGCCACTGGAGTCCCGTGGGAAAAAACCCCTCGTCGCCAGTAAATGGGGACTTCAGTTGATGAATGTAGCCCTCATGTACTGGGCATGATCTCCGATTGGCTCTCTCTCGTTCTCCGCTCTTAATGGGCGCCGAGGCATCTGGTAGTTTGTGCGCCACATCAGTGTTTAGCTCAAGCTTTTGCTCACCAACAAATGAACCAACAGTAGAAGGGCAATGCCAAGCGTGATATTTGGACCCGTCAGATGACTGATTATTTGCTCCCACCTGTAAGTTCAACCAGTAGAGAGCTGCTGGTAAAGCCTGTTATTCATATCCAAAATCTTCATTACACACGGATAAACCATTGCATGTTGATATGAACTTCAGGAATCAATTCAAAATAAAATGCGAGGGGGATATCTTCATGTGGAAGAAGCTTGCAACATGACTATTTCTGTATTGTTGCACAGAAAATGTTGCAGGGGATCGGTGGTCAACAAGTTAAAGTTTCTTAAGTGACAATCCACCACTACTAGCATACAAAAAACAGTACCTATGACCAATGCAAGTGAGAAGCACCATTAGTCTTGCAATGAGGGTGGGACTTGGGAGTACCAAAGTTCCTTCCATATCTAATGTCCACTCGGTCCATTACAATGCAAACTTTGCTTTAGTTACTAGACATCCTTTAAGATGTTACAAATCCAAGCACATGTTCATTAATAATTTTCAATAGGTAGCTCAAATCAGCATTCTGCTTAGATCAATATAGTAAAGTTGACCTATGACAAGCCAAGAACATTTTTCATCTAATGGACCATCATAACACTCCCTCTTTAACTCATCAAAGACGTGGAACATTTTTATTGTATCCAATCTGAATTTTTGAACCATAAAATAGTACTTACAATCTCCAAGAACAAATACTGAAGATATACATGGAAAACAAATATGAACTCCTACTACAAATGCAGAGAGACTGTCGATGTCAGGGTTAGAAATCTCCTATGTAAGTACTAACATACATGAATGTGAAAGTATGCTTTACTTAAAACATAGTTTTGAAACATTTACTTTAAAGAAAGCAACAAACAGTTCACTAAAATAAAAGAAAAGCATGTCTTGTGTGTCCATTAGATCGAGCAGAAATTCCTTTGATAACACAATAGATTTATTTTCAAGGAAAAGAAAACCAAATGTTGAACATAGAAAACATGATCTAATAATTCACAAAGAAGATTAAGGATCTAGTATTTAAACACTAAGTATTAGTATTAACAATAATAGGGAGAACTATTGTAGATTAATTTTTGTTTTGTCTTGGGAAGGTAAAGATGTTATAACATACCAGTTTCCATCAGCAGATTCATTACTTTCCTGGTAACCAACCTCCTTAGCAAATTCTTCCAACAATTCTCGCTGGCGTTCATTTACTGATCTGATGAGAATTAAATACACAGAAATAATGAATTTGACAAGTGATGCCAGTTCAATACATAATGATCATCCTCTCAGAAGTCATCTAGACTATCAAGGAAACAATTTAACAAATCAAAACAAATATTTTGAAAAAAAAATGTGAAATGTGCGGGAGTTCTTTCATCTATGCATGTATGAATATAGGAAAAGACGTCTATATCAAAATTTAGCTCTCTTTCACTTTCCATTAGAGTTGGTTGTCCCAAGAGTAAACAACAATTATGGTTGGGCAAAGAAACTAAACTGAAAGTGGAGGTTACATTATAAACAGAAACCTTCAGTAGCAATTTCATTGTATTCCAAACACATATCAAATAAACAACAAAGAGAAAATATAGCCTAACAATAGTGTCAAACATATTGTAATTATCACTTTGTCAGACAACCAACCAGATCCAAGGAAATAGAACTGAACCTTGAGGATTCATTTGACTGAAATTTTTCCACATCTTAAGCAAATTTTGCAGACAAGCCAAAATCTGAGAGTGCAATCTTAAACATAGCATGGTTTTTTCAAGCATGATATATTAAGATATCAATATGTGATAAGATGGTTTTCAAAGATGCTTTTTTGATTATTCTGTGAAGAAGAGCTTACGAAGGAAAGTGCACACGGAATCGCACATACTGGTCACCATGATCAATCCAGCCATGCTTTGGTAAACCTGTATTCACCATAGTTTAGCACTTCATAAAACATGCATTGCATCAAAGGATAAAAGGCAGTCTTTTGTACCTCTACCCCTTAGAATTAAGAGTTGCCCTGGCTGGACTCCTTTTGGTATCTGAACAAAATGTAGACATTATCTGAAGTTGCTCATGTGCAAGATGTTCCACCTCAATGCAATGCAAAATACTGATTTGTTTCACTTGATTATTGTTAATTGAGTTGTTTAGATGCCATTGTGTTGCTAGGGATTACATGTCCTCTATAACATTAGGCTATTGTGGTCATAGTCATAACTTAAATTACATGCATCTAAGCTTTAGTTATCTGATTAAGCTGAGCCTCTATCTTGCACATTTGTAGTCATTGATTACAAATTTAGGGACAACATAATTGATAATAACATTAGGCAATATCTTGTATGCTGTATTTATTTTCTATTAATCATAAATGTTTATATCAGTTCTATCACTATAATCATGAAGTTTAATCCTATTACTTCTACAGTCCAATTTTGCTTATATATACACCATATTAAATGTGTTTCCTCTTGTTAATCCTCACTTTTCAGTAACAATGGTATTATATTGATTATCTTCCTCTACCTCAACTAGAAACACAGATAATAATGGATTCATCTCACTAAAGTAGCTAAAAGATGCTATCTTGACAAGATTGTTAGTCACTAGGTACGAGGCAGAACTGCCGAGATGAACCCTTCCTAGTAAATTCCTACCAGAGAACCAAGCAAAACCTAACCCTTGACTGCCAGCCAGTAACATGCTTGCTGGGAACGAGCTTATCTACTAATCTCCTTTTTGGAAATACATTCCATTCTTAAACATTTTTTTCTTGTGCAATTCAAAATCCCCTTAGATATACCTCTTAGTCCACAATCTTTTTCTTCTTATTCTATCTTTTCTAATAACCCCCAGACATCCAACTCAATGTTCTCATCCGTTCAAGTTAATTCATTCTTAAGCAATCTATCATCTATTCTTGTCAAGTCTATTCATGCCAGATTTCTCATTGGGCAAAGTTAGTTTCTGTATTTTCAATTCATGAAATTGAATAAACATTATTAATAATACAAATCTCTGAGACATACCTAAAATATGCACAAGCAAGTTCTCACTGCTCACAGTGAGCTTCACATACAAATAGCAGGAAAATATGAAACATGAATGCCATAGATGCAAAGTTGAACCCATACCTTGACTTCTGTCTTCCCAGACAAGGTCGGAACCTCAACTTTACCGCCAAGAATAGCCTGTTTAAGCAGAACTCATTAGATCTCTACATATTTAATTATGTAAAAAGTTCCACTACAATCATATAGTATGAGAATATATGAAACAATGGAAAAACGCATACGTCCACAAACCAAAATGCAATATGAGGTAGATATACTACAGTTCAGGATTAACGTCTTGTGAAAATTGTATTATTTTCTGGTTAGACAAATGTTCAATGGAAGAGTGAGAGGACTGTCATTGCCTGAGTGAAGCTTATCTGCGTGTCAACATATATATCAGCACCATCTCGTTCGAAAACAGGGTCCTTCTCTACCTAAGTCATCACAATGGAGATGAAGAAGAATTAACAAGATAATTTAGAACAATGATGGGAAATACTGAGAGTAATGCACATCAATTACCACTTTCTTCAATGGCATAATCATACTGAGTTTAGCATGATAAATAACATAATAATTACTAGAAAAGATGGCCAAAACAAAAGCAGTACGGAAAAAGCAAACTAGATAGTTCATTTTAACAAGACCTGGTGACAAATTCATAGCATAAGAATTTACGATAAAATTCCTACAATTGTACATGACAATATAAATAGCCAAAAAACATAGTCTAAGAGCATAACCAATAAGTAGAACTTGATGGACAATATCTCTATTAGATCAGTATCTAGAATAACGTCGAAGACACTAACCATATCCAGAAGTCCAACAACAAAGAGTGTAAGTAATAAATTATTTAATTCCCACTTCCCAGGCATATGGTCGATCAGTTAATCTAGAAACAACTTCTGTAGCTAATCATGTAAATTTTGCTGTGAATTCACTAAAAACGACATATTTTAATATATAACACAATAGCAAAATCACTCAATGCTTTATTTCTCCATGTAGAATATTCTTTACGTATATTCTCCAAAGAAATTATGCAGCTTTAAAAATACAAAATAGCAGGTCAACCACCAAGTAATGGAAGACCTAAGTCCTAATGCTCAATGGATAATAAGTCTAAAGCTACAAAGAAATTTTCCAGATTGTCAAGATAACCATGAGAAAATCCCGAATTAAGGATACCAGTGAAAAAAGTAAAAGTTAAGGAAAAGATACCTGCAATTTTATATTTAAATTTCCAGGATGGGCACCATGGCCACCTTGATTTCCAGCATTTGGTACACGAATAGTATCACCAGAATCAACTCCTGTCAGGAAAAATAAAAATTCAGTAAAAATATCAACACATACACATATGCTAAGGAAAAGGGAGATGTAATTTAAGATATGAACCCATCTAGCAAGACAAGTTTTACAATAATTCAGACAAAATTTCAACTACGAAGTGTAGAGAAAAAAACTGTGACAATTTAGATAGCATAAGCTCACCAGCTCAAAAATATTCCAAAGATATACGCATATTTGGAACAAAGGCATTTATCATGAGCATGACTTGTTGATGACTTCAAACAAAACAGCTCAATGCATGAATGCTGATTCAATCTAGGGAGGTTCAAGTCAAAATTTCTTTGGGGATGAGATCTCATTTCATTTTAACTTAAAAAAATAATAGTAGTAGTAAATAATTAACGGCTCATAGTTTTCCCAATAATTTTATCGACAAGTATGCAGCTATAAGCTCACTTAAAATGATCACAAGCATGTATCGCACATCAACTTCAGAGCTTCATCTCTCTTAGTTAATTTACAAATAATCCTATTCTGCGTCTTATTGATTAGAAGATTTGGCTTACAATCATACCAAGCACATGGAGCAGTATGTAAATATTACCTATGGTTGTGAAGCAGGTATGATTATAATTGGCATGCCAATAGTAATAAGCAGAGTCAACTTAGCAATCTATTTATTAAATAATGGAAGGAAAAGGGAAAAAAGCAATAGGTGACATGGGGATTAAACAGATTATGAATCTAGCTTAGATGTGTGACATGTGTCATAATATATCATGTTACATCCATGAACAATGAAGAAAAATGATGGAACAAGTCCTGAGCAGGAAGGCATACAAAAATGGGCAACAAACTTTAGATAAGTCATTTTCTGGTGAAATATTAGAGAGAAAAAGAAAATACAGGACCTGCTGGAATGGTTACATTAACATTCTTCACACCATCAACCACCCCCACCCCTCCACACACTGGGCAATGATCCTGCAAGCATATGATTAGGCATAAACATATCTAGAACATAATCACATTAAAAAATGATAATGATAATAAAGAAAATATCTATTACCAACCTTGATTATCTTCCCTGACCCTCTACATGACCGGCATGTGGATGTAAAAGGGAACACTGTAACCTAGATGGAGAGATGAGAATTACAAAATATTAGTAATCATTTTATTTTCTCTGAAAGATTGAATATTCTCTATACTATTAAATACCAAAATAGGAGCTCACTTTTCCAACACCATTACAGGTAGGACATCTTGATGGCTTTGCATTAACAGGATGCCCACTTCCATCTGCATCTTATTGCAAACCACATAACCATCAAATCATGCACAAACATAAACAACTGTACATTTTAAAGTTTTTCCTTGCACAAGAGTGGGTATATTTAATTGTTTTGGTCAAAAGACAAAAAAAGGAGACATATTCGTGCCTTCTTAGATTATTTGCCCTAACCAGAGATGCAACAACATTGCAAGTACAGAGAAATTAATTTTCAAATATGTAGTTTAACTAAGTTGAAACCTCCACCAGAATTCAAATGCAAAAGTTAAACTATGATAGAACTTAGGAGGTCACATGGATATGAAGCAAAAGATTTACAGAGAAGTCATCATCAATTAATTATAACTTCAAGAATAAAACACTACATAATCCAATTACTATTAGCTTTTTGACAAATAGCCAAACATAAGAAACTAAGACAGCAAATGCGCAACTTAGGAAAAGATAGCTACAGAATGAATAGCTGCAATAAGATCTCCCAAGTACCTATTAATTGAGGATCAAATGAACAGAGAGAACTTCAAACTAAACATCTAGAGTTCTACTTACAGCATGAATTGCAGAGAAGTTGTGCGTAGAAAGACACCTGCTTAGTACAACCTTTAGCAGCTTCAGCAAATGAAAGATTTAGCTCCACCTGTGCACCAACAGAAATAGGTTCATACATTGGAATATGGAGACAGGTAAAGAAACAGCTGAATAAGAAAGCTCAAAGAAAAATTCACCTCTATATTAGATGAATGTGTTTCTCTCTCATGTTCAAAGACCTGAAGCAAGAATAATCAAAGCAATTACCTTACATGTAGTAAGAAAATATGTATCTTATGGTGATATCAAATTACCTCAGAGAATATTTTGTAGAATGTACCAGAAAATGGATCATGATTAGTTTTGTTGAATCCTGTGAAAGGATCATAATAGGATTCATGGAATTCCTCTGTGTTGTCTGCGGAATACCTTATTCTCTGTGAACCTCTGGAGAATTTCTTCAATCACCATCATGAGTAATAGTGCGTACATAAAATAATAAAATTAGTTTGATAATGAAAGCAAGATACTACCAAAAATACAGCCAGGATAAAAAGTAACAATTGCTTTCTAAACATATCTTTAATGGTTTTCCGGTGCCATTATCCTTAGTTACCTAAGCCTTCCATGAAGGTTATAAGCAGGTTCACATCCTAGGATTCACGTAAATCATTTAACCGTGTTTGGTCAACCATATCGAGCCATATAACTTGTAACATCAAAAGGGACATAGTCAGACATGTGCCCAGATTTACAGCTAACCCTTAGCACACAACAAAGCACGATGGATGGTATGGCACAATGTCGTTCATGTTGTGCTAGCAAATGTCACACAAATGCTTGGCATACAGCACTACAATCTTTAAATAATAAACTAGATGGCTTATAACTGTTTATATAGGAAAATTTGGCAAAAATAATATCAGAGTAGGGCTCAGTGGCATAAAAATATGCACACACAAAGATAAACCTCATATAGACACTGACCAAGGATTTAAGAACCATGTTGAGAAGTAAAAAGATGCCATAATGTGCCTATCTGAGTACTAGTCAAGATCTTGCATTCCCCAAGAATGTGTGAACAAACATGTCATGTTTGCCTTTATCCAATCAGCATGGGACCCATACCTTATTGGCCAACATGTAAAATATTGTACACATAGACACAGTTAAATTCCCTGCTCCTAAAGCTACATACCATATAGAACATCAAACAAAATGTACCAAAATGAGCAACAAAGAAATCAAATAAAACATGGAGGACAGTTTACTACATCTTACTATGCAATAAGAGTTACCTCATCATATTGTGCTCTCTTTTCAGAATCTCGCAATGTCTGTACCAACCAGTCAAGCAAACAAAATAAACACCCAATTCAAAAAGCATAAAGTCCAAACTAATTTGTGAACACCGTACCTCATATGCATCTCTTATCTCTTGAAACTTTCTCTTTGATGCAGGATTGTTCTTATTTGCATCTGGATGGTACTTCTTGGCAAGCTTAGGAATTATAGAACAAGTGACAAATTATCTTTATAGAAGAACAAGTAACAAAAATTATCTTTATAGAAGAAAAAGTATATATATCCATAGAAGGTTACATTAGTATGGAAGCACAAGTCCCAAACAATCTTAAGCTTGGATGCAATCGTGGAAGTTGACATTGATTAACAATGAATAAATATTAGCTCCAAGGAAAAGCTGGACCTATCTACCAGCACCTCCACAATAGCCAATGCGTTATCTATTTCACTTTATAAGGAGAGAAGATCCTCCCCGGCAATCCTGGTCTCTCTTAATCTTCAAAGGGGAACAATTTAAGAGGAAGAAACGCTAATATAAAAGTTTATAAGACAAGACACATAGATAATCTTGTCCGACCATGTATATATCACACTAGGCTTGTCTATATGTTGATTACAAGAAGAAATGCTTTCCTTATGATGCAAGACTTGCAAATCATCACTACATGCACTTCAAACCATTCATGAACGATCTAGGGTCTCCAAAACCAGTTTTCATTTTCCATAACTTATTTCCACTCAATACTTAAAAACACTTCAGTGATGACCTCATTATACTAAAGCTATACTTTACTTTTCTTAAACAACATTATACATTCAAACCACAACTGAAAACAATCCAGAGACTCATCTGAAAATATAACAAGTGCTTCATAGTCAATGTAGACAAATAATAAGGATACTAACCGCATGGAAAGCCTTCTTGATCTCATCTAATGAAGCATCTTTTGGGACACCAAGGATTCCATAGTAGTCCCGTTCAATGGCATAACAAGGTCCTTGACAAAAAAAGAAGTATTAAAGTGAGCATTTCAACTGCCTGGAGTGATTTGTGTTGTTTGCATCAATCAATTACCTGTTGCATGAAATGACCGGCTTAACGAAAATGTAACTGATCTCAAAAACTCATGAGTTCTTCCAACGACACCAAGATTGGTTGCATAACCTAAAAAACAAGAGATTGTTTGACACATTCATACCAGATAATCCATTCAAACCCATACCTAAAATAATTCATCTTGAAACTGTGGAAAATTCACAAGGTTTGGAAATTTTACTTTAAGGATAAAACATTTTTCATGGAAAACTAGACACCATCATAATCATAATTGAACTGACCATATCCTCCCCATGTTTTGGATCACTTTTTGGACCCATGGATATATCAGTGGAACCAAAGCACTAATCTAGGTAGGATTGCTTGACCTAAACGGCACAAATAACCAGTAAAGACAACTTTAAGATGCAAAACATCTGGTGTGGACAATTGAAACAACTTCAAGAAATGTGTGTCTCTCAAAAGCTTTAAAATCCATCATGTTACATCAGATCACTGAGAACCATGACTGAGAAAGAAGTTAGCAGAGAAAGAACCATGGCGGAGGAGATACTAGATGTACATATTTAACACTTTTAGCGATAACCTAAATTTGTATTAGTGCAGTTATTAAGCTCACACATCATAATAGGTTTAATATCCATGTTTTTGAGAAATTAAATTCAAGGACACTCAAATGAAAACCTGGAAGTCCTGGAGCATAAGTTAAACACCTGCCATAGACAAACCTATAAGGCCATTGTATTACATATCCATCAGGATGATCAAAACTCATTCCTACCTTGGTTTGACCGAGAAAATAACATCTCTAGCACTATTAGTAGAATTTTCCAATTTGACGGAGTTTCAATTTGTGCAGAAAAAGTATCAAGAAATTGTAGCAATGTTCAGCACCATTAGTAGAATCCATATTTTTAAACTTAGAATAAAGTCTATTAAAAAAAATGAATTCTATCTCTTGCTTATCTACAATCAATCATCTTCCATGCAATGTTCAACTCAACCAAAATAATTTGCTTTTCAAATGGGCACCTTATGGAAATCTAAGATAGTATAATTCCACATAGCCAAAATTCCTCTATTGAGTATTTTATTGTTCAGTTTAGCAATTCATTTCTTGTGCAACCATGGGATGTTCAAGAAATAAATAGTAAATAACTTCATTAAATTACAAAAGGATTAAAAAACCCAGTGAAATGATTACGTGTTGACAGGTGAGAAATTGATCTTATAAAAGGTAAGATAGTCTCCTTCCTTCCCTTGGCGAGACCCAATGGCGATCCCATTATCGGGGACGACAACGAATTGCAAGAAGCCTGCAACTGCAAGAGATCAATGGGTAAATATTCGGAGAAAAGTTACTCCTTAACCTCAAGAGAAGCGATTTACTGATTTAAACCTTTTTTGAGAGGAGGAAGTGCGATCTTTTCGATAAACCTAGCAATTGTAGTCTAGCCATCGGTGGCTCGCGGAACCCAATATCGTTCACCAACGCAAAGACGGAAATTACAGAATCCGAAGAGGAGAAAACAGGAAGCACCGTCACAGTGCTCAGCCGCGGCGGATCCCACCGCCGCAGACACTAGGATAAGCCCTCCTACCGTCGTCCCAAGTTCAACCACAGAATGTAAAGGTATTGGAGGTGAGTCTAGGCGCAGAGGAACTGCGGAGACGGCGCCCGGAGGACTGAACTGGCGATCGGTGGCTTGTAAACCGCCCGCCTCCGTCTAATGTGGACTCCTCTCGACCCTTTGGGGCCTCGACTACCGAGAATAGTAGAGACGCTATGGGCAGGCCGGTTCAGTAATTTAGACCGGCTTACAATTGAGCCCGACCCAGCACTCGGTGGCTAGTAGTATAACATTGTAAGTTTGTCACTCTTCCTCGTGCCACACCAGTAGAGGGTTTATTCTATGTCGGCATTGAGTTCATTAGACTCACATACTCGGCATATGACAAGTGGCACTGCTGAGTTTTTCTTTAATTTTTCTTAAAACGCCGAGAATATTTTAGTAATTTTATTTTTTATTAATTGTTACCGCTCATCTCCCTCCCGGAGGCGCACTCATCTCCCTCCCGAAGGCACTGCTGACAGCACCGTTGCGGTCGTGCATGGCGGAGGCGCTGCTAACGGCACCGCTGCAGCCGTGCATGGTGGAGGCGAGGAAGGAGGCCGAGATGGTCATGTTCGGTGCCATCGACAATCTCCTGGTGAAGATCGAACATTGGGATCTTGATATATAGTTAACTGCAACCTCTTCAAAAATTAACTTGTGGCGAAAGAATTGGAATCAATTTGTTGCTATCATTGCGAAAGAGTTGTACTTGTGGCAAAAATTAACATGAGAATACATGGGGTTGAGTCAGCATGGAGAACATCCCACTCAACTGATACATGGGGAGAAACCGCTCGATGCTCGTCTCGAATTGCTTCATTCGGGTCATCGGCGTCGCCACCATGTTGACCAACTACCGCTCCAAGCGCCGTCTCTCGAAGTACCAGCTGCTTATCCATACGGTTTGCACCAATAGGGGCTCTGATGGGCGCCCCTATAGCTGCGTCTTCCTGGAGGAGGACGACGCCGGCAAGATCGGTGTCACCCTATCGAAGGACCTGATGGAGGTGGAGGGTGAGGCGCTGAAGACCAACATCACCACCCTCGGCCCGCTGGTTCTGCCCATGTCGGAGCAGCTCATCTTCTTCGCCACGCTCGTGCTGCGGAAGGTGTTGAAGATGAAGAAGGCAGTGCTCGACATCCTGAACTTCAAGATGGCCTTCGAGCAATTCTGCGTGCACGCAGGTGGGCGGGCGATGCTTGACGAGCTGGAGAAGAACCTGTTGCGGAGAAGTCGCGTCTGCAAGAGAGAGATGAATAGTAATAATTAATTAAAAAATGAAATTACTAGAATATCCTCGGCATTTTTAAGAAAAATTAAAGGAACTCGGTAGTGCCATTTGTCATATGCCGAGCATGTGAGTCCAGTGGACTCAATGCCGGCATAGAACAAACCCAAAGGTCACTAAATTAAGTTGGGATACTTGAATTATTGATGTTTCGTATCAATTGAAATTTAGAAATACTGCTTTCATCACATCATCTTACCGTAATTAGCATAGATTTTTTACTAATATCTCTCTATATATAAGCAAGATTTGTTGTTGTCACGTGGCATCTTCACACTGAAAGTTTGTTGATATTATACCATCTTGACAATCAAAATGGCGGGAAGGGTTCAAACTGGCGATGGCGATTGCGAAGGCGACGATGATCGTCCCGGATCGGATGTGCAAATCCCAAAAGTAAAGAAACCACCAGATCTTCATTCTGGAAAAGCTGCTGCGAACCTCTTATGGAGACGAAAAGTTGATGAAGCTGGGAAGAGAGATCCTGGTCTCCATTCTGCGCAAACCTCGAAACCTCAATCTGGAGGTATGAATCTTTCCATCAGTAATTCCAACAATGATGGTTTTAAATCTTCGAAATCCATGTCAAAATCCTTTACTGCATTGGTAAATCCCTTGTTTGTGGATGATCAATCTCCGAATAATGTAAGTGTGAATGAGTCTGTGAAAGCGCAAAAGCCTAGTTCTTGGGCTACGCTCTTTAAGGAAGCTAAGCTGTTGGAGGATATGCCTCAGGGGAGATTGATAGATGAGAATCTGAAGAAGATGCAGAATGCATCAGACAACTTGGTTAATATTGAAGATGATGTAATCTCAGCTGCTAGAGCAGAATGGTCTAATTGCCTATATGGGAAATTCTACGGCAGTTCTCCTCCGTTGGGGTTAATTCAATCCGTAATGCCAAAAATTTGAAAACTTAAATGCAGTGTGCAAGTGGTGGATCTTGCTGCAGGGTACTACTGTTTTAAATTTGCTTGTGTGGATGATCTTAATAACGTTCTCACTAATGGGCCTTGGTTCTTCAAAGGCCAAGCACTTCTTCTAGTACCTTGGAGAGCAAACTTCCAACCCCTATTGGAAAGAATTGAAACGATCCCTGTATGGATCCAACTCTCAGGGCTTCCCCTCGAATACCTACAAAGAGATGTTCTTCTTAAAATTGTAAGTAGTATTGGGCAAGTTATTAAAATTGATAATGTAATTCTTAGGGGACAAAGAGCCAAATTTGCAAGGTTATGGTTACTTTGGGATCTGAAATGCAAGGTTCCGTCAGGTCTTTGGATCAATGGTGGAGGCTTCAAATTTTGGCAGGCAATTGCCTTTGAAAATATACCCAAGTTTTGCTTCAATTGCGGAAAAATTGGGCACATTGAAGTTTCTTGCCCTATGAAAAGCACCTCAGTGTCTGCTACGATTATGGACAGTCAGGGAGCAAATGTTAACAGTGAAAAAGAAAAATAAGTTTCAACAAATGAAGATGAAGGAATCTTTGGGCCTTCGCAAATAATTTCTAGAAAGAAAAAGGGACCTGCAAAAAAGATAGAGGTGAAGGAAAACATATCTGCAAATAGTTTTGAATCCTTAAATAGCCTCAATGATAAATCTCCCAATGCGGTAGATGATACTTTAATCAGTAGCGAAGGCTTGAGTAAACCTGATAACAGTAGCTTGAAATTGACAAACAAGAGTCTTTCTCAGTATAATTCTAATGACCAAAGCGTGTTGAGTTGAACAAAGGAAAAAAGAAAACAACCAGTCAGTCTAAAGAAGACTTGGCTTTCAATTCAGAAAGGCCTAGGGAGGCCATGCTAGTGAAAATTGATGTAGATAAATGTCTGGACAAACTGCATCAGAAGCTCACTAATACTTTTGCTATCAAAGTAAGTGAAATCAAGGAGGAAATCCAAACTATCTCTGATGACATGGATGAGGATCTTATTGGCAGTCCAATTATAAGTGCAGGCATGATAAGGAAACGAACCACACAGTATATACATCATGAATGTTTCCCATTTGATATCAAACAAAATAAGGCAAAGAAGAAAAAAAATTTCTAGGGATGTTGGACTCGTGCAATCTGATGGTGATCCTCCTGTGGATGCGCAGAAGGTTCTCAATAGCAGCCTTTAATATGAAATACATAGCTTGGAACATAAGGGGGGACTGAAGATTGCAGGGTGGGATTTCCTGAATAATCTAATAAAATCAAAAAGGCCTGACTTGGTCTTACTAGTAGATTCTGAAACCTATATCAGAAAGTTTGGACCAGATTGGAATGGTTTGTTTATGCCAGGTGATGGTAGAGCTGGTGGACTAGTTATTGCTTGGAAAACTAAGGTTATGGACATCAAACTAATTCATAAATGTTCTCAAGCTATTCATGTGTCTGTCTGTCTTCAGGGAAAGGAGCCATGGTTCTTGACAGGAATCTATGCTAGTACTTGCCCTGAGGAAAGGAAAGTGCTGTGGCAGTATTTAAAGAATCAGAATATTGAAAATGTTCCTTGGCTTCTAATGGGAGATTTCAATTGTATTGAGAAACAAGAAGATAAAAAGGGTGGTAGGTCATTCCTTCTGGGAAGTTCCTTAAGAATGTTCAATGAGGTATGTTTGGATGTTGGGTTTATTGATCTAGGATTTTCTGGTCCTAGATACACATGGTGCAATAATAGAATGGGGAAGAAAAAAATTGTGGCAAGACTAGATAGATTCTACGCCAATGGTGATTGGATGGCCAAATATAGTAATGCAATGGTCTATCATCTTGATAAACTTGCATCTGACCATAGGCCCATTATGCTTGACACAAGAGAGGATGTTGGAAAAATTAGAAGAACCAGGAGATTTATTTTTGAATTATATTGGAAAAATCAAGGTATCTTCAACTTTGACAAAGACATGTGGGGTGATAAGGTTTTGCAAGCTAATCCTCCTGTTCACTTTGAAAATTGTCTTAATTATTTGGGAAAGGATCTGGATCAATGGAGTAAATCTAATATTGGCTCTCTTGAACTTATGCTGAAGCATATTATGGAGGAGTTAAAAATCCTAGAGAACATTGATGAAAAAGGAGAGGCATCTGAGGATGAAATTAGAAAGATTAGATGTTTGACAAATCAAGCTATGGCTGTTAACAGGCAATTGCACATCAAATGGTGGACCAAGGCAAATACTAACTGGATAGATATGAATGATAAAAATACAAAAAAAAATTCATAGACTTGCAAATTTCAAAAAAAAGAGGAACACTATAGCTGAAATCATTGTTGAAGGCAGAATTATTTCTGATACAACTGAAATCTGCAATGAATTTGTTAATTGGTACTATTGTCTATGGAATGATGATGTCAAGACTTGCACAAACTGGGATATGATAAGAAACCTTAAATGGAGTACAATTCCCTCAAGCAAGCACCAGGATATGATCAGAAGTTTTACTGAACAGGAAATTACTTTAGCCATAAACAGTCTTGGTAGGGGTAAAGCCCCGGGGCCTGATGGCTTTAGTTTGAAGTTTTTTATCAATTTTTAGGAGGTCATTAGAAATGATTTCATGAAGGCAATCAACTCATTTCATGAAGACTGCTGGTTACCTGAGTCATGGGGCAACACCAACCTTATTTTCATTCCAAAAAATAATTGTCCTAAAACTATCAAGGAGTTTAGGCTCATTGCTCTTTGCAATGTGACCTATAAGATCCTCTCAAAGGCATTAGTGAACAGATTAAAGTCTTGGATCAGTTCAACCATTTCAAAGGAGCAATCAGCCTTTGTAAAGAAGAGGAACTTAAGTGACAATATTATCTTACTTTCTGAGGTGGTAAACATCATAAGTAAATCTAAAAGGAAATGTCCCTACTTTATCATGAAGATTGACCTTGAGAAGGCCTTTGATAGGGCCAATTGAGAGACAATAAGAAACATCTGCAAATGTGTAAACATCCCTGGGAAATTTGTAAGCTGGATAATGACTTGCTTAAAAGTTGCTAACTTCAGCTGCAGTATAAATGGTGTTCTTTCGAAATGGTTTAAGAGTCATAAGGGAGAAAGACAAGGTGATCCTCTCTCCCCATATCTGTTCATCATCCTACAAGAGTTGTTATCTGTCATGATTAAAAATGAGGTAGATAAAGGTCACATAAAGGCCTTCAAGTATAAGAACATTGTTTTGAGTCACCTTTTTTACGCTGATGATGTCATCTTGACAATTAAATGTTGTAAGAAATCTTGCGCTTATGTTAAGGAGCTGTTAAACAATTATGGAAGAATCACGGATCAAGGGATAAACTTTGACAAATTTGATTTGTTTTTTCCAAGAGATTACCCAGAGAAGAAAAGAACATAATTATGCAATTTGATGGGCATCAAAGAAGGGTCTCTACCATTCAGTTATTTGGGTACTTGTATTGATAAGAGTAAGATTTCTTTAAACATCCAAAGGTAGATGGTTTGTAAGGCTCAAAAAAAGCTTAACAGCTGGGCAAGCAAAAACATTTTCCAAGCTGGAAAAATGATTCTCCTCAATTCAGTTAACAATTCAATCCCCATTCACTCTTTGGCCTCATCCTGGATCAGTGATAAGGTGATTAAGGAGCATGAGCAGATTGCCAGGAGCTATTTCTGGAAGTCTAGCTCCAAGAAACATGTATTTCATTTAATCAATTGGAAGAGAATCACTTTGAGTAAGAACATGAGTGGCCTAGGTATTAGAGATCTGAAGTTGGTAAAAATTTCACTTCATGCCAAGAGGATACTGCCTCTTCTAAATAAGAAAAATTCTTAGTGGGCCAACCTACTAAATCTGAGATATAAAGGCTTTCATCCGTGGAATGAAACTGGAGGAAAGTCCAAAAGCTGGATAGTCAAAGGTATTTTCGCAGCTATGAATAGACTCAAGAGTGGTCTGCAAATTAAAATTGGTGATGGATGCAATACAAATGTCTGGAGTGACCCTTGGGTGGATTGTATTCCTCTGGACAAGTGGCCGACTTTTATTAACACTAAAAAGGTACATGAAGTCAGCTCAGTTAGTGAGTTAATTGGGAATAGTACATGGTATTCATCAATTGTCAACTCACTATTTGGCACTGAGCTTGCTAAAAAGATAAATCAGATATATCTTCCTGCAAGTTCTGTTCAGGACAAGTGGATATGGGCACTAAACAACAAAGGAAAGCTCAATTGTAAAGAGGCATATAACTTTCTAAAACAAGAGGATAGTGACATATCAAACTCTAGTCATGATTGGATGCAACTGTGGAACCTGAAGGTGTTGCCTAAAATTAAAATTTTCATTTGGAAGCTATTAAACAAAAGACTTCCTACATGCATCTTCCTGGTTGGCAAGTGTTAGTAAAATTGAAAGGCATAAATGTTACATATGTGACAATGGTGATGATAGTCTTGAACATATTTTCTTTAATTGCAATTTTACAAATCTTTTCTGGAATATTTTAGAAGGTATCCTGAATCATCAATTTGAATACAAGGATTCGTGGGCATGTCGGAAGTGGTCGGAGGAAGGCAAGGCCCTTAACAATGGAGATAGAATTTGCTTGAGGAGCTGCATTGCAATAGGTCTATGGTTCGTTTGGAAGAATAGAAATGAAAAATGTTTCAAAGGAAAAGGTGCTGGATATAAGACCCTTGTGTGCAGGACTTTAATTGAGCTTAGAAACTTCTTGCAGGTCAATCAGTATCACATCTCTAAAAACTACAAGTTTCAGTATGCAACAGTCCTCCAAAGCACCAGTCTCATTACTGTAAATACTCAAAGGTATAGCTCCACGCCTTTGAATGTTTATAAAGACTCTAGTTTTGCAATACTTTGTGATGCAGCATGGGCTGAGGAGAGTGGCCAGTCAGGTTATGGCTTCCATGTTCTTAATGACAAAAATGAAAAAGTTATAATGGGTTATGGGAATTCTTTTGCATCTAACTCACTGTCAGCTGAGCTCTATGCCATCTGGATGAGCCTCATTATGGCCAGTAAAATTAATTTGAAGCATCTTAAAATCTTCTCTGATTGTAAAAGAGCAGTGGATATTTTGAACAACTGTAATAAGCCACCTTGGTTTGTAAAGGACCTGATCTTTGATATTAAGCAGCTGGCTTCCACTCTCTTAGTTAAGGAATGGTGTCATTTAAAAAGAGAGAGCAATGTTAAAGCCCATCAGCTACCAAGATCGGGGTTATTCGGCTCACCTTTGAGTTTTGAAGATGCAAATTGGATAGCTGTTGATTGTAACTCTTTTCAAAAGTACAATTTTAGTTTGTTTTTTAATGCTCAGCTTGCTGCAAATAATGAGTGTAATATGAATGTATTGGATTGCACTCACCGTCCATGTGCTTTCCCAGCTGCTTCATGTTTGTATGATGAAACATTTGATGTTGATTCAAATGATATAAATAAAGTTTTGCCTTCCCTGATAGAACACGGAACTATGCAGGTTTTTGACGAGAAGTGCACGATCAATGATTTGCTGTTTTCTCTATCCAATATCTGAATATAACCCGACTTGATGGAGGTTTTTTTGAAAAAAAAAAAGTTTGCTGACATTGCAACTTTATAAATTTTATAATTTTGATTTTTCTCTCCGTTGAAATTTAGTAATTGTTGATGTGGCAACCGCTTTTAAACGGCTGCTAGCAATTATTATTCAATCGGTAATAGCAATTGGAAGTGATTAAAAGCTAATGGTTGTTATTTTAATTTGAAATACTCACAATTTATTGTTGAAAAACGTGATTAAATATCAATTTATTGTTGAACGACAGAGATTAAATGCTAACGACTGCCATTTGATTTTGAAATGCCTACCATTTATTGGTGCTAACATGGCAACTTTATAAATTTTGTAATTTTGGTTTTTCTCTCCGCTGAAATTTAGTAATTGTTAATGTGGCAATGACCGCTTGTAAATCACAGCCGCATTACCTGCTCCATTTTGAGTAGTAAACGACAGTAATTATTAATTTCAATTGACAACATTAATAGCAATTGTTATTCAATCACTGTCACATGCGTTATTTGCAATTGCTATTCGATCGGTAATAGCAATCGGTGGTAATTAAATGCTAATGGCTGTCATTTTAACTTGAAATGTCTGTAATTTATCGTTGAACAACAATGATTAAATGTCAATTTATTGTTGAACGACGGAGATTAAATGCTAACGGCTGCCATTTGATTTTAAAATGCATACAATTTATTGTTGAACTTACGGTGATTAAATGCCAATTTATTGTTGAACAGCAGAGATTAAAAGATAATTGTTGTCATTTTATTTCAAAATGCTACTGAATTTTTATTGTAATATCTAAGATATTTAAGTTTATTATAATTTTTTTCTTTCTCCTTATGTGTGTTTGTCAAGCTAGCGGACTAGTTCGTGGTCGAGCCGAGTCGACTCATGGTCCGGAGCGAGCTTGCAAGCTCGGGTAAGTAGAATATAAATTTATGAATTTATAGGCTTAGATAGTTGAGAGTATTTAATTTGGTGTTGTGTGTGCATAATTGCTCATTTTGTTCATATTAGTATTTAATTAATTATTTGTGATTTATTAGAATGAGATTAATTAAATTATTTAATTTTATCGGGTTAGCGGATTTTGGTTTTGGCTTAAGGTGGATGTGGGTTGTGAATTAAGGGTTTAAGGTGTCAGGGTTGAGAATAGTGTATAAAAACCCCCCTCATTGTTTGTGGCTCCTATTTTGGAACCACCTAAAAAGTTGAGAAAAAGAGCCAGCCGTCAGCCCCCTTTCCCTTTCTCCTTGGTGCCGCCACCCAGAGTCAAGCCGAGCCGCCTGCTTTTTCTTCCTCTCCTCTCCTCTCTTCTTTCTCTTTGGATCTGAGCCGCCTGTTTCTTTTCCTCTCCCTCTCTTCTTTTCCTTTGGAGCCAAACCGAGAGGAGCCAGCCCCTCTCCTTCCCCTTTCTCCCTCTCTCCAAGCCGGCGGCTTGGAGTGAGCCATCGCCCCTTGGAAATATTTTTTGGGTTGAGCCGTCGGCCTTTTGAAGCCGGACTCGAGGGCCGTCGTCGTCCGAGGTTTCTTTCCTAATATTTTTCCAAATTAAGGTGAGTGGTTTACCCTCTCTCTTCGGGATTTTAATCGGATTTTTGAAGCCGTTCGTGTCGGCTCAGTATTTATGTTTTGTTCTTGAAATTTCTTTGAGTTCTTACCATATTTTCTTGATGTGTAAATCATGATTTATTCTCCCAATTTGATTTCTTAATTTGTGGATTGCATGCTTAGGATTAAATCTATGATTTTGGGTAAAAATCATGTGGTAGGATTAAGATCTTGATAATGACTAATTAAGGGTTCTTGAGAATGAGGTTCTTAATTTTAATGCTTGATTCTTGATTAAGGAATTCTTGTTATATATGCTAGTTTTTATTTAGTAAAAATTATGAGATTGTATGCATGATGACTTGAATCTGTGATGTTAGAAATTTGGGAATTTAATTCTGCAAAATTCGAATTTTATTCCTTGATGTGCTGAAAATTTTAGCTTTCTGAAATTTATATGTTGTTTGTGGAATCTGGGCTAATTTTTTACTGTTATTATGTGCTTAGATCTCTGAACATAGTCATGTAACCTATCGTTTCGACCGAAAAATATAGTTTGGAAATATAGGACACACTTTGGAGACTATATTCGGGTCAGGCACAGTAATTCTGGATAGAATAGTAACCTAAAATAAAACCTTAATTGAGATGATCTAAATTTTAATTCCATGATTAAAATTAGGTTTTAGGGTGAGCATAATCTGTTATGAATCAACTTACAAGGTATTCATGAAATAAAATCACACTGGTTCATGACATTACGGGTCTAAAGGATAGGGGTCAGGTTTGGAGTGTTGAGACGCTTCATAATGAGGACACCCCAAGGACACCGTAGGAGAATCTTGACTTAGGTCTTGATGCGTCATATCCTTGAGAATGGCATAGCGGCTCGATTAGGAGCCGGGATTCGAGCTACTCCCGGGTGGTTGGACGCCAAAATTCCCAACCTGCAGGATAAGTTCGGAGGGCCTTTCCCGAATATCCTAGTATGTGTTGTTGCCTTTGACATGGTGGGCTTCAACCCGATGCACTTCTCTAGTATGTGTTGTTGCCTTCGGCATAGTGGGCTTCAGCCCGATGCACTTCTCTAGTATGTGTTGTTGCCTTCGGCATGGTGGGCTTCGGCCTGATGCACTTCTTTGGTATGTGCTGTTGCCTTCGGGCATGGTGGGCTTCGGCCTGATGCACTTATTTGGAGGGTTAGATGTCGTGGGCATGGGTGGTCTGTTGGCCTAGTAGTTAGTCACACCTTTGTGACATTACCTCTGTAGAGATAGATATGTTCTTGTTATCTCCGTGATATTAATTTGTGGGGGTTGGTAAAATAGCTCACTGAGTTCTTTGAACTCACCCATTGTTGGTAAAATAGCCTGACCAGTGAGGTGGGCTGAAGCACTTGGCGCAGCTGGAGGGCAAATGAGCCGCATGATCTCATAGCAGTTCTAGTTAGGGGTTGTAGTCGAGTCTGTAGCAGATTGTCATGCATTTATGTTTTGATATTTGGAGTTGTAGTTCCATAGTAACATTCACGTTTTATTCAACTTTATTTATTAAAAGAACTGTTGCTCTTCGATTTAAAATCTTATTATTTTAAAATGAAAATATGTTTTGATTCTTTTATTATTAAAAGTTGTTATTTACTTATTGTTTATGATGTTAGCATGTGCATGAGTTAGACTGTGAGATATAGATATATATATCCTGGCCGATCACATAACCATATAATTGGAGCGTGACATTTATAGTTGAATTTAATTTGAATACATATTGATGTTCGAGATAGAAAAGCATTGGAATATGTTTTTCCCTCCCCGGAGTAAGTTTCTTTGATGATGATCACTTTTAATTGGTTTGACTTTGAAATGTTTGTAATTTGAAAAGTGATTAATAAGTTTTATAGTTAAATTTAATTTTAAAAAATCAATAGATTGATCTTCTAGCCACATAAACATTGGAAGAAGTTTTTCCATACATGTGATAAGTTTTTTTTATGATGATCCCTTTTAATTTCTGAAAGTTATTACTAAAATATAATTTTTATAGTTGAATTTAATTTAAAAACTATGGCTACAACTTTTGCATATTGATGTTTAAGACACAGAAGCACTGAAAAGAGTAAGTTTTTTTTAGTGATTATGTTACAATTTTCAACTATTCTTCTCATATTTTTCTTCTAGTAATTTGAAGTTGTTGGTCGTTTCGTATTTGCTAATAATATTTTATTATAAGTTGCATTCTATATTTTATTATAAGTTGCATTCTATATTTTATAATGATTTTTTTATTTCAAAATACTTTAACCATGTCAATCAACATAAATTCTTAACCGAATGGCAAAGCAATAACCATGCATTCAAATTTGGAAAAGAAAATAATTATAATTTTTTTTTACCAATTTTACCGTACCATAAAGTTAAAGTCATTATCAATGCTAAATGTCATTATTACTTGTTAGACTCCAAATTCAATAAGCCACTATGACGGAATTTGGACTGACAACACTGAAAACAAGAACCTAAAATCTTGTTTGTTTTATGGTAAACTATAATTTATCTGATATGATTTGATTTTATATTTGCAAAAATTTCCAATAAGTGATCATGATATGGTATTATAATTTTATGATTTAAAAACCATAAATTTTGTGTTATTCTTGTAATCATGAATTCGATGATTTCCCATGATTATTAAAATTTCATTCCTAAAATACCCAAGGTTATTAAACTGCTACTGTTGCTTCTCCTCTCCCCCGAATGCCCCTCTCTCTATCCCCCTCTGCCTGCAGCAGTTGCATCATCTCATCAGCTCTTTTTTTCCTTCCCGTTCTTCCGTCTTCTCCAATTCCACGCATTCCTTCCTTGTGGTACTCTCATGGCTTCCTTGTCTTGTGATTAGGGCATTGTCTGAGCTTTTGGATCCTTCAAATCGGAGGACTAGAAGAATTAATTTGGCGCAGGCGGAGTGCACGGGTGAACACAGTGAAGCTCTTTGACATCATGGTGAGTAGTGGTGACTCATGCATGTTTTGTTTGTTGGCCTAAGATTTTCTACCTTGATCTTAATCTCGATTTTGATGATGACAAATATCCTTAAGAAAATATTTACAATTAAGCATAGAGGATATCAAACATGGGATTTCTCCCCCTATCAACATGCATATCTATGAAAATAAACTCCTCGTATCTATATGCACGATTTTCCTATATTTTCTTCTCTTTGTAATTATATTTTTTCCCCCTTTTGACATCACTCAAAAAGGGCAAGAAAATTCAATCCAAAGTCAAAGTTGAAACTCCAAATGATTTTTCAAAACCACGAAAGTCTCAACTCAAAAGAAGAAGGCCGAACATCGAATAAGAGACGTCATACATAATATCGTGAAATGATAAATGAAATCCAAAATCAAGAATCATGTAGTAACTTAAGTATCGATATTTTCAAGTATCGATCAAATAGTCAAAAATCATTTTAGAAATATTTTTTCTCATCAAATGAGTAGAACGATACTATAAGTGAATTTAAAATATCATACTTCAAGTATCATTTGAAAATCTAATGAAAAATTAAAGTATCGAAAAAATGAGCAACTTGAGAAGAGTGATACTTTAGTGGTATTTTTGTAAATAAATGAGATTTTTATGATATTTCCAGAAATCATTTAAACTTTTAAAATACAAAGATATGGTCATGTAAAACATGTATATCAAGTTTGAAGAGAAAACAATATCATTTGATCAAAATATGAACTTAGCATGATTTCATTCAAAGTAGGCATAAAAGCATGAAAATGGCTAAGTATTAAATTTTGCTATCTACTCATGTATTCTCAAATTTAGATACCTAGATATCTAACATAAGTGAATCTAAATATATTGATCAAGTTTGGGCTTAAAATAAAATTTTTAAATTCATTTTTCATTCTATCTTGATTTCAACCAAAAACTCATTTTTAAGATATCGCTCAAGATATCAAAATTATTTTTAGATATTAGAAGTGATTTCACTCAAAGAATAATGAGAACGATATTAGAAATGGAATCAAAATAGTATGCACAAAGTTTCATTTGAAGTTTTCGACAAAAATCAAAGTATCAGAAAGATTGATATTTCAAGAGGATGATATTTTGCATTTCTGAAATCCAATTTCAAAATTTTATTATAAATCCGATTCTTGATGAAATTTTCTGAAATTTTTATTGAATAAATTAGATTTTTCAATGAAGATGCAGTTTCAAGAATCAGTTAAAAATAATTTTTTTATATTTTTCTAGAAATAACTGAAAATACTGAATTTTTAATGGTATTTTCGTAATTTTTAGTTATTTTCAAAACATGTTTAGTTTTTATTCCAACTTTTATAACACCAAATAATGGTTATGTAAAGAGTGTATGTCAAGTTAGGAATGAAAATTATGTTCTTAAGTCAAGATATCAACCTAACATGATTTCATTAAAAACTAAACTAGTTATCATGAAACTTAATAAGTGTCAATCTTTTCATTTACTCATGGTTTTTTAAATTTAAACCTATGGACACCTAATATGAGTAAATCTAAATATGTTTCTCAAATATAGATTAAAAATGAGAACTCCAAGTCAATTTGTTGACTTGGGTCAACTTGGTTCAACTTGGTTCAAAAGATGTTATCATGAAATGACCTCTATGTCATTTTATTCATATCTATATGAATTTCTCATTCTAAGTGCATGTAAATATGTCATACATATTCCTAAATATGTTTATGAAGTTTGGACTTTAAAATAAAGTGTCCAAGTCGATTTGTTGACTTGGATCAAACTTTTCAAGTTTAAGTCCCCTAAAATGATCTAGTTAATTAGTTATCACATTGTTTATCTAGACATGAATTTTCAAGTTTAAATACCTAGACTCATGTGATATGTGTATCTAAATATGTTTGTCAACCATTAACTCAAAATGAGGTCTCTAATATGAATTTCAACCTAGAGCAAATTTTATCCAATCAGGATATCATGAAATTGCCTAAGTTATCAAAATTTTACCTACTCGTGAAATTTCATATATTTATCATGCAAAAATAATCATGAGTATAGAGATGTCATTATATCATAAGTATTCAAATATTATACTAAGATTTTTGCAAAATCAAACTCATACCTCATTCTTAGAAATTTTGTCAAACTTGTCTTTTTACTTTTCAATTTTCTTCGTGATAGCATAGCCTTCCATTAACATTCACAACTTGCAAGTAGACTTCATTAGTAGATTTCATAAAAATAGAACTACTAGCAATCAACCCAAACCAAATAGCAAAGAGAAGAATCAAGTATCATATTCAAAATTCACTTTGCTAAATAGTTTGAAATCTGTTACAAAATAAAATTGAATGATATCAAAACAAATTTAAAGAGATCACAAGTGAAATATAAATGAAAACATGATCTCCAACCATTCCTATTGGTTAAAAATCGAAAGGCCACAATTAGCCTACGATTTAGAACCGCAATGTCGTTTAAGCCCGTTATAGGCCACATAGGTCTCCGAAGAGATCGGAAATTAAAAAAAAATCAAAAATCATTTGAAATATATTAAGAGCATTAAGAATTAACCAAAATCATTCATGTAACATAAACTCCAATTTTCAAACTAGACAAAAAACAAGGAGATGATACCAAATTAACTAGATGCTGATTCTTCATACCGAAGGCATCCATACGATGCGAAGTTGCAACTTGGATTTAGTGAAGCTTTAAGTCTTCATGCAACTCCCATCAATCATCATCAACTCATCCTTGTGCGGTTGCTCCCCCTACAATAAAACTTTTTTTCATTTTTACTATGGACATGAGGTTTATCATTAGAATGCTTGACATGTGAACTATGATGAACATGAACATTCTTAAAGGAAATAATTTTCTTTTGAACATGAGGTTTAATATATGCTAGAATGTTTGACATGAGAAACATGATGTGCATAATCATTCTTGAAAGAAACATTTGTATTTCAAACTAGTTTGCAAAATCAAACTCATACCTCATTCTTAGAAATTTTGTCAAACTTGTCTTTTTACTTTTCAATTTTCTTCGTGATAGCATAGCCTTCCATTAACATTCACAACTTGCAAGTAGACTTCATTAGTAGATTTCATAAAAATAGAACTACTAGCAATCAACCCAAACCAAATAGCAAAGAGAAGAATCAAGTATCATATTCAAAATTCACTTTGCTAAATAGTTTGAAATCTGTTACAAAATAAAATTGAATGATATCAAAACAAATTTAAAGAGATCACAAGTGAAATATAAATGAAAACAAGATCTCCAACCATTCCTATTGGTTAAAAATCGAAAGGCCACAATTAGCCTACGATTTAGAACCGCAAGGTCGTTTAAGCCCGTTATAGGCCACATAGGTCTCTGAAGAGATCGGAAATTAAAAAAAAATCAAAAATCATTTGAAATATATTAAGAGCATTAAGAATTAACCAAAATCATTCATGTAACATAAACTCCAATTTTCAAACTAGACAAAAAACAAGGAGATGATACCAAATTAACTAGATGCTGATTCTTCATACCGAAGGCATCCATACGATGCGAAGTTGCAACTTGGATTTAGTGAAGCTTTAAGTCTTCATGCAACTCCCATCAATCATCATCAACTCATCCTTGTGCGGTTGCTCCCCCTACAAGAGAACATGAGATCTTTGGTACCCAAATTGATTTGGGTCCTTAGGGGTTATATGGCTTAGGAGTCCAAAATGTCCTAGCTACACTTGGATTTTTCTTGAATCCACATCATAAATAGCATGGCCGGAAGTACCACAACAAAAGCAATGTTCATAAAACTTTTTTTCATTTTTACTATGGACATGAGGTTTATCATTAGAATGCTTGACATGTGAACTATGATGAACATGAACATTCTTAAAGGAAATAATTTTCTTTTGAACATGAGGTTTAATATATGCTAGAATGTTTGACATGAGAAACATGATGTGCATAATCATTCTTGAAAGAAACATTTGTATTTCTAGAATTCTTAGAGGATGAACTACTAGATAGATTATTAACTTTCTTACTTAGAAAAATAACCTCATTTTTCTAGTCGTTCATGGATTTATGAATAACATACAATTAAGTTTTCAACATGCTATTTTTATTCTTTAAGATGTCATTTTTTATTTTCAAATCCTTAGTGTCAATACTTAAGGTATCATGGCATGGATTGGAGACACTAATTTTTAACTTCTCATTTTCTAATTTTACATCATGTAATTGAGAGCTAAGACTTAAGTTTTCTTTCTTCAATTTTTTATTTTCTTTATCTTTTCTAACAAGCAAGGCATACATGCTTTTATATTCATCCATTAATTCATCATAAAGTAAATCATGAGAACTAGATGAATTAATACTATAATTTTTTGTTATCATGACTAGAAGAAGAAAAAGTGTACCTTATCATTAGAATCCATGAGGTAAACTTTTGAAGTGACTTCATAGTCATGGCAAGAGGATGCTTCATTTGAATAAGACGGTGATATGGAAGCGTTTGACCTCTTCTTTGCCTTGTTCTTCATGGAAGGATAATTTTTCTTCATATGCCCTTTTTCTTTGCACACATGACAAATCACATTCCTTTTCCGATTTTTAGTGCTCCTATGGCTAGAGACACTTTGGGCTTCAAAAATCATGTTAGTATTGGAAGGATGCCATTGTCATTACTACATTCATTAAAAGTTTCTAACTCCTCGGTTTTAGCATAGTCATATAAGACATTTAAGGAAGCCCAAATATCGAATGCGGAAGTACAATGCATGATCTTTTCAAATATTTAAATCATTTAGGCAATTTGCGATTCAATGATTATATGCGGAAGCAATAAATGATTAAGCAATTAAAGCACAACAAAATGAAATAATGCAAACACAAGATTTATAGTGGTTCGGCCCCAATGCTTACTCCACTACCTAAGCACACCACTTAGAATTTCCAAACTAGTTTTACTAGATTAATTTAGGTTTCCCTTACACAGATGACTTTTCACTTGAAGAGTCTCACTCTCGACCTAAGGTACTTCCACACCCAGAAGTCTCCACCTTCTTATCGAGAGCACTCTTCCACCTCAACCCTAAAGGACAACTAAACTAATCCTAGTAAACACTAAGTTTACACAAGTGGCTTTACACCTTTTCACCAAGGTAACCACTTTCACACACAAGACCAAACACCTGGTCTTCACACAAACCCAAATCAAAGAAAATACGTTCAAATAAATAGATAAAATATAATAAAAAAGCTACAATATAAAATAAGATTAAAAGCACTTTTTAATCCTTCAAAAACCTCCAACTCGCCAAGTATTAGAGATTGGGTTGAAGCCCGAGTTGAGGAGCAGACGACGCTCGAAGAAGAACTCAACAGATGAACGGAGCGCACTGCGATTACTCCTTGAAAGGCTTTAAGTATCCTTTAGAATACTCAATGATAACCTTAAGAGAGAGAGAAGAAGATTAAATAAAGTATATGAGGGTATATTTATACCCTACTGAAAAAACGACAACTCAACGAATAGTTTTCTATCCTTTGCAGGCCGCCGGTCGATTGGTCGATCGACCTACCGATCGACCGCTCCTTCGACCACCATTTTTTCTCTCTGGTCAGTCGACCGACGGGTCGACCGCCAAGACGCAAGATCTTCGATCCTGACCTTCGGTCGACTCGTCGGTCAACCGACGCGATCTTGCGTCTTCAGCAAACGCAGGTCGGTCGATCGACTGGTCGACCGCCCAAGCTACTGCCCAATTTGGGCTTCGATCGGTCGACCGACGTAGCTACTATCCCTTTTCGGCACTAGTCGGTCGACCGAAATAGCTGGTGCCCTTGACTTTACCCTATTCGGTCGATCGCCCGGTCGACCGAACCTAGGCTGAGTTGTATTTTTCAGCCGATTTCTTCTACGCTTCATTTTCGAGTTTCGGCTTTCAACGAGCATCATCTTGGAGAACTTTCCATGTGATTTTGAACTCGTCCAATGCATCTTTGGTGCACTCGTCAATCTTCGAGAAACTTCCGCGACGAACCCGAGCGCGACGATCAATGTCCTTTCGATTTTTCGATTTCTCTGATTTTTCCGATCGAGGACATCGAACGCTACTGATATGGAACCTGAAGATATTCTCAATGAAATCATTAGTCCCATGTTTATTATCATCAAAACCGAGATTAAGACTAAGGTTGAAAACCTAAAGCCAACACTTGGGTCCATGCATCCATATTTTCCTTAGGTTCAATATATTTTATCTTTATCATGTCAAATACACCTAAATCTTGAGTCTTTAGGAAAGTATACATTCTACTCTTCCAAAGACCAAAGTTAGACTCATTGAACCTAGGACGTGAAGAGGCTAAACTCTCTAGTGCCATTTTTCAGATCGAGAGACGATGTAGAGGAGATGGTGAAATCTCAATCTACAACTTGGCTCTGATACCAAATATTGATGAAATGGCTACACTAGATGGGGGATGAATAGTATGTCAATTAAATTAATATATGCCTAAATTCGATTTTAAACTTTTCTTAAACTACTTAGGCAATTTATAATTCAATGACTAAATGCGGAAGCGAGTAATGAAGATAAACAATGTGATACACAAAGAGAAGAATGCTAACATAATTATTTATAGTGGTTCGGCCCCAATGCCTACTCCACTACCTAAACACCCCGCTTAGGATTTCCAAACTAAGCTTTACTAGATTAATCTTGTTTCCCTTACAACGAGGACTTTGACGCGAAGAGTCTCGTTCTCAACCTAAGGCACTTCCACACCCGAAAGTCTCCGCCTTCTTACCGAGAGCACTCTTCCACCTGAACCCTAAGGGACAACTCAACTAATCCTAGTAAACTATATTTACACCAGTGGAATTAAGCCTCAAACACAAAGGCAACCATCCAATTTTAAGACCTAACAACCTAGGTCTTTACAAGCTCAAATACATTGAAATAAATCACAAAAATACACAAATAATGGAGCAAATATATATTAGAACGTTTAACATGAGAAACATGATATGCATAAGCATTCTTGAAAGAAACATTTATATTTCTAGAATTCTTAGAGGATGAATTACTAGATAGATTATTAACTTTCTTACTTAGAAAAATAACCTCATTTTTTAAGTCGTTCATGGATTTATGAATAACATGCAATTGAGTTTTCAACATGCTAATTTTATTATTTAAGATGTCATTTTTTGTTTTCAAATCCTTAGTGTCAATAATTAAGGTATCATGACATGGATTGGAGACACTAATTTTTAGCTTCTCATTTTCTAATTTTACATCATGTAATTAAGAGCTAAGACTTAAGTTTTCTTTCTTTAATTTTTTGTTTTCTTTATCTTTTCTAACAAGCAAGGCATACATGCTTTTATATTCATCCATTAATTCATCATAAAGTAAATCATGAGAACTAGATGAATTAATACTACCATTTTTTGTTATCATGACTAGAAGAAGAAGAGTGTACCTCATCATTAGCATCCATGAGGCAAACTTTTGAAGTAACTTTTGAAGTAACCTGACTCTGATACCAAATGTTGATGAAATGGCTACATTAAAGGGGCTGAATAGTATGTCAATTAAATCAATGTTTGCCTAAATTCGATTTTAAACTTTTCTTAAATTACTTAGGTAATTTACAATTCAACAACTAAATACGGAAGTGACTAATGAAAATAAACAATGCGATACACAAATAGAACAATGCTAACATAATTATTTATAGTGGTTCGGCCCCAATGCTTACTCCACTACCTAAGCACCCCGCTTAGGATTTTCAAACTAAGCTTTACTAGATTAATCTTGTTTCCCTTACAACGATGACTTTGACCCGAAGAGTCTCGCTCTCAACCTAAGGCACTTCCACACCTGAAAGTCTCCGCCTTCTTACCGAGAGCACTCTTCCACCTCAACCCTAAAGGACAACTCAACTAATCCTAATAAACTATGTTTACACTTGTGGAGTTAAGCCTCAAACACAAAGGCAACTATCCAATTTCAAGACCTAACAACCTAGGTCTTTACAAGCTCAAATACACTGAAATAAATCACAAAAATACACAAATAATGGAGCAAATAAATAATACAATAAATACTTAGCTCCAAACATGAGTCCTAGTTCCTCTTGATGCCTCAATGATGAATTGTTCAAAGCTTGAAGGCAAGATCAATGATATTTCATGGAAACTAGGGTTATCAAATGGATGGCTCAAGAAATGCTTTGAGAATGATCAAGAATTGCTCAATGGAATCATAGATCATGGAGGAAAGACTCACATGACTTGGTATTTATAAGCCATGAAGAGTTGGCATGAAACACCCAACTCAACGTCTAGGAAACTAGCTATTTTCGCTGTTCGATTGCAGGTCCGGCCGATCGTCGATCTTCCGACCGAGCTATTGAAGGCATACTGCCATTTTCTGGCACACTTCGATCGACCGACTTGCCTACTGCCAATTTTTGGCAATATTTGGTCGACTGACTGATCGATCGAAACTAGGCAGACTGCTTAGTTTGGCTCGATTCTGGGTTCCATCTTCACTAAGTCTACTTATATAACATTTAAAACATAAATGTTATATAAGGATTACCCTCATTTGGATTCAATAAAAATATCTAAAAAATCAAAATCCTTAATAATCAAAAGCTAGTTTTTGGGGTATAGTACAAATTTTTGGAAAACATAAATTTTCTAATCTCCCAGGTCAAATATGAGTATGCTAAATGCTTTCAAAAATTCATTTAAAATATCTCGTTATCAAGTTTTTACCCAATGAATAATTATCGGTATTTTTTTGTCAAGAAAATATATAGGTCATATAGCCCTCCAAGGAACTCCCTAGACTTAGTGAATTCTATGGTCATTTTCTAATTTGCCTATTTTTTCATGTTTTGGGATTCAGGTTTGGTTTTTGGGTTCTCATGTATCATCATGAGGATTTACAACACATGTTAGACACCCTAGAACTAAACTTCAACTTCCCAAAGAATCCCGAGCGTCGATGAGCGTCCTTGTCGATTTCTCCGATTTTTCCAATCGGGGACGTCGTGCGCTAACCGACTTAGAACCTGAAAGATTTCTCAATGAAACATTAGTTCCATGTTTGTTATCAAGTCGGTTCCAAGTCTTCGATTTCCATGTTGGTTCCATGTTTGTTATCAGGTCTCCGATTTCCATGGAACATGTATTTATTGTATTATTTATTTCCTCTATTATTTGTGTATTTTTGTGATTTATTTCAGTGTATTTGAGCTTGTAAAAACCTAGGTTGTTAGGTCTTGAAATTGGGTGGTTGCCTTTGTGTTTGAGGCTTAACTCCACCGATGTAAACATAGTTTACTATGATTAGTTGAGTTGTCCCTTAGGGTTGAGGTGGAAGAGTGCTCTCGGTAAGAAGACGGAGACTTTCGAGTGTGGAAGTGTCTTAGGTTTAGAGCGAGATTCTTCGGGTCAAAGTCCTCGTTGTAAGGGAAACAAGATTAATCTAGTAAAGCTTAGTTTGAAAATCCTAAGCGGGGGGTGCTTAGGTAGTGGAGTAGGTATTGGGACCGAACCACTATAAATAATTATGTTAGCATTGTTCTCTTTGTGTATCGCATTATTTATCTTCATTACTCGCTTCCGCATTTAGTCGTTGAATTGTAAATTGCCTAAGTAGTTTAAGAAAAGTTTAAAATTGAATTTTAGGCAAATAGATTTAATTAACACACTATTCACCCTTGTGTTAGCATTGTTCTCTTTGTGTATCGCATTGTTTATCTTCATTACTCGCTTCCACATTTAGTTGTTGAATTGTAAATTGCCTAGGTAGTTTAAGAAAAGTTTAAAATCAAATTTAGGCAAATAGATTTATTTGACACACTATTCACCCTTGTATTAGCATTGTTCTCTTTGTGTATCGCATTGTTTATCTTCGTTACTTGCTTTCTCATTTAGTCGTTGAATTGTAAATTGCCTAAGTAGTTTAAGAAAAGTTTAAAATCGAATTTAAGCAAATAAATTTAATTGACACACTATTCACCTCTCATCTAGTGTGACCATTTCATCAACATTGTTGGCTTTTGGTTAACTCCAATTTGTGTTTTCTCGAAGGTAATTATATACAGTATACTATGAAGATGTGTTGTTGACTCACAATTACATCTATCTTGCTTTTCTTTTAAGGGAAAGACAAAAAAATATGATCAACCATAGGAGCTAGTTTATAGAAGTCCTGAACGAAGTAAACATGAATTCTTGTATAATTAACTCTTATGTAGGATATACTTATGCACTTTAATTTAATTTCTCTTTTTGCATTGAATATTAAGGGCATTCTAGTCAATTTATTATTTGAGAAATCATACCATACCATCAAGCCAAATAAAAATATATTATTTAATCATACTATATCATACTATCTTTCCAAACATGATAATAATAATTACAATATCATACCATACAATATCATATCATACCATACATTACTAAACCATAGTGCACCTCATCCAAACAAAGCCTAAGGATATCAGGTATTCATTGATCACTCACACTATGCAGCACTTGGAAATTAATGGTTGTGTCATACTCAAGGATGAGGAATAGTAGGTAGAGCCACACCCTTGCACGCAGAGTATTTCGATGCGTCGGTGTTTCTTTATATATATAAGCAAAATTCAACTACCACGTGCCAATTTTCGTTCGTTTATTATTATTATTTTTGAATCATTCATTTTTATATCTTATTTTTTGTTTATTAATTATTAGTTGTTCTATTTTTTTTTTCGGTTACCCATTGAATGTGAAAATTTGTTGGAGCTAAAAACCTAGTATCTTCTTATTTTATTATTTATTTTTAAATATTTTATAATTGTAGAAAAAAAATTTCACTATCGTTTCGTTTTTTTAAATCTTACCCACCTTGAGTTGCTCCCCATGCTCCATTAATGATTAATTTCTTTTCAATTTCTCAAATCTGGATCATTTTTCATGCAAAGTTAGTTCCCTTCCCCTTGTACCCTTATTTTTATCTTTCACTTATACTCTTACATTTTTAATTGTATTTATTATTTTTACCTCCTCTTAAATTTCTAATCTTTAATTTTTTTCATCCAAAATTTCTCATATTTGATATTACACTCATATCTTTGCTCTTTTTTTTTTTTCACCCCTCTTAAATTTCTAATATAATCATCATGTTTTTAAGTCCGTCCAATTTTTTTTAAACAAGTCTTTTCTAGGGTTTACAATTAATAGTATTTCAAAACAAAGAAATTTATGTAGTTTAAAATAATTTAAAATAATTTAAATATTTTTTTTTAAATTTGTTATCTTATATCTATATTATATTTAATTTTTATACATAATTTTTTTTTTTTTTTTTGCAATTTATTTATTTTTTATCATTGAAATCTCTATAAAATAATTTAAATATCTTATTTTCTAATTCTTTCAATTTGTTGTCTTATATTCATATTATATTTGATTTTTATCATAAAGATGTTCCTATTTTGCAATTTGTTTTTTTTATCATTGTAATCTATACAAATTTATTATAATTGATTCTATTTTTTTTTTATGCAAAATATTACTACTACAATATCATTACTATTAAGGATTTTTAGTAAAAAAATACTATTTATAAAATAAGTATATCTTAAAATAAATGTGGTATAAGTATAGAGAAGCATTATTTATGTATTGAAGTCAAAAAATTTCCCTTTTAAAAAATTAATATTGAATCTTAATTTACATTTTATGTAATATTTTATCTTTTTATTGTTGTAAATTTTACTCTATTTTTTTCTATGTTTATTCTTTAAAGTTATTCTTTTTCTGAATTGTAGTAATTAAATATTTACTAAATAGTTGTTGAAATTATTTTTTAATGTATATAATTATTTTCTATATTAGTTTTGTATTTATGAAATATCATTTTTTCTTTATTTTAAAAAAAACTTAAATAATTTTCAATTGTGAGTAGTATAGTTAGTGATAATATTTTGTATGTTTCCTGTATGTCTAGGATTCAATCCTTACTATTATCATCTATTGTGACTTTCTATCTTTGTTTTTTTTTAAAACTTAAATAATTTTAAATTTCTTATTTTTTAATTAATTAACTATACTTATATAGTTTTAATTGTTATGCTTTACTTTATATCTGTATTATATTTGATGGTTGGCCTTAAAAGTATTAATATTTTTGTATTTTATTTTTTCTATATTTTTTGTTAAAATCTATGTAGTCTTATTTATTTTGAAATACTTTTAATTTATTTATTTTAAAAATTAATTACTAGTTTAATTTTTTATTCATAAAAATATTTATTATTTTATGGTATATTTATATATTTTCACACATATGATATTTATTATTACTCTTTAAGTATATTGATATGAATAACTATTTAAATATGTAATTTAATTTAAACTAATTTTTAATCTTTAGTAAATATTTGTATTCTTAATAATATAATTCTTTTATAATATGCTAATAATATAGTAATTTATTTTTGAAAAATTTAGGTATACAATTATTTAATTTTAAATTATTAATAATATTAAGTTATAGATAATATTTAATTGACAATTTGAATTATAAAATAATGATAAAATAATTATTTTCTAAAATTATAAAATAATTATTTTCTAAAATTATAAAATAATTATTTTCTAAAATTATAAAATTTAAATTTAAATTTAAATTTATATAATTTCAAATTAAATTTGTATTACTCATATTTTTTTACACATATTAAAATATAATATTTAATTTTAAACTTTTTTATTTTAAAATTATAAATTAATCGTGCATGACCACTATACAATATGCTTATACACGATATTGAACGGCTCTTAGATTATAAATTATACGCATTAATCTACGTAATATGAACCATCAAGTGCAAAAGACTTTGCATGGCCACTATTGCCATCATATTAAGGTTTGTAATTAAAGTCATATTTTCATATAAAATCTGTAGCTATATACATGGAAATTTATTTATTCCAAAATTATATATACATGTATACATTGTTCTTTCTGCAGCTAGATCACAGATGCACAGAAAGGTAGGGATGGGGAAAGAAAAAGGAGGACACATCTGGTGATGGGAAGAAAAAAAGAAGGTGAGATGAAATGTCAAGGCAAACATGGAAGTGACTAATCATGATACAGAAGAAAGCACTCCCGACCCTCTTTTTTTATATATAAGAATATCAAACATGTGGTCGTTCAATTTCACCCTTGAATTCCAACATAGCTCAGACCTCAGAGGTAGAATTCACTTTTCTTCTGTACAGTGTGGGCATTCAAATTCTTCTGCTCCATCGTCCATGCATGTCTCCCAATTGTTTTTATTATAATATGGATATTGGTTCCAATATCTCTTTAATCATAACTATATATGATTTGTAATATATTGCATTATTAGGGAAAGTTGGAAGTAAGAAACTTAATTTAAACTCCATTACTATGTCTCATTAATTTTGACATAATAGGCCTTTACCGACAAAACTTTCATGATAGGCCTTTACATAAGTTAACTTTTTTTTTTTTTGCGATAAACATAAATAACTATATTAATATAGAATAACTAGGATCAAAATGATCTCATACAAAAGCTTGTTCCAATTCAGGTGGTCGAACTGCAAATCATGTCTGAGAGGAACGATCCACACGAGCTTAGTTTTCAGCCCAATGGACTACTTTATTACACTCCCGATACATAAAATTGAATTCAATAGAATTGAAATTTGACGCTAAGTCAAAGATATCATGAAAAGTAACATGAATTCTCCAGTCCGAACAGATTTTTTAATTAAGTCCATCCATCAAAATTTTGGAGTTCGATTCAATGATAACATCCCCAAGATGTTCATGCGTAGCAAAAATAAGGGCTTCCTTCACAGCAAAAGCTTCAGCATAAAGAACATTAGGCATGTTATTGATAAACTTGCAAGAAGTAAATAATGGATTTTTCAAATGATTTCTAATAACAAACCCAATACCAACATCATTACCATCCACCGAGGCATCACAGTTTATTTTAACAACATGTGAGGGAGGGGCATTCCAGCTGCATAAGATAAGGGATTTATGTCTCTGATTTTCCTCAGGGGCTTGGGTCTGGTCATAGGCCTTTAAGAAGACAATAATCCGCCTCATCAAGCTGTCGGGGGAGAGCTGCCTCACCTGGTGCAGCTTTTCATTCCGGGAGAACCAGATAAACCACAAGGATACGGTAATCGACCGCTTATTTTGATGACAAATTAAATTATCATCCAAAAATAAGAGGTTACTACCAAGTATCCAAGTAGAACTATCTGTAGGTAGGTTTGGAAGGTAATTGTTTTTGAGGAGGTGCAGGACAATAGTAGTGTAAGTACATGAGCAAAAGATGTGTTCAAGGATTTCAGAACACAAATCACAAAAAATACAGCTATTGTTCTGGGACAGACCCAAATAGTAGAGTCTATCCATAGTGAACAATCTACTATGAGCAATTTTTTAAAGAAAAAACTTAATTTTTTCAGGAACAACAAGCTACCAAATAGAATTCCAGTTAAATGGGGAAGGAGAGATGGCAGTAGAAGGCTTAAGGAGGAATGAATAAGCCGCAGCAGTAGTAACTCTACCCCTAGAGCCGTCAGTCCATACCTAAGTATCATCACTGGGATTACGGGGCAACTCAAGTGTAGTAATCTTCTCCCACAGTTTATTATCAAACATGGCCAAACCCACATTATGGTTACAGCTTTGATTATCAATTAAGCAAGAAACAGAAGTATGCTCAGTAACCATGTTATTGTCAAACAAAGCAGGCTTTAGACATAAAAAAATATCCAAACACCAGTTATCACTTAGAATAAAAGAATTTATGCCGAAATTAATGGTTCTTTTAAAGCCAACATGCAATTGCTCAAAAGCCTCAATGAACAATCTCCAAGATCAGAAACATTGGTTAGGAGGGAAAAGGTGAAGGGAATTTACCAAGGGGTACTTGGATTTGACCAGATAAATCCACAAGGATTCATGATTGTTAAGGTAGGCTTCAACTCTTTTAGCATGAAGAGAAATACTTTGGAGATGAATGTTTTTGATACCCAAACCACCTAATTATTTGGGAAGAGTAGTGTTACTCCAACAAATTAGGTGCATCCCTTTTTTGTCAGGACTGTTCTGCCATAAAAAATTACTAATAAGGGAGTTTATTTTGGTCATACTTATTTGAGATAACTAAGAAACAGACATAGAATGGATAGGGTCAAAGGTAATAACAAATTTGATTAGAGTTACCCTACCAGCTTAGGATAGATACTTGGTTTGCCAAGAATCCAATTTGGAATTAAGCTGGTCAAAGAGGAAGTCATGAGCATTTTCGTGGGGCTTGAGAGGAGATATAACAGCACCCAAGTATTTGAAGGGAAAGAAGCCTTCATGAATACCTAATTTAGTGCAAATGCTGGTTTTAATGGTTGGGAGGGTATACTTAGGGAAAAAATAGTAGATTTTTGGAGATTTACCTTTTGACAAGTAAGCTGAGCATAATAGGCAAAGATGATTTTAAAACTACTAATGCTAGTATCATCAGCTTTAAAAGCAAGGAGAATATCATCGGCAAACATAAGATGACTGATAGCAAGAGAGTTGTTTATCCTAAGAGGGGTAAAAGGGTTATCATTCACAGCTTTATTGATCAATAAAGTCAAGGTCTGGGCAACAATGATATAAAGGAAGGGTGATAAAGGATCACCCTGCCGAATATACCTAGAAGATGGAAAGAAATAAGAAATATTGTCATTCACCAAGCAAGCAAAAGATGCAGTGGATATGCAAGCTTTGATCCAACTGATAAACAGAGGAGGAAACTGACAAAATTCCAAAACCAAGAGAATAACATCCCAAGATAAGGAATCATAAGTCTTCTCCGAATCAAGTTTAACAATAATGTAAGGTTTCCTGCGCTTAGAGCTGAAAATTGTGTGAGCCATCTCTTAGGTAACCAAAATATTATCATGGATACTACGACCCTTGATGAAGGCAAATTGCTCCTTGGAGATGAAACTGAGAAGACAAACCTTAAGTCTATTTACAAGGAGTTTAGTGAAAATTCTATATGGCATATTACACAAAGCAATGAGCCTAAAGTCTTTAACTCTATTAGGATTTTGGCATTTAGGAATGAAAGTTAAGATGATTTTGTTCCATTTAAGAGGGATGAAGCTAGTAGAGTGAAAATGGTGAAAGCAGTTGAGAAGATCATCAGAAATGATTTTCCAATAGCTTTTATAAAACTCTACAATAAAACCATCAATATCAGGACTCTTGCCATTAGCCATAGAACTAATGGTATTCCAAATCTGAGTTTTGGAAAAAGGGACAATTAGAAAGTTCTTGAAACTATCAGACACAAAGGGGAAAAGAGGCCAAAGTTGATTGATGAAAGGGTTTGAAGAATTTGTCCAAAGATTCTAGTAAAAATTGTAGAATTCAGATAAAATCTCTTTATCATCAGAAAAAATGGAACCATTTTTAGTAGTAATAGAAGGGATATGATTTATTCTTCTTCTTGAGGTAATCATACGATGGAAATAGATAGTATTCCTATCTCTCTCAAGGTACCACTTAAGCTTAGCCTTAGCCCACCATTTAAGGCTAATCTGCCTTTGTAAGGCAGTGACTTTATTAATGAGGGAATTAAGAGTCTCATGCTCATGGGTAGAAAGGTTGTTATTAGCTTCTTTGGTTTCCAAATTATTAATGAGAACTTGAGTGATTCTAAGGTTAGTTTCTAGATTCCCTAGCATCCCTATTCCACTTGAAAAGAGCTTGTCTAGTAGCAGAGAGATGTACATAAAGCTTGGATTGGGGAATAGGATTTGCAATGGGCTTACACCAAGCCTGGTGGACCACATTCTTAGAATCATGATAGGCAATCCAGAAGTTCTAGAACTTAAATAGCTTGTTCTTTCTAGACATATCAGGGTTTAAGTTTAGAAGTAAGGGGTTATGGTCAGAGGCAGTTCTGACAAAGTGCTTGACAGTAGAATTACCGAAGGAATTAAGCCAAGCAAGGTTAGAAAATGCTCTATCTAGCATAGTCAAAATCCTAGCTTCACCCTTTTTATTATTACACCAAGTAAATTTGGGACCAGTAAAGTTAAGATCTATAAGATTTGCATGAGTAATGAAGCTCCTAAAGTTCTGAATGTGAGAGGTAAGCCTAAAGGGAAGGCCACCTTTCTTATCATCTTGGTTCAGGATACAATTAAAATCCCCTAGCAAGAGCCAGGGATAAGCATTTAAATTAATATTAGAGAGACTTTGCCATAAAGTATATCTCAATGTAGGATTTGTATTAGCATAAATAGTAGAGATGATGAAAGGCATAGAATGATTGAAAGCAATGATAGCATGAATAACATCAACTTGAACAGTAAGAGTATGAGCAGTTACAGTATTAGTATTCCTAGCCAGAATATTGCCTCCAGAAGCACCATTTGATGGGGATGCAACCCCTTTCCAGGTGCTACCAAGCTTGTGAATAAAAGAATTTGCAATATCAATAGAAACATGAGTCTCCTGTAAGCAAAGTAAGCTAACATTGTATTCTTTGATGAAGGAAAAAATTCTATCTATAACAGCATTGCGCATGACACCCCTAACATTCCAATTAATTATTTTCATGTAAAACAATTGCTAGGTTGTTTAACTGCTCTATTTCCTCATCAAGAGGGTTTGAAAGTGGGGCAATCCTATGCCTTTTACTAGAAGAGGGGGCAGAAGGAAGAGAATAGGGCTCCTCCATAGGATATCTCTCGGCAGGAAATTTCAGATGCTTATCCTGCTTGTTAATTGCCTTACTATTTGGATGAGGTTGCACATTAAAAATTAATGTGACCTCCTGCACAAGTTGGTCAAAGGACTTCTAGATGCTAACTTTGTGCTTATTTACCTCAGCAACATATTTTCCTAGAGAAGAGCCAAATGAAACCTTCGGCTGTTTGGAGTTTTTATCAATGGAAGTAAGGCCTCCAGCTTTGGTATTTTTCTTACTAGGAGGAGATTTGCTTCTAGATTCCTTAGGGATATATTTCTGGCTGGGTCTAGGGTTGTCCTTCGTAGTGGTAATTATTTTTTCAGAGTTTGAAACATGGTTGAAAACTCCCTTAATATGTTCCTTAGGGTTTTTATTAAGGTTTTCAATTGGTTGAGGGCCAGAGGTCTGGGAAGATGGCTTAGGTCTATTCCTTCTCCTTGCAACTTGTATCCAAGGCCCAAAAATAGGCTCTTCATTGCTGCTCGAAACAGGGAAGGGAATAGGGGCTTCCTTAGGGCGAGGGGGGGGGGGGGGGGGAGTGGGTAGAGACCTCAGCATTGGTATTTAAATTTGACTTATGAGTGCTTTCATTTGGGTGACTAGCAATGTTCACCTCATGAAGAGTTGGGCAGGAAGCCTCCCTATGACCTATCATGCCACATTTAAAATAAACAGCAGGTAATTTTCATACAGAATAAGTTGAAAAAACTCACAATCAGGAATATTAATAACAACACCTTGTTTAATATGCTTCGATAAATCAATCTCTATACAAACTCTAACATATTTTCCTCTGTTAAAGTTAAACGAACGATTATCAATAGTTATCAATTTACCCAGACTATTATCAATTAAGCCAATAGAAGTAGGATTCCAGAGTTCCAAAGGCAAAGAATGAATTCGAACCCATACAGGGGCATGAGAGAAAGTTTCCAACCACGGGCGAAAAAATGGCTTCCAAGGAACCAATCTAATGACACCCCCCCCCCCCCCCGGCAAGACCAGGGCCGGTCGGTGAGGATGTTAGTAGCTGCTTCCATGGGGGAGAAACGAAAAACGAAAAAGTCCTCTTCAATATCAAGAACATTGAGAAGGCCGACAGAAGACCAGAGATTCAAAGCCCAGCAAGAAACCACGGTTAAAGGGGGCGGTTTGCCCAAAAACTTGCCAATAAGGGAAGCATGCCATGGATTTTGCCATTGTTGTATTTGCTCAGTCAAGAAAGAAACCTTACCAGAGGAGTTTGACTGAATCTGAGACAAAGTAGAGGATTGAACCGATTTGGAGCTATTAGGGTTCGAACCTCGAAGGATTTGCGCCCATGAGAGTGTGCTTGAGCTAGAGGAAGGAGGATCGGGCTTGGGGGTGGTCGGCGGGAACATCGGCCGACGCGTCGCTTCGGATACTCCATCAGTGGAAGGCGATGTTAGATTAGGGTTTTCCCCAAAGTTTCCCTTGGTCGGAGGAGAGGGGTTTCCTTCTGCAAAGGCTAGATCTACAGGCGCATGGACGATGGAGACCATCGGGGAGGCAGAATCCTCACTGGAGAACTAAAGCCCTAAATTAGAGTTTGCGGAGGGACTCAATAACTCTTGAGGGGAGGCTACATCAGCCATGGAAACATCCTTGACAAAAGGGGAAGGGAACATGGGAGGTTTTTGAGGAGAGGGGAGGCAATCACCGGGGTGAAGCGGTGAATCATCAGAAATCGCCATAGAAGTCGCCACCTGAGTCACCCTAGGGCACCCACGCGACTCACGACATTGCCTCCTATATGCTAATATTTTAGTTTATGCAGTCTCTACATAAGTTCACTTTAGATATCAGTGACACCTTAACAAATTTATAAAATAATTAGATATAAAGCTTAAAGCAACATTCTCAATTAAACGATCTGTTATACTAAAAAACAAATTTTCTATAATTAAAAATTTCTCATAAATAAAATCAATGTATTAATCGAAGTGATCGTAATTTTAGCCTAATTAACCAAATCCGGTGAGGACCGGAGGTGGGCATCATGGGGCTGATGCCCATCTCTCCCTCTTTCTTTAAAAAATTTTGGAAAGGGGTACAAAAATGCCCCTAACGTTTTCTCACGAGTACTAAAATGTCCGTAAGATTTTTTTGGATAAAAAATATCTCTTACGTTATGAAATTGGGTACAAAAAATGACCCTATAGGTAAACGGGGTTAATGGAGGGATAACAGAGCTGACGTGGATAATGACAGGGACTGATGATGTGGAAACGTGGTGCGCATGCAAATCAAGACGTTTTCTCACGGGTACTAAAATATCTCTAATGTTTTTTTACGGGTACTAAAATACCTCTAACGTTTATTTTGGAGCTAAAATACTCCTAAGATTATTGAAAATGATACAAAAATAAAACTCAAACTAACTTATGTTAAGTGAGACTTAACGAAAATGTCATGGATGTTAACTAGGATGTTGACTTTACACGTGGCACACATACAAAGAGCAATTTGTCAGGCAAGCGACACGTAAGATACAATGTAGGTGTCAGCAAAAAAATTAAAAATTTGATAAATCGAAAAAATGGTTTTTGATTTCTGCTTCGGTTTTTGTAAATGGAGGGATAACGACATCAATTGAGGGAAAACGAAGTTGACCAAAATTGAAACCGAAATCGAAAACCAAAAAATTTAGAAAATAAAAAACTGAAATCGAATCGGTTAATCAAAAAATTCGATTTGGTTTTGAACCAATTTTTCGGTTAACCGAATTTTTAATTTTTTTGCTCATGCCTACGTTGTATCTTACGCGTCACTTGCATGACAAGTTGCTCTTTGTATGTGCGCCACGTGTAAAGTCAACATCCTAGTCATCATCCACGATATCTTCGTTAAGTCCCACTTAACAGAAGTTAGCTTGGGTGTCATTTTTGTACTATTTTCATGTTATATCCGCACATTTCTCTATCTTTTAATTTCGATTATATATATATATATATATTGATGTTATTTTGGGATTTTGAGTGTCGAGCAGTCTTTTTGTAAAGGGTTACTTACAAAATATATCCCGACTTTTAACGTGTTTTCCAAATCTATCCCTATTTTTTAATTTTTTCAATTCAGTACATCACTTTTTGATTTGATACAAATCTATCCCACCATCTACACAACATTAACTTTGCCGTCTGAATGCTGACGTGGCTAATAATTCTAGTCAGCATTCAGACATGATTTTTTTAAACTTATTTTTTTTCGGCCCCACCAAACCAAGTCAGCAATAGGGTTAATTACAAAATATATCCCGACTTTTGACGTGTTTTCCTAATTTATCCTCACTTTTTAATTTTTCTAATTCAGTACATCACTTTTTAATTTATTACAAATTTATCCCATCATCTACCCAGCATCAACTTCCCACGTCTGAATGCTAACGTGACTAATTATCCCACTCAGCATTTAGACGCGAACTTTAACCCTTTTTTTTTGCCCCACCAAACCCAGTCAGCAGATCACAACAAGTTAATTAAAAAATCCACCTTTAAAATCTCTTGCTAGCCTCTTCCCCGACCTTGTCGCCTACTCGCCGCTCGTCTTTCTCTCAATCCCCAACATCGCCTGCATATCTTCATGCTCCCTGTCTTCATCCTCGTCGACTCTGGTATCTCTCTATTAATTTTCACATGCTCGCTCGCCTTTCACCCTTCCGTCTAATATATATGGTTATTATAAACCCTAAAAATTTTCCATCAATGATGATACTATTAAATGTAGGATTTCATATGATATTATAAAATTTTCCAATAGTGATGATATTGTTAAATATAATTTGTCGTTGAAGGCTTTGTTTTGACAAGAAAATTTTCAATAGAAGAGATGAATTTCTTCTATTTGTTGAAAATTGCGAAGTTGACGCTGGGTAGACGGTGGGATAGATTTATAACAAATTTAAAAATGGTATACTGAATTGGGAAAATTAGAAAGTGAGGATAGATTAAGAAACATGTCAAAAGTATGAATATATTTTATAATTAATCCTTAAATGGTTGCTGACCAGGTTTGGTGGGGCCGAAAAAAACAAGTTAAAAAAATTTCATTTGAATGCTGATTGGGATTATTAGCCACGTCGGCATTCTGACAGCAAAGTTGATGATGTTGTGTTTTTTTCTATTTTTGGAAATATTTTTCGACGATCTTGTGTTTTTCGATGATCTTACCTTTTATGGAAAGTTTTTGGCCAGAGGGCTATTTTTTGACCGACAAGTACCTTGGAATCCGGCGGCAATGCACGCTAGCTCTGTGTTGTCGAAACACCCCTAGATTGGGGGTAGGAAGTGCCCGATCCGAGCAAGCGGCGCCCAAGGATGACCGACATCCGCCCCTCACTGTCGGGGCGACTGCAGCCCCGTAGGGAGTGACTACGGCCTATCGGTGGCGGTTGTAGCTCGTCGGGTGGTTGCAATCCACCCCCTTGAGGTGGTTGTTCGGTGGCGCAACACCACCCAGGGGGCAGTGCTGGCCGTGCTTTCTCTGGGCGACGACCACCGCCTGGTGGAGCGGGAGAGGGCGGCGGTGCCCGCGTCCCGGGGTTCACCCGCCAATGCTGGCGACGGCTGCCCAAATTTGGGGATGGGAAAACCCTAGTTTCCCCCATCCATGTACCACTGTTACAAAGTTCATAACGATGATAAGTTATTGTAACAGTGTTATTCAAATTTTTAACTATGTTTTAAATAAGAGAGATAATATATTAGATATAACAACATTTTTGATACTGATATAAATGTTAGAGTTAAGTATGAGTGTTATGTGTTTTAAAACGGTGTTATAAACTGTTATAAATAAAATATCAGTGTTATAATGATTTACCTATATATTGATTTAGAGAAAATCAAGTGATTTTTCAAAAGTTAATTTCATGGATTTTTCTATGTCGGATTTCAACGTATTTTATATGAATATTTATGTAATTGATGTTTTGAATTCATTGGTGAAGTTGGATTTTCCAAATAAGATGTGTATCATTCAAACAGTGTGGAGTTTTGGTGCTTTGATTCCCGTGCTGAGTATATTTTATACTTTAAAAGTAATATTTTGATATTAGAGCTTGAAATTGTCATTTGTCGATAGATCCTCTCCTAGACTCTTGTGGACCCTACACTTTGTGATATTTTTCTTATTGTGATATTATTTATTGAGCTTTGATTCATTATTATTTCTTGCATAATTATTTGAATCATGACATGTAGCGCTCATCTAGATGGTATATCTATGGTCATATTAACATTATTATGTTGATTATATTGAACATATCATGTGCTAGATTTGTACTTATAAGGGTTATTATCATATGTGTTACAATGACTTGTGTTACATTTCTTATGCGTAAGGGATATGAGTTATAGTAGTGTTTTTAACATTGACATGATATTGTTGAATACATTAGTGCTCCATTTATTGTGATGATCTATTTGTGGCTCGTTAGCCTCATGCTTTAGGTGGGGACATTTTTATGGCCCAATGGACCTAAGGGAGTCTATAGCCAAAAAATACCGATATTTAGTAGATACACTGTGGCGTGGGGACATTGCGTAGTACCCGTGGGCTATCCTTGGATAGCCATTCTCCATGTACGAGTGGACGAGGAGAACCACTCTCAGGTGCGAGAGTGCAGGGGGAAACCCATGGAGCTCTTGTCCATACCGCTCTTGATTTGTTGACATACTGTATACAAGTGACATTGCTACATGAAGAGCTATTAGAGTTAACTTTAGAGTATACTTACATTTATTGGAGTTCATTGCATCTTGAGTTATTATCTTGGTGTTTGTCATATTGACGTTGAATCCTATTCAGTCTTCCATTGATTCTCCTCTTGTTTTTACCTCAGATCCGCAAGTACGAGTTTGTAGCTAGGGAAGTCTAGTCAGATAAAATAGAGGAGGCATTCTCCGGCGTCCATTCCCATAGTGTTGTATATGTTTTCCTTATGAATATATTATTATTGTGTAAAATATTATTCTAGTATTCTATTGTGAAGAAATTTTAAGTATATGTTGTGTCTTATTGGATTTTTCGTTACGCGATTCCTAGGTGACACCCTCCATTTGGGGATAATCCTAGGTGAGGTGTAAAATTTCAATAACCTCAAGGGTATTTTAGCTCCAAAACAAATGTTAGAGACATTTTGTACTCGTGAGAAAATATTATGGGCATTTTAGTACCTCCAAGAAAATGTTAGGGGCATTTTAGTACACGTGAGAAAATATCTTGGTCTGCCTGTGCGGCACGTGTCTACGTCATCAGTCTCAGTCAGCAGCCACGTCAGCTCCATTATCCCTCTATTAATATTGTTTACCTATAGAGTCATTTTTGTACCTAATTCTATAACGTAAGAGATATTTTTTGTCTAAAAAAACCTTTGGGGCATTTTAGTACTCGCGAGAAAACGTTAGAGATATTTTTATACCTTTTTCCATAGAAAAATACTGTTCTAAGTATTTTTATATATTAATTACTCTAACACATGTGATTAATTTATAGTGTAATAAATATATTGTTGGATAAATGGATACACTAGGGGGGCTACTGAATAGTGTGTTGACTAAATCTCGTTGCCAAAATCCGATTTATCAATTTTAACCATTTTTTATAACTTAGGCAATTCACAATCAAATGATTAAATACCGAAGCGATAAATAAGGTTGTTAAGCAAGCGCAAGCAGAACAATACTAACACAAAGAAATTTATAGTGGTTCGGCCAACCGCCTACTATACTACCTAAGACTCGTGCTTAGGATTTCACACACAAATGCACTAAATTAAGAGTGACTTACAATCGAGGACTTTAGACCAAAAAGACCCTACACTCCCTTCGAAGGCACTTCCGCACCCAAAAGTATCCACCTTCACATCGAGTGAACTTTCCCATCTCAATTCTTAAGAACGACACCTAATCTAGTTTTACACAAGTGGCTTTACACCTTAAACACCAAGGTTATCACAAATTCACTAGACCTTACACAAGGTCTATTACTCAATCAAGTTAATATAATGAAAAACAAACTAAAAATACTTTAATCACAAGAAGAGAGAAAAGATGACTTATCACAATAGGATCACATCTTCTTGTTGAGCCTAGCAAATTTGAAGGATCCCCTAATGATGAACACTAGAGATTGAGGGATCAAGGCTAGGTTTTGGGATTTGATAAAGAGAGAGCTTAAAAGATGCTTATGATCACTCTTTGAGTCTTAGAGGCATCAATAACTCCTTAGGGAGAGATTTTGGGGTGAGTATTTATAACCCCCCAAACAAATGGTCGACCGAACCTGGGTTGAGCTTGTATTTTCCAGCTTTCTTCTTGTGCGCTTCGTTCCTGGGTTCCGACCTTCAGCGTGCATCAATTTGAAGAGCTTTCCATGTGTTCTCTAAACTCGCATATGATGTCTTTGGTGCACACGACAAATTTCTATATGTAATCGTAAATGTACATCGTATCGAGATAAATATCGCAAACTACAAAACCGGTTTCCGCCTTTTATCGAACCTGCGACCTTCATGCTTCAAGAACTTAGTTAGGTAGAGTTGGTTTGTTATCATCAAAATAATCATGAAGATGGTAGAGCACAAAGGAGAAATCCTCGGCCAACAATCTCCCCCTTTTTGATGATGACAAACCATCGACGATAAAAAACAAAATATTTATATGTGATGTATTAATCAATTAGTGTGAAACATGAGTTTATAAGTGCATATTTGAGAGCATTATAAGATGATGAATACAACACATATTATATTTAGTGCTCCCCTTATCAATATGTAGATCTTTAACTCTCCCCCTATCATCATGTCATACATGATAGCAAGGAGTGATAACTAAAATCCAAATCCGGAAATCTTGTATAAACTCAAATATCGATATTTTCAAGTATCGGTCAAAATATCAAAACCATTTTAGAAAGGATTTTTCTCGAGTAATAGTGAGAGCAATTCCAAAAATAGAGTTATGATATCATACTTAAAGTCTCATTTGAAAATATCAACGAAAATCCAAAGTATTCGAAAAAAATGAGTAATTTGAGAAGAGTGATACTTTAGTAGTATTTTCGTAAATAAGTGAATCTTTCATGATATTTAAAATACCAAGTTATGATCATGTAAAGCATGTATATTAAGTTTGAAGTGAAAATAATTTCATTTGATCAAAATATTAACTTAGCACGGTTTCATTCGAAATATGCATGAAAATATGAAAATGGCTAAGTATCAAATGTTGCTATCTACTCATGTTTTCTCTAACTTAGACACCTAAACATCTAACAATAGTGAATCTAATTATATCGGTCAAGTTTGGGCTTAAAAGGAGGTTTCTAAGTCGACTTAGGTCAAAGGTATACTTAAGTATACATAAATCAAATTATTAAATCCATATCAAATTATATTGTAGATGAATTTTTTGAAACTTTAACAGTAGAAACTAGATTTTTCAAGAAATCTACAAGTTCAAGAATCAGTAAAATATCAATTTTTTAGATATTCCTAAAATTCCTGAAAGTCTAGTAGTATTTTCGTAAATATCAGGATTTTTTTCTTCAAAAATTGTCAATTTTGATTCAAACTTTACAGACATCGTTGAATGATCATTTAAGATATGTGTGTCAAGTTTGAGCACAAAATGAATTCTTTAAGTTTATTTTTCATCATATCTTGATTTTAATGAAAAACTGATATTTCTAGCTATCATTCAAATTATCAAAATCAATCCTAGAAATGATTTTACTCAAGCAATGGTGTGAATGATATTAAAAATGAAATCAAAATGGTATACATGAGTTTTCATTTAATTTTTTTGACGAAAAATCAAAGTAACGAAAAAATGAGTATTTCAAGTAAGTGATACTTTGTGTTTTCGAAATCTAACTTCAAAATTCCATTATAATTCTTGATGAAAATTTTTGAAATTTTTACACAACAAATTATATTTTTCAATGAAAGTGAAGTTTTAAGAATCATCGCAAAATCAGTTTTCTATATTTTTCTAAAATTAACTAAAAATTCTGAAATTCCAATGGCATTTCCGTAAATTTCAGTTATTTTTCAAAACTTGCTCAGTTTTTATTCAAACGTTTATGACACCACAAAATGGTCACGTAAAGAGTGTATGTTAAGTTTGAGATAAAAATTATGTCCTTAAGTCAATATATCAACCTAACATGATTTCATTCGAAACTAAGCTAGTTATCATGAAACTTGCTAAGTGTCAATCTTATCATTTACTCATTATTTTTCAAATTTAAACCTATGGAAACCTAACATGAGTAATTCTAAATATGTTCCCCAAATATGAATTAAAAATGAGATTTCTAAGTCAATTTGTTGACTTAGGTCAACTTGGTTCAAAAGAGGTTATCATGAAATGACATCTATGTCATTTTATCCATATCCAAAATAATTTCTCATTGTAAATGCATAGAAACATGTTATACATGTACATAAACATGTTTATGAAATTTGGTCCTAAAGTGAAGTGTCTAAGTCAATATGTTGAATTAGGTCAAACTTTCTCAAGTTTAGGGCCCTAAAGTAAATTAGTTATTACTTTATTCATCTACACAAGAATTTTCAAGTTTAAACTCCTAGAATCATGTCATGTGTGTATTTAAACATGTTTATTGGGTGTAGACTTAAAAAACAAAGTCTTTAGTGACAAATCTTAACCTAAAGAAATTTTATTCAATCAAGATATCATGAAATTGCCTAAGTTATCAAAATTTTACCTGCTCATAAAATTTCATAGATTTATCATGCAAAATCAATCATGAGTATAGAGACATCATTAAAGCATGAATATTTATTTGTTATACACAGATTTTTGCAAAATCAAACTCATACCTCATTCGTGTAAATTTTGTCAAACTTGTCTTCTTCTTTCAATTTCTAGTCTTTCATTTTATCATAACTTGCAAACAATATTCATTAGTAGGATAATAAAAATGTAATTACTAGCAAATTATCAAACTAAGTAGCAATGAGAATGATCAATTATTGATATCAAAGTCTATTTTGCTAAATAGTTTCAAATTCGTTTCAAAATGAAATCGAGTGATACCAAAATAAATTTTAAGATATCACAAGTGAAATATAGATGAAAACATTATCTTCAACCCTTCCTATTGGTTGAAAACCGAAAGATCACAATTAGCCTACGATTTAGAATCGCAAGATCGCGTAGGCCCGTTATAGGCCACTAAGGTCTCCGAAGAGACCGAAAAATCAAAAATAATTTTTTTTTTGAGAAATATAACAAGAGCATGGAAATCAACCAAAGTTATTTATGTATTAAAATTCCAACTATAATATAGGAATTAGGTGATAGGCATAGTACCGATGTATTTTTGATACCAACCTTACTAAGGCATCATGATGACTTGAAGTTGCAACCTCATGAAGATTTTTTCATCTAAATCCAATGTCAACTCCAATATTTCATTTGTCATTCATCCTTGTGTGGTAACTCCCCCTAAAAACTTTTGGTACTCAAATGACTTTGGGTCCTTGGGGTTAGATAGCCTAGGGATCCAAACAGTCCTAGCTACACTTGGATTTTTCTTGAAAGCACAATTATTAATGGCATGACCAAAAATACCACAATAAAAACAATGTGCATTAAATTTTTATTTATTTATACTATGGACATGAGATCTAGCATTAGAATGCTTAACATGTGAATTATGATGAACATAAATATTCTTAGAAAAAGTATTTTTATTTTGGGGTTTCCTAAATGAATCATTTTGATTTCTAGAACTTTTAAGAGAGGAAGCATTAATCTTCCTATTCAAAATCAATATCTCATTTTTTAAATCATTCATAGATTTATGTAATGCATGCAATTGAGTTATTAACAAGCTATTTTCCCTTTTCAAAATGTCATTTTTGTTTTTCAAATCTTTAGTGTCAATGTCTAAGATATCATGACATGAATTAGTGACACTAATTTTTAGTTTCTCATTTCTAATTTTACTTTATGTAAATGAGAACTAAGTGTCAGATTTTCTTCTTTTAATTTTTTATTTTCTTTATCTTTTTTAACGATCAAGGTATACATAATTTTACATTCGTCTAATAATTCATCATAAAGAAGATTTGATGAACGAGATGAATTAGATCTATGATTATGATTATCATGACTAGAAGAAGAGCATACCTCCTCATCGACGTTCATGATGTTAGCTTCGTGATCATGGTGTGAGGATGTTTCACTAGATGCACGTGAGTTAGTAGAAGCATTTGACCTTCGTTTTGCCTTGTTCTTTATACTAGGGCAATTCTTCTTCACGTTCCCTTTCTCATTGCGTAGGTGACATATCACTTTTATCTTCTGACTCTTTGTACTTCTTTGGCTAGATATATATATACACTATTAGCTTCAAGAACTTCATTAGATATAGGAGTATGACCATTGTCATCGTCTCCTTCATTTAGGGTAATAAGTTCTTTAGTTTTAGCATAATCATAAAGCATGTTCAAAGTAGCACAAATATCATATGCCGAAGTACAATGCATGACTTTTTCAAAAATATTATTTTTCAAAGAACAATATATGCAATTTGTTACCTTAACATTTAATTCAAAACTATTATATTATTCATGGGTCAATGCATCCATATTTTCCTTAGGTTCTATGTATTTTGACTTTACCATATTAAACGCACTTATACATTGAGTCTTTAAGAATATATACATTCTTCTTTTCCAAAGACCAAAGTTTGACTCATCAAACCTAGGTGATACAGACACTACCAACTCTAGTGTCATTTTTCGGATCAATACTAGATGTAGAGGAGACGATATGAAATCTCAATCTACAACCTAGATCTGATACCAAATGTTGGATAAATAGTCACACTAGGGGGGGTAAATATTGTGGTAACTAAATATTGTCGTCTAAATCCGATTTATCGATTTTAATCATTTTCTTATAACTTAGGCACTTCACAATCAAATGATTAAATACGAAAGCGATAAATAAGGAAGTTAAGCAATCGCAAGCACAACAATGCTAACACAAAGAAATTTATAGTGGTTCGGCTAATCGCCTACTCCACTACCTAAGACCCGTGCTTAGGATTTCACACACAAATACACTAAATTAAGAGTGGCTTACAATCGAGGACTTTATACCGGAAAGACCCTACACTCCCTTCGAAGGTACTTCGAGACCCAGAAGTATCCACCTTCACATCGAGTGAACTTTCCCATCTCAATTCCTAAGAATGACTCCTAATCTAGTTTTACACAAGTGGCTTTACTACACCTTAATCACCAAGGTTATCACAAATTCGATCACTAGACCTTACACAATGTCTATTACTCAATCAAGTTAATATAGTGAAAAATAAACTAAAAAGACTTTAATCACAAGGATAGAGAAAAGAGAACTTATCACAATAGGATCACCTCTTCTTGTTGAGCCTAGCAAACTTGAAGGACCCTCCAATGATGAACACTTGAGATTGTGGGATCAAGGCTAGGTCTTGAGGATATATTTGATCAAGTGAGAGCTTAGAAGATGTTTAGGATAACTCTTTGAGGCTTAGAGGCATCAACAACTACTTAGGGAGAGAGTTTGGGGTGAGTATTTATATCCCTCCAAATAAATGGCTCGTCAACGGGCATATTTTTGCCCGTTGCCGACGCCCGATCGCACGCTTGTCGGTCGATCATCGATCGATCGATCGAGCGACCGCGGGCATACTACCGCTTTGTGGCAACATTCGGTCGACCCTTAGTGCCTAAGGATGTGTGCAGCTCTTCTTAGAGCCATACGATCCCTAATGCAAAACTATATATTTTATTTTGAAAAAAATTACATGTATACCCCCATCTTAAGTTGATTCCAGTTTAACTCATAACTCAATCAATTCAAGTCCGATTCGAGTTTCGATCGAACCCCCGGACTCGACTCGAGTCTAACACCCATCTAAGGACCAAACCATCCTAAATAAAATAATTTGCTTGGGCGTAAAGGTTATACCTAAATTTACGCCCTTTGACGATTCACCTGGTCCGCTCCGACGCGCGTCCAAATTTTCCCATTGAAACAATTATACAATATTAGAAAATTTACGGGTATTACATGTCGGAATATTAGTGACGAAAATGAAATCTCACTATTCTATCACTAATGATGTATATTAAAAATTCTAAGCCAAATTAGTCAAAAATTCTGTGACATTTTATGGCGGAGCTGCCTTGTGTCGGATTTTCCATCACAAGTCTGTCACTATTTTGGAAAGAAGAAAGTTCTTTCACTCCGTCACAAATATGTCACGGTTTATGACAAATTTTAGTTGCCACTAAATTTCCTTCATTGATGCTCGTTTTTCTTGTAGTTTTTATCGGAATCTATATTTTCTTGTGTAATGTGGATAGTTCACATGGGATGTGGGTACGTGGATTACCACCCAATGGTAATCCAAAATTTCAACATTGTTCTTTTCTTTCATACATTCTTCTCCATGCAAAGCACCACTAAATTTTGACAAGAGCTTTTTGATAATTTTTTATGAAGTTAAAAAATACAAAATTAGATTATCATCTATATTGACGAAATATGCCAAACGGGATAAATTTATATTACCGATCGATAATTAAATTGAATGAGGTAATCTATCTTGTCGTAATATGAATTATCATTATAATATTATCATGCAATGTACCAAACGCAACCTAAGCTCAAGCTCGACTCACTAGATCATAAGCTTTTTTTTATATATTTATTCATATGTAATTTAATATATATAAAGTGAGTATATAAATTAATTTATCCTTGTAAATTATATTTTGCAAGCTATATAAGCAAAGGAATATGAATCCAAGACCTGCTTTAATTTTCCCACAATAGTCCACTGCACTCTTTCGAACGACCCATTAATTACGTACGTAAACATCTATTAGTTCTACAATACATAACATAGCCAAGTTATATATATCACGCCTGAATAGCTAGTGTTTTGCACTTGACTGAAAAATGATTGAATGATTTTGAATGTGGTGGGCATTTAGTGAAGAACAAATCGTTTGAAAGCTAAATCGTTTCTTTTTTAAAAAAGTGAAGAACAAATTCACAAAATGTTAAAATTTCGTGAAGAAAAATTAACCCTAATATTTAAATTCCGACGAGTTCCAAGAAGCAACTTAATTGTTTGGTTCGTCGTAAACTCAATCTTTGGGCTTTTTTTCTAAACTTGCATGGGCACTAAAATATGCATTGTTTTGAGAGGAAAAAGAAAAAGGACAGAATTGAAATAAATATAGCGGAATAAGCAAGTGATATATGGTGGTACATTGAATGAGCACAACGAGGTATGTACAATTAATTAATTAATTAATTAACCAATAATAAAATAAGTCTCCTTGTGCTGCTTCATCATGGTTTGTGACCGGTCGATGTGAATACGTACATAAACAGTGACACTTCTGACCTCAACAGTGCACTAATTTTAAGATTTATACAGGAAAGGAATAGCAAAAGGTACATCCATTTATAAATCATTCCTCAACTGCCATCAATACCTTGTGCTAAATTAATTATCACCATTAAGGAGCTAGGTTTAATTTCAAACGATCCACAATATTTTATATCATGCCTAATTTCAGTTTGTGCTCAACTTTGCTTCTGCTTTCATTTTGACAAGTAGTAAAGACAACAGTGCAAATATTTAACATATACATGACTGAAATCTACTATTTACATCTTGAAGAAAATATCTACTAGGTATGAGAAATAAATGCATAACAAAATGAGTTATGTATAATGTCTATAAGTAATTAATTGAATATATGAATATTAATCCATATAATATCCAGTCTCGAGCATCCAACTTGCATCAGTTCAAGTCAGAAAAAGAAGACGTACGTACGTTGTTAGTCTTAATTGATTAATCCAAGAACAACGGACTTGTAAATCAATCATGCTTAACTAGTACACGTGTAATACATCGATTAATTAGCCACTGTCGTAATCTGCAGTCTGGTCAATTTCAACAAGACAAGTCCCTGTTCGATATTATTCCTCAAAGAGGATTGATTTTAATAATCTAAGGTTTTAGTTTTGATATAATCATTATATTAATTGTTATTATGGAGGTCATTTCACGTTGATTCGACGCTTCTGCAGTGCTCGACCGGAGTGAAACAGTAAATAATAAAGCAAGTCACTGAGACAAGTGGGAGGAGGTACGCATTCGAGCTTTTTGTAGAAGTGGAGGTGGCGTTTTCAAGTTCAAGTTTAGGGCAGGTTGACTTGAGCTTCTTCTTCAGCTTCTTGCATCCGCCGACGAACCAAGCCACCGGAGAGAGAGAGACAATGGATTTCGACGACCACGAAGAGGAGGAGGAGGAGATGGACTTGGGGGTGGAGTCATCAAAATATGGCACGGTCTTGGGGAGCTCGGGTCGAGGAGGGGGAGAAGGATGTGTTGGTGTTAAGATGGGCGGAGGAGGGGAATCGGCGCCCGTGGTAACGGCAGGGATGGCGGTAGCAGGGTCAGCAGGCCACCGGAAGGCGCACGGCAGTGGTGGATGGAAGTACCGGGAGTGCTTGAAGAACCACGCGGTGGGGATCGGAGGATACGCGGTTGACGGGTGCGGGGAGTTCATGCCGGCGGGGGAGGGCGGTTCCCTCGACGCCCTCCGCTGCGCCGCCTGTGGCTGCCACCGCAATTTTCACCGGAAGGTCGATGCAGAGGAAGGCGGCGGCGGCGCCTCCGCTGCCGGTGCAACGGAGGTCGGCGTAGGTTACCACCCCAACTTCACGTCCTACTACCGCACGCCGGCGGGGTATCTCCATCACCACCACTACGCGGCCACGGCATTCCCGGCTCACCGGCAGGCGCCTCTGGCCCTGCCGTCGACGTCCGGCGGCGGAGGATACAGCAGGGAGGAGCAGGATGACGTGTGGAACCCGATGGCGGGCGGCGGAGGAGGAGGAAGAGGCATGGTGGCGTCGGGGTCGGGGGCGAGGAAGAGGTTCCGGACCAAGTTCACGCCAGAGCAGAAGGACAAGATGCTGGCGTTCGCCGAGTGGGTCGGCTGGCGGATCCAGAAGCACGACGAGGCGGCGGTGCAGAAGTTCTGCGAGGAGACCTGCATCAAGAGGCACGTCTTCAAGGTGTGGATGCACAACAACAAGCACACCCTCGGCAAGAAACCCTAAAGACCAATCATCATTGCTAGCTAACTGGCACTCAATCATTTCTTTAGCTAGAATTAGGTGTTGTTACGATCTTTAATTAATTTCCACGAACGATCTTCTTCTTATTGTTGTTGTTGTTATTTTAGTAATTAATATTGAGTAGTTACAAAATTAAGGTGCATGATGTTTGACTGATGGAGGACATATATTAGTGAATGTAGTTAGGTTTACTGTTTGATACAGTATAGCTAGCTTGATTAATTACTTGCTTGCGTTGTATGTGAAGGTGCTTAGAAATGGAGGAGGAGGAGGAGGAGAAGGGTGTTTGATGAGGCATTTAAACGTGTCGGGCATGCAATGCCTGAGTTGCATTCTTGATTACATGTGTGCTTGCTCTTCCTAGTACTGTTGACTTAAGAGGATGGTGAGCTAGCTGGAGATAGGTTTAATAATTATATATAGGATGGATTTCTTGTGTGGGAAGAAAGGGGGAATCGAGGGTGAAGAAAGAAAGAAAAAAAGAAACAAAGGAAGAGAAGGAGGTTGTCAGCGAGGAAGCCTGGTGTGTAGCTGGATGAGGTTTCACTTTCATGGGAAGGGAATTGAATTCATGCAGAGATGCACATGAAAATTGCTTGTTTTAGTGGCGCTAATTAAATGATGCAGAGTTGATGAGAGACCTCAACCTTTCTGGTTTCGACTTGCTGCCATCAGTGGCCAGTCATACTGCACATGGATTGATTTGATTGATTCACGGGAACTTTTCTCTCTCTCTCTCTCTCTCTCTCTCTCTCTCTCTCTCATAATATGTATGACAATTGGTAAATTACAGGAACTGCTTGCATTAACTTGTTAGCGGTCGATACTGTATATGCCATCAATTAACAGTCTGTTGGGATCATCGATTGCATGCACTACGCCAGTAACGATGAAGAGATTAGTATAGATATTTCTTGCACATATGCGTTATATATTTTTGGCATTGATATCATATAATTATATACTTAATAAAACAATGATATATTTCTTTCGTAAATACTTCTGCAGTCTGGTGACAGTGATATATGATAAAAATGTATATCGAGCTTTAGTTGATGCTAATTTGTCGATCTAAATCAACACGCGCGTTTTAATCACTGCAAGATCGGCCGTGTGTGGATCGATCTTAAATTGCACAATAAGTGATACACTTGCACTGTCTGATGCAGTGGTGCCCACTCTTGCAGGGACCACTATCGGACACCGGATCTTTGTCTCTCCATAGAAGGGGTGAGAGTGAGACCTAATTTGGTCCAATATTTATATAAGTGGTCTCTCTCTCTCTTTAGACTTTATGGACCACTCTTGACTTTAATTTGACTCCTGGGTCGGTTCGAGGGTTCAAGCAGCTAGGGAACATTTAAACCTCCACGCCGTCAGTTCTCCTCGAGATTCGCACAAACGGGAAGATGGTGGGGCTGTCGATGGCAATCATTGCGAATGCCCGGTGATTTGATGATTTCTGTTATGGGTTAATTACAGTTTCTATGCGGATGATTTGCGTTGAATTTTACTTTGAAAGTGTTTCTTTCCCGTAAATATAAATGCTCTAAAAAGATACTCCATTTAGATTAAAAAGAGTAAATATCTACCAATACGGATTGTAATATTTAATTTGGTTGCCCGCAATTAACCGCGAGTTGCACTTTGCACTTGCAAACGTTTGATTGGTCGTAGTTTCGAGTTGTATTTTTTCAAATCTAATTAAAATATTTTATAGTTAATCATTTTAGAAAGTAATGTGTTATATTATTATTATTATTATATTATATTATATTATATTATATTATATTATTAATTTTGAATAATATGTTTAATGAAGTTTAAAGTTACATAAAATAAATATAAAATATTAAAAATAAAAAACTACATGAAAGTTATTTAAAATGAAATTAAAATAATTATAAAAATAGAAAAAAAATAATGAAAAACCCAAAAATTGCAAAACATGGAAAAGTTAATAATTGTAAATTAAAACAAAAAAATAAAAAATTCATGCAAAAATTTAAAATAAAAGTAAGTTAAAAATTATAAAAATAATTGAAACATTGAAATATAAAAAACACATGAAAAAAATTAAAAACATACAAACTACAAACTAAAAAATAATGAAATTTGGTATAATTTTTTTTTTAAAAAAAATAAAACATAAAATAGTTTTTTGTTTTATGATATCATAAAATAAAAAAATTAAAAAAAAAATTGCAGCCTTCTCTCATTGGATTCAAGAAGGTAACACTATAATTTTGAATTGCATGTCTTTTGAGTGTTTGAAATCATCATATTTCTTGTAATGAGCTCATAAATAATATTTTAGTTGCAGATTGTAAACGATAGATGCTGCAATTTATAATTACAATCAACCAAACATGTTTACTTGGTTGTTTGTTATAATTTTGCAACAAATCTGTTTACAAGCAATCAAAGAATCCCTTTATGATTTTCAATTTATGATAAGCTAAGTTAACTCGAATTCATATTCATTATAATAATATAAGCATAAGTGATAAATAAATTGATATACTAATAATAATATTGATTTTTTTGTGATTAAAAGTATTGTTACAAATAATTTAATGACAAAAATTAGATCAATTAATGATAAATTTAGAATGATGCCACGACAAATTTATCTAAAATTTGTCTCAATTAGTAACACAAGTTTCTTGTCTCATAGTCCATTTATTTATAATAATTTTTTTTATCAAGAGTAGTTTTTTCATTCCAGTGAAGGAAAATAATTACACACAACACACATCAAGGGATCGAACCCAAAACTTGTAGAAATAACCTGAATGTTACTATCACTTGAGCACGAGTGGGTTCACCATTTACTTATAGTGATTGAAATTAATTCATAAATATTTGTGCATTGTATTCATAACCAAAAGCTCTAGTTTAATATATATATTACATATATTATGCTTTGTTTTGATAAAGTTAAGCTATAGATAATCATGAAATGTTTGTTGAATGAAAAGCTACCTTTCTTATGTTTAAGAACATTGAGGATTATTGGGACGAAGTAAGGCGTCATGTCCCGTGCGAGCCCTAGGGCGATTCCTAGGGCGACAACTTCAGCGACGTCTGGCGACTCAAATCCCCCCCCCCCCCTTGATGACCTTCTTCCCTCCCCCCAAAAGCCTCCCCCTTCCCCCTCAATGATGTTTTCATGGCGGAAGCAACTTTTTCAAAGGAGTTTTCGCAACCCGCAGAAAATCCTAATCTTCTGATTTGCTCATCCGACGCCGATGATGCCTTAATCAAGACTCTTGAAGACCCTGCGACTGCTACGACGACTCCCATGAAAGAAACCCCTTCCATTCCAGCTTTGGCAAATGATGGGGCAAACCCTAATTTGCCGACTTCGGGTAACAGTGCACCGCATGAAAGAAAGCGACGCTCTACCCCCTCTCCGACCATCCCGAGGCCTGATTCCTCTCCTACGGGTACGAACAAAATCTCTTGGGCTCAGATTCTGAGGGGTTCCAACTCAAATGCTGCAAATCTGGTAATCTCTTCTACACAGTCTCGTATACAGTCTCAATCTTCTGGTAAAGTTTCATTTTCTATTTAACAAATCCAAAAGTGCCAAAGCCCTTGGCAGGCATCTTTAATCAGAAATTTTCTGGGCAAATCGACCCCTTTATTTGTCATTTCCCATTGGGCTTTTAAATTATGGGCTTCCTATGGCTTGATAAATGTCCTCGACATTGAAGAGAGTTTTTTTGTATTTCGTTTTTCTTCCTAGGAAGCGACTACAGATGTCCTCACCGGTGGACCGTGGTCTTGCCGGGGTGACATCATTAGATTGGTTCCTTGGAAGCCCTTTTTTCAGCCCTGGTTGGAAATGTTTTCACATGCCCCTGTGTGAGTTCGTATTCATATTTTGTCGCTGGAACTTTGGAACCCTACTTCAGTAGGTCTAATTACGAATAACCTTGGTAAGTTAATTACTATTGATAGTCGTTCCTTTGAATTTAACTGAGGTAAATATGTGCGTGTTTGCATAGAAATAGATTTATTTCAACCAATTAAACAAGGGGTGTGGATCAATATCCCTAATTGTGAATTTTTCCAACCTATTTTATATGAAAACTTACATGTTGTTTGCTTTAACTGCAGTCTGATAAAACATAGAGAGGCTTCTTGCCCTAGTACTAGCAAAACTACTTTTGACAATAGTTATGTGGAATGTGAAAATTTTCCTGTTGACAATGCTCAAGTTAAGGACCCTCCTCATCCCCCCAAAGAAACTCTTGCCCCTTCTCCTAACCCTATGGACCCTAAGGAACCTATTTATGGTCTTTGGATTCAAGTAACTAGGAGAAGAAAAAAACCTAGACTACTCACCCAACAATCATAACAAAATCCCTAGTGGACATACCCCCCCCCCCCCCCCCAAAGAAATTTGTGTGAGCCTAGACAGGAAAACTTTAAGAAAAACCCTAACCAGAAAATAGGAAACAAAGATCCTAGAGGTAAAGAACCTAGTACAAAAAAAGGTATTAACCTTACCAATACTCCTAAACCTCTCTCTGGTAAAGGGGTACCTTCTACTAAAGTTTCTTATGAAATTTTTAAAGGGACTGATAAGGTTTAAACTTCAAATCCCAAAGTTAACATCTAACAGTCTTTTGATAAAATGGTTCAAGATGTATCCTTAATCTTTAACTCTCAACCTTCTAACATTGTTAAACATAATGGAAAAAAAGGGAAACAAGTAAATATGCCTATTGAATCCAAACTTGCCGAAGATTGCTATTCACTACCTTCAACACCTTCCTCTAGTAAAAGATTGAGGGATGCTAACACATTTTTTCCTCATGATGAGGAAATGAACCAGCCAAACAACCTTATCATTGTTTTACATGAACATAATAAATTGGAATGTTAGGGGTGTGATGAGGAATCCTGTTCTTGATATAATCTTCTTTTTTGTTAAAAATAATTATGTTAATTTGCTCTCTTTACAGGAAACCCATGTCCCTAATAATATTGCTAATATTTTTGTTAAGAAACTTGGTAATAATTAGCAAGGGGTCTCCTCTCCCTCAAATGAGGCTTCTGGAGGCATTATTTTTGCCTGAAATTCCTCGGTTGTAAATGCTAAAGTGATTTCTATTCATGCTGATGTTATCCATGCTATCATTTCTTTTAACAACTCTATGTCGTATTATTTCTTCTCTTTATGCTAATACAAATCCTTGCTTGAGAAATACTTTATGGCATAGTCTCTCTAATGTTGATTTATCTTCTTATCCCTTGCTTGTCATGTGGGACTTTAACAGTATCTTAAACGAAGAAGATAAAAGGGGGGGCCTACCTTTTAGAATAAATAATAATATTAGAGAATTTACATATGTTATTACTCAATCCAACCACATTGATTTAGGATTCACTGGTCCTAAATACACCTGGTGTAATAATAGGAAGGATAATTTTAGAATTCTAATTAGATTAGATAGAGTTTTCTCAAACCCTGCCTGCTTAAATTTTTTTGGAAAAACTTCTATTAAACATCTTGTCAGAACTGTTTCTGACCACAACCTTCTGCAAGTTTTCATTAACAATAATATAAACATGACAATAATCTTTTCAAGTTTCAAAACTTCTGGATTGAATACCTTGACTCCAAGGACATTGTAAAACAAGCTTGGGGTAAACAAACTTCCCCTTCAACTCTCTACTACTGGACAAGCCATTTCTAAATGGAATAAAGAGGTTCTAGGGAATCTTGAAGCAAATTTAAAAATCACCCAATGCCTCATTCACAATTTGGAGCTTAAAGAGGCTACTTATGACTTATCCTCTTCTGAACATCTCAACCTTACCTCTCTTATCAATAAGGCCACTGCCATTCAAAGGTAGATTAGTCTAAAATGTTGGGCTAAGGCTAAATTAAAATGGTACCTTGATGGAGATCGCAACACTGCGCATTTCCATCGTATGGTTACTTATAGAAGAAGGATCAATCATATCTCCTACATTACCTCTGGCAATGGCTCTATCATCACTGATGAAAACAAAATCCTTGCTGAGTTTTCAAAATTTTATCAAAACCTTTGGATCAACTCTCCTTTTAGTAATTTTACCATCCAACTTTGTCTCATTTTCCCTTCTGTTTCTAATGATTTTAATTAATTTCTTGATTGCTCCTTTTTCTAAAGCTGAAATATATGAAAGATGTACCATCAAATCCATGGCCAATGGGAAGAGCCCTAGCCTAGATGGCTTCACTGTTGAGTTTTACAAATATTACTGGGATATTATTTCTGATGACATTTTTAACTATTCTCAAAACTTTTACTTTACTAGTTTTATTCCCTATGATTGGAACAAAACTATTTTAACCTTCATCCCAAAATGTCGAAACCCCATAAAAGTCAAAGATTTTAGACCTATTGCGCTTTGCAATATGTCCTATAGAATTCTTACCAAACTCATTACCAATAGATTCAAGGAATGCCTTCCAAATCTTATATCCAAATAACAGTCGACTTTTATTAAAGATCGTAGTATTCATTATAACATCATTATAACCCAGGAAATGGCTCATACTATTTTTAGTTCTAAGAATATGCAACTTTATATACTTGTCAAACTTGACTTGGAAAAGGCTTATGATTCATTATCTTGGAATGCAATCCTATCTGTTTTTGAATTTTGTGCCTTTCCATCTCTCTTTATTAGCTGGATTAAGTCTTGCATTTCCTCTGTTTTCTTTGCATGCATGATTAATGATCATATGTCTGATTTCTTTCAATCTTATAGAGGTATTAGACAAGGTGACCCCCTTCACCTTTTCTTTATATTATTGTTGCTCACACTTTAACCCTTCTTATTAACAAGACCGTTAATGAGAACATTTTCACTCATCTTAAGATTAATAATTCTCTCCCTATTAGTCACCTAATATTTGCATACCATATCCTCCTTGCCTTCAAAGCTGATGACATTAGTATTAATAGCTTCAAAATTATTTTTGAGCATTATTTTCAGCTTACATGGTAGAAAGTTAATCTTTATAAATCTGCTATTTTTTCCCTAAGTACACTCCACCAAATACCAAGAATTGTATTTGCAGTAAACTTAGGATTCAGAAATATTCTTTTCCTTTTAAATACTTAGGAGTTGTACGTAATCTCCCCTCGCAGACCTCCATAGAATGCTCATGACTTTCTTGTTGATCAACTTAATTCTAAATTAGGATCTTGGCAGTCAAACTACCTTTCCCAAGCTGGGAGACTAATCTTGATAAAATCTGTTATTACCTCTGTGCCTATTCACTTGATGTATATATCTTGGCTGTCAAAAAAGAATATGAACAAGATGAACTATGTTATTAGCAACTTCCTTTAGCAAAATAATAAGGATAAAAAGGGAATGCACCTTGTTTCCTGAGATACTGCTACTTTACCTAAAACTTAGGAGGCTTAGGTATCAGGAATATTTATCTCCAAATTTTTTCTTTACAAGCCAAAAGAATTGATGCTGACCTTAATAATCAAGACACTCTATGGGTTAAAATTAGTTAAATTCAAGCATCCTATGATTACCTCTCTTAACCATTCCCCTCCCAACCATTGCTCATGGTCTTGGAGGCTTTTTCTCAAAGCTTTTAAGCATCTACAGTTGGATTTTAAAAAGGTTATTAACTCTGGCATTAATTCCTCTATTTTGATTGATAATTGGTGCTTAGATATTTCTATTTGTTTGAAACCCACTTTGGTTAATAACAGTGTTATTACTTTTGGTACTCCCACAACTTTGTGAGTTTATCTATATTTGATAAAGAATTGTGGGATCAAATTACTGCACTTAATTTGCCCCAAAACCCCTATGATGATTATTGGGTATGGAAAGAAAGCTCCAAGGGCAAAGTTGTAGCTTATTCATTCCTAATCAACCTTTCTCCTCCTGAAAATAATATTTTCTTTAATTGGGATGCTATTTGAAAGCTTGATATGCCTGGAAAAATTAAAATCTTTCTTTGGAAGACAGCTCATGGTAAACTTCTAACTAAGGCTAGACTTTTTTCTATGGGTCTATCCCCTAATAGCTAGTGTGTTTTTTATGGCTTATACCCTAAAACTTTTGAACACCTCTTTTGTTGTTGGACCTATACATTAACTATTTTTAACCTCCTCTATATCCTTATTTTACCTAACCAACTCCATGATAACTCCACCGGGATGTTTGGTAGTAACCTTCTATTTCTCTATGATGATTCTATTCATCAACAAAACAGGAGGTCGATTGTCGTATCTTGATGGTTTATCTGGTTCTCAATGAATGAATGACTGCATCAAGCGAGGCAGTTCTCCCCTGAGTTCTTAAAGCACGAGACAGATTTTTGCCTTTCTTAAGGCTATGGATCATACCCAATTACCTGAGGGGAACTTGATACATAAATATCTCATTATTTGCAGGTGGTCTGCTCCTCCTATTGATGCTATTAAAATTAATTGCGACGCTTCAATGGATAGCATTAAAATTGGTATTGGGTTTGTTATTAGAAACCATATGAAAGTATGTTTATTTACTATTTGTAAAGTTTTTAATAACAGCATGAATATACTAACTACTGAGGTCCTAGCTGTGAAAGAGGCAATTATCTATGCTTTGCAGGAAAATTATGAAAACATTATCATTGAATCGAACTTGAAACTTCTTATGGATGGTTTGGCCAAAAGAATATGTCCGGATTAGAGAATCCAAGCCACTGTTCATATATGATATTTTTGACCTTATGTCAATTTTTAATTGTATCTATTTTAATTTTACTTTTTGTGAATGTAATAAAGTAGCTCATTGAATTGTAAACTATGCTCGACTTTGTAATTCCTCTCAGATTTGATCTATTATAAAATCACTTGAGTTGGAACAAATCTTTGTAAGGGACCATGAGGGTCTTAGTTATCTTAGATTAATATAAGCTCTTATTTTATATATAAAAAAGTGTTTAAGATCGTAGGATTAATTTTTATACCGCATCGTATAATAATTATTATATGTGTATGGTACAGCGAATACCTTAATTATGTATTATTTTTCTCCTACTTTTGTAAAATATTATTTTGATTGAAAAAAAATAAAATTATGGAGATCGAGGTACACAGTCATTTTCCTATATAAATTAATGGTGTGAAAGGATGAGACAAAAAACTTTCGCCCTTCCGTCTCAATTGCCTTATTCATGATAATAATTAGATACTAATTTGGGCATCCAAGTATATTCCTTTAAAGATCGTCGTCATCAAAACTTTTGTGAAGTGAAGTTTTGAGTAACTTTGATAAATTAATCCCGAAAGCTGATGAATTTGATCTAATCAAGGAAGATATTTTTGTGGTCCCCATATAACCCAATCCCAATTAAAGCAAGTTGAGTTCAAGTACAAATTAATTAATTTCAAATTATGTGTGCCAGTTTCAAGTTTCAACACTCGTTAAGTTCAAAAGGAAAAAGTTCCGCAAGTACATGATCTACCATCTTAATGTATTATGAGCTATTTCGTTCGAATTTTTGGACGAGAAATTTTTAAATTCGAATTTGAAAATAAATAATTTTAGATTCATAAACGAGTGGATTCAATATTTATTTTGCCCCTATCAAAATCTCCATAAAAATTAAAATATATATATACATATATAAATAATTTTAATTTATAAAATATTTTTTATGATAAAAATAAGATATTAAAGAATAAAAAATATATTTTTTAAACTCTTTAATATATTAAAAAATTTTGTACAAAATCTATAAATTTAAATTTAATTTTAAATTATGAAATATTTTGATGTAAAATATTTTTCTAGATCATAATACTTTTTTCGTATCATTAAAATATTATTTTATGAATTTAAATATATTTTTAAAAAATTATGAAATTATTATAGACTTTGCACAAAATCTCTAATAAATTAGAGACTTTTATTTATAATAATTTTATAATTAAAAAAATAAAATTTAATTCACAAAAAAAATATGTGATATAAAAAATATGCTAGAATCTATAAAAATATTTTGGACAAAAAATATTTCACTAACATCATAATTAAAAATTAGTTTTATAGACTTTAGCTCAAAATCTATAATATCAAAAATATTTTATAATTTTTAATTTAAATTTGGATTTATAGACTTTGTGCAAAATTCTCTAATGATTTAGAGAGTTTGAAAATATATTTTTTAGACTCTAATACCTCATTTCTATATCATTAGACAGTTTGAAAATATAATTTTAGAATCTAAAACTTTATTTCTATTATACATTTTTTATATAAATTAAAATTATTTTTTATATTCTTTTATATTTTTTTAATTTTTAATCAAAATCTGTTACAGACTTTGGCTAGGGGGTAAAATAGATATTTAATTCATTCAATTCCGATTTTAGAAATTATCCATCTTTAGATTCGAATTTGGGAATTTTTCATTCCCAAAATTTGAATATAGGAAATTGCACATTTATTATTATGCATAGCTCATGCCAAAATAAATTAATTTAATAATTCTAAGGTGTGTGATTGTAAAAAACAAAAATATAAATTAAACAGAAGCACTTGAAAAAAAAATAAGAGCAAATATTCATATTCATAACATAAACATGAAAATTTTCTCGTATTGAATTTTTCTCAAATTCATAATTAAATGGCCAAAATTCTAATTTTGGTATTCATTTAAAATATAATTTTTTCTACTAATTAAAATTTTTTCTAAAAATCTTTAAGAGACTCAAAATAAATAATTTTTTTATTATTCATAATATATATTTTTCAGTAATTTATATTAATATTATAGTAGATAAAAAATTATTTTAGTGATTAATAATATTATTTTTTTATTTCTATTTATGATAATAATAATTTTTTAGACACTAAAAATTAAAAAAGAAAAATTGATTACTAATAATTTTTTTAGACACTAAAAAAATTACTAAATGATTGTTAAAAAATTTATTTACGTTGTATTTTACTTAACAAGTGTATAATATAAGTATTTAAAAAAAATTAAATATTTAAATATTTTTTTTTTTTTAAAAAATAATATTATTAGCCACTAAAATAAATTTTTATCTACTATAATATTAAAAAAGATATTATGAAAAAAAATTAATTAGTAAAAAATATATATTTTGAAATGAATGGCAAAATTGAAACTTTGGTCATTTAATTATGGATTTAAAAAAATTCAAATTTATATTATGGATCTGAAAAAATTTTATGTTCAAATTATGAATTTGACTAATTGCTCAAAATATAATACTATTTCTTATTAAGAATCTAAAAACATAAATGATAAATATACATTATATTAATATAAAATAAATAGTTGAAATTTATAATGCACGTTTTACATTTTAAAGTTAATTTATTTATTATAAAGTTCTACGTATTTTATATACATTGAAATCTTATTGCAGATAGTGTATATATATGTTATCGAGATTAATATTTAATAATATAATATATTTTTATCAATTATGAAATTAATAAACATAAATGGCAACGATTTTATTAATTTAAGTAAGAAAACAGTTAAAAATTTACATGTACACTTTGTAATTAATTAATTATTAAATATACATATTCTATATAATATAACTAAGAAACCAATAAATCAAAAAATTAATGTACGGTATGAGTTATTTTAATTATTTAATAATATAACATTTAGAATGAAACTAAAATATCAGTAGCATGTTTCTTTAAGACTTCAAATATTTTAAAATATATATTATTATGTAGGTTTATATTATAATAACAAATATTCAATAACTAAGTTATAAGCGGTGGAAAAATATTTAATTTTAATTTCTAATTTATAAATACATCGATAAATACCGTATGACATTTCTACCTTATTGGACTGGATTAGAACCATTAGATCCGATCGGATTAGACCTAACAATATTCCATTATTCACCACGAACCAAACCACGCGGCCCCGCTCAGGGGTTCCGCCCAAACTGCACCTTTGAGCCAGACGACTCTATCTAGGGGACCCACCCGGCCGACACATGGACTCTCACGCCCTTCTTTATCACGAGAGATATACCATCATAAACCTGTCATCTTCGGAATAGGCCTCGATCCATTTTGGGTAGCAATCCTAGCGAGATTATCGAACAACATGATCACCTCCGCCTGTAATATATACAGGCACGCCACAGATAACCTAAGTTCCAATTCCATAAACTTTCACATTGGAGTCATCCTAACTTGGACGTCAAAGCATCTTTTGCAAGTTCTACCTCCCCCGTCGGCGTTGAACCAAACAAAGAAGAGATACCGAACCGAACCGAATCGGAACACCCCGACTCTCAGACAAGAATACTTATCAAATTTTAATTGTTAGATAAATAAATTCCTTATATGCGCCACGGCCCTCCGGCAAAGAAAAAAAAATCTCAAAATGCCAAAAGAATATCATGTCTGTCTTGTTAAGGAATACATCCTGAATTTGGATACACAGTAGGATAAACACAACGAAATAATTCAATAAATAGCTCAAACAAAGACAAATTAAATAGCAAGCAACGGCTAATTCGAAATTTCAGGTAGCAAAATCATTTCCACGGCAAAGTCAATTTATTCTCAACTCCATATCCTTGAGCAGGTCAGATATATCTCACTTGTCCATGGACTGGCCATCAGGAGGAACAGTCTTTGTCTCTTGCTGTTGAGCAAGGTAACCCATCCATCCTGCAAATTAATTCAGACTCAACACAAGTTAATTATACTCACGATCATAACGTATATATAATAAAGATAGATATGTATATATACCGAGAGAAGGATCAATTCCTCTGTTTTGGAGCTCTCTGAACTCTTGGCAGAGAGCACAGCAAGGGCAGAAGAAATGAAGAATGCAGTCCTCAGCTGGAGCCTGCACCAGGTTATACTTTTGCCTCAGCTGTTGCCTATTGTTGGCACCCAAAATCCAACACGTGCACAGAGCAGGAACCAACAGTGCGTACATCAAACTCGCCACCGTACACCCTATATATTTATAATTATATTATATGATGATTCCTTAATTTGATCAATATAGATAATTAATATATATACTAACTGGTGTTCCCCTCGTCCAAGATTTCTGCAATTTGTCCGAACGTCACGCACGGGCAGCAGGTCGTCAACGTGACTGCAGAATATTAATTAATTAATTAATGGAGATGAAAATATTGGTTGAAAGAATATTAATACCATTAGTCGTCTCGTTGCGTCCGCAATCGAAGAGTCCGGTCGTCCACGGCTTGCCGATGTCTAGATGTTCTCGGTGGTGGTTCTCTGCAGATGTTGCCGGAGGAGGCGGCGAGGGATCGCCGGCCACCGGAGGGGGCGAGCTAGAACTGTTTGGACTTCCCATCTTGTATGAAGAACTGTTTGGAATTCGGAGGTGCAATTTGTATCTTGGAGCATTAAACCGCAATTTATAGATGAGGGTTGATGAAGCATACAAAAATTTGAGAGCAAGAAAAGTTGTCAATTAATTTGCAGCATTGTTGATATCGATTATTTAGCTTCCAGCTACTTTTCCTGTGGAAGCAAAGCAAATCTTGGCGTTTTAAGGATGTTATTTTTGCTTGTTGACAAAATGTTTCCACTGTCCACTATTTTTTTCAATTTACTCATTGACATTTTCAACTTAATTGTAATTTGCTCGCAACATCTTTTTTTTTTTTTTTTTTTTTTTTTTTGTTGTTGTTGTTGTTGTTGTTGTTGTTGTTGTTGTCGTCGTCATTTTTAACTATATAAACTACTTATTCTTTAGACGGAAAAAGGTACAAAAATACCTTTAACGTTTTCTCGCAGAGTCACGAGTACTAAAATGCTATTAAGATTTTTTTATATCAAAAATACTTTAGACGTTAGGTGAGACTTAACGGAGATGACGTGGATGCTGATAGAGATGTTGACTTTACACATGTCGCACATACAGAGAGCAACTTGCCACGCAAACGATACGTAGGATGCAACGTAGGGGTAAGCAAAAAAAAAAATCAAAAATTCGGTTAATCAAAAAACCAATCCGAAACCAAACCAAATTTTTCGATTAACCGATTTGATGGTTTCAATTTCAGATTTTATTTTCTAAATTTTCAATTTTCGATTTCGATTTCGGTTTCGATTTCTTACCTGTCGCTTGTATGACAAGTTGCTCTCTGCATGTGCGCCACGTGTAAAGTCAATATCTTTATCAACATCCACGATATCTCTGTTAAGTCTCACTTAACAAAAGTTAACTTGATATCATTTTTGTACCATTTTCAATAATGTCAGGGATATTTTAGCTCCAAAATAAACGTTAGAGGTATTTTAGTACCCATGAGAAAACGTCAAGGACATTTTAGTACCTATAAGAAAATATCTTAGCTTGCATTCGCGTCACATGTCCACGTCATCAGTCCTAGTCATCAGTCACGTTAACACTGTTATTCCTCAATTAACGTCATTTACCTATAGGGGCATTTTAATTTGTACCCAATTTCATAACGTAATGGATGTTTTTTATCACAAAATAACCTTAGAGATATTTTAGTACACTTGAAAAAATGTTAGATGCATTTTTGTACCTTTTTCCTTCTTTAGACACAAAAATAAATGCTATCTTTATTCTATCTTTCTGCAAGTAATAGTAGTTGGATTGAAGATAAAATAGAAAAAAATTAATAAAAATATATTGAGACAAATAAAATAGATTCATTTGAGTGATAAAGCGCACTTAAAAAATGTAATTGTATATTAATTCTTGCATCTAACAACACACATTTAGCATGAGTATATTTGAGATAAAAGGATCAAATTGAAGTGAAATTAATTTTTTTTTTATCATCAATACGATATTTTTAAAATTCAGATGTCGAATTAATAGAATTTTTAATTTTTCAGTATGGAATTAAAATTAACCCTGACTTCTACAGAATCATGACATGCAACATGGCATACCTTGACATATATTTGATTAATAAGGAGGAAACAAGGGATGCCAATTAAAACCACTTAACCACAAATTTTAGTTAGTCGGTTATGGACAAGCTGCTTTTGGTCTTATGAGATATGACAGTTTGGACAGTGCGGGAAAAAATGAGGAGCCTGCTTGGGCGACCTCCGGATCTCGCCCGCCGGCTCCCCCCACCTCAACCTCATCCTCGCTCCTCCTCTGCTCGAGTTCACCCCCCTCCTCCGCGTCTTCGGTTTTTGTTCGTTCGCCGCTCCCCCTCCCAACCTCGCCCTGTCTCTAGCTGCGTAAAGCTTCCTCCCTCGTCGACCGCGTGCGACCCTAGTTCTTCTGCTGTGCTGTCTGCCACTGCTGGCTCGGGTCCGTCGAGCTCATCCCTAGACGTCGGGACCTCTTCCCCTCCTGTGACGTCGCCGTCTCGCCAGCCGTGCCCTCCTGCGGCTACCATTCCCTCGTACAAGTCAGTGGGTTTCCAGAAGTCTTAGTGATCTGGAGGGGCGCTCGTAGCCTCTCGTCGTCATCTACACCCAGCAGCTTTTCATCCTTTTGTATCTTCCATCCGGGATCTGCGGGAGCAAAATCGCTGCTTCCGATGTCTAGACAAGGGTCACCATGCCGTAGCTTGTAGATCGCCACGCACATGTTACGTTTGCAGAAAGTTCAGGAATCTCTCTTTTCGCTACCCACATCGTCCATCTCTGCGTGCTTTCAGCGAAGGTCCTATTGCATCGGCGCCGTCGGTACCTTACGGTCCCTCCATTCCATCACCTCACCTTTATAAGTCCTCCCCGGTTTCTCTTCTGCCGCACTGTTCCTTGCTGATGCTCTATCCTCTTCTCCTCCGATGTCTTCCAATCGTCCCCTCCGTGGTAGTGTTTTCCTCTCCTGTTCCCCATCTACTCTCGATGGGCGTGGTCTATTGAGGAGGAAAGGAATCAGCATTGTCTCAAGTGGCGCGTGCTGCCCCTCTCGGCAGATTCTCAAATTTGCAGCGTCGTGCTTCAGCTCTTTTGAAGGCAATCTTTCTCTCTGGCGCCTCAAGGATCTGGAGGATGGGGTGGGGGGGCTGCTCTTGCTCTGTCCGTCGACGACGGCGAAAGAATATCTTCTTCGCCGTCGTTGCTTGAATTCAACGACTGGCACTTTGAGCTGGAAGGTGTAGCCGATCCTCTGCAACTTAAAGCGGACATGCATATCAGAGGCTTGCCCCTCGAATATTGGAACGAAGCAGACTTATTTACCATTCTTTCTCCCTTCTCCTACTTGACTATAGTGGACTGGGACTCTCTGTCGTGGGCAGACGTTCAAGATTACCGTGTGCAGGTCCGGTGCAGGGGAATCGAGGATATTCCCCGCTTCATGAAGGTTCACGTAGATGGGAGACTCTTCACGGTAAGGTTTGACGTTGCCTGGTGCAGGTGGTCGGGGCCGCCGAAAAATGATGCGCCTCTCAATGGTAATCTGTCGTCGCCGCATGGAGGTCATGGAAGCTCTGGTGGTGGTGCTTCTTAATGAGAAACAAGGAGAAGAAATGAAATAGAAATTTATTCAGAATCAATTACTACACATAGGTTACAGAGAGAGGTATTTATAAGAAGGTAAGACAGAATGGAGATAACAACATATCTCCAGAGATAACAGCGAATCATTCATCTAAGGGCTGAGAAACTAGAGCAAGTCCCCAAACATCGGAAAATAAAATTTCTAACGGTCTGCATGTTTTGATTGAGGAAGTAGTGAAAGGAAGGCGGTGACTTTTATTGCAGAAACAAGTGTTGCAGTGTTCAGGTTTAGAAGATGATGAAGCAAGCTTATGCTTTGATATAACTGAGTGAAGAACTTTATGCTGAGGATGCCCCAAGCGTTGATGCCAAATTGTAGAGCTGATGGAGGGAACGTACATGGAATGGGCAGCTGGTTTGATAGTGTTCCAGGGATAAAGATCACCTTCACTCCGGCCTTGAGCGATCACAGCTCCAGTCTTGAGATCATTCACATAGAAATGATGAGGAAAAAACTCAATTGACGCATGATTTTGACTACAAAATTTGGCAACATAAATAAGATTTTTCCTTATCATAGGAGCATATAAAACATCTTGAAGCCAAAAATTATCATCCAAAATTGCCATACCAGAATGAGATGCAGGTATCATATTACCATTTCCCAAAGAAATGTTTTGATTGCTATTGAATGAAGTCATCGATTGCAGACCATCTGGATTTGCTGTCACTTGGTGTGTTGCCCCAGAATTTGCTGGAGAGGGAGGCTTCTGATACTGTTCAGAGAAATGAACCTGTGGAGGTCTGGGACTGAATGAATTATCAGTATTAAATCGAAAATAGCAGATTTTAGCTGAGTGACCAATCTTGTTACAGATCTGACATTGAACCCTTGGTCTGTTTTGATTGAACCTTTGCTGATTCTGATTACTCGAGTTAGGTGATCTGAAATTGTTCTGAAATGGTTCTGATTGCTTGGGTATGGTGGTCTGAAACTGTTCTGATATGAATTTTTTTTGTTTTCCTAGTTTTGAGCTCTATTATTAAATGGATGTCTCTGTGTGTATTGAACAGAAGCCTCTATATTGTATTCATCCCGACATTTTAAAAAGGTTTCTTGTCCCGAAAGCTTGTCATATAATTCTTCGAGGGAAATAGGAGTATCCCTCGACCTTATAGCAGCACTAATGTCGTTAAATTCAGATCCAAGCCCACTTAAAATTTTGATAGTTAAAGCAGCATTGTTAACAGGCGAATCTGCTATTTGCTAATTCATTAGCAATAATTTTGATCTCATTAAAGTATTCTGCTACAGATTTGTTCCCTTTCTTTAACTTTGTGAGATTATCTTGAAGACTAAAGATTCGTGACTGAGACTTATTGGCATAGTGAGATGCAAGTTTCAGCCACGCATCATGAGATGATGAGACTGTAGCGACTATTGAGGCGATGGCTTGATCAACCGATGCCATGATGGCATGGCGAATCAAGTTATCTTGCCTCTGCCAGTGATGTCGTCGAGGATCATTGACAGGAGGACATACGGAAGAACCATCGATAAAAGCTAATAAATCATACCCATGTAGCAGCAGTTCGATCTGAGTCCTCCAGATCACATAGTTGTTGTTGCCGATCAGTTTGATTGGAAGCTGGGCGGCCGGATTGATCGTAATGATCTGTCCTCTAATGGCAGCAAGATTAACGACTTCAGCTGCCGATCCTTCTCTGGTAGCCATGGTGACAGGAACAAAGAAGAGGCGATCGAAAATAAAATCAAAAGTCTTTTTAGAGAAGCTTATGGCTCTGATACCATAATGAGAAACAAGAAGAAGAAATGAAATAGAAATTTATTCAGAATCAATTACTACACACATGTTACAGAGAGAGGTATTTATAAGAAGGTAAGGCGAATGGAGATAACAACATATCTCCAGAGATAACAACGAATCATTCATCTAAGGGCTGAAAAACGATGATGGAAGAAATAGTGGGTGACGTGGCCATGATGTGGCCACGTCACATTTATAAGAGGGAGTTGTTTACGTTAACACTTCTCCTCCTGGGCGAACCAGGGGGTGGCTGGCTCCGGAGATGATCTGTTCTCCCCCTCTCCTTCTGCGGGCTCCCTGGGTAGCCGCCAATGCACCCCCCCGACGTGTTCGAAACTCGGTTCTACCTCTAGCGTAAACATCTTGAACCCGGCACCGCAGTGTCCTGGAATACTGGAGCCTCCTTCGTCAGCATACATCCGTATCGATTAACCTTCAAATCCTATACCCTCGGTCATTAACCATCGGGCCTTCAACTTCATTCATGAGGATCTTCTCCTTTCCTCCGTCGGCGCCCTTTCCTTTCCCACGTGGTTTGACAGAGGGTCATCTGTCCTATTTCGGACGCCCGGGCGACGCTCGTTTTTTTAGGAAACGACTATATTGCGTTGCATGGGTGGTCATTTGGTCCCTCCACGCTATGGGTGGTGCCCATGGTCCGTCCTTCCCTGACGCTCTTTGGCAGGATCATGGGGCTTGCGCATTCTGTGGGTCCGATGCCATGTCAACTTGTTGGCATCATGGGCTCGTGCATATCTTTGGGGTCCATCTTAACTTTGTCGAGCCTGGTGGACCCACATCAACACCTTTTTCTTCATCCGACGTTCGCGGTACCCGTGAACCCGAGCCCGCTACCTCTTCCACCCTTCTTTGACGAGACAGCAGGATTGCAAATTGACTTCAGCGACTCCCACTCGGGCCTCGACTCCAATCTTCTTCCTGCTCCTTCGGTCCCAGAAATTACTGACGGACCCCCTGTCGGTCCTTCTTTTTTGCTTCCGCAGGTGCACCCCAGCAGGCAGCTTCAATGTAGGGTCGATGGCTCCTCCATCGGATCTCTCGAGCGCGCAATGAGGCGCAAAGAAGCTTGCCTCTCTATTCTGCCGATTAAGGACCTCGGGTCTTCCTCATCTGTGCCGAAGCCGCCGTCTCTTAAGCTCACTCTCACTGGACTAAAAAATGATGAAATTAAGTTGCGATTGGCTGCATTGGGCTTCCCCGACATCTCAAATTTGGACTGTTCAGTGATCAAGATTGCTGAAGAAGCTAGGAGCCTACCAGATCTTACATGATGGTGAAGGTTTTTGTTAGTTTTTGTTTGTGCATGGTACTGGCCTGGTTTTGTTGTGAGGGTGGAGATCCTTACTTTTGATGTGTGGTCTTCTGAAATGTTAGGGCTATGAATAGGCCCATTAAGCATGCAATGTTGAAGAACTTTATTTCATTCAACAAGTGCTCTATGTTTTGCTTGCAAGAAACAAAAATTGAAGCTTTTGACGATTGATGGATGAAGCGTATTTGTGGATTTGTAAATTTTGACTTTTCCTTTAAAAACTCAAATGGGTTGTCAGGCAGACAGTTTATTGCTTGGAATCGGGATTTGTGGTGTGGTATTTCTTCCTCGGCTGGCCGCTACTTCATTGGGTGTCGTTTATTACATCATCTGAGTAATTTTTCTATTTCAATCTATAACGTTTATGGCCCACCCCGTAGAGAGGGTAGAAATGATTTCTGTCTTGAACTCGACATTTTGACCTCGATTAGCGATGTGGCCTGCGTCATCGGGGGAGATTTTAACCTTACGTGTTGGGACGCCGAACGTTTAAATTTTGTGGGAAATCCAAGGGACTCGGCGAGATTCTCCGGTTTGATTGCAGACTCTATTTTTATGGACCTACCGCTGTTGGGTAGGAGTTATACGTGGTGCAACTCCCACTCTATACCAGCTTGTGCTCGTCTTGATCGTGTTCTTATCAACGATCTTGCATTCGGTTGGTGTTCATCGTGGACTGTGAGGGTAGGGAAAGCTTGATTATCGGATCATGCGCCTCTTATTCTGTCTTCTCCTCGTGCAAACAGAAAAAATATCTTTCGCTTCAAAAATTTATGGCTCCGGGATCCCTCATTGAAATCGGTCTGTGAGACATGCTGGAACGAACCTACTTCAAATGATTTATTTGGCACTGCATTATGGATTGTAAAAGGATACTTTCAATGCTAAGAGGGAGCACATCTCTCACATGGAAGATCTCCTTGAGCGGCAACAAAGAGATATTGATTCTGCTTCCCCTTCGGCCCCGGTGGGTTAGGTTTTGAGAGAGGCCAGAGCAAGACTTGACAGTTGCTACGAAGTTGAGAATCTTTATTGAAAACAATGCGCCAAGGCACGGTGGCTCGAGGACGGCGATAGGAACACAAAGTTCTTTCACAGAGTGGTATCCTCAAGAAGGTAAAAGAATTGGATTAGCTCGCTCAATATGGAGGGGGTGAGGTACGAATCCCAAGATGTCATTTCTTCCTGTTTTCTGAACTACTTTAAAAGCACGATTTGGTTCGAAGCAGTGCATAGACTGGGGTTGGATTGGAATGCTATCTACCCCCCACACGACCTTGACCTGAACACATTGGCGGCAAACTGTAGTCTGCAGGAAATTCTCGATAACATTAAATTGCTTGGAAAAGATAAGTCTCCTGGGCCCGACGGACTAACAGTGGAATTCTTTTTATCGAACTGGGATGTAATTAAGACGGATTTGAAAGGTGCTCTCGATGACCTCATGTTCGGCCATGTAGACTGGGCTAGAATAAATTGTTCCTTCGTGGCCTTGATCCCAAAGTTGGAGGGTGCAAATGAGGTCTCGTCTTTCCGCCCTATCAGCCTTACTTCGAGCTTGGTTAAAATTTTCTCAAAAATTATGGCTTCTAGGCTGAAAGGCTTTATTGAGTGATTAAATGACAACACGCAATGCACTTTTATGAAAGGAAAAGGCACTCTTGATAGCTTCATGGCGGCCCACGAGGTTATCCATCTTTGCAAGAGAATGCGGGAAAACACTTACCTTATCAAGCACAATATGGCGAAAGCTTTCGACGGTGTCAACTGGGTGTTTCTTGAAAGGTTACTCCTTTTTCAGGGTTTCCCTTCTGTGTGGGTCCACTGGATTCTTTCGATGTTGTGCTCTAGTGAATCTGCTACTTTGATCAATGGTGAAGAAGGGAAATGATTCCGTCATAAAAAGGGGCTAAGGGAAGGTGATCCTCTTTCGTTGTACCTCTTCCTATTGGTGGTTGACGTCTTCTCGCGTCTCTTGCACAAAGCCAACTCTAGCGGGCTTATCAAGGGTGTGAACGTTGGGAGGGATAGGGATGTGGTCAATCTTGAGTTTGCCGACGACTTTATGATTTTTACAAGAGGTGATGAATCAGATCTAATCAATATCAAGCTCCTTCTATATGCTTTCGAACTGGCTTCAAGTCTCAAGGTGAACTACGACAAATCGGACATTACTCACATTCTTGGGAACAAATCTTGTTCCCAGTCCGCAGCTCTAACGCTGGGCTACAACGAGAGCTACCTCCCTATTACATATCTTGGGTTGCCCCTAAATCAATCTAGCTTGAGCCAGTCTAACTGGATGGTGGTCCTCAACAATATCGATAAAAGGCTTTATGGGTGGAAGGATAGACTGTTATCGAGGGGCGGTAGGCTTACCTTGATCAATAGCATCATCACCAGCATCCTGGGATATTACTTGTCTATTTTCAATCTTCCTTGTTGGGTTCGGAGGAAAATTGATGAAAGACGGCGAAAGTTTCTTTGGAATAGGGATTCTGCATCGAGAAGCTCGGGGGCGTTGGTTAATTGAAACGATGTTAGAAACCTTCGAGAAAATGGAGAGTTGGGCATTCTTGACATTGAGCTCCATAACATTGCGAGGCTCTGCCAATGGTGGTGGAAGCTTGCAAATAACGAGGACCTTCTTTGGGTGGACATTGTTAAATTCAAATATTTTGGCCGGAAGAAATGGTTTGATCTGTTGTACACCTCTAGTTGGTAGAGTATTTGGAAAGGGCTTGTGAAAGTTAATCATCACTTTTCTCTTGGGATGGAAACCAATTTGGGGAATGGTCCCTCAACAAGTTTTTAGAATGAACGTTGGTTGCTCAACGGAAAGCTCTCCTTCTTATTCTCGGACCTATTCGTGGCCCACTCAAACAAAAATATTTCGGTTAAGGATTTTGTGGATGCTCTCACTACCCCCGGTCAGGCAGTTTGGTCCACTCCGATTGAGCTGCAGCAAGTTCTTGATTTTTTGTGTTGCATTGGCCACCCGAGCCTTTCTGACGCGGACGACCAAGCCAGATGGAGATGGATTGCTTTAGGTATTTTTTCGACCATGTCACTCTACGTGAGGTTGAAAGATAGTGGCGTCAAGATCGTGGCCGGAAGGCTACTTTGGAGGCTAAAGTGTCAGCTCAAAATGCGAATACACATATGGATCAAGTTGAAGGGTCAGCTGCAGACGAAGGATAGGCTCTTAAAATTTGGAGTTCAGATTGACGATCCTCTATGTATTTTTTGTATGAACGAATTAGAGTCGATGTCTCACATTTTCAGGGGTTGTGATATCACGCTACAGGGGTGGCAGCCCTTTGCTACTTTTTGCGGGCTGCCGCGCATGGTGATTCCTGCTTGCAACGAGGAGGACTTCGTTAGGGTAAACATGCCTTCTCGGTTGGCCATGGTTATTTGGTGTTGGGTATTATGGCAAGCTAGAAACAATTATATATTCAATCAAAAACCTGCTCATCTGGATCAAATTACGAAGGCGTGTGAGTGTTTTTGGACCCGTTTGGTTTCAAGATGAGCTCTTTTTGTTTTTCTTTGCCCTGTTCTTTCTCCCCCGCTAATGTTCGGGGTTGCTCTATTTTTGGGGATGGCTTGGCTTTCTTGTTGAAACCTATGTCATCAGCTATATCTCTTATGTGTATTATATCATTTTCCATCTAATGAAATGAATTTTATCCGTGTGGCTTCGGCCTCACATCTCTTCAAAAAAAGTCATTTATGGACAATAATTTTTGCAGTTCGATTTCAGTAGATTTAAATAACTGCTTAAATCAGTTTGATTTTGATTACTACTTCATGGATAATCGATAACCAAAATCAATTTTATTTATATATTATTAATATATAATTGAACTAAAAAACTAAAAAATATAGTTTTTATTTGCTTCACTTCATTATTCATGTTATTGTTCCTATGCATTTGATTTTCATCAAAATGTACTTCCTAATTATTCATGTAATTATTCTAATTCATTGAAACACAACAAATCTTTTTCATTCAATTTTATAAACTATTTGATAGATAAAATAAATGATGCCTTAATGATCTTTGTGCATTGGACTTGGTTAAAATATTTTCATTTAATTTAATGATCACTCATCTACTTGCACAAGAGGTTCTCAATAGTTTTAACTTTTATAAATATAGTAACTAGTTATTAGTTATTAAATGATAACCACATTCGATCAATTTAGCTTGGTTAATTGTAGAATATTTAACATTTAATAGATTTCGATTTCAGATAGGGGATAGTGGCATTTGTTCTTTGAACTTTAAACCCACACTAACAATATATATATATATATATATATATATGGGCTCGTAACAAACATCATGTCATATCCTATTTAGAGTTTACAGGGCTTATGATGAACAAGAGACGGTTGGATGTAATTGACATAAATGTGTTAGTATATGATACAATTGTAACAAATAAAAAAATTGAATTGAGATGAAAAAATTTAAAAGTTCAAGATATAATTAGGTGCATTCTCTTTCAATTTCTTTGAAGCTTCACTATGCAAGCTGAACTCATTGAATTCATTCCTAAGAACATCAATAATTACATAAGTCAACAAAGAATGATAAATTGGATGACATCCAATCTTTTTTGCATTATATAAAGAGTAAACAAGTAGATGATCTATCATTTTTTATCTTGTGAGTCCATGAGACGGGAGAAATGTTCAATTTCTTTTGGGCCGATGGAAGAGCAATTATTAATTATACTTCTTTTGATGATGTCATATTCTTTAGTACTACTTTTCATAAAAAAATATTAAATATCATTTGCTTTTATTTTTGGAATAAATCATCCTAAGCAAATGGTCTTATTTGATGGATAGTAGGTTCATTTGTTTGATTATTTGAAACATACATGATTGTAATGGCTACAAACAACCATGCACAATCTAAAATCATGGAGTTTGTCTTGCCAAATATTTGTGACTGATTGTGTCTATGATATATATTTTAGAGTATTGCTACTGATTTGCCTCAAGTAATTTTTGACCCGCTTAAATTTTTACAAGACTTTATAAGTTGCATATATGATTCATCTTTAAATTTTACAAATATTTGATGAGAAACAAGGTCAAATGATGTACACTTATAATTATGTTAATATTTATTGATACGATGACCACTCAAAGATGAGAGAGTATGAATATATAGTTTATAATATTCTTAAAAGAAAACTCTCCCTTTTAGAGTCCATAAAGTAACATCACCAAGTTTTGATCTTTTAATGTGAAGGAAATATGTGAAGATTTTAATCGAAGTTTATCGTACTATCACTAATGATGATAATGCATATTCTAGAGCTATATTGAATTTAAAGCAAAATTCAACATGTCATTATGTTGTCTTAATTTGTTAATTAATAAACTCAAATATAAAGATAAAGATCTTGCATTTATTATCACATTCAATTCACAAAATACAATGATTAAGTGTTAGTGCCAAAATGTTGAAGCATAAGGAATCGTATCAAAGTTGTAATAATTAACAATGTGTTACATTAGCCCTATGTTTATATTTGAAAACATGGACAAATTATATCGAAGAAAGGATTAGTTTAAATGTGCAATGTTAAGTAGTTAGTAATAATAGAAAAAAGAAATGAAGTTTCATGTGCGCTCATGTAAATCAAAAAACTTTTTCACTTCCTATCAAAAGTACAACTTCTAAGGATGCACACCAACTTTTGGAAAAATATTTTGATAAATTAATGGTAAAAGTAGAACAATTGTTATGAAATGTTGTGATTGAAGATTTTGAAAAAGAATTAGTTGAGGATTCCCAAATATCAACAATGAATGACATAATATACTTTATCACATTGATAATGCAATAATTAAGCATTCATTATTAAAAAAAAGGTCCAAAAATCAAGGGAATTAAGAGTATGTTTGAAAGGAAAAGGAAAAAACACAAAGATAGCAAATGTAACCATTCAACACCAAGTAAGTACAATTGATAAGTTAGATTTTTACATTTATTTTTATAATATCATTGTTATTATAATGACTGAGTTCTAATCCAATATTCATCATAGAACAGTACGATACTTCATCTACTACTACTAAACCATCAATAGGAGAACCTTCTTCAAGTTATAATGTCATGCATGATATTCGAGAGGGCATCACAAATCAATTTGAGTGCACTGACGTTGATTTGTTTTACACATAGAAGTTGTATAAATCTAGTAGACACGATCAAGAAGCCACTATTGTATAAATATATTGCATGTGGACATGATTTTATGCATGTATATATACTAGTTTTGTATAGTTTAATTTTGGTATAAAAAGATTGTATCATTGCAAATTTGATCTTCTAATTTGGATTTCTTAAAGCTTCAACATCACGTACCAGCAGGGGTCGACCCGTCCATTAGGCCCATAAGGCTATTGCCTAACGCCCACAACTCTCCAATTTGATGGACAAACTAAATCAATTATACTCAACCTGTGGGGCCATCAAATGATTCGTGGGGGCATTGGATGATTCAGATATGGGATTATCGAAGTCCCCACTCTTCGTCTTCTCCATCTCCGCCAACTTCAAGCCTTGGATGCTTGGTCTCAACCTCCAACGGTCGATCATCCATAACTTTGTGCCCCATCTCCGACTCTTCGTCTTCTCCATTTCCGTCGGCTCCAACCTCCAACAGGATGCCATCCACAAGTCTAGATTTTTAAGAAAAATGTCCAGCCTCAATCACTTGTCTTCTCCCTACTCCCTCTCCGCCTTTCGCCCCGGGTCTTTTGAGTAGTCCCAAATCCCCGCCTCTCACCCTCTTCGGTCTCTACCTCATCGCCTCTCGGTGCTGCAACCTAACAGCGGCAAGTTTCTCCTCTGAGTCCTCTCAATCTCGGGTTCTCCCTAACAACCAGACTCCCTCCGACCCTCTAGCAGCATGTGTGTTGTCTGTTCATCTTCTATAATTTTTTATTTGCAACTTCAATTTAGATGCATATTTGTTAGTATTGGAATAAGGACAAAGGCAATAAATGATGGAATGAAACAATGTAACGATTTGTGTTGTTTTCTGGCTATGAGTACAGTGGTTTATAATACACCTTGAGAACAATTTGTTCTATCTTGAGAATGTTCTGGAATATAATCAAAACAAAAATGATTTTATTACAGAGGATAAAATCAATGAGAATGTGGAGAGGTAGAAGGAGAGAGTGGCTACACTGGTACTGATGTTGAAGCGTGCATGACACTGTTCATGTAAGTGAGTGTTTGAGGTAGTGGTTTTATATTGTTGCTTCTATACACCCCCCGCAAGATAGGCGTTGCTTCAACTCCTATCTTGGGTCTGTGAGTTAGAAACAAGGTTGAAGACACGACCTTCATCAAAGAATCTGCTAATTGTTCCCGACAAGTAGGGGTGGAAATAGGCCAAGCCAGGCCAAGCCTTCACCTTAACAAGCCAGGCCTGTATGGTAAAAAATAGGTCTGAGCCTGGCCTGTGGCCTGTTATAGGCTATTTTTCGGCCTGAGACTGGTCTTACTTGTGGTTTGTTTATAAAACCTACTAAAACCTGAAACATATTTATAAAACCTACTTCTAAATTCCAATATAAAAATAATAACAATAAATTTAAACATAACAATAATAGTTATTATTTTATTAAATTAAAATATATATTTTATTATATATAATGTAAATATATAATAAACTAATAATATAATATATTTATTATATATTATATATACTACCTTAACAGGCCCAGGCCGGCCTATTAGGCTCAATAGGTCTTATAGTGAGCCCGGACCTGGCCTGATAAGGAAAACATGCCTAGAAATAAACCTAGGCCTAGTTTTTTTAAAAAAGAGGCCGGGCCGAATACAGGCTAGGCCATAGGCCCCTGATAGGCCGTCTGGCCTATTTCCACCCCTACCGACAAGGTATATATTTCACAAAAAGCATTTTATCTCATATTTGTTCACACGCAAAATGGTAGTCAATTTCCAAATGTTTCATCCGGCTTTGAAAGGCCGAGTTGTTGGGCGGAAACGTTGCTCCGAGATTGTCGATGCTCGTTGAGTTTGATGCTGATTTCTTGAAGTAGATTTTTTATCCAATTTGCTTTTGCCACGACATTTTCAATTCTAACGCTCTGTATTCTGCTTCAGTTGACGACTTGGCGACTGTTCTTTGCTTTTTAGAAGACAAACTTATTGGAGTATTTTCAAGAAATGACATGTAAGCTCTGGTGGAACAACGATCGTCTGTGTTTCCTCTCCAGTCAAAATTAGAGAAGATTTCAAGTGTTAGGGGACGTTTTGGTTCAATTTTGAGACCATGCGCAAAAGTGCTTTTAAGATACCTTAACATGTGCTTACAAGCCTTCGCCATCAAGGGATGCAAGGAAGACGGAGTCGTGGTTGCCGCAATCGAGTAGTGCGGATATGTGCAAAGCCGGAGGTGTCATCGAATATCTCCTCGTGGGTGAACACCCGATTCTTAGGGCATTCCGCCTCTTCTTCTTCTCATCATCTTTTCAATACGATGGCTTGCAGCAAGAGAAAGCAAATAGCCTCTTTGTGAGTGTGTGTGAGAGATTATCCATATTGGTGGTGTACCGTGGCAGTTGGCACATCACATTCTTGGATAATAATGTTTGTATCTCAAAATTAATTTGGTTAAGAACGATATAGATGCAATAGTTAAGATTCCAGTGGATTGATCCAAATTTTAATATACTTTATATCCCAGATTGATTGAATTGGTTGGATTAATCAAATCGAAAAGAGATGAGCAACCAAACTAGCGCTACATCCAAATTTAATAACATTGGTTAAGATACAAGATTAATTAATTAATTAGCTCATGGTTTAGCCAGCGCTACATCCAAATATATTTTCCTTGAAACGAGGATATTATATTTAGAATGCTTCCCCGTAATTATGTTATAGATATGATGAATTAATTGTAAGATATATGGAGTGGTTTTGGTAGGGAAAAAATATATCCAACATTGCATAAAGCAAGACAATTAATAACATGTCGGCGGAGCCCCTACTCCACCGATGAATGCCCAAAGTACCCACTCAGTTAGTATATGTTAACCTTCTCAAATAGTCCCAAAAACATATATCAACTTGTGAATATATATACATACCCTTAGTAATTAATAGCAGGTAGCCAGTCCCCCTCCTATTACAATATTTGCTCTGACAGAAAACAATCTCCAAAAATGACTTGCATATACCCTCAGTCAGTATATGCAAGGATAGCAATGCAATGCAAATGATTTTTTTTTAGGGAAAGTGAGGCAAGAAGGCACACATAAATTCATTTGAAAAGTGCTGAAATGTTACAAAGCGCAGAAGTACATAATTTCTGTAGCAAAAAGCTACACCGATGGGAGATTGAAGCTAAAATTAAAAATCAGAATAAGAAATCGTCTGGTAGGTTGGCTGGCCTAAGCAAGATACCAAAAAGCACTCCGACATGATCCACTAACAATTTTCAGATAAGCCTTTTAAGTCGTGTCTAATGTATTTTGCAAGCTTCCCAATATTACGTGGTTCCGTTTTTATCCCTCGTAAGATAAAGTTGTTCCTAAAATTTCAAATATTCCCAACACTAGACCATTGATAGTCCAATCTCCACTCTGTTCAAATTGTGCGGCACTCGGGTCAGTCTAGGGAGTGGTTCGAAGAAGGCATGACCCACCCAGCTTAGGAAGAGGCTCCACCCATGCTTTGTGATGGGGCAATTGATAAAAAGATGATCACAAGATTCAATCTCGATCACCCTCCAAAAAATACAATTATCGTTTTTCATGCTTACCCCATGTCTAGAGAGTCGATCCTTTATTGGAAGATGTCTTCGTGTTGCAAACCAAAGAAAAATCTTCATTTTTAATGGGAGTTTCCCCCTCCATAAGGTTTTGGGGTCGAATTACTCTCTCAAAGATGATTTTGTATAAAGAGGTCGTGGAGAACGAGTCACTCCTCTCCCATCTCCATCTAATTTGATCCTCATAAATGAGAATATTTGAAGCCGGGATCACATTCCAAAGCTCATTTAACCTAGAGGTGGGTATGACACTTCGCCACAAAGAGGTTCCAAGAACTGCTTCCTTGGATAGCAACCTCGGCAATCGAGATATTCCTCTGCCTGCTAGCAAGAAATAGATTAGGGAAGCAGTATGTCAATCTTCTGTTGCCTGACCATCTGTCATTCCAGAAGCTCGTTGATACTCCATTTCCAATCTCAATCTCTACCCTGATGGAGAAAGGTTGCTTCACCGCTAGTAGCCCTCTACAAACTGGCGACCAACACTACTAGAAATTGAGTCTTCAGCAACGGCTATCAGCAACGGTCGCTCAAGCCGTTGCTATTTGCAACGGCATTCTTACGGCCGCTCAAGCCATTGCAGATATGTTGTATCTGCAACGGCTTTCTAACGGACACGCGAGCCGTTACTGATGATTTTAATTATCAGCAACGGCTTTCTAACGGACAAGTGAGTCGTTGCTGATGATAACTTATTAGCAACGGCTTTCTAACGGGCGAGTGAGCCGTTGCTGATAAGTTTATATAGGTCGCAGATCGCGCCCGACCCTTCTTCCTCCCGCTGCTGCCGCCGCCGCCGCCTCCTCCTCCCGCCTCTCGCCGCCGCTGCCGACGACGCCGAGCTGCCGACGCTGCTGTCCGTCCTCGACCGCCGATTTCAGGTATTCATCGCCGCCCGGCCGTCTCTTCCCGTTGCGGCCGGCGGGAAATCCGACCGAAACCCTATTTTTCGGGTTTCGGCCGGCGGCGGTCGGCCGATGGCCGCCGCCGGAGTCCACCGAACTCCGGCACCGGAAAGAGTAGATTTATATTTTTTTATTTTATTTATTTATATGTTAATTAATTATTTAGATTAATTGTTTAATTTGTGAGATTAATTATTAGGGTTTAGATTAATTTCGGAATTGTCCACTTCGGCATTGTGCCGGAATCGTCCATTTCGGACGCGCGCCGGAATCGTCCACTTCGGACTCTTGCCGAAATCGTCTAATTTGGACTCGTGTCGGAATTGTCCAATATGGACTCGAACTGTCTCGAAACATTTAGAAAATAATCATCCATCCGACGAGTTGATATGTTTCACGTACGCATCGACGAGTCGGATATGATTTAGCAAAACCTTAGATCCGTTCGGGGATTGTATATTCGTGTAAAAGAAGTAGATGATCTTTTATACGACGTACAATTCTTGAATTATCCCTGATTGGACAATTTGGGAATATAGTTATTTGTACTGCACTTACGTTTTTATTTTAACTGTTAACTAATTATTCTAAATTTCGACAACATCTCTCTTGTTCTCCGATACGCGCCCAGATGATATGCGTATTCGAAGAACTGTAGGGAGATGCTGCCGAAATTTAGAATGAAGTTAGCTGTTAAAATAAGTACTTAGTGCAATATAAATAACATAAATCCCGAATGGAATAAGATAATCTCACCTAAAGATATTAACTAAAGAAATTGTCATTGATTGACAGAATCATGTCGGCTGATCGAAGTTGGATGTACCGACGTCTTGATCGTGGAGCTTTAACGAATGAGTTTCGATTAGGCGTAATGTACTTCCTAAATTTCGCCTATTCGAATCGGAATTTCGTTAGCATCGGTGATCAAATCCGATGTCCGTACCGTATTTGTTCGAATGGACGATTTTTGGATCGGGAGACTGTCACTCTGCATCTATATAGCAAAGGATTTGCACCAAGATATTTTCTATGGACTTGTCACGGGGAGTCATGCGAAGTCGGGACGTCGAGCAATCCTGTCGTTCAGACATATGGTGAATCTTCCTCTGCTGGTGCTTCTTCATCCAGTCAATCTAATCCCTATAGAACTATGATACTTGATAGTCTTGGGGGTCAATTCCACCTGAATGATAATGTTGATCGGCTAGTTCTTCAGACATCAGTCCCACCAGATACTACAACGGTTGATATCACAGAAGTACAAACTGCGGTAGAGATTGAATTACCGAATAAAGAAGTTGCAGAATTTTACGAGATGTTGAAAGCTGCCGATGAACCTTTGTATGAGAATTATCCTAAATACACTAGGTTTTCAGCAATGACACAACTCCTTAACATCAAGGCCGATTGTAATATCAGCGGAGTTGCGTATGATCGGATTGCAGGATTGATTAATGGAATGCTACCTACTCATAATAAGTTTGAGCCTACTTTTTATAAAACTAAAAAGCTGATGAGAAAATTGGGGCTTGGGTACGAAAAAAATACACGCATGCCAAAATAACTGCATTTTATATTATAAAGAAAATGTGCAGTTGGATAAATGCCCTGTATGTCAACATCCTCGTTACAAGGAGAAGAAATCGGTCCGACAGAAAAATATCCCGTTTAAGGTGCTTCGGTATTTTCCACTAACACCGAGGTTCAAAGATTATTCATGTCGAAAAAGACAGCCCCCTACATGAGTTGGCATGCAAGAAGTCGTGATGATACAGTAATGACTCATCCATCTGACAGTGAAGCATGGAAACATTTGGATACATGTTATCATTCATTTGCTAGGGATACTAGAAATATCATATTGGGATTGTGCACATATGATTTTAATCCGTTTGGACATTCTGCAACTCCTTATTCAGTTTGGCCAGTGCTGCTGACAGTTTATAATTTGCCACCGTCAATGTGTATGAAAGATGAATTTGTTTATCTTTCGATGATTATTCCGGGTCCTAAGGGTCCGCGAAAAGAAATTGACATATTTCTCAGACCCTTGATAGATGAATTGAAAACATTGTGGACTGAGGGAGCTGTCACTTATGATTGTCATCGGAAGCAAAACTTCAATTTAAAGGCCGCGGTCTTGTGGACAATCAATGATTTCCCGGCGTACGACATGTTGTCTGGTTGGAGCACTCACGGCCGACTCTCTTGTCCGTATTGTATGGAACACTCTAAATCAGTCAGTCTTCAGAACGGACGAAAAATCTCATTCTTTGATTATCATCGTCGATTCCTACCGGCTAATCATCAGTATCGAAGGAATCGTAATAAATTTACTAAGGGCAGAGTCGAAAGAGATGGGCCACCACCGATGTTGTCTGGTGAACAAATGTTAGCACGTGTTTCAGCACTTCCAGATATAGTATTTGATCGCAATGAAAGAGTGTCAGGTTTTGGCCAAACACATAACTGGGTGAAAAAAAGTATCTTTTGAGAATTGCCCTATTGGAGTTCACTATTGATTCGACATAATTTAGATGCCATGCACATTGAAAAAAATGTGTTTGATAATATTTTCAACACTTTGATGGATATTTTCGAAAAAACTAAAGATAATGTCAAAGCCCGATATGATATGAAAATACTTTGTAAAAGACCAGAGTTGGAGTTACAAGAGGTCAACAGACGATATCTGAAACCGAAGGCCCTATATGTGTTAAATAAACAACAGATCAAAGATGTTTGTCAATGGGTAAAAGAACTCAGATTACCCGATGGATATGCTTCAAACTTATCTCGATGTGTGAACGTCGATGATTACAAAATATCGGGGATGAAGAGCTATGATTGTCATGTATTCATGCAGAGATTACTTTCGATCGCATTTCGAGATCTTCTACCTGATAATATTTGGGGTTTGTTGACTGAATTAAGTATATTTTTTAGAAACATCTGTGCAAATGTCCTTCGAGTCGAAGATATGTCAACACTTGAAAATAATATTATTGAAATCATATGCAAGCTGGAGCAGTTTTTCCCTCCTGCATTTTTTGACTCGATGGAGCATCTACCGATACACTTGGCATACGAGGCACGAGTTGGTGGCCCCGTTCAATATCGGTGGATGTACTTATTTGAAAGATACATGAATCGTCTGAAGAAAAAAGTAAAGAACACCGCAGCTGTTGAAGGATCAATATCTGAATCGTATATCATCCAAGAAATTTCAACATTCTGCTCATTTTACTTTGAATCGACAGTACAGACAAGATTTGATCGTCTTTCACGTAACGACGACGGGGGTGTTCGACATTCAGATGGACGTTTAAATATATTTTGTCACTCTGGTCGTGCTTTTGGTTCTCGTCCATCTCGACACTTAAGCGATGAAGAGTATCATTTGGCACACTTGTATGTATTACTCAATTGTCCAGAGATTGAACAATTCATTGAAATATTTGACATTGAGATGGTGCAAAAATACTCTATTCACAACGATGAAGAATTGGAGAGATTACGGAATCGTGATTTCCCTACTTGGATTCAGACTTACAGCAAAGATCACAGAGCTGAAATAGATGAAAGAATATTTGAGTTTGTTAGTGGACCATCGCGACTTGTGTCGTGCTATAGCAGATATTTTGTTAATGGGTATAAATTTCACACGGTTGAATATGCATTTACAAAGAAGACGATGAATGCTGGGGTCTGTGTGAAAGGGACAACATATGTTGAATGTTATATGAATTTTTATGGACTGGTGGAAGAAGTGATAGAGTTGCACTACTTCGGCTTGAAATCAATTATTCTATTTAGATGTCATTGGTTCGATACAACAGAAAGGGGCATGAAAGTTCATCCAAAATACAAACTTGTTGAGGTTAATTACAAATCTAAATTGGCAGCAAATTAGCCTTTTATATTGGCATCACAAGCCGAACAAGTATATTATGCGAAGTATCCGGCTCGAAATAAAGATAGAGCAGATTGGCGTGTAGTCTGTAAGACAAAAGGTAGAGGAAAAATTGATCCGATAGTAGGAGAAAATGAGCTGATACCTGATATGACACATGGTTTCTATCAAGAAGATGATCCTCCTGTTGTAGATCGTATTATTCCAATACTCGAGGATGCAGACACAACGTCAATTCAATTAGAAGTTGAATATGCTGATGATGACGATCATGAAATTGAGGAAGTTGGAGATGAAGAAGATGAAGAAGAGGAAGAAGAGGAAGAATTCGAAGACTATTATTCAGATGATGAGGAATAATTGTAAAGTATATATTTTATTAAATATATCTCTACTATTTATACAATAATCTGATTATATGTCTATTCGACAGATATGTCTGGTCGTGGTTATCGTTGTAGGAGAGCTTCGGAGTCTCCGATCGGTGAAACTCCTACACTTACTCATGCTGCTGATCCTCCTGTTGCTGATCCTCATGCCGATGATACTGCCGAGGCTAGTACATCCAGACGCAGGCGGCCACGCGGGCCGAACAGGTGGCAGCCTCCACCAGCCACAGAGTCACGTAGATTTATTAGCGTGATTGGGGAGCGGTAATATATCATGAATTATGAATCATTACAAATTCATTATATCATAATATAATATTAAAATTTATTTTTGTTGTGCAGGTTCGAGCAAGAAGAAGTGCCGAGGAGCATTTCTTCTACTATTCGACGATACATGCACGGGGCATGGCCTACGTGGTCTCACGTGCCTAGTGAGCACGTCGACATGTTATGGCACGAGTTTGAGGCACGTATTATTATTTTTTTTAGATGCATGATGATTAATATTGGTACTGATATTATTATTTTGCAGGCTCGCTATACATGGGCCGAGGACCAAAGGCCCTTCATTTACGCTGCTTGGGAGGCTATTTCCCGGGCAAGGTACAACGGGCAGCTGGGGCAGGCTCGGTCCCAGGCGATGGCCCGAGCTGGGACCACTAACATCGCGGAGACTCGGGGATACGGGCCCGATTGGATTACTCCGGATATATGGGACCAGCTTGTGGGAATATGGTCGACGAATCGATAGCAGGAGGTTTCTCGGAATGCGGCTAGAAATCGCATGTCGGGGGGAGCAGCGCGTCACACCGGCGGCTCTGTTGCATTTGCAGTGCACGCGAACCGTATGGTAATTATACCTTTTAATTATATATTTTATTTGTTACTATGTGTACTAATTAATGTATTTGTTTTGTAAATGTAGACGACGGTGTCGGATGACGGGACTGTCCAGCGAGTCAGCGACCCTCCCCGATGGCGGTGTTTGAGCGGACTCATCGTCGAGCACATGGGACAGGGGAGTACATCGACAACCGCGCTGCATACATTATGGTAACTATATATTTGTTTAAATTATTCATTATATATTTATAATTTAAGTTTTATGATAAATATTAAACAAAAAATTAAACTCGAGTAGGAGACCTACAGCCAGACGGTGGTGCAGCGCGGGGGCACCCCCGAGGACTTTGACACAGCAACGTGGGTCGAGGCCGCAGGTGGCTGGGACCATGGTCGCGTATATGGCTTTGCAGATAGTGGTCATGCGCGAGCCGTACTAGGGCCACTTGGGGCACCGACCCCTCCGGTCGCTGGTGAGCGGCCGTCCACCTCTAGATCCAGTTATGATCATAGTAGCAGAATAAGGACTCTAGAGGACACAGTTGCGCGTCAGACTGAGATAATGGAGCGCCAGAGTCAGATGATGGCAGATATACAAGCTATGCTACGCAACATGTCAAGTCATCCCGAAGCAGGCATCTCTTCGGCATCATCTAATCCATCGTCCTCGAGTCAGTCCACGCCGGTGTACACTCAAGCACTCCAGACCCCGCCATATGATCCAGACCAGCCTCCATCGTCATCGTGAGATTTTTTTTATATTGACTTTGTTATTGAGATATTGGACTTGTTTAATTTATTTTGTTTGGATATTGATACTTCAATTTTGCATTGAATAGTTTTTATACTATTGTGAATAATTATCAATATAAATATAATTGTTTTGATGTATATCTTGGTGTATTTGTGATGTGTGAATGAATGTGTGTATGAGTGTATGGGTGTGTGAGTTATGTATCAGATAATGTATCAATGTATCAATGGAAATTTTAAATTTTAAATTTTTTCGTTACCAGGTTCACATCATCAGCAACGGCTTTCCCACGGCCGTCCGTGGGAAAGCCGTTGCTAAAAGTGTATCGAAAGCCGTTGCTGATGACCTACAGCAACGGCTTAGCGACGGGATTTTACTAACGGCGTTGCTACGGGCTCACCGGTCGTTGCTATTAATGTTATCCGCAACGGCTCCGAGTCCGTGGCAAAACCGTTGTTGATAATATTTTTAACAACGGCCCGAGCGGCCGTTGCTGATCCGTTGCTAAGTTATCAGCAACGCGATTTTCTGCCACGGCTCCATTGCAACGGCTCAGCAACAGCATCAGCCGTTGCTGATGCCCATTTTTCTAGTAGTGCAATCCGCAGTGGAATGGTTTCCTGACCAAGCAATGCAAATGACTTGATGTCCGCTACGGGCTCCTATGAAAAGCATGAGAAAGATATTGATTAGAACCTCCGAAGACTCTGGAGTCACTGGCCAGGGTCGAGGACGACTATTCTAGCACAGCTATAAAGAACGCCCCAGAAGGATGCGCAAGAGGAATTTTTTAGGTAATTAGCTTCCATGCTGCAAACAGTCAAATCTGAAACTTGTTGCTCTTCTTTCAAGTTGGAATTATCGACCTTTATTGTTCTATTTTTTGCTATGTATCACTATTTTATACCGAAAACGAAGAAGTGGGGGAAGACCATCACTCAGCCTAAAAAAGAGAGAGGATCGTGATAGAGGCGCTTTCCATCTCATGCTTTCGGTGCAAGTTTAAAAGTAACAATAACTATTATGTTTACTTTTAAGAAGTATTATAAAAAATAATCAAATGACTAGCAAAAGCATATGATATGAATCAGTAGTAAAATAATAAAAGAATCAAATAACTAATTCACCATCACTCACTTTATTCCAAATCAACGAGCAAAATAGTGAAGACTTTTTTTTATAACTTTTTGTATGTTTTATTTTATTTTTTTAATTTCTTCACTCCTAATTTTTTTCATTAATTTTTCAAAAGACTTTGTGTTTGTGTCTTTATCTTTTTCATTTGTTTATAATATAATATTATATTATATATTCTTTTCTTTTTTATTTCATACTTTTTTACTTTTTATAAAAATATAATATATTTATTTTTATAAATTTTATTTTATTTATTATTAACTAATATTTTCTTTTATGTTATTAATATTTCAATATTAAAGTAATCTTTAAAGTCTAATTCAATTTTTGAATTTTTTTATTCAGTTGTCTTTTTTTCTTATATTTAACTTTTTTTCTTAATCTGCTCTTTTACTTATATAATATAATTTTGGAAATACGAAGGCATGATCATTATAATTGGTGGTGTAGTACTCTGAAATTAATTAATAATCACCACATTTTTTTTTTGACAGCGCTAATGCAAAATGGGTTAAAAAAACAAAATGAGCTGAAAACTCATGGTATTACATTTGAGATTGGATTCCGCCTTTTAATCTTCAACTGGACTTGGGCTTCAGGTTGAATCAAAACTATGAATCAGTTTACATTCCGGAATAGGGTTAGGATTGGGCCTTTTACTTTGTATATGACAACTAAACAGTGGCGGATCCACTGCAGGCCCAGTGGAGACCGTGACCCCCACTGAGATTATTATTTTTTTTAAAAAAAAATTATTTGCCCCTACTCACAAAATCATGCAACACAACTACAAATGGGTAATTACGACTCACATCTCCACATACGCACGCCGGCCGCCGCAGTGTACCGACGAAATCTGAATAAATCTTAGCATTTATTGTTGCGTGTTTACCTTTGGTAAACAAACGGCACAAATGCATAATTAATCATTACTTAAACCTATTAACCCGACTAAAATTTCATTCATCTCGCCTTCTCTCTCGCTCGTCAGTCGTCACTCTCGATCTCTCTGACTCTCTCTCAAATCTCAATCGCTCACCTCACTTGCTGCTTGTCGTCGGGCTGCCGCTGTCGCTTGTCGCCGGGCTTCCGCCTACCGCTGGTCGGGTTTCCGCCTACGGCCTACGACCTACCTCCTACCGCCTGCCGTCATCAGACTGCAGACTGCAGGCTGCTGCCGCCGACCGTCGAGCATCGAGCACTCGAGCTGCCAGCCTGCCACCAGCCGTCCTGCGGCCTGCGGCCTACCGGCTTCCATCAAGCACTCGAGCTGCCACTGCACCGTGTGACTGCAGCGGTGCAGCCTGCCGCCCGCCACCTTCACAAATCACAGTGCTTCCGTCGCCCGCCGCCCGTCGGACTGCTCGGCTGGTCGCTGACTCGCTGTTGTTGCCACCTGCCGCCCTGCCGTGATTACTCGCTGCTGCTGCTGATTCCGCTCCCGCTCAACGGCAGTCGCTGCCGGTGCCGATCCCGCTCCTGCTCAACGGCAATCGCTGCCGCTAACTCGCTGTCGCTGCAGCTAGCTTGCAGCCGTTGCCACTGCCGTTAACTCGCTGTCGCTGTCGCTAGCTCGCTGTCGCTGCCACTGCCCCGCTGCCGCTGCCGCTGCCGCTGCCGCTGCCGTTGCCCCTAGCTCGCTGCCGCTGTCGTTAGCTCGCTGCCGCTGCCTCTAGCTCGCTGCCGCTGCCACTCAACGCTTGCTGCAATTATCGCTTGTCGGATCGCCTTTAATCTTCGCCGACTGTCGAGCTACCGGCATCGTACGGTATTTTTAGTTTATTAATTTTTTACTTTCTTCGGGTGGTAAGACCGATATTTTTATTACAATATTATTAATTTTTATTTCAGCATTGTTAATTTTTATATTTTTAGCATTATTAATTATTTCAATATTTAGTTTTTGTTTACTTGCTAATTAAATTGATTGACAAAATTATGAAAAAAATTATAGAAAGATTTTTAAAAAGAAAATCAATAGATAATGATTCTAGTTCTGAAAATAAAACACAACCTCAATATAAAAAAGAATACTTAGAAATTAACTTAGAAAATCTTCTCGTCGATCCGGCTAAACGAATGAAAATATCTGAGTATCATCCTAATCAAAGGGATGAAATTCGACGAGCTTATCTTCAAAAGGGTCCGTGTCAGCCCAAAGAGCATGACTTTCCAAAAAGAAAATTTGGAAATTCATTTAGACGTTTTAATTCTGTATGGTTTAATGAGTTTGGTAATTGGTTAGAGTATAGTATATCTAAGGATGCAGCCTTTTGTTTATGTTGTTATCTTATGGGACTTGAAGCTGGAGAGCAGGGTAGTGGTGATGCATTTATCGTAGAAGATTTTACAAATTGGAAAAAGAAAGAAAGATTATGAGTTCACGTTGGAATTGATCCTAATAGTGCTCATAATCAAGCATGGAAAAATTGTGAGGCATTAATGAACCAAAAACAACATATAGAAGTTGTCATTTGTAAGCAATCTGATCAAATGGATAAGGACTATCGAATTCGTTTGACAGCAGTGGTTGATTGTATTCGATTTATCTTACGTCAGGGATTGGCATTTCGAGGACATGATGAGTCAAAAGATTCAAATAATCAAGAAAATTTTCTTGAACTTGTTAAATTTCTTGCAAATCATAATGAAGAATTTGATCAAGTGTTAAAAAATGCTCGTGGGAATTTAAAATTAATAGCACCCGATATACAAAAAGAAATAGTCAATTGTGCTGCTGTGAGACAACTAAAGCGACAATTGATGATCTTCATGGTGATTTTTTTGCTATTTTAATTGATGAATCGCATGACATTTCAGTTGTTTTACGCTATGTTAACAAAAAAGGAGATGTAGTTGAGCGTTTTTTAAGTCTTGTCCATACATCTAGTACCACCGCAATATCAATGAAAAATGCATTAAAATCTTTATTTACAAAATATCAATTAAGTATATCAAAAATACGTGGACAAGGGTACGATGGTGCTAGTAATATGCAAGGTGAATTTCATGGTCTTAAAAGTCTAATATTGAAAGAAAATGAATGTGTCTTTTATATTCATTGTTTTGCTCATCAATTACAATTGACACTTGTAGCTGTTGCAAAAAAATAAATTGAGGTTTCTTGTCTTTTCACTTTGGTTGCAAATTTAACAAATATGGTTGGAGTTTCACCTAAGCGACAAGAAATTCATCGGGATAGTCAAACAAAAAAACTCATAGAAGGTTTAGAAAATGGTGAAATATCTATTGAGCGTGGATTAAATCAAGAAACAACACTTAAAAGAGCAGGAGATACTCGTTGGGGATCATACTATTTTTCATTGTTAAGTTTGATTAATATGTTTTCTTCTGCTATGGATGTTCTTGAAATTATTGAAACTGATGGTACCAATTTAGATCAAAGAGGTCAAGCACGTAATTTGTTAAGTGCAATGCAATCTTTTGAATTTGTTTTCACTTTGCACTTGATGAAAAATATTTTAGGAATTACTAATGATTTATCTCAAGTGCTACAAAGAAAAGATCAAGACATTGAGAACGCAATATCATTAGTAAAGATATCTAAACGAAGATTGCAATTAATGAGAGATGAAGGATGAAACACTTTATTGGATGAAGTTTTTATCTTTTGTAACAAACATGAGATAATCATCTTAAATATGAATGATGTTTTTGTACTTCCTGGACGACCAAGACGAAAATTAAAAAAAACCTCAAACTTACATCATTATCAGGTTGAGTTATTTTACCAAGTGATTGACAGACAACTCCAGGAACTCAACAATAGGTTCACAGCGATAAATACTGAATTACTTCTTTCAGTGGCATGCTTAAGTCCAAAAGATTGTTTTATTTCATTTGACAAACAAAAATTGATTCAGCTTGCAAAATTTTATCCGACTGAATTTTCCACTCTAGATCTTATGATTTTAGATGATCAACTTGAGAATTATATTTTAGATGTCCGCTCAAATGATAAATTTTTAAATTTAAACACGATCATTGACATTTCTATAAAGTTAGTTGAGACAAAAAAACATATAGTCTACCCATTGATTTATTTACTTTTAAAGTTAGTATTGATTCTTCCTGTGGCAACAGCAAGTGTTGAAAGAACTTTTTCTACAATGAATTTTATAAAAAATAAACTACGTAATTGGACGGGAGATGAATGATTAAATAATTGTTTGATTACATACATTGAGAAAGAGATATTTGACAACATTGATAATGAAAAAAAATTACAGCGTTTTCAAAACATGAAGACTCGTCGAGGTCGACTATCAAAATTAGTTTGCCCCCACTAATAAAATTTTCTGGATCCGCCACTGCAACTAAATGGATCAATTTAAGATACAAAATTAAAATAATATGTCTTTTAATGAATTTATCAGTTGTTTTAAGCTTGGTTTGACTGACACAGGAAGTAACTTTTCGTAGAAAATTATATTCCACCTATATTTCTCAAGAAGTACCGAAAATATATTTGGTTGACAAAAAATTACTTAATAGAAAGTATAACTTTCCACCCGTAATTTATAAATATTATAATATATGAAAAAAATTTAAAAAATATTATTTTAATACATATATGTAAAATATAATATAATTTTTCATATATTACTAATATAATATATAATTTATTATATATAAAAAATTATATAATTTATTAAGAAATAAATTAAAATAAAATATATAAGTCAAGAATTTACTAATGATCTAATATTATAATGTTGAAAATATAAATTAAGTCTAGCGTTAAATATAATTACGAGGATATAATTATTTTTTTCTTTTAAATACAATACAAAAAATGTAACTTACCTAGGTCCTCCTAGGTAAATTACTTCCTGCATTTTGTAGGAAGTTACACTTCATGATAAAATTATAGTTCCTACAAAATATAAAAAACATATCAACTAAATCAGACTAAAAAATATAGTACACCTTATTTGTTCTCACAAGTGAGCCCCCACATTTGGTCCAAGATCTTGACCAATAACATTCACACAGACAACCAGACAAAAGATCAAGTTATTTTCTTTCAAGTCAACACAAAGAACATGACCATAACTCTGTTTGTTTTCACGAGGGATTTCGATTTTATTAAAATCAAATCTACTTACAAAAATTTATTTAATTTTGAGTTTTCATGAAATTGAATCGAAATCATAATAAAAATATATTTCGACGAAACTAATTTTTTTAATAAATATAAAAAACGTCAGCATGTTATTTTCTATTATTTCGAAACTGTCAGTTTTAATATCAAAATACAATGGTAAATTTGTAATTATTAATATATATTTAAAAATTAATTAATTTACAAATAAATCAAATTATACCTAATTTATAAAAATAAAAATAAAAATCATCATTTTCAACTCAAATTATTATCTTAAATTGATAAATTAATTAAATCAATTATATCTAATTTACTTGCACCTAATTTTTTTATAAACATAATTTTATTAAAGATGATCTATTAATAATTTAACTTAAACTAATTTTATCTTAATTGCGTTGGTAGTCCAAATTATATTGTTGAATAGTAATTTCTCTTAATTGATTTTATCAACATGCAACTTTTTTCTACATTCATATTAAATTTTATGAATTATTTTTATATGAATTAATTTACTATTTAATCAAAATTAGATTACTACTAAAATTATTCAATGAAAATTAATATTATTTTTTATAATTAAATAAGTATTTATTAGTTTCAAAATTGACTAAAATTGATATTATTTATATTAACCAAATATATTTTTATAAAAATTGAAAATTAGACACTGAAATTAAATTTTTGAAATCAAAATTTTATTTTTATTAAAAATAAATTAAAAAATAATTTTCACTAATCCAACAACACTCAGCCCACTCTAAACACCATCGGTCAATATCAGCATGCTTAACGATTTGATTAGTTCAATCAATTCGAACCATTTAAATTATATATTTATATATAACTCAATTCAAATGAAGTAATTTTGATTTGGTCAACCTCTTCTCAGCCAATTTGACTGGTTCTTGATATCGGATCCGGATCAATTTGGTATTTTATATAACATCTGGACGGATTGTGATAAAAATCAGAAATAGCGAGTTAAATCTACAGTTCACTGAGAATTCACACTGTGTGGAGGAGCAAGTTGTAAAAGAGGAGAAGAAATTCTTTCCCTCCCGGCTCAAACTTGGAATTCCTTCAGCTGCTCCTCCACAATAACTTTATTCTCATACTACTCCTTTTGCATGGAGACCTCCCTTTCATTAATCACCTAGATAAACGAAAATATTAACAATTTTAGTCTCCAGAGAAATTGTTTTGTTTTTCTTGTATGAATATTAAAAAATCAATCGTCAAAATCCCATCCCATCTATTAAGATTAACATTTGAACCATTTTTTGGTAGGAAATATTTTTAATTTCACTCCAAAATATTTCAATAAGATTTCATTTTTTTTTTCTGCTTGATAGTCACAAGGAGAGAATTTGTAATCTTGTGTATTATACTAAATATGATTTTCCAAAAATTCAAAAATATTTATTTTAATTGTCATCCAATGACGGGATTTCACATGCGCGGATTAGAATAATATGGAGGAGTTATATTTTATATGCGAATGACATGACCACCATCTTTTTTTTTTTCCCTTGTAACCGAGTCAAATCTAATTGACCAATAGTATTTGGTCAACGACATATGTAGCATCACTTGATGTCATCTTGATTGCGTCCTTCTCTTTCATCCGCATCTTCAATCGACAGTTACTCACGTTATAATTAAGTTTTTTTATATAATTAATTTTCGAAAAATTTATATCAATAAAATCAATAAAATAAACTCTTTCATTTATTATATACGTCATAGATGATGTAAGGAGTGGTGGCGACGTGCTTTTATTTTTATCATCGCATGCTTGGAATACAATAATTTACAACCAGGTTCAATAAATTTATATTTATATCCACTTGTCACAAACTTTTTTTTTTAATAAAGATTAATGCGAGATGAACAATTATTAAGTGGACAAAATGCAACCCACTACATTTTTTATTTATATAAAATTCAAAATTTATTAAATATACCTCATTTCGAAATTTTGCTAAACAGCACTTCAATTTTCAAAAATTGCAATAAAATTTTAAACATCAACTTTACTCTGTTTATACTTGTAATTTTCTAAGCGATTATTGATAATATTATGAGTCATAAAAGACCACTAAATTATCTTCCCCTGACATTTATGTCCTTCTTTAATTATTTAATTGCAAGAAAACGCTTCCTCTACTCTCTGTAATAAACTATTTTTTACTTCGCAGTCCTCTCTCGTCCTCTTGTTTCTACCGTCGGCGCCGGTCAGTGGTCTTGTCGTGCTCCAGCGGCGGAGCGAACGGGATTAGAGTACCAAGATCCGACGGGTGAGGGGGAAGGTTTTCGGCTGAGGAGTGCCCGCCGCCGGCGGATCTATGAGTGGCTTCCGGCGCGGCGGATTTGGTCGGAGATCGGGAGCTGCCGGCGGGAATACGCGGCGGGTAAATGCCCCTACTCGGAGGTATAGGGGTCTCCGCGGGGGTGCTTGTCTTCCTCCTCTTCGTCTCCGTATTCGCCCTCGTGGCGCGCCGGAGATGGCGGTTCGCTGCGGCGAGGCAGGAGGAGGTCAGGCGGCTAGCGCTCTACGCGGCAGGGGAGGCGACCTGGGCGGAGTTGGAGGCCTACGCGGCCGCTTCGGCTGCCAATGCCGTGGCCGTCGCGACAGAGACCTCGGCGCGGCCGGAGTGCATAGTGTGCTTCAGTCCTGCGACTGCGAGGTGCGCCCGCTGCAAGGCTGTAAGATACTGGTTGGTAGACTCGAATTCTCCTTTTCTTTTTCATCCTTCCCTGCAATCATGGTGATTTTGTTCAATCTTATTTTTTTGGTTTCCGTGATTAGACTACTAGCTTAAATTGGATAACGTGAATTTTGGGTTTTGGAGTTGTCCTAAGACAATGTGGAATTGTGGATTGTCAATTTTGACTGCCAGATTACAACTGAACGACCTTTCATTCACCCTAGTTTTTTTTATCGTTAGATTAGTGATGGTTGGAAATCATGCTGTCACCATTACTTTTTAGGGATTTTTTGAATCTTTAGGGAGTCTATGTTTGAAGAGAGTTTCTAAAGCTACAAACTTGAGGTTGAAGAAAATTCTGGCACTAAAGAGTGAGAAATGATTGGATGGTGTTTATTTGCTTGCTTATATGAAACCAACACGATTGTCTATTCGGATGTTGGCCATTTATAGCAGATATTTTTCTATGTTAACAGGAGAAGATCAAAATCCATTTTTTCGGCGCTATCTACTTGTTCATCTGACTAGGATGTCTTGTCTGCTACAAGTAATAGAAATAACAAAAAACATCATAATTTTTTATCTTAGCCATTTGAACTTTCTACTTTTGCTGATGCATGCAATATTGTTTTATTCCGATTTAGTCTCATATCATGAGTTCATCATAAGTATCTCGACCCATAAGGTTTAATAGGTATATACTATTTGTTCAGGTGAAAGCATTTTGGGCCAATGGTACAAATCTGTCAAGTTAATGGGTGTTAATGGGTTAGTTATCCCATAAGATCCGGTTGTAAGTTGTAACATTCTACGTTGTGGCTTGCTTGAGATTTTCTATTAAATGAACTTTTTTTTTTGTTTAGTCAGTATCATTACTTTTGAAGTGCGATAGTTTACTATAATACAAAATCTGCTAGGCTAATTCTTTTTCCAACAAAGCATTAAGAATTACATTCATTTCCGATATAGGGACTAGGATAATGGTATTGCAGTAAGACAATATTCATCCTGTAAATGGTTATGGACTTATCATCTGCTAGTTAGCGCTAGATAAACCACTGAATTGGCTTGCAAGGTTATAACTTGTAAGTTTTACCCATTTAAATAGTTTATCTACTGGGGGTTCTCAATGGTTCTTAATCTGCTTTCATATGTATAAACATTGGTTAATATGAAAAATCTAGCATATGCAGTGTATTATTACTAGATGCCCCACATAATTCTTACTGGGGATTCTCATTAGTTCTTAATATGCTTTTATATGTATAAACAAACATTGGTTAATATGAAAAACCTAGCATATGCAGTGTATTATAACTAGATGCCTCACATAATGCAATGTTATATGACCAATAGTTTTGAAGAAAAATTGGTGAACTAATATACTTGCTCAAAGCTCAATCTTTGTTGCTCTTTGCAGCTCTGGCAAATGCCAGATTGTTCATTGGAGACAGGGCCACAAGGATGAATGCTATCCTCCACTTGTTAATGACAAGAATAGTGGTGAAATAAATGTTTCTGGTTTGAAGGTAGTGCAAACAGAACAGCCTTGTTTATTGGATAAGAGTTTGGAACCTAAGGAGAAGCCAAATACCAAAGCAGTGGATATATTTCCAGAAAGATCTGAGGCATCTGAATCTATACCTGAATCAACATCTCCATATCATTCTAGTGAAGATGACAATAATGATGAGAAGACTCCTACGAATGTTTCTCTAAAGCAAAGAACTTGTTCATTTGCTGCATCACCACTAACTAGTCACTCATCATCTAATATTGAGAAACCTGATAATGCTATTGCTGGTGATAACCCAACTGAATTTGATGTTGCTAGGCTCAGACAATCTTCATTTCTGAGAACAACCCTTGTTAATTGTGATGGGAATCCTACCATCTTTTCAACTCCCGACCTTGCTACACCATGTCTTGTGATAAATGCCACTTTCTGCTCCAGTGACGTAAAGGATAAAGCACCTACACACAACACAGAGGCAGATGGATCCTTGTCAAGTGGCCCATCCAACATAATAGCAACTGCATCTGTGGAACATAGTATTACTACAAGGGACTCTGAGATCACTCGTGAGCATCAAGTCATTTGCCCTCAGAGAATTGGTGATGGGATTTATGTAGGTTTGAATGCAAGAACTGAAAATTCTTCTGCTGCTTCATCATCAGAGGCTAATTCTCAGTTAAACCACAAGCAGATATTATCTTTAAATATAGAAGCATCAGGATCTGTTGCTAATGGGACAACCATTAAGATGCAGTCACTGGAGTCAAAAACTTCAACATCTTTAGCGTTTGCTTCTGACCAAATATCACCTAATGGCGGTGCTCAGTGTGTTGCCTCTTGTAAATACTCAAAAGTCAATAATTCTTCTGAAGGGTTTATTAGATCACCTGATCATTCGGGTGCTATAGCTAATGGGTTCTCAATGTCTACAAAGTCCTCAACATCAGGATCTTTTGCTAATGGAGTAAGCACTGAAGTGCGGTTGCTGAACACTAAAACTTCTAGATTGGTATCATTACCTTCTGATCAATTATCACCAGTTGGTGATGATCACCCCACTGCACTTAACGAGTCCTCAAAAGTTGGTAATGATCTTGGAGGATATGTTGAATCACCTGAAGTTCCTGGTGCAACATCAAATTCACTGTCAGCATCTTCAAAAAGAGTTGTTAAGCAGATTGTACCTCATAAAGTTTCAAAGCATTACCCTTCAGAATTGGTGAGTGGTTTTTCCTATACAATATATAATATATCAACACTAACATATAAATAGATTCTCATTCTTATGAGCATGCAAATATGTTGTGGTTCTGTTTCTCAATTTCCCCATGTTCTGTTCATCTAACCATCCATACCTTAATTCTGCAGATGCTTTTTCCATATGATCTGTTCCTGAAACTCTACAACCATAAGAAGATTGAATTTCGTCCCTGTGGTCTTATTAACTGTGGCAATAGGTAAGACAAGTGCTGCTACACATGTATTAAATTGAGTGCATATTTATGTGTTGATTTTGTTTGATCTAGTTCTTTAATCTCACTGCTTTTGCCCATCATTCTTTGTTGCACAAGTATAGTCTAGTTAAGTTATTACCAAGTTTGCTTGTCAACCATGGGCCTGATTGGCAAGTACATTTTTACCTAACTGTCTTCACGCCTGGTCTTCAGAGTCATGTGCCATATGGCAAGGGAAGGTGTATGGCCATGCACTCATGTATGCTCAGCATTCTGCTGGCAGCCAAGGTCTATGATTATTTTACTTCTTTTGTTACTTCACAATAATCAATTTTTCCATCTATATTGTACAAGACTTATGACACATAACTTGTGTTCCATCAAATATTGATTCAAATTCTTTTGGTGCTCCTCTTCTCTGTTGTATATGGAATTTGGTTGTTTATATGTTCAATATTTAGATGGTAATTTTTGGTAAAATCTTTTAAGGATGCTGATTCTGGTTCCTGATTTTATGTAAAAAATAAGTGTGTTCTTCTGGGCCTAAAGCCCCCACAAAATCAACTTATTATATTAATCAATGAACCTTCCTCCTTAAACATGTTTTTCTAAAAAACCTGCAGCTGTTATGCTAATGTCGTTCTCCAATGCTTGGAATTTACTCGACCCTTGACTGCGTATCTTCTTGAAGGTCTCCATTCAAAGAGATGTACGTGAATATCTATTTGACTTTGTTTAAGTTTTTCTTAAATTCATACGCTCAGTTTTAAATTTTGATTGTTGTGACAAGGTCCAAAGAAAGACTGGTGCTTTACATGTGAACTTGGACGTCTTGTAGTGAGTGCAAAGCAAGAGAAGTCTCCTCTATCCCCAATGGGGATACTCTCACATTTGCACAATATTGGAAGTAATTTTGGTCATGGGAAACAAGAGGATGCCCATGAATTTTTAAGGTGAGTTTGATATTACATGTTACCTGCCAACTTGCTAACCCATGTCACTGTTTTTATCTTGTAATCACACTGATTCTGTAGCAAATAAGATAAGTGCTGATATAAAGCTGTGTGTACATAAAATATTCTAGGGATAGTGTAGGGTTCTTGTTCTCCAGTTAACAGTTAATCATCTTCATGCATCCCTGTGACTTTTTTGATCTTGTCATCACACTGATTCCTGAAGTGGGTAAGATGAATGCTGATAGAAAGCTGTGTGCACATAAAATACTTAAGGGATAGTGTACAGTTTTTGTTCTCTAGTTAACAATTAATCATCTTAAATTCTTCATGCATGCATAAGAATACTATTTCAGTTGAGGAATCATCAACAGATTCGGAGTTGTAGTTTCCAAATTAAATTTGCTTTCATATCCTCCATGCTAAGTTTGTGCGTTCTAACTCATCTCTTCTTATTGTAGTGTCATGTTATAGAGTGAAATGATAAGTAACTTGACACATTGTAGAGTTAGCTTGAGTTAACCAAGAATTTAAGCATTGCATAATTTACTCATTTTGGTGAACTATCTGCATAGGACGTGCCTATTTTGTCACTAATGGCACTTGTTGGATGGAGGATATGTTACTTGCATATATGGGGACTCACATTAGTGAGTTGTTTTAAGTGCTACCTTAGTTTATACTTTTGGGCTAACATTTCTCTTGCAAGTTTGGCTCCTTCAGCCTGTTTTCAAACATCTAGCATCCAATACTAGTCCAAGACTCACTCTTGAAAATTAGACCAAATTAGAAAGTCCTTAAATGCACAAACTATAATTAACTATATCACAATATGGATAAATTATTAACATTTGTTTGCTTTAGAGACAAAATTGGTGATTAAATATGCCTTTTTCCTCAAAATGTAGGCTTTAGGATCATATATAGTATTTATATAAATATTTTGGCAGGTATACGATCAATGCTATGCAATCTGATTGCTTAAGAGAATCTGGAGCAAAACCAGATGGCTTATTAGCAGAGGAAACAACACTAATACAGCAAACTTTTGGTGGCTACTTGCGATCCAAGGTAATTTATATCATAATTTTGCTTTTGTTATCCCGTTATTAGTTAGTTTACAAGAGATGCCTAATCATGTAAGTGTGCCTATTGAGCAATGGTTAATATTATATATTATGAAAGCAGATAAGGTGCGGTAAGTGTAAGAGCAAGTCTGAGAGATGTGAAAGAATGATGGATCTTACTGTGGAAATACATGGCGACATTTCTACCCTTGATCAAGCACTTTGTCGTTTTACATCTCCAGAAATTTTGGATGGGGAGAACAAGTATGAGTGTGACAGGTTGGTGTTTTCATGTTATTCAATTTATTGAATCAAACATGCTGCATGTCACCAATTTGTAACTGTTGTCCTTGTCAATCTATAAACCTATCATTCCAGGATTATATTGTGCTCATAAAGAGTAATTTGGTTGACATTAAGTATGATTCAAGTATGAGACTAAACATTCCTATTTTTTGACAAGCAATCACTAGGGTCAGATCATGCAGGGTATGAGACAAACCATGGCTTCTATTGTGCCACGTGTTTATTAACTCCTTTGTGCTGAATATTTTCTCATAATAGTTGTTAGTAAACACTGACATGCACATTGTCCTATTTTCTCATGTCTTCAATTCTTTTTCCTATCAGATGCAAGTCTTATGAGAGAGCAAGAAAGAGATTGACAATAATGGAGGCTCCCAACATCCTGACCATTGTATTGAAGCGATTTCAGGTAATTACTCTTACTCTTAGACAAAGCATTAGACTACCGTTTAGAAATCAGCTTGTAGAAATGCTCCCAATTTGATATTTGGTTTAGGTGACAGTTTTATTTGGAATATTCTTTTCACCAGTCAATTTAGTTTCATTTGTTTATTTTTTATTCTTCTTACAGTCTGGTAAATTTGGCAAGCTGAACAAAGTCGTCCAGTTTCCTGAATATCTCAATTTAGCTCATTATATGAGTGGAGATGACACATCCCCTGTTTACCAGCTCTATGCGGTGGTTGTCCACATAGATGTGATGAATGCTTCCTTTTCTGGTCACTATGTCTGTTATGTGAAGGATACCCAAGGCAAGTGGTACAAGATCAACGATAGCAAGGTATCCTTTTCTTGCAAATTCTTATCCTAATCAAAGTGCCTTTTTTGACAAACTCATTTTGGTATAGGATAGATCATATGTACACTCCTGTTAGACTTGTCTAAATTACTCAGCGTCTTTAGATATTGGATTTGAACACAACTACAACAATTGGAATTTATTCATGCAATAAAGAAGTGCCTTCTTATGTTTCTCCTTTGTTCTTGCACTTTTATCTGCCTAGTATAGTTACAGAGTTCAAGTTGCATATCTGATACTGTTCCTTTCATTTGATCTTTTCATGGACAATGTGCTCTTGAATGGATTCTTGACGCTATCAACAACAAATATAACATAAAGTATTAGTGAGGCGCATATGTACATCTAATGGTGACCTTTATATTTTGCACAGGTAAAACCTGTGGAGCTTGAGAAGGTTTTGTCGAAAAGCGCATATATGCTTCTTTATGCCAGGTGAAGTAATATGTTTTGGAGAAAATTCTTATATAATTTGGGTCTATAGATTCTTTTAGTGAATTGAACTTTCAAACAGGTGCTCACCACGCGCCCCAAGCTCGGTAAGGAAAGCAATGTCCCGTGATCTTGTACAAGCAAGGAAGGTTAGAAACAAGGAGGCCAAGGGAATTTCAGTAGCCCCTGAGGAAAAGAACCACCTTTTCCCACAGAAAATGACAAGTGAGAGTGCGAACATTCAGTCGTCAGATATGTTCAATGAAAGATTCCGTCCAAAGAATGACTCTTCAAGTGATAGCTCTTCTCTTTTCGAGGAGGGTTCATCCTGTGGCACCGAGGGCACAAGGGACTCAACAAGCACGGAGGACTCAACAAGCATGTCTGGGGAGTCGGACAGTATGAACCCAAATAGCCCCTTAAGAGTCTCAGAGGACTCTAATGGATTCACTCAGTCTCCTTTGAGCCCCAGGCATTCTGCAAAAGCAGACTTGAATGAGTCAGTGACACGTCGACCAGATGCTCATTCTTCAGGCAAGCAAACTGATCAAGCACATCTCCAAAGGCTCAAGCATGCAAGCAGCGGAGCGGCGTGTTCGAAAGGCAATGGTATCCCATCATTTTTGTGTTCTGACAAATGTGAGGATTGTAGAAATGTAACAGGAAAACGTAGGACGACAGGAACCGACTGGATTAACCCTACTGAGGTGAAGTCTAGTGTATTATTGAGGAGATCAAACAGGGAAAGAACTGCCCAAACGTTTTATTGATCTGTTTGGGCGTGTAGATGGAAAATAATTTAGGTTGTATTATTCCCAGCGAAAGAAATGGAAAAGAAAAGAGAAGAGCAGGCCTCCTATTAACCATTGACCTTTTTAATGTTAATAATGTTATGCTATTTGTAGGGTTTGTGAAGCGTAAGTCTTGTAACAAGAGGGAATTTGCTTTGTAAAAATATATTAAAACCTGTACAGTTGATTCACTAAGCAATCAAGTATTAACCAAGCAAGACTCTTTCAGCTGATGAGTTGATCTAGACCTTGTTGGATGAGATACAGCATAATTTAGTTTGGTAATGTATGATAATGATATCATATGATATGATATTATAATTTAATAATTATATTGTTATTCTGTTTGAAAAGATTATATGATATGATACGATTAAATGACAATAACTATGGAGGAGAATGAAATTTTGACTGAGCCGATCAATAACAATGATAAGTAAAAATCTAATTTAATATGGGTAAATAAAAAATATAGGAGGAATTATAACTTTTGATTTGGATAATTTTAAAAATAAAATTTCATTAAATCATGAGAACTCATCAAATTCATGGTTTAAAAATTTAATCAAAATTCATGATCTTCAACCTATGAAATTACTATCATAAACCATGATCATTCTTTGAAAGTCTTTCAACAAGAGATTGAATACCATGTAAAACAAGGGATTATCATGAGACAAACAAGGGGATAGGCAAAAAATAAGTCTATTTATGTAGGTAAGCAATGTCTTCCAACGGAAGATACTAAAGTTCACTTTGAATTAGAACGAATAATAAAGATTTGCAAAATGCTATAATCAGATCATCTTAATTATACAATATGTTAATGGTTGAATATCCTGCAAGTGGATGAAACTTTACATAAAGATTGAGCGGAAATTGACTACGATCAGCGAAGGAATCATGATAATTCAATAAGGCAAGTAATAAAAACTGACAGTTCCAGAAGCCCCAGAATTGTATATTGATTTCAACCTAAACTAAAAAGTAAACCATATCCATTCCTTTTGAAACTCTTTGTTAACAATCATTAGTATTTCATCCTTTTAGCTGGGCCTTGGTCAATTATGGGGTCTAAGGGTGGCTGCTGCTCTGAGGCTTGTTGGTCATCTGGCCCTTTCTCTGTCTCTGAGGCTGGTGGAGCATAACCCTCTGGAAATGGTGGTGGTGCCGGAGCTGGGGCTAACTGCATCATCCAAAAATGAAAATATAAAGCTTGCATACATCCAAAACATTCGTAGTAAAATGCAAAATGTTTTTTTCCTCTAAAAACCTAAGAACTTTTGAGAAAGCAAGCTGCTGCATTGAACTAGAAACCATAAGCATTGTAACATCCACCAAGAAATCTGAACATAACATGGTTGGTCTGTTATTATCATTCGCAAGAGACACATATCAAATTAAGTGCAATAAGTACATGCAAATAACCTCATTGAGTACAGAAACTGAACCATCCAAATGACTAGTGGCAAGCTAATTAAATAATTTTACTTAATCTTATTGATTATTTGATTTGCTTTTGTAGACACATATTGTACAGAACACTAGTTATTTTTTACTGTAATTGTCCATGGAAAGTTCCACAGAACCATGCTTGAGACAAGAATTAAACTAATAGAATGTTGTTGAGACTTAAAGAAGCTTCGATGGAGATTTAGAGGACAATAAAACCACTGACTGAAAAACTTGGGTTTTACATTGTACAGTTATGAATATCTTTGAAAACATTCTTTTTCAAAAAGCATTCTGAATACTCTTCTAGTATTCCACAACTCTTATAATAAGATGGGCAAGCATCGACTGGTACTTATTTGACTTGATAACATAATACTTCTCTATCTGGAGACTTTTATAGCACTCATTCTGCAACCTGCTAATTTATTTCCTGAGATGCAAAACCCACTTCATGTGCTGACATTCAAATTTAGGTATATTCACAAAACCTAGCTTTAGTTTCAACTAAAATTCCATAAGTTATCCTGAATAAATATGTGAGAACTTATACATAAAGGTCTAGTATATTGCAAAATATTTTTTCTCATTGTCACAATTTATGGCTAACTATTTTATGGTGTAAATTCTAAGTAAAAGAACCCATCTGTCTTCTTTCTATGGTTGTTCTTGTATAATTACACCACAGTATATGAATATTATTTAACTTGATACTATGATACAACAATAACCAAATAATTAATTTACCTTGCGTTGTAAGGAGGCGAGAATATGATCAACTCGTTTTAATTCCTTCAGGTCAACTGTCTCCTTTGTAATGTTTAATTCAGAGCTGGAATCTTCATTTTCGGCATCAGCTGTAAGAAAAATAAAGCATGATATTTAATTAAAATCTAAATGAAATGATAATTGTTGAATCACCTAAAGAAATAATTTCCATACATAAGTTTATGGAGATGCTTCTGTAAGCTGAAGAAGTATGCTCACAATGCCTAGAGTAGTTGAGTAACTTGCATTAATGTTTCAACCATAATGTAACATAGATAACAGTTAGATCAAACTCAAAGAAAGAAAGAATAGATACAGGACTAAAATGTGATGAATAACAAACATATCATTTTTACATCATCCATTCTTTTATGGTAAATTTTGAGCACTATGTGAAGATGACATGGTGCATCATAAGGTTCTTTTGGATATGATTAACCAATAGCTAGTGATCAAACTTTTACGATTGATGATTCTCTTAAGAAGACTATATGGCCCTTGATTTACGTTCTCTACTCACCATAAAGTTTGTCAATCAATTTGTCTGGAGCGAAACAATCACTAAAAGCATAGTGCATAATTCCATTGCTGTAGAATATCATTATGATGATGTTGGCAAAAACTTATTGAACGTTTTCAAAATCAAGTAATATGATAACCACGTTATCCCTAAAACATTCTCCAATTTATAACACAGCCTATTGACAACTAATGGCGCCCTTGTCATCTTTTCTGGCTTGATCAATTGAAAGAGAAAAAATAACTCTTATATTTGAAAAGTATATAAGCCAAGGCATATCATGAATATGAAAAAAAAAATTCCCCACAAATATGACTGAAAATTGGTTTATATAAGTAATTTTGCACTTTGAACGCCAAGGGAAGAGAACATATCCTGCACATGTTTAACCTTTCCTTCTTTTGTCTTCTCTTTTAAATCTAACCATGACTAACATCAAGTAACTCTAATGGATTAACAATTTCAAAACGCATCCAAAGTAAATTTGTCTACTTAAGGGTCATCATCAATTTCAGAACCATCATTCAAGACTTCACCAATCAATTTTGAATCAAGTATAGAAGACAAATATAAATTCAGAGATTTTGCAAAATAGTCACAGTACCAATAGTTGAAAGCTGGAACAATGTGGAACACTGGAATGTAAGCTCAAGGTGAAGACAAATGTGTCTGTTCATCTTTTAGTAGGTACAAACATGTGATATAAAGGTCCATCATTAGCTAGGATAGATGCAAAATCTCAATTTGGATGCTATTATGACAAGCAACATCAAGTCAAACCTCCGAAGATGGCGTCAAATTCTTAATTTGAAAAGAGAAGATTGCATGTACTACCGACATGGCTAGACAGCTAGTATTACTAGTGTTGAACACGCCAGGATAAACACGAGAGAGGTGCTCAATGGAGAGATGCTTTCATTCATAAAATAAGTGGCCTTTTATAGGCTTACAGGACACAACGATAACTCCTAAAGACTCGGTAATTAACTGATAATTATCCACTAAGCTAATATGATAAATACCCACTAAATAAAAGGATAAATGCTAACTATGTGATAAATCAAACTAGTCTAAAGGATAAATACGAATATGAAACTAGGTGTTGCATTATCTTCAACACTCCCCCTCAACACCAGCTTCCTTTACCAAGCCGAGCTTTCGATCCAATCATCCTCTACCTGATCGGATACTATAGTTGTGAGAGCTACCTCCTCAGCATCCCACTCTTCCTCCTCTTTGAAAGTAACAACATTACCTTCCTCGAGCTTTTTCTTCGATCGGCATTCTCTTGCCATATGACCAATCTTGCCGCAATTGTAGCACTTCCATTCAAATTTCTTGCCCTGCTTCTTCGATGCTCCCCCTTCACGAGTGCTCCTTTCTCCTTCACGACTTTTTGCTTTACCTTCATTCTTCTTAGATCCTCCATCGGCATGCTGCTTGGAATTCCATCTGCTTTTCTTGGCGTAGAGCACTTTCTCTTCACCTTTCTGCAAAATTCCTTCCATTTGCTTGGCCAACGCTTCTTGACCTGCAAGCAAATTCTCAAACTCAACAAGTGATGGCTAGTTTTGCCATCCCCGAACTTCAGCTACAAAAGCCTCTGAACTCAGGCCTCAAACCATGGATGATTATCCTCTTCATCCTAGATTCTCCGATTGGAACTTTTGGATCTAACTCTGCAATCTCCCGGCAGAGCGTCTTCACCTTGTGAAAGTATTGAGCAATCGCCATGTCGTGTTGTGCTATTGACAATAGCTCGCTTTCTAAAAGTTGGAACCTTGTGTCATTCCTTTTCGAGAATAGCTTGGTGAATGTATCACAAGCTTCTTGGGGGGCTTTGGCATCCTGGATGTGCTCTAACACTTCTTCTTCAACAGTTGTCTTCAAGACAAACATTGCCTTACCAGCTTTGATTCTCCACTTTCGCAGTGCTCCATTTGTATCTTCTTCTGGCTGCATAACTTCACTCCCGTTAACAACTTCTCACAAATCTTGGCCCTGCAAATATGACATCATACAAGTCGACCAAGTATTATAATTGTGATTGTTGAACTTCTTCATTCCGCCAACGAAATGTTGTTCGCTCATTTTGTCACCAGAAATTATCCACCAATTTGAGATCTGATCTATCTCTTTATCTCCCTCTCTCTTCCTCTAGGCGACGATTGCTTCTAAAAATCCACTTTGGAGACCTACTATTGTTGAAGAAGCGGGGGTCGGTCGGTGCTTCTTCCACGATCGCAGTCTCCCCTATGTGGCGATCAACGAGACTTGTCACCGGAATAAGCGGGAATCAATATGGTGGAGCGGTGATGACTCTCTCTTTCTCTCTCTCTCTCAGTTCTTTTTTTTTCTCTCTTTCTTTCTTTTACTTTTCAATTTTACAGATAAGAGAAAAATAAAAACAGGGAAGTAAATCTAAATTTGCTTCTCACTTTTTTTCTATTTTGACCAAGTCAAAATAAAAGTGAGGCTTGCTGGCGTTAATGCAGAGAAGATAATTTTTGCTTCTCTTGGAGGTGGGGTCCACTGGAGAATACTTCCCCCCCTTTTTTTTTCACCACACGAGATGAATTGATGAATAAAAAAGGTGGGGCCCGCTGGATTAATTCATCTTCTCCTCCTTTGGAACACACGCACATGAAAAAGAATGGTGGGGTTACTTCTTCAATACTTTTTGAAGTGGGCCCGCTGCTACTTTAATCTTCACTCTTTTTCGTTGCCTCTTTCGGAACCTCTTTTGCTCGTGTTCCTCTTCTTCTCCTCCTGAGCGGCAATTTTGATCGAAGAGGAGCGGCTGATATGGGAGCGGATCTAGTGAGCTCTCTTTTTCTTTCTTGCGGGCGGCAAATCTTGATCTTGCGGCGGCTTGGATCTGATGCTGGATTGGGGATGGGATCCGACGAACAGTAGGTCCGTCTTATTCTTCTTCCTCTGTTCAATACAAAGGAAATAGAGGAAGTTCTTCTCCCTCTCCTCGGCGATACTCGACGTCAGCGTCTTCAACGTTGTCGGGTGGATCCTAAACTGGTCTGCTCGTCGGCGAGGAGAGAGGTTGGCGGAGGCGACTCCGTGACCTCTCGTTTGCGCTCCTCAGCCTCTGCGTGTTCGGTGTTGATGAACACTATCTTTCACCTCTATTCAAAATAGAGGAAACACACCTTCTTCCATAGGCGTGGCGCGGACCGAAATCTTCACAACGGCCTTCTATCTCTTCGGTGATGTCAACGGCGAGGAACCTTTCTGCTCCTAATCGCCCAGCAACATAGGATCGTCGAAGAACCTTCCTTTGGCTTCTTCAATTACTTGAGACGCGTACTGGCTTCACCCTCTCTACTCGACAGAGAAATCTCTCTTCCTCTGCTTTGGCTCTCGGCTCTCTCTTTGTGGCAACTGAGATAGCGATCTCTCCTTCTCCTCGCACTCTCTCGTACCGGCTCTGATACCAGTTGTTAAACACGCCAGGATAAACACGAGAGAGGTGCTCAATGGAGAGATGCTTTCATTCATAAAATAAGTGGCCTTTTATAAGCTCACAGGACACAACGATAACTCCTAAAAACTCGGTAATTAACTGATAATTACCCACTAAGCTAACATGATAAATACCCACTAAATAAAAGGATAAATGCTAACTATGTGATAAATCAAACTAGTCTAAAGGATAAATACGAATATGAAGCTAGGTGTTGCATTATCTTCAACAACTAGTTGCCTTTCTAGTTACAATTTAAGCTTATGAATCCACGGTGAAAAATTGAAAAATGAACTCATGAAGAAGGGAATGGCAGGCTCTAAATACCATCCTAATGGAGCAACAATTGGCTGAAAGGCGTACCAACTGAATAAAGCACCAAAACTTTCTTATCACAAGTCCCAAACCAATGAAACATATATTCCACCAGAATGTTCATATATTTCATTGGTTGATCCACTAAAGCAATTCACAAACAAATCTGTACTTAAATCTACTTGATTTCACAGAGGCGAAAAATAAGCAGACATATAGAGTTTCTAACGAGCTAATAAAAGCGAGAACGGTTGGTAAGTAAGCCAAATACCACATCCAATATTCTCCAATTTCGAGGCTGCAGTATTGAAAGCTTTTGATATATGATAAAGCGCCCTCCCCTGAAGCAAAAACACCAATCCACTTTGTCAGCAGCCAAGCAACTCAAGCACAACCAATAAGGAAGACAGACTCACGATCCGTGCTGCAAAGACATTGGCGAGCTGCGGTGCCTGGTAAATGGACCCGTCTAGGATGTAGTAGGTGAGCATCGGGATGACCTTCTCCGGCCCGTCCCTCTTCTGCTTCCGGATGACAAACAGGTGCGGTTCCATCACCTCGCTCAACGCGTACTCCGTCCCCGTCATCTTCCTACACGCGCATATGCACAAACAGCTCCAAAGTGAGATCTTTAGAGCGAAGCCTAGAACAGAAGGGATATCATTGAGGGCGAGGGTTCATCGCACGTGAGTTGAGAGAGATCAAGGGGGTGAATGGATCGTGAACGGAGCTGCTCGTTGTTGCAGGACCAGTCGTAGAAGGGGGAGAGGGCGAAATAGTCGAAGACGAGGTTGCGATCGAGGGGGTAGGAGTTGAGCCACAGCTGATCACGGAAGCAAATGCCCGTCATGTCCGTTCCTGGAGGTGGGGGGAGCCCATCGGAGGCGCCGACCGCCGGCGGCTGCGTTGCCTGGACGGCCGGAGGGAGTGGCGTTGTCGCCATGGCCGGCTTAACCTGTTCGGCGATTGATGGGCTCGCAGATTAGGCCTAAATCTAAGATGAGGTAATGTCGAGCCGGCTCGAGCGGGCAAACCGGGTGCAGACTACGAGCTTTTCCGGTTTGGGCATTGAACCCCGACAACTTATAGATTAAAATAATAAAATAAATAAATAGTTTTTTATTAAAAAAATATGTACTTAATATATAATACATAATAATTATCTAAATATATCTTGAACTATCAATTTTATCTCAAATGTATCATGAACTTTCGTTTCTTCAAATTGCATCATCAACTATCAGATTTGTATTAGTTATATTCCTCCGTCAAAATTCGGTTAGCTACTTCGTTAATCATGTGACATGGCGTGGATTAAAAATATTTTTTTATTTAAAATTAATTTAAAAATTATTATTTTTTAAAAACCTATTTGATGTCACGTGTCGATTAAAAAAATATTTTTTTAAAAAAACAACATCATTAAAAAAATTATTTTTTAAAAAAACTATTCTCCTTCACGTATGTTTCACCTTTACTCCACTCGGACCCCGCTCGCTCCACCAGTTCGTCGCCGACGATCGCGTCATGGACTTGCATGACCTGCTCCGTCGGTGTGGTCGTTGTCGCTTCCGCCTCCGTTGCCTCCCAGTTCCTTCATGCCAACAAGGCCAACTTCTTTGATCGCCCACCCAACTCCAGCGCTGAGCACGTCACCTGCAACTACCAGGACCTCGTGTTCATGCCTACCGCTCTTGGTGGTGCGAGCTTCGCAAGCTCTGCCAGGTCCACCTCTTACCAAGGTCGAATCCTCCTCTGCCATGGCGGCCTCCTCGATCGAAGCCTAAACTCGCCATGAAGGTATATACTTGCATGCAGTTGAATTCTTATATATATAGTCGTAAAATTTACAACGAGTTAATCATAACATTTCAATTACAAAGTATGAAATTTGAGAACTTCATTATTCAAGCCAGCACAGACGCCTCCCTGGTGCCGACCGACATGGCAACACTGAACTCCACTGTCAAGCTCACCTTCCGCAACACCGACACCTTCTTCGACGTCCATGTCAGCGCAACGCCATTCCAGCTTGACTACAAGCTACTTAACCTGGCAACTGGAGATGTAAGAACCTATTCCTCCTCATAGATATAGAGTTCCTGATCGCCGCCTCCAACTCTGCTTTCACCGCCTCCAACTCTCATGCCCTTCCTATCCAACTTGTCTCATTCACGAGTTAAAACCCAAATCAAGCCTACCGCAACCTCATCTTATCGCGCGATGCCATCAGCTTGAGCCTAACAAATTGCTTTCGGCCTTCACGCTGTCACCCTTCCTCGGAACTAAGTAGCGTCTCACCTCGTCTTCTTCCTTCTTCCTCTTACTTGGAGTAAAAGAAAGGTTCGTATCTCCAAATCTCTGCGCATGGCATCTAGTGGATCATCTGGTCAGGCGGCCTCGGGCTACAAGTCATTTGATTTCGGCTCCGATCATGTTCTCTTCTCCTACGAGGCTACGACGATTCCTCTGCCCTGGATCCTCTGATCGCGAAGCTAGTTAAAAGATCATCTTTCGTGTTGTAAACTTGCTCCATTTCGGTCGGATTAAAAATCGATTGCAACTCTATATCTATGTGTGGAATGAAGCTTGCCATTAGCGTGCGGGCTACGAGTTCCTCCTCGCTGCCGTCGACCACTCGACCAGATCCAGCCCTTCTTCGATGGAGTGACCCAGCCCTCGTCTCGGTTGGATCAGGATCACACCCTCGAGGAAGACCGACTTAGGACGATTGATCCCAGCTGCGCGAGGTTCCTCGCCGGAGTTGTAGGCGACGTGCTCAGCGCCAGAGTTGGGTGGGCGGTCGCAGAAGTTGGCGTCGTTGGCGCGGAGGAACTAGGAGACAATTGAGGCGGAAGCAACAAGTAGGTCATGCTGGTCCATGGCGCGGTCATCAACGACGAACTCGTGGCCGGCGACCAACTGGTGGAGCGAGCGGGGTCCGGGTAGAGTAAAGGTGAAACATACATGAAGCAGAATAGTTTAAAGATAATAATTATTTAATCATATTTTTTTTAAAAAAATACTTTTTTAATCCACACACGTGGACATCAAATAGGTTTTGAAATAATAATAATTTTTCAATTAGTTTTGAATAAAAAATTATTTTTTTAATCCATGTGTGCATGCCACGTCACACGATTAACGGAGTAGCTGATGGAATTTTGACGGAGGAATGAAATTGATACAAGTCTGATAGTTGAGGATGTAATTTGAAGAAACGAAAGTTCAGAATATATTTGAGATATAAAGTCGATAGTTCATGATATATTCAGATAATTACCGTATATAATAACAAGTTATTCGCCTCGTGTTTGATCTTTGCACCAACAACTTATGTTGAACCCTTCATAATCCCACATTTAGTTGCTAATTAATGTTGGAAGTCAACAAAACTTTCTCATCCCCACTTCCCCTCAACAAGTTGGCTATAATATGTATAAAAAAGACCTTTTAAAGAAAAAAAAAAGTATTTATCAAAAGATCTAAAAAATACAAATTAAAGAGAAGAGGGAGTAAAAAGATAAGTGACCAAAAGGGGAAAGAGAAGAAAAAATAAATTACAGTTTGTTACAAGTTGCAAAAGGTTGGCGACCTCTATTGTGTTTTCAATTATTGATTTCGATTTATCCTTAAACCAGTTGTTCCTCCAGTTCTATATCATAATAGCACTGTATTTCTTCTATCTAGTGTCTAAGTTATCTCTTGTGTTTGAGGCCCACGGCTAAAATTTGAGAGAGAAATGAGAGAGGTGTCACAAGTCTAGCAAAGTAGCCCATCCATCTATTGTGCATGAGCATGTAGTAAATATGTGGTTGTGTGATTCATTATCTGTTGAGCAATATGGGCAAATAGGATCTACCTGGATATTTCGTGTAAGTAATTTATCCTTAGCTGATAGTCTTTGTTTATTTGCTAGTCAATTCATAACTGCAATACCTTCTGGACAGGAAGTATTCCACACAAACTTTGCAGTCGGATCAATAACCCCTCTATGAGTGAGTAGATTATAAAAGGAGCTTGTAGTGAATTGACATGCGGTGTTCCATTTCCCGGAGATGTGATCATCCCCATTTTGAAAAAGGAAGGGTATGAGATCTGAAGCCAATCTTGCAACATAGTCCAAGGGAATGGAGTTGGTAAAGGTGGGGGATGCCCCATCCTTGTATAACACCCAGACTATTTTTTTTTTAATCCATTATTGTGACATTTGGGTCTGTCGCAAGTATAAAAATATTTGGGTAAATGCCCATAAGCCTCGAGTCATTTAACCAAGGATCAAGCGAAAGTCGAATCGAGGAACAAGATCCCACTTGATATTGTATTGAATGTATGCCTAAGTGTGTTGTTGTTTTTCATGATCCCCCTCCATAGGGTTGAGAGCTGTGCACGTTGGACACCATGGAGACTAGTAATGGAGGGATAAAGTGATGCAATGAGGTTGACCCATAACATGTCATCCTTTTTAATCATCTTCCAAAGCCAAGAACCCAACATCGCTATATTATGACAATGTAGATTCAGCCATCCCAACCCCCCATAAATTTTTTTAGCAGTGATGTTGTCCCAATTCACGAGACACTTCCCTTGAATGCATGCTGATCTGCATCAATTCCAAAAAAGGTCTTCCTTCTTTTGTCAATTTGACGAATAACCCATAATAAGGCCTCAAAAATTGCGAAGAGGTAAGAAGCTTGGGTGGAGAGCTCACTATTTGTAAGCGTGAGTCGACCCGCACTAGATAGTAGAGAACATTGCAAGGAGGCCAAGATCTTGTCAAACTTTGTGATGATCGTTGTCCAATCCTCTTTGTGAAGCTGCCCAAGTCGAAGAGGAAGACCAACGTAGTTGATAGGGAAGTTGCCTGATGTGCATTGTAGAATGGTCGCGGGCTGGGCGGCCAAGTTATCATCCCTGAGTGTGTGGATTGCTCTGGTTTTATCAGTGTTGATCTTGAGACCTGTGTAGAGCTTGAAGCACTTCAACAACAGTTCCAAGGTGTTGAGATGAGAGTTGGAAGCATGACAAAATAAGATCAGGTTATTTGCAAAGGAAATATGAGTGATACCATTCGTGATGAGGTCGTCCAGAGCCCCTTTGATCAAACCACTCAAAGTAACCCTATGTAGAATCTTGGAGAGTAGGGGTGGTAGAAATGAGCACGACATGATAAATGCGGGCAGGGCCGAGAAATTCAACCCGATAAATTTATCGGGCCGGCCCGGCCCGTTTGACCCGCAAAGTATTTTAAAAAAATAATTTAAGTATAGTTTAGTGTTTGTTTAGTGCTTTAAAATTGAAGGTGAAGTTAATTCATGTAGCTTTTCATGTGAAATATCATATTTGGTGCTTATTTAGTCTCTCAAATATTTTAAAATAATTTTTTTATAAAATTTTAGCAAGCTTTTAGTTGATAAATGGGCTCGCAGCCCGCAAAATATTGTGGGCCGGGCCATAAATTTCCGATCCACGGAGTTAGCGGGCCGGGCCGGCACTCTACCTTATCGTGCCAACTTGGCCCGGCCCACTAACTGCGAGCCAGCCCGTTTGTCACCTCTAATGGAGTGTGTGTGAATAACCATATTGAAAATTGTTAATTAATAAATATATCCACACTTTTGAAGGTTTTTTCTAATCTATCACAACTTTCAATTTTTCCAAATAATATACTCCACCTTTCAATTATATCCCGCCATCAATCTAGTATTAAATTTGATATTTGGATCTTGACATAACACTGCTAATGTGGATCAATATTGCCACGTCAATATCTCTAATGAATAAAAAATTAAAAATTTATCATGTCACTAATTTTCTTAAAATGAGATTTAAATTATTATATATCATATATCTCGATTTTTTTTAAAAAAATCAAATCTATCTTAATTTTTTATTTCTAGCCAAAAGGAATCTCGTACTTTCGATTTGTTTTAATTATATCCTATCATCAATTTGACCATTAGGATTTTGAATTGCATTGCCATGTGGATTAGAATTTTAGTTAGCATCCCTAAATATATTTTAAAATAGGGTTAATTAATGTATATAGCCCAAACTATGCCCATTTTAACAAATCTAGCCCGATATTTACACTACTAGAATATACCACATCAGTCACGGGAATCACCGATGGCCGCCTCGACCGTTAGAATCATTCATAGCTTTTCGACGATCGCAACGGTCGTGGCTGATGTAAGCAAATCAGCCACGACTTGCATACGACCCCCTAGGGCCATCGTTCATAGTTGATGGCGCGCACGGGGCGCGAAATAAAATAATTTATTAGCTATGGCTTAGCGGGGACGCGAGAGCCATTGGTGATATGAATAAGTCATTAGCCGGCGCTCGAAGCGGCCGTCGCTTATTAATTTATGGCGCGAATGCAGCGCGAAAATAAAGCACTCGTCATCGACGGCTTAGAGAGGGCGGATCATCGGTGATATTAAAATTACGAATCCACAAATTTCCGACGGCTAGCAAGCCGTCGGTGAAAATCTTTTTTATTTGCGTTCGCGCCCGACCCTTCCCCTTTCTTCTCTGCTCCCACCGCTGTCGCCTGTTGCCGCCGCCGTCCGTCACTGCCTATTGTCGTCGCCGTCAGTCGCCATTGGTGTCCCTCTCCTTGCCGGGTAAGCATCTCCTCCTCCCCATCTCCCTCCATCCCCCTGCCCTCTCCCCGTCGACATCGATCTGGCCCTCTCCGCGTCGGTGTCGATCCAGTAGTGATTTGGGGTCGATTACCATCGTCTCCAATGCAACAGTAGTCAGCAGTGATGTCGGCTACTATTGATGATTAGGGTTAAACACTATTATTTTATTTAATTATTTATTATTAATTATTAAAAATTAATGGTTAATTAGGTAATTAGTTTGGTTAATGTTAATTAATGGTTAAGGTTGATTAGGGTTTAATTATTTTTAGGTTATTTAATGAAATTAGTTTAATATTAATTAATTAGTATTAATGGAATCGTCCACTAAGGACTCTCGCCGGAATCATCCACTGTGGACTCGCGGCCAAATCGTCCTCGGTGGACTCGGCCCAAATCATCCACTTTGGACTCGCAGCCAAATCGTCCACAGTGGACTTGTGCCGGAATCGTCCACAATGGATGGACTCGTGCGAAATCGTCCACTGTGGACTCGCATCGACATCCACAAATTTAGAAAAAAAATCAAGACGAATTGATACGTTTTACGTATGCATCGATAAGTCAAGTTTTAATTTTGCAAAACCTTAGATCTGTTCGGGGGTTATATGTTCGTGTAAACGAAGTAAATGATCTTTTATACGACGTACAATCCTTGAATTGTCCCTAATTGGACAATTTGAAAATATAGTTATTTATATTGCACTTAGTTTATTTCTTTTAATCATTATTCATTTTTAAATTTTGGCTTGTATCTCCCTTGTTCTCCGATATACGCCCAGATGATATGCATATTCGGAGAACTGTAGGGAGATGCTGCCGAAATTTAGAATGAAGTTAATGACTAAAAGAAATTCTAAGTGCAATATAAATAACATGAATTCCGAATGGAATATGACCATTCCACCTAAAGATATTGCCAACTTTTTGACATAACATGTCGGGCGATCGAAGTTGGATGTACCGACGAATTCATCATGGAGCTATAACGGACGAATTTTGAGTAAGCGTAACTTACTTCTTAAATTTCGCCTACTCTAATTAAAAATTCATTAGTGGTGATAAAATCCGATGTTCATGTCGAAAATGTTTGAATATAAGATTTTTGGACCGAGAAACTGTCACAATGCATCTGTATACAAAAGGATTTATACCAAGATATTTTTTATGGAATTGTCACGGGGAGTCATGTCAAGTTGGGACGTCGAGCAATCTTGTTGTCCAAACTCATGGTAAATCTTCTTCTACTGGTGTTTCTTCTTCCAATCCACCTAATCCTTATAGAACAATGATTCTGGATAGTCTTGGAGGATAATTCCATTTAAATGATTGTAATATCTTAGATATTTAAATTTATTATTTTTTCTCTTATGTGTGTTTGCTAGCCTAGCGGACTAGTTCGTGGTCGAGCTGAGTCGACTCATGGTCCGGAGTGAGCTTGCGAGCTCGGGTAAGTAGGATATGAATTTATGAATTTTAGGCTTGGGTAGTTGAAATTATTTAATTTAATGTTGTGTGTGCATAATTATTAATTATGTTCATGTTGATGTATTTAATTAATTGCTTGTAATTTATTAGAATAAGTTTAATTAAATTAATTAAGTCTATCAAATTAGCGGGTTTGGTTTTGGCTTAAGGTGGATGCAAATTTTGGATTAAGGTGTTTAAGGGGTTAGGGTTGAGAAGAGAGTATAAAACTCCCTCTTCATGGCTTGTGGCTCCTATTTTGGAGTCACCCAAAGAATTTAGAAAGGGAGCCAGCCGCCAACCCCCTTTCCCTTTTCTCCTTGGAGTCGCAGCCACCCAGAGCCGAGCCGATCCAAGCTGCCTGCTTTCTCTTCCTCTTCCTCTCCTCCTTCCTTTCCTTTGGAGCCGAGCCGAGAAGAGCCAGCCGAAGCCAGCCCCTCTCCTTCCCCTCTCTCCCTCTCTCCAAGCCGACGGCTTGGAGTGAGCCGCCGCTCCCTTGTCCCCTTTTCTTGAGTCGAGCCGCCACCCTTTTGAAGCCGGATTCGAGGGTCATCGTTCGGGATTTCTTCTTTAATCTTTTTTCCAATTAAGGTGAGTGATTTACCCTCTCTCTTCGGGATTTTAATCGGATTCTTGAAGTCGTTCTTGACGGTTTGGTATTTATGCTTTGTTCTTGATTTATTCTTCGAGTTCTTATCGTGATTCTCGGAATTTATGCTTGAGAATACCCGAATCTCTCCCCTAGGGGGCTCGGTATCCCTAGGGCAAACCTAGGGGTGCTCGGCCAAGGGGGAAACCGGGGTCGCCCTCAAGGTGTTCGAAGAAAAATCCGAATGAGTTTTCTTGTTTCCTTGATATGCAAATCTTGATCTATTCTTCTAATTTGTGTTCTTGATTTGTGGATTGCATGCTTAGAATTAAATCTGGGATTTTTGGGTAGAAATCATGTGGTAGGATTAAGATCTTGGTATTGATGCCTTAGGGATTCTTGAGAAGGGGTTCTTGATCTTAATGATTGCTTCTTGATTTAAGTGTTGTGGGTTCTTGTTAATCTTGATTAAAAACATGATTTCTGTGAATAAAATCTTGAGATTAGTATTCTGTCGTAATGATAATTTATGGATTAATTTCTATTAATTTTCGGAATTTATTTCATAGTATGCTGAAAATTGTATATTGCTGAAAATTTATGCTGAGATGATGAATCTGTGCTGATTTTAGTTTGTTTGCTGTGGTGTGTGTGTTTCTGCAAATATAGTCGTGTAACCTATCGTTTCGACCAGAAAATATAGTTTGAAAATATAGGACACACTTTTAAGACTAGAATCGGGTTAGATACATCAGTACATGGCAGAACAGTAAGCTAAAATAAAACTCTAATCTTGGTGATCTAAATTTTAATTACATAATGAAAATTGCTCCTGAGTTTTTATATATTAGGATAAGTTCGGAGGGCCTTCCCGATTATCCTAGTATGTGTTGTTGCCTTAGGGCATGATAGGCTTAGGCCCGTTGTTCTTCATCATATTGGGTGTTGGCAGCCTTCGGGCAGGTAGTGGCTAGTTGGCCTGTTAGCTAGTCACGTACACCTTCGTGACTTTACCTCATGTAGAGATAGATGTTATTCTTGCTTATCTCTGTGTTATTTATTTGTGGGGATTGGTAGAGATAGATGTTATTCTTGCTTATCTCTGTGCTGTTTATTTATGGGGGTTGGTAGAATCGCTCACTGAGTTCTTTGAACTCACCCGTTGTCGTTGTTTTATTTTGTAGAGCCTGACCGGTGAGGTGGGCTGGAGCACTTGGCGCAACTGGAGAGTAGAGGAGCCACATGATCTCATAGCAGTCCTAGTTATAGGTTGTAGTCGAGTCTATAGTAGGTTGTCATGCACTTTTATTTTGGTATTTGGAGTTGTAGTCCCGTGAGGATATTCATGTTTATTTCAAGTTTTAATTAATTAAAAGAACTATTGCTCTTCGATTTATTTATTTCCGCACTTGAGATATTTATTTAAAACTTTGCTATTTTAAAATGAAAACTATTTGGTTCTTTTTATCTTTAAAAACTGGTGTTTATTCCGCTATCTTACGATGTTGGCATGTGCATGAGTTAGGCTGTAGGGTATAGGCACATATACCCTGGCCGGTCACGTGACCCTGTATTTGGGGCGTGACAATGATAATATTGAGTCAGTTATTGAGACGGTAGTACCACCAGATACTACGACAGTTGAAGTCACTGAAGAACAACCTGCGATACAGATTGAATTGCCGAATAAGGAGGCTGCAGAATTTTACGAGATGTTGAAAGCTGCCGATGAACCTTTGTATGAGAATTGTTTTAATTATACAAGATTTTTTGCAATGACGCAACTCCTGAACATCAAGTCCGATTGTAATATCAGCGGGGTTGCATTTGATCGGATTGCAAGCTTTATCAATGGTATGCTACCTCCAAATAATAAGTTTGAGCCAACTTTTTATAAGATAAAAAAGTTGATGAGGAAATTAGGGCTTGGGTACGAAAAATACAAGCGTGCCCAAATAATTGCATTTTATATTATAAAGAAAATGCACAGTTAGAGCAATGCCCGGTATGTGAACATCCTCGTTACAAGGAGAAGAAATCGGTTCGACAAAAAAATATCCCCTTTAAGGTGCTTCGGTATTTTCCACTGACATCGAGGTTTCAAAGGTTATTCATGTCGGAAAAGACTGCCCTCTATATGAGTTGGCATGCAAGAAGTCGTGATGATACAGTAATGACTCATCCATCCGATAGTGAAGCATGAAAACATTTGGATAGGTGTTATCCTTCATTTGCTAGGGATACTAGAAATATCAGGTTGGGATTGTGCACGGATGGTTTTAATCCGTTTGGTAATTCGACAACTCCGTATTCAGTATGACCAATATTGTTAACAGTTTATAATTTACCGCCATCAATGTGTATGAAAGATGAATTTATCTATATTTCGATGATTATTTCGGGTCCTAGGGGTTATCACAAAGAAATTGACGTGTTTCTCCGACCCCTAATTGATGAACGGAAAACATTGTGGGTTGAGGGAGTTGTCACTTATTATTATCATCGGAAGCAAAACTTCACTTTACGAGCTGCTATATTATGGACAATCAATAATTTCCCGGCCTATGGCATGTTGTCTGGTTTAAGCACGCATGGGCGACTCTCTTGCCCGTATTGCAAGGAACACTCAAAATCCTTCAGTCTTGAGAACGGTCGGAAAAGTTCCTTCTTTGATTGGCATCGCCAGTTCCTACTGTCTAACCATTAGTATCAAAGGAATCGTGACAAATTTACCAAGGGTAGAGTCGAAAGAGATGAGCCACCACCGATGTTGTCTGGTGAACAGATGTTACCAGGTGTTCAATTGCTTCCAGAGATTACTTTTGGTCGAAATGTAAGAATATCAAGCTTTGGTCAAACACATAACTGGGTGAAAAATAATATCTTTTGGGAATTATCGTATTAGAGTTCATTACTGATTCGGCATAATTTGGACGTCATGCACATTGAAAAAAATATGTTTGATAATATTTTTAACACTGTGATGGATATTTCCGGCAAAACTAAAGATAATGCGAAGGCCCGACATGATGTGAAAATACTTTGTAAGAGGCCTGAGTTAGAGTTGCAAGAGGTCAACGAACGACTTCATAAGCCAAATGCGTCGTATGTGTTAAATAAACAACAGATGAAAGATGTGTATCAATGGATCAAAGAACTCAGATTACCCAATGGATATGCCTCAAACTTATCTCAATGTGTAAACATCGATGAATGCAAAATATCGGGGATGAAGAGCCACGATTATCATGTATTCATGAAGAGATTGCTTTCGGTCGAGATCATCTACATGATAAGATTTGGGGTCCATTAACAGAATTAAGTATGTTTTTTAGAAACATTTGTCCAAATGTACTTCAAGTCGAAGATATGTTAGCACTTGAAAATAATATTGTTGAAATCATATACAAGCTGGAGCAGTTTTTCCCTTATGCATTCTTTGACTCGATGGAGCATCTACCGATACACTTAGCATACAAGGCACGGGTTGATGGCCCAATTCAATACCGATGGATGTACTTATTTGAAAGATACATGAATCGTCTGAAGAAAAAAAAGTAAAGAACACCACCGTAGTTGAATGTTCCATCTCAGAAGCATATATAATTCAAGAAATTTCAACATTCTGCTCATTTTATTTTGAATCAACCATCAAGATAAGACTTAATTATCTTCCACGGAACAACGACAGGGGAGCTCGACCATTAGATGGTTGTTTAAATATCTTTGTTACCCCGATCGTGCTTTGGGTTCTCGTCCGTCTTGATTCTTAAGCGACGAAGAGTACCATTTGGTCTACTTGTATGTTTTACTAAATTGTCCAGAGATTGAAAAGTTCATTGAAATATTTGACATTGAGATGGTGACAAAATACTCAATTTGCAGCGATGAGGAATTAGAAAGATTACGGAATCATGAGTTCCCTAATTGGTTTCAAGTTTACAACACAACACATAGGCAAAATAGATAACCAAACTTTGAGTTTGCTAGCGGACCGACACGACTTGTACAGTGTTATAACGATTATTTTGTTAATGAATATAAATTTCACACACTTGAATATTCATCTACAAAAAAGACTAAATGTCGGGGTCTGCGTCAAATGGACAACGTATGCTGAATGTGATGTTAACTTTTACGGAGTATTGAAAGAAGTCATAGAATTGTAATTTTTCGGATGTAAATCAGTTGCCCTTTTTTAATGTAATTGGTTCGATACAAGCGATAGGGGATGAGAGTTCATCCAAAGTATAAACAGTTGGTCGAGGTCAATTATAAATCAAATTTGGCTTCAAATGAGCCATTTATATTGGCATATCAAGCTGACCAAGTATATATTATATGCAGTATTCGTCTTGAAAGAAAGATAGGAAAAATTGGCGTGTAGTCTATAAGACTAAAGCTAGAGGAAAAATTAACTCGGTATTTGAAGAGAATGAGCCAGCAAATGACTTCTATCAAGAAGAGGATCCTTCCGAAGTGGAACGAGTTAGTCCAATACTCGAGGATGATGACACATAGTTAGTTCAATTGGAAATTGAATACGTTGATGACGACGATAATGAAGTTGAGGAAGAACAGAATGATGATGAGGGAGAAGAAGAAGAATTTTAAGATTCTGATACAGAAGAACAAGAAGAAGAGTATTACACTGATGATGATAATGACGATGATGAATAATTATAAATGTGAAATATATATTCAATTATTAAATATATCTATTAACTATTATATATAATCTAATTATATTAAATTTTTATAGCTATGGTTCGAGATATTAGTTCCCGAGGAGGCATTCCTCGTAGGACCCCCCGACGATTACCACCCGCCCCACCTGTACCCACTGACCCTTCGCCTTCTACCACCATCCCCCCACCTCTGGCCACCATCCCCCCACTTGATTCGTCCACCGTTCCCTCACCTGATCTGGCCACCATCCCCTCACCTCCGGCTACCATCCCTCCGCCACCCTCCGCAGATCTAGGAGCATTGTCTTCCAGACGCATGCCACGAGGGCCTAACAGAATTCTCCCTCCGCCACCCGAGGGAGAACTGCGCATAGTAGTTAGTGTGCGCGGAAGACGGTAAGTATATGCATTAATTATTTCTTATAATTTATTTATAATTCAAAATATCATAATATGACTTTATATTTGGTGCAGATTTGAGCAGGAGAACGTCCCCCGCATGATAGCAGGGACGATACGAAAGTTTATGCATGGGGCGTGGCCTACATGGTCTTACGTGCCTCGTGAGTATATGGATTTATTATGGCGAGAGTTCACGGTAAATTTAATTATTAAATTAATGTTAATGTTAAATATTGATCGGTAATAATAATTTTTTTTTGCAGACTCATTATATATGGCAGACTCGGGGACACACCCTTGAGTGGATTTATGGCCCCGTGTGGGAACAGCTCGTTGAGCGATGGGACACGCCTGAGTGGCAGGAGGTCTCCCGAACTGCGTCGAGAAACCGTATGTCCAGGGGGGACGGCACAGGGGTGCGCCACACTGGTGGCTCTGTGTCTTTTGCGATTCATGAGAGTCGTATGGTATGTATAATTTAATTATTTTTAATTAAATTATATATTATGTATAATGATACTAATGTATTTGTTTTCTAATGTAAGACGCGCGTGGCGGAGGACGACACCGTCCAACACCCGTCAATGATGGAGGTGTTTGAGCGCACCCACCGTCGTCGACAGGGAGCGGGGGACTACGTTGATAGCAGAGCCTTGATCATAATGGTAAGTATTTATCTCTATTTGATTTACATAATTTTTATTTATAGTTTATATATATTTAAAATATAAACACATGTAGGAAACATACACGAGGACTGTGATCGAGCGTGGAGGTACACCGGAGGAGTTCAACGCAGGAGCTTGGGTGGAGGCCGCAGGTGGCTGGGAGCACGGCCGTGTTTATGGCTTTGCAGACAATGACCATGCACGCGTCGTGCTCGGGCCACTTGGGGCACCGACCCCTCCGACTGCGGGTGAGCGACCCTCAACATCCCAAACGCAAGACCAGAGCCGGATAGCGGCCTTGGAGTCGGAGCTCACCCAGTAGAGACATGCGATGGAGGAGCAGAGACGGACGAATGAAGAGTTTAGACAGACGATGCAGAACATGCAAGCACTCCTCACTCAGATTGCATCTCACTCTGGCCTTCTACCGATGATGTCACATCCGTCGTCCTCCTTGACCCAGTCGACGCTCCCGACCCAGTCGTTACCGACTCCACCGCCTCCGTGAGATTTTGGTTTATTGTATTTTATTTATATTTTGATACTTGTTTGTATACTGATAGTTATTTATATACTTATTGTTGTATATATATGATATTTTGATAATTGTTTGCCTCCGATTTGAGGCTTAGATTGATGATATTTATGTAAAACTTGTATGTTTGGTTTCAAAGGCATGTGTATGATGTTTTTTTGTTGTAATATGTGATTGAAAATATATTATAATCTATATATCATTGTATACAGGAATTTACAAAGTTTTCATTTTTTCAGTTACAAGATATATCTTTAGCCACGACTTACCCACGGCTTACCCACGATCGACCGTCACTAAGTCGTGGCTGAAAGCTTATCGTAAATGGCTGATGGCATGGACAGCACCAAATATCACAGTTGCTAATAGTATCACCGACGGCTATCGACCGTGGCTTATGTGTTTGTATCAGTGACAACCGTCTACAGTTGTCACTGATATGTTTAAATCAGCGACAACGCCCACGGCTGTCGCTGATGATTACTTGTGACGGCTGAGAGACGCCGTCACAACTTATCTGAGATGCACACATCAGTGACGGCGTTTTGCCATGGCTTACACTGTCTGTGATAGTTATCACCGACGGTTCATCCACGTCTTGAGTCGTCGGTGATGACGACAATTCTAGTAGTGTTAATTTGTATCAATTACATCACGAACTATCAGATTGATATCAATTCTAGCCCGATGTTAGATGCTCATCAATGCAATCGTTAGGTGCTGACGTGACATCTAACTCAATAAATTAAAAAATATTTTTTATCATCACTTGTGCCATATCAGCATGTAATAAAAATATTATTATATAAAAAGTTGGGGTGAGCAACGGTTTGATTCGGTTATTACCGAACCATCGGTTAACCGAACCAAAATTTTAACTTATCCATTAACCATTTACCGAAACGAAAAATTTGGTTAATTCAGTTTGGTTAATCAGATTTTTTGGTTCGGTTTGGTTAATTTACCGAATTTACCGATAAAATGGTGAAAAAAATATATATATCAATACTTCATCAAAATTCAAACTTTGGACCAGTCCATATATCACCTCAACGACTCAAACAAATATTGTTATTTGATATAAATCTTACTGCCAAAATTATTATATCTATAATGATCAAAATAAAATAAATATTATAAAATTATTATATCTATAATGATCAAAATAAAATAAATATTATACCTAACCAAGATTGAACCTGGGTTGGTGAAACATAACTTTAGCATCTTAAACACCAAAACAAACCATAACATATAATATATATTTTTTATTTTTTATATATTAAAATCAATTTCAGTTAATCGATAAATTAATCGAACCGTTCGATTAACTTACCGAAATGAACAGAAAATTGAATTTTTTTCGGTTAATTCGATTTTGATTCGGTCGGTTTTTCGGTTTTTTTGATGAATCTTGCTAACCCCTAATAAAAGAGAAATTAATGTATATATCACAAAATTTGATCCTTGTAACAAATTTATCCCAACATTTAATCTTTCTCCCTAATCTATTCCAAATATTGGGATTGACAATAATTATAATCCTTGAAGACAAATAATTTTTTTAAAATACATTAAAACTCTCACTTTATCCGATAATTCCGTATACGATTTCACAAAAAAAAAATTCCTTTAAAAAATTTACACGAAAAACCTTTTAACATATCGAAGAATCCTACGTCTAATTTCACCAGAATTAATTTATAGTCATTATATATAAATTTCATTTCAGATTTTATATTTTTTAAAAATAAAAGTTTGTAGTAAAATAAAGAAATTTTATGAAGAAAATTAAATACAATATAAATAATGTTGAATGTATGATATATAATAATATTATAAGTAAAATATATTGATTTGGTTCAAATTTTTTATTTTTTTTCTAAAATGTTATAATCGAATTGAATAAGAAAATTAATACAAAACTAAAAAAAACAAATGTAAAATGTAAAATTTTGTTAAACGCACTAAATAAAATATAATCATAATGTTAAATATTTAATAAATTATAATATAAGCAAAATTATTATTTTTTTATTGGAAGTTTTGAATTTTTTATAAAATGCAATAGTCGAATTGAATAAAAAAATAAAATTTTGGTAAATAATAATAATACTATATAGAAAGTTATTAGTTTGATTTGTGCATTTCGATTTTCTCTGAAATGCAATAATTTAATTAAATAAAAAAATTAATAAGAAAATTAAATTTAACTCAAATTTTTTAAAATAAAATTTCAATAGATAATTATATATTTTTTAATTTTTTTAAATATTTAATAAATAATAAAAATATATGAAAAGATATAACTTCTAATTCAAGTTTTAATATTTTTTAATGTAATAATCGAATTTAATAAAAAATAATAGGGAGAAATATAATTCAAACTTTTAGATTGATTAGAATTGTAATGTAATCTAAATTTCAAGTTCAATTTCAAATGAGACAATTGTTGTGAATCCCAAAGTTTGGGATAAATTAGAGAAAAATATTAAAGGTTGTGATTGATTTGTTACAATGGCCAAAGTTTGGGATGGATACATTAATTTTCCTTATTTATATTGTATTATAATTTTTTATTACATGCTGACGTGGCACACATGATAATAAAAAATATTTTTTAATTTGTTGAGTTAGATGCCACGTCAGCACCTAACGGTTGATTGACGAACATCTGACGTCGGACTAGAATTGATATCAATATAATAGTTCGGAATGTAATTGATACAAATTAAATATTAAGCTAGATTTGTGAAAAGGTCATAGTTTAGGCTAGATACATTAATTAACCCTTAAAAATAATAATATATTATGACACTAAATCTTTGGAGTCCACGAATGATGCAATCAAGATCTAAGAAATGATGCAGTTAAAAATAATGTAGTCGATTATCGGTGAGAGTGGTCACAGTACTATCTTTGGGCCACAGTGATACAAAGAGATAGAGTGAATATTGAGAATGTAGGAGGACAAATTTTTTCTTAAATTTTTGAAAAATAGGAAGATAATTTTTTTAAAAATGTTTGGTGAAATAATAATATTATTTTTGAATGTGTTTTAGGAATATTAGATGAACTTTTGATCCATATCGGCAGTGCTACTCAACATTTTAATAGTAAAATTGATAATAGTTTGATAATGGGATATAATTGAAAGTATGAGACCTATTTTGGTTGAAAATAAAAAATTGTGATAGATTTGGGAAAATCTTTAAAAGTCGGGATATATTATATATAATCATTTAAACCTTATTAAAAATATCTGATGACGTAACATTTTTTGAAGTTTTTTATTCATTTAGAGACGTTGACGTGACAATTTTTTTATTCATATAGAGCATGCCAACATGCTAAAAAATTTGTGGCAAGAGATGGACCATTACCAATGTATTGAGATGAGATGTAGTGAGGATGTAGCAACATTGAAAAACTTTATTAAGAGGGATCGAGTTTATGATTTCATTGTTGGGCTAAATATGGATTTTGATCACGTGAGAATTCAGATTCTAGGTAAAGAGGAATTACCTTCACTGAATGAGATCATTTTCATTATCAATGCAGAAGAAAGCCGAAGGGGAGTTATGCTTCACACACCACCAGTTGAAGGGTCGTCGATGATAGAAAAAGCCACTGATGAGAAGCAAAGATACAACATAGACAGAACACATATGTCTCAAGTACAACAAATTCAAAGGAAAGAAAATTAGAGCCACTGTCTTCAAACAAAGACAACCTTTGGTGTATCTATTGCAAGAAACCTCGCCATATATACAAAGGACCAATGTTGGAAGCTGCATGAGAAATCACCAAGCTCCAAATGGAACAGAGGACATAATAGTGGAATGCAGCGAAGTCAAGTGTATATAACTCAATCTTGCGAGGATAGGAACCCTGAAGCTACAAATGCAAGTAGTAGAGAACACAATGAATTAAACAAAAATGATATTGAAAGATTGAAGGCACTTCTTAGTTTATTGAAAAAATCAACAAACACCTGCTCCTTGGCATATTCGGGTAAGTCTCATTCCTCATATGCTCTAAGTGCTACAAGTTCAGATTTCTCAAACTCTTGGGTTAGCACATATCAACCTAGCCCAAGCAGTATGAAAATATTCATTAATTATGGTTTGGCCACTATGGCTGGTCAAGGAGAAATTCATTAAGCTCATATATAATCCTAAAAAATGTCCTTCATGTGCCTAAACTTTCTACAAACCTTGTGTATATTCATCAACTCACAAAGGATTTAAAATGCAATGTGGTGTTCTCTTGTGGTTCTTGTGTATTTCTAGACCAAGCAACGATGAGATGATTGGACTTGCTAAGGTGAAACGTGGACTTTACTATTTATAATTACCCAATGGTCAGATGAACAATGAGAATAACCCAATTTTTTCATTTCTGTCAAGCAATTCTCAATCCAATAAATAACAAATTTGGCTCCATCACCTTAGACTTGGACATTGCTCTTTTAGTATATTGAGTACCATGTTTTCCTCTCTATTTAAGGATGTTGATGTAAATAAATTTTAGTGTGATATTTGTGAATTTGCTAAACACCGACGTGTCTCTTTCCCTTTGAGTAATAAAAGAAATACTATTCATTTTTCTTTAATCTATAATGATATTTGGGGTCCATCTTGAGTCAATAAACATTTCAGGTGCTCGTTGGTTTGTCATTTTTGTTGATGATTGCACTCGGGTAATATGGGTTTACTTGCTAAAACAAAAATTTGATGTGAGTCACATTTTTCCTATTTTCCGTATTATGGTCAAAACTCAATTCAATGTGGGCATTAAAAAATTGAGAACCGACAATGGTAGAGATATTTCAACTAATCCTTGTCCCCGTACCTTCAAAAAGAGGGATTTATTCATGAATCCTCTTTTGTTTAGGGGTGTTCATGGGTCGGGTCGGGTTTAAGAAAAAAATTGATCCGATCCAACCAAGTATAATCGGGTCGGGTCGAGTTGAAAATTTTTCATCTCTCAAATTCGACCCGACCCAACCCGACCTAGGTCAGGTCGGGTCGAGTCGGGTAGTCGGGTTTACCCTTTTATGGAAAAAAATGAGTTTTTAACAATAATTTTTTTTAAAAAATAAAAATAATTATTTTTTAATATAAATATTTTAAAAATAATTAAAAATATAAAAATGTTGGGTAATCGGGTCGGGTCTCAGGTCATCGGGTTTTAAATATTGAAACCCGGACCCGACCCGACCCGACCCGACCCGATTGGTTCGGGTCGGGTCGGTTTCTCGGGTTCATTGGGTCGGGTTTGACCCATGAACAACCCTACTTGTGTTGATACACCCCAACAAAATAGAGTTGCAGAAAGGAAAAATGGTCATTTGTTAAACATTGTTCGTGCCCTCTTGTTTCAAAAAAATGTTCCAAATTCTTTTTTAGGGGATGCTATTCTGGTTGCATCCCATCTAATAAATCACATTCCATCACGTGTTGATTTCAAAAGCCCAATGGAAATGTTGTCTCAATATTATCCAAAATTTAATATATCAACTCAGTTACCTCCTAAAGTCTTCGGGTGTATCATATTTGTTCATGTCCACTCGCATGGTCGGGGTAAACTAGATCCTAGAGCTGTCAAGTGTGTTTTCATAGAGTACTCATCCACTTAAAAGAGGCATAAGTGTTATAACACTATTACTCGTACAATATTTCTCAACAAATGTCACATTTGTAGAACAAGAAAGCTATTTCTCAAGTCCTTCTCTTTAGGGGAGAGATTATATATGGAAGATAAGGACATTTTCCTAAGTGAATCGTCCATGATGGTCAGTAAAACTCCTGAAACACAGTCAACCAAGTCCATTCTAGCTGATCCAATTGAGCTCATTTCTACTTCTGACTGAAATTATTCCTAAAACCAAGGAGTCTGTTTATGTTCTTGAAACCACTAAGGAGCCTGTTGAATCACCTTGTCCTTCCCCTTCCCCTTCCCCTTCCCCTGATGACATCTCAAAACTCACAAAATCACTTCATGTCTACTCAAAAAGAGTAAAGCCCATGATCAATCCAGAGCAAGTTCACTTATTGAGAAATCACCTAATATCCTTGATTTAGATGAGCCCATAGCCATAAGAAAGGGTGTTAGAAAGTGCACACAATATCCTATATCCCAATTTGTATCCTTTGAAAGACTATCTACCTCACATAAAAGTTTCCTCACTCACCTAAACAATATAGCCATTCCACAAACCCTATCTGAAGCACTTAGTAAAGAGGAATGGAGACAAGCAATGCAAGTTGAAACAAAAGCCTTGGAGAAAAATAAGACATGGGAGATAGTGGAATTACCCAATGGAAAGAAATCAATATGGTGCAAATGAGTGTTCACAGTGAAATATAAGTATAAAGCTAGGCTGGTGGCCAAAGAATACACACACACCTACGAGGTGGACTATCATGAGACCTTTGCATCAATGGAAAAGATGAATACGATAAAGGTATATTGTCTCTAGCAGCTAACTATGGTTGGCCTTTACAACAGTTTGATGTGAAGAATGCTTTTCTGCATGAAGATTTTGACAAGGAAATTTATATGGAGGTTCCATCGAGTTTTGGTATGAATCTAAAAGCCAATGAAGTGTGCAAATTAAATAAAGCATTATATGGGCTTAAACAATCTCCTCAGGCATGGTTCGAAAGATTCACTAAAGCCATATTGGCTATGAATTATAGACCAAGTTAGGGTGATCATACACTATTCATCAAGCATTCAGCCTCAGGGGAGTTACTATCTTGATAGTCTATGTTGATGATATTATAGTAACTGGGAATGATTCAGATAAGAAGAAAATATTATGCAAGCATTTAGGAAGGGAATTTGATATTAAGGATATCAAAAAACTAAAATACTTACTGGGAATATAAGTTGCTCGGTCCACAGAGGGTATTTTTGTTTCACAACAAAAATATATTTTTGACTTGTTGAAAGAGTTCGACAAATTGGGATGTAGATAAATTGACACTCCCATCGAGCCAAATCATAGACTGGGTGAAGCCACGAGGGAAGAAATAGTCGACAAAGGCATGTACCAACGACTCGTCGGAAAATTGATTTATTTGTCATATACACGACCGAATATTGCATATACTGTGAGTTCTATAAGCCAATTCATGCAAAATTCTAAGGATCTTGCAGTATTTAAAAGGTAATCATGGTAAAGGAATTATGTTCAAGAAAAGTACAAGGATGAAACTTGAAGCATATACAGATGCAGACTATGTTGGTTCGACTACTGATCGAAGATCAACATCCGGGTATTGTACGTTTCTTGATCGAAATTTGGTAATTTAGAGAAGTAAAAAAGGGTAATTACCTAAATACATCCTAAACTATGTATTTTATCACATTTGTGGTTGGATTGGACTAGTACTATTGGGCCCGATCGGATTAGACCAGCAGCGCCCTACAACCCAAATCGAGCCAAGGCCAAACGGCTCCGACCGAGGGCTCCACTAGGCCATACTCCTAAACTTGACTCGAGCCAAACTGTATAGCTCCACCGGGGGCTCCACCTGTCCATACAAGAATATTCATGTTCTTCATTGTCACGAGGGATACGCCATTACAGGCCCGCTATCTTCGGGATCAGCCTCGACCTATTCTGAGTAATACCCCCGCAAGATTGCCGGGCAGCGTCATCACCTCCACATGCTGTAATATCATATATATAACTAAATTTATTATTTTTCCTCTTGTGTGTGTGTTTGCCAGCCTAGCGGACTTGTTCGTGGTCGAGTTGAGTCGACTCATGGTCCGGAGTGAGCTTGCAAGATCGGGTAAGTAGGATATGAATTTATTAATTTATTAATTTTAGGCTTGGGTAGTTGAAATTATTTAATTTGATGTTGTGTGTGCATAATTATTAATTATGTTCATGTGGATGTATTTAATTGATTACATATGATTTATCTTGTATTAATATTAAATTAATTAAGTCTATCAGGTTAGCAGGTTTGATTTTGGCTTAAGACGGATGCGGGTTTTGACTAAGGTGTTTAAGGGATTAGGGTTGAGGATGGAGTATAAAATCCCCTCCTCATGGCTTATGGCTCATAATTTGGAGCCACCTAAAGAGTTGAGAAAGAGAGCCAGCCGCCAACCCCCTTTCCATTTTCTCCTTGGAGCCACCGCCACCCAGAGCCAAACTGGGCCGCCTGCTTTTTCTTCCCCTCCTCTCCTCTCTTCCTTCTCTTTGGAGCCGAGCCAAGAGGAGCCAAGCCAAGCCGTCTGCTTTTTCTTCTCCTCCCCTCTCTCTATTCCTTACCTTTGGAGCCGAGCCGAGAGGAGCCAGTCGAGCCAGCCCCTCTCATTCTCCCCTCTCTCCCTCTCTTCAAGTCGGAGGCTTGGAGTGAGCCGTCGCCCCTTGGAGCCTTTTCTTGGGTTGAGCCGCTGGCCTTTTGAAGCCGAATTTGAGGACCGTCATTCGGGATTTCTTCCTTAGTTCTTCTTCCAATTAAGGTGAGTGGTTTACCCTCTATCTTCGGGATTTCAATCAGATTCTTGAAGCCGTTCTTGACGGCTTGGTATTTGTGTTTCGTTTCTTGATTGTTTTTCGCGTTCTTGCCATGTTTCCTTTGATATGAAATCTTGATCTATTCTCCTAGTTTGAGATTCTTGATTATGAATTTCTTGTTTAGAATGAAATCTGTGATTTTTGGGTAGAAATCATGTGGTAGGATTAAGATCTTGATAATGACTAATTAGGGGTTCTTGAGAAGGGGGTTCTTGATTTTAATGCTTGATTCTTGGTTTAAGTGTGTGGGTTCTTGTTAATCTTGATGAAAAGCATGATTTCTGTGAATTAATTCTTGATATTAGTATTCTATCCTAATGATAATTTAGGGGTTAATTTATGTTAATTTTTGGATTTAATTTTATAAGTATGTTGAAATTGCATGTTGCTGGAATTGTATCCTGAGATGATAAATCTGTGTTGATGTTAATATTTTTGCTGTGATGTGTGTATATGTGTGAATAAAGTCGTGTAACCTCGACCAGAAAACATAGTTTGGAAATATAGGACACACTTTGGAGATTAGATTCGAGTTAGACACAGCAGTTTTGGGTAGAAAAGTAACCTAAAATAAAACCCTAATTGAGATGATCTAAATTTTAATTATATAATTAAAATTGGGTTAGGGGTGAACATAATTTGTTATGAACCAACTTATAAAATATGCATGAAATGAAACCACACCGATTCATGGCATTACGGGTCTAAGGGATAGGGGTCAGGTTTGGAGCGTTGAGACATTTCATAATGATAACACCCCTAGGACACCGTAGGAGAATCTTGACTTAGGTCTTGATGCGCCATATCCTTGAGAATGGTGGAGCGACTCAATTAGGAGCTGGATTTCGGGCTATGCTCGGGTGGTTGGACGTCAAATTCCCAACCTGCAGAATAAGTTCGGAGGGTCTTCCCGATTACTCTTGTGATATCACGTCTCGTGGAGCAAGTTCGGAGGGTCTTTTCCGATTGCTCTCGAGGTTCCTTATACTATGATAAGCTCGGAGGGTCTTTCCCTATTATCCTAGTATGTGTTGTTGTCTTTGGGCATGGTGGGCTTCAGCCCGATGCACTTTCCCAGTATGTGCTGTAGCCTTTGGGCATGGTGGGCTTCGGCACGATGCACTTCCCCAGTATGTGTTGTTGCCTTTGGGCATGGTGGGCTTCGACCCGATGCACTTCTTTAGTATGTGATGTTGCCTTCGGGCATGGTGGATTACTGGGCTTTGGTCTAATGCACTTCTTTGGAGGGTTAGATACCATGGGACATGTGTGGCCTGTTAGCTAGTCACACCTTCGTGACCTTGCCTTCTGTAGAGATAGATTTCATTCTTATTATCTCTGTGATTTTTATTTGTGAGGGTTGGTAAAACCGCTCGCTGAGTTCTTTGAACTCACTTGTTGTCTTTTGATTTTTGTTTTGCAGAGCCTGACCGATGAGGTGGGCCGGAGCACTTGGCGTAGCTGGAGGGCAATGGATTCGCATGATCTCATAGCAATCCTAGTTAGAGTCGTAGTCGAGTTCTTTGGTAGTAGTCATGCACTTGTATTAGTTTGATTTGGTGTTGTAGTCCTAAGGGCATTTATGTCATTTATTTTAGGCTTTATTGTATCTAAACTTTTGAATTGTTGAACTTAAAATATTATTCCGCACTTTTTGTTTCATTTGAGCTACTTGATTAAACTTTGTTTGATTCGCTTTTCATTAAAATAAAATTTGTTATTTCTTTTCGCTATATTATTTGTTGAGTTGATATGTGCATGGTTTAGGCTGCGGGGTATAGGTACATATACCCTGGCCGATCACGTGACCCTGAGTTGGGGCATGACACATGCAATAAATACAAACACGACACGCCTGAGGTAACCTAAGTTCCAATTTCATTACCTCAACCTTGGAGACCTACTAACTTGAGTGTCAGAGTGTCTATTGTAGGCCCCCCCTCCCCGCCTGAGTTGCACCTGACCACGAGAGACACCAAATCGAACCGGAGTACTCCGATCCTCAAGCACGAACATTTAACACCCACTGTCTGGCCGAGTAAAACTTACCTCCCCCACAATGGTTGGAACCCGAAGCCGGATGACCGTCGTCGCACGCCAACAGCAACGCCCCGGCTATGATGATCATATGTAACCTAGTGACGCTGAAATAGTGAGGAGCGACGCTCCGACACCAACTAAACTCCCCGAGAAGCATCCCAACGTTGGATAAATGACCCGGAGGCAAAAAATCAACAATTAACTGTCCAGGTCGAGATGTTGACACGGTCCTGGGAACAACCCCCGACCGATCACGAACGCCACCACTTAGAACATGAAGAAAGCAAGCGCTTAGAAAGGAGGAGGCTAATTTCCGTCCTCTGAGATGAGATCTCTAGCACACCCCATCAAGGAAGAGAGAAAGATTCCAAGGTCGTGGAGGTCGCGACTGCCCTCTCTATAGACTCGGGACCCTTCGTCGAGCACATCATGACAACGAGCTTCCATCCAAGTGCAGGTTGCCGACTACTCTGACGCCCTACGACGATATGGGTGACCCTCCCATACACATGACGACGTTCAGGACCATGATGCTCTTCAATGGAGCAACTGGCCCTGCCCTCTGTAGAGCCTTCCTAACTTTCTTAGAGAAAACCGCTCTACTATGGTTCGCTTCCCTCCCACCCAGATCTATACACTCTTTTGCGAAACTCTTCTGTGTCTTTCTCAATCGATTTTCCTCATCCTGGGTCTATTACAAAACAAAAGATGTCTTCCAATACGTCAAACAAGGGCAACATGAACCCCAAGGGAATACATATGCATGTTTCAGGCTACGACTGTCAAAATCCCGACTCTCGACCCCCCAAGTCGAGCTCACTCAGATCCGTGGTGGGACACGCCTTAGTGGCAGGAGGTCTCCTGGTTGAGAAGTCGCATGTCCGGAGGGGGGGGGGGGACAACACGGGGGGCGTGCCACAGTGGTGACTCTGTGTCTTTTGCAGTGCATGAGCGTCGTATGATACGTATAATTTCTTTACTTTTAATTAAAATATTATATAAATATTATGTATAATGATACTAATGTATTTATTTTCTAATGTAAGATGCGGGTTGCGGAGGATGACACCATCCAATGCCCCTCGCTGATGCAGGTGCTTGAGCGCACTCACCATCGACGACAAGGTGCAGGGGACTACGTCGATAGCAGGGTCTCGATCATCATGGTAAGTATTTATGTCTATTCGATTTACGTAATTTTTATTTATAGTTTATGTATATGTATTATTTAAAATATAAACGCATATAGGAGACCTACACAAGGACCTTAATCGAGCGCGGATGCACGCTAGAGGAGTTTGACGCGAGTGCATGGGTTGAGGCCGCAGGTGGCTGGGAGTACGATCGTGTTTATGGCATTGCAGACAGTGGTCATGCACGCGTCGTGTTAGGACCACTTGGGGCACCGACCCCTTCCGCTGCGGGTGAGCAGTCCTTGACATCACGGATGCATGACCAGAGCCGGATAGCGGCCTTGGAGTCCGAGCTAACACAACAAAGAGCGACGATAGAGCGACAGAACGCGAAGCGACATGCCTTGTATTCAAATCGTGTTGTATTTGAATTATCACGATTACGCCTTTGAGACCGCTCGGTAGGAAGCAGTAGAACACGACAAAGATTCTCTTCGGAGCACTCATGGTGTGATTTTTTATAATATGATATATAAAAACAATATTTTATATTAACTCTATAAAGTAATATAATTTTTTAAAAATAAAATAAAATATTATTTTTATCCACGTTAGAAAGCCACATCATCATCTTGGTGAGGCTGTCAACGGAGAGTTGACGGGAGGATGTAATTGAGACAAATGTTAAAGTTTGGGATACAATTTGATAATATTTTGGAATTAGCCAAAAATGAGATAAAGTGCATAGTTTAGGATATATTTATATAATTATCCAAGTAAAAAAACAACCTATGGTTGTTAGGTCCACTACAGAGGCAGAGTTCTGTTTAGAGTTTCGTTCTATGGCTCAAAGAATTTGAGTTGTTGTGACTCAAGATCATCTTAAATGATCTAAAGATAAAATGAGAGACACCAATGAAGCTTTATTGTGATAATAAGCTCACAATCATTATTGTTCATAATCCAGTCCAACACGATAGGACTAAACACGTTAAAGTTGATAAATATTTCATAAAGGAGAAGCTTGAAAGCGGCTTGATTTATGTTGGCTTAAGGGTCTCTCTTAAGCATCGATCTTTATTTTGATGATAACAAATAAGTACTTAATCCATATGTGAAGTTTTGAGTTCAGGTTGAGGTTGCCAAAAGCATGCCAAGTTCGTTCAAACGAATCGGAAGAAAAGACTGTCAAAGAAACGAAAGAAGAAAACGTCAAAGAAAGGCTCGGGCATAAATCAAATAGATATCTTGTAATATACCCCTAGGACGATCTTATCCCAAGCCTAATTGTAAAGTTATTGAAGTTAGAACTTGGTAACTAAATCCATAAAAAAGGCATATAAAAAAATTCAAGTAGAAATCAGCCTCAGCCTGAGATCGGTCGACCGAATGATGCGAAGAAGTGGGAGTAGCCATTCGGTCGACTTGTCGATCGACCGAAGTTGGTGAAGCAAATCGTAGAAGGGCTGCGTCGGTCGACCGGTCAATCAACCGACCGAGGCCAAAAATGGGTAGAATGCTCATCGGTCGACCAGATTAGAGATCACAAGTCACGCGACCTTGGCTCCACTGATTCGGTCGACCAATCGGTAGAATTACGACAGTCAGTTGACCCGTTGGTCGACCGAGCACTCACATAAGTCAGCAGTCGATCAGTCGGTCGACCGACGATCGACCGACAAGCGATCGAACGGCATCAACGGCTATTTTTTCGCCTGTTGAACGTTCCGTTCGGCTGAGGGGTTATAAATACCCCTCACCTAACTTCTTTAAATCTTCTTAAAAAATTTATTGAGCATTAAAGAAGTGATTTGAGCCTTCATAAGAATTGATTTGCTGCGCGCCCTTCGCCTCCGTCGATAACATTCTTCGAGCGCCTGCTTCCCTGCTTCCCTCAACTCTGCTGCAACTCAATGAGTCATCTTCTTGCAAGTTGGAGGCTTGAAGACTTGCAAAAGGAGCTTTGGTTCATCTTTAAATTCTTAAGCTCTTTCCATTGTATTTGAAATTTATATGAAACTTGTTTTCCATCTGTAATAGCTGCTAGGTGTGCTAGGGAAACACTTAGGGAAGTATTTGTAGAATTGTGTTTTGCCTAGGTGAATAGGATTGAGGTGTTCTTAAAGTGGTGAGTGAAGGCGAAATGACGACACTAAAGGGGGGGGTGAATAGTATGTTTACTAATTCTATTAGCCTAAATTCGATTTTAATCATTTCTTAGATTAGCTTAGGCAATTTGCAATCTTACGATCAGATGCGGAAGCGATATAAACAATTAAGCACAAGCAATAATAAAACAATGCAAACACAAGATTTATAGTGGTTCGGCCCCAATGCCTCCTCCACTACCTAAGCACCTCGCTTAGGATTTCCAAACTAATTTTACTAGATTAATTCGGTTTCTCTTACACAGAGGACTTTTCATCGGAAAGTCTCCGCTCTCCAACCGCAGGCACTTCCACATCCAGAAGTATCCCGCCTTCCTACCGAGAGCACTTTCCCACCTCAACCTAAGGGACAACTAAACTAATCCTAGTAAACACTAAGTTTACACAAGTGGCTTTACTCCTTTTCACCAAGGATATCACCTCCACACAACAGACCTAACACAAGGTCTTCACAGACTCAAATAAAAAATAGTTCAAATAAATAGATAAAATACAATCAAAAGAGCTACAATATAAAACAAGATTAAAAGCTCTTTTTAATCCTTTAAAAACCTCCAACTCGCCAAGTAGTAGAGATTGGGATGAAGCCCGAGTTGAGGAGCAGACGACGCTTGAAGAAGAACTCAACAGAGGAACGAAGCGCGCTGCGATTACTCCTTGGAAGACTTTAAATGTCCCTTAGAATAATGATAACTGTAGAAGTGAGGGAAGAAGATTAAATGAATCATATAAGGGTGTATTTATACCCTGCTGAAGAAACGACAGCTCAATGTATAGTTTTCTATCCATTGCAGGCCGCCGATCGATAGGTCGGTCGATCGACCGATCGACCGCTCCTTCGACCGCCATTTTTTCTCTCTGGTCGGTCGACAGACGGGTCGACCGCCAAGATGCAAGATCTTCGATCCCGACCTTCGGTCGACCCGTCGGTCGACTGATGCGATCTTGCGTCTTCAGCAAACGCAGGTCGGTCGATCGACTGGTCGACCGCCTGGTCGACCGCCTGAGCTACTGCCTAATTTGGGCTTCGATCGGTCGACCGTTCGATCGACCGACGTAGCTACTGCCCCTTTTTAGCACTAGTTGGTCGACCGAAATAGCTGGTGCCCTTTACTTTACCCTATTCGGTCGACCACCCGATCGACCGAACTTAGGCTGAGTTGTATTTTTCAGCTGATTTCTTCCGCGCTTCGTTTCCAGGTTTCGACTTTCAACGAGCATCATCTTGGAGAGCTTTCCATGTGATCTTTGAGCTCGTCCACTATATCTTTGGTGCACTCGTCAACTTCGAGAAACTTCCGCGACGAACCCGAGCTCGACGATCAATGTCCTTCCGATTTTTCGATTTCTCCGATTTTTTTGATCGATGACGTCGAACACTACTGATATGGAACCTGAAGATATTCTCAATGAAATCATTAGTCTCATGTTTGTTATCATCAAAACCATTAAAATCGAGATTAAGACTAAGGTTGAAAACCTAAAGCCAACAATCTCCTCCTTTTTGATGATGACAAACATCCTTAAGAAAATATAATCATTAAGGCATAGAAGGATATCAACTAAGGGATTTCTCCCCCTATCAACATGCATATCTATAAGAATAAACTCCCCCCTATTTATATGCATGAATTTCCTATATTTTCCTCCTCTTTACCTATAGTTTTCTCCTATATTTTCTTATACTTTTTCCCCCTTTTAACTTATACTCTTCTCCCCCTTTTGACATCAATCAAAAAGGGCAAGAAAGGTCTATCTATTTAAAGGGATGAAACATAAATAAATTTTCATGAAGTTGAGACTTTAAAGATTATTTTCATGAATCATGAAAATCTCAACCAATGGATGGAAAACAAATTTTGATATGAAACAAAATCATACATGATAAGAAAGGAGTGATAGATACACTTCAAAACTTAATCATGTATGCACTCAATTATGAATGTACTCATATCTTTTTCACGACATTTTTAGATTTTATTCAAACTTTCAACATATCAAGATATGGTCATTTAACTCATGTATCAAGTTTGAAGTGAAATTAATGTCATTTAATCCAAATATGAACTTAGCATGTTTTCATTTGAAATAAACATGAGAACATAAAAATGCTAAGTCTCAATATTTTGCTATCTACTCATGTTTTTTCATATTTAGGCATTTAGACATCAAATATTAGATAATGTAAGTCTATGAATCAAGTTTGGGCTTAAGATGAATTTTTTAAATTTCTTTGTTGACTTAGGTCAAACTATACTTAAAGTTTTCAAAAAATCAATCTTAAGTTTATACAAAGTCATATTTTTGACAAATATTTTTGAAACCAATTTGTTTGGACGAAATTTTTTGATACCAATTATTGAATGGTCATTTGAAATGCATGTATCAAATTTGAACTCAAAATGAATTTTCTAAGTTCATTTTTCATCCTATATTATTTTCAAATAAACAAATGGATCCTAGCTATCATCCAAAATATCAAAATCATTTCTAGAAATGATTTTGCTCATGAAATTGAGTGAATGATATTAAAAATGGAATCCAAATGGTATACATGAGTTTTTATATGAAGTTTTCGAAGAAAAATCAAAGTATCGGTAAGATTGATATTTCATATAAGGATACTTTGTGTTTTCAAAATCAAACTTCAAAATTCTATTATAAATTAGATTCTTGATGAAACTTTTTGAAATTTTTACACAACATACTAAATTTTTCAATGAAAGTGTAGTTCCAAGAATCATCTAAAAATTAATTTTCTATATTTTTTTAGAAATAACTGAAATTGATACAAATTGTAGGTTGAAATAATATTTTTGTAATTTTCAGTTCTTCTTAAAACTTCTTCAATTTTTATTCAAACTTTTATGACACCACATGATGGTCATGTAAAGAGTATATGCCAAGTTTGAGATGAAAATTATGTCCTTAAGTCAAGATATCAACCTAGTATGATTTCATTCAAAACTAAACTAGTTTTTATGAAACTTGCTAAGTATCAATCTTAACATTTACTCATGATTTTTCAAATTTAAACCTATGGATAGCTAACATGAGTAAATCTAAACATGTTTCTCAAATATGGATTGAAAATGAGACCTTTAAGTCAACTTGTTGACTTGGGTCAACTTGGTTCAAAAGAGATTTTTATGAAACTACCTCTATGTCATTTTATCCATATCTATATGAATTTTTCACTCTAAATGCATGGAAATATATCATACCTACTCCTAAATATATTTATGAGTTTTGGACTTAAAATAAAGTGACCAAGTCGATTTATTGACTTGGATCAAACTTTTCAAGCTTAAGTCCTCTAAGGTGAATTAGTTGTCACTTTATTCATCTAGACATGAATTTTCAATCTTAAGCACATGACAACTAATCATTAACACACCTAAATATGTTTATGAAGTTTGGACTTAAAATGAGATGACCAAGTCGATTTATTGACTTGAGTCCAACTTTTCAAGCTTAAGTCCCCTAAAGTGAGATACCAATTGTATTTGATCATCTAGACATGAACTTTCAAGTTTTAAATATCTAGACTCATGTGATATGTGTATTTAAACATGTTCATTTTGTGTTTACTCAAAATGAGGTTTCTAATAAGAAATTTTAACCCAGAGCAAGTTTCATTCAATCGAGATATCATGAAATTGTCTAAGTTATCCCAATTTTTTCTACTCATGAAAATTCAAATATTTATCATGCAAAATCAATAATGAGTATATAGAGACATCATTAAAGCATGAATATTCAAGTATTATATTAAGATTTTTGCAAAATCAAATTCATATCTTTTTCTTGAAAATTTGCCCAACTTTTCATTTCCTTTTTCATTTTCTTTTAGATTGCATAGTCTTTCATTAGCATTCATAACTTGCAAGTAGACTTCATTAGTAGCATAATGAAATAATATGCCTACTAGCAAGCTAACATACTAAATAACACAAGTTTAATGCAAATTTTTATTTAAAAACCTTAACCTATGCTAGATAGTAGAGATTCATTTTAAGTGAGTATACCATAATATCAAGATGAATCTAAGAGATCTTAAGATGTGAAACATTTGAGGAATACGATCTCTAAACAAGTTTAACTAGTTTGGTCTAAAGGGAATGTCTCTTATAGTAAGTGTCAACCTAGAGCAAGTTTCATTTGATGAAATTTGCCTAAGTGCTAATATTCTACCTACTAATGAGAATTTAAAGGTTTTAACATGCAATTCTAATCATGAGTATAGAGACATAGTTTGAGCTTAAACATTGAGGTATATTACTAAGATTTTGAATTTATCAAAATTATACCCTATTCATGATGGTTTAGCCAAACTAATCATTTTCTTTCTAATTAGCCTTCCTAAATTACTTACAACTTGCAAGTAAGCTACACTAATGTTTTAGTGAAAATATAGCTACGTAGCAAGCTAACCAAACCAAAAAGCAAAGAGATTCAAATATCATTTTCAAAGTACACTTTGCTAAATAGTTTGAAATTTGTTTCAAAGTAAGTTATCGTGAATCCGAAACGAATTAAGAGATCTCAAAATATAAAATATTTAAAAAATAGATCTCCAACCCTTCCTATTGGTTGAAAACCGAAAGCCATAATTAGCTTACGATTTAGAACCGCAAGGTCGCTTAGGCCCATTACAGGCCACCTGGGTCTCCGAAAAGATCGGAAAATAAAAAATCAAAAGCATTTTCAAAAGAACTCTTTTGAGAGCAGAAAAAACAACTCAATCTAAACATAGTATCATAATCTCCAACTAAAATAAAATAGGCTAAAGTAAGTATATGATACCAAAATGCTTTCGATGCCAACTTTGTCATAGGCATCTAGATGACTTGAAGTTAAGTTGCAACTTTGAAATGGTTCACTCTTTGAATCCTCAAGTAACTTCAATCAACCACCTTCATCTCACCATTGTGTGGTAGCTCCCCTATAATAGAAGATGAGACCTTTGGTACCCAAATAACTTTGGGTCCTTAGGGGTTAGTGGGCTTAGGTACCCAAAGTGTCTTCACAACACTTGAGTTCATTTTGAATACGCAATCATATATAGCATGCCCAAATACACCACAACAAAAGCAATGTCCATTAATTTGTTTTTGTTTTTGTTATGGACATGAGATTTATTTTTAGAATGCTTGTTATTTGAACTAAGATGAGCATGGGCATTCTTAAAAGATACATTCTTCTTTTGAACATAATGTTTAGTTGTAGAATGCTTAGTATGAGAATGATGATGAACCTTAGCATTCTTTACATGAGCATTTTTGTTTTTAGAGTTCTTAAATGAGACATTTTGATTCTTAGAATTATAAGAGGAAGTATTAACTTTCATACTCAAAGTCAACATCTCATTTTTCACATCATTTATGGATTTATGCAGTGCATGCAATTGAGATTTCAACATGTTATTTTCAACTTTCAATTTTTCATTCTCAATTTTGAAATCATCATTCCTAAACTTCAATTTATCTTTTAAATCCACATTTTCATGTTTCAAAGCTTTTAGCTCAACATTCAATGTATCATGGCAAGACTCAATAGAATTAGTCTTTAATTTGTCATTTTCTAATTCTAATGCATGCACATGTGAGCTAAGCTCTAAATTTTCTTTCTTTAATTTTTTGTTTTCTTTATCCTTTTTAACTAGCAAGGTGTACACTTTCTTATATTCGCTTACTAACTCATCATATTGCATATCATGTGAATTAGAAGAGCTAGTACTAACATTTTCATTATTATGACTAGAATGGAAAGAGTATATCTTATCGTTGGTACTCATGAGGCAAACTTTTGAAGTAGCTTCATAGTCATTGCTAGAGGGTGCTTCAAATGTGTGAGAGGTGGAGGTGGAAGTACTTGACATCTTCCTTGCTTTGTTCTTCAAGCTTGGGTAATTTTTCTTCACATGCCCCTTCTCTTTGCAAGCATGATAAATTACTCTTCTTTTTTGGCTCTTGGTGCTACATCTTTGACTAGAAGAGCTATGGGCATCAAAACCAAGATTAGTAGTAGGTGTGTGACCATTGCCATCACCACCTTCATCAAAAGTGCCAATTTTTTCAGTTTTGGCATAATCATATAAAATATTTAACGATACCCATAAATCAAAAGCCGAAGAGCAATGCATGACTTTTTCTAAGATGCCACTTGGTAATGTGCAAAGAATATAATTCATGGCATCTCCATTATACTTAAACATTTTCTTATCTAATTCACTCCAAGCATGCATGTCAACCTTAGGTTAAATGAATTCCCAATGTAGCATGTTAAAGACTTCAAAACCTTTAGTCTTTAAATAAATGTACATTCTATACTTCCAAAGACCAAAGTTCGAGTCATCGAACCTAGGAGGAGAAGACGCTACACTCTCTAGAGTCATTTCTAGATCGAGACTAGGTGTAGACGAGATGGTGAAATCTCAAGCTACGAACCCGCTTTGATACCAAATGAAGGCGAAATTGCGACACTATAGGGGGGGGTGAATAGTGTGTTTACTAATTTTATTAGTCTAAATTCGATTTTAATCGTTTCTTAGATTAACTTAGGCAATTTGCAATCTTACGATCAGATGCGGAACTGATATAAATAATTAAGCACAAGCAACAATAAAATAATGCAAACACAAGATTTATAATGGTTCGCCCCCAATGCCTACTCCACTACCTAAGCACCCCGCTTAGGATTTTCAAACTAGTTTTACTAGATTAATTCGGTTTCCCTTACACATAGGACTTTTTATCGAAAAGTCTCCGCTCTCCAACCGAAGGCACTTCCACACCTGGAAGTATCCCGCCTTCCTACTGAGAGCACTTTCCCACCTCAACCTAAGGGACAACTAAACTAATCCTAGTAAATACTAAATTTACACAAGTGGCTTTACTCCTTTTCACCAAGGATACAACTTCCACACAACAGACCTAACACAAGGTCTTCACAGACTCAAATAAAAAATAGTTCAAATAAACATATAAAATAGAATCAAAAGAGCTACAATATAAAACAAGATTAAAAGCTCTTTTTAATCCTTCAAAAACCTCCAACTCGCCAAGCAGTAGAGATTGGGATGAAGCCCGAGTTGAGGAGCAGACGACGCTTGAAGAAGAACTCAACAGAGGAACGGAGCGCGCTGCGATTACTCCTTGGAAGGCTTTAAATCTCCCTTAGAACAATGATAACTGTAGAAGTGAGGGAAGAAGATTAAATGAATCATATAAGGGTGTATTTATACCTTGCTGAAGAAACAACAGCTCAACGAATAGTTTTCTATCCGTTGAGGCCACCTGTTGATAGGTCGGTCGACCGACCAATCGACCGCTCCTTCAATCGCCATTTTTTCTCTCTGGTTGGTCGACCGACGGGTCGACCGCCAAGATACAAGATCTTCGATCCCAACCTTCGGTCGACCGACGTGATCTTGCGTCTTCAGCAAACGCAGGTTGGTCGATCGACTGGTCGATCGCCCGAGCTACTGCCCAATTTGGGCTTCGATCGGTCGACTGTCCGGTCGACTGACGTAGCTACTGCCCCTTTTCGGCACTAGTCGGTCAATCAAAATAGCTGGTGCCCTTTACTTTACCCTATTCGGTCGACCGCCCGATCAACTGAACTTAGGCTGAGTTATATTTTTTAGCCAATTTCTTCCGCGCTTCATTTCCGGGTTCCGGCTTTCAATGAGCATCATCTTGGAGAGCTTTTCATGTGATCTTTGAGCTCGTCCAATGTATCTTTGGTGCACTCGTCAACTTCGAGAAACTTCCGCGATGAACCCGAGCGCGACGATCAATGTTGTTCTGATTTTCCGATTTCTTCAATTTTTCTGATCGAGGACATCGAACGCTACTGATATGGAACCTGAAGATATTCTCAATGAAATCATTAGTCTCATGTTTGTTCTCATCAAAACCATCAAAATCGAGATTAAGACTAAGGTTGAAAACCTAAAGCCAACAGTGAGAAGAGTATCCTCAGTGTATTCAAAGGTAAACATAATCTCTATAAAATAGTGGTTTAAAATCCTTGGTGAAGAGCCAAGGTAGTTGAGTAGGCAGTTGGCCGAACTACTATAATTATTCTTGTTTGCATTGCTTTCTTGATTGCCTATCACTGTCATTAATATTTGATCATGTCTACAGTTAAGAAACACTTGCACTTAAGTTAAGTTAAAATTGAGTAAAAAGAAAAATATAGGAAAAATGGGACTGATACTATTCAACCCCCCTTCTAGTGTCGGGTTTCATACAACAATTGGTATCAGAGCAAGGTCGTAGGTCAAGATTTAACCATCTTCCCTATAAATTAAGATGTCTAGTGAAATCCAATTAGCTCAACGGTCCTCTACTCATACTCCACCACTATTCGATGGAAACAACTATGCCTATTGGAAGATCCGCATGAATGACTTCCTACAATCTTTAGGCGTGGATGTATGGAGGGTGATTTTAGTAGAGTATAAGCAACCTGATAAGATATGGATAAATGGGACCAAGAAGAGATTAGACTCTTCAATGTAAATGCAAAGGCCGTCAATGCTTTATATTGCAGCCTATCAATTAATGAATTCAATAGGATTTTTACATGTAAGTCCGCATATGAAGTATGGAAGGTCCTAGAGACCACCCATGAAGGGACTTCACAAGTAAAGGAATCCAAAATAAACTTACTTATGCATGATTATGAAATATTTAAGATGCTATCACATGAGTCCATTAATGTCATGCATGCTAGATTCCAAAATATTATAAATGACTTAGCTAACCTTGGCAGAGAAATAAGGGAAGAGGAGAAGGTAAGGAAGCTCCTCCGTTCCCTTCCAAAATCTTGGGAGCCCAAAGTCACAGCCATCATGGAAGCCAAGGACTTGAGCACCTTGAAGATTATCGAGCTCATTGGGTCTCTCATGACACATGAGACCCACATAAAGCAATACCAAGAGGAAGATGCCCCCAAAGGCAAGACCATCGCCTTAAAAGCATCACATCGAGCAGAAGAGTCGTCATCATCCGAGGAAGAGACAGATGATCTTGAAGAAATGACGATGCTAGCAAGAAGATTCACGAGTTTCATGAGGGGAGGCATAAGGAAGGGAAGATGAGGCTACACATGCTACAATTGCAACAAGACCGGGCATCTAAGAAGAGATTGCCCACTTCTCAATATGGCCTCCACCTCCAACCCTCACAAAAATAAAAAGTACAAGAAGAAGAAGAAGGCAATGATGGTCACGTGGGATGAAAGCGAGACCTCATCGAGTGAAGACGAAGCAAAGAGTGAAAAAACAAATCTTTGCTTGATGGCAAATGATGATGAGGTAAGGTTTACTTTCGGTGAAGTTTCTTTTACTCAAGAAGAACTATAAAGTGAATTTGAACAAATGCATGATGAATTTAATGCTATTAGGAGAAAATTTAGAGACCTTAAAAAGGACAATAAATCCTTAGAAATTGAGAATGATAGTTTATAACTTTCATGCAATACCTTAAGAAAAGAAGTAGACACCCTTAAGGAAGAAACATGCATCCTAGAGAAAGCTAAGAAGGACTTAGCAATTGACAACCAAAAATTAGAAAATGAAAACACGTATTTAAGTGATCAAGTAGAGTATTTGAATAATAGCATGCTAACATTGAAAAAGGAACTTTGCATGCTTAATGAAAAGATGACAACCATACAAAATATTATGCCTAAGGTTGTCCATAAAAAGAAATTATCATACTCTCATGCTCACACATATACTAGAAGAAAATTTAATAGAAATTGCTTTTCTTGTGGCATATTTGGCCATATGGCCAAGGAGTGTGCTTTGATGAGGAACTCACATGCAAGATTTACATCGGTTCCCAAAATTACTAACACTCAAGGATCTAAGAAAATTTGGGTACCTAAGATGGTTTCTTCTCCTTTTGTAGATGGGGAAGTATCCTCAAGCAAATAGAAGTACTTGGATATTGGATAGTGATTGCTCAAAGCACATGATGGGTGACATCAACTTATTTGCAACCCTATCAAGCAAAGATGATGGACATGTCACATTCGGAGACAATGCCAAAGGTAAGATTATTGGCATTGGTGACATAGGTATACTCCCTTACCCATGCATTAAGAATGTTTTATTAGTTGATGGGTTAAAACATAACTTGATTATCATATCACAATTATGTGACAATGGATACATGATTATTTTTGAAGCATCAAAATGTATCAATAGAAGTGCATCTTCAAATGATATCATGTTCATTGGAAATAGGCAAGAAAATATCTACACTTTAGAATTAAATGTCTTGCCAAATCCCTATGTTAGATGCTTAGTTATCATGGAGAATGACTCTTGGTTGTGGCATAGAAGGCTAGGACATGCTAGCATGAGCATCATCTAAGAAATATCTAGGAAAGAATTAGTTAAAGGCTTACCCAAGATAAAATTTGAAAAAGACAAACTTTGGCATGTCAACTTGGTAAGCAAGTCAAATCTTTATTTCATAGTATTAATCAAGTTAGTACATCTAGAATTCTTGAGATTGTGCACATGGATCTATTTGGTCTATGTGATGTAGCTAGTCTACGTGGAAAGCTATATTGTTTTGTATTAATTGATGATTTTTCTAGATTTACATGAGTTTTCTTTTTAGCTAAGAAAAATGAAACTTTTGAATTTTTCAAAAGATTTTCAAAAAAAGTTACAAATGAAAAAGGAGTTTCAATTCTAAAAATTAGAAGTTATAATGGAGGGGAGTTTAAAAATAAATTTTTTTTCGAGTTTTGTGATGATTTTGGTATTGAACATACATTTTCTTCCCCTAGGACCCCTCAACAAAATGGGGTGATTGAGAGGAAGAATAGAACCTTACAAGAGATGGCTATGATCATGTTATATGAAAATGATTTGCCTAAGTATTTTTAGGCCGAAGCCATAAATACCTATTGCTATGTTCTTAATCGAGTTTGATTAAGACCCAAAATTAGGAAAACATCTTTTGAACTTTGGAATGGTAAAATTCCAAATGTGGGATATTTTCATGTTTTTTGATGCAAATGTTTCATATTGAATACTAAGGAGAATTTAGAAAAAATTGATTCTAAATCCGATGAAGGGATTTTCCTAGGTTACTCCATGAATTCTAAGGCATATAGAGTTTACAATCGTAGAACCATGATTTTTGAAGAATCTATGCATGTTATGTTTAATGAAACTAATGATTCTTCTAGAAATATGAAGATTGTAAATGTAGGTGAAGAACTTGAGGATCTCACACTTCATGATAAAGAGATGGAGGATGAAGATAATGAGGAAACCCAACATGAAGAATCGCCATCCTCGAATCTACCTCAAGTTGAAGAAGAAGAAGAAGAAGAAGCTCTACCACCTCTCTCTAAAGGATATCGGTTGGTAAAGGATCATCTAATGGACCAAGTCATTGGAGAACCTTCAACGGGAGTGGTAACGCATTCTAAACTCAAGAATGTTTGTCAATATATAGCTTTTGTATCTCAAGTAGAGCCTAAGAACATTAAGGAAGCAATAGAAGATGAGTTTTAGGCACTAGCTATGCAAGAAGAGCTCAACCAATTTGGTAGAAATGATGTATAGGACTTAGTGCCTAGACCTAGTGAACAAACTATAATTGAAACTAAATGAGTATTTAAAAATAAGCTAGATGAAGAAAGATTAGTTATTAGAAACAAAGCTAGGTTAGTGGCACAATGGTATAATCAACAAGAAGGGATAGATTATAATGAAACGCATGCTCCTGTAGCTTGATTAGAAACAATTAGAATGCTTTTGGCATATGCTAGCTTTAAGAATTTTAAACTTTTTCAAATGGATGTAAAAAGTGCATTTTTGAATGGTTTCATTAATGAAGAAGTCTATGTTGAACAACCCCCCGGTTTTGAAAGTTTTGAGTTTCCAAACTATGTTTTCAAACTTAAAAATACATTATATGATTTAAAACAAGCTCCTAGGGCTTGGTATGAAAGACTTTCAATATTTTTAATTGAACAAGGTTTTAGTGTTGGAAAAGCTGATGTATCACTTTTCATCAAGCATCATGAAAATGATATGTTATCAGTTCAAATTTATGTTGATGACATAATTTTTTGTGCTACTAATGAAATGCTTTGTAAGTTGTTTGCTAAATGTATACAAGATGAGTTTAAGATGAGCATGATGGGGGAGTTCTCCTTCATGCTTGGTCTCCAAATCAAGCAAACCAACAAAGAAATCTTCATCAATTAAGCCAAGTATACAAATGAGCTCATCAAAAGATTTGGGATGAATGAAGCCAAGATAGCTTCTACACTTATGAGCGCATCCATCAAACTTGACAAAGATGAAGAGGGCATTAAAGTTGACGAAAAACGATATCGAGGTATGATTGGTAGTCTTCTTTACTTAATCGCAAGTAGACCCGATTATGTTTAGTGTATGTGTATGTGCTAGATTTCAATCTTGCCCTAAAATATCTCATTTAAGTGCAGTAAAACACATATTGAGATATGTAAAGGGCACGGTTGACTTAGGACTATGGTATCTATGTCACACATCATTTGATTTAATCGATTTTTCGGATGCGAATTTTATCGGGTGTAAAGTAGATAGAAAAAATACTAGTGGGTGTTGTCAATTCTTAGGAGCGAGTCTTGTTTCTTGGTTCTCAAAGAAACAAAACTCAGTTGCACTTTCAACTACCGAAGCGGAATACATCGCTGTGGCTAGTTGTTGTGCACAATTCCTTTGGATGAAACAAACCCTTTTATACTATAGACTTGAGTATTCTTGCATACCTATTCATTGTGATAACACTAGTGCAATAAACTTAACAAAGAACCTTATTTTACACTCTAGAACTAAGCATATTGACTTTAGGCATCATTTTCTTAGGGATAATGTGACTAAGGGAAATATATCGGTAGAATTTGTGTCCACCGATAAATAACTTATCGATATATTTACAAAACCCTTGGTTGAAGAAAGTTTTACAAATTTAAGGATGCAATTAGGAATTTGTGCTTTTCCTAGTAATTAAAATGTTTTTCTTCATAATGTATATGTGTTTCAAAACTTGCATTCTAGAAGATATCATCACACTTATGTATTGCTCTGTAGTGGGGCTTTGCGACCTATTGGTGTTTGCCTTCTATAGGCTTACATTAATGGGAAGGACTATAGTGGTAGATGATACTTAGTTTTATGGCTTTCTTGGTTTTTATGATAAAACTCATTAATTGTACCTTAATTCTTACCCTTTTTGATTGATGTCAAAAGGGGGAGAAAAAGTAAGGTCACACTTGGTTTCTACGATGCATATAGTTAGGGTGAGTTTGATAGTTAGGGGGAGTTACAAAAGTTATAAGTATTTGAATGAATGATATGCACATTGATAGAGGGAGCATAGGTTGAATTATAAGTATTTGTATGCATGTGTTGAGTTTTATATCTTGTATACCTTAGACTCATGTATGCCTTAACTCAAACTTACAAAAAATATGCATATGCTTTCTTAAAATTCCTTGTTATGTTTGTCATCATCAAAAAGGGAGAGATTGTTGGCTTAAGGGTCTCTCTTAAGCCTCGATCTGTATTTTGATGATAACAAACAAGTACTTAATCCATATGTGAAGTTTTGAGTTCAGGTTGAGGTTGCCAAAAGCATGCCAAGTTCGTTCAAACGAATCAGAAGAAAAGACTGTCAAAGAAATGGAAGAAGAAAACGTCAAAGAAAAGCTCGGGCATAAATCAAATAGATATCTTGTAATATACCCCTAGGACGATCTTATCCCAAGCCTAATTGTAAAGTTATCCAAGTTAGAACTTGGTAACTAAACTCATAAAAAATGCATGTAAAAAAATTCAAGTAGAAATTAGCCTCAGCCTGAGTTCGGTCGATCAAACAAGGCAGTATCCTTGGCAGCAGCTAGTTCGGTATACCGAATGATGCGAAGAAGTGGCAGTAGTCATTCGGTCGACTTATCGATCGACCGAAGTTGGTGAAGAAAATCGCGGAGGGGCTGCATCGGTCGACCGGTCGATCGATCAACTGAGGCCAAAAATGGGCAGAATAATCATCGGTCGACCGGATTAGAGATCACAAGTCGCGCGACCCTGGCTCCACTGATTCGGTCGATCGAATATGGGATCGGTAAATTTACGATAGTCGATCGACCGAGCACTCACATAAGCTAGCGATCACATTAGTGGTCGATCAGTCAGTCGACCGACGATCGACCGGTAAGCGACCAAATGGCGTTAACGGCTATTTTTTCGCCCGTTGAATGTTCCATTCGACTGAGGGGTTATAAATACCCATCACCTAACTTCTTTAAATCTTCTTAAATATTTTATTGAGCATTAAAGAAGTGATTTGAGACTTCATAAGAATTGATTTGTTGCGCGCCCTTCGCCTCCGTCGACAACATTCTTCGAGCATCTGCTTCCCTGCTTCCCTCAACTATGCTACAACTCAAAGAGTCATCTTCCTACAAGTTGGAGGCTTGAAGGCTTGGGAAAAAAGCTTTGCTTCATCTTTAAATTCTTAAGCTCTTTTCATTGTATTTGAAGTTTATTTGAAACTTGTTTTCCATCTGTAATAGCTGCTAGGTGTGCTAAGGAAACACTAAGGGAAAGATTTATAGAATTGTGTTTTGCCTAGGTGAATAGGATTGATGTGTTCTCAGAGTGGTGAGAAGAGTATCCTCAGTATATTCAAAGGGAAACATAATCTCTATGAAATAGTGGTTAGAAATCCTTGGTAATGAGCCAAGGTAGTGGAGTAGGCAGTTGGCCGAACCACTATAATTATTCTTATTTGCATTGCTTTCTTGATTGCCTATCACTGTCATTAATATTTGATCATGTCTACAGTTAAGAAACACTTGCACTTAAGTTAGTTAAAATTGAGTAAAAAGAAAAATATATAAAAAAAAGGATAAACACTATTCAACCCCCCCTTCTAGTATCGAGTTTCACACAACAATTTGTACTATCTATGTATCTACAGAAGGCCAACTAGCAGATGTCCTAACTAAGGATTTGGTAAGCTCAATGTTTCAAAAAAAATATGTGTAAGCTAGGGATGGAAAATATCTACTCCCTAGCTTGAGGGGGAGTATGTTGGAAATCCATGGCTGATTGCTAAAAATTAGGGATTGAAATCACTAATATTTTGAAAGATAATTGCTCTAATAATTGTTGTAATTAGGGAGCAATAATTAAGAAATAATTTGTTTGTAATTAAGGAAATTAATGTAATTAGGGAGGATATTTTGTTTCTAGTTTTTGTGTTTCTAGATATAGGTCAATTTTCTAGAATAGATTAGCAATCTAATGTGTATATATATACATGCTTGTATTAGATATTGATCAAAGAAAAAAGAATTTCGATTTCCCTCAATTCTAACTAATATAATAATAGTATTTATAATATAATTATATATTAGTATTATATTATGGACTAGACTATATCCTCGGGTTCGTATGGTGAGCCCATGAAGCCCATCTCGACCAAGTCACCCAAGAACTCAGGTTGGCCTAAGCCAAGCCTGGGAGCTCCGCCCGAACAACCCATGAGCATTTTCATCTTTAACCAATGCTTGATAGTTTGAATTCAAATACAACACGATTTAGGGGCTAAGCTTGGCGACTATTTTATTCAAGTCATGTCTCTGTGATAATTAAGGAGAAATTTTCGTCAGAACGCCATCTATCGAAGACTTATAAGCCAAATTCGGCACCTACATGTATTTGTTTTTGATCCAATTCTTAGTGACACCACGTACCTTGTGTACGTGCTTACTTAAGTGTTAAAGTGTCTTTGCAAGTCGTCCCGAAGCTACGTCCAGCTAGGAACTAGGAAAGCTTGTAGCATCTCTTATATAAGACGAGAACATTTGACGTCCACCGTGTGGCCAAACATCATTACTTGAGCGTTAGAGTGTATTTGCAGATTGCATCAGAAGCCATGTCCAATCAGGAGTCAAGAAGGTGTGCAACACTTCTGATCTCAAGCGAGAACATATTATTATGTTATCATAATAATATTAAATGTGTTTTATATAATATCATAGTACGCGTATTACAATAATATTATAGGAATGGTATATAATTAGTTGAATGTTATTATATTATATTAATATATAATGATTTCATGTAAAATATATTATAATATAATGAATTATAATATTATAATATTATAAATATTTATATTGAGTCTCAAAGAGGATGATAAAAAGTTAAGAATCAAATTTGGAGATTGAATCATACCTAGCTAAGTAGACTTATATTTCAATCTATAAAAAAGTATAATTACTTTCAAGTTATTAAAACTCTCTAACTAAGGCCTTGTTTGGATGAGGTGCAACATGATTTAGTAATATATAGTATGATATAGTATGTATTATATGGTATGGTATTGTAATTACTTTTATCATATTTGAAAAGGTGGTATGTTATGATACGGTTAAATGATAGCCGCTCGAAGGAGAACAGAGTGTTGGCTAAGCCGATCAAGAATAATAAAGGGTAGAGAAAAAAACCAAACCTTTCAAATCATGAGATTACCATCATAAATCATGACTATCATTTGTAAGTCTTACCAAATAAGAAATTGAACAATACTATACTATGCAAAACCATACCTTACCATGAAACAAACAAAGCCTAAATATTTCATAAATTTTGGTTGTGTTAATGGGCGTAGAGAAGAATGCATATTGCATGTCAAAGTATATATTTAGAAAGATATAGAGCAATTTCTTAAATCATAACATGGATCAGAAATTTTTTTGGATCCATAATAAGGATATGGAAATTCCTAGATTCATAACTTTTTTCTTAAAATCTTTAAAATACCCTCAAGTTTGGTTTGGTACTCGATTCCAAACTTTTGTAAAAGTCTGGAAAATAGTAGATTCCAAACTTTCTCAAAAGTATGGAACTGAAATAAATAAGATAAATTCACCATTTTATGATAATTATAATAATGATTACGATATATACAATGTTTTTAATGAGTTTATTTCGTATATTGTTAATAACATATATAACTTCTTAAGAATATAGTAGGTTCTATATTTTCTTAAGAGTGTGGAACTAGTATGTTCTAAATTTCTATAGAATTTTGGAATCGAATACTAGACTCGAGAATATTTCAGAAATTTCGAGAAAAAAAATATGAATCTAAAATTTTTTGAATCTTTTTTTACGGATCCGAATTTTTCTAATTCATATTATGATTTTGTGCAATTGCTCACATATACATACAATATAAGAATTTGAATAGCCGCTAGAAGATCATAGCTATAAAGACCATCATACTAGAGCCTAGTGAATTTTAACACTATTGTCGGTCTTAAAAGAGACTGACCTAATGACTGAGAGTGAGGCGAAAGAGACGACAACTTTGACCAAGAAGACTGTGTTGATCCCAAGACAGAAGGTTCCGCTAGATCGAACAGATGGGAAGCTCCTATTCGATTCTGTGAAGGAAGGATTGCTGGGTGAAGGATTGGGGAAAAAGATATCTGAGGAAGGCAAACGGAGAAACCTTAGAAATGTGCCAACTTCCTGGGCAAACCTGTTCAAAGGAGCAGATCCAAGCTTGAATTGGAGAGATTCGAGGGAAATGCGGGAGAAGATCAAAAGGATTCAGGAATGCGCCAAAGGAAGGGTGAAAATCTCGAAGTGTGATTTGGATGAAGCTTGTAAAGGAAGTGATCTTACTCTGTATGGTAAGTTCTTTGAAAAACCTCCCCCTTTTGATTTAGTGAGGTCAATATTACCAAAATTATGGAAAATTAAAGCTAGTTGTAATGTGGTTGATCTATCTGCTGGGTTCTATGCCTTCAGGTTTGAGAAACAAGGAAGATTATTATGATGTTTTTTCGGGGGGGGGGGCTGGTTTATGAGAGGGCAGTTGCTATCTCTAATACAGTGGAGAGATAATTTTCAGCCAATGATAGAGAAAATTGAAGAAATTTCAGTATGGGTTCAATTTTCGGGATTGCCATATGAGTATCTTAGTAGCAATATACTTCCTCAGATAGCTGCTGTAATTGGAAAGCCTTTAAAAATTGATAACTACACTCAAAGTGGCACCAGGGGAAAGTTTGCAAGGGTGTGCATTCTCTTAAACATAATGAAGCCAGTTTAGTAGGGTTTTTGGGTTGATAATGACAAGGGTAGTTTCTTCTATTCTGTAGCATATGAAAATATTTCAACTATTTGCTTCAAATGTGGCATGGTAGGACATTATGAGGGGGCTTGCAAATATGATTCAATTGAAAAAGTTGAAGGAAATAAAGAATGTGGATCATCCTCTATGTACAAAAAGAATGATGAGGAAGACCTATTAGGGCCTTGGGTACAAGTTCAGAGGAGAAAAAGCTACAATCAAACTCAGTCAGTTAAAAGGAATGATATTGGGAACCCCTTCAAGGTATTGAATAATCCTACTTATGAGGAGGAGCTAAGAGTGGATACAGTTGCAAAAGTGGGTAAGGGAAAGGAACCAGCTGATGATAATATAATGGTGGATAGGGTGGTTGAGGCCAGGCCGCAGTCCTTTCGAAAAAAAGTAATTGACTCAAGTAATATTGAATCAAGGAAGATGGGAGATAACTTCAGCAGAGGAAATCAGATTGTGTTTGTTGATGAGGATAGGCAGCTCAAGTCTAAGAGCAGTGATTGTTCTAAAACAAAGGTTCTAGAGGTTGTTTTACCTGAGGGCAAGGTGGATAAAAAAATTGCAAGCACTAATATTTTTATATTTGAGGCTGAAAGTCTTAAAGAGTCACCTATGATAAAAAAGGAGGGGGAGAAGGAAAAAAAGAATATTGATATTTTAGCTGAGAAACTGTCAAATTCTTTTAAAAGTATATTGGACAATGACAATGCTGAAGATGATTTTTTAGAGATTGGCATTAGTCCTGAGTTTTCTAGAAGCAACAAAAAAGAAGGTCCTAAAGCTAGAAGATGGTCCAGCTAGGATATGAACCTATTCAGCATCCCAATAGAGTACAAATGTTTTAGAAGCAAGAAGAGAAAGAATTCTAAAGAATGCAGTGCATTAAAGGGTGATGATGATCCTATAAAGGAGGATAGGGTAGAGTGTAGTGATGTCCCCTGTACTCAATGAAGTTATTTTCCTGAAATATTAGGGGTGCAATGAAGAAGGAGGCTTTGGCCTACTTATGGTTTGCTGTTAAGCAGAATAATGTTGACTTAATTATTTTGCAAGAAACTCATTTGGTTCTGAAAGAAGCTGAGAGTCTGTGCCTCAAGTTTAGAAGAACCTAGGGCAGTGGAATTGTTCCTAGTACTGGGAGATCTGGTGACATTATCCTCCTATGGAAAGTCAGGAAGTTTGAAGTGAAGTGTGTGTATAAGAATGACCAATGCATTAACTGTGTGGTCAAGAAAGGCAATGATGATGTGTTCTTTTTATCTGGTTTATATGCAAGCACTAATCTAAGGAAAAGAGGGTTGCTCTGGCAAATCTTTAAGGATTTAAATGTTATTGAGTTACCCTGGATCATTGTGGGTGACATGAATTGCATAAGGGATGAGGCAGACAAGTTGGGAGAAAGAGAGTTCTTTTTATCAAAAGCAACAAAGGACTTCAATAATTTTATAAAGGAAGCAAGTTTATTGGAAGCTAGCTTCAGTGGGCCTCAATTCACATGGACAAACAACAGGAAGGGTGAGGCAAGGATTCAAGCTAGATTGGATAGAGCTTTGTATAATGCTGCTTGGCTGAGCATGAATACTGCCATTAAAGTCAAACATCTGTAGAGGGTGGATTCTGATTATAGGCTAATCTTGGTTATTTGTGAAAAAGAGATAACATGAAGGAATAGTGAAAGACCATTTATATTTGAACATTTTTGGTTTGAGTATAGTGAACTCAATGGAGTTGTAAAGAGAAGCTGGGAAGGGGAATGGTCTATTTCTTCTTCAATTGTAATGAAGCAGAAGAAACTGGCTGAGGACTTGAAGTCCTGGAACAAAAATAGTATAGGAGTTTTAGAAAAGAATCTGAGAGACAACTTGAAACTACGAGAGGACATGGAATTGAGAGATGCAAAGGGGTGGTGTACAGAAAATGACATTCTGAAAATGGAAATTCTTGCAAGGAAAGTTGGTGCTCTGACAAAGCAATTGCAACTGAAATGGTGGTCAAAAGCAAGAATTAAGTGGGTAGAGGAGGGTGAAAAGAATTCCAAGTCTTTTCATAACCTTGTGAAAATGAAAAGAAGTAAAAGTAAAGTTGAAGAAATTGAAATTGATGGTAGTTTACTCACACTAATAACAGAACAATGGCTGAGGGCTTTGTGAATTGGTATGAAGAACTATGGAGGATGCATACCAGAAGCAGAATAGACTGCTCAGTGATTGATTCATTTACCTGGTCGAAAATAGATAACAAGGATGCTGAAGATTTGGAGAAAAGTTTCAGTGAGGAGGAAATTTGGGCTGCTATTAATTTCATGGGAAGAGGTAAAAGTCCAGGAGAAGATGACTTTGCATTAGAGTTTTATATTAAGTGTTGGGGGATAATTAAGGAGACTATTTCGGAGGAGTTCAAAAGGACACATAGTTCTGAGATTATTCCAAATGAATGGAGAATTACCAATCTGGTAATGATTCCTAAGATTGAGAACCCAAAAAAAATCATGACTTCAGACCAATTGCACTGTGTAATGTTGTGTACAAAGTATTTACAAAGGTTCTGGTAAGCAGGTTTAGAAATCTTCTAAAGAGTATCATTGGCACTGTACAGTATGCCTTTGTTCCAGGAAGGAATGTACATGACTGTGTGCTTATTTTGAATGAGGTGGTAAATTCAGTTAGCAAATCAAAGTCAGAAAAACTAATGCTGATATTGAAATTAGATCTTGAGAAAGCATATGATAAAGCTAAATGAGAGATTATTTTACAAATAATAGAGAAAATGAGATTTACTGCTAAGGTCAGAAGTTGGATAGGTAAGTGTCTGAAGGGTGTCAAATATGATTGTAAAATCAATGGAGAGAAATCTAGACTATTTGAGAGTTATAGAGGAATAAGACAGGGAGACCCATTATCTCCCTACTTGTTCATTATAATGGAACAACTGCTAACATTGATGTTGAATGATATATGCTGTTAAGAAAAAGCTGATAGACCCCTTTAAAGTTGGTGACATTTCTTTGAGTCACACTCTATTCGCAAATGATATAGTCATATTCATCAAGGGCAATCAAAAGTCCTGTAAGAATGTCATGGTTGTCCTGAAGAGTTATTGCTCTTTAACTGGGCAGAAACTAAACTTGAAGAAATCTGAGGTTATCTTTCCTGTAAACTGTCGAAGTGAGGTCAAGCACAGATTATCTTAGATTCTCAATATTAGAGAAGGAAGATATCCTTTTAAATATCTTGGTACTTCTATCTCCCCCAAAAGACTGAATAAATCATATCAAATGAAACTGGTACAAAAAGCTAAAGAAAGAATTGACTCTTGGGCTTGCAATCAACTATATATCCCAAGTTGGGAAATGCATCATTCTTAATTCTGTTGTAAGCTCTATTCCGATCCATTCTCTTATGACCTCTTGGGTAAGTGAGGAGGCTGTGAATGAGATAGAGAATGCAAAGAAGAGGTTCTTTTGGTCAGGAAATAATGAAAGAAAGTATGCAAACTTGATGAATTGGAATACAATAACTGAAAATAAGAGGAGTGAGGGCTTGGGAATAAGAGATATTCATTAAGTGAAGAAGGCAACTATGGCAAAAAGAGTTTTGCCTCTTATGAATAGAGAAAAAAAAAGGGTGGTGTTCTTTGCTTAATGAAAGATGTAAAAGATGACATCCATGTATGGTTTGTAAAGGGAGGGACTTGTCTTGGACGGGTAAGACTATTGCAAAGAGTATGAGTGAACTGAAGGATGGATTGAAAACGACTGTTGGTGATGGCAAAGCAATTAGACTTTGAGAGGACCCCTGGGTTACCTCTACACCTTTTGACAAGTGGCCTACCTTCTTAAATATTTCTGAACTGAGCAAATTTGAGAGAGTGTGTGATCTTATGGCTAATGGAGCATGGAATCAAGATATATTGAATGCTTATTTTGGAAAGAATATTTCCTTTATGATTAATGAAATGGTTATTAGTACAGGAGGAATTAGAGATAGTTGGGTCTGGACTCATACCCTAAATGACAAGCTGACGACTAAGAGTGCTTATATGTTTTTTAAGGAGAAAGACAAGTATGATAGTGAGAAAATAATTGATTGGCTTAAAGTTTGGAGGTTGAAAGTACTTGAGAGAGACAAGATTTTTCTATAGAAATTGTTATGGAATAGGCTACCCACAATTGAATGATTTGGCAGATTTTCAAGAGTAGAGGCTGACTCATTCTATGTACGTGATAGTGGTGAGGATAATATAAAGCATATTTTGGTGGAATGTGATTTTGCTAAGAAATATTGGATGTTTGCACAAAGGAGATTGGGTGTTACATTTGCTCAATGGGACTCCTGGCACTGTGGAGGTTGGCTAAAGGAATTTGTAAGTATGGAGAAAAACTCTGGAGAATATCTGTTGGCTTTTATTACAATCTCCTTCTGGTTGCTATGAAAAAACAGATGTAATTCCAAGTTCAAGGGTAAAAAAGAAGGGGTTTTCTCTATTTTTGCTAAAGTTATGAAGGATGTTAATGACTATTCTGTTAGAAAAGAAATTGAGAGCTCAATGAGCAGTATTGGTGTATCTGACAGTGGCTTAGTTCTTGATGAAAATTTTCAACATGCTCTGAAAGTGAAGTTCTTGTTTTGTGATGCAGCTTGGAATGAGGGATTAGTTGCTGGTGTAGGATTTGTATATGGAGAAGTAGGCTTTTGGAAAGTAATAAGGGCAAATGTTCTCAAGGCATGTAATCCCCTTAAGGCTAAGATGATTGCTATCTGGTATGGTTTGAAAAGTGCTAGGAAAAAGAATTTGCAGTCAATTTGGGTTGGTTCTGATGGTAAAAATACTATAAGTATCATAAGAAAGGAAGATGAGGTTCCTTGGAGTTTAGTTTCGTTGGTTGATAATATTTGGAGGATTGAAATATAAATTGGTGTTAAAGGATTAATGTTTGTGAGGAGCAGTAATGTGGTTGCTCACTCTGCTGCAAAATTAGGCTTGTATTCTAACTGCTTTAGAATTTGGCATTCGAAGGGGAAATATAGCCATTATGAAGAGGTTGTGAGGAGATGTTGCAATAATTTTTTAATATTTTTGAATGAAAAGGATACTGAAGATGAGAAATTTTGATTCTATGGAATGCAAGAAAATGACATCAAGAAGATCAATGTAAAACCTCTTGACGAGGTTTATGAGATAAGGATGAGTATGAGAAGTAAAATATTACATGAGAGGATAACAACTTGAAAGTGGTATCTTTAGCGGATATTGATTTCAAATTTAATTTATACAAATAAAAATGTAGATGAGAATATTGAGTTTATATGCTTAGGTGATAATATGAGTGATGGGCAGAAAGCTAGTCATAGTATAAATAATGTAAATGTTGAAGTTCAAGTGAATAAAATTAATCAGGCTTAGAAAAATATGCTTTCTTTATCCAATTTTGAGTGGAGGGAAATATTCAGGGAGTTGGCGAGAAGTATACGATTATTGAAATTTTTTCATTTCCACTTCCTTCTATATATGCCTTGAAATTTTTTTAAGTCCAATGGAACTTGAGCCAAAATTGATTTGATCTGATTTGACACTTACTTAATTACCAACATGCCAACCTAGTTGATTTGTACCCCCAACACCCAAAGTGAGTCTATGTGATGTAGATGATGCAATCTGGCAGGAGATTGCAGGGGCATTCTAGTGGAGATTGGAGAACCCCTTAGTAGGGCGTCTTTTTGTAAAAAAAAAATGAAGGTGAGTATGACATATTGTTCTTTAGGAGGATCTTTTAGTTAAATAATATTCAATTTTATGCCAAAGCCGTGCGGATAAAGGCAAAGCTCTCGATCCGCTCGCCCACTGCTCCTCCAGTCGATGCACCCGCCACAAGTACGGTACCGATATATACAAGCATTCGTATCGGTCATGGTACAACGATATATCCTCCTCCGTTACCTTCTCCCGCACGAAAAATAGTAATAGTAACAATAACGCGATATCGTCAACATCCTCACAACAGTACGCATTCGCAGAGCACGTTTCCACAAGGTCCTGATGTAAACGGGATGGCGACAACTGAGACAAAAGTAAGAGAGAGGTAATTGGATTGATGGAGAAAGAGAAAAAAAAGATGGCGATATTTTTTACCATAAAAAGGACTCATCCACTTGTCTCACCCTTTTTAGTTCATGTACTCCGTTGCAATGCAAAGAACTGAAGAGGAGCTTCCATTTGTTCTGCAGGCTGAAGCCTGATCCTTTGCTTGGATTGGTGAGTTCCTTCTCATTTTTGATCTAAAAAGTTGACTTTTTTTTCTTGTAGTTTTCATGATCTCCAGTTTTTGCCTTGCGAGAACGAACTAGGGTTTTGATTGGCGGTGCTTAATTAGGTAAATCTGCTGTCTTTCACTCGCTTTTCTGCCCTAATTTTTTTTTTTAAAAGTGCCATTTGTTTGCGTGCTTGCTGTCTTCTCGGAGTATTTTTATTACCAGCTAGGGTTTTGATTGGTGGGTGCTTAATTTGGAAACTTCGCGCTCTTTGGCTTGCTCTCTTTATCCCTAAATGTAAAGAATGATCATTTGTTTGCGTGCTCGCTGTCTCCTCTGCTTATTTTTATTAATCAGTAGCCTCACTTCTCTGCCTCATCAATGTTCTTGGTGGTGTTGAAGCTTTGAACGAGGGGGATCGAAGAAGAGGGGAGTAATTAATTGAAACGATTAGATTTCGGAAAGATGGTGCGGGAGAAGATAGAGATAAAGAAGATTACGAACACGTCAGCGAGGCAGGTGACGTTCTCGAAGCGGCGGCGGGGACTGTTCAAGAAGGCGGAGGAGCTCGCCATCCTCTGCGACGCTGAAGTGGCGCTCATCGTCTTCTCTTCCACCGGCAAGCTCTTCCATTTCTGTAGCTCCAAGTATATATATACATCACTTCATCCTTTCTTTTCGTTATGGATATAGAACTCTATGCTTACCTCATGAAATCTTATGATATTTTGGTGTTGATCCTACATCTTATGAAATAGTATCTCTCTATATATAGAGAGAGAGGGAGAGAGTCTCAGCTGAGAGAGTTCATATATGGAGATGTGAAAAATTAGAGATAAATCCAAGTTGACAGGAAAGAAGATGGAAACTTTTAAGTGTTATTATATGTGCAAGCTCGACAACGAGGTTCTAATGAATTTCTAAATTCAAGGATATTTAAGCACTGGATTAATCATATGCTTTGCTACTTCATGCAGAAATTCCATTATATATATATATTCTCATGCATGCAGTAAATGTGCTGCCGTCTATATATAATTTTGACTAACCTTTCATACATCCTGAACCTTTTGTGATGAAATATATTCAAGAAGATATATATGAAAGACTTGATAACTTTTGAGTGGATTTATATTCTTGGAACATATAAAATACACTTAAATGTTGTTCTAGCCTTCTAGAGAGTTCATTGGGTTGTTCTTATGATTTAAGTTGTATTATTTCCTTGGGCTCCAATCATGCATGAAGATATATAATATGTGTATATATAGTGCATCTATTTATGGAAAACTACGAAAAGGAATTTAATTAATAATTCTCTAAATCATGCAAACTTCAAATGGCTTTAGAAGTTGAGCTCCAATCAAACAAATATTAAATATTCAATGGAATATATATGATGATTGATAAATAATTAATAATTGCATGTAAGTCTGGGGTGGTATACACACACACATATATTCTTATTTGGTTTAACATATTAAAACATCATATTGCCGTGTATTGTGTTCTAGTATGGAGCAGGTAATTGAGAAGCACAGTAAGCATTCAAAGAAGTCATCAGATCAGCCTCTCATTGACTTGAATGTAAGATTAAGATATATTATACTACCTATGTCATTCCTTTTCCTTACTCTCTAATCTCTTACCTATCTGTCTTACATATGAATGTTATATAAAGATTTAGAAGATTCATGCATGAAAATTAGTTGGTAAACTTAATTGTATTTAATTATGTAATGAAAATTAATTACCTTGAAATATTTAATTCAATATATCATATATGTTGGCATGCCTATAAAACCACAATATATCATAAAATATTAATGGCCTCCAATCTATTAATTTGGAAATATTTGCACTTCTGTGTCAACTTGGGAATTATCAGTTGCCTATTTCCATGTTGCATATAAATTACTCATTCATATATATATATATATATATATGTGTGTGTGTGTGTGCGTGCGCGCGCGCGCCTTTTTTCAATAAATGAAAATAGTCCATGAATCCATGGAATATATATTTCACCATTCACTTTGGCATAGTAAATGTACTTAAACTTTGATTTAAAATCAAACATATAGGGATGAATTTGATTTTCTGTGATAACACTTTGTATACTAGAAGTTGCTGATATATTATTTTTTCCTTCAGTTGGATCACAGCAAGTGTGCAAATTTAAGTAGAGAAGTTGCTGAAAAAAGCAATCAACTAAGGTCTATCTTACTTTGATATATACTAGAAAAGTGACATTCATATGTCTCCATCTAATTGTAAGAAATAAGACATTTTAATTATTGATGGCAGGCAAATGAGAGGAGAAGCACTGGAAAACTTAACAGTGGAGGAGCTACAGAAGCTGGAGAAAACCCTTGAAGCAGGATTAAGTCGTGTTTTAGACCGAAAGGTCATTATTGTTAATTATGTTATACTGATATTTTTCTAACTAGCAGAATGTTGAAGTTTGAACTGATGAAGTCTTTGCCGTTCTTTCAGAGTCAGCAGATCATGGAACAAATTAATAGTCTTCAGCAGAAGGTAATTAGTAGAAGAAATCACAATTAATGAATGTCAAAGCTGCAATTTAAAAACTACAGACTTATAGTTTTTTTTAATAAAATATTAACCTATATTAGTCATGTGAAGCTACAAATTAATTATGTTATTGTTCTTTTTTTTCTCGCTACCCTCATGAACAGAGTTTGCAGCTAATGAAAGAAAATGCTCGATTAAAACAGCAGGTAATTCTTGATTACTTTGTTAACAAATATAATCAAGTTCTTCCTTCTCCCTACCAATTACTCTTAACGCAGGTTCTGAACATTTCAAACATTGGGAAGTCATTGACACCTAACAGTGAGAATGTTATCAGTGAGGATGAGTCTGTTACTAATGATCCTCAATCAGTAGAGTCGCAGGAATACAATGAAAACTCGGACACATCTCTCAAACTAGGGTATGCTACTAAATGATAACTTGTTGTCAAGAAGTAATTAAAATTCATTTATTTCATAGACTGTTACTTTAAGAAACATCTACAAAAAGCATAATTGTCTACTCTCAGTACAACTTAATAGGTGGAATCTGAATTGGTAAAATTAAGACCAAGGATACATTATAAGGAGGCAAGTTTATCTGAATATGATATCTGTAGGACTGACACCAAAGTATAGTAGAATATGAAGATCCAAAAAGCAAGAGAACGGTGCAATCATGATCCAAATCTTAAGGGACCAATTTTTATGTGGTTCAAGAACAGTATGGCTTACACCTATAGGTGGAGATTTACTAACAGGAAGCTTGATGGTTGACGATTCAATTATTGGCTATTCAGTAACAAGAAACCTAGAGAATAAACCTACAAATTCTTGATTCTCAACCCTTCACATCAGCTCTCTTTAGAACTTTGATGTGCTTCTAAGGCCCATATTCACTCTCGCTTTATAGGAGTATAAAGAATTATGATGAACAGGAAAATTCTAAACAGATGAGAGTGTAGCTTGATAGAAGTAAGTCAAATGAGAAGGGATGTAAGAAAAATTGGAAAGGGAACTTGGCATCATATCGTCTCTACTGAATGTTTGTAGCCAGATTTGAGACACCAAAAGAGATTTTTTTTTATATGATTTCTTTTATGAAAGGTAAGTGGTTGTGGCATGACATGTAAATCCCAAAACCTTTACTATCATCAGCAAAAGGCACTTACCAATTAGACTACCTAACACCTTCAAACACCACTATTACCAACTGACTATTCTGAGCTGTTCTATCGCACAAAGGCCAAAGAGGAAGACATATCAATGACATAACTAGAAGGCATTTAGCTTACTAACAATGAGATTTTGTTGTAGTCCTTCTGTCTATACAATCAGCTACCAATCAATTGGAATTTAGCATATGTTTGTTGGCATTTGAAATTCTTAAATTAGTAGGAAGTATTTGCACATTGCTATGGATTGTCCATCATCCTTTGCATTGAAGAATTTAGTAAATCTTTTTGGGGAAAAAAAGTATTTACAAACTTTAAAATGGACATCCTTTTCAAAGGTGTAACTCATATCTGATATTTTTGTCAGCAACAGAGCATTTTAGCCGGATTATGGTACTAACTTTTTCATAAATATGTATATTCCTTTCATAAACAGGTTGCCGTTTTCCAGTTGGAAATGATAAAAATATCTACTGATGGGCATATATAGTAGCCTTGTTTTGCTATCAATCATGCAAACCCTCAAGTGGTTTTCACTGTTTTAACATGTAACTCTCTGCTGCACTTATCTTGTTACTAAAAATAACTCTGATGAAGAACTTGGAATTTAGAGATGAGTTTGGCTTCTGCTCTTTACAGCTTATCTGATCTGGTTGTAAACATCTTGAGTCCTAAAAAGGGAAATGTGATGGTAAAAGGTGTTTTATGATGAGCAAGGATCAGGGAAATTCTGGAAAATTTCTAGATTCATATCCTTTTTTTCAAAGTCTCCAAAATGCTTTCGTGTTTGGTCTGGTCTGGTCTGGTATTCTATTTTAGATTTTTACAAAAATATGGAACCTATCAGTTCAATATTTTTTTTAAAAATTAAAATATATTATATTCTCAAAAAAATTTAGATGATATTAATAATATATAAAATAAATTTATTAAAAACACTGGTCTTGTTTAAGTTCCGTCTAAAATTTATTATTTTATAGATTTTTATAATATAAGAGTGTTTGAGGTGGGTAAATTATTGCTCACTAGGGTGTCATGTCATTGATGCTATACCCATGGAGTGGTAATTATATGCCTCATGGCATCTCAATGCAGTGATATATGGTTGGACGAGAATGTTTTTACTCAAGAATGAAAGTTGTATTAGTGGTTACATTTTTTAAGATTTATATATATATAGTTTAAAAGATCTTTAATTTTGATGAAGTTAAAAGAAAACTAGCAGTACGATTAGGGAAATGGGTAAGGGAATTATATTTTTAAATATACAATATAAAAAAAGAAATAGGAATACATATTAATGTAAACATATATACAAGTTTATATAATAAAGTTGTTTAAATAATACAATCATCAAATAATTATTATTATATTATTAATTTTTTAATTTTAATTGTATTTTATTAATAATTATAGTAAAAGTTGAATATTTAATAAATTCTATTTAAATAATTTGACAAGCATAATATGTATTATTATATTTTATTAATAATTTATCTAAAGATATCATGTTTTAATTTATTATATATTATAATTATAAGGGTTAATAAAATGTTAAGGGTGAGCGGGTCAAGTATCTTATAATTTTTATGAGATTCGAATCTTATCATGTATAAGATTAACTTTTTAGGTTTTGGATTTGGATCCTACTATGTTGGATCTAGAATCGAAATCTACATGGAACTTTCCTCTGTTGGGATGTGAAATCGGAATCTATCCAAAATTTGTGGTGTAGTATAGGTTTCGAGTACTGTGTTAGAACTTGTTTATTTACATGTTTCAATGTACGAGTATATTGTTGAATCTCTTCATTTATAAGTTTTAGGATATAAATTTTGGGTATCATGTTGGAACTTATTTATTTACAGATTTCAGAGAAAGTTCAAGGTATCATGTTGGAAATTGTTTCGGGTATTCTGTTGAAAATTGTTCATTTACAAGTTTCATGGTATAAGTTTTAAGTATTGATTCTAGTCCTGAGTACTCGATGTGTTTGACTCGGAATCAGAATCAGGTTTAATCGTTTTTTTAATTTTATTCGAAATTTATTCAATTAGATATGTTTTAATCGATTTCAGAGCTACTCGACAACGATGCACACCCCAAATAAATGTCATCTAATAGTAGTTCAGCAGTAAAAAACCATTTTCGATATTATTAGTTGTAAAGAATTGCGGAGCCACATAGTATTCTGCACCGATTGGATAAAGGGGATTACTTTTTCTTTAAGGGAAATCAATGATATATCATTGATGATGACTTTTAAAAATCATCAATTAATGAGGATATTTAATTACACTAATGATGATGATATTTTATTGATGATGTATTTGGTGAACATGCCAGGTAAATTGTTCAATTATGGGGAGATAAATGAGTTATAATGAAGAATATGTAGTGGGAGGTAGATTGTTTCAATCATTAACTGATATATGACTTTTAACAATCATATATCAAAGTTGAGATGTCTTTGAGGTAATGAAGAATATGTAGGACAACGACATAGTGGGTACGTAGTGTGAGGAATTGATATACTAACTCACATCATGAATTGCATATGAGATGTTTGGTCCAACAACTAATCCTCAGATAATGGATTTGATTATCAAGATGGGTGACATAAGTTTTGTGGAGTTTGACGTGAGTCTCTAGAGGGGTACTAGAGGAAAATCCTTTCATGAGATAAACCCATAATAATTTACAAATAAAAATATAAAATACATAATAATTTTTCAGCAATTATTCAAATTCATAATTTGGACATTGGATTTTTCCATATTCATAACATGAATTTGAATTTTTTCAAATCCATAACTAAATAGCTAAGTTTCAATTTTACCATTCATTTCAAAATATTTTTTTTTACTAAAAAAATATTTAAATGACTCAAAATAAATATTTTTTTCAGCAATTCATATCAATATTATAGTAGATAAAAATTTATTTTAGTGGCTAATAATATATATTTTTTTAAAAAATATTTTTTAATATTTTTTAAATACTTAAATTATACCATTGTTAAGTAAAATATAATGTAAATTAATTTTTTAATAATTATTGTAGTATATTTTTAGTGTCCGAAGAATTTATTAATAGTCAAAATTTTTAATTTTTTAATTTTTTAGTGTAAACTATTATAAATAAAATAAAAAATAATATTATTAGCCATTAAAATAAATTTTTATCTACTATAATATTAATATAAATTGTTGAAAAAAATATTATGAATAATAAAAAAAAATATTTATTTTGAATCATTTAAATACTTTTAGAAAAAAATTTAATTAGTAAAAGAAAACTATATTTTGAATTGAATGATAAAATTGAAATTTTGTGCTATTTAGTTATGAATTTAAAAATATTCAAATTTATATTATGAACATGAGAAAATTTTATATTCAAATTATGAATACGAAATAATTGCTCATCATCTTTCACTATTTCAAAATTCTATACAAAAAAAAGTTAAAATGAACATCGAAGGGAGAAAAGTCAAATTAAAATTCTAGAATCCATGATTGGGGCCAATCCCCAACCAACATTGTCCTTGATTGATATACTTGGATGGCATCAATAACATGACCCCACCACAACTTATCTAAGAATGGAAAGTGTCATCAACGACGCACGCGCATTGTTCTCTTTTAGAGCTTATTATTACTTTGGTAATTTACCTAAAAACACCTCTATTTTTAAATTTTACTATAGGGTGACTTTTTTCTTTTTTTTTAAAATTTTTCTTGAGAGAACACGTAGCTACCATTTAAAAATAATTCCACGTGATCCAAATATTCTTATTTTACTAGCTTAAAGAAGAAGAAAATTTTGTAAGATATTTTTGTCATATTTTTTTAAAAAAACTAATATCATCATAAAATTGGTCTAAATAATAATAATAATAATAATAATAATAAAATAAAAAAGTTGGTCGAAGTTGTAGAGTTATAATTTTTATTATGAAATTCATTTTCATATTTCTTTATTTATCAGGTCTTTATAAAAGTGCATGTTGCTTATTGGGGATGATTTTTGTCTCTAGCTAGTACCTCTTACCCAAGGAAGAAAGCATCGAAATAGGGTCCTTTGTGTAAAAATAGAAATGGTAGGACTTATTAAAAAAATTGCTTTGAGTAATCTTATATAAAAAATAAGTTGTTTTTGACGAAAATAATAGCAGGAGTTTTCCAAAATCTAAATTATTTTATTGGAATTTCTAGAAATCTAAATATGAAAGTTAAAATGATCGGGAACTAACTTTTGATAATATCATTTCTACCCCTTTAATTAAAGTCGTTAAAGTATTAAAGATTTTTGCAAAAAAATAAAAAAAATATTATAAATATGAAAAATACTTTTATAATAAAATTATATTTTAAGAGTCTAAAAATTTTTGGACAAAAAATATTAGACTTTTAATATTTTAGACCAAAATAGTTAGTAGAATGTTTCAAGAGTTTCATCAATTGATCATGAAAATGCATCCTAATTTTTTTTAAAAAAATATAAAAACAATTCATTTATCAATTTAAAATTTTTATGATTTTTTGAAAATTTTAAAATATATTTTCATAGTCAAATAATCATTTCTAAAAGTTTTTGAAACTCTTAAATGTAGTCATTTGACCATGAAAATACACTCTAAAATTTTCAAAAATTAAAAAAATATTCAATAGTTTAAAATTTTTATAATTTTTTTAAAATTTTAGAATATATTTTTATGGTCAAATAATCATTTTTCAAGAGTTTCACCAAAACTCTTTCAATGTTCAAAGAGTTTCAAGACCATTTGACCAAGAAAACATATCCTAACATCTAAAAATATCACAAAAAATTGACTTGAAACTCTTAAATATGCATTCTAAAATTTTAAAAAATTATTCACTAATTTAAAGTTTTTGTATTTTTTTAGAAATTTTAAGATGCATTTTAATGATCACTTTTTTATTGGCCTAAGATTTTCGACCTAGGTCTTAATCTCGATTTTGATAATAGAAATATGAAACTAATATTTTTATGGAAAAATAGTTTCAGATTCCAAGTCAGTTAGCGCACGACATCCCTGATCGTAAAAATCGAAGAAATCAGCATGGAGGCTCGTCAAAGCTCGGGATTCATTGGGAAGTTTGAGTCTAGGTCGTCAAAAGTGTCTAGATTATATCCTCTTTTGATGCATAATAACTAAAAAATCGAAACTCGAAACTCGAAACTCGAACCTCGAAAACTTGAAAACCAAAAAAATCAGAAAACGTCCTAGAAACTTTCTAATTCTAGGGAGTTCCTTGGAGGGCTACATGATTTAGTTTTTTTATTGGCACCAAAAGTCCCGGTAATTATTTCTTAGGCAGAAACAAGTTAAAGACATATTTTAAAGAAATTTTTGGAAACCTTTAACCTATCTATATTTGACCTGGAAGATTATAAAATTTTGGATTTTCGCAAATTTGTACTAACTCCCAAAAGTTAGATTTTGATATTTTAGATATTTTTATTAACATTTATGTTTTAAAGTTAAATAGGACTTGTGGGAGAAAGAACCTTGCTAAAACTGCATTTAGTACAGTTTCGTCTGCAGATTCAGCTGATGGTTTGGTCGATCGAAGGGTCGACCAGACTTCGACCGAAAGCTGTTGGGAGTGTCCAGTAGTTGTTCGGTTGACCATCGATTGAATGGTCGGTCGACCAAACCTGCGATCGACGGATCGACCGGCAGAACCTCAACAACTATTTCTTGAGCCATTGAGTGATGTTTCATCTAGGTTTTTGTTTGGCCTCTCTATATATATAAACACAAACTCAGCCTTACTTACAAGCTCCCAAGATTCTTGAGCCATCTTTGATCCGTAAGTTTTTTTTGAGACACTTTTGATCAAACCCTAGCCTTGACATTGAAATCTTGACTTGAGGCTTAATCTTTGTTTTTGTTTATTGCTCCATTTGTTATTGTATTTTGATGTTTATTTCATTGTTACTCAAGTGTGTAAAGATCTAGTGCATGTGTAGATCTTGAGTTTGGTGGTTGCCTTGGTGTAGAGGCCAAATCAACCGGTGTGATTAGTTTACTAGGATTAGTTGTGTTATCCTTAGGGTTTGTAGAGTGCTTTCGATATGAAGGTGAAGATTTCTAGGTATAAAAGGCATGACTTCCAGGTACGAAAGTACCTTTGGTATGAGAGTGAAGACTCTTTGGTGAAAAGGTCCTCATTGTATATGAAATAAATTAATCTAGTAAAACTAAGTTTGAAAATCCTAAGCGGGGTGTTTGGGTATATACGTAGTTGAGTAGGCATTGGAGCCAAATCATAAATCTTTCTTGTTTGCATTATTCATATTGTGTTTTGATTACTTGTATTATTTACTCGCTTCTGCATTCATCTAGTTGAATTGAGCACTTGCCTAAGTAATTAAGAAAATGATTAAAATCGAATTTAGGCTAAAGTTTAACGAACACACTATTAATTTCTCATCTACTGTAGACCATTCGACTTACATTTTCAAGAGTTTCATGTATTCTTGAAACTTTTGAAAGTGACCATTTGATCATGAAAATGCATCATAAAATCTTCAAAAAAATCACAAAAAAATTTCTAAGAGTTGTTGTAAACTTTTTGAGATTTTAAAATGTGTTTTCTTGGTCAAAAGACTACTTCCCAAGAGTTTCACCAAAATTCTTTAAATGTTTAGCGAGTTTCACTTGAAAATTTTTGTGATTTTTTTTAAAATTTTAGGATGCATTCTCATGGTCAAAATGTCACTTTCAAGAGTTTCAAGCGAAAGTCTTGAAAATGCGTCATAATTTTTTTTTAAAAATCACAAAAATTTTAAATTAATGATTTTTTTAAAAAAATCTCCAAAAAGTCTTGGATACTATTTTATGAAAATTTTGGTATGCATTTTCATGGTCAAATGATCACTTTTCAAGAGTTTCACCAAAACTCTTGAAACTCTTAAAAGTGACAATTTGATCCTGAAAATGCACTCTAATTTTTTTTAAAAAATCTATTTATTAATTTATAATTTTTATAATTTTTTTTTAAAAAAATATGATGTAATTTTGTATACGGCTACTTTTAAGAGTTTCATGCGAAACTCTTGAAAATGCATTTTAAATCATCAAAAAATCAAAAAAATAAATAAATTAGTATTTAAAAAAAACAAAAAAAATTGAATATTTTTTAAATATAATTTTAACGATTTTAGAATGCATTTTCATGTCGAACGATCACTTTTTCAATAGTTTCACCAAACCTCTTAAAACTATTGAAAGTGATAATTTGATGATGAAAACACATTATAAAATTTCCAAAAAATCACAAGAAAGTCCATTCACTAATCTCGAATTTTTATATTTTTTTAGAATCTTAAGGTACATTTTTATAATTAAATTATTACTTCTCAAGAGTTCCAGTAAAACTCTTTAAATGTTTAAAGATTTTTATCTTGAATTTTTTTTTGTAATTACCATCTGGAAGATGATCATGTACCACCTATTCCTTCACTGTACTAAACCTCCTCTAATGAGGGGCATGAACTAATTTGAATGGTGCCAAACAAACGAATCTTTCAAGGAGCTATGAATGATTTTGGGGTTATTTTCTATTCGTTTTCCTTTTTTGATGAGTACTTCTATAGATCTTGAACTATATATCGATGTTAATTTGGTAAACTTAATTTGTCGCTGTGCACATTTTGATCGTGGAATTAATACCCCTCCATTTCCCTTTATTTTATTTACGGTGGGATTAATACCCCTCCATTTCCCTTTATATAAAATAAACTAGCTATATCACCTCATTTTACACGATAAATTTGTGTCCAATTATTAATTAATTATCTTCTCCTCTGTATATATGACACCCATTAGATAACTCATCCACACTGGAAAGTGTTCTTCTTCTTCTCCCTGATCTCCTCCTCCTTTTTCTTCTTTTCCCATCATATATGCATGGCTGAGAGCCAAAGCCACCACAAACACAGGCCGCCGCCCTGCAAAGGAAAGCTGATCACAGTGCTGAGCATTGACGGAGGTGGTGTTCGAGGCATCATTCCAGGAACCATCCTTTCTTTCCTTGAATCAAAGCTTCAGGTAATTAGTTACGAGTGTACAGGAGCAATTTTTTTTTTTGCATAAGGATTTGAGACATATATATATATATATATATATATATATATATTAATTACGAGTTTGCAGGAGCTTGACGGACCAGATGCAAGGATTGCGGACTACTTCGACGTGGTAGCGGGGACGAGCACCGGAGGATTACTCGCCACCATGCTCACTGCTCCTAATGAGAAGAAGCGTCCTCTCTTCGCTGCACAAGATGTCATTGACTTCTATCTCGAGAACTGCCCAAAGATCTTTCCTCAAGGGTATCTTTACTCAACTTTCCTTCGAATTAAAAAGCTAATTAGATGATCATACGGTTTACTAAAATTAATCTCCTTGTAGAAATGGAATTCTGAGCTCGGTAAGAAACCTAGTAGCTGCAATGATGGGCCCAAAATATGATGGCAAATACCTACACAAAAAAGTGAAGCAATTGCTCAAGGACACCAAGCTAAGCCATACCTTAACCAACTTAATAATCCCAAGTTTTGATATCAAGCTTCTTCAGCCGGTCATCTTTTCCTCCTTCGAGGTAACCTAATTTTGGAAATAAAAAATTAATTCATTTAACATATATTTACGTTTTAATTAATTAAATTAATTTCCAGGCGAGATTGGAGCCTCTAAAAGACGCCCACGTGGCCGACATTTGCATCAGCACGTCCGCAGCTCCGACGTACCTCCCGGCGCATTATTTTGAGACCAAAGACGATAAAGGAAACACCTGCAGCTACGACCTCGTCGATGGCGGCGTCGCCGCAAATAATCCGGCACGTCAAACTCTTGCGAAGTACTTCTAAGATTTCAAATCTTTTTTTTTTAATTACATTACATATATATATGTTGCTTGTTGTTGATTCATTCAGACACTGGTGGCGATGAGCCAAATCAAGAAGGAGATATTTCTGATGAACCAGGACTTCGAAACCTTCAGGCCCTTCGACTACCACAACTTCATCATCATCTCCATTGGCACCGGCGCCGCCAAAGTGGAGAAGAAGTTCAGCGCCCAGTTGGCTTCCAAGTGGGGCATTCTTCAGTGGCTCTACAACGGCGGCTCCACGCCGTTGATCGACAGCTTTAGCCACGCCAGCGCCGAGATCGTCGACATCCACATGTCTTCCATTTTCCAGTCCCTCAAATGCGAGAAAAATTACCTCCGAATTCAGGTGTATATATATATATGATTCATACTCAATATATAATATATATGGGAATTACTGATTGATTGATTAAATATTGAATGCAGGATGAGACGTTGATGGGGCAAGCATCGTCAGTTGATGTAGCAACGATGGAGAACTTGTGTGAGCTCCTCAAGATCGGGAACAGTCTGCTGCAGAAGCCGGTGTCGCGAGTCAACCTGGAAACAGGCATGTTTGAGCCGGTTGAGGGAGAAGGAACGAACGCAGAGGCGTTGACTGGAATGGCTAAATTGCTATCTGAGGAGAGGCATCGCCGCAGAGGCACAATGCCACTGAGTTAGCTCAGCTCACAAATTATAATTCATAATTTTCTGCTTTCTACCTTGTGTTTCTACGTATATATATTTTATGCATGGTAGCTCTTAATTATATTTTCTAGAAAATGTATATGCTATAAACAAGTACATTTTAATATTTTATGTGAGTTCTTAATTATAAATTTAATGCTATTTTTCTATTTTAAGAAGGAATCGAAAGCTTGGTAAGCCAGCAATATATGTAAATCCATATATATGATTCGCCGATTGGGTTAATTCCTACGTTACAACAAATCTTTAATTTATCGGAGGAAAAAATTTGACATGAATGAAGGTGTCATAAAGAAAGAAAGAAAATTTATAACAATAAAAATTTCGACGCCGGCTGACAAGCGTCGAAAAATCGGCACCAGTATGCAAAGCGGCGCGGGTTTGTAGGCTGGCGCACCTGCGCCATCTAGGGGTGAGCACGGGTTGGGACGTCCAAGCCGTCCCGATCTGGCTCGACCCGAAAAGTCGGGACAAATCTCGTCCCGGTTCAAAATCTGGACGGGACCGGGACGATACAAAAAAAATCGGGATTGTCCCGTCCCGTCCCGGTTTATAATATAAGTAATATTAAATATATAATATTATTTTTTTGAGAAAAAAATATTAATTATTTTAATGGAGATATTATTTTTATTTTATAAAAACCCAATATTAATAAATTCGGGACGTCCCGATCCCGTCCCGAATTTTTTGGGACGGGACAAAATCGGGATGCTTCGTATTCGGGACCGAGACCGGGACCGGGACGCATATTTGTGTCCCGACTCAAAATCGGGATGAGGTCGGGACATACCAAATCCTGGTTCGTCCCATCCCGAGCTCACCCCTAGCGCCATCCCGCGCCCGCTCCATTAGGGCGGGTTCGTGGGCCCGTGCGCGAACCCGTACCAACGTGGCATCCTCTCCCAGACAAGAGGTGGGAGATTCTTCGCTTCCTGCAAACCTTTTTTAAAAAAATTAGTTTTTTACTTCTATTTATATCTACATCCTTCTCTTCTTTCCCTCAATCTCTTCTTTCTATTATCCCCTCTTCCTCCATTTTTTTCTTCTTTTTTCTTCACTAATTTTTTTTCTTCTCCTTTTTTAAGGATATCAAAGTTGTTCGAGTCATCAAATTTTTTTAACAGGTTAGTATATAATTTATATGTGTAATTTATATTTAATTAATTTTTTTCATGTATAATTTATTTTTGTTTTATTTTAGAGCCATCAAATTGCTTAACTAAATTTACTTAAATTTATTTGTTTAATTATATTTAATTATATATAATTAAAATTAATTAATTCTTTAAATGAATTTTGCAACGCGGAAAGCAGGCGCAAAACCACACATGTTCGATTTTCGCCACACTCGCTTGCTCGAATTCCGCCGCACGCAGAATTGGATTTTCGCCGCATGTGGAATTCGATTTCCACGTGTGGCGGCTCCGCAAATTTTGTTGCATGTTGCAGCGTAATTCATGACATTTTTTAAAATAAAATAACATACCGGCGCATCTGACAAGCCCCAAGCGCGGTCGTGCCTTATGCTCAATGCCCTCAACAACCCCAAGCGTGGTCCTGCCTTACGCTCACCGTAATCTCGGCTTGACCCCAAGTGCGATCCTTGACCCTAAATGTGGCATTCGGCTCTAAATGGGACCAACTCGCTCTAAATGAGAACAACGACCTGAAGTGCGCTTCGCGTGAGCTTTGTTTAATACCGAGTTTGGTCCTCGGCCTCAGTGTTATTGAAGACATCAACGACCCGGAGCGCGCTCCTCTCGCGAGCTTGGTTTGACACCGAGTTTGATCCTGACCTCAGCGCCACTAAAGACATCAACGATCCAAAGCACGCTCCTCTTGAGCTCAGTTTAACACCGAGTCTGGTCCTTGGCCCCAACCCCATTACTCTCGGCTCCAGCGCCTCCACTTACAAACTCGATCGGCTGTGGGAAAGATCGATAACTACCTAGCAGGTAACCTCAATCCTAACTCTACTCTTGATAGGAGTATGATCACAACCTGAAGGTGGTCCAGAATCTTGATGGTTGCCGACTAACCAATGTCGAAGCAAAATAGCCCTGTACGCCGTACTCAACCCTAAATAGTCGGCCAACCATGTAACGACGACACTTGCCAACACCCAAGCCCAGAACGTGGCTCCTATCTCCAAGCGAGATCAATTGTGACACCTTCGATGCCACTTGAAACCCCGAACGAGGCTCCTAGCCACCGTGATAGCTTCCAGCCCCGAACGTGAACAACTTCGACAAAGGGCAAACCTAAAAATTCTACACCGAGCAAATAACCCCGGTCTCAAATCTACTTGTAACAGGAACTCAATCTCAACCTGAAGACATAAGGGCAGACCGCTACTCCAAAAAGTGGCCACTGAGTGGCCGACATCGGCCAAGAAGCGTCAGAATGCTCTTCTACCCCGATGGTTATCGACCATGTAGTGTCAATCAAATGCCTGTCAATTGACCGAAGGATGTCAGGACCTGCCAAAACACTTAGCTCGCGGCTAGCAGAAAAAACAACACACATGGAATATGGCAGAAAATAAAAAAACATCCAGGGGTATGCTTGCAGGCCCACAAAGGGCAATCATGTCAATTGCTCTCAAAGGGTGAGAGTTATGAAACCTAAAGGGACACTACTAGAAATTGAGTCTTCAGCAACGATTATCAGCAACGGCCACTCAAGTCGTTGCTATTTGCAACGACATTCTTACGACCGCCCAAGCCATTGCAGATATGTTGTATCTGCAACGGCTTTCTAACGGACATGCGAGCCGTTGCTGATAATTTTAATTATCAGCAACGGTTTGCTAACGGACAAGTGAGCCGTTGCTGATGATAACTTATCAGCAACGACTTTCTAACGGGCGAGTGAGCCGTTGCTGATAATTTTATATAGGTCGCAGATCGCGCCCGCCCCTTCTTCCTCCTGCTACTGCCACCGCCTCCTCCTCCCGCCTCTCACTGCCGCTACCGACGCCGACGCCGCCGAGCTGCCGCTGCCGACGATGTCGTCCGTCCTCGACTGCCGATTTCAGGTATTCCTCGCCGCCCGACCTTCTCTTTCCATTGCAGCTGGTGGGAAATCCGACTGAAACCCTATCTTTAGGGTTTCGGCCGGCGGCGGACGGCCGTCGCCGGAGCTTGTACAGTGTCCGGGTGGACTCCGGCGCCGGAAATCGTAGTTTTAGATTTATTTATTTGTTAATTAATTATTTAATTAATTGTTTAATCTGTTAGATTAATTTTTAGAGTTTATATTAATTGTTAGTTTAATTTAGTTAGATTAATATTTAATAATGGTAGGTTAATTATTTAAATTAATGAAATTGATGTAGATTAATATTAATTAATTAGTTAAAATATTGTTAATTAGTCCAAAGTTGTCACAACTCAGTGGACTCGTGTCGGAATTGTCCACTTCGAACGCGCGCCGGAATAGTTCATTTTGGACTCCCGCCGAAATCGTCTAATTTGGACTCGTGTCGGAATTGTCCAATATGGACTCTAACTGACTCGAAATATTTAGAAAATAATCATCCATCCGACGAGTTGATATGTTTCACGTACGCATCGACGAGTCGGATATGATTTAGCAAAACCTTAGATCCGTTCGGGGATTGTATGTTCGTGTAAAAGAAGTAGATGATCTTTTATTCGACGTACAATTCTTGAATTGTCCCTGATTGGACAATTTAGGAATATAGTTATTTGTACTGGACTTACGTTTTTCGTTTAACCGTTAACTAATTATTCTAAATTTCGGCAACATCTCTCATGTTCTCCGATACGCGCCCAGATGATATGCATATTCGGAGAACTGTAGGGAGATGCTGTCGAAATTTAGAATGAAGTTAGCGGTTAAAATAAGTACTTAGTGCAATATAAATAACATAAATCTCGAATGGAATATGACAATCTCACCTAGAGGCATTAACCAAAGAAATTGTCATTGATTGACAGAATCATGTCGGCTGATCGAAGTTGGATGTACCGACGTCTTGATCGTGGAGCTTTAACGAATAAGTTTCGATTAGGCGTAACGTACTTCCTAAATTTTGCCTATTCGAATCAGAATTTCGTTAGCATCGGTGATCAAATCCTATGTCTGTGCCGTATTTGTTTGAATGGACGATTTTTGGATCGGGAGACTGTCACTCTGCATTTATATAGCAAAGGATTTGCACCAAGATATTTTCTATGGACTTGTCACGGGGAGTCACGTGAAGTCGGAACGTCGAGTAATCCTGTTGTTCGGACATATGGTGAATCTTCCTCTACTGGTGCTTCTTCATCTAGTCAATCTAATCCCTATAGAACTATGATACTTGATGGTCTTAGGGGTCAATTCCACTTGAATGATAATGTTGATCGGCCAGTTCTTCAGACATCAGTCCCACCAGATACTACAGCGGTTGATATCACACAAGTACAAACTACGGTAGAGATTGAATTACCGAATAAAGAAGTTGTAGAATTTTACGAGATGTTGAAAGCTGCCGATGAACCTTTGTATGAGAATTGTCCTAAATACACTAGGTTTTCAGCAATGACACAGCTCCTAAACATCAAGACCGATTATAATATCAGCGGGGTTGCGTATGATCGGATTGCAGGATTGATTAATGGAATGCTGCCTACTCATAACAAGTTTGAGCCAACTTTTTATAAGACTAAAAAGCTAATGAGAAAATTGGGGCTTGGGTACGAAAAAATACACGCGTGCCATAATAACTGCATTTTATATTATAAAGAAAATGTGCAGTTGGATAAATGCCCTGTATGTCAACATCCTCGTTACAAGGAGAAGAAATCGGTCCGACAGAAAAATATTCCGTTTAAGGTGCTTCGGTATTTTCCACTAACACCGAGGCTTCAAAGATTATTCATGTTGGAAAAGACAGCCCCCTACATGAGTTGGCATGCAAGAAGTCGTGATGATACAGTAGTGACTCATCCATCCGACAGTGAAGCATGGAAACATTTGGATACATATTATTCTTCATTTGTTAGGGATACTAGAAATATAAGATTGGGATTGTGCACAAATGGTTTTAATCCGTTTCGACATTCTGCAACTCCTTATTTAGTTTGGCCAGTGTTGCTGATAGTTTATAATTTACCACCGTCAATGTGTATGAAAGATGAATTTATTTATCTTTCGATGATTATTCCGGGTCCTAAGGGTCCGCGAAAAGAAATTGACATATTTCTCAGACCCTTGATAGATGAATTGAAAACATTGTGGACTGAGGGAGCTGTCACTTATGATCGTCATCGGAAGCAAAACTTCAATTTAAAGGCCGTGGTCTGGTTGGAGCACTCACGGCCGACTCTCTTGTCCGTATTGTATGGAACACTCTAAATCAATCAGTCTTCAGAATGGACGAAAAATCTCATTCTTTGATTGTCATCGTCGATTCCTACTGGCTAATCATTAGTATCGAAGGAATCGTAATAAATTTACTAAGGGCAGAGTCGAAAGAGATGGGCCACCACCGATGTTGTCTGGTGAACAAATGTTAGCACGTGTTTCAGCACTTCCAGATATAGTATTTGGTCGCAATGAAAGAGTGTCAGGTTTTGGCCAAACACATAACTGGGTGAAAAAAAGTATCTTTTGGGAATTGCCCTATTGGAGTTCATTATTGATCCGACATAATTTAGATGTCATGCACATTGAAAAAAATGTGTTTGATAATATTTTCAACATTTTGATGGATATTTCCGGAAAAACTAAAGATAATGTCAAAGCCCGACATGATATGAAAATACTTTGTAAAAGACCGGAGTTGGAGTTACAAGAGGTCAACGGACGATATCTGAAACCGAAGGCCCCATATGTGTTAAATAAACAACAGATCAAAGATATTTGTCAATGGGTAAAAGAACTCAGATTACCCGATAGATATACTTCAAACTTATCTCGATGTGTGAACGTCGATGATTGCAAAATATCAGGGATGAAGAGCCATGATTGTCATGTATTCATGCAGAGATTACTTCCGATCGCATTTCGAGATCTTCTACCTGATAATATTTGGGGTCCGTTGACTGAATTAAGTATGTTTTTTAGAAACATCTGTGCAAATGTCCTTCGTGCTTTTGGTTCTCGTCCATCTAGACACTTAAGGGATGAAGAGTATCATTTGACACACTTGTATGTATTACTCAATTGTCTAGAGATTGAACAATTCATTGAAATATTTGACATTGAGATGATGCAAAAATACTCTATTCACAACGATCAAGAATTGGAGAGATTACGGAATCGTGATTTCCCTACTTGGATTCAGACTTACAGCAAAGATCACAGAGTTAAAATAGATGAAAGAATATTTGAGTCTGTTAGTGGACTGTCGCGACTAGTGTCGTGCTATAGCGGATATTTTGTTAATGGGTACAAATTTCACACGGTGGAATATGCCTTTACAAAGAAGACGATGAATGTTGGGGTCTGCGTGAAAGGGACAACCTATGTTGAATGTGATATGGATTTTTATGGACTGGTGGAAGAAGTGATAGAGTTGCACTATTTCGGCTTGAAATCAGTGATCCTATTTAGATGTCATTGGTTCGATACAACAGAACGGGGCATGCAAGTTTATCCAAAATACAAACTTATTGAGGTTAATTACAAATGTAAATTGGCAGCAAATGAGCCTTTTATATTGGCATCACAAGCCGAACAAGTATATTACACGAAGTATCCAGCTCGAAATAAAGATAGAGTAGATTGGCGTGTAGTCTGTAAGACTAAAGGTAGAGGAAAAATTAATCCGATAGCAGGAGAAAATGAGCTGATACCTGATATGACAGATGGTTTCTATCAAGAAGATGATCCTCCTGCTGTAGATCGTATTATTCCAATACTCGAGGATGCAGACACAACGTCAATTCAATTAGAAGTTGAATATGCTGATGATGACGATCATGAAATTGAGGAAGCTGGAGATGAAGAAGATGAAGAAGAGAAAGAAGAGGAAGAATTCGAAGACTATTATTCAGATGATGAGGAATAATTGTAAAGTATATATTTTATTAAATATATCTCTACTATTTATACAATAATATGATTATATGTCTATTCGACAGATATGTTTGGTCGTGGTTATCATTGCAGGAGAACTTCGGAGTCTTCGATTGGTGAGACTCCAGCACTTACTCATGCTCCTGATCCTCCTGTTGCTGATCCTCATGCCGATGATACTGCCGAGGCTAGTACATCCAGACGCAGGCGGCCACGCAGGCCGAACAGGTGATAGCCTCCACCAGCCACAGAGTCACGTAGATTTATTAGCATGATTGGGGAGCGGTAATATATCATGAATTATGAATCATTATAAATTCATTATATCATAATATAATATTAAAATTTATTTTTGTTGTGCAGGTTTGAGCAAGAAGAAGTGTCGAGGAGCATTTCTTCTACTATTCGACGATACATGCATGGGGCATGGCCTATGTGGTCTCACGTGCCTAGCGAGCACGTCGACATGTTATGGCGCGAGTTTGAGGCACGTATTATTTTTTTTTATACATGCATGATGATTAATATTGGTACTGATATTATTATTCTGCAGGCTCGCTATACATGGGCTGAGGACCAGAGGCCCTTCATTTACGTTGCATGGGAGGCTATTTCCCGGGCAAGGTACAACGGGCAGCTGGGGCAGGTCCGGTCCCAGGCGATGGCACGAGCTGGGACTACTAACATCGCGGAGACTCGGGGATACAACCCCGATTGGATTACTCCGAATATATGAAACCAGCTCGTGGGAATATGGTCGACAGATCGATGGCAGGAGGTTTCTAGGAATGCGGCTAGAAATCGCATGTTGGGGGGAGCAGCGCGTCACACCGGCGACTCTATTGCATTTGCAGTGCACGCGAACCGTATGGTAAGTATACCTTTTAATTATATATTTTATTTGTTACTATGTGTACTAATTAATGTATTATATTTTGTAAATGTAGACGACGGTGTTCGATGTCGGGACTGTCCAGCGACCCTCCCCGATGGCGGTGTTTGAGCGGACTCACCGTCGAGCACATGGGACGGGGGAGTACATCGACAACCGCGCTGCATACATTATGGTAACTATATATTTGTTTAAATTATTCATTATATATTTATAATTTAAGTTTTATGATAAATATTAAACAAAAAATCAAACTCGAGTATGAGACCTACAGCCAGACGGTGGTGCAGCGCGGGGGCACCCCCGAGGACTTTGACGCAGCAACGTGGGTCGAGGCTGCAGGTGGCTGGGACCATGGCCGCGTATATGGCTTTGCAGATAGTGGTCATGCACGAGTCGTACTAGGGCCACTTGGGGCACCGACCCCTCCGGTCGCTGGTGAGCGGCCGTCCACCTCCAGATCCAGTTATGATCATAGTAGCAGAATAAGGACTCTAGAGGACACGGTCGCGCGTCAGACTGAGATGATGGAGCGCTAGAGTCAGATGATGACGGAGATGCATGCTATGCTACGCAACATGTCAGGTCATCCCGAAGCAGGCATCTCTTCGGCATCATCTCATCCATCGTCCTCGAGTCAGTCCTCGCCGGTGTACACTCAAGCACTCCAAACCCCGCCAAACGATCCAGGCCATCCTCCATCGTCATCATGAGATTTTTTTATATTGACTTTGTTACTGAGATATTATACTTGTTTAATTTATTTTGTTTGGATATTGATACTTCAATTTTGCATTTGAATAATTTTTATACTATTGTGGATAATTATAAATATAAATATAATTGTTTTGATGTATATCTTGGTGTATTTGTGATGTGTGAATGAATGTGTGTATGAGTGTGTGAGTTATGTATCAGATAATGTATCAATGTATCAATGGAAATTTAAAATTTTAATTTTTTTCGTTTCTAGGTTCACATAATCAGCAACGGCTTTCCCACGACCGTCCGTGGGAAAGTCGTTGCTAAAAGTTTATCGAAAGTCGTTGCTGATGACCTACAGCAACGACTTAGCAACGGTCTTTTACTAACTGCGTTGCTACGGACTCAACAGCCATTGCTATTAATGTTTTCAGCAACGGCTCCATGTCCGTGGCAAAACCGTTGCTGATAATATTATTAGCAACGGCCCGAGCGACCGTTGCTAAGTCGTTGCTAAGTTATCAGGAACGCGCTTTTCTACCACAGCTCCATTGCAACGGGTAGGGCCGTTGCAAGTTGTTGCTGATGGTTTTCAGCAACGGCCCAGCAACGGCTAGAGCCATTGTTGATGCCCATTTTTCCAGTAGTGGGTGGCAATCCAGAGATCGACGACATATCGTTACAACACAATACACAGTCCGCTGATGGACGATCCACCTGTAGTAAAACTTACGAAGATAAGGCTGAACAAACATTGATGGCCTCAAAGGGAGCATTGTGCCCAGGGACATTGGTCGTCATCATCGGCGGAGGGCACAACTTAGGAACAATTGTCGAAGGCTCCCCCTTGGCCGACGTAGGAGCCTCCTCCTCCCCTTCGACGAGTGGGTCAACCAGGGCACCATCTCGATATATCCAACCTCTAAGAAGTTGATTTTCAGACCAAGACATTTGGCATGCTCCAGTGCCCTCTCGAAGCCCGCGAGATACCGCAGAACAACCTCATCCTAATAGTCGTCGACCTCAACCTCAAGTCTCTACACTTCTCCCTTGAGCCTCTCAGTCTTAGCCCAGACGACAGCGATCTTGGCCCTTAGATCGCCTCCACCTCCGCTGCAACCTCAGTATACTTGGCTACCCTAGTCGAACTCCCCTCCTCGGGTATGTCAGTCACAACACCCGTCAGAAAGCGCTAATCGTCGCGAGAAGCCATATCAGGGCACCACTCCGCTTGAGAGTTCTCCAATGTCGTTGCCACCGCTCACGCCACAGCCACAGTTCCCCCTGTGGAAACATCTTCTTGAGGAGGTAGGTCCTCATCATCTAGAACCATGGTGCGCGGGCCCTGGGCCCCTTCCTTTATTTCAAGGGAGGAGGGCAGGAGAAGGAGACGAGGAACGCGAAGGAACCCGCACTCTGCTCGACCCCCAAGCTCGAGATCCCAAAATGTTTACCGGCCCCAATGAAGGCGGGCGGGGAGAGATGTTGTCCACTGGCCCCTTCCCCTTACCAATCGCAAGGGCCTTCCCTTTTAACTCCTCTAATTTAGACCGAAGGGGCGACTGGTCCAACCTTGAGGCCATCTCACCTGCAAAAAAGAATCCTGAATTAGCACATTTAAAATTGCTAAGGTAACAAAGCTCTACGACTCCAAACTTTCTTATATATCTTGCGACCGAGGACTTGTCTTAGTCTCATTTCAATAACTCTCTACAAGAAAAGGGAATGGAAGGAGCATATTAGTTCAAATACTCAATCATCAGCCTATCCTCGGGCAAAATACCTCCCTCCTCTAAGGCCAAAATGGTGGTCGGATTCCGCCTCAAGAACAACAGAAACTTCTCCACAGTCGACACCCTACCCAGAAAGAATTGTCAGTCATCCAACCGCGACCTCACCCTGAAATACCTCTTGAAGTTCTTGTAAGAACTCTGTAACATACCAAAAAGTTTCCTCCCGAGGTACTACTAAGGGACACCCGCATGCCCTTTTACGTCTCATTGGCTTGAAAGAAGGAGAAAAACACTTTGAGGCTTAGCTCGACTCCGAGGAACTCCATCAGAATCTTGAAGCAACAAACAAACGCCCAACTATTCGGGTGAAGCTACGTCAGGACGACGTTTGCCTGAGTCAGCACCCCGCACTCAAAAGCAGTAAGAGGTAACCGAACACCAAGATCCTCAAGCATAGTCTGATAAACAAAGAAGAATTCAGGATCCCTCCTAGAATGATAGACCCTTTCCTCCGAAGAACGGGGAAGACACTTGAAAGCATCATCGTCACCAGGACAAGAAAGTCATACGCCTTTGCAAAAGGCCTCAATACCATTGGAGCTGGTTATCGCCGAGCTCTGTTGCCTTATCTGATTGTGAATCCATGATTAAGAGTCTGTGGCCTCGCCCATCATACCTACTACCAACTCAAGGCTAACACCCTTCTTCCCCATCAACCCATTGAAGACTGGAAACCCTAATGAATGAAGGACAAGTCAGTACAACCTACCAACCTCAGGCCGACCACGACAAGACAGAAGCAAAGGACGGAGTCAGGAAAACTTACCTGGAGTGAAGGACAACAGTTGAGGCGATGAGCGGAATGACAACGTCACCAACAAGGACCTCGAGAGCACGAAGAAAGAACGTACAAGAACGTGGGATGCAAGAAAACTCAAAGTGAAGGAGAGGAGTGAGCTTTAAATACCAGGAAGCGATAACCTCCTTATCGGACGACTAACAGCCGTGCTCTAACATCAGAATAAATCCCAGCTAATCACCCCATCAGCAATAGATACTTAAACGCCCCAAAACATGAACGAGCCTATCTCCACGCCATGATTACTCAGCCAGCCAAAATTAAATGCTAGAAAAGGTAGGCAACAATAAGAGGCTGATCCATGGAGAGGAGCACTCACTCTTCACGCAACCCCCATACTGGACGCAGGAACCGAGAAGTCGCAAAACGATAAAACCAAGATAAATTGATCTCACCTACCTCAACGGTTCAAGGGCTAAACTCATCACATGTTCGCTTATCGAAACACGACTGAAGTCAGACACTCTAGACACGCATAAAGCTCAGCGAGCAAAAAAAAGTCAGCACATTATTAGAGCTCGGCACGAAGTCCTCAAATTTCTACGAAGCTCAAGGGCTGTGGATAGGGATGGCACTGGGAAGGATTTGGGACGGTGAAGTCAATCCTATCCCATACCGATTAAGAAAGTTCAATCCTAAACCCCTCCCAAATTCGTTACTATTTTGAAGGAAAATTCTCAAACCCATCCCATTAATTTAATGGGTACCCGCTTTTCTCCCATTAATAAAATTTATATAAAAAAATTATTCTACATACTTATCATAACATCTAATATGACTTATACGAATAGTTAACAAAATTTATATAAAAAAACCGTTCTACATACTTATCATAACATCTAATATGAGCTATACGAATAGTTCAAAGTTACAAAAAGTGCTCAAATATAAACTACAAATTCCATGACAGTAATCATTCGAAAAAAATAATCATAACACTTAGTTCATTACTTCATTACATTAAAACAAGTGGCACACATACTTAACTTTCAAATACAAGAAAGTAACTATGAGAGAGACAAATAAGTAGATCGACGTTGGTGAGAGCTAGGAGGAATAATCATGTGATAGTGGAGGTTGAGGTGGAGAGCCGAAAATCTGTGGCGGTGCGGTTGCCATGTGACGGGAGAAGTAGATCTGTAGATGGGTGTCGTCGCGTCGTGCGATGGGGATGGACGATCAAGGGGATGGCCTGGCAGCGGGTGAGTAAATTGGTGAATATGTGTTACGGTGTTAGGGTGTAGGTACTATACGTGTAAAATACTTTTAAATTCTAATGAATTAAAATAGTGTATAGTTGTATACTTAGCTTTAATTAAAATAAGATAAGTTATATTGAATCCTAATTAAAAAGACATAATTATTCTACATACATGGATAATATGAGGGGTATTTTGGTAATTTTATACTTAACGGATTTTGGGCTGGTTTTAGACTAAAATCTTAAATCTTTCCCAAACCCTACAAGGTTTTCACCTCAAAACCCTATACCTATCCCACGACCCAACGGGCAAAACCCGTTAATGACCTATCAGGGTCTGGGACAGGTGAAATACTCATTTACACAAACCCACTACCACCCCTAGCTATGGACTGGACTAGCACTTTGGGCTTGGTCGAATCAAGGCCCAGAAACAACCACACTTATGAACTAGACTCCAATCAAGCCAATTATAACGTAGCTCTGGGGCTTCACTCTGTAAGTCGAATGACCTATACTAGAGAGGGATGAATAGTGTATTTACTAAAAACTTAAGTCTAAATTCAATTTTAATCAATTATTAAGTTACTTAGGCAATTCAGAAATTGAGTAGCAAGCAGAAGCAAAGTAATATGCTAATTAAGCAAACACAATTAGAGGTAATGCAAACACGATTATTTATAGTGGTTCGGCCCCAATGCCTACTCCACTTCCTAAGCACCCACTTAGGATTCTCAAACTTAACTTTACTAGATTATAATTATTTCCCTTACAATGAGGACCTTTTACCCGAAGAGTCTCCGTTCTCACACCAAAGGAACTTCCACATCGATTTGAAAGTCACCGCCTTCACACCGAGAGCACGTACTCTTCGACCTTAACCCTAAAAGACAACAATCACTAATCTTAGTAAATCAAGCTACACTGGTGGACTTATGCCTCAAACACCAAGGCTACGACCATCCAATCTAACAACCTAGTAACATAGGTTTTCACAAGCTTAAATACAATAAAATAAACCACAAAAATATAAGTAAATGAGAGCAAAACATAAATAATCACAAACATAGCTCTCAAATGAAGAATCCTAGCTCCTCTCGATGCCTTTGGAGATGAAACGATGAATTTGAAGGCTCAAATCAAGAATTCAATGTCAAAGCTAGGGTTTGATAAAAGATGGCTCAATGAGATGTTTAATATCATATATAATGGCTCAATAATAATTGAAGGATGAAAGGAAGGCTCAAGGGATCATTTAATAGCAAGCCAAGCTCAATGGATCATTTTATAGGGAGCCAAGAGTTAACTCTCGGGTGAAGGCACCCAATGGCTGAAAATAGAGCCGTTGGCTCTTTGCCGGTTGATCTCCGACCGATCCAGTCGACCGACGATCGACTGAGGGTCGACTGATAACCTGTTGTTAAGGCAGGTTGCTGATTTTTCACAAGCCTTATTTATATTTCTTAATTTTAAGTTAATATCTCTATTTATTTTTATTTTTTATTAACTTTAAAATATAAATGTTAAATAAGAAAATACCACCATTTGGATTTAATAAAAATATCTAAAAAATTAAAATATTTAAGGATCAAAATTCAAATTTTGGGTTCTAGTACAAATTCGCGAAAACCGAAAATTTTAAAGTCTCCCGGGTCAAATATGAATAGGTTAAAGGTTTTCAAAAGTTCCTTAAAAAAAAATCTTTAATTTATTTCTGCCTAAGGAACAATTACCGGGATTTTTGGTGCCAATAAAATGTCTAAATCATGTAGCCCTCCAAGGAGCTCCCTAGACTTCAAAAATTTCTTGGCTGTTTTTTGAATTTTTTGGTTTTTAAGTTTTCGAGATTCGAATTTCGGTCTTTGGGTTCTTATGCATCAAATAGATAATTTACATATAATCTAGACACTCTAGACTCAAACTTCTCGATGAATCTCGAGTGTCGACTAGCGTCCTTGCTGATTTTTCTGATTTCTTCGATCACGGACGTCGTGCGCAAATCGATATGAAATTTGAAAAATATTTCATGCCCAAATGTTAGTTCCATGCTTGTTATCATCAAAACCGAGATTAAGACCAAGGTTGAAACCTTAGGCCAACACACCCGGCCTTACAAGGACACTCACGTTATTCTTTAACTACCAGGGATTCGATAATAATGAGACCACACCTTTGGGATAAATCTTGACTCATTCTGGGCATATCCGCGTGAGATTCAGGGAGACATCATAGCCCAAAACGTCCCAAATTTGCAATATAAACAGACACGACGCACATCAAGTATACTTTCGATTCCAATTCCAAACCCATCATCTGAGATTTCTTCTTACTTGAGCGTCAGAGTGTCTTTGTCGATCCCCCCGGCCGGAGCAACGCCAGACCAAGAGACGCGAAGACCCGCATTAGGGGTGAGCAAGTCCAGGTATCCTGTATTTTTCATGATACCCGGACCCTACCTTGTGTAGGACCAGTTCCTATGTTTTGGACCCGAACTCTACCCTATTGGGACCTGAAATCAAACCCTACTCTGAACCTATGGTGTAGTGCAGGTTCTGAGTACCCTGTTGGAACCTATTCATGTATAGGTTCCAAGGTACATGTTCTGATTACCCTGTTGGAACCTATTCATTTACAAGTTCCAAGGTACATATTTTGGATCCGATTTTGGGTACCCAAAGTGTTGGACCCGGAATTGGTTTTAATCGATTCCTTAATTTTGTCCCAGACCCTACCCAAATTTAATTTGAGTCTACCAAGAACCTACCCAATCGGTTAGGTTCCAACGGTTACAAGTCTATCCGATACCCATGCATACCCCTAGCCTACATCACCCAGACTTTAGGCAAGAACATATACATATATTTTATCCGCTTAAAATTTCATGGGTTGAAAAATTATTTCCAAAAGAAGGGTAAATTTTAACTTAGCGAAGAGTAGATTAAAACTTTAACCCCTTAAAATTCTAAACAAATATTTTATTTTTAATTTCACTCTTACTCTTACTCTCCCTCAAATAAATTTTATCTTCGATTATTCCCCATTCTCTTCCCAATTTAAATTTAACGTTGATTAATAAGATCAAATTTGACCTCGAATAAATTTGATATAACTCAAAATGATTTGAGACCAAGTTTATAGGATCAAGCTCGTCTCAACTAGATTGAATTCAACTAAATCCAATTCAACCAAGGATTAAAATCTCAGTACCAGTACCGATACCGATACCATGTTTGACCGATATTGGTACCGTATCGTACCAACACACAATACGATCCAGTACTGGAAATAGTACCAGTACGACAGTATTAGTATGGTGCTGCTGCGACAACATACTAGTGCGAAGCACCAAACTGCAGCTGCAGTATGGTATTGCTCCCATAACGGGCGGTACCTTTCGATAAGGATGGTACATAATAAATACTAGGCGGTACGCACGGTATTTACTGGTACATTCGATATTGACTAGTACTATGTGTATCAGGTACTAGTTTTTTAAAATCCGTGAGTATCCCCCGTAGGTTGTATAGTACAAAATTCAAAATACCAAATTCAACATAATTGAACTTGAGGGGGGAGGGGGGATCAATTTTTGAGTCCATTTGTTAATTATAAATGGTTTTACAAAATACACAACCAAAACAAAACCTACACGAAGTTACAGAGCTTTGTAACTTAAATTTGCATCTTCATAAACAATAGCAATGTCTAGATTCTTAAGCTTAGCCTAAAGTGGTAAGATGAGAGTTTCTAGATATGCCATGTATAAAACTTTTAGCAAAAACCTCAATTAATTTTCCTTGCCCTATGTGATTTTAGGGAAAATTGAATTTTAACAAGATTGGGGCAATTACTAGATTGTTTTAAGCTCATCTCTTTCTTAGTAAGAAGCCAGGGAACTTTATAATGTTGTTTTGGCTCGATATGCAATGTTAGTATATTCTGAACTCAATCTGCATCATTTCATTGGAAGCAACAACTTAAAGTGCATCTCGCTGCGTTGGAGATGTATCAGAATATTACGTAATGAATATCAGAATATTCAGTATTCATGTCAGAATATTATGTAATCAGTATCATATCTTCATCATTATAATGTATATTCTTTGTAATTATATTTACAATTATTTCCTGATGTACTACTCATGTAATGCCTATATAAAGGCTTTATTTTGTACAACAAAATATCAATATACAATTCTCATTTCATTCAACTTGGTATCAGAGCCATGTGACCTACCCACAAACAAAGCCTTTGTCGTTGCACAGACACGCCACTGATCGCAGCCTCCACTGCTACTCTAGACGCACCTCTATCGCCTCCTGTCCATCTTCGTCCACCTATCTCCGTTGTTCATTCAGTCCTCTCTTGCGCATCAATCCAATGACCACCTCCAGTCCAGATTCGATCTTTGTTAGTTCAGTTCGGCCCATTGTCGCCAAAAAAAAAGGGCTGGTGTTTTTGAGATTGTACGTCCTATCCAAGTTATTCTGGATGACTCTAAGTATGTTTTTTGGGCATCCCAAATGCGTTGGTTCTTGCAGGGTCGTAAGCTTTGGGGTTATGTTATTGGCTACATCATCAAACCTAATGCATCAACTGCTGATTATGTTACAAAATTATCAGACTGGGAAGCTGACAATGCTAAAATCATGAGTTGGATTGCTAACACTACCGCACCAAAGATATGTCAACTCTTTGGTAATTTTTAAACAGCAAAGGAGGTATGAGATTTTTTAGCTGCTACAAATACTGTTTTTGATCAAAGCTCTCAAAATCATATTGATCAGGAGCTCTTACGTCTTAGACAACAACTTGGTCAATCAATTCAAGTTTACTATACCTCCATGGCAATAAATTGGGATAAGCAATCCCATCCACAACAGTGCACATCTTGCATAGTACACTATACCCGTTATTGTGACAGCAAACATCTACGACAATTTTTGATGGGATTGCTTCATGAATATGAGGAACGAGGTTCATCTCTTCTCAATCGGCAACAGCTCCTCCTACCTTAAAGTCCGCCCTTGCGGAAATCAAATCGGAGGAGACTCGAAAGAAGACGACTGCCTCTCTTTCTTATCCATCAGGTGTTGTATCCTCTCAATCTGTGTTGGCAACTACCAACTTTGCTCAAAAATCAGCCCATGCAACTTCCAATTCCGCTCAAAAGTCGTTTCAGAAGAAAAAGATGTGGTGTTACTATCATAAGTCAGAGACACACAACTCAGCAGATTGTCGTGTTCTTAAAAGCTGAGATGCAATAAAATAAAGACCCTTCTCTCGTCCAGCTGCTGCAGTACTCGAAAATACAACATTAGTTGAGTCTCCTTTTGTCTCCACTATGCAACTTACTTCAGAAGAACTGGGGGTAATCAATCAACTACGCCAGTCCCAGATGGAGACTAGTAATGGTACCTCGAACTCTTCTTCTCTTAGTTGCTCTGCCTTGCCTATTACTTCAGGTAAACCTTGGCTTTTAGATTCAGCATGTTGTAATCACATGACTTTTGATCCAAATTTTTTTTCCCATAAAGAATCTAATTTCTCAATACCACCTATTCACACTGCTTATGGCACCTTACTACATACCACGCATATAGGCTCTATTTCAACTCCCTCACTCTTTGTTACATATGCCTTTTTGATTCATTCGTTACAACATAATCTTCTTTCTATTGGACAAATTGTTGATAATGGTTGCCAAGTTACATTTAAAAAATCTGATTGTTTTGTACATGACGAGGTGACGGGAAAGGTAGTTGGGACAGGGTGTAAGAAGGATCGTCTCTTCATACTCGATCAACTCTATCTACCATCTACCTCTATTGCTACTTCTGCTTCCTCCAATAAAGCTCTTCAGCTATGGCATTCACGCCTTGGTCATGCTTCTCTATCTAAACTTCGACCTTTATTTTCTTCTGGTTTATTAGACCCTGTGTCAATATCTTTTAATGATTTTAATTGTCTGTCGTGTCGATTGAGTAAACAATCAAAAATTCCTTTTCCTGATAGTGAGTCTCGAGCTTCATCTATTTTTGATTTAGTTCATTCAGATGTTTGGGGACCCGCTCCTGTTCCTACCATGGGGGGATCTCGTTACTTTGTTATTTTCGTCGATGATTACTCTAGATTCATTTGGATATATATTTTAAAACATAGATCTGAGTTGCTAACTGTTTACTCAAACTTTTCTACAATGATCAAGACACAGTTCTCTTGCAACATAAAGATTTCTTGTTCTGACAATGCAAAAGAATATACATCTGGCCCTTTCATAAGTCTATTGACACATGATGACACTATTGCTCAAACTTCATATGCTGGTACATCCGAACAAAATGGTCGTGCAAAACGTAAACATTGACATATTGTTGAAACAGCTAATGCTCTTCTTCAATCCTCTAATCTTCCTAACTCTCTTTGGGGTGAGGCTACTCTTACAGCTGTTTACACAATCAATCGCATGCCTTCTTCTATTTTAGGTAATAAAAGTCCATATGAATGTTTGTTTCAACAAGTTCCCAATTATAGTCTATTGCGTGTGTTTGGCTGTGTTTGTTTTGTTCAACTTCAGTCTCATGAGAGGAATAAGTTGGAACCACGGTCCCGTATGTGTTGTTTTCTGGGGTATGGTATCAGTCAAAAAGGTTATCGTTGCTATGATCCGATTTCTAAACGACTAAGAGTCTCTCGTCATGTTGTTTTCTGGGAACACATACCATTTTCACAATTAGCTTCCATTGATGGTCCACCTTCTCGTGTCCCCTTGCCAATCATGTCTACTAATCTTTTTGAAGATTCACCAGTCTTAAACACTAATGCATTAGATAATTCCTCTACCACTTTTGATTCTTCCACTACTCCATCTGTTGATCCACTTGATTCTACCACTCCTGAATTTTCACCTGACGATCCAATTGACTCTTCTGCTCCTAACACTACTCCACCGGCACCTCCTGTTCCTGAGGCTCCCATTACTGAGGTTTGTACTTCATTTGGTAGGACAGTCAAACCTAATGTACTTCTTAAAGATTATCACTATTATTTTGCTTTAGCCACTCTTTATGAACCCACCACCTTCGAAGAAGCATTTCTCGGTCCACTTTGGCAAGCAGCTATGAATAAAGAGTTAGATGCACTAATTAGATCTCACACTTGGGACTTAGTTACTTTGCCTCCAGGTAAAACTCTTGTAGGTTGCAAGTGGGTGTACAAGATCAAGACTCATACTGATGGAAGCATTGAACGATACAAAGCTCGCTTGGTCGCAAAAGGATACACACAAGAATATGGCATTGATTATGAAGAAACATTTGCTCTGGTTGCTCGTCTTACCTCTGTCCGGGCTCTAATTGCAGTTCCTGCTACGGAAGTGGACTCTTTTCCAGATGGATGTCAAAAATATTTTTCTCAATGGGGATCTCAGTGAAGAAGTTTACATGAAACCTCCACCTGGGTATTCTCATCCTTCTAATATTGTTTGTCGTCTGCAAAAAGCCCTCTATGGACTCAAACAAGCTCATCGAGCATGGTTTTCTAAATTTAGCTATGCTCTGACTCAGCTTGGTTTTCAGTCTAGTACTTATGATATTGCTCTCTTTCATTATCAGTCTACTTTTGGGATGATTCTTGTGTTACTTTATGTGGATGACATGATCATTACAGGTGATGACATTAATGGAATCAATAATCTCAAACTCTCTCTCCATGAGCAGTTCGAGATGAAAGATCTTGGCCAACTCAGCTACTTTCTCGAACTTGAAGTCAATTCCAGCACAGATGGTTATTTTTTATCTCAGGTTAAGTATGCATCTGATTTGATCTCTCGATCAAGTATATCTGATAATGATGTTGTTTCATCCCCTATGGAAGAGAATTGGGAGAATAGCATCCTAACAGGTGAACCACTACACTATCGACAATTGGTTGGTACGTAGTCTCATTTATCTTACAGTCACTCGACCGGATAGCACATATGCTGTAAATCATGTTAGTCAATTTATGAGCTCTCCCACTTCTATCCATTATGCAGTTGTTATCTGAATTTTGTGATAATATAAGGGGACCATATTCCACGGATTATCTTATTCGTCTACATCCTTACTTCAGTCAACTGCCTTTTCTGATGCAGATTGGGGGCGAGACCCGATAGATAGACGCTCCACTACTGGTTTTTGCTTCTTTCTCGGAGATTCTCTAATTACTTGGAGAAGTAAGAAGCAATCTATTGTTTCCCGTTCCAGTACTGAATCGGAATATCGGACTCTTGCCGATACAACTACTGAGTTAGTTTGGCTACGTTGGTTGCTAGGAGACATGGGTGTTTTCTTTGATTCGCCAACTTCTATTCATTGCGACAATCAGAGTGCTATTCAAGTTGCTCATAATGATATTTTTCATGAATGCACAAAACACATTGAGATAGACTGTCATGTCATACACCATCATCTTACTAATGGGACCTTGCGGCTTATTCATGTCACCTCTTCAGATCAAATTGCAGATATATTTACAAAGTCATTCTTTCCGAAGAATTTTTCTCGTCTGGCATCCAGACTCAAGCTAGCAAAAATTCAACCACCTTGAGTTTGAGAGGGGTATCAAAATATTACGTACGTAATGAATATCAATTCAGCATTCATGTTAGAATATTATGTAATCAGCATAATATCAAAATATTACGTAATCAATATCATATCTTCATCATTATATTGAACGCATGCACACAAAGAAAAAGAAAAGATGTTGTGAACACACGAGAAAGACTTGGACTCAAAATGATTCCTGTGTTCTTTATACCTACACTCCTAAGTGTTGAATTGCTTTCTTCCTTCTTTGACTGTGTCAAAATTTTTGCACGATGTTATTGAAACCTGTCAATTTCTGCATTTATGTGCCTCTTTTTTCAGCTGAAGGACTAGCAGTCAACGATTAACTTGAACTAAATACATTAATCTTCTTCATCTTCCTTATTAAACCATTGTTCTTGCTCTTTATTATCAGTGTGTTATACTTTGCGAACCACCCATATGTGAAACTTTGACATGTGCAGCCACTGAAGCAAATCTCCACCGAATCAGCAAGTGGACCCAACTAGAAGACTTGCCGCTGGAACTTCCCTGCACTTCTAGTTCTCAAAAATCAAGACATCATGTGATCGAGTTGCATAATCCTATATTTTGCTCGTAATACTTTTAATCTGATTCAATTGGCTTGCTTCTTCTTGTCATGTATATGATGTCAATATTGACAACAAAACATACAATTGAAGTAGATTGTTCTTGCAAACCTACATGGATAGAAAACCAAGTTTCATGTCAGGTACAAAAAGAAGCTATTCTGTAAGGCTGATTTAAGCTTCTGTTCCATCTTCCTTATTTCTCATCACTGAGGTAGCACTTCACACTAAACTCTCAACTACAAGAAAAAACTAATGCGAAATTGATCTGAGTTGCCTTCAGTTCTAACATGTTGCTAAAACTGAAGAGCAACTTGAGAACTAACTAGATTTCAATATAGAGGCCTTCAGTTGTTCACTAAATATGAGCAGATCAGACAGTTCATTCAAGGAGAAGGTATAAAAGCTCCCATTGTCTGCAAAAGACTAAGAAAAGCATGGTCCTTGGTAGAATAACTTTTTGGTTTCTGGCTATTATTATCCAAGACAATAGTACTCGAAGCTTTTAGATAGATTATCATATTGCCGGGAAAAGCAAAAGCATCCCTGTCCAAGGGTCGTGCAGTCAACATTCTAATACAAACTTACGGCTGAAGTCACCTACAGCATGCATAGTGAATACTGTGGACTTTTGTGCGTTTAGTTTATTTGCATCAACATCGTAATAATTCCTCATAACTTGTTCACATATCCTTGTCGGCAGAGAACTCTTTGGATGCTAGCGGTTGGTCTCTCAACTTTTTCTAAAGTGAAGGAGATGTAAGCATTAGATTCAAAATGCATACTCCAAGAAGTTCATGACAAGCAAAGTAAACATCTTCTTAACTTAAAAGAATAGCTTTTTACCCCATAGGGCATGCTCTGAACTAAGGGAAGTATTTTATGGTGTAGATTCAACATCTTAAAATCTTAGCCATTGGTCAAAATGTGGATGTGCAAATAAAGAATATTGATTTTTGTCTATATGTTTTTTTTTATTTCTTCCAAGGATTTTTGTCCATATTAATTATTAGGGTAATTAGTGTTTCTATTTGTATCTGTTCTATGTTGTCCAAGTTAATCACCTATATTCCTCATACTCTGTTTAGGAGATTAATCAAATTCCTCTCAGAAGAAGGCCTCCACTCCAGTCAAAGAATGATTATGATTTCTTCAGCCAATCATATGCCCTAGACAAAAACCTAAAAACATGCATCCATCTTGTCTCTTTGTTGGCATAGTATGAAAGGGAATCATGAAGTCATTGACTATTCTATGGTCAGGAAACTGCGTTTTTGAGACTTTGGCTTATCCTCTTAAGACTGTAACCACAGTTTACAGAAGAACACAGAAAATGCTCACGAAACTATGAGCCAAAATTACAATACTCGATTACAATGACCAGATTTGACTGCTCCAGCAAAGTAAGACTCTCAATAATGGCGCACAATTTGATCAACAAAGAAGAAGGTTCAACTATGGAAATCACTGAATCTTTACACTTCCACGGTAGGTATATATATAGATTGCTGCTTTTTCGATTGCACGAAGTTTCACGTAGATGAACAATAAAATTTGATAAATGGAAAACATGAATATCAGCGTCAACCGCGGCCGAAGGAATGACCATTGAATCCTCTGGAAAGACTGAGCACCGCCGGATTGAAGCGGAGGCATCCAAAGAAGCCCGGCTGGTATGGCAGCGCCGTCTTCTTCTTCAGCTCCTCTGACGCCGCCCTGCTCGCGGCGTAGTGCATCTCGTGCGAGAATGACGACCGACCGCTGCCTCTCCTCGCCGACATGCCGCTGCTGCTGTCGGTCGACCGGAAGCTCGAATTCTTCACGTCCTCCGCCACCACTTTCTTGCTCGATGACAGCAGAGAGTACTTGCGTCCTTCAGATGCGCTTCGGAACAGCAGCAAGTCCCTCAGCCGCCACTTCTTGCTTCCCCCGCTGCTGCTCTTCGGAGTGGCTGGCGAAGCCGCCGTGGCTGTCGCAGGAGCAGAGTTGGGTGTCGTCCTGAAGAAGCTTCTCAGGGGAGACAGTGATCTCGATGCTTTCCGGGAGGGAGGGGTCGGTTTTCGCTCCCTCCATCTATCTCGAGTCGCTTCCGCCAAAGCCGCCGCGAAAGGGTCGAACTCATCGCCCCCCGCGCTCCTTCCTCGGTTGCGGGGCGACCATAACCCTCTCGGCTTCGGCGACCTCGGTGAGGAGGCCAAGCTGCTTCTGTCATCCATAGACGGACACTGCAGGCGAGGAGGGGGCTTAAGCGGCCGTATCATCCCTTCCTCGAAGAGCTCGTCAGCGGTTATCAGCACCGGCGAGCCTTCCTTGTGGCAGTGGCCGCCGGAGTCAAAGGCGAAGTCGAACACGTCGTCCTTGGCGGGGCTGCCGCGGGATTTGGGCGTGCCGGGCTTCTCCTCCCAGTCGAAGGGCACGCCGGAGGCGGCATCCGGCGGGGGGAGGGGGTCGCCGGAGGCGAAGGCGTCGAAGTGCGCGTAGATGGAGGAGGCGCGCGTGGGGCTGGTGGGCGCGCTGGTGTAGTGGCGGAAGAGGTCGAAGTGGCCGCCGAGGCGCGTCGGGCTCGACGGGGTGCTCACGTACGGACTGGTGCATGTGCTATCGAAGTGGAAGTCGTGCACCGCCACCGCGACCTCCATCTCTTTGAGCTATCTCTTCCTCTTTCTCGGGCTTTTCCGCAAACAGCTCTCTCGCACACTTTTGTTCTCTTGCAGGCTTTTCAGCGAACACTTGAAGGAGGGAGAGAAGTGGAGAATGGTGTTAAATGGGGATGGTTGTGGGGGAAGGTGAGAGGAAAGGACAGAGGGAGTGTTCTTTGACCAAAGGGGAAAGACAGATCTTATAGTAGATGTTGGTCAAAGGATAGGAAAATTTATTGATAGATTTGTAGTGGTGCAAGAGCACAAGGAAGAGCCGCCTTTTATTACTGATTAATGGATATGGATTAGTCTATGAATCAGAGTTATATAACTTCATATAATATTCATTAGGTATGATTTGGACACAATTAAACGTGATGTATACCAATGCATATAATATTATTATGATTCATATGGGCAAGTGGAAATGCATCAATGATGAGGTTTGAATCTTGGGAGTAGAATCGTCAAAAAACACGTGACATCTTGTGTTCTACTTTGCTACTTGATTTCCAGGGAACAAAAACCCCAATAGAGTTTGTGGTCAACCTATAACATGATAGATTCGAACTGAAAAATAAATTCGTCTGATCTCGACTCCGATTTAATCGGAATCCGACTTAATTAGGTCAATTATAGAATAGTTGGACTCTCAGGTTGTGTTGGATCTAATTCAGAACTAATTATAAATTCGGTAATGAGAATCATAATTATTTGAATTTCAATTCAAATTTGCTTGTGAAAAAAGAAAAAAATAATTATTATTTAAATTTCAATCCAAAATTGTGTTCATACCAAATCTTCCACTTGCATATCGTAACTGTTAATTGTTGCTGGCAGACTAGTATCCCAAGGGGTGAAGGTGATAGCGAGTGTGTCAATATTGCAAATATCCAACGAGCGGTTTCACCCATTCCGAGTATAGCTACAGTTTTTGAAAAAGTAATTACCTAAATATATTCTGAATTATGAACTTTGACTCATTTGTGATTAATTTTAAAATATTATCAAATTATATCCTGAATTTTGATATTTGCCTCAATTACATCCTCCCGTCAACTCTCCGTCAACAGCACTATTAAGACGATGACATGACACTCTGACGTGAATTAAAATAATAATTTTTGTTTAAAAAATATAAAAAATTACTTTAATTTATATTAAATAATATAAAATAATATTTTTTATTTTATATTAAAAATCACTCCGAGTCATGTCAGGAATGAACATGGAGAAATTTTTTAATATAAAATATAAAATAATATTTTATATTATTTAATATAAATTGACATAATTTTTTATATTTTTTAAATAAAAAATATTATTTTAATCCACGTCAGAGCGTCACGTCATCGCCTTAACGGTACTGCTGACGGAGAGTTGACGGGAGGATGTAATTGAGACAAATATCAAAGTTCGGTATATAATTTGATAATATTTTAGAATTGACCACAAACTAGATAAAGTGCATAGTTCAGGATATATTTAGGTAATTACCCTTTTTGAAAAGATGTGTGTAAGATTCATCGTCGCCTCTACATAGTAAGCATCGGGGTTTGCCTGATTGTTCCACTTATGAATTATATCCTTTGTTAGTAGTTTTCTCATCACAGATATTACTTCAGAGCAACTTCAGAGCAAGGGCGAAACTAGGGATGACAACGATTCGGTTAATCGTATTTTTGAGGGTTAATCGAAATCGAAACCGTTTTCTAAATCCGCTAATCGAAATTGAAATCGAAACCGATCGATTTCAAAAACCCATATCCGAAATCAAAATCGAATTTTTTGGTTCAAATTGAATCGGTTATCCGTTTACTAACCGGTTAACCGGTAGTAAATGGATAGCCGATTCAAATATTGAAATATATAATTTGAAAAAAATAGTGAACAGTAAACAATTTACACAAATGGACAGGAGCATTAGAAAATTGACAATTCTCAATATCATATCAGCAGAGCATTAGGTTTCTCTCCGGTACTATCCTTTAAAAACAAATTATTTATGATCTTCTGTATATCAACTAATCAATTGTCACATTAGAAAAATCGCAGAATGACCTCTAAAATATTGTATGATCCTCACCTCTACCTCGCAGAAACTTAGATCTATAACATACCTTACCCATATTAATACAAATCAATATAATCTTTTGCCAATTTTCGTAACTGACTGAATATTTTTGCAAATCCTTTAAACAATTCCAGAAAAGAGAAAATGGCTTAGAAGACATGATGTGTTTAGAGTTATATGCAATCACTGTTCAGAGTATGTTCAAAAACACACATTCTATGAATGAAAGAAATTTTTGCGATTTGATCAACTACTAATACATTAAACAATACTTCTTCTGAGTCGTATTCTGTAACTAATAAAAATGGCCCCGCTCTGCAATTACAACACACGAATAATCGAATGAAAGCAAGAAAAAATACAAAGAAATCACTTACACATGCTTACTCTTTACCATAATAATGGAATAGAATGGAATGTCTATAAAGAAGGGAGAAACACATAATATACTAAGAGCGAACACTTGGAGGTTGTGCTCAGCTCCTTGATGTAAGCCCAGATGATCTTGAGCGCTTGGGTGCGGGGGATCTTCGGCACGCCGACGAGGGCCTGCATTGTAGGGGAGATAGGCCTAGGCTTGGTGATGCCCCTCAGTGGCTTTAATCCTGCTGTAGCTTCGGGCTTGGAGGAAGCGGAGGAGGCCGCTTGCACCGTCGATGCCAGCGCTGCCCTCCGATGGAGAGGGAAGGCAACGGATCCCGCGAGGCGGCGCCCGAGGTGATGGGAGTCAGCGAGGGCCGCCGAGTGGTCGGGAGTCGGAGAGGGCTGCCGACACCGAGGGCCGAGAGGGGAGATACAAGGAGTCGAGTAGTGATGGGAGTGGGAGTCAGGCGAGAAAATTAGGGTTAGATAGATTTTAGGTTTTTATAGATAAGGTAAATGGGTAAGTGGGTAATGGGTGATGGGTTTTGGGTTATAAATTTATAATTTTATATTTTATATTTTAACGGTTTCGAGTACCGATTAACCGCGGATAACCGGTAACTAAAATCGAAACTTATAATCGGTTTTGGTTACCGGTTATCCGCGACCCGATAACTGAAACCGAACCGTTTTAAAATGGTTTTTGAGTTTCACTAATCGAAATCGAAATCGAACCGTAAAATCATTATTCAAAATTGGATTTTACGATTCGGTTAACCGTTCCAATTACCATCCCTAGGCGGAACCAAATAAAAGCTGTTGAGGGGTCTTTAATACCAACATTAAAGATGACTCTACAGAAACTTAGTGACAAATCACACGTTTAAATTAAATGCTTTATTAACTAAAGGCATGCTTTTTTAGCTGAATGACGTGTATAATTGAGTAGATGGAGAATAGTATTTTGAATGGTGCGGCTACGGTCAAAATACGAGGAATATAAGATTATATCCATTATCCACTGGCAAGGAAAGTTCTTAAAGATAACATTCTTAATATCCATGATTAGAATGACATTAATTTATGAGCCGTATGCTGCTTAATTTATCTCCTAATCTTGACAATGATGTTATATTATACTTCTTAATCCCCCAATTAAAATCAATTTTACCATGTGCAGTCCACCGTTGAAAAATGATTTTTTTTTGGAAAATATTTTTTCCTCGTTTAATTGACAAAAATAGATAAAATGAGATAAATTGCTCTTTCTAAGAAAGTTCTACTTCCCTTAAAATATAAAAATTAACTTATCTAATCTTTTAAGTAAATTCTACTTTTTTATGTTTTCTAAAACATAAAATTCAAAACTATCTATCTACTTTTAGAGAAATAATATTATTATTTTGGAGGTGTTTGATTACCCGCAAGTGCAAATGCTGTAAAAAAATATTTGCATGCAAAAAAAAATGCTCACGAATAGAATTCACAGCATATTATTTGGTTGCTTGTAATTAGAGTTGCAACTTTTTTTTGCAAACGTTTAATTGATCGCAAATAGAAATTGCATACTTGCAACTAGAATATGCATATTTAGGTCTGACAATTTTGGCTTGACCCAATTAAATGTGACAATGGGCCAGGGCCCGACCCGACTGTGATTGTGCTTGTTCGACTTGAAAAATTTAGAGACGTGCTCGACACGGCACGCACTGGTGCCACCCCATGCCTAGCTTGGGGTCATGCCAAGCCAAGCCTTGCCTGTAGGCTAGCCTGGTGCATACTAGGTCCTAGTTTGCGCCAGGCATAGTCGTTAACCAGGTATGCGCCAAGCTATGTCTAGAGCTGGCCAAGCCTAGCTTGACGAGCCGGCCCAAGACCAAAGGGTCGAGCGTCATGCCGAGCTGGGTTGCCCTTTTTGAAAATTCGGATCGTGCCTAGCACGACCCTATAGGTAACATGCCTAGACTGGCCTAGGGCAGGACCTATTACCACCACTAGGTCCAATAGCCCGACACGAGCTTAAATGCTGCAAAAGACTTTTGCAACCAAACAAATAAATTGATTTGTCTATTTGATGCAAGTAGAGTTGCAGCATTTACACTTACGGGTAACCAACTTTTTGAATTAATTTGTATTGTATGAAATAATATACCATATAACTAACAACTAATATATTATATTATTTTAGTACTATATGATATAAACATATATAATAATATGAAATGTATTATATTTATATTATAGTATTATCATAATATAATTATATTTTCATATTGTATTAAAGTGATATTATTATAATTAGTACGATAGTTATAGGTGGAGAATATACTAGAAGTAGATAGTTTAACAAATAAGATGCAGTAAGTTAATTGGGAGAAGTGTAGATTTAGTCCTATAAATTTTTAATTCTTTTGGACTTTGATCTTATAAGTTTTATTTTGGTATTTTCGGTTCTATAAGTTTGCTCCGTAGTACATATTTGGTTCTATCCCTGACGATCTATTAACTCTCTGTCAATGTGGACTAACGTCGTTCATACACGTTGACATATTTGGTCCTAGCTATAAGTTTCATTTCGAAATTTTCGGTCCTATATATTTGCCCCGTAGAATAGATTTGGTCATATATGTTTGTCCTGTAGCACAGATTTAGTTCTATCCACGACGGTCCATTAACTCTCCGTCCACGAAAAAATAAACGACGTTATGTCCATGTTGACATGGTTAATAGACCATCATAGATATGACCAAATCTATATGACAAGATCAGATAGATTTGCTCTGTAACATATATAAGTTTACTTTGTAACATAAATTTGGTCCTATTTATGACGGTCCATTAACTCCGTCAATATGGACATAACGCCGTTTATTTTTTCGTGGACGGAGAGTTAACGAACCATCACAGATATGATCAAATTTGCGATTAAGGCAAATATATTGGACCAAATTTGTGTTACGAGGCAAATATATATGACCAAATCTGTGCTACGGGGCAAACATATATGATTGAAAATTTCAAAATGAAACTTATAAAATCAAATATGTCAACGTGTATGAACAGCGTTAGTCCACATTGACGGAGAATTAACGGACCGTCACTGATAGGACTAAATATGTACTACATAGCAAACTTACATGATCGAAAATACTAAAATAAAATTTATAGAATCAAAATTCAAAAAATTGAAAATTTATAGGGTCTGCACTCCCACTGAAAGTTACATATTGTCAACTAAATATAATTTTGACATTTTTAGCTAAGATAAGATACGCTCATGTCAATGAATTAGGGCCATAAGATGTCCAACAAAGGCCCGTTTGAAGCCCATAACATTGACAATCTTTGACCAAAAACAAAAATCAAGCGCAGAAAATTATTTAACCCAACAAAATTGTAAAATTTAAATTCTCAGAAAAAGAAGGAGAAGCAAATTTAAAATTTACCACAAAACTTATGAGCCACAGAAGATAATAAATTATAAAAGAAGTTGTCGTCGCCATTGAGGAAGGCAGCGATCCTCTTCCTCATTGCCATGGCTTTCTTTGACTGTGGCATCTTCAAGTGGAAGACATGGCGCTCACCCGGCGTCTCGTATAGCTCCACTTCCCCCTTCCACCTGCTCCCCTTCACCGTCTCGTAGTACGCCCGCCCCCTCGCCGCGTAGTAGTCCATCTCCGCCACCACCACCAGCACCCGCCGGCACTGCAGCCCCCGCAGCCGCGCCGCCTCCTCCATCGCCGGATCCACCCGCGGATCCTCCACCCCCATCTTCCACCCGCTTATGAACCCCCACGAGCTCTCTAGCTTCTGGCGCAGCCGCGGCTCTACCGTCTCGCCGACAATCGGGTGCTTCCCCCAAAAGTACGGGTGGATGAGCACCATCCCCTCGACGCTGACGCCTCGTGGTAAGTCACCAAGCTTCAGGAGGATGTTGTGGGCTATGTTGGCGCCGGCGCTGTCGCCGGCGAGGAAGATTCGGCGGAAGTCGCCGTGATCCGCCAGCCACTCCTCTGTTCCCTCACCGTTGGCGTGGGAGGCCACCCATCTGAGCGCCACAAGTGAGTCGTCGTAGGCGGTGGGGAGCGGGTGCTCCGGTGCGAGGCGGTAGTCCACCGACACAGCGAGGACCCCAGCGCGAGCAACGAGGGCGTCGAGGAAGCCGTGGTAGGTGGAGGAGAAGGGCGACCCGATGACGAAGCCGCCTCCGTGAAAGTAGACGAGGATGGGGAGTTTATTCTTTGTCTTCTTGGGCGTCATGGAGAGGCTGGGCAGAAAGAGGCGAGCGGTGATGCCGGTGCTGGGGTTGATGGGAACGTCCTTAGAGATAACGCCGGCGGCGGCATCAGGGGAGGCGGGGACGATGTCGGGGGCTGCGAAGCGTCGGACGCGGCCGCTCTTGTAGAGATAGAGGTAAGGGGAAAAGTCGTACTCAATCTCGGCGTCCGGATCCATTAACGGAATAGGAGTAGGAGGAGGTCTTTAGCGACTTGTTATGCTCTTAGCTCTGTGAGTTAAAACAAGAAGCTGAAGCTGAAAACTAAAGAAACTGAACAAAATAGTCAATGAAGAAAAATAAAAAATATATTATGTCCTCTGGATTTTTCTTTTGCATACGTTGCACATATTTTTATTTATCTCAATTAAATTTTATATTTTTGAATTTATTTTAATTCAATCCTATCGTTTAATTTTCGTCCGCAGTCCCGTTAAGATGATGACGTGGCTCGCTCACGTGTAATAAAAAAAAATATTTTTTTAATATTAAAATTTTATAAAAAGAAAACTTAATGTTAGTCCCACTTCTCTTTCTCCTCGCTTTTTTTTACCTCTCTCTCCCCGCTACCACCTTCTCCTCCTCCTCTTTCTTCTTCTTCTTCTTCAACTCCATCTCTCTCTCTCGAGCTCTTCGATCGACAAGTCGGAGGAGGAGAACGGGTGACTGCCTCCATTGAAGCTTGGTCGGAGGAGGAGCGGATGACGATGATGCGGTTGATAACAACGACGGAATTGGAGTTTCTCCTCCATACGTCGGAGCGGATGACGACGCACGGCTGGAGTTTCTCCCCAGCAGGCCATCGTCCTCGTCGTCATCCTCGGTGCCGCCCACATCGGTCATGTATCCAGGAGTCGACACTTCCTCCTACAATTCATTTATCCAGGAAAAACTCCGAAGTCAGCGCTCAGAACCATTCTTCATGGAGCTGCAACTGTTGCTTCCTTGTTGGCTAAGCATGCTTATAACTCCTCCTCTTCCAACAGTCAATCTGACACTGAACTTGTGCCCCTCAAATGCTGTCTAATGTCCATCTCCTTGCCATGGGAACATATTGCACATGATTTGTTGTTCAAGGTAAGTTCATCTTGTCTCCAATTCACATATGCAGAATGTTCACCAATTACTCTCTCCAACTGCATGACATGAAGAGCAAGAAATCTTAGTTCTATTGTTCTGTTTTTGTACCATCGACACCAAGAAATGCATATTTCTAGCATATGTATGTAGAACAGAGAGAAAATGTATGCATGTCCACTCCTCCACTCCACAGTTCAACATGGCTGCCATTAATTGCTCCATCAAATCTTAAACACAACGCGCCATTAATAAAAGTCAACTACATTATACACAAAGAGGAAAACCAGGAAGAAAGGAGGAGGTAATGAAAAGCCTATTTGATATGTGTCCATTTATCAGCTCTGCTGCTGTTTTTTTTTTCCATTAATCAAAGAGGCTGAAGCACCCTAATCAAAGAGGCAAAAGCCCATATCGTCATCATATTCCTCCTCTTTTTTGCTTCTGTAGGTGCAGCAGCAGCAGGTGCAGATGCAGATTCAACAGAAGCCACAATAGCAGCAACAATTGCAAACTTACTTGGATCCTTGAGGCATTCCTTAACTTTCTCAGCATGTGTACTCTGTCGCAATTGCAAGTGCAAGCACATTCTTGTATGCATTGATAAAAATATGTGGAGCAGCAGCAAGTGTTGGATAAGATATGGCCAAAGACAGCGAAGAGGGAGAGAGAGATTGATTGACAGTAAAAATATGCCAAACTCTGCTTCAGAACAAGTAGAACAACTTCTACAACTATCACTCACCGTGTCCTAAGATTGATTGAAGGCAGACGCTGCATCTCAACATGTCCTAATATTAACTCAAAGCGATACAATCTCCCTTAATCATGCACCCTCATCTCACCGTGAGTGCACGCTCCTCCTCTTATTCCATGCATGATTTCGACGCACTTTCTCAGTTTGACGCGTCCACCTTCCAAATCGAATCCTTCTATCGCATATAAACCTGAAGCCCAAGTCCTTTGTCTCCCGTCGATTGCCGAAGTCCAACGCAAAAGCAACAACAACATAATCTAGTAAGTGAATCGAATCGATCCGTTACTCTCATCTTGTCTTGGATTTGTTGGTTTAAGCCCGCCGCCGTCGCAGCAAATGGACCAATCCGTCTCTGCTTCCTCCTCTAGCCACCCCATCTCCCCGGCGCTGCCTTCTTGTAAACCCAGAAATTTTCTATAGAAACAGAAATGAAGAAGAAGGGACTCAAAATTCTTGTATTGCAAAAGATGACACCAATGTTAAGCTTGACATATCACAAGATGATCCATTTATACAAGCTCAAGACTCAAATAAGAAATAACAAAAAAAGTTTGAATCAGTTTCACAACAGAGAAAACAAAAACGTACACCTAAAATAACAATGCAAGAATTCAGTAAAAAGAAGACTTCTAGAATACGAGCGGCCTTCCAGAGATATGAGTCAGCTATATTTAACACCCCCCTCCCCCCTCGACTCATATCTTCATGACTCGCAGTTTGCACCTCAGATTTTGAAAAGTATCAATAGATAGTGGTTTCGTAAATATGTCTGCAACCTGGTCGTTGCTTTTGCAGAAATTTAATTCAACTTTCTTGTCAGCAACCAACTCTCGAATAAAATGTAATCTTGTGTCAATGTGTATTGACTTCAAATGAAACATAGGATTTCTTGTCATTGCCAAAGCTGACTGGTTGTCTCAGTAGGCCCTTTGCATTCCCAGCTCAAGTCCTTCGAAATTCTTCTCAACCAAATTGCCTGGCAAGCTGCAGTAGTCAAGGCTACATACTCAGCTTCTGCAGTCGACAAGGCAGTGGAGGCTTGCTTCTTTGATCCCCATCTTATAGAACGAGGACCACAACTAAACACAAAGCCTGAAGTACTTTGTTTGTCATCCACTGATCCAGCCAAGTCTGAATCAGAATATCCGAACAATTAAATAACAATATTTCTCTAATAAATCAAGCCATAGTTCAAGGTACCTTTTATGTACCTCAGTACCCTTTTAGCCGCAATCATATGTTGAGTTCTAGTCATATGCATGAACCTAGACAACATGTTTACTGAGAACACAAGATCAGGTCTGGAGTGAGTCAACTACATGAGACTTCCTACTATTCCTCTGTAAAGACTAGCATCCACATAATCACCTTCAGCTACTCCTAACTTTGTTCCAACACTCATGGGTGTGAGAACAGGTTTGCAATCATCCATTTCAAACCTGTGTAACAAATCCTTTGCATACTTCATTTGAGAAAGGCTAACCCATTTGTCATGATGTCCAATTTCGAGACTTAGGAAGTAACTCAGGTTCCCTAGATCAGTCATCTCGAACTTATTAAACAGCTTCTCATTGAATTCTGCAATAGCTTCTTTGTTGTTACTAGCCAGGATAAGATCATCTACATATTATCAAGCTGGAATTCTGTTCATGTTGAACATACAAAGTATGATCATGAACACTACGAGTCAAGCCACAAGACACAAAATAACTATCTATTTTCGAATACCAAGCTCTTGGAGCTTGTTTCAATCCATACAGGACATTTTTCAATAAGTAGACTTTTCCTTCCTTCTTCACAAAGCCTTCTGGCTGTTGGACATAAACTTCCTCACTCAGCTCACCATTGAGGAAGGCAGATTTGACATCTAGTTGAACCATTATCCACTGCTTGTAGACTGAATAGGCAATTACTGTTCTGACAGTATCTAACCTTGCTACTGGAGCAAAAGTCTCCAAAAAGTCAACTCCCTCTTGTTGCATGAAGCCTCTAGCTACAAGCTAATCAAGCCTTATATTTAGCAACAGACCCATCTGAGTTGTAGTTAATCTTGTAGATCCACTTCAGCCCTACAGCACGTTTGTCATTTGGAAGATCAACCAATTTTCAAGTACCATGCTTTTCTATATAATTCAATTCTTCCTCCATTGCGTGCGTCTGTTTTTCATTGCTGATAGCTTCTTGATAGGTAAGAGGCTCACTGATTTGAGCAGTGTTACACACTTGGGTTTGAGCATAGATATCTTGTAAACTCCTCATCTTGCGAGGTGGAGTTTCTTCATCTGAATCAAACTCAGCTACTCTTCATTATTGTCAGTATCATTTGCTGACATATCTTCATGGGTGAAGTTTTCATCAGTAGCAGCTTCTCCAACCAAAGGAGTCACTTCATCTTCATCAACTACGTGAATTCGATTACTGTCAACAGTGTTCCTCTTTGTATTCCAGTCCCATGACCTATCTTCAAGAATTCTAACATCTCTGCTGATTACAAGTTTCATTGTAATGGGATTAAGCAGACGGTAAGCCTTAGACTCTTGGCTATACCCAACCAGAATGCAACATTCAGAGTTATCATCAAGTTTCTTCCTAATCTGATTTGGAATTAAAGTATATGCACCACTGCCAAAATTTTTGAGAAGACCTTTGGCTTGCGATCAAACAAGACCTCAAACGGTGTCTTGTCTCCTACAGCTGAAGAGTAGCATCTGTTAAGCAAGTATACTGCAGTTTGAGGAACTTCGGCCCAAAAGAATTTTAGCAAATGCTTTTCTCTTAGCATACACTTCATCATTTCGACAATGCATTTGTTTCTTCGCTCAGCCACTCCATTTTATTGTGGTGGGCAATAGTGAATTATCTCTTGATCTCATTAGCACAATAGAAATTCTCAAACTCCTTGGAAGAAAACTCCCCTCCTCTATCAGTTCGAAAGCACTTAACAGGACTTCCCAATTCCTTCTCACATTTGACTTTAAGCTCCTAGAATTTACCAAATGCTTCATTTTTGTATTTGATGAAAGCTATCCAAGTAAATCTACTCAAATCATCTATGAAAAAAATGAAGTAACGATTACCATTATATGAGGCTTCTTGAAATGGTCCGCAGAGATCTGAATGAATAAGCTTCAAGGGCTCAGTGGCTCAATAGTTAGCTTTCTTTGGAAAGGTAGCTATATTCATCTTTCCAAGAATGCAGCTTTCACAAGTTTGGTCAAGCTTTCCTCTGACAGAATCAAGACCAATCACCATGGAATTATCCTTTAATTTTTTTATGTACTCCAAGTTAATATGGCCATATATGCAATGTCATAGCCAATCAACATCACATTATTGGATGAAATGGCCACACTAGAGGGGGGTGAATAGTATCTTAACTAAATAATTAGTCTAAATTCGATTTTAATCGTTTCTTAGATTACTTAAGCAATTCACGAATCGAGAAGTAAACGAAAGCAAGATATATAAACGATAAGCAATAAGAAAAGCAAAGAATACAATGCGAACACAATTATTTATAGTGGTTCGGCCCCAATGCCTACTCCACTACCTAAGCACCCTGCTTAGGATTTCCAAACTAAGTTTACTAGATTAAATCGTTTCTCTTACAAAGAGGACTTTGATCCGAAGAGTCTCACTCTCAACCTAAGGCACTTCCACACCCGGAAGTCTCCGCCTTCTTACCGAGAGCACTCTTCCACCTCAACCCTAAGGTACAACTCAACTAATCCTAGTAAACTATATTTACACAAGTGGCTTTACACCTTCTACACCAAGGATACCACTCAATTACAAGACCTAACACTAGGTCTTCTTACACGTTCAAATACAATGAAATAAATCACAAAAATACACAAGTAATGGAGCAAATAAATAATACAACAAATACTTAGCTCCAAACACGAGTCCTAGTTCCTTATGATGTCTCAATGATGAATCGTTCAAAGCTTGAAGGCAAGATCAAGGATGTATCTTGAAAACTAGGGTTATCAAGAAGATGGCTCAAGAAAAACTTTAGAATGATCAAGAATTGACTCAATAAAGGCTTGGATCAATTGTTGAGAGGGCTTAAAGAAGATAGGTGAAGGGTATCTATAACCCCTCAACATAACGACTGCTCAACGGGCGGAAAACTAGCCATTTTCGTCGTTGGGTCGCTTGCCGGTCGATCGTCGGTCCACCGACCGATCGACCGCCCAGCGATCGCTGGCTTTGATCGCTCTGTTCGGTCGATCGAATGAGTCGCGACTTCAGCGATCCATAATTCGGTTGATCGATCGGTCGACCGACGCACATACTGTAAAATTTTGGCACACTTCGGTCGATCGACCGATCGATCGAATTGCCTACTACCAGTTTTTAGCAGCATTCGATCGACCGAACCTGGACTGGACTAGGCAGTTTGGTTTTGTTTGTTAATTTTTTGGTTCCGTCTTCACTAAGTCTACTTATATAACATTTAATAACTTTAAAACATAAATGTTATATAAGAATTACCCCCATTTGGATTCAATAAAAATATCTAAAAAATCAAAATTCTTAATAATCAAAATCTAGTTTTTGGGGTCTAGTACAAATTTTTAGAAAACGAAAATTTTCTAATCTTTTAGGTCAAATATGGTTAGGCTAAAGGCTTCCAAAAAATCCTTTAAAATACATCGTAAATATCTAATTTCTACCCAAGGAACAATTACCGTCATTTTTTATATCAAGAAAATATCTAGGGCATGTTGCCCTCCAAGGAGCTCCCTAGGTTTAGTGAATTCATGGCGGTTTCCAGATTTTCATATTTTGGGGTTCGGGTTTGGTTTTAGGATTCTTATGTATCATCATGAGGATTTACAATATAAACTAGACACTCTAAACCTAAACTCTAACTTCCCAATGAATCCGAGCGCGTCGACCAACGTCCTTCCGATTTTCCAATTTTTTCGATATTTCCGATCGAGGACGTCGTGCGCTAACTGATATAGAACCTGAAAGGATTTCTCAATTAAATCATTAGTTCCATGTTTGTTATCATCAAAATCGAGATTAAGACCAAAGTTGAAAATCTTAAGCCAACACACACCTCTCTGCCTTAAGTGCACACTTCACCTTATGAGGATTAAAAGAAAAAAGGTTGTTCTCCGCAACCTTAACTCTAACCAATTCAGAGGTTCTGGAGTTGTCAGTATACACAATGCATGTGCTATCTTCAAACAATAACGTAAATCCTTCTTTCATCAGTTGCCCTACGCTGAGAAGGTTGGAGTCCAAGTCGGGAACAAAAAGAACATTCTTAATAGTTTTGTTAGATTGTTCATCAACGCAGATATCTCCTCGCTCGAGAGCTCTGCGTATGTTACCATCTCCAAACTTGACATTGGCAGTATGAGACCTATCAAGCTTCACAAACCAATCCTCCTCCGTTGTCATGTGGTTGCTATAGCCACTATCCAGATACCAGTTCTGGGTCTTGTCTTCATGAAGACTTGCCATCAAGATGATCTCATCCTCTTCCTTTTCTTTCAGCCAGATTAGCCTGATTCATATGCTTGGCCTTAAGCCAACAAAACCTCTCAATATGGCCAAATTTCTTAGAATAGAAGCACCGGATTCTCCTTCGATTTCCAAATTTAAAATTACTAGTTTCTCGAGATGACTGACCTTTTTGATCCTTCTGATCATTGTGCACGTCTTCATCATCAGTCGAGTCTTCATCAGGAGCTTTTCCTCTAGAGTTTGTCTCCCATCTTCACTCATATTGATCGTGTTTTTTTCTATCATCTTTGTGGTTAGTCTTCAACGCTTGCTCAAGCCTCTTCTCTTCATGACGTTTTATCCTCTCAAAGTGAGATAAAAGAGAACCCAGTAATTCATCTGAGGATATTTCCTCAGTATCATTGCCCTCTTCTATAGCAGCGACAATGTGGTCGTACTTCTCTGGCATACTTCGAAGGATCTTCTCAACAATACGCAACTCAGTAACTTTTTCTCCACACCTTCGCATCTGATTGACCATGTCCATCACTTGAGCATAGTAGACGTTGATGTCCTCATCTTCCTTCATAAAAAGGCTCTCGAACTGGCGTCTCAGCGTCTGTCGCTTCACCTTTTGCACTTTAGTAGTGCCTTGAAAGGTGTTCTTGAGAATTAACCAAGCATCATTGGAGGTTTTTGCATAAGAGATTCTTTTGAATACCTTTGAGTCGACGGCTTGTTGTATATGGTTGAGAGCCTTTGCATCTTTCTTGTGTATCTCACGCAGAGCACTAGCGGCTAAACCTTCCTCCGACAAGCCATTGTTCACCAGCTCCCACAAGTCTTGCGAGATGAAGAATGTATGCATCATAATGCTCCAGTCTGCGTATTCGACTCCATCAAATTTCGGCACAGAAGGATTCACTTGATTTGCAACTGCTGCCATTCGAACCTTCTTCTTCTTCGAGCTCTGATACCAAATGTAAACCCAGAAATTTGCTATAGAAATAGAAATGAAGAAGAAGGGACTCACAATTCTTGTATTACAAAAGATAACACCAATGTTAAGAGCTTGACAGATCACAAGATGATCCATTTATACAAGCTCAAGACTCAAACAAGAAATAACAAAAGAAGTTTGAATCAGTTTCACAACAGAGAAAACAGAAACGTACACCTAAAATAACAATGCAAGAATTCAGTAAGAAGAAGACTTCTAGAATACGAGCTGCCTTCCAGAGATATGAGTCAGCTATATTTAACACTTATGTCGTGGATGTCATGTCCATCAACTAGGAATGAACTACCGACCTTCCCGATGAGTGCCTCGCCCTCGTCTTCCAGTTCCTCGGCACTGCCGACTGCAAGAGCTGCTCCCTGGTAGGGATGGCAACGGTTCGGTTAACCACACTTTTGAGGGTTAATCGAAATCGAAACCGATTTCCAAACCCGCTAACCAAAATTGAAACCGAAATCGATCGACTTCAAAAGCCTATATCCAAAACCGAAACCGGCTCAGTTTCGATTATCCGCGGATAACCGAAACCGAATTTTTTGATTCGAATAGAACCAATTATCCGTTTACTAATCGGTTAATCGGTAGTATTTGCATAACCGATTCAAAGATTAATAACAAAACCAATTTCGGACATCGGTAAACCGTAAAAAACCGATAGTAAACGGATAATCGATTCAAAGATTAATAACAAAACCGATTTTGGATATCGGTTAACCGTAAAAAACTGGTAATCGAAATCGAATATATAATCGGTTTTGATTACCGATTAACCACGACTCGATAACCAAAACCAAATCGATTTTAAACGGTGTTTAGTTTCTACTATCCGAAACTGAATCGAAAATCCATTATCCAAAATTAGATTTTGCGGTTCGGTTAATCGGTTAACCGGTTTGAATTGCCATCCATACTCCCTGGTCTGCAAGTGATGGCTCATCGTCGATGGCTGCAGTCCCCGCAAGAGTCCGTCCGCTGCTCCGACGACGTTTGGGATCCAAGAGAGAGAGAGAGACCCTTTAATATTAACTTTTCATTTTATAAAATTTTAATATTAAAAAAATACTTTTTATTATAAGTCAGTGGGCCATGTCATCGATTTAACGTGGCTGCTGACGAAAATTAGACGATAGGATTCAATTGAGATAAATTCGAAAGTACATGATTCAATTGAGATAAATAAAAGTACATCCCACAAATGCAAAAAAAATCCCAAAGTATAGAATATATTTAGGTAATTTCTCTTATCATATTAGTTTTTTTTCTATAAAAAATATAGTTTGACTTTAGATTGCCCTGCCTACTATATTTTTCTGGAAAAAAATTATATGAGCAGCCGATCATAAAAAGTTTTTAGGGCGGGGTGCTCATATTTTGCCATGTCACCCACCCGAATCTTAATGCATCTATATAAAATCATATTTTAATTTAAGGAAATATATCATATACAATATGATATATTTTAATTTAATTTAATGCATTAAGGAAATATATCATATTTTAATTTAATGCATCTATATATTGTGTTATTAATTTTCAATATATACCATATACTGAAATATATACTTTAACCCTCAAAAATTACATTTCTATTTTGACTGTGGTCCCAAAAAAATCTCATTTCCTTCTCGGCCAAATCACCATCCGCGTCACACTGAAAATCTCTGCTACTAAAAACCTTTGTCTTGAATATTAAAAATCTTTGCACTATGACATGCCTTAGGTAGAAAAAGATTCTAATTTCTATTACTTCTATCTCGAGTATACTTTAGAGTGTCTTATGCAAATCCCTCGAAGTCGCACCTGACCAAGAGACGTATTAGATCGCTCCGACTTCATGTAAGAACAAAGAGCATGTGGAGTTTGGAGAGAAAAATAAAAGGTTAGGAGTAAAATTGGAATTTTCAATATACTTTATTTCAATTAATTTTGGTATTATTATATACAGTATTGAATATGTATACAAAAATTTAAAAATGTTGATTTCTATGGATGCATCGAGATTTGTGCAGGGTGACGTGCCGAAAATCTGTGCACCCCTCCCGGAGAGATTTATATATGGTCGCTGCCCATATACGAAAGTTTTCTCCATATTTTGTGGGATCTAGTCAACATCAAAATATGATTAAGAAAAGATTGTGCATATGCCATCAAATTAAACTCAAATGTTACAACATAAATCAGAAGATTGATGACATGAATCAGCTCATCTAAGTTGGTGATCAACTCAAGGTGCGTGACAGAGTTGGTCTTATCTGACCAAACTTAACTCAGGTTCACATCCAACCAGCATTCAAACACAAATCATTCCAAATTTATTATTGGTCATCATCATTCAACGCTCAAGAGGTGTTCGATCCAAGAAAATCCACCACGCGCTGCATCAGCTCCTGTGCCTTCTCGCTGCGGGGATTGCTAACATGGAATGCATGGCCCTCCCCCTTCGTCTCCACCAGCTCCGCCGCCCCTCCCCACCCGCTCGCCTTCAACCCCTCGCAGTACACCCGTCCCCTCTCCCGCAACCAGTCCTCCTCCGCCACCGCCACCAGCACCCTCCGCGCCACCACCCCCGTCAGGCTTGGAGCCCCCGCCGCCACCGGGTTCACGTAGGGGTCGTCCACGCCCTTGCTCTCCGGGCACACGAACCGCCACACGCGCTCCTCCTTCGCCCGGAACTCCGCATCCCTTCTCTCCGCTCCCACCGGCTCCCTACCCCAGAAGTATGGGTGAAGCAGAATCATACCCTCTACCCGCGCCCGCGCCGGCAGCGCCTCGGCGCCTGCGCGCAGCGCCACCTGGTGGGCGATGTTGGCCCCTGCGCTGCACCCGGCCAGGAAGACCCGCTCGAGGTCCCCCCGCTCCGACAGCCACGCCTCTGCGCCGCCTACGATCCAGAGGAGCACGGCCCAGGCGTCTTCGTAGGCTGTCGGGAGCGGGTGCTCGGGGGCGAGGCGGTAGTCCACGGAGACCGCGAGGACGCTGGCCTTGGCCACCACCTCGTTGAGGTAGTGATGCGAGTGGGGATCAAAGGCGGAGCCGATCAGGAATGCGCCTCCGTGGAAGTAAACGAGGACAGGGAGCTTGCGGTCGTGGGAGGCGGCGCCTAGGGTGGGGAGGTGAAGGCGGACGGAGAGGCCGGTAGAGGGGTCGATGACGACATCCTTGGAAGCGACGCCAGTGGCGGCGTCGATGCCCGCGGGGACAATGTCGGTGAAGCTGCGGACGACGCGGCCGCTCTTGTACTGGCGGAAGAAGGGGAACATATCAAAAACGATCTCGTCGTCGGCATCCATGTAAGGTACAAAGTTGTTAGCTCGGACAAGAGATGAGCTAGAGAGCACGAAGATTGAAGGATTTGCTTAGAAGATTTGGACAACAACTACATATAAATAAGCATATAACACCATGCACGCGTTGGCAGCTGGACACGTACCGCAGCAGAAGGAACCTTTTCTGTCAAAGTAAACAACACCGACAAATCAACAACAATGTCAACAAACATAAATAAAGGAACAGTTGGTGCAGAGAGAAAGCATTCTGAATGAGCAATTGAGCATTATTAATTAATGCAGATAAGGATGGAGGACTAACATTATTATAGACACATAAATAAGAGCTGGAGCGGAATTTAAAAGGAGTAATTGAAAGTTGAGGCATGCAGATGAAGTAGTTGGGAGTTATCTTGGAGTGCTAACTTTTGTGGAGCAAACTTAGAGAGTAAGAACGAATATATGTTGCAAATAAGTGAGCCTACTGTTTGGATGCCCACAAATATAATTGCAACTTCGAGTTACAGGGCGTTTAGTTGGACGCATTTTTGCATATTTTTTTCTATTATAATAACTTTATAAATAATTTTTATAAGTTGTACAAACTTCTCTCATCAATTCAATGCATACAACATTTTTAAACATTTCTTCAAATATATAGCATTAGCACAAACATTTATCAAACACCACCGCATCATGCGTCCATTTTCTAGTTCAGCATAAAAACAAGACCATTGATGTAAACATCTTAGAGATTAAAAATGTAAAAGCACATCATTTCCAAAGTAAGTAAACCAAAATGAGCTCTCTGGCAGCCCACATTCTGCACACCTTTTTCTTATACTTCATCTGCTGCTGGGGCAAAAGACAAACGTATGGCATCATCCATGGTTATAACGAAACAAGATGTGGTTTCATTTTTAATCCCATGATAAATATAATAAAAAAGTAAGTTTAATATACTTGTTTGTAAGAGATTAAGGGAAGTATGAAACATACTTGAGCTCCAATGAGCTTGTTGCAGCTGAATGAGGCCTAGACTGGTGATGGAAGGAAGGGGCCGGAGAGAATAATGCGATGGAGTAAGGAAGAAGCAGATGCAGTCTTCCTTGGTCAACTAGCAAAACTCAACAGTAGAGGCAATTGTCACGGACCAACTTGTTTGGGCGGAAAATGTCTGTGCGGCTCCCTTGCCCCCGCAAGGGATAAGCCTTGGGCAAGGACCGTCTTGCCAATGTTCGGAAGTCGCGGGCTCCCGGGCTCGCCCGCGTTCGAACCTCGTTGCGTTTGGACGCAAAAACGTTTGGGTCAATGCCGTTTGTATGAAAAGTGCTTACAATGTTTGAACGGATGCTTGTACGAATGAACTAGAGAGATGTTTGCTCGAGGGCAATATAGTTGTGGAGCCTAACCCCCAAGTGTCACCCCCAAGGTTCCCAAAAGCACGAGGAGCATAACAAAATTTCCTATGGCCCAACACCCCCACCGGCCATGCCACGGCTAGGAAACGAGGGGCGTTACCTAGTCGTGCGCGAGAGCGGTGGGCGGTGGGCGGTGCGCGAGCGCTTTTACAATGCATAATTACATGATCCGCACACCCCACCGGCCCATGCCACGGCTAGCAAACGAGGGTCGTTACCTAGTCGCGGGCAAGAGCGGTGGGTGGTGCGTGAACGTTTTACATAAATGCGAAAGATGCAATATTTACAAATGTTTATAATGCGCAGGGACCGTCATGACACGTACAAGACTTGACAAACCCGAGGGTCCCTAACATTCTCCCCCACTTACGAAGTCGACGCCCTCGTCGACCCGTTCTTGAATGCTATGATGACGCCTTCTTCATGTCGCAAGGTGCTCTCCTTCTCCCAGCTAGCTTCGAAGGTAGGGAGTCTCTTCCACTTGACAAGGTACTCCCGCTCTTTGTTGCCGTTAGGGAGTTTCACTTTGCGGTCCGCCAAGATCTCTTATACTTCACGTTGCACCGCCTTGGTTGTGGCAGGTGGACATGTTGGAATGTTGCGCTCGTCATTATGCAGATCGGTGTGGTAGGGCTTCAGGTTGCACACATGGAAGACGAGGTGTATCTTGCACCATGCTGGCAGTTGGAGTCAATCCACCGGCCCTACTCGTTTGATGACGGGATAGGGCCCATCGTATTTTCGTATGAGGCCCTTGTGTATCTTGCACCGAAAGATTGCGAGGGATGTCGGGTTGAGTCTTATCAGTATTTGGTCTCCGACCTTGAATTCTCGATGTCTCCTTCCTTCGTCGGCTCACTTCTTCATTTTGTGTGCTGCTGATTCGAGGTAGGCTCGAGTGATCTCTTGATTTTGTTGCCACTCCTTGGCCATTTGATAAGCAACCGGACTGCTTCCAGTGTAGCCAAGAACTAGTGAGTGGGGCGTGTCTGGTTGTCGTCCCAACAAAATCTCAAAGGGGCTCTTGTTGGTTGCGGAGCTCCTTTGCAGATTGTAGGAGAACTGGGCTACGTTTAGCAACTTTGTCCAATCCCTTTGGTTCGCCGCTACAAAGTGTCGAATGTATTGTTCAAGGAGTGCGTTCATGCGCTCCGTCTACCCATCCGTTTGAGGGTGTAAGCTTGTGGAGAAGTATAGTTGAGACCCCAATAATTTGAACACCTTTGTCCAGAATCTGCCAAGGAATCGTGAATCTCGATCACTGATGACGTTCCTTGGCACGCCCCAAAGTTTCACGACATTCTGCATCACGAGCTTTGCAGCTTCACTCGCTATGTAGTGCGAGGGGGCTGCCATCCACGACCACCAGGATGGAACCGAACTCCCCCACTTTGGATAGACTCGCTATGAAGTCGAGGGAGATGCTTTCTCATGGTCGCTCAAGGACAGGCAGGGGTTCGAGGAGACCCGCAGGCTTCTGTCGCTCGATCTTGTCTTGCTGGCAGATCAAGCATGTCTTCACATACTCCTCGACGTCGTCCACCATCTTTGGCCAATAGAATGTCCTCTCCAGTAGGGCTACTGTTCTGTGTACGCCAGGGTGCCCTGCCTAGAGAGTATCATGACACTCCTTTAACAAATCTCTGCGCAGGCCGTCTGCCCTAGGCACGTACAACCGATTTCCTTTAGTGAAGATGAGTCCGTCTCGGGCCCAAAACTTCCTTGTCTTCCCATCTTTAATCAACTTGAACAATGCCTCCGATTGGGTGTCTTTGAGCAAGCCCATGCTTATCTTCCCACGGAAGTTGGATTGCACTTGGCTCACACTGCTGCCAGCTTCTCCCCAAACGGCTGCAACCCGTTCTATCTTGCGGCTTAGTGCGTCTGCCACCACGTTGGAGCGTCCCGGCTTGTACTCCAACGTCATGTCGAACTCCGCTAGGAAATCTTGCCATCGGGCTTGCTTCGGCGAGAGTTTCTTTTGAGTCTGGAAATAACTCAACGCTATATTGTCCGTCTTCACAACAAAGCGTGATGTGAGAAAGTAGTGCCTCCAAACATGGAGACAGTGCATTATTGCAGTCATTTCTTTATCATGTGTAGGATATCGTCGCTCAGTGTCGTTCAACTTACGACTCTCAAAGGCGACGGGGTGTCCCTCCTGCATAAGAACACCTCCAATGGCGTAGTCTGAGGCGTCGGTGTGGACTTCAAATGGCTACCCATAGTCAGGAAGCTTGAGAACTGGTTCCTCGACCACCACTCGCTTCAGATCTTCAAATGCTTCAATGCATGGTTGGGACCAATGCCATGCTTTTTCCTTCTTGAGCAAGTCCATCAGTGGGGCTGCTCGCCTTGAGTATCCGGTGATAAATCTTCGGTAGTAGTCCACAAAACCAAGGAATGACCTGAGTTATGTGACCTTTGTTGGTGGCCGTCATTCCACTACGGCGCGGACCTTTACATTGTCCATTCGAATCTTTCCGCCCCCAACCCGGTGTCCCAAAAAGTCGATATCTTCTTGGGCGAAGTAGCACTTCTCCCGTTTCACGAACAAAGTGTTCTCTCGGAGGATCTTGAAGATGATCTTCAAATGTTGCAAGTGCTCCTCCAAGGTTCGGCTGTAGACCACGATATCGTCTAAGTACATCATAACGAATTTGTCTAAGTGTTCATGGAACAACCGATTCATCATGGTGCTGAACGTAGCGGGAGCATTCGTGAGGCCGAACGGCATCTCCCAAGAATTCATAAGCTCCATAGCGTGTTACGCAAGTGGTCTTTCCTTCGTCCCCTTCGGCAATCCGCACTTGCCAATAGCCCGATCTCAGGTCCAGCTTGGAAAAGTACATCGCTTGGCCAAGTTGGTCAAACAAGTCCATGATGAGCGGAATGAGGTACTTGTTCTTCACGGTCACTTTGTTCAAAGCTCGGTAGTCCACACAGAGGCGGAGACTCTCGTCCTTCTTTTGGAACATCATAGGGGCTCCGAATGGAGCCTTGGAGCTACGGATCAATCCTCCATCGAGCAGTTCCTTTAGCTGCTTCCGTAATTCTGCCAACTCTGGTGGCGTCATACGGTAAGGCGGTCGGTATGGGGCCTTAGTCCCCGGCTCCAACTCGATTCGATGATCCACCCCCCTCTTTGGCGGTAGGGCCTTTGGTAGTTCGGGTGGCATCACGTCTTCGAACTTATTGAGTACTCTAGAGACAGCTGCAGGTTCTCGTTCCGCTCCACCGAGTGATCCTTCCAGCTTCATTGCAGCCACCATTGTGAGTTCGCCTCGTCAAACTCCTTTCTTCACTTGTATGGTGGAGAGGAGTTGATTTCCGCTCCCTGGTATCAGACGCACCGTGGGAACAATGCTGGGATTGTTCTCCCCCATCAAGCATAAAGTGTCCCAAAAATAACTTGGTAGTCGTCGAGAGGTATTGCCATCAGGTTGGTTTGACCCTTCCATCTTCCAATCTTCAACGAGACATCCCGAGCGATGCCGTTGATTTCTTGTGCCTCGGAGTTCACCACCTTGACATGACTCGAGCTCCTTTCTAGCTTGAGCCCTAGTCGCTTTGCTCCTTCTTTGGCAATAAAGTTATGAGCTGCTCCTGAGTCGACCATCGCTCGGGTATTCTTGCCATTGAGCTCGATGTCAATGAACACCAGTTCGTGTGCTGCCTTGGTGGCTCCCTTCTTTGGACCTTGCTCCCCCACTTGAGTCTAGAGAGCGTTGAGGAGACGCATTGCTCCCATGTTAGGCCTTCCAGTGTCTTCGTCCCCGCTGGAGTAGTCCTCCACGTCGGGGACTGCGGGAGACTTGCCCTTCTCCTTCTTGGCGGTGATGTTGGCTATGTTCTCCGCCACGGACTCCGCTATGATGGTGTTCAATGCTTGCCGTTGAGGACATTCTCGAACCACATGGGGTCCTCGGCACAAGAAGCAAATTGGCGCGAATCTCTGTTGGTTCCCCCTCGGAGGGTAATCCCTTTGAGGAGGTCCCTTTGGATGGTGTTCTCTTTGTGGTTGATCCGTCCATCTCGTATCACCTGCGGTGCCTTTGCCCCTGTAGTTGTCGAGCTTCTGGAATTTTAACTTCTCGGGTGCCGCCTTCGTCGGATTTTCTTCCGAATTATAGTCAGTGAGTCTCTCTGCGGCGATCTTCGCTTCCGACAAGGACTTGACATTCCTCCTTGCGAGTTCTTGTCGCGCCCACGGCTTTATCCCTTCAAGGAAGGTGAATAGTTGATCGGTCTCGGCCATGTCCGGAACATCCAACATAATGGATGAGAACTCCTCCACGTACTCCCAAATTGAATTGTTGTGACAGATTTGTCGTAACTTTCGTGGAAGAATTGAGCTTTGAGTTCTCGCTTGAGATCGTCCCAAGTGTCGATCTTGGCATGGCCCTTTTGAATTTCATCATATTTGGTCCGCCACTAGAGTTTTGCATCCTCAGACAGATACATGGTTGCAACGGACACTTTCATATCATCGTTAGTTCTCCTCGTAACCTTGAAGTACTGCTCCAAGTCGAAGAGGAAGTTCTCCACCACTTTGGCATCTCGAGCCCCATTGTAGGGCTTTGGTTCGGGTGCTTTAAGGTGGTGTTGTGGCATTTCGCGTTGCCGGGAGTTGCCCCCACCCTTGTGGATCTCTCGTACAAGGAATGAGATTGTAGCCCTTAGTTCTTCAATCTCCCCTTGAAGTTGCTTGATCGCTTCTTGTGTGTCGTCCTGGAGTCCATCCATTCTTGCCTCCAGAACTTCTTGCATGTCAGCTAGCTTTCCGACCTGTGGCCCCATGCCATTCTCAAGGACGTTTATGGCTACGTCGTGAGCGGCCAACATCGTTTCCAAATTTCCAAGCCGTTGGACGATGCGACTTCCCGACCTAGCTTGTTGAGCTTGAGCTTGTGTTGGGTCCTCCCCCAACGGTTCTTCCGGAACGATCGTCACCGCTTGGGCGACGCCGCTCGCTTCACCGACTCCTCTGCGAGCCATGCTTGTGAAAATCTCTCCTGCGAGATTGACGAGTGCCCCAACGTCGTTTGTCTCCAACGACGAAGGCACAAGCTTGTTGACGATTTGCGTCGGTTGCTTGCGCCAAAGCTTTACGAGCTTGCCTCGCTCTGATACCAACTGTCACGAACCAACTTGTTTGGGCGAAAAATGTTCGTGCGGCTCCCTTGCCCCCTCAAGGGATAAGCCTTGGGCAAGGACCGCCTTGCCAATGTTCGAAAGTCGCGGGCGAGCCCACTCCCAAGCTCGCCCGCATTCGAACCTCGTTGCGTTTGGACACAAAAACGTTTGGGCCAATAGCCGTTTGTATGAAAAGTGCTTACAATGCTTGAACGAATGCTTGTGCGAATGCTTGTACGAATGAACTAGAGAGATGTTTGCCCGGGGGCAATATAGTTGTGGAGCCTAACCCCCAAGTGTCACCCCCAAGGTTCCCAAAAGCACGAGGAGCATGACAAAATTTCCTATGGCCCAACATCCCCACCGGCCCATGCCACGACTAGCAAACGAGGGTCGTTACCTAGTCGCGGGCAAGAGCGGTGGGTGGTGCGCGAACGTTTTACATAAATGCGAAAGATACAATGTTTACAATGCACGTTAGGGACCGTCATGACACGTACAGGACTTGACAAACCCGAAGGTCCCTAACACAATGGTGCCTCCTCCACCCGCAAGCTTCCTCGGCGATGCAGTGTGGCAGATAGACACCACCAAGCTCTGTGCACTGTCAACAATCACTTGAGCGCTTCCAAGTTGTTGTCACTCATAGTAACAAGAATCAAAATTTTAGAGGACTTTTATAACATTGCTTAACGAATCCTAAGAAAAACAGTAAAAAATTCACCCTATTTGTTCCTTTAGGCATTACAAAAGGAAGGTAGCATGAGGTTCAGATTTTCATATAGAACACAAAATTTGATGAGAAGTGAGGAGGTGTGAACTCTTTTCCTCATACAAAAGTGAGTGTGGAGGACTTGGAATGAGTTCAATATATCTGTTATCCATTTCTGCTCTTTTTTATCCATCATACCCTTACAAAAGAATCTAAATTATTTGGTTATTAACCTTTGCTTCTGCTCTCGTTTTCAGAATTATGAGCATTAATTAGACAATTCAACTAACTTAAAAAAACCATTGCCCAACACATTGCTGGCAAAAAAAGTTCCATAAGAAAGAAAAAAGAAGGAAAATAATTTATTCTGAACCACACAAATAAAATACACTCAGCCTAACCAGATGCAAGTCTTGTAATAAAATACAAACAAAAACCTTTATAAACCGAACTGGAGCACACCAAATTCGAAAAGTGACACACATCACCAATTACAACCAAGAATAGAGACCATATGAACAAGCACACCCCGCTTCCACTATCATGCAAAATAAGCTATCCAGGAAATGAAAACACAACTATATATGTAGCAAGTAGACCTGACATTCATGTGAAGATGCTCATTACATAGAAGAACATGTAAACAACAGAAAAAGATGAATATGAAGAAGATGAGAGCTCAAAGTG